>JAMRXY010000276.1:0-2725500 GCA_024447195.1 Panagrolaimus sp. LJ2414
CGAATACAAAAAATTAAAGGAAAAAGTGACCACAACTGTTCAAAAAGTATGGTAATGCCTTTTTCCAGTTGAGATCATGGCATTACCATAGATTTTGTTTAGTTGTGGCTACTGTCACTTCTTTAAAATATCCAAAATTTAGGAACAAATTGTTCAATTTTCGAATACAAAAAATTAAAGGAAAAAGTGACCACAACTGTTCAAAAAGTATGGTAATGCCTTTTTCCAGTTGAGATCATGGCATTACCATAGATTTTGTTTAGTTGTGGCTACTGTCACTTCTTTAAAAAATCCAAAATTTAGGAACAAATTGTTCAATTTTCGAATACAAAAAATTAAAGGAAAAAGTGACCACAACTGTTCAAAAAGTATGGTAATGCCTTTTTCCAGTTGAGATCATGGCATTACCATAGATTTTGTTTAGTTGTGGCTACTGTCACTTCTTTAAAATATCCAAAATTTAGGAACAAATTGTTCAATTTTCGAATACAAAAAATTAAAGGAAAAAGTGACCACAACTGTTCAAAAAGTATGGTAATGCCTTTTTCCAGTTGAGATCATGGCATTACCATAGATTTTGTTTAGTTGTGGCTACTGTCACTTCTTTAAAATATCCAAAATTTAGGAACAAATTGTTCAATTTTCGAATACAAAAAATTAAAGGAAAAAGTGACCACAACTGTTCAAAAAGTATGGTAATGCCTTTTTCCAGTTGAGATCATGGCATTACCATAGATTTTGTTTAGTTGTGGCTACTGTCACTTCTTTCAAATATCCAAAATTTAGGAACAAATTGTTCAATTTTCGAATTCAAAAAATTAATGGAAAAAGTGACCACAACTGTTCAAAACGTATGGTAATGCCTTTTTTCCAGTTGAGATCATGGCATTACCATAGATTTTGTTTAGTTGTGGCTACTGTCACTTCTTTAAAATATCCAAAATTTAGGAACAAATTGTTCAATTTTCGAATACAAAAAATTGAAGCAAAAAGTGACCACAACTGTTCAAAAAGTATGGTAATGCCTTTTTCCAGTTGAGATCATGGCATTACCATAGATTTTTGTTTAGTTGTGGCTACTGTCACTTCTTTCAAATATCCAAAATTTAGGAACAAATTGTTCAATTTTCGAATACAAAAAATTAAAGGAAAAAGTGACCACAACTGTTCAAAACGTATGGTAATGCCTTTTTCCAGTTGAGATCATGGCATTACCATAGATTTTGTTTAGTTGTGGCTACTGTCACTTCTTTCAAATATCCAAAATTTAGGAACAAATTGTTCAATTTTCGAATACAAAAAATTAAGGGAAAAAGTGACCACAACTGTTCAAAAAGTATGGTAATGCCTTTTTCCAGTTGAGATCATGGCATTACCATAGATTTTGTTTAGTTGTGGCTACTGTCACTTCTTTAAAAAATCCAAAAATTTAGGAACAAATTGTTCATTTTTCGAATACAAAAAATTGAAGCAAAAAGTGACCACAACTGTTCAAAAAGTATGGTAATGCCTTTTTCCAGTTGAGATCATGGCATTACCATAGATTTTGTTTAGTTGTGGCTACTGTCACTTCTTTAAAAAATCCAAAATTTAGGAACAAATTGTTCAATTTTCGAATACAAAAAATTAAAGGAAAAAGTGACCACAACTGTTCAAAACGTATGGTAATGCCTTTTTCCAGTTGAGATCATGGCATTACCATAGATTTTGTTTAGTTGTGGCTACTGTCACTTCTTTAAAATATCCAAAATTTAGGAACAAATTGTTCAATTTTCGAATACAAAAAATTAAAGGAAAAAGTGACCACAACTGTTCAAAAAGTATGGTAATGCCTTTTTCCAGTTGAGATCATGGCATTACCATAGATTTTGTTTAGTTGTGGCTACTGTCACTTCTTTAAAATATCCAAAATTTAGGAACAAATTGTTCAATTTTCGAATACAAAAAATTAAAGGAAAAAGTGACCACAACTGTTCAAAAAGTATGGTAATGCCTTTTTCCAGTTGAGATCATGGCATTACCATAGATTTTGTTTAGTTGTGGCTACTGTCACTTCTTTCAAATATCCAAAATTTAGGAACAAATTGTTCAATTTTCGAATACAAAAAATTAAAGGAAAAAGTGACCACAACTGTTCAAAAAGTATGGTAATGCCTTTTTCCAGTTGAGATCATGGCATTACCATAGATTTTGTTTAGTTGTGGCTACTGTCACTTCTTTAAAATATCCAAAATTTAGGAACAAATTGTTCAATTTTCGAATACAAAAAATTAAAGGAAAAAGTGACCACAACTGTTCAAAAAGTATGGTAATGCCTTTTTCCAGTTGAGATCATGGCATTACCATAGATTTTGTTTAGTTGTGGCTACTGTCACTTCTTTCAAATATCCAAAATTTAGGAACAAATTGTTCAATTTTCGAATTCAAAAAATTAAAGGAAAAAGTGACCACAACTGTTCAAAACGTATGGTAATGCCTTTTTCCAGTTGAGATCATGGCATTACCATAGATTTTGTTTAGTTGTGGCTACTGTCACTTCTTTAAAATATCCAAAATTTAGGAACAAATTGTTCAATTTTCGAATACAAAAAATTGAAGCAAAAAGTGACCACAACTGTTCAAAAAGTATGGTAATGCCTTTTTCCAGTTGAGATCATGGCATTACCATAGATTTTGTTTAGTTGTGGCTACTGTCACTTCTTTCAAATATCCAAAATTTAGGAACAAATTGTTCAATTTTCGAATACAAAAAATTAAAGGAAAAAGTGACCACAACTGTTCAAAACGTATGGTAATGCCTTTTTCCAGTTGAGATCATGGCATTACCATAGATTTTGTTTAGTTGTGGCTACTGTCACTTCTTTCAAATATCCAAAATTTAGGAACAAATTGTTCAATTTTCGAATACAAAAAATTAAAGGAAAAAGTGACCACAACTGTTCAAAAAGTATGGTAATGCCTTTTTCCAGTTGAGATCATGGCATTACCATAGATTTTGTTTAGTTGTGGCTACTGTCACTTCTTTAAAATATCCAAAATTTAGGAACAAATTGTTCAATTTTCGAATACAAAAAATTAAAGGAAAAAGTGACCACAACTGTTCAAAAAGTATGGTAATGCCTTTTTCCAGTTGAGATCATGGCATTACCATAGATTTTGTTTAGTTGTGGCTACTGTCACTTCTTTAAAAAATCCAAAAATTTAGGAACAAATTGTTCATTTTTCGAATACAAAAAATTGAAGCAAAAAGTGACCACAACTGTTCAAAAAGTATGGTAATGCCTTTTTCCAGTTGAGATCATGGCATTACCATAGATTTTGTTTAGTTGTGGCTACTGTCACTTCTTTAAATTATCCAAAAATTTAGGAACAACTTGTTCATTTTTCGAATACAAAAAATTGAAGCAAAAAGTGACCACAACTGTTCAAAAAGTATGGTAATGCCTTTTTCCAGTTGAGATCATGGCATTACCATAGATTTTGTTTAGTTGTGGCTACTGTCACTTCTTTAAAATATCCAAAATTTAGGAACAAATTGTTCAATTTTCGAATACAAAAAATTAAAGGAAAAAGTGACCACAACTGTTCAAAAAGTATGGTAATGCCTTTTTCCAGTTGAGATCATGGCATTACCATAGATTTTGTTTAGTTGTGGCTACTGTCACTTCTTTAAATTATCCAAAAATTTAGGAACAACTTGTTCATTTTTCGAATACAAAAAACTGAAGCAAAAAGTGACCACAACTGTTCAAAAAGTATGGTAATGCCTTTTTCCAGTTGAGATCATGGCATTACCATAGATTTTGTTTAGTTGTGGCTACTGTCACTTCTTTAAAATATCCAAAATTTAGGAACAAATTGTTCAATTTTCGAATACAAAAAATTAAAGGAAAAAGTGACCACAACTGTTCAAAAAGTATGGTAATGCCTTTTTCCAGTTGAGATCATGGCATTACCATAGATTTTGTTTAGTTGTGGCTACTGTCACTTCTTTAAAAAATCCAAAAATTTAGGAACAAATTGTTCATTTTTCGAATACAAAAAATTGAAGCAAAAAGTGACCACAACTGTTCAAAAAGTATGGTAATGCCTTTTTCCAGTTGAGATCATGGCATTACCATAGATTTTGTTTAGTTGTGGCTACTGTCACTTCTTTAAAAAATCCAAAAATTTAGGAACAAATTGTTCATTTTTCGAATACAAAAAATTGAAGCAAAAAGTGACCACAACTGTTCAAAAAGTATGGTAATGCCTTTTTCCAGTTGAGATCATGGCATTACCATAGATTTTGTTTAGTTGTGGCTACTGTCACTTCTTTAAAATATCCAAAATTTAGGAACAAATTGTTCAATTTTCGAATACAAAAAATTAAAGGAAAAAGTGACCACAACTGTTCAAAAAGTATGGTAATGCCTTTTTCCAGTTGAGATCATGGCATTACCATAGATTTTGTTTAGTTGTGGCTACTGTCACTTCTTTAAAAAATCCAAAATTTAGGAACAAATTGTTCATTTTTCGAATACAAAAAATTAAAGGAAAAAGTGACCACAACTGTTCAAAAAGTATGGTAATGCCTTTTTCCAGTTGAGATCATGGCATTACCATAGATTTTGTTTAGTTGTGGCTACTGTCACTTCTTTAAAAAATCCAAAAATTTAGGAACAAATTGTTCATTTTTCGAATACAAAAAATTAAAGGAAAAAGTGACCACAACTGTTCAAAAAGTATGGTAATGCCTTTTTCCAGTTGAGATCATGGCATTACCATAGATTTTGTTTAGTTGTGGCTACTGTCACTTCTTTAAAAAATCCAAAATTTAGGAACAAATTGTTCAATTTTCGAATACAAAAAATTAAAGGAAAAAGTGACCACAACTGTTCAAAAAGTATGGTAATGCCTTTTTCCAGTTGAGAATAGGGCATTACCATAGATTTTGTTTAGTTGTGGCTACTGTCACTTCTTTCAAATATCCAAAATTTAGGAACAAATTGTTCAATTTTCGAATACAAAAAATTAAAGGAAAAAGTGACCACAACTGTTCAAAAAGTATGGTAATGCCTTTTTCCAGTTGAGATCATGGCATTACCATAGATTTTGTTTTGTTGTGGTTACTGTCACTTCTTTAAAAATACCAAAATTTAGGAACAAATTGTTCATTTTTCGAATACAAAAAATTAAAGGAAAAAGTGACCACAACTGTTCAAAAAGTATGGTAATGCCTTTTTCCAGTTGAGAATAGGGCATTACCATAGATTTTGTTTAGTTGTGGCTACTGTCACTTCTTTAAAAAATCCAAAATTTAGGAACAAATTGTTCATTTTTCGAATACAAAAAATTAAAGGAAAAAGTGACCACAACTGTTCAAAAAGTATGGTAATGCCTTTTTCCAGTTGAGAATAGGGCATTACCATAGATTTTGTTTAGTTGTGGTTACTGTCACTTCTTTCAAATATCCAAAATTTAGTACAAAAAATTAAAGGAAAAAGTGACCACAACTGTTCAAAAAGTGTGGTAATGCCTTTTTCCAGTTGAGATCATGGCATTACCATAGATTTTGTTTAGTTGTGGTTACTGTCACTTCTTTAAAATATCCAAAATTTAGGAACAAATTGTTCATTTTTCGAATACAAAAAATTAAAGGAAAAAGTGACCACAACTGTTCAAAAAGTATGGTAATGCCTTTTTCCAGTTGAGAATAGGGCATTACCATAGATTTTGTTTAGTTGTGGCTACTGTCACTTCTTTAAAATATCCAAAAATTTAGGAACAAATTGTTCATTTTTCGAATACAAAAAATTAAAGGAAAAAGTGACCACAACTGTTCAAAAAGTGTGGTAATGCCTTTTTCCAGTTGAGATCATGGCATTACCATAGATTTTGTTTTGTTGTGGTTACTGTCACTTCTTTAAAAATACCAAAATTTAGGAACAAATTGTTCATTTTTCGAATACAAAAAATTAAAGGAAAAAGTGACCACAACTGTTCAAAAAGTATGGTAATGCCTTTTTCCAGTTGAGAATAGGGCATTACCATAGATTTTGTTTAGTTGTGGCTACTGTCACTTCTTTAAAATATCCAAAAATTTAGGAACAAATTGTTCATTTTTCGAATACAAAAAATTAAAGGAAAAAGTGACCACAACTGTTCAAAAAGTGTGGTAATGCCTTTTTCCAGTTGAGATCATGGCATTACCATAGATTTTGTTTTGTTGTGGTTACTGTCACTTCTTTAAAAATACCAAAATTTAGGAACAAATTGTTCATTTTTCGAATACAAAAAATTAAAGGAAAAAGTGACCACAACTGTTCAAAAAGTATGGTAATGCCTTTTTCCAGTTGAGAATAGGGCATTACCATAGATTTTGTTTAGTTGTGGCTACTGTCACTTCTTTCAAATATCCAAAATTTAGTACAAAAAATTAAAGGAAAAAGTGACCACAACTGTTCAAAAAGTGTGGTAATGCCTTTTTCCAGTTGAGATCATGGCATTACCATAGATTTTGTTTAGTTGTGGTTACTGTCACTTCTTTAAAATATCCAAAATTTAGGAACAAATTGTTCATTTTTCGAATACAAAAAATTAAAGGAAAAAGTGACCACAACTGTTCAAAAAGTATGGTAATGCCTTTTTCCAGTTGAGAATAGGGCATTACCATAGATTTTGTTTAGTTGTGGCTACTGTCACTTCTTTCAAATATCCAAAATTTAGTACAAAAAATTAAAGGAAAAAGTGACCACAACTGTTCAAAAAGTATGGTAATGCCTTTTTCCAGTTGAGATCATGGCATTACCATAGATTTTGTTTAGTTGTGGTTACTGTCACTTCTTTAAAATATCCAAAATTTAGGAACAAATTGTTCATTTTTCGAATACAAAAAATTAAAGGAAAAAGTGACCACAACTGTTCAAAAAGTATGGTAATGCCTTTTTCCAGTTGAGAATAGGGCATTACCATAGATTTTGTTTAGTTGTGGCTACTGTCACTTCTTTCAAATATCCAAAATTTAGTACAAAAAATTAAAGGAAAAAGTGACCACAACTGTTCAAAAAGTATGGTAATGCCTTTTTCCAGTGGAGAATAGGGCATTACCATAGATTTTGTTTAGTTGTGGCTACTGTCACTTCTTTCAAATATCCAAAATTTAGTACAAAAAATTAAAGGAAAAAGTGACCACAACTGTTCAAAAAGTATGGTAATGCCTTTTTCCAGTTGAGAATAGGGCATTACCATAGATTTTGTTTAGTTGTGGTTACTGTCACTTCTTTAAAAATACCAAAATTTAGGTACAAAATGTTCATTTTTCGAATACAAAAAATTGAAGCAAAAAGTGACCACAACTGTTCAAAAAGTATGGTAATGCCTTTTTCCAGTTGAGAATAGGGCATTACCATAGATTTTGTTTAGTTGTGGTTACTGTCACTTCTTTAAAATATCCAAAATTTAGGAACAAATTGTTCATTTTTCGAATACAAAAAATTGAAGCAAAAAGTGACCACAACTGTTCAAAAAGTATGGTAATGCCTTTTTCCAGTTGAGAATAGGGCATTACCATAGATTTTGTTTAGTTGTGGTTACTGTCACTTCTTTAAAAATACCAAAATTTAGGAACAAATTGTTCATTTTTCGAATACAAAAAATTAAAGGAAAAAGTGACCACAACTGTTCAAAAAGTATGGTAATGCCTTTTTCCAGTTGAGAATAGGGCATTACCATAGATTTTGTTTAGTTGTGGTTACTGTCACTTCTTTAAAAATACCAAAATTTAGGTACAAAATGTTCATTTTTCGAATACAAAAAATTGAAGCAAAAAGTGACCACAACTGTTCAAAAAGTATGGTAATGCCTTTTTCCAGTTGAGAACAGGGCATTACCATAGATTTTGTTTAGTTGTGGTTACTGTCACTTCTTTAAAATATCCAAAATTTAGGAACAAATTGTTCATTTTTCGAATACAAAAAATTAAAGGAAAAAGTGACCACAACTGTTCAAAAAGTATGGTAATGCCTTTTTCCAGTTGAGAATAGGGCATTACCATAGATTTTGTTTAGTTGTGGTTACTGTCACTTCTTTAAAAATACCAAAATTTAGGTACAAAATGTTCATTTTTCGAATACAAAAAATTAAAGGAAAAAGTGACCACAACTGTTCAAAAAGTATGGTAATGCCTTTTTCCAGTTGAGATCATGGCATTACCATAGATTTTGTTTAGTTGTGGTTACTGTCACTTCTTTAAAATATCCAAAATTTAGGAACAAATTGTTCATTTTTCGAATACAAAAAATTAAAGGAAAAAGTGACCACAACTGTTCAAAAAGTATGGTAATGCCTTTTTCCAGTTGAGATCATGGCATTACCATAGATTTTGTTTAGTTGTGGTTACTGTCACTTCTTTAAAATATCCAAAATTTAGGAACAAATTGTTCATTTTTCGAATACAAAAAATTAAAGGAAAAAGTGACCACAACTGTTCAAAAAGTATGGTAATGCCTTTTTCCAGTGGAGAATAGGGCATTACCATAGATTTTGTTTAGTTGTGGTTACTGTCACTTCTTTAAAATATCCAAAATTTAGGAACAAATTGTTCATTTTTCGAATACAAAAAATTAAAGGAAAAAGTGACCACAACTGTTCAAAAAGTATGGTAATGCCTTTTTCCAGTTGAGATCATGGCATTACCATAGATTTTGTTTAGTTGTGGTTACTGTCACTTCTTTAAAATATCCAAAATTTAGGAACAAATTGTTCATTTTTCGAATACAAAAAATTAAAGGAAAAAGTGACCACAACTGTTCAAAAAGTATGGTAATGCCTTTTTCCAGTTGAGATCATGGCATTACCATAGATTTTGTTTAGTTGTGGTTACTGTCACTTCTTTAAAATATCCAAAATTTAGGAACAAATTGTTCATTTTTCGAATACAAAAAATTAAAGGAAAAAGTGACCACAACTGTTCAAAAAGTATGGTAATGCCTTTTTCCAGTTGAGATCATGGCATTACCATAGATTTTGTTTAGTTGTGGTTACTGTCACTTCTTTAAAATATCCAAAATTTAGGAACAAATTGTTCATTTTTCGAATACAAAAAATTAAAGGAAAAAGTGACCACAACTGTTCAAAAAGTATGGTAATGCCTTTTTCCAGTTGAGATCATGGCATTACCATAGATTTTGTTTAGTTGTGGTTACTGTCACTTCTTTAAAATATCCAAAATTTAGGAACAAATTGTTCATTTTTCGAATACAAAAAATTAAAGGAAAAAGTGACCACAACTGTTCAAAAAGTATGGTAATGCCTTTTTCCAGTGGAGAATAGGGCATTACCATAGATTTTGTTTAGTTGTGGCTACTGTCACTTCTTTCAAATATCCAAAATTTAGTACAAAAAATTAAAGGAAAAAGTGACCACAACTGTTCAAAAAGTATGGTAATGCCTTTTTCCAGTTGAGAATAGGGCATTACCATAGATTTTGTTTAGTTGTGGTTACTGTCACTTCTTTAAAAATACCAAAATTTAGGTACAAAATGTTCATTTTTCGAATACAAAAAATTGAAGCAAAAAGTGACCACAACTGTTCAAAAAGTATGGTAATGCCTTTTTCCAGTTGAGAATAGGGCATTACCATAGATTTTGTTTAGTTGTGGTTACTGTCACTTCTTTAAAATATCCAAAATTTAGGAACAAATTGTTCATTTTTCGAATACAAAAAATTAAAGGAAAAAGTGACCACAACTGTTCAAAAAGTATGGTAATGCCTTTTTCCAGTTGAGAATAGGGCATTACCATAGATTTTGTTTAGTTGTGGTTACTGTCACTTCTTTAAAAATACCAAAATTTAGGTACAAAATGTTCATTTTTCGAATACAAAAAATTAAAGGAAAAAGTGACCACAACTGTTCAAAAAGTATGGTAATGCCTTTTTCCAGTGGAGAATAGGGCATTACCATAGATTTTGTTTAGTTGTGGTTACTGTCACTTCTTTAAAATATCCAAAATTTAGGAACAAATTGTTCATTTTTCGAATACAAAAAATTAAAGGAAAAAGTGACCACAACTGTTCAAAAAGTATGGTAATGCCTTTTTCCAGTTGAGAATAGGGCATTACCATAGATTTTGTTTAGTTGTGGTTACTGTCACTTCTTTAAAAATACCAAAATTTAGGTACAAAATGTTCATTTTTCGAATACAAAAAATTAAAGGAAAAAGTGACCACAACTGTTCAAAAAGTATGGTAATGCCTTTTTCCAGTTGAGAATAGGGCATTACCATAGATTTTGTTTAGTTGTGGCTACTGTCACTTCTTTAAAATATCCAAAAATTTAGGAACAAATTGTTCATTTTTCGAATACAAAAAATTAAAGGAAAAAGTGACCACAACTGTTCAAAAAGTGTGGTAATGCCTTTTTCCAGTTGAGATCATGGCATTACCATAGATTTTGTTTAGTTGTGGTTACTGTCACTTCTTTAAAATATCCAAAATTTAGGAACAAATTGTTCATTTTTCGAATACAAAAAATTGAAGCAAAAAGTGACCACCACTGTTCAAAAAGTATGGTAATGCCTTTTTCCAGTTGAGAATAGGGCATTACCATAGATTTTGTTTAGTTGTGGTTACTGTCACTTCTTTAAAATATCCAAAATTTAGGAACAAATTGTTCATTTTTCGAAAACAAAAAATTGAAGGAAAGAGTGACCACAACTGTTCAAAAAGTATGGTAATGCCTTTTTCCAGTTGAGAATAGGGCATTACCATAGATTTTGTTTAGTTGTGGTTACTGTCACTTCTTTCAAATATCCAAAATTTAGTACAAAAAATTAAAGGAAAAAGTGACCACAACTGTTCAAAAAGTGTGGTAATGCCTTTTTCCAGTTGAGATCATGGCATTACCATAGATTTTGTTTAGTTGTGGTTACTGTCACTTCTTTAAAATATCCAAAATTTAGGAACAAATTGTTCATTTTTCGAATACAAAAAATTGAAGCAAAAAGTGACCACAACTGTTCAAAAAGTATGGTAATGCCTTTTTCCAGTTGAGAATAGGGCATTACCATAGATTTTGTTTAGTTGTGGCTACTGTCACTTCTTTCAAATATCCAAAATTTAGTACAAAAAATTAAAGGAAAAAGTGACCACAACTGTTCAAAAAGTGTGGTAATGCCTTTTTCCAGTTGAGATCATGGCATTACCATAGATTTTGTTTAGTTGTGGTTACTGTCACTTCTTTAAAATATCCAAAATTTAGGAACAAATTGTTCATTTTTCGAAAACAAAAAATTGAAGGAAAGAGTGACCACAACTGTTCTAAAAGTATGGTAATGCCTTTTTCCAGTTGAGAATAGGGCATTACCATAGATTTTGTTTAGTTGTGGCTACTGTCACTTCTTTCAAATATCCAAAATTTAGTACAAAAAATTAAAGGAAAAAGTGACCACAACTGTTCAAAAAGTGTGGTAATGCCTTTTTCCAGTTGAGATCATGGCATTACCATAGATTTTGTTTAGTTGTGGTTACTGTCACTTCTTTAAAATATCCAAAATTTAGGAACAAATTGTTCATTTTTCGAAAACAAAAAATTGAAGCAAAAAGTGACCACAACTGTTCAAAAAGTATGGTAATGCCTTTTTCCAGTTGAGAATAGGGCATTACCATAGATTTTGTTTAGTTGTGGCTACTGTCACTTCTTTCAAATATCCAAAATTTAGTACAAAAAATTAAAGGAAAAAGTGACCACAACTGTTCAAAAAGTGTGGTAATGCCTTTTTCCAGTTGAGATCATGGCATTACCATAGATTTTGTTTAGTTGTGGTTACTGTCACTTCTTTAAAATATCCAAAATTTAGGAACAAATTGTTCATTTTTCGAAAACAAAAAATTGAAGGAAAGAGTGACCACAACTGTTCTAAAAGTATGGTAATGCCTTTTTCCAGTTGAGAATAGGGCATTACCATAGATTTTGTTTAGTTGTGGCTACTGTCACTTCTTTCAAATATCCAAAATTTAGTACAAAAAATTAAAGGAAAAAGTGACCACAACTGTTCAAAAAGTGTGGTAATGCCTTTTTCCAGTTGAGATCATGGCATTACCATAGATTTTGTTTAGTTGTGGTTACTGTCACTTCTTTAAAATATCCAAAATTTAGGAACAAATTGTTCATTTTTCGAAAACAAAAAATTGAAGCAAAAAGTGACCACAACTGTTCAAAAAGTATGGTAATGCCTTTTTCCAGTTGAGAATAGGGCATTACCATAGATTTTGTTTAGTTGTGGCTACTGTCACTTCTTTCAAATATCCAAAATTTAGTACAAAAAATTAAAGGAAAAAGTGACCACAACTGTTCAAAAAGTGTGGTAATGCCTTTTTCCAGTTGAGATCATGGCATTACCATAGATTTTGTTTAGTTGTGGTTACTGTCACTTCTTTAAAATATCCAAAATTTAGGAACAAATTGTTCATTTTTCGAATACAAAAAATTAAAGGAAAAAGTGACCACAACTGTTCAAAAAGTATGGTAATGCCTTTTTCCAGTTGAGAATAGGGCATTACCATAGATTTTGTTTAGTTGTGGTTACTGTCACTTCTTTAAAAATACCAAAATTTAGGTACAAATTGTTCATTTTTCGAATACAAAAAATTAAAGGAAAAAGTGACCACAACTGTTCAAAAAGTATGGTAATGCCTTTTTCCAGTTGAGATCATGGCATTACCATAGATTTTGTTTAGTTGTGGTTACTGTCACTTCTTTAAAATATCCAAAATTTAGGAACAAATTGTTCATTTTTCGAATACAAAAAATTAAAGGAAAAAGTGACCACAACTGTTCAAAAAGTATGGTAATGCCTTTTTCCAGTTGAGATCATGGCATTACCATAGATTTTGTTTAGTTGTGGCTACTGTCACTTCTTTAAAATATCCAAAAATTTTGGAACAAATTGTTCATTTTTCGAATACAAAAAATTAAAGGAAAAAGTGACCACAACTGTTCAAAAAGTATGGTAATGCCTTTTTCCAGTTGAGATCATGGCATTACCATAGATTTTGTTTAGTTGTGGTTACTGTCACTTCTTTAAAATATCCAAAATTTAGGAACAAATTGTTCATTTTTCGAATACAAAAAATTAAAGGAAAAAGTGACCACAACTGTTCAAAAAGTATGGTAATGCCTTTTTCCAGTTGAGATCATGGCATTACCATAGATTTTGTTTAGTTGTGGTTACTGTCACTTCTTTAAAATATCCAAAATTTAGGAACAAATTGTTCATTTTTCGAATACAAAAAATTAAAGGAAAAAGTGACCACAACTGTTCAAAAAGTATGGTAATGCCTTTTTCCAGTTGAGAATAGGGCATTACCATAGATTTTGTTTAGTTGTGGTTACTGTCACTTCTTTAAAATATCCAAAATTTAGGAACAAATTGTTCATTTTTCGAATACAAAAAATTAAAGGAAAAAGTGACCACAACTGTTCAAAAAGTATGGTAATGCCTTTTTCCAGTTGAGATCATGGCATTACCATAGATTTTGTTTAGTTGTGGTTACTGTCACTTCTTTAAAATATCCAAAATTTAGGAACAAATTGTTCATTTTTCGAATACAAAAAATTAAAGGAAAAAGTGACCACAACTGTTCAAAAAGTATGGTAATGCCTTTTTCCAGTTGAGATCATGGCATTACCATAGATTTTGTTTAGTTGTGGTTACTGTCACTTCTTTAAAATATCCAAAATTTAGGAACAAATTGTTCATTTTTCGAATACAAAAAATTAAAGGAAAAAGTGACCACAACTGTTCAAAAAGTATGGTAATGCCTTTTTCCAGTTGAGATCATGGCATTACCATAGATTTTGTTTAGTTGTGGCTACTGTCACTTCTTTAAAATATCCAAAAATTTAGGAACAAATTGTTCATTTTTCGAATACAAAAAATGGAAGGAAAAAAAGACCACAACTGTTCAAAAAGTATGGTAATGCCTTTTTCCGGTTGAGATCATGGCATTACCATAGATTTTGTTTAGTTGTGGCTACTGTCACTTCTTTAAAAAATCCAAAAATTTAGGAACAAATTGTTCATTTTTCGAATACAAAAAATGGAAGGAAAAAAAGACCACAACTGTTCAAAAAGTATGGTAATGCCTTTTTCCAGTTGAGATCATGGCATTACCATAGATTTTGTTTAGTTGTGGCTACTGTCACTTCTTTAAAATATCTAAAAATTTTTGTTTACTAGCTATCGCAAATTACTTCCTGGATATGTACAAAATGTATATTTTTGGAAAGCCCAGAAACTGGGCTATTTAGTGTGATATGTGGTTGCTTTAAATAATTCGATATGCAAATTTTTTTTCTATGTCGAAAATTACAGTCCCCGAAATTTTGAGATTATGGGTCAGATAGAATTTTTTTCTATAGTGCAAATTATAGCCCTTACTTATATGTTCGATAAGGGGAAATAACTTTTTGATTGGTTCACTTTTGGATGTTTCCTGAATTTTTCCATTTTTTTTTCGCATCAAAGTGAAAATTCGTCGGCTTTAACCTTTGATATACTTTAACTACCGTAAGAAATTTTTTTTGAGCAAAAATACATTGCCCAATCATTTTCTCCAGGGTCGATGTACCTATGGTCAAAGTTTCATGCAAATCTATTTTTTGCCTGTGCCGCCTCTTCGCTTATTTTTTTGAGTCATTCACAGACTGCGTCTTAATCAAAAGTTTGAGATAGAGAAAGCCAAAACTTTCAAAATTACCTTTTTTTATCTTGTTTAATCGAATGGACTATAAAAAAAATTTTTTTTTAAATTTCTTGTGCCGCTCGATCTGTAAATTTTCTAATCCTGTCGTATTGTGTCTCTTATTAAAAATGAAAAATACCGGATCTGGGCATGTGCATCAAGTCCCCCGTATTTATTTCATTTAGATTGTATTTTGAATCAATTTCGAAGAAACAACACATGTCCATTGTACCGTGAACCTGCAATATTACAATAAGTGATATGTCTCTGAAATTATATTTAAAAAACGATTTTTCAAATTAAAGCTCGTATTATATTATAAAAATTAGAATAACATTTTATTAAACATTTTATTTTATCGATGCTTTAAATGTTTCAAATAAATATTTTTTAATTTCTCATAAATGAAGTTTCTACAACTACCGTATAACCAGGAATGTTCTATATATTTAATTTGGTAAAAACGGCATCGACATTATTCATTCAATAAATTTTAAAAATGAACAAAAAATTGTTTGAATTAAAAAAGATTAAAGAGGTTGTTGAGAAACGAATTGCTTGATTGCATGGGTTGTTTGTGGTGCCCGCCATTGTGGGGCCATATGCCCTGCTCCAAGGATTGTCGTGAATGTAAGGCCTTCATAAAGTGTTCGAAATCCGGCTGTTTGACCATTAACTTTCCAAGCCTTTGAATGTTCAATGATTGGAAATCCAAGTTGAGCAGAAAATTGTTGTCCCATCATAAAATTGCACATAATATCTGCATCACCGTAATAAAGTAATATTGGAACTCGAGCTCGATGAATAATTTTAAAAAATTGGGTTGTATCTCGATATTGTGGAAAATATTGAATAGCACTACAAATATCCCATTTTGAAAGATTTGAAGGGATATGAAGAGCTTTTCGAACATTTTGAAGATTCATATATGTTGTGATATCCGACATATTCAAACATGGAATACCACTATCTTTTTCATCTTTGAAAGATCTTTTAACAAAATTTGATGTCAATAATGAATTTTGATTCAAAATAATTGCTTCTCGTAGATTTACTGTTTTAGTTCCAGAATCACATGTTCCATAAATGTTGTATGGATTAACAATGGTAAAATCCGGAATAACGTTGTAACAATTTGGTGCCATAGAATCAATGTTACATGTATCAACACATCCATTACAACATTTTTGTTCAAATTCAGTCCAGTCCAATTCATCAATGAATCCGTGATTATATAAGTATTTAAGTTGAGTTTCTCGGTTAATTTTAGCATTTAATATCCCATTTCCGATTGCCATTCCAGCTAGATTTATCGGAAAATCTGTTTGATTTAAAACAATTTGAGCTGTTAACATTGGAACATAAATTCCACCATCTAAATTATGTGTTTTTAGGTTGTAAGGTTACTGTAGGATTTAATATTTTTGTCATAATCCTAGATTGGCTGATATTTCGCCGAAAAGATATTTTAAAAAATTCAGGCGAAATATCTGGGATTTCTGAACTTACAAGATTCCCCCATAATAAAAGTTGAATGATTTCGAAAATTCTGATATTTTTTGAAAAATTGTTTGATTCCTTCGTAATTTTCTTCGCATGTCTAAAGAAAACATAAACACATATGTATTAAAATTTTAAAACAAAGTTAATCTCTTAATAATTACCAAATCATCATTTGTTTGTGTATTTCCATCAGTTGAATAAGAATATCCGACACCTGCTGGAGCTTCAATATAAACAACAGATGCAAATTTATTCCAAGAATTTGGATTTTTGTGTAAAGTTTTTCCATCTGGATTTATTTCATATGGACCCATTTCATGTAGCAATCCCTCCACCGATGAACAACCTGGACCACCATTGTACCAAAAGATTAAAGGATCATTTGCTGGGTCATTTTGGGACTCAACAAACCTAAAATTTAGTAACCATCTACCGTAACATATAAATATAATATTTACCAATAATGAAGAAAATGTGTTTTTGAGACTTTAAGATATCCAGAATAATGTTTAAAGTTTATATCGAATTTTAATCCCGGAAGCCGCTTTATTTCATCTTTCGTTGCTCCAAAAACAAATGAAACAAAAGCAGCTGCTATAAAAATTACAGAAGCAACAAAAAATTGCATTCCTGATTTTTTACAAACTGCAAAAATATTACAAAATTGTAATTGTTTTTAATGGGGAAAAACCGTTGTTTTAAAGAGCTGAATCATGGCTTTGATCTTTTGTTTCTTTTTTTAATTTGTAAAATGATTCAATTTTTTTACAGAAAATGTTTTTTATACATTTGATATTATTATTACGATTTTAAAGACTGTTTAGGAAAAATTGTTTATTTGAGCTATGTATTTTTGGATTAATTGGATTAATAATAAAGTCCAGGGATAGAATAGTTGTATTAAAATTTCCAAACGTGAGAGATAAACAAACCTCATATTAGATTCCATAATTTGAAGGGCAAAAAAATAATATAGCTTTCTTGGCTGGCCAAAAATGTGATATTTTTCTTCAAAAAAGAACAACAATATTAAACTTTTAAAGCTATTTCACAACCATTCTCCAAGGAATTTTTTAAAAACTTTTTTAAAAGTATTGTATTTTTAAAAGATCGTTAATACTTTTTGTTTGAAACTGTATGAAACTTGAAAATAAACGGTTTTGTAAATAAAGGTTTTAGAAGATGACAACAAAAGACAAGTCGGTGTTGTTGAAGAAACAATCCATTTGTCAAAAAGTTAGTGAAAAGAATCAATATTCAAATATCAACTTAAACCAAACCCATAATTGTTTAAATTTATCACTTGTTCAATCAAACAGCAAATCAAACAGTAATGACAAAGGCTTTGGTAAACACAAATGCTGCTGTAGTTCTTTAAGAATTAAACTTTTTGTTTCCATAACAATATAGTTTAAGTTGTGAAATATTACTGTATTTTAAATGCGAGAATTTTTGGATAGTAAATTTTAAAATTTGTAATAGTTTGTCTTAAAAGTTATTGAAGGACTGCAGCAACATATTAAAAAGCAGATTCAAAAATTGTTGACAATGAAAAAAGCAGTTTATGGAGTATTTCATCATCAAATAATTTACATCCAAAATCCTTTAAACATTTAACTGTCTTTGATGAAGTTCAAGAACATGGTGAAATGAAGATGTGGAAGAATAATTCTTCAAATGCTACTATTACCAGAAGCAGAAGCACTTTATCCCTTCATATTGCGGCATATGAAAATTCTCTCAAAGATGGTGATACTGTAACAATGTATAAAAATATCAAACTAAATTACTCTTTTAAATTTATTCAAATTACAGAATCCATTTGAATTTCCAAGGCAGCAAACAGATTGTGGAACTGATCCAGCTGTTATGCAATTTACAGCATCCCAAAAATTATTTAATCCTAATCAATCGGGTTTGGTTCATTTTTATCAACGCCCTTCACCTTCTCCTGCACAAAACTTGGGTAATTTTCGTAACATAATTTTTTGCCTAAAATTGTCCCACAACGAAAACAAATTTTTATAACACAAATAATTTGTGACCAATTGCAGCAAATTTCGCAAAGAATTTAAAATTAAGAATTTTATTTATATCTTTATATCTTTAGATTCTTGACGATCAATGAGTTTTTACGGAAGATCTTACACAAATGCTTTAGGGGAAATTGAGCAGTTCAACTGGAACCATGGGCTTTTTGATACCTAATTATAATAATGAAATTTATTTTGATAAATTTTTCAATCCTCTTTTGCTAAATTTGTTTTGATATTTCTTTTACCTGATCGGAAATTACGATAATAACTTTAACTTGTGTTGCAGCACAGATTAAAATTTTTGAAAAAATTAAATAAAAGGCATGCCTATGTATTTATCAATTTATACGTGTTAAACTTTATTTTTTTTCGTGATTTTGAAACCTCTTTTATTCTATAAATAACAGAACTTTAATTTTTAAGCATTTAATTCTGTAACAATGGGTGCTGAAAGACTTGACAATGTTGCTCCAGTTATTTATAATGTAAAGCCACGTGAAATTGATATTCAAAAATCTACAATATATGATGAAAATATTGATGATCCAATTGATGCAAGAGAAATATTTGATTATATTCGAGATATAAATGATCCCGAACATCCATATACTTTGGAACAATTGAATGTTGTACAAGAAGAATTGATTAAAGTATATGATACCGAGGATCCATGGGTTGATGTTTCATTGTAAGTTTTTGTAATTTAAAATATTTTTAATTGTTTGTGGAATTTTTAGTACTCCAACAATTCCACATTGTTCTCTTGCAACTTTAATTGGTTTAGCAATTAAAGTAAAGCTATCTCGTTCATTACCACCAAATATGAAGACTGTTGTTCATATAACTCCTGGTACACATAATACTGAAGCAGCAATCAATAAACAACTTGCTGATAAAGAAAGGGTTGCAGCAGCTATCGATAATCCATCAGTAATGAAAACTGTAAATCAATGCTTGAAAGGTCGAGAATGAATTGAATGTTTTTGATATTGTTTTGATTCAACAAAGCTGTATTATTTATGCTTACATATGTGCTGGTGATAAAAAATAGATATGTGGTATTTCATTTATTTAGATCAAGATCAGATTATGTATATCTTATTTGAGTTTTCAAAAGTTATAGTTTTTATGTTGTTTTGTTTTTTTAATAAATTAGTTTATCAAAATTTATAGCAATTTGTAGCCATTTTTTAATTTGGTGATGACTGTAATTGAGTTGTTTTTTAATAGAAAATGGATTACGATAGTAGGAGATGTGTGCAATTACAGTACGACATATTTGTGCTACTGTAAGCATTGGAACAAGTCTACAGTAACAAATAGTTTATTAAAAGAATATTTACAATTCTTCGGCTACTGTAAAAGTGCTTCTATAAATGGATTACGGTAATAGCTGTTGTACTGTAGTTAAGACCATTTAAAGAAATATCATATTTTATACAGTATGATAATTGTGTTAACTTAAGTTACAGCGATCCATATTTTTCTTTAAAATACATAGATTGCATGTTTTATTCCATAAAAAATTAATAGAAAGTACAAGTATTTTTGGCACATTTTGTTTAAAATCCAATGCTTTCCGTCGCTGTGTTTTTCAACATAATTTTTTTTCTCAATAAATGGAAATCCTATGTTTTTCTCCTTCTTTTTTCTTTCCCCTGAATCCATAGACGGGAAAACGAGAAAAAAAGGAAGGAGAGAAAGCGATGCCAATTAGTGACCATTTTTGAGCTTGACACAAAAGCAGTGTCCCCGCCTTCTCTATTTTTATTTTCATTTCATTTGAAAATTTCATCGGAAATGTTATTTTTGTTAAAAATAGTGACTATTTTAGAGAATTTTATTTTATCTTTGTTGTTGTTGTTTTGGAATTAAATAGACACACATACACACATCCCAGACAAAATGAATAAAATTTGTTAATTCTTTTTATTTCTAGAATTCTTTTCTTTTTGGTGTTTTTAAACGCTTCAGTTAAAATATTCTGGCTTCCAGTTTTCTTTCAAAATGCAAAAAAGATGAACTCATTTTTAAAGAAAAAAAAATTATATACTAAATTTAGTGTGCAAATTAACGAACTACTTCTTTTCATTTTTTATCGCCTCCTAAGAGGATCCTTTCTTTCTTTTTTTCAAAGTTGTTGCTTCATTACCATAACTAATTGTGACTGCACATTTTTACTCTTTTTCGACTTCCATCTTTTTTATATCGGTTTAATCTTCAGTCTTTTATCTTCTTTGAAAATGTCTAAAAATTTCTTGAAAATATACTTCAAAATTGGCAAATTGCTAAAATAAAATAATCATATTTCAACAGAATTGAAATTTATGATAAATGACCTTTTAGCAGTAATTTGAAAATAAAGATTCTGTGTTTTAAAAGAAATTTGATTCAATGAAGCGAGAAGTTTGTTTTTTTTATGATTTGTAGCCTCACAATTAAGAATGATAGTGTTTTTTGAACTAGATTACTGTACTGGATACAGTATATCTTTTTGAATACGATTTCTAGCGTTATATGTATGATTATTTAAAAACTTTAATTGTAAAAATTGTTATTGTTTGGCTAATAAAACATTGAGTTACCATAACCTTTTTTTAGTTTAGTACTTATCTCGATTTTGAAAAAAATCGAAATGAATGTTTAAAATTCTCAAAGCTTAAATTTTCTCGTTTAAATTTTTTCTTGTTTCCTCTTTTATTTTTTTGTGATTTGTCAATTGAGTTTAAGTTTTGCTTTTTTGTCTTTCTTCTTCTTCCTTTTCGTTTTTGCCTAAAAATAAAAACTTTTACTTACAAACAAGCTTCAATTGGCTTCTAAAAGGCTTCTTTCTTTCTTTTTGATGATGACTGACGACGACGATCCGTCATCCCATTCTTCCTCTTTTGTTTTTCTTCTTCTTCTCCTTCTACATCATTGGCAACAAAAAGAAAGACGATGACATCTCGTCATCTTTTCTTTCTTTCTTCTTCTTATTCTTTAACTTTTTTATGTATGTGTCTCCTCACTTCTTTAAAAAGTAGCTCCACTCGACTTCTTTCTTCTTCGCCTTCTTCTTCCTGGACTTTCTTTCATAATATTTTCTTTTTTTTTTCTGCGGTAAGTTTTTGTGATGAAAAAAATATATGCCATTATTTGTTGCTACTACTACTTCTGCTTGCTGCTGCAGGCATCGTCTCCCTCTTACAAACTCACACAAACAAGCTTGTTCTCGTTTCTATGAGAGAAAATTTTTCACGTTTGAATTTGGATGTTCTCCTTTTTTGGCTCTTTCCTCCCTCCTCTTTAAATTTTTTATTTCAGGGGTGTGTTTCTCCCTCAATTGGGCACTATTTCCACTCCACTCCTTTTTTTATATTATTTTCTTCTTCTCCAATTGCGTGTTTACAAAAATCTTCACGTTTTTTATATTTTTTATTTCATTTTTTGATGATAGCAAAGTTCTTGCTTTTCTTTTTATAATCAAAAAAATTGTATCTTTTTTTGCTATATTTTATAAAATAAACATTATTTTAAAAAATTTTCATAGGGTAATAAAACATAAAAGCATGATTTATGTTGTTGAACTTTGTGAAAAAAAATACAATCAAGTTTACCTCCCATTTTTCTGTCTCATGCGAAGTCATACTTTTTTTTAAAAAAAGTGTGGGACTTGTGGGTTCTTCCACTATATTTGTTTTTTTATCACATGCTTGAGCAGTCTTTTTAAAAAAAGATGCTTGAACTTATTTGAAGAAGGCTAACTCTTTTTTTATCATCAGCTGTTTTGATTTTTCTCAGGTTTTCTTTGATTTTACGTGCTTTAATTAAGTGTTTCATTTTGAATATCCTTTAAATTTAGAAAATGTAACATGTGTTATTTTAAATTGAAAAATAGATCTCTCATTTTTGATTATAGTTTGTTTGAAAACAAACGTGCAAAAACGTTTATGAAGATTACCTTCATAGTTGTAATTAATTATCTTACAGTATTCGGATACCGTAATTATCGAAGAAAAATTACGAAAAACAGTTTTAAGTTTTGACTGATTTCTTTCAAAAGTTGTTTCAACAGAAATTTGTGGGCTAATTTCAAAAGGGTTTTTAAAAATAACTTGGAAAAATAATAATTCTTTTTTGTTTACTTTTCAATCCATTTATTTATTTTAAAAACCCCCTCAAAGATATCCAATGCCAATTTTGGTTTTCAACTTTTAAAAATTGATTTCTTCCATGTTCATTTTTTCTCTCTTTTTCATCTTTTTCATGCCATTTTAGATTTTTAAAGCTTTTTAGTAAAGCTTAAATTATTCAGCCAAAAGTTTTCTTCTCTTTCCTTTTTTTTGCCTTCAACTTTTCTTTTCCTTCATCATAGCTTTTTTCACAAGAAAACGAAGAAGAAGTAGAAAAATGCCGGACTTGCGCAGACGATGTCGCAGCAAAAGACGGCATCAGAAAAAAAAATTTTAAATAAAAAAAGGAAATTGTTAATAAATTATTCTCAAGTTTCGGTCGAATGTCAGGAAAAGAAAAAAGTGTTTTGGTTCTTCTCTTTTTTATATGCCAAAGAAAACATTGGCAAATTTTTTATATAGAAAACTTTATATTCAAAGAAATGCGGCATTTTTTATAAAAAGTAATATCATCGATCTTAAACCCTTTTTACTTTTTTTAAAAATTGTTTCCTCTTTTATAATGCCTTAAGGGTAAGATTGACCGCGCAAAGTCGATTAATTAGTCTTTCTCTCTTCTTTTTTTTCAAAAAGCTTATTCATTTTTAGTGGTGTGCCAACCCAAGCTTAAAAATATAAGTGTTGTAAAAGCAGCTGCTGCTGCTATGAGAAAAACTAAAAGAAAGGGTGTTGCTTTTCATATTAAAAACTGCGGGTATAGACTACTTATAATACTTCTTCTTTTACTTGTTGTTTGTTGCTTGCTATATGCGAAGGAGGAGAATATTATGCTATATAGATGATAGCCCTACTACTACCATCACAACTCGTTCCAACGCTGCTTCATTCATTTTTATGTTTTCTTTTAATCCTTCCCAAGTATTTAAGTGTTCATTCATTGTGACAAGTTAGCTCTTTTTTTCTTCTCATCTTTTTTTGCCAATTCGTCTTCGTTTACGGATAGAAGTTTTTTAAAAGACATCATTTAACAAATGCACACACCTCTTTTATTTAGCCATTTTTATTATTAAATTTTATGCCATTTGAAGTAAGAGATACTGTACCACAGCTCTGTTTCTCCCTTCCATTCTTTAGAAAGAACCAATGTTGTGAAGTTTTTTTTAACTGTTTTTGTTTAAAAACATTTATTTTATTTTGAAAACCAATAAATTTCTGTTAATTAACAAAACGACTTTTTATATTAACATTTATAAAATTATATTTTTAAATTTCTTTCATAAAATCTTGAATTTCTTTCAATCAAGAATTTGGCAATTTTCCATTAAAACGAATTTAAAAGCACAGTTAAATCCAAAAGTAAAATTTTTTAAGGTAAGATTAAAAATATGTCATTATTACTAAGAGTCTTTAAGCTAAAAAATATTAAGGTTGCAAGAGTGTGCAAACCCATTTTTCTACCGTATCTCTCTCTATCATAATACTTCCAAGTTACCGTATCTTGGTGAATCCCATTTTACTCTTCGATTCTAACACCGTATCCATTTGTCTCGAAATTTCGAAGATTTTTTTACCCAATTCGTTGACGAGTTTTTTCTTTTATTGAAAATCTACTTGTCGCTTGTATGCATTCAATGAAGCATTAAAAAATTGTTTTAGCTTTTGTTAAATTTTTGTTCACTTCCTTCAATTTCTTTTGCCATTGTTTGAATTTTCAAAAAGAAAGAAACACAATAAAAGCAAAATTAAACCTATTTGATAATGATATGGGATGCCGCATATCGGTTTGTTTCTTTTTCTTTTACAGTAAAATTCCCTCATAATTAAAATTTGTAGCGGACAATCAGTCAGCCGGACCTAGCCAGCCCATCCGGTTCAGATCGAAAAGGAATAAAAGACAGCAGCAACAATTCAATGACATCAGGGAGTTTCCCACTTTTATCAAATTCAAAAGAATCTCCTCGTATGACTCAAGGAAGGATTACGAATGGCCAATCAGTGCTGAATCGGCGGGATACTCCGGGATCCCTTTTAGATATTTATTCAAATCGAAATGGTTCTGGAAACAACGATCCTGGAAATTCAATTGGCAACTCAAAACCCATCGGACAAATCGAAAGTGCAAGTCAAGCAGATTTCTTTCGAATGCTCGACGAAAAAATTAATCAAGTACTGTAAAATTATTTTACTAAAAAATATTTAATGCCTAATTTCAGGGAGCACATAACTTGCCGGAATCAGATCTCGAAGATTAGGGATATACGTCCCAGATTTTACTTCCTAGTCTTCTTAGTTCTAAATTAACTTCCATTATTTTAACGAAAAAAACGCCGGTGTTTCTTTGTTTTTCATTTTTGTTGACTTTTGAAATTGTTTACCAAAAAATAAAACCTTTGTTTACGATATGCATCAAGTTTTGTCACTTCATGTTGAAGAGAAAGATAACTAATGTATTATGCCATATAAATGTTCATGTAATGTAATCCCAGAAAATTAAATGTTTTTTATAAAGTTTTTTGGAGTTTCAACAAAGCAACCCACTTAAATTATTAAAATAAAAGTAACAATTTATCATTGGGCCAAAAACAACGCCGAAAACAATGAACACAAAAACAACGAACGAGAGTTTACTTTGCTTTCTTGACACGGATTTTACGAAGATAGAATTCAAGTTCTTTTCCTTCCAAAATGTAACCGTCAGCGCGACCACTTTGTCCTGGACGAGAAGCAATACGAGCAAGAAGACGACCAGCTTGGAATTGTTCAACAAGATGTGGTTCTACTGGAGCAGTTTTAGCACGTTCTTCGTATTTCTTTTGAGTCTTTTTGCCAAGTTTTGATTTGTCCAATCGAGCTTCTTCTTCTTCATTAAGCTTTGCACCCTTCTTACGACCAAGTGGTTGAGCGTAATGAGTTTCATACCATTGACGGTAAGGAACAGCATCAACAACAATAATAGCACCTTTGACGAGAGTTTTTGTACGAACCAATTCGTTACTTGTAGCATTGTAAACGGTATCGATAATACGAGTTTTACAAGTAGCTCCTGAAAAATAAAAAAAAAATCATGTCTATTATCAAAAATTAAATGTTTAAGCAAAAGGTGAGACAGCGGAGTAAACACAAAGCGCTGCCCGTATTTATAGCTTAATTTGCTTTTCGAAGCCTAATTACCCGAGAAAAATTTTTGTTTTAACAGGTACTCAATGGCTTCGGGCAATTACATAAAGAAAAATAAACAAACCTTCAGAAGCCCAAGCGAAATTGCCAGTATCAAGACGAAGACCACGATATTTAATATTACCACCACGGCATCGAACAAGATGGACACGTCGAGCTCCAATCTAAAACGATAAATATTAAGATGTAAGTTTTTAAAATAAAAATATAAAATTACTTTTGTGTTAGCAGCTGGACGACCGAGTTCGAACTTTCTCTTTTTGTGAATAGGAACTCTTTTTCCTCCGGTCTTTCTACGCTTATGCCATGAATCACGAGAGATACCCATGTTGTTGTTTTTTTGACCTGAAAAAGATCAAATTTAAATAATATAAACTTAGACAAAAAAAATTAAAAACTCTAAACACGTTTGTAAAAATAAGCTAATTCACGCAAAAATACAACATTTTGCAGCTACTGAAACTAAACCAGGTAAAATCTATGTTAAATCTAAATTAGTAGTATAAAGTATCATAAAAATACAAAAAGTTTACATCAAAAAAGTTAAAAAAAAGGAAATCAAAAAACTTCGTTTTTGCCCATCCACATAAAATTTGAGCTTCGACAACGGAGAAGCGACAGTATCCTACGTCAGGAGAAATCGTGTTAGGAACATTCATGGTGCGGGTAGTCGAAAAGTTTGAAAAAAAAAATAGCGGAAATATTTACCGCGTAAAACATTTATGTTTTTTTTATAAAACAAATTCCTGAACTTTTCATTAAAAATTATTCTTTAAAAAATTTACTTTTATATTAAATTAAATAAACATTTTTATTATAGATCTAACACAATGTCGTCCGCATTTGTCATTGATAGAGATGAAGAAAATCGTCAACGAGAAATTACTCAAACATATCTCAATTTTTTGGATGATAGTGTAAGTTGTTTATGACAGTATACTTTTATCCAATTTTCAAACATTATGCTTCTTTAGGCTGATGAAAAAGTTTATACTCAAAAGGTTGAAGATTTAATTACCAATCAAGGTAAACGCCTTATCGTTAACTTGGATGATGTTCGAAAGAAGCTTCCTGAACGCGCAAAAGCTCTCTGCGAAAACTTTGTCAATGAAGTTGTTTGCTTTGAACAAGCTTTAAAGGATATGGTTGCCCGAACTGATACTGATTATGCAAAGGGAACTGAACTTCATATTGGTTTTGAAGGAGCTTTTGGAAATGGACATGTCAATCCTCGATCATTGAAAACTAAATTTCTTGGACATCTTGTTTGCTGTGAAGGAATTGTCACTCGATGCTCATCTGTTCGTCCAAAAATTACTAAAAGTGTTCACTTCTGTCCAGCTACAAAGAAAACCCTTGAAAAGAAATATACTGATTCAACCTCATATGAAACTTTTCCAACCAGCAATGTCTATCCAGTTGAAGATGAGAATAAGAATCCTCTTGAAACTGAAGTTGCATTGAGCACTTACAAAAATCATCAAACTTTTTCTATTCAAGTTTGTCATTTTTTCAAAAACTTTAACAATACATGTGCTTTTATTATTTTAGGAATTACCAGAATGTGCTCCAGCTGGCCAGCTTCCTCGTTCTATTGATGTTATTGTTGATGATGATTTAGCTGATCGTTGTAAACCTGGTGATCGTGTTCGGGTTGTTGGTCTTTACCGTGTTTTACCAAACAAACAAAATGGTGTTTCATCTGGCAATTTTCGAGCTGTACTCATTTGTAATAATATTCTTTTAACCAGCAAAGAAGTCCAACCTAACTTCTCTCCTGAAGATATCAAAAATATTCGTAAAATGAGCAAAAGAAAGGATATTTTGGAGCTTCTTGCAAATTCTTTGGCTCCTTCAATCTTTGGTCATGAAGAAGTTAAAAAAGCAATTTTATGTCTCTTGCTTGGTGGTAAAGAAACTCTCCTTGAAAATGGTACTCGTCTTCGTGGTGATATTAATGTTCTCTTAATTGGTGATCCATCTGTTGCAAAAAGTCAAATGCTTCGATATGTTCTTCATACTGCTCCTCGTGCAATTGCAACAACTGGTCGAGGCTCTTCTGGTGTTGGTTTAACAGCTGCCGTTGTTGCTGATTCAGATTCTGGTGAAAGAAATTTAGAAGCTGGTGCAATGGTTTTAGCTGATCGTGGTATTGTTTGTATTGATGAATTTGATAAGGTTTGTTTCTTTTAATTTATCAGTACAGTTACCGTATACCACTTTTAGATGACTGATATGGATCGAACGGCTATTCATGAAGTTATGGAACAAGGCCGAGTCTCCATTTCAAAAGCTGGTATTCATGCAAAGCTTAATGCTCGTTGCTCTGTTTTAGCTGCAGCAAATCCTGTTCTTGGTCGATACAATCTTTACAAATCTCCTATGGAAAATATTGGAATGCAAGATTCTCTTCTTTCTCGTTTTGATTTGATCTTTGTTCTTCTTGATGAAGTTTGTATATTGTATTTTTTTCATTTTATTTTATCTTTTTTTTAGCATGATATTGAACGTGATCGTCAACTTGGAGAAAATGTTATTAAACTTCAAAGCTACCGTACCCCTGGTGAACCTGATGGAACTGTACTTCGTATTAATGCAGCTATTGAAACGCTTTCGACAAACGATAATGATCAAGAAGTTCAAAGCGGAAATGCTGATATTTATGAAAAAAATCGTGGATGGACAGCTGTTGCAGAATCTCAAAAAGTTTTGTCTGCAAATTTTATGCGAAAGTATATTTATATGGCAAAAGCAATTAAACCTCAATTAACTGAAGCTGCATCTTCATACATCTCAGATCGGTATGCAGAATTGAGATCATTTGATACCTCAAAATCTGATCGAGAAAGAACTATGCCTGTTACTGCTCGACAACTTGAAACTTTAATTCGTTTATCAACTGCAATGGCAAAATCTCGTTTAGCTAAAACTGTCGAAAAATCCGATGCCGAAAAGGCCTATCAACTTCTCTACTTTGCTTGCTTCAAAGAAAAGCCAAAACAACGTCTTGATGGTGAAACTAGAAATCGACAAGATGCTGGAAATGAAAGTGATGAGGATATGGATACTGATAGCATTCCACTTTCATCACAAAGTACCCGAGCTTCTCGTGCTGCAAAACGTCGTGGTGGTGGTGATGAAGCTCCAGATACAATGGATTTAATTGAAGAAGAAGATGACTCACAAGCTACTGAACCTGCAGCTAAAAGAACCCGGGCTGCTATCTCCGTTGACAGGTAATTATACTTTAGCATTGTAAATTATCTATGTAAAATTATTCTTTAGACTTCGAACTTTCCGTGATCATCTTCGCAAAGCATTTGATATGACAAAAGAACCAACAGAATTTCATCCCATTGCAACAATCAAAGAATTTATGCAAAAATGTGCTGGTAATCTTCCATATACAGATGATGAATTTGCAGCTGGTTTTGAAAGTCTTGAAGGTGATAACCGTATTATGATTGATGGTGAAGGAATTACTCTTATCTAACCTATTTGTTTTACTTTGATTTTTTTGCTTTGTATCTTTGTAAAATTTTTTCATGTTTTTTATTTTGATATAAACTTGACCACTTGATTCAAACGATTTAAAGAATCTTTTTTTTCACAAAGTTCTTGGAGCGAAGCCATTAAAATATTTGTATAATTTTTTTTTGTTTTCGGCATAATTTTGCACAGAAACCTTGTTTTTTTGTTGTGAAAGTTTAGTTTTTTTATTTAATGAAAGCTTAAAATTGTATTTCGTGAACTTGAATCTTGAAGATATCATTTTTATTCAAGATTCAGAGTCTTTTTCGCATCAGCTGATTATATGTTATTCGTGTTTACTTTAATTTACGGCAATAATTAATCAGTGTAATATTTTTAGAAAAGCATGGATTTTTCATCAGCTGATGACGCTACAAAAATAAATATGTTGAAGAAAAGATTTGTGGAAGAAGGACATTATCAAGAATTTATGCAACTTATTGAACAAAAACTTACTGATAGCATTCAAACAACAGTTTATAATATGTGTTTAAAAGAAACTGAAAAAAGAGTAAGACAATTTATACGTTTAAAACTGTAAATTACTTACAAGTTTCAAATTTTAGTTTAATTCAAACGATAAGGAAAAAGTAATGAAAGATGTGATTACAGCTTTGGAACCTCAAGTACGAAGTATGGTACCTCAAGATTTGAAACGGGCAATGATAACTGAAATGAAAGAAAGAATGACAAATATTGTAAATACAATGGCTTCAGAAGGATTAAGAAAATCTTGATTTTATTTATTATTTTTCATTTTGTTTATTTATATTTTGTTTGTATTGTTCTGCATTCGGGTGATAGAGATTTTTTGTAATGAAGGTGAATTTCTTTGAATCTTTGTCGTACAATACACATACATCTTTGTAAATTAAGTTATTGTTAGAAATGTTAAACTAAATGAAACGTTTCTATTCAAAATTTAAGTTAAATAATTTTACCCAACAAAATTTCCGGCATGAATTAAAAAAGTGCCTTTGGCAATGTGTTGACTTATAGTTTTGTTACATCAGTTTTTACTGCTCTACTTTTTTAAAAAGTACGGATTTTTAAATTCTTTTCATATCATTGAATGATAATATTTTACATCAAACTTTTTTGATGGACACTGCTTTATCAGCTATTGAAAAACGGCTTACACAATATCCGTTTTTAACTGGGTTAGTTTTTGTAAAGCTTTATCCGTTTATCCAATGCCACTTTTCTTCACTGGGATTTATAAAAGCTTTTAAAATTAATAATAAAATAGTTATGTTATTTTAGCTTCGAAAAGCCATCTTCATTGGATCGGTTGCTATTTTTGCAGTTTAAAAACGTTGATTCTAAACATCTTGACGCGAACAAGTTCCCATCAATTCATCGCTGGAAAAAATATCTTGCATCATTTTCTGAAGCTGAATTACAAAGGTAAATATTCTTTTTTGTATGATGAATCTGAGATTTTAATTGTTGAATTTATAAATATTGCATGCTTGACTAAAACTATTACAATTTATCTTAGTTTTAGGTTACCTTTGGTGAAGTGTGCAGAGCTTTCAGTTTTGATAAAACAAATTATTATTGCTTTACAAACTACAACAGCATCATCTTCGTCAACAAAAGCTAAAGAATCTTTGCCGACAACAATGTCACCAAAAGATGCTCCACCTGCTTCTTCCGGAACAACTCCTACTGGACAAGCTGATGCAGAAATGGATCTTCCTCAACTTCTTTTAAATTGGTTAAATGAACATGAAAAATTTGATTCTATTGCCCTTGCGGAACATCTTAAAATGCCACATCAAAAGATTATTGGTGGCATTAAAAGTATTCTTACTCATGATGGAGTATGCTTTTGCTGTTGTTTCATTATCATATTTATTCAATCTTCTTTTTAGATTATTAATACTGAAGATTATAGTGTTAGTGAATATGTTCTTAGTGATGAAGGACAATCAATGGCAAAGAACGGATCACATGAATATAATTTTTATCAAGCAATTGGCGCTGATGGAATGGATTTAAAAGAAGCTAGCAAACTTCCAAATGCTAAAGTTGCTCAAAGTAAAGCTCTTGAAGCAAAATGGATTGCAATTGAAAATGTTGAAGGCGGGAAGAAACTTGTTCGGAAAGTTGATAAGGTTGAAGATACTGTATCAGCTGATTTGAAAAAAGTTGCTGCTGGCAAAGCTGAAGAACTTGGGAAACCAGTGATTGAAGCTTTGAAAAAACGGAAAGCTCTTTCTGTACAGTATGTTTTATAAAATAATAATTTTATGGTAGTGATAAGTTTTAGAGTTACAAAAGGCCTAAAAGTTTCAAAAGGTCCAAACTTTGTTACAACACTTGAAAAGCCGGAGCTTGATTTAACTGCTGAAATGCTTGCAAATGGATCATGGGCAACCAAAAGTTTTAAAAAATATAATTTTGATGCCCTTGGTATTCCACCATCTTCTGGACATTATCATCCTCTACTAAAAGTTCGAACTGAATTCCGTCAAATTTTCCTTGAAATGGGTTTCTCCGAAATGCCAACCAATCGATATGTTGAAAGTTCATTTTGGAATTTTGATGCACTTTTCCAGCCTCAACAACATCCTGCCCGTGATGCACATGATACCTTCTTTGTTTCTGGTATTTTTTTAGGCTTATTTCTTGCCTGGATGTTACAGTAACCACTTTTTTAGATCCTGCAATTAGTACTAAATTCCCTGAAGAATATCTTGAACGTGTCAAAAAAGTTCATGCTGAAGGTGGATATGGATCTATTGGATATGAATATGATTGGAAGATTGAAGAAGCTCAAAAGAATGTCCTCCGAACTCATACCACTGCAATTAGTGCTCGGCAACTTTATCTTCTTGCTCAACAAAAAGAATTTAAACCTGCAAAAATGTTTAGCATTGATCGGGTCTTCCGTAATGAAACTTTGGATGCTACACATTTGGCTGAATTTCATCAAGTTGAAGGTGTTGTAGCTGAAAAGAATCTTTCACTGGGACATGTCATTGGTCTTTTCACTGAATTCTTTCGTAAATGTGGAATTGAAAATTTGAAGTTCAAACCAACTTATAATCCATATACCGAACCATCAATGGAAATTTTTGCATATCATGAAGGTCTCAAAAAATGGGTTGAAATTGGTAATTCTGGTCTTTTCCGTCCTGAAATGCTTTTACCAATGGGTCTTCCACCAGATGTTAATGTTGCAGGTTTTGGTTTATCTCTTGAAAGGTAATTAATTTTTTTATTGAATGGATGTTAATGAAATTTTTTATAGACCGACTATGATTCGTTACGGTATTTCAAATATTCGTGAACTCTTTGGTCCAAAAGTAAATATTGAAATGATTTACAAGAATCCACTTTGCCGTTTGGAAAAGGAATAATTTTAAGTATTCTGATTGTTGTTTGAGTTGTTTTTTGTTTAATTTAATAAATTTATTATTGCTTCTTTTGTTTGTTTTTTAAAGTACGGTAATTTTGACCTTAGTGATACCTTTTAGATTTTAAAATTTATTTTTTTAATACATTTATATAAAGAAAAATGTCTGAACCAAATGCATTTGATTTAACAGCCAAAATGAAGCAGCTAGAATTTCTTGGACATGAAGTCCTTTCTGCAAAGAAACGACTTATTGATCTTGATCGTCAAAAACATTATTATCGTGAATCTTGGAGGGCTGTAAAAAAGGAGAACGAGAAACTTGATGGCCAAAAGAAAACATATATTTTTGTAAGCCCGCGGGTATTCGTTCAAGAGACAACTGAAAAAGCTGAAACATTGATGAAAGAAGATTTTGATGAAACTGAAAAAGAAATTGAAGAAATGCGTGAAGAATTAAAGAAGAATGTGGATGAATTGAGGAAATTTGAAGGTAAAAAAGATTTAACTGAACTAGGATTTAATTTGAAACCAGTTGTAAGTCGTTTCATTGATGAATAAGTTGTACAAAATTGTTGATTTTTTGTTGAATGTTTTGAAAATTATTTAATATTTTTGATCTCATTGTATGTAGAGTTACTGTATTTTACTGTAAAACTCCAAGATAAATAAAAGCTTCATATAAGTTTTTATTATTAGTTTCAATACAACAGAATTATGAAATACTTTTATTTTTTAAAAAGAGACAATAAATATATTTGATATTTTGCTATAGGAAAATAAAGACAATGCTGTTTTGTAACAAATCTGAGAATAGATGAAAGTGAAATAATAATAGGACATAATAAAAAACAGAAGATGAACGATAAAAACCGGGAAAGGCAAGAATAAATGCATTTGGAAAAATTAGATTTTTTTAATTTGGCAAAAAAAGAAGTTAGAATAAAGATAAATTTATTATATCAAAGAAGTTGAAGATGTTGATGTTTCAGCAGTTTGAGGTTTAATTGGTTTAATTCTTGAATAATAATCAATAAGATATGATTGAACTTCTTTTTCATTCATTCTGCTCTTTGTTGAATGACATTCTGGACACAAAAACATTGCAGGGAACTGATATTTTGGGAATCGAGGATCTTCAGTATCACGGCCTTTCAAACGGGCATTAACGATATTATGTGCCCTCCAGAGATAAAGAAAGATATCTTCAGCTTTTCGAACTTGTGCTTCCATTTTAAATGATCGAGTTGTCATTTTTATAAAATGTTTTCGACAATGTTCACATCCAAAGAATGATCCAACAAAATCTCGAATTCCTTGAAGTACTGGCAAAGGACGGAATGATACATCTGAAAATGATCCCGAATTGGAATACTGTATATCGTATTGTTTACAGTATGCTGATTTTTGATACTTCTTTTCTTTGATAAACCTGATCCCTGAATTTTGCTTTGGAAAAAACTTATTCGGGGATCACGTTTAATAGTTTAAAAAGACACCATAAATTCTTGTAAAAGAAGCATACCATTAAGACCATTTTTATATGCTGAAACTGTTAAAGCATGGAAAGTTGTCCAAAGCCCACAAGTATATCCTCGATAAATTGCTTGTGAACCTTTGCAATGTTCCCAATCTCCACTAATTGGAAATGGATTTCCTTGATCTTCTTCAGCTCGAGCAAATTCTGATTGCCAATCTTCAACAGCTAAAGGTTCTTCAAGGCCATGTGAATCCAAGAATTCTCGTAAATGTGTAAATACAACTCTTGCACGGGCAGAATTTCCAAGACTAATTTCGGAGTCATTATTTGCAGATTCCATTGTAGTGGTTGGGAAAGATTGAGCAAGAATGTCCACAAAACTGTACAAAGCTGTTAAATTTGCACCCTAAAAAATGTAAGATTACGGTATTAAGATTGCATAAAAGTAGTGGCCCCAGAGGGGATACTAGCACTAAATAATTTTTAAATTGATTAAACTTAAAACTTACAGAAAGAAAACCACCATGTCGAGGGACTTCTCGAAGAAGGGAATATCTCATCGCTTTCAACATATCCGTTTCTGACACATAAAACAGAGATTTACATTTTTCAGGATTTTCAGAACAAATATTTGTCATATTTTTTCGGCTATTAAATACCACATCATTATTATTTTCTCGTTCATTATGTAAAAATTCTTCCAATTCATTGAGTAAAAGTCTTCGCAATTCTGCAATTAAAACTGGAGTTCTTTCACCTCGTCGAAATACGGCTAATGTTGGAAAATCTGTGATATGTAAAGCATCAACAAGGGGATGAGTTTTAAGGCATCGACGAGCAAGAAGACGATCAGAATATTTTGTTAAATCTAATAGAAGTTGAGCCCCAATTAAAGAAGAGGCATCATTTTCAAAGACGATTGCCATGGTATCAGCTGATTCTTTCGCGCCATGCCAAAGTTCACCATATGTTGATATACTGTAATAATGTAATTTTATTAGATACGGTTGTTTGGCTGTCAAACATTTTAAAAAAGTAGTGATTACAGTAGTTTTAGTAACTCTACAGTAACCACAACAACAAATGCCAAAATACATTTAGGCAAAAATGGTTACTGTAGCATTTTAGGCTACCGTATTAAAATAAAATATCTTACTCTCCAAGAACATCAAAAGTTGGCCAATCTTCAAAATGATTAATTGCATAATCTTGAATTAAAACTTGAGTAATTTGATCCCGCATTTCTGCTACAGATTGATACGGTCGTAATTTGACTCCATAAAAAGTATCCGAACTATTTCGAGGAAAATACTAAAATGTACTTAATTTATTTATTCTACGTGCATTTTTTCGAAATTTTGTTTAACTTCCGTGTATAATTTTGCTTTTGGCACATTTCAGACATGAAAAAATGCAGACAAAAAATCCCTTCATGCAACGAATTTTTTTAAATCATGACAGCTAGTTATTTTAGAAGTGTTGTTTGAGCAAAGGTCAAAATCAATGAACAAACTTTGGTGGTTTCAATTTCAAAAGAAAGAAAAAAAGAGAACAGTTGCTTTTTTTGATCAGCCAAAACTTGTTCCAAATATTTTTTGGAACGATGCTTTTTGTGGAAGCCCAAAATTTGAGATTTTTAAATAAAAATTTTTAATGAATCATAAAAAATTGTAAACAAAAAAAGAGAAAAACGTAAACCAAAAATTATCTAAAGTTTCACCGAAAATTCAACACTAATCTGATAAGTTTTAATTTTTTTGAAACTAATTTTTCTATTAGTTTCATGATTTGAAAACAAAAAAATACGGTAAAACAAATTAACTTACTTTAATATACGGGAAAAACATAATACCATTTGCCCGGCATGTTACTTCTGAAAATATTTGCAAGTTGAATTACTGTAGATTATAAAGTTTTTCAAATTTCTGAACGAAGCTATGGCTTCTTTTCCCCGACGAACAATTACAATCATATTTTTTCCTACATAAAAGGTTAATTCAAACATACCATTGACGGGATCTGCACAATTCATAGCAGCAACTTTAACAATTTTACTCCATCCTCGAATATCTTTTGCAAATGATTTGTACAGGGATGCCCAGCTTCTACAATGACCACACCAATCAGAATAGAACTAAAAAATTTCAAAATTTAATTTATGAAAAAGCTTCTTGGAATTTTTAATGTAATTTTTAAATTTTTTAAAGTCAGTAATAATAAGCAAGTAGACTTTCAAAAACTTTGAACTTTAAACTTTTTTCAACCTTCAAAGAAGAATCACGTTTTTCTTTCCTTTGCAGCAGGAAAGCAGCAACGTCTGATATATTTTTTTTTATCAAACAACATAAATCAATTTTTTCAAAGGTAAAAAAATATACGAAAAATATTTTCCTAATCAAAATATTTATAAGACTAAAACTTACTTCAACAAGATACGATGGGCAATCATCTCTACCACTACAAAATACAGTATCATTAAAAGTAGATTCATCTAATTGAATTATCGGATCATCTGCAGCATCATATAATGTTGGATTCACACCTTTCGGAACTGTACCAAAATCAGCAAAATCTGCATTTATTGTTGGAATAAAAAGTAATAATATTAATAATAAAATTGGATAAAACATGGTTGTTCTTGTTGTTGTTGGAATATGAAAATGATAGAATAAAAAGATTGACCACTTTCTTTGAAAAAATAAAAATTGCCTCAGGGAGAGGACTTCTCCTTTGATGTTAATGTTGTTGCTGCTTCTTTCACAGATTATTATATTTGGCCAACTGCAAAAAAAGTAGAAATTAGAAAAAAATTAATGTAAACCAGGTTTTCTCTTTTTTTTCAAATTTGAAACAAAGTCAAAAAAAGATGTGTATATTTATTTATTGCTACTGCTGAGGGGAGTTTTTGTAATCATCATCGTCATTAGAAGAAGAAGAAGAAAAAAGCAACAGCAGCAATATAGAAATGGAAATATACCCCACAAAAATAGCTCCTTTTTCGATCAGAAAAAAAATTATAGAAAGAACGCGAAAAAAACACAGACAAAAATAAAATTTATATAAATTATTTTTGGGGGACAAAGAAAACGAAAGGGACTTTTGTTGACAGCCAAAAGGGAAAAAAACTTTGTCAAGAAAAAAAATATGTAAAAAAGTTTTTTCAACACAGATCTAAATATTTTTTGGACGGAAGTTTTTGAGATTTTTTTTTTCAATGATGTCGATATATTGCGATGATGATGATGAGGTTGATGCAAAACTCGAGAAATGAATGACCTATACTAACTAACTAATAAATACTTACTTGATCGACACAAAAATAAAAGAAAAAAGAAGATGTGTTTAAAAAGTATCGAAAAATGAAAGAAGAAAGAGGGATTGATTGAGGGCAAGCAAGCAATTGAGGGAGAAAGAAAAAGAGGAAAAATTAGTTGACTGAATTGATATTGGTTGATGATGATGACATAGAGAGGTCCGCCTCTGTTTTTGAAAAAAGAGGGTCAAAGAAAGAGATTTTTGAACTAGTTTGAACCTGCTTTTCCGGCTTTTTTCGCAAGAAATTGTTTTGATTTTACAGTTTAATTTAAATGAAATTAAAAAAAATTAAGCTTCGAATTGTGAAGAAATCATTACTAAAAATAGAGTCATCTTTGATTTTTTTGCAACCACCGTATTCTTATAAATAGGATTTACCTTTAATTTAAATTTAATTTTTCAAATAATACTAAATTTAATTAATTGTTAAAACATAGGGTTGCAATAGTTATTTAAAAAGTGTTAAAATAAATGGGATAAGGTAAGTGCCGTAAATTAAAATGATCTACCGTAATCCAAAAGAGGTGATCGTATTCTTTATTTATTAAATTAATTTCGATCACGCATTAATAAAATTAATATTAACTTTTTTTACAATTTAATCAGGCAATTGATAGGATAAAAATGAAAAAACGTGAATAAATTTTTATGGGACTTAGAAAAAACGGAAACAAAATATAAGCGTATCAGATTGTATCAGTCACAACAAAAGAAAAGAAGAAAATTGAACCAGCTGCTTTTTTAACCTTTTCTTTCATTGCCAAAATTTTAGCCAAAACCGCCTTCAAATTGCTTTTTAAACTTCCAAAAAACATACATCCTTTTTCTTTAAAATTATTTTGTTGCAAAAAACAGAGAGTGACCCCCGATCACCTCTTTTTCTCTTTTCCTTCTTTTGAATCAAAAGTTTTGATGATGAGGAAACGAAAAATTGCGCAAACTCTCTCTTTTTTGTAGTGGTTTTTTGAAAGGAGATGAATGAGTAATATGGTCAATTGAAAAACACAGAAAATAAGTAATTGACAGCTTATTATGTATAAAGCTTTATTTTAAAATGTTTTTTCGGATTTCCTACCGTACTTCTGCACTACGTGTGTGTATAAAAGTATTGTAGTTATTTAGAACAATTTCTCATATATGTTATTATACCAAACAAATACTTGACTTTCTATTGCTAACAAACTTTTCAGTTTTACTCTAAACAAACATGAATGATCAATTTGAGATCACTATATAATAGGTTTGAATGGGCACAAAACTTCATCAAAAAAGTTTAATTTTCTGCAGAAATCTTCGAGAAAATCAAATCTATTTGAATAACAACATTTTATTCCGAAAACAAACAATGCCATACACAAAAGTAAATTCAATTCAATCGTTTTTGCCTAAATTATTTTTAGCCTAAACAAAACGTAAAAAATTGCCAAGTTGGAGAAATCTAAAAAGTAATTTGGAATAATCCTTACATTTCGATACAATGATTTTTTGAATAAAAAATTGTCAAAATCTGACGATCGAATAAAAAAATGGACATTGAAAAAAGGGGGAAGATTTGGTTATGTCATGAACGCGAAAAAGAAAGAGAAAAAAACTGAAATGCGCAATTCTCTCTGAAAATTTTTCAACGAAGAAAAAACACAATCTTTCTTTCTTTGGCCATTTTCTCTTTCTCATTTTTTTGTTCTGATGCTTGAAACTGGTTAGGATTTTCTTCTTTGGGGTTTTCCTTTCCTTCTGTTCTTTGTTAACCGATTTGTTTTTTTTCCTCCTCAAGGTGGGAAACAGGGAAAAAAAGAAGGAGGAGGCGGATTAGCTACAAAATTATTTTATTCCTGATTTATGGATTATATCAAAAAAATGTAACAAACATATTTTTTATATTGAAAAAAATATGTTTGTTTGATTAAATGTTTATACATTTGTTTGGGATGAAAGAAGAAGAAAAAAAATGGCTGAAGTGTTTTATAAACTTTTTTTTAAAGGGTTATTGTTGATTGATAAAAATTGCATTAAAATGTATATGTGTTTGTTGACATTGATGAAAAGGATATCTTCTGATAAATGCAATAATGAAAATTTTTTAAAAATTTGTAAAACAAATTCTTTGCAAATAGGTTTAAATTTTATTTTTAAAAATGACAATATTAATGGTTACAGTAACCCAACACACAAAAAAATTAGACGGAATTATCTAAAGCACTAAGATTACGGTAACTAAACATTTTATACCATTTGCTAAAGTATTCTTATTATCCATTAAATGTCAATTTTAAAATTGCTTGATAATTTTGAGACAAAATGGTGCTTAAATTTTTTACTAACATTTATTCTTTACCTCAATGAAAAATGCATCTGGTATTTTGTTTTAGGAAAAAATAACAAAAATTACGGTAGAAAATATTTTATATTAATTTTCTGTTGTTTTATTCTTTCGAATGTTTTTTGGTAGGATACTGTAAGGATAAAAATGTATTGTAGCCTAAGAATAATTACAGTTATCTTGGTTAATTTTTCTATCGTTCCGCAAGTTTATTTTGTATACTGTATTGATAATTTTTGGAATGTTGATTACTGTAGCTTAACTTTAATCAAAAAAGTCTTAATTATATTTTTGTTATCGTGCATTTTCGAAAGTTTTTGGTAAACTGTAGGTATTAATGTTACGATAAAAATTATGGTAGTGCAATAATAATTACAGTGATCTTGGTTAATTTTTTCAAAATTGCGCAAGCTTGTTTGGTATACTGTATCCATGTAATGCAGATTACTGTAACTAAATTATATTAAAAATTGCCGTTTTCAAATTTAAAAAAAACGGCTTAAAATTTATGAATTGCTTAAAGAAAATTAACGCTTAATATTTCAATGATATCTTTTTTTGAATTTTGGCAACATTGCAACCTTTCCTTCTTATAAATGACCCAATCAATGAACTTTGATGGGGATGCAAATAATGTATATGTATGCAGCAGAAGAAGAAATACAAAACCCTCGAAAAAATTATATGATTGAACAACAACAATCGTCACCATCATTTCATTTTTTGCCATTCGCAGACCGATGGAAAGAAGGCGGAGAAGGGCTGGAAAGTGACCAGTAGAGGAAAGCAAGAAAGAAAGAGAGAGGTCCAGTTGTTAGAACGCGCGCCATGTTTGAAGGAGGAAAGCAGCATTCTTCATCGTCGACAAAAAAAATTTTTGAGGCTTTTTGGCGGGAATCATTCTTCCTTTTTGCTGCTATTTCTAAAATTGTTTCAAGCTTTTATGTGTTTTTGATCGAGAAAAAACATAGCAATTTTGATATCATCTTCTTTGATAAACAAACGATAGAAAAAAATTTTTCAAATAATTTTTCTTGGCTTTTCTTTTCTCAAATTTTAAAATTGAAAAAGTACCGCGTTATTTGGGTGATCTCATCAAGATAAATATTTATTGGCGCGCTTTGACTACCTTGAAAAAGGTTTGGCAAAATTTTTGCAAAGCCTTGTCCGTCATCGACAAACTTTTTTCCTCTCTCGTGCTTTTAATTTTTTAATTTGCTTCAAAAAAAATTTGTATTATTTTATTTAATTTTTCTCATAGTAATTTTCATGCTAATGCTAATCATCATTCATTTTTCAGCGAATAAACTGATTGGAGTAATTCCACTTTCGTCATCACCTTCATCACCATTTCTTCTTCTACTACTGCTGTCTTCCATCTCCTCTCTCTGTCTAACACTCATCACCAATCAAATATGTTACTTCGTAATCGTAATCTTCCAAATCAAACTGAAAATAATAAAGGCGAAAAACGACAATCTAAAGCTGCTGCTGGAGGTGATGCTGCTGAACCAAAAGCTAAACGTGTTGCTCTCACTGATATTAGTAATGTAAGGTCTTTTTTTGGACATAACATTTATTTAGAAACTCTGCTTTGATAAAACAATACTAAAGTACTTGATTTTATGCTTTAGCTTTAACCAATTTTGTATTTGAGTTTAGTAAAAACTTTGCGAGACTGATGACAAACTTTTAGTAAAGTTTTATACAGTTACAGTACGCCAAATAGTAACTTAAAAAACATGGCTTATCTAATTTTTTGTCTCGCAAAGATCTTAAGCTCGAATGAGAATTTGTTAATAACACAAAATTTAAAAAAGTACCAAGTATCATCTTATTAGAGCAATTTCTATGACTTTTATATTTAAAAAACGATAATCCTTTATTTTATATAATTCTATCTTTTTTAGACATTCTCAAATGTTCTTCTTGACTCAACGAAGAAGCCGATTGATTTAAAACCTCGGTTATTGAATGTTAAACCACTTGTTGATCCATGTCCTGACTTTGATTTTGATAAGGAATGTGGAAAGGATACTTTCCAAGTAACTGATTATGCAAATGATATCTTCAAGTATTATCATCATCGTCAAGCTGAATTCCAAATTAAAGATTACTTGAAGACTCAGCGTTATATTAGTGGTGATATGCGTGCAGTTCTTGTTAATTGGCTCGTCAATGTTCAAGAACAATTTGAACTTAATCATGAAACTCTTTATCTTGCTGTCAAGATTATGGATATTTATCTTTCCCGAACAACAAGTTCCGTTCGACGAGGTGATCTTCAACTTCTTGGTGGAACTGCAGTCTTTCTTGCATCTAAGTTTGATGTAAGTTGTTTTATTCTTTGTCTAATAATAATTTGTATTTAGGAACGCGTTGCTCCAATGATCGATGATATCCTTTATATGTGTGAAGATAATTACACAGCTGATCAAATTATCAAAATGGAACTTCTTCTTTTTAAAGTTGTTGGATTTGATCTTGGAATTCCACTCTCATATCGTTTCTTACGTCGATTTGCTCGTGTTGTTCGATTAGAAATGCATACCCTTACTCTTGCTCGTTACATCCTTGAAACTTCATTAATGTTTTATGCTTTCGTTGGAATTAAAGATGATCTCATGGCTGCAGCATCACTTCTTTTAGCTCTTCGAATGAAAAATCTTGGTGATTGGGTTTGTATCTAAGCTTATATACAGCTTATATTAAAGTATCTTTCTCTTTTAGAATGTTAAGTTGGTCAAGTATACTGGTTATTCTCTTGAAGAAGTTGAACCACTTATGAAATCTCTCAATCATATGATTATCAAACGTCGTGCTGATTATGATCGCTTGGATACTATTTACAACAAATATTCACATGAGTAAGTTTTTTTCATTTGATCAATCACTCGTATTATTTGATTTATTTTTTAGGATCTTTTTTGAAGTTGCAAAAATTCCATCCCTTGATGATGATTTTGTCCTTGCTGATCCAATTGCTGCTCCAACTTCCTTATCATTCCATTAAATCACTTGATTATATTTATTTTCAAAATATCATTTCTTCTTTATGTAAATTTTTGTATGGAGATTCCATAAAAATATTGACTTCTTGCATTATTCTGTTTTCTTGTTTTTGTTTTTCTTGTGTAACGGGTTTTTTTATTAGCGTTGGTGGAGAAAAAAGTTATGGATTTGTATCTTCTGTGTTTTTTCATTTGACGTCTTCTTTTTATCAAATGGAAATTGATTTCTCTTTTGCCATTTGCTTCTTTCTTTTTTCCCTCGAAAATAACTGCTTTATTGTAAATTCGAAGTCTTCCGAAACATGATGAAACATATTTCATTTTACACTGATAATTTTTTGAAAACCATTTTTCTTGAAGAAACTGCAGTAGCCTATTTTATATGATATTTCTGTAAAGTGTGATAAAAAAAACATTTAGTTTTAGGATGGTTTTAAAGAATTTGCAAAATTTATACACCTCGGTGCTAAAATACCCGGAAAATTGGTGCAAGCAATAAAATATTACTGTATTTGAGAAATTCTCATGTGAAGTTAAAGAGATACTGTAATTGGAAACGGAAGTCAAAAAAGAAAGAAATGCCACACATTCTAGTATTTTACAATTTAATCAAGAAAAATTCTCAATTTTGTTACGAAAGATTTAAAAAATAATTTTTAAATAGTTTGTTTACTTTTCCACAAGGACCAAAGGTTTTTTAACGCTTATTCTTGTTCTTGCAGTAAAAGTTTTTTTTATCAGTGATGAACTTTAAAGTTGATGTATGATTTTATCATACTGCAACTTCGAATGCAGGTTCAAGTAAAAATTACCGGATAAAAATTCTAAAATGTTTATCTATAGGTAAAGCTGTTTCTCAACATTAAAATACTTTTGGCATCAGTTTGGAAGGACAACCCCCAAAAAAAACTAGTATAAATATGGCCATAATTGATGTAAATTTTCATTCTTTCTCAGTTTTTAGTTTTAACTTAAAATAACTAAACCTATATTCTAACTTCTAACTGTTAAACATTTTAGGTAAAACTAAACAAAAAATGACATCTGAATTCAAATTTGATGGAAAAACTCGACCGCTTAAGATTGAAAATTTAAAACCATCTGTATTAGCCAAAGTGTTTCGTTTAGATGAAAATTCTTTGGTTTTAACAGATGAAGAAGGATCTTGCTACCTGCCAGATGATGGAAAATTTGATCCTGAGCTAAATTCCGATCGAATTTACATTGTTGATGGGATTGAGCTTGCTGGAAATTCTACTGAAGAGGTTCAAGAAAAACAACTTGCTCTTAAATCATTAAATGATGAATTAATGAGTATTCAAGGAAACAATCAACAAGTAAGTCTAACATGTTAAAAATATTTTAATAAATGGATGCCCTTAGGATCTAATTATGGATGTTATTTCAAACTGCAAAGATTTGGATGATAGTGCAAATATGCTTTTTAATGGACCACAAGCAGTTGTCCTTGTTCAAGCTTTAGCAATATTAGCCGTTTGTGCACCTGATCCAAAATTGGAAGTTAAAACTCTCAATAAAGAAGTTGTTGCAAGATTGGGAGATCCTGGATCCTTTAGAGCTTCGTTGCTTCATGTGGCCAATAAAATGTGTAATGCTTTTCGACAAGGTGATTATGCCATGAAAAAGATTCGCGCATCTTTGATTGATTTGCCAGATTATTTTGAAGCTACTCTTGAAGTTGTTGGACAAGTCAGTAACATTTTAAACACTATTTATTTTATTGTCTGAAACGTTGATTTTTAAATGAACGTTAAAATTGTTACAGTAGTTCAACGAAAAAAAAATATTTTAGGATAATGATGAAAAGGCCAAAAAAACACTTACAAAAACGGTAAAATTATTGAAAGATGCATCGGATACATCAAAAAAGATGGCAAAAGTTGCAAAAGATGCCTTTGAAGATGTGATCTATGACATTGATGCTTTAAGTGTTGCAGCAACTTCAAGCAAAACTCAAAATGAACGGCTTAATGTTGAACTTAAAAAACTTAAAGATGCAATGGATATTCGTCAAACTGAGCTAAAAGAAGAAGAACACAGATTAAAAGAAGAATATGAAGAGGCTCAAGTTCGAGCTAAAGAAGCCCTCAAAGAATATCGGGTATTATTAATAAAAAAATATTTGCTGACTTAAATTACTTTTAGGATAGAATCAGTGAAAGCACAAATTTAGGAAAACTTTTTCTAGCAACACTTACCGATGGCATGTTTGATGTTATTAAAGCTGGAATTGCATTTCCTAAAGAAATGGCCTCAAGCGTTGCACATGCTGCAAATTCCATCAATCCTTTCAGTCATGAAAGTATAAAATGTTCTGCAACAATGAAGGTTGCGGTGGTACGCATTTAAAAATATGGAAATAACAGTCTTTAATACAAGTTTATAGGAAAATGGACTCATTCAATGCCTCGATAAAATTGCTTTTAGTTTAGCAAATCCCAATGATCTCGATGATGATACAATTTATGACTTTATCTATTCCCTTAAAGATTTTCAAAAATATTCTCCAGCAACAAAAGAAGGCGCCGCACTTTTCAATGAAGCAAACAAGGTCAAAATGTTTTTAGAAAGAAACAAAAAGAATTTAAAAAATTTTGAAACTAATGAACAAGTTAAAAAAGAACTTGTTGCAACAAAATCTTCAATTCAGAATATTGTTAATACCGTAATCACAGCACATGAAGAAAAGAAGCGCATAAATTCGGCATCAACTAATTCATTACGGGAACAAATGATCAAAGCTGATACTGTTAGTTGAAAGAAATTTGCATAAAAGTAAGAATATACTGATGTAATTTTTTAGGAACGTGTTCGATCCTCCCAAGACCATCTCACTGCTGCTGAAGCTAAAGCAGAAGCACGTCGGAAAGAGCTTATTGAAAATAAAAAAGAATTAACTGATATTCTTGTTAAATTAAAATCTATTGATACTGAGACCACTGATCTAACCCAAATTATTACATATCTTCGTAGTGGAGTTGAATAATTGGCAAGGTTAAAAAGAATTGGGAAGTTTTATCGGAATTCTTTAACAGTATTCAAATTATTGTTGAAGAAAATTTGGCAAAAAATATTAATAATTTTATTGAAGAAGCAAAAGTAAGAGAATATCCAAAAATGCATGGCTTTATGAAATATATCGTTAACTTTTAGGATCCCATTTCTCGAAAATTAATGCTTCAAGCAGGATTAAAAGCTACCGGATACTGTATTCAAGTTTCAAATGCTGCTGATATTTACTGTGCAGTTTCACAAAGATACATTATGCCTGTGATTAGCAGTGTTGGAGAACAAATTGCTTTAACTCCTGAAAAAGCTCGGGTATAATTTAAGCTTAAAATAACGATGAAATTATAAATTATTGTTTTCTTTTTAGCAAAAACAATACCAAATTGAAAAAACTCTTAATGACATGGATGAAGGTGTTACTAATTTAATTAAAGAAAAACAAGATGCGTTTGCAAACAAAATGGAAGAAAAGATGCAAAAATATGCCCGAAATATGGTTAAAGCTGTCAAACTTGGAAACAATGCTGCAACAAAATCCATCAAAAAATAAATATCAAAATCCTTTTTTTGTATTCGAATTTTCACATTATATTTTTCCAAAGCTTTTAAACTTGTTTTTAATCTGAAACAGCGATATCCAATTTATTTTTTAATTATTTTTAATAGTTTAACCATTATATTTAATAAAGCTTGCTTATTTTTTGTTTCTTGTCAAAATCATCAAATGTAACAAACTTTTTAATACCTTAGAAATTCTTTTTTTCAAAAAAGTTAATGTTCTCAAAATTTCGAAATGTGAGACATTTTTTAGAACAATGGAATTAATAGGTGATGTATTTCAAAAACATGAAAATAACTTTTCATCTTTGGCTCAGCAATTTCGTGTGGTAAAAATTTAATCAAAAACAAATACAAATCTAATGTTAATCATTAAAATAAAAATTAAGGTGATGCAAAAACTCCGAAATATGAGTTCTTCTGAAGTTAAAATTTTAAAAGATATTTATCAAATGCGCAAACAATTAGAATCTCACTTAACAGATGTCACAGATTTCAACATACATATTCAACAAACATCAGAAAAAGTTGTTGGAGAACTGAGTAAACTAGAACGCCGAATACCGATTTTAAAAGAAGAGAAAGCTAAATATGAGATGGAAAAAAATAATTCGAATGAAGCTTTAAATGAAGCCGAAAACAGGTTAAAAGATGTAGCACATTTTTTAAGGATCATTAATTTTTGTAACCTAAAAAGTTTTAGCATTTTGATGAACAAACTGCATTTAGTGATAAATTATCTGCTGTTCAAAGGGAACAAAATATATTAACAAAAAAACAAAGAAGATTGAGTTGGATTCCAATAAGTGGATGGATTGCAATTGGTCTTGTAGAAATCTATAAAAAATATGAAAATTACGAAGGACAAATCGCTCACTTAAATGAGGCCATTGAAAGCTGGGATTTAAAGATTGCTAAATTTAGACGTTAGTATTTTTCTTTCTGTATTGGATATTGATTATGAGAAGTTTTAGGAGAAATCAGCAACTATCAAACAAACATTTTGGAAAAGGCATATGAAATTTATGAATGTCAAGAAGAATTAAATGACCGCTCTAAAGCATATGAAAAATTAAAAGAAAATCAGTACAAAAGTAATGAATGGTTGAAGCTATTAAATGAATGGCTCCAATTTTTAATTGATATTGAGCCACAGGTTGAACGTGTTGAACGTCATATTGGAAATAATGAAATTGCTTTAAAGCGAGCAATTGGAGATATGAAAAATGCTATTTATGACAATGAATTGAAACAATTAGAAGCAAAAACAAAACATTTGGCGATTACTTCTAGTTAAAAAGTATTCATGTTATTTCCTATAATTTTTATAGTATTTTTTAAAAAATCTGTCAAATATTTAACATCTTTTTCAAATAATTTCTAAAATTTTAAGTTTAATTTCTATTGATTTTGTTTCATTACATTTTGTTAATTGTTTGGTTCTTTTATAAATAATATCAGCGATTTTTAAATTACAGTAATCAGCCAAAAAAGCTTTGTTTTATAAAGTTTCCTGAAAAGGTTTTATAACGAAAAGTTTACAACCAAATAAACCAGAATAAAATTAATTTTGCTGTTTCAGTTAACTGTTGCCGAATTGAATTTCACTATTCCTTTCAAACGTTTAAACATTAAATTTATATTTTAGTAATTTATATTTATGAATGGCGGGTAATTTCTGGAAAAGTTCACATTAGTTCGTTTTCAATACTTTACGGGGGGAAAATAAATATAAATATATTTTAGTGAACAATGGATATTAGATAAACAAGATTTATATCGGCAGCGAGGAGAAGATATTAAAATTATTGGAGAAGAAGAATATCATAAAATTATGATATTTTTTATTAATTGTAATATCATTAATATTCAAGTTTTGAAAGATTAAGATGAGATTTCAGATATCCAAGCAATGGGAAATCAACTAGGTTCTCGACAACAGATGATTGCCACAGCATCTGTATATTTTAGGCGGTTTTATGCTCGGAGATCCTTAAAAGATATTGATCCATTTTTGCTGGCAATCTCTTGTTTACATTTAGCTGCAAAAGTTGATGAACATGGAAATACATCCCCAAGTAAACTTTCAAATGCCGCAAATCAATTAGGTTTGTTTCGGCGAAATTAGTATGCAAATTTTATGCATAAATATTATAGCTAAAATGCATCCATGCATTCCACCAGATGATGGCCGAATGAGTAAACTGATTACAGAAGTTGAATTCTATTTATTGGAAATTATGGATTGTTGCTTAATTGTATATCATCCATATCGGACAGCACTTCAGCTATTTTCGGTAATTACAGTATTACTAATATTTAAATATAAACAGATAGTTTTTGCAGGATTTAAAGTTGAAAGAGAATGATGACAAACTTAAACGAGATACTTGGGGAATGATGAATGATTCGTTGAAGACAGATGTCTGCCTTTTATTTGCGCCACATCAAATTGCAATTGCTTGCCTACTTGGAGCAACAATAAATAATAATAAAGAAGAAGAAATGAGGCCATGGTTTCAAGAATTAAATGTTGATTATGACTCGGTACGGTAGTTTATGATTAACTGGATTCTAAAATTAGAATCCCCATAAAAAGACTAATCAGAAAAGCGCTTAAAAATTTTATTCTACAGAGTCTTCTAGATCCTGTCTAAACATTTTTATAGAAATATGTGAAACAATGAACTTGGAATCAGATTCCTAGGATCAGAAGTTAGATTTCTTGTGTAAAAAAGAAAATTTAGTTTCTTGTTTTCCACATTTCTGTAAAAATGTTTAGACAGGATCTACAGTATATCAGAAATTCTGTAAAAATCATTATTTCCTTGAACTTCTAAGATTCTCTGTCAATGCCTTGTGTTTTGATGAGAATACAAATGTTTTTTCTGCTAAACTTTTTAATTTTTAAAATTTTCTAGGTATTCGAAATTTTACGTATGATTACAAGTGCATATAAGCGTGCCCGATCTGTTGATATCAGTCATGGCCATAATAATAATGACAATATTAAAGCCCTGCTTGCAAAACTTCCAAAACCAACTCCACCATCTTCAACAAATCAAAATTCAAATAATCAAGGAATGATGCAACCAGGAATGAATTTTAGATAATACTGTATGCTCAGATAACAACTACTGTATATTAGAACTGCAGTATATACTTTGTAAATAATTTGAATAAAATTTATATAAATACAAAAAATAGTATGTATGAATTAGTACAAACATTCAAAAAAATAGAATTATTTTCGACGATTTTTATTCTTCTTTCTTTGAGTTGAATCTTTTGATTTTCGATCTTCATCGGAGCCATTCTTTCGATTCTTTCTTTCTTCATCAGATCCTGATTGCCGGGAAACCTTTTTTCGATCTTTTCCAGCACTTTTCTTTGGAGATTTTTTTGCTTTTGAATTTGATGCTGGAGGGGAAGGGGAACGAGGTTGAGAGCGACGCTTTCGTTCTTTTGCTGCTTGATTAGCTTTATTGCTATTATTTCCTTTATCCGTATCAGAATTCTCAGATTTTTGTGATTCACCTTTTCGAGCAGTTCTTCCACGATTTCGTCCTCCAGAAGTTTTTTTTGGTGATTGAGCAATTGAAACTTTCTTGTGCTTACTTTCTTTACTTTTCATATCATCTCCAGTTTCATGTTTTGGTTTTGTTGTTCGCTTTCGACCTTTTCCATTCGGGGATCCAACGGTTGAAATTCGAGATTCACCTTTTTGCTTTTGATTTTTTATTGCATTCTTTTTTGAATCACTTTCATGCTTATCTCCACCACTTCGACGATTCTTCTTTTTCTTATGCTTTTTTTGCTTTTTTACCATTCGAACAGCATCATCAGTCCTGCAAAAAAAATGTATCATTTGTTACAGTACCCATCTACAAATAAAAAGGACTCCCATTGTTACAGTATCTTATAACTAGGGTTGTTCATTTCCCGGGAATTTTTTTCCCGGATTTCCCGGAGTTACAGTATTCCAAGCTACAGTAATATTTTACCAAAAATAGCTTAACGACATGTAAAAGGACTGTTTAATATTAAATTCAGACATATTTGACTATTTTTAGTGTTTTTATTGCATATTTAACCCATTTTTCAAATTTAATGTAAAATTGTTATATTATTACTGTAACATTTCCCGGGAAATGAGAGTCATTTCCCACAGAAATTCGGGAAATTTCCCGGGAGAGGGAAATGACTATACTTATGACTATACTTATAACATATAAAATATCCTCCCACTGTTACATTTATCTTGTTACATAAATCCCAAAAAAAACTTACATATACTTCTTTTTTTCATCAAAAAATGGTTTCAATGCTCGAACGCAATCACTCATTGTTGGTCTTTTATTTGGATCCCCAATCCAGCATAAACCAATCAATTTCCGAAGTTCCGTTTGACAAGTTAGAGGGAGTCGAAGTCGAAAACCTTCATCCATAATTCTTTTTTGTACTTCACCCATTGTAAATTCTTTATAAGGAATCTAGAAAAGAAACAACTTTTAAAAAAGTAGTTACAGTAATCTATGGACTTACTTCAGCATCCATATAAATTTCCCAACATAAAATTCCAAAGCTCCAAACATCGGCAGGTTTTGCAAAACATCCAGTTCGAATAACTTCAGGTGATAACCAACGAATTGGAGCAGGCTTTGATGGATCCAAGACTTGTACGGCGCCAATACTAGATAAACCAAAATCAGATATCTTTAATCTTCGACTTGAGACATCCATTAAACAGTTTCGTGCCGCAATATCACTAAAAATTATTGATATTTTTAAAAAAAAAAAAAGAATAATTTAACAAAATTTTACCGATGAATACAATCTTGTAAATGGAGATATTCAAGTCCAAGAGCGGCATCATAACACATACTTGCCCGATTTGATACTGTAGTTGTTTCACGATTCTTTTTAAGATATGAATCAAGTGAGCCACCCTAAAAAATGTTTTTTTAAAGAGGCAGATTAAATCACCCTGATCATGAATACACAAACAAGTCAGTAGTCTCATGTGGAATCCATGCGAAACCAATTCAAAATGTTCAACAAGGTATTCACTACCGTAGCCTTCATTAAAAACTAAACATAAAAATTACTTTAACAAATTCCATCAACAACATCAAAGGTTCAACTTCAGCTTGGACACCATAAAATCGAACAACATTCGGATGATTGTATTTTCGCATAATTCTTGCTTCTTTCATTGCTTCTTCAACAGCCTTTTTTGTGACATTTCCTTTGATAACTTTTACTGCGACATTTATCGTACCTTTATTCTTTTGCTTCAATTTTCCAAGCCGAACTTCCCCAAATGCACCTTCTCCAAGTTTTTCAAGAAGTTCAACATCATCATGTCGAAGTTCCCAATCTTCACGAAGTACAGGACGTCGGGGAATAACACCTTGACCATTTTTTGTTGTTGTTACTGGGATACCTTCAACCAAGTGATGTCTAAAAAAGTAATAATGTTGGTAATTTTTATAAACATGGTAAATACTGTATTATAAACATGGTAAAATACGTTTTCCAGCAAAATTTTCTGGCCCAAATTTCTTACAAGGATTTTGCAACTGGCAAGATTTGAACTTGTACACTTTTTTGAGCATTTTGCACGTTATTCTTTGATTGTACCCCTTGACCATGCAAACAAGAAACCGTATGCGTTTACTCCATCATAAAAAGAACTATTTCAAAAAAACAAACCTGGTAAGTTCAAGAATGGTTGGTTTATATGTATTCATATCAAATGTTACCCCAGCTTCACCAGCTCGAACTTGAATAAATATCTTTTCTTTATTCCATCTCACTGACATTCCAATAACCCGACCTTTTCCTTCATCCTTTTCAACGGTATGTAAAATATAATCAGCATGATATTGTAGTAGCTTATTGATATCCTAAAAACAACCCATCAATACAATATACCGTAATCCATTATTAAAGATCTCCTTACTTCATCAGGTAACATTCCATGAAAGCTGTCATCAGATTGCAAGCCTTTCAAAAATCCATCAGATGATTCAGAATCAGATTCTTCATCATTTTCACCACCATCTGAATTTCCTGCTTCTTCATTTCCACCACTTGGAGCAGGATTCTTTTTATCACTACCATTTCCATTATTATTGTTATTATTGTTATCATTTTGTGGTGGAGATTTAGGTCTTTCACGTTCAAGGATATTATCAGGATTTGGTTTAAGCATTACAGTACCCACAACTCCAACGGCAACATCACAGCCCGGAGAAGCATCACTTGCATTCTTTCCACTTTCATTTAAGCCTTGTCCACTTTGATTTTCTCCACCTCCTCCTCCTCCAGCTCCAACTCCGCCGCCATTTTCTCCGCCTCCATCATTTTCTTCTCTTCCTTCCTAAAAAAATATCACACATTTGATGATTCTGTAGATTACTGTAAAAGAGCAACTTACTTTAGAACCCATAAATAAAAGTTAAGTTTCTTTCAAGAAAAAAACAAGTTTCGTCAAGTTGATGGCAAAAGTATATTTTTGAAACCGCAAGAATGAAGCAGTTTTTTTGATAATAAAAGTTTTGACTTGAACATTTTTTGCAGTATGAATGAAAATTAAATGTTTTATGGTAATTTCTTAACATTTTGTCCTTCATCAATTTAGCCTCAAAGGATGTCAAAATTTTTTATTCAATTTTTTCAAGATTCTTGATAGTATTGATTCTGATGTAAAGACAATTGATTCATAAATTCTACTTTATTGTATTCAAGAGCTAAATTTTTTATTTCAAACCCAACAAAAAATAAAAACAACAACAAAAATATTAAAAATGAGATTACTGTGCAACTGCTTTCTTTTCTTCTAATTCTTCAGGCTCTTCTGCAGCAGCATCTTCTTTTGGAATAATTTCATCCGCTTCTTCTCCATCTTCGTCATCAATTCCTTCTGCTTTTACAGGTTCACCATTAACTTCAGCAATAGCCTCAGTTGCCTTTGCACGAGCCATTGCCAAAGCAGATTTCTCTAATGTTTCAGTTTCAGGATTAATAATATAATCATGTTTTGGTAAATCGGCGAGCCACAACATCTGAAATAAATTTATTTTAGAAGTAAAAAATGTAAGAAAATCTTACCATTGAATTGGTTAATACTTCAGTAACAAGAATTTCACTGATAATTAGATCTTCTCGGATTTTTTTGACTTGTTGTTCAATCTCTTCACCCAATTCATCAAGTTTTTGGTGAATATGTGAGAAATTTCGATCATAATTTCTGTAATGTACTTGTTCCAAAATTAAACCAAGCCCAGGAACACGAGGAACATCCATCTAAAATAAATTTATTTTAGAAGTAAAACATGCATGTAATAATAAAAACTTACTCGAAGAGATTCAAATGATCTTGTGATATCACTTTTATTTTGAAAGTCTCTCAAAACTGTTAAAGTCATTCCAATCATTTTACGAATTTGATGAAGCATAAAACTTTGTCCTTTGATATAAATTGTTGCAAATTCATATTCAACTTTTTTGTAACCATAATCATGAACATATGGGAAAGGTTCACCACATTCAAATGCCATAATATATCGATTGCTGCTCATATCAGAATGTTCTCTGAAATAAAAATTGAGATGGTAGGGTAAATGAATTGTTTGATTCAAACATACCTTTTAGAAGTATAATTAAAAAAGTTATGAGTTCCAACAAAGCATTGTAGAACATCATTAACTTGTTGTCGCCGTTCTGGAGTCATTCGAAATGTTGGTTGTGTTAAAGTATCTGTTCCAGCGAAAGCAAAGGTTGGTAGCGTATAGGAGTAAGTTCGAAAATCACATTTCTTCTGTGAATGAAAAGAAGGAATTGTGCGACGAATTGTAAGAACTCGAATATCATTTGGAAGATGAGCATTTAGTTCGGTATGTCCAGTTGCAGCAAATTCATCTGTTAATGGAAGCATAAATGAAACACATTGCCGAACAGCTGATACCTTTCGATCAGTTCTTGCAGCTCGTTGAAAATGAAATCCATATGGCTTCTTTTGCTGTTCTTCTGTAATTAAACCACATTGTTTCATTGCTTCCAAAAGTTTTGATTCAATTGTTGGCATATTTGAGCCAGGACTTTGAACCTTAATTTGTATTTGATAACTACAGGTCATAAAACTATAAAAAAGCATACCTGCATTCCAAAATAATTTTTACCTTGATAAGCTAAAAATAGCGCATATTTTCGATTTGGAATTTTTTTGGGCTTCTTTGATGCTGGAGCACCTTCTTCAGCAGAAGTAGCATTTGGAAAATCAGGTTGTGATCTCTTTGATGCTAAGGATGATGGAAGAGAATCCACAGCACTTTCAGGCGAAATTTTAGTCATTCTGTTAAAGATTGCTCGGAACAAATTTTTCAACATAAACTATTGTTTAAAAACTCTGAATAAAATTGCATCAATGTTTAAAAACTCTGAAAAATTTTTTCTTTTTCCAATTTTTTTCAACAAAACTGTTTGTCGTAGAACCACTTTTTGCCAAAATATTAACAATTTCGTGAAAATCAAAAAAAACTGTAAAAAACAATGATCAAACTTGTACGTATTTTTATTTCGTATCAAAAAAGATTATGAAATAGATAATAAAAAAAATCTGGAGACAGTAGCAGCAAGCTACAACATATTAAAAAAGAGAACATTCCAAAACAATTATAAATAAAAGAAAACAATTTGTAAAACAAAAAAACAACATTTCTTTAAACTCGAGGACGACATGGAAGGCGAGAATGTCCAGCAGTTGGTTGATGTAAGGGAGATTGCCATACAGCAGATGAATGTCGAAGTCGTCTATTACTATCACGAATATTGAATAAAACCTTCAAAGATGGTGCTTGAATTGCTCCAAAATATGCAATTTGTTCTGCATCAGTCTTTTCTTTAAGCATCTGTCGAACATGAGGATTAAGTAAATGCTCTAAAAATTATATATTACAGTAATTAGAAAAACGAACGAACAACAAACTCACTTTTAGCCCAATTTGGAACAGTTTTTCTTGGCTTTGATTCATCATCCGTTTCATCATTCGAGGAAAGATCATCAACATTGTAATTATTTTCAGTTGAAGGTAAATATACTTTCTCCATTGTCATATCATATGAACTCTTATTGGCATCTGGTGGTGGTAAAGGAGCAACATTTTCAATACTAAAATACATTTTAATTAAAATATAGAAAATGTAACAAAAATCCAACTCACTTTTCATCTTCTTCCATGGGTTCCGTTTTGATTTCCTGTTCTGTTTCTTCATCATATTCTTCCTCCTCGGCTTCATCATTTTGTGGTTGTGGCAACTCAACATAATTTAACCTTTCACCATCTTCTTCTGGTTCTTCTTCATACTGTTCTGCTCCATCATCTTCTTCTTCATACTCTTCAGCAACTTCTGCCTCTTCATCACCTGGGGGCAATTCAATATAATTTAGCGGTTCTCCATTATCTTCATCATCAGCCATGTGATTATCTTCTTCAGTATCAAAGATATCATCTGATTCTTTCTTTTTAGGAGGAGTAGGTTTTTTGTGCTTTCGAACAGGTGAATGAATTTCAAAATCTTGCTGTGGTGGAAGATCATTTTTACCCTTTTTAGCAGGAACATGAGCTTGTCGAGGAGTTAGAGGACCTTTCTTTTTTGGATCTTTCTTTGGAGTTGTAGTTGCTGCAGGTTTCTTCGGAGTTGTTGTAATAGCTGCACGGGCTGCTTCTTCACGTTGCTTTGCTTCGAACTCTCTCACTCGAGCTTCTTTAAGCTTTATTGCTTCTTGCTTTCGTCGCTCTTCATCCTCTTTTTGCTTTCGATTTTCCATAACCTTCTTTGCCTTTTCTTCATTTTCCCTAAAAAATACAATATAAATTTTATATTGTCAATCAAAAAAAACTGCCTACCTTTTAAGCTTTTCAGCTTTTTCTTGCAATTGTTGATTTTTGCGATCAGTAGCTTTTTGAGTTTCAGTCTGAATTTTGTGCAAAAGAAGAGGGCCATTCTTCTTTTGTGGTGGAGCACTAACAGAATGAGTAGAAGAAGCAATTGAAGGAGTTGCTGTTGTAGTTGCATCACCACCGCCAATGTTTCTTTTTTGTGAATGAATTTGGATAGTATGTGATGAAGGAAATGGAGATGCAAAGACATCACCTCTTGGATTTCGAATTTGTGATGAAGCTGCTGGTTGTTGCTGCTTCTTTGGAGATGGTTGTCGAGGTGCTGGAGGAGGAGATGGAATTGGTGCACTAAAAAATTAATAATTAAAAACAGCAATAATATAGAAAAGTAAATCGCCTACATATCAAATGATTCATCATCATCCTCTTCATCAAAGCTAATTTTTCGAAGTTCATCAATTTGATGTCGAACAAGAGTGGCTGCAGCAGCTTTCTTCTTTGGTGTTGTTGGTACCTTAAGAATATGACGAATAATCCGGGCATATCTATAAAAATATTTAACATACCTTTTTCTTTGTTCTTTCTGCTATTAATGCTTTAATTTCTCTATTCATTTCATCAGCTTCAACAAAGTAAGTAGAAATGGCATCAACAAATGGATGACTTTTAATACTTTTTTCATCATTAAATTCAAGTTTTAGCTTAAATAAATTCGATAAATCTGGTGTTATAATGGCTGGAGGTTGCTTTGCTCGAGTAGCTCTAGTCATTTTGTTAGATCTCTAAAAAAAGATTGTTGTGATTAGCAATTTAAAAAATAAATAAATAAAATTAAATTACACGAAAAAATTGGTAAAAAGGAATTAAAAAATTATCAAAAAATCGTTTGCAAAAAAATATTTTTTTGCTGCTTCCTTTTGGCGGGATTTTGTTTTAGAAATTCTTGACGCGAAACAGTGTGAAACAAAAGCACAAGAAAGAGAAAAAATACTTTTATGGTATAAAGCGTACTGTATCTCTGGAAAATAATATTAAAAATCTCAACATATTTTTATTAAATTGATGATTCTTGTAGCAGAGCCAGAAATTTTAATAAATTTTCTTCATTAAATCCAGGTTGATAATGACAAAAGTTGAGCTGCGAAATTTTAACCAAAATTTTTTCAACAAAATTATAAAAAAAATTATTGTAGATGAATCAAAACCGTACTTTTAATAATTTTTAAGAATTGAATACAATAGTTAATACACATTGTTACCGTAATATAAATAAAACAGTGTTTTTAGTGTGCTTAAAAAAAATTTTGCTACCACATTTTTCTGTTCATTGTTACCGTAAAAGTACTGTATTTAATCATTCTTAAAAGAACAAAACTACATATTTCTGTCTTCCGTTTTCTGTCTTATGTGATAAAGAAGTTGACAAAGTTTTAACAGTTTTCCTTCTTTTTATGTGTGATAAGAGTTGTATAAAAATGAAAAAATCAGGTATAGTTAAAAGCAGCAGCAAAAACGACCTTTGAACATTTCTTTTCACTAAAATTGAACTTTTCAATGTTGAAGATGCTTGTAGTTAAGGGTGGTAAAAGTACAATAAAAATGAAGGCAGTTGATATCACATAGTTAACAATCATCAAAGAAAGAAAGTTTTTAATGATAAGCATTGTTTCTTTTAGTCGGAAAATTCCCTTTCTGCTGCTATTCTTCGTTAAGGATTTTCTTTTCTTTCTCATTATACATTATAGTAGCAGCTGCTGCTGCTGCTTCCAAAAAAGAAAGAAATGGAAGTCTTAAATTCTAATAATAATATAACAATGGCAGTTGAATCTGCAAGAATATTACAACCATTTTGGGATTATCTTCGATTTAATTATGGTCATATAATTCGATCACCACTTTTTCCACCATTTTTTGCTTTAAGTATTGATTATACTTGGGTTCTAGTTTTTACAAGTAAGAAACTTTTTTTTAACATTTTTAACAATTTTGAGGTATTTAAAACATGATAGGGTTACCGTAGTTTTGATCTTTCCCTAAAGTTACGGTATCTTAACCTTAAATTCAGTATTACTGTAACTATGTTCTATAAGCAGTAAACCTTGATTACTGTAACTATGACCGATTAATTTTTTCTTTAGTTTTGGATTTATATTTTTCTGAAGTGCCATTTTTGAAGAAAGCCAAACTTCAAAAGGACCGAAAAGTGACATGGGCTTTGGTAAAAGAATCTTTGAAATTGCAATTTTTTAATCAAATATTATGGATTTATCCAATGGCATTAGTTCAAGTCATTTGGGTCCCGGATGCTGATCTTCCCGATCTTGCTCCAACCCTTTGGGAACTGACCTGGCAAAATACAGTATTCTTTATTGCCTTTGATTTATATTATTTTACTGCACACGTTTTAATGCATCGAATTCGATTTTTATATCGTTGGTGTCATGTACGTTTATTTATAGTTTAGATTACTGTAACTATTATCCATTTTTTAGTCTGTACATCACATGTACAGTAGCCCATTTACAGCTGCTGCACAACATTTACATCCATTTGAGTTATTCCTTGTTGCAACATTTATAACAACTTTTCCATGGCTTTTTGATACCCATTGTTTTACATATTGGACTTGGTTTTTAATTGCTCAATCTGTCTCTTATGAAGTTCATACAGGATATGATTTTCCATTCTTTCTTCATAATTTTCTTCCATTTTATTCTGGTGCACCTGCACATGACATGCATCACATGCGACCTTTAACATGCTTTGAACCATGGTTTAATTATCTTGATCGAATTTTTGGTAATTATTTTAAAAATATTTACAGTAATTTTTAACAGTAATAATATTTTTTAGGCTATCATATCAGTTATGAAGATTTAAAACGAATGGGCGCAGAAAAGGCTGCCCGGTTTGGGTTGTATAATTCTGATGAAACTTCGGGTTTAAAAAAGATTAATTAAAAAAAGTATTATTACGGTATCAAATTCATTAATGTTCTTTTTTATACATGTATGCATTTATTTTAAAAAAATTGTAAAATAAAATATTTACTAAAAATGAATTAAAATTAAATATCCGCAGGCAAAAAATAGTAACTCTTCAACGACGAGATCACGAATATCGTTTGCAAGATAAAAAAAGATTACAAAATTAATGGTTTTTAAAATTTGGAAAAGCACTTTCAGCATATTCTTCAAAATTAAATTTTTCTGGATTTTCTTCCCCTCTTCGATGAAATTCAGTCCACCAATAATGAGATTCTGGAATACCAGTAATATTTGGAATTTCACCTCGATCCCAGGAATTAAATAATCTATCAGTTGATGAAGTATCATCTACTTTATCCCATAAATCACTATCATATTCAATTAATTTTTGAAGTATTTGTTTTGAAATTTCACTTGTAAAATTTGTAAAATCAGTTTTAAAAAATTCTAACTTAGAATTTCTAAGACAGAACGAATTTTTAAAATTTCATAGCAGTTTTCGACTTTAAGGGTAAGCAAACGACGATTTAAATCTTTTGAAAAAAATTGAATCAACTTGTCAAGGCATCCAATTAAAGCATTTGATTCTTCATCAGAAAAGCTTTCAATTTTAGCTAATTTTCGAAGTCTTAAATAATCAAAAACTGGATCAAAAAATGTGAAAATGTTGCCATAAACCCAAGTATTTGATTGACTTCATTTTTCAATGAATTTAGCTTTCTGTATTTCATATTGCTCCATTTTATTGACTAAAAATAATTAGTTAACGCAGAAAAAAAAAGATAAAATTTCTTAATTTTACAAAACTTCTACTTCCAAAAACTTGTAAATTGGGATTTAAAGGGAAATTTATAAAAATTACTTATTCAGGATCCGCATGAAAAACTAGATAGGAAACATTTAAAACGATAAAATATAAAAGTTTTCAAAACTTCACAAAAAAAGACAGAAAACCCTTTATTTTGCAAATTAAGATATTTTTTTGAAAACCTTTTGGAAAATTGCAGATTATAAGGTTTTTCGTATAAATGCTTTTAATTGCAAGAATTTCTTGCATTTGAAATGGTATTATCAAGGAAGCTTCCAAGTTGCAAGAATTTCTTGCAATTAAATGGGTTTTTTAAAGAAAGCTTCCAAGTTGCAAATATTTTTTGAATTCAGAAAGCTTTTTATTTGCAAACACTTTTTTTGCAAATTTTCATCATGCTTTTTTGCAAATGCACAGCCGGGGGAACGAACCTTTAGCACTTGGGGCAAAAAGCAACGCACTACCAATTGCGCCACTGAGACAACAGTCTTCAGGTTGAAAAAATTGTATAAGGTTTTTTGCCAAAAGAAGAAAACAAAATTGAGCAAAAAAGTTTTTCGTCGTTCTTTTTGGCAAAAAACCTTATACAATTTTTTCAACCTGAAGACTGTTGTCTCAGTGGCGCAGTTGGTAGTGCGTTGCTTTTTGCCCCAAGTGCTAAAGGTTCGTTCCCCCGGCTGTGCATTTGCAAAAAAGCATGATGAAAATTTGCAAAAAAAGTGTTTGCAAATAAAAAGCTTTCTGAATTCAAAAAATATTTGCAACTTGGAAGCTTTCTTTAAAAAACCCATTCAATTGCAAGAAATTCTTGCAACTTGGAAGCTTCCTTGATAATACCATTTCAAATGCAAGAAATTCTTGCAAATAAAAAGATATAATCAAAAAACCCATTCATTTGCAAAAAATTCTTGCAAATAAAAAGGTTTCTCCCAATAACCTATAAAAAGTTTGCAAAATAAAATGTTGTCCTTAAATATCTTCCAAATTGCAAACAAAAATTTGCAAAATATAAGGTTTTCTGCTTTCTTTTGTCAAGTTTTGAAAAATTTTATATTTTATCGTTTTATTTCAAACGGTCCTGTAAACGACGAAATCTTTAGCAAACAAACATAAAGAAATGAAAAAAATAAAAAAGCTTGATTTAAATAGGTGGAGTGATTTATCAAAATCGAAGGTGTCAACTAAAAAATGCCAATAAAATGGGGAAATCAAAAAAATCCTCGTTTCAAAAAAGCTAAAAAATGAATGGTTGTCTAATGAACAGGTAAAGTATGGCGCCAAAATTGGATAACGCGGACTATTTTACACATTGAATCATGTGTGACATTTCTTACCTGAGTTAATGTTATTATATGCCGCAACCAGGCAGCCGAAATTTTGAGTCAAATTTCCCAGTGTGCTCGCGCCGTCAACGGCGGTTTTTCTATTTTTCACTAGCGGCGCAGGCGACGGCGGTTTTTTACAAAAAATAAACACTTTTAAAAAATCGGCAGTTTTGCTTTTTCCTTTTGATTCAGAATTATATGTCTCCAATTCCACAGTCACAGAAACACCAATCTTTTTTAAAAAAATAAATATCCAAATTCACATGCAAATTTTTTTCATTTGCTTACACAAAAAACAAAAATTTGGAACATTGCATTTTTTGTTTTTTTTATTCCTGAAGATTTTTATTTTCTTTTTTGTTGATCAACAGAAAGAAGTATGGATGAAAAGGGAGGATTCTTGATTCAAAGAAATGATATCTGTTATATTTTGCCATTATTCACAATTATTTGGGTATCAACAGCAATATTTGGAACTTTGATAGGATGCACAAAAAAGAAGGCTGGACCTGTAAAGAAAGTTGGAGAATCTGCGGCATCTGTTGCGGCATCTCCAAGTCCAATACCTGGAAAATCTCCGGCATCAACGAATATTCCAACTGCCACTGGGGGAAATGGTGCACCTGGAGCACCTGGTGGTGGAAAACCTTCAACATCTCAAGATACCACCAATAATAATAACAATAAAAATCCTGGTGATGGCAAAAATCCTGCTGAAAATAAAGATGTAAGTTTCTAAGATTTTTATATAAACTTTATTCAACGTTTTATTAAATATTGAACTTTTTAAGGATAAAAAGGATGAAAAAAAACCTGATGAAAAGCATGATGAAAAACAATCTGAAAAAAAAGAAGATGAAAAGAAGGATGACGAAAAGAAAGAGGATGAAAAGAAGGAATCTAAGAAAGAAGATGACAAAAAGAAAGAACCATGTAAGTTATATATTTTTCTGGACAAGGTTGCAAACGGTTTGATACAGGCATGTAATGGGTGGGAGGTGGCAAGGGATTCAAGACTTCTTGCAAATTTTGGAAAATTCGCAAGCGGTGAAAGATCAAAGGCGGTCTTCTCGGAGTTACGTGACTGCTACGATATATTAAATTTGAATTTCGCGCAATTTTTAATTCCTGTTTTACCTGATACTTGAAACTTTTTTGTTTGGTTTCATTGGAATCTTTTTTATTTTTGGTTCATTTCAAAATTCACGAAAACGAAATTCAAATTAGATTTATCAAACCGTTTGCTTCCTTTAAAACAGGGATTTTTTAGGGACAGTAGTTTTACTATTTTTCGGGTTACTGTCACAGCATTAAAAAAGATAAACTATTAAAAATAATAAATTTTTTAGCAAACAAGGATGATATCAAAAAGAAAAGTGAAAAACCGAATAATGGTGGAGGTGGAGGTGAAAAGAAAGATGGAAGTGGTGGAGAAAAGCCCTCTTGCAAGCCTGAACTCTCAACCAATCGAACACAACCGAGTAAATCCGTCAAAGTTAAAGATGATGATGATACTGTAAAGCATATTGAAAGTCTTAAAGAAGATAAAGAAAAATCTGAATAATTTGTATATCTATTTAATTATATGTACTGATTGTCTTTTTTTGTATGTGTAAATTTCAAAAAACTGCTGCATCATGATTAATAAAATTGAATGAAAATTATTTCACAATTGCTTTGGGCAATTCTCCAACTAAAAATCCACTTAATTGAATTTCTTGTGGATAGGTTGAACGAATTTGTCGAAGAATTTCATAATCAACTGCGACATTTTGTTGGCAGATTTCAAGTTTTCGTTGAATTTTATATCTTTCACCATCCAACTTTCGTCTGGATTCTTTTGCTTTATCTGAAAAAAGAAGCCGATAGTTTGTAAAGTGTTCAAAAAAATACAGTAATCTCCTAAAATCGATATTGGGTTACTGTAAAAAATTTATTACCTAATTGATGCTCCAATGACAGCATACTTGATTTAAGATTATTTAATTCTGCCTGGAGGGCATGTTGAGCTTTGTCATTGCAAAGTTCAATTCCTGGTCGAAGGCATCGTTGACTTTGTCTACAACAAGTTTTTTTTGTAAAGTAAAAAAAGCATAAAAATCTAGAAAGAAAATTTGAATAATAATTTACCGTGCAAGTGCTACTTGAAGCGGGGACCCTTTCAACTTTAATGAACCATCAATCTCAGCAATTGCAGCATCCGCGACCTTCATATCTTTTTCTTTTGCATTTAATTGTGCCTGCAGAGAATCCCTCCATTCATTCCAAACTCGAATTGAATCTTTTAAAGTATTTTCAACATTAATTGCTTCTTGCCGCATTGCCTGTGCTAAATCTCTTGTTGTTCCAATTAATCTTTGAACAATTTTTCGGGATCGAGTTCGAGCTTTTGCAGATGCATTTAAATTTGAGGCAGTATTCTCCACCCATTCTTGATATTCTGACATTCTTTGAAGGGGTCCAACATCTCGAAGTTCAAGATTATCAGAATCTGGGGGGCGTTTTAACAAATATTTTGCTATAAAAAATTTGCATATGATTAAGGAGTACAAAATGAGAGAAAAACATCAAAGGGTGATCAAAAGTAAATTTTAGAATTTCTATAAAAATTAATCGCAAAATTATTTGTTTAAAAAGGCAAAATTGAATTTAGTGACGGAAATTTTATATGCAAATTTTTGCCTTTTCATACAAAATTTGTTTTTCGATCTTTGACAAAGTCCTTTGAATTTTCTAAATACCGTCGCTAGCAGCGATGCCAAGCTTGTCGATGGTGGGGCATGAAAATGGTGGGCACACATTAATGTACTTTTTTAAAAAGCTTACAATCAACGGCAACGGCAGCAGCTCGATGATCCAAACTTACGGCCTCTTGTTTAAGGGTGAAATCTCGCATTAATTTATTTTTTGATTCTACAAAAACAAAACTATTCAAAAATTAGATGATAATTTAAGGTTCTTGCTTGCCTCCATTAATTTCAATTTGTCGATCAATAATAGCACTAAATTCACGCATTTGTTTTACGCAATCTCCAATTGTATCTTTTTCTTTTCCCAATGCAGAATCAACTCGATCATTGGCATCAACATGAATTCGTTTTCGTCGAACGGCATTACATGCTTCATTACATTTAAGGGCATCTTGGGTGATCGCGGCACAAGTTCTAAGTTTACGAAAATATCGTTGTAAATCATCATTATCTTCACGTAAATCTTGAAGTTCCCGATCAATCTCCCCCGACCAATATTTTAAATCTTTTACACGTTGAACCAGCTGTTGAGTGGTTTGATTTTGCATTCGCATTGCTCGATTATTTGCTTCTAAAATTAATTGCACTTTTAAATAGTAATTACAGTAATTTGAATATGGATAAAAGAGATTTTTAAAATAATTTCTTGTTCCAAACATGAGATACTTGCCTTTAACCGCCAATCTGGCCATTCGAAGAACTTCCGAAGGATCTTCATATTCTTCGACTCTCTAAAAAATAATTGAAAAAAATTTTTTTAAATACATAATTTATTTAATTTTAAAGGTTCAATTTAACTGAAAAAATTTACTATTTCTGAACAGCAATTAACAATCACACTGTATTACCGTATCCAAAATTAAAAAATCTTTTTCAACTTAAATATCCTTGACTTTTGAAACTTACACGATGCATATTTTTGATGTCTTCCAGTAGCTACAAAAATATAAGAAACAAAAAGTATATAAAAAATAAAACGCAAAAGCAGCAAACAAAAAAATGAAAGAAAAACTACGGCACCAGACACACGAAAAGAAAGAAATAAAAAGTGTAAAAGCCCGTTCCCAAATCCTTTGTAATCCGAATCAACGAAGCGCACTACCGCTTTCGTAAAAAATTGACTTTTTTAAATTTTTACATGAAAAAATTTTTAGTAACCACTGACAAAATCTTGGGTCCACCAATAATTACAACATCAATAAAAAAAACAAAAAATGTTTAATAAAATACCCCAAACTTTTCAACAACTGAAATTCACGAGTTAAACACAAGATATATTACTTTTCAAAATAATATTTATTTTGACAATTATACAAGATATATATATAGCAAAACAATGAAAGTAAAATAGACACAGGTACAAAAAATGTATTTATTTCGCTAAACGACCACTTTCACGTTTACGAGGAGCACTTAATCGATCAACAGATGCACGAAGACGTGGATTTAATTCAACACCGCGAAGAGAAGGTCTTTGAGATGATGGAGATGGATTTGTTGACGTCAGAGAAGGCTTCACTGGATGATGAACAGGCTTACGCTGAATAGAACTTGATCGAATCTTTGAAAGTGGGGCAGCATCTTTGGTAGTATCACGCATATGATTGGAAGGTAGGCGAATCGGTGATGGATTTGTTGAAGTCAGAGAAGGTTTCACTGTCGAAGCAACTGTTCCACGGCAACGACTTGAAGAACGAAGTGGAAAAGGTTGCGGAAGAGTCAAAGGTTTCATTGGAGTTTTACCCTAAAAATGATATGGATTTAAAACAAATATTAACAACGAAGAAAAACATACAGTGGGAATTCTGTAAGACCGAAGAGATCGAGTAAAAGGCTCAGGTTTTTTACATGATTCTGTCTTCGGCTTTTCAATCTTTGGTTTTTCAACATCAGCAATAACAACTGGCTTTCGTGGAATAGAGCATGATCGGAGTTTTGGAATTAAAGATGGAGTTCTTGTTCGAATGCTTCTGAATTCCTTAGGAGGTTCTTCTGGTGGAGCTTGAATTTGTTGAGATCGACGACGAGCTTTTTCGGCGACACGGCTTGCAGCAGGATTAAACAATGCCAATTTCGAAGAAGCTAAAAGCAATAATTTAACAATATTCCTATCAACAGATAGTTAAAACATACCTTCTACACCAATAACAGGCTTTTCAATATTTAGTTTTTCAACATCAGCAATAACAACTGGCTTTCGTGGAAAAGAGCTTGATCGAAGTTTTGGAATTGAAGATGGCGTTCTTGTTCGAGCAGTTTTCGGCGCTTCAACAGGTTCTTCTGGTGGAGCTTGAATTTGTTGAGATCGACGACGAGCTTTTTCAGCGACACGGCTTGCAGCAGGATTAAACAATGCCAATTTTGAAGAAGCTAAAAGCAATAATTTAACAATATTTCTATTAACAATTAGTTAAAACATACCTCTTACACCATTAACAGCATTTTCTTTATCCGTTGCAGCATCATATGCTTCATGATTTTGTTCTTTTTCTACTTCTGCAGCTTCTTCAGTTGCTGGTTTATGTGCAGGAGATTGTAAATCTTGATCAGCAGATATTTTTTGAAAATAAATGGTGGAGTTTAAGTTTTCTCCTTCACACTGAAGATCAGCAAACTTTGGAATAGCTTGAAATTCAAATTCATCCGCCATCTTTCATGCAGCAACAGCAGTAAAAAAAATATTTAAGAATTACAAATTCAAAAAATATTTCTGTCAAACTTTTGGTCCAAAAAATGAAAGAAAGCTTGGAAAAAAAATTAAGAGAGAGGAACTTTGCAAATTTGGGACGTTTAAAAAAAATTTGAGAGACGATCGTCGCGCTTTTGCTCTCTCTCTCAATCGTGTCAAGACTTTTTCAAAATAAATTTTTAAACTGTTTCAAAAAAAATTAAAAAATTCAATGAAGCTTTACATTTTTATTGAAGTAAATTTTATATAAAACTTTTATTCAATGCAATTAAAATTACAAAAAAGCACACAATTATTTTAATAAAGTTTATTAGTATTTTCATATGTCTTTTGAGCCTGTTCTAATAGCTTTTCACATTCATCATGTTTAAATTGCTTTGCATTATCCAAGGGTGTATGTCCAAATCGGTCTCGACATTCTAAAAAATAATATTACATAATATGTATCTCACTTTTAAATTTAAAAATGTATTTTTAAAAAGTTTACCAAAAGTTTTTGTCCATCGAGAAAGAAGAAATTGTAGTGCATCTGTATTACCTTCAGATGCAGCAATGTGAAGAGATGTTCTATTATCGTAATCTGGTTCTTCAATATCCCCACCATTTAGAATAAAACTAAAATTTTTAATATTTAAGTTTCAAAACAAATAAATAAACAAACCTTTTTATTGCTGTGACATTATTCGTTTTTACTGCAAACATCAGGGTTGAAAGATTGATTTCTTTCAATTCTTTTAGATTTTTCCTTGGATCAATTTTGTCACATTCAGTATAAATCTAAAATTTATAATACTTAGTAATGGAAGTACAGTACCATTCTGTAGGGCTTTACCATGCTATCATAATGATGAAAATTAAATTTATTGACCAATTTTTCGGCAAATTTTACACCTCGAACAGAATTTCCATATTGATCAAGTCGAGGCGAATATAAAGCTATCCCCAAACAATTCGGAACCACAATTATCATATCCCCAGAGACACCAGATTTTGCTGGAAGGCCCATCTAAAAATGCTTCAATGTATTGGATATTACAGTAATAAAAATAAATAGGTAACCTTAAAAGCGAATTTTCCGCTAAAATCATACATTCCACATGAGAGCATCAATGACAACGTATCCCGAACTGCTCGATTTGATACAATTCTTTCATGGGTTAATGGATTTCGACCACCATTTGCTAATGTTGCTGCCATAACTGCCAAAGAATCAGTAGTAACAGAAATTGAACAAAGTTGAAAATAGAGATCAAGGGTATCCACAAGATTTGTCTTTTCCGGGAAGCACTAAATCATTCATTACAGTAAAATCATATTTTGGGATATTGTAACAGATATAAAACTTACCTTATGTTCACGCATATAATATGCTAAAGCAAAGTTTCGATCAGCTGTTTCTCGTTCAGAAAGAAAAACAGAATTTTTGAATGAAACAAATGAATCACCAGCAAATCGACGCATTGTTTTTAAGCAAAAATCAAAACGATCCGAGAGGCTTTCATCTGGTTTTAACAAAGAAGTGACCAAAATTGCTCCAGCATTAACCATTGGATTATGAGGTTTATCTTTAAAAAATGTTTAATAATAAATGCAACAATAATAAGTAAAAGACTCACGTTCAGAATCCAAACAAATTTCATTGAAAAGTCTTCCTAAAAAATTGTTTGTTATTTAAAACGGATCAACGAATACTGTAACAGGGGTAAAACTATTTAAGCCAAAATCTGAAGCCTACATAAAAAGCGGCAAAGATCAAAGGAATAAATCTGACTGAGGAATAAGGAGGACTTTAAAATTTGAATTTTTGCTGACGTCAAATTTAGATAATCCCATTATCCCTTTTTAGTACAGTATCCCGTGATACTGTAATCCAAAGATTTTTAAAGTATTACAAGCAATCTACCAATCTTGCCTTAAAAAAATTTATTACCTGAAGGTTCTTGTCCAACATATCGATGTACGATATCTTCACCAAATTCATTGATTACCATTGAATATGTGAAGGGCTTTGAAACAGATTGTAAACAAAATGGTGTTGAATGATTCCCCCAAGATGCTTGTTGTCCATCTACAGTACACACAGATACACCCTACAAAACACTAATGTATTATTTTATTCATGCATACTGTATTAAAACATACCCATGCAGTTGGATCAGATCTTGCAAGCTGTGGAATATAAGTTGCAACATTTCCATCTTCATAAATTTTTGAATCTTCAAATAACGAATAAATTTCAGATGTAAATTCTTTCCAATTTGGTATTACCATTTGATTCTTTAATGCTTTTTTAATTACATGAGTTTTGTCATCCAAAGTTGAAACAAATTTGTCACGGCATAACTCGATATCCCCTCTTTCAAAGGCACTTTTGACACCTTCAGATTTTAGGGATGAGATAATTGATGAAAGTCTTGGATCATCTTCAAGCAAGCCATTATTCTTTAATTCTTTCAAAAAATTTGCAACAGAAATTTTATTTGTTTCTGGATTACGGTATAGATCAAATAGAAGTTGTTTATTTCGTTCATTATCAATTTCATCAAATGGCAAAGAAATTATATTTGATGTTGAAGACATTGGTGGCCGAAGAACATGATGATTGGTGAGAATTAGCCGACGTCGAATTATATTTGTTGTCGAAGTTGAAAGCTTTAAAGATGAGATACAAGAAAACATGGATCAAAAAAGGGGATTATCAGATGAGTCAGTCAATTGAACGGATAAAAATTGGTATAAGATAAATAACAAATTTTTTGTAAAAATTATTAATGATTTAAAGTTTTGCATATCTCTTTATCTTTTGCAATCTCATTAGCATAACTACCCCTAACAACAAAGTCTACAGTATCATTGTAAGTACAAAACTTTTATGATCAAATATTTTATTAAACAAAATAAGGCACATCAAATATAAACTAAAGGCACAACAACGAGAATAATTACAAGTGAAATAATAATAATAAAAAAGTGAAGAAAATATAGCACCAAGATATGTAAAACATAATATGTCTTTAAATTTTAAGCAGCACTACCAGAAGTAGTACCATTTGAATGAGACGGGATATGAAATTCACCAGCATATGTGATATCATCAGCAGGAATTACTTTTCCTCTTTTATCCTAAAAATCAAAAAAATATTGCAGTATGACTTTAACAAAAAAAACATACTCGTCGATGAACCAAACATGCACATGGAATCCATATTACGGTAATAATAATGACAACAACAAATACTAAATAATCACCAAAAAGTTTTGCTAAACAATTGTTTTTCATAATACGGTAATAACAAATAAAAATTAACTTACATCCTGGTGTTTGATTAATATCTTTGAAAAGTCGCCAAAAATGTGTTGCAACATCTGTTACCTCCTTTTCACAAACATTCTAAAAAACAACAAATAAATAAAAACGTAAGTTTATTACAGTAAACTTACGCTACGACAATGACCAAGAATACAAATTGAGCCTTCTTTCAAGTATCGATAAGGAGTGATTGGAGTGCATTTACCATGTTCTCCTCGCTTACAGCAACGGTAACAAGAATCTTTAACATTTTCACAAATACAAGGCTTGGATTCGTTATTGATTGTTTCACAAAATGGTCGACATACACCATTAAAGCATGTACCTAAAAATGGTCGACATACACCATTAAAGCATGTACCATCACTTCAAAATTCTCTTCACCTTCATCACTACATCCAGTACCATCTTCCACATTATCTTGAATAGGGCAAATTGAACTATTTCCACTACAATATTTAAAAAAAATTAGAACAATTTAGGATACTGTAAAATCACTTACGTGCAATACGAAGCAGCTCTACAACTATCATTATTTCGAGGCTGACACATATAATCTTCTTGACGATACCCGCATGTTTGTGAACAACATTCAGCATGTTTTGGAGAACAAAGAGCTTCAGGCCGTAATTTACATTCACTTGTACAACAGGGATCTTCAGTTCCAGCAGATTCTCCAAGGGATTCAGCAATAAATCTTCCTCCAGGATCGCATTCTTCACCTGGTTCTAAAGAATACTTCTTTATCAATTTTCCAGATTTTGCAAAATGGCTTACCCAAAATACCATTTCCACAAAGTGATTTCTGTTCTTCAACAAAGCATCGACGTTGAACAGTATATAAAACTTTGTAAATTTCAGTAATTGTGCATTGACTGAATCGGTAATTATTTTTGTCGTAACCGGTATTTGCACTTTCATGCATAATAAATCGACCATTCTGTGCTTCATTTGTGCATTGAGCAGTATCATGTGAAGATCCAAATAAATGACCAAGTTCATGCGTAAAAACCAAATCAAAAATCCGAGTAATCATGAGACCTTCTTTTTTCATTACCGAAACCACTGCTGTATTACTATAAATATCATTTTGGGGCCTAAAAGCAAAAAAATTATTCCAAAAAGTATACACTGAAAAAAATTTCTGCTCATAATGCACAATTTTTTTTCAGTGTATAGTTTTACAGTATCCTTACTTATTCGCACAAATTCCAGTTGTACCTTGAGAATTTGCAACCGTAGCTAATCCAAGTATTCCATCTTCCATTATTTTTGCAGTCACCAAAATTGTTACACATGAAGTATTTGAACCTTCTTCTTCAGAAAATGACTAAAAAGGGTTACGGTAAAACTATTTTTAATAAAATATAAAAAACTTACAAACATTAAATCATATCCTGGAAAGTGATCACTTCCAGATGCTGAATAGTCATTATTGAAATGAAAATAATTAGTTTTTGGAGTTGGATGATTATAGACTTTGATTTCTTTGATAAGGAATCCGATATTCACCAAAGCTTCATTATCAATATTATTTCCCCAATCAACAGAGGTAAAGATTTTATTAACTCTTTCAATAACATTAATCTAAAAGTTAAATATATTAGAGCTGCAGGGATTTTAAAAAGCATATACCAAATAATTTGCAGCACTGTAGTAATTGCTATTACCAATGACTTTGTAAAATTCATAATCAGCCACGAGTTTCATTTCACACCGATTCTTTTTTACAGGTCTTCTGTTTGTGGCTCGTTTAGATCGAATAATATCTTCAAAACGTTTTGGAGTGCATTCTGGTAGAAATAATGAATGACCTTTTGGACCAAATGCTGATAAATCAAGTTTAACATCACTTGCACGATAGATTACTGTTTCATTAAGAAGTTTTTCGATATAAAATGTTTCATTTTCGTAATCAATTCGTCCCATAATGTCATCGTTGGCTTTATTGATAGTAAGAGAAACAGAAGTATGTGGACAACCTGTAATCAAAATCCATAAATAAGGCATTAGAAAAAAGTAAATCTTAACAAACCACTTAGATATCCTTCATAATATGAAAAAGAAGATAACAAACGATCACTTTTGTCTGTTCCATTGCTGAAAATAAACATTTACACATGTTCTTATTAATGTACAAAACTTACCCATCAACTAAACGAAAATTCTGATGAACACCTGGAATTGTATCACTTTCACGAAGTAGTAGCGCAAATGATTGATTAAAAGCTTTAAAAGAAACATGAAAAGAATATGGAGATATTGTTGAAGTAAGAGATCGAAGACGAGGATTTATTACTTCAAATTTATTGAGGTAATCAGAGAGATCTTAAAATTATTTAATAAGATATAAAAGCAATTAAATCTAAAAAGATATTACCAGCATTAACAGAGATTAAGAGAGAAAATATAAATGCTAAAAGCAATTTTAATAACGTCGCCATGTTTTACGTTTTTGAATTTTGATATGCCCGAAGAAGTTTGGAAGTTTAGTTTGTGCACCAAAAACCCTTCCTGAAAAAACGAGTAATTATTTTGAGTAAAGATTCAACATTGTTGTTTTTACGGGTTCGAGGTTTTTCTTCTTCTTTCCGTGTTCTGTTAATGTAAGATTGAACAGTGTCGATATCTCTGAACTGAAAATGTACAAAACGAATGTAACAGCCTCGTGCAAAAAATGTTTCAAGCTTTAGTGGAGGACCCGTATGAATTCGACGCTTAAAATATTTTACGTCGGTCAAAACAATGTTCATTGACTCATCACAAGATTCAATAATTCCTACAATTTAAAATCAAAATTATAAACGTGCTTGATCACAAAAATCTACAAACCCTCGGCAGCTGATTCGTCTTTAAATTCGACTACAATTTTTCGTCCACTTGTTTTTTGGACAAATTCTGTTAAACTTCTCAACATTCAACTAAAACCGATAATTTACAATATTTGTTTTTGCTACCTCCCCGTTTAAATGTCAATACACGATGTCATTATTACATTATTCATATATAAAAAACAAAGGATAAAAACAACAATATTTTATTTCAAAAATAACGACAAAACAACAAAATTTAAGCACTTTCTGCAACCAAATCTTTTTTGAGTTTTCCCATGAAAGCCTTCTTTTCTTGTTTGGTTTGGAAGCGACCATGACCAAATTTGGAAGCGGTATCGATCCATTTGAGATTGATTTTTTCGAATGCAAATCGTTTCTTATGATCAATAAGAGATTTACGAAGAGTGATTGGACGTTTCTTTGGACCAATGCAGCAACCACGGATCATGACGTAATCTTGATTAACAAGACCATAATGAGGGAAGCCACCCTGAAAAAAAGCATTACTCATTGTATACAAATATCAGTTGTTAAAAAATTTGTTTGGGTAACCTCTCAGAGTAACTATGACAAAATCGTATCAGAATTCAACGAATCAATTTTCATCATAGAGATTACAGACAAACGGATAAAGTTAAGGGTATAAAAACTTACAAGAGGATTGATATTCTTTTCAGTGATATCAGATTCAGTGGTAGCATTGTTCTTTCCTTCATTGGTTAAGCAAGATTTTCCAAGACGATAGATTTTCTTGTTGATTTCGGTACGATGATGATAACCTTTTTGACCAGCACGAGCAACGGTGAATTGAACACGAGAAGGATGCCATGCACCAATACAAGCAACTTTACGAAGACCCTTGTGAGTTTTACGAGGAAGTTTCTTGGTATGCCAACGGCTGGTAACACCTTTGTAACCGTGACCCTTTGTAACGCCAATACAATCAATAAGATCATCTTGGGCGAAGACTTGTTCAACAGGGATTTGCTTTTCAAAGTGTTCACGAGCCCAATCAACCTTCTTTTCAACGGTACCACCATTAAGTTGAATTTCAATAATGTGAGCTTTCTTATCGCGACGACGAAGGATTTTTTGCTAAAAAAAGTGTAAGCGTTTAATACAAGCATGCCAGCAAAAAAACGTACTTGAGTATGAGCAATAACACGAACAGTGGAGCAATACTTCTTGATCTTGTTAAGGTCAGATTCAATAGTTTTCTTTCCATCTTCATCTTGCCATTTCTTTGAAGACTTGGAGAAAGCCTTTCTCTTTGATGAATACCTGAACACGGAATTCAATTTAGAATTCAAAACCTTCATATCAATACAGGATTGATAGCGGAAGGCGTGTTAATCTTCTCAGCACTCTTACAAACATTATTGCAGAGGAGTGAAAGTTGAATAGCCATGCACGCCACGACAATCCTGTAATGAATCATAATTAAAACGAACCAATTTTTGTAGTAACGACGTCTGGCATCTTCAGCGATATGTTCAGCCCAAACGGTTTTGAAAGCACGAGGACCTCGAGGAGTTTCAATTAAACCAGTAACACCAATAATAACAAGTGGAGGAGTTTCGATAACTGTAACAGCTTCGACGACTTCTTTCTTATTAACCTTCGAACCTGAAAAAATGATTATTAATAAAAAGAACCTTTAACAATTAAAAATATGTGAATTTCCATTTTACAATTTTTTTCTGTTTCTACGAAAATGCCGAAAAGCTCAAAAATATCAATGTTTGGATAAAAAGGGCAAATGCAAATTGTCGATCTGATCCTGCGTATCGTGAAAAAGAAGCTGCCGTAATGCGAGAGAAAGGATTAGATGATAATTATGATGAAGCTCAGCATGCTCAACATCGTTATTGGCTTAAGAATTTAGCAGAAAAAGCTGATGATTCCCGTCGTCTTAAACATAAAATTTCGAATAGTTTGGGAAATCTTTGCCGAAAAAATAAAGAAGTTAAAGGTGTTGTAACTGCTTGGAATTGGTTCAGACAAATTATTGGGCCAGAAATTAGAAAAGAATTACAAAGAATGCATCCGGACATGCCTGGACAAGAATTTGGCTATTTATGGGCAAAAGAAGTTGGAACGCGGTGGAGAGCTTTAAGTAAAGATGAACGGCAACCATACAAAAATCGTGCTGATACTGATAAGGTTCGTTATGAAGAAGAATTAAAAGTTTGGAAAGCAGCAGAAGGTTTGAATGTTTAGTTTTTAAAAATCATTATATAATTTATGTTTCTATTGCTTTTGGCATTTGTGAATAAAATATAACTTTTAAAAAATGGATCGTCCAGAAATCACATGACGGGGAGGGAGTAAAATGATAGTACCAACTTTTGAAGTGCAGCAAAAAAGAGAAAATCCGTGGCTACGTGATTCAGGGGTCGAAAATGCGGCCGGCCGGCCTCGGCCGGCCCCAGGCCGGCCGGCCGCGGCCGAGGCCGGCTTGTTTCTATGAGGCCTGCGGCCGGCCCGGCCGCAAAAACATCGGCCGCGGCCGGCCGCTCATTTTTTTGAGTATTGATTATTTACAAAAAAGGACGATTTATATTTTACAAGCCTTGTGCCTTTTTGTTATTTCATCTATAGTAGTTGTTTTTCAGTTTTTTTTTCATGAAAATAAAACCATAAAACAAAAAAACTACCATATTCGTGAATAACGCTTTCATTATTTGTCCAAAAAATCTTTAAATTTTAATAGCAGAAAAATAAAGGCCGGCCGCGGCCGGCCGCGGCCGGCTTGTTTCTGTGAGGCCTGCGGCCGGCCCGGCCGGTAAAAATTCGGCCGCGGCCGGCCGAGAATTTCGGCCGCATTTTCGACCCCTGACGTGATTTCTGGATAATCCGATAGAAATTAAAGATGTCAACAAAAATGATAAAGTAAATTTTGACGAAAATTTCTAAGGACTGGACTCTACTGATGATGGCCCACCAGTCGGATTTTTAAGTGAAAAATACACAATTTTGCAGAATTACGTCTAGAGTTTAGGGCCGAAACGTGTGTGTAAAATGATTAGATAAAAAGTGACGATTTTGTAAATTTTGATTTAAACATAATAAATAATATAAAAAAGAAACTGTACCCGGTTTATCCACGTCGCGAACAATATGGGTCATGCCAGCTTTGAAGCCGATGAAAGCAGTAAGATGGACATCCTTTGAGGGATCATCTTTTGGGAAAGCCTTGCATTTACCAAGATGACGCTTGGAGCGTTTTTTGGGTGTAAAACCCATATGGCCATGCCGAGGCGCGGAGAATTTACGATGACTCATAGTTACCCTGAAAAGTAAAGAAATAATTATTAATAAATATTTAAATACAAAGTAAAAAATTAGAAAAATTACACGAAAAAAGTAAAAAAAATCAAGAAAAATACGAGCAAAACAGACACTGAACGAGTAAAAAAATGTTTGGGTCGACAAAAAAAGGAACAACCAAACTCGTGTAATCAAGTATCGTATGCTCTTTCTTTTCGTGTTGAAACCACGATTTGTGTTTTTTCTTTAAATTTTTTGTTGAAAAAAGTTTGACTTTGAAAATTTTTTGAAGTTCTTGTTTTTTGTCCAACGTAGTAAAAGTCTATATTGTATACTTTATTTTTGCTTTTTTTAAAATATAACAATAACATTACAAATTTTTATCATCTTTATATTTTCAAACATATTGAGAATCTGTAATTCATGCGAATGACTAATTGATATTGTGAAAATTATTTATAAAACTGCAATCTAAACACTATTTTCATTATGAGTTTTACTTGTTTCTTGACTTTGTAAAACTTATTAACAAAAATGATGAATCTTAATTTGTAAAAATGCAGAACATGAGTTTTAACTTTGTTTTATACGATACTTTTCTAGATATTTCATTTTAAAATATATATTGGATAGTCATTCAAATAAATTACTGATTCATAATATTTTAAATTGTAAATATTATATTTACGATATCATTTATTATTAAAACCATAACTTTGCAAAAATGGCAGATAATGCAGCTCCAATCGTTCCAATTGTATGTTTTGGCGCAATATTTAGCTCACATTCAGGCATTATCAGTTGTGCTGGTCCAACAATTACTTCTCGAACATCCTGCCATGCTCGATATCCACATTCATATCGAACAGGATATTTTATGCATTCAACATAATTTTTCATTGCTCTTAAAAATACCGAATTATTATATGTTTTTCAATTAGCTTCCATACCCGCAAACTGCTTCATTTTGTGCTTGTCCACTTGTTGGAATTTTATTTGAAATTTTATTTGTATCCGAGAGCATTTCGGCTTGGCATTGCATCATTTCTGCTCGCGTAAGAGTTCGTGAAAAGCATTCAAAACTTTTTGACATTTCTTAATTATTAGGTTCGATAAGTTTTATTCAATTCTATTAATCATTACCTTGATATCCTCCTCGACAAATGAATTCCATTAAGCTTACAGCTGTTTCATATCTGCCTCTGGCAGGTTCTTCACTAAAGCAAGTTGGTTTGAATGGTTCAACGCAGAGATCAAACATTAAGAATTTACTGTAATTTCGGGTTTTTAATACTAATATTTATTTGCTTAAACAAACTCGCAAATTTGGTTGAAATAATCTTTTGTTCGAGAGAATAGTTTATTCCATGTAAAATCATTAAATTCACCGAAACCAATTTCATACAATGGCTCAGCACATTTATGAATTTCTTTTTGTTCAAAAATGCTGCAATTATTTAATCTCTGAAATAGATTACTGTAGGGGTCACAGTAACATCAATAAGGATAAATACGTTTAAAATTAAGCTTTTATTTAATTTAATTGAAAATTACTTTAAAAATGAGCTTACATTTTGATAATTATACGGTATATCTAATGGTTGAAGTTGCATAAAATTAGGTGGCATTAAAACTGCATAAGTTGATGAGATAGCTAGTAAGCATAAATACCATTGAAGCATACTTGTTTCAATTTTTTAGATAAATAAATAATTTTGGCTTTAAATTTTTTTAAAATTTAAAGTCTCTCTTTTTCTTTGACTTTTGGGAAAATGATTGAAATATTTTGTTGTTGTTTGACAATAATGTTTTGCCTCTTAAAGGCCTCCGATTTGACAGATCTCTCTCTCTCCAAATATTTGGAGGGAAAAAGGAACAACAACAAAATCATCATCGTTGAAATTCGCCATCATTGACTTTCCCTTTCCTTATATGTAAGTAAAATGCTTTTCCTTTTGCTTCTGAAATGCGATTTTTGTTTTGCGCAAAGAAAAAATTGATCTCTTTGGAACAGTCGCCGCCGCCATTGGAAAAAGATTTTTGAAATCTTACCGCATATTTATTTTTGTTTTAGCTCCCTTTAAAAAACTGTCAAATATCCCAGTCAATTTTCTTGCGTGAATGTTGTTGTTTTAAATGTGACAGCAAAGTAGTGGCAAAAAGGCAAATCAAATGAAAGAAAAAAAATATTGCGAGAAAAACGTTCTTATATTTGTTTTTGCCATTTTGTAATTTTAGCTTCTCAAAAATCAAAAAGCGAGGGATTTGAATAAACAAAAGGTAGACAGAAATCAAAAAAAGGTTTATTTTGAAAAATTTGAGATTCACAATAATTAAGAATAATAAATAATAACAATGTGGTGATACACGTAGTTACCATAATAATTTATTTTGAAAGCAATGCAGTCAAAGATGAAATAAATTCAATAATTGCCATTTGAATTTTGACTTCTTTGGGATCAGTTGTTGGTTTGAAAAGGGGGACATGAGCACATGAGAGATGATTCTGTTGTTCTTGGACTACCTAAAAAATATGTACGAGTTTAAGATTACTTAGAAAAATACAGTATTCTATCAAATCTGAATTGAACAACTACAGTATATTTACGCCTATTAATTTTCGTTATTAAAACAACATCAAAAACTTACTTCATCAAGTTGCTTCAAAATTTCCATATCAAAACTTTTAATTTCTTCTTCCTCATTTCCTCCCCGGTTCTTTATTTCTGCAATTTTATTTTCACGTTCTTCAAGCAATTCCCTATAAAAAATATGATTAATTTCAATCTTTGTTAAATTTTATAAACTTACGATTCTTTAAAATGTTGTAAATCTTTCAAGCTATCAACTATTGCGCAAGTCGTGCCATCAATTAAACCTTCGATAAGTTCTTGCTGAATTTTCGGGGTTAAAGCTTCGTTCAAATCAGGATTCTTCTTTTTTGCAAGGAATACTTTCAATTTTGTTTCGATAAGAACGCGTTTACCATCCATTTTGATATCTCTAAAATGATAAAGGTTTGTTAATTATATTATTTACAGGTTTTAACAAAACATAGTTAAACACGAAAATTGAAAGAAAAATGTCACGACCATATGAAAATTTGCTGCCTCCAAATCGATATTTAGGTTCAAATATTCGATTTGATATAAATGTAAGTTTAATTTTTGGTAAAACTCTTTAAAACAATTTTATTAAATTAATTTGTGTTAAAAAAAGAATTTTCGGGTGCGTGGCAAAACAGAAAAAGGACTGATTAGTTCGAGAAGAAATTGGATTTAAAAAATGGCAAAGTTTTTCGTTTTTTATTATGAATGACAAAAGGTTAGATTAAAAGAATAAAGTTTGAGGTCACAAATCGTAAAAACAGAAATCCTAATTAAATCGAAGTGGAAGGCTTTCAGATATCAAAATGTTTCTGAGTTTTTGGGTGATAACGAGTATCAAAAAATAGTCCATTTATGTGTTGTTTATAACTAAGACTTATTCTTTAAATCCAAAAGTCTAGAAATTACCAGGTTCATTCTTAATTTTTTTTGTAATGGATTGTTAAATGCAAAATAGACCTTTATGAGTAATTTTAAAAAAACAAGTCATTTCAAACATTGCCTTTTACAAAAATTTTACGTAATTTTTTCTCGACAAGGCCTTGTTGGGCAAACATAATTATGTGCACTAGGATAATTTTGATTTTTCGTTTTTAATTTATTTGCAACTATTTTCTTTAAATCCGATAAAATCTTTTTTATCTTTTTGCTTCCCTTTTTTCTTTAATTTTTATTTTCACAAAATTCTGTTGCGTCAAAAAAGAAGAAGATACAGTATATTTTTAAAGCTCTAACAAAAACGTTTTCTTCCGAGACTTTTTCTATTTCGTATTCTTTTTCAAAAACAGGAAAGAAACTGTAATTAATATTTCATTACAGAGAGCAAAAAAATATAATTCTTTTAACAAAACTTTTTAAGCTTTTTTTAAACTCGCTTCTTTCAATTCAATTTATTTTTTCAAAGACTTTTTTAAAAAAGAGCGTTTATAAAATATTTATCTTTTCACTGACGAACTCTTCTGCAGTCTTCCAACAGAATTCCAACGGCGAGGAATATAGGGAAGACTGTTTGCCTATATTCCTCGCTGTTGGAAGACTGTTGGAAGAATGTATGAATCCAAATTTTCTTTAAAATTCCAACAGTATTCCAACAGTCTTCCAGCAGCGAGGAAGAATTCCAACAGTCTTCATGCAGTCTTCCTGAATTCTTCCAACAGCGAGGAATATAGGCAAACAGTCTTCCCTATATTCCTCGCTGTTCGAATTCTGTTGGAAGATTGCAGAAGAGTTCGTCAGTGTTGAAAAAAAACGTAACACTCTTAAAAAAAGTATTTTTTAGCATGCAAAACGTTCATCACTTTCTGAAAATAATGATTACGAGTTGATTCTCACGCTTTCTTTTGAAGATTCAGATGGTGAAAAAAGGACAAAAAAGTATTCTCTCAATGCAACAATGCTTTCAGAATTTTCAAAGCAATTGGATTCTGCGATATCTGTTATTCCAAAATGTCGAATGTATCGTTAAAAGCCTATAAATAAAATTCTTTTTTTAAATCCGTTTCATTTTTTGCAAAAAGGGTAGTTAAATAAGTTTTTTCTTAACATCATTTTTGAAAGAGGTGAAAAAATTATAAATAATAATCTCACATCTGTGAAAAAGAAGGAAAATAATCTCTTCAAATTCTGCTGCTGTGACTACAGAGGTAGCAGCTACCTTACGGCATCGGCTATGGCTTTCACTACACTATTATCCCCTCCTCTTTTTTTATTTGATGTCACTACGGAAACGAAGTCTATGTTTTAAAAGAGAGATTTTTTCCAAAAAAAGGTGAAATGGTAAAAATTCTTTCTTTCTTTCACTTTCTTTCTTCTTCTTTTCCATAGTTCAATGTTTCCGTATGCATGGAATAAAAAAAATTGCTGTCAGAAAAACGAAAGACCAAAGCTAAAAGGAAGAAAATTGGGGTGTCAGTGTCAAAAAAAGCTATAGCTGTATTTTTTATATAAATAAATATATAACAATCAAAAGTCCAGGTGAAGCAGAAGAAAAAGAGTAATCGTTTTGAAAAAGATGAAAGGCGGGGAAAAAAGGTGTCTGACGATACTTTTCAAAAATACCTATTATTTTTTTAGTTTTTGATGTGAGAAAATTGTTTTAAAAATTGATAGGAGTTTTTTGCCTTTTTTTAACTACTTTTTTACGACTGCTTCTTCTTTCTTCTACTTCAAATTCACTTCTTTTCTATATCTCTCTCCTTCTCTGTGTTTTCTTCATAGATGCAGCACAAAAACAATAACAAAACAACAACATTGGAGCATGAGACTAATTAACCAATGCCTTCCTTCTATTTTTTACTTTCTTCTTTGCTCCTTCCATTAAGTCAGTCACATTCAGTCTGCTAACTAATGACTGACTGAAGGAGTGAGACAGACTTTGGTGGTGATGTTTTTGTTGTTGGGGACGATAAAGGAAGGCTTTTTTCCTCTTCTTTTTACAACATTGCAATTTTAGGCAAATTTGTGCTTCTACTTTTTAGGCTTCTTACTTCACTTTTCTACCATCCTTTATTTTTTAAACTAGTGAGTTTTTTTCCTCTTTGAAAAGAAGAAGGCAGAAAGTGGTGTCTTCAGGGAATGCTTCTGCTTCTTCTTCTTCATTTTAGTTTTTTTTATTCTCCTGCAAAATAGGAATTCGGTCAATTGCATTCTTTCTTCTTTATCCATATATTTTCTTTTTGCTTGCTACCGGAGCAAAGAGTGACGCCATGTTGTTGGCCTTTATAGTTCCATAAAGGCCAAAAACAACAGCAGCATCAACTTCAAAGACCACCACCACTACCAAAAATTTTTCGTTCCACCGACTGATTTGCATATTTTCTTCCTCTCTTTCTCTCAGTTTTGGCATTGAAGCGACCTCTTTCTGAAAGCAAAAATAAAAAAAGAAGAAGAATCTATAAAAACCTTTAAATATTTTTTTTCCGGACCGCCCTTTTTTGAGAAAAAATAAAAATAAATCCATATGAATTTTTGGTTTCCCCTAAGTGTTTTAAAGCTCTTATACATGTTACGTTTTTCCTCCTTTCCTTTTCTATCTATCTTCTTCTTACATGCATATATTAGCTTCTTCTATATTGTGCCCTTTTTGTCCCTAACAGAATAAAATAAACAGAAGAAGATCGGATTTCGAAAATCTTTTGCTTCTATCTCTCTCCCTTTTTCACTATCTAAATCCCAACTTTTTCCTTTTTTTATATTTAAAATTTTATTTTTTCATTTATTTTCAATTTTCTTCTATGCTTCTATCTATCTACGGTTTTTGTTTCTCCCTGCCTCCCTCCTTTCCCCTCCCTTCATTAATGTTACTTTTTTTTTCAATTTTCTCCCCATTTTTGTTTTGGAAGCTAAAAAGAAAAAGAAGAAGAAAGAAGCTTGAAACAAAAAGTCGATTAGTAAAGCATCGTCAAACGACAAATAAGGGACCTCATTCCAAATATATATTTTCTTTCCTTCAATATTTCTATATATTTTTTTGGTGGACACCACTAAATTAGAAACAGTCAATGATGGCTCAATAAGCCGTAATAAATGGGATGAAGAGAGGCTTGGGGACGGGGACACGCAAACAAGCGCGCTAATAGCTCAACAACAACAAACGCGCGGCGCAGCGTATGCCACAGGCTTCTTCTTCTTCTTTTTACCCTTCGTTTTCAGCCTTTTGCAAAAAAAAATTTTTTTTTTGGCATGGAATCGACGTTTCTTTCTTTTCTTTTTTATATCTTTATTCGATGTATTTTTTATGGTATGAAAAAATGAATATTGAATAATAGTAGTATAAAAAAAGAAGGGAAGCAATGATGCTTATATGGATGGGGATGTCTCCAGAAGAAAGAAGATGGCATTGATTGTTTGATATTCGGCATTCTTTCTCTCTCTCTTTTTAAGACCCCCCGTCTGAAATAGTTTTTCCTTTTTTATTTCCTTTGATGACCATTGGGCTTTTGCTTTTTCCTTCCTATATTTTCAGCATGAAATCCTTGTCTCATCCTTTATCCCCCTTTTTGTATATATCCCTTTATAAATAAATATTTTTTTAAAATCCAGAGGTCGCAAATATATTCGTTTTTTGTTATCGCGGTTTCTCTCTTCCCTTTTTAACATTTAAGCCCGGAGGGGTGCGAAAACTGAGAAGCTGTTTTTCTCTTTTCTCAAAAAAAAGAAGGGACATGACTTCTATTTTATTTTTTTCAAGGGCCATGGCACACCAACAAAAATATAAAAAAAAAACAACAAAAATATAAGGCACAGAGTAGGCCTTTTTCTAGCTTGTTTTTAAAGCGCACTTTTTTAAGCTAAAAAACATTGAATAAATTTTCCTTTTATATTTATTTTTTTCACGCGTTTGGGTCGTATTTCCATTTTGCATAAAAAAGTCTCCCCTTTTCCTTTTCAATACATTTTTTATTCAATTTATTTTTTCAGGTGATATTACATTTTTTATTTCTACCATAAATTTCACCTTAAAAAGTTTTTTTATTCTATTAAATCAAAAAGAAAAAACTGTCCCATCCAAACATTCACGGCCCTCAGGACATATTTTTTTGTCATCCCTTTTCCGGAGACGAATGCCGTTCTCTCGGGTCACGTAGGGCGTTCAAAATCAGGAACGTCGGGTGATGCTGGTTGTCGACCCGACGTTTTTAACAGTCGAGTCACTTGCGAGAGCAGCCGTTATCTTGGCTGTTGGATTATTACTTATTTGCAGCTCAGCTATTTCAATTATCGTATTCATATCAAATCGTTCATTACATGATTGTATTGGTTATTTTTTAGTAAGTTTATAATAATATTAATGAAAAAAAATTAAAAACAGGTTTTTACCCTAAAATATTTACTGTAATAATACTGTAGAAAATTGACCTAAATTTTTACCTAAAGTGTTACAGTAATCTATTTATTGTAGCCTGACTGTAATTTTATTTTACCATAATATTACCAACCCTTTTTTTATTACAGATATCACTTGCAAGTGCCGATCTAATATGTGCAATTTTTATTGTCCCACTTTCAATGTACAGTTCACTTTCACCAGATTGGCATTTTTTTGAAAATGATTCAGCGATATGTAAAATTACGGCATATTTACAAGTGGTTGTTCTTACTGCAACAATCTATACATTTGCATGGGTATCAGTCGATCGATATTCAGCATTTATGAAGCCATCTCGGTATGAAAGTGATCACACTCTTACCCGTTGCAAATGTTGGATTGCATTTTCATGGGTAACAGCAATTTTAATTGCATGCCCAATTATTATTACAAAAATGGAAGTAAGTTATCTTCGATGCCAAATCCAGAATGATACAAAAAATATTGTAAGAATTAAAACTAATTTTCATTTTTAAGGTTATTTATTATCCAGAATTTGAATTATGTGTGCTGAATTGGAGTTCCGCAGTTGCATATAGTATTACATTGGCGGTTTTGGTAATTGGTCCATCAATGTGTACCATAATATTTACGGCATCATCAGTTTTTCGAGCTTTACGTCGACCAGATGAGGTTTGCTTTTTCTTACGAATCTACAGTATCCTATACACTACAGTAATCTAAAAAATGAATATTAACGAGTTGTTTCGAAAACTATTATTAAGGTCAATTAAATACAGTATTTTTTTTCAAATATTTGAAATAAGCATACTGTATTCAATTTAATAAAAAAAGTAAACGTTTTTAAAAAATTATATACATCCAAAATCCTATTAATCTTATTCATTTTTCTAATTTTAACGTCTGGCCTAAATTCATTAATCAAAAAAACCTGAGAAGATTAAAACTCTAATTAATTATAAATCTTATTTTTTGCAGCTGGAAGACACACAAAAAAGTATAATAGAAAATGATCGAAATTTTGTTGTTTCAATGTTTGTAATGATATGTTTTGCGCTATCATGGCTTCCAATTATTATTACCCAATTCCTGCCCTCAACCCTTTTATCATCTGCCGACGTGGGGACAATGAAATTTGCATTTATGTGGCTTGGAATTGGTGCACCTTCATCAAAAATTCTAATTTTCATTTTTATAAATCCTGAATTTCGACGAACTTTTACGGCACTTTGTACGGGGATGACGGCCATGTCTTCGGCAACCACAGAATCAACCTCTTATTCAAGCTTGGATTTTATTGATTGCTGCATTCCAGAACAAAGGTCATGCCTTTCATCAATGTGTTGTTGCTTTTTTTGCGGGTGTTGTATTTGTTTTCGAAAAGTTTGTTGTAAGTCAACCCCTACAGTAACAACAACAGCAACAACAACCACATATTATAATCAAAATAGTAATAATAATAATCGAAGAATATTAAATTCATCCAATTCATTGATTGATGAAAGGGTCGTCCCAATGCTCTACCCACCGCCAACATCTGCAACAACAAATCCAAACAATTTTATCAATTCAAGATATATCCCAGAATATGGCTCTTTTTCAAGATTCGCTTCTAATTATTCTACCGAAGGATATTCTTAATCTTCTCTTATTATCATTATTCTTATTCATTTAAAGATTTGATAACTTTAATTTTGATTTTCTTGCAACTTTAATAATCCAAATTTGTCTCATTTTCGAATAGAAAACCGAAAAATTTTTGTATCGTTTCATTTCGAAATTTAAACAAAATAGGATTTTCAAAATTGCAAGAAATTCAAATCTAACAAATCAATCAATCGGCTTCCTTTGATCTACTTGCATTATCACCCAACATGCGGGAAAAAATTTTTAACCGTCAAAAATTTTGCTCAATCTTTTATCATAAATTTTTAAAATGTTTTGCATTTTTCTTTACCATTTTTTTCTACTTATTTTTGTTTGCTGCCAATTCACTGCTCCAGAGAATCGGGGGCAGCATCCCCGGTTTTTGAAAAAAGCTTAATTTTTGTTTTTTTATTGTTTTCTTTGATCTTGTATATTCTTATTATATAGTTTTAATAGATATAAAGTTTTTTGATACTGTTAAAGAAATAAATTTTTATATTTTTATAGTTTTTCTTTACAGTAACCAAGAAGCAGATTTCTATTTCTTTTTTAATTTGAAAAAAAAGAAAAAGTAATTTAAAATCAATTGCAATTTGACTTAAATTTTACATAAAAAAGGGCAAAGTCAATACCACCACCAAAAGACACACAAAAAGAGAGAGAGAGAGATAAAAGCTGTTTCCGTTTCCCTAATGACTAATTCAATTTGAATTTTCCTGTCTTCTTCTTTCACATTCTTTTTAAATCCGAAGAAGAAAAACCCCAAAAAGAAAGTCAATGATGTCATAGTAGTTGTATATATTCTTGGCCCCCTAAAATAGTAAAAACAAGTTGTTGGACTTTCAAGTTGGCTACCAAAAAATAGTCAAAAAATTTGTTTTTGAATAAAACATGACATTCAAAAGAAAGTTTATGCCATATTTTGCCACAACCCAGATCTTTAACATGATCAAAAAACTTTCAAGTTCTCTATTTATTATAATTCAACAAATATTTATTCAGTATCAAAATATACTGTAGCTTATTTGATATGACTACTGTAGGTCCATCATTAGTTCGGATGACTTCAGCTATATTTAGCATTGTATATGTGACAGTCCCGAATGCAGAAGTTGCGAATAAAATTGCAAGGTATTTTTTCATATATTTTCAAACAATTAAAACTAATATAGAATTTTTAGAAGTGCTGTCGAAGCTAAATTAGCTGCATGTGTGAATGTTGTTCCGGGTATAAAATCAATGTATGTTTTATAATTTAAATATTTTTGTAAAACCAACCTTTTTTTGAATTTACAGTTATGAATGGAAGGGACAGATTGAAGAAGATAATGAATTGCTGCTAATTGTTAAAACTAAAACAAGCGAATTGGATCGTTTAAAAGAACATGTTTTTAAAAATCACCCCTATGATGTACCTGAATTTATCAGTTTACCAGTAAGTTTTTCTTATAAATTTAGTTGCAAAATAATTAATAAAATTCAGATTGAATCCGGCTCTGAACCTTATCTCAAATGGATAAATGAACAAGTGAAAGGCAAAGAAACAACTTCTAAAGATTCTTGAGTTGTCCCCTTTTTTAAAAATCTTCAATAAATTATGTGTTACAGTATTTTTTGTTGTCTACATTACAAAGAATCATGTTTTAAATTCATCTTCAATTTTACAGTAATAAGTTAATTTTATTGTATTTCTCTGATAGTTACAAACTTGGCATATGAATACAAATATATTGATAATTTACAATGTTACAGAGCTTAAAATAGGCATAGAAGTACAAACATGCTTTTCAATACAAAATTAAATAGTCACAAATGTTTCTTCATTAATAACAGGTGTTTCATTTTCTTGAACAGCTTGGGATTCATTCAAAATTGTTTGTTGATGTTGTTGAGGACGAACTAAATGAGCAGCAGCAAATGGTTGAATTGGTTGGAATTGTTGTTGTGGAGCAAGTGAAGAATGAGCAGCAGCTTGTTGGGTTGGATTGGTGCGTTCATCAGCAACTTGAGTTTCTGGTTGTGGTGTTCCATTTTCAGGAGAGACTTCATTTGTGACTGATTGCTGGGATCGAACAAAATGAGCAGCTGCAACAGGTTGAATTGGTTGCAACTGTTGTTGTGGAGCAGGTGAAGAATGAGCAGCAGCTTGTTGGGTTGGATTGGTGCGTTCATCAGCAACTTGAGTTTCTGGTTGTGGTGTTCCATTTTCATGAGAGACTTCATTTGTGACTGATTGCTGGGGTCGAACAAAATGAGCAGCAGCAAATGGTTGAATTGGTTGGAATTGTTGTTGTGGAGCAGGTGAAGAATGAGCAGCAGCTTGTTGGGTTGGATTGGTGCGTTCATCAGCAACTTGAGTTTCTGGTTGTGGTGTTCCATTTTCAAGAGAGACTTCATTTGTGACTAATTGCTGGGATCGAACAAAATGAGCAGCTGCAAGAGGTTGAGGTTGAACAGTTTGAGTTTGTGGTGCATGGAGTTGTTGTTGTGGAGCCGGTGATGGATTATTTAGAAAACCTTGATATCCCATTTGCTGAAGATTTGAACCACTCATTTGTTGTTGGATCGGCTGCTGTTGAAATTGTGTTGAATGGAACTGTTGCTGTGGAGCTGGGGAAGGATGATTTGGAAATCCTCCTGGATATCCCATCTGCTGAGCAAATTGTTGTGGAAGAAATTGTCCAAATTGATTCAATTGTTGAGGGAATTGAGGCGTTGTAGCACCACCCATACCATATCCTTGTTGGGGATAATTGTTGTACATTTGAGGAGGCATCTAAAAATATTCATAAATTTAAGATTTTTAAAGAAGTGTTTTAAAAAACCTGTGGAATCTGAACTTGTTGAACAGCTTGATCATAGGTAGCAAGAACATCTCGCATTGCAATATCAACATTTGCTAACATATTATGTTGTCTATCAATATTAGCCAATTTTCTATCAATTAATGGAGCCATTTGCAAAGCCATATTTTCAAAATACGCAAGAGCAGGAGGATCAGGAGTTTCACCAGTTGGATCACATTCTTCCAAAAGTTGGATACATTTAATAAGAGCTTCCTCATCAATTTGTACAGGGGGTTCTTCAGTAGGAGTTTCATGATTACCATTAGTATAATTATTAGTACTATCGGTTAAATCTCCAGTAACAAAAGAAGAAGGAAACAATCCTACACCACGATGTGACTGACCTTTCCACCAGTTAGCATCACTATAAATAAATTAAATAAATATTTATAAGATAAACCAAAAAAATACAAACCTATCTTCCAATACCATAATACTATCCCCAGCTCTCATATTCAATTCATTATCTTCAGCTGCTTCGAAATCGTATAAAGCTTTAACTTCACGATAAGATTGAGCAGGAGGAAGAATATTTGATTGAGATGGCTGAGAAAGAGATGGATAATGGCTTACAGATGTTGGAGCTGTCTTTTTGATAGATGTATCATTCAATGAAGCTGCAATAGCTAAAGCAAGTTGTGCTTCTTCTTCAGCGCTTGAAACAACATTTGGATCAGTTGAAAATGCTTGTTTAGTTTTCTTTGGCTCACTATTTTCAAAGAATAAGCCTTGATCATTCAGTTCTTTGTAGAGACTTGAAATTAATGCCAAAGATGGATCTTTTGCACATTCATTTTCGGACCATTCTTTCAGAATTGTACAAGTCTTAATGGCAACAGCATTAATACTCTAAAACATGATTAATAAGATCGCGTATTTTAATATAAGAAAAGGCAAACCGAAATAGATTTATCTCGTAATTCAGGAACAAAGTCTTTTGAAGAAACAGATCGGCGAAATTCAGTACCAGCATTTTTCCATAAACAGTCAAGAAGAGAAAGAGCATAGATAACAACATGTGGATCACGGTTATTAAGACGCTTTTTAATAGATAATTTCACATTTTTACATGCTTTCTGGCCTTCCATCGAAACTTTATCGCTGATATCCATCATTAATCCCCAATTCTCTTCTAATAATGTTTCGGCAGTTGCCTTTTCAACAACTTCATCAAAAGGTGAACTCTGGCTTCCGAACGAGAACATGGTCGTCGTCTAAAAAAAGGAGAAGTACAGTTACACGATCGATGTGAAGATAAAAACCCGACACCAAAATCCAAGCAAACACGTATAAAAAACAAATTAGTTCAAAAATTAGTGCACAGAATTTAATTAACAATGAATCACGGGTTAATGTAACAATGTTTTTTTATAACACAGAAAAAGTTAGTTGATAATAGCGTTTCAAAATGTCAGTTTTTGGAAAAGAAGCTTTTTATCAAACCGCATACATTATTATTATCATTATGCATGGAAAAGGAGAACATTCTTGACAGATATAGTTGAAGTATAAATGTAAAAAACTGAAAAATCACAAAAAAGTTTATCACGTAAATTAAAGAAATCGAAGCAGTTTGATTATTTCACAAAATCTGAATTTTTTGGTGACTAATTTTTTTCTTCCTTCTCAAAAAAAAGTTTTTCTTTTTTGCGCACTTTTTTCCACGTGAGACTTTTTTGACGTTCGTTTTTTGTTTGAGATCTTTTTTTATCGTGAACAAAAATAATAAAAATTAACTAAAAAATTATGCTTCAAAAGTGTAAAAATATTAATTTTATTCCTGTTCGAACACTTTTAAGCAGTAATACAGCGGTAAATATATTTTACGATCCAAAAATAAGTGTCAATAAATATTAAATTTTTAGCAAAAAAAAGAAAGATTCCGAGTTGTTGAAGTTGGTGCACGGGATGGATTACAAAATGAAAAGGTTGGTACTCAAAAAATTGCTACAAAACGTTCATATTCTATTTACAGAAAATTGTTCCTACAGAAGTTAAAGTGGATTTGATAAATCGGCTAAGTGAAGCTGGATTAAAGACAATTGAAGCAACAAGTTATGTCTCACCGAAATGGGTTCCACAGGTTTAAAAAATTTCAATGGCTTTAACTTTTATAATTAATATTAATTTAGATGGCAGATCATGATGATGTTATTTCACATATTAAAAAATTTCCTGATGTTTCATATCCTGTTCTAGTTCCAAATTTATCTGGTCTCAAAAATGCAGTATGTTTAAAAAAATATTTATGAATCATTTGATGATATAAAAAACTTTATAGTTGAAAAATGAAAGTGTTAAAGAAATTGCAGTTTTTGGTGCTGCTTCTGAAGGTTTTACTCAGTAATATATATATTTAATATTATGTTTTATCTAAAATTTCTATTTACAGTAAGAATACAAATTGTACAATGGAACAAGCAATGCAACGAATTGAAGAAGTAACAAAAGAAGCATTAAAGCATAATATTCGTGTAAGAGGGTACATTTCTACCGTAATCGCATGTCCGTATGACGGAAAAACTGATCCTAAAATTGTTGCAAAATTAGCAGATCGTCTGATATCTTTTGGCTGTTATGAAGGTATAAAGTTTTATTCATTTTCTAACAATGAATTTAAAATTATTTAGTTTCACTTGGTGATACAATTGGAGTTGGAAGTGCTGGAAGTGTTACAAAAATGTTGAATGAAGTGTTGGCTGTAGTTCCAGCAGATAAATTAGCTGTTCACTTTCATGATACTTATGGTCAAGCTCTTAGCAATGTTTTGATTGCTATTGAAGTTCGTTTTTTTATTCTACAATTTTTAAAAGATTTAAATTATTTAGAAAGGTATTCGAGTTGCTGATAGCAGTATCGCGGGTTTGGGTGGATGTCCATATGCTAAAGGAGCAACTGGAAATTTAGCTACTGAAGATCTTGTTTATATGCTACAAGATATGGGTTTTGATACAGTAAGATTAAATTCAACACATTTAGTTACTGTAAATGGTTTTTCAGGGAGTCAATTTATCAAAGCTTGTAAAAACTGCAAACTGGATTTGTGAACAAATGGGACGAAATAATATTTCAAGATCATCAACAGCACTTTGGAATCAAAGCACTAAATCTGCATCATAGGAATTTGAAGCTGTTAAAAATAGGAAAAGAAAGATTAGTTGATTGGAAAAGTATTTTTGATAGTTTTTTAATTAGTAAAGAATAGTTTTTGTTTGTTCCTAATACATATTTAATATATTTCATGTAATATTTATGTGTGCCATGTTAAACAATGTACTTTTCTTGTAAAAACAAAACAAAAGAGAGATAATAAAATAATATTTTTTTTGCGCGAGAGTGGCATTTTTGTTTTGCGAACGTTGAACAAAGAAAAACAAACTTGCGAGAAAGAGAGAGCGAGAAGAGGGAAAAATTGCAACTTGAAAAATCACCTTCAAAAACAAAAATTTTTCTTTTCCAATTCTTTTTTTGTTGAAGAAAAAACTCTGCTAACATTTCTCTGATCCATCACCATCATCATTATTAACAACAACAATACTTAATAACCATCATCCATCATGAGCCTAAATGCCCTTGAACGTCTTTCGGATATTCAAGATGATTATTTTTTTCGACTTCCTCATGCTTATATCATTGCTGATTATGTATGGCCGGGTGTAACAATGTCTGCTCAACGGGTAAAAGATATAAGAAATATGGAATTTGATGAAACTGATGTCGTTATTGCTTCATATCCAAAATCTGGTAAGTTTTATTTTATATCAGATAAACCTTACCTTTTTTCATGCTTTTTTAGGTACAACTTGGATGGCTGAACTTGTATCAGCATTGAATTATAATGGAAATACGGAAGAACTTGGAAATCTTCGACAAGATGAACGTGTACCTTGGCTTGAATTAGATAGCGAATATTGGTGGATTAAAATTTTTTATCAATGGAAGCGACTTTTTGGTGATGGACGGGAAATTCTTCCTAAGGATAATCGATGTCATGCACCTGGAACAAAATATCGTCTTTGCTTTACCCATCTTCCTCTTGAACTTCTTCCAAAATCTGTTCTCAATGGTAAATGCAAGTTGATCTATGTTGCTCGAAATCCTAAAGATAATGCTGTTAGCTTCTTTCATTTTCATACAATGGCTCGATTTCTTGGTCTACAAAAAATGGATTGGAATGAATTCTTTGCTTTATATCTTACTGGAAGTAGTAAGTTGCTTTATATCTTATATCACTGATTCTATCGATGTCAACTTTTAGTGTACTGTGGATCATGGTTTGAACATGTTCTTGGATATTGGAAATTTGCAAATTCTGATGCACAAAAAGATCGTGTAATGTTTTGTAAATTTGAAGATATGAAAGAAGATCTTCCACAACAAATCTCTCGTATTGCTTCATTTATCAATGTTGAACTCTCAGATGAAAAGAAGGAAAAAGTCCTCAATCATTGCCTTTTCGATACAATGAAAAATAATAAAATGGCTAATCGTGATACTGTATGGTTATTCAATCAAAAAATTTCAAAGTTCATGCGAAAGGGTGAAGTTGGAGATTGGAGAAATTACTTTACCTTTGCACAAAGTGAAGCCTTTGATGAAGTTTATAATGAAAAAATGAAGGATTCTGGACTTGATTTTCGTTTTGAATAAATTATTTGTTCATTTCTTTTTTATATTTTGTGAATCTTGTGTATTATTTTAACGTTTAAGCATTGTAAAATAAATGGTTTAACTTTTTGTATACTATATTGAAAAACAAGGGAAAAATCAGTTCTACCTTAATTGGGGGATACTTTAGAAATCAAGTAGGTAAAAGAATAGGAGAAGAGGATATGAGATCAATTTTATCATTCATTTTAATTGTTGGAAAATGATTTGTTTTTTCTACTCGAATTACCACTATTTGTTAATAGCTAGAAGCTTGTTTTACAGAAATTTTTGGGAACAAACAATGAATCATCGATGATTGCCGATGATTGGGAACAAACTGATTTAAAAAATTCAAACGAGCGCCTTTACTTAAACGATCCCAACAAGAAAATGTACTCGCTTCTTCTCTCTAGAGCTCTCTCCTATTTTTACTCAATACTTTCGCCTCCGTCTCTCTTTCCCATTTTATCTCACTTTTTTCTTCGTTTCTATTTTAATTCATTTTCTCCTTCTCTTTTTTCGTTATCTGTCTTTCATATTTGAATGAAGTCGCACTTGTTGAATTATATTATTGGCGTGACGTGCCTATTAGTGGTGTTTTAAACTCATATACATCCATTTTTAGAATCAAAAATGGTTGAAGGTGAAGAAATTTTTTGTTTGGATTTCAAACCAAATCGTCCTGTAATGCCTATCAATGTTTTGGATCTTGATGAAAAGGAAAAACCAAAGCCTGTCAAAGAAAGAAAGCAACGTCAAGTGGTCCCACTTGCTGAAATTCGAGAGAAAAAAGCGCAAAACCCTATGCGTGAACTCAAAGTTCAAAAGCTTTGTCTCAATATTTCTGTTGGTGAATCTGGTGACAGACTTACTCGTGCTGCTAAGGTTAGTAATTTTAAATTAGTAATTTCTTGGAGTTTTTTACTGATTTTTGTTCCTTTTTTAGGTTCTTGAACAACTTACTGGTCAAACTCCTGTTTTATCAAAAGCTCGTTACACCGTTCGTTCTTTCGGTATTCGTCGTAATGAAAAGATTGCTGTCCATTGCACTGTTCGAGGTCCAAAAGCTGAAGAAATCATTGATCGTGGATTAAAAGTAAGATATTATAATTTCGTTGATTATCTCATAAAATTGGTTATTTTTTTTAGGTCAAGGAATACGAATTGTATCGTGAAAATTTCTCAGATACTGGAAACTTTGGCTTCGGTATTCAAGAACATATTGATCTTGGTATTAAATATGATCCTTCTATTGGTATTTATGGTATGGATTTTTATGTTGTTCTCGATCGTCCTGGACGTCGTGTCGCCAAACGAAGACGTATGAAATCTCGAGTTGGTGCTTCCCATCGAGTTGGTCGTGATGAAGCTGTTAAATGGTTCCAAAAAAAGGTTAGTTTGTTGTTTTTAATGATGTTTTAATAATTTAACTTTTTTTAGTATGATGGTGTTATTCTTCCACCCAAGCCTAAAGAAGCCCGCAAAGGCGGTGGCCAACGCCGCAAAAAATAAATTATATTTTGTTCATTTGTTTTGTTACGGAGTTTTGATAAATTAAATTTTGTTTTCCGTAGCTTGTTTTGTTATGAATCGTGTATGTTTAATAAACATATTTATTTTGTTCCATTGGGGGAAGCATTCCAGTTTATTTTACATGTCGAGCTTTGAATATGAGTTTGTTAGTTTACTTGTCGAAATTTCGGACTGAAATTTTTTCTTACATTGATCATCTATAGTTTTGTCTTTTATTGTGTACATTTTTGGGGGACATTAGATGCTTTTTTCACACAACTCATTCGATTTAAGTTTTGTTTGATTACTCATACTTGTTTCGTGAAACGACAGCGCCTATGAATGTCCAAGGATTCCATTGATAATTAGATATATATATATATATATATAGAGGTTGAGTGTAGTGCAAATTTGCGGCATGATTCAACTATAATTTTGAGTCAAAATAATTTGAGAAGGAAGAGAAAGCAGTTTTGCCGTTAATACCATCTAGAAACTCACAAGGTTGCGGGATCAATTATTCTTTCCATATTAGTAAATGAAGCTGGAATATGTTCTTATATAAGCTTCACAAATATCTGCAACATCAGAAAATTTGTTGATTCTGCTCAACAAAGATATATCTCCACTTTGTGTTTACTAAAAATCGTCCAGTACTCTATACAGCACAATACTTGAACGTATAAAATTCATATATACCACTATTCCTGTGGGTAACAGTCAAAAAGTGAATATACAGAATATTAACAATATAGCAATTCCAATATACAATGATGCTTTGTGAACGTTATAATAACAGTTTTAAGAAATAGGAGAAGCTTTTGGAGTTGATTTTCTGATCTTATAGATATCTTATATTTTGAATCATATATGGAAGAATAATCCGGTTCCATTTATAGCAAATACGGATGAAATATGTGATTCAGTAACCCTGTTTAGAGTTTCTAGATGGTATTTGATCACTTGAATGATGTATTTGAATCATTTGAACAAAGAGATTACATTTTTTGAAAAACAAGAATATATTAGATTTTGTTAAATAACTTTGTTAAAACTTCCTGAAACTTAAAAATGGTTAACAATTATTCTTCTTGATGAGTAAAAATATTGTTACGAAAACAAAATTCTACCGATGCGTTTAAAAGTTATTTAACCAAATAACTCACAAACTATATGTGCAGCATCGAAAATTTGATGGCATTTCTTTTTTATTGATCTAATCAATATAGTTTGACCTGCATAATGCTCATTAAGTCTTGTGGTTGTATTAAAAGGAAGAAATACAATAAAAAGTTAAGGATAACAATTTGTTAAACATGATAAATATTACGATATTTTCGTGCTTATAAAATTTTGAACTTGACATGCGGTGACTTGTATAACTTATAACATTCTTCAATAAATAGTTTAATACATTCATGCTTACGGGTGGTAGACATTTTTTTAACAATTTTGATTTTTCTGTTAACATTCAATTGAATTTTAGTTTTATTCAAAATTTTATTTAAATATATTTGATCCATTATTGAATGTATATGTGTCATCGTAAGGTATAAAAAGTTATTTTCCTTTTCTTCCTTTACTTTATGTTTTGGTTTAAAACTCAACAGTTTGAAATGCTTTTTATTTAATTTCTCATCTACTAATATTACTCAATTATTTTTTTATACCTTTAGTTGTTTTGTAGTGTATTTGGAAAAATTCGGTTACTGTATCTTTTCTGTTTCGTTTTTAATTTCTATCGTCTTTGCAGTTTTTTTGCTTTCTTTTTATTTTTATTACCTCTGTTGTTATTTCCACGAGGGAAACTGTAATTAAAGTACGTTAGCAAAATTTCATTTTCTTTCGTCAATTTTAAAGCTGTTAAATTTCCAAGTCCTTTAATATTATCATTCACTTCATATGGAAACGCTGTCATTAAGAGTCTGATCCACGTATCTTCAGTTTAAAGTCTGATTTGCCCATCTTCCAAGTTAGTCAGTCTAGAATATTTATTTCAAAACTGTTATTTTTATACCCTATAAAGTGTTCGCATAACAAACTATTATTTTCTGATTTGTTATTAATTTTTGTATGATATTAATGTCCACTCAGGCTTTGTTTGATGGTTTGTCCGGTTTCTCCACAGTATTGTCTGCCACATATTTTTTAGGTTCGTAAACAACAACATTTTTTATGTTGCATATTAAATTTTTAGAGTTACATGTCAAATATTTACTTTTGGTTACTGTACTTTTGACAAAATTAGTGAAGTTCATTCTTGGACAAATATAGGGTTGTTCGTTTCCCGGGAAATGGAAAAAGCGGGAAATTTCCCGGAGTTACAGTATTCCAAGCTACAGTAATATTTTACCAAAATTAACTTTATAACCTACAAAATGACTGTTAAATATTAATATTAACTATTTTTGACTATTTACAGTGTTTTTATTGCATATTTATCCCGTTTTTTAAAATTTAAAAATGTTAAATGTAAAACCATAAAATGTTACTGTAGATTTCCCGGGAAATCAGAACCATTTCCCGCAAAAAATCGGGAAATCTCCCGGGATATGCACAACCCTTGACAAATATGACATTTTTTATTAGTACATTGTTCACTTGTGGGTACTGTATATTTTTTAGGTTGTACAATTCATTCCTTTTCTTTCTTATAAGATACTGAAATATAGTCCATCTGAAAAATAAGATTAGGGGGTTATTTTTTTGTGGAAGTTTTTGTTTTTTTAAAGCACATTTTCGTTAGTTGTTCGCATATTGTGATTACCCGGGATTGTCTTTCCTTTATTGATTTCCTGTGATTTTGATTAATCATTTACAAAATCCTATATTCATCACTACTGCATTATGACCCATATGTTTTTTTTTAAAAAATAATTTAGAAAAAAAATATTGACTTAAAAAATAAAGGAACCTTTATTTCTTTCATTTTCTAGTGGTGATTCTTGTAGTGGTCTTGCTAAAAGAATGTCTCGTGAAAATTATATTCCAAAAGAAGCAACTCAACAAGTATTTTTTATTATCGTTTTTAACAATTTGATATAATAAATTTGTAGATTGAATTCCTTAAAAAGTATCCAGCATTTGATGGAAGAGGTGTCAAAATTGCTATCATTGATAGCGATGTCGCTGACAAAAGTTTACCAGGGTTGCAAAAAACAACTACGGGCCTTCCAAAGATAATTGATTTTTTAGCGAGAAAAAAGATTACTGTAGATACTTCGGCGATGGTTGAACCAAAAGTCAAAAAATTTATTACGGGATTAAGTGGTCGTAGTATAAAAGTATGCATTTTTATTAAATTAATATTTTAACGGATACAGAAAAATAAAAAATTATCTATTTTGAATTTAACAGAAATTTGTGAATTCTTTTAGATTCCGTTAAAATGGAAGAATCCATCGAATAAATGGCATCTCGGAAGTGTGTCGTATAAAGAATTATTTGTTTTGATGAATCCAGATGACGTACGTTTAATATGATATTTTCGATTTTTTTTACTAAAAACAAAAATTTAGAGCTTCATTGAATTTGAAAAATGGGATAAACTGATTTCTAACAATGACAAAATTATTGATTGCATTGTTTGGTTTGATGGAGCGAAATGGCGAGCTTGCATCGATTATTTGTATTCATCAAGTTTTTCAAATCTTGAAAACATGAAAGTTTTAACGAGTCATGACGATGAACAAGAAGTCGCTTGGTTCAATGAAAAATTAATTTATTGTGTCAATATTGTTGAGGATGGAAAATTATTAGAAATTTTTTGTCCTCTTGGCGATCATGGAACTACAGTAACTGAGGTTGCAGCAGCATATTTTCCAGATTCACCGAAAGGCAATGGATTAGCTCCTGGAGCTCAAATTCTTTCAATCTGCTGGAAGGATCTTGAAGAATCGGTAAATGTTTTAATTTTTTTAATAATTAAAGCAAATACTCGTTTTAGCTTTTAAAATGTATTGAACTTAAAGTTGATATTTTAAATCTTTCTATCAGTTTTTGCTTAGAAGTTTATGTTAAAATAAAAGAAATTATTAAAAAAATGGTTGAAGAGTATGGAATTCTCATAATACAAGCAGTAGGAAATGATGGCCCATTTCATTTGTTACCAGAAGATTATTACTTAATTACTGATCAAATATTATGTATTGGTTCACTTATTACTGCTGATGAAAAAGGAACATTCAATTCTGCAGAAAATATTAATCATTGTTCTTCAAGAGGACCCTTATCTTCTGGATCCCGGGGCATTGATTTTGTTGCACCTGGTGATGCAATTACAGATTTGCCAAAATGGTATTCCAACAAAAATGAATTTTGTCGAGGCACAAGTTTTGCCACTCCAAATGTTGCCGGATCAATTGCGTGTTTACTTTCAGCTTTAAAAGCTGAAGGAATACAATATTCACCAGCACTAATTAAAATGGCATTAGCAAATACAGCATTTTTACCAGAAGGGGCTGATAAATTAGCATATGGACATGGAATTATTCAAATTCTTGATGCTTTTGAATATATTAAAAAATCAGTCAATATTTTACCAATGAAATCTTTGGGTCCACTTTTCTTGAATGATCCGAATCAAAAGGGAATTCTTTATATTAATAATAATGACATGAACAATAACAACAGTGTTACAAAAAGTTATTACGTAAATATTTATCTCGAATTTGTTAAAGAATGGATTTTAAAATGTACTCCAAATGGTGGAAACTTTGTTACAGAATACAAAATGGTCCGGGATAATTTATTCCATGTTAAAATTGATACAAGCTTGTTGGAAGAAGGAAGTATAAATTATGCAGAAATTCATGGATTTAATTCTTCAAATCCTTCAATTGGTCCATTATTTTATCTTCCAATTACTGTAATCTATCCTGCCGATTTAAATGCCTTTGAAAAAGAAATTACTGTAAAACCTGGGTCACCAACTCATCTTTTCTTTAAATGCCCTTCTGATTCACAACATTGTTATGTAAGAATTACTTCTCTGGAAGGCAAAACTTACAACAAAATAACATTTAAATATCAACAGAAAAAGAGCAGTGTTGGCGGCCAAGAAATTATAAAATTTAATGCGAAAATGAAAAACAAAACTTTATCGTTCAAACTTGAAGAAGGAAAAGAAGAACTTTTTGAAATTGTTATTTATCATACACATTCAAGTGCCATGAAATACAAATTGAGTATTAATTGTCAAAAAAGTATTTCATAAAATATTGTTTCACATGTTTATTTTTATACAATTTTGTTTGTTTCACTAATAAAAGAATAAATTGATATTTACGAGAAAGTTCTTAGAAAATTATCTATATTTTCTCCAATAGAATCTGTAAAGATTTTTTTTATCAAGCTTTATCACATTTTTTTAATCATCATTTAAAACTTTAAGTTCGACAAGGAACTCAAACACCCATTTTAAATTCAGCATTTACAACTCCAATGGTAATAAATATTTTGAATCTAAAATTTGTTTCATTTTTTTCCATAAGTTTTATGTGATTATAATTTATAAGTTATAAGAAGTTCAATAGACTTTTAAACGCAGTTTTATCTTCAATTTTTGTCTTCTGTTGTTTCTTTTTCTTGCATAAATATTTTTATTTTCTTTAATTCATATTTATGGTATCCAACTATACGATTATTTCCTTTAAGCTGCAGTCATTCCAAAAAAATGAAATTTTGACAAATCTTCTATTTTTGCCATTTTCTTTATTCTTTTAAACAATATTGTTTTTCATTGCTATCATATACAGTATACATTTTCTCTTTCTTTTAGTGGTATCTTTATTAAAAAACTTATCTATTTTGTTTCTACGATTTTTGTGCATTTTACAAAAATAAAAACAAATATTACGTATGAAAAACACAATGGGTTGCGTAAACTTCAACTGATTTTCTCCATTTTTTCCAACATTTTCCCATATCATTCATTAATTAAACGATTTCTAGAGTGGATAAAAACATGGAATGTTTTGGAACTATGGATGTTGGGAAGAGATTGGTATAGGTTTTAGCCCCTATTGTCCCCCTGAGGGATATCGTTTGTAACCGTAGTTTTTGAAAAACTTGAAAAAAGGGTTTGAAAAATTTTAAAATTCAGAACCAAATATTTATGTCTTTATTTAGGAGTGTTTAGGGGGGTTTGAATCCGTTTTTAACCTTTAATCCCCCACGTGTCCCGCAATATGTCCCTACGTATATAAAATGTTTAAAAAAATTTCTTGATCAAAATTTTCGAAGGTTTCTAGGTTTTCGAACATGCATAGGGAATCAATTGCTGAAGTTTAGTTTTGTATTTTTGTAGTAGTTTGTTCGATTTTTTTGAGCTGATGATATAAAGTTGCAACTTAAGTTGCACAAACAAAAAAGATTAATTGACGTTTTTAAATCAGCATTTCAAAAACTTTCTTTTCCGCCTCTCTTTCCCATTTTCTTCGTTTCTATTTAAATTCACTTTCGAATTCAACGTTCTCCATTTTCCTTATCTGTTTATCATATTCGAATAAAATCGCACTTTTTAAAGTGAAAATACCACTTCGTAATGCGTACGCTTCGTTATGGTTTTTACAGTTTGTTATGAAAATTTTGTTATGTGAATATAGAATACGTAATATGCTAATTTACCAAATACAATAACTGCAAGTTTACCGGAGACTTAACTTCATAGTAATGCAGTGCTCCAGAGTATTTAAGCTGAACTTTTAATTTGCTGGTTCATTAATTTTCAGAAGCTGGAAATCTTTCAGAATGGAGTTTAGTATGTTATGAAGCTAGGAATACAAGAAATAAGGCCAGTTTATGTATATTAGCTAGGCTTTTGGACATGCTAAATTGGACTCTGAAAAGTGGAAACGTTCAACTTCTAAATATTAATGAATCAACAAATCATTATTATGCGGAATACTGTATCATCGTAACTTTAAGCCCATGGTAAAGTTATAGTTTTTGGATTTGTCAGCGTCGCGACAACTGTACTTTATGAAAAATGATTTTATGGGCAAAATATGGAGCTTAAATAAGTTGGTAAATTAGCATTTTTCGTGTTCGCACAACAAATTGTCTGTAACAAATAATCCATAAGGAAGTAAATATAGTAAAGTATCATGTGTTCCTTGTTAAATTATATTACTGATAGCTTTGATGTTTCGAGACAACATTTTTTAAAGTGTGCGCATTTTTCTGAATAGTCTTACAACGAAAATATATATTGTTGCTAGCCTCGATTATATTTTTGCCTTTCTAATGTTTTTTCTGTCGATTTTCCAAGATACGTTTCCTTCAGATTTTTACTGTCGTATATCTCTTTTTGTATCTTTTATGCATTAAATACACGAACTTGCTTGCCATTACTGCTTTTAACTCATATTCGTCCATTTTCAGGCCGCCGTAAATATGGGTAAAACGGAACAACTCGCTGAAACTCGCGAAAAAAAATTGCAAAACCCTATGCGTGAACTTAAAGTTCAAAAGCTTTGTCTCAATATTTCTGTTGGTGAATCTGGTGATAGACTTACTCGTGCTGCTAAAGTACGTAATAATTCACGTCATTCAGCTTTTTTCATTATCAGCTTTTGTAGTCTTTTTACTAATTTTTGTTCAATTCTATAGGTTCTTGAACAACTTACTGGTCAAACTCCTGTTTTATCAAAAGCTCGTTACACCGTTCGTTCTTTCGGTATTCGTCGTAATGAAAAGATTGCTGTCCATTGCACTGTTCGAGGCCCAAAAGCTGAAGAAATCATTGATCGTGGATTAAAAGTAATATATTTTTGTTACATTGATAATCTCATATGAGTTCTGTCTGTTTGCTTTAGGTCAAGGAATACGAATTGTATCGTGAAAATTTCTCAGATACCGGAAACTTTGGCTTCGGTATTCAAGAACATATCGATCTTGGTATTAAATATGATCCATCTATTGGTATTTATGGAATGGATTTCTATGTTGTTCTTGATCGTCCTGGGCGTCGTGTTGCTAAACGTCGTCGTACCAAATCTCGCGTTGGTGCTTCTCATCGTTCTGGCCGTGATGAAGCTGTTAAATGGTTCCAACAAAAAGTTATTTTATTTGTTGTTTTTAGTGACTTTTTAATAATTCATCTTTTTTAGTATGATGGTGTTATTCTTCCACCCAAGCCTAAGGAAGCCCGCAAAGGCGGTGGCCAACGCCGCAGGAAATAAATCATGATATGTTGTTCATTTGTTTTGTTACGGAGTTTTGATAAATTAAATTTTGTTTTCCGTAGCTTGTTTTTTTGTTATGAATCATTTTATTATGTGCGAATCAAATTATTTAATTATATCAAGAACGGGGGACATATTCCAATTCATCAGATATAGGTCCAGCTTTCAGTATTAATTTGAGATAGTAAGAAGGCACTTGATTATACTTGACTTGTAGAAATTTCTGACTGAAATGATGATCTATCGCTTGCTTTACTGTCTTTAACGGAGTAAAGTTTTGTAGGACAATTGTTGCTTTTATCACACAGCTTGTTCGATTCTAAACTTGTTATGTTAAATTATTCTAACTTGCATCAGCTTACTTTAAAAAAACGGTATAGTCTTTCAATATCAAACGAGAAATCAATTCCATTAACAATAATATCAATATTTACTGAGGGTTGAGTGTTATGCCAATTTGTAACATAATTTAGCCATAGTCTTGAATCAAGAATAACTTGGGATGGAAGTGAAAGCATTTTTGCGTTATTAAAAAACCGCAAAAATTCAATGAATTTTGGTAATTCAGTTATAACAGAATTTTCCAATTCAAGATGTAAAACATTGCCGGCAATTTCTTTTACAAAAAACCACGGAATTTCAGAATTTTTAATAATTAATTTTTTGGGGAAAAATTTTTTTGTTTTACTTTGAAGAATATTTGATAATGCTACAGTATTCTTGATCATTAGATTGAGTTCACGGGATGTTTTATAAAATGTTACATCATCATCCCAATCAGGGTCATTGATTGTAAAGCGATGGGAATCTTCTTGTTCAAGTCGAATTTCACCAATTGTAAAAAAATTTAGTTTCTTGCTTGAAATTAAAAGGCTGAATGATTGAAATGAAGTTAAAAAGCAATCAAGTCGTTGAAGTAAAACATCATCAAGTTTTAACAAATCTATTTTACCTTAAAAATTTATTAAATTTTTACAATTTTATTACTGTGATTAAATTAAACAAAATAAAACTTACATTCAATACTGTGGCACCTTGATTTTTTTCTAAATTTTGTACAATTTAAAAGTACTGTTGCTGGACATTTTACATTTAATGCAGCTTTTTTAACAGTTTTAATATGGGACATTTGCATTGTTAAAATGATCTTGTTAATGGGTTGAACAAAAAATCTAAGCCATAATCGTGGTTTGCGCACTCAAAAAAATTTGCATCTTAACGAATGGAAGAAAAAAAGAGAGGTCCTTTTTGTTGAGAAAAGCAAACCGATCGATCAAACAAATACGCTGCTATTGTATTTCGGAGGAAGGAAGACTTTTGCAATGTCAAAATGTGGGCAAATTCATAGACATAAATTTAATTTGTTTTCTATGCATGCGTTACAGTATTCCGAACTATACTGTAATGAACAGTTTAAAGATATTTCTGTTTAAATTTTAAAACAAACACGAAACTCATCTATCATTTTTCATAACGTTTTGACATCAACTTTTATTTTCACATTTTGATTCATTATTGCTGTTCAGTTCGAAAATATACTGTAAACAGTATATTATTGCTGTTCAGTTCGAAATATACTGTAAACAGTATATTTTCAGCAAATAGGCTTTTTAAAAAATGATTTTTTTATGTTCTATGTTTTGTCGGTGTGTATGAAAAAAATTAAGTTATGATCTTTTAATACATTTTTAAATATGGTTCATAAATACACCAGAAATAAAATGTTATTTCATTTTGAGAAAGATAACATTTGTTTAATCGTCAATGCATTGCATCATTCTTATCTTATGCTGTTATTGGAGTTTATACAACACGGATTTAAAAGTTGTTAAAGCTTTCTAATGTTGAATTTGTAAAAAAAAGCCTGCTAAATTTTCTATGATACATGATGAAAGTTTTCAAAAGATTAAAATTTGATACTTTTTAGGCCAAAAAATGGCAACCAAAAATATACTGTCATTACCTTCACGTCATAAGACTCAACAATCTTTTGATAATGATCACAAAATTGATAATTCTGATTCTCGTTTTACCAATTTGAATTTAAATCAAAATAATCGTTGCTTAAATGAATTTTCTTTGATGCATTCTAATAGCAAATTACCAAAATATGACAAAATTCTTGGTAAATTATAAAAAACTGTTGCAGCCTTTTCAATAAAGTGATTGTCAAATAATGATTCTAATTAAAAAATGCTTTCTTGAGCCTTTTTAACAATTTTAATATTTGTTACATTATTTGATTTAAGTAATTCCTTTTAACATTATTGTGTTATCCAAACTGCAAAGCTTTAAAGGATTATCCAAATTTGACTTCAGCAAAAAATCCAAATGCCCTTCGATCAATTTTATTCCTTTGATCTTTGCCGCTTTTAATACCGTCAGATTTTGGTTAAACCCGTCTAGGCTGGAGGCTCTTAAAATTGTTGATGTTGGATTTGGGAAATCCCTAAAAAACAAGTTTTTGAAGGAAATCAAGAAAAGAAAAATTTGAATTTTCGGAATAATTCGACATGGTTTAATTCAAAATCTTTGAAGCTTTTCACTTCTCAGAAAAATGTTGAAAAAGGAGAAGTTGAAAAAAGATGGAGGAAGGATTTTGCAAATCCCACTCCATGCAGTGGCAGCACTTTATCCCTTCATATTGCGGCATATGAAAATTCAAATGATGATACCGTATTACTTGGTAAAAATAAATGTTCAAATATGAAACAAAAATCACTTGGCTTAATTAAAAATGAAATTTTTGTTGATTCTGAAGTATTGGTAAAAATTGTAATGTGTGATCTTTGTTTTCACATTTATGGTTTATAGAATCCATTTGAATTTCCAAGACAACAAAGCGATAATACAACAAAGCCAGAAATAATACAATTTAAGGCATCCCAGCAATTGGCGAACCCTAATCAATCAACTTCATCAAATTATGATCAACAAAGTAAACAAAGAAATTTAATAACTCAACGCCGGAATGTAAGGATTGGTTTTTTTTTCAATTAATTACGTTATGCAAATTGCAATAGGGAAGAAAACAATTTAATTATTTTGTTTACTATAAAATCCGGTCATCATTGTGTTTACAAACTTGGATAAAAACAAATTTTCTTAATTAAAAATTCTGTAAAACAGAAAAAATTCTGAATAGCAAACCCTTAGGGAAGATTGGATTGTACCATTAAAGAGCAATCAGAAAGTAAATTGGAAAGAAGTTAATTTTATTGGATTGGAATGATTTACTTTGTTTAACTTTGGACAAGCTTTGGTGATCCAGCGTTTGTGCGCTTTTTTTGTATCTACACTGATTTTTTTAAAGAAGGGTTACAAAAACTTTTGTTTGCGTATATCAAATTTTGTTTCAAAAAAATCAAAGTACTGACTGAATCAGCCGTATTTAGTTATTTATACATGTAACATATAACGTTATAAATCGCTTGTTACATTTATTCATGAACCTGTAGTCTTGCCACGAACATTTATTTGATTTTTGCTCGCTCTTGGTCTTCATAGATGACAAAAAGTCCATCTATTTTTTGCTTTAACTGAAACTTAGATTTATAATAATAAATCAATCTTTTTAAAATTATCATACTTGTTAATTTTTAACTACATACCTTTTGAAATCCGTTTTTACACTTTCTAAAATTTATCCTTTATAGTTTGGGAGTAGTATGGCTTCTCAAGATGTTTCACCACATCAAATTGCATCCGTTGATATGATCAATGCAACAAGCAAATTACAACTTGAAGCTGCAGATGTTCGAAGTAATACTGCAAATAAGCCAAATTGGACATCATATTTACGAAGCCAGCTTATTCCTCAAGAAGAATACAACTTCATAAGTGCATATGAAGGGGCAAGAAATAAGCAAGAACGTGATGAAGTTCTTAATCGTGATCCAAATCAATCTGCTCGGGCAATGATCAGTTTAGTTACAGATGTTGCAAAAGATCAAATTATTCGTTACATTTTGACCCTTTTTGATGATATGCTTCAAGTTTGTTGACTTTTTTTCAGAAGGATGTCGTCATTTCATAATGAAATTTTATAGGAAGATAAAAGTCGCGTGGATATTTTCCATTCTTATGCTCGTAAACAAAAGCGAACAATTTGGTCATGGTTTCAGGGAACTCTTGCTCGACAAGATGCTTTCATCGTTAATCAAGTAAGTTTTATAAAACATTAAAAATCATTTTTAAATTCTAAGATATGTCCATAGCGCATATTTCCAATCCGCTTTCCTGATAGTTATCCCTATATGGCATAAGCTGACAATGCAAAAACCTGTTTAAAATTATCTAAAATTTTCCATCAAATTAATTTACGTTAATCAAAGCATTTTAGTTAGCATTGTGTAATTTTCCAATATATGATAATTCTTTGAAAACCTCATCCTATTATGATAGCTTAGAGATGTGCGCCGTTTTTTCAAAATCTCGAAAATATGATTGCGGTAGCAAAAATGCAGAATTTTTTCCTAATTAATAAGTGACAAAATATGTAATAGTTACCTTTCTGGTGAAAAAATAATTGAGAAAAAAATGAAAATACCGTAATGTTTTCAATAGGATGTTAGCCGTGGTCCGATTTGGGATTAGATATATTCGATGCGGACTTTTTTTCTGATTTTGAGAACATAAGTTAATTAGCTTCAACTAAACTGTTATAATCTTTCTTGTTTTTATTATTACTTGAAGTTTTATAATTATGACGAGGCTTTTTCTAAAAAGCGCGATGTCTGGCAAAAAGAGTGCTACTGATAATGAGCTTCTTAACATAGAAAAACGACTACTTCCATCTTTGTCTTTCTCAAAATTTTTCAAAAATCACTTGTGCAATTCATTGAACATTCAGTGTTAAGAAAAAATTCGAGGGTACAATTATGGAAGAGTTGCAGGTGAGTTATGTATGGGATAGTTACGGTAGTTGCAGCTTTTCTGTGTATTTAAAAAATGAGACAATTGAAAGATGATTTTATTAAACTTCGCAAGTACATCAACAGTATATTTAATATTTGTGATAGATAGGGCCAACAACATTATTTTATAAATTTTAAATGGGAACCAAAAAGCCAGGGATAATTTTCAATAAAATTTTGTAATTATCAAGAAAAGCTTCAAAGCAGATTACTCTTTTTATTCAATTCATTATTCATGTTTTAGATGTCCTCAATCTTTGCAAAGCTTGCTTGTTTTGGCACAACTTTGATGGAAGAAAAAGAACTCAGTCATTACTTTGGATTTTTATTGGATCAATTGAAAGCTCCTGTAAGTTCATTCAAAATTTAATTGTATTAAATTTTATGTAAACATTATTTTAGAACAATGAATACATTAATACAACAGCTCGATGCCTTCAAATGATGCTTCGAGTTGATGAATATCGAGTACAATTCGTTAAAGGCGATGGTATTACTTCTCTTCTCTCTGCTTTAAATGGTAAAGCAAATTTTCAACTTCAATATCAACTAATCTTTTGTCTTTGGTCACTTTCTTTTAATCCTGAAATTGCAAGCAAAATTCAACAAAGTGGCGCAATTCAAGTTCTCGGAGATATCCTTTCTGAATGTTCAAAGGAAAAAGTAATTCGAATTATCTTTGCAACCTTCCGAAATATTCTTGAAAAAATTGATGATCGTGATATTCAAAAGCTTTCTGCTTTGCAAATGGTTCAATGCAAAACCACAAAAACTTTAGAACTTATGGATGCAAAGAAATTTGATGATACAGATCTTCAAGAAGATATTGAATTTTTGAGTGAAAAGTTGCATGCAAGTGTACAAGATTTAAGTTCATTTGATGAATACTGTACTGAAGTTCGATCTGGTCGACTTCAATGGTCTCCTGTTCACAAATCTGATAAATTTTGGCGTGAAAATGCTCAACGTTTAAATGAAAAGAATTTTGAACTTTTAAAGTATGTTTGTTCTTTTTAATATTACTGTAAATTAATATTGCTGCTTATAGGATTTTGATCAAATTACTCGAAACCTCTCAAGATATCCTTGTTCTTTGTGTTGCTGCACATGATATTGGTGAATATGTAAGACATTATCCACGTGGAAAAAAGTAAGCTAATATATATATTAACTCCCAGTTTTTAAATTCATTCTTTTTTAGCATTATCGAACAATTCCAAGGTAAACAAGCTGTTATGCGTTTATTATCTGCTGAAGATCCAAATGTACGATATCATGCTCTTCTTGCCGTTCAAAAGCTTATGGTTCATAATTGGGAATATCTTGGTAAACAATTGGAAAGTGATAAAGCTGGTGATGGTGTTACTGCAAATTAGATTTCGAAAGAATAATTTTATTTAAAAAGAACCTTTGCTTATAGTATTTTTTCTGTCACTTAACTTAAGCTTCATTCCATTTTTTAAAATTTTGTGTATTGTTTATTTCTCTTTTTTTATCAAATCTTTTGTAGCTATATATTTAGAGATTTAAATATTGTGATACTTTACTAACAGATTTTTTTGTATTATTATTTTATATTATGTCAAATATACCTATAGAGAAAATAAAATTATCAAGTGCTTTGATTATAAAAATTACTGTATTTTTTTGATTGGGAATGGCATTTGGGAGATAAAAACGTGTATTAAAGCAAAAATCTTTTATGCTACAGTAACTTCGAGTTTAGCGTTGATTAATAGAAGAGGTTATTATAGTATCCCTACTTAAAATTGAATAACAAGATTCAGATCACTTGTTCCATTTTAACTATTGTTATGAAAATTAAATTTTGTTAGTCTTTTTAAAACACAAAAACAACCAAAGAATTGAAATAAATTTGCTTCAATAAAAAATATTATTTTTTTATTATCAACTGATAAAGACAAATATCTGCAACTTTGTGTTGAGCTTTTGACACTCAAAAATTTTTAAGCACCTATCATTTCATTAATTTCACTGTAAAATTTAATCAATTAAGTTCCAAAAAGAGTATAATGCTAAAATTTAATTTTTGTATTTTTATTTTGTTGACTTTAAATTTGGTTTTTGGAGAAGATACTTCATCCACAGCTTCAACAGCTTCTACAACAGCAGCTTCGACAGCAGCAAGTACACCAACTGGTGGCACAACAGCTTCAGGAGCAACCACAGGCACCGGATCCACAGCAACTGGTGGAACCGGAAGTACCCCTGCTGGCGGAGATTGCACCGATTCTGCACCGGATTGTGAAAAGAATAAATATGAATGCACAAATGATCAATATAAACCTTTAATGTGCAGTTTGTGCAAAGTTTGTTCAAACCTAAAACATTTTTCCTAACTTGTAATTTTTTAGAAAACTTGCAACTTTTGTCCTGGTGCCGGAAATTCCACTGGTGCAGATCCATGTGCCGGTGTGGTTACAGTATCCGCCCCGCCTCCAACTGCTGGATCACAATGTATTGATACTGCAGATAATTGTGGAAATACATCTTATGAATGCACAAATACCCTTTACAAACCTTTAATGTGTAAATACTGCAAAGTAATACAAACATTTAACAATTTTATAAAAATTACGGTAAATATTTGTTTTTTTAGAAAACCTGCAATTTATGTGACGATCCAGCATGTGCCAGCTATTTAAACTTGAATTATTCTAATTCAAATCGTCGATTTTTTAATTAAAAATATTGTAAATTGAAAATTTAAATTGAACAATAAAAGTATTAAAAGTGGATAACTTAGTTTTAAAAATTTAAAATTATATTTAAGCAAACAAATAACAGAAACTTAAAGGGACCCAACACGCATGAATAAGAACATTCCCCAATGTTTTTCAGGCAACGAGCGCGAAATTTAATAATAATTAACAGTTGTCTTTTGTTCTCGTAATAGCGTTTATAAAGAAATAATCATTTTTCTATATTGCTTCTAAGATAGTTTAAATACGGTATTGCTTAAAGACAATGTTTCCAAAAATTCATCGGCCAGAAATTGGATCACAAAATTTGATTGTTATTTCTTATGTGTTGTTTTTTAAATGTTAAAAATGAGTTTTAAAAATTTCTACAACCGAAGAAACTCTTAAAAAATATTTTATTTTGAATCAGCGTAAATAATTCCAGGTAGTGTATTTAACGGTAAAGTTGTAAAAAACAGTTGAAGTAAATCCACTTTTAGGTTACTGTAACCAAGAAAATGTAAAAGAAAAGAAAGGGAAACCTTTTTTATATTTAATGCATATTTTTACAAATATCTTTGTTTTTATTGTCTTGGCATGTAATTGTTTTTGACAATAAAGATTTGCCAGGATGTTTACATTTTTAGATCAAGTATTACAATATGTGATCAAAAAATGCATATATGATATTTTAATAAAGGTGTAAAAATGATATTTTTCCCTCACCATCATTGGAGTAGAAGGAAGAAGTAATTACGGCATCTTCAAAGTTTTAATTGATTCATTCATTCAAATGAGACAAGCCTTTTAAAAAGGTGATAAAAAGAGAGAGAGAAAGGTGCTTCTTATCAGATATCATTTTTGCAGAAGAGAAAAAATGGGCGAAGCCAATTAGCGTTGATCAAATAAAAATATAAAGCAATTAAAATAAAAAATTTAATAGAATTATCACATATATAAAAAAAATTAACTCCGGAATGTGTATGTAAACATACACACATATAATTTTGCTTTTTGGAAGCAGAAGACTATTCTTTTGCATTTTTTGAAGTGCTGAAACGTGGCTTCATTTTTTGTGGATACTGTAAAAAAATCAAAATTCAACGAAATTACAAAAAAATACATTTACCTTTTCAGGATGGGTTTTGGACGAGACGTCGTCTTTTCGACGGCACTTGTCTTGTTGCTGCTTGCAACAGCAACGGCATCGGCCGTGTTCCCGCATATTTATGAACATGATTCACCAAAAATTGTTGAATTTAAGAAAAGTTTGTTTACTTTACATAACAAAATATATTTGAAAAACTATAATTAAATTTAAGCATTGCAACAAGTAAACATTTCAAAACTTTTTGAAAATGCTGAACTTGGATCTCAAATGACTTTTGAACAACCACCAAAAAGAACCAAACGAGCATCCGGATTTGGTGGAGATACTTGTAATCCTGGATGGACTGGTGCCTCTTGTGAATTTCCAATTTGCGGAGAACCAAACTTCCATGATCATGGAGCCCCAACTGCAGAAGTATGAAATTTGCATAAATCCCTAAATTACAATAATTGTATTTTAGTTTACATATGTTGATATCTTTTATGCTCGAAAGGCATCAGATTTCTTCTTCATTTATGTTGACAATACCATGCATGGACAAGAACTTCAACTTCAATCAGATTCTGGAAATATCTTTCCACGGCTTATTCTTCTTGATGCAAATGGTTTGTTTTTTCATTAATTAAAAATTTGGGGATCATTGTTATAATTACGTTCATTTAGTACTTTTAAGTTTTTCCATTAATTGCCCCCTTTTTATTACATAATTTTTTATTAACAATAACAATAATTTTGGGCGTTGGTTCAATTATTTTTGATAAGAAAGCTTTTTTTATGCTTTCATTTTTTTAGGTACCATTTATACTCCAAGTAATCAAGATGAAACTCCATCAAAATCCCTCTACACTTTTACATATCTCCCAGTTCAAACTTATAAAGTTCAACTAATGGCCGATGACCCCGCAGGGCAAATGTTACTCATGTATAATGTAAGTAAAAATCTATGCAAAAAATAGCAAATGCAAAGAAATTAAATTTAGGCATACACTTATCTCTCCACCGAAATTGGAGGTATCACATATGAATTCCTTGATGATTTTGCTCTTCACAGTATGCAAATTTCGTACATTTTAAATGCCTAAAGCATCCTTTTTAGATGACTACCCCGATTATACTTTCTACAATCATGTTCCAACTGTATTTGTTGTTTCTCCAATTGGCTTAGAAGCTCCTGGTTCTCTTGCTACCGTATCCTTCTTCAGTGACAGTGTTCCTGCACCACATAATATCCGACTTGATCTTCGATATGGGTGTCATTTCCTCTATTACACCAATGGCTTCACCTGCGGAGCCGAAGGACATTTTTATGCTCGAGTTCGAGGCTATGATTTTTATGGACATTCATTTACCAGAATTCACAGTTTTGTTTGTGAAATTCCTCTTCCAACATCTGCTCCTCCACCAATTTCTACAACAGTTTCCACTGGATCTCCTGCACCATTCCGGTGTATGAATGGTGGGGCCCCAATTACCCGTGCTGATGGCTCACAATATTGTTACTGTAATGGACTCTATACTGGAACATACTGTGGTACACCACTTTGTATGAATAATGGAGAAGTTCGAGGTGGTGTTTGTATCTGCCCATCAGGGTTCACTGGAAGTCATTGCCAAAATGTTCAATGTGAAGATAATGCTGGTGCAACAACTCGTGTCGGAACTCCAATCCTTACATTTGTTATCCGAGTTCGATCCCAAATGTCAAGTATCATTTCACAAGTCTCTGCAGCAGTTACCCAAATTGTTGCCGATCTTAAATATGATCCACCATATATTTCTCGATTCGGTTTAGTAACTTTCAACAATAATAATTCAAATGCCATTTCCTTCTATAATGCCAATGACTTGATTGCTGCCTTGAATTCATCTGCAATGACCCAAGATTCAAGTGGTGGTTGCATGGATATCGCTTTTGAATCGGTTTATTCTGCATTGAATCAATTTATGATTACAAATAAATCTCCAATTTATGTTATCTCCGATGCAGAACCTTTTGATTCAGAAGATTATATCCAAGGTATCTTCAATCTTAACAGCTACTATCAGTCACCAATTCACTTTTTCTTTGTTCAACCATCTTCAACTTCTGGGTGCCAGAATATGGATTTCGGCGCCCATCCATTCGTTGAAATGAATTTAATTGCTCGTCGATTCTCTGGTCTTGCAACATATGTCTCAACTGATTTAATTTCAAGCTTCCAATCTTTTCTTTACGCTCATTTGGCTCATACCTACCATAAAGCACATCTTATATTTAGGTAAACCCCATTTTTGTAGTGACAGTACATAACTTACAGTAATCCAACATTTTAGTGATGACCAATATCAATGCTCCAATCTTCCCCAATTTATTCCCGTTTCTGTTGATGTACAATTCCATGAATTAGTTGTCATCACGGAGGGAAATATCACTGATATTCAATTAAATTCCCCTGAAGATGATGTTGTACCATTTACCACAAAAATGACCTATGGCACAACAAATATCTTTTGGTTAACTGGTCTCCAAACTGGTACCTGGACTGTTACGGTAATTCCTGTTAGTGGAAGAGCAGGCTGTTATGTTCGAATTTATGCTGTCGAAGATCCAACCCCTCAAACAGTTGGACAAGATTATCATTTGGTATACGGTATTACACCCTCCCTCACCTTGGATGCTCCTGAACGACAACCACTTATCGGGGCTCGACAATCCATCGTCGCCCATATTGAAAACTACCCCTTGAGAGATCCTTGGGCTTTAAATGCCGAAATTATCGTGTACACTGATGGCGGCTCAAATTCACAAGGTCGTAACTTTGTCATGGCTTCAAATGGTATCTGGCGAAGCGGCTGCAGTTATGAAATCTATTTCCCACCTTTCCGATGCTTCACTGAAGGCCTTAATATGTACTTTACCATCTTTGTCAAGGATGTAATGGGAAATGCCATTCAAAGATCTGGTGTCTTTTTCTGTACTGCCATTCATCCAACTCCTGAACCTCAACCTGGTGAATGTCTTAATGGTGGTATTGCTTATAACAATACTTGCATCTGTCCTCCAGGATGGACAGGTCCAAATTGTCAGACTCGTGTTTGCTTCAATAATGGTACTCTTACTCCACAAGGATTTTGCCAATGTCCTCCTGGCACAGGTGGAGAATGGTTAGTTAATGCTAAAATTTGACAAAAAATCTAAACACCAAAACTTTACTTACTTTATTAATACATTTAAGGTGTCAACTTCTTAAATGTATTACCCAAAATACCCGACCAGGATTTGGACAAAATGGACGGCATATGGTTTTCATTCTTGATGTCACAAGAAATAATGCTCCAGCATTAGCTGATATGGCCGGAATTGTTGCTGAAGTAATTCGAGATATTTCAACGCAAGATCGTCGATGGATTACCCGATACTTTGTCTTTGGGGCTGATTCACAACAAGTTTATCGAATTGGAGATACTACAAGTGATAACAGTGGACATGTCCAGGATTTCTTTAATAATGCTTCGGCAATGGCATCAGCTTCGACTGATACTTCATGTACCATAAAACTTTATGAAGCAATTCGGGAAGGCATGAGAGATTTCAATGATCGCTCATTTATTACTTTATTCACCTCTTCTGCACCCGATGAATCATTGCAACTAAATTCAACTTTACCCGCCTATGATGCCGTACTCAGAGGCCGACATATGCTTAATGTCTTTGTTTCATCAAATAATAACGCTTATACCTGCGGACAACAACTTGATTATCAACTTCTTTCTGATTTGGCTGATGTTACAACTGGTCGATTGCTTGGAATTCAAAAAACTGAATTCTATCTTGCAATGAAACTTATCCCAACATGGTATACTTCATCAATGATTTATCGAAAATCATTCACCGATTGCTCCCAAAATGCTACTGTATTTGCGCCAATTGATTCCTTTACACAAAGTATCCAAGTTTATCTCAATGGACAAAATGCTGGAACATCTGGTTTTGTTGTTGTAATTCCAAATGGCACTGAATATGATACCGTAGGCTCAATCGTTTCTGATTCAAGCAATGGCGTTGGCATTTATGATCTTCGAAGACGTACGTTTTGCATAACATAAAAAACTTTTCAATAACTGAAATTCACAAAAAAGTTAAACACAACATATATGTATTACTTTTCAAAATAATTTTTATTTTGACGATTATACAAGATATATATAGCAAAACAGTAAAAGTAAAATAGACAAAAGTACAAAAAATATAAATTTATTTCGTTAAACGAATACTTTCACGTTTACGAGGAGTACTTAACCGAGCAACAGATGCACGAAGCCGTGGATTTAATTCAACACCGCGAAGAGAAGGTCTTTGAGATGATGGAGATGGATTTGTTGAAGTCAGAGAAGGATTCACTGGAAGATGAACAGGCTTACGCTGAATAGAACTTGATCGGAGCTTCGAAAGTGGAGCATCACGAAGACGATTTGAGGATTGACGAATCGGTAATGGATTTGCTTGGGTGAGAAGAGGCTTCGATGGAGTAGTATCCTAAATAATTAAGAACTGTAAGGAATACTTTTTGTTAAACATACTGCTGAAAATCGATGAGAGCGAAGAACTCGAGTAGAAGGTTCTGGCATTTTTTCAGGTTTTGTCTTTGCCACATTCTCTTTTTTATCTAAAGAATCAGCAACAACCGGCTTGCGTTGGATAGAACTTGATCGAATTTTTGGAATTTGAAAAGGTTGATTTATAGATTTCATTTGTGCATTGCTCTATAAATGATATCGCACAAAATAGATAACGGTAAAAAATTTAACAAAAAAATTTACCGAGGGAATTTTGTATGCTCGAGGAGTAAAAGGCTCTGCTTTTTTCAGTTCGCGTATTTTTGGCTTTTCAATATTTTGTTTATCAGCAGCATCAGCACTAACAACAAGTTTCCGTGGAATAGAGCTTGATCGAAGTTTTGGAATGAAAGATGGAGTTCTTGTTCGAGTACTTCTAAATTCCTTGGGAGGTTCTTCAGGTGGAGCTTGAATTTGTTGAGATCGACGACGAATCTTTTCAGCAATTCGACTTGCTTTAGGATTAAACAGTGCCAAATTAGAAGAAGCTTAAAATGGATAATTAATGTGATAGTTGTTTATACATAATACAATAGTTTTCTTCGCAATTGCAATTAAAGATGTGTCAATAGAGGGAGAATCTTATCATTTGTATTAATATATATTTACTATACCTCTTAAATCAGCAGCAGAATTTTTAGTAATACTCGGATTATGTGGGACTGGGGTCGATCGAAGTTTCGGGATTGAAGATGGCGTTCTTGTTCGAGCAGTTTTTGGCTGTTCAATTGGTTCTTCTGGTTTAACTTGAATTTGTTGAGAACGACTACGAGCTCGTTCAGCTACTCGACTTGCAGCAGGATTAAACAATGCCAATTTTGAAGAAGCTAAAAGGAGTAATTTAACAATATTTCTATTAACAATTAGGTAAAAACACACCTCCTACATTATTAACAACATTTTCTTTATCTGCGCCAGTATCATAGGTTTCATGATTTTGTTCTTTTTCTACTTCTGCAGCTCCTTTAGTTGATGGTTTGCGTGCAGGAGATTTTAAATCATGATCGGAGGATATTTTTTGAAAATAAATGGTGGAATTTAAATTTCCAGATTCACTGTGGAAATCTGCAAACTTTGGGATAGCTTGAAATTCAAATTCATCCGCCATTTTTTCAGTAATTATGACAGTAACAATTTTAATAGAAATAAATAATTGTAAATTTTAAATTAGACTAATTTATTTATCTTATTTTCACAGCAAAGAAATGAAAAGTTTGAGAAAAAATAAATTGCAAAAGGAACGTCGACGTTTAAAAATTTTCAATAAATAAAGTTCCCGCTCAGTCGTGCTGAGACTAAAAATTAATGAAATGAGTTTTTTAAATTTTTTTTAAAAAAAAAAATATAAAAAATTTAAATAAAAATACACAACTAAAAATTTACAATTTTTAAAAGAGCCTATATTTATATTCTGGTACTAATAGATTTACGAAATGGTTTTTGTGATAAAATCATTTGCATAAATACACTTATAAACTTCGGAAAAATTTAACATGAACTTTTAACAAACAATTAAAACCGTGAGAAATCGTTATTAAATTAAAATGACACATTTTAGCATGTGATGAAGGCTGGGAACCAATGGGCCCAAATGTACCCTATTGCTTTTCCGCATTCTATAACAATCAATCATGGGATAATGCGCGACAACTTTGTTCTGATGCTGGTGGCTTTTTAACTGATGACTTAACACAAGCTAAAGATTCATGGCTTTCTGGATACACTGCAAATAAACAAATTTGGTTAGGCCTTAATTCCAAAAATGGTTCCTATTACTGGGATCGTGGAGTTGGAGTTCCACAAGATTCATTTGTATGTGTTTTTTTGTTAAACAACAGGGTTACGGTATTATTTTATAGAACGGTTCAACGTATTCAAATTGGTTCAATGGGGATAATTCTGTTGATCCACTTAAACCATGTGTTTATCGGGATAGAGATGGATACTGGAAGAAAGATACTTGTGATGCTACAAAATTATATGTTTGCCAAAAACATCTTTATTCATCTGATTATGAACCAAATACCCTTGATGATGATGACCTCCCAGGGGGAAGATGGATGTTTAGTTTTGTATGTTTTTTGTGACCCTTCAAAATTACGGTTTTACTTAAATCTTTGTTTAGAAAACTCCTGGACAATGTACAATTGAAATTCGGGTTCAAAGTTCCATTATTGTATATGCCGGATTTACAACCCATCTCTTAGAAGATCATCCATTAGATGCTGGAGTCAGTGGAAGCACGGATAATAGACTTATTGCACATATGGATGGAGTTGTTTCACCAAATCATATTCCATTTTTACGTTTTGCACATGTCTTAGATCCTGTTAATGGTACATTGTATAGTGCTGCAACATATCAATATCGTGCCAGTTGTGCATATGAATATCTTTCACAAACTTTCATATGCCCAAATACAAGTGCAAGAACAAATCGATTTGAAATTATGGTATCTGATTATTAAGAGGACCATACTCAAAACTAATCATGCAATTATTTTAGCATGTTGGAGAAGATGAATTTGGTCTTCCCTTCCAACGAGTTACTTCATCCATTTGTGAAGCTCCACGATCTGATTGCGGGGAACACGGTTTATCTTATAATGGTTTATGTGTTTGTGATCAATATTGGCAAGGACAATATTGTGAAGTTCCAAGATGTGTTAATGGTGGAGTTATTAATACCGCAGATAACACTTGCCAATGTCCGTTAGGTTATGGTGGACGTGCGTGTCAATACGGTATATAGTTTTATAAAAACAAAAAATTTGCATAAACCTTTTTTGCCCTTTTTAGATGTTTGTTTCCAATCTTCAAATACAACCTTCTCACCAGATGGTAAAACATTTGTTCTTGCCGTTGAAGCAACACAACAAAATCAAGTTGCTATCCAAGATTTTGGCAGTCAACTCAATGACATTCTAAATGGAGTTCCATCCAGTTGGTTCTCAACATACATTTTGGTTACCTTTGATGCCAATGGCGTTAGTCAACCACAAGTCTCTACAAGCATCTCTGATTTTGTTTCAAAATATAATTCTGCAACTCAAAGTCTCTCCGGAAGTGGTGGATGTGATTTCCCAGTCTTTTCTGCACTTTTAGCCGGCTTAAATGCAGGAAATATTCCATTTAATTCAATTGTCTACCTTCTTACCACAGGTGGTTCAAGTCCTTCTGATCAACAAGCTCCAGTTGATAATTACTGGTATACTGCAGCAAATTCTGATTCATCACTTTTCTATTTCGTAAAATTTGCATAATTTTCAAAGTCAAGGTTAAACAATTCTAATTTTAGCTCATTAAAAGTGATAGCTGCCCGAACGAAATGGCAAAAAACAATTCCTTGATTGTCACGGATATCGCCATTGGAACTGACGGAAATATCCTTGAAGTTAGTAACAACAATATTGGAAGGCTAGCAAAACAACATCTTCCATCATTGTATAATGGCTCAGTCATTGGAACCCCAACCCTTCAAGCAAATAATACATATTCATGCCAAAATCTTGTTTTCTATTTACCAGTTGGACTATCAGTTACCCAAGTTTATCTTTATACTTGGTCCACATATGGCTTCCCACAAGTTACTGGTCCAGATGGAACTCGAGTAACTCTTTCCACAACTCATATTGACCAAAATTCTGCTTTCTCTTCATTCACTCCACCCCAACAAGGCTTTTATACAATTACAATGAATGATAATGGCACTTGCATGTTACAAGCTCGAATTCAAGGTGGTGCAGAAATTTATCCTGCATACATCTCTGTCCCAGATTCAAATCCACAAATTGGAAATCATCTTGGTAAGCTTTTGCACAGACAATATACTGTAGTCTACAGTACATTAAACATTAAAATCAATTTTAAGACAATGCAACATCAGTTCCTGTATTTGGAACAAATATTCTTGTTGCCGGTGTCCTCAATGAATTTGTTGAACTACAGTATGCTAGCTTTTATTCTCCCCGCCGGGCATCTGGTGAAATTCAATATGTTCAAATGTATATGCGTGAAGGTTGCTCATATAATTATTACTCGGATCCATTTACCTGTGATGAACCTGGATATTATATTACGGTAATAATATTAAAAATATAAAACTTGCATAAATTGATTATTTAATTTCAGTTCTTCGGAATGGGCTATGGTGGACAACCATTCTATCGTTCATCATACACAAAATGCTTAAATTATAATCCTAATGCCAGTATGTCAAAAAATACAGTAATCTTTTGAATAATTAATTTTTTTAGCAACAACTTCTCCCTCACCAACTGTACCAATGTCTTCAACAACTCCAACAACCCCACAAACAACAGTTACCGTAACCGGACCACCAAATACTGCAACATCTCCAACAATGATGCCAACAACTTCTTTCGGATATGGATCAATTGCAGCTGATGTCGTTCTTCTCCTTGATGGATCGGATACTGTTTCAGCTTCACAGATCACAGATATTACAACTATCTTGGGAAATGCTTTTAATCAATATACAATTGATCCAAACTATCTTAATGTTGCAATTATCGTTTCATTGGGTGATTCCTTCCCTGTCGCTTTAGTTAAGAATACCTTCAAATCAATTATCACACAACAAGGCTTAACAAATGCCATTACAAATGCATATCAAAATGCTGACTTTGCCTCTGGCCCTGGACAAGAATCCCTTCAAATGTCCGTTAAGCAACTTTATAATCAAGATTTCTTAAATCGTGGTTATCGTAATTCTACTAATAATCATGTTGCCATCTATGTTACCACAACAAGCAGGTATCAAAAAAATTTGCAAAGCATATCATACCACTTTCACTTTTTAGCCCTGATCAAAATGCCATAAACGAAGCCAGCAAAGTTATGCAACAAAATTTATTCAAATTTATTGCAGTCGGATATCAAGGTGGTGCCAATCAAGGCGCTCTTACAGCTTTCGTTGGTGGATCACAAGATTGTACTAATGTTAGTGTTGATCAAGGAGCAATCAGTAATTGGATCCTTCTTAAAATTTGGAATGCAAATTCGTAAGTTTTTCGGGTTTTTGAAAATTAAAAACTTTTTTTAAATGTTTCAGCAACGGTGGACTTTATTGTTAAAAGCTGAGATTCCAAAATTGAATAATTTTTTGAATTCTTGGATTTTGTCTTTTTTTAGTATTGTTTTTTTTAAATGTTTAAATAAATAAATGCATTCTTTTAATTTTTAATTTTTTGTTGATTCAGATGAACAAGTTTTTTTAATAATCATGTGCCTTTTTCTAATTTTTGTGTGATATCTCAAACAAAAATTTGTTCAATTTTTTTTTTTTTTTTTTTTTGTATTTTAATTTTGTAAGAATTCTTCGAAAGTATTAAACGGCCAGTCACTTATAAACTTTAATAAATTTTATTTAAAGCTTTGTATATTCAAATTTGTTTTATTGGAATTATTCTTATGTTTCCTTTAATTATTTTGGTGATATTAGCAATGTTTGGCATTCGATGGGTTTCAACTTTTTCACTTTTTACTTTCATGCTTCTTTCAACTCATCCTTTGGCAGACTGTAGAACTTTGATATATTTTGTTAAACTACATCGAGTTTCTATTTTTGATTTAATTAAATTTATGTTGACCAAAATATTATATATATTTTTAAATACAAATTTAAATTTTTAATAACATTCTCACAATAAATATAATTATTATCAAAAAATATTATTATCTCACACTTCCCTTTATTGTCTCAAGCTACAACAACAGGACATCCACCACATCCAATGCTTTTAGCTTTCAGATATCCATCAGAGGTAACTGGTTGAAGTTCACCATCCATATTAAATTTACCATCAGCATTATACATATCAGGTGCGGTATTTGGAGGGGTCGGTGGTACAACTTGCTGAAGTGTGCCATCAGTTTCGAATATAACTGCAATAAAACATGTCTCAGGTGTTGGACAATGTGGATAAAGAGTAAGAGCAGGATCTTGTGCGGCTGGATCTGGTAGAGTATAGCATGCTCCACCGGCATCACAAATACATGGCATTAGACATGTTGCTACAGTATCACCTGTGTTCATGTCAACTTGAGTTCGAATCCATGTTCCTGCAGATGCAGTTGAGCCTTCATAGTTTGCCGGAGTATTACCATTATACCAATCATTTTTGCCAGTTTGTGTTGCACATGATTCTTAAAAAAATTGTTGATATCTCAGAAAAGCTGCAGTTATATAAAACTTACGTACAGGATCAGCTTTTCCAAGATTTGAATTAACAAGTTCAACATCATTCCTAATAAATATCATTGCAGTCCCGGGAGGAATTGGACATGGATCAGGAGTTACTGGAATTGGAGATTCTGGAAGAGCTGGGGTCCTCATGCATCCGTAACAAAGTATCGGTAGCAAAAAACAAATTAAATGACTCAAGATAGATATCATTTTTTTTGAATAACTTTTTAAAACTTTTTTTTCATTTTTATACCTCACCCACGAAATTTAAATTCGCATTAATGACATAATTAGTGAAAGTGACTTTTTTAACAGGAAAATCTCGGTATCATACTGAATTCGACTTTTTTTAAATCCTAACCCTTTTTTTCCTTTTCCGTCATGATAATTTGTTTTTTTGATTGAATTATAATTCCGGATTTTAGATTTTTTCTTTTCCTCGTTTGTTTTAAAATACATCATTAAAAAATTTAAGTTTCAAAAACTGGGATTCCAAAATTGAATAATTTTTTGAATTCATGGATTTTGTTTTTTAAGTATTGTTTTCAAATCAATTTATTTTAAATAAATATATGGATGCATTGTTTTAATTTTTAATTTTTTGTTGATTTAGATGAACAAATTTAAAAAAAATAATCATGTGTGACTTTTTCAAATTTTTGTATCATCAAACAGAAACCAAAAATTTGTTCAAATGTTCAAATTTTGTGTCATCAATATATTTTATTAAATCCCTGAGAATGTTTTAAACAACTCATAGAAAGATAGATTACCGTAGTCATACATCCATAAGCTTAAATCCTCGAGGAGATATTTGATATCCATTGTTGACAACCTAAAAAAAGTTAATGGTCACACGTTCCTTCCTTCTTTCCCCTTTTTTCAATTTAACCCTTAACTTTTTTAACAAACACGGCTGCTACAACTCTTTCTTTAAAAGATCCCGAGTTGTTTTGTTTTTTCCCTTCTTTTTTCCCATCTCTCACTTTTCTTCGTTTCCGTTTTGTGTGATTACGTGCAAAACATTGCTGTTTTGGTTTTTCTTCTCCTTCCCTTTCAAAATTATATCCCCTCATTCCCCACCACCACGTGTTTGTATTGTTGCAATTTGATTTTTTGGCAAACATTAAAGTAAAAAATACCCATTTGAAAAAGAAAATTACTAGCAAATCACAAAACTTTGCGCAAGAAAAATAAAGTCCTTGAATTTGAAAAAACGTTGGCTCCATTTTGTTGATTTAAAAAAGAAATCAAATATTTTACAGGAATTTTTTCAAAAAGCACAAAACTTAAGTTAAAAAGAGTTAAAAAATCATGCGGTTCATTCTTTGCATTGTTTTTATTCTTTTCCTTTTGATGTCGATTGCAGCAGCAACAGCTTCTTTAGCATCAGTTCAAGCAGCAGCAGCGGCAGCAGTTATAGTAGTAGCCTCTCAAGAGGCACAATCCCATGATCCACTTCATCATCATCAACATCAAACTGCTGGCGATAATGATGGCCATCATGTTTCCCCTTCTGTGGTACGCAAGTTTGTGTTATATGCCAAAACAAATAGATTTCGGAAAAAATTTTTTGCAAAGGAATAAAGATCATTGTCACATAAAAAATGTGACATTAAAAATGAAAAAAAGAGTTGATTGCTAACTCCTGTTTTTGCTGCTGTCGTCGTTAAAAGTTTAAACCGATCAATTTGTTTAATTTTAATTCAACCAAGAAAAAAGAGTGAGAAAAAGCTTTTAAAAAAATGTTCCTTTTTTTAAACCCCCCCTTTTTTTTAAAAAACATTAGTTTTTGCACGTTTTAAAAAAAATTTGTTTTAATTTATGTTTGTTCAAAAACCAAAAACAAAGTCCATCTTTTAGCAGCTTTTTAAAAAATATGAATTTGTAAAAAACATTGATCCCTTAAAAAATTTTGAACAAAAGCCTAATTTTTTTCTTTTCAAAGTCATCCTTTTTGGACTTTTGCTACTTTAATTTTCCCTCTAAAATAAATTTTTATCTCCGTCTTTGATGCTTTTAAAGTAATTAAATTCAAAAAAGAATTAAAGGCTAAATAACAAAAGAAAAAAAAATGTATTTGAATAAAGATTAATTTTATTATTAAAACTAACGAGACACTTTTACACACACACAAAAGATAGAAAGAATTCTTTAATAATGATAATGTTTTCATGGAAAATAGCAAGGGCAAATAATAAGAAGAAGCAGACGAAAGAAGGAAGCAATTTTTGTTATTTTTTTCGGGTGAAATGATATAACTTCCGGAGTTTTTTTGGAAGGACCCATTTTTTATAGATATTTATTCTGTTTAAATTTTAATGCGCATAAATTTTTTTATGTTTCTTTTTTTCACAACTTTTAAAAAGAATTTAAAGTTTTAAACGGAAACAAAAAAGACAATAAAATCCATCCTTGGTTGGCATGAGTGAAGTTTGAACTTCTTTTTTATGTTTTTAAACAACGCAACACCAAATCCCATAGCAGCAATAGTAATAATAAGAATAATAGCTGTTGTTAAAAGCATCTATGACATACATGTGTCATGCATGGATGATGACACATTATTCAAAAAAAAAAGCTTCCTTATTTTGCATTAAACTCAAACAAAAAAGAACAATTAAAAAACTAACAACAATTTTTTTAGCCATATAACTTTGTGTTTTAATTTCTTCTATTTTCAGCCATATATAATTGCAACACATAACATCGAAGAACCTGATGAACAAGAATTTTTTCAAACTTTTGGAAATACCGTAACCGAATGGGTCGATAAAATTTCAAATATTTTTCATTGATCGTTAAATTTCTTGGAACCTGTTTTATTTTTTTGATGATAGCTTAAAAGAAAAAAAACAAACAAGTAAATAAACATAAACATTCCGTTTGCATATTTTTTTCGCTTTTTTCCTGCTTTTTGGGTGTTGTTTTTTTCCTCCTCGAAAAATTTATTTATTTTGAAACAAAGTTTTTTGGATGTTTTTTCCTTCTCTTTCCAGGACGACGGCAGTTTTCTAATTCATTTTTTTTAAATGGAAGAAGTTTCGAGTTCTTTTTTCAATTAAAACAAATAAATAATATTATCTATTAACAGAGCAAAATAGTGTTGAAATTATATATAAAAACTTCTTTTTCAACAAATATTATTATTGAGGAGGTTAATTTTCTTTTTTGAAGGAAAGAAAAGATTTTTGGTAAACAAATAATAGCAGCAAAAAGACCCACATAAAAAACATTGTTTTTCGGAACAAAAAAATAAGCTGCAGCAAAAACAAGCTTCGGTCATTATGATGATGTACTTTGAACACATACTTTTCTTTTAGAAAAGGCTTCTTTTGGCCCAATATTTTTCTATCCAAAGGCTTTTTTTGAGGATCTAGTATGGTGATATGCAAATTTGCTAAACGCTGAAATCTCTAAAAAATTGTGCAAAATTTTGTGGCCAAAAATTCTAAGTAATTTTAAAAAAGTTGTTGTACATTTTAAAAGTTTTGCAAATTTGAATATTTCCCCAGGGTGTATTGGTTATTTAAAGAAAAATCTGCCGATCTTGGTGGAGTGACACCAGGGTAGACTTTTGATAGAGTTGAAAGACTATGAGATTAAAAGTATTCAAGTTTTTTTTGTGGCTAGACTTCTGTCAAATTGAATCGTTATCAAATCTATCACAACAAAAATAGACAAAAATCTGGCTTAACAAAGAATTTTTTCATGACCTTTGATACCCTTTGAGTGCAGTGTACTTTCCTTCTTTTTTTATCATTCAATATTCAACTTTCACAAACTACACAATGTCCAAAATTTGTGTTTTAATTATAGCTTTTGAAAAAATATTTGTATAACAACAATAATTAAAATATTTTTTTACACTTGACTAAAAAAAGTAATTACAAGTTAGTAATCGCTAGAATTAACTTCTGTGTCTTGCCTACAGTAATCTTACTTGAAGTTACTTCCTACCTAAAAGTTTTCTTTTGACTTTGAATTTATGGCTTTTGAAAATAAAAGATATAATATATGAAAGCTTTAAAGAGATTATCCGGTTATATGCTTCTTTACTTATATTTTTCATTTCAAACAAAAAGAAACATGCATTTATTTTGATTAATTTTCTTGTTCTTGGAATTTTGGAGACATCTGGCGTCAAAGCGGTGACTCTGCATTGAACAAATAGAAGTGAGAGATAAGGCTTTCAAATACTCAAAAAAATTGTTTTATTGAAAAATAATACATACGTCAAAAAAACAAAAAAGGTTAAAACAAAAAAGAAGAAAGAATCAAACAATGAAAAATGATAAGAAAAAAAAAATTGTTAGGGGGTTAAAGTTGGAAATTGAAAAGGAATGATTTTTGTTTGGCGCCAAACTTATCATCTTCTTTCTAGGTTTGGCTTCTGTATATAATTTATTGTATGTGGAGGAGTGACGTTTAAAAAAGTTGTTGTTATTGGTGATGATGAAATAATGTTTCACAATTGTTTTACATTATTGCACAACTTTTTCGTTGTTTTTCACTATCTTCATATGTGAGACGACGCAACTTTCGTAATTGTCCAGTTGGCTTGTATTCTCGAAGAAATTCTAATTGCCGTTCATTTAAGGCACCACGGCGTTGGCTGAAAATTATAAGCATTTTAATCTTAAAAGAATCGATTGAAACAGAGATTTATGCAAATTTTTCAATGCTACCGAAAAACTTGATGTTAACTATAAAAAAACGAACCTTCGAATATAATAAACAGCATCCGACCATGGCATTCCAGCTTCAAGTAGCGCGATTGCCACCAAAAGCGGCGATCTTCCAAGTCCTGCAACGCAATGTACAGCAATTGTTGCATCACGTTCTGATGAAGCATTAAAGCAATCATTCACTAGTTTTAACCAATTATCAATAACTTCTTTAGGGGGTGGTGAACCATCATTGAATTCCCAATCTTTAACATCAATGCCATGACTTTTTACAATGTCATCATTATAGCTTGAATCACAAACTCGAACAACAGCTTTTGTATTATGCTTTTCTAATTCTTTGATAAAGTTATCCAGGGATAAATCTGTTGGTCGATCAGTAATCAAAAATCTCATTTTACCAAACTTGATTTCTGATACCGGGGAAGGGACATAATAGATATTATGCGATTGAGGTGGAATTGTTTCAGCAGTCATCTTTGGGCAAATTTCTTCAGCAATTTTGACTTTTCGAAAATTCGGTTTAGAATTTACCAATTAATTAATTAATCCACAAAATTTAAATATTTTTTCAGTAATTAAACGTTTCAGGGATGTTGGGCACGGCAGAGTTCACCGCTCGACAAATGTGAGCTGCTAAAAAAAATTTCACAATTACAGTAATTTATTTTTTTAACATTTGTATTATTAAAACTTACTTGTAAAGTCGGCTTGTAACAAGCAAGCCGAATCGCATTACACAAAGATTTGTTGATTTGAAGATAATTTGAAGAAGAGTTACAGTTATTTTGGTCCGGAAAGGACACAATTGAGAAACAAGAAAAAATAAAAGGAATAAAGTTTCTGAAAAAAAGGTATTCAATTATATAGTGTTTTTTTTCTGGGGGGGGGGGGGGGGGGGGGGGGTTAAACAATGACAAAGAAGAAAAAAAGGGGAGGCAAAAAGGAAGCGGAAGGGTTGGGCATTTATATTGAGGTAGGTATTGTATTGATAAGAATTGGATGAAAGTGTATGAAAGAAAAGTTTTCATCACATCACACATCTCTTCCTTCTCCCAAAAACGATAATAGAAAATAGTAGTCATCACGTAAAAAGTTCAAGACCAAATTTTCAATGACGAAGAAAAAACAAAATTTTAGGCTTCTCCGACCTTAATAATTTTTTATTGTTCATTGTAAGCAATGATTCATGAAATATTGCTTACAATATTTTTTAAAAAAGGAAGAATTTTTAGGAAAAAAGTAAAAACCAAACAAAACGCGCGCAAAAAAGCTGAATCCATTCCCCTCCCGAGACTCCATTGTTCAGTGATGCCTTTTTTGTGAAAAAAGAATTCATTTTTTGTCCTTCTCAAAAAAAGAATAAAGCTGTCTGCGCTTGCTTTGGTTTTGAAGAAAAAAAAGTCTCGAATTTATTTTTTTTCAAAAAAATTCTCGACCACAAGCAGCAAGCAAAAATTTTTAAATGAAAAAGAGCCTCCTCAACAAGAAAAAAGGAGTTCAGCTAGTTGCTAGCTCACAAGCTAAACACTAACACTAGCAGCAAGCAACCGAATAAGCGATTGCTTAAAAGTTAAAACAGAAAGAAAGAAATGAAAGAAACCAGACAAGCACAAAAGGGGGAAGGAAAATAAAATAAAAGAACACGAACAAACACTTTTCACGATTTTCTTTGTTGGCATTTTTTAGTGATATATATTTCTTCATCTGTTGCCTTCCCTCTTTTTCTCTCTTCTGCCCTCTTTCTGGCTCACCACTATTTTTTAAGATGAGGAAAGCAAGAAAAAGCAAATTTCGAAATTGCTCCCTCAAGACTTCAAAAGAGTGCCCCGCCTTTTTTTCTTTTGAAAAAAATTTTTTTAAAACCTGCGGCGGAGGTTTTTTGGTTTATTGTTTGTTGTTGATTGATAAGAGAAAAATAAGAAAAGCATAAAAAACAAAATTTTTACATTTTTTGCAAAAGAAACAAAAATATTTATCGCTGGATTTGTTCTTTTAACTCAGACACAAAAAATAAGCATAATATTTCAAACATGTTATGCTTTTTTCTTCTTGGTCAGTTCTCTTTGATGTTTTTGAAAGGCAAGTTTTTGTTTTTTTTCTTCCTCCTTTTGCTTTTCGAAATTATCGTACCTAAAGAATCAAAGATTCTGTTTTTAAAAAAAAAGTTTCAAAAATTGAAAAAAGCATGAGTCGATGATGACGGCAAAAATGTTTTATTTTTGATAAAAAAACAAAAAAAGAGAAACTTTTAATTTTTGTTTTTTCCTATCTTTTTCAATTGTAATAATTTATCGATTCTGAGTAACTTTGAGTTTCTTCTTTTTTTCCAAATTTAAAATGACTCTTTGTTTCCGGTTGTTTTACATTATACAGTATACTGTAGATGTCGTCAAAGTTCGAAAACCTTTACAAGGGTAATCAAAATGTTTGTTTGAATAAAAGATCAAAAAAATAGAGAGTAATCAAAGTTGATATTTGATGTCTGAGAAAATGATAGCTAGCTAAAAATAAATAACACGATAAAATTTTTAACACAGGTATTCCGGAAAACAGGACATAAAAAAGTTTAACTAAAAATAGATAATCGAAAAAAGATGAAAGTTCAAAGAGAAAAAACGTCAATGAAAAAGAAAGAAAAAGCATAAGAAAATATTTTGCCGCCATAAAAAAAGGTCGTCACAGAAATTAGTTTCATTTTTAAATGTTTTTTTAAATTTTATTTTGCAAGAAAATGACGCAAAAGATGTGATTCAGAATTATTCTGGAAGATGCCATCTTAACAGCTTGAAGCACGCAACTTGTTTGAAACATGTTTTTGATGAAGTAAATGCTGCAAAAAAATTATGTAAGAAATTAAAAATATTTTTATTCCTTTTAATGATGGTTAAAATTCAATGAAGAGATAAAATATGAAATAAGGCAATAAAATTACTAAAAAATAGTCAAAATATAAAATTAAACTTTTCATAATTTGTAATCTTTTTTTTCAAAAATTTTAGAAGCTTTTTTTTCGGAGGAGGCAGAAACCATTTCAAAGGGGCATACCCTTGAACTTTCGCTTATGGCGGCAAAAAAAAGATGAAAGCATTTAAATGATTTTGGAAGAGAACCTGCCTCAAGTGCGCCACTCTATTGATGTCCCTGCCTTTATTGTTTAATTTTTGTTTAGCTTTAGATATACCAAAATTGATTATATCTTGTTTTAATGGTTTTTTAAAAAATTTCTTTTAAACTTTAAATAAGAGAGAGCAATAAAGCTTTATCTCTATAAAAGAGATAGAAATTATTGAACAATGATAAAAACGATTTAATATTTAAATTTTAAAAATGTAAAGAAACTATTTTTAGATACAATTGTTTTGTTTTTAGTATCACTTTAAAATAATTTATCAAAATTTTCTGTTTTGATTTTTTTATATTTAGAAATTCATATTTTTAATATGTGATAATTATTAATTGACATTACTGCTTTTTTGTGGATAAAAGGTTAAAGATTAAAGATATTATTATTACACAAAATAAAAAATTACAAAATGATTTTCATCTTTTTTGTTTAATATCTGTTTGAAATATCAATGAATTTAGCATCTCGTGATGAGCCTTTACATGAAGCAAAATCTTGAACGACAGTTACCGTACTATTATATCCATTGTAAATAGCTCCATTTTTACTTTGGAATGTTACAGTAATGGGTGTACCAGTTAAGCAATAATATGCACTTCCAAAACGTCCAGTTAATCTAAAATATATACACCTTAATATCTGACGAAAAAGTGTAAAAGAACCTCAATTACGGAATAATGCAAAGAAAAACTTACACGCTAACTTCTGTTCCATTAATTCCGATTCTAATGACATCTTTTTCATTACTTAAATCATATGAAGAGATAGTAACTTTAAGCTAAACAAAATTAAATAATTAATATATTATTCATTACAAATCGTATAACATACAACAGATGTTGGAGAGCCACCATTTGCATAAGTTTGTACATTATTCATATAATTACAGTAATTTATTGATGGAACTAGTGGAAGGGAATATGATATTGCAGTTGTGGTAACAGGTTGAACGGCACTTGATGGGGCATTACATACTATAAATTTACCAAATATGAATGTAAAAAATATTTCAAATTTTATTACTACTTACATGCATTTCCATCAAAATATAAAGATGATAGAATATTTTCAGCATTATTATTATTCAATTGATAATCAAACCAATGTTGTTGATTTGAGCCCGTACCAGTGATACCTTTACAATTTGGGTAAACAGAAAGGGGGGAACCTACTGCTGTGATGGCATTATTCATATTAACAAATATAAATTTCATATCATATCGATCAATATCTGTTTGGACGGGAACTTTGTTTGCACTATCGAACATGCAACTAAAAGAGTTGTAAAAGTATTCAAATTTAAATATTATTTTAATGCTTAAAATTTTACTCTGTTCCAGTAAAAATGATAAAAACTCGTTCAATATTATCTCGAAGAGGGAAATCCGGAAGCTTGCCGAAGAAGAATGTTTCCAAAGCCCTTAAAATTTCAAAACATCAATTATTTTTTGAATAAATTTCAAAGTTCTTACGAATAATACTGTGATGAATTTCCAGGATAGAATGGCATATTATTCAAATTATCACCCATTGTAGAGATATTGTGACTCCAAAGTGGATATTTTCCTGTGCCCGATGCAGCATAAGGATCAAAAGTCATAAAACTGAGGCGAACAAAATCGGATGAATATGTAAAATATTTTACAATATTTGTAATTACTTCACGACTCTAAAAATTATTATAATTTTATGGGATGGTGATTTAATTTAAAATTTACTCTATTAAAATATTGTTCATTTGCAGAATTTGTATCTAATCCGATTGTTAAATCGATGGTTGAAATTGCAGGATTGAAAGCAAATGGCCCACCATAGACTGGAGTTGTTGGAACTGCTGGAGTTGTAGTTGTTGGAAGACTTTGAAGAATTGGTTGCAAAACAACCGTAAATGTAACTAAAATTCATTTATAAATATTAGCTTTATGTGTTAGATGACATGAGCATACTTGGAGAAGCCAATTTAAAGGTAAATGCAAAAGTGCTGGTGTAATCAATGGTGAATTTGTAAACTACATTTGGACAGGACGAAAAGCTTAAAACAAAATTAAAATATTTAATATATAAAATAATTTTTTTATAAACTAAATTTAACATTGTAAGATAGAAAGAACTTCCAAATTGCGATTTGAAAAAATTATTTTTAAATGCTTACGTTTGATTATTTGCGGCAAGTGTAACAGTATTGTCATTGCTAACATTTGCACATTGAACAACTGAAATCTAAAAACATGTCGGTTATTTTCAATTATTCAAAGCTTATTGAAAGTTGTAATTCTTTCTTTTGGTTTTTGGCTCTTTTGATTTCAAAGATTTTTCAGAAGATGCTATTCTTGGGAGGTTTCGATTTTAGGTATTCAAATATACCATTTTCACAAAGGCATCCCTCCCCCAAGACACATTCCCAAAATCTAATTTTTCCAAAATTTCAAAAAAACTGCTTCGTTAAATTTTTTACCTGTGCACCAGCTGATAAAGAGTTATTCAAGGCTCCAGTAAATGTAATTGTTGTTGTACATGTTACAGGACCACATGGTGGTGAACCAAATGCCCCAGTTTCAGTTGGCGCACCAATTGTGATTGCTGCAACTGTAGAAGAGATATTTTGGGATTGATAACATGTACATGCACTGTCAGCATATCCTAAAATATTTAAATTAAATAATTACAATTAAGATTTTTTTAAGTAAAATAATATACCTAAAATGCTTAAAGCAATCAGGAAAGCAAAAAGCAACTTCATTGTTGCCTTCAAAAACGAACAAAATAGAACGCAATTGTTTCCGTATAAAAAAAGAGAGTTAAAAACGACGAAAAAAAGGCTTTATTACTTTTTGGGAGTGGTCCTTTTTGTGAGCTTCTTTATATTTTTTCTCAAATGCTTATCAGTAATCCCCCCAACATTTTCCAATGACTATTGAAAAAGTTTTCAATTATTGTCAACTCCTATTAATTTTTAAGCTGATTAGAAATTTTTAAGTAAACCCAATTTTTGGCGTTTATCTGCTTCCTTCTTTTTTCTATTGTTTTTATCTTTCTTCTTCCCTTCAACATACGGAAATAAATATACTGTAACTTTGTAAAACTGTCTTTTAAAGGAAAGAATTTCTCTCAATGATGCTAAATTAAATTTGTTCCTTATCACCCTTTTTTCTCAACCCCCTACCACACCCAATAAATCCACGTAGAATTTTTTTTGCGTTTTTTATTGTAAAAAAGAATGTCTGATAAAGAATCGGATGCAAAAAAGAATATCGTCAACAATAAAAATATATATTTATTGATTTTAACATTAATTTTTGTGATTAAGTTAAAAATTCTTGAATTCCTTAAAAGGAATGTGCTTGCATCAATGCTATTTAAAATATGCAAAAAAATACAAGGACAAAATTCATTCCGGAATCCAAATAAGATCAACACGAAATGAAGAAATTAAAGAATGGAAAAAGCTATTGATGGCGGTCATATTAATTTCAATAACCAAAAAAACTTATTGCGTCTTTTTAAAGGAGACTTATAATTTGCTGCTTGAATTTGACAGAGATTGGTATTCAAGATTTCATTTATTTTGCCTCGAAACTGATTTTTTTTATTATTGAACAATCGAAGATAAACTGTTGGTTTGGTTAGCGTATATATTTATTTCATTCGAATAAGTAATGTTCAAATTTTGGATCCATCAGGATACGAACCTTTTTTATTCAGATCAAGAGGCTACCTCATTAACCACTCAACCATCTAGCTATCAAGTGGTTCATGGGTTTAAAAATTTCTCTATACGATAATAATTTATTCTCGAATTTAAAAGTTTAAAAACAAAGCAAATCATTTAAAAACACCTTCTTCAAAAAAACTCCATTCAAAAATCATTTAAAATTGTGCCATTACAATCTTTGAAGGACATTGCAGAGACATGACTTTGATATCCATTAAAAACTTGGCCATTCTTTGTCTTCAAGGTTACGGTAACATTTTTATTTTGAAGACAATATCTGATATTTGTACCGTAATTTTTTAATCTACAATTTTTTAATAAATATATTTAAATACACTTTTAAACCATACTGTGCAATTTCTTTTCCATCAGCAGCAATAATCAAAACATCATTGGTATTTTTCAAATCGTATTTGTTTATTGTAACACTAATCTACAAAAAATTATTAGTTTGAATTAAAAGCTGTTAATAAAATTACTGTATACGCTGAATTTGTATTTATGTATGTTTGTGTATTATCCATATAATTACAGTACAACTTTGTTGGGTCCTGTGGAATTGAATAATATATTGGAATATCATTTGGGATAAGAGGTCGGGGATTTCCGGATAGCCGGCTACAAACTAAAAATTCCATTTACCGTACCCAAATGCTTATTTTAGGTATGAAAACTTACGAGTATTTCCATCAAAATATAAAGCTGTTAAGAAGTTTTCAGCATTATTCTGATTAAGCTGATAATCAAACCAATGTGCTTGATTTGATAAAGTTCCAGTAATCTTTTTTAAATTTGGATATGGAAAATTTGTTGAGTTTGTTGTTGTCACATTTGTATTCATATTTATAAAAAGAAATTTTATATCATATGCATTAATTTCAGTTTTGATTTTGGCAAAGTTATCACTTGCTGGGGCAGAACTAAAAATTAATTTGGGGTTTTTAAAATTAAAATGAGATTTTTCAATTTACTCTGTTCCAGTTACAATGATAAAAATTCGTTCAGTATTATTTCGAAGTGGAAAATCTCCGAGTTTGTTAAAGAAGAATGTATCCAAAACTCTAAATTATTAATTCAATGTGTAAAGAAAGGGGTTAATTTGATACATTTTGTAATTTATTGATTGGATTACCATGATTATCAGGGAGAAATGTCACAGTCTAATTTGGGTATCCAAATGTGACATAGGCGTCCCTGATCATCAAAACCACAATCGATAAATTACGAAAAGTACCAAATCATTGGTTTTTTTCGTAGCTATATTTTTTACTCTGCATATCTTGAAGCATTTCCAGGATAGAAGGGCATATTATTTAATTCCTGAGCGACGATCAAACCATTAAGACTCCAAAGTGGATATTTTCCAGTTCCTGCTGCAGCATAAGGATCAAAAGTCATAAAACTGAGGCGAACAAAATCGGATGAATATGTAAAATATTTTAAAATATTTGTAATTACTTCACCACTCTAAAATTTCATTATTGTTATACAGTGGAACCTCGTTATAACTTTTTTCAAGGTTCGAATGTATGCATAAAATTGTATAAAAAAGATTACATTGTTAAAAAATTGTATATTTGCAGAATTTGTATCTAATGAAATTGTTAAATCCATACGAGATATTGTTGGATCTGAAACAAATGGACCTGGATATGTTGGAGTAGAGTATGTTAATGGGGTTGTTGGTGGTGTTGATGGAGCTAATGCACTGGGTTGTCCAAAAACAGTCATTTGAACTAAAATCCGCAAAAACGTCAAACTCATAATATCATAATTTATAATAGTTTAAACCTGGTGTTACAAGATTCCATGAAAATGTGTAAATATGAGGATACGTTATCATATTTTTATAAACATTACTAGGACATGACCCAAAACTAAAAAAGCATTGATTTAAAAAGCCTTAAAAAAGAAACTGCAAACATTTTGAAAATATTTTGATCTTCATAAATTGTTAAAATATTTGATCTACTCAAATTTGCACATTGAAGCATATTAATTTGAATACCGTATTCGTGATTGGCATCAACATCATTAGCTAAATTAATTATCGTTGAACAATTCGTCGCACAATTTGCTCCATCCAATGTGCCCGTTGTTGTTGGAGATCCAAAAGTAAAGGATGGATTGGCAGGCGTAATTGTTTGATTTGGCGAACAAAAGCATCCATCATCCCCTTTTACTATTTCAGCTTAAACACGTTTTACATTACTGTATTACTGTACGAACTGGCTTAAAAACTTACAAAAACAACACAAAATTGAAACAAATAAAATAATTTGTTGAAAAATCTTCATGATTTTGATTTTTGAAAACCAATTAAAATTGAAAAAATACAAAAATGCTGATTTTGAAGAACTTATTTTTTTCTTTAAAAGCGACAGTTTTTTTCCACCACAAAATATTTAACACAGTTTGAAAAAGTTCTTATCAGTAAAAAAGAATCCTTACTTTTTTTTAAATTTTTTTGTTAACTGCAGTTTTGTCTCTAATGTTTCTAATGTTTGAGCACAAAAGCATTGATAAAAATTAATTTTTAACCGTTTCGTCCCATTAATGATTATACGGATTTTAGGAAAAAAGAGTTCTCAAGGTTACGGTGGGACTCATCAGTAATCAACCGTTATTATTATTTTTAAAATATAAAATTTAGATATTAATTCATTTTTGCAGTTGGAATATTCAAAGTTTTGTTTAAAAAATTTAAAATATAAAATATTTAAATAATCGGGTTCTAAACTATTCATAAATAAATGTTTGTTTTACATAAAAGCATATGTCTTGACGTTTTAGGAATTTGTAATCTGTGCAATCCAATGTACATACATTTTTAAACAAAATCAACTAATTCATATCGTAATAGTTACTACTACTGTCAAGTATGTATAACAATTCAAACAATATCCTTTATTAATTATTTTTTAATATTTACAAATTCCAAATAAAATAACCATCACTGGTTCAATTTTTCTGGCAATTTACATTTCAACATTTGTGATTGAATTCCTTCTTCTTACATTACAGTACATGCACACATCAAAACATTTGTCATACTGTAAAAAGAAAACGAGTAATGTAAAGTCAATCAACGAGAAAAAATTCCACGATAATCACGTATTTAAATTACGCGGTTTCAATAAACAATAACTTATCATTAAATCAATCAATACCAAAGTTTAAACAAAGCTTTGGGAAAACAAATTTTTTCAAACAATACTTTCTTTTTTTAGTTAAAAATTCGAAAAAGCCAATAAACGTTATGTGTCAAAAAATGTGTTAAAACAAATCTTTGCTCGAAAATAAAAAAAATACACGTTAAAATTTAATAAGATTTACTTTTTTATATTAACAAAATTTCCCCCATTTTTTAAAAATTATAAAAACATAGAACCAAAAGTTTTTTTTTAAATAATTCCCGAATATCGCGATTATTTCAAAAAAACGAATCAAAAAAAATTAAAAACAAAAAATTTATGAAAAAAATGTAAAACTTTTTTTTCGTCAAAATTTAATAATAAAAAAATTTGAGGAAAGAGAGGCTTCTTCTTTCGTCACCCGGTGACAACAAAAAAACAAGTTAAAAACACATAAAAACAATGTAAAGAAAAATTTAAATTAACAGTTTTGAAAAATTGAGAAACCAAGACAATAAAAGACTAAAAGATATATCTACAATGAATTTAATAATAATGATGAAAAAATGATATTATTTTTGTACAGTAAAAAATTGTTTTCTGAAAATTGGATGGAGAGAGACAAATTTAAAAATTTAGCTGTTGTAATGAGTAGTTTTTTGAGACCACGTTTAGCAAGAAAAAAGAACAATTGATTTTTTGGAGTGAAAAATATTACCCGTGTTGAAGATGAATTTATGGATAAGACAAGAAACTGTGACTGGGAAATGGCTGAGATTTGTTGCTTTTTTGTTTAAAGTTTTAGAGAAAAAAACTAGATGAAACTAGATTATTGATTGAGTGACTATTAAAAGTATAAAAACTAGGCAACGACGAGACTATGTGAAATATATATATACAAAATTTACATATTTACAAATCCCGTCGCGCCCCATTGGGCTTTTTTGTTATTTGATTTAATTGATAGATGTTTTTTATCAACTTTAAAAATCCGCCACCACCGCTTTTGATAATTCTTTTTTTATTGATTTTTTGGTAGCGACGGGTTTTTTTTATGATAGTGATAGCCGGTCTCAATCCATTCCCCTTTTTTTGTTCGATGGTAATATTTTAGATGGTAATATGTTTTGATGGTACAGTATAAAAAATATATTTTAAGTGCCAAAATTATCAAATGACTAGTCATTGATAAAAGTTGAGCACTTAAAAATTATATATATTTTTCGATGGAATGATGTCCTCGACCGGGAACAGTCACAGTTCTTTTTTTTTCATAAGATCGCTTCCTGCTTCAAAAAAAGAAGAAAAAAAGTCAGCAGAATTGATGAATGTGATGTTAACACATACACACATACACGGATCTCCTCCAATGGATAGCGCGACGGTATCAGAAAATGTTAACCGCGCAAATGAAGAAAATGAAAAGACAAGACTAAAAAATTTGATAAAAAGAGTTTAGAAGATTTGATAAAGACAGAATTATTTAAATAAAGGATTTAAAGACTTCATGAAATGAATCTATCGTCGGCCATCAACTGCACCAGTAGCAAATAAACAAATTCTTTGAGGTCCTGTTGATGAATTTGTTGTTGTTGAGGTTGGGAATAAAACATTAGCTGTTGCAGGTACGACTTGATCGGAAGATTGTGCCCGATATAATGCTAGACGATGTTCCTATAATCATAAAAGTTCCATAAATTTGCATATCCTTTCGAACGCTTTTGTTCTTACCATTGCACGATTCAGTCTTCGATCAGAACTTACTCGGGGAAGTCCACCTCCACGAGCTTGAAAAATTCTTTGTTGAGCTTGTTCAATTTGTTGACTCAAATATTGTGTTAACGGGATTGGTTGGCTGCTATGCAAATTATTACTTCTTCCACAATCATTTGAATTTGATGGGCCAAACGTGTATGCTGTAAAATCTTCTGGATTCATCTTTAACCAATGACATTGCTTCAGGCGTTCAGCGGAGGGTCGATCTGCAGGATTCTTGCACAACAACGCATAAACCATAATTCGAGCTTCTGAAGATGCAACAAATTCTCTTTCACTTTTTGCTGTAATATTTCTGGATCGGATTCTGGTGAAAAGAGCTTGGGGTTCATTTCCAATAAAGGGATAATTTCCTGCTAAAAGAGTAAAAGCCAAAACTCCCAACGCCCACATATCTGCTGCAAATCCGGAATAAGATGTTTGTCGACGATTCAACATTTCAGGGGCCATAAAAGCCCATCCAACTTTTGTTCCAAAAAGTGTATCATTATTGACATCATTGGATAAATGAAATATCAAAGGAGAACGAGGGCGAATTTGTGTTCTGAAAAAAACGGGTGATCTTTAGTTTTGCTTCCTTCTTTTTCCTTTTGTTACATTTTTACAGTATCCTAAAAACTTGGTCCCTATCATTTTCCTTCCCTTTTGTCATGACTTTTTTCATACAATTCTTTCCCCTATTTTTTTGCTTGCTTTCGTCAATTTTCGTCATCATTGTTGTGTTAATTTTGAAATATTCGGAATGACTCGTATCTTGCTCTCCTTCTCCTTTTTTTTGTTTTTTGAACAAAAAATATAGTTTTTTTTCCAAAGAAAAAATACCGCCATTTTTACAAAGCTTTAAATCTTTTCTTCAGATTTGTGGCATTAAAATTTTCATAAAAAAATTTGCAACATTTCCGTTGTTTTTAAAAGAAAATGAAAGAAACTCTGTCTTTTTTTGCGCAGAATTTTGAAATAATTTATTGGAAAGAAAGGAGAAAAAATGACGAAAGAAATTGTATGTATTTTGTTGAACTGAGCTGAACATTGAATAGAGAAACTGAGAGAAAAGGAAAAGGGTATACATCTTTTGTCTATCTATATGCCTTTTGCGCTTTCAAAAATGCTATATGTGTGCAAACAGATACACACACATACATATTTTCTTCATCAAAAGAAGAAACGAAAAATTTCGTAACTGGTCGATTTCGTTACTTTTTTTTCAACATCATGTTTTTCATTATTTTTTAGCAGGAGAGAATGCAGAAAAATACATATTGTTTATAAAAAAATAAATGCTATTTTTGAAACTATTTGTTCGATTTTTTTAACAAAAACAATAAATAAATAAACAAATCTCAGACAAATATTGATCGCTAATTAAGATTCCTTATAAAAAAATGAGCTACAGTATAACCAAGGAGGAAATTTTGAAAGTTTTGCAAGTCAAAAAAGACCAACTATTTTTACAATTTTTGCTAATTTTAAATCTAGCATCTGCTTATGATATTATTAATAGCTAAACACATTTTTATTACATTTTTTGAGCAAGAAAAATGTGGTTAAACTTTGTCCCCAAATAAATTTTTTTAGAGTCATTTAACCCCATTTCGAAATGTCCCCCCACTAATTGACTACAGTAATTTCGAAAAAAAGAAGGCAAAGAAAGAAAAAAACTAACTTTTCAGAATCAACAAAAACGAATTTATCATATTTAAAGTCACCAAAGAAAAGGCCAACTCGATGACATAATTCCATCATTTCAACAAGCTGGAAAACAATTGATTGAACTTCTTTTTCATTGAGTTTTCCGCCATTTCGTTGCCGGGAGGTATCTTTAACTTTAAAGGATAAACTTGTAAAATGTGATGGCATTAAGAGATATGAAATTCCCTTTGAACCATGTACAATTCGAGTATCGGTTGGGATAATTCGAGATCTAAAGATGGCATAAGTTGTGAATCAAACAATTATGCAAATTTTTGAATTTGAAGCTTACTTTAATCTTCTAAATTCTTCTGCTGGAAAGTATTTCCGAGCAGATTCAATTCGAGCTGCAACTTCCATAAATTTTTTCAATTTTGGAATATCCATTTTTATTGCATGAAAGATATTATTTGTGGAATTTTCAAGGACTTGAAATTCTTCTCCTGTCATCAAGACAAGGTATTCCCCAGCGCCAAGTTCTTTAGGATGTTCATGGGTTCCAGGAGTTTTTGTGGAAGATGAACCACTAAGCAACTCAGAATCCAATGCATCCACCGAGGCATTACTGTAGATTGAAGGGATGGTAGAATCAAAACGAATTCGCTTTTCATATTTTGCACTACTGCAGAGTGCAGACATACTATTCTGCGAATCATCATCTGATCCAGAGGGTTGGGAATCTGTTGAAGAGTTACTGTATCCCCCAGGGGATGAAGGAGTTTCAGAAAGGAAAGAAGCTTCGATCTGAGCTTTTGTATCACGTAATCTTGCATCATTTTCACGTCGACGATGTTCAAGTGCTGGTTGAAGATGAAGTGGGGGAAGATTGATAGCAGGACGTTTTCGTCCATTTCTTGCCAGCGATATTGATGGTAATGGAATCATTTTTTTACAAATGACCGGCATTTGTGGTTGGGGTTGTTGGGGTTGCAGTGGAGTCTGCTGCAGCAACATTTGGGGTTGCGGGGTCATACATGGTGATGACGAAGTTGAAGTGGGAACAGGGGAAAGGGAATTTATTATATTAGAAGACGGAGATGAAGAAGACGAGGAAGAAGAAGATGAGGAAGAAGAAGGGGAAACATGTTCTGTAGATGATGGCTGAACTGTAATGGTCAGCAAAGTAGACGACATTTCTGAAAAATTAACAAAAAAATTAGAAAGAGGTTACAGTATTCAAGAAAAAATCAAAGGTTATTAAGTTTACAATTTGAATGTCTAAATGTCTAAGTATATCTAAGTTCAAGACAAGATCAACATTCATACGAACATATCATAGAAACTAAACTAACACGAATTGAAAAAGTGATGCAAAAAATGAAAAATGCTTAAGAATGAATGGCATGCGCAGGAAATCGAAGAAGAAGTTGAAATAGAAAAAAAGGTTTGGAAAGTATTTCTTTTTCTATTTCAGGCATTTCGAAACGGCATTATTTTTTCTATCTCTCAGTCTTTTTTATTTTAAAAGTATACGTGCCCCGCTTTGCCCGAAAAATATATTTTTATTATTATTTTTTTTCTATCTCTCTCCCTCCTCCCTTTTTCTTTCGCTCACTCTCTTTCGTGTCTGTAGATTTCAAAATTCGATCACTTTTTCCTTCTTTCTCTTTTTTCGTGACAAAGTCTGAAAATGCGTGCAACGAAGCAGCTTTCTTTCATTTTTTTTATTCTTTCGCTTCCCCGCCATCGCCAGTATAATAAAAAACCGCGCTGAAGAAAGACTTGTCGTTTTAGAGAAAGAAAAAAAGGTTGAAAATTGCGAAAGTTGCGAAACAAAAAATTGGCTAAAAAAATTCTTTCAACAAAAACTATTTCATCAATATATTAAAGTTAAAAACTTTTTGTGTCTCATTCATTTCCATTCATTCAATGATGACTCAATTAGTCATCGAAATTGCCAAAATATAAAGTTGATTCCAAATATGGAAATATCTAATAATATTAAGTATTAATCACTAAAAAAACAAAAAACAAAACTTACCGGAATTGATACCGAACCTTTTTCTTCTTTTTCTTTTGGCGATGATTTTAAATTCTTATATTTTTTGTTGAAGAAGTGTTGCGGTATTTCGCACTTCTTCAAAAAATATATGATGCCATTATTAATTTCGTCGTCAAAAAGTAATGTGTAGAAATAAAGAAAAATTCAAAAATTTATTATTAAAAATATATTTAATTTAATCCGAGAGTATGTGTCGTTGCCGACTAAAATAATAAATTATTTAATTAAAAAAATTATAGTATTTTTCTGTGTTTTTCATTTTTTCTTCAAAAACTTTGTGTTTTTGCTTTAAATCTTTTTTTTCACGCGAAATAAAAATCACGAAATAATAATTTTGTGGTTTATCAAACGAATATTCGAACGATGAAATAAATATATACAAAATATAACTGTTTTTTCCATGATTTTTTTTACAGTATCATTTTTTTGATTATCAATTTCTTCTCTTTTTTAAACGATTTATATTTTTAATGAAATTTTCATTATTTTTCTTTTAAAAAAGCAGTAATAATAAAAAGAAATAACATTCAACCATTTCGAAATGAAACATAAAAGAAGAAAAAAACTTTTTGGCTGTGTAGTTGGAAAAAAGGGGGGCCTTCTCTTTCTCTCTTGCTCTGCTCTGCTCAACGACGATGACAACGATGAAAATGCAATGCGAAAAAAATGTCGACATTTTTAGTTTTACGATAGAAAAAATATACGAGCTGTGCGGACCTTTTTTTGCTGTTCAATTTTCTTCTTCTGTTTTGTTGCATGTGGTGGTGGTGGGTCTAGTGAAAACTGCTCACATACAAACACACACACATACAAACCTCCTCTCTAACATGCTATAGAAAAACATTCTCTTCATTTTACCCCGCGCTTTTTTCGCAGTCTTGTTGGTGGCAGAAAAAAGAATTGAAAAAAACTGACGAAATCGATTGAATCTCTTTTTTCTTCAAAACAGAAGGAAAAAAGGGGAGGGATGAAAAATTGCACATAGAAATTTTGGTGGGGAAAAAGCTGGTTATATTCTCTGGGTTGTGGGGTGGGGTGGCGACAAGTGGAACGATTTCATTGGCTGACATTGTTTGAAAAAATATTTTGAAAGATCACATCACTTTTTTTCCTTTTCCTTCCTTGAGTTTCCGTTATATGTACCCCTTAGAGAAAGTTTCTTTCTTAGTGGGAGGAAAAATGATTCTGTGAGGTTTTCTAATTTTTCAGCATTTTTCACAAGAATTACGTAAGATTCAAAATATCAAAGAATTTTTCCTCTTTTTCTTGAACCACCACAACCACAAAAAAATACGTGAAAGTTTAACAAAGCAAAGAAAGAAAAAGAGAGTAACAAATAATTTTGATGTTGATGATGCAGGTTAGAAGTAAGAAAAGAAGGTATCAAAGAGTGATGAAACTTCTTTTTCTTTGGCCAAATTGTTGTCAACAAAGCAAGTTTTTTTGGAGAACTTTAATTTCTTTAAGGGGGAAACAAAGTTTTCTAATTTCAAATTTAAAAAAAGAGGGTGAGGCAGAAAGAAACAAAATTTGAGGAGGAGGACAACTTTTGGTTAAAAAAGGAGTTTTTAGAAACTGCATTTTTTACTGTACATAAATTTAACTAAAATTTTGGCAATGATGATGACCTTGAAAAAGGACTAGTTTTTTTCTAGGGCACTTACAACGAAGTGATCCAAAAAATGCCGATAAACATTTCAGAATGGCAAAAATGAATGGCAGTGAATTTAATTTGATCATCGAAAAAAATTAAAAGGCCTTCAAATGTAATTTAAAATGAAAGAATTCGAAACTCAAAAATTGTTTTTGAAAACCTTTCAATCTACTTTTTTCTACCACCCATCTTGGTTTTTTTATCATTGATATTGTTTTGTTAAACTCGAGAAAAAACAGACAACAACAATTTTTTGTATGCCTTTTGTCAAGAAAAATACAAAAAAAATTGTTTTTCCCATATATGTATTTTTTTATCTCTTTTCATTTTCCCAAACACATCCATTCATTCAAAAGCAACAGACAAAAACAACAATTATCAATGATAACAAAAGAATATCAAGTATTTCTGTCTGTTTTGGTCTACTAAATATAATAACAACACCCATCATAATACCGTAATCTTAAATTGGGTTTGGGCGGTACACTAAAATATATGTATCACATTTTTTGTGTATTTTTCCATTTTTAGAAAAATGCAATAATTTAATATACGGTTACACTCTTCCTGTTTTTTAACGAATTAGAATAGAGTATTTTGGATGTTAAACTACACAAAAACTTAAAAGTGCAAGTACAGCAATTTCAAAAACCAAATTAAGCTTTTAAAAACTTTGTTATGAAAAGGAATAATATTAAAATTCTAAAAATAAAAATAAAGCATGGGCTATTTTTTTGTGAAACCTTATTAGTGATAGATTTAACGGTTTTATTAAGTCATTAAAAAACGGATTAAATTTCAGAAATTTCGTTAAATCAAAATTTAAGTCATTCATGGATTTTTTGAGGAATAACAATAGTGTTTCATAATGCTTGCTTTTTATATGAATTTATTAATAATCAAAAGATTTAAGAATGAAAACATTCAAGCTTAAATTTATACAGCTTTAAACCAAAAGACCCTCTTTAAAACCGATATTTATGTTTCAATCTTATTTTTCATACAAAAACAAATAACAGATTATTGAACCTTCTTCTTTGATGCTGTTTTTTTGTCATTTAAAAGCTATTGTTTTATTTATCAAATTATGTCTCTTTTTGAATTTTGTTATTTTTTTCAAAAATATCAATTTTTTAAACGTTTCATATTATTTTTCCTCAAAAAATAAAAGTGCAATAAACAGAGCCACAAAATTTCGCAACCTTGTTTTTTTCTTTTTCCTTCTCTAACATTAAAAAATAAATGTGTGTGTTTTTTTACAGAATTGCAAAAGGGAAAAAAGATGAAAAAAGTATGATGTCGACAAACGGACCACAAATATGTTTCTTCTTCTTTCAAACAATGAAAAAGAAAAAAAACGGGGAACAAAAAAAATGAAAAAGTAGCAGGAATTTTTACATCATCTTTTTTTTTTGAAATTTATAACCCGGTCCGGGACTGACATGAAAATGGACCCTGATGCAAATTTTATCTGTTTTTTAAAGGAATTTTTGATAGCTTTAATGGCGCCATTAAAAAAAAGTATCAAAAAATTATCAGTAAAATATTTGCCAAATAAAATATAGATTTTGCATTTTGACAATGATTTTTTCTTTGCTGTTGTTAAAGAAATTCTAATCTTTTTTCTCTTTTTTCTAAGAAAAAGTGATGATTCAAATCAATCGAGCAAAAAACGTATCATCGAAAGCGCATTTGTTGATAACAAAAAAACAGAGCTTATTGCTTTTCTTTTTTGATAGCTATCGTAAACAGCTTTGTGCAATATTTTTTTGATGATGATGAAAGCAAAAATGAAAAGAGCAGTTGCATTTTTTGAGATCAACAATGACCTTTTCAATTGTCAATTTTTAAGCCTCCTAAAAAATATCTTTTTTGGATATCTTAAAATTAAGCTCTTTCCGAAATGTAAAAAAATCTAGAAGGACATCATTTTGGATTTGTTTTTGATACAATTGCTTATATATCTTTTTTGTAGCGGGAATATCTTTGATGTACAAAACCCTTCCAGTTTTTTTGTAGAGATTTACAACAAAAAAAACCAAATCCGCTTTGTAAATTTTGTAAAAAGATTAAAAAGCAGCAATTTTTCTCGGCAAAAAATATCATCAACAAATGATTACTGTACTTTTCTTTGCAATTTCATCATAGCTGCTTTTTTCTGTATTTTGTATTTGACAAGAAAAAAAGATGAATGACAAATAATAAAGTTTATTATTATCAAAAAGTACACAGAAGGAAATGGTAAAGCAAACCAGAAAAAGGAAAACAGGCAACGTTTTTCTGCGTTTAAATGTGTGTGTGTGTATTGCCAAGATCAAAGATCTTCTGCTCACCTATTTTTAGTGAACATTAAAAAATACCCCTTTTGATTAGATGGATACTTTCTGTTTTATATATTTTTGTTATGTTTCAAAACAATTTTGAATCAAAAGGAAACATTATTTTTCTTTCCGAAAACAAAAAACTGAAGAAGAAAACTCATGCTTTTGGAGCAGCAAATAAATTTATACACCTTCTCTAAATTTTAATTAAAAACAACAAAGCAGTGATTGTTTTTTCGATAAAAAAATTCTTTGATCAATTTTTATGCAACTTAAAAAACAACGTACTTTTCAAGGGATCTGAAATTTATGTTATTTTTAGTTTTTTGGCGATTTCTAAACCAGGAAGTTTTATATAAATTATAAACTCTTTTTTATAAACAAAACAAACAATAACTTTCAAGGAGGTTTTCTTTGATCAAATTACGACAATAAATTCCAGGGGAAACACCTAAATAACAATTTTTGAACTTTTATTAAAAATAGAAATACAGTATACGGCAAACTTGTTTTGAATCAAATATTTTCATAAACCCATTTCCTGATTTCTTGATTTGTTTTTCTCAAAAATAAAAGTTCATGAAAAATGTGACTCAAGTAAATTTATAGTTCTAAATTGCATTTTTGAAATTTTAGGGATTTTCTCATTTATTTTATTTTTTGTATGGAGTTAATTTCCGAAAATGGGATTATTGTTGACACTATAATTCTTTTTTATTTTTTAAATGGAAAAGCTTAATTTTAATTATTTTTTAGTTCCTAAAAATATTATTTCTAAAAATTTAATAATAATAATTTATTTGCGTTTCATTGTGCCGTAAGCTGTATTCATTTCGCAAAATTCGGAAATAATACAGTAGATCGAAAATACATTAATGTGCTTGACGTTTTCAAAGGAAATGTAAGCGTTTCGTTGAAAAAACACAAAGACGAAATATTTGTCCTTTTGAAAGGCATAGAATGTTGTATTTTGAAACAAATATTTCACCCAATGCATATTTTTTACTGTGCAAAGTTTTGGCTAAAAATCTACAATTTGGATTAGTTTTGAGTTTAAACAAAAAACAAAAGATCATAAAGTATTTTAAATAGATCAAAAATTTAAACCTATCTTTATTCAAAGTAGCTTATCATTTTAGTGTTTCGACCACATTATACTTAAATTCAATAAAAGTCTTCCATTTTAGAGCTGTCAATTTTTTAATTCCAGTGAAAAAAGTAATACATAATTAAAAATATTGTTATGATTTATTGTTTCATTGAATTCCGTATGACGGCTGTTATGCTCATTGGCAATTAAATGCAACTTTTCATGGAGAAAAAATAACATTAAATGTCATGCAACATAAAAATTTTGTAATATTTAAACTATAAAACAATGTCAATTGCGTTTTGTGTATTTTAGCCCAATTTATATGTGTATTATAATGTCCTGGTTGTATTTCAGTCACCATGATTCTGCTGATATGAAAATTTTAACACTTACATAAATACAATGCTTTTAATCAGCAAATGTTCATAAATCTTTAAGCATGCTTTAAAATATGTATATTTACACCAATGTTTTAGACATGACATAAATTATAATTTATTCATTTTACTTTGTATCTTTTTATAATTTTTTGATTCACTTTTAAATTATTTAAAAAATCGCAACATTTTTTGTTCAAAGAAAAACACGAATTTCAAATAAATATTTTACAAAAATCTTTGAAAGATTCTCGACCATTGACGTCTTTTTCAAAATGTTGCAAAAATTATGAATTTTATATTGTAAAAAAATAAATCTTTGACTTTGCGTTCAAAAAAATGACAGGAAACTTTGAGATTTATTTATTTTGTCAAAAACAAAAAACAAAACACACCAAAATTATGTTGTTTTTCTTCTCTATTTTGTCATTTTTGCAACTTTTTGTCATTATTTAAATATTTACGGAAGGAAAAGAAAAAAGAGAACTTGAAAATATTGTTTTTACTTATTTTTTTAGTGATGATTTTTAAAAGTAAAAATTATTAAAGATTGGCTACAAATCTGAAGAGTTTTTTTCTTTGTTTTTTACTTCAATTTTTCTTTTCATTTTGTTTAGGACATTTTTTTAAAAATTTAATAAAAACCAGAACAATGGGTACTTTTCATGACAAAAAATGAAACAAAAGAATTTAATATTTTTGAAAGGTTGTTTTTCTTTTTAAAAAAACTTTATTTTAAGGTTGTCACATAAAAAATAGCTCATTTTTAAAAATTTTTGAACTTTATTTCGGAAATGCGAAAATCAAAGATTTAAATTCAGCTGTTTCTTTGTTTAATTTATTTTTTAATAAAAATAATTACGTGCATCTTATATTTATTTTTACACTTCTGTTTGTTAATTATCAGTTTTTAAATTTAATTAAAACACAATTAATATACATATTTACCGTAATTTTTTAATTACATAAATTAAAAAATTTTCTTGTTTTTACATAATTTCTTTTGAGTAATATTTTTTAGATAAAAATCTTGTTTTTGAACTTTTACCCCTTTTTCTCCACTTTAACAATGATTCATTTTTCGTCACATTTTCCCCATTCTACTGTATCGCGTTTAAAGTTTAAAAAAATTAAATGCACTTTAAGAAAGTGAATTTTTATAAACTTTAAAACCGAATAACTTTCTTCATCGGGGTTAAGCAGCAAAATTATGATAATTTGTTGAACGCCCTCATGCTTCATGCTTAAAAAGGAATCCCAAAAATAAAACAAAAACATACATCTTTGACGCTTATCATATTCTTTATTATATTAAATTACCTCAATCAAAATCAGAAAAATATATTCCACCCAAACAAATAAAGGTCATCCTTTTCCATCAAAAAAACAAACTTGCAAAAAAGAAAGTTTTCGAAAAGATTCTAGAAAGTTGAGAAGTTGCAGTTTTAATTAAACTTATTTTTTTCGGTTTTTGAAATTTTAACATTTTTAATCGAAAAAATTGTCACTTTTTTGAAACTTGAAAAAGAATGGAAAAGGTTTTTTAAACAAAAAAATAAATGCAATATGTTTTTTTCTCCAAATTTGAGTCATTTCCCTCTTTTTTCTTTCAAGTTTGAGATCACTTTTTTCAAAGACACTTTTTTAATTTATAACTATCATTTTGTTCTTTTTTTTTAATAAAAACGTTCATTTCTTTGAAAAAAGTCTCTCTTAATAAAAGTCAAAAGCTTTTTTTTTCAAAATGAACTCGGATGGATATTTCGAACATCCCATCTGCTGCTGTCGTATTCTTCAATTTTCTTTGAATCGTTTTTAAATGCATGCGTGTTTTGAATTGATAATCAAACTTTAATTTTTATATCATTTTTTTAAATATTTATCTGTTTCAAAGAGGATTTTCAATTTGTTGTTTGTGTTTCAAAATCAAAGCTGTTTTTTTAAGTGCTGCCATCAATAAGAAGAGAAAAAACGATTACAGGTGTTTTTTATTGCTATAGATTTTGAAGCGGGAAGAAGTTATAAAGCGGTTTTGTGATAGTTATTCTTCTTGCAGAGAATTAAAAGCTCGATTTTTTTAAGAGTTGTTTTTTTTTCTTTGAAAATGATGTTTGACTTATTAATTATTTTTCATAGTTTAAGTTTTTTTAATCAAGAGTCAGGTTGTTCATTTAATACGTTGAAGCTATCAGAAATTTTCATATTTTAATATGCAAACTTTTGATATTTTGGAACCTATCTCCTCGTTGACAAAAATTCTGCCCAAATTCGGAAGAACGATAGATAAAAACGACCCAAAAAATTTTTAAATTTACATAAACCTTATTAATTATTAAAATCTCTGTTGGATTTTATCCTACCTTTCCATCAAAAAAGCACGTGCCGCAAAAAAATAATGAATCATCTGAAATGGGAAATCGAAAAGACAATCATTATCTTTTCAACAAAAAAACATAAAAAAAAGATTGATATCTTTAAAATGGCTTGTTTCCAGAGTTTTCCTGTATGCACTCTTCAGAATAAAAGTAATATATTTATTTATCCTTGACAACATTGCCTTTCCTTTTTTTGGCATACTTTTTTAAAAAGCTTTATTCTTTCTTTTCTTTTTTTTGATGCACTTGAATTTATAAAATTGCTGGAACAAAATCATTGGTTTTTGTTATTGGATTTCAGAAGGCATGATTCAGGAAAACGGTGGAAACCTATGATCTGTTCTCGTACGGTTTTTTTCTAAGACCAATCCCTTCCATCTGTGTCCCTGAAACAAAAAAGTTGTAAGAATTAATCAACCTCTTTTGAAACATGCTCTTTTTTATTATTCTTTTAATTTTTTTTATTATTATTTCATAGATCGAAGCTTAACAATATGGAAAATACGGATATATTTTTAATTGTTTATTTATCATCACTCACCAAAGACTTTCAAATAATGAATTTTATAGATTTCATAATTTTTATAACTCTGTTTTCTTAAGAGAAAAAAGGCGTGAGAAACTATTATTGTTTCAAAGTTTTTATGACTTCTTTGAACATTGGCAGAAAAGAAGATTCATTTAAAATTAAGTTTATATAAATAAGTTTTTATAATTTTTTCTTTAAAGAAAATGATAATCAATGAAGCTTGGATAATTTAGAAAGTTTTTAAAAGTGCAGAAATTTGAAATCTTAGGTATCACTTTTTCTTTAATTATCTTAAAAAAATATTTTTAGTATTTTTAGTTTGCCTTTGTTATGTCTTTAATATAAAAATTAATGAAGCAAATTTTCTGTTGTTACTTGTTTTATGGAGTCATTAATACTACAGTTACCGTATCCTCACCCATTAATATAGTAACAAGTGTTAAAGATTAATTCTTGAAATTCTTGAGAAATACGTGACTAATAAAAAGCATATTTAAAATAGTATCGTTTCCGAGAATGGTATTGTTGTGATAATATTTCTAGAACAAAGTATTTTTGGTCGCATCTATTTTGGGATGAAAATATAACTACAGTTACAGTATCCATAAAAAAAGTAACAACTTTGAAGATTAACTTTTAACTTTCTATTTTATCTTTTCAAATTTATCTCTAAATAATAAATAAAAATATCATTTAAAAGTTATATCCTCTTCCAAAAATACTTTTTAAGTTACTTGTTTTTGTTGTAAGTTTTTTGACTTTAAATAACTGAGTTAATGAAGCGTTTTTTGGTCTTAACAATTTAAAGAAGACCTTCAAATACTACATTTTTACCGTACTTTTCCTCTCATTTAACAAAGACATACAATCTTTAAACTTTGAAGATTGTAAGTTATTTAAAATTTGTACTTTATCTTATTTTAAATTACTTAACTTGTAAAAAAGATAAATAAATAATAAATTCTTTTTTTGAACTTGTGATTAAAGTTTTAAATATTATTATTTATGCCTTGGGAATATATTTTTTTCCGGGGTCATGCTTTTTCTTCCTTTTTTGTTCTCTACATATAATTCTAAAAAACTCAAAGTTTTAAGTTCAGAAAAAACAATAGTTTTTGTTTATTTGTTTTCTTTCAAAAATTTGCCTCCGTTTTTAATAGTAAATTAGGCTTTTTAAAGTTTTTCATTGTTTCTTGGAAAAATTCGGGGTTAATTTTTTGCTTCCTTTAATTTTCTGCTGTTTCGCTTCTTAAAGTTCTTTGATCATGTCAAAAATAAATTTTTTAACCAAGTACATGGTAAATGCGTTTTTATGCAAATCTGTCAGACTGTCAAAAGATAGATAGCAAGTTCATGTGTTTAAAACTTTAAAATTAGATAAAACTACTTTTTTTCTTAAAACCTTTCAAGCTTTTTAAATACTTTTTTAGACGACATTTTTAAGACAAAAAATGTGTCGAAATTTCATCCCTTTTTTGACAGTTTATCCTTTTTTAAGGTTAAAATTTGCGTACGCCTTCTTCGAATTATCCTTTCATCTGAAGCTTGTGTTAAGACGATTCAAATGAATTTGCATAAGCTTCTTTTCTTCCTTCTTTTTCTTCGGTTTTTTGAAGCTGCTTCAGATTCTTGGAATTGTCATTTTCTATGTATTTAACTTTTAAGCGCCACATTTTTGTTAAAGCGGTGTCTAATTTTTGCTAGACTTGTTAAATTTTTGTGTTATTTTCTCGTAACTAAAAAATACTGTGACATATTTGTCGACAAAGGGAAAATAAATTTCTTTTGCGTCATTCAAAAAATTTGTTTCCATCTTTGTTCTTGTAAAACTTCGAGGATACAAAAACTATGTCTTGAATCTTAAGTATCACTAAATTGAATAAATGCTCCTGTTCTGCTTATTTACTATATTACTATTAATCTCAATTGAGTATCACAAAGAACAAAGTCTATTAATTATTCCCAAAAAACAAAAATTTGTAAATAAAGTTGATTGAAATGTGTCACATATTTATTTCACATTTGTATTTAATATATTATATTTTTTGAATTACATTTAAATTACTAATTTTCGCCCCAAAAAGAATTCTTTAAACCCTTAAATAAAAACGTGAATGACACATTCTAAATAGAATTTAGAACCTTTTTTTAAAGAAACAATTGGATACAAATTTATTTAATGTTTTATTTCTTTTGGAAAAAAAAGTAAACAAAAACATATAAAAAAATTTTTGTGCTAAAAATTTTGTTGTTTGTAAGGAAGTAAAAAATTGCCTTTTTATAAAAAAAGTAACGCCTTATTTTGGCACGGTCTTTGAAACATTTTTTAAAAATATAAATAAAGTTAATAAAAGGGTGATCTTTAGGATTTTATTTTGTTGGATAATTCTATGAAATAAAATAAGTAAAATACAAATGAACTTAAATGAGCTTAAATTGAATTGCATGAGTTTGTAGTTTATGGAAAAATATAAAAAAAATTAGTAATTTTGTTTACGCATTTTTTGTATCAACTTTGAGATTTACAGTATGCTATTTGGGATCTGCTTGACCAAGAACGTGATTTTATTACAGTAATTTTCATTTTGTTGAAAGAAAAGCCCTACAGTAATTTTATAATTACGCAAGTTATGAGTCTTACTACAACAACTACCGTATCAAAATAAGTCATTATTAAGTATTACTGTATTTCTCCTGTTTTTAGGTTTTTAGCATTTATAAAAAATATAAAAATAAAGAGATGATTCATTTTTGCAAGCAAGGCTTGTTTATACCAAAATGTAAAAAATAGAAAACTTTTTGTAGCTTGTAAGTACTAGTCAGTACAAGGTCCTCCTCTTATAACAACTAGAAGAACTTAAACCTTAAATTGTCTTACATGTTGATAAAATAGAAAAGTGTATGTACCTTCTTTCTTCTATCTTTCTTTTCTGCAAAATTTAATTACCCAAATTTGAAAAATACCGCCTCCTTAAAATATATATATACTTATTTAATTGGTTTTTATTGTGCTAAATTCTTGGAAGCATTTTTTTCTTTGCTTAAAATTAAGACATTAAAATGGATGCAAAAGAAAAGAAAGGCCAAGAAACAGGCAGCAACAAAAGATAGATAGGATGCAAATTTTTATATGATGGCCATCAGCAGTTTTTTAGCTTGTTGAAGTAGTAAAAGGGCATTGATGATGAAGAGCTAGATATATATGTTGATGTTGCTGCAATTTTGGCATAAAAGATACATATATTTATTTATGTTAACTATCATATGGTTTTGATGAATACAACGACGACATCGATGATGTTGTTGTTGATGACTTTGTTGAAATTGAGAGTGGAATTACGTTGTTTGAACATTTTACATTTTTTATTAGTCGACGACAACATATACTTTGCAGCCTTTAGCATTTTAAATGGTTAAAAATTTCTCCTGAGGGAATTTTTCAGTTTATACTTAAATACTTAATTGAATTGAACTTTTAAGTTTGTTTTTCAGACATCTCAAAACCATGATTTTTATTAGACGAATTGAAAGGTTTTTGTAGTGTTACAGGAAACCTATAATATTTGAAACGTATAATCTATCTTTCTCACTTTCACTTTCCCTTAGTCATATGCTTTGCTTTTGATTGCTTTTTTTAAAACAAACCTCACATGGTTTTAAATTTATTCAAAAAATGAGAGAAAAAGATTAGTAATTTATCCTACAATATTTCCATACTGTTCCTTTCTCTCTCTCTCGAAGGGAAAGTTTTTGTTAGTCAAAATTCAATTATTTCATTTTTTTATTTATTGTTTTTAATTTATTTTTTTAAATAAATGCTTATTTTTAAAAAATCTTTTTTGCAAAACTTCCTAAACGAATCTTTAAAAAATTAAGTTAAAGTTTAATTTTTTATTTAAAAAATTGCTAAAAAATCATGTACGATAAATTTTAAGTATTTTTAGTACTACTTTTTATTACTCAAAGTTTCAAAGCTTAATTCAATTTTTCTATTATTTATTTTTTCTATATCTGTTCTCGTTATTACTTGTTTCTATTTTTAAGCACTTTGTTACATTATTTTTGGTGCTGCTGTGCTCTTTATATAAAAAAAATATTACCATAAATAAGGATTAGAAAATATTTTTAGTTTTGGTCAAAGAATACTTTTCTTTTTTGGCTGTCTTCTTCTTCATCACTTTTTCATAGCGAGACAAAAAACAAAACAAAGTCAGAAAAACTACGTCGACGATGTTCTTCGACGAAGATTAATCTCTATTTTTTGCCAAAAGGTAAAAACACAACAAAACAATGATCTTTTTATTATTTATTTATATTTATTTAAGGTCACCCAAAATACATTTTAATTTTATCTATATCTAAAAATAAGAAGATATATATCTTTCTTTTAATCTTTTTTGAGTTTATTCTTTGTGTCATTCTTTTCTTCAATCTTGGATTACGGTAAAGAGTATGACATATTTCTTTTTATTTATTATTATATTTTTTTCTGATGCGTAAAAAAAGTAAGTATGTATAAAAAAGTCTTCTTCTCAAATGTCTCACTCACACCCAACAAAAACAATCTTTACTTTTTTACTCATTTAACATCCATTTTATTTATTCCATCTCAATTTCCTGGTCTTGTTGAGGAAATTGACTTTGACTAAATACTTGTTTTAACAAATATTTTATTTTCTAGAAAAACTTTGTTTTACAAAAAAGGAAGAAGTTTTCCCTGGGGGTTTGATAGAGATGCAAAATGTAGTACCAATTTTTTTGACCATTTTTGTATATTTTTTAGTAATTATTTACATTACTTTTTTAGGTATTTTTAAAAATTAGTTGACTCTTAAAACGAATGTAAAATAAACTTTTGTCTCTTACAACGAATATTTTAGGTATCTCAGACGAAAGTTAACATTGTTAGTTTTTGAGTTGTTTCAATTTTGTGCAAAACTTTTTAAATTCTTTACAAAGCTTTTGTGTGCTTTGTTCTTTAAACACAATTATTTTATTTTAACACAATTATCTTTCATTTTGACATTCAAAAAGTTTACCTACCTCAAGGGCATGTTTTTTGTCTCTTCTTTGTGTTTTCTGTCTTTTACATTCTTTGAAAATTTAATCAAATTTATCTTTCCTTCAACTTTCTATACAAAAAAGCTTTTCTCTCTTTCTCTAATTATCTCATTTATACATGTAGTAGAATTCAATTCAATTCCAAATATATAAAAGTCCAAAATTTAATACAATAAAGAAATTTTTCTTAAATTTAACGTCAGATTTCTTAAACTTAATGCCCTTTTTTGTGAATGCCATGCCATAACGACCATTGCTGCCATCATCAACTTCTTTCATTGGCATCATAAGGGTTCCTTTCATTAAAAAAAATATATAATAAAATAATAATTCTTGGAAATATTTTTTGGCGCATTTTTGTGTCCTTAAAAAGTTTTTAATTTTTTTCTTGCAAAATACAATTTTCTTTATATTTTTAAACTTAAAAAATAAATAAAATTTCGTTCTTTTTCAACAAAATTAAATGTTTTTTATGCATTAAAAACCGACGTTTTTGTTATTTATTTTTTTATTTTGCAACTGTGCTTTTTAAGGATGTTGTTTTTTGGCACATTTTTTACTCATCTTTCAAAACTCTCTTTTTGGGGTACTGTAACTGAGTGAGAAAAAGAGTAAGAAAGACGAAACAGAAAAAACACGTGTTTTTAAAATAATATCCATGAGAGCTTTCTCCCTTCTTTTCTTCATCTGAGTAATAATATTGTATAGTATCTTTTTAATAACGCTTAAATTCATTTTTCTTATTACTCCTTTTTAATCTCTTATTTTTTCTTCATTTTTTCTATAGAAAAATGGTTTATAGTAAATCAAATGCCATAAAGTTTCTTAAATGGCGAATTTGTTTAGAGAAAATTAAAAAAGTAGTTAATATTTTGAATCCTTTCTTGCAAAAAATTGCATAAAACATTTTCGCCAAAACACAAATCCTTGTAATTCCTAAAAAATTTAATTTACTATTTTTCATCAAGTTTAAAAAGTCCAAAAATTGCACTTTAAATGTTTTTTTATTGAATGAGGAAAAACAATTGTTTGTGAATCTTCTTCTTTGTTTATTTTTGGGGTTTGTTTTTTCTTGCTGTTGTTGTTGCTGGAATGCGCCCAAAAATAAAGAAAAAGTGTATTTGACGTATAAATAACAGGGGAGTACTACTGAATGGAAGAAGGGAAGGCGATGCCATTTATATATATTAGCATTACAATGAAAAACCAAAAAAAGACATTGATATCAAAAAAGAAAGAAGAAAGTTGTTATTGAAAAATATATGTAATTGTTTTAACTTTATTAGCTTCAATTCCATTTCTTTCTTTCTTAAACAATAGTTCAACCCATGATCTTTAAATTTAGAAAAAAAAGCGAAAATGCCCTCAGAGAAGAATGAAGAAGGAAAAGAAAAGGTTTCCGGTAGCAAAAATGAAACTTTCTATTCTTCCAAAGTTTGAGATTTTTTTACACACTTTTTTTGTCATTTTCAAAGGAGGGCAACAATCCGTTAACAAATTTTTTGCCACATTTTTGAATGTTTTTGCCCCTGAAAAAAAGGCTAGCTTAAAATATGCATTTTTTTCTTCTGATATGACGCATATATTTTTTTTCAGGGTGGAAAAATCTCTGTGAAAAAAAAGTGATGAAGAGGGATAACTTTTTTTGATTCCCACGACTTTTTTTCTTTTATTTATGCCTCCAGGTTTATTTAAAAGGAGTTAAAAATGGAAGCTTTTTCTTTTTTTTGCTATTTTAGAATCACATTGTAGCAAAAAAAGTACCACGTCAAATACGTCTACTGGCTAGTCCGAGGTCAAGTGATTATTTATTTTTTTTATAAAAAAAATTATTATTAGATTTTGCAAATATCTTTTTTAGGGAGTTGTTTTGTTAATGCTTTTTTTAAAAGCATTTAATAAATTTAATAAAATTTTAAAAGGCGTTCTTCCTCGTTAAATTCATTCGTTCAAAAACATAATGTTCTTTCTTGCGCGTCATAAAAAAACATTCTTTCTTTTATAAATTTTCTTAATTGACTTAACTCCCCACTTTTTTTTAAAAAAAAATCCAACGTTTTTGTCTCATTTCCCTCCATCCATCCCTTCGAAGGGCCCTTCCAGGCATGAAAGCAGCTTCTTTTCATCTGTAGTTATCCTTTCTTTCTTCTTTCTTGAAGTCAATGTTTTAATAGTTTAAAAAACCATATTCCAAAAAAAACCAAGTCAATGGCTTCATTCTTCTTCTTCTGAAACCTTCATCATTATTTTTTTGTGTCTTCATAAAAAATTTTTTCTTGAGAATCTGTAATTTTTATTTTCTTCATCTGAATAATTTTTTTTTTACAAACTACAAATTTTTTATGTTATTTTTTCACGCGAATTTTCGTTTGAAAAAAATAAATGGCAAAAACAGATTTTCTTAAAGTTCGTTCATTTGCTGTCTTTGAACTTTGTGATATTTTGTTTGTTTTTATCATTTTCTTTAATAACTAATTTTTTAGAAGAAAAAAAACAGATACAATTCAGACAGAAAAAGAAACGATGACGATGAATGACCTAAATTCAGATTATTTTATTTCGAATGAAACTGCTGCTGAAATTGATGGCTTTCAATCTTTGGATATTAAGCCTCCGCCGGTTCCACATTGGTGCTTTGATTTTATAATATTTTATCGTTCATTTGATGATGAACAATCAAAGCAGGTTGTCTCAGATTTGGAAGATTATTCAAGATTCAGTTTTGCCGTGAATGGCGTAGTTTCCACTCTGCTTGCAATATTTGGATTAATTGGAAATTTTTTACTTGTTCATCAAATTTATCATACAAGATATTTTTCTCGACGGTTAGCGTGCCATTTAGTGATGTTATGTTGTTGGGATATGGCATTACTTTTCTCTTGTCTTTTTACCTATGGCATTTCATGCCTTTATTACGGTATAATTCCATTTGTTGGAATTGTTGCATATTTACTGTATTTCTTTCAACCATTTGCATCTTTTTGTATCACTGGTACAATTTGGCAGGTATTAGCAATTACGGTAGAAAGGTAATTATTTTTAATATTTTTAGTCACTATTTATAGCTAGATAGATATATGACTTTAATTAAATATATATGCCACCTATCTTGAGATATATTAAAATCCTTTTTTTAATAATAAAATGTCGTCAAAAAAAGAATTCTATTTGAACTTTTATGCGTATAAACAAATGAAATTGCTAAAAAACATATTTTGCTTTAAAAAAACACATACATATTTTTGTAGTGAAAAGATTAATCTTTTTTTAAAAATTGACCAAAAATAGTAATACAGGTCAACACAAGGATTTATGGAATAATAATAAAAATGTTCAAAACAAATCCAAAGAACAAATTTTAGATATATGGCCGTCTCGCGACCTTTAGAACAACGAACTCGAAATGCACAATTTAGTGTTCGAGCAATTTGTGTTGGGATTGTTGTGTTTGCGGCATTTTTAAATATGACCCCAATGATTTTTGAGCATGAATTAACTGATTGTTATGAAATGATGCCGAATCATGACTACAAAATTCGAACAATGATTATTCCAAAACCTGTGATATATGTGCAATATTATGCCATTTGTAAGTTTCACTCTTTTGTCACAAACAAACGTTAGAGTAATTTTAATATATTACAGTAGTACATTTGGTTCCGGATATCATTTTTCGAGCTCCATCCCCGATTATTTTAATTGCAATTTTGACAGTTCGAACTTTGCAAATTTGTTCAAATCGAACAATTGGAATGCAGACAATTCATGCCAGACGAAATGTACCATACATGCTTACAGTAAGTCTAATTTAAACTGTTTTAACAAAAAATTTAAACTGTCTGGCAGTTAAAGTTTACAAGTACAATACCACTTGTTAAATCATTAATCTACAATTATTGCTTCTTAATTGAAAACCAATTTTACAGATTCTAAATATCAAATTTATTTTGTGTAATACCCTGTACATGTTTAATACAATTTTGATGGAGGTTCTTGGTTACGGTGGAAAAGTTTCGTAAGTCCATTTTTTCTTTTTTCTTTTTCAATATTTCTATAACTTTTTAATAAGTTTAAAAAAGAAACATCAAAAAAGTGCCTTCATTTTTTCTTTAAAAAGAAACACGGAAACAACAATGAAAAAATATAAAAACCCTTTTTCGCACTTTTGATCTTAAACAAAAGAATTCACGTGTTTTGGTCAATTTTCTTTCTATCTTTTTTTTCTGCCTGGAGGGGATATATTAAAATTGGTTATAGTTTTTGCCAATTTTTTCCAAGAATACAAAAAAAGAAAGAAAGAACAAAAGTTAAATGAATGTTTTAACTTATGCAAGAATTGAAAAATATAATGGTGTTATAGTTTAGTTTAGACGACAGAAACATTACTTTTTAACAAAAAAAAAGTAAAAAACCCTTCAAAGAACAAACATTTTCGAAAAGATTAAGAAAATATTTTACATGGAAAAGTGAGATATTTTAAAGAGTTTGTAAAAGTTAAGCCAAAGCACGTAAATTGTTTTTATGAAATCTATGTTTGTGTCTGGGTCTAATTTCCCCTAAGGGAAGAACCTAAACATTCAAATAATAATAATTAACTTGATTTAAAAAGCAAATGTACATATTTTCAGAAGCACTCAAACAGAACTTGAAATAAAGCAATATTTGCAATCTTTATATCTCACAGATTTCTCCAATATGCTTCTCGCAATTCATAGTGCCACAAATTGGTTAATCTTTTATCATTGGCCAAGTTTAACAAAAACAAAGAAATACTCAAACTTAACCTTGACATCCCACAATAATTCAAAGACACAAATTATCGATCCTGAATCCGCTGAACTTTTGCTTTCAAGATTTTCAGCAAATAAACGTCGAATTTGCACAGAAATGTTATCTACCGTAAGCTATTATTTGTTTATAACAATGAAAATATTTAAATTTTGTTGTTTTTATAGTTATGTATGGATGCCCCACATATTGCTTCATTGTGCGTGGGAAAGGATTATTCACAATGTAAAACAAAGGAACATTTTGCACAACATATTAAAATTCAAAAGCATGGCGCACAATTAGCTGATATTATAGGTTCGGAATAATCTCCAACTCTTTTAAAACAACTTTTACATTTATACTTATTTTTAGAAGGAGTTTTGTTAAGCTTAACAAATAAAAATTCTTCAACTGGAGAAATTCGAGAACATTGCCGAAGTATCGGATATCAACATTATGAAATTAATTTGCATTGCAGTGCACAAAACTTTAAGCTTGTTCGGGATGTCCTTGTTTATGCAATTACACAATCAAATTATCCAAAGTAAGCTTATAAAGATTAAAGATTAAATTCAACATATGACTAATTTTAGATGGCACGGAAGTAAAGTTTACCAAAGTGGAACGGCAAATCTTCAAAAAACTTTTATTAAAGTTTTTAATTTTGCCCTTAGAGAAATGAAAAGTGGTGCCCTTTGTGCCGTTGTAGATGCATCACATCCAGTAAGTGCCATTTCCAATATCTATCGGCAATAAGCTTATATCCATCATTCTTTTAGCATCTTCGACAAAAATCCGTTGATCGAACATCCTCTACTAAACTTTATGACAAAGTAAATACCGTAACCCTACCAAAAAAGCCAAATGGAATCCTTCGAACCTGTGAATCTCTTTCATTCATGTTTCCCCGAGCACCAAGTGTTGATCTTCAAACCCCAACAACAACTTCAACATCCCCTCCAGGTTCAAGAGATAGTCGAATGCCACACCCAACTGGCAAATCTCATTCCTTGGATACTGAAGATCATACATTTCGAAATGGTTTTCTCGCCCAACCAAATGCTGTAAGCATTTATGATCTTGATCAATTAAAATTTACTGATTGCTGTAATGGCAAAACTTATGTTATTTAATTAATAGTCTCTCTCTCTTTTTGTATTTTTGTAAAAATTCTGAAAATCATATTTTTTGATATCAACTTTGATATTTTTACGGGTACATTCTTTTTAATATACATTTAATAAAAATTTGTAATAAACTTTAAAATAATTGAATTTTAAACATTAACAAGCAGAAACAGAAGTAATAAAAATTCAGCAAAGAAGAAACAACAACTTTAAAAAAAACTGTAACTTCTTTCACAAACAAAAGACACTCCTAACGCGAAAGAAAAAAATGTGGCGCATAAAAATTTTTTGAAAAGTGTGCCGAAGCTTCGTATAATTTTTTTCTAACAAACAATTAAAATTTATCTTCAAAATGGCTTTATCAGCTAGTAAGTTTTATTTATGCTAAATTAAAAGTTGAAAATGAGTTTTTAGAAGATTTTCCAAAATTGATAACAACTTTCAAAACCAAAGCTGAAGAACTTGGACAACTCGATTATGATGCCTCGCAAGCAATTATAGATTTGCATGATGCTGAAGATATTGCACATAAAGAAATTAAAATTAGATTCAAAGAAATCTGTGAAGCTGATTATTATCGATATGTAAGTATTTTTTACATTTAAAACATGTTGTAAATATATATTTTTTAGAAAAATGCTCCTGTACAAGTTGGTAATTTTCCACCTCAACTTGATCTTGCTCATTTCCAAAAAAAACTGAATGAAACGAAAGCTTCAAAGCTCGAAAATAAGAATTATGAAAATCAAATTAAGCAACAAGTCGATGAAAAGAAGAAACAAATTGCTGAAATGGAAGAATCTTTGCGAAAAAAGCTTGAAATTATCAAATCTGCTAAAAAATCATTTCTTTAACTTTTTTATAAATATTTTTTTCTTTATACTATTATTATTATTCAACAACATAACAGTAAAACCTATTTCTTTTCAACAAAATTATGATTACTTTTAACGACAAAATTTGAAATACCACATTGCAGTTGTTATAGCACTAAGGGAGAACCAAGTCAGAAGATAATTTAAATGTTCATTTCTTACAGTAATATTTGTTTGACCACCAATTGGACCATTTCTTTGTGAAGATTCAAATGTTGCTTCGAGATAAACTGGTAGCGCATCACAATGATTTGCCATTTCTTCAAAATTCTTGTAATACCATACATTTCTTTCTGGAATATTTTCACCAACAAATTGTGGTCTCTAAAAAGTTGAAGATGAAAAGGCAGAATGATAAAAGAAAAAGCTCACATTTTCGGTTTTTCGAATAACAGCTTCAAGAACAATTTTAGAAGAAGGTGGTGGAGGAATTGCATGTAGCTGAGAATGTGATAACCAGCCACGATTTACCATAACAATATGACTAAAATATTATACAGTATATTACAGCTATAAGTAGTAAAAACATACTTTGTATTTTCAATTTTGAAAGGAGTTATTACATGTCCACCATGTGAACTTGATGATGCATCCCCAGCTAATCCAGCTTTCTTTTGCTTGAAACCTTTATCAAATCGACCCCGAGGTGCAATAATAAATTCCTTTGAAGGTAAATATTCTCCAAGTAACTTGACTTTTTGATATTCATATTTTTCAAGATTCTGTATATCATGAAGTGGGAATTCAATTGCTTCTTTTGTAGTTTTTTCTTCCAATTCTTTGATTAAAGCTAATTTCCATTGAAGCCGTTGTAATTGCCAACATCCAAGCGCAAAGGCACTTCCAGGAACAATCTAAAAAACAACTTGAGATTTGCAAATAAACTTTTTCGTTCCTTTGAGAGTCATAAAGCCTCCTCACTTACCAAAAGTAATAAAGAAGTTGCATCAAATTTCTTCTTTTTATTATCTCTGCCCCCAGAATTTTTACCACCAGAATGATCATTTAACTAAAAGAAATCTCTTACTTTTATTACCAAACTTTTATCTAAAAATAAATTCTTGTTGCAAATACCTTTATAATATTTTGGCCATGCTTTTCACGATTTGGAAATCTTGATTCATGTAAAACAGTACTACTACTGCTGCTGCTATTGTATCTGCAAATCTTTGAACAAGTTGGAAGAGATTTTGAAAGATATCGGATAACAAAAGTATTCATTTTTGTGAAATTTTTTCTGTTGAAAAGTTTTTTTAATGTTTTTATCAAAGTTCATTTCGCTGCAAGACTTTTTGACATTAGTTTGTGGTTTTCAAAAATTATACTGTAGCAATACAAAAGTAATATTACTACTACACAAAATCTTGGCCAATATTAATTTTACTATTATTTATTTTTACAAATAAAAATCTTTTTTAAACTCACGTCATTTAATAATTATTTATTAAACAATTATCTTTTATTATTATCATCATTATTTATGAGTCCAAAATTATGACAAAGAACAAAACATAAAACAAAGCAAAAATGCGTGTTTGTGAGAGAATTTTCTTTTGCAAAAGCTTTCTTTTGATTTATTTTTCTTTAAAAGTATGGGAAAGTTTATTGTTGAGATGAAACATGGATGAATAAATTTAATACAAATATCAAAAACACAAAATTTAAGCTTGTTTGGAGTTGAGATAATTTCATTTATAAAAACGTGTCAAATTCAAAATTATTACAGTAGTAAATCATGCTTATTATCTTAAATCTCGTTATAACGAGATTTAACATTTTTCAGGTCGTTATAACGACCTGAAAAATGTTAAATTTCAAATTTTGGAAATTTTAACCCCTACAATTAATATAGTATTAACTCAAAATTACCAAAAATTAAAAAACTTGTTTATGTTTCTATAAATTAATTTTGGAGATAAGGATTTTATTTTTTTAAAAAGTTTTGTTTTAAATGTTAAAGACTTTTTTTATATTTTCATACTCAAAAAATAAAATTACGTGAAATTCATGCTTCAAAAAAACAATAAGGAAATGAAAAGCAATAAAGTTTTACAATCGAACCTCAATTTTGCGCGATCCAAGGGACCGAATAAAAATAGAGGTCCACGTAAAATCGAGGTCCGATTAATATGGGCTCTTTGTTGAAGAGACCACAGACAAAGGCGCGTAAGATCGAGCTTCGCGTAAAACTGAGGTTCGGCTGCATTTTAAAAAAAGTCATAAAATTGATAATGGTGGCATGCAAATTTCACGCTTTTCAACCAATTATTCATTCGAAAGATCATCGCTTTCCTTTCCTTTGAATTGAGAGCATGTTAAACATGTCGCAATGGCGCAGTGGAGAGTGCAGAGGATTTCCAAAGTTAAGGCACCTTACGAGGTTATCAAGTGGGTTCGTTCCCGCTTGATGGCAGTTTCATGTTCTCTTTGAGATATGAACTGGGCACATGTGTTTAGGGTTCACATTAACCAACGTACCCCTAGGAAATCTCTCTAGCCCTCTGTCGATGCTCACTCGAAAACACGGCCACGGCAAAACATAGGTAGTCCTGTGAGATATCATCGTAACCCGGTGATAGGGCTTTGATGGTTGTCACACACCTATTGACATTCTGCGACTTCGCGTACAGCTGCCGAGTCAGATCTGTAACCCTTTCTACACTTAGATTGGGCGTCTGTCAAAAACCTTTCGGGGTTTTGGTGCAAGTGTGATACTTCCTAGGAAGTGCATGTTTTTGAATAAATTTTTTTTATATTTTTATTCAAAAATATTTGCATTTTTAGAATGATGCATTTTTTTTTATCAACGATAAAATAATCACTTTTTTATTCTTGTGAAAAAAACAATAAATAAACAAAGAGAACGCACATTCTTGTGTGTACAAAAAAATGGTTTGAAAAAAATCCTCCACTATTCGAGAATTATACGGTACATATAAATTTTTATACCCAAGTCTTAAAAAGATGACCTTTATTGAAAAAAAGCTAATAGGTCAACTTTTTTGAAAGTACCATACTTAAAAGATAGACTTTAAATGAGATATTTGGTATGAAATGAATTCCCAAGACATATTGGAACATTAAAGGATATGGGTTATTACATATTATAACTTCCAATACCTACACCGAAATCATCTTTTGTGAAAAAAGGCCGACTTTTTTAGGTTTAGAATCCGGAGTAATTCTATGATATAAGAGTATAATATACCAATGGACTCGCCAATGTCTATGGAGTCCAAACATATTCAAATTATACCGATATTATATTTTTTATTTTTTTTTCATCTAAAAAGGTTGACCTCCCCCAAATTTTTCTTTATAAGCTTGTGTTCAGATATCATTTTCTACATTTAAAACCGTTACTGTAGCTTTAAGACTGACAGTAATAATTCTTAAACCATTTCGTAAAGACAGAACACTTCAATCAAAGCAATAAATAACTTTTATTTTTGTTAGCAAAAAAAATTAATGCAACAAAATCGTAAAAATAATTATTTAAAGCTTTGTTTTTAGTGTAATACTTAATACTTGCTGTTGTCTTTCATATAGCTGGGTATATCCCCTCATAAAGTTAAAGTTTTGTGACGAACAAATGAAAACTTTAGTTTTTTTATAAAAATAAAATTTTCACCCACATAAAAAGATGGGGCGGAGCAGTAATTCATTTATCTGCGGGTTTTACTTTTATATATATTCAAAAGGGGTCAATTACAATAAATAAAAAGAAGGCAGAAAAGAAAGATATATAAATATTTAAATGCCATTCGGATATTTTGGGTAAATTTAGTGCGTAAAAAAAGTAGTTTCTTTTGCGTTGTTTTTGGTCCTTTTTGAGTAACCAGGTCACGCTTCAAATATCTTTTAGTTCAAACGTCAACTTTCAAAAAAGGACATTTTATTATTTCTATATATTTAAACATTTAATTTTTATCAAATGTTAGAAAAATGTTCGCAATGAATTCTTCATTTTGTTTTATTACAATTTTTGCTTTCATTGGTATGTTTAATTTTAATTGCTTTTTTAATTTGTAGTTAAATTTATCAGTATTTTTGAAATTTTTTTGATAGTAGGAGCTACTTTTTTGGAAACTGGGGTACTGTAGTTAAGATTATAATATAATGGAATAATAGATAAAGATACTGTAGATGTTCGTAATCTTACACTTCTACAGTAGCATTGACAGTGTAAAATTAATAACGTCTACAATATCTTAAGCTCTTGTCCCATTAGAACAATTTTAAACATTTCATTGTTCAAAATTATTTTTTGTAGAAAGTCCTTTTATTTTTGTTACGCTTCTTAATTCAAACCGGAAAGTTGCCATTTTGCTATGGCTATTTAAAAAACAAATTAACGCTATTCCTAAAAATAGAAACTTGTTTATCAAACGTTGAAATCCAAATTCTTTTCGGAAATAAATTCCTTATCTTTTTCCCGAGAAACGTCATAGAATCCTTCTAAAAGTGTAAAAGCTTGAACACCATTAAAGAATTAATCCCTTTTTACAAAATTCTTGGAACACATTTGTTTATTGTTTTTAAAAATATTTTATTTCTTTTAGCATTATTTATTTGTGTTCAGTCATTTCCAACAGAATTAAGGGATGGTGTCAAAAATTCACAGGATACTGTATATTTAATTCCAAGACATGTAAGTATATTTATTATCTTTGATAGTAATTTGTGGTGGATTATTACTGTATAATTATTTAAACAACAAAAAAATTTTAGTCCAAAAGAAACAGCATTTATGGCCTTTATCGATATATTCCAAAAATGGATGAAAATAAAATTAAAAAGGATTACGATGATGCCTTTGAAGGCGGATATGCAAGATATTATTTTACTGAATAATTTATATTTTTTTTTAATTTGTAATTATTTGTTTGGTTTATTTATTTTATAAATAATAATTAAACTTTGTGAATTCCAAAATGTGCTAGCCCGATACAGTTAGCTGATTCACACACAATAAAACTACTAAAAATACAGTAGTCGTAGAAGCTATCGATTACAGTATGCACTAAAAAAATTGTTTCAAACGTAATTTATTTCCAGTATTTACAAACAAAAATACGAGATCATTATAAAAACCAAAACAAAACAGTTATAACAAAATTAACGATAAGTTCTTCCTTTTGCCACAATTTCTTCAGGTCGTAAAACTCGAGCTGCAACTTTTGCATCACCCAAAACGGAATGAATTTTTCCAAGTTCTCCAATAATATCCGGTAAACTTGCTGCATCTTCAATTTTTTCTTTTTTAGCTTCCAAATATTTTGATGAAAGATGTAATTCATTTCGGATTTGTCGAATCTTTTGTAAATACCAGTTAAGATCAAGTTTACGCTAAAAAGTAAAAGAATACAAAATTCTACAGTATCCCAGAAAAACGAACCTCTTCAGTTTTAACTTTTTTGATATCTTGAATAACTTCATTTGCATAATCACGAGATTTCAGAAGATTTTTAGAGATTTCTGCCAAAGTTTTTGCAACACTGCTTGCAACAGGTGGATTTAAAGCAATTGAATTTTCGCTTGTATCACTGAAAATAAAACCAATACAAACAAAACAAAAGAATTCAAAAAAAACAAACCCATTTTCTTCAGTCAATTTGATTTTGTGCAATTTGTTGTACGCATAATCAAAATTTGAAACAACTTCTGGACCACTTGAATCTAGCCGATCCATTAAATATTGATGAACCCGAGCAGAAAAAAATGGTGGACATTCAATTATCTGTGGATTGCTAAAATTTCAATTATTTTACTGTAGATCTAACAGAAAAAAACTAACTTTTTGTAAATCTTTTCAAGAACAGCTTTCAAATAACTTGTATAACTTTTTAGTTTACTTTCAACTTTCGTGAAACGATCTTGTAGGTTTTTGTTTTGATTGAGTAAATCAGCGTTATCCTTTTTCAAGGAATCAAAATTTCTTGTCAATTTTTGATGATCTGCTCCAACATGATTTTGAGTAACTCGATGGGAACTTCCAAGATTTGCATTTTCGAGATCACTTTTTAATCGTTGACATTCAGCATCCAAAAGTTCAACTTCATCAATTCTTTCGTCCAACTAAAATTTAATTGTAAATAATTAATATTCTAAAATTAAAAACTTGCATCTTTTTGCATTTCATCATTGATTGCTTTCAAATGGATATAAGCTTCAGACACTTCTTCTATCTAAAAACTTCACTCAAAATATGTAGTCTTCAAAATAATAATCACAAACCTCTTGTTTAGCAATTTCAAGCTGCCGAGTCGCTTCAGCTAAAGCATTACTTTTAGCTTTGATTGATTTCTTCGCTTCAATCAACGCTTCAGATAATTGTTCCACATCATTTCCCTGCCGGGAATTCTCATATTTCTCTTTCATGTCATTGAAATCTTCTTCCAAATCTCGTAATTCATTTTGAAGAGTAATCTTTTCATCGGCAAGTTCTTGAACTCGAATTGTTAATCGTTCAACATCATTTTTAGCAGGTTGAAGTTTTTCTTGAGCTTCATTTTTCTGTAAAATTTCTGCAGCAAGTTTTGTTCGAAGTGCTTTAACTTCATTCAACAAAGATTCCATTGTTTCTTTTGCAGCTGCTGTAGTTGGAGGTGGTCCACCAAAGATATTTGGAGAAGGTGTTCGATTCAAGGTTCTTTCAAGCTCTTCAATTCCAGCCAAAGCACCTGTAACATCATTAACAGTTGCATCCAAATCAAATGTAATATTTGTAATTTGTCGTAAAAGTTCATGAAATTCTGCATTTTCAGATATTCCATTTATTCCTTCTAAATAATGTGGAAGTTTTTTTAAATGAAAAATCAAAGGTTGAAGCAATTTCTTGAAAGCTGAAACACAATTGAATGCTTCTGTCACATCTCGGGTAGTATAATTTGGAGCTCCATCAGATGATGATGTGCTGTTACTATCAACACGAATTCGAGATCGTTCATGTTCAAGCTAAAAGAACATTATAAATACAAGTAAAAAAACAAAATCTTAAAACAAACTCTTTCATGAAGGTGTGATACGGTATCTGGACCATCATCAATGCCATTCATAATCTTTTCAATTTCAACTCGAAGAATATCATTTCTTTGCCATTCTGGATCAAGTAATCCCAAATCAGCTTTTAATCTTTCAGTTAAAAACTCTTTTGCAGAAACATTTTTCCCAGATAATCCAGCCTAAAAAATATCCAATAAAGTATAGTATGAAAATATAAAACATACAGGAACAAATTTTTCAAGATCAACAATTATTTCATCTCTTTTCTTCAATTCAGCCATATAATAAGCTTCCATTTCATCATATCTTTTTTGATTCTCTTCATCAATTTCCCGCTGTTCTGCAAGATCCAACTTTTCATCTGCATATTGTTTATTTTCAGCTCGAAGAGCTTCAAGTTCAGCATTTAAAGCAGCAATTTGTCTTTCATAATCTTCGGCAGAACGATTTACAGCTTGAAGAGTCTCTAATTCAGCAGTTAAAGTATTAATTCGAGATTGATATTCTGCAGCAACAATTTGCTCAGCTTGTTCAATTGCAGCTCTTCCACTTCCATCTTGGATAACTGAGTTTTCAAATTCTTGTCGAATTGATTGCAGCCTTTGATCGTATTCTTTTACAGTATTACAATGCTTTTTGGATGTTTCAGCAAAATATTTTCTGCATTTCTCTAATTCTGCTTGTAAATATTCAACTTCATATCTCTTTTTATCATATTCTTCTCCAAGTAACATAAATTCTGTTGTAATATCTTTTCCTTTAGCATTTCGAAGACGAGGTAATTGCCGACGAAGAAGTCGAATCTCGGTTTCTAATCTATCAATCTCTTCATCTCGATCAACTTGCTTATTGCGAACTTGATTTTTTACTGTAAAAAGATAGTTATAGATTGTTTAATATTTTTAAAGAACTTACAAGTATTCAAAATTGATGGAACTGTTTCACTTGTAATTGTAGAATCATCTTCTTGTAAGCTAAAAAGTAAAAATAAAAATATTTTAAGCAGGATTAAAACAATATTTCTTACATGGAATGTGGCATTGTTAAGTTGACGTTAATCGAAAAACATTAAATTCTAAAAAATATGTTAGAATTGTTGATCGATGGAATTGAGAGTTACTAATAAAAAGTAAATTTGCGTCGTTTTTTTGTAGAAAACGCAAAATTATATTTCCCGCCATGAAATTTTCTTTGAAAGAAAAAATAATTTGCATTTGGACACTTTTTTTGTGCCTCGAAAAAAAGGTGCCGCCTTTTGTGTGATTGTTTTCATGAAATTTTTGAGAAACTTTTTTTTTATGTTTTTACATCAGATGTCTTTTTATGAAATTTAGGACGCAGTCCTAAAAAGTGAAACACAAGTAATAAAAAGATTTGTCCCAAATTTAGTCAATTGATAAAAAACACACTTGAAGAAGGCGATCCTGCTTTGTATTTTTGTTCAAAAAATGATTACAGTTTCTCAAAGGCTCATGTCATTCAATCTACAATTTTATGCACAAAATCTGCAAATTATATTTTTGGTTCGGAAACTCAAAATTATCGTCCCAACATTTATAATAAACTTTTTACTGTTATTTTATCTTTTTTCTGATTTCCATTGTACATTTGTTCAGGTTCAAGATATAATCGATGATGCAAGTAATTCAGATGCTGTAATGGTAAATTACCAACGCAAATATTTTGGGAATAAAATTTGACTCAAAATTAGGAATTGCCAAACAATTTTTTTATGTGAAGATGTTTGACAATGACGACTTGATTACTGTAGTAAAAAAATGATAAGGTCCCGCCCGGACTCGAACCGGGGTTAGTGGATTCAAAGTCCACTGTGATAACCGCTACACTACGGGACCGATGCTTCACAACCCCTCCATCAGCAATATTCTGAAATTATTGCTAACAGTTTTCGTCGATCAAAAAAAAATTTTGCGAAGAAAAAATGATCAAAGTAAGCAATTCGAAATGTGTGTCTGTTAGTCATTTTTTGGTGGTTGCTTTGTACTATTTTTAGATAAACTATCTTTGTCATCAGTTAGACAAAGAAGCAACAAAAAATCCAAAGGATTGAATTTGTTGAACTACTTTTAATTACAAAATTTCTTATTTTAGATGTGACTTTGAAACATTTCATGCATTTTAATTTAAACATTTATTGAATATTTAATTTTAAAAAATAAAAGTGATTATCTTACAAAATAAAATAAATATTTACAAATTACTGTAATTGTTAAAAAAATTGACAAAACTAAAGCTTAACAATTTTACATTTAAGTTCATGTTTGGATTTAATTAATCCTCCTGTGGAATCAAGTTCAAGAGGCCATGAAAATTTTTGATCAGCAGGAATAAATTTGAATTTTTTGATTATCCATGCCAAAGTCACCCGAAGTTCGTATTCGGCAAATCGCATTCCCAAACAATTTCTTGGTCCTGCTCCAAATGGAAGGAATGCCATTGGATGCCTTGCGGCAATTTCATCTGGCATAAATCTTTCTGGAATAAACTCTTCAGGATTTTCATAAATTTCAGGGTCATGATGGATGGCATAAATTGGTGCCGTAAATGTTGAACCTTTACAAAATTTAACTCCTTGAACTTCAGTTTCTTTTTGGCATAAACGATTAAGCCGGGTTGCCGGAGGGAAAATTCTCAGGGTTTCATCAATGACGGCATTCATGTAAATAAATTTTGAGACATCATCATATCCAATTTCATTTTTATCTCCAAAAATTTCATTTACTTCATCCCGGACTTTATCTTGAACATCAGGGCGTTGTGAAAGAATGTATGAAACAAAGTGAAGGGTTGTTGCCGTTGTTTCATATCCGGCCGCAAGGAAGATAACCAATTGTGCCAAGATCTCCATTCTAGATAACGATCGTTTATTCACTTTTTCAACGGTTTCAGAAATGATATCGGCATCTTCTTTCGAGAATTTTGTTTCATTCTCTTCCATGGCATTTAACAAAAGTTGTACGGCATCATTGTATTTCTAGAAAAATAGAAGGTAAGATAAATGAAGGTTTCTAACTTTTAAGCTGAAGTCAAAAAGTTATTTTCGATTGTTTGAAAAAAATGCCATTGATAGGGACGATTCTTTTGATATCTATTTTAACGAGTTGCTTCTCTGATGTCTGAATTGTATCTTAAAACGAAAAACGTTTTCGTTTCAAGATACAATTCAGGCATCAGGACAGCTCAATAAACAAAACATTCAAGGGATAAAATTTATCTTCAACTTACATCTTTAGCTTCAGGATCATTTAATCGTTGTTGCATCACTTCTGATAAAGCTTTGGTGAAGAAGGTATCAACATCATGTTGAATAACGGAACGTTTTGTAATTTGTTGGTAATACTTACAAAAATTTGGAAAGGTTACTGTAATATAGTTATTTTTAAATCAATTAAAAATGCCTATAAATCCTTACACAACATAATAATTGAAGGTGACATTAATTTGACATCAAATAACTTTTTTGAGAAATAAAGTAACGGGACATCAGAACCATCAGATTGAAGGCTGTTAAAATTTGAAGCAAAAACACAGCGCCCAATTACGTTCATTGTTAGCTTTGAGAATGTGCTAAAATTGCATCATTTTTAATGTTGGCAACATAAGAATGGCAGCAGGCCTAGAAAAGCACCGAAAAGTCTGGAGCTTTACGTTTTGCAAGCAGCGCCGGGCTTTGATTTTAAGAAATCAGGAAGAAAAAAAGGAGTTCCACATGAAAAATAAAAAAATAGAAAAACTCCGTTAATAAAACTTAATAAAACCCCGTCTTTGGCAAAAACCCTCTGGGCTATTTTTTATTGGCCCGGGTCAGGCCCCCAAAACGTTGGCCAAATTTAAAAAAACATACTCTTTCAATGGAATATCAGATCCATTTTTTGCAAAGGGCTCCAAAAATTGGCAAAGTTCTTCGGCACAAAAGTTCATTGATGGCAAAAGTTTTTTCATTTTTCCCGATGTAAAAGCCGGAGTACAATGTTGACGAATTTTTCGCCATTCATCGCCTTCTTTAACGGTCAAAAAATTTCCTCGAAGACTTTCAGGTACCATTGCAGATCGGGAAATATCAAATCGATCAGGAAAAGAATCAAAATCTTTAATTAAAACTTGTTTAATGAAATCTAGATTTGTTGTTGTGTAATCTGGAGTTCCCTGGTACACTGAACCAAAAGAATTTCGTCCAAATTCTTTGAAATATGTTTGATCATAAAAAATTAAATTTTTGAATAATTGTAGGATATTTCCATAAAAGATATTCCCCTTAGGGGTTGGAATTCCTTGCTTCTTCCAATAATTGTTACAATGATCAAGATACCTAAAAAAAGTTACATTGTTACTGCAGGGGTTACGGTAATATAAGATACAACATACAAATAAAGTGATGTAATAGTACCAACCAAAATTGTAACAGCTGGTAAAATTGGGAATAAATGAAACATGAAATATACCCATACTCCAAAAGTTAGCAAAACTTCTCCAGGTCCAATAAGATGAATAAATGCCATATTTTTACCCAAAAACTATAAATCAAAAAAGAGAACTTTTTTAAATTTTCAAGAAAAAAATGCTCTTTTTTACAAAAAAAACAATTCACAAATCAATGATTGAAATGTAAACTACATCGAACTCCAAACAACAACCTTTCCTTTAAATACGATTTTTTTGAGGAGGAAATTAAGAGACATAAAAAAGACACAACTTTTTGGAACGAACTTATGCGCGCAAGAAAATTAATGTCACATTAAAGTATCAAAAATTTTGCTATCTTCTTGTTATTTTATCTTATCATGTGACAGTTATTGATTGAAAATTTTTATAAATCATTATCAATTTAATGGCATTGGCAGATGAGATAAGATAAAATATGCCAAATGAATATATTCAGATTTTTTTTCAAAAAAATTTTCAGAGCCAAAAATCATAAAATAGGTTCATTTTCTCTGCCGTCTCTCTTTTTGTCCAGTCTCTCCATTTACAAAAAAAACATGAAAAAAATTACAATTTCGAACCAATTTCGATTCTAAAAACTATTACATGTTACCGCTTTATAATATATTATGAATAATTATTGCACAATCTTGTGCTTCTCCTTTTTTCTTTTCAGCTTAAACTTCTTCAAAAAAAAGCAACAACAAAAGTGACGTTTAAGAAAAGGTCAGCTTCAATGAACATCCAATTTCAATTCAATTTGCACTTTTATACCTCAGATGCTACAAAATGCTTGTAAAAAGCATGTGTTATTTTTATTTTCTTAGATGCGGAAAAGGTTCATGTTAAAAACTAAAAGAGCTGTTTTTTGAGTAATTTTAAAATGCCCTAAAAATTATTATCAGTTTAGACAATATGAAAGCAGATTGGAACAAGAATTATTGTTGTTGTTGTTAGTTCCTAACATTTCTGGAATACTTTAAAGTGAAAGATATCCTGGAAATTCGAGTATCAAATTTGCGAACAAGTTTGAAAGTTGCAATTATACAATATCTTTTTTTGTCTAATATCCAGAATTTTAAAAATAATAGATTTTATTAAGGCATTAACATCATTATCTGTACAAATATTTATTACAAATAAAAAATATATAACTGAAATGGGTTTTAATAACAAAAAAATATATATAAAATTTAAGTGAAATAAGATAAGTATAAAAAGATTGAAAAAAACACCGGCATTTAAAATTGAAAAATGACTAAAATTTTTGTAACAATAAAAGTTTTTTTTAACAAAATTGAGACAGATTTTAAAATTGTGTAAGTGAATTAATAAAATTTGAAGAAAAGAAATAAAGTTTTTTTATGTTGAAAAACATTGTGAATCTGAATCTCAGGTCTATTCTCCTCGAACATTAATAATAAATTCTAATGGCAAAATTAATATTTTTTTAATAAAAAGATGGGTTAGCTTTGAGCAATAAAAATATTATATGTTGATTTTTTGGTTAACCAAGATGTCCTTCAATATTTGGAGGTGGAAGATATGGCAAATCTTTTGCATGCAAATTTTCTTCTAATTGTGGCCTATATTCACCATGATTTTTTCGTTGATCACGAACTTTTCGGAAAATTAAAAATATTATTACTGCAATTATTAATACACCAACCTAAAAAAAGAATTATTGATTGATTCAAAGTTGTGATAAGGATTAAATCAACATCAAATATCGAAACCCAAAATATTCGCGAAGGGAAAATCGAAATTTCAATCTTCCACTTTTTAGTTTTTTGATGTCAAACCAAATAAATGAACAACAACTTACAATACTGCCAATAACAATTCCAGCAATTGCCCCACCACTTAGCCCTCCTCCATCTGATGATGGTGGAGATGTTGAATTTGTTGCAGCAGCCATATTGTCTGATAATGATGGAACTCGAGAAGTTGGTAAATTTATTTCTCCACTTGCAGGACCACCTGATTGAGATGCCATAAAAAGGGATCGAAATTGAATTGGATCGTTTTCAAGTGGACAAACACAATAATATGGATTGTCGTCACTCGGAGTTCGACATCCAGGTAATACAAGTGCGGTTGTATTTGCTAAAGAAGGAAAAAGGACAGTTTTAAAGAAAATATATAAAAAAAAGCTTTAAGCTTAAACATGTTTATTTAAAGCGATAGATAACTTTTTTGGGACATAAAAACACTTTAAAAAGAGGTCAAAAAAGTTCAAAGAGTGACAAGATTACAGAAAGATATACGCAAAACATCTGGATTCTAGATTCTACAGAAAAAGACAAAGAAATCAAAAATTTTTTGAAGTCGGAATTTACACTTGGATTAAACTATTAAGTTTCCGAAGATTCAGATTCTCAAAAATTTGGAAAATTAGCCTACGCTTCAGAGGTTTAATTTTTTGATCTCAATGTCTAACAGAAAGGGTTCTCAATTAGCATATTCAAAAATATCAAAATTAATTTTTAACAATTACATTTCTAAAATCAAAAAAAAGTAATCACTGTTTTTTTTGGTCGAAAAAAAGTCGAGGTTAAAAAAGTGATTGGAGTAATTGAAAATAAAAAGTGAGAAAACAATTACACACTACTATTGTTAGAGACGTTGGAAAGAGTAATCGAGAAATGTGAATAGAAAAAAAGTTAAAGAGAACCGCAAAAAAATAAATTTCAGGTGCTTTGATTGCGCGTGACGAAAGCCAGAAAAAAGGATAGAAGGGTTAAAACCGGTTAAAAATGAGAGAGAAATTGAATAATAATACTAACAAATATGTGTATTTAAAGAAGGGGGTAAAAGGGATATTTAATATTTAAAATTGAGTCCATTTTTTGGGTATAAACTTTGGTCAAAAAAAGATGAACAACAATGAAGCTAGAAACTAGCTGTGAATTTTTTTAAAAAGTGGTATCTATTTTGTTTAATGTATTCAATGATGATGATGTAAAAAATGAATGAATTAAATTTGGTTTTGAAAAAAAGAGAGACAGGGAGAAAATAAAGAATTGTTTGGTCTTTGGTATCCATGGAAAAAAATAAATAATAATAATACAGAAAATAGAAGCTAATTATTCTAAATATAGTTTTCAAAAGTGGTTGTGCAGTTCGGATAAAAAAGATCATCTTTGAATATTATTGAACTCTCAAATTTTGCTCAAAATGTTAGACCAAAATTGTAACAAATTCCATCCTAAATTTAGCAACAATTGCAACAAAAAAGGTAAAATGTTTTTTATGCAAATGTCTCCCATTGCAGACTATCCTTTTTCCTTTCCATTCAAAAGCACTAACAGGAAATGGCAGATACAATTGCAGAAAAAAAGAGTGCACTTAAACTCAAAAAATTATTATTATTATTCAAAAAAACTAAAAACCACTGTTTTAATAAAAAAAAGTGAAAGAATCTCTGTGTTTTATTTTTACTTTTAAAATAACACTGATTATAGCAAGCGAAAAAAATTGTTTGTTAACTTTCAAATTTACAACAAAAAAACCAGAAAAAAAGAAGATTCAAGAGTGGACAAAAAGTTTTTTTCTTCAACAAAAATCCTAAAAGCGTTTATATCTTTTATCCTCAAAGAGGCTCAAACAACAGTTTTATCCTTGAAAAAAAAGGAAACTCAAAAACCATTTATTTACATTTTTCATCTTCAAGATATGGAGAAAAGGCCTTAAGGTGTTAAAAAAGAGTCATGTATTTATTTTCATCTCCATCCGGGGGATACTTACCAACAAGACATGCAACTCTTCGAAAGCAATGTACTAAAGTACAAAGCGGAACTTCCCCGCATCGAACTAAACTTGCTGGAAGTAAATCTGGTTCATCTCCGCAATCAGGCATCTTTCCTTCCTTCTTCTTGTGTTACAACACAATCTTACAAATATAACCACCACCACCAACAACAAATAAAGTTGATAATGACCACTTGATAACAATAATAATAATTATTTAAATAATTTTAGCTTTAACTTTTAAAATCAGCCTAATAGTTTAAACAATAAAATCCGGAATCCTTTTTTTCTTCGGGAAACCAAAAATTTCTTTTCTTTTTTAGAGAAACAATTAACAACAAAAAGGGGGATATATAAAATTCAGTCAAAATCTGAAGCAGGTAGCAGCAATCAAAAGAAACATCAATTTTTTCTTTCTTATTTTTGCTTTTTGTTGTTGTGTTTCGATCGGGAGGGTCAGAAAAAAAAGAGAAGCGAACAGCACTTTTGAAAATACATATAAAAGTTATTATCGGGAAAAAGTCAACGCCTTTTTGAAGAAAATATAAATGCTAAACTCTAAATTAAGCAGCAAAAATGTTGTCGTTTAAAGTGCAATCTTGATCACATAAATAAATTTGTGCAATTGGAGATAAAAATTAAAAGTTTTGATTTTTGAATAAATTTTAGGTTAAAAAATTTTATGCCGTTACAGTGACAACCCCTGAACAAAAACTTTATTTTATTTCTTTTTTTTAGTAAATATGAGATTATTTATATTTATAACGGATACCTGTAAACATACTAACTTTCAGAATTCTAAATCAACAATCTTTATAACTATATAATTTATAATGGATTACTGTAACCATACTGGTTTTCAAAATTCAAAATCAACGATGTTGACAAATTTATTTGCTTATTACTCATGTTTTTTTATACAAGATTTTATTCAAGAACTTTTGTTCTTTTTTTAAAAAACTGAAAACTATTTGTTCCCCGTTTTTGATTTTCTAAATTGGATGAAACGGGGAGGGGGTGATTTCATTGAGTGCTTTTCACGCAGCCACTTCATTTATTTTCAAACTCGCATTACCTAACTTTTTCTTTCTATTCTTTTTTTTCAAAAATTGCAGTAAAAAAGACTAATCAAAGTTCAGGCAAATATACAATACTCTTTTACTTTTTAGATTTTTTAACAATAAATAAACCACATCACATTTATACGTCAATACCTATCAAAAATAACTATGACTTTCTTATCTTTGAGGCAACTATGATGAAATTGATGTTTCGGTTAAAGAGAGCGAAATTTTTTATCAAATATATAAAAATAGAAAATTATATATTTGATAAATTTAATTAAAGGATTCACAGAAATTGGGAAAAATGAGTTTGAACTATATAAAAATCAAAATGGAAAAATTTGTTACCTAATTTTTTGTTACATTTGACAGTGGTGAGCGTGAAAGATTAGACTGAAAAAGAAGAAACCCAAAACAAAAAGGGTATTGTTTTCGGGTTAAATTTTTAATAGCAAAAAAAAAGAATTTAGACTAAAACAAACAAAGCCAAATAGCCAAAGGTTTTCATCGAGCAAAATTAATTGAATCAATAATACTGTCTTATACCAACGCTATTACAGTAGCCTCAAATATTACAAAAAAAAACAGAAAAAAACTTTCAGACAAAAAAACGATCAAAATTAAACAACATTTTTTCAGCGTTGAAAGTGCTAAAAACTTTTAATGCATTTTCACTAAAAAATATTTTTCAATGAAAAAATGGAACAATTGAATATTTCAATAATAACAAAAAAGACATAATTTTTAAAGTCGATTTTTTACAATAAAATCCAACCTTTTTTTTAAAAAAATGCTTTAAAAGTTATAACACCTTTAAAATAAAAGAGTATTACAATTTTGTTCAAAAAAAAGTTTTTTATTGTTATTTATTCTTTATCGCATCTACTTTATTATTAATCCTACTAAACATTATAGAAAATCCTATTTGCTGAAAAAAAAGTGAAATATAAAACCATATTTTTCAAGGAAACCAGAGGGAATAAAAATTTGTAACAATGAAAAAAAGATAAAAAAGCAGCAAGCAAAAATTTAGGCCAAAAAAGTAAATGCAAATCAAAAATAATTTTTTAGGGATCAAAAATTCTGTTTATTAAAAATTTTAAAACTTTCCAAAAAATGGATAGAAAAGGGCTGCTATTAAAAAAACTACATCAAAAACGTTTGTTCAAAAAAAACTTTTTTGAAACAAAAATAGATATGTGCACTGTTTTTTCAAAGTATAGCTAAAAATATAATTTTGATACCATTAAATGCAGAATTTTTTTCTGAATAATAATGGATAAAAAAATTAATAGTAATAGTACTGATAAAAAAGATAATTGATAAAGAAAAATACCAAAAATACATTTTTTTTCGGCCGGGGAACACTTTTACTTCTTGAATATTTTCGTGTGGGGTGCAAAAACCACACACTTTTTTGCAGCAATTTTTTTGTGATTTTTCTTGAATATTTTTCAAATAATGCTTTTTAACAAAGAATCTTCATTTAATTCGTTACAAAAACAACCACAAAAAATGGAAGACAACGTTTTTGTACGAAAAAAAAGAAAATTCCTTTTTTGTAGAAGAACAAAAGTGGCAAAGCCTTTTTTGATAAAATTCTTTAAAAAAACAAGAAGGAAAAAAGGGAGGAAAACAAACGTCAATAAGAAAATACATTAAAGAAATTATAATTGTTTGGTTGAGTCATTGCATTATTTTTTCTTCCTTTTCACCTCCTTTAAATTTTAAATTTTAAAGGAAAGTGTGAAACATTATTATTTGAATTTTAAATCATACATTTAAATATAATATTTACACGTCTTCTTAGTCAAGGGATTATCAGTGAGTGAGTAAGAAGTGTATGACACGAAAAGAAAGTTTCTGTCTGAATTGATTGAAACAAGGCGAGTATCAAAAACATTCAATATCAAAGAAAAAAGAAGACACGGTTGAAAAAGCTTCTTGGCTCTTTTCAAAGGAAATCAAGCGTATTTTTTTTTCTTTTGCTCTTATAATTTTTGCACAAGAAAAGAACGTGTGCAAAGGTGGTAGTAGTGTGCTCGTTTCCAAGGGTATTGTTTACTTTATAGGACTGGACTTCTCTCATTTTCTCAAGCTCAACGTCCGTATTCTTATAAAAAACGTAATAAATAAATATTTTTGCAGGTAGTACAACTATATAAAACTCAACAATATTTATTAACCACAAAGAATTGCAAAAAAATGATGCATTAATTAAAACCAAAACTCAAAATTACTTAACAGACAAAAATCATTTCATTATTACGCGGACGAAGATTCTTTTTGAGCAGCTTCATCATTAGCTTCAGCGTCAAGTGGATCAGGAGCAGTTCCCGGGCGCATAGCAGGGAAGAAAAGAACTTCCTAAAAATATACAGTAACTTTCATAACACTGATTTGCTAAAAATAACTTACTTTGATATTGTGACTGTCAGTTAATAACATTGCTAAACGATCAATACCCATACCCCATCCAGCTGTTGGTGGAAGACCATATTGAAGTGCAGTGACAAAATTATCATCAATTGCTTGTGCTTCTTCATCACCGGCAGCTTTATCTGCAGCTTGTTGTTCAAATCTTAATTTTTGAGTAATAGGATCATTCAATTCAGTATAAGCATTTGCAAGTTCTTTAGTAACAGCAAATAATTCAAAGCGTTCTGTAAGACCGGGTATAGATCGATGCCATTTAGCCAAAGGTGACATAATTTGTGGATGACCAATAAGAAAAGTGGGATTGACGAATTTTGATTCAAGAAAATCACCAACAAGTTTATCAAGAAGTCGAGCAGTTGTACGAGGTTCTGGACAATCACAATTTTTTTCACGAGCAAGTTTATCAAAGAATAAACGAGTTTCTAAAAAAAGTTTATAGTAATTTTATTTACAAACAAATAGAAAATAACATACCTTCGGAAGTTAATGTATCTGGAGGAGGGAATTTAGCACCACCAACAGCTTCTTGCAAACCATCATACATGCTAACACGACGGAAAGGTGGAGTAAAATCAACATCATATACAGGTTCTGTACCAGGTCCATTTGGTCGATATTGAATTTTATAAGTTCCATGAATAGACATTACCATTTCTAAAATAGCTTCACTTTAATATATTGTCAGTGTATAGAGTACAAACGTGATAAAAGATCTTCAGTAATTTTCATCAAATCTTCATAATCAGCATAAGCCATATAAAATTCACAAGACGTAAATTCAGGATTATGAGTTTGATCAATACCTTCATTTCGGAATAAACGACCAATTTCATAGACACGATCAATACCTCCTTAAACCGTTGTTTTAAGATTATTAACTCCGAAATACATGACCTTACCAACAACAAGCATCTTAAGATATAATTCAGGAGCAACACGAAGGAAAAGATCCTGATCCAAATCATTATGATGAGTAATGAATGGCTTTGCAGTAGCACCACCAGCAATATTATTCATCATAGGAGTTTCAACTTCCAAAAATCCAAGATTATCAAAGTATTTACGAACAAACGTAATAATTTTTGATCGAATAACAAATTTATTACGAACATCAGGATTCATAATCAAATCAAGATAACGCATACGATACCGAGTTTCAGTATTTTTAAGGCCAAAATGAGTATGCGGAAGCATATGAAGACACGGAGTCAATTGAATTATTTCAAATGGGACAATTGATAGTTCACCACTTTTTGATCTTGAAGGATAGCCATTAATACCAATGATATCTCCACGTTTAATTCGATCATGAAGTTCTGCAAATTCAAGTGGACCTTTATGATAGCGAGCATTAGCAAGAATTTGAACTCGTTCACATTCGCCGTGCAAATCATAAAAGATTAGTTTGGAACCAGCTTCACGTTTAGAGAATACTCGACCTAAAATTAAGAATAAATTTAATACTAACAATGACGAGCGAATAAAATTACCAGCGACGCTTATAGGTTCTTCTTCAAGAACTTGATTATTTTCCATAGAATTTTCATATTTCTTGATGTAATTTGCCAATGAGATAGAGACATGGAATTTATGTGGAAAAGGATTTTCACCTGCTTCTCTTCTGGCTTCAATCATTCGAACCCGCATATTGAAGTATTCCTGAGGATCAGAAGGATCTGCAACGACCTCTTTCTTTTCTTTCTTGACATTTTCATTTGAAGCAGCAGCAACAGCTTTTGCAGCTTCTTTCTCCTTCTTTTCTTGCTCTTTTTTAGCAAGCTTTTGCTGGCGTTTTAACTCACTAAAAGAATATTCTGTGTAATAATGGAAGAGATACGATAGGAGAAATAGAAGGGATAAATATAGAGGATTTACAAAATCATAATTAAGATAAAGAGTGATTTACAAAATCGTGGTTAAGGAAAAATAAAAAAAAGAGCGAACGGAACTAACCTGTAGTTCCGAGCGCAAGAAGATCTGATCAAAGATCTGCTCATCTGAGATCTTAATATGGACAACATATTTTTATACTACTTACTTCTTGCTGAGTGATGCACCTTCTTGATTTGACATAGCACAATTAACTTTATGCGTTGAATGCACCTGAAAAAGAAAGGCAAATAATTAGGGGAAAAAAACCGAACGGTAAAAGTAATAAAGGACACGAGAAAACTATTATTGATAATAAAAAACTTGATGAAACAATGCAACACTTAAAGAGGTTTTGAGGAATACATGATGACGCAAGATGAACAAAAATTTTTGACATCCTTAGAAATAATTTGGGCTTCAACAAAAAAAAAGTTTTGCAAAAAAAGAGAAAACGCGCGCGCAGAATGCAACCAAATTTCCCGAGAGGAAAATTGCTTTGTGAGAAAAAGCTTTTTTCTTTGAGCTTTTACAAATCCTTCGGATCCAATCCATCAACAATTACATAAACTTTTGTTTTCTTTTTTTACATCTAATTTTTTACATCAAAAAAGAAGTAATAAATTTAACGCAAACACATTAATCAACACACTTTGACGAACACACACGTTTGAGTCTGCTGAATAGAAACACATATATGTCGTGTCCAACTTGGCAAATCATAATTTTTCTTTAATAAACCCCTATTGGTTGAATAATTTTTAATACAGAAAATTTCTTTAAAATACTATTTTATGGTTTAAAAAAATAAAATCAAAAAGTTTACTTTAAAAAAACAATATTTTGTTTCACGACTATTTTAACAACTTGAACATCAACCATTACATCATTAAGGTGTATTTAAATTAAAATGTAAAATTATATTAAATTTAAGAAAAAATATTCATTTTTTTAATAATCTCTCGTTTTTACCAATTTTCAATGATAAATTTTTTGTGTTCGCGGTTGATTTTTTAAAGAAGTGTGTTAATCTGACCAAAAGGTCATTTGTGTGTGTTTAACTCAGGTCCATTAACACGAGCGTCAGTGGTGTAATGGTCAGCATTGTTGCCTTCCAAGCAATAGACGGGGGTTCGATTCCCCCCTGACGCATCAGAATTTTTTGTAAATTTCCTAAATTTCACCTTCAACATGATTCGGAAACATCAAAATGTTTTTTTCATGATATTATGTATTTTCAACTGTTTTTTATGTATTGTTTGTTGTTTTTTGATTGAAATTTTGATTTATTGATATGTTTTAACAATGGTAATAATACAAAAAACTTCCATCTTTAACATTGATTACTGTACCATTAGAGATGAAGGCTTTATTCGAGGTGATGAGCGTCAAAATGTTTTTGATAGGGTTATATGCATTTTAAACTATTTTAAATGTACTTTTATTATTTTTTGTTCAAATTCAATTTTTAACATGTTTTTTAACAGTAACTTTAAACATGGATTAACGTACCCTTGGAGATAAAGGATTTTTCGTACCCTTGTGAAACACCCCAAATAACTCATTTCTTCTTCCTATCAAATGAAACATTTTTCAAATAAACCATTGTCTTGTAACAAGAGTCTTGTTTTTAGTTTTTTGGGTTGTAATGTTATTAGTCATCAGTTTTTTACTTAATATTGCATCATTCTTTCAATTACGTTATATTGAGTTTTAATAAATTTCTTCTTTAATTTTTTGTCGAATTTCAAGTAAAAATTTATGTTTGAAACTGAGATTCTTTCATATGACAACAAAAAAGAAAACGCTGTCAAAACAGTATTTTTCAACATGAAAAAAAATATTTAAACCTAACACAAAGATGTTCAAATGTAATATCCATCTGAACATCTGTACAATCTTAAAACACATTGAGCAATGACAAATTTCTTTGAAAAACTAATCAACTGTTTTTTTTTTTCAAATTATTCCTGAAAATGTTGTACGAAAAACAGCAGCATACTGTAGCATTTAAAAAATTAATTTTTCTGCTAAATTTTAACAAGTTTAATTTTTTTGTGCTAATAAAGATCGAAAAAAGAATGTGAAATGATTAACTTAAATTGCAACAAAGTTTTGTTATTTTAGATAAGGTATTACAGTAGCCGATAAATATGCAGCTGGAAATACACAGGAAAAGCGTCCGCTCCGGGAGCGCAGCATTCGCATTACATAAACGCTCTTTTAACCAAAACTCAAGGAGCGCATGTTGCAAAACGTTCAACGCTCTTAAATTCCTACTTGAATTGCGGGAAATTTAAATTTTTCTGACTTTGCAGATTTAAATTTTAATTTAATTTTAAAATAATTATTTAAAATTTAATTTGTTGCAGAATAAAAATGTTTACAAGTTTTTAAAAATTTTAGTTTAACATTGCTGCAATTTATGGAACAGTGTTTTCCCGATTCCATTTTTTCCGATTATTTTTTGGAATCGATTCCATTTATTTTTCCGATTCCAATTCCGATTCCGATTACAAGAATCGATTCTCACATAAGAATCGATTCTTGTCGATTCCGATTCCTCCTTATTGCTGAATTGTCTTTTACGAAAATTTTGGTGATAATTAACGTGGACAATATTTTACTCTTATGGTAGACCATAAATCTTAATTTAAAAAATTACTACTGTAGTTGTTAATTTTAATCGACCAGAGCTACATAAAAACCCTTAAACAAAAAGTCACAGTCAATTGTTGTAGAAAGACAAATTTTTGGTTGAATAGACCTCAGATAATACCACTAATAATATTATGTTAACAAAATACAAATTATTCGAAAACCGAAAAATAGATGTATAAAAAATATCCTAATGCAAAAATTCTCTAAAAGAGTTTTTACCATAATTTTACCACAAAAATTACTCACCACTAAATTTATAAATATTTTTTCAAATCATATTTATGTTATTTTATCATTTAATATTATTTTAATGATTTAGAATATTAAAAACTTAAATTACTGTTGTGTGTTCAAAGTAAAACGATTTAGTGCATGAAAAAAGAGTCTCTCTTTCGTTGTCTGTCGCCGCCTTGCACCGTGTGGAATTTCTCTCTTTTCCTTTTCTATATTTTTTCGACCGCAGCACCTTTTTTTTGGGTTTTACCCATTCGCGTTTTCCCTTTCGTGTCGCGTTCCCTTTTCTGTTCCCTTTTTGTTTAATTTGCATATTCTATTTAATAGAATATTAAATTTTGGATTAACTCTGAATAACCTTCAGTGTTGATAAAAACTTAAAAATTTGAAAAGAGAAGAAATTCTCTTTTCTTTTTTGTCGAACCAAAAATGGTCTCACCACGAAAACACCGCTCCTATCTCTGCAATAATTTAATGCATGGTTATTGCAGAGATAGGAGCGGTGTTTTCGTGGTGAGACCATTTTTGGTTCGACAAAAAAGAAAAGAGAATTTCTTCTCTTTTCAAATTTTTAAGTTTTTATCAACACTGAAGGTTATTCAGAGTTAATCCAAAATTTAATATTCTATTAAATACAGGGTGATTCAAGAAATTCCCCCGATTTCAAATGGCTGGCAAATTTTTCCTATTCAACTTAAACAAAAACGGATTGCACCATCAAGCTCAGCACCTCATGCCATTTATTTTATTTTTTTTCGAAAAAAAAATTTTTTCACAGGGGGGACCACGTCAAATTTGCATAATTTTCGAAAAAATTTTTTTTGCAGAAAACAAAATGGCATATGATGCTGAGTTCGATGGTGCAATCCGTTTTTGTTTAAGTTGAATAGGAAAAATTTGCGAGCCATTTGAAATCGGGGGAATTTCTTGAATCACCCTGTAGAATATGCAAATTAAACAAAAAGGGAACAGAAAAGGGAACGCGACACGAAAGGGAAAACGCGAATGGGTAAAACCCAAAAAAAAGGTGCTGCGGTCGAAAAAATATAGAAAAGGAAAAGAGAGAAATTCCACACGGTGCAAGGCGGCGACAGACAACGAAAGAGAGACTCTTTTTTCATGCACTAAATCGTTTTACTTTGAACACACAACAGTAATTTAAGTTTTTAATATTCTAAATCATTAAAATAATATTAAATGATAAAATAACATAAATATGATTTGAAAAAATATTTATAAATTTAGTGGTGAGTAATTTTTGTGGTAAAATTATGGTAAAAACTCTTTTAGAGAATTTTTGCATTAGGATATTTTTTATACATCTATTTTTCGGTTTTCGAATAATTTGTATTTTGTTAACATAATATTATTAGTGGTATTATCTGAGGTCTATTCAACCAAAAATTTGTCTTTCTACAACAATTGACTGTGACTTTTTGTTTAAGGGTTTTTATGTAGCTCTGGTCGATTAAAATTAACAACTACAGTAGTAATTTTTTAAATTAAGATTTATGGTCTACCATAAGAGTAAAATATTGTCCACGTTAATTATCACCAAAATTTTCGTAAAAGACAATTCAGCAATAAGGAGGAATCGGAATCGACAAGAATCGATTCTTATGTGAGAATCGATTCTTGTAATCGGAATCGGAATTGGAATCGGAAAAATAAATGGAATCGATTCCAAAAAATAATCGGAAAAAATGGAATCGGGAAAACACTGTTCCATAAATTGCAGCAATGTTAAACTAAAATTTTTAAAAACTTGTAAACATTTTTATTCTGCAACAAATTAAATTTTAAATAATTATTTTAAAATTAAATTAAAATTTAAATCTGCAAAGTCAGAAAAATTTAAATTTCCCGCAATTCAAGTAGGAATTTCACAGAAAAGAAGGGTATTCCATAACTCACCCATAACTCTTCCGTAAGCATCCCATAACGCCAAAGTTAAGGAAAACCATAAATACTTACGGGAAAATCGTAAGTATTCCATAACTACCCCGTACTAAACGCGCCAAATTCAAATTCTTTTTCTCTGACTTGCAATTTTTTATAAAATTTTTTTCTAAAGTAATGTTTGTTTGTTCTTATACTCCTTTTTTTGCAAATAATCTTAACTATCAATAATTATTAATAAAGCATTATTTAAGTTGAGTATACAATCAATTAGCAATTTAAATCCTAAAATTCACGTATATGTGTTCTATAAAGATAATGTCAAGCGTTGGTGAATAGTATAAAGCTATTTTATAGGTATTTAAAGAAAAGTTAAAAGATGTATGTTAGCTAAAAAAATAATGCATTTAAAACTGTTAATGATGATTCCCCAATTTCCTCAATGGCAATCTTTCTTTAATTCCAATAAACTCATTTATTGTAATAAAAAAATGTCTGTAAACATCGACTTCCCAAATTTACCACATATTTTACCACAAATATTACAGATTACTGATTAAAAAATTATCAATTTACTATTTTTAATTAATTTGCAAAAATTAAGTTATAAAAATTAAGTTTAAAAGTTTTAAATTAAATTAAATTAAAACAAAACAATTCTTTTTTTCCTCAACACTTTTTTTTACTCAAAAGAAATGCAAAAAAGAGAGTGAAGAGAGAGCGCCTCTTTGGTTGTCTGCAGGCCGAGTGAACTTCGTTCTCTCTTCTTGTCGCTGCTGAGTACAAAAGCATGCATTTTTTTCCTTTTCTTTGGTTTTTTCAAAACTCCGGTTTAGGTCGTGTGGCTTGGATTAATTTACCCTGCTCCGCTAAATCGTTAATAAATTTTGGATAATGTTTGCTTTATGCAAATCAGCTCTAGAGCTGATTTGCATAAATATCCAAGCTTTGAAAAAAGCTCGGATATTAATTTTTGGATATTAGCTGATTATCAGTTAATGATAAAAAAAAAATTTTTCAAAAATAAATTAATTTTTTTATTCTGCCGTCGGGTCGTAGAAAAATGGTCTCGCAACGAAAAGGCGTTCCATAACTCTCCTGTAACTATTCCATAACTCGTTGGAGTTCTTACGGAAGAGTTATGGGTGAGTTATGGAATACCCTTCTTTTCTGTGTTAAGAGCGTTGAACGTTTTGCAACATGCGCTCCTTGAGTTTTGGTTAAAAGAGCGTTTATGTAATGCGAATGCTGCGCTCCCGGAGCGGACGCTTTTCCTGTGTGTAGCAACAGTTTTTTTCAGTTTTATTTTTTAATTTGGCGCTTCAAAACAGAAGGCCAAAAATGGGAGCGTCGGAGGAAAAAAGCTTTTTCAAATATTTTTTTCTTTTACACTTTTTCGACACTACTGCTTCCTTTTTTGTTGTCGATTAAATATTTTATATTTAACTATTTTAATTTAATTAATTATTGTACATAGACTGATCAAAGCAACTTCAACATGGCTGAAGATGCTTTAAGTGGTTTTGGATCGAGTATTGGAGTTACTCAACCTGATACAAAAAGAGTCTATTGTGTTGTATCACAAGATTATGAAGACATGACCGAATTACAAAGTCAACAATTGAATAAAGCTTATGAAGTAAGTTTCTTACCTTTTTGGGGTAGGGAGATCTACTTTAAGTTAATTGTGTAATATTTTATGTGTATATTTTTAGCTGCTCAAAAAACATAAAGCTAAAGCTGCTCAAATTTCTGTGAATAAAGTGTTATCTGTGAAGAATAAGCTTCCTGGAATTTCCTACATTATTCCTGAATTCTCTGGTGAACTTTATGAACATCTTGTTAGCATTGACGCAAGAATCTATGGACCCTTGGCGATTATTCAATCTCTGAACAGTACTGGAATGATACCCAAATATTCCAAACCTTTGCTTGCGATGTATTGTGTAACATTTAATATTACGGTTACCGGATTGGATATTGAAGAAAGGGTATAATTGTTTTGATTCTTTTTGTAAAGTATGTATTCAAATGTAAATCATTTTAGGTTGCTCTTTGCAAGAAGGTTGAAGCTCTTGGTGGAATTACTTCTGGATCTCTTACTCAAAATACTACACATCTGTTTGCACGAACCTGTGATCCTGGATCTGCAAAATACCAAGTAAGTTTGTTAATTAGATAAATTATATTTGTTTTTTTATCCGTTTTTTTAGCAAGCTGCTAAAGTAAAAATGCCAATTGTAAAGCCGGAATGGGTGGATTTTGCATATGAAGCCGCAAAAGAAGGAACGAATCATACCAGTAATGTTATACCAATGGATGATTATTTGGTTCAACTTTTTACTGGCTGCACAATGACAACCTCTGGATTTAATGGTGATCAGAGATTTAAAATTTCTAAACTTGTTCAAACAAATGGTGGTACATTCTCTGGATCTATGGCCCAGCAAACCTGCACTCATCTCATCATTGACTCAAATACTGGTGACAAATATCGAAAAGCTGTTGAATGGGGATCTGTTAAGATTGTTACACTTAAATGGTTGCTTAAATCGACAGAATACGTTTGTTTCTTTTTTTATTCTTTTAAATTACAATAATCTTTGCATTTTTAGGGAGTTCGATTACCTGAAGAAAAATATATGCCCGGAATAAAAACTTCAACTCCGCAATCAAATAATCGAACTTTAACTGATCCAAGTTTAAGCTGTATCTTTCCTCAAACTCAACAACAGCATAAACCTCAAAGAACCGTTTCGACCGTTTCATCGAATGTTTCAGTTGTCGCTGGAGATCATAATATTATGAATAATGTTCGACAAAAGAATGCTACTGCCACTGCTATCATAACTTCACAACCACTGAATATCTCAATTTCTGCAAAAAGAAATCAATCATTTGCTCGAATGGATTCTTCTCAAATTTTGACTAAAGTTAATGATCCTATTATGGATTTTGATATTACACGTTTTGAAGAAGGATTTGATGAATATTTACAAGTATATTTTTTCCTTTTGTTAGTGGTACTTTTTACAGTAAAAATTTTTTTAGGATTGTCGATTGCATTTCTTTCAAGTCTCAGATGAACAAAGACGTGTATATCGTCGACTTGCAAATTGTACTGGTTGTCAGATTGCTGATGCGGTAACATCGGCAACGCATATTATTGTACCACCTGGAAATTATTCCATGAAACAACTGAATCAGCTTAAAGAAGCTCTTAGAAGTGATGTTGAAGTTGTTCGAAGTGAATGGTTGCTTGAATGTGTACAAATTCAATCTGCAGTTGATACAGAAGCATATCTTTTTCAAGGACTTCGAGAAAGTGATAAGAATAATGATGTTGGGGCTGCTAAGATTCAACAACGAAAACGTTCTTCGTCGATTGATCGAGAATTTCAAGTTTCTCAAACTGTTCTTGATGCAATTAATCCAGAGTGTGAGCTCTCTTCAATGTATAATACAGCAAGCTTTGAAAAAAGAAAAAATCCTTTAAGTGATGGCAATAAGGATGAAGCAGAAGAAGAAAATGAAGTCAGCCTTTTTCGTTTTGTTATTTCAAGAAATAAATATATTTTTATAGCAAGATGAACAAATGGATCTTGATAAAACTGTAAATGAAGATGCCTCGAATACTACAGGACAAAATGGTTTTAATCATATTGATGTAAACAATGTTGATGCATGTGGTGATGAACCTCAAATGGATGCTACATCAAATAATGTTGCTGAAAATATTCAACGTTCTTCAAATCCTTCATCCAATCCAGATGGACTTTATTTATCAAATAATGTTGCTGAAAATATTCCACCTTCATCAAATCCTTCATCCAATCCAGATGGACTTTATTTATCAAATAATGTTGCTGAAAATATTCCACCTTCATCAAATCCTGCAAGCAATCCTGATGGACTTAATTTATCTTATCCAATAGAACATTACTTAAGTGGAGAAAGGCCTGTTAAACTTCATCTATCATTTGATCGACTTTTGGCTGAATTCTCAGATGATTCATCTTTGCCAGATTCCCCAACAATGGTAACTTTTAATAAATAAAAAAACAACTGTATTCTTGATCATTTTTTTAGGATCCACTTAAACTTAAGCATACCTTGGCAGTGATGGCGAAGAACAGTTGTGAAACTGATTCAGAATATATTCGAGCAATGGGTGGAATTGATGCAGCTATAGATCGACGAGATTGGCGTGAAATGAGTCTCTACAAACAACCTGTTGATCATGATTTTCGAAGTCCACTAAGACGTCCATTACCACCTGACCTTCCTCCTTTTTTACGGCATCAACCAATTGTGGAAGAGAATTTCGAAGAAGAAGCTGCTGTTATCACTGAAAATGATGAACCTGAACCAACAAATGTTGCTAAAAATGTAAATAGTGATGTAGAAGTTCAAATGGAAGAAGCTGTATCCGTGCAGAAAGATGGTGAAGAAATTGATAATGAAGAAATTTTAACTTCCACACCACCACTTCCGGTTAAAAAACAAAAATCCTTTGAAGTTTTTTTATCTCCACAATTATTGAAACGTTGTGAAGCAGTTGCAAGTAAGTTCTTTTTGATTAATGTTGCACGAGTTTAAAAATAAATAAAATTTTTAGGTCATTCAACTTCGTTTGCAAATAGCCAAACTCCAGTTACACCTGCATCAAAGCGACTATCTGATTTAAATGAGCGTTTCAATTTTGATAATGTTAAAGAAGCATCACAAAGAGATTTATCTCCAGCAAAGGTTGTTTGGGAAGGTCAATATTCGTATGTTTACTGTATTTTTTTGGTGATTTATGACGCTAGTAAAATTTTTAGAATTCAAGATTTAGCAAAACTTGATGCAAAATCTAAAGAAATTAATTTTATTCCATCGACGCAACAGCTTGCACCAGATGATAATTTCTTTGATGCAGATTCAGCAGATCCATTCCAACGACTTTCAAATCAAAATATCATTGCAAAATTTAAACCTAAAAATATTGTTGAAGGAAAGATATCTTCACAAACCAAAAAAGATGGTGATCAAGTTGTTCAAGCAACTGCTGAAAATGAAGAAAAATGTTTTAAAGAATCTGAAGTTGTTCTAAATATGCAAGCAGAAGATAATGCAATGGATATTGATGAAGCAATTATCATTGATAAAGCAAAAACAGCTGAAGGAAAAATTGTTTCACAAGAGAAAAAAGATAATGCTGTTGAAGAACCGCCAGTTTTGATTACGGTAGACGATAACAATGATGATGGAAATAATGTTGAAGGTGATGAAGCTGCTAGAGAAAAAGAAGATAGCTTTGACGATGCTTGGCCGGAATGTGGTCTTACACAAGAACCTCCTCCATCACAGTCAAAGGTGAAAACTGTTAAACCTTCACAACGTCGTCGAATGTTTGGTGGCCTTGAAGATGAAAGTGAAGAGAATACTGAAGAATCAGCTGAAAGCACTAAAATTCTAGCTGGTGTTAAACCAAAGCATCGTAAATCTGTAAGATTTAATATACTGTATAATGGTTTTATATTTTAATTATTAAGTTTTAGGTAACTCCTGCAGTACAACAACCTACTCGAGTTAGTCAAAGATTGAAGAGAAGAGCAGAAGAATCAGAAACCTCACCAGTTTCATCAGAACCTTCGAGCAAGCGCGGAAAACGTGGATCAAGTACTTCAACTTTGGCTGCGCCTATTGCTGCTGCTGATGTCCCAGAAGCGTCAAAACCTGCTACAACTTCTACTGTAGCTCAACCACCAAAGAATGCGTCAAACCCAAAAAAACCGAGTCCACCACCAACATGTTCAAATAATTATCATGTAATTTTTACAAATTTCGCTGAGCCGGTTGGTTTATTTTTTAAATTTATTAATGTATTTAATTAGCAAATATTTTCTGAATTTAGGAAAGAAAGAAACTTCAAGAACATTTAGCAACACTCAACGGTACGAATTTGGATGAAACGACCGATATGCAAATGGCGGAAGTTGTCGTGTGTGGAAAACTTCAAAGATCTGAAAAGTTAATGATTGCATTAGCAGCTGGAAAGTATATTGTCAGTCAAGCATATATTACTGAAAGTTGTCGAAAGGGTAAATGGCTACCTGTAAGTTTCCTTTGCAGAGTTTAAACCGCTTAAGTAATTTTGCTTTTTTAGCGTGAAGATTTTGAATACGGTAATCCAAAGTCTGCTCGACGACGAGTTGATTATACTAATGTGAGAGATACTGGAATTGCTGAAAAAATTTTTCATAGTTGTTATCGGCTACGATATAAAGCTGTAAGCTATTTTAAATTACTGTAAATATTCTGAATTTCGCTTTTTAGGAATCTTTGGGAAACGCTGCTTTTCATGGCTGGAAAGCTTTAATCTTTGCTCAATCATCAAATGCTCAATCCTTGATTCGAATTATTGAATATGGTGGAGGAGAAGCAAAACTTTTGTAAGTTTTTTTTCTGAACTGCTTTCTAGACTACTATATTTGCATACTTTTGCAGTTCTGACGTCACCCATAAAGAATACAAAAATTTTTCATTGGCAATTATTGCACCAAAAAATCCTGGTTTATTTTCTGAAACTGAACAGCAAATCTTAAATCAACATAAAATTCCATACTATACTGATCAAGTGCTTTCAAATTATTTGCTTTCTACTGATACCGAAGATGCCTTAAAGAAAAGTTGGCATCTTCAATATCGTCAATTCATGCAGCAACAGAAAAAAAGATAGTCATTTTTTGTACAAATTTTTACGTAATTATCTTTTTTTGTGATCTTGTAAGTCATGTTTATGGTAAAATAAATTATTTTAAGTTAAATTCAAATTTTGATTTATTGATATGTTTTAACAATACTAATAACACATAAAAACATCCATCTTTATAACATTGATTACTGTACCCTCGGAGATGAAGGCTTTATTCGAGGTGAAGAGCTATGAATCCCTCGTGAAACAGGTGAAGTATTATTTATATTAATTTTAATAATATTTGATGGATTTAATGGAATTTTAATGAATTTTAAAACATTTGTTCGAACAGTTTTACAAAAAATAATTAATAAATATGCATTTATCCCCGCACAAATGTCTCTAAAATATTTAAATAATGCAATTTTTAAAAAAACATCTGGATTAATTTTGTCACGTTTTTTTGTTACTTACCCAAGAAATGTAAGACCAACATAACTGTCATCAATGCTTGTAATTTCTCTAATCATAATATAAATGAAATAAAAAACTTGGGCGGCACAAATTATACAAGACATAATTAGCAGACGATTTTCACGTTTTGTTTGATTTTGTGTTACATGGTATTTGTTTGAACCTAATGTATCAATTACCTAAAAGTAATCAAATCATTAAATATTTATGGAATATTGATTTTATTGATTTTTTTGGTTTTGATGCAGTAACTGGCTAACATGTTTTTCAAAATGTTAAAAGCATTTTGATACTTGTTTCAGAGATCATGAATTTTGTTAATCTTTGTTTAATTTGAATAAAAAAAACATTTTAAATTCAAAATTTAATTATCTTATACCAGTTCCTTATTACCGTATACCAATTACCATTTTACCACTAAAAATTTATCAAAAAACACTTACATTATTTTGTTGTTTGTGTCGTTTTTTAATGCTTATAATTATAATTGAATACATTACAATCAGAGAAACAGAAACGATTGAAAGAAAAACACCGGCTAATTTAAAATATATTCGAGTGACGTTTGGACTAAAAAAAGAAATTTAATTTTCTGAAAAAATATTATTTTTTATTTTAAAATGGAACCTTTTTATCCCTGCCACAAGTGAGCAATCTTTGATTGGTGGCCGCCATTCAACATCAACGAAAAGAGTTATTCCACCACCAATGATTCCTGGAATCAGCTGAATACAAAATGCCAAAAATATCCACCGAGAATTCCAATACTGAAAATTTAAGAGTTAAAAATGAAATTAATGTGTCATTTTTATGAGAAAAAAAACATAAACAAACAACATAATGTTAAAAATTGAATTAGTTACAGTAATCTTTCGAAGAAAAAAGGCAAAAACAAAAAAGCATTTTTTTCAAAATTTTGTTTTATTCGTTTGAAAACTTGTGACAAGTTACAAATTTATTTAATACTCATTTTACAACTACAAAACCTTTTTTGATATTGTAAATTCCCAATGAACTTTACACTTTACAACCTTTATAGTCACATTTTTGTATATTTTAAAACTACCGTACCTTCATATTTGCTTCAGGATATATAATTGTTGTAAGACGATTAAATGCAATTACAACACAACATAGTCCCTGGGATATTCCAGCGCCCCAGGCAATGAAAAAATATGCATGCAAAAATTGATTTCCAGCAAAATGATAAAATTCCAAAAATGCACATATTTTTGGTAAAACATTTCCAAGATTATTTCCAAGCAAGATTACTGTAATTGTTAAAATTATTAATTTAATTACTGTAAACGAAGGACGTCAGAAGAATTTTATTTCGGAAGTGACATAAATGTTTTCAAAAGGGAAATGTCTTTGATCTTGTGCCGATGGCTGTAAAAGATCAAAGGATTTTTATAATTTCGAAGGGGGCATGTGCTCCTCCCAGCTGACATCCTTGTTACCAAAAAAAGAAAAACTCACAAATGTCACAAATTCCTGTTACAAAACATAACTTAAAAAATGGAATATTCAAAGCCGCACTTTTGGATCGCCATCCATTGTAGAGACTTGATAAAACCAATGAATATAAAGTAATTGTTATAACAAAAAATATCAATTCTAAACAGTAAATTCCCAACATTTTGTTTTAGAACGTGTTAATAGAAAAATAAAAAAGTGTCAAAAACTTTTAAAAGTAATAAAAAAAACAACGTGAAGAAATTTTGTTTTCTTTGAAACCAAAACACCTGGTTTTTTTTTCTTTTTTCTGTTACTGTTACAAATTGGACGGCATTTACAGTGAAATAAAAGAGCATATAAATTTTAATTTAATTATAATTGTGGAGGCAAAAATATTAAAAGGGTAAAGAGAAACATTACAGTGATAAAAACAATTGTTTTAAAAGTTTGTTTGAAAAAAGAAATTTCATAAAATTTTTAATGTTTAGTCAAAGCTTGATGCAATATGTGATTTTCACATGCTCAAATACCCAAATATAGAAATTTATTTAAAGTAAAATTACTCTTTCACATTTTTGCCTGCAAATTGAATTTATTGTTTGTATTTGCCAACAAAATACTTCATTAAACCAGGCTTTCAAACGGTACAATTTTCTATAGAAAATTATTTATAAACTCTTTTCCAAAGAATTTCAGATTCTTCTCATCTTAAAAACCGGAGAGTTTACTTTTTTAAAATTAATAATAAAAACTTTGTCAACAAAAATTGTTTTTAGCTCCAACAATAAGTTACAACTGCGACACAAAATTATAACCCGAACATTACCAATTACCCCAAACGTTAGCTCTGTAAAATCGGTAATGCACATTGCAACATGTTAAAAAAATATTTCGTTTTAATTTATATCTTGTTAATTTGTCAGTAAAATCGCAACATTCGTTTCGATTTATCGTATTTCGATTTCGCAGAGTCCTGATGACAATAATTTTTGACGGCACTTTACATCATCTACGAGGTGTTTCACGAATTCTGTTCAACCTGATGAGTTTCATCATTTCCAAGTTAACGAGATGTTCAGGCATTGTTGACAAACTTTGAATGCAATTTTGTATTCGAAAAAACAATTTTAATTGTTTATTTAAATTTCTACACGTCTTTGACAAATATTTTTAAATCATAATAATTTTTTTGCAAGATAATTGGACACTTTTCATCAATTGTCATGATGTTTCAATTTGAACTTCATGGCATTTTTTGAAATTTAGACAATGATAGAAATTCGAAGAATCCTGTAACTGCCATGGTTTTAAAATTTATGCAAATCTGAAAAATGTATAAAACTTGGTTTTTGGTTTTGACAAAGAACAATCATTTCTAGAAAACAATAGCTACCAATATAACAGGATCTAATTTGCATAAAATTTTATGTCACTATGTCATGAATTTTATAGTGTTTTGAATATATTTGATGACATTTTAGATTTCTTACTGTAATCTCAGGGACAAAGATTGAGTTGTTATTTTTAAAAAATACAAAAAAGAAACCTTTCGTTCCAAAAAAACAATAAACAAACATTTATGAAAGCTAAAACCTTGTTTGTTTTTTATAAAAAAAGTCAAATTGGGTTTAGCAATTTATTTTGATGGAATTAAAACGGAAATATTGGCTTTTATGGTTTCTGATTACTTTCATCAATTTTATTTTTTTGCAAAAATTGAATTTAAAAAACGACCAAATGAAAGGTAATCCAATTTTTTTGAATAAACGTTTAATTTTCTTTTTCTGATTCATGGAATTCAAAATGATGTCATGTCAGGTCATATGGATTCGTTTTTCTTGGAAAATGAACTTTAATCTTGAAACTTTTTTTTATATTTTTGGATTTTGAAGCATGAAATTTGTCATTTCTGTTTATTTGAAATACTGTAATTTTCACACAAAAAATAGACTTTGAAATAAAACTGATGATTAAATCAGGCAAAAGAGTAACATTTAATTTTAGACATTGGTGAACAAAAAAAATATTACTCAATAATCAAAATTTAAAGTTAAAATTTAAATTCCATGTTTACTAAAATTCCAATTTCGTCATAGATTTTACAGGTAATTGTTATGTGATTTTTATAGCATTTTTGGTCAAAAACGAATTTTACCAGTATATATTTTTTTGATGAAGGAACCATAGTTTAACCAAATTAATCAACCTTTTTTTCTTAAAAACGAAGCTTTTTCATTCTTAAACGTTTTTTGGCTTTACGAAAGTCCATGAATGATTTGTTGTTGCTTTTTGAAATAGAAAAAAATAGGAAATTATTTTTTGAAGAAACTCAAAAAATTTATTACACCAAAAAATTTGGAATAACGCTACAACATTGATTCATTCGGGAAAGAAAGTAATAAATTTAAATAGATTATATTTTTGGAAAGTTAGTTTTCTTCGTACTGAAAAATTACGGTAAATTCCACGCCTCCAGTAATGAAGTTTAGGAAAAAAAGGTAAATGACGACAAAAAGTTAAATCTTTCACATTTTTAAGATTCATTTTTGTTCATTTGTTTTTCAAAGCTTCTTAAGATAAACCATAATCGTATTTTTTGGGAAGGGATATTTTTAATCACGCAAAGTAAAGGTTTCTTTCATTACTTTTTTTAATATGGAAAGATTCATTCCAAATGCAGGTGTATGTTTTTATTTCTACCAACACCCTAAAATTATCTCCCACACTTTTTTCAGAAGAAAACATCACTTTTTTTTGTTAGTTATTAAAATTTTTGTGCCAGGGCATTTTTCTCAAAGCCGCACAACATGCACCTCCTGCTGCCCAAAACATAATGTTGGTTAACAAAATTGACCTTTCCCGTAGGCTATATAACACCTTTTTCTTCACACCTTTGAAAAATTTATTGTTGTAATAATAAATAAATAAAATAAAATGTAAAAAAAATTTAATTCTTAAAAAAAATAGTTAAAAAAATACAGTAAAAACAAAAAGAACGCAAAAAGAAAAAGAAGAGAAAAAAACACATTTTATTTCAGTGGAGAGAGATTCTCTCTTGTGTTCTCTGTTTTCCTTTTCGACTTCGTGTTGCATACACTTTGCCAAAAGAATAAAAACCGAAAGTTTCAGATTTTTTAAAAGTTTTTTTGGAAAAAGATTTCTTTGCTTTTTTCGAGAAAAAAAACTTTGGAAAAAATTTTTTCCATAAAAATTTTGGAAATCAGAATCCATTGATTCTTTGAAGTTTGAAGAACTTCAGAATCCATGGATTCTGGAAACCCTTAATTGGGTTTTTTGACAATTTTTTCTGTAAGAGGTAATGATATGAATTTTGTTACCGAAAAAAAAGTTTGCAGTTGGCATTGCAGTTTTTTACCCTGCAGTTGCAGTTTTTTACCTTGCATTGCAACTTTTTACCCATTTTGCAACATTTTACCCTGCAGTGCAGCTTTTTACCCTGCATTGCAACTTTTTACCCTCTCTGCAGTTTCAATTGCATTACCGCATTTTACCATGACCCTTCAATCAACATCACCTAAAATTAGAACAAGGATACCACTCTTTTTTCATACATCTGCTCCTGCAGCTTTACATTCAAATTAAATTCTCAGAAGCAATTTTATGCTTGAGTCGGTTCCTCCCCATCTTTTTTTCATTTCCAACTCAGACATCCAAACTTTGTTGACTTCAGGTTTTTTTTGAGGCGTATACTTTCAGTTCAATTTTTTAATCTTATGTCTTTTTTCCATTCGTTTGACTTTGTTTAATTTTAAAAAATATTAAATATTTTTGCAAAATATTTTCTTAATTTTCAGTTTTAATAAAAATTTGAAAATTTAAGAATCACAAACACTTTTTCCAATGAGACATTTTTGAGGCCTGGAAAACTGAGAACAAAAGAAAAAAGAAGAATTGCCGAAACTTCGTTCTTTACATTGTTGTCGCAATTAAATTTCAATTTCCTGGTTTTAAAAAAACAAAATTTTGACACTTTTCAGATAAATACATTTCTCGTCTATTCGTTTTTTGAAAGTGAAAATGAGCTGTTTAAAAAGTTTTTTCCTTCTTCCTTTTTTTGGGTGGGGGACAGATGTATGTAAAACATTTTTCAGCTGCAGCTGCATCATTTTTTTACTTTTTTTGTTCTAAAACTTGGCAAATTTTTTTTTCATTTTGGGATAAAACTTTTTGAAAATCATTACATTCTATTTTGTTTTATGTGAAAATTCATTTCCGTTCCCAATTTGAAGAATTTGAAAACAAATTATAATTCTAACTTTGCACTTTTTTAGGGTACCGTACTTTTAATTTTGATTTTGCGTGCAACTTCTTTCCTCTAAAAAACACATTTTACTTTACCTTTTTTAATCTACGATTTTATTTTTTAAGATTCTTCGAAAAAATTCTTTTTATTTTTTTTGCTTTTTTTTCAAATTTCAAACTTTTCGAAGAAGTACCTTTGATTTTTTCTTTTTTCGTTCTCTCGCGTCAAAACTCAAATTTCAAAATAAAAAGATGACTGATTTCGTCACATGTAATATTTTCTTTGAAGAGAAGTCATACTATAATAGTAGTAATATTAAATAAGAAAATTAAATAATCCTTCATCTTTTTTACTTACTTTCATATCTTTGTTAGTTCCTTTTTTATAAAAAAATATTACTCTTTTTAAAGATGATACTTAGAAACAAATCAAAAAAGATTACGACAATGAAGAGAAGAAAAAAAGAAGTTCTCAAGAAACCTTAAAAGTTAACACTTTTTAATGACAAAAAAAAGAAGTGGAATTAAAAAGGATGGGATTACAGAAGAAGACGTGATGAAAAGATTCGTATAAAAACAATTAAAAATCTATGGCTTTTTGGCTAGTCAGAAGGGTGACACAAAGAAAAATATATCGTGATTTGTTTTGTTCTGAATAGAAAAATATACGGTAATTGTGTTTTTGAGTATCTTTTACTTGTCTTTGGGATAATATATCCAGATACTTATTTTTATCTTCTATTAATAATTTAGAGGTTGTAAAATAATTTCTTTCAACTTTATGTGTCAGAGTTTATTTTTTTCCTTCTCCCCATTGTTTTGTTTCTTTCTTCAACAACAAATTTAAACATCTTTTTAAAACAATAAAAACAATTGTTTTGTTATTCTGTTTTGTCGATCCCGAAAAACGTACACGAATTTGTTGTAAAAAGTAGTAGAATAAATTTTATAAATGATGATGTTTCATTTTTCATTTTTTATTTGTGGTTTTTGACGCCTCTCTTTTTCTTTCTTCTTTCATCTTTTGTTTTTGTTCAAAGATGCCCGCAGAGTAAAAAAAGGTGCCATTTGTTAGAATACTTAATAAACCAAAAAAATATAGAAAAGTGATAGCCGAAAAAAGAAGCGTAGGAATAAAAAGAAAGAGAAAAATGTATAGTTTGAATAATTGAGAGAGAAACAATAAATTCTTGAAAATAAATGTCTCACAATTGTTTCAAATTTTATTGAAAAATGTAATTTTTTCCCAACAAAAAAGACGTTTTTCATCTTTTTTGTGAAATAGTGACTCAAAGAATAATAGCAGTGTTTTTGGCACTTTTCAAAGAAACAGAAGTTGTAAAAAGGAAATTTTATTTTCTACTAAAGTCACGTTTTCTAAAAAATTTTTGTTGTCTGACTTTCGTCATTGGATTACGGTAGTTGCAAAGAATTTGGGCATTTTAGTTACTTTTGTTCTTTGATTACTGTAGCTACAGTATAGGAATTATTGTGGTTTAGTAAATAGCTACTGTACTTAATTCTGGAATAAAATTTAAATTTAGATTTTTTGCACTAAAACATGTTAAAGATTTCTGCACTTGAAAATGTTGTTTTTTTTTGAAGAGATTTGTTCCCAAATTTTAAGTACAAAATAGTTTTAAACAATTCCCAGCGAATATATTTTTTGTTGCAACTATTTTTTTCTTTATATTTTCACAAAAAAGAAATCCATGGTTACTGTCCCTTTGTTGGTTCCCATAAACCGCCGAAGCGTTGGTACAACAACCACCCGGCGGTTTCAGCTTTAAAAAGTTCGCGTCATCCTTCATTTTTTTTTTCAAAATATCTTCAAAATCCCGCCTCTTTTTTCCGTGTTTTTCGTTTTTTTGCCGGATGCTTGTAAAAAATTTTTTCGGGGATTTTAATGCCCTTTTTTGTTTGATTTTATTATACTACTTTTTTGGCCATTCCTTTTCCATTTTTATTTTCACTTTAAAGTTAGCGTTTTTTAGGGGGATAAAAACAAGTAAAAAAGCGGCTTACCAAATTATTTTTTCTGTGTTAATTTTTTAAAGTCGGCCAAATTATCAAAAAAACATGAATAAAATTCAAACAATTATTTTTTCAACACTTTTTGTTATTATTCTTTGTTCATTTGTTATTGTTGAAGCTGCTCCATCTCAACAAGGTATGATAATCTGATTACGGTAGATTAAAAAACATTACCTAAATTTTATATTTTAGAATTAAATGATTTTCAAGAACAACTTTCACGATTCCGAAGATTTTCACTTCCATCATTTCCGAATTCAAAAAGATCTGACTTTGATGATCCAAGATTTTTTTCATCGGCATATGGAAAACGATCCGGGGGACGAGCCTTCAGCAGCAGCAACTTTGATAACAGACAACCACTATATCTTGATGGATGGTATTAATCTGGGATCCAACCAAAAATTTGAATAATCTTTTCTATAAAAACCTTTAATTGGCAAATATCTTTGATATATAAACTTAATTAATTTCTGTATTTTTTTATACAAATGTGTTAATCAAGATTCATAGACTTCAAAATCCAGAATCATAAATTAACAAAAAAATACAGTATCCTTGTTCAATAAAATAATATGTGTTAATTTGCAAAATAATAAATAAATGTGTATAAAATAATAAAGATATTTTATCCGTGACTAAAATCTTATTTTTTTTCGTTCAAGTTTTTTTTACAAAATTTACAACAATGATAATTTTTTAACAATTAAAAATACAGTAATGAGAGAGAAAACAAAGAACAGCAGAAATTATGCATAATTAGTTCAATTTTTTTGATGTTAAAAATGTTGAAGTTTTTGAAAGGGTGGAAAGATGAAATGAGGCAATTGGCGGCAAAGAAGAAGTTGAGGATGATTTTGGTTTTGTCGAAATGGTTGTTGTTGGTGTTTTTGTTGATGATGATGGAATTTCCTGCACACAATAGAATAATAATGTAAGAATATTTAATTGGAAGATTTTTTAAAGAACATTCACCTTCCCAGCAAACATATTTTCAGGTTTTTCACTTGGATAAATAAAAAACATTAAAAGAAGGGAACCATCCATACAACAGAATACTGTATTTGCAAGCTAGAAAAAAATAAGGTTTTTTTGATTTTGAAATTTTTTTAATTGATTTGAAATTATAAATGACGTTTTGGTGAAGGAAAGTGAAGGAAAAAGGATTGAAGCATCAAAAAAAGCGTGAACAGTTTTTCTTCCAAAATTCGAAAAAATTACCACTCAAAAAATAAGTAAGTATTTAAGCAAACGCGAAAGCGTGGGAATAAAAACAAAATAAAAACATATTTGGAAAAAAAGGTATTTTTGGGATTATGCAAAATTTCTATTTTTGAGATTTGATAAATCTGTGCATTTTCAAACAATTTTTTTACCGATTTTAATGGCAATGATTTGAACTTTTATTAATTATTTATTTTAAAGTTCTATATTTAACTTTTATTTACACGCAATTTCTCTCCCACTCAAAAATAAAATCTGGTAATAATTGATTCTTCTGACAATGGGCTATTTGTAACTATGCTTCTTTCTTTCTCCCCCTCAAGATTCTTAGCAACAAATTGTTGCACAAAAAACTGTGTAGAAAATAAAGGAATAATTAAAAACTTACAAGCATATAAAAATCATTTATTCCAATACTGTATCCAATTGCATGAATTTCCATTACCCATGTAAATGCTACAGGCGCAAATGGCACAAAATCTATTACTTTCGTTGTAACAGCTCGATACTGAAAAAAAATTAAAATTTGAATAAGCAAAGATATTTCATGTCATATAGTTGAAGTTGAGATCAAAGTAAAATGCCGCTTTATGTACTAGCGGCATTTCTCTTTGATCTTATGATTAAAATGACTTCGATTCCATCTAAGGTTGCTGCACTGGATTCAGCAACCCCAAGGTTAGGTTCAAAAAATGCATAAAAAACTTACAATTAAATACGGGCAAACCAGGGACCCTGCAATCTGTGCCCCAGATGCCAACCTTCCAACAAAAATTTTTCCTTCTTCAGCAGATAAATTGTGAATATAAAAGAATAAAATTGACATAATTATAACAACAATTAAAGCAACTCGAATTAAACGTTTCTGAAACTAAACCATTCAATTTCCCACAAAAAACCTTTCAAATCCAAAAAAGTTCAAACCTTTCTCGACCTGTAAACAATCATTGCAATAATAAAAAAGGATTGCATAAAACACGCATAACTTTGAAGTAAAATAAGTTTAAAATCTTCAATAAAAATTGAATACCGTAACCATAGCAGTGACCCGATAATACTACAAATATACGGTATTGGGGTATCTGTATCACTTGATTGTCGACGATACCATTTTATTACTGCCTGCCTAAAAATAAATATTACTGTGTTTATTTATTTATTTATCATTTAACATTATTTATCTAATCAATCAATAATTTAAGTAATTTATTTATTAAATCCGGTTTTTTTGCATTTGATGCTTTTAAATGATGACACTGAATTATAATCTTTCAACATTGAAAAATAACTAGAATTACAAGCTTTTTTTGCAATTATATATTTTTTAAAGGAATTTAGGGATATATTTTTTTTGTTTGCGACGAAAAAAAGTTAAAGCATTTTTGTTTATTCTATAGAACATATTTGGGCTTATTTAATTATTAAAAGAAACATAGTTTGTAGTTTTAAGTTAACTATCAAATAACTTGATGATATTTAAAAAAATTTGATTATCTCAAAATTAAATAAACAACAATTTATGATTAGTTTAAAATTGTTGCAAAAATAATTTGGATAAAATGCAATCAATTAACAACCAAAAAATAAAAAGCTTTTTTCTAGACTCTAGAATTCAGAACGAGGACAGAATTTCGGATTTTTTTAAATTTTTTATGAGTTTCAGTTTTTCTGAATCTAAATTTTTGAAGCCAAAAATCCAAGAAAATTCTGTAAACTGTAGACCAAGAAAAAAACAACAAAATTTGAAAATAAAAAACAAGTTTCAAAATCCGTTCTTAATTTTTGAATAATAAATCCTAATTCAAAATTTGAATTTTAAATTTCATCTAAGTCCCAAAACGTATACTGTAGAAAAAACCTTGCTCAAACAAGTATAAAAAACAATAAATAAAAATAAAAGTACAAGAAAGTTTTTTTAAAAAAGGACAAACTTACAGCGGAGAAGTAATAAGTAAGATGGCATGACACGCAGTAGAAGTTAAAAAAAGATTCCAAACTAAATTTGAGGTATAAACTTCAAAAAGTTTTATTGGTGAAAGTTCAGAAGCTGCAAGGCTTGCAGCATCTGAAAGTTTCATCGCATTTGGTACAAAAATATCCTTTTCTTCTTTTTCGTTGGTTTCGGCGTGGATCAATTCCTCAAAAATGATGGGTTTAGAAATGCAAAAAACCTTTTCTTTTTTGCCTCCTCCTTCTCTATCTTCTTCTTTTTTTCTTCTTTTGGTCTTTCACGTACTTCCAACTCCAATGATATATATTAAAATCAAATTTTTGAGGATGATACCCGCTTTGTTATCGCCGCTTTAAATCTCGCATATAATCACATAGATTTTTGATGTTGTCCTTCATGTTTAATGTTTTATTTTTGGGGAAATATTCTAACGGGAGAAAAGGAAAAAGAGGAATCCATTCGGACAAGGGCAGATGAAAAGGTTTTTTAACATACACATGTGAAAATCCAGTGTTTTTTTCATCAGCACAAACTATGGAATATACATCAATGCTAAATGTCCGGCATAAATCAGAAGTAAGAAGAAAAGATGGTGATTACGATGATTTTTTGTTTCAAATGCCCCAATGCCCAATGACGGCAATGAGGTTCAATAAAGAAAAAGAAAGAAACTAGTTGTTGATGTGCGGATCACAAGAATTTTTGAGTTAAATTATTTATTTCAAAAATATTATTCTCTTTATTTTTTGAATAAATATATGACGCAACCGGATTCTTCCAGATTCTTTTCTTTTTTTTTTTTTTAAACGTAATTTATGGCAGTCCTTTGTTTAGAAATGTGTTTCTAAAGCAACATATGTTCAGAGATTATTGGAATTTTAGGCATTCCTTTGAAGGACTTTAACATTTGATAAAAGAAAAATTCTTCACAATGAAAAAGAAAAAAAAACAAACAAATCATACCATCATTGATACGCAAAGACATTCCTATATTGATCTACCACATCAATAAAAGTTTTTAGTACTTTTTTGAATACAGTAATTTTATGGCTTAACTAAACTCGATATTGACAGGATTTATAATTTGCATTCAGATATCGTAACCCTTGAAAAGTGTGTTATTGAAAATGGAAGTAAAGAAGGATATTGCAGAAAAGATTTTTATTACCAAATTATCCGCCAATTTTGGGTCTATTTCATGTTAATAAATTATATCCCGGTCGCAATGAAAATTTTGATATTAAAAAATATGTACATCCGATTCAAGGTTTATAATAATCGAAAAATATCATAAGTACATATGTTTCATTAATATTGTTTTTGCGTCAAAATAAAGTAGTTTTTCATTAATAAAAACAATGATTTGTTTTAAATTTACATTTTTGAATCTGCTTATTTCATTGGTAGCTAGTATTACAGCACTTAAATTTATACCTGGTGATAGTTCTGAAAATTGTAAGTTTTAACTTCAAGTAGAACAGAAACATGACTGTTTTGAATATAGCCAACATGACAATGCCAAATGGAACAAGAATTCGTCCCCAAGTTACCCCCTTTTGCGTTTACAATCACTGGAGAGATATGCCAATGTATAAATTGAACAATACAAGCTCTTCATTCATGACAACATCAATGCTTTCATCAACAATGTTATGGATTTCTTTCTTCACTTTTTTCACAAACATTTAAGATAAAACTTCTTTTTATCGCTGTTTTAAATTAACTTGATTTTTCAAAAACCTATTGTACTATTTATCCAAATTTAATTAACGAAACAGTTTAAATTTTTGTTACTTTTGATTCAAAAGTTTTAGAACACATTTTTGTTCAAAATCCATGATGACGAAAAGCAGCATCATTTTTTTTCTATACTTCGATTTCGTTTTTTATTTTTTTATTTAAAATTTATGATAACTAAATTTTAGTATCACAATAATAATATGGTTGCTAACTATAATATGACATAAATAAAAATAATGATTAAAGAAGCTTTAATTATACAGTACCCCTCATATTACTTTTTTTTGTCCATAAATATTACAATTTTCAAGGTTTAAATTTCAAAAACACAAATTTTGAAACAAAAAGAGATAAGAAAAAATTTGATATTTTTTTATTGCGCCATTTTTTGGCTATTTGTTTCAAATGCCATTTAACACTTTCAAATTTTTTGAAATTTTTTTAAAAAAAGTTTATATAATTATAGGAGAAATCTAAGGTTCCGAATTAAATTGAAAATACTAAGATTTTTTTCTATTTTTATCATCTTGTTATTTTGTAATTAAAATTGTAAAAAGAAATGCATGTTGAAGAAATTTTTGGAACACAAGTTGAATTCCCATTTGAACCATATGAATGTCAAAAAAAGTTTATGAAAAATGTGATTGAAGCAATTGAAACTGTAAGTATCTCCTTGTTGTAATTAGTTTTATCAGAAATATTCTTTTCCAGAATTGTAATGCAGCATTAGAATCACCAACAGGGACTGGAAAAACTTTGTCATTGTTATGTGCATCTTTGGCATGGTTGGAAAAGTATAAATCTTTTAATCGACCGAAGATTATAAATCAAGATGGAGTTATTAATCCTCGTAAGATTCTCATTTATTTAATGTATGTATTTATGAGAGTTTATAGTTGCTGCAAATGAAAATTCTCAACTTTTTCCAACAATTATTTACGCTTCTAGAACACATTCCCAACTTCAACAAGTTGTTCGAGAATTGAATAAAACTCGATATAAATAGTATGTTTTTTTTTGATACTGTATTTTTAACACGTTTATCGCTTTTTACAGTATGCGAACATGTGTTCTTGCATCAAGAGATCAACTTTGTATCAATGAAAAAGTTATGAAAGAACAAAACACTCAACTCAAAGTAAATATTTACCTAATTTCGAATACTGTAATATTTTCTTTTAAGGCACAAATTTGTCGAACTTTGGTAAAATCTCATAAATGTGTATATGCAAATGGTCTTGAAAGTACTATACTTTTGTTTACATCGTTACCGTAATCCCTAATATCATATATTTTAGAAGATCTTGACAAAATTGACATTATGTATCAAAAAGAGTCTCCTGATGTAATGGATATTGAAGATGTTGTAACTGCTGCAAAAAAGTTTAAACATTGCCCATATTTTAAAACTCAATCAATGCTTGAAAATGCTGATCTCGTTTTACTACCCTATAATTATGTCTTTGATCCAAAAGTTCGAAATGCAATGAAAATTAAACTTAAAGGAAATATTTTGATTATTGATGAAGCACATAATTTGGTAATATCTTGACATTGTTGAAAACAATGTATTACAGTAATTATCTTTGTAGGAATCAACTTGTGAAGATTCTGTATCAATTGAATGGTCAACAAAAGATAATACTTTATGCATCAATGAAGCTCGAAAAGTTCTTTCCCTTCTTGTTGCAGAAGAAGATAGAAAACGAGAAGAAGGGGTATGTAGCTTTACATAATATTACTCTAATAGTGGAAAATAATGTTACCCTGTTTATAGGAAAATTCTGAAATTACATTTGATAAAATTGTTTTTGATGAAACTAAAAAATTGATGAAAGAGAAACCAAAATTGAATCAAGTTGATGTTGCTGTATTACTTGGTAAAATTAAGATTGCAGCTTTTAAGATTGTTACGGTAATGTTTTTTAGAAAGGCTTTTAACATTGGAAGAAAAATTGGATGATTTTGCAAAGGAAGAGTCAACATTTGATAATAAAGTTTATGGACTTGAAGGAGATGTTTATCCTGGGGAAAAGATGGTTCAGCTTTTAGAATCTGCAGAATTTATTCGAACTCAAAGAGATGCAGTTTTAAATGTTATTGATATGATTGGATTATTTTTAGCTGATCAAGGTTTGAGAATATTTTAAATTATTTGTGACAGAGTTACAGTAATCTCTTAAATTTTAGCCCATAAAAATTCTGATTTATTTGCTGAAAAAGGAACAAAACTCTCTGAATTTGCAACTTTAATTTCTCGAGTTTTTGCCGATTCTTTTGAAGTTGCCCAAGGTCGAACAATTGATAAAACTTCGGCAAATGAAGCTTCAAAAAAATTCTTGCTTTATGTTGAAAGATGTGGTGAAGATGGCGTAAAACTTAAATATTGGTGCTTCTCAGCTTCGTTGGCAATGAAATTAGTTTCATCAAGAGGAATTCGATCAATTATTGTTACGTAAGATTTTTGGATTATTTTGTCACCGATACTGTAATTGTTGGTAAATTTAGATCAGGAACATTAGCTCCGTTACCAGCATTTTTGACTTCAATGGGAATGTAAGTTTCTGATTTGTGTGATTCTGTAATTAACTATAACTGTGTTTTTAGACCATTTCCATTTAAATTAGAAAATGAACATATTGCTAAACAAAGCCAAGTCATGATAGGTGCATTAAAAAAAGCTTCAACAAGAATTGAACTCCTCGGAACTTATAAAAATAGGTATATCTCCATCTACAGTATCATTTACAGTATGCAGTAATTTATTTTAGAACAAATCCAGATTATATTGATGCAATGGGTCAGACACTTTTACAAACAATGGAAGTTACTCCTCAGGGAATGCTAGTATTCTTTTCATCATATTCTCAAATGGATGCTATGATTACAGATTTAAAAGTAAGGACTTTAACTATGATTCTTTGTAATGTTTTTGATGTTTAGAATCAAAAATATTCTGGTGTACCATTTTGGTCACTTATGGAACGAGTCAAAAGAATTTTTGTTGAACCAAAATCTAAAATTGAACTTCCAACAATGTTATCAGAATTTGATAAAGTAATTCGAAGTGGAAAAGGTGCAGCATTTTTTGCAGTTTGCCGAGGAAAGGTAAGTTGTGTGTTACTGTAGATTTTATATCATTATCTGAATTCAAAATTCTAAATATAATTATGTTTCGATTTAGATTTCTGAAGGCATTGATCTACCAGATACTCATTGTCGAGCTGTATTTTTATGTGGAATTCCATATTCACCACCAAAGTATGTTCATTACTGTACTTTGTTAAATGTAATAAACTTTTAAATATTTTCAGTGATCCTCGAGTAATTCTTAAAAAGCATTTTCTTTCAGCAAAAGCTGAAAAGGATTCGCTATCTCCAGAAGAGTGGTATCGATTGGAAGGTTTAAAAGCTGTTAATCAAGCAATTGGAAGAGTTATTCGACATAAAGATGATTTTGGAATTGTTGTTCTTGCTGATATTCGATTTACTACCGTACCAAAATCTCACCTCTCTGCATGGATTCGACCCGGCCTTACAGTTTATGATGATCCAAAGAAATTCTTTGATGCTTGTGAAAGATTTTTCAATGAAAGAGGATTGCTGATAAAAAGATCAATCGAAAAATTGGCAAAAGAAATGCCAAAAGAAATGTTTTCACAGAAAAAAATTGGTGCAGGAAATAATTCTCAATCAGAATGGATTGTAAAAAAAGATGATCTGGAATCTATTGAAAATTTGAAAGCATTATTCGGTGGTGGTGGTGATAGTGATAAGAAATCAATAAATTTCAAAGATTCAATGAAATGTTCTTCTGCGACTACAGTATCCTCCTCTCAAAATACTGCTGCTATTCGAAAACCAAAAATTAAGGTTGGTTTTTTGTTTATATTTTTTGGGGTAGTTTTAATAGAAATATTTATTTTTTAAAAAAATCAAAAAACAACAAAATTAAGCTCTGGTCATAAAAATTTAGAAAAAAAATTTAAACTTAAAACATAGTTTTACTAAATTAATACCCTGTATTTGGTTTAATCCTTAAAAAGAAGGTTGTCAAAATTACTCCAAAAAATCTTTTCCCGTTATTTAAGTTATGGATAAATTATTATATTTGTGTCAGTTTTAAATTTTAATGTGTTGCATTTCGTAACATTACAATGATATTCCTTCTTGGAGGTCTTTGAGATCGTCGTGCAGATGATGATGGAGGTGGAAGAGGAGAGGAAGGAGATTCATCATCAGAATTTGAAGTCGAAGATGAAATTGATGAACAATCAATTATTGAATTTCGATGTCCTACTGAATTTGTACTTATCGCAGGAGACATGTATGGGGGTGGTGGGGGTAGATTGTAAATCCATTGATCAGGGAAATAAAATTGTGCAGATCCATCAGCTTGCATAATTAGGGCATAATCAGTATCTCGATTTCTTGACCTACAATTTTTGTTGAATGAAAAAAACTTTGAAATGTTTTGCGCTTACTCTTTAGCATTAACCAATCGAGCAATTGCAGTTAAAAGTCGCTGATCTCTTAACATTGCAATAATTGGATTTGCAATACAATGAACTGAATATGCAGCAAGTTGTAGACTAACTAGTTCAGCATTCTCTTCTTCTTCTTGTCGAGTTAGCACTGAAGGTTGTGAGCTTTCCCATACAAGCATCATTGCCAAAAGGGTAAAGCTTAAACTGTGTAAAAGAAGCCACAACGATTGAGTTATTGATTTTGAAAGATATGTAGTTTGAATTTGTAACTTAAAAATATGTCATTATTTTCAAAATCTTTGATTATCTTTGAGGATAACTTACTTGTTGAGATCTAGAAGCAAGTAAAAGATTGATAGGATGAATGACAAGATTGATAACAAGAAAAATTGATAAAAGGGCTAATTGAAATGCAATAATCAATGATAAGGAATGAGTTAATTGAACAAGGGTAAAGTTTACAAGAATAATTGTAATTACAACACTCCATAAACAAACAGATATTCGAATTGGAGCTGATCTAAAATTTGTAAGGTTACGGTATTATTCAAAGATGTTATTAGATCTTACGTTGGCATCCAATTTTGATATTTTGCAAAAATTTGTACAAATGCCATTGCCAATAATGCTAATAAGCTGACGGTACTATTAAATAATGCAGCTAATGTTTGTGGTCCTAATGCTTGTAAAAAGTATCCATCTGCAGCTGTTGAACCAATTGGAGATAAGGATGTATTTGGCTTTTCTGTACTGGCATGTGGAATAAGTAACGGTCGATCAGGTTGGAAAACAGTTGAATAAAAAAGATTATGAAATATTCCAACAATTCCAGTGAAACAATTTGCAAGCCATAAATTACAACTTAGAGTATTTGAGATTGTATGTAGACGAGGTTGAACGGCAGTTGCAAGTAAAACAAGTAAATTTAGGATTACAACAATTAGAGAAAGTAGAAGCGAAAATAAATTTGTCCACATTTTTGCAGATTCAAATGTAGGAAATGAGAAGCTTCAATTAAATGTCGGGAAAAAGTTTAACACAAATCCAAAAATTATAACATGACGTTCATATTTTAATCTTTTCTTTGTCAAAATCTGCAAAAAATCAAAGGATTAATTTTAATAAAAGGATAATAGTTTTTAAAATGGAAGTTTAATACTACACGATTAAAATAAAGGTTTCTTCATTGCAAGAAAAAACATCTAAATTCTTTTAAAAAATTACTTTATTAAAGATAATCTTTTTCCCACGCACGAAAGAGAATATTAATTTATATAACAGACTATGGGAAAGTTGATGTTCTTTACGCATTTTAACTTCAATTTTATGAAATTTTCTTTTGGTTTTTGTAAGGCTTAAATTTGTTTCATTTGAATATCTTTAAATCTTCTTTGAAAACTGGGATCAAAAAACAAATATTGAAGATTAAATGAAAAAAGAAAGATTTAAAACAAATATTAATTTTTCATGCAGCAGTTTATTAAATTTAATATTGCTAAATGAGATAGAATAAAATAAAACAGAATGTTCTAAAATGTCAAAGACTACTTATAATAAATAGGCCTTTTTTGGAATTCGAATGTTCTTGATAGATGAACTTTTGTCTCAAGTGATAAATGATGAATGACATTTTCAAAAATTTGAAAGAAAAGAAAAAACCTAAAAGCTTTGTTTAACATAAAAAATGACCCCGCGCGCGCAGCAACGGCATTTTCTATTTGCAACTTGAGAACTTGCCGATTGGAATCTTTAAGCAAAAAAGGCAAAAAAGAAACGGTAAAAAAATGTGAAAAAGTTGGAAGAAGATTGATGGGATGATTAAACATTGTGAGAAAAAGCAATGCATAAGTTTTTTTTGATAAAAATAGATTTAATTTTTAAGCTGATTTTCGGTATTTATTACTAAAAATTCTCAAGGATATATTTTTTAATTTTTTCTATGAAAACGTAAAAAGAAGAAAGATAAAAAATTTTTTTGAAGTGTCATAACTTCACATCAAAAAGCAAAAGATCATTACTTTCTTTGAAATACTTAAGATGAAGACGAAGAAGAAGAACAAAAAAATTATTAGTTTGTTATGTTCTTTTTTTAATGGCACAAAAAATATTTTTTGGCCATTCGGGAATATTTGAAGCAAGAAAAAAAAGACGAGCATGAAAAGAGAAAAAAGTAAGAGAATACTCGTCGGGTCCAGCACAAAAAGCATATGTCTAAAGGGGGTCCTCATTTTTCTTCTTTTTTTTCTTTCTATTTTTTTTATCGAAAAGCAACCCTGAACAGACACTTTTTTCATTGAAAAACTTTTTTTTGAAACAAACGATGTGAGAAAAAGAGAAAAAAAATAGCAACTGTTTTGTGGTAAAAGAAATATCTATAATAATCATAATAATGATTTATAAGTTGTCACAAAAATTTTGTAAAACTAAAAGTGTGTCTTTCAAAAGCAAAACTATTTTTAAAGTACAAAAAAGAAGAGATTACTTTTGTTTCACAGATTTTTAAAAACAACAACAGCGAAAAAGTTCAAACTTTTACTAAAATTTCATGAGTAACTTTACTTTTTTCTTTGCATAATAGACTTCCTAAGGTGCTTAGAAAACGTGGGAAAATTTAAAGAAAATGTTAAAAAAAGAAGGGATAACAAAAGCATTAAAAAGGATATACGTTTTTTGTTATACGTAAAAGTCTATGCGGAAGTTAGAAGTATGAATAGAGAAAAGTCCAACAATTGTCTTAATAGATTTTTAACAATTTAACAATCTTTTAATCTCACGGAAGAAAAAATTAAGGATAAAAAATTGGTTTCTGAAAGCTTGATTGAAAAATACATTTGACATTTTCACGTTAATGGTTTTTTAAAAACATTTGTTTTTTAGAAAACCATTTTTAGTAACATGTCAAAGTAGTTTAATTTTTTAATTAAGCAGTTTGAAAATCTTAAATTCAAAAATTTAAAGGAAAAATTCAACAAAAAATGCCATAGAAATAATACAAGGAAAGACAAGACCAAAAAGCTTTAAATTTAAACCGCCCTTTTTTCTCCTGCATAATTATAAGAAAAGCAAGCAAAAAAATGACAAATGAAAGAATTAAGTTAATTATTACTTCATTTACCAGCTGTTTAGCATTAGATTATTATTCATGAACCTAATAATAATATTCATAGAAACACGGAACTAAAGAAGGAAGAGAAGATGGAAAAAATTTTTTTCATTATTATAACTTTCTTAACTTCCTTGTCTTTGAAATTTTTGGTTCACGATTTTTGAATGAAAGAATTAAGAAAAAAATGCTTTTTTATTTATTTTTCCTTTAAAAAATAAAAGCAAAAAATGAGGAACCAAAGCAGAGAGAGCAATTTTAATCATTTTTTAAAGAAAAAAATGAACTGAACTAAAAAGGCGTGAAAAATGGCAACAGAAAAATAACGGTTTAGGGAAAGGGAAAAAAGATAAAAGCAAGTAATAAATAATACAGAAGGTTGGTGTTTTGTTAAAATGCAAGTATTTTTCTTTATTAAAAATGCAAAAAGAAAGCTGCTTTATAAGAATGATAATAGCTGCAATTTTAAAGATCTGCAACAAATTTTTCTTCCTTAAAGGCTTAGGCTTTTTATTTTGGATGTTTTACTGCAACGAAACAAACGTATTTTTTTGCAAGTCTAAGAATCTTTAAATTCTAAGATATTTAATGTTCAATAGCTTTTTTGTTGTAAATTATCCTAAACAAAAAAAAGAAGATAATCAACTACTAGCTGATGTTTGGGCTTTAATTCTTTTGTTTTGCATAAAACGGAAAAGCTTTTTAACAGAAAATGTGCCTAAATGAAATGAAATTTTCATCCTCGTCATTTTCTAAGTAATTAATTTTTTGAATAAATAATCAAAGTTATTATAACAGATTTAACACACATATAACAAAATATAAGATTTCTTTTAAAATACATAGAAAGGCATTTTTTGTGTTTGACATATTTGAATGAATGCATATATTTTTTTGTTATGGGTGTGTTAGTGATGTTGAAGAATTTTTGCGACAGGAGGAAGACATCCGGGGCAGCACATGGATGCCGTCTGACTTATGCTACTCCTCTCAAGCGCGTCATCAAAAAATATAAAGAATATGGATTTAAAAAAAGAAAAAAACCAAAAGCAAAGTTTTTTTAAAGGACAATTTCTTTTGAGCTGGAAATGGAGATATTTTCTTTTATATGCTTCAAAAAGTTTATTCTAACGAATGTAGTTTTAAAGTCCTTTGAATAAAACATTGAAAAAATTTTAAAATACGTATTTAAAGTTTCACACATTTCATCAAACTTAAGAGTATTGTTACGGTAAAAAAAGAAACCACAATTTTAATAGTAAATACCATGAAACAATTTAGTCTACAATTTATTTTAAAAGTTTACGTTTAAAAAAATTAATTAGAGATTTAATAGAATTGTATTAAATTTAATTTGATGTCATTACTTTCTTTTTCATTTTTTACCGGAAGTTTTGAAGGTTATTTTGAGAATTTGAAGGAAAAAAGTAGGCAGTAGAAAAAATAAAAGGTATGCATGAGAACTCAAATTTTTTTAAATGATTAAAGTAAATTGAATTTTTGATGAGATAAAAACATTTATTAGAAATGAAAGTAAGCGTTACTAAATGGCATAATAGAATACAATTTTTTTCAGTCATTTTAAATGTCATTATTATTCACACTAACAAGAAATGAAACGTTCTTCTTTTATAATTTAGTTATATTTTGTGTTTGTCAAAGAAAAAATTTTAAAAAACAAAGCTGTTTAGAATTTTAAATAATAGCATATATTTATTTCTTAAAAAAAGAGGGAATCAAAAACGCACTTTTAAAAGTTTGATAAGTTTATCTTTAAAAATAGAGAAAACTTTTAATAATTGATTGAAAAGTACCGTAATGTTATGAATAAGAAATAGAAACGAAAAAACTTATAGAATCTGATGATAGTATGACAATGTCTTTTTATCGCCTCCTTAAAAAAGCATCAGAATTTCGAAATAAAATTCTTAAAAGGATTTTCATTGAGCTTTAATTTATGTAACATGATAATGCCTTTAAAAAGAACGGAGATTTTTAAAAAAGAAGCTTTAAAGGAAACATGAGTAATGACATATTTGCTTGCCTTTTTTCTGAAAAAGAACGTCTAAGAATGAAATGAAAGACAAGGAAGAGATTTTTCTCTCCTCCTACAGATTTTGAGACTTTAGTACTTTTTGCAGAAATGAAAGTTAAACGATTGCTTGAATGAACTTACTTTCTTACTTTTCCATGACTTTATTTCAAACAAACGCTCTTCAATTATAAAAAAATGTGAAACATGAGTATCATTAACTAACTCTTAGAAATCTCTCTTTTTTTATCGGTAGACTTTTGGATTTATGTTTTATGCTAGCTTATTAGGGTATAAAGAAATGGTAGGGAGGTGACGACATAAAATTGTTTAACAAATACAAAAAAATAATATGTAAAAAATACGTAAATTTTTTTGTTGCTTTCAAATTTTTACGTTCAAAAATTTTTTTTGTTAGCTTTGAACAAACGGAAAAGTTGTTGCGCTTGAACGCCTCTCATTTTTTCTTTAAAAATTGAAATAAAAGTAAAACCTTTCGTTCGCGCTTTTTGGCAGCTTTTGTTCATGTTTATGCATTCAACCGTAAAAAAAAGAAGAGGAAAGAGACAACACCGTTTTTAAACAATATAAAATATAACAACAAAAAAAGTAAGTGTGCAAAAATGTTTCCATGTTTAGGTTTAAAAATTTGAAAAAAAAAAGTTTCAAAAACTTTTTGAGATAGAAAAGGAACACTTTTTTTAAGTAAGCATTTAAAAAAACTTCAACAATAAAAAAATAGAAGAACGATTAATAATAACAATATGTGAGTGTGTGTGTTGGAATGAAAAAGAGGATTTGAAAGAAGGAAGAAGGGGTTATTTTAGGAAGAATTGAAATGAGAGAAAGGAAGGAAGTTTATAAGAGCGATTAAAGGAGAAAGATTTCGTTGAGACTCAATTATATTTGCGCAGAAAAAAAGTAGCTTCAAGGATAAGTGGAAGATATCCGTTTTTTTAATATTTGTGTATTTTAATAGTGCATTTATTTAATTAAAAAAACTTTTAATAACAGAGTTTTAATTGTTTCATAGAATGAACTCTTTAGATTTTTTCCTTCCGTTTGCCAATTCGACAGTTTAAAAATGCCAAAAAAGAAAGCCCTTTTTGAGACTTACCGCCTTTGATGGTCTTTGAAAAGATGAGGAGATAAGTGTTTTGGACTTTTATCTTTGACTTTTGGGGAAAAATGAAAAAGCTGCTTTAAAAATGCCTTTTGTTTGTTTTCGAAAAAAAAATGTCTTTTGTTTTTTTTGGCATTTTACTTCACCGTTGGACATTTTTAAAAAAAAACTTTTGAATGGCAAAAAAATTTAAAAAATCCATTTAAATTTTTTAACAATTGTGAAATAATGTTCACGTACAAGAACCAAAACTCATGAACTTAAAAGATTGTTGTCATCTTAAAATTCTTAGATTATTTATCCAATTTACATAAATTTCAATATCTTTTTCCCCAAAACTTGGTTCTTCAAAGAAATGGTAACTTTTCTTTGAAAGAATAAAAGAGATAAAAACTTTGAAGAAAGATGCAAAAAAGGCAATCCAAAATGTGATGATGAATGGATAATTTACTTTTGGGAAAAGGGGAATTGAGCTTTCAACGCCTTCTCTTTTTTTCACATTTTGAATAATTTGGTTTTTTTTTAGAAAAGCTCTGAAATATATTAAAACAAAAACGACTTCATTGAAGCACACTCCCTTGCATTAACTTTTTTGCAGATAATTTAAACAAAGTATACAAAAAAGCTATATAGCGTTAAAAGTGAAAAAGATGGACAATGGCCATTTATTTTTTACGCATTTATTTTTTTGGCATTGAAAGGAAGTTCCAATTTGATGGCTTTCAAGCAAAAAGAAAAAATGGGTACTTGAAAAACATTGTTGAATAAATGAGTCTTTTTTTCAAAAAAAGTGGTAGTTGAAAAAAGACAAAAAAGCAATTGTCAGCTGTTTAATTTTTTCATGGACCACAAGAAAAACATTTAAATAAAGTAAAAAACAAAAAAGTAATACGGCAAAAATGTAAGGAACAAAAGTGGCAAAGTTTTTTTCAAACAACAACTTGTTGTAATAATAATAATAGTGTCTAAGAGAACTTCAATACTTTTTATTAAAGTATAGCTTTTTCGGCATTCATCATTTTTTTTGAGGCTAACTTATTTATAACTTTGAAAAAAAGCGATTTGAAAATTTTTGTTGTTGAATACATTTTTTTATAAGTTTTAAAAATTGAATGATTGCCAAAAATAGTTTTTAGAAGCAAACAAAACGTTTTCGTATAAATAATTTTGGCACACCTTTTTTCACTTTCTTGAAAGGCATTTATAGAATTGTGTGACCTAAAAGTTAGACTTTCACTCTTTTTGATGTGTTTGTTTACCCTTGTTTTTTGAAGTCAGAAACGACATTTTTTACGGGGGGATAAAATTGTGTCAACAATCAAAAAAATATACAATCTTATATTTGTTTTTTCAGGTTACTGTTGATACTCGTAAAACTACATTACCAGGAATTAAAAATGCTTCAACTTCAAAAACTACTGTATCTCAAAGTTTTGTATCAACTACATCAATTTCAAAGACTACAGTACCTCAAAATGTTGGTTCACAACCTACTGTATTATCTCAACAAAATATTTCAACAGCTTCATCAACTTCAACGATATCATCACATTCTAAAAAACAAATAATTTTGAAAAGAAATAAAATTTTGCCGACTTCAACTTCTTCTTCGTCTTCTGTGGATGCTTTGAAAAGTACTATAAAAAAAGAAGAGATTCAGATGAAATCATATTCTCAACGAATCAGTAATATTAGTGAACCACCTCCAAAGAAAGCAAATATTGAATGCTCCAAAAATGAATCATCGACAAAAGTTGAAGATATTCTAGCCGGATATAAAAGAAAGGTATATTTTTGCTTTCTTTCCGTTTGGATACTGTAGCCTAAATCCGTTATTATTATTTTAGATGAATAAACTTCCAAAACCAATCAAAGATTCAATTGTTCAAGCTCAAAGAAATTACATGGAAACTTCTTCACTTTCTGATATTATTCCATCATTGGAAAAAGCGATACCGTATGATCCTGAAATTTTTACAGGTTTTCTTTTTCTACTTTTCCGTCACCAAATTTTTCATATTACATATTTTTTTAGATTTTTATCATTTTGCTTCTGAATCAAATAAAAAAGAATTTGAAGAACTTTGTCGAGCCCGAAAATTGTGTTGCAAAAAATAGTTTCAATCTATACACTATCATCATAACCGTCATATTTTTATTTGGTTGATAATTTTGTCCCCTTCTTTCATTTCCTCTTTTTTTCATGCTCTTTATATTTTTTTGTACTCATTTGTGATGGTTTTCCTTGTAATAATCATCTGTCTAGTTATATGATGTAAGCGGGTGTTTAATGAACTTTGCATAAAAGAGGAAGCGAAGAGAGGGAAGTGTATCTTTGATACCAAAAAAAGGAGAAGAACAGATGGGTGGAGTTTATAGAATTCGAATCTAACTTCCATAAAAAAGAGCTTTCGACCGCGCAAAAATAAAGATCGCAGAAGAACGACAAAAAAACATCATTGCAGTTTTGCGTGTGTCCTCCGATTTTTAAAACAAAAAATATTTATAAAAGAACAGGATCGATTATTTCTGTTTTATTTTCAACGTTTTTATTATTCTTCTTTGTTCAAAGCGTTTGTATAGTTTAAACTAAACCAGCTGAAAGTGATATTTTTGTTGGTGATATATATTTTTTTTTTTTGTAAATTAATTTTCAATAATTAATTGTTGCAAAAATGGGGCCAATGAGTTGTCATATGAAATTTAAGATTTTTTGGGCTTGCCTTGGTATTTCTGCTGGAATTTTAGCTGGTGGAACTTTTGCGGCACAATATAAAGTAAGAATATTCTTTGATGGACATACATAAAAAACCTTTTTAAATGCCATCTTTAAATTTTTTAACTTTGAAGTGGATTTGTTAATCGACTGGGGGTCGAATTTTATTAACAAATTCACCAAAAAGTTAATAAAATTCGACGATGGCATTTTAAAAGTTGATTGATAGGAAATAAATAACTATTAGTTAAATGTAGCATCTGTAAATCAAATTTTCTAGAATTATGTTGCAGCAGCAATTGCATTCTTTAGTTCAGTTTGTGCCAGCTATCTTTTATACATTCATATTTCATATCATAAACGGCATTTTCATTCATGGCCTCAGCAAAAGATTACCGCAGTTATTATCATTAGTAAGTTGCTTTATCTTACCCATAAGATAACTCCAACCAAGCCATATTAATTTTTTTAGATTGGATTTTAGCGGCATTAGGTTTAATTGGAATGATAATTTCATTGGTGGTTGCCGGGATAAAGCATCAAACTTTAACCCATGAAGGCCTTCAACATACTAATTATTGGATTGTTGCAGTTTGGTGTTGGATGACATTTAAATGGACAATGATGTCAGCAATCTATACCCGACAATATGCAAAAAAGGTCTGGCCAACACTTTATTCTTCTTCGTCGAGTAGTAGTGATGCATCCTTGCCATCAAAATATAATTATGGCAGTTTAGATGGCAATAAAAAGCAAATATCGCCAACACAGATTGTTTAAAATACTTTGTAAATAAATCCCTTCCCCTTTTTTTCTTCAAAATTCTATCGCTCCATCCCTCTTTAAAAATTCCCTTTGTGCCAAGTTTTATTTTTGATAAACAAAAATATGTATTTATTTACTCAAACCATTCAAAACCATACTGCTTTTTTCATTTCATTATTTTTGTCCGCTTTCAGATTCAAAGTCAAAGTGTTGAACCATTACCATAAAAAGTTTCAAGACATCCCTTCTTCGTTGAAACAGAAAAATATAAAAAAATAATAATTAATATTATTTGTGCATGTTTGTTTGTATATTGTTTGTTATAAATTTGTTAAATAAAAATAATTATAAAAAATAATGTTTAAAAAACCTAATTTAAAGGCAGTGTCGCAGTCAGTGTAGAAAAATGTTGCCTGATATAGCCAAAAGTGGTTTTAACACGAAAAAGCAATGATGAAGAATGCGTCGTTTGTCGTCGCCGTCCGTCAAAAAAAAATAAAAAAAACTGACTGCGACACTCCCTTTAAAACAGTTGATTCAAAGAGCTTCTATCGTCCAACACACACTTTTTTTGCGTGTCCAAAAAAGGTAAAAAACATTTTAATTTTTAAAAATTGCGCCAAAAATAATTTTCTCAAAGAGATCATCCCAAATAAATCAAATCTTTTTGGTGAACGTTGATTTTTTTGCAACAAAATTTTAAACACACAATTTTATGTCTAATTTTAAATTTATTGCACCAATTAATTATATCAGTGTTTTTTATGTCCTTTATTCATAACATTTTTTATGTTACATGATGCTGCGAGAGGGAGTTTTTACTCGCTTTTTCCCCTCTTCCTTCCATTTTTTTATGTTGCCTCATTTTTGCCTCGAAAACCCCCAGATATTTGCTTCATTTTTCATAGTTAAATTTATTTACGGATAATTTTACATAATTTTATATTCGTGTATTCATTATTCAAATGACTTGTATTTCGTTGACTTAACTCATCTCTCTCATTTCATTTTCTTTTTCATTATTGTAGGGAACAACACATTTTTACTTGACGTCGTCGCTCAATATGGCTGAAGCAGCAAAAAAACTTCAAAAAGAAGCAAAGGGTTTTGATACAAGAAAATTCTTGATTGATCTTGCATCTGGTGGTACTGCTGCTGCTGTTTCAAAGACTGCTGTTGCTCCAATTGAACGTGTTAAATTGCTACTTCAAGTGAGTTTCATCATTATGATGATGGATAGAGTGATATAATGTTTGTGTTATTTTGTAGGTTCAAGATGCTTCAACTAGTATTGCAGCAGATAAACGCTACAAAGGAATCATCGATGTTCTTGTCCGTATTCCCAAAGAACAAGGATTTGCAGCATTCTGGCGTGGAAATTTAGCAAATGTTATCCGATATTTCCCAACTCAAGCACTTAACTTTGCTTTCAAAGATACCTACAAAAAGATGTTCTTGAATAAGTAAGTTTGGGTGACAATGTTTGTGATGCTTTTTGACTAAATTCTCTCTCTGTTTTTAGTGTTGATAAGAATAAGCAATTTTGGAGATTCTTTGCTGGTAATCTTGCATCTGGTGGTGCTGCTGGTGCAACATCTCTTTGCTTTGTTTATCCACTTGATTTTGCTCGTACCCGTCTTGCTGCAGATGTTGGAAAAGGTGCAACTCGTGAATTTAAAGGTCTTGCCGATTGTTTAATCAAGATTGCAAAATCTGATGGTCCAGTTGGTTTATATCGTGGCTTCTTTGTCTCTGTTCAAGGTATTATCATTTATCGTGCTGCATATTTTGGAATGTTTGATACTGCCAAGCATGTCTTTGCAAAAGATAAGAAACTTAATTTCTTTGCTGCTTGGGCTATTGCACAAGTTGTTACCGTTGGTTCTGGAATTCTTTCATATCCATGGGATACTGTACGTCGTCGTATGATGATGCAATCTGGTCGTAAAGATGTCCTCTACAAGAATACCCTTGATTGTGCTTTGAAGATTGTCAAGAATGAAGGAATGTCTGCAATGTTCAAAGGTATGAATAAGATAATTTTAATATAATTCTTTATTTTATCATCTTTTTTAGGTGCTGGATCAAACGTTATTCGTGGTACTGGTGGTGCACTCGTCCTTGCTCTCTATGATGAAATTCAAAAGTTTATTTAACTGATTATTTTGTGATCTCTCTGTCTATCTTGTCATTTAGTTGTAGCGCTGTCAAGTATATTTAAATAAAAAAATGGTTTTAAATAGTGTTTTGTCTCTTGTCATATAACTTTTGCTTTTCTTTGATGATATGTTTCTTGAGCGTTGTTCTTAAAATGTGGTACAGTAATCAATAGCAACTATCTAAACGAGCGTTTTTTTGTACATTCTTGTTTAGCGATGGGCAAGTAAAAATAAAAATTGAAAACAAATTATTTTATTGTTCCAACTAGGTACTTTTTAACCTGAATAAACCGAAAATAAAATCAAAAGAATTATTAAAAATAGTTAAAATGCCGAAAATACCATTTTAAAATTCGGTATAACAAAATTTTTTGGTTGAAAAAAAGGGAAAAGGAACACTTTTTCCTTTTCTTTTTGCAAAAAAGAATGCACTAGCCAACGGGGAAGCAATAATTAAAAATTATAAAAAATACGGCTGTTGCAATGTTAGACGTGAAAAGAGATTAAAGGTTGCAGACGGGATTGGCTCACTGTAAGACGGGAATTTATCTCAACAATGATCTTTTTGATCATTGAATGGCAGGGTCTCAAAAACAAAGAAAAAGTAGGAAAAAATTGAATCAAAGACGTCAAAGAAATTACGGTAGTGAAAATAACAATCAAAAAAATGAGGTAAAAAAATTACACAAACGGAGTATTAGAGGTCAATGGGTCGGAAAGAAACTCGAAACTTTAAAAAATAATGGGGAAAAAAAGAAAAAAATTGATCAAAAATGGGTCAAAAAAGATACTGTAGCAAAAAAATAATTACAAAATAAAATAAGAGGTGAAAAAAATTACACAAACAAAATATTCCAGGTCAATGGAAGAGCATACAGGTTCCTTTAAAACAAACAAAAATAAAATAAAATTTTCAAAGTTCCTACTGCTTGAAAAAAGTTAAAAAATTTTTGTCAAAACTTTGGAACGCTACTACCAGTATACTGTATATTATTTACGCGCGTTATTTGTTTGGCAGCGTCCTTATTTTTGTTTATTGAATTTTTTTTATTAATTGACCTTTTTGCCCTTAGAGCTTTTTCATAAATAAAAAGAAGTGTATCCCAATGATGTGCATTTGATTTTTATTGTTTATACTTTTTTGTATTCCCCACAAAGGATTGCTCAGATTTTATTTTGTTTGAGTTTAAAGGTTTAGTCAAATGTTTGAACTATTGTTAATCATATTACTTTTACGTAAACGGTGGACCCGACATAAAGAAGTTGCTGAAGAAATAAATGTTCTTCCTTATACTCCGGGTTTTATATCAGAAGCAGAAGTTGATGATGCTGTTTAAACAATGCAAAAATATGCATTTCTTGCAGTGTAAGTATTATTATTGGTTCTGTTTCAAAAATCATACTTTTTAAATTCAGTATGTTAATTTATACGAGTATTCTAAATATAATGTGCGACACTGAAGAAATCGTTCAATTTCAAATGTACGGGCTTGGACATATTTGGCGAAAACGATTGCGAGATAATCAGTCAAATGGAACATTCCAACTTGCAGTTGCTTTTAATCTTGTAGCAAAATTAAAAAAGAAATTCCCTAGAATAAGAATGACCTCACAAGAGCCGTGTCATTTTCCTGTTGAAATTGAATATCTTCAAAATAAAAATGTTCATATTTTTACACGATCTACTTTTTCTCCTAATTATTTTCTTCGACAAATATCAGAATCTGAAGTTTCCAACCCCAAAATAATTGTTTATATGATTCATTTTTCTGTATATGACTTTGAAAACTTTCTTAACGCTCACTGGACTCCTGAAGTATTGAGCAAAATCATATTTATTGGGAATTGGTTTCTAAATCCAACATTTCAAGAACATGTATTAAAGTGCAAAAAAACAAAACAATTTTGCGAAATGGTTGATTGTCGAAAACCTCTATCCTTTGAATATCCCAATTTTTTGCGAAATGACGGTGATTATTTTGGATTTGATCAATGGCCTCCACATACCAATCATCCAAGTGATTTCTTATGTTGGATTTCATTTAGCCGTACTCAAATTATGTCAATTTCAAACGAAAATGCTGTAAAACTTATTCAAAAAACTGTCTTATTTTTTACAGAGAAAAAACACCTGATAAGGATCCCACAAAAATACAAGTTTTTCAAAACCATGTTAAAAATGTATAAAATGTTACATTTTAAATATTCATTTATTTCGTATTTGATTTATGTAATAAAAAATGTGGACTACATTTCGGCAGGATCAAAGAAAGAAAAGGCACTGTTGTAAAAACATTTGTTGATAAAACATTTACAATGGTTATTTTTAAAACGAGTTCTGTTAAAACTTTTACAAAAACGGGTTTTTTATAGGATAACAGCCTTGTCCTTCGGTTTTGGAATTAAGATGATGATGACAATCATCACATTTAAAACAAGATGATACAATGGAGAAGAAAATATTCTTTTATTCGCCACGTTGATCTTCGGAGATTTGTTTGGAATTTTTTTGAACTCCTTAGTATGGAAAATCGAATCAAAAAGAATTTTTTTTTTAAATTTCAATCGCGATCGATGCTTATTGTTAAAACAAAACATCCGTTTTTCCCTCTTAATACTGTACATTTTATTGGCTAACAGCCATCAAATTTTACTTCTTGTTTATGTGAAGCCAACCAGTTCCTGCCCTTGAGCTTATAAATATGTATTTAATAGCAACTCAACCTATAAAAATCGTTTAGATAGTTGCTATTGATTACTGTACCACATTTTAAGAACAACGCTCAAGAAACATATCATCAAAGAAAAGCAAAAGTTATATGACAAGAGACAAAACACTATTTAAAACCATTTTTTTATTTAAATATACTTGACAGCGCTACAACTAAATGACAAGATAGACAGAGAGATCACAAAATAATCAGTTAAATAAACTTTTGAATTTCATCATAGAGAGCAAGGACGAGTGCACCACCAGTACCACGAATAACGTTTGATCCAGCACCTAAAAAAGATGATAAAATAAAGAATTATATTAAAATTATCTTATTCATACCTTTGAACATTGCAGACATTCCTTCATTCTTGACAATCTTCAAAGCACAATCAAGGGTATTCTTGTAGAGGACATCTTTACGACCAGATTGCATCATCATACGACGACGTACAGTATCCCATGGATATGAAAGAATTCCAGAACCAACGGTAACAACTTGTGCAATAGCCCAAGCAGCAAAGAAATTAAGTTTCTTATCTTTTGCAAAGACATGCTTGGCAGTATCAAACATTCCAAAATATGCAGCACGATAAATGATAATACCTTGAACAGAGACAAAGAAGCCACGATATAAACCAACTGGACCATCAGATTTTGCAATCTTGATTAAACAATCGGCAAGACCTTTAAATTCACGAGTTGCACCTTTTCCAACATCTGCAGCAAGACGGGTACGAGCAAAATCAAGTGGATAAACAAAGCAAAGAGATGTTGCACCAGCAGCACCACCAGATGCAAGATTACCAGCAAAGAATCTCCAAAATTGCTTATTCTTATCAACACTAAAAACAGAGAGAGAATTTAGTCAAAAAGCATCACAAACATTGTCACCCAAACTTACTTATTCAAGAACATCTTTTTGTAGGTATCTTTGAAAGCAAAGTTAAGTGCTTGAGTTGGGAAATATCGGATAACATTTGCTAAATTTCCACGCCAGAATGCTGCAAATCCTTGTTCTTTGGGAATACGGACAAGAACATCGATGATTCCTTTGTAGCGTTTATCTGCTGCAATACTAGTTGAAGCATCTTGAACCTACAAAATAACACAAACATTATATCACTCTATCCATCATCATAATGATGAAACTCACTTGAAGTAGCAATTTAACACGTTCAATTGGAGCAACAGCAGTCTTTGAAACAGCAGCAGCAGTACCACCAGATGCAAGATCAATCAAGAATTTTCTTGTATCAAAACCCTTTGCTTCTTTTTGAAGTTTTTTTGCTGCTTCAGCCATATTGAGCGACGACGTCAAGTAAAAATGTGTTGTTCCCTACAATAATGAAAAAGAAAATGAAATGAGAGAGATGAGTTAAGTCAACGAAATAGAAGTCATTTGAATAATGAATACACGAAAATAAACTTATGTAAAATTATCCGTAAATAAATTTAACTATGAAAAATGAAGCAAATATCTGTGTTTTTCGAGGCAAAAATGAGGCAACATAAAAAAATGGAAGGAAGAGGGCAAAAAGCGAGTAAAAACTCCCTCTCGCAGCATCATGTAACATAAAAAATGTTATGAATAAAGGACATAAAAAACACTGATATAATTAATTGGTGCAATAAATTTAAAATTAGACATAAAATTGTGTGTGTAAAATTTTGTTGCAAAAAAATCAACGTTCACCAAAAAGATTTGATTTATTTGGGATGATCTCTTTGAGAAAATTATTTTTGGCGCAATTTTTAAAAATTAAATTGTTTTTTACCTTTTTTTTGAACGCGCAAAAAAACTGTGTGTTGAAGAAAATTACAAATTTATCTTCAAGCTGCTCTTTTTGAATTACGTGATTCAACAGTTTGTGTTTGTTAAAAAGCTTAATATAGTAGGTTATCTCTTTTGTTTTTCGTTTCGTTTAATGAACACTCTTGTGGAAGATATTATTTTTAGTTATTAAACTTATGTTTTTTGCACATCTCAAAATCTTAAAATCTGATATCTTTATAATTTATTATAATAAATGGTAATAAGATAAAGTACAAATAAAAATTAACAAAGAATAAACCATCGAAAAAAATTGGCTCTAACATCTCACTCGGAATTTTCATTAACAACCACATCAACTTTTTCTGGTTTTTCTTCTTCTTCAAGCCTTAAATCAGTTGGTAAAGTAATATTTGAAATTAATGTTATATCATCTTCGTTTTCCTCTGCCTGCGCTTTTGGACGTTCTTCTTGTTTCACAAGGATGGAATCCTCTTCTTCATTATCGCTTGATGGAAGTTCAACGATTGGCTCTTTAGCTTTTCGGGCAGCTGCCGCTAATTGTTCGTCATATCGTTGAACAATTGATTGAATTTCTTCTGCAGATGGTTGTTTATCGAATGTTCGAAGAACTTCTGGACCTCCACCATAAATTGAATGCAAATATGTCCATTGTTCACGAGTAACTGATTTATAATTGATACCAGGTCGAAGTCGCATTGATCCATCTCGTTGCTTTTGAAGTAAAGCATCATTTCGAATTGGTCCAGGTGGTGCTTAAAAATGATAACGTCATTAATTAATTTATTTATGAAAAAACATAAAAAATGATACAAACCTCTATCAAATTGTTTAACAAATTGATCCCATTGTTCAAACCATGAATAGGCAACAACATTTGATGGAAGAATTGTGACATACCGTAACTTCTTTTCAAGTGCTGCAAAATCATTTCTTTCTCGAGTTTTTCTTGAAACAATTTCCAGTACTTTTTGATTACAAGTAATACAAGGCATTAATCGATCACATGGTGGACCACCGCCATATTGTTCAAGAAGTAAACTCCATATTTTTGATGGAATTGGAAAAACTTGATTTGGTTGTAGCAGTGGTGCTTGACCAAAATGTTCACACAAGAAATCAGTATTTGTAATTGGACCCGGTTCAGAAAAGGTACGGAAACGGTAGAGCCATTCAGCAGAAATATAAAATGAAGTTGACTCAGATTCATTCAAAGTTGCTGATAATTGCATAACTTTTTCTTTAAAATCTTCTGATGCTTCTGTACTTCTTTTTTGATAAAATAAAACATATGCTTCACGAGAAAGAACTTCAGCTTCATCAACCCTTGTAACACATGCATCATCATATTCATACCAATTTCCATCAATCGAGTTGAAACAATATGCAACGTAATGACCAAATTCAACTCCTGCACCTCGATGAGAAACAAATGCAACCAAATCATATAAGGTACTTTTATCTTCTTGTTCAGCTTGTTCTGCAGCAGATTTGAGCATAAATGGTTTCATATCCAAATCACATAATGGAAAGATAACTCGTGTTCCAACTTTTGTATTATAAGTATATTCATGTCGGAAACGCTTTAAATGGATACATAAAATTTCTGGTAAACGAGTAAGACGGCATTGTTTTACACCATTTCGAAGCCTAAAAATATAATGAAGATACTGTAATAAAAATTATAACAAAAACAAACTTTGAGCATTTTTCACATGAATACATATCATCACCATGTAAATGATCGGCCGAAAAAAAGGCATAGAGACAATCTTCCAGTGAAATATTTTCAGCAAACATAAAACGATAAAAATAAATAAGATAAGAAAGCCATGGATCAATAAGCCAACTTTTTGCTATTGCATAAGCCCACTAAAATGCCGAGTACTGTAGTGTCACTGGAAAAAAGGGAGAAATAAAGCTTACATAAGCATAAGAATTATGAGAAACTCTCAAAGCAAAAGATTCGTGTTTTGCAGGAAGTTGTTCATCTTTAACTTCTTCCGCTTCTTCTTTCTCTTTTTTAATATTTATTTCTTCTTCAGATGCTTCAAAATCCAATGTGGAAGATTCTCGCAAAATTGCAATTTGCTCAAGGTTTGGAATGGAAAGGGATATATCCTAAAATAGAATACTGTAATTTAAAATTTTATATTAAAATTTTACTTGAAAAGTTTCACGAGTATTGGATAAATGTTGACATGTCATGCATTTTACAGTACTAATAATTTCACCATCAAATACATCAGTAATAATACTTCGAAATTGTGTTTGATTTTTTTCTTGTGCCTTTTGTTGTTCACGTTTTATTACTGCAGCAGCTTTAGGTTGTTTCTCTGGTACAACAGGTAGAGGAATGCCCGGGATAAGCTTTGAATGCTTTGAAGGTTCACCAGTATCAGAACTGAGTCCGCTATCAGCTGTTTCAAATCGATCACCTTGAGCTCCATTTAATTCGTCTTGGCTGCTGCTGCATGAAGAAGAAACTGAATTCCTTGATTCAAGTTTATTCTCTTCTCTTTTGGCCACTTTGTCATCCAAAATTGGAGTCATTTGATGTCGGAGCTCATGGCGGAGCTCTTGATGAAGGACATCCAAAAAACATCGAATAAATTCTTGAGCATCTTGTTGGGTGTAACCTTTAAATTGAGCACAACGCTCTTTGATTTTCTGAAAAAAATAGTTGCAAAATTAATAGAAAATAAATTTAGTTATCTTTTCACAACAATGTAATTCTACAATTCATAATACATATACAACTACAAACTATTTTAACGATCTACAAGAACTATTCAACTTTTATGACAAAAGTATTTTATTTTGCTCTTGTCTTTTTCCTCCCCATTTCAATGTTGACCAAAGTAAAACTTACATAAAGAAAAAGTGTTGGTCGAATAGCTTCAACTTTCTTTTCAGACCAAATTTTTAGAATTATATCTTGAAAAGCATCAGAAATTGGACGACGAATTGTAAGTAAATCATTGATATGAGTGTTACGATCTTTTGAAACTGAAGGCAAATATGATCGAAAATATTCGCGTAAAGGTGGACAATTTGATAAAGCTTGTGTTGCTGCATTCATGTAACAAGAATTCCCTTGATTATATAATCCAACCAAACCTTAAGATATTTAACTAATTACTTTTTAAAAAAGTGATAATTTAAAACCTCTTTGACTTCCATTATTATCATCATGGGCATCGCTTAAAAAATCGTAATGAAATTTCCAATATTCATTTGTCATATTTGCGGATGCAAAACTTGGCACTGCAGAAAATGATGTCCCAGCTAATAATGATTCCTTTTCATTTATCTCTTCGTTATCTAGCATTATATAGCCTATAATAAAATACAAATGATTTACTTTTTAAAGATTTTCACGGTTAAAATAACGCAAAAATGCAGAGAAAAATCTGCAGACGACGTTTATATAAAATGGAAATTCAGCGTTCAATTTAAAGATCTTAAATTGAACGCTGAATAAATTTAAATCATAAAAATAATAGACAAAAATTATTTCGTAGATGACAAAAAAATAGTGATTATTTTCGTGGTAAATATGTCGCTGTAAAAGACACTTTACCAAAAATAGTTTGATATTTTAAAATTGGTTCATTTTTGTGAAAAAAATTCTGTTTTTTTTGAAAATAATCAGCTGCAGATATTCTACTTGTGTTTTTTTACCAATTTTAAAAATATTTGGAAAGTACATAACTAAATTTAAAGAGTATTTTTACAAGTTAATAAGACTCTTATTTATTATAAGAGCGTTTTAAAAGTTGAATAAAACTTCTTCGAAAAATTGGATTTTATGAAAATCAGCCCTTCTACTCAATAAGTTTATATCGCCAGCACGTGCTGCAGCACTGATATAGAGCTCAACTTCATCATTTTACGTCTTTTTACGGTTTATTTAGAAACTTTATAACAAGGTTCAACTGTAGTTAAATTTCCGTAAACTAATTAAAAATAGTAAGTCATGATTTCCAACTCTCAGTAATATGAAATATTTGTAATAATGTATACCCGCAACATTTTGAGTCTCTTGTTGATTAGTATCCGATAAACTCGATTGATTAGGGTTAAACAATTGTTGGGATGCTGTAAATTGCATAACATCTGGATCAGTTTCATCATGTGTTTGCTGTCTTGGAAATTCAAATGGATTCTGTAATAATAAAAAAGTTAAAAAATAATTTAGTTTACTTCAAATTCAAATCGACTAACCACTGCTGAATTAATTAATATTTGTTTCCGTTCTCTAATCAAACCCTTTTTCATGCTTTCATTTTTATCCCATGTTACAGTATCACCACTTCCTTCAATAGAATTCTCATATGCCGCAATATGAAGAGATAAAGTGCTGCTTCTGGTTGGAGTGGCATTTGAAGACTCTTTTTTCCATTTCTTCGTTTTAACATTTTCTTCAACATCATTAAATGCAGTAAAGGATTTAATAGCTTTTGAATGTAAATTATTTTTTGATGATGATTTTTTATTCCATAAACGTAAACTTCTTTTTTCATTATCAACAATTTTTGAATCTGTTTTTTAATGTTGCTTCAATAGTCCTTAAATAACTTTTAAGCCAAACTATTATAATTTTTAAAATTTTTTAATTCTACATTACATTATCTTTTTTAGAACTTGAACAATGTTTTCATGGAACTATTGTTTTTTGTTTAAGAACTGCAACATTCGTATTTACCAAAGTTTTTGTTATTACTGTTTGATTTGCTGTTTGATTGACCAATTGATAAATTTAAACAATTATGAGTTTGATTTAAGTTGAGATTTGAGAATTGATTCTTTCCATTGACATTTTGGGGGAATGGATTGTTTCTTCTTCAGTGACACCAACTCATCTCTTGTTATCATCTTCTAAAACAATTACTTACTAAATAAACCGTTCATATTCAAATATAAATCGGTTTCAAAAGAAAAGAATAAACGATATTTACAAACTCAATGTTTTTTTAAAAATTTTTAAAAACTTTTCGTTTTGAAGAATGGTTGTAAAAAAAACATGAAAAGGACACATCAGCTGTACAAGAATGATGCAAAATTGCTGTTATTTTTTGAAAAAGATTTTACATTGTATTGGCAGGGGAAGCTACAACTTTGCTTGCACTTTTAATTACAGTTCTGCAAATTTTTTTTGAATTAGGCAAAATGATTTGACTACCATGTTTGGCTATCATCTTTTGCCGCCGCCGTGTTAAGGCGGCAAAAGATTAAAGGCGTTCCCACTGAAACGAAAATGCCCACCCCGAAATTTTTTTTCTGCTTACGACCTTGCTTACAGTATTTCTCAAAACCTTTTTTCTTTAATATCGATGAAGTTGAGTCGGACCGTCAAATCATGAATTTAAGCCATGGGTTTTTTAATTTTTGCATTTATCGAATGACAGATTTGCGGACATTTGTTACATATTTTATTTGTAACATATTTTAATTCATTTGAAAGCTTTAAAACATAACCATTTTAAACGAGATTTGAACTACCATATTTGGCTACTTCCAAAAATAATAATTTCGCATTGATATTGTACTAAAAATTAAACGATGGGTTTTTTTCCAAATGCATCCATTTTCAAATATTTGTTTCTAATTTGTTTTTGACATCTCAAGGCGATCCGTTTGATTGGCGCAACATGAGAAATTTCAAAAAACAATTTTTCAACGATGAAAAAAGGCGCGCACAATTTTTTTCTTTTTTCCTCCATTTTTAAATTTCTTCTTCCTTCTTCTTTCTTTGGCATTGAAAAAGAACTCCGAATTCGTTTCGTTTTATATTTAACGTTAACGTTGCTAAGAAATAAAATATAAACTTCAAATTTTTCTCTTTTTTGACAAAGCTATATTTCATATATTTTAGTTACGACTTTTCTTTTATTATTTTTTGGTGGTGCTGTTACATTTTGCTCTCTCGCTATTACTTTTGTTTGGATTAATTTCTATGATTAATGTCTTCCTCTAACATGCAGAGAATAAATAAAGTAAGAAAACCATTTTTTCTTATTTGGCTTCTTTTGTGTTTTTTTGCATGAATGATAAAATATGTAAATTAACTTTTTTGTTGTAGGCAAATCAACTGCGTTCACAATTACAAAAAACTACAAATCTTGAAGATCGGATAAAACTTCATCAAGCAGCTATAAAAATGATTGATGGACGAGAGAATGAAGATCCTGATGACAATGATTCTACTACAAATGTTCAAAGGAATAATGAATTTGGTGGAATTCAAGCAATTCCATTACTTTCAACAAATTCTCGTGGTCAAACTTTATCTTCATTTGAACCATCAACAACTGAAGGAGGTGTAACAAGTTCAACTTGTAAGTTCTGCTGAAAGGGTTTTTGAATTCTATAAGTTATTTTTGTAGCAAATGAAAGTCTTCATCGTAATCGAAGAGGAAGAAGGCATTCAGTTTCCTCAGAATCTTCAACTTCAAGTGCTGGACGATCTCGAAAATCTGCAACTCGTAATTCAAGTTTATCTCATATTCCTGCTGTTTCTCGTAAGTTAAAGCATACATAAGTCTTTCAAACTTTCGCATCTACTTAAATTTTGCAGGTGAAAGACTTACACCAGATGCTGAAAAACGGGTATTTAATTACAATTATCGTGGCCCAATTCCAACAAAGCATCACTGCCAACGAAGTCTTTTTGGAAAGACTGTCGATGTTACTCCTGAGCCTGCTGAAACTCCAAAACGAAGAATTGAATCAAAGAATCGAACTCCGCTGCGTCATCAACCTTGTGAACGTCCAAATTATGATCATCGTCCTGGAATGCATTTACATGAAAGTTCATGTGATGCAGCTCGTAGAGTTCAGGCTTCGAAATCTTCTTCCAATGTTTCTATGAAAAATCCGGATTACAAAAAAACTCCACCTCGATTTAATAAAGGAAGCCTTGAAAATTTATTTCAATCTTCTGCAAAGAAAAGACTTGATGCTTGGCAACCATTGGAAAGATCAAAGTCATCAAATAATTTTAAACCAATTTCTTCAACTTCTTTTAATAGAAAAACTGATGAAGATTCTGATGGATATGCAATTCCAAGTGTTTCAGAACCTGATCGAACTTTATTGAAGACACCGGTAAGACGTGAAATTACTCCTCCAGAGCTTTATAAAACTCCAGCTCTTCATCTGAATCAAGAAGGTATAGCTTTGTTATTAAAATAGTGTACTAATATCAATTTTTTTGTTTTTCAGGATCTGAAAATGATTCATTTGAAAGTGCAAAAGAATTTCAAACTCCATTCAAAGAGAATCTGCTTCAATCTGGAAAGAATCGAGTAATTTCTAAAGAAACTTTACAAGATGAAACTGCAGCAGAATTGGCTGCAATTGATACGGTATTGGCAAAAGTTTCACCTGCACGAACCAGAATACCGACAATTAAATCTCGAACAATTAATTTGACTCCAGCAACCGATTATCGAAATTTAAAAGATACAAGTGTTGAAAAGAATTTTGAAGAAGTTCAAGCTGCCATTAAATTGAAAAAAGATAAAACAGAATCATCCGATGTTTTTTTGCAGTCAAACGATACCAACATTGAAGATAATACTATTACTCCAAAAGCCCCATCCAAAGAAAGCCAAATCTTTGTTTCACCACCCAAATCCAAAATTCAAACACCGCCAAACATGGAAACAACTATTACGTCATTCTCCCAATTAAAAATTGGATCCAATCATGCTCCAAAGTCCAGCTTTAAATCACCTCATAAATCAACTTTAAAGAATGAACCTGCAAAAAGAAGTTTCACTTTGACGTCAAATAAAAAAACCAAAGATGTTCAAACTTCACATTTATTTCCTAAGAATTGTTTTGATACACCGAAAACCTCTAAATCGAAGGATAATATTTTCAATGAAATGACTCCAAATACAAAATTCAGAACTTCTCTAAGTCGTGATCGGTTGATTCAAAGTTTCAAAGAAGCATTGGATATTAATACAACTGCTAAGAAACGTTTCCTTAAACATGAAAGACAATTCTTTGAACAAATTCGAGATTTAAAAAGGGTTGACCGAATTGATAAAGAATTGGAGAAGTTTCCAGAACGTTCTAAAAAAGCGATGGAAGATGTGAAATCTGCAACACTTGATTATTCTGAGGTAGGAATTATTATTTAAAATTTTTTATTGTATAATATATTTTTTAGAAAATTTGGAGACATGTTTTGGCACAAACTGAAAGACTTCAAAATGATGCAAAAGAATTCGTAAAACTTACAAATGAACGAAAAGAAAAGCGTCGTCGAAGATCTTTGAGTTTTGGGTAAGCTTTTGTAATGTTACAGTAATAATATAACATTGATTGTTTTAGTCCATTGGGTGAAATTGATGCAAATGAATTTGAAAGAAAGCATTTTGAAAGTTTAAGTCGTCGACATGAAAATGCGCTTCGACTATCAGAAGTTGTCAAAAAAGTTAATGTTGAACGAGCAATTGTAGAATTACAAGAGCGAAGAGTAATTAAAGATCTTGTAAGACTTTCATTGGATAATAAAATGATTGCTGGAATTTCTGCTTCAACTGAATCCTCATTTACCCGTCGATCCGTTACTTTGACATCCACTGAAATTCGAAAACTTGCTGAAGATGCAAAGAATAATACAAGAAAGTTGGGAAAAGCTGGAAGTAAACCAGATTTGCATTTTGTTGAACAAGAATCATCTGACGGTCCTTCTGAAAGAAAATCTCAGTCATCTGCTGGCGGCATAATTCTCTCAAGCCGACATCATGCAAGAATTATTGAAACTCATATCACTGAAAAGCTATTTGTCTCTGATAACTTTATGCGAATTCCACAATCTGGTATTCCATCTGCTGCAAGTTCTGTTGTTCCGCGTCTTGATTTTTCTGTTCTTGAAGATTCTGCGTCGAATAAATTAAAAACTGAAGAACCTGTCGCAAATTTTGAAGAAAATGATGTTCAAGTTATTGATGATATTGTGATTCCAGATGTTGATACTGAAATAATTTCTAAGAAACAAAGCTCAAAAGAATCATCATCAAAAACAACTGAAAGATCGGATGGTCGAACAAGCCGAGATGTTTCATCAATTTCTGAATTTGAGCCACCTCCAGCTGAACTTGAAATATCATCAAATGATGAGAAAAAAACTGAAAATGATGTTTCGAGTATTCATGAAATTGAAGAATCTGTTCATGATGATTCAACGTTAACCCAAGAATCAACAACTAATCATGCAGAGCCAAAACCAATTGAACATTTGCATACTCCAAGTGAAGCAAGCATTTTTTCAGCTTTGCCTTCAACTCATTCACATGATGATTTACAGTCATTACCTGATCCATTATCAGAAAAATCGCATCAAACTGAACCTGAAAAGAAAGAAGAAACAAACGAGTTGCATGTTGTTGAAGAACATCAAAATCACGCTGATTCTGATCCTGAAAGGCTTCCGTTAAGTGCAACAACTGCTGGAACATTTAATGCATCACCGATTAGTTCTTCAAGACTTTTAGGTGATTCACCTATTCCATCTCCACCTTTTGTTGCACCTTCGCTTCCTGGTGAAATTTCTAAAGCAGATGCAGTTGGAAGACCTGCTTCTGAACAGCTTGAAAGTATTGCTGAAGTTTCTGATCTACATAGTGTTCATTCGTCAAAATCTTCAACTTCAACTGAAAGTAGCAAAGTTGTTGTTCCTTTATCCTTGGAAAATAGTGATCATGTAAGGATATCTTTTTTTTATTATTTTGTACCAATTACTTTAGGAAAAACAAAAACCATCTGCTTCTGTTGTAAATGAAGAAGACGAAAAATCAACGACTTCAATCTCCACTGCAGTGGAATCAAGTACAACCTCTGTTGCATCAACGATTTCAAAAACAACTTCTTCTAAATCTTCATCAACTTCAACAGAAACTAGCAAAGTTGTTGTTCCTTCTTCATTGGAAAGTAGTGAGAAATCATTTTCTGAAGATCCGGAAAGTATCACAGACGCTTCAAATCTTGAAAGCGTTTATTCATCATCAAAGTCTTCTTCAACTGCCGTAGAAAATAACAAAGCTCCATTTTCTTCATCTTTGGATAATAGTATTAATGAAACAAGTGGAATATCCAATACTGAACAACCAAAACCAAGCAGAAATAGAAGAAAATCATGGGATATGGTTGAAACTGGAATCATTGGAAAACAAAGTCCATCTTATTTAAAAAATGATACTGTAGATAATGACGTCAGTGCAATATTTAATAATGATGCACCAAAGTTTGAATCAGCTCCATCACCACTTGGTCCATATGCCGTAAGTGTAATAGCTTAAATGTTTGGATTTTAATCACATAATTTAGGCTGTTTCTCCAAGAAGTCCCCGAAGTGGTGAGCATTCCCGTCGGCATTCACTTTCACGTTCCCCACCACTTGCAAAACCATCACATTCCAAATTTTCCGTTGAATCTTTTGATAATAATTTTCTCTTGGATGATGTAGGAATTTGATTTTTTCATTGAATTTTCTTTTAATAAATTTTTTTAGGTATCTTTATCGAATATTGCTGCTCCGATTTTTGATATTTCAATTAATTCTGAACGTGGTTCACTTGGTTTTAAAGATGATAAAAATATATTTGAATGGAGTCCAGGATTATCAAAAGAATTACCACAACCAAAAATTGTCAAAAAAACTGAAAGTATTGAAAAAGAAGAAGAAGAAGCAGAATCTGCAACAGTAACAGAAAGTACTTCAATTTCAACTGGAATCGATGAATCTCCATTGGATCAAAGTGTTAAAGGTGTTAAGAAAGAAATTGAAAAATTTTGTCTTGGAATGTGGCCACAAGTTGAAAGTGCAATGGAAACTGAAAATATTGATTTAATTGTTGCTCCAAGAATTGATTCAAATGATCCTGAACAACATTATCATGATTCATATAAACATTTGTTAGCTGAATCTCTGTTTTTGGAAGTTCAATCAAAACTTCAAAAAGGATTGAAGTTTTCTTCTTTTGAAATGTTTAAGAAACAGATGATTGATGGTCTTTTGAATAAATTATCAATTGGTATGTTTTGATGCATCTTTCGGGATTACTGTAATTACCGTATTGATCATTTTTAGAACGTAAAAATGATTTACTTGATGGTCGACATGTATGGATTCAAAAGAATCCTGCATTTATGAAACTTGTTCAATCAAGATCGGATGCACAAGATTATGATTCTGAGTTGGTGAATGATTACAAGCGTGAACTGGTATGCAAAGCAATTGCCGCAGAAAATATTATCAAATATTCAAATGAACGGGCAAACAGATTTACGGATATTGGCTTTCAAGAATGTATTGAATTTTTACAGAAGCATGCTCCCGAACAACTTGAAGCTGTTTTGTCACAATATGATAATTAATACATATGTATATTTTACAATTTTAACTTTTTCTTTTGAAACTGATGTTATTTTTTTTATTATGTGTAGCTCTGATACTGACCAATAAATGTTTTACTTTTTCATAAACTTTTACGGTAATTATTTTAAAAATTCATTTTTATAATTTACTTTTTCCTTCGGTCATCATAGGTTTGAGATGTTTAATGTACGCTGTTGAGATATCACTTTTGTTTAAAGGTGATTGCTGCGCCCATTTCAAAAGATTCTCATAAACATTTCCATCCCTTCGCCCCAAAACAGATTGCAATTCTCGATCACTAAAATCAAAGCTATCAACAATTGCAACGGCATTTGGACGAATTTTTTCAAGTAATGAATAAATTCCTTTTCGAACAGTTGCCATTTGATCATCTGAATAATAACAATTTCGGGTAAACCAAACTCCCCCACCAGAAATGCAATCCAAGGCATACAATTTTCCTGAAAAGATTACTTTGAAGGTTACGGTATGCTTAATTTTCGCTTACCAAGTTGATCCAAGATTGGACGAATTTCTGAATCATTGCATTTTGAAACATAATTAAAATAATTTCGAACAAGATATGCTTTAACATGAAGGCGAGAAGCTTTGCACAGTTCAATTCCCGTTTTATTCCATGCTTCTTCAGGAGTACTGTAACGGGTTTCATTATGCTTCAAAAGATCAAAGGCATAAAAAATTTGTTGTCGAGCAGCATGCTCAAAGTCGGCTATTAAATCTTCTGCTGTAACATTCTCAACACAAGTGAATCGACTTTTAGAAGGTGAAGACAGCTGTTTTTCAGCGATATATGAAGTTAACTGGGATAATTTTGCAGTTCCAGCTTTAATACTTGAAACAATTTTTATCAATCCTCTAAAAACTTTTCAAAATTTAATAAAATTTTTAATAGACCTATTTACCGTGCAACTTGTAAAAGCATTACAATATTTTCCCCTTCATATGTGCATCCTCCAACGGCATAAGAATAGATTTCTGGAAGCCCTGAGGCAAGGGAATATCCGTGTCCACCACATGCAAAACGGCATTGCTCAATTCCTTGAGCGGTTTCCCATGAAACAACTGATTTTAGGCCACTTGAAAGACCATGTAATTCAGGGAGGAGTTCCGTATTGCCCTCCTGAAGCTGGGTCGTAACTCTCATATAAAGATCCTTAACTTCATAGGCGGCAAAAAGGAATGCCAAAGCTCGAGAAATTTGTGGAAAAAGTCGAAGTTGTTGAGTTTGGTAATCAAGAATTTGAACTTCTCCAGAACTAAATATTATTTATTAACAGTGGGATAATGAAGCAAAATTTGAGTATTTGCATATATTCTATTTAAGCTCAGAAAATTATCCTACAATTAAATTCAGAAGTTTAAGCTTCTGTATTCTAATTGTCCCAATGTTATACGGTATATTGATGAAAACTTACTTTGGTACAATTTCGCCTTGCCTTCGAATGGCCGAATATCTGACTGCAATTGTTATTGCAGATCCGAGTTGCATTGATTGATCTTTGATCATAATTGATCGAACAAAAACCATTGCACCAAAACCTAATTTTGCATGCTTCGGAGGAAGATATGTGCCATCGGGTAAAACTTTTGCATTCCGCATAAACATTGTTTTTCGAGGAATTCTAAAATTATCGAATCGAAGAAATCCATTATCTGATCCATTAATGCCAAGCTTGGGTCCAATATCCCCTACAGTAACACCCTTCAAGGGCATATGAGTTTCGGCATCTCTCAACTGCACAAAGAATGGATGTGGGCCATGCCATTTTCCATTCGTGTAAAGTTGGGCCATAACAATGGCATAATTTGAAGATTTCCCAAGGGCACCAGGCCACCATTTTGTTGCTGTAATGGTTGGAGAATGAAGAATAAATTCTTCAGTTTTTGGGTCATAGGTTGCAGTTGTTTCAAGCTTGGATAAATTTGTGCCGTGTCCAAGTTCAGTTTGAGCATATGTTGAAATCAAGGATCGAGAAATAATTGGGCCAAGCCATTCATCTAATTGCTCATCATCTGCTTGATTCTGAACTGCAGGTAATACCATGGAATAATGAAGGGATAACGAATGCAAATCCCTTCCCATAATTAATGATTGATAATAAATCCCCTCTCCAAACATATCCGATCCATCAATGATATCTGTTGCAACCTGGAAATTATCGGGTTAAATGGAATCAATAATTACGGTAAAAACACGAACATCCGTCATTGCAACAGCCCTTCGAGCTTGTTCTTCATGTCTTTCTTCTCGAGGAAGAAATTCAATTGGTACTGAATTCTTTAGCCTTGGCTCTCTTTCTACTGCTTCATAAATCTCTTTTCTCCTTCGAACAATCTCTTCTCCGCCATGAATAAAAGATGCAAGCTTTTTTACCCGAAATGTTGCTTGCCGACGTTCTTTCGTAATATCCGGATTATCCCCTTCTCGAATTAATGTATCTTCCATTTTTGGGATAAATGGATAAAGTAAAATAAGCTAAAAAGGGCATATTTAAAATACTTTTTTTAAATAAAATTAATATATTATGTATATAGTCACGATTACGGTAACACATAAAACAAAATAGAATCTGTAATTGTAAACTTAACCATTAATAAACAAATCTTTTAATAAATAAACATTACGGTAATCAAGAAGTATATATTACCGTACTTTATATAAAATATCTTAACAAAATTTTAAAAGAGTTTAAAATCCACGAAATCGAAAAATAATGGAAGAAAGTATTCATGTTTTTCGAGTGTTCAATTTTGATAAGCAAAAATATTTTTTGTCTTTTAAAGAGAGACTCAAGAACTTCGATAATAATATTAAAAATACACAAAATAGACTACACTCCATTCATTCATCTCGTAATGGACTGGACAGCATCCCTGCTTTACTACAACTTTAAAAGAAGCAAGAAAATTTTAAAAAATGCCCATAGACTTTAAATTTTCATGTTCATTATCAAACGAAAATCACGTTTTTTCCAACACCAAAAACTAACAATTTTTACGCCGAAGGAAGTGGTCACTACTTTTTCTTTCGTGTTCTTTTAATCAATTTTTGTGGTCGCCAATTAATCAATAAAATCTCTTTTATCTATTCCATTTTAAATTCCAAGGAATACTTAACACATTTTTTATAGAGAAAAAAGTAACAAAAATGTACATGTTATTAATAACAATCTAAATACTACTACGACCTATAAAAATATATTTACAAAATTTTCAAAAAAATATTGTAATCTTCTAATTTGACTTTAGCAACATTATTTGCAAATTTTCGATCACTTGGTTGTAGCAATTTTTCCAAAGAGACATATCCCGGTAATTCAGGATCATAGATAGCTTTGTTCAATCTCTTCAAAAATTCATGTCGTTTTCGAATAGCAGCAACTGGGCATCTCAGTGCAGATGGAAATTGAACCATAAGATAATTCGGAATATTCATTGCAAGAGCCAAATAATTAAAACTTTGAACAATAAATTTAGCTTCTACCATGAATAATCTTGGATCATCAAGTAACATCTTTTTGATATCTTCTTCTGTGAATCGTAGTTCAGTATTCAAAAGCAAAACAGTTCTTTGCATCGGGCCGATTCCAAACATGGTCAAACGACTTTCTCTTGTTATCAAATCCCTTACTTCCTGACCATTAAGACCAAATTGCCGTTGAATGAATCCTAATCTTGCGTCCGTTGTTTTAACATCCATATTTAACCAGTATCGACTTTCTGTAACAATTTTTGCAATTTGAGGTTTTGTAAAGTTTTTTGACTTGAGATACGATACTCTTCCTTTCATTTCATCAAGATTTTGAATTAAAAAGAATGGATTTCGGGTAATATAGCTTGCAAGTTTTTCACAATCAATTCCAATATCTTTTACTAACCAATTGAGACGTGGAAAGGCATCTTTCTTCCAATTCATTCGAACAAAATATCTTGCAAGTGTTGTCTTTGTATCAATCTGAAACTACTGTAATTATTCGACACAAAAAATATTTCAACTTACATCAAGCAAATCAACTCCAAGATCAAGAAGATTTTGAAGTACTTTGCTGTGATTCACATATGCGGCCATCGAACGAGCATGAGTTGGTGGAATGCTTATAGCTTGATATTTTTCATTAAATGGATGTGGATTAATTCGACTTGGAGGTAATTCAAGATTCGATTTATCAAGTTCCCCTTCATCATAAATAATTTCCCGCCATCGATTTAACGGTCTCGATATTGTATCATCCGGAGATTCCATTTCGGCAATGTTTAACTGAAACTTTATCAATGAGAACTGTTAATCATTATCAACATTCAAACCTTATGCACATGATCTTTCACTAAACCTGAACCAAGGATTGGCGCTCCTTCATCCAACTTTTTTAAAGAATTAATTAATCTTTCAACATCCTTTTCAGTTTTCAAATCATCATCAAGTAATGCATCTTCGTTTTCATATGGATTTAATCCACCAAATACGTCCATCCCATCAGCAACATTTTCTTCACTATTCTGACTTGAAGATGCCTCTTCTTCTTCCCACTGCTTCCAGACTGCAGAATTTGACCCGTTTGCTAATCTTCTAACACCGGCTAGTCTACTAACTTGAAAAGATTTTAAAACAAATGACTTTAAAAACATTCTGTCATTTCTGAAAAATTAAAAAAGCAATAAAGAACAAAATATTCCAAAGCTCAGAAAATATGGATATCGCAATACGAAGATATTTCAAACATGACTCCAAATGTTTTATGATAATAAATTTAGTGTGAAAGAGATAAAACAAAATTGAAGAAAAACAAAAGCGCTACACTGTTATCTATAATGAAAAAAGAGAGAGAAAAATTTAATAATGAGAATGAGAGCCTTGAACAGCAGCTTGAGGACCAAGTAACATTTGTCGTTGTTGAGCTACCTAAAATAAGAGAAAATGTATACTGTAATGTGTTTTTATAAAGTATTTGAAATTCTTGCCTGAGCTTTTTCAGCATCTGAACGCTCTTTTTCTACAATATACGGTAATACCATAATCATAGCAGTAGTTGAAGCAATCCAAGCAGCTTGTTTTGCAAAAGTAAAAAGTCCCCAACTACCAGTAAATACTTTACTTGTGACATATCGAAGATTATCCGGAAACATTTCTTTTAATGCTTCAAGCCGTTCATAATAAGTTTCAACAAGAATGTCATCATCTTTTGGAGCAGGTAAAGCAGCCATTATTTACTATAATTAAATACGTAACAAAAAAACCAAAAAAAAATTGTCCGAAATTTAAATATCAAAACGTTAAAACGTTTAGTTGCAATTATTTGAAAGCCCAATAAAGTAACCGATTATCTTTACAAAAAATGACAAAATCAACAAGAAATGAGATACAAAGATAATAATAACCGTTTAAGCTTTAGTTTCTTTGCCAGCCTTTTCAGCTTCTTTGGCAACAAGTTTACTTGCTGAAGTTCGGGCATCCATGAATAGATCTTTAACTTCATCGATAACTTGTGCAGTGATTGTACCACCTTCTGATAAACCAGCAAGAAGTTTACACGGAGTAAGCAATTGAATAGTGTAACTAAAAATGAATTTAAAAAATAAATTTTTAAAGTAATCAAAAAATACCGTAATGAAGATGTAAAACCAATTTCAGCAAGCTTATCCAAAGATTCAGGAGAAAGTTCAACAGCTTCAGCTTTTGCACGAATAGCAATAATACGTTTAATATCAGTTTTTGGATAAGAACGTGTAGGAATGATAAGCAATCGATCGATAATATCTGGAGGTAGACCAAACGGAACAACTTCATCAGAGCCACGCATTTTAGATAATCCACGATTTGTTGCAAATACCACGACAGGACTATGAGAACTTTCAAGAGCACGATGAAGAAAAGTAAAACATTCATTATCCAACATATGCACTTCATCAATAAATAAAACACCGGGGTATAAAACTGCTCGACCCTAAATAAAGAAAATTTTACAGTGCAAACTTAAAAAGATAGCCTTACATTTTCAATGTATTGATTGACAATCTTGTTGACTTCACTTCTTAGCCGTTCAGTAATTTCGGTTTTCTTTGGTTTCAAAGCACGTTGTAAGAATCCAGATAATCCACCTTCCCGAGAACCTCGAGGTTCAGCATTTGCTTGATCAAGTGAATGAAGTGTAACATATTTAACTTCTTCCATTGTTTTGTCTACAGTACCAGTTGGAAGAGGAACATATGTATCTTGTTCGATGTCATGTGCACTACGATACGCATCACTTTTACCCTTACGCTAAACAATACCAATACGTAAAACGATGCAGAAATAATAATAATCTTACTTTAACAATGCCATTAGTGTTATCAAGAAAAATGACATCACCAACTTCAACATGTTGTTTCAACAAGGAATCGTACAGTTCTCCATCAATTTGAAGTTTCTTCCAATTGCTTACAGATCGCAATGTAAGGGTAATATGCTTATATGTTTTACCATAAGCATTTCCAGCATTTGTATCTTCAATGGGAGTAATTTCTGTGACTTCACCTTCATAATATGTAATTGTGTCCTTGATTTGAAGAGCTAAAATGATGCAATTAAAGCAAATAACACTTTTTTTTAAAACTTACAAATGGCTTTTCGAATTCCTTCCATTAGCATTTCAGTTTTTTTTACTTCACTTGAATAAACTTCTGATGCAACAATTGGATAAAAGGGAACTTTATCACCGAGTTCTTGTGCGATCGCCACTAAATACTTCATTAATTAGATGATCATTTATTTAAATAATGAAATAAACTAACTAGCAATAGCTGTTTTACCAGAACCAGGTGGTCCTGCAAGAAGAACAGCACGTCCAGACATTTTCTTTTGTTTAATAAGATCAACAATAATTCCACAGGCTTCTCGAGCACCTTTTTGTCCAACTAAACCGCCTTTCTAAAATAAAATATTAGAGATTATTTGATAGCAATTGCATTATGTAACAAACCATATCCACAGCTTCACCATTTGGTGCTAAGCCTAAGCCAACAACATGACTATGAGCAGCAATCCGAATTTGTCGATTATCTTTAAACTAAAAATTGAAAAATATATTGTACAGAAACATTTAGGTTTTTAAAGCTGACCTCAGAAACATGAATTTCTCCAAAAGTTTGACTTTCGTCAATATTCGTTAACTTTCCTTCTCCCATAGGGTCATCAACATCCATTTTTAGTTTGTATTTTTATTTAAAAAGTAATAACAAGATAAAATAAAAGAATCAAAGCTTTGAAAAAAAAATTTAAAAAACCTCAAAAAAATTTTAAAGCAGTTTTTATGGCATTTAAACACAGATTGCCAGGCGGTTAAACATTTTTTTAAAAAAAGTGTTGAACATCTTTTTGAAATGGATTTTTGAAGAAGCCATTTCTTGTAATATTTTTTTGAAATGTCTCAACGATATCTGAATCCTCATCCACAACCTTATAATGGATATAATTCACAAGGCAATCATGACGATGCCCCAACTCCTGTCAATCCAGCATATTATGTTTTTAATGAAAAATTAATGGTAATTTTTGAAATACATCAGACTGTCACCTTAAATTTATAAAACTTTAATTGAAAATTTTAGGTTTTTAAAGATACGATTAATTTGCTTGCGAAATTCAGTGATACGTTGATGATTGATTTTGGGGCAGGAACTTTATATATCGAAGCAGTTGCTGTAACAAAATCTGCTCATGCTGATGCAACTTTTGAAGGAAATGCAATTGTAAGGATTTCAAAAATACTTTCACAAGATACATTATAATCAAAGATCGTTTTAGGCTGATTGGGGTTACGGTGATTTGGAACCTATCGCTGATAAAAGAATTCAACTTTCGACAAAGCAAATCGTTTGTGCGCTTAAAAATATCACGAAACATGATACATTGCAGTTTTTTATTTGTGGAATGAGCTGTGATAAAGTTTCTATTGAATATACGAATGTTAAAAATATTTTGAGGTCCTTATTTATTCTTTATAATGTCAAATAATCTAAATGTTTAACTTTTTAGATCTTATCTACTGCAGGCAAGAGATGTTACTTTGACTTACGCCAAATCTGCATTTTCTCCAGCATCTTATTCCAATAGAATTATTTGCAAAACAAAATTCTTTGACATTATCTTCTCTCAACTCTGTGATCAGGATGAGGTACGTTTGTTAATTTTTTTTACAATCTATGAGACACTTCTATTCATTTTAGATGTGCTTGAACTTTTATGGTGATCATTCTGTCATTACCAAATATGTTCCTGAAGCAGATAAAGAGCATTCTTCAACATTGTATTCAATGCAGCCAAAGGATAACTATGACACTTATGAAATTACAGTTCCAATGAGTAAGAAATTTATATTGTTGAATTAAAATTATACAATACTCTTTAGGCATGATTCTATCAGTTCGTGAATTAAAAGTGTCTCTGAAATTAATTGCTGTACATTCTTTTATGGCTCATATATATTTTGATATTGGTGGAAAACCGTTGATGATTACATTTGATGATGAAGAAAAGGATGAAAAATGTACTGTTTTACTTTCAGTTGCTGATGTTCGAGAAATTACTGATGAAGAAGAGGAAGAACCAGAGGTACTGTAGTTTTCAAAAGACTTTTTGTGACTAGATTAAAGTTTTAGGCAGCTGCATCGCAAAGTGGAATTATTACTAACAGTCAAGATCGAACTCTTCAAAGTCATAATAATTATGTGCCACCAGAAGATGATGACCAATCTGAGCAACGACAACAAGAAGAGCAGGAAGAAGAAGTAGCATCGGATGAGCCACCACGAAAGCAACGACGAAAGTCAAAACCTTTTTCATTTGAAGATGATGAGGAAGATGAAAATAATGAACCACAACAGCAACAACAAAATGGCTCAAATAATTCTGCTGGAACTCTGATTTGTGGAAATAATGGATATGTTGCACCAATTAATATATTCGGAAATGTATCACAAAATCAAAATGGATATGATGATGGAAATAATTTTCAAGATAATGGAAATTTATCTTTCAATAATGGAAATTATCAAGAACAGGATTTTGATGATATTCATCCTGCAGCAGCAACATCTCCATCTGATCCATCGCAAAGAGAAAGAAATTCAACAAGTCCATATTGTGTTGCTTTAAGATTACTTGGAATTGAAGATCAAATTAGTGATCCGGAATCTCCCGATGTTGTACAAACATATGATTTACCTGCGACAGATCCCAATGAAGAATATGTTCAAAGTCAATTTCCAAATCGTAGATAAGAAAATTTAACTTTTGTTTTGTATGTACCTATGTTTTTAATTGTTGTATTACTATTTGACAAAGTTTTATAAAGTTGCCAAATTTATCATTATTGGGTTACTGTAGGTGTCTTTGGAAATTATAAATCGTGTTTTTATGCCTTTTTTGTTTTTGTATGTTATAAATTTTTTTAAATTTGATTAAATTAATTTTATTGCTTTTCTTTCAATTCAAAAATAGAATTATCTCTTTTTTTTGTTTTCAAAATTCAAATGCGCAACTTTTTTTCATATAATTTTTTGGTTAAACTTTTTTAGCGTTCTTTTTTATGTTACAAAATTGCCTTTTTTTCTTCCTTGATTTTCCCTTTCCTTAGAAGTATGAAGATATGACACTTAGGCGTTTCCCTCATTATTGCCGCTGGCAGTCAAAAAATCAGCATTTAATATTTTCTTTGGTGTCCAATCATGGAAGAAAAATATATGATGCGTTTTCTTCTTTTTTTCCAGATCTTTACAACCACCACCACCAAAAAATAAGGCAATGAAATAAAAGAAAGAAGAAGAATTCTGATGTTGATGCATCCTGTAAAGGAGAGATGGAAAAAAATCAAAGACGAAGAATCTCTTCTTCTTTCTCCTTTCACCTTCACCTTTCTTCTTTGAAACCGGTCCCGTCATCTTCTCATCATCTTCATCATCATCTTTGCCATCATAATAATAATAATTATTATTTATTGAATAGAAGACGACGAAGAAGTTTCTCTTTTCTTTTCTTTTTCTTTCCTCCAATTGGAGTTTCAACAAAACAAAAGTGTACGTAAGCCTGAGACGGTAAAAAGAAAAAAGGGCGAACGTTTTGGAAAAAAACAATAAAAAATTAGTTGGTATTACTTTGTTTCTTGCAACGAAGAAGTGTCTATATCGTATTCCCACTGTAGTGTTGACCTAAAATTTAGATTACTGTAGCAATGAAAAATTTTATGCTATTATTATTGATCTCATTATTCCCGCTGATATCCTATTCTAAAACGATATGCTCTCGACGACAATATACAATTTCAAATTCAAATTTTTATCAAAGAATTGAAACTCCTACGGCGGTTGGATGTGTTGAAAGATGCATTGAAAATTCAGATTACTGTAAATCTGTTGTATATGTTGAGCAACGAGAAACTTCAACAAAAATGAAAAGATTCTGTCAGTTATATGGTGTAAATTCAGAATCCCGATCAATTCGAATAAAACCTGAAGCAAATTATGAGCCTAAAATTACTTTATATGAAATTTTGGATGAATGTCCTTCAGATTTATCGTCATCTGATGACGGATATTCTAATAATGATGATATTTTGGATAAAATTTCACCTGAATTAAAATCAGTAATTCGGAATATTCCAGGCAAGCAAAGAAATGATCATTTTGGTATGCTTGATTTGAAATATCTGGGTTACGGTAACTAAGATTTTAGGAACAAAAGAAATTGATCTTACTGTAAATGATGACATTCATAGTCCTCCAGATTTTGAAAAATTAACAGATTTTGGAGTTTCTGGCGTCTCCGGTTCACCCCCACAGTATCCATTTTTACCATCACCAAAAGAATCCTCCCGGTCCAAGTCATCTCCAGATCCCCTTCATCCTGAGAGAGATCCAATTCCGATTCAACCAATTTCAGTTTCACATGCTGGACAAGGTGGTGGAGGATATGCCCGATCTCAACCTTCACAATTTCCGTGTTTTTGTAAGTTTTAAATGTCATCGAATTTAATTGAATGAAACAATTTAAGCCCAAAATTGTCGATATCAAAATCAATTCCCTCAATCATATCCTCCCCAGCCATTCCAGTCTCAATCATATCCAACTCAACCTTTCATTCCCCCACCTCCTCCACCACCAATTCCCTATCAACCACGTCCATCATATCCATGCCCGGCGGCACGTCGAGGTGATCCATGTGCTCCAAAGCAACCTCGATGTGGACCTCCCCCATTACCACCATGTGAATCATATGCTGCCGTTGAAAAGATTACAACCGAGCTTCCAAAACCATATTGGAGTGAATGGAGTCCAGCTGGGACTTGCAGCGTAACCTGCGGATCAGGAAATCGACAACGAAAACGTTTTTGTTCAACTGGACGAGAATCAGACTGTCGAGGAGATTCAACTTTGGAAGAACCTTGTGAACTTCCAGAATGTGATATCTGGAGTGAATGGTCCAATTATGGACCTTGCTCTGCAAGTTGTGGAGGGGGTGAACAAGAACGGACCCGATATTGCAAAAATGGACGAAATTGTATTGGCCCAGGCGAGGAGAGACGAACCTGCGCAGATGTAGATTGTCCACATTGGAGTTCTTGGAGTGGATGGCATGAATGTTCTGCAAGTTGTGGAGAAGGAATGGCAAAGCGATCACGAGATTGCCTTCCGATAGGTTCATATGATTGCTTTGGCGAGGCTCAAGAACATCAAAGTTGTGAATTAAGGCCTTGTCCAGGTAAGCAATAATATTAAGGGATTAAATTTAAAAAAAAATAATATAGAATGGGCACCCTGGGGACAATGGACCCAATGTACAAAATCTTGTGATGGCGGAGAACGACAACGTCGAAGAGAATGCCTTCATGGATCATCGAATGAGTGTCCAGGGCCGGCAGAAGAGCATATTCTCTGTAATCAACAATCTTGTCCTGAATGGTCCCAGTGGTAGATCATATATATGCCTTACAGTATCTAATAACACCTTAAATTCAGGACGGGTTGGTCACAATGTTCTGCCACCTGCGGAGATGATGGCACAAGACTTCGAAATCGGCAATGCCAATTTGAAGGTTTTCCAAGTAATCTTTGTATGGGAACAGCACAAGATCAATCAGCTTGTCAACTTGAAGAATGCCCTTATTGGTCAGATTGGTCACATTGGTCATCTTGCACAGCAACATGTGGTCATGGTAGGCATATGTAATACAGTATCACCATAACACCTTTTTTAGGACAACAAACTCGTTCAAGAAAATGCAAGCCAAAGGGTTACGGTTGTCAAGGAGGAGATCAAGAAATGAGATTTTGTCAAAATTCTGTTTGTCCATATTGGGATCAATGGTTAGATATTTTTCAAATTTGTCCGAAAATTCTTCAATATAAATTTTCAGGGGTGAATGGGGTGGTTGTTCTGTTACATGCGGACGAGGATATTGTGAACGCCGACGTCGATGTGTTCAAAATGCTTTATTGCCTGGAGGAGTTTTGCCATCTTTGGATGAATTGGAGAATGTTGGTGGAGGGGGAGGAAGAGCTGAAGATGCAACAGATTCAAATCGAAAAGGTTTAATAAATTTTATTACATTACAAAAAATTAAATATATTCAATATCAAATAAGAATTTCAAACATTATGCATATGAGTTATTTATTTTGGTGCAGGTGGAGGTGGTAAATCACTTGGACCAAATTGAACTTGTTGATAATCATCTGATTCTTCAACCTTCTTTTCACTTACTTTACTCTTTGATACTTTACTCTTTGATTGATTTTCAGTTTCCTTGGTTTTTGGTGGAGCTTCAGGCTTTGAAGAAACTTTTGATTCCTGAAAAATGAGGTTCTGTAGAAAATGGAAATGTCAAAATTATTATCTCCTATTCGGGCATTAAATCCTTGGCCGTGACGAGAGATGTCAGCAGGGCTAGTCCCCCAGGGGTTTGTGTTGTTGTTGTCCGAAATCATAATAGATCCTTTGATCTTTTACCGTCATCGGCATAAGATCAAAGGATTTTTCCCCATCGAAATGATCTCTTGCCATTCCGAAAATGTAAAATGCTGTTGAGGTCTTAGGTCACGAAAACACTAAAAAAGTAACTTACAGTTGTACCACCTGCATCAGGTTTCCCTTCAGCTTGAATTTGTGGTTGTGGTGGATCGGGTTGAACTGATTTCTTTTGCTTTGAATCGACATGTTCAGATTTTGTTTTAGATTTCTCCTTTTTTGGAGCTTCAACTTGAGATGATTGATTTGGAATTGGTTGATCACTTTCATTTATATTCTTTTTTACAGATGCTGAACCCTAAAAAAGTAAACTTTTAGAATAAGTTGTTTCACAGTTCGTGATCAGATCCTGATTATCAGGCACGACAGAAGCAAGAGAGTTCTCTTGCATGTCCATTCAAGACCACTCAATCGCCTTTACCTTGCCAGATCAGGATGACCGTTAAAAAAATTTTAAAATCTTACCTTTAATGGAGTTTTTGATTCAGTTAAGGGTTTCTTCTTTGAACAAAATATTGAAATTCCTGTTGATATGAAGAAAATTATCGGCCAAAGGCATCCTATCAAAAACCAAGAAAATTTTTGCACAAATATTTCCAACAACATTAATTTTGATGGACCAAGAGAAGAGAAAATGAAGATGAAGAAGAGTTAATAATTCCAGAAGCACCGTTTAATATGTATAAAATCAAATTAGTGAAAAGTCACGACACTTTTGAACAACCGACTGAATTCCTTTCACGCAAATTGTTCAATATGCAGAGCAGCAAAACTTTTTCTATTCAAAAACATTATTTCTTTTTCTTAAAAATTTGCATATTCTTTTCTTTGTTGTAGCAAATTTGCAATACTTTTGAAGAAAGATTTAAGTAATTGGAGATAACGCTAATCAAGGTTCTCTTTAAACAGCGGCAAAGATCAAAGGCTATATTATATAACGATAATAAGTAATTATGAAATTTAAGTCATAAAGGAATAACTTCTTTTTAAATTTAAGCTGAACCTAAATATTCCTGTAATTGTATAAAAATTTAACAAAAACCAATTTTTAGCAGCTTTAAAGGATCGATTAATTGAACGTGCTCAACAACTTCAAGGCTCAAAAAGACCCGGAATAAATGATCAAAAATCTCGAAACAGAAATCCCCGAAATACTGATGATGAAAGTGAAGTAATATCATTTTTAAATAATTTATTTTTTTTTATGATTAAATTGATTTGTTATATTTTTCGGTTCCACATGTTAGTCAACGTCGAGCTGCCCGTCGAAAGTCGTCAAATCGAGAAGAAAATGATGAAACTTCAATTGCATGTGTTGGACCTGAAGTTGATCGGAAAGAATGTGATGCCGGGCCATGCTGTGATTGGTCTGTGGTAGGTTTTGATTACAATATGTAAAAATAAAGTTTTTTTGAATTCTTAAGTGGGCATCATGGAGTGGCTGCAATGCCGTTTGCGGAACAGGCTCAAAAGTTCGAAGTCGAATTTGTCAAGTAGATGTTGGTTTTGGCGGACTTTCTGAAAGTTCAACAGATTTTCAATCAGATACTTTATTATCTCCATGTATGTTTATATCTTTTTTTGGTTACGGTAATGGTATATTTTTTAAGTTCAAAGTGGTATTCGACCAATTCGGCCACAAATTTCTATGAGAGGAAAGCGACAAGCATGGAATCTTCCACCTCGGCCACAAACATACGGTACCCTTTTATATGTCTTATTTACCCGCATCAATTGCTTATACTTTAGTAACTCCCCCAACAATGCTTCCTCGTTTGCCAATGGATCCTCGATGTGATTGTGTGGGAAGATCCGTTGAGACAGAAGTTTGTACAGCTTCTGAATGTCCCGCGGAACCCCAGATTGATCCATGCTCATGGTCAGACTGGTCTCCATGGTGTTCTTGTTCCGGTAACTGCCAACAAGGAATTCGAGCTCGAACTCGTTACTGTAATCAAGAAGAAGATGGAACTCGGCATCGACCAGTACGTCGAAATTTTGGTTCTTGTGATTGCCCTGGAGAGAAAGTTCAAACACAGGATTGCCTTCCAACTCAATGCTCATCTGGTGGTGGAAGATCATCATCTTCATCATCTCGTCCAAGAGGGGTATTATTCGCAGAAAGGGATGCCATGATGCCAAAGGAAAGAATCAATGATATTGGAGAATTTGGAGTTGCTACAAAAAAGAAGAAAAGCAATACTGTACTTCGAATAAGCGAAAAACCAGAAGATTATATTATCAAAGATGAAAAAAGTTTTGAAAATTTTGATGATGAAGAAAAATATAATTGTTCATGGTCGGATTGGTAAGATTTTACATTTTTTCAGAATGATAAAGGGAGAAACTATTTTTGGGGCGGGTATTTTCGTTTTGGAAGGAGGTCGCCTTTGATCTTTTGCCAAAACATTATAGGGATTTTTTGATTACGGGCTACGGCTCCCGAATGCCTCCGGGCTGGCCTGTGAATTATCAATTTTTCAGGTCAGAATGGACAAAATGTGGCACGGATTTTTTGAAGCAAAGAACACGATTTTGTGTTGGACTAAAAGGTTGGTTGTACTTTCTCTTCAGACAATTTCGACACCGGAATCAAAATTCCACGAACGTGTTGGGGGTTATAAAATATGTTGAATTTCAGCATTGATAAATAATTGTGAATGCCGTGGAGCAACAATGCAACAAACTTCATGTCGACCTGCCCGAGATGGTCACAACTTTAAACCGCCTTCTCCTGCGGTGTTATCTGTATCCCGAGATATTCTCAATGATAAACTTTTATCCATTGATAAGCAGCAACATGATGACGTTCATGAAGATATTCCAGAGCCACCAAAAACTAAAATCCGACCTCTTGGTGGATCTACTTTATCCGCTGCTTCAGATGGCATAAAATTCTTAAGCGGTTCAGATATTATTACAGCTTCAGATGACTCAATAACAACCACATGTACATGGTCAATGTGGCAACCTTGGGGTCCATGTGATGGTGCTGCCTGTGGGGAAGAAGGTGAACGAAAACGCCGGCGGGAATGTCCTTGTAATTCTTGTAATGGCGGAATTACAACTGAAATTGAAATTTGTACTGTTCCATCATGTTCTTTCAATTTAAATAATCACAAAAAGAATCCTTTTGATTAACAGAAATTATTATTAATTTTTTATTATTAAATTAGATTTTTTGATTAAAAATTACAAATAAAAATTTTACTAGTCTTTTTTCCCGCTTATTTCTTTTTGAGACAAAAATATTACAAAAATTGGATACTGTATCAACTGCTTTAAGTTGTTTTTATGCCTTTTTCAGATTTTGATGGAATTCCAATAAAATCAGATGCAAAAGATCGAATAATAATTGGTAGAAGAAAAACTCCATGAAAGAGTCCCGTGGCAACAACCAAAACATTTGTTCGAGCAAACATTCGAACAGCATTTGATGGCACAAGAATCATAACAATAATTCCAAGGAGTGTTGAAAATCCTGCTTGTACAACGGGCCACCCAATTGCCCCCAAAGCATCACTAATCCGCTTATCTGGATCTGTGTATGGACTGCGATAAATTCGATATCCAACGTGCGTTGCAAAATCAATGCAAAGAGAAATTGACATCTAAAAATGAGATATTAGGGATCTACAGTATCCTTATAAAATTGAAATTCTGAAAAAAATTGAAGCATCCAGGGTAAAAACGTTAACAGAATTTTATTTCGGTGTGAGCGAAAACCCATTTTATGTGGACCCGCCTTTGATCTCTTAACACATGCGGCAAAAGATCAAAGGGTTTATCAATTTCGGACATTTTTAAAAATTCAATTCCACAGTAACTACTTACCAAAATATTTACAACAGTTGCGGGCTCTAAATCGGCACCCCAAAGTGAAAGATATCCGGCAACCCCAATATCCATTGAAACAAGAATAAAAACAACCCAAAAAACAATTTGTGAATTTGCAATAAATAAAATGCAAACAATTATCATTGCGATAATCGCTGTTCCCAGCGAAGATAAAGTCGTTGATTTAAGTTCAAGCATTTGATCACTAAAAAAATTATTTTCATCAAACACCAAAGCTTGAAATTCAGGATAATGGGATGTGATGTTTCTCCATTGAAGTAATAATTCAGTTCGGGCATTCCAATCCGGAATTTTAAAGGCAGTTGTAAAATAAAATTTATTTACAAATTCTTTGCCAGGCTAAAATTTTTAGGTATTTAAAATGTTGTCGGTTACGGTAGGTAAACATTACAGTAGCTTTTTTACCATAAATAGGTTACGGTAGTTATCGATTAGTAATAACTACCGTAACCTAAATTAATGCTTATCTTACCTTATTAGGATTATCTGCCCATTTAATAAAAGAATTCCACTGCTTATTAAAAGAGATTTTTAAAAATGATTTAAAAGTTTCATAAAAGTTTTCATTGTCTTCAGCAAAGTACTGCCGATAATTATTAAATTCTCGAAGCCAAACAGCGGTAGAATTTGGGCCCATTGAATATTTTGTATTTTCTAAATCTTCTATCAACCTTAGCATTGGTTCCATCTTAAAATTATCTATTAATTAAAAATAATTTCAATTAGCTATAATATACCTTTTCTGGAAAAGTACTTAAATCTGGTGCATTATTAACGTAGACTCTTCCAACAACTCCTTCACTCCAGATTCGCGATTCTGCCATTTTTAGGTAATAAATTAGTGGAGAATCATCAACCAAAAGTCGGGAAGGTGTTAAATTTGGACGTAACAAACTACACCCATAAAATGCAAAATAAATATAAATGGCATAAATGCCAACAAATGAGATTCGAGTAACCGGTTTACAAAGAAATGGTGCAATATAATCTGAGAATAGTTTATGCGTTGGTGAAGTGAAAAGGGTGGATTTGGAAAGGGCAATTTGCTCTTTTGGCATTTGCTTCCATACAAAAACACAATGATATCCGGCATATTCCCTTTTACCACCAAGTGCCATAACAGCTGCAAAAAATGTTACCTAAAATTGTCATTATTGAGAAATTTGAAAATTTGCATAAACACAAACTTGATACAACCAATCAAAGGCAATTGCAACAGCAATAAATTTACAAAAGATTGAAATTGCCGGTGTTGTACTGAAAGTGCCAATACCGAAACTGATGACAGAAGTCAGCGATGTTACGGATATCGCAGATCCGGCTTCCTCCAAAGCAAGTGCCATTCTTTTCTCTGGGGGTAAATTTCTTTTTGTGTCTTGCCAAGCTCCAAGCATTACATAAGTATCATCCACTCCAATAGTAAAAGCCAAGAATGGCATTACCGTAACCTGTGAGATATATGGAATCCCCATTGCAAATAATAATCCACCAGATGAGACAATTGCCAACGATGAAACAAATATTCCCATTAATGCTTCAATTGGTTTACTTGTAATCCAATCTCCTGTCATACTGTAATAGCATTACTGTAATATTTGGTAAATACAGTAATCAAAAAAGCAATTACCAAGAACCAATTGTAAATGACATCAACAAAAATACTGTAAGAGAAATAAATGGAAATGTGTAGGTGGTATTTTTGGTCATTTCATCTTTTAAAATTGATAAACTAAACATTGCAAAATTTAAATGATGACTTCGCTCGTTTAATGTTTCTCGAAGAGATTGTTCAACCGCGCGACTGATTGTCTCAGAGGGAATCTATAATAACAAATATTTCAACAGATACTGTAATTGTTAAATTCGTACATCTTCAAATCCTGCGACATGATAAATTAAATGAATCATTTCAATTCGTTCAATATTGGCATTTTCAGAATCCAAAGTTACACCATAAAAATTATTTGGTAAGAAAAGTTTATTCTCAAAAAATTTCATAACTGGCCATTCAAGCTTAACTCGAGGATCTTTTTTCAACTGTAAAATGATTACGGTAGAACGTGAATATGCTTTTTAAGAAACGGCTCAAACCTACTTTTTCACTAAAAAATACATCAAAAAATATCTCAACTGCTGTATTACTTATCGGACAAAGAATAAGTTTTTCACAAATTTCGGTCCCAAAATTTAGGGTTTTTCCATTCACTTCAATTGTCATATTATGATTAACAAAACGATTCAAATCTCGAATTGTATCTGCAATCTCTTTTCGAAGCATATTTTTATTTCCATCTGATGCCTCCAGGGCAACAGCAATTAATGAACTAAAATCAAATTTTGAATATCCAATCGGAATTCAGAATCCAAAAAAGTTGTCAGAATCATACCTGTTTACAGAATCTCCACTAAATTCTTGATGAATTTGATACTCGAATCTTGACAAAGAATTTTCAGGTGAATATAAAAACCTTAAATCATCCTAAAATCAATCAATACTTTTCAAACCCTAAAATTTATCAAAAATTCTTACAGAAACTTCAACATTTAAAACCCCTAAGGATAAAAATAATGTAAGAGCAATTGGCCCAAAAATAAATGGATTTGGATGCCTTGAAACAAATGCACCATATCTAAAAATTGATTTTAAAAGCATTTTTGCCAAAAAAGTTAAAAATAATTACTTATAAAAACAATGTGCCAAAAAATCTTGTAATATTCCAAATGGATTGATATCCATATCTTCCTCCGTACATCAAAGATGGAAAGTTTGTACAATTGAGATGACTGTCACCACAAAAACAACAGCAGCAGCGGGGCAAAAAAAGATTTGGATTCCAAACAAAAACTTTTGGTTGATTTTTTGCGTGACATTGCTGCCCCCATGTCGATCGCCGTTGACCCCATTTTAGAAAAAAGTACAGAAAAGGGAAAAGGAAGGAGAAATTACCCTTTTGCGCAGAAAAGAACAAACTGAATTTTTTTAAATCAATTCAATTCGATTTGCAATTTTTTAAAGGCCTTATTTTTTATGAGATTGGATTTATTAGTTTATGTTTTAATAAAAATTTTATTTTTGTTTAAAAAAATGCTTTGCTTTCGAAAGAAATTTCTTTTTGTTCCCCTTTCTTTTGCTCTGCTTGCGTTGCCTTTTCTGCAAATTTTGCTTTGTCGTATGTGGTGTAGTGGAGAAAGGCGCTCCCTCCAAAACCAAATGAACGGGCAATGATCGAAGGACGTGTTTACTTTCAGACTGCTTGCTGAAGATTCCCAACATGTCCATCTGCTGCCTTCCTTCTGAGCCAGAATTTTTTGTATTTTTTGGGAAAATAATTCTGTAAAGATTGTAAAAAGAATTTATCAATGTTTTATGTGCAGTCCAACGTTTTGGATAAGAAGTCAGAGGAACAAATTTCGTTTATGACGGTTAAATTGTTCAAATTATTTAGGATTATTCTCATTATAACTAAACTATTTTGTAACAATTTTGTGTCTATGTTTATGGATAAAAAATTTTATAAAGCTCTTTCTTCTGTTGAAAAAAAATGCAAAAGAGAAAACATAACAAAATGAAAAGAAAAGAGACTGGCAAGAATAATCATAAAAATCTCAATAGTAATACTAATGATAGAAAACACATAAACATAACATATCTCACAAATACATATGATCGTCAAAAGAACTAATTTCAACTTTTAAATTTCCAATTCGACTTTTTGCTAAATTATTTGAATTCTTTTCAGCATCCGTTGATTGAATATCAAGAATTTGTATTCTTGTGTCATTATCTGTTAAACCGGTTAAAATACATTTTCCAATTCGATGTAACCTTTTAGGGCCTTCTTGAATTAATTCTATTGAATATTTTTGTCTTAAATCATTTCTGAAAAATATGTTTCAACTGTTAATTAAAGTTTTGAGAAATTAAGAAAATGGGGTCGGTGCAACTCCGATTCCGGGGTCGACTCCAACATGAACAGACAAACCCAATTCAGGGGAGGGTCGCGCCTTTGATCTTTTGCGCCCCTGAAAAGATCAAAGAATTTTTATGATTTCGGACTCCGAAATTTGAAGGTGGCACCGATTCAAAGGATACTGTAATCAAAATAAAAGTAATTACCGATGAAAAACAAAAGGTTCACTCCATTCCACCAAAGTTGAAGATTTTTGTGAAATTGTTCGAACCCGTTCTTTGTCAGACGTAATTGAAACAAATAAATTTGAATCTTTTGGTGGATTATGAATTGTTGCTTCAATAATTTTTAGTCTTGTTACGGCACTTATCTTTGTACACATAAATGGTGAAGTTTTTGGGCAATCTCGCAGAAGCAACTTTGGGTTACAATCATGTGGAGAATAAATTCGCAGCATATATTCTGCTTGTTCCCTTGGGGCATAAGTCGTAGGCATTAAAATATATCTTCCTGGGCCAATATCTGTTAAATGAAGATACACTGATCTTGCCGATGCATAATCAGATGTCCCAACAGGATTTATTGCCTGAAAGGGTGATTACTGTATGTTTGGCCTAAAATATGTGATAACAAACTTGATGAATTCGATGCCTTCGATTTGTTTCAACTTTCATTACATGTAACCCAATTGTAACATATGGTTCACGCTGTTTTGCAGCTTCATTTTGAATTTCTTTTTGTGTTAAAGCTATCATCATCTCGGACCCAGGTTCATAGACATCAAAACGATATTGAGGATTAAAACAAAATGTTGCAGAAAAATTTTGGCATCCTCCAGAACGATCTTTTGGGGCCCCACATTTTACACCATTTGTTGTCCATTCATCAAAAAATATATATTCATTAAAAACCCCTGAGGCAGTTGAACATCCGGTATTAAATAGTTGGCAAACACTTATATCTGTAAAATATTTTACAAATTCTTCCCATGGCATCCAAAATTCTCCGTCTTCATCAACGGTCATTCCAAGTTCTTGTTTTTGGGCTTCTGTTACCTAAAAATTCTATTTTTGATTGTGTCATTCTTATTCAACAAAATGTTAGGTAGATAATCTTCTTCTCCCAATCCCTCATGTACATACCTCTTCCCATCGACTATCTGTATCCGACCATGGACCATTCCATTCAATTTCACCCCATGGGTTTTGTAATCTTATCATTGCAACTTTATCTGCATTACTTCCAAATAAACTGGATAATAGGGTTTGCTTTTTCGCATCTAAATCAATGTATCGAACCATTGTAACAGCATACGCATGTCCCTTGACTAAGCCGCAGCTTAAACTTTTCTCTATTTCATCTTTGCTTTTTGCCTAAAAAATATTTATTTATTATAAATAATTTGTAGTTTTTTTAATAAAATGATTTTTAATATTTAAAAGCAATCAATGACCACTAATTTTTAAAAAATGTAAAAACGTCATCGATCAAATATTTGTGATTTATTTTGCAAAAAAATGCATTTTTTTAATAACATCCATAAAAATGGAAAAAAGGGGCAAACAAGGATAACTGTTGACGAGAAAATGGTGTTTCTGCCAAAGACAGGAATCGAACGCTTGACAGTGTGGAACAAGAAGCTGCATTCTTATCACTGCAATGCACCACCGTGATATTTTTGAATTCTTTTTGAAAACGGTTTTTTAGCACTTTCATTTTTTAAAAGCAAAGCCTTTTATTTTTTAATTAGTCAAAATAGCTTACGGCAATTGCAGCAACAATAAGGGCATGCTTTTCGAAAGCACCTCGAATTAAATGAAAAAGTTTTTCATCTTTATCTTTTGTGCCATCCAAGATTTTTTTGACTGAAATAGTTTCTGCAACTCCACCAGAGACATCTTGCAAGGCATCAGAAAGTTGGCCACCGACAAGATTTTCATAACAGCCATAAAGTTTTGCAAAAGCTTTTTCCAACAAAGCTGACCAAAATTCATTATCAGTTTTGGAACGGGCAAAAAGTAGCTTTCCATCTTTCGTCGGAAGTAAATCATCAATAACAATTTCAATCCATTCTCCAAATCTCCAAAATCGAAATCGAAATATTCCACAATATGTATTTGAGGGGTCCCATTCCTGGGTTTCCCACTCTGGAATTACCTAAAGATTATCGATTTTATCAAAAGCATTTGTAAAGAATTACAAACTTTTTGTAAAAGTTCTTCATTGTGGGTTAGGGCTGAACAGGCAGAAACAAACCAGCAATTCCCCAAAATTCCTTGAGTAACATCATTTGGACTTGCACCTTCAACAAAAAGTTTTGGATCATCAACAAGTTCCTGCAAATATCAAACATTTAATTACAAAAGATGTTAGACATTTTGGAGTTTGAAAAAAATGACGTAATCCTTTGTCATCAAACATTCCTTTTAATTGTTTTTGATTTGTACTGAATCATATGTTTTTAATTAAACATGAAAAAATGTCAAACTTTAAAGTGTTGTTCATAAATTTTGGTAATTCTTAACAAAAATTTAAAAAATGCCAAAATTTTGCAAATATTGGTAAAATTGATTTTTTTGAAAGTAATACTTTTATTTGAAAATAATTAAACAATTTTTTGTTCATCGAATAAAAGCAAGAAAAAAAAGATGTAAAGTTTTTTAAAACTTAATTAACTTAAAAGTTAATTAAGAACATTAACCAAAAAAATTTCTGTTGTTCCTGTTTGATTTTAATTTGGTAAATAAAAAAAGAGGTTAGAAAAAAAACAGTTAAAACTTTAAATCACATTTAATCAGTAATTTTTAATTCAAAAAAGAATTATTTTCTTTAATCAATTGATTAAAACTTTTAAAAAGTGGTTTTAAAAATTATTAAAGGTAACCTACCCCAGGCCTTTTCCAAACAATCTCGGATGAACGTTCAGGATCCAAAAAGAGGGAAGAATTTTCAGGTGGAAAAACTAAATCCACAAATTTTTGTTTCTTTTTAATACATTCTGTTTGAAGATCTTTGTAATTTTGTTGACCAATAAATGATGGCAAACCAGTGGGACGCTTTCGACGTTTTGACATTATTCTGAAGTCGAGGGTGTTGTTTGGCTTTTTAAAGTATCTGGGAAATAATGAAAAGGTTTGGTTGAATTCCTTCCTCTTTCTTTCCTCTTCTTTTTTCTGTTGTTTCTCTTAAAAAAAGAAAAGTGACGTTTGTGACTTTTTTTGTCGTAATCAAAAAAATATACAAGCAAAAAAAGGTGAGAAAAAAGAAATTACTTAAAAAACTCCTCCACACAAAAATGGAAGAAGAACAGAAAAAAAATTATAAGCTCGGGATGATGACGATATTTTTTTGGAGGGGTGATGAGAATCAATATATAAAACGCAACAAATAAAAAAGTAAGAATAAAAAAATGTAAAAATCAAAAGAATTTTTATTATAAAAAAAGAAAAACCCACGCGGAGAAAAAAAAAGAGAAAGAAAAAGTAGTGGTAGTAGCGGGGCGCAAAAATATCGGACAACAACAAATCGAATCGAAGGAAACAAGAAAAAGAAAATGGAAAAATAATTGTAAATGGTTAAATAATGAAAAGTCTTTTCCAAAAAAAGAAAATGAGAGAGTAGGCAGAGTTATAACCTTTTTTTACCCCCAAATTTTTTTTCCTTCTTTTTTGATCTTCGAGAAATTTAAGTTAACCCATGAACGTGAACAATTATGTCTCGATTAAGAATAAAAGGCAAAAAAAATTGGGGGAAAAAAGTTTGAATCAAATCAAAAATGGCAGATTTGATTTTGTTTTTACTGATTTTTTGTGGCACAAAAAAAGAATATGGAACGATTTTTTGTGGTTGGTTTGATGAAGGTTTTTATCAGTTAGTTAAAGAATAGCTGGTTCTTTTTATAAAATTGTAAATTACATTTTTTTTGATAGTGCTACTAACTAACTGATAACCTTCCTTCCATCTTGTTTTTCTATCTATCTTTCCTCCTACTTCTTCACCTTCGCCTTTAACAAAAAAAGTTGATATATTTTGATAGATTAGGTTACATGATTCTTTGATACGTGAACAAGGGGCCCGTAAAAAAAGAATTTATTTCAATGCATCTCTTTTTTTGCGAATTTATCAAACTTTGTAAAAAACATGAAAAAAATATGTTTTTTGCAGAGAAAAAAAGAATTTGATGAATGGACAAACACGATTACATAAAACTTGTAGAACTTGTACAAGAGTTGGAGAAGGAAGGTATCACACAAAAAAACACAGTGGAACATTTCTTAATAAATAATAAACGTTTTTGTATGCGTGTTATAAAAATTCATTTTTGATGAATCATCGAAGAAGAAAAAAGAAGGGACCCTTGTTTTAGTAGCAGCAAAAAAGAATGCATTTTTTTAAACTTTTACAAATCAGAAGAAGAAAAAAAGTTGTCGTCTCATAAACAATAAACAAATAATGTGAATTTTTGTTGAAAGACAATACACAGCAACATCAAAAAGATCAATCAAAGTTCAAAACCACAAAAACAATAAAGATTACTTTCCTTTGATCTTGTTTATACACAGTAATATTGAGTGTATTACGGTATAAGTATGAATCATATCATATGATCAAAGTTATATACAAATTTATAAAACTTTTGGAACCTATCTCCTCCAACAATACATTTTCTCAAAATACCTCGGACTAGTCCTAGTTTTTTCGTTTGTTAGAAAAAAGTTGAGAAAAAATTGGAAATGAAAATTTTTAAGCTGCTTTATTTGGAGGTCCATGAAAACGCTTAATACCTTTTTAAAAAAAATCAATCTGGCACCTTTTTTAACGATTATTATAAGGCTTGTTCTTTAAAAAAGCATACAAAAATTAAATTCAGCTTTTACCAACGAAAAACTTGTCAAAAGATGGGTTTTAATTTAATAACAATTGCAAATTCTTTAAAATTAACTTAAAAGGTACATTTTAGGTTATATTTTCAATAAAAAAAATTAATCAAAAAATTGTTGCTAGTGGTAACAAGAAGAATAACAAGAATTTTCATAATACAGCAATATGAAGTCAAAAATGCATTTAAATCGATGACATGAATTTCTGCATTTGATTACATTGCTAATTGCGGGCGGGAAATGGACCCTTGACAGTATAGAATAAAATAACTACGTTATTACCACTGCACTACAGAGAAATATTTTTTGTCTTTTGTTTAAAAAACTATGTTCTTTGTTTTTTGTAAATTAAAAATTACGGCACTTCTCAAATTAAATCTTGTACAGTTGACCTTTTTGCCTTCGAAGAATGAGAAATTCTCAATTTGCGGTAAAAAATACCGATTCGTCTGGTGAACTCGCCCTAAAAATTAGGTAATCTCGAAGAATGATTTTTTCTCATTGATTTTTGGTTTTAGAAAAAGGTGCACAAAATGGCTGGATCCCAAAACGCGGCTCATGCAAAGTTATTTTAAAAATTAAAAAAAACTCATTGTTAATTTTAAAAAAGGTAATTTTATTACTTTTTCAATAAAACTGATTTGAAGTTTTTATATCCTTTTTTTTGTTCTGATTTTTTTCAATTTTGTTTTTAATAATTTAAAGAAAATCGCTTCATTTTTCATTTTTTAAAAGATATTGTTGTGATAATCATCCATAATAACATTACTTTAAAATATCGTGATCACATCCTCAAAGAGGATGAAGACGAACTTTTTCGAGTAAATTTGTCGGATGTAATTGGTATCTTCAAAAGCGACACAAAAATTTCAATGTAAATTTTACTAAGTTTAATTATCGATTTCTTTTACATTTCAGTGAATCCAAAGTTAAAACTGCTCAGAGATCGTGAAACGTTTATTGTAGCCTGCCCAAAATAACTTAGCCATTTGTTACACATCGCAAAAAAAAAATTTATTTCATACTGTTATAAAGCAGTCAATGCAAGTGCTATTTTCAAAATAATAATTAGAAATTTAATATTACAAATTAAGGATACCACTTAATTGTCATTTACTTCATCATCAAATAGTGAACAAAAGTTGGAACGAGCCCTTTAAAGCCGGATTTTTCAGAAACTTGAGCAAAGCTTGGCACAGAAAAAAAAATGTCTTAGAAAAAAGGTGTAAAATAGTTTTTCTAGGTAAACAATGTGCGAGGAATCCATTTTTGTTGTCCGTTTAGTCCCAAACTGTCTGGATTTCGATATGCAAATTTCTCGGGTCAAAAATGAAAAATTGCCATCTTTGAAGATAAAATGACAAAAGTGGTATCATTCGAAAGCCCTTGACGAGCTGAGTTCAGAAAAATTAGAAACTAAGACATTTGACCCTTTTAAAGGGGCGATAACTGTCACAGAACGCCAAAAACTGCTTTTTTCCACATAAATGTTGATGTAGCAAATTTGTTTACATGAAAAAAGATTCTGGAGTTTACGGAATCGGATTCTCCATAGTTTTTTACCCCTGGAACTGATAATATCAATAAAATCGACAGGGGCCTGCGGATTTCCCAGGGGGTCAGACACTGTCAATTGTGCAACTCAAAAATTCAAAAATCGTCATTTTTGCTCCAAATGACCCAAATTTGGGTGGAAATGATAGATAATGGTCAGGAATGATTTTAGCAAAACATTTTGGACCAAAATATGCAAATTTGGATTTTTAAGACCACGATTCAGATCAAAACCCTTAAAAATGGCATATTTTAGGGATAAAATCTCTAAAATGGTTACGGTAAAGTATTATTGTGTCCGGATGGTTTTATACTTATTTTTAGTATGTCTACTAACTATTTCTAACATATTAACATCATATACTCCCCATAACCCACTTTTATGGGTCATCTAAAAGTACCCATTTTTAGGCAAAAAAACGCGATTTTCGACATGACGCGAAATCAATATAACTTCAACTAAAAATTCAGAATATGTGTTTAAAATATTCATCCTGGTGTGTAGCATGTATTTTAATCATGATATACCCTGTACTTTATCTTATTTCAAAATCCCGCCATCGTAAACATAGCTCATTTTTGAGGTTATTTTTACCTAAAAACTGATTTTTTTGTCAGTTAATTAATGTTAAAAATAGATAATAATAAAATTACTAAATGCATAACATGTTTAAATAACTCTACCTATGAAAAAACTTTCAAAATGCCACTAATATCCCGGGCTCACCAAAAACCGAAAAAATCAAGGTGAATGTTTTATAAGAAAATGACCGAATTTTGGTCAAATTATGTTAATGGTGATAAAAATAGACTAATTATATATTATTTACATATAAATATAGCAAAAGAGCTTAAAAAACTTATACAACATGCCTATGCGTACACACAAAAGAAATTGGTATTTTTTGCAAAAAATGAGCTATGTTTACGATGGCGTTTGTCTTTCCGTGTGATTTTTATGCCAAAAAAATATTCTTTCGTAGATTTTCGTTGGGAAATGTTGTCAAAAAAGCATTGAGAAAAAAAACAAAATGCTTTTACTTTTTTACTTGCGGGCGCCCGCGCCCGCTGACTTAGAAAAAATCCGCCCGCGCCCGCCCGCCGCCCGCTTACTTTTGAAAAAACTGCCCGCGCCCGCCCGCGGGCGGGCGCGGGCGAAGCATAACACTGGTAGTGTGACTGGCAAGCAACAACTTTTTTGCAAGTGATTTTCGTTTAACGAAATCGAAGAAAAATTATGGTACCCAACGATCGGTAAACTCCATATCCCAAAAAATAAAATGGTGTTTGACCTGAGCACATTTTTGCACCAACAGTTTACTATCAGTGCTTTATCTTTAAGCCCTGTTTCCGAATTCCATCTGTAGTGAACTTGAAAAATCTAAGTTCATAGGACGCCATGCATATCAAACTATTTTCTTACCGCTGCACTACCGCGACATTAAAAAAAACTTTTCAAAAACACTTTTTGGCCTCTTTTTTTGTAAAATTTCTTTTTCTTGTGTTTTTTTGTGAATTAAACTTTATTTGCAAAGATATGTATTATACAAAAAATTTATTAATGTCTTTTTTTAATATGAGGAGATCGTGAACAATATTCAAGAGATCGCAAAATTTCGCGAAATGAATCATATTTAAGAATTCTGTATTGATCTTTTACAGTATTTTCTTTCGTTTGCATATGGGTATAATCAAAATATATTTTTACACAATGTGAATTGGGGATATGTGTTGTTGGATAATCATAGACGAGACAAGAATTGCCTAAAATGTCATCGGCCGTTGACCACATACTAAAGATTAGGCCAGCTTCTTCATTCTTGTCGTCATTCAAATTTGTTAAAAATTTTGAATAAACTGGGGTTGAGCATTCTGTTGGTTGAGGTTGATCCCAACAGGTGAGGTGATTGGCACCACAAAAATCACCAGGCCAAAATCCATTTTCGGGATTACAAGTTAGGTCAAAAGTGGAAGCATTTCCTTGGCAACTGCACATGCCATAATTGGCACCTGAGATCCCTAGGAATACATTGATTCTTTTGGTTAGTGGTTCTCCAAGGTCACATGAAGCTAAAATTTGCATAATTAACTTTGAAGCTACAGTAGCAAATATCCCCTTACATCCATCTTGGTCATAATGAATTCCACCTTTAACAGCTTTTCGGCCCATTGTTACTCCCATACTATGTGAAATTACATTAATCTTTTCAGCTTTGGTATATTCCATTACAGCATTAATAAAATTTCTAACATACAGTAAATATTCACAACTATGAACCCTAAAGGCACAAACTTTTGTTAACTTCAATAAGCTACAGTATATGATTATTTACCGAAATTGTGCATTTTCTGGATTTCGATCCCCCCAAGTTGTGGCATACATTTCAGATATATGATACCCTTGTTCCAAAAAATACTGTATTGAATATGACCATCCAGAACTGTAATTTCCAGGAATTGCTAAAGCTCCATCAGAATTTCCATGAATAAATATTACTGGTTTATTTTTAATTGTATCATTTTGATCTAGCTTTCCACCATAACTTGCATGTGAACCCAAATCTGGTCGATTAAAATTAAATGATCCATATCCATTTCTGTAACAAACGAAATACAGTAATTTGGAATTATTTACAAATAACTATAGAGTAATCAATTCATAAAAGTGCATCAATACAGTAATCAATATTAGTCTCTAAGGGCATGTAAACTTAAAAAGTACTAAGCTTTAAACAAACACATGTTTTAATATCTTCTTTAAAGGCTATCCCCTTTGAAGTCAATTGTTTAGTATTTTATCTAAATAATCATGTTTAGATGCTTGGACAAAAACAGCTTTTAAAAACGATGGAGAAAAAACTCATGACATTTTTTAATCCCAAAATTTTTGATAAACTTCTTAGAACTTTAATTCACAAAAATCATATTTTTTTACTTTATGCGATTGTTTTTAACACTGAAGTAGGAAAGAGGAATGAGGCAAGAATGAGACGTTTATTAGAGAGACAAGAGACTATATATAGACAATTACAAATAGAATAAAGTTATGTTAATTATGCTAATTTATCTACGACACCTTCCCCTAGATGTTTGCATCTACTGATTAGAATACGATTGATTGATTTCACAGGTATTGTTGAAATTTGTCTCTTGTCTTGAATTTATATGATGCCATTATGTACTAAACTGTTTCAGTTTAGTAACTTGTTTGAGTTTTTTAAGCAAATTTTTTAAGGATAAACTTTCAGCTTTCCTTTAAGATTACTTGAATTTCTCGAAGTTGATAATTATTTAAAGTGAAGCTTTCAGCTTCCCTTTTGTTTTTTGGTGATTTGAGTATTAACAACTTCTGTACCAGAAATGTTAAGCTTTTGAGATAAGAATCCACCACCATAATTCATTTGCATCTTTCTTGTTTCCTGAGCGTAAGCTGGAATTGACCAAGCCGATGTTGGTGTTCTTCTTCCTTGTGTTACTGAGGTTTTAAGATATGTATGTTTGAGCACTTTCAGTACTAAACGATGCATTGAATAGTGTAGAAGTACTTGTTTTAATACTTTTAGTATTAAACAGAAGATACACATAAATTTGCTTTCGCAAAAGAAGACGTACCATCCGATGGCAGCAGTTGTAAAGCATTTCTTTGTTTACACGCCATACGTTTCTTTTGTTGACCAAATTTTTGAGTTGAGCTTACAAATCCTCGAGCACAGATATCAATAACTTTCAGATTCATAATATCATTCTGTTGCCTTTGAGTAATCCCGAAAGCCCAAACTGATTTTGGCGCTGTGTTTCGGATTAAGGTGAGATATATATTGAAATGGAATTGAGAGATCTTGCTCTGGATTGATGTTGAATGGTTGATAATCTGACAGATTAAACCAATTTATTTGCCATACGCCAGAGGTATGCTAATATTTGCTGCCAGCAAATAATAGGCTTCAGCTCTTATCTTGATTGATGTTTGAGCCAGCGTTTACGAACAATGTCCCATTGTCCGGGTCAAATCTTCCTATTCACTTTTCCTTCTTTTGTATGCAGATTTTTACCAAAAATCTAGCAAATGTGCTTGAGTTCACAGACGACAATGATAAGAACACTTTCAGTGTTTTATCATGCAGGTTGTTGATAGGAATGTTGGAGAATCACAGCACTCTCGTCACCACTGAAGTAGGAAAGAGGAATGAGGCAAGAATGAGACGTTTATTAGAGAGACAAGAGACTATATATAGACAATTACAAATAGAATAAAGTTATGTTAATTATGCTAATTTATCTACGACAAACACTACTTTTAAGGACATTTTAAAAAGTAAAAAAAATCATGCTTGAACCTTAAAGTAAAAAACATAAACAAAAACAGTTACCATAATCTTCTAAAAAAAAAAATCGAAAATCGAAAAAAAGAAAATTGACTTGAACTTTGCGAGGTAGGGTTTTAAAATTTGATATATTTTGGCCCAGAATTTTTCAAAATAGAATATCACTCATAAGCCCAGGATTGTAAAAAAATCTTCGTAAGGTTACGGTAGATTTGAATTATCGAGTGCAAATTTGGTATCCTGCCTTACTACCTCAAAACGCGATTACTGTAAACGATTTACTTCAACAAATTTCAAAAAAAGAGTTATAAACAATTTTGTTATAATTTTGAAAATACAGTAACTTTTAAGAAAAAAATAGATAAAAAGGAGCACTTACTCATTCAGCCAGGAAGTAAAATCATCAGTTAAGGGACCATAAATTGTTGAAAATGGTGCACCGATAACCAAAAAAGAATAGAATGTAGTTAAATAAAAAATGACATAAATCAAATACATGTTTTTTAAATGGAATTCTCAAATATTTGAAGTGCTTAAAAGCAATAAAGGAAAACTTTGACACCGTTTTTTAAGTTTTATTTTGGACAAACAAAAATTACCACAATTAATTTTTGAAACATGTAGAAAAAAAGAAGAAATCTGCTAAAGAAACATTTTCTTTCTCTTTCGTGACGACGTTCAAGTCTGATTATTTATATTAAGCCTATTTTTTAAAAAAAGGGCTTATTGTGTTCATGAAGAAGGAGAAGAAGGTGGAGAAAAAAAATGAGTGAGTATTTTTTTGATAAGCGCACATGCCTTTTTTTTTGCCTTCTCCGATAAAATTATACTTTGAAATGAACAAAAAAAGGATCAATGATGCTTTGAAGAATGTCTATGTACTTTGGAGAAAAAGAAAAAAAAATAAAGAAATTTTTAAATATGGTAAAAAACAAAGATCTTCTTCTAAAGGATGAGGAAACAACAAAATATGAAATTTTTAAAAGAAATTTTCAACATTGTTTTTCAACAAGTTTCAGGATTGTCCACTTTTAGAATGAAATAAGATATACATTGGTGTTGTGAATTTCATCGATATATTAACAATTTATACTTACGTGGAAGAAATCTCTTTGATCTTTTTCCACAACACACAAAAGACAGAAAAAGATCAAAGGCATTCTCATGTAACTTTCCATCCGAATTTCCTTCTGTTTTCGGGAATCACAAATCTGAATATCATTTTCAGTCATCTAAGTTTTGATGCTTTTTCAGATGTCATTTCCTTGCTAATGAGTAAATTTAATTTAAAAGCACTTTTAGAGAAATATAATATCCCCAAACTTTGATAGATCTTATTTTTTTTTCTTCCTTAAACGTTACTGTAATTCAGTGCTTTTTTGAACGTTCGAAAAACCTCGAAAAACAATAAAAGTTTCGAAAATGTATATCTTTTTTAAGGTGCTTTTGAATCCCTCTTTCAGTTAAGGAATCTAAAAATGACGTCCGTAAACTGTTTACTGTAAGATTTGTCTCAGAAAAAAAAACATTACTAAAAAATTAGTTTATTTCAAAAGTAATACATAGAAATAAAATATAATTGATACAGAAAAGTTGACAAAAGAAATTAAATAAAAAGGAGAACACAAAAGTTTCACATGAATTTCAAGAATGTTCACAGTTCATTTTGATTAATTCTGAAAAAAGACTATTATAAAGACTAACGTTCATTAAAAAAGGTAAAAATAATAATGGATTAGAAAAGGTTAATCCTTGAGTAAAAAAGCAGTGATACCGTTTTCATCATTCATCAATCACAAAGAACAACAAAGAACATCGATGCTACAAAAAACATAGGTTGATTTTGTTTTACGCAAATGAAGCTTCTCCAAAAAAGGGCAGCTACGATAAAGGCAAAAAAACGTGCAACAAAAAATAAAATATAGTTTTAAGCCATTACATAACCTTTGGACCTATTTTTGAAGCAAAGATTACTGTAGTCAATGATGATGAATAATGAAAAGCAACATTTTTGTCATCACTTTTTTTCCTCAAAAACATACGTCACTTCTAGAAAAAAAACTTACGTTATGATAATTTTCGGTATCACTTTCAAAGACATTTCGAATGTGTGAAATATGCTTTCGAAGACGTTCACATTCTTCTTCACTCTGAAAAAAAACACGGTAGTTAAATGTGCAAAAAACGTGAAAAAAGATCAAACAAAAGAATTTAATTTTAGTGATAACAATCAGTAGCAATATCAGTGCAGATTTTGAAGTGGAAGATTCCAATGATAACTTTTAAAAGATCATTTGCAGAACAAAAGCGTTACAAAAAAATTCTTTTTTTGCACGTGATTCAATGCGGTCAATCTTGGATTGGCTACTGATAGAAAAAAAATGATTGTCTTTTTAAATTTTGATTTGTCAATGAAATTTTTTAAAATGTCACAGACATTTTGGTTTTACATTGTCACAAAATGGAAGCTTCAAATAAAACTCATAGAATAAAACTAGGGTCGAGATTGCCACTGATATGAGGAAGGCTAAGATCTCTTCAACTAAACACCGGCCATAATTTTAGGCCGAATCTCTTATCCCCGATTACCGTAATCATTAAGCATAACCAAAAACTTACTGCAGCTAATTTTTGTCGAAGATCATTAACCTCATTATTACTTGCACCTTGAGGACCAAGATTTTCTTCAATTTCTGGAATGCTAATATTCAATTCACGAAGTCGAGAAATAAGTGCACCAAATGCTTCAGCAACAACATGCATCTAAAGTAAAATGTAAAGTTAAAAGTCAGAAAATTATAACAAGAAACAAACTTCAACAGGATTTTTTCCACTTTCATCTTTTGCAGAATAAGAAACAAATCGAAGTTCATTTCGAATAATTCCATCTGTAGGTTCAGAACGTTGAACACGAATCAATTGTCGCGGAAGTCTTGAAGATTTTTTAATTGGAGTAGAAGGAGCACTTTCAAGATTATTATTATCATCTTTTCGATGAGATGATGCTTGCTTTTCACTTTTCTAAAAAAAATCATGTAGTCCCGATCTTCTTCCAACAGTAATGATGCTTACCTTTTCAACGATTTCTTTAGATTCAACAGCTTGTTTTGCAGCTAAAAAAGTGTTGATTAATCAAAATGTCATAAATTATGAACATCAAAAAAGAACATACACTTTGATCGACGACGTGGTTTAGATTTGGCCATAGCTTTTTATTGTATAGATAGAAATAATTAGTTTTAATAAAATTTGAGGCAACAACTGATTGTAATATCAATGTTTACTTTGACTGATTGTGTTTTTGAAAATGTTTTTGCTACGAGATAACATTCACTTTATGCAAGATATGCAAATTATCATAAAAACAATGATTTTGGTGATGTCAAAAAAGTTAAATTTCGATTTTTCATTATCAAAATTTGGGCATCATTAGGTGTATTTTAATCGTGGAGTATATTTTGGTATTTTTTATAGCGGATGATTAAGGTAAGGATGAAAGTTTTTGTTATTTTTGTAAAACATTTAGCCTAAAGACAATGTCGATCACAGCCGTTGTAATTAAATATATCTTTGATTTTGTTGCTATAATTTTCGATGTTTCATCAACGTTGAATTTTATTAAAAGTTAATATTTGCAAATAATCAAATATATAATATATTTGACTATTCTTCGAGTATTAAAAAAAGTTTGATGTATCACATTTTTAATACAATCCGATGAAATATTGTGTTAGAATCAAATGTATCTTCAATAGCTAAAGATAAAGGTAAAATTAAAAGTAGCTGATGTTGTTGAAAATTAAAAATTTTACGCAAACAACAAAATTTTAAACTCGTCGACGCCGGTGTTTTTTTAGCTTCCATGAAAAAAGAATGGTCTTGAAGCGGCAATGACCAACAACGATTTGGATAAAAAAAATTTGACGAAGAAAAAAAGGCTTTGAAAATTTTTTTGTGTTGACGCTTATACAAACACAAACATTTGAAACAAAAAAAATAGTTTGTAAAATGTTATAATTATTAATTCTGTGATCGCTTTTCTTCTTCCATCTTTACCACAAATGTCCCAAATGCGAGCCTTTTTTATTGAAATTGATTTTTGAACATTACAACGTCAAAATATTTAAAAAATTTGACTGTTTTCTTTTGCTTTTTTGATTCGCTTTTGATTCTAGCACCTTGATTTTACTATTACAGCAAATTCCTACCTTCTTGTGATATGTTCATGCTAATACAAGCTATTTTATTAATCTTGCACAATTTTGCGACGCGGTTTTATATATTCGTTCTGTAAAAATTTCCTAATTTGTGGATATATTTCATATATAATCTTATAATCTTAATAATTTTTACCTCTTTTTTAGTATTATACCATATATTAAATGTCTCGTGATCGAAGAAAACATCGATCTCGTACTCCTAACAGAAAGCGAAGAAGAGGATCATCAGAGCGTCGAAAGAATGCTGAAAGTGATCGACAAAAGAATGCTGAAATTCAAGCAAAACGTCGTCGAGCTCGTGATGCTGAAGTAGAAGAGACACGACGCCGAGAAGAATCCAAACGTCGAAAAGCAGATGATATGCGTGATCAACGGGCTAAACGAGCTAAACAACGTCAAAATGATCGAAACTTTGATCCAGATGAATTATCAAAAGTTATACGAGTATCCAAAGCTGAAGCCCGGCGAGATCGATCATCACCTGTACCAAAGAAGAAGAGAAGAAAGGTTGGTTATTACTTTTTAATGAATATATTGATTGAGGGGATTAAAATAGGAGATTTTTGTAGAAAATTTATCACTAAAAATAAGATTATTATAAAAATATACCGTAAAATTAATACATTGTTCATATTATATAACTTTTTTAGTTTTTATAATTTTTTACATACAAATATCCCTTAAAAAAGCTTGTAGGATGGTAACAAATGTTTTTTTCTCTCCATGGCTTTTTGATTATATTTTGTGTCTGCTGTTTCAATTCTTTTCTTAGACAATTTTTTCCTCCTTCGAGATAGATACCTGTCTTTTTATCTTTGCGTTATTCTATATATTTTTTAAAGCCACAACAACAATCACGTTGACATAAGAAAAAATTAAAGTATCAATGATTTTGAGCTTTTTTTGTCAATCTTTTTTTATAAATGCCTCCTAGTTAGCCATCTTGTTAAAGCCAGCTGTGATGTGGGCGTCCACTTCTTTCTTTTTTGTTGCTGATCGAAGAAAGACAGACGGATTTTCGTTTTTTCTTTCCCTGAAGCTTTAAAATCTATTTTTTACACGCTCTTTTAATTTTTTTTTACTTTGTGCCAGAATTTTTAGGAGAATAAAGGGTGGTTTCCCCGAAGAGACAAAGAGAAAGAAAGAGAAAAGCAAAAAGTTAAGCAGGCGCTATTCAAGATCACGACGACGATCTGTCAGTTGTTACCCTTTACTTTTTTTCTGTGCCCTATGTCGATTATACTACTGCAGAGATTTGTTCTTTTGCCAGCTTGCTTGAGGCGAAGATTGCGGCAGAAGAAAAAAGATTTTTTACGTTAAAACAAAATTGTTATTTTCTTCAATCAAGTGTGATTTTTACTCTGTTTATTTTTATTCTTAGCTGTTCTTTATCTTCTCATTTTTGGTCTCGAATTCTATGGATTTTACCTTTTATTTACCTTTAAAATAATTCTAATTGAAATCACTTTACTGTATTTGCCACGACGGGCCAATTTTTGGCTCGTCTTTAAAGGTCAAAAACGACGTCTGCTGAATTTGCCGACGTTGAAGATCTTTGTAAAGAATTTGATACATTTCTACAAACTGCGTTTGAACGGCCACCATTGTCACCCAATAACAATATTCTATCAGCTTCAATTCCAAATAGTCGGTCTACCGGTGCTGGCCTTGGTGGTGGTAACGCTGTCTTACATTCTCCAGCTTCAAAACATTATTTTTCACATCGTATTGCACAGCACGCATTTCTTGCACCAGCTCCAAGACTTGTAAAACCTACTGTACATCAGTCACCATCTCCTTTTGTCTCTCGGTCTATTGATTATAGTCCACATAATATTATTTCTGAAGATATGCCAAAAAAGACGACAGATGGTCTTAAGCGATTACCGCTTGTAGTTATACCTAAAAGACGGAAACATAAAAATTATGTTTCACGTCGACGAAACACTCAAATTTTAAATTCTCTTAGACGATGTTCGTCTGATCCGAATGTTTATAAAAGTTATAATAATTGGAAAGATCTTTGTATTGGTTTACCTGAACCAAAACCTTTACCTGTACCGTCTAAAGCTCCCCCTCCTCTTACTACTGTTGTATCTACTGTCCCCTCAAAAAATACTGTAGGACCAAAAGCTGCCGCAGTTACTCAAAGGCTGACGAATATTCCTGCATCACCACAATCTGCAAAAAAGGGTACTGTAATTATTCCAAGACCTTCTGATATTAAACGTAGAGAATCTGGGAAAGGTCCAGCTGCAGTTGTTGCTGCAACTACTCCAACTGCTGCTCCTCCAGCCTCTGCTGCTGTCAAAGTTGTACCACCTGCGCCAAATGCTGCTGGTGCAACTTCTGGAATTTCTCGTCGTTTGAATTTACGAAAAACACAAGCAATTCCATCTGTTGATGCTACATGTGCCCCTTCAACATCTGCTTCAAACCTTGTTTCATCTCCTCCTGAATCCTTACCTGCTTCTGCTGTCCCATCACCACAACCTCCAGCAGAACCACTCAAACCCCAACATTCTGCCATTACTGGACGTCGAACATCTTCAAGACGAAGAAAAAGCAAAATTGATGATTTTGCAACTATTAAACGTGATTTAATTGAAAGTGCTGCCAAATTTGAACTGGCAAAGAAAAAACTTTCTGTTAATGATAAAGAAGAAAGTACAACAAGCGACGAATCAAAAGCTAAAAAGACTTTGAATGCTATCTCTGCGGCATTTTCTGATGCAAAAACAGAGCAAGCTCTTCAAACTTCTGTACTTCAGACTGGTGAGACTTCACTTAATGTTGCAGCAAAACCACCGACCACACCGTCTTCTGGTAGAAAAGTCATTACCAAACCAGTAACCCCTAAAGCAAAATTACGAAACGCTGGACCAACACAACCAAAAAGAACTCCACCAGTTGCTGTTGCACCACCAGAAAATATGCCGGAAAAACTTCCATCTTCTGATGAAGAAGAAATTCTAAGGCCACCAGAATTAACTGGAATTTCTGCTAATATTAAAGATGTTATTGCTGCAGCTGAAGCTGCTTTAGAAGACGAGGAAAGAGTGAAGCCTCCAATTTTACAATTATCTAAGCAACCAATTTTACCCCCACCGAGCCAGAATCCACAACGATTCCAACGATCCATGAATCCGCAAACTGCCAGTTTACTTGCCACCTTGCAATTACCACCCTCTGTTTCGGCAAAAGTTGATAAGATTATTGCCACAGGCGGAAAGAAATTACAACCTGTAAGCATTCCTACAAGCTTTTTTAAAAGGGGTTTAAGATTAACTGATTAGATGGTGCTTACACATAAATAATGACATTATTTTAGAGTACATCTGGAGATCGAAATGACCGACATCATAAAGGAACTTATTCAACGTCGAAAAATGCTGCAGTTGTACCATCAACATCCGGTCATAGAAATCATCATTCATCTGCACATGATTCAACAAGATCTTCACAAGCTCAGCCTCGTCCTCGTGATGATACAGACGGCCATTTGATATACAGTAATGGGGATATTGTTTATAATAGATGTAATACAAATTTCTATTTGTTACGTTAATAATATTAAGAATTTTAGATGAAATTGTTAAAACTCTCGGTGAAGGCACTTTTGGAAAAGTTGTTGAAGTGAAAGATCGCGACCGCGAACATTCTACTAAATTGGCCCTTAAAATTATTAAAAATGTCAACAAATATCGAGAAGCTGCAAGATTGGAAATAAATGTCTTACAAAAGTTAAAAGAACGTGATCCAACTGGACATCAGTAAGTTTTTTCTTTTACTGTATGTGTTACCGTGACTAAACTTTTTAGTCTCGTAATTCACATGATTAACTATTTTGATTATTATGGTCATACTTGCTTGTTGTTTGAATTACTTGGCCTTAGTGTTTTTGATTTTATGAAATTCAATAATTATAAACCGTATCCAATGGATCAAGCAAGATATATTGCCTATCAACTTTGTTATGCTGTTAAATTTATGCATGATAACCAGTTAACTCATACAGATCTTAAACCAGAAAATATTTTATTCGTCAATAGTGATTATGAGCAAACTGAAATTGGTGATCGAAAGAAAACAAAATACAAAAAAGTTAAAAATGCTGCGGTTAGGCTTATTGATTTGGGAAGTGCAACATTTGATCATGAGCATCATTCTGCAATTGTTTCAACACGGCATTATCGAGCACCTGAAGTTATTCTTGGTACTTTTATTATTTTTATTTGAAATAATTTATTTTTGTAATTGTTTTTTTAGAACTTGGATGGTCTCAACCTTGTGATGTTTGGAGTATCGGATGTATTATGTATGAGCTTTATACGGGTTGTACATTGTTTCAAACTCATGAAAATAAGGTACTTTATTTTTGTTGTAACTCTGCCACTACAGTAATCTTATAGGAACATTTATGCATGATGGAGCGAATTCTTGGAACAATTCCATATCGAATGGCTCGAAAAACCAAGTAAGATTACTGTACAATTTTTTAAAATGCTGAATTTTTATTTATAGAGTTCGATATTTCTCGCATGGTAAACTTGAATGTGAAGCAAGAACTGCAGAATATTGCCGAGAACATTGTCGACCGTTAAGAGTAAGTTCTTCTTTTAACGAGAGATGAAAAAAAAGTTAAAGTATATTGATTAATGGTAAATTATTGCTTTTTGTCCAGATTTTTAAGCCGCACTTTTTTCTTTTTTTAACAACAAAAACGTTAAAAACTAACACCTGACGCATTAGCTTATTCATTTTTTTAGTTGCGGAGTGGACGTTTTTTCTTAGAACGGATAAGTCCCATTGATTGATTATGCCACAATCATTGCAGCAATGGAGCACCTTTTTTTAGTTAAAGCAACGAGTGAAAGAAAATAAAAATAAAGCAGGCGCAATTTCCGGTACTCCTTGTTTTAAAAATAAAATTTTTAAAAATGTGCCAAACTATATGCAATAAAACAATAAGTATAAAAAAGTATAAACATTTGTTTCAACCTAACATTTTTTTCAGCGTTACATGAATAGCAATGAAATGGAACATATTGAATTATTTGAACTTATCGAACAAATGCTTGATTATGAACCAAATAGTCGGATTACACTTGCTGATGCTTTGAAGCATCGATATTTTGATAGATTACAACCTCATGAAAGGTAATTATTTGTTCAACATTTTATTTTTATATCTATGGCTTGGTTTAAGATTGTTTTTGTAAAATGTATCGTTTGATTTTTTTGTGTTTAAGTTTCAAATAAACATAGAATGGAAGGAAAGATTTTTGAGTCAGAAAGGTTATTGGCTTTTTCGTTATAGGGCAGTTTTATTATGTATGTGAAATTGAAACTAAAAGGTTGAAATTTTTGATATTTAGGAATAGATATTTTTAATTTTATCAATGTTGTAAAACAATTGCCTCACTTAAATGTGAAAAATAGTTTGCAAAGATTGACCTTGCTATACGGATTCTAGCTATATTTTTGGTTACTGTAATAATTTTACTTTTTTTTGTTAGGGTTCAAAATCATGTCAATGGTAATGGTAATTCTGTGACAGCTTCCACAACATCTGCAGCAATTGGAATTCGGCCAAATAATAATTCAAATATGACAATCGGAGATTCAAATGCAACTTCAACATCAGCAGTTTAAAAAATATATTATTATTATTTGGATGGAGATTGGTTGATATTTGATTGATATTTGTTTTTCTGAACATTTTGCGGGTACTAAAATAATGTCATATATACGACGTCTCGGCTATCCCAATATTTGCAAATGTTTCTCTTTTTTTTTCTACTGTATTGTAATCTTTTTACTTCTTGGTCACTTTGAGACTGCCGGACTGGTGTAGGTGTGAATTCTGGTTTCTTTTGCCTTTCTTCTTTTTTAAGTGAAAATTTATATAGTATTTTTACTTGATTTAAAAATTTTATTTTATCTCTTAGTAGTTTTTATTTTCCTCGAATAACGTTGTAATATTTTTTACTGTTTTTTGCTTTTATTTCTTTTTTTGTTCCTATTCTTTTTGCTCATGATTTGTTATGTAAGTTACAAGGTGTTTAAGTAGATTTAGTGTTTTTTGTTTTAAATTTTAAAAAGATGTATTAGAATTGAAATAAAAAAGTTATAACTATAAATTTAAATTTTTTCCTCAATCAATGTAATGTTTGCTACAGTATCAGGGCAACATTTTACTTTTCTGGGAATCTAATTGCAAATTATATTTTTCTTAAAGGACCCGTGTTGCTCTAAATTTTCAATAAGGTCTATTCTTTTACAAAAGGTAACAATTAACTTGTTACCATTTTTAAATACCAAGAATAATTAAAATTAAAACTTTGAGAATCCAAAAACAAATTCTTAGACCTTTTTAAGTATGAAAACATAATAGCTATTATATAATAGTAAATTACAAAAAATGAAAGTGGAAGAAAAGGAAATTTCCTGAAATAATATTTTTGAATTTTTTACTCACAGAAAATGTTGTAAATGAAACCAAATAGCTTGGTGGTCTTTCAAAAAAGGCAACTGAATATTTTGAAGATGCTCAAAATAAGCTCAAGAAGATGGCTGAAAATGGTATCAGTGATAAAGAGTTTGAAAAGGTCAAAGATTTTGTTGTAACAGAATCAGAAAAAGTTGAAGGTCGGGATCTTGCTAAAAAGGCTAGCCAGTTAATTGATGGATGAAGCAAAAAAAACCATTGAAAAGATTGCTAAAGAATACAGCAAAAAAATGGTGCTGCTGGAGCATATCAACAAGCAAAAATTCAAAAGAAAATCCATTAATCTCAATCCTATATTTTTTAATATTTAGAAAAGTAAAGGGCCATAATTGATTTATGACTTTTTAGGAATTGAACAGGTTTATATCTATTTGTTTGTGTATATCATATATATTGATATTTTTTTCTTTTTTGATAAATTAGTAATTTTTATTGTGTTTTTTGAATTACTAGGGTATTTTAATAAATGCTTGAGTAAATATACATATATCTTTTGAGAATATGTTATACAAAGATACTGAATTCATTCAATGTTACAACGAAAGGGTTCAAATATGTTTGACACAATCTTGGAATAGTTTTATATTTTGAACATCAAAATAATCCTGTATGTAAGGATAGATTTACAAAATGCCTTATTCAAAAATGTTATTTGTGATAACAAAATTAATAAATATTTAAAGTCAAAAAGCGCGGCTGCTTAAAGCTGAAGAATTGTATGTAATATTTTATTGACATATCAATTTTTTACGATTAAAAAACACTTTGTTTTTTTATAAAATATGGACATAAGTTTGAATTCACCATTAAAAAAATAGTACCATTTATTTTTTTTTAAAACAATACACATTGATTTTTAAGAGTTAATAAAAATGTAACAAAATTTAATTTTAACTTCTACTATTTGCCTGAAAATTATTGAAAAGTGCAAATTACTGATTCAAAGTTTTTTTACAGAAAGTAAAAACATAAAATAAAAACATAAAAAAAATTAAAAAAAATAAAAAATTAGAAAAAATAAATTAAAGCATCATCAAAATACCAAAACTAATAATTTAAAGAAATCAAATGATTTTGTGTCTCAAAGCGAAACTTACAATATTTCAAGCAGCACGTGAAACATATTTTTGTGTTTCTTTTGTATCTTTTTACTCGAGCGCGTTAACTTTTGCCTTTTCCTTCTTGCGCTTCTTTCTTCCACGCTTTCTCATTGCTTCTGCTTCTGTAATTAATATTCTTATTTATTTATGTATCTCTGTAACTCATGATTGTTTTTCCTTTCGCCTTTTATCACTTTCAACAATAGTTCTCAAATTTTCTTTCTCTTTTTGATTTTGCTCCGTTTTTAAATTCTAAATAACCGTGTTTTTCTTGCCTCGTCAAAGTGGTAATAAGTTTTTGCTTTTGTTGACACGCTATGCGAATATCGTGTTTTCATGTTGTACATGTGAATTTATAATTTTCTTTTTTAGGCATGGCGCGAATTACTTGTCGTCTTGTTTTTCGCAACTATACTGCTGAACAAATTCAATCTTTCTTACAAGTTTGTTTTCTTAAAATAATTTTGCAGATATAAAACCTTTTTTTAGGATTGTGAACAACATAACTTTACTTACCTCACAAACTTCGTAGCTGGACAAACTGTTCATTATGGAAATACGAGTGATGTTTTCGATGAAAGAGATGAAACTCAATTTTCCTTCACTTTACGATCATTACAAGAATTGAATCTCGATCGCAAGCAAAAATATGATGCTATCGTCCTTGCTGAAGCTGATCTTGTTACTACATTCGAAGCTTTTCAACGACGTTTTGAACTCCAGGGATTAGCTGATGATGCAACAGTATTTTTTACTCCATTGAGCAAAGATATTTATCCTAAATTTTTTGAGTATGTTATGCTTCAGTATTTATATATTTTTAACTAATTATTGTTCATTTTAGACTTCAAAGTGCATTTGTCGTTAATAAAGTTGCATTTGGAAATGTTGTTGGAAAACGCTTCTTTGCTCCCACATTTTTTCTCGATGAACCTGTTGATATAAGTGGCTATTCACATCAAGTTTTTGGTAAATTTCTATCTGAAAAGCATGATGTGGTAGTTGGTGAACCTGATGATATTAAACCGAATATGTTAATGTTTTGTGAACATGATCGAGAATTTTTATCGGTTTGCTTTCCTGATGTCCTTCCACCAAACCTAAAAATTGACGATTCTCGTTCTCCTGATCGAGTGGTTGAAATTAAATTTGGATATTCTGCTATTCGACGGCTCGTTGTTACTCCAAAATCTGATGAAGTTCGTGGCATTCGCGTTACCTTTACTTTCCAGCTTTATTACTCTCCTTCTATTTATCTTCATGAAAAGAATCATCAACCTTCTGGGAAACAAAGGTTATACTTTAAACCTCCAAGTCGTTATCTTACATGGAATAAAGGCCTTGATATTGAAAGAATTGCTTCGCATGCTTCTTGTTTTGTCATTGAAACTTGCGGTGTTGATGTAAGTGAATGTTCACCTTTGCAATCATCTATAACTGACTTTTTAGGCTCGAAAACTTCTTGATTGCTTGGATCGGTTTCGGAAATCTATTACCTATGGAATTGAATATCGATTTCTCGATCGCTTTAACAGTTGTCCAATGAAGAATTATGTCAAAAATGTTTTTATGGATCAAGAAGATTTACCTGATGAGCTTCTGAAATATACAAAACCTGAATACTTTCCTCTTGCTTATGCCGTTCAAGCCCTTCTCAGCAGAAAAGGTGCCATTTATGATTACTTCTTTCGACCGAAATTAAATAAATTTGATAAATTTTTAACTATGGTGACAGAAGCTTTTGAATCTGATCTTACCAATGAACCGGATGCTAGTAAGTTTTTATCAAATATATATCGTTTATAATTGTTAGTGTACCATTTTAAAAATTATCTTTTAAGAAGTCAGCAAGACTGTAGTTGCTTTGGAACATATGTTGCAACAAATTGATCGTCTTCATGATATTCCTGATCCAGTTACTATGTTCGAAAGTCTTTATAATGCACCAGGTTCTCGTGTTCTTGCTGAAGTTACAACTGAACTGGATAAAAATGGATATATGCGAGTTCGAAAAGTTATTGTTACACCGACTCGTAAAATTTTTGTTAATCCTGAACTCATCATGGGAAATCGGTCATTGCGAAGAAAGGGTGCTGATCAAATGTTAAGAATTGTCTTCAGAGATGACAATGGCATGAAACTCAGTAGTTTGCCTAAATTCTTCATTGAAAAAGCTGTTAAAGAAATTTTATCTTATCCCATGGATGTCGGATGTAAGATTTTGTATTTCTATTTTGTATTTTTTTTCTTATGTTCGTTTTCTTAGTTCGCAAATTCTCATATTTATGTTCATCAAATTCACAACTTCGTGATCATGGATGTTATGTAAGATTTTTCTTACACTTTGGTTCCGATCAATTACAGTATGCTTACTTTTAGTTCTTAGCTGGTCTTCCAAAAGATGTGCAACAATTCCGTGAAAAATGTGGTCGATTCAAGGTTGAAGCAATTCCCAAAATGATGTCTCGTATTGCACAATGTTTCACACAAGCTCGACAACTTGGAATCGAAATTCGCGTAAGTATTTTTTTGCGTTTTAAATATTATTTATTGCATCATTTTTTAGCGTGAATCATACACTGAAATTTATGATTACACTGGTGGAGCTGATAGTAATGGCAAGCCTTATACTTTTTCTGATGGATGTGGATTGGTATTACTTAATTTTTTTTATTATCGTTTGCTAAGTTTGTAATTTTTAGATTAGTCGAGAATATTGTCAAAAAATTATTTCTGATTTGAAGCTTGGTGATTGCCTTCCATCCTGTTATCAAATTAGATTCCGTGGTTATAAAGGTGTCGTCACAATTTGTTCTGAATTGGATGAAATAAAAAATTGGGCAGTGAAATATAAAAAAATTCCAGCATTTCAAAAGGGAGAAGATTTGCCATGGTATTGCCAAAGTTTGATGTTTCGGCCAAGCCAAAAAAAATTCCATGGACCAAGGCATGTTTATTTTCTTTTTTGTTGTTTGTTTTTTACCTGTTTCCGGTCTTTTCAGGGAAAAGAAAGTCGAAATCGTTAAAATCAGTTCTCCTATTTTGGTTTCTTTGAATAAACCGTTAATCAATATTCTCGATCAAGTAAGGCTGCTACGACTATATTTTTTGGAATAATTTATTGTACTGTTGTCTTTAGGTATCGCAAATGCAGGGATCTGATTCTCATAATCGAATTTGCAATCGTATCTTTGAATTATTGGAAGAGCATCTTGAATCTGCAGTTTCAAGTCTTGTTGAAGAACCAAGTGCTTTCTTGACATTGAATGAATTTCCAAAATATATTTCTTACGATCGTCTTCGAGATTTTGATGTAAGTTTTTTTTGTTGTGTGAAATAAATAAAATTACTGTAGTTTTTTAGGTTACAGAAGAACCATTCTTCCGTTCCATGCTTCGTTCATCTGCTCTTGTTGGATTGCATCGATTAGTTGATAAAATGCAAATTCGAATTCCTGCTTCTCAAGGTCGTATGATGTTTGGTGTTGTTGATGAAACTGGACTTTTACAATATGGACAAGTCTTCATTCAATATACTACAAATGCTTCCCTCAAGTATCCAAATCAATATGCAGATAAAAATGTTCTTACTGGACCTGTGATGATTACAAAGAATCCATCTGTTGTTTCTGGGGATGTAAGAATGTTTGAAGGTTAGTTGTTATAAAATTTTTTCTGTTTTTATTTGGCTTTATTTTAGCTGTTGATCTTCCATGTTTGTCTGATCTTGTTGATGTTGTGGTATTCCCACAAAGTGGTCCTCGACCGCATCCAGGTATTGATATCTTTATTTCTAAAAAGGCATAAACTTTGATATCTTTATTTTCAGATGAAATGGCCGGGTCAGATTTAGATGGCGATGAATATTCAATATTTTGGGATCCTTTATTGTTTTTGGATAGAAATGAACCTGCATTTGATTTTACCGCTCCTCAAGCAGATAAAGTGCAAGACAAAGACCAAATTCTTGATGAGCTTACGCCACGTATGATTGCCTTTTTTACAAGCTATGTTCTTCAAGATAGTATTGGTGCAATTGCCAATGCTCATTTGGCTAATTCTGATCTCTATGGTATTAACAGTGAAGTAAGTTCAATTGTTTTTATATATTTTTTAAAATAATTTATTTTTCTTTTTAGCATTGCTACAATATTGCATTGAAGCATAATCAAGCTGTTGACTTTCCAAAATCTGGCCAAGTCCCTGATAAATTAACGAAACTCTGGGAAGGAGGTAAGCTTTCACATTCAATTGTCATGTGGCTTACTTTTTGATTTTTTAGGAATTCCACCTGAAAAGGTTGAACGATTTCCAAATTTTATGTGTAAAGACAATCAAGTCTCATATAAAAGCAGTCGACTACTTGGCCAACTTTATTCTCGTGCAATTGAAGTTCGTGAAATTATCCGTGTTGAAGAAATTGCATCAGCTGATGAAATGATTAAACTTGATGAAGCTGTTTTAATGCCTGGTGATGATGTGTATGTCAAAGATGCTCAAACTACGTATGATGAATACTGCGCTTTAATTGGTGTAAGTTTTTAAAAATTTTTTTGGTTTTAATTTTTATGCATACTGTTTTAGGGGATCTGTGAAACCTATGGTATTCTTAATGAAGGTCAATTATTTTCTGGTCGTTTTACGGCATTAAAGAAACGTATTAGCGATAAAGATCATGATGATAAAATGTCTTTATTCAATACTGAACACATGATTGAAGAACAGGTAGCTGAAATTTATTCCAAATTTCGTGTCAAATTTTTTGATGATTTTGGTGGAATTGAACGCAATACTGAATTGGATGAAAGAAGAATGAATGGAAGTCGTGAAACTTTTCGTCGAGTTTGTGTTTTTCCAACTGATCAAATTCGAAAGAAAGCATCAGCCTATTATCGTGTTGCTTACACTAATGGAAAGTATCTTTCATTTGGTTGGCTTGCGGCGGATATTCTTTCCTATAATCGTCAACAATATCTTCTTCAACCTGAAAATTTCAAACTCTCGCTCTGCCCATTGATTGATCGTTTAACAAATTCTATCAATGATATTTGTCAATCTGAACTTTATGGCGCTGAATTCAAAGCATATTGTAATAGTCTTCAACAATCATATTCTTCAAGTCAATCATTGCCAGGAGTTAGTGTTGCAAAAATTTGTCATTCATTCATTGGTGAGTCTTTAATATTTTTCATGAGATATAATTTTGTATTTTTTAGGCCTTCCAAAGTTGCTTTTTGTTTTTCGGAAATGGATTGAATTACATGGCATTGATTCTAATAGTCGTGGTTCTAAAAATGATATCAATGGTATTACATTTGAAAAAATGGATGCTATTGTTGTTATGTTCGGCTTAGGAGAATTAAAGAAAGGTATTGGTGAATGGCTTACTGTAAGTTTTGTTAAAGTCTATGTAAGAAGTATTACTAATTATTTTATAGGCTTGTGAAGTTGGTGATTCCATTGTCAATCTTGAAGAACAAATTGGCGGCCTGGGAAAGCATTTCTGGAGTCTAATTCGATTTTTAAAAACTCGTAATTTTGGATTCTCTAAAAGAATTTCTTTGGAACCTGTTGCTGAAACCTGTTTAGAATCACCTGAATGTTTGGCACTTTATTTTGCTGCTGTAGATACATTTTATCCGATTGCTGTTAATCGTCGATTTGATTGTTTGCCTGGTACTTCCAATGAAAGAAAACTTGTTCAGAAAGTTACCGAAGGAAATACTTTTGTTGTTGAAATCCTCAAAAATGCCAAAGATTACAAGATGTTGTTTGAAAAGCTTGCAAAGAAATGCAATTGTACTTATCTTGTTATGCGAAGAAAGCCTGATATAATGAGTAAGTGTCTTTTTTTCATTTCTAATTATTAATATTTTCCTTTTTTAGATGCCAAGTCATCCCGTGTTACATTGAAACCTGTTGGAAGTTTTATGGCAGTTCAAAAATTTCGAAGTTTATTGGAAGTTTCTCCTTGCATGACTGAAATGAACCTCAAGAAAAGATCTGATATGATTGCTGAAGAAGTTTACAAAAGACTCGTATTCTTTGCTCAAGATGGTCGAAGTATTGATGATGTCTTTGTACCGTAATCCTTTTTTGTTTTTATCTGAATTTTCTTATGATTCTTTTTTGATCTGTATTTAATTGTTTGCTTGATGTTTCAATAAACTTTTCTATTGATTTTTTTGAGAAGATTATGGAACATAACTTATGGGGAATGAAAGAGGGAAACATATTTTGTTGGAGATAAAGCTTAAAGATTTATCATATAAGTATAATCTTCAAAAACACGTTTAGTCGAATCGTCAATTTTTAATTTTTGGATTAAGAATAATTTTTTCTAAGTTGAAGACAGGGCCGCAAATTAGTCCAAAGTAAGGGGGTGGAGATTCCTTATTGAATCTCAAAAAAATCTTATTTTATCTAGTATGAATTTATTTTTTCCAACTTAAATTTTAAACCGAGGGGATGGAGATCTCCACAATCTCCATAAGGCAGTTGCGGCCCTGGTTGAATATCTGTTAGCGAAGAGATCAGAAATAACTTATTAGTGTTGAATTTAAAAAACAACTTCAAAACTGCGATTTTTCAAAAGTTTTTCTCGTAAAAAACGTTTTTGAAAAAAATTTGAATAACCTGATGGCTTATTTTTTCTTATCTTCCAAACATTAATTTCAAAGAAGAACGATCAAAGTCAATCTTCTTCTTCGTTGACGTTGTGTTCATGTGTAAAAAATGTTCTTCTTCATTTTCAAGCGATTTTTGATTGATTACAAAAATGATAAAAAGATTGGGGAATCCTAATATCATTTTTTGAAGTCTTGCGCAACAATTAACGCCTTTTAAAAGATGAAATTCACTTTTTTATTTATCAAAAATGAGGATCAACAAATTAATCAGAAAATATCCATATCAATTAATTAAATATATATATGTTTTTGGATAGAACAAAGATTCATAAATTTTAGGTGATCGTGGTTTTTGGTTTTTTGACGAAGAAAAGATTATTTTTATCCAAATTTTCTTATGATCATTTTTTGATTTGATTTGTATCAGATTAGATCTCGAATTATGATGATTGTACTTGAACTGATCACATTTGCAATAAAGGTGGATACTGAACGGATGAAAGTGATCTCTGAAAAAGATAAAAATTCTAAAAAGTTGTACCCAAAAAATTTGAAACAATGAAGAAAAAAAGTTACGGTATTTGAGCTACCGTAATCGAATGAAGTTTATTATATTCGTTTTTTTCAATTATCGTAACTAAAATTTTCAAAATTTTGCCAAGTTGGTTATACAAAATGTCAGAAAGATAAAATATATTTAATAATTTTTGTTAAAAAATATAAAAACTATTATTCCTTCATTTTTTGATTGAAGTTTTTAAAAGTTTATTTGGCGGTGAGAAAATTCATGTATGCTTTTTTTCACGAGGTCGATTTTTTGCAACACATTTGTGATTTTTGATGATATATATATATATATAATGAGATGTTCGATTATACAGTAATCCTTGCCTCGACCACAGAACACTAATATTTTTGGAAGTTAAAGCAAAAAAATACATGACTAAAAAAAGGCTTCCATAAAAGTTGTCTAAAAATTGAATTAGTCATTCCTTAGGATTAATGTTTCTAAGAACTTCCCTCCAAAAAAGAATGTTGTGTTTATTCCAAAAACAGGATGAATCTCAAAGAAAGAAAAGGGATAAAAAAATGAAGGTAATTGAAAGAAACAACATCAACAAAACGAAGAAGAAGAAGATTCACACCCAAAGGCAGTCCATTTTTGAGGTTGCTTGTTTCCTTGTTTTTTAAACTTTGATATCCTTGTTTAAAAATATTTTTTCCTTGTTTAAAAATATTTTATCCTTGTTTAAAAATATTTTTTCCTTGAAAAAATATACTTTTTTAGTCACAAAAAAGTAGGGTCTTTTTGTTGGGGTTGATGTGTTTTGACACCTCCCTCATCTCCACTTGAAAGTAAAATAGTAATAATATTTATCAGAAAAAGTTTTCAACATCAAAAAAGTAACACTTTTTGAGAAACTTTTTTTTTTCATGACCCTCTTGCAGAAAATTTTGTTATGAAAAATTAAAGAAATATTTATAACTTTCACATGAGAGCCTTTTGTTACGGTGTCATGATTTTGAAAGCTAAGAAATGAAATCTTATAAATGTTTTTATCCCGTAAAAAATCTGACAAAAAACTTTTTTATAAAAATCGTAAAAAATAATAAAAACATTTTCATATTTTAAAAGATGACGTTTAAAAATATTATTTTTTATTTCCATTTTTTTGGAAGTTTTGGTAAAAAAATGAATCAAACTTTAGTTTTTTTGAAAGCTTTGTTTGGAACATATTTGTTTTGCATTTTTATTTCTTTAAATAACTGTATTTTTTTTGTTTTAATAAATCCCTGAAGATTATTTGTGGGTGTTGTTATCATCTTTTTCAAAGGGCTTCTTTTTTCTTCCCGATTTTGTTATTTCCTTGAAAATATTTTTATTTCATCAAAAAGTAGAAAAAATTTTAGCTTTTTTGCGCACATTTTTGTCACATTTTTTGTTTGTTTTTAACTTATTTCATTTTTAACACAAAAAACTACTTGTTCAAATCTGTATTTTTTGTATCCGTCTTTGATTGTTTAAGAGCTAAAAACTTAACCTTGTTCAATTCAATAAAAAGCAGAAAAGTTGAGCAGTTCAAAACAGAAAATGCTTCTTACAAAGGTTTTTTCTTGGATTTCTTTCGCGATCTTTGTTTTGCATTTCCAATATTTTTTTGCAAATTAATAAAATATTTACGAGGGAAGAAGCATTTTTAGCTTAAAACACATTGAAAATTTCCGTTAGAATTTCTATTTTGTGATCGTTATTTCGACACATTTGATTGGATTATCCCAATCCTGCCATTACTTAAGTTTCACTTGATTGCCTTGAAAGGACAATTTTCGGTACTTTGTACTATTATTTTTTATTTATGTTTTCTTTAAACTATTTTTGTCACAAAATATATTTTTGTGCCAAAAATATCTCCTCCACCTCATTTTTAAGTCACTTTTAAGAAAATCCACCCTCTTCAGCCTTTTTAACTACAGTAGTATTTTCTTGTTTATTTTGATATATTTTCTTGCTTACTAAAAAAAGATTTTTTCTAGTGTTTGTAAAACACACTTTTTTCAAGAATTTACTTTTCCATTTATCTTCTTCCGGCTGAAAAAAACATATATTTATTTTTTAGCTTGCTATATTTTTGGGTAGACTCATTTCTAAAAATGTCAAAAATTAACTTCATTATTGTTGGTGCTTGCTTTTTAGCGGCCAATATTTTTTGCATCATTTTTTTTCTAAAAAAATCTTCTCCCCATTTCTTACTACTACTTTTTATAATACATTTAACATTTTTGAAACAATTTCTCATAATTTTTTGATATATGCTTTTTAATGGGCTATTTTTTGGAAAGGCAAAAAGGGGAGAGAAAGAATTTTAGGCTCAAAAAACTTTAATGGAAAACGAAAAAAGGAAATGCATTTTTTTCAGTCTTGTTTAAAATTAAACGCCTACCATTTCCTTTAGTCAAAGTCCAAAATTGCTTTTTTACAGTACTTTTGTGAATCTGATTTGTCAGTTTTGATTCAAAAATCGAAGACGTCCAAAATTTAAAAAATGCCAAATAAAATCCCAGATCCGGTCAATGGGATCAATGTTGACTTCGATATTGAAATCGAAAATGTCGAATATGGATTTTAAAATCGGAATTAGAATCGCAGTCGTCAAAAAAAAATGAAAAAAAGGTACAAAATTCATTTTTAACTGTTTATTTTTAGGTTTGAAAAGAAACCCTTTTTTGCATAATAAGATTTTCTTTTCAATGACGAAAGATACTTTTTTCAAACAAAAAGTTTTTGTGGCTTCTTTCAAGGATTCAGAAAATTTTGCAATGATGTTTTTTGTTTAAACAAAAAATTATGTATGCTTTAGAAATGAGGAAACTCTTTCTTCTCTTTTTTTTTCTCTTATGATTTATGGTTGGGAATTTTTCTTTTTATTTAATAAAACTTTGATATTCTTTGTATTTAAAATTATGATGAATATTAAATGTATCAATTTTTTTTCTACTTTTCTGCAATAATTTAAAATTCAAATCAATTTTTTTTTATGTGTGAAAAAAATTGTAGTAAAAATTCTTAAAAATCCAAAAGATGCGATTTCTGAATTTACAAATTATGTGCACTTTAAAAAAATAAATTTGACAAAAAAAGAAAAAAAAGATAAGTTCCAAGTTTTAACACTGAAAATAAAAGACATTTTTCGCTGCACTTCTGTGTAGCATCGGTGGTTCAGTGGTAGAATGCTCGCCTGCCACGCGGGCGGCCCGGGTTCGATTCCCGGTCGATGCAATTTCTTTTTAATTTTTTTGTAGCATAAAAACATTTTTTTGCCATTTTTAAACGCTAATTAATCAAATTTCTATGCATGTTCTTTTATTTGTAATGTCTAAATGTTGTCCTTTGGTTCACTTTAAAAATTGGTTGTTTACCACCCAAAAAATGTTCTTTTAATTCTGTCATTTACATTAGAGAGAAAGAGATATCATCTTCTTCTTCTATAATGTTCAGTTCTTGAATGTTTTGTTAAAAATTTCATTAAAGTTCCAAAGTTTTTTTTTAAAAAAAAGAGAAGATGAAATCATTTTCGTTTTTGATGTATTATTATTGTAGGCCAACATGTAGGTGGCATTAAATTCTTTTCCAAAAACGTTTTTTTCTTTGGAAAAAACTGACAAAAAAATAAATTTACTCAAGCAAAAAAACGATGATTTTTTTTATTGTTGTTGCTTTTCCATTGTTTCAAAGAACTCTTTTGTTCTTCTTCAACTTCTTAAACTTCCCACTTTTGGCATTTTTAAGAAAAAAATTTAAACAAAACGGAAATTTACTTTTTGCTTTTTTTTGCTGAAATAAGGAACCACGACGTCAAAGTAAAAAAAAACGTTTAACATCTTTTACTTTTAAGAAAAACCGATTTTATTCAATTTAAATTTTTACAAGAATTGTTTTAAAGTTTTAATATTCAATGTTAGATAGATTTAAGCGTTCTTCTGTATTAAATTTATTCCTTCAAAAACCTTCCTTGTTTCATACTGTAATAAGATTATTAACAATGTTAATATGCATAAATTATATAAATATTTATTTAAAATGTTCCTAATTTCCGTTGTTGTTGTTCATGTTTAATGAAGAAGAAAAAGACATTAAAATATATTATCTAATTAATAATTCTTGAAATTAATATTTTTGTTTATATGTTTTTTGTTGGCATTAAACGCTTCGAAGCATTTAATGAAATTGACTGGTCTCTCAAAAACATGTCTATCTTAAACTTAGTTATTGCTGTTGATTATAATCTATGGAACATTTTGTCATAAGGATATTATGTATGTTTATGAGTTCAGTTTAGCTTTCATGTAAATATGTGTAGCTCAAATAGAATTTTATGTTTGTTTTTGAAAGGTTCATTTTTTCATGATTTTTTTGGCAGCATTGAATTATGCAAGTCCAAAAGTTCAAAAAGGTCACCTTTATTTAAAGCAAGGAGAAACGTGTATAGGTTAACAGTCTGCCCTCGGGAGATTTCTTACTGAAAAAAAGGATTTCGAAGAAAGATCAAAGAGGTGGCTGCTTTTTAAAAATTTGCATAACAAAATTAGATCTTTACTATTCTGAAACTGGTGCAATTACATATTTACAATTATTTCTGGTAAAATTGTGTTGCTTAATTTGTGTTTAATTGAAATTATAAAAAGTTGTTGTATTTTGTGTTTTAACTTTTACGCTAATTATGATTTCATTGAGACTTGAGTACTCATAGTTGATATCCAAGTAAAAACTGCTCCCCCATCAAAAAAATCCTATCGTATCATTTTACAATTTTTTGCCTTCGATCCCTTTTTTTGAATGACATCTTTTACCAACAATTTTATGTTTTTTTATTCCATCTTCCAATTATTCAAAGAAACAAAAAAGAAAAAAACACTCCTATCAAATAAATAAATACTTCCCACATGTTTTACATTTATTACAAGCTTTTTCCATCATCAAATAAAAAAGAAAAGTGTTATGTTTGAAACATTGCTTTCGTTCACACTTTTTTATTCAATTTTTTTATGCATTCATGGATTTCCTACTTTTTTTAACACTTTTTTATGCCTTTTTTATTCTTAAAACAGTCAAAAAAACAACGTACAACAATTTTTGTGCCAAGTTTGTTTCAGTTTTAAAAAGCAAGAAAAAAGTGAGGAAGAAAAATAAACTGTGAAAAAAAGGAGGGAAGAAGAAAACTTTTAAGCATAAATGGGATTACCAATTGTTTTGTTTTGTTTGAGGACATTAAGTGACGTTTCCGATGAATAAGAAAAAAGCAAGCTTGGGAATGTGTTTTTAAGATAAAAAAATCTGTGTGTTCGAACTTCGAAACAGAAAAAAGAAAGAAAGTTTAAAGAAAAAGTTAAAAGATTCTTTTTTAAGTCCCTTTAAAAAAATGTTGAAAGGCAGAAAAATGTTGGAAAATTTCATTCAACAAAAAATGAAAGACATGTTTCACCATTGCTACTACCGTAACCTTTTATGACCTTCGACCAGCTATTTTTTTGATATCATTAATTACAGCAATATTTCTTGAAATTAACTATTTTTTGTTAAAAATTTATTGCTTTTTTCAACCCCATAATTTTTCTTATTTCGCATTTTTTTGGTTTTTCAATTAATCAAATTTTTTGTTTCTTACATTTTTTTAATGTTTATCTTCTTCTTTCTTTTTTTGGCGGTACTTGTTTCTATTTTTAAGGCAGTTTTTGTCGGACCAAAAATAAAATACATGTGTTTTTCTTGCATGTTTTTCTTTTGTTTATTTTGGAGTAAATATTTGCACGATAAAGAAAAATAGCTTTCATAAATTTTTTTGCCGTTGCTAAAATTTAAATTAAAAGCTTGTTAAATTTAATATGTAGGGCTGCTGGTCTGCAGCAGTAATATGATAACATAAAAATAGTAATGCTATCACAAATTTGGAAAACAAAAATTTCTTAAAAATTTCATATTTTTAGTATTTTAAGCAACTACAGAGAAAGGCTTCGATGAAGAAAATCTGTTTTGGTTTGTAGTTGTTGTGCTGTAACCGTTTTTTTGATAAATCTCAAAATAAATATTTTTTTGGTACAAAACTCAAAAATTAGCAGTTTGTATCTTTGCACTTTCATAACTCTCTTTTAATATACACCGTAATCCAAGGCTTCTAGCAAGCGAAGAAGAGGATTGTTTAATCTTATCAAGATTTGAAATTTTGTTTTAGTTTTGGCTTCTTTTTTCCTCCAAAGATTCTTTATTGTTTTTTAATCTTTTCTTATAAAAAATAATGAAGAGAGTTGCTGCATTTTTTCAATGACCATAAAAAACCTTTGCAATTTTTTAATTGAAAATAAAAAGCTTTTGAGATTTTTTTATTAAATTATTATTATTAAGTAGAGGTGGGATAATGAATTGAATTCATTGTAGTTGCCTTTGGGAAACAAAAGACAATTTAGGCTTGTGTGTGTGTTTTGAAACGAATGTTTTAACTTCAAAGCTTTCATGATCCATGCTTTTTTTCAATTTTTTGCACGGTTTATTGCATTCAAAAACGTTGTTAGAAATTCTGCGTTTTTTATAATTTAAAATTCTTTTTTTTATTCTTTTTTAACAAAAAACTTTTCAGAACTTTTTGTGATAAAACTTTTTATCTCTTTTTTCTATAGGAGACGCTGTTTTCAAAAAAAAGTTTTGACTTTTCATCAAAATTTTTGTTTCGATTCCAAAAATTCTAATAATTTCTTTCATTTGGCTTTTTCATTAAATAATAATTTTCTAATTATAAAGTAAATTTATCATCGAAAATGAAAATATTATTTCCAACTTCTTCTTTTTTCCTTGATATCACTTTTTTATTTAAACAAAGAACAGTAAATATTTTTAGAAGGCGAAGAAGAAGAATAATGCACTTTTAAAAGAGTGAAAAAAGTGCCAAAAATAAAATTACATAAAAAAGTGTAAGCAGAAGCAGAGGCACTAATTAACATTCTCTTTTTCTTCTTTGTTTCAATTTTCTTCCAAAAAAACTGTTCCCCCTCTCTTTTCCACCATCATTAATGTGGCCATTATTTTAAAAACTTCCTCATTTTTTACGTATGTGTGTGTGTTAGGTTTTTGGGTTTTTTTCGGAATGTTATTTTTCCACCTACTTTCCAAAAACTTTTTTTTTTCATTTCCTTCTAGTTTAAGCAGCAGCAGTTTCAGGCATGTGTTTCTGAAAAGTTATTTATAATTCATCATCAAAAAAGAAATGTAAATGTTTAACAATTATCTCATTTTTTTGATAGTTTCAGCAGCAGTACCAAACTTTTTTTAATAAGTTTTTCCGTTTTTTAGGTGGTGTCATTTTTCTTTTCATTTCCTTGTTCTTCTTTGAAGTAATAATTACTGTAAAACTTTTTTTAATTATGACTTTTGAGAGTTGAAGAAGATCTTTCAAGAAGATAAAAAGAGCAAACTAAAACTTTCATTTTACTCACTTCTGTTTTCTTTTATCAACTTTTAAAGATCCATTTTCACTTTTGTTTTTTAATTTCTTAATCTTTCTTTGCTTTGAATTTTCTATATACAGACTTCCTGTGTGTTGATGTTGTGTTCGTTGTTTTTTTCTGTCTAAGACAATACCATATCCATATATCCATGTAGATGAAAAGAGAGATATTTGAGATCAAAGCCAAGCAGCAGGAGTAATGCCTCTGTCAAAATATCATATTTCAATCTTCCATGTTGGAAGGTTGCTCTTTAAAAAACAAAATTAAACGAAAAAAAGACATGAAATAAAACAAAAAAAAACTAAAAATGTCTTTAAAAATTTTTAGTACACTCTGTTTTTTGTTTTGGGATTTCTGCAAAATTGGATCCGTTGCTTTTTCAAAAAAATAATGTTGTCATTCTTTTTTTTATGGATTTTAGTTTTAATTTTATTATAATCGTTAAAAGAAATGAATGCAGTGAAAAAGATTTACGTCAGTAATTAAGCATGCAATTTTTTCTTTTTTGGGGAAAACGGATAATTAAGTTTTAGATTTAAATTTTTTAAGGATTCTTTGAAAAATTACAGAAAGGCTTCGAAAAAAAGAATTTTTCATTTTCATTTTTTATGATTGCTTCAAGTAAGACATTTAAAAGAGTCAGAAATAAGATAAAAAATGTCTAGGCTTGTTTAATTTTTGAGTAATGATCATGAAATGGATCTTTTAAGTTCAGTGTTCAAAAGTAATGATATTATAAAATTTAAAAATTAGCTTATGTTCAAATATTGACTTTTAAAGGAACGAAACTGTCTGAAAAACATTTGTTTATTGCTTACTTTAATAACTCTGATTTGCCAGAATTTTCAAAAAATAATACACAAAATTCAGGCAAATAAGAATTTGCAAATGACGCAAAATTCAAAGGAATAAGTTGTTGATAAATATCAAAGCATCTGCGTTTTTGAATAGGATAAAGGAGCTAATTTAACCAAAACCATGTCAAATATTCTTATTCAGCTACATAAGTGTTGTTTTTAAAGATGCATTCAAGCATTTTACTCACATGGGAATTTGAATGTATGGACTAAATTAAGAAAAAAAGGAGGTAACAATCTTTAGTTTTTTTCACTATTAAATGACCGCTGATAATCTTATGACTTTTATATTAAAACAATTTTTTATGGGGATTAATTTCTTATTTTGTTTCTTCTTCAAAAACCCAAAAGGTTTATATATCAGTGATATCAGAGCCCATTTAAAAACTACCGTCAAAATCCTTATCCAAATGACCTTGAATGTTGATTCTTCTTTTTTCTGCACCTGCTACGAGCTTTTGCCTCTCAAAAATTGCCTTTTTTTGCCTTTATTTTAACCGTTGAATTTATTTGGGGAGATTCCAAGAATTTATTCCTCCCCAATGATGATGATTGTTGTTTTTTATGTGCCCCTCTGTGTTTCTTTCTTTTTTTGACGTTTCTTTCAAACAAAAGAGATTTATATGTCTCACTTTTCCTTTCAAATCTCAATTTTTTCAAAGGAAACCGAAAAAAAATATTACTTTGGGGTTAATGCGTCAATATTATTTCTTTCTTTTTTATTTTAGCAAAAAATTTAAAGATCACTTGACTTTTTGAAAAGATTTGTAAAGAAATTATTTTGAATGAAATGTTTGAATTTCGAAAAATAAAAAAAACATCTGCTGAAAATTTTATGTAGGCAGGGCTTTTTATTATTCTTTTTTGTTTTAAACTCATGTAAGCTAATCTTGTGTCTTTGCGAGTTTTGAATTTCAATGAGTAATAATTAAACCTTGAAATTAAAAGTTTATTTTACATATGAGTTTTATTAAGAATCAAACTACTCCTTTACTCATTTTATTCTCTCAAATTACTACTATCATCCATTTTTTAAAAAAGTTTCTTCGAATTACACCAATCCTTATGTCTTTTTGTTCTTCTGTAGTTTATTGCCCTTCTTCAGCTTCTTCTTCCTTCAGACTTTTGAGACCAAACTTCTTCTTTTTTGTCGTTCAAAAAGTTAAGTGGTCCCTTCTTTTTTCGTTACAGTTTTTAAATTTCAAGTGTTACGTTTTTGAACTCAAGTTTTACAAAAGTTCTTTCATTTTCTTTAACCCTCTCACTTTTTTTCCGCCTTGTAAAAAAAAGAAAATAAAAAGTGTTTTTAAACACATATTTTTTTATTATTAAATAATAAAAAAAAGTTTTTTGAGGTTGAATGAATTGTAAAATTTGTAGTTTTCTTCTTTCTTGCCTTTTTCGAAGCAAACACACCTTAAAAAGTGCACATTCTTTATTTTTTTGACATGGAAATTTCTTATATCTTTGAAAAAAAGAGATTTTTTTGTTTATACAGGAAATAGCCACCTCCAACCTCATGGATATGGATGTATATTTGTACATTTCCGGCCGAAAAGCAGATTTTAAAAACGTTTTTTGGAAAAAGGTGGATATTAATTTTGTGTTATTTATGAATAAAAAATAACAACAAAAAAGTCATATCCCTTCTTTTTTGCAAAACCCCTCCTGGAAATTTTACTTTTTTGCAACATTTTTGTTTCTTTCCGGCTCTCAAAAAGATAATTTCTGTTTGCCCTTTTCTCTCTCACAACGATAATTTTTGGTTGTTTCTAAAAATGTCTTTTTGTTTTCTTTGGAAGTAACTTGGACAGAATTTTAAGTTGCAAAAAGTCAAAAATAAAACTTTTAGTTCTTTGTTTAAATTAAGAATTATAACAAAAAAACAAAAACATTTGTCATTTTACTTACTCTTTGGCTGACTGACGATGTTGCCGTTTTTGGTTCTTTTACGTTAGTTATGCGCCGTTTATTTTTGTAAACATTATGTTAATTGCCAATTAACTCCTTTTCTTCTTCATCCTCTTTTATCCTGAATTGCATTTAAGATGAAGAAGTAATAGAAAAGCATGGATGTTTGTTTGTTTTTAGCTTTCTTGAGGCGTGTTTTGAATTGTAAATTAACCAACCATTTTTTTACAATTAATACTTTTATTGCTTTTTTAAAGGGAGCGTACCAGATAGAATAAGTTTTATTTTCTTAACACACGTCCTCCCACCCCGAAAGCTCTCTACTAATCGAGTAAAAAAATTTTTTTTTTCAAAATTTTACTCGATTAGTAGAGAGCTTTCGGGGTGGGAGGACGTGTGTTGAAAAAATAAAACTTATTCTATCTGGTACGCTCCCTTTAAAAGAGATTTGCGCAAAAAAGCAATCATTTTTGAAGTTTGATTATTAAATCTCTTTTTTCTTTTAATATTTATTACGGAAACCTTCCTTGCATTTTTTTTCAAATCTATCATATCCTTTTTTCACACCTTTTTCATGGAAAAACATAGGATTTTGTAGGGAAGCTTTCAAAAAATGCAACATTTTTGTTCTTTAAAATTATTTAGACATCACATTTTGGATATTATTTGGTTGTAGATTAAAAAGTAAAGAATTTGTCATTTTTATATTTCTTAATAGATGGTATACGGTATTTGTTTATTGTTGTTGCTTATAATAGTGTTATAAAAGTAATCAAAAATAGTTTCTGTAGTACCTGAGTAGTAACACAAGGTATTATCGACTAACTTTATCTAAAAAACATTGACCAGTTACTCTCAAGGGAGTTTAATTTAAATTTATACCCTCAACATTAAAAGCTGTTACAAAACCTTTTTTCCCCTGGGGGTTTGCTAAAATTTCAAATTTTTGTAGTTTTAAAAAAAATTCCCACACCTTTTTCAAAAATTTTAATTTTATACTTTTTTAAAGCTTTTTAAAGTTGAAAGTTTAGGCGTCTCTAGAGGGCTTTCGTAATACATTTTTGGTGAAACTTTTTTAGCAGAACTTTTATGAGGGTCACGAGACAGAAATTGTTACGTCAAGGTTATACTTTTCTATCTCAAACATTACCTACCATTCATGTTTGATGTTTGTTATTATTATTAGTTATATATGTATTTGTATAAATTCTTTGAACGATATACCCCACCATTTTATATTTGTCTTGAATTTTGTTGTTTTTTGTAGTTTTCTGTTTTCTTCTTTTGTGTATGCGTGTTTCAGAAACATGTTTTTTGATTGTCTTGAAAAAACCCTTAAGGGTACAAAAGAGATTTTATGTTTTTTAAGAAGTTCAATGTTATTATAAAATAATCATAGAACCATTTTTGGTTTAATTAATGTTAAGCTTCTTAATAAAAAATACACATGTTTAAAATAAAATAGTAAAAGTACAAAAAGTACAGTATACTTTTAAAAAATATTAATGAAAATATATTTTTGTTTTATTTGCGTCAAAAACCTCTTATTTTTTTACAAATTTTTACAGTGTTTGTAAAAAAATATTATTTATCTTTCAGCTTTTTTTCTCTTTGTTGGCAGATGTTTTGTCTGCTATTTTTTTGCATATTAATTTATTTTTACTCTGATCATTCAAGAAATTCAAGAACCATAAAAAAGAAATTTCTAAAGTTTCGTTGAACTTTTTTTGTTGACAAAAAAGTCTTCATTCTTTTTTAATTTTTGCAAATTGTCTCGTGCCTTTTTCGTGCATTTTATTTTAAAAAACTGGATCGCTTACTTTTCTTTCTTTAAAAATAACTTTATTAACATTTTTCTATCCTTTTTTTCAAGAATCATTTTCTTATAAAAATGTAAAGAAACAAGGAATCTTTGTTTTCACTTCTTTGAAGTTTAAACATTGTAAAAAATAAAATATAAACAACTTTTTTATATTTTTCAATTGAAGAATAACTTTCTTCTTATTACTCAACTAAAACTAAGGTAAATAAAAAACAATTCTTGCATGTTTTAGAATATATTTACTATTACTACTATTACAAAAATCAAATTATACAATTTTATTTGTGTTTAACAAGTTATAGGAAAAATTGAAGTTGTTTTTTTGAGACCTTTGATCACAAAAATAATAAATATAATGAATGTGGGATGGGCTTGAATTTCTAAGAACATATTTGGTTTATTTATAAGTAAATTATCGCAGGGGAGGTCATATGATTTTTCTTATGACTACCTCCATCCCCTCAGAGGATTTAAAGATGTTTGTGCAACAGATTTACAGTATCCCTATAATTTGTTTAAAAATAAAAACAAAGCTTTCTTGTTAGTAATAATTGTTTTACAACTTTTTTTGTTTTTGTTCAATGAAAAGCGATAAAGTAGGCGTTAATAATACTCTGTTTTAATATTTTTTTTATTAAATTTACAGTAATAATAATATTACGTTTTATTAATTTAAGCATTTTAGCGTACGTAAAAACTTGCGAACAGTTGACATTCAAAAAAATGAATCGCTTTGTTTTTTCTAAAATTCTATTTTTTCTTGTAAATCATTTTTCCCTTGCGGCATTTTTGTTATTCAAAATGTAGGTAAAGTTATTTAAAAATTCATAAAATTATTTTTACGTCAAATTTGTATTACTCATTTTTTGAAAGCAAAAATTTGTGAGATAAAAAACATCTTCAAATTTCTTTCAAAAACAATGTATAATTTTTATGTTTAGCCATAATATTTGGTAGTTAAGCAGCTGTCAATAATGTACACGTATGTTTTTCATGTACGTTCATTCTTATATGGACATCAAAATTTTGTCAATTAATGAAACCATTCATATTTTTTGTGTCTCAATTCTTTGAAAATCCCTTTTCATTTTTCTTCCTTTCCTCTCTTTCTCTATCTCCGTAAAATATGTAATATTTGAAACCTTACAAAAATAGTAATAATATAATAATTTTATTAAGCCTACATTCAAAAGACACGGAAATGAATGAAATAACCTTTGAAGCTTGTGTATCCTTTTTTGAAGTGTTGTAAAAATCTTTAGTTTTTAGTAAATTTTATTTATTTAAATTTGTTTAACAGTAATAATAACCAGAAAATCAAGTTTTTTGGAAGTAACTTTCAATTAAATATAAATGTTTATTTTAAATTAGTACTTATTTAATAATAGCATACTGTACTTTAAGAAGTGTGATTTATGTTTGATGTTTTCGAAGGTAGTCATAAGTACTGTAAATTGCACAACATTTCTATTAGTAAGTTTGTTGAAAAAGTCTGTCTTCAAAATTGGAATGTTTAAAATTGGCATCTTTAAAACTGCTAATTTTGCGTCAAACATCTGACATGTTTTTTTCAAGAAAAAGAGCAAATTCTTCAGCTTTCGAGAATTCTTCAAGGAAGAGGAAAATGCCATAAAAGGTATATATGCAAATTAGTCATTTTCTTTTATCAGAGTTAGCTTTCTTTCCTGCAACAACATTTATTTACATTTTATTTTTTTACCAATTCTTCTTCGAAAAATTCCTATTTTAAGAGATATCTTTCCTCTTCTTCCAAGCCTTCCAAGAGGAGCCAAAACCGCACCACTCGAGCTCCGCCTTTTTTTGCCTTCCAAAAAAGACCAAAAACTTTTTTCTTTGCCATTTTCATTCATGCTTTTTTGCCTTTCTTTCGTTCTTTCCTTAGAGCACATAAATTTGTATTTAAAAATAAAAAGTTTATAAATTAGACATTTTAAGTAAAGGGTATTTGTAGTTCTAATTAGACACTGTAGAAGTACGGTAGTAGTCCATAGACAATTGACCACCTACAAAAGATCATTTTTTACGTCATTCATTTTTTTCCAAAATTGGCAACACTGCTGCTGTTGTTCAATGATGGCAAAAAAATGAGATATTTTTCACCTGTTTTTCGACCGTTTTCTTTTTCTCGGTATTTCTTTTTTCTCTTTTACAGAAGAAAATAAATACAACATTATTTACTTAAATTTTATTCTATCATTTTTTTCTCTCAAGCAAATACTTGTGTATTTTTTTGAACGACTTTTGCGAGTTTTTTTTGTGTTGCAAAATATTTTTGTTGTTTTTCATTCAAAAATTTCACATTTTTACAAAATTCTAATATTTCAGGACAAATGTTTTATTAAAGATCTCTCCATTTTATATAAATTACTGTTATCATATCAGTTATAAAAGATATTAATTTATTAATTGTTTAAAAATGTTAACAGACAATTTTTTATATTTTTTCGCAATGTTATGGTTAATATTTGGATTTCTAATTTGCGAAGTTAAATCCCAAATCATTGAAAATATGACAGTAATTGAAGATCAAATTTATGATTCCACGGGTACTGCAGTTGAAGCCTGCATGGATATAAAACAATATTTATGGATTAAACATTCCGATTTTACATCTTTGCCATCAACAATGTCAATATTTGCTGTTATTTATTCACTTATTGTTACGTAAGTATCTATTTGAATGCCAAGGCATAAGATGTGCCATGGCATGACAGTAATCGTTGAAACTGTTACTATCATTTCTTTCGTGGCAAGACTAAGAATCAATTAATTTTAGGCTAGGAATACTTGGTAATACACTTGTAATTTTATCTGTAATGAGGCATCGATCTCTGCAATCTGTGAGGAATATGTTTATTGTATCCCTTTCATGCTCGGATATTGTTGTTTGTTCTGTTTCGGGTACAATAACTCCAATCTCGGCATTTACAAAGATTTGGATATTCGGTGGGGCTTTGTGCAAACTTGTTCCATTAATTCAGGTATGTTTTATATACTGTAATTGACCTACTTTTTCTAAGAATTTGCTTCCTACAAAAGTTTTTGTTTGAAATTTATTCCCAAATGTAACAACTTTTAATAATTTCTAAACTGTCTGTCATTTCATCCCCTCCAGGGGTGTATGTATGAAGGAACAGACAATTGTCTTTAAAGCTGGGGTAACGATAAATATCCATTTCTCATGACTCATTTTCATTGCTGCTTCTTTTAAACCGTTATAAACATTAATTTATCTTTAGTCTTCAAAGTTAAAAAGCCAAAAAATATGAATGACAAATGATCGCTTTTTTATAAAAAATAATTTTTAAATGACTTTTTTTGGCAGAAAGTAGTCTAAAAAATATATATTGCAAAGAATATACCCTACTTTCTTCTCTTTAAAAGAAAGAAAAAAGTGATGCCGCTCATGGGCATTATTATTATTATTATAGCTATCTTTTCTATTCTATCTATTCATTATATTTTATATATTTTTTGGGAGGTCATATTTTATTTATAAAACCACAAAAAAGAAGCATAAAAGAAAAAGTGATAAATTGCAGCCAAAAATTATAGTTTTTTAAAAAAATATATATTTATTACTGGTATTAGAAATTTTAAAAGCATAAAATTTTTAGAGAAGTTAAACTTCCAATAATTTTAAATACTTTTTTTAGCATAGTTTTTGGAAAATAAATATGTTTGTTTCTTTTTCGGCATGGCATTCTTCTTTAAGCTGCTTTTGCAGAAAAAAGAAGAAGGGCAAAACCGAGCCAAAAACAGTGATAATTTATTAGCGCATGACCTACTTAAATATATTTTTTACTCTGTCTTGTTTTTAAAGAGCTATAAACCCCCCAAAAAAAGTTTCAAAATGTCGTAGAAAAACAGAAAGAGAAGGACTTGCATCATTTTTGCGTGATTTAAATTATTCAAGCCAGGGTTTAAATTCTAAAGTTTATTGCCCCCACTTCTTTTTTAGCTTTTTTGGGAGAAAAAAGAGATTTAAACTCCGAAAAATACATATAAACATTGCAAAAAAAGAAGGAAAGAAAGATTTGGCAGCAGCGGCAGCGGCAATCATGCAAACACACTTCCAAAAAGTGCGACGAAAACATACATTTTTGGGGGGTTAAATAAAATTCCGATTGGTCTTTCAAACTTTAAAATTTAAAAAAAGTTTAAAAAAATCAAAGAGCAAAATGCCACCATTGTAGCTTAACTATATGTGCCATGTCCAGAGGGGGTTTTCACACATAAAAAACAATTACTAACAAAATTTAAGTAATTTTTATGTGTTTTAAGAAAATGTACGAAAGATATCTTTAATCAAATTTTTTTGCAAGAAGAAGAAAACACAACAACAAAAATGTGTTGTTTTTCTTAAACATAGATTTTTATGCCTTCCGAGAAGAAACATAATTTTTTTCTTTGTTTCAAACAAATTCAGTTAAGAAAAGGTTAAAAAAGCAAATTTTCTTGTTTTTTAAAAAGTTTTTTGGGATCAAGGATAAAAAACGAACAAGGTTTTTGATTTTTGAGTTCAGCTGTTTTTAAAGCTAAAAAAGTTAAATGTCAGAAAAATAAAACTTTTTAAATTCACCTGAAAATTTAATTAATTTATTTTTATCGGAAGCAAAATGAAATTTTACATAAAATTTACAAAATTTCTAAGAACGCAGTTTTAAAAAACGGAAAAAAGAGCAATGATTGTTTTCTTTGAGAGGATTAAATTAAACTTTATGAATTATTTAAAAAATACATAAAAATGTTTAGGCAAAAAAGTGACTACATTTGCACTTTTTAACTCCCTTAGGGAACATTTGACGGATACCGTAACCTTAAAATGTTGTATTTTTAGGGTGCAAGTTTATGTTTTTCAACATTAACCCTTACGGCGATTTCGATTGATCGATTCATCCTTATCGTATACCCAACACAAAGATCAATTCAGAAACGGCACGCTTTTCAAATGATTGCTGTTAATGTTTTTATCTCTTTTTGTGTCTCACTTCCAATGTTCTTCAAGCAATCCCTTATGCCCTACGGGCATTTTTGTGGTAAGTGTTTTTTATTCAAGTTTTTACCTAAAATATATGCTTAAACAATTAACTATAACCAGAACATTTTTTGCCATATTCATTTTAATGAACAATTCGTTTTTTAGGTGAATTTTGTGCCGAAGATTGGGGGAATGATCAAAGTTCTCGAAGTTTCTATGGAACAATTGTCTTCATTCTACAATTTGTTGTACCATTTTTTATTATTACTTCATGTTATACAACAATTTCTTTAAGATTAGGAAAAGTAAGTCTTTTTAAATTTTGACATTTGTAAATTTCGTGCCAAGACCAAAAGTTCGAAATCAAACATGTACAATTTTGTAAAAGACTATAATTAATTGTAAAAAACCATCTGACTTTTAAAAAAGTACGATATTTTACTTTATTGAAAGCAGCCATTTTTTGTTTATTTTTAGAGTACATTTAATTATAAAGTTTAAACACACGTATCCTTTTTTAATTTAATAGCTTTATTTAATATAAAAAAGGACAGGTGAAACATTAAACTCCATATTTATAAAGTTTGGTACAAAATTTAATCAAAAAATGGCAACTTTTTTATTTATTAGGAAATGTGTTTTTTGCTTGCTGCTGGTGGTTTTAAATGTGCCAAAAATATCTTTGTTTTAAATGAAAAATAAAAATGAATTAGAATAAATTGCGTGCAAAACTTTAAAATAATAAATTTGATTAATTTATGCAAGAATTATGATATTTTTAAGAAGAAAACTAAGAAAAACATTAAATTTAATAAAAAAGCATTTAATAATTATTTTCATTTTTCAGGGAATGTTAATAAAACGCGGAAGTGGAGAACAAAAACTTAATGGTCCACAATCGGAACAGCGTCGGCAAGCTTTGAAGCGGCGACTTCGAACAAATCGGATGTTGATGGCCATGGTTTGCGTTTTCCTAATCTGTTGGACTCCGGCTGTGGCATTTAATTTCCTTCGGGATTATCAATGGCTTCCCCTGATTATCTCCAAGCAAGAATATCTTTCTGGAGTTATAACACATTGCATTTCAATGAGTTCAACAATTTGGAACCCAATTCTTTATGCCCTTCTCAATGAACAATTTCGGCTTGCTTTTGCGGATCTTTTGGCATCTTGCCGGAAGGAAGATGAAATCTCGCCAAGACAAAGTTTATCTTCTCGAATGACAGCTCGATGTTCAAGAATTGTTTCAAATGCATTCTTGGATTTTGGAAGAGTTAATCAAAACCCGAACGCTCGAGAAAGTTCATCAAGTGGAAATGGTGGATCTTCTCGGACAGGATCTTTCAAATGGCGATATTCGACTATCTCTGCAACAATCAGCAAAGGGGATCCATCTTCCAGAGCTGCAACCAGCAGTTTATTATAATTCAACAAGAATAATGGTGCTATGACAATTTAAAAAAGCGTTACTGTATGTATGTATACTGTAGATTACTGTATATACTTATATATACTGTATGTCTGTTTCTATGTATAATAGTGTTCAAATACTTAAAAAAATAGATATTATAATTAATTTAATATACAAAAAACAATTAAACCATTTTTTTCTTTCCGGGTGAGACATATTATTTTTGAACAAAGATTCTCATTCTTTTTTATGTTTCTTTTTATAAAAATTTCTGTGATATCAATTCTTCTCTTTTTTATACTGTATTTAATTTTGAACAAATGTTTCTTTTTTAATTTAATTTTTCAAATCTTTAAAAACTTCATATCGTGTGCTTTGACTTTTGTTTAAAATAATTGTTTAATTTTTATTATTAAATTATATTTATATAAAAATTAATAAAAAAATTGATGATTGACTTGAACAAAGTAGAAAAATACAAAAAACAAAGAGAAGAAAAAACACGTTTAAATTTAAATTTTTTTGATAATGAAAAGAAAAATACATGTAATAAAAAAGTGAACATAAATACTTTTTTAATAAAAAGCCGAGAATCAAAACAACAACAAAAACAGTAAAAAAAAGAGGGAATGTGTTCGTGATAAAGAAGAAAAAACAGACCATAAAAATCAATCAATGAAATTATAGTCTTATGCAAATTTTTTTTAAATTTTAAAAAATACCGAACAAAAAAGAAAAGCATTGCTGGATTTAAGAATTTTGACAAATTTTTGTCAGAGATTTTTTAGAAAAAATTAAAAAAGATCAAAGGTTTGAGCTTTTTCTTGAAAATACCTAAGTTTAAGAATACAAAACACATATTGGATAAAGATAAAGATCAAAATTTTACTCATAACATAAAAAAATTAGCATAAAATATAGATTTGAGGAATATAAAGGCTGTACATCAAATGGCAAGAGTACGGCAAAAAAAAAACAATTATAGTTTTACTTAAAGCACGAAAATTAGATTATAACAAAAAAGCACAGTAATTTTTTAGGAATGAATTTAACAGAGTAATTTTTTAGTGCACAATATTACGGTAGACAAAAAACAAGAATTGGAATGATTTAAAATTGTAAAGGATTTTTAGATTTTTTTGGATTTTAATAAAACAACCTTAAAGAAGAGAAAAAAACCAGAGAGATCTATTTTACATAAAAGAATATTAATTATTAAATTTGCATAAAAAGAGACATATAAAGATGGTTAACAATGACCATATGCAGCTAATGGATTCTGATAATTTGATGATATTATTTCATAGATTAAATTTGGAAGTTTTAAACCAGTTTGATGTTGCCGAAATAGGGTTTGTTGAGCTTTGGTTGCAAGATTTCTGAAAAACTTGCATAAATTAATATTTGTGTGTCAACAACATGAATAGAGATACTGTAGCCATTGTTATAACTTATTTAGTATGCGCATTTGACACACATTTATACGGTAACGATATTATGCAAATTTATGTCAACAACTTGTTACATCAATACCGTAGATAATAATTTAATTTCCAAAAACAAATATAACACTTTTTTGTTCCCTAAGCTTCTTAATTAATGCAATATTTGCCTTATTTCAGGCAATTTTGCTTCTAACACCCAAAATTTGCATACCCCCTTATTTACTTTATTCGCGCAATCTTTTCCTTCCTAAGCAGCTCCTATAAAATATATAAATCTTTCAACAGCATTTTTTTATTGTCTCAATTTACATTATAATTGTTGCCTTTCTTTCTTTTCTTTTCATATTCAAATTTCTACAGAAGAGAAACTTTTTGTTTGAAAAGAAACAATATGCCTTATTCTTTTTTTGGCATGGTTAAAGATTTGGATTTGGTTTGGCCACCTCGTGTGCTAAAGAATTTTCATGACCTTTCGAGAACAAAAAGAAAGAGAATATAAGTGGCTTTAAATCTTTTTATGCGCGATTTTTTCAATTCAAAATTTTTTTATCGTATTTGTTTCAATTTACAACAATTGAAAAATAAGATATTTTTCGCAGCTTGAAATAAAAAAATTTAATTGCCAGTTTTTTTGTCAAGTAGCAAAAAATAGAGAGATTAACGATATCTCAAATTTGCATAAATTCTATTCTATTAAAAATGTGGGCTTACTTGATTTGTTGAAGCATTTCAAGGAAAGATCGAGAATGTTCTCGTCGAAAATCCATCCATGAACAAAGAACAGAATGTTTAAGTTGTGGAATAAGGGAGATTGTTTGATTACAAAAAATATCATCAAAAAGTGTCAAATAACAAAATGCAATAAAATCATATCGAGTAAAGCCATGCTGTTGAAGCAGGGAACAAAGGGCTTGCAATTCAGGGATTAGGGAATCACATCCAAATACGGCAACTTGTTCAGCGGAAACGATTGTGCCATTCTCAAGTTTTATAGAAGGATCAATTTCATGATTCAAAATACTATTGATAAATTCAATGATATGCAAGGTTGCCCATGAATTATTGATCTGTGTGACCTGTTCGTCAGAGGAAAGTTTATGAAATTCAAGATCAGATTTAGCCCAAGTAATATGCAAATTTAGCATTTGTTCAGAAGCTTTTACACAGAAATCCATTGAGTTTTCAGAATCTCTTGGAGTCATTTTCATTACATTTGAAGAATGTTGCCGAGAAATCAGTGTTCTGGAGAGATGATCCAAATTTCCTGCAGATGTATAAAATACGCTATCAATTGTTTGCTCGGTTGGAACTGGACAAAGTGGAAGGGGTGAACCATTTGTAAGGGTCTGCATTGGCATCATATTTGTGTAAGATAGGCCATTCATTGCTGCGGCATTAAAATGTGGTGAATATTCTCGGGTGAGATATGTTGAATCAATGGCTGTGACTGGAGGGGCCGCAGATGCAACATAATTATCAAAGGGTTCTGGCTTGATTGTGGCATTGGGGTATGCCGCTGCTGCGGCAGTGTTGAAGATATGCGCTCTTGAAGATGCAAATAATGGATCATCTACAGTAGTATGCAACAATGCTGCTGCAACTCCATTTGGCGTATAATCTGTATGACTTCCGTCTGAAACTGTAAAATATTCATCATTGATTTCTGTAGATCAATAATCAAAAATTTGCATAATTTACTACTGAAATTCGAAAAAAAGTTCATAAATGCAGTATTTTAGTTGCTGCAATTTTAAAATTTTGCTTTTGTGATTACTGTAATGTTGAAAAAACTATTCCCAATACAGTAACCATTTTTATGCAAATTTGTTTCTCGAAATCCTTACAATTTGATGAATTTGTGCTATTCGACAGCGTAGGAGACTGTAGCAATATATCATAATTTGTTGATGTTTTTAGACGATTGTGTTCAAAATATGCAAGTTCGGCACTGAAAAGAAAAATGGGTATTAATAATAATAAATAAAATATCCCCCTTCAACAATGATGATGATTAAGATTATCCCTTCATTTTTCCTTTGTTGTGAAAATGCGGGAATCCGATGCATTCTCGCGGCGTATGCAAATTTTTTCTTTTTTCGTATAATTTTAGGACTACTCATTTTTTCACTTCCCAAATCCCCATTCTTCCTTTTTTTCTCTCTCTTCAATCCCGAAAAAAATGAGAGAGAGATCCTTTCCTTTTGTTATTGTACGATTTCTTTGTGTACCGCGATGGACTTTTTTGGAAAAACAGAAAAAAGCAAGCAAAAAGTGTTTTATAAGTATTAGTTTTTGTTTTTTTCGGGCGGTATCCTTAATTAAGAGTTCAGGCAGATAGAGATATATTGTGTTTGAAAAAAACACAATGAAACAAAAAAGTAAAGTATAGCAAAAAAAGAAAAAAAGTTGAAGTGCGGCAAATTACACGTTTTTGAAGGTAGGACGAAAAAAATGAAAGCGGTGAACTTTGATATTTTCCTTTTTTTGATGGGTTTTAAACAAAAAAGTGCCGCAGCAGAAAATTGGCAAAGTTCAAGTGAGTACCGTAATTCACAGAAAACTCCAAAAAATCAAGAAAATGCCAATTAGCTTTCTGTTTAAAAAAATCAATGAACATAAAAATTTGCATACCTATGTTGGGCAAGTGCTTGTTCATTTGAGTAATATGGGGCTGTTGAAATTGATGTTGGGACTTGAGATACAATTGTATTTCTTTGTTGTTGTTGCTGTTGTTGATTTTGATTATTATTTCCAACTGGACGATTTGACATTTGCCTCATTCGCTGTGCTCGATCTTGTTTATAAAATGTTCCAAATTTATTTCGACCACCTCGCATTCGATCTTCTCTGACAGCTAAAAATAGAACAGATTACAGTAACTTGTTTAAATGTTTGTAATTTTATATGATATTTTAGGTAAATATTATTACTGTAGAGTTACTGGAATGATTTTATAAAATATTTTTTTAATTAATTTAATTGATTTTTTGCCTTAGTTTTTAATTGCTTTTCTTCATTAATTTTTCTCTATTACAGTAACCCCATAAATGAATTGAATAGAAATGAAAAGAGATTAGGAACTGTTTTTTCCCGAGACTTGTTGTTTCATTTGTAATGATTCATTGAAGCATGTCATATTTTTTTCCCTTTCCTTTTTCGTATTGTTTTATTATTCTTTCATTCACTGAGATTGGATCTCAAAAAAAAGTTTTAACCCCTTGTTCATCTCAACTTTTTTTGACTGCAAATTTATAATTAGGTCTTCACACATTAAAAATTTGAGTAAGAAACAATGCCTTTTTTGGGGAAAGAACAAAACTGTTGCCCCCGAATGAACTTTCACTCTGCTTTTTTCAAAGGCAATTATTTGTTCGTTCTATTTTTGGCAAATCTCAGAAACTCAAAAAATAAAACCAAGTCACAAAAATCTGTGTTTCACAATTGCAGTTAGTCACAGTCACTGGCACGAGGACATTTAATTTGTTTGGAACGTTATTCTCTCAAACCTTAAATCTTAAATCTTAATTGCCTTCAATTTGTTTCTAGATTTTTGATTTTTTACTATTTTTTGATTATTTATAACCTTAAAAGGCCCTGAAAATCTCGATTTTCCCACGGTTTTTTCACTTTAATAAAAAAAGTGATTGTAAAAAATTTTGTTACAAAAAAGAATTCTTTTACAAAAAAAATAAAAGAATCATGAAGCTCATGAGATAAAGAGAGAGAAAAAAATGCCAATGAACGGCGGCAGCGCATTGTGTTCTTCTTTTTTTTGTAATGCGATTAAAACGGCATATCCCTGCCTTTCTTTTATCCAAAACTAGTCAAAACAACAAAAGACAGAATGAAAAGTGAGAGAAGATACCGGTGCTGGGTAATCCGAGTCATGACCGGACAATGGCATTTCACAAGATGAAAACAGAGAAGAAAAAAAGAGCCGGCACAATGTGCCCCTTTTTTTGAGGATCTGTTTTCATCATTTGTTTCAAACATGTGAAATGCCGGATCAAAGCTTTTTTGTTTTTGTAGTGTTTTTTGAGAGCCAAAAAAGAAGCGGTAAATCCTTTTGACAGCCGTTGGCACATACATATAATTTTGGGTAATTTAAAACAAAAAAGAAGAATGAAAGAAAATTACAGTAACCTACATCAACTCAAAACAATTAAACTTGCATAAAATCTAATAGTCTCAGAGTTATATCAGCTACAGTAACCAAAAAATTAATGTGAACAATACGCATAAAAGCTACATGTACCGTAATGTTATAATCCAATATTATGAATACATATATTTTGTTGACGACATCAGCTTAAGAAAAAAGATGATTATAATTGCTACCTTTTTGTTGTTTATAGTTTTTGCATTTTTTGCCTTTCCTTTCCATTTTCGGTTCATATCAATCCAAAATTGCGCAATCTTGTCGGTACTCAAAATATTAAACGATTTAAAAAAGTAGCGGAGCTTTGATTGCATAAATAAAAAAATTTAATCAGAAATCGGCAATCTCATTCTCCCTTCCTTTCCTTTTTCAGACACAATCATTTTTTTCTTTTTTTGCGCAGCAGTCAATTTTTTATGACTGTTTCTTTTTTTTAATCTCTCAAAAAAACTATTGTCTCCTTTTTTTAAAGATTCAGAAGGAAAAGAAAATTGAAAGTAACAAAAATTTTAATTTTTTGACTCATACACCTCTCTTCGCCTTTTTTACTTGCCTTTAGGCATGAATTTACTATTTTGTAACAACTCCGATGATATAAAAAGAAAGAGACAATTGTGTCCGCCATCATCATCTCAACCATCTGGAGGCAAGCAACAGGCATCAGGCAAGACGAAGAAGGAAGAAGAAAAAAGTGTTATCGTTGTATTGTCTAGAAGGCGCAAAAAGACGGAGATTCATGTTATTTTAGAAGAGTTAAAAATGACAAAAAATGTTGTCTTTTTTGTCTTTTTTTACCCCTCTGGGTTCTTTGGTTTTTTTGAAACAGATAAAAAAGAAGGGAGAGGGAGAGCTTCTTGCACTTTTTGATGCTGCCTTCTGTGTTTTATTTCATTTTTTTTGGTGAAACAACAAAAAAAATCCAGTTTTTTTATATATTTTTTTAAAGAAGAAGACGATCCATTTCTGGGTAAAAAGAAATGGGCAATGATCGGTGATGGAAGAAAGAAAAGAAGAAAGAAAGCAACGTAAAAAAGAGCTAAAAAGTAGTGAAGGAAGAATAAAGAATTACGTCGTCGTCTATCTACAGTGTGAACCAAAAGAAGGAAAAGAAAATAGGGGGGATAAGTGGTTGCATAATTTTATTAAGAAATAATAATAATAATGAAAAGTGAAATTGAGACAAGTTTTTATTCTACTTTCACTTATAAATGCTTTTTTGGACTCTTTTATAAAAGCTATTACAGTAATCTCAGTAGCTTTTAAGCTTTTAAAAAAGCAGTTCTATGACTGAAATGAATAAGCAAAATTAAAAACTAATGAAGTTAAAAAAGGATTTCATTTTATTCACTCGAGATCAAACTAAACTGAAGCCATATTCCCTGTAGCTAGCTATTGGGGACATGTGACGTCTACTACAAACTTCTTAAATTTTTATTAGTTCCTATTTTTCGAAGCTTAGCTATTTTACTTTGTGTTGTATGTTTAAAAAAATAATAGGAATGTAAAAGATATTTCCCTAATCACTGCCTTTTCACACTCTGATATTTTTTATCAATACCGTAAACTTTTGTCAACTACCTCAATGAAAAAAATAATAAATACTTTTTTGATTTACAGCCGTCGTCTTTCTTCTCCTTTCTCAATGGCATGCCAAAAAAAGTTAATCATCAAGTTTAAAAGTTGAGAACCGAAAAAAATTATGCCTACGATAAAATCATGGTTTTTCTTAAAAAAGAGAGAAAGAAAAAAATGATGAACGATTTATTTTTCTTTGCAACTGTTTTGGGAATTTTTTGAGTTTTTAAAAACAGGCAAAAACTTTGAAATAAAATTTGCATACCTTCTATTTTCATGCCTCGAACAATGCATTTCTGAAATCTGCAATGTGGGCATCGTTTTCGGCATGTCTTGTCGACAACACAATTCTGTTCGGCTGTGCATTGATATGTCTTTTTATTTTGAACAGTTCGTTTAAAAAATCCCTGTAAAAATTTGAAGTTATTAAACGTGAAAAAAAAATCAATGGAAAGGGTTGAAGGGGCTTTAATCGATTGATTATTTTTTTATTTTAAAAAGGTTGTTGTTAACACTTCAACCAAAAAAAACTCAACAAAGAGAGAGATGAAAATTGCAATTTTTGGTTCTTCTAAACTTGTTTTTTTTGTTGAAAAAAGAAACAAACATAGACAATTTTAAAAAAAGAATTGGCAAAAGAAAATTTAAAAAAATCCAAAAAAGGAAACATAATCTAACACAAGAAATTAGTAATGGTGTGGTAGGTAAAATTAAGTTTTTTGATAGCCTTCACCAATGACAACAACCTTGGCGCCATCTTTCCTTTCTCAATGCCATTACCACCCCTCAGGGTCATATATATATATGCATGTAATATTTAGTCTCGCCAAGGTCCAAACTAGGAAAGTCAAAAAATTTAGAAAAAACCCAAAAAGGTATCGCCGTCAGTTGATGGCCTTGTTGTTGGGTGATGATGGTGGGTCATAGGTGATGGTGGTGGTAAATAGGTAAGTTTTTTTTATTCTTAGGTTAAAAGGGGTAAGGGTTTGGGGTTGATATTTTAGATTTTATAAAAGACTTACTTTACATGATTCACATGTTAAAAGGCCATAATGATACCCGCTAACTCGATCCCCACAAATTGGGCAATCTTCACATTCAAGTTGATGCCGAGCCTGTGATGCAACAGTTTGAGAAGCTCCATTTTGAATAATAATTGGAAGTTGCATTTCATCAAGTACATGTGGAGGTAGTTGGCCACCAGTAGCTGGAGTAGCTAGTGATGGCTCAGATTTTAGAGCTGGTATTGGTCGAAGGGAAGTTGATGGAGATGTTGATGTATGCAGCGGGGAATGACTTGATGATCCACCGGATGATGACACTGATGAAGAAGAGGATGCCCGAGAATCAATTGATGAAGTTGGATTTACAATTCCACATTCAATATTATTATTATTATTGTTATTATTGCTACTACTTTGTTGTTGTTGCTGATGTTGTTGTTGTTGGGGAAGTGGTAGTGGTGGACGTTGTACTATAGCATACATCCCTTAAGATATATTATATTGTTAGCTGGAGAACTTTTTAATGATGGATGGATATAACCTTGAAGGTAAGATCAAATTGCTCGCTCGCAGGTTAAACGTGTTCAAAAACCCCCTTAGAGAAAGCAAAAAAAGGGAAAGGTTACAAGGACAAAGACATGACCAAATACGACCTTGTCGTAAGCGAAAGTAAGTTTTTAGTGAAGGATAAAAATTTTAAAAAATATATAAAAGAAGGAAGAAATCTAAGGTCGAGAATCCACCACGGAAAAAACTTCGGAAAAGCGAGAGTTGAAAGATGCCCTTGACGGACCCCTCAAAAAAGGGTTGCACAAAAAAAGGAGAGTGAAAGAAATATATCGAAGAAGGGGAAGGGGGAAAACAAATTTTCAGCCGATGAATTATTATTGGGGAAAAAAGAAAGAAAGGCCCGATCGGAAGGGCGGGGTTCCCTTCTTCTCTAAAAAGAAGAAGAAAGAAAGAAAAGGAAGAAGAAGCTCCCCTTTTTTAGTGTTGTTGCGCACCGATTTTCTCTCTTTTCCATTTTTTTGCTACCGATGAGTAAAAAATCAGCGGACGAACATATTCAACTTTTCTTTTTTTGATGAATCCAAAAAAATCTACGGTGTACAAGGCGGGGACTATTTTTTTGTGAGAGGGAAAAAACTTTCGATTTTTAACTATATGAATTTTTTTGATCTATTTTTTTATGAATCTTTTTTTTGTTTTTGTGAAAAAAATAATGCAAAAAAGTAGCAAAAAAAGATGGACACTACAAACTCCTATGACCCAAGGTTGAACAAAAAACATAAGTTTTGGAAAGCGATATTAACACAAAAAAATACTACAGTATTCCTTAAATCTTGTATACCGTAATTTGACAGATATCTTCAAAAAAATCAAAGATTTTGTTTTTAAATAATAACAAAAAATATGATAGTAATGTCATAACAACAGAATAAAGAAAGATGATTTTACGTGAAATCCCTTCAAAGTCACTCAGTGAATAGATGATGATATTTTGCCGAAAGCAAGGTCAAGGCTATAAAAAATCTTCTCATCTCACACGAGCCTTCTTCTTCCTTTTCTTCTCCTCGTTTTTTTGTTGTTTCCGAGATTCCACTTTCCCTAACCAAAAAAAAACATATTTATTTGGGGTAAACTTTTTTTTATTATTCATGGTTTTTTTTGTGAAATCCAGATCTTAGATGATTTTGGCGTGATCTATTACGCAACAATTGAGAATCTCTCTTTTCTTTGGTAATTAAATAATGAAATTTAAGATATTTAAAAAAAGGTGGAATTTAAATTTTAATTTTCGGGGGAAAAGATAAACTTCCATTTAAATTCTTTTAAGATAGAAATTACCTTTACCGGTGATAAAAAAGAATGAATGAATGAAACAAATAAAAAGCTTTCGTCGTTTCCGTTTTTTTCTGCTGCTGTTTATTTGGCTTTTGAAAAACTGCAAAAAATATTTATAAAAAATGAAACCCTTTTTAATAATTTTTTTATTCTGCTTTTTTTGAGGAGGTTATTAATTCTCTTTTTTGTCTCCATTTTATATTTAATCCTTGAAAAACTACATCTTTATCTAATTAACGGATTATTATACGTATCGAGAGAGATATCAATGAATGAATGGGAATTAAAAATTCTATAAGCATTCAAAAAAATTGCAATTAGAAAAGTGTCTCTTTAAAAATGGTTCCAGCACGATTTTTTGGAGAGAATAATAGTCCCGACACGAATATTACAGTACTAACGTTTTTCTAATCTGCTTTGATCTTCTTCTTTTTTTCTTCTAAACAAATAAATAAACATAGATTTTTATCGATCACTTTTTTTATTTATTGAAAAAAAATTGATTTTCAAAAATGATTAAAGACCGAAATTCAAGCTAATCAAAACTTTTTATTTCAACATCTTCTTCTTCTACCAAAGCGAGGAGGGATTCTTAGAAGCAACAGCAACAAAGTTTGATTCAAAGCTTCTTCCATCATTTTTTTTTGTTATGTCTTTTGATTACGTCTTATTGGCCTCAAAAAGAAAAAGAAAAGAAAATTTTAAATAAATGAAAAACAGGTTTCTTGCTTCGACGTTGCTTCTTCATCAGCAAAAATCTCTCTCTTTTTTTCACTTTCAGTAAATCTCATCTTTTTTTCTCTCAATTTATTCATGTTTATCGCCCCGACTCGAAGATGAGAGAATCGAAGCCCTCTGCCTGCCTTCAGCATCAGAAACAGCCTTATTGATGAGCAGCGGCAGGCGAAGCCGCGCGTCGGATTTCGCCCTCAGGGGAAGATATACATGTATAATAAACGATGAATTGAATAAAATAAATAAATACTAGAATTATTGAGTCATTTCAGTCATCTCTCTCTCTCTCAATTTTCTCTCTCTGTTATTTTATCATCAAAAAAGCTGCCTATTTTAGGATTCACAAAGAAGAAAAACCGAACATGATTTTTTAATCGAAATCGAATTTTTTTTTCAAAAATAAACTCATTTTTTTGCAACAAGTTGTTACGCAATTTTTTTCTTCTTCGATAAAAAAATACGTTCAAAACCAAACAAAAAATTTTTTGTTGTTTGATTGCGTAAAAATTAGGTAATAACAATCGATGAGACGTCAGGGATAAATGAATATTGATGAGATAAACGAAAAAATATATTTGATCAAGAATTAATTATTAGAATTAATGTCTTTAAAAACAGTATAACTTAGCTGTAACAATATATTAATTTTATGTTACAAATTGTAACACTTTCACCCAGCTTAGAAAAAATTGTTTGAAGGTTACTGTCACTTTTTCTTTGTTGTTTTTTTGAAAACTTTTTTTTGCACTTTTTTATAATCGATTCAGAGAAAAGGAAAAAAAAACATATGAATGCGGTAAAAATCCGGGCCAAGGCCGTTTTATGGTGTTCCAAACACAAATGAATATTTCCAAATAAAAAGAGATTCGCCGCAAATTTGGTTATTCTTCTTCTTCCTTCTTTTGATGGCCCAAAAACAAAAATATAATTTGTATAAACGAATGATTTAAGTCCTCAAGAATTTCTCGACATCTTTTTCTTTCTATTGTTATTACTGTTAAGTGAAAAAAACTACAATTTCCTGTTACTTCAGAAATATAAAAAAACTTTTATAGACAGAAAAAAATTGTTACAATTGCAATTAAAGAGAGACACTCTCGTCTCCTTCTTTTTTGAATACAGTAATCTTCCGTTTTTTTCTTACCGGAAAAAGAATGAAGAAGTTTTTTTTTTCAATTTTTTTAATACCATCACTTTGGACAAGAAGAAGTAAAAAAGTGACAACGAACTTTCTTTGGTGCCAGTTCGTGATGGCCAGCGGGATTGAAATGAAATAGAAGGAAGAAAAGTTTTTTTGAAGAAGGACTGTAAAAAATTTGTGTGCAACTTTTTTTGCTACTACTGATTTTGGGTGTCGTCTTCGCCTTCATTGCTGCTGCCTTTCCATAAACTATTATATTCTTGATCAGAAAAAAAGAAGAAGACAAGTAAAATGCTGCTGTCGGGGTACTGCTTACCTGCTGTGTACAAAAAAAGAAGAAGAAGATTCAAAGAAAATGACGCTGAAGATGATGATGATGGGGGTAATAGGATGGGCCAATTCATTCTTATTCATTCTTGCAACAAAAGTAGAAGATAAAAGAACATCAAGAAAAAAATGGTTAAATGATGTCAAGAACGGTTAATATTTATGTTTGGGGTTATACTTTTTTGAATATAAAAAAAAGAAATTGCAACATGTTTAAAAATGAATTATAACTTTTTCATAAACGGAAAAAAAGAAGGAAGACAGACAAATGAAAAAAAGATGATAAAAATTGCAAAAAAGAAAGATAAAAATTACAGTAATCAAGAAAAGAAAGAAGCAAAAACCTTTGCAAATTTTGTTGAACAAAAACAGAAAAAATCTGGCAAGACAAAAAACTGCTTTTTTGGATACCCTCATTTTTACCCATCTGATTTCAATATACAAAAAAACTGATTCTTTCTTTTCTTTTTTTTGTAATGGCAGGGTCCAATCAAATTCAGTATTTATTGCCCGTATGAATGAATGCCCCTGCTGGTTGTTGTTGTTGTTGCTGAAGAAATGCTTCTGAATGCCTAATGTATACCTGTTGCTTCTTGCTACTATTACCTTCTGTTGTATGAAAAAAAAAAGTTTTTTTAATCATAAATTTTTTTAACTTCAAGAAAACGATCATCTTTTTTTTGTTGAAGTACTTTCAATTTCAATTTTTTGTTTCTCATACAGAAGACAACGATGAAGACACAGAAGAAGGAAGACAGAAGGAAAAAAACTGATTTTTCGAGGGTGGCCAGAACTGGTACCACCTGGTACTGGACCGATAAAGAAGAAGAAGGAAAAAAAAAAGTTCTACGAGATGATGCACATGAAAAAAAACTTGCCCAGAAGTGAAAAAAGAAGAGTTGACAACAACAATAATAAAAACTATAAAAAAAACTGATGTCGTTATTGTTGTTTCTCTGACTTCACCGGGCGACAACAGAAGGGGGGAGAGAAGTAAGGGAGAAAAAAAAGTGAAATCAGAGAGGGTATCACGTTAACCAGAGGGGGGATAGATAGAGAGAGAAAGATGGGGCAGGTTTCTCTCTCCTGTTACTTTTTTTTCAAAATTCCTGATGGAGGATGATGATAGATACAGACAGTCAGCCAGTCAATCAAGCAGCAGCCATTTTCGGAGGGGGGTTACGTAACAGGAAAGGGAAAAAAACTTTCAATCATCCGTTTTTCTATTTTGCTTTGAACTTTGCATTCCAAAAAAAAGGTATTTTGAAGTTTGATTTCTCTTTTTTCTCTCTTTTGTAATTTTTTGCAAATTTTTTTAATAAGCACCTTTGATCTTTGACATTGGCACTTTTTCTTCATTTTTTTATTCCTAAAATCTACAGTACATTTATTTAATGACAGACATCGGCAAAAATAGTGAAGCAATTTCTAAAATTTTAATAATTATTTCAAAAAAGCCCAATTCAAAAAGGGATACAGTAATAAATCAAAATCAAAGCATTCAAAAAATCAGGTAAAAAACAGAACACCTGGAAGCATCAGTCACAGAAGCAACAACAGCAAAAGCCAAGACGACGCCAATCATAAAATTCCATCGCTTCTTTCTTCCTTCATTTTTCGCTGTTCACTTTTTTCAAAATTTTTTGGCATTCATGTCTCTTCATGGAATAAAGAGATGGAAACCGGTTGGCATCATCTCCCCAAGAAAAAAGGAATCAAAATTACCAGCTTTGAAACATATCTGTCTGAGTACTTTCACAGCGGGAGTATTGCTTCTTATTTTTGAAAAAAACTGAAGAAAGCTTTGAAAATGACAATAAAACTGAGCGGTGTTCCTTGTTTTTTTTAAAGAAACTGTTCAAAAATGACCAAAAAGAAAGGAACATGGATTCTTTCTACAGATGTTTCAAGCAAAAATTGAGTAATGACTTTTTTTATTGAAGAAAATTAATGATCTTTGTTCAACATTTTTTCTTTGTAGCTGTAATTCACTTTTTTGATGATAGAAAATTTTGAAAAAAATGGATACTGTAGCAATGATTGAAAAGTTGTTAATAGCTATCACGATGTTCAAGTGATCACTTTCAGATATAAATGATTGACTGATTACATGTTTGTTTGTTTTTACTCTTCAATGAAAAAATGAAAACTTTCAAAAATTTTGGCGCCATTTCTGAAAAACAAAAAGTTTGAATTTTTGCATAAAATTTAATTTTTATTGACAATTTCTTGTTGAAGAGGTTTAAAAAACTTTTGAAAAGGATCACCTTTTTTAGAGTCTTTCTTGCAATTGAAAAAAGGAAGCAATAACGGTAGCAATGGTCATTATCTGTGTATGTTTTTGTTTGGGGCATTTCAAGGTCGTAGAATTAAATTCTATCAGGTGCCTGACTTCAAAATTTGACCATCTTCTTTGACGTGCCATCTTTGCTTTCTTCAATTTCACTTTCTTTTGCCGATCTTAGTATTTTTTCTTTTTCTTTCAATCTTTCATTCGTTTGAAACTCATAAAAATGAAATAGAATTTCTTCTTCAAAAAAAAGAAGCAGAAGCAATTATCATTTTTTCCATTACAGTATCCTCATCACATTGTCTTTTTTTGTTTTTCTTTAAAAAATAGATAGATTTCTTCTCTTTGATTTTTTATGCAAATATGAAAAAAAATATGAATTGCGTAATTGTTTCCGGGAGTTTCAATTTTTCTGTTCTTCTTCTTCTTCAACAACAAAAAACTAGACGGATCCGTCCTTGAAGCTGCTTCGGAAAAAAATATTTTTTTTAAAAAGCAAAAGTTTTTTCTTCAATATTTTTATTTCTTTCATACTGTAACATCATGGAAAGAATAAAAGAAAAAGTTTTTTTAACGTACTTTGGCAAAAAAAAATTAATGTGAAGAAATTTTTTTTGTGGGAATTGGATTTTTTGTTAGAAAGAAAAAAAGAGAGAAAAGGATCAGCACAAATTACAGGTTGTCATTCTTCATCTTTTTTTGTGAGAAGGAAGAAAAAAAGATGAGATGAATTTTGTTAGGTTTTTTTCGGATGTGATTTTGTTTTGGCAATAACAAAAAAAATCACAACATTAACGGTTACGATCGCCATTGATCATTATTTTATTTTATTTTTGCATATTTAAATGATTGCTGGGTTTGTTGATGACAGAGGAAAGAGAGAAATGCCATTATTATGGCTCACGCAAAAAAGAAGAAGATGCAAATAACTAAAAACTGAAAAAAAAAAGATCAACCTCATTGATAGCATTGATTGACTGAATTTTATTATAAATAAAATCTAAAACATAAAATATTATTTCCAACAAAATGCATGCATCTGGGAAAGAAAATGTGTTAACTTTATTGAAAATAATTTTATCTTACAGTATAATATGGTTAATAATGCCGATCATGGCACTTCGGCCAATCCTTTCATTTACAATCAATTTGGCATTTTATGGGTTATTGTTATTTTTTGGTATTCATTTAAGTAAGTGCCGACAACATTTTACAACTTTTGCGTTTTATTTCCGGAAGTTTATTCCCTTTTTTTTCTTCAAAACAATCAAACAATTAACCTCGGTCATGGCTTCCCTTAAAAGAAAACTCATCAAAAACAAAACGAAGAAAAAAGAAGATTGACTAATTTGTCGCTTCTCTTCTTTTTTGGATATCCCGTTTTTTGGCACATAAAATGGTTTTTGAAGAGGGAAAAGAGATATCCGCCGTTTAAGTGATCTCTTTCTTTCTTAAAAGAAGAACGGCATAAAAAAAGTTATCGCATCTTTCCGATCTTTCTTTTTCTCTCTTTCTTTTGAACTTATGAAAATTGTTTTGTTTTTTAGTTCGTTTGGCGGCGAATGTTTTGAGTAAAATTGGAATTTTCAATTCAAAGGATAACAAAATTGAGGTAACTTTCATACCGAATTTTGATTCAAGCCGTCACTCATTTATTCAGTCAATTTGGCCTCTTTTTCTTATTGAACGAAAGCTCCTTAGAAGTTTGGAAAAGAATGCATAAAAACTCATGAAATGGCATTTATGCAAATTTTTTAAAAATGCCTAAAATTCTTTTTGTTGGATAAACAATCGTTGCAAGAGTATTGTATTTTGTATTCTTTATTATTACAAAATTATATAAAATTGAACCCGTTTGTACAACATATTTTTTTGAATAAAAACTATTAAAAAAGAGACACAAATATTAACAAAAAAAGTTTTGCGTAACAAAAAAAACGTGACATAATTTTAAAATACGAAAATGTACGTTTCAAAATGCCAATTTTTTGGGCGTTAATTTTTAATTCAATTGTTTTTTTAATAACCGGAAATTAAAAAAAAAGAAAGAATAAAAAAGTATTTTTTAAAATAAATATTTACACGTAATATTTACAAAAGTAAATTGTTTTCATTGCTATGATAAAATACACAAAAATACAGTATATTATTATTGCACTGTAAATTTAATTTTAAGGCATTTTAGTTTCAATTGGAGAATCAGCATTTGGGCCATATCCAATATTGATAACACCCCCATTAATTTGTGTCATATCAAGTAAAGGAAGGGGAGGCTTTAATCGACGAGGGGATTCGGCTGCTAGCCCAATTGGGACTGCAAAAGAATTATCCGAGCAACGAGTTTTTCGAAGTTTCATTAAAAAGTGCTTCTTTCTCTAAAAATCAATACCGTAATCGATTACTGTAATAAAAAAGCAGTACCTTTTCTTTCGTAGATGCACAGCTTAAAGTATCAGCAATGGCTTTTCGGAATCGTTGGGAAAGGAAAGCATAAAGGATTGGATTAATTCCGCTGTTGATGAAAAGTAGAAGGAAGGTCGTCGGCTGGATCAAAGCGGATAAACAATTTAAGCATCGAGGTGCTAAAATATGCAATTTTTAGTTATTTGATTATTATGGGTATAGTATCCCCTTACCATTAGTATCTCGCCAAACCGACCAAGTCAAATAAACATATCTTGGCAACGATAACAAAGCAAAGCAGGAAACAATTACAACAACAAGTTTAATTACACGTTTTCGGCTATCAACTGCTTCAAGATTGGCTTTATTTTGGGAACTATCAATTGAATTCTCTGAAATAAACAAATGTTAGCACGTTTTTAATAGCATTTAAATTTGCATACTTGTTAATAATTTTGTTCTTACTGTAGATGATGAAGTAGCTTGTGAAGAACGGGTTACAGAATCTCGATCCGTTGATCGCATAAGTACAATTCCGACAGTAATATAAATTACCAACAGAATTACCAAGGGGATTGCATACCAAACAATTAAATTAATTGTTGTAACAACTTGTAAAACATTTATTTCACCCATAACTAAGAATCGTCGAGTACAGATCTAAAATGGAATTAATAATTTTCTTATACTTGACTCATGGCTAGGTAATATGAAAATTTGAGAAACCATGGATCTCTTTAGAAGAGCAATGTTATGAAATTTTAACACAATAATAGACTTTGGTATCAAAGTCGGTGAATTTCAAGTTTTTTAAACTCCAAATCCCTATACTTTTTTAAATCAAATTTGATATCAAAATATCAGTGATAACAATACTTACCCCATATTTATCACCAGTTTCCGGATTATTCAATTCAATGTACTGTACCGCAATTAAATACGGTAAATTCATGATTGCGGATGCTGTCCAAACAATGATTGTTGAAGCAATTAAAACAGATTTTGTCATTAAATGATGGACTAGCATTGGTCGTATTACAGCTATGAATCGTTCTATCGAAAGCAGAACCTACAAAATATTTAAATACCGTAATATTAATACAGCAATTAATAAATAAAAAGGATTACCAAAATTCCAGCACTAATATTTGGGATCATATGTAGGATATAGACATATGAATGACACATAATTCTTCCAAATGGCCATGCTCCATATTCAAAAAAGACAAAATGTGCGGCATTTTGAAAAACACAAAAAATTCCAACAAGCAAATCAGCGATCGCCAAATTTGCTAAGAAAAAATTTGTTACAGTTCTCATTGATCGATTACTGATTATAATTAGAAGGATAAGGAAGTTTCCAAAAACACATGATAAAAATACTAAAATATAGGTTGCAAGAAAGAAAGATTTCACAAGCGGCTCATTTAAAATTGATCGATCAACTGGCCCAGAAGTTTCTTCTTCAACAAATTCTTCAAAGGGGGCCGCCGTTGAAGACAACAAAGAAGACATGATTGTTGTAGCTTCGGTCATTCGAATAAAGTTTCTTCGAAATTTCGTTTCAAATTTTACAAAATGATAATGTTGTAGTCGTTGTTGAAAAGCTATTGTTGACTTTTTGTTAAAGGAAGAACATTTAAAAAATGTTTAAAATGATGAAGAAGAAGATGTAGTGCTAAAAGTATAATTCATTTTAACAACTTTTTTTGAATGAAATTAAAATAGCGTGATTAAAACAAACATACACGAAAAAACAGAAAAAAGCGCAAAAAACTTTGCAAAAAAGTAATAGATTTATTTTCTCCCCCTCAGAATTTCTGTTTTTAACTGATTTTAACAGCACAAAACAGAACACATACTATTCCTTTTTATGTTTCTGAACGAAAAGTTTTTGCTTAAAGTAAAAAGGGAATCAGTAAGTAGCATATTTATGCCATGCCATTCCACGGTGGTGGCAAAGGAAAAGGCAGAAAGCTTAAACTAAAGATACAAACTTGAAACAGAAAAAAAGCCTTGTTTCTATCTCTCTTTTGTTATGAAAATATTTTTCGTCATTATCAATTTTCAGATAATGTGAAAAATATATTTTTGCTTAAACTTTGGATCCTCGAAAATAAAGTTCTTCCATTATGTAAATGACAGCTTCTAATTACATTCTTTCTTTTTCATACGCATTTAAACAAAAAACAAAACAAACATGATAAGAAATGGCAATTTTAGAAGGGCCTGCAAAATATGAAATATGAAAGAAAAATAAATACTGTTATGTAATGGATCCCCTTGTGTGTGAAAAAGAAATGGAGAATTTTAACACCTGATATATTTGTATGTATTAAATTGCTAACTTTGAGGAGGAAAGAAAAAATAGGGTCAAAGGCAAATTTTCTTAAGAAACACGCGAAATTGTTGCAGCAAAATGAAAATTTAACAGAGGTATCAATATATTACATAACGTCAAAGAATTTTCTTATAAGCGAGGGGTAAAGAGCAAAAAAGAACAATAAGAAAGGGGTTCATTGTGATCGGAAATACGGTACCCGAGACTAATTGAAAAGATCACTTGTTTCTCACGGAAACAAAATCAAACAAAAAAGCAAACGCAAAATCTTGAGTAGTGATTTCAAAGTGATCAAACAATTATGACCCCGTCGGCCTTCGGTTTTACAAACTTCAGGGATTAGTTTCCTTAGATATTACTAACAGGCATGTCCAAAATCGGTCAACCAAAATTGACGTCTTGAGTCAATGAAAAAGTAAAATGCGTAAGCTTCTAAAAACAGCTGCTTTTTTCATATTTAAAAAATGATGTAAATGGCTGAAACTAAAACCTTTTTTTAAAAAATATTCAACAAAAGTTTTATGTTTCTTTTCTTGAACCACCATTATTATTAAAATAAATATAAAAAATATTTTACGTAAGCAAAAAAAGAATAAAGTCAAAAAAAGAAGAAGTTCGTATTTTCAAAAAAATAAAAAATACAAAAGATAAATAATAGAAAGAGAGAAAAAGAAGAATCAACAGAATTCAAAGAAAAAAAGATAGAAAAGAGACCATCAAAAAAACAAAATCAAAATGAAACTCGTGAAACGAGGTTGAAAACCTTTGAAGCGTGTTTTTGACTTTCTCTCAAGGCAAACAAAAAACAAGCATGGAATTGTTTTTTTTAAACAAAAACAAAATGCAGATTCATACTTGTTTTTTCGCCACAAAAGAAGAAAGAATCTCAAAAAATATGTATATATCCAAGTCAAAAATAGTAATATTCTTTTTGACTTGACTTATAACATCAACAACTATACACTTATAAAATATTATTATTATTGCTATTATCATATATACCGCCTTCTTCCTCCCTCCCTCCTTTCCTTCCCCATGGCTTCATCTTCCTCTTTAAAAAAAAGAAAGGATTCCAAAAAATAGTTCCATTATGAAACTCAAAACCTTTTCTTTCTTTCACTGATTTAAGATTCAACAACGTGAGTCTTATTTTTAACGTTCAAAAACATTGTTTTTTCGAGCATGCATGCATAATCCAAAACAGAAAAAAAGTGACCAAAGCTTCTTCACGCTGTTTTTTGCATAACTTTTGGAGAAGAAAAAACAAAGGACACTAAAAATAAGAAAATAACCTTTGGTAAAAAAATACTCATGTTTTTGCAAGCTCATAGAATTAACTAAAATTTTTGATAAAAGGACCAAACTTCACAGTAGTAAAATTACCGTAGTAACATGAAGTAAAAATTTACAAAAATCAAACTTTTAAGAAGGTAAATTTCTGCAACAGGTCTTAATTCTGAAATTTTATTAAAAATAAAGTTTAAAATTTCTCAATTCTCTTTTTTGCACACTTTTTTAAAAGGTTTAAAAGTAAATGCCATTTTTTAATTGTTGTCATTCCCAGTCTGTCAGACAAAGAACAACAATGCCGAACTTTGCACCTTTTTAAAAATTTGAAATTTATTTTTTGAATAAATAATTGTTTAAAACATTTTTGCAAAAGTTGCAGAAATGAATAAAAAAAGCTTGAAATTTCATACAAACTTTTTTTGATTATGTCATTTTACATAAAAATTTGCAAAAGAGGTTATAAAAATGTTTTTTAGGACTCCGCAATAAAATAGTTACAAGCTGCTGCAGCAGGAGGAACAAAAAATTAATTCAAATCTTTTGGGGTTTCCTTCCCGTTGAAAAAAAAAGAGATAAATAGTTTACGTAAAACTTTTTTATTTTCTTTAAAAAACACAGCAATAAAAAAAGCAAGAATGAAAAAATTTTATTTTTACTTTTTAAATTTATTTTTTTGATGTGAAAATGATCTGATGATCATTTGAGAAATTAGAGATGGGAAAGGTGGAAATACTTAAAACAAATATGAAAGTTTAAGAAGTCTAATAACAACAACAATGGGAAAGAAGGATGAAGTTTGCAATGACCGGGAAAAGCTAGCAGTCAGAGGCAAAATGGAAGAAAAAGGTTAATTAAGATTCTTAGTGAAAACTTAAAAATCGAAGAAAGTGCTTTTACTTACGAAAGAAAGTCTCCTGCTGCTGATGTTTTTTGCTTTTGGATGAATAAAAACCGTTTATCGAAAAAGTTATTTTTAAAGTCAAAAGTAAAAAAAAAGCTTTTTCTTGTTTTTTTTAACTAAAAGCAGTAATTATACTGTTTAAAAAACTTTTTGATGCCATCCAAAACTCAAAATGCCAGCTTTCAAAAAAAATCGTAAAGTTGGCATTTTTAAACACAAAAAATAAGAATCAAGCATACTTTTTTTATCTTTTAAAGTTTAAAGATGCCATCGTCAAAACTTCTCCGACACCCCTCTTAAAAACATGTTTTTTGAAGAGCTCATAAAAATGCCATTTAACTACTTTTCTGACTTTGCACATCATCTTAAAAGGTTTCTTCTGCAAAAAAGTAATATATCATTTTTGGCACCTTCATCTTTCAACCTCAATTTTTGCCCAAAAAAATTAAAACTATTTTCTGGCTGTAAAAAAACTATACAGAATGCAACAATTTTTTATTTCCAAAAAAGTAAAAAACTTTGGTTTCCAATGAGAAAATCTCATGGGAAAAAATAAAAGCGATATCGTTGAAGAACAGATAAAACTACTGATTGAAATCTTTCTTTGTTTCAATGTGTCAAACTCCACCAAAAGATGGTGTGAATGAATGAGGAAGTGAAAAGAATGAAAGAATCTTGGCACCCTTTGGCACCCATACCAGAATATAAAAAAACATAAAAGTAAAATATGCATTTGTGTTTCAATAGTTTGCATAGTATAGTTTTCACTTTTTTATAGTAAAAAATATGAGAGCCTATATTTAAGTTTTCTATAGAAAAAAAGTGAACACAAAGGAAAAAAGGGGAAGAAAAGAAATTTTTATGGGTCAGAAATCAAATCAAAGCGATTCTTTTCAACTTTTTTGCGACTTTTTTGAAAAATGAAAAAAAGGTGATAAGGTTATATCTTTAATGTTCAATCCTATTTTTGGTGATTGAAAGATGTAGCATCGGTGGTTCAGTGGTAGAATGCTCGCCTGCCACGCGGGCGGCCCGGGTTCGATTCCCGGTCGATGCAATTCTTTTTTTCTGATTTAATTAGAAATTTTCATTCTAATATTCTTTAATTTTTTTAAAACAAACACACATATAAAAATATTAAATAGAACATTACGTAAAAATTGTTCATTAAAATTTTAAAAGCATTAAAAGTCATATTTTTAATTAAATTGAATTATACTTAGAATGTGCGAAACAAAAGTATTATTAAAGTTTTGCTTAATTAAAAAAGTGACTAACGAGGTTACGGTAAATTATAGCTAGAAAGCAAAAATATCCAACTTCAAATTTTTAAATATAGTATTTTGAGAGGTACATCAAGAACTACATTTTATTTTTATAGCAACGAAAAAAGAAGCTATAAAAAGTGTCATTTCAAGCTATTCATCTCATATCCTCCTCCTTCTTTCTTTTTTTCCCTTTTCCCTTTTGCTTTTGTCATCATCACCTCATAAAAAAGAAAGAAAGGAACACGACTTTACTTTTTTTTCTTGGACTTTTGCCGGACTCGTCTTGTTTTTTACAATTTTTTCTTTTTTTAGTCCCGGAATTTCCCGATTTTAAATAGATTTAAGTCAGTTTAAAACAAAAAAGGAACATGAAAAAAGAAATGTTTGAAATCGTACAAAACAAACCCAGTTTTTTTGCAAAAAAATTTAATGTTTAATTTCTTTTCTAAAAAAAGTAAAAGAAAAAATTGAATCAAAACACAGAAATTTGTCATTGAAGAAAGCTCATAAAATATTTAAACCAAAAAGAAAGATTACAATTAAAATCCAATTTGGTAAAAAAGTTTTTCTTTAAAAAATGCATAAAAATATAAACTTCAAGAGAGTGGTGTAACAGCAGTTGCTTGTTTGTGTGCCACTTTTTTGTTTTTAAAAAAGGTAATTAAAGATTTTTATGAATGGCAGTAAATAAAAAAACGTGGAATTGCCTAATTTAAAAAAATGTGACAAATTGGAAAACAAAATAATGATGCAAAAAAGTATATAGTTGGTGGGGTTGTTGGGAAACTAAAAATAGTAGGAGTTCCGGGTTTTAATTTATGCAACATATTTTCGTGGAACAAAAATGAGAAAAAACTAATAATTATTATTTATTGGCATTGAAACTTTTCCAAAATGGCATTTCAAAGAAATTCTAAGTACACTCAAAAAATTCAAAAAAAGGGCATCATGGAAAATTTTAAAGGTTAAAAATGTGCCGAAACTGGATTGTGAGAAATTGAAAAGATACAAAATTGTAAAATAAAAGTATAAATTTCGATAAAGTTGCAAAAAATTTTAGAAAACAACAAAAATTTTAAAAGTACTTTTCTCAAATTCCCCACTACAAGTACTATGGATATTTGATTCTGACACATATCATTCTCCCAGAGAAAGAAAACTCAAAAGCATGTTTAAGTTTAATAAATAAAAAAATTTAATAAAAACTCTAAAACACGAGACTCAAAAATAAAAGAAAGAAATCAATGTGATTTTTATTATTAATGAAATTTGTACTTTTAAAAAACTCATTCAAAGACATGCGTTTCCTTTTTTTAAATTTTTGATATGTATCTTTCTTCTTTTTCCTTCTTTTTTGCTTTAATTGTTTTTGCAAAATTCCAAGAAAGTAATAATTGCAATTGCAATGCTGCTCCCACTTTCAAGATGGAATAAATTAAAGGGCAAAGAAAGAAAAATGGCATCCAAGAAAAACTTAAAAAAATTGAAATAGAAAAAAATGTGAGAAAAAGAAGAAACAAAAATCAAAGAAAAAAATGTGCCAAAAATTGAGTTTTAAAAATAATTTTTAAGTGTTTTTCTCTTTTTTTGGGTTCAAGGAAAAAGGAAGAAAAAAAACTATTCTTTTGATGGACTGAAGTGAGTAGAGGATCTTATGACACGGAGTTTTTCCATTCATTCATTCATTTCAGATTTCTTCTTCCTTCAACTTTCAGAATTCTTTTTTAAAAATAAAAAGTAGCGGTTGAAGGTGGTGATGGTGGTGGCGGTAGTTAAATAAAAAATTCATCATTTAAAATATATTTTATAAAAATGTATCAAATTTATTTTTATTTATTCTATAAAAAAGTCGACAACATTTTAGGACTTTTTGACTCAAAAACGAATTTGAGGTGGTAAACATTTTTATATTTGTTGTTTAGCCACCACCCCAAACATGATGTAAAAAATGGTGTTTCGCTCAAGACAAAAACAGAATAGAAAAAAGAGAGTAAGAATAACTTCCATGACGCTATCCATTTTTTGGTTGTAATTGGATTTTTTTAGGTTAAAAAATTAAATTGTAGCTTGCTTACTTTTTTGGCGCTTTTTCGTATCAAGAAAAAAGAAATAAAATAACTTTTGAAACATGACATGCATATTTAATTTATTTTAAATATATATAGTAATATTATTATGGGGGTTGAAAAAAAGGAATAAAGAAAAAATAGCAAGTTTAAAAGATTAATAAGGAACTGAAGAGATTAAATGTGGCAAGAAATAGAAAGTTAGAAATAATTTAATTAAATTTAAGATTTGTTGAAAATACATTTATCTTTTAATCCTAAAAAGATACAGTAAAATAATTTCGGAACAAAATGCACTGAAAGTCGTCTCAAGACCAATGCGAAAAGTTCAAAACTGTTTTTAAAAAACTTGAAAAGACCAATCAAAAAGTTGCTTGAAAACAGTGTTTTAGCGCCTACGTTTTTGTTAATGCTTTTGCACTTGAAAATAAATGTACAACAGGAGAAATAAGCGTGACGCAAAACAAAGAAAGAAAGAAAAAAGTACAAAAGAAAATGTTGTATTTAATCCGCAAAAAAAATCAAGAAAGACAAGGAAAGGATTAATGATTAACAAAATCCATCTCAAATGATGTTTATTGTTTTTGTTTATTTAATCAAAGATATATTACTTTCTTTCTTTGAAAAATCTTGTTTGATCATTTTTTTGATTTCTTAATGAGCCTGATACATTTTTTCTTCTTTCCTAATTTCTGCTGAACAAATGTTTTTTTTTCGTTTACAACAAAAAAACATGTGTAAATTATCTCTGAAAATGGATACATTTTCTTCAAATTTTATGATTTTTAGCAAAAAAATGCGTTACAAAAGTCACGAGAATTAAATGCTTTTAGAACAAAAAAAGGAAGAAGAAATATGAGCTTAATAATAGCTAAAGCTGCTCCCGCCTAAACTTGCTCTTGTTCTCATTCACGCAAGCAACAAAAAGTCAGATGCGTCAATTATTATTTCCGCTTTCTCTCTCCTCTTTTTTGTTCCACTTTTTTTTAGCATTTATTAATCAGTCTAATATGGCTTTAAAGAAAAAGAAAACTGGTAAAGAAGAAGATTGTTGTCTAAATAGCATGTAGCTTGCTGCCTCGAGGGAAAATGAATGAAAAAACAGTTAATGAAAGTAAATTAATGTTTGATACAAAAGCTCATAAGTGTATCAGATGCAAACATAAGAAGAATTTTAGAATGATTCAAAAACTGAGGTTAACTAGAAAATATCCCTTAACTGATAAAAAATAAACTTTGAAAACTCAGAAAACCACTTCATATTATTCTCATTTACAAAACATACATTTGCAAACTGCAGTCACCTTTTCTGATACTTAAATTTATGCAAAAAAATGTTTTTAATCCTATGCTACGGTAATTCTATTACAACATTTGTTGAACTGTATGAAACTCAAAACCTTTCAACCAATACCACTTAACCCAAAAATCAGTTATCAGTAGTCTTATGACAGTAACAAAAAAATTGTGTAAAAACCTAAAACCTCAAAAATACAATGACCTGCAAAGAACACTCTTTTTTCAACAAAAAAAAACTTGAGAAGCACCACCACCACTCAATCCTGGACTGTCTTCTTCGACCTCAAAAAAAGAAGTTGTAACAATACTTTTAAGTTTTTTTGTGTCTCACATTTTAACAAAAAAAAATAGAGAATCAAAGGAGATGAAAGAAAGGAAGACGGAAATGTAAAAACATTTGTTAAAATTGAATTCAAGAGTGCAACCCAACTACCACAGCCATCATCCCCATCACAATCATCAACATTATTTTCAGGAAGCGACAAATGTCCTGCGCAAAAAAGAGAAAAAAGCCAACCATCAACATCAGCCTTTAAAAAAATATGAAAAACAAATAAAAGAAAGAAAAGAGCTTTTTTCAAAAAAGAAAAACCGTTAAAAATTTAATACAATAGAAAATTTCGCAGGTGAATAATCCAAAATTCAAAATTTAACGTGTATCTTTCTTCTTCTTTTTTTTAACTTGGTTTCAAATGGATATGCCTTTTTTCTCTCCCAAAATAATGGAAGTTATGATGCAAAAAATGAAAGAAAATGTGAAAAAATATTCAGCTTTTAGACCCTCATTCAGACACAGTATCAAATATCATTTTTAAACACTGTGTCTCAGACAATGACTATTATTAAATGTAAAAGTGAGAGGGGGATACTGTATGACAAAGTGAAAAACGAACAAAGATTATTTTGTGGCCAGAAAAATAATATTTTTGCTTTGATCAAAACACGAAAAGTTCAAGAGAACAGAATAATCGACCTAGTTTTAGTATTTTGACTTTATATCTGCAAATCAAAAAAGAAAGGGATCCTGTTCAAATTTTTTGTGTTTTTTTTGATAAATGAAAAAAAGATGATAAGGGTTTTATCTTTAATGTTCAATCTCATTTTTGGTGTTCGGAAGATGTAGCATCGGTGGTTCAGTGGTAGAATGCTCGCCTGCCACGCGGGCGGCCCGGGTTCGATTCCCGGTCGATGCAATTCCCTTTTTGCACTTAATTTGAATAATACTAAAAACCCATAAATAAGACATATTAGACAATGCCTTAAATGTAAAGCATAAAACTCAAAACGTCCAACTTTATAATATTATTTTAGGACGAAAATTAAATAACCCTTTGACTATAGTTTTTAGCTAACGAAAAAAATTGTGCAAAAATGAATGAAAAGAAATAAAAAGTAAGTAATGTAACAAAGTTTCAAAATCTAAAAAAGTAATTGTCCCCTCTTTTTTTCAAAAAAATAAACAGTTGCTTTTTGGACCACCAAAATAAAAAAAGAAGAATGTTAGTTTTGCACTTCCTTGTGAGATTTTTAGTCCCATTTTCCTTATCCCATTCTGTCCCATTCAAAAAATATTGGATCAAGTTTCGGGCTATTCATGTTTTTTGTTATTGTTGAAATGGGCTTTTGAAGTATTTTTGTGCTGCAAAAATTATTAAAATTCAAAAATCAAAAGTTACAAAAAAGAATTTTGCAAAATTTGCAAAAAATTGCAGACATTCAAAAAAGTAGGTTGCTAACATTACAACAAAAAAGAAGATGTCAAGTCCAAGGGTACAAAAATAAACAAACAAATGTATCTCAAGTTTTTTTGTAATTATCTCGTGAGAGAAAAATCCGTGGTACATAGTTTTTTAAAAGTCTGCGAAGAAAAAAAAACCTGCAAAAACCTTTAACTTTTTGCTAAGTTCTTAAAAGTATTAAAAACGGAAGTAAAAAAAACTTTTGTTCAGTTTTTGGCGATTTTTTAAAAAAATAAGTAAGTCAGAAAAAGAACAAACATTATTATTATTATTTCCAAAAAGTAACAATTGTTAAAAAAAATTTTTTTGACATAAAAAATTGTAAAAAAGGTTCTTGATCTTAAAATGAATTTATTCGTATTTTTGCAAAACATAATATGAGCCAATAAAAAGTGCAAAGAAAATAAAATTAAGGCAATTTTCACAAAAATAACGAGTTCATAAATCTTTAAGTGATTGGCTCCGTGAAAGAACTCAACTAAAAGACATTATCCATGCTTCTCGTGAACGAAAATGGAATTATCTCAAAAAGCTGATGACCCTTCCTGAAGATCGCTGGAATAGAAAACTAACTGAATGGACTCCAAATACAAAACGTCCCATTGGAAGACCACCTACAAGATGGATGGATGACTTAAAGAAATTCACGAATAAAAAACCTGTTGAATTGTTATCACTTTGTTTAACTAATTATTGGTGTCTAAATGTGTCCCCTTTCGTCCTGCGCGACAGATAAAAGGTTTTAAATAAATAAATAAATAAATAGTAAAAAACAAAACATCAACTGTGATTTCAATGGAAAAAATATAAATGTTATTCAAAAAAACAATCAGCTTTGTTTTTTATTTCTTCACACACACATAGTAAGGATTGAATTACAATTTGTTTTTCAATAAATCTTACAATCATACGGTTGTTGTGAAATTAGTTACCGTAATCACATATGATTATTTCAATTATTTGAATTTAAAGAAACAGCAAAAATGTTTTTAAAAATCAGTTCAAAAATAAAAAAGATTATCTTCAACGTCATTTTTTGAAATTGTAAAAATACTTTTCTTTGCAATTTTTCAAAGCTTTTTTTAGCACATACTTGTTTATTTATATTTGAAGAAAGAAAAAAAAACAAGCAAAAATTCATTTTTCATAGAACGGCAATTTCATTGAAATTCCACGGGTATCTTTTTCTTTCCCGTCTTCTTTCTTTTTGCAGGCACTTTTAAGAGTAGTTAGTTTTATTCTATCTTTTTTGGTGCTGCTAACATTTTCACAAATAAAAAATTTTTGCTCTTTTTTAAAAAATAAACAGCAATTAAATGAAATTGCAAATTCTTCCTTATTTTTTTTTATAAAAATGGAAACTACTTCTAAGCGTAACTATTAGGGGTTGTCAGTGGAAACTTTCCCAGGAAATTTCCCGATTTTTGTGGGAAATCAGACAAATTTCCCGCAAACTTTTACACTTTTAACACAAAAACATGTAACTAATTTTATTAAAAAGTGGACCTTTTTGCTTTGAATGATATGAAAAGGTGTAACAAAGCCTTAAATTAGAGTTTATTCGTCAAAATGTAACACTATTATTACGAATAAACTCTAATTTATTCGTAATATATAATAATATCGACGTGGCAGTTGGTGGCTCTCGAGTGGTTGCAATAATAATTTTTTCCACAAACAAAACACAAAACCGGCGAATACCAATGAAAATAAAAAAATTTATATATAATGTATTCACAATTAGAATGTTTATCTATTTAAGCAGTGATAAAAGGTTGCTTCCCTTTTCCCCGAGTGTTCCAAAATCTTCCCATCTCCCCCGCCCTTACCCCTCGAAAATACCCTTTTTACTCTTTTAAAAATATTTGCTTTTTTGAAAAACGTGATCTCATTCTTGATTGTCAAAAACAAATAAATTCGCAATAGGAAAAAGAGATTTGTATAGGGTTGTGGGAAATTCCCGGGAAATGGCGGGAAATTTCCCGGAGCTACAGTATTCCAGGCTACAGTAATATTTTACCAAAATTAACCTTATAACCTATAAATTTAATGTAAAAGCATAAAATATTACTGTAGATTTCCCGGGAAATCAGAACTATTTCCCGCAAAAAATCGGGAAATCTCCCGGGAATTTCCCGGGAGAGGGAAATGAGCAGCCCTAGATTTGTAACAAATTTACGATACAGTCGTTAAAGAAGCATCTGCATTAAAAATTCCACGAAAATTCCAAAAAAATTCCCAAAAATTCCAAAATCCTAAAATTCCGTAAGAATAATGACTTGGCTACCCAGGGAGATCAAAATCATGCTTGAAACTGCCAAATTTGATTTTTAAAGGAGCTCGTTCCACGAGAATATCGAAAACCTCGAATCTCGCCACGAAAATTCCCCAGAATTCCATGAAAACTCCAGATACCGAAAAACTGAGTATAACACCTTTTGTCTGACATGTTAGGCTACCTCCATGCCAAATTTCAGATTTTTTAAAGCCTCCAGTCAAATATGCCAGAGAAAAAACGAACGCTCAAAACTTTTGGAACGACCTGATAAAATAATTTTAAAAAAAGAGCTCACTTAATCCCTTTAAAAATTCATTTGATCACGATGCACAAGCCAATAAAACTACATCAAAAAAGAAGAACTCTAATCAACGAAGAAAAACAACAAAATAAAGAATCAAAGCTATTTATTTTTACAATTACAACAAATATTACATTAAAAACAATAAAAGAAAAGAAAGAAAAAAGAGTTGAAGAGGAATGAGTTGATTCAGAATCAGCAGTTGCACATTGATAGATGATTGAAGCTAAAACGGGAAGGGAAAAGGAGGGGAGGGATCGATGATGAAAGAATGGGTCAATCAACAGAAGGAAATGTAATAGTAATGGAAAAGGTTTTCGCAATGAGCCTCGTATTCACAAATAACATACACCAATTTCAAAAACTGATGCAGCTATCGCAAGGGAGAATCTGATTCCGGATCCTAAGCCGCAAACACGGTTCTTTGTGCTTGAAAGAATCAGTCCATTGTGACATTGGTATTCAATGCTACTAACCTTTTTCCAAACCAAATACAACATCCAACTGCTAATTTACCATTACAGTAAATCGAAAAAGGGAGGGCAAAAAAGGGTTTAAAAAAACTTATCTGAGCAGCGACCAGTTCAGTTCAGCACCACGAGAGATTGAGCACCAGGAATATCAAAAGCCAGTTGATGAAGAGAGAGAGAGAGCAGAGACGACTGAAGCAGAAAGAGTTGAGAGTGAAGAATGATATGTTTGTTGCAGCATTTGCAACTATATATACAAATCTATGATAAGAAATAGAATGAACTATTAGACTAATTTTCACACGCTTAAATTTGCATATTCCCACAAAAATGATAATATTCATTCATAAGTATGTGAAAACACCAAAAAAATTTGAATGAATTTTAATAATTTTCCCATATTAATATTTACATATTCCAAAATGAACAATGATATTTTTTAATTCAAAAAAACGTGAAAAAATTTGAATGAAGTCGACTAATTTTCACATATCAAAATTTGCATGTTACTAAAAATAAATTTTCCACATTTTTTCGTTAATAAAAATTCATTTTATTTGGTTCAAACTCAGAAAAATTTAGTGAATATCATTTGTCATCGCAACATTTTTTTTAAATTTTTTTATATTTGAAAACAAAAAATATTAAATCAAAACCACAGGATTGTCAATCTCAGGGAGTGAAAATTTTTTTCACAGGCTTTTTTTTCATCTATGAATTCGTTGAAATTATGGTAAAAAGCTGGCAGACGATAAAAAAGGCAATTTTTATTTGGAAAATTTATTAGTAATATGAGGATTTGTCGGTGGTGTTTCAATAAAAAATAAAATTTAGTGATTTTCACGTAACAAAACGTTAATGTTAGAAAACCGATAACGCCAATTCAAAAACGCCAAAAAAAACAGTTTATTCAACATCAATAAAACAATAATTTGTGCAACAAAATTTCCCAGGGGATATCATTCCAGTAAGTAAATAATCATCCTCCTCATCGATATCATTAAAATGTCGAATTCCAATATCACCATTTTTTCCATTATCAAAACAAACTAGATACCATTCGATTCCGGGTTGTTTCTTGACCATGCCCTTGGGCGATGACATTTTGCAATTTGTTGCCCAAAAAATTGTTGATTTGTTATTTACATTTAATGAAATCCAATTTTTTAATGGTCTGATATTTTTGATTGCATTACTGTCACGGGGAAGAATACCAAAAAGTGATTCACCAAAGGCATTTGTAACTTTTACTAAAAAATTAATTAAATTTCATAACATAAATTTGCATAATTTTAGCATCATCGGTTGTTTCCTTTTGTCTAATACAGTAACCAAAGTCATCAAAAATAATATTGTGAAACAAATTATTAAAACGTCACCTTTGAAATAAGGACAAGCATTCTCCAAAATATCCTTAAATTGATTATCAGAAAATATGAAGCTTCTTTCAACTATAAAAATATGCTGTCAAAATGTTTTGACTTTTATGAAAAAACCAACCAACAAAGGTATTTAAAAAGTTTTGATCCATTTTCTTGAATTCGATGTATGGCAAGAAAGTAGAGATTTCATTCTTAATTGCTTCATTCAAATTAAAAGTTTCTTTGTTCGATGTTGGTTTGTATTGGATAACTCGATTTTCTGTCCATCGATAAATCTTAAAATATTAACGACAAAAGTGCCATTAAACGAATTATTTCATGGGTCTCACCAAAAAGCGTGGCCATTTTTTAAAGGTCTCATTTTTGGGGATTTTGACCGTGTTGTGAGACGGTTGAACCTTTTTGAATAGATTTTTTAGCATGTAATTTTTCAAATGAGGAATTTGAACATAGGACAAAAAAAATTTTAAATTTTGTCTCAAGGGACTATCTTTAAGAAAAGAACTCCTTATTTTCTCACATTTATACCCCACATTTAAGATTAAATCTTGGGTATACGAGTCCAAATTTTGTACCTTCCTAGCGTTCATCCCTATTTGCATTCAATATTTTAAATTTAAACTTACCGTTTGAAAAATCAGCTCTGGTTCTTTGTAATTGTACTCGCAATTAATCATTAACAAATCCTCCAAAATAAATTTATCAACCTTTAAAATTTCGTTGCATTGAAGAATTTTTTTAAAATTTTGAACAATAAAATTTTGCAATGGTATTTTCATTCTATTCATTGAATATTTGTTGGCCAATTCTATACACTTAAAAATTGTATCGATACTGTAACTAAAATTTGTTGTCAAATATTTATCACAGAGTTCTTTGAGATGACTAATTTGATAAAATTCTGCCAAATCGACCAAGGCAAAAATATTTTGTGCCGTAAATGAACATTCACCAGAATAAATAAATAAAAGAAATTCTTGAAAATCTTCAAAACTGTGATTCTTAATTTCGATTGGTTCATTTTTAAAATTCCATCGGTCCGAGAACATTGCTTTAAAAGTTTCCGAAATAATTATTAATCGATATTTGTGGGCATAAAGTTTCTGAAATAATTATATTTATTACTGTAGTCATTTTTACCAACATTATTTACCTTTCCTTTAATAACAAAAACAACATCAAAATATTCTGGATTCTGAGATTTAAAAACTTCGACAAATTTTATCTGAGCAGAATCGAGAAAATGTTGGGATTTCATTTTATCTCTCAATTTCTTTCTAGTTGCAAATGAAATTTATTAAAAATAATAAAATAGAGTACTGTTTTTGAGAAGACCAAAAACAATAAACAATTTTTTTATTTGAGAATGAACAATTTGTGAGTCTTTAAATTTTTTAGTTCATTTAAAGATGGCACAAAAGCAAACAATAAATTGAAAAGGAGTTATTGATTTTTATTTTGTTTTTGCAAAAACAAATTTTGTGGGCCTTGGAGAGTCGTCAACTTCCGCGGTCACTGGATTTGCGAACTTTGGGAAAATAACTACAGTTTTCTTCTTTCGGGAAGTTTTTTAATTAACAAAAATATTATTGGAAAAATTAGAACCGAAATATTAGCTGTAGTTCTTTATTATAAAATTGAATTTTTCGTCTTCAAGAGATTTTTGTTATATTTGCAAAATAAATAACCAATTTACAGAATATTTATAGAGTTAATTTATTATTATTATGCAAATTAAGGATACCAGTTTTTATCCATATTAACTCCACATGGACCATCAACATCACCTTCAAATTGATGAATGCTTGGTTGAGTCCATCCTCCAAATGTTTCAAAGCTATCAAAACTCTGAAATTACAGTATTCTTAATTATTGTATATTTATTATTAATTATTACTTGTTCACTGTTCCAATGTGCATACCAAAGAGGGATATGTGAAAGGGAAGCCCAATCAGATCCAACAATTTGATCCCAGTTGTTTTTGGATGTATAAATTCCAGCTTTTTTACCCATTGATTCTGCTTGTTCGATCATTTCTGTAATAAATGCTTGAGCAACAGATTTATCAGAAGGCCATTCTTGAACTTCAATATCCATCCAAATCATTCCAATTTCAGCTTGATCTGCTGCTAACTGATCCAAAACAGCTTTAACTTGATCTTTTGCCGATCCACAACCTTCCTTAAGGCATGGAAAAACATATCCATCAACATTTTGCCAACCAGCTGCTCGAGCATTTTTAATATTTTGAATTCCTTGCGAATCTGCTTCTCCTGTGGATGTCCAAACTCGTCCAATATAAAATGAAAAACCATTTTCAGACAAACATTTAAATCCATCAACATCAACAGCCTGAATTCCATCCCATCCAAGTGTGGCTTCAGTTAGAAGGAACCAACATGAAATGAAACAAACACAGTAGAAACAGTAACAATAATTCATCGTTTAACAATTTCAGTTTAAGAACACTGATATTTATTTGATCAAACGTTTTTCCTTTTTATACCCATTTTTAGAGTTCAACGAGAACCCCAATTGATTGCTTATTTATTCAAACAATGTTTTTTGCGACCCCCGGATTATTATTTGTATTTAAAAAAAATTAAATAGCAAACACATAAAGCAAAAAAACACGATTCTGTTCCTGAATTTGAGTATTGCAAAATGCGTCACATTTTTGATAACAAAAAACAGTTTAAATGTTTACATTGAACATGTAATTTGAAAAAAACATAACTGTGTTTACATGTTATGTTTTGATAATCCTGGGGGTCGCAAAAAAACATTGTTTGAATAAATAAGCGATCAATTGGGGCTCTTGTTGAACTCTGAAAATTGGTATAAAAGGCGAAAAGTTATAAACAACAAATTGTCAGTTTAAAAACAGCTGTAATTCATAAAATGGATTACTACTTTTGTACATAGGAGTAGGATGTTGTTTATTATGCATTGTCTTTCTTAAATTTATTTATCATTAGCCATTTATTAAAGATATTAGCACTTTTTATCACAAAAATTTACAGAACATAAACATAAAGCTATGATCATAGATAAAAACCTGATATGGATTGTTAAAAATTATTTCGTGGCTGATTTAATTAAATACACTTGGGTGGTTGAAACTTCAGATGTTTTATCACCAAATATCCGTGGACTCAAACGGTTCAAACGATAAAATGAAAATAATTCTTTTCTTAATGGTTTTCTGAAATCAAAGAAAGTATAAGATTAATATAACTGAGAAAATCATATAAATTTGTGTGTTTACGCTAAATGAAAATCATTTTTGGACTGAAAAAAGGAATAAGAAATATTAAAAAACTTACGAAACAACAAAAATCAATAAATTTGCAGAAAATATAAACAAATTTTCAAAAACCACAGTTAGGGCCTCGAAAATGAACGAAACTCGTTCAAAGTTATAAAAAATGAATTGCACCGTTAATGTAAATGATGTAATAATAGCTTGAATAAATAGTTTTTGTTCAACGGCAGAATTCATTATTTGAGATTGAGAATTTTGCTTTACTTGAACGCGATAAAAATATATGACTAACATACTAACAATAAAAGATGAAATTGCAACAACTTGAGCAGAAATAAAAAAAATTTTATGATCCAATTCTCCATTGTCTGGGCATATGGCTTCATCAAACATGGTGTCCACAAGGAAAGTACATTTATAATTTAAATATGTATCATAATTTAAGGCCAATGGATACACAAACATCCCAAACAGGATCAAAGGAAAATATTTTTTCCAAAATCTTTTATGTTTTTTATAAAATACTATTGCTGTTAATCGATTCAAACAAAGTATTAAAACCCAAATAATCAAAAAATGCCTTTTATATGTATATACAATGCTATGATACAACCATATCCACCAAAAGTATTCAAATCTGACACCACTTGGTTCAAACTTGAATATATGATCAGATATATTGTAAATAAATGTTTGACCCTCATCCAACATATCAAAGACAAAACCCAGCACCAACAAATAAAAATATAAAGTTTGAACGGTTTTATTCCTTTTAATAAAATTTGAAATAAAAAATATTAAAACAAAGATTTTAAATACCGTATAAAATTTATTCACATTGAGAATAATTACTCGAATATTATTTACTAAAAAAAATAAACAACAGTTTTAAATTAGGGTTCAAATTCCTTGCCCGTAATTGCCAACCCCGTATCCTTTGATGTTTTGCCGCCGAGCTAGCCGGCAGCAAAACATCAAGATGAAAATACACACCAAAAATAATGTAACTCCTAATGCTTTAACTTTTCTTTATCCAAAAAAAGAAAAGTTAAAGCATCTTTTTAAAGGACATTCAAAGAAGCGAAATTTGTCATACCTCCTGAATCGATGTCGACATTTTCAGTTGTTGTTCCATTTTCAACTGACATCCTTCCTTTCTGAAACAATTTCAAATAATTTTTGTATGACTAAAAAGTGAAAATAAGAGAATAACTAAAAATAAAAATATTCTTTTTTCATTCAAAAACCTCACAAGTTTTTTTAAAACTATGCTTTTATAAAATTTATAAAAAAACTGATCATCAGAGAAAAACAATTAATTTCGTCAAATCTGAAATGAAATTAAAACTTATTTTTCTTTGACATGTTTTTAATTTGAATACTTAAATATATAATTCAATAAACAGGAGATCGCTTTGAAGTGAATAAATAAATAAATTCAATAATTTTTAGTATAAATTAATAAAACATTTGTGTAGTGCTTTTTTACAGAGGTACGGTTGACATGTTGTTAACATTAAATGTAACTGAATAATAGTATTTTTTGTTAAAAACAATTCCAAATACATGTTTTATGAGGTCACGTTTTTAACATTTGAAATGAATTTCTTAATTGCATTTACAAACACTAGGTGCATGACCTTTACTTCATTGTTGTTTGCAAAGTATCACCGGCATGACCACCAAGATGCCGGTGGTGGCAATGTGCAGACACCACTTTACTTACAAATGTATAATTTAAGAGATATTTCTTAATTGAATGTCTATCATTTCTAAGTGTCCTGAATTATTAAAACCGCGGTGCAATTCATTTTTTTCCATTATAACAACAAAAGATTGTGGATAATAATCAATATCTTTCACTATTAATTGAACGACAGAAGAAGAAAAACCCCTTAAATAGCTAGTCTATAAACAATTTAAAGTTTCTAGGCCTACTATAAAAACACTTAAGGAAAGTCTTTTTTACAGGTTTCTCATTTTTGATGTTTATTTTATTTTGGGGCCAAACATACCTTAAAGCATAAAAAAAGACGAATCTCATCATTTTTCTTTCTCATAAAAAACATTGATTTAATTCATCCAACCTTTTCCAATGATTTGTTTTTATTCATTTATCTTTTTTTGCAATGACTTTGCTATTTTGTTTTTGAATATTTTAGATTTTTTGTATCAGCGGAAAAAAAGAAACGTCAAATTGGCCCCAGGACGACCCGAAGGGGAGTCTGGGGCAATTTGGGTTCAGTTCCCCACCTGCCACAGACCCCAAAACGTAAAACCCCTACTTTTCGGCTTCTCCTTTACTTTTTTACTATTTTTATGTTTGGACTACCTTTCCGGGCGTCTATTAATGTTGAAAAATAAAAAAAAAATTAAAAAAATCGGACCACTACAACGTCGTTTAGAAAGTTTTGTCACAAGAAATCTTGCTGATGTCTCTTCGCTTGTTCGTATGTCACAAGAAACTCATTTTTTTTTCGTGGTGGGAGTTTTTTTTTGGCGCGAAAAGAAAAGCTTTTGATTTCTTTTTTTGTTGCTGAGATTTAAAAAAAGCTTTTTTTGTTTATCTTTTAAAATTAATAATAAAAATTATTATTCAATCGCATTTTTTGGCCCGGGCCATAAAATGTCCGGCCCAAAAAAAGTTTTAAGTCCCGCAAAATTTTTTTTTTTACCACAAAAGTGAAGTTTTTTTCTTTTTTTGCAAATTTGACAGTGTGTAAAACGTTGGGTTCACATTTTATGGACCGGGTCAGGAAAAATCCGGCCCGCAAAAAATTAAAATTTGCCCGGTAATTTTTACATTATTTTAATTGTTCCCTTTAATTATTTTAAAATAAATTCAGATGAAAAAGCCCGAAGTAAAATCGGCCGGGTTGCATTTGTGGCCCACAGCACTAATAATACATTTTTGAATGCTGAATATAAATCTAGCAAAAAGTTATTTTTTTATGTTGATGATGTGTTTTTGAATGTTCAAAAATTATTTTTTGTTTCATTTTGTCCGCGGTTGTAAAAATATTTTTACCCATAATGTTTTCTTTGCAAGTAAAAATGTAATACTTTCTAATTTTGTTAGCTATGAATTATAATTATGTAAATTATTGATCGCTTAGTATTTGTTGTTCTTTTTTACGTAATATATAAATCTACGTTATAGCTCACAGCTCAGACAAGCTTTTAAACGCTCAGTCTATATTTTGTTTCCATTACGCAACTTTATGAGCTTATCTTAGACCTAAGATTTTATCTCAGACTTTATCTCAGTTTTATATAACAAAGCTGTGATTTATACCAACTTAGTCACGTTTTTCACAAGAGAATTTGTGACGCCTTTCAAGAATTTAAGGAGCAAACAAAATCGAACCATTTAAAAATGGGTATTATTATTGAATGTTATTGTTAACTAAATATCAAAGATATCAATAAAAGTCGGGAAATCGTACAAAAAACTTGCACATATACAAAGCTTATTTAATTTGGGCTGGAGTCAATAAAAGCAGTGAAATCAAAAACTCTGATGCCAATAAAAGTAGGGAAATCAAATGAGAAATTCAACAAATTTTCTAAATTTCAAAAACAGGTAATTTTAAAAAAGCAATTTAGAAAATTTGTTGAATTTCTCATTTGATTTCCCTACTTTTATTGGCATCAGAGTTTTTGATTTCACTGCTTTTATTGACTCCAGCCCAAATTAAATAAGCTTTGTATATGTGCAAGTTTTTTGTACGATTTGCAGTTCTATTTTTTGTGTTCTTTTGAAAAAAAGGGAAGAACAAAAAATTAAACTCCCGCGTTCGATGTTTTTTTGAAGGAAGCGAGTGTCACTCGCCGAGTGAAATTGAGAGAGCGATACTGATTTCACTCTCTCTCATTTTTTATCATAAAAAAATGACAAATTTTCATTTCTTTTATCCATCCTCAGCAAAAGATGGTTTTCTATCCTCTTTTATATAATTTTAACAATTTTTATTTTTCAAGCTATTAATTTTGTTTTGAATTTCTTGTTTTCCACATTGATTCTTCTTTGCGTGATGAGATACTATATTTCGTATTTGATGACGAAGTATGAAAAAAATGCATCGTTTTTTTAAGATTACAAATATTATATTTAAAAATTAAAAAACACAAAAGTATATTTCAAAAGAAGTTTTTTTTGTTGCTGAACACTTTCTTCTAGTACATTTATAATTTAAATATGTATCATAATTTAATGCCAACGGATACACAAGCATCCAAAACAGGATCAAAGGAAAATATGTTTTCCAAAATTTTTCGATTCAAACATAGTATTAAAACCCAAAAAATCAAAAATTGCCTTTTATATGTGTATATTATGCTATGATATAACCACACAGGTTGTTGAACTTGCAAGAAACTTACATAAAAATGAGAATTATCTGCACGTGCAGATAATTCTCATTTTCTTGCAGATTTTTTTCGTTTTTTGGATGATTATTCTCATTTTTTTTGAAAAAAATCAACAAAAAAATGAGAAAAATCTGCAAGAAATTATTTTTTGATTTTTAAATTAAACTCATGTCATACATCGATAAAAATCGAATATATCCAAAATTTATGCCAAGGATTTAATCACAGTGGGGACCAAGTTGACTTTTTTTCAAATTTTGTTGAAGACCCCAAATCAACAGTGGGGACCAAGTTGACTTTTTTTCAAATTTTGAAGGCCCCCAATCAACAGTGGGGACCAAGTTGACTTTTTTTCAAATTTTGTTGAAGACCCCAAATCAACAGTGGGGACCAAGTTGACTTTTTTTCAAATTTTGAAGGCCCCCAATCAACAGTGGGGACCAAGTTGACTTTTTTTCAAATTTTGAAGACCCCCCAATCAACAGTGGGGACCAAGTTGACTTTTTTTCAAATTTTGAAGACCCCCCAATCAACAGTGGGGACCAAGTTGACTTTTTTTCAGACCCCAAATCAACAGTGGGGACCAAGTTGACTTTTTTTCAAATTTTGAAGACCCCCCAATCAACAGTGGGGACCAAGTTGACTTTTTTTCGAATTTTGAAGACCCCCAATCAACAGTGGGGACCAAGTTGACTTTTTTTCGAATTTTGAAGACCCCCAATCAACAGTGGGGACCAAGTTGACTTTTTTTCGAATTTTGAAGACCCCCAATCAACAGTGGGGACCAAGTTCACTTTTTTTCGAATTTTGAAGACCCCCAATCAACAGTGGGGACCAAGTTGACTTTTTTTCAAATTTTGAAGACCCCCCAATCAACAGTGGGGACCAAGTTCACTTTTTTTCGAATTTTGAAGACCCCCAATCAACAGTGGGGACCAAGTTGACTTTTTTTCAAATTTTGAAGACCCCCAATCAACAGTGGGGACCAAGTTCACTTTTTTTCGAATTTTGAAGACCCCCAATCAACAGTGGGGACCAAGTTGACTTTTTTTCAAATTTTGAAGACCCCCAATCAACAGTGGGGACCAAGTTCACTTTTTTTCGAATTTTGAAGACCCCCAATCAACAGTGGGGACCAAGTTGACTTTTTTTCAAATTTTGGACAGAAACAGGGTCTCCAAAGTTCCAATTATCGATTTTATACCGTATAAATTATACGTTCCAAGACCGTGTACGCTAAAGTACAGTAATTTTTAAAAACTTTTGTGTTATAAACATTGATTTTATGTCCCTCTATCACTTTCTCAAGATTAAAAAATATAATAATTGTTCATTTCAGTTTAATAGCCAGGAACGGATGAAAAATACGACCCGTTCCATTTTACCCGTTCCAAGCATTTTTTTCTCGCGGTTGGATTACGGCAACTATATTTGCATCAGTTTTTGCCATGCTATTACGGTAATCTTTGAACTTTATGTTTACGAAAGTTTTTGGCTTTTGATATATGTGTGGGTTACGATACGCTGTGAGATTCAGTTAGCTTTTCTTGGAGTGTTTGAAGGTTTTTGGTGTCTTTGAGGTTTGATAGAAAGTGAGAAAATCTGTTTTTGTTGCAAATTTTAAACAGTTTTTTCCTTTATTTTTTTCAATACGGTTATAAATTTATTATCTTGTGGGTAAAGAAAGTATTTGATTTGAAGTCAAAAGATTACATGTTTTTATTTTTAACATAAGAGATACTATAATCTTCAGCGGCTAAAGGATTTAGCTGAAAGCATTAGCACAAAAGTTTTTTATTCAAACAACAACGAAGCAATTCTTACAGTAAATTCATTTTTTAATTGTTTGTTAATCGATTTTAATACAAAAATTGCAAAAAAAATTTGGCAAAAATTGCTTGAACCTTGATATTACGTCGACTCGATCGATTTTACGTCTTTTTTTTTACGGTCCCTTGAAAGACGTAAAATCGAGGTTCGATTACACAAAACAAGATGGCTTATAAGTATTATTAACCTGTTTTCCATCAACTTCAATGTCAGCAATGTAATTTTCGAATACTGTTGGAATATAAACATCGGGAAATTGATCTTTACTGAATACAACGAGAAGGCAGGTTTTACCACATGCCCCGTCATTCTACATTTAATGGTTCCAAAATTATATATTTAGCTAAACTTTGATACACATTTCTATTTAAAAACAAATTTCTTCAAAAAAGTTGTTTTGTTTGTTAATTAACAATTATTGATTATAATCAAATCATGATTATTGAATTTTTAATACAATTGACCTATTTATCTGCATCTATATAAATATTTGGTGCTGCCTGTTAATTTTAGTTTATTCATTTATATTTTTGGTTTTATTTGAGTCCTAATTTTTTCATCTCTTCTTTAGTCACCTGGTAACTCTTTCCAATTTTTTTAAATAAAAAATGATATCCTTTCTTTCCCTTCCATATCTTTTTCAAGAACGTTTTATTGAAATTGCCACAGATGAAATCTTTACCAATTTTTTGGAGGTATCTTCTTCAACCAAGAAACTTTGCAAAAAACGAAAAATTGTCCAAAATTTGGAATATTCTCCTTCAATTACAGTACCTAAAGAATTTGAAAATTTAATGCAGATTAATGATTTGCGAAATCTCAAAAAATTTATAAATCTCAAAATTATTAATGATTTTATAATTTCACCGTGTTCTTATCCTGATAACTCCCAAAAGCCGTATAAATTTGATGATTTTAAAATGATTCCTCGAACCTACAAAAGATTAGATTTTGTCAATGTTTTCTTTAAAAATATTTCGGATATAACAAATCTTATCGGTCCAAATCTTGTCAATTTTACATTTTTACCGAAAATAATGTCATTGGAATTTTCACCAAAGTGGGAAAAAGAGTTGAATGATTTATTTGCAGCTTTGGATAAAATTGAAGATGTTCGGTTCGTAAATTTTCATATCACCACTAAAAATGACGCTAGTTTTAGATTTATGCTTGGATTTAATCGTGATGAAACACCTGAAGAATTTAAAAAAATTGATGGAATAATCCAAAAATGGCGATCTCAACGTAACCATGAATCACGATATTCTTATTGGCATGTAACCTTGAAACATGGATTAAATGGAGTAATATTTAATTTTTTCTACAATTTTAATTAATAATGTACATATCCGCTTCTTTAGACCCTTGGAAAAAATTATCGTAAGATCAATAAAATAACTCCAATGGGGAGCGGGAAAACATGCTATAATTGTAATGATGAACGAGAGAAACATCGATTTAAAAATATTGTTCATCGAGTTTTTATTTCAAAGGATCTTTAATTTATTAAATTTTAAATGTTTGTTTTCATTTTTGTATTTTTTCCAAGCTTTATTGAAAGTTATACTCTCATTAATAAAATTTCAATTAGTTTTTGTTTTAAACTGTTTATCTAACAATTTTCTTTTCGTCGGTTGTCCCTAATTTTATGAATGAAAAAATAAAAACGTAACAAACCAACAAACATTCTCCATTTATTTGAGGGATGAATATTTAAAAAATAATTCAAAAATAGCAAATTAAAAAAGAAATTTTTTTTTAAAATTATGTTGATAAAATTTTGAAAATATCCCCACTGGGTTGCTGATAATTGTTTTTCATGACACAATAAGTTATTATTCCATGTTTTGCAAATGGTTTAATAAAATATGCCTTTGCATCGATTTTTTTTCAGATTACAAATTTAAAAAGTAACAGAGTAAAAGCATTTTCTCGGAATTTATCATACTTTTTTTGAATAAATTTGGCTTCAAGATGTTTCAGAATCCCCAAAATTTATGGTATCCGTAAATTTTTGTGGAGCAATGTACTTGTGTTATTTATTATTTTATGAAACTTATTTATTGCTGTTCTTTGTAATAAAAAGTAAAACTTTATTGAGAATCATGTCTTAATTATAAAATTAAAAATAGAAAACTCTGCAAAAAAAAGACTTTGATGTTTGTTCATTTACGAAATACAAATTTGAAAAAAGATAGACAAAAGCCGGAAGGCTTAAATTTGAACAAAATATATTCCCACATAATTTTCTGTGAAAGTAATTATCAGAACTTTTCGCGCGCTTAAATTGTCTATTTTGTTTATTACGACAAATTGACGTTGTAACAGTTTATTTTAACTCAAATAAAACGTGCTTTCTTTCTTCTTTTTTGTTACTGTACATTTATACAGTACATTATAATCCCCGAAAGAAAAATGAATTCAACTGTTGTTTTACAACCTGGGATTGATTTAAAAGAAATTTCAAGAATCACAGAATTCATTTTTTCAACATTTGGTCTTTTCTTGAATTTTTTGTTGTTTTACTTGATTTTGTACAAAACAAATGTTCATATAAAAGCATACAAAAAGATTTTACTTCAAAATTGTGTTATTGATATTATTTATAATTTAACTAATTTTGTTACTCAAACTGTAAGTTTTTCTATCTTTATTTTGAGTTTTGACTGTTAGAGGTTATGAGCTATAATCAGGGCAGATAATCAGCCACCGGGCTGAATAACAGCCCAAACTACCGTAACCTCGAGCTGTTGGTGGTGGTGAAAGTACTGTTTTAGATTGCATTCTTAATTTTTTAGGGAGTCGATTTCAAAGACGGCAACATCTTTCTCATAATTACTGATGCCTGGGGCATAATTCCTTATCCCTTTAATTGCATCCTACTTGGACAATGGGTTTTTGCGTTATTCTTTTGCGTCACAACTCTTCCAGTTCAATTCATTTTCCGATATTTTTTAATTGTTAAAAATCAAAAAATAACATCTAAACAATACATTTTAATGCTTCTTTCTTCTTTAATTCTTTCCCTTTCATACACAATTTTTGCAATGTTTTGTTTATGGCCCCATGAACCTGAATATTCAAAAAGGGCCAAACTTTTTAAAGCTGATCCATTCTATTACAAAGGAATCCCGAATTTCATAACAGCAGATATTCGAGAATGGCCACTTTTTGGAATTTACACATATTGCCCTATTTTAATTGGAATCTCTTATTCAGCTGTTGTTTGGACAAGTTATAAAGTTTGGAAATTTTTAAGAACAATTCGATCTCAAATTTCATCTATTGCATTAGATGTCAATTCACAAATAACAAAAACTTTAATAATGCAGGTAATCCTTATCAATTTTTGCACTTCTTTGAATTTTAATTCTCATCAAATTCAGGCAATTACCCCTCTGTTAATTTCATTTTTTCCAATTATTGTTGCTGTTACAATGACCTTCCTTCGAGCATCAATAAATGGACTTGGAATAATTCTTTCTATTTTTTATTCTTGGATTCCAATTGGAAATTCATTGGTTACAATTTTAGCAGTAAAATGTTATCGAAATGCTGTTTTTTCGATTTTTACGAAATTCCCTGATAAAAAACCTTTCGTCTTTTCAAATACTGTTAGCACTGCTTTTTAATTTTTTCTATAATATTTGTAAGTCGTAATAAAAAAAATTTTAAATGATAAATGTAAAATTTTTTATAACATTTTGAAATTCTAAAAAAAATTGAAAGAGGAAAGTTAGAAATGTGATTAAAACCCAGTGTCTCCATCGTTCCGTTCCTGTTCCGGAACGGGAAGTGTACCCTTTCATATTTTAAGAACGGAACGGACTGAACGGCAAGGCCGTAGAGAGTGAAGGGGCATTTGGGTCACGTGCCCCCTCCCCCAAATCGAGAAAATCGTTTGACCTCATATTGCTTTTCAGGTTCAAATAGAAACCTGATCATTTAAAATTTTGGCATTTACGAAAACCAAAAATTAGCACAACAACGGGAACGGAATGGGAACGTATACCCGTTGCGTTCCTGCCGTGAGGAACGGAACGGAGGAAACGGGTTGAATAAAAAAATAGAACAGAACGGATAAAGCTGGAGAAGGAGCGGAACGAAATACGTTCCGAAAACGTGGAACTTTGGAGACACTGATTAGAGCTCTTAATCAACTCCTCCAAAATCGCTTGATTCAGATGTGATTTGGAATCTATTTACAAAGGCTTTATAATTTGGTTGAAGACGGTATGAAAACACAAAAAAAAGCATCATCAAATTAGTAATATCTACAAAATCTGAAAAAGAGGATTAAGAATAAGTGTTCATATACCTTTTTGCTCACCACCCCCGTAAGAATATAGAAGAGCGAATACAAAGAATGTTTTGAATCCAGAAAACTTTTTCTATTTAGAATTTGTAAAAATTGTGTCATTAGATTTGTCTTGATGCGCAGATTATAAATACATCGAAATTTAATCAATTCTGAAGCTTATGTCATCAAAAAAAGTAAAAGTAAAAACTTTAAAATGCCAAAAGCAACTTCAGAATCATCGAAAAATGTGAAATTGCTTTTCAATTGTTAATTATGTAAAAAAAAAAAGTGTAAAACAAATATATATTTGTGATGTAAAAAATATGCAGATTTGTAGTGAATTCAGCAACAGACATTACTACACTTTAACAATGGAATTTTCTGGAGGATTTTCAAAAGAAGAAAATTGACGTTGCAAAATGTTGTCGATCCTGCCGTTTGTAAAAGGAATCAAATCTAAATATCCATAGCCTTCAGTGGTCTGCTCCAAAAATTTACCAAAATTTTTGATTAATTCTTTTGGCGTCGGTCTTTCACAGGGATCTTCTTTCCAACAATTTTCCATTATATTAAACCTAAAAACAACACAATTTGAAATGTTTATGTAAATAATTTACATTTCGTCAGAACAAAAACTGGGTTTTTGGAGTCGATTTCCGTTTTCCAAAAAGGGCAACAACTCAGTTACAGCGTCAAGACCTGCATACGGTTTCTCACCGAAACTATATCTGCAAAGACTTTCTTCGTTTTTAAGAATTTAAAAAATCAAATTCTTACATTTCAAACAATAGATTCCCGAATGTCCATCTATAATGTTTTTAAATGAAATTTAAAGAGTTCAAAAAAGCTTACATATCTGTTTTTAAACTAAATTTTTGATTTTTTATTGATTCTATTGCAAGCCAATTATCTTTAACTGTGATTGGAATAATATTTTCAAGGCTATTTTCTGTAATTGAAAAACCAAAATCTGAAACCTAATGAGCCGGTATTTATATATATATATAAATACAGTTTTTTCTGTTTTACATTTTTGCGACAAGAAAAATGTGGATATTTAATGTTAATAAAATTTTAAAAGAACATCATACTTTTGCATTATTTACAGCATCTATCAAAATATTTTCGCCTGTCAAATTTCGATGAATTATGAATTTTGAAGCCATAAATTGCTAAATTGTTAAAGGTTAAAATATGTTCTTTGGAGTAAAAAACTACCAGGGCATGAGAAATTTGCCAAACAAAAATAAAAAATTCTTTTTTGGTGTGATTTTCTTTATCTTTGGCGACTTTCTGAAAGACATGTTAATATAATAAAACATCAAACTAATTATTTAGAAAAGTAGTTCAAAAAAGTACTAGATTAAATTTTTTCTTCTTGATGAATGTCAAAAGATCAAGATTCGGACAAAATTCTAGAACCACACATGGTTGATCTCCAGAAGTTATACAACCAAACATTTTAATAATATTTATGCTTTCTTCATTTAATTCTTTCATCTTAAAAGTTATTGTATGTTGCATATTTTCTTTATCAGAAACTAACCACGCGTATTTCATTTAAAAAATTTTCCTGAAAAATTGTCATTAAATTGTTTTAATCTTGAAAAAGTTTGTACATATGCTGCGCTGATGATCACCTTGACGGGCGTCATAAATTTTAACAAAAAAAACATTTCAAAAATTTTTTTGCAGTTTTGGGTAATGTAATTACAAAATGCAAACTGCAGTGTATTTTTTGAGAAAATTGTTTAAGAAAGCAAAGTACTTTATTTCTTGAAGAAGCATTCTTATGTGGCATTTTGACGACGGCTTCAATATTACTTTGATAAGGCAAAAGTTTGTGATCACCAATGAAAACAGCACGAAAAATTTGTTCATGTTGACCAGCTGACAATTCATCTTTAATAATTAGTTGATCCCATGTAAGCTCAAACTTATCTTTTTTTGACAAAAACATTCCAAATTGTCCTGTAAAAATATTAAAATTTTGTTTTAAGCACGTGATAAATATTTTTTTACTTTTCATTAAATCTCGTTTAAGTGCGGCTTGTAATTGTTCCACGAAAGATTCCCTTTGTTTTCTTTTTCTTCTGTAAACAAAGATTCCAATGACACCAATAATCAAAGAGACAGCAACTGACGCACATAAGATAATGGTTAGAGTTTTATGTGATGTTCCTAAACAATTGTAAACCCAAATGTTTTATAATAATACTAATCAGGGATATATACACTATTAGTATTAATTAACGGTACCTGTTATATAAACAAATGTTGATGTCACAATTCCAGGTGACGTATCTGTCGTGTTAAATTCTGCAATAGTTGTAACAGAAGTTTTTTCATCATTATTTAATTTTGTTATAATGTCGTTTTCTGTTGTTTCATCAGGGATGGGCGGAAGAGTTGGAAAAGGATTATCATATTCAAATGGTTTAATAGGTATATATTGTGAATCAATGATACTTAAATGAAAATTTGCATCATATGATAAATGTTTTGTATAATAATCGTATGCCCGCAAATCATCAAGGTACATCCAGCCTTGTAAATTTTTGGCCCCTTTTACAGCAATGAAATTTGGTGTTGCATAACTTGCCAATATTATTATTGATAGAATGCCGATTCTGCTTTGTGTTAAAGTGTCACTCCATGGTATCAAGTTCAACCTGTCATTCAATGAATTAGAATCATCAAAAACGCCTCCTACAAATAATGTTATTCTTTCAAAACGACTTCTTCTGAAGTAAATCGGCTCATTTTACGTTTTTGTGCAAAATTTGGTATGCCATTTTAAAAGGGACACTGAAATTTACAGTATGAAAACTTTAGCCAGTTTAGTTGTGAAAAGCATGCGACAAAATATTAGAGCTTTATAAATGTTGCGAATGTGTTTATTCGATAAAGTTAGTGAAAAAATATTTAAAAATCATATTTGACACTTTCATTACGTTCTAATTGTTGCTGCATGCTTTTCGCAACTGAACAGGTGTCTCTTTAAAAATGTGCAATTCTTTTAATTCCTTCAGAAAACTGACAATAGTTTTATTTTTACATAAACGCGACTCGCTGAGTAATAAAACAAATGATTCTGCTGACCTAATTTATGAATAAAATCGGGTTTCATACTGTAAAGTGAAGAAATATCAACCAAAGATTTACTAATGAAAGTATTATTGGTGACCACTCTGATTCTAATATTTCTAATATTATTTGCATTGATATATGTTTGTAAGCCAGTTTTGATGGCTAATTCAATTCTTCCAAAAGTACTGCCTTCTGTTTCGTTAAGAAAATCCGACAAATCATAAACATACCAAGCGTGCAAAGTTTTTTCCTTAAACTTTTACATTCCTTTTACCAAAAAATTAAAATAAAATTTACCGGATTATCATTTGGTACTGTAATTAGTTCTTGGCAATCATCAACATCCACTTTCATGCATAATTGTTTATTATTTGAACACGGTAAAATACAATAAAATAAATAACTTAAGCAATCAAAATTTGCGATGCTTAATCCACTAGCATTTGGAATTTTTTTGTATTCATTTTCTAATATTTCTCCAGCATTGCTTTCGTTTCTTCCCAAAAGAATCACCGTGATTTTTATGCAAAAAGTTTTGATCATTTCTTCAAATTCCTAAAATTTGCAATTTCGAAATTTCAAAGCGGGAATTAAGGGGATAACCGTTATCCACAAATCTAAATCGTCGGATTAAGCCAAAATAACTTAATACCAATGTTTTTAGGACTTTTCAGCAACTACTGAACAAGTTTCAATTTTTTGGTACCCTTAGAAAATTTGCATATATGGCTTTTGACTAAAATAATCAAAAAATTAACACCTAGCTTCATCTTTTTTCTCCATGTTAGTTTAAACAGGAGAAAATTGTGTAATTTCGATACATCAAAAAGGCTCTTTCTCTTTTTGTTACCACCGTCAAAAGAAAAAACGGAAACAGACAAATGATTTCATTGCGTCAACAATGCTTAAAAACATAAGGGCTTATTAGGGTTGTGCATTTCTCTTTCCCCGGATCCCGGAAAATTAACACTCCTAATACTTACCGAATCTGGATTAAGAGGGATAATTCTGTTGGTTAACAAAAGTAGAGAATTATCTCTACACGAACAAAATTGTGACATTATTGCCTTTAAGAATTTTAAGTAATTATTATTATGCTGAGCATTTTGGTCATAAAGCTCATTGGAATATGAAGATGTAACATTTTTGTAGTTCATTGATTCAACAATAATTTGAAATCCATTTGATATTTTGCATTCATTGATTTCAATCTTGCAATCAATTGAACTCTCACAATCGGTGTTTAAATTGTCGTCCATTATAGCATATTTAAAGCTATTACAAAATTGTAAAATATATTTTAAAAAATTTTTGATACTTATATCAAATATTATTTTTGGTGTAACATTCTTCGAAAAATCAAAAATAATAAGGGTCTCACAAATATTTGGCTTTGGATTATCATGGTCGATATCAGAATCATATATATTTTTAAATTTCTCACATTTGGCTGGACAAGAATATGACGACAAAGTGTCTTTGAAATCTTAAGGTAAAAAAAAAGTAATTTTTAAAAAAAACAGAGGTATGAATTCTGGTTGATAATTATGATAGTTTTGTCTTAAGGAAATCACATACCTTGACACAAAAACAATAACACTATCATGGTTTTTAAATCGTTCATGCTGGAAGTTAAAATATTATAAAATAACGTTAAAAAATTACAGAATAATTTAAGATAATTTATAAAATGTTTTAAGACAATTAAAATAACAATCTCATTTGTATGCTGAAGAAAAGAACTGAAAGAATATAAAATAATCGTCTTTTTAACCTTTGAAAGAAATAACAGATTTTGAAACAGCTTTCTTTAATACGGTAACTTTTTAACAAAGAAAAGAAAGTGTTAAATCTTTCTAAAAAACCGAGACAATAAAATTTAAACTAAATTTTTTAAAAAAAGCTTAAAACTATCTCATCGGATTATAAAATTTTGAAAGAATTGTTTTCTTATCATTCAAAGACGTCCACAAAAAGAAAAATATATGCGCCCCGGTATTTTTTCTTTAACACAGTTAAATCCTTCTTCTTCAGTGACACGCGTGAGACACCCAAGAAATCGATGTGCTTTAAGTATCAGATTAGCAAAGCCTTTTTGACATCAAGAAAATATTTTTTCCTTTTTCATGTACACCAAATATAATATAACACGGCGGAATTTTTTCCCACTAAATCGGAAATAAGCGCTTTTTTTCGATCGGCGTTTACTCAGCCGCATTATAATATCAAGTATATTTCCAAACAAGATAATTCAAACTAGAATCATAGATATAAAAGTTGGGAACTTTTTAAAAAAGAAATTAAGTTAAAATATGCATTTTAAAAAAAGTTCTAACAAAAGTTAATTTTTGTAAAAAATTGAATCGTGCACCTTTGTCGAGGCATAACTGCGTTGCTATGCTTTCAATCAACATGAGTCAAACTAAAACTGTAGAAAACATGAGAAGATATTGGGAAAGTTTTATGCAAAAATATAAAAAACTAAAAAAGTTCTAATAAAAGTTTGAGCAAATTTTTTTCTATTTCAGAAAAATTCCGCCGTGCGTAATGTATTTCTGTAATTATTACATAATATACAATAATATATACGTCAAAAGAATACATAATATTAAATTTTGAAACAAATAACAAATTGAGAATAAAAAGTTTGCAATTTTCTTATTTATGGTATGATGATCGTATGATTTATTGTGTCAAATTTTTAAAAGTCATAAGGGGTATGCGTTTGGTTAACCGTTTGAAAGCCGGTAGTCCGGTAGTCGATAACAAACATTCTTTTATTAAAAAGCTAACGAGTTATTTCCTAATACAAATTGTTATCTTTGACTATGTCAAAAATGTTATTTTTTGTTAAAGCTTAATGTATATGTTTAACGCGTAATGTCAAACGTTGACAGAAATAAACAAGCAAAAACTGCGGACAATGACGTGGAATAAATGATTTGTTTTTTAACGGGTGTTGAAACCTCTTCATGGCTAATCAGGCAATTTTTTTCTTGACTGCGACAGTCGTTTTAAAGTTTGCCATAAAGACACAACGCACACCCCTTGCAAGTTGCAACCATAGAGTACATATATTTAAAAGGAAATTGAAAGATAAGCAAAATTGCCATATATGTGTGTGGTTCCAGCCCGGAAACTTTTTCGATTTCAGGATGAAATTACATGTGTCAACCGATAAAAAAATTGTTTATGTTTCATACTCCCTTTAAGTATTCTTATTAAAATGTTTAAGCGAATTGCCCATCATGATCTTGAGAAAATCCTTCAAAAAGTATTGTGAAAATTTTCAACAATTCATCTGCCGTTGGTCTTTCTAGTGGATTTTTTAACCAGCATTTTAACATAACTTCGTATCTAGAATTTGAGAAACTTAAAATTGTTAGTAACATTTGAAATTTTTTGAAACAAACATTTCATAGGGGCAAAAATCAGGTTTTGAAAGTATGTTATTTTTTTCCAAATATTCTATCAATTCACTTTCTGGAATATTTGCATACGGTGATTCACCAAAGCTGAACCTGTAAAAATACGAGGTTTCACTAAAAAATTAAAAAGCTATAAACTGACATTTCAAACAAAACAATGCCAAACGTCCATCTTAAATTGTATATATAATTATAAATTTAGGCAAATTTTTGAAAAACATTACATGTCTGTTTTAAAACTGAATTCGAAAATTTTCAATGATTCAATAGCCATCCATTTTATTGGCAGCTTAAATGCTTTTAGATCAGGATCTCTTTTGAAGTTCTCATTTACTTGAACAGATAAACCGAAATCAGTTATCTGAAATTGATAAAATAAAAATACATTTTCAAAAGAACTGTTTTTTCATATCCGACAATGCCCAAAAGTGAGGAAAATGAATTTCAGGGTAAGGGGCTGTCCCGATGTCACGTGACACAGGTGATGGGTGGGTGAGTTGTCACGCCGCTTTGATGTTTGTCGGCAAAAAGCTTTGATGCTGTGTCACCTAATGAGTGGGGGGTCAAAAACTCCAATTTTTGTGTCACGTGACATCGGAACCGGAAAAAGTAAAACCCGGTACGGTACGGTAAAACCCGGTACGGTACAAAATGGTAAAACCCGGTACGGTACGGTAAAACCCGGTACGGTACAAAATGGTAAAACCCGGTACGGTACATTTCCGGACTTAGAATATTTTTTTGGTTTTTTTTTTCAAATTATTCAAAAACGTACATTTCCGGACTTAGAATATTTTTTTGGTTTTTTTTTTCAAATTATTCAAAAACGTACATTTCCGGACTTAGAATATTTTTTGTTTTTTTAAATTTTTACAAAAACTTGCTTATACATATTTGACCATGAAAAAACTTTTCACTGTAAAAGTGGTTTAACTTTATTTTTTCAAAACTATTACTAAAACATCATAAAATAAAAAAACATCAAACAACAAAAGAAAACTTCGAACTTAACAAAAGATAATTATCAGCTAAACCTTTACTCGTCTTATCTGAGAAGATTTTAATTTTGGCAGTTCTTTAACGAAATAATAGATTCCATTAATTATTCCTTCTTGTTGAACCATCTTTTTGATTGCAGTTCTTAATGGCAAAAGCAAAGGTTCTTTCAATCCGTCATAAAGAATCCATCCATTCTTCGATGGAATAAGAGCTGCGAAATGCCCAGGCTTGGCAAATGAAATGATTCCCAATTTATATTTGATAATTTGATTATGATTAAGGACCTTAAAAAAGTTTTTTGATTATACATTTACAAACACAAATCAGTTACATCTACTTCCAATGGCAACTCTTCAATCTTTTCAGTAGTAAATTCTCGAAGAAATTGATACTGTAGAACCTGCAGTGGAAGAACCCATGGAATTTCATTAACATATCTTTTATCAAAAGTTTCCAATTGTGATCCACAGCACATTTTGCGAATGGTAAAGCTTTCTGGTTGCAGTGCTTCATTTATTGTAAAGTTGATATCTTGGACGATTCTAAAATAATCATGGTTGGCTTGCATTTAATTATAATTAAAAAACCTATTGAAGTAAAGGCAATCATCTGGAGGAGTAACACCATGTTCCTGGCACTGATTACAGACATAATTTGCACAAGCCGAATATCGCTCTTTAAATTTTTCAAGCACAATAATGCTTTCAAATCCTTCCAAATCATATTGTTTCTAAAACGTTTTAACATAATTAAAGGAAAAGATGCGGTAAATACGAACCTCGTAAACCTTTTTTAAAAAAACATGCTTGGCATCTTCCAAATCTTTTTGACTTATTGTATTAGTTGCCATAAAAGCCTGAAGTGCATCTTCAAAAATATTTTTGCTGTCATATCGATCAATAGCACTAAATTAACAACATTTTATAAGAAAATTGTCATTTGAGCTTACTTTGATAAAACTTCATCATTTTCTGAATTGTATATTTTGCACGCATTCATTAAGCCATCAATTGGGCATGTATTTGAAAATCTACATTTGTGGAGATTGCAATGATCAACCATTAAAGGTAGCCCATTGGCACAAGTCCAACAATACCAATTTTCGTTAGAGATCGAAGAAACGGCGCCACATTTAAAAAATTTCCATTCTCGACATCCTGAGCATTCAACCATTGTATCATTTTTTAAGTTTTTATTGCGTTCTTCTGATAAAGTCATGCTGGGTCGTCGACAACAACAAAAAAGTTCCACAGTTCTTGTGCGAGATAAAGGTCGAGTTCCCTTTCTTTTCAATAACTGAAAAAAGGATTCAATAAAGCATAAAAGTGTTGAGCAAGCTTACAGTTTTCAAAAAATCAACGTCAACTTCATCTGGTGCATCAAAAGGTTCAATTTGAACAGGTACATGCAATAAATTTTCCTTCAAACTTTGATTAAACATTGAAAGCAGAATACATTTCTTGGGAAGATCATGACAATCAGTGTGCATCATAAGATTAACAGCAACATCTTCTCCTTGATCTCTTGCAACCATGGCACCATGCAAAAACAGCTCGTCTATGCAATTATTCGAAAATTTTTGAGCAGCCGCAATCACTTGAACCGTAGTTTTATCCATCCGAGTTACAATAAACAAGGCTTCATCAGTCGTGGATCCAAAACACGATTTTTCGATATCGAGAACAGGCAGAGGTTCTACGAAATTTCCTTTGAAGATACTTGAACAGACAGTTGTAAGATCAAAATTAACAGCATTGAACCATGCTCGGCATTCTGGTGGAATTTCAACGGTTTCCCGAGGTTGGTGATTCAAGGAATAAAATTCGACGACACTGAAATTATTGAAAATAAAGTTACTTAAAAAATTTTATATGCTTACTGTTGCTTGACATATTCTCGAATTCTTTTGATTGCACGTGAATGCTCTTGATCATTTTCAATCTTTGCAGCTTTTTGAGATGGAGATAAAATAACAGAATTTGATGAATTATTTGCAGTATCCCGATCTTTATTACGCCGTTTTGTTCCATCAGTTTTAGTAACCATTTTATCATCCCTATCAGATTCTTCCTGGCTTTCACGTGAGATATGTTTTCTTTGTCGGTTTTTTCTACCATGACGACCAACTTTCTTATTACGTTGACGTTTTTCATCTTTCATCGGATCTCCAACTATATCATTTGCAATGAGTCTTTCGCCCTTTACCTTCCTATAAAAAGAATGCAACATTAAAAAACGTTTAAAGAAATAAAAAGATTCAAAAAGCTTACTTTGCAGCCAAGATATGTAAACAAGTTGCCCGTCGACGACACGTACATTCATCATGACGAGGTGTTTTGCCGAGAGTTACTGTAGCCTTTCTATCTGTTGCTGCATCAACAATTGTAAAAACATTTTCTTCAATTTCGTAAATGCGGAAGCCATCCAAAGCAGAAACCAACAGAGCTTTGCGGACATCAATGTTTTGATCCCCTTCGAATACAGGGCCTTCTTGTTCCAGAATCCACTTATTAAATTCAGCAAAATCAGGTAAACTCATCAATTTTTCTTCTGGGACCTAAAAATTATGACTCAAATGGCTTACAACATAATACACAATATAATCTTACTTCAAAAGCATTGCCCTTCTTTTGTGACAACCATTTTCCACCATCTGCGCATAACAGTCGTAATCCAGCTCCATTTATTTCTTTCACCAATCTTTTTTAAAAATTTTAATCGTTCTTCCTGAAGGATTGAAATTTGTGCAATTTCTTCTTCAGAAAAGAATGCATTCAGCTTTCCTTCAGCAACGCTCACTAACACTTTCAACCTTAAACCGTTGGATAGAGTGGATTAAAAAAATATATGATACTCTTACACTTTTTCCGTTACTTTTGGTTTTTCCTTTTTGCTGATTTTTGGTTTTGGTGATGGGATTACTGTAGTTACTGAAACATGTAATTTAATAATAAAAATTTACTCCAAAAAACCTTAAATTGTTTACCATTTTGCATAGCTAAAGAAGCTTCTGTTGACCCAATTAGTCGACTTCCATATGCTTGCTCCGTTTGTTTCTTTTCTGCATCAAAGTGCACCGCCGCATCATTCCAGGCTTGAATGGCAGCTTCAGCAGCATTTTTTTGCTTTCTTTTTACTCGCGGTGAAGCAGGACGAGTTCCATATTCTTGACAATTTTGTTTTTCACACAAATCCTCGGATTCAAATTTCAATTTTGTTTTATTTTTTTGGCTTGAATTTGACGAAGAAACAGTTACAGTCTTGAATTTTGATGATGAAACAGTTTTCGATGTCGATTTATCGACGGTAACTGCAACACTTTTTGATGAACTTTTGGCTTGTTTAAAACATGATGAAGAAGATGAAACTGGAGTTGACTTAACAGGAACTTGTGCTTGGCCCGATAAACTTTGAGCTGGCTGATAAGCTAAGCAATCAGCTAATTCATCTTCATCTTCTGCTGCATAACACGTTGCCATTTTTCTATTTTTTCTAAAATTATCAATTTATTTGTCAAAAAATAAAAACAAAAAAACACTGCTCTTTTTTGAAAGAAAAACTAATTTATTTAGAACTGTCAGTTAGCGATGGCACCAAAAATGTAATCCTGTAACTTTCTTTCATTTTTTTCCTTTTTCAATTGCCGTTTTTTTGAATGCTTTACTGTTTTCTTTGATGTCAACGCACCTGGTGAACCGCCAATCCCGCGTAAAATGCTCCTTTGATGCTGTCTCTTCTTTTTTGTGATTAGTTTTTTTAATTTATTCATCAATGCATTTTTTGTCTTTTTCGCTTTTTTAAATAACTTTGATTTAAGACATTTATTCATTCAAAACTACAAAGATAAAATTTTCTTTAAAAACGAAGAATAAGCACATAAAAAATTTAAATAATTGATACGGAACGCAATATAACGTGATAAAAAGGATTATTTTTGAGTTTTTAAAGCAAGTGACCAAACATCAAATAAGAAAAAAGAAATATTAATTCCAGGAGAATTGCTAGAAACAATCCAGAACAATGCTAAAGCATCTTTCTTGAAGACGACATCAACAAATGTGTAAAAAAAATAATGATTGCGATCAATTCCGTAAACGCTCTAAAAGTTTTAAACTTCGAATAGTAATTTTTGGCATTTTTAATAAGCTTACCAAATATTCTTCAATGAATTGAACTTTGCAGGAGCGAACACATAAAAATTTAATTAATTTGGTCAAGTAATAAATTGACATGATGAAAAGCAAAACTAATGTATACCACAAAATAAGAAACATTTTTTCGTACATTGCATTATATGGCAAAATACATTGTGAAGTCCATTTCATCGGCTTTCCGGATACTTCATCCCAACGGGTAAAATCACAGTAATATAAGCGAGAAAAAAATCCAGTTGTTTCCCATTTTTTGTTTTGAAATAAAATTAAAGTCATTTCAATTCCAAAAAAATTCATGGAAGTCTGAGAAAACCAATTTAGCATAAAGATAAGAATGCCAATAACACCAACATTAGAAATTTTATAAAAGCAATAGCAAACGGCTAAACTATTGTTTGGATTAATAATATCTAAAAACCAAAATTTATGTCCATTACAACTATGATCACAAATAAATCTTACAAAAAGTTCCATTTTCTCTTTTATTTGCTTTAAATTTCATCAAAGATAAAAAGCTTTTGGCACAATTGTCAACACCATCGCTTTCATTACATTTTCCATTAAGATAATTGGCCCATGATTGAACATAAATTCCACTTTTCCAATGATTGCTTTTCCATAACCAAAAAGGAATACAACAAATAAGAGATTGAAGCAGAAAAAATAAAGGAACAAAATAATAAACATTTGTTTGAATTTCTCTGTCAACAACCGGAAAATGAGATTGATTCGGGCTAACAAAATATAAATCTTGTACATAGCCTAAATCATGGTGTCATTACTGTCGTTTTTATATATTAGAGCTTACAAAGATTGACAATGAAATCATTCCAAATATCCATATCATATGCATTTTCGAGGCATAAAAAAATATCTTGAGCATAAAAACGAAACAAAATCGTAGTTGAAAAGGTTAAAAGTAATAAAGATACGAATCCATGCAAAAAACCGTCAACGTGATCATCAACAATTGAATTCTTACTATATTTATATAAACGATATGCAAAATTATACAAGCCCATTTCGATTTAGAAAATCAAAAGAACAGCACAAAAAAATGCAAGGACTGAAAAAAAACTGCGCAAAAAACTACAACATTTTTTTTCAGTGTGTCATCACTTTTATTCATTTTTGTTCTTTTAATAAAGCAAAAAAGTAGTTGCGAATAGAAATAGAAAAACATCTGTCCTTAACAGTTTTAAACTTTGAATAAAAAAATAATAAAATACCGTAACACAAATGTTATGCACATGTGATATAATTGAAAAGTTTTTTCATGGTCAAATATGTATAAGCAAGTTTTTGAATAATTTGAAAAAAAAACCAAAAAAATATTCTAAGTCCGGAAATGTACGTTTTTGAATAATTTGAAAAAAAACCAAAAAAATATTCTAAGTCCGGAAATGTACCGTACCGGGTTTTACCATTTTGTACCGTACCGGGTTTTACCGTACCGTACCGGGTTTTACCATTTTGTACCGTACCGGGTTTTACCGTACCGTACCGGGTTTTACTGAGACCCCATCGGAACAGCCCCTAAACATACTTTGGCATTTTTTTGTGCGTTGATTAAAATGTTTCTTGCTGCTAAATCTCGGTGAATAATTTCTTTTGTCGTTAAGAATTGCTAAATTCAGCATAATAAAGAAAAGATTAATAAAAAGTTAAACAAATATTTACCAATCCTTCAGTAATTTGTATAATGAATCGAAAAAATGTGTCATGTTTCTCTAAATCAATTCTTTTTAGCTAAAAAAGTTTTTTTATGGCAATTATTATAATAATAAGGCCAACATTCTTAACATATTTTAACAAATCCAAATTTTCGCAAAATTCTAGAACTAAGCACATTTGATCTCCAGCAGTAATACAACCATGCATCTTAATAATATTGTGTTGACCGCTTATTTGTTTCATCTGTAAATTATCTGTCAAAGTAAATTTGTTGAATATTTGATAAAAAGTAAACAATTTATAAAAAATATTTTTGCTAACCTAAAAAACTTACCAAATTTATTTCTTTTAAAAACTGTTCCTGAAAAACGGATGATTAAATAAAATTTTCGAGAATAAATTTTACTTTTATTTCATCAGCAGCTAATTTACTCGGCATTTTTATGGCGACCTCAAAATCTGGTTCTCCAAGAACAATATTACGAAGTGATCCCAGTAGTATTTGACCATAGGCACCACATCCGATTTCATTTTTAATAGTTATTTGATCCCATCCAAGTTGCCATCTATCATATACTAAAACGAGATAAAAAACATGTCTTTTGAGGTTTATTTTTGGTTTGCTCAACCTTTTTTTACAAAAAAAGGAATTTATAAATGAAAAAAATAGGAAAATTCTGATATCGGACGATACAGTTTCACCGATACCCAATAATTGTGTAGTAAATTCAAGTTGATCATTTTACCTTTTGTAAATTGCATTAAAAACTGATTCCTGCGCTGAACTTGTATTCTTCTTCTCCAGAAAATAATTAAACTCAGGATAATAACAATAATTATGATTCCTCCAACCGATCCAAAAATTATTACAATTGTATGATTTGTGGATGTACCTTTAAAAAGTATAAAATTTAGTAATGAAAAGCTTTTTGCTTAAAAATCTAATAACTGGCACGGGGGTAGCTTGTTGGCTTAATCAAAAGGTCCTATGTTGGTTTTTGCTATATCTGAAATTCTCATGGAATTCTGTGGAATTTCCAATGTCAGAATAAAGTAACTGGATAGAATTTCAGCGATTTCAATTGAAAGGTTTGTTCGGTTCAATCCTTCACCAGAGTGAGCATGTATATTTTTTTAATCAACGAAGATTCGTTGGCTCCAAACAGAACTTTTCGTGAACAAACTGATAACTAGTTCATACCTTTGTTTTCAACAATATCCGTGCTTTGTGTCGACGAACTTGTGATCCAAGAACCAGAAGTTGAAGTTGAAGTTGTTGGAAATCGATATTTTGTAGAAATAAAAGTACTAGATGTAAGCATTTTTGCTGTCGTCGAGAGAAATTTATCATCTTTTATAATTGGAACAACCGTAACGATATCAGACCAATTTAAAGGAGAAATATGAAAATTTGTAGTATTTTTGAACTTTGCAGAATTGTATTGGTATGCATCAGGATCATAAACATACATTTGTGCAAATAGTTTTTGATCATTTTTAAATGTAATTAAATCCGGTGTCCCAAAGTCTGTTAAAATAATTACAGACAAAATTCCAATTTTTGTATTTGTTAAAGCTGCGCTCCAGGGTATTAAACTTAGTCTTGTATAAATAACACTTGGATCATCCCCATCCTCTGTAAACCAATGTTAATATAGCAAAAAAGGATAGGGTAGTTTTAACTCTTAAAAGAAAACAGGATTGTCTAAAATCATGTGACTAAAAAATTTTAGTTTTATATTCTTTAAATAAAATAAATCTTTGACTAAATATCAATGCCCTTTTTTAAACATGTCAAAAGTGCACTCCATCAATGTCCACTTGGTCGCAGAATTTTTGTACAATCCTGAAGAACAAATATGCAAAAACTACATACCACCTAACACATACTCAACTTGACAATCTGGTTTTCCAATGCTTGTAAAGTTTTCGCAAGCTCGTTTTATTTTGTCATTAAAATCGTACGAAATAAACCAAAATCTATAACTTTGAACACCATATGTTTTGATGTAATTCTTCATTCCTTGTACCATATTCATAACAACTTGTTCAAAATGATCAAGTCCTGGCTCTGTGAAGCCTAAAACGATCCAAATGTGCAATGTAAGTTCCTGTAACTGTTAAATTCAGGTAAATTTTTAAAAAAAGTTTATACTGGATTTTTATTTGGAGTTAATATTGAAAAGAAATGGCAGTCGTCAAGATCCAAATGAACACATTCGGTTACGGTATCTGAACATGGCAAAATACAGTACAACAAATAATTTAAGCAATCAAAATTTGTAAAACTGAAAGTGTTAACATTTGGAAAATTTGCATACGCATTTTCCATGTCTGCCGTGGCATTTGTATCATTTCTTCCCAAAAGTATTACTGTCAAATTTGTGTTTATGTTTTCAATCCATTTATCCTAAATTTTAAATAAATATATTTTATGTTTATAAACATATGAAGCTTCGACCAAATTTACATCGTTTTATACATTCCCCTTAGTCTTCCCTTTTTTGGATGAAAATGTCCTCTAATTTTGATTAATTTTATCCCTAATATACAGTTTAAATAATGTTCTGTGATAGTCATGTATTAATTAAATCAAAAACTTTTTCAATAAGGACCAAGATTAGCATTATCATGCTCGACACGTCATGTTTTTTTCAAACTCCGCACGTGTTGAAATTGCTAGAAAAAATTGCAATCAATCGCTATGAGACCCAAAAACGTTCAAAATTTCCCCCTGTTTTTGTGACTAATATATCTAAATTTTATTATTTCTGTATCCTATCATTGTTTTTAGGTAATATGGAGGGATTTTGTGATATTTTAAGTTAGAGCGATTTGCCAGCCCGATGAAGCTGTTTTTTGGCAAATGGGTTTGTAAAATGCTAATTCGCCTCGAACGTGCTGTGATTCAGGATGATTAAATTTACTCATTTTCGGCATATTTTTTCACTTACAGGCCCAAAGATATAATATGTAGAAGACTCAACTTATTTGAACTTAATATTAGCTCGAAATACAGTATTCTGGCAATACTGTAGTTCAACATTACTGGCTTTTTTAAACAATTTTATGGCGATGAGTACGTGCCCTGAATGAAAGTGTGTGTTAGAGTTGTTGCTTTTTTCGTGTAAAGAAGGAGTAAAAATCAATATTATATATTTATATTTGTCTTATATATATTTGTCTTACATTATCGATGCCCATGAAAACTATTCTGTTTGTAAGAAGCAAAACTGAATTATTTTCACATGAGTTCATTGTTGATAAAGCAGCATTCAAAAATTCAAAATATGATTTCGTCAAATTTGAATCGTTGTCACATTCATCATCTGAATATAATAACATTGTATTATCGTAATTCATGTGAAGTATATTTTCTTCGCATCCATTTTGTTCATCACAATCTTTGATCGCTAAACTGCATAACTCTCTATTTTTACAAGCATAATAATTTTCATCCATTATTGTATATTTGAATTTGTGACAAAATTGATTTACAAAAATTAAAAATTTTTTGATGGTGATTTCAAATACATCTGAAGATGTAGCATTCTGTGACAAATCAAATATTATCAAAGTTTCACAATCCCCCAAAGTTTTTATTGTTTCATTATTCGCAGATGAAATTTCTTGTTCATTATTCCAACGTTTTGTAATAACATGTTGATGTTGTCCATTAGAGTAACTTAAACTTGCAACTAAAGTTTATCATATGAAAGAATATTTTTACACATCCTTTTCATCAAAACTTACCACATACAATAATGATAAATGTTTCAACTACAAAATTTTTCATTTTTTAAAAGAAATTTTGTTGATTCACTGAAAATATCATAAAACCTTGGATTGAATAATGAAATTTTTACAAGTGTTCAAAAATATTTTTCTAAAAGTATTATTGATTAGAGGTCGAAAAAATGCATCACATTGTCTTACACACCTTTTTTCGAAATGCACGTTTTTAATTTTCAAATAAAGCTGCTTAAAGGAAGAAAGTGCGAAAAATGTGTATGTTAAATACTTTAAAACATGGGCTTAACATTAAAATTTTGTCAAGTTTTCTCTCTTTTTTCTCTTTGGTTTAAGCTGCATTATGTGTTGCCTTGAAATTTTGGTTTTCAATATTGTACTCATTTTATCCGATCCCCTTTCTTATGGAGCCTGTAATTCACACAAAACAAAAATATGATTTGATGAAAAAAACTAATAATGCATCAGATGATTTGAGAAAGGGCAAATTTGTACTATGGCGATGGTATAAAGAGAAGAAAAAGCTTTTATTGAATGTGTTTACAAAATTTAATTTTTTGGAGTTTAAAAAACATTTGGCATTTAATTAACAGGTTGAACGATGCTGCTGACTTGATTCCGTTTGCTTCCAAATAAATACAATACATGTTGTCGAAGAAGATTATTTGTTGCAAAAAGAAACCAAACAGGTGCCAATGTACTGATATCAGCTAAGACATATTGAGTGCTAACAACAAAATTAAGAAATGTTGCACGATCAATTGCAAGCAAGTACTAATACAAGAAAAGGAAATATTAAATGAATAAACCTATTTATTATTTACCTGTTGAATGCAGCTCAAAACTTCCGTCAAAAATACCATCATACTGTAAACAATCATCATTGATTCTTGAGATGATATTTTTTTCATTGCTGAATTAACAGAAAAATATCGCCATTTTATTATTTTGAAAATAACAAATAAATTTAAAATCAATGAAATCGAAGCTGTTATTGAAATTTCGATAAACAAATTTCGAGTTAGCAACATCCAAGGTGCAAAATTTGTAATTGTTGCACCAATATAAACAATATAAATTCCCATTGGTTTATTTTTAATTTCCACAAATGGAAATGTCCATACAAAGAAAATTGGTGTTATAAGGCAGAATCCCAAAACATATTTTAGGGAAACTTTCCAAAATTGTGCATTTTTATTTTTAAGCAAAAATGTTGTTGCTCGATTAAAACAAATTATCATACTGTAGATATGATTTGCCCCAGCCGTGTAATACATAATGGTATAAACAATTGGATACAAAAAGCTTTCAGTTGGCCAAGACTCCAGAAAAGAACGAATTGCAACAATTGTTGTCAATCGATAAACAATGTAATACGAGATTGTATGAAAAATATAATTAATTGCAGAAAATCCAAAAATCCGATAAAAAGGATTTGAAAAATTGTGTTTTATTGAACTCCAAAAAATTACATATAGCACGATAAAATACAGTATCAGTGATGGAATAATGTAAAACAAAGATAATACATGTTTTAATTCCGCAATAGATGTCGTCATGTTGTTATAATTTGACCAAAAAAATTGATGTGGGTCAAATTTAGCACTCAAAAAACCAGTCCTGTTACACTTTAAACACCCTAATAAAAAGACAGTTCTTGAAAACTGTTTTTCTCAACTATGAATAATTTATTTATTTTATTCTTTTAATAGTGTAAATTGAGGGGGGAAAAGTTATTATACATGACAGGTGGTTTTTAATAAAGAGACAACCTTTTTAAAACATATTATTATTATTAACTTTGACTTTTGAATATTTAAACCAGTGACAGGCTATAAAGTTAAAACATTTTTTTAATAAGTATTGCTGTATTTCACAGGTGTTTACAAAAGAAATTTATTTAGTTTTATTAAAAAATAAAAAAAATTCAATTATTAAAAAATGCAAAAGTGTAAATTAATTGAGGAGCATTTATAATCTGAAATCTTTGATATTTACTGGTGTAAATCGGCACCCCTTCGTTTTACCAAAAATGTAACTCTTACATTCTTTTGTCGATTATATCGATCATAAAGTTTTATCCATGCCCTTGATGACTCGGTTGTTTGATTAGGAAATCGAATTGCAGGAGGTCGATGCTTAAGGGACCAAGATTTTAACAACTTATCTGTATGATTTTGAAGTTGTGCAGTAAATTCTGGGGAAAATTCTCTTCCACTTACAATTTCAAATTCAACATTTTTGTGCTTCTAAAAATTGCTGTAGTTGTTAAAATTTGTACAAAAATGGAAAAAAAAGTTAATTTACTTTGACAAAATTGAAGAAGATTTTGAGATTAAAAGTTTCATCAAAATCCATTACAACAAATTTTTCTAATTTAGATAGTCGAAGATTTTTCATGCTTGTTTTTGACAAAAATGATGGAATTATTTTATTTGCACTAAACATATTTTGATTATTATTATTTGCAAAAATATGACAATATACTAGAGCTCTTCAAAATGGATATTTCGACTTCATGGTATACGGTAATACTTACAAAACAATATCTTCAATTTTTGGAAGACATTTAAGAATTGCTTCTAATGAAATAATTGTCTCTTCTCCATTTTGATCAAATATTACAACATTAGTTTGACTAAATTTCAAAGACTTAACATTTCCAGATTCTGTTAAAAATTTGAAATCTTTAAATTTGATTCTTTCATTTTTTAACCACAGATATTGTATATTACAAAAGAAAATTTTTGAAAAAATTTCTGATAAAATTTGATTTGAATTACAATAAATAATTAATTCTTTTATAATCCATAAATTTGTTGGTAAAGATTTAAATGGGATTATCGCAGCTTCATGTCCATTCAACAATGAATAAGTTATATTTTCTTTGTAAATACAAAAATCTTTTATTAACAAGAATTGAAGATTTTTATGTTGAAAATATTTGCAAATTTTCATTAATTTAAAAGATGTCCTGGATGAAGCACTATTAGTTTTAAGTCGTTCAAGGACATCAGATGGAAAATCTGATTTTTGTGGATGAATTGGAATATTATTTCTATGAATATTATTATCTGGGCTTTCTATCACGAAAGGTGATTATTGTGACCTGGCTTTGGTGTAGAGAGAGAAGGGTTTTTGCGTCTGCTTTTTATTGAATGAAAACCGCGGAATAAATATATTTTGCGAAAGAAAGGAAAGGAGAGAAGGGAATAGTGTTTGGTGATGAATCACCCCCTTTTGGCAACACAGCGTTTGCCACACTCCCGCCAGAAAAAGTTAAACATGTAAAAATTAAGACAATCAAGGATTGAGTTTTACATAGTCAAATGGGGTAACAATGTAATAAAATAAGTTAACAATTTTACAATTTTCGCAGAACACAACTAAACTACTTTTACAACAATAACAAGGAAAGTCATACAATCAAAAACACAATAATAAGCAAATCCTAATTAAAAGTACAATAAATTTTTTTTTTACAATAGCAACAAAACTATGCTAAGTTTACGGTGGTTCTAAAACCAGAAAAATGCCAATGTTAATTTTGTTAATAAACACAAAAAACATTGAACAAGACTTTAAATAAAGTCACAAGTATTTATTGTTAGTAGGATAAATTGCTTTGTTATGATAACGCAACATATCAGTATGATTCCCTATGAAAAAAAAATAACAACGACAGATGTTATGATTCCGGTTGCGTCGGTTATTCATTCTTTTGAATCTTATTTTAAAAGATCAAAGTTCTTACCAATGATTCATTTTTTGCTGCGCAAAAAATAGCCACTTTATTTGCATCTTTCTTTTGTCTATCAGACAACCTTTTGCTAGCTGAACCAGATGTGCGTCTTAACGAAAAAAGCCAATGTCGAACCGAAAACAGGAACAAATTTCCTTAAATGTTAGTAACACAAATGTTAAAAAACAAAATATTTCGACAGAGGTGTAAGACGGAAAAATTGTTACAATCAAAAAAATGAGAAAAATAAACAATTTTAATCTCAAAAAATGCTAAATTTTAGCCTTAAAATGCCTATTTCTGTCTTTTAGCCTTACGGAAACCAAAGCCTGCATTTGACCATGCTCATTCAAAAGATGAGTCTTACGGAAATAGGATCAACGGGATTGATTGTAACCAAAAATTTTCAGCAGCGATAAATTGGAACAAAATCAGGAAAGATCATGGACCACCGAAATAATAATGATGCAAATAACCAAAAGTATTAAAATGTTGGCCAGACTGAATCAGATTGATGGTAATAAGAATATTGAGATAAATATTTTTGACTAATTTACAAAATAAACAGCCAATCGATAACAAATAAATTAAAAAATTAACAACAATAATTTTTTAAATTTTATCAACAATATCTTTTAACAATAGCAGAATACCCTATGAAGCCACGGCGACGTCGATTACTGAGCCCCCATATCACGAAAGGTGATTATTGTGACCTGGCTTTGGTGTAGAGAGAGAAGGGTTTTTGCGTCTGCTTTTTATTGAATGAAAACCGCGGAATAAATATATTTTGCGAAAGAAAGGAAAGGAGAGAAGGGAATAGTGTTTGGTGATGAATCACCCCCTTTTGGCAACACAGCGTTTGCCACACTTTCAATGTAATTATTGAAACAACATTTATCTTTTGAGAAACAATTAAGGAAGTTCAACATTTTCATAAAACAAATACTTTATTTTTCTTGAAAAGTGCTTTCCAAGAAAAAAAAACAAAATTGGTATATGCCTGTTGCAAAAAAAGATCCTTTATTTTTTAAACAATGTGTCTGCACAAGAGAAAAAAAGTTGGGATGTCACTATAAAATTTGATAACCGATAAATCTTATAGGCATTTATTGATTTAGACTAAGGATGGTCAAAGACCATGGATAAACAAGAAGGACAAGGTGTTGTTTTTTGGCCCTGGTTCTATTCTTGTTTTAACCCGTCAATCTTATTTTAAAATCCATCTTTATTAGTAGCCAGTAATCCTTTTTCGATTCTTTGAAAAACTTATCGTTGAAAAAATGGGATTGTCCTGCTTTTTTTAAATTGTACATTTCTACAAAAATTAAAGATTAAATTATTTTTTAAATTTTTGATATTGCAAAAAAGCTGCTTTTTTGAACTAAAAAAATCTACATTGTTTCCGCTTTTGTCTATTTTGCCTTTTAATTGCCAATTCAAAAAGGGTGCGTTTTTTGAATACAACTAATAAAAGTTTTTTCTTTCTGTCTTCTTCTTATCACTAAAATTGCTCAATTTCCATCATAACAAAAATTGTGAAAGTAGCAAAAAATTTGGAAGAACACGGTAGAAAAGTTTTAGGAAGAGAAAGAAGCTCCCTAGATATATGATGAATGATTCAAAAACATCCATCTTTAAAATACCGTATGTATATTACTTTTTACATTTTTCAAAATTATTCAAAACCTTGTGTTTGTTAATATTAATCGTGATCGATTGTTGTGAAAAATAATAAAGCAACACGTTTAGCAAAGCCGTTGTTGTGCGACATATTTATGCCAGCGAATTCGCGCCGCCGACGGCGACGGTGACGGCAGTGGCGGTATTTTGGTAAACTTCAAAAGACTTTGCCGCACATCAAAGGATGACGTCGACGGCGGCGGCGATGTTTTACAAAAAGCGAATACACTGATCTATGCCACTCTTTTTCTTTTAATTTTTCACTTTTTTTTGCAGGGATGAGAAATACTGCCGCGGCCACGTGTTTTTGCTGAAGTATTTCTCATGCCTGTTTTTTTGTGAAACAGTTTTTTTAGAAAAATATTTATTTTGTAGTGTTCTGATATGTTAGAAACAATGCCGATGCCAGAGCTGCCGACATAGAAAATTGAGATTCTGTTGGCATCATTTATTCTTTAATGATGAAGGACAAAACATATCTTTTAAAAATGTTTAAATCTTTTTTGGCGACGCCATTAAAATCAAAGCTTTGCAATCGCCACCGCCAGTATACGCTGATATACCGGCGCTATTTTAATGGAAATTTAAATGCACACAATGTTCCTCTTAAAAATTTTCGTCTTCTTAAGTCTTAATAAATTGCATATCTGGTAATTCTAGTGTGTTTAATCCTTTCAAAATATGCCAAAAATGAAAATTGCCAGAAAAGCTCTTCAGGCATCATTTCTAACGTCTTTTAAAAATTGAACTATGAAAATCCGCCTATAACCAAAAGATGTCAGCAGATTAAACACCGGCACGAGCTTTTCGAATTAATAAATAAAATAATCTGACAAATTAGTTTTAAACAAAAATATTTTGATGAGTTTATTCACCAAATGTCGGAATAATTTAATCACAATACTTTGATTATTTTCTGTATATTATTTTTTAAATAAATTTTTTGTCAAATCAATTTTGTCGTATGATTTTCATCTTTTGATACTGTCATTCTATATTTTTTTAGACAAGGCACGCACAAACACAAATATAATATAACGATAAGTTTCTTTAATGGTGGCGCCATAGATAATTAATACTTAAAAAAGCTACGTTAGCCCTAAACAATTTTTGCATACGTTTACAAGAGGGCGTGGAAATTTTATCTTTCACATCGATGATTAGATTTCACAAGCAAAAAAAGAGATAAGTATTATATCAAAAAATTGGACAAAAAACTGGTAGTCATTTCTGTTTGAGGATTCGACTGTTGTTCGGTTGATTATTCCCCGTAATTGCTTCCTTAAAAAATGAAATTATTTTTACTTGTCTTAATTTTATTTTCGGGTGTTAATTATGCAACATCCAAATCTGCCGTCTCACAGAATGCAGGTGTAACTGGGCGATACTGTACTAAAGGATCCTACAATATCAATACTGGACACTTATCAAATTATCAAGAAAGTCATTATTGTGGCTTACATCCAATTGGTATGTTTTAAGCTGTTTTTTATACTAACAATGTAATATGTAAAACATGCGGAATAAATTTTAAGGTTTTTGACAACCTTCTTTTTACAGTATTTAAAAATCTTACAAGGGAATGTATCATAGTGACATATGGGGATTTCAAAGGTATACCTTTGAAATCCCCACCGGTAAAAGGTGCTACCAATTCCACATATTGTAAAGTTTGAAAGAAATTTAAAATTTTCATTACAGTATTTTGTTAGCATAAAGCAAAATTAAAATTAAGTCCTACCCATGATTGATCTTCGGAGTAGGCATACCTTTGATCCTTTGCTGCCGGGAGCAAGATATCAAAGAATTTTTGCAAATTTCGGTGGAAGAACACACTTCAAATGTCATTGATTGAAATAAACTGAAACAATTAATATATACATTTTTTAATAGATGTTCCAATGTGCGTCAGCATTGCATATGCAAATAATATGACCGATATGGATTGTGATAATGCAGGTGGAATTTTTCCAACATGTACAACTACTGGATGTTATTACCAAGGAAATTTAAAAATTTGTTGTTGTGATACTGATGAATGTAATGACTGTAGTCAATATCCATCATGGTGCCTTAATCCTTTATCCGAATTAACCCCTACAACTACAACCACTACAACAACAACTACAGATACCAATAATAACAATGGTGGTGGAAATCAAACAGATCCAAATCCAAGTGATACGACAACAACAAAATCTTCTGCTTCTTTTTTAAAGATTTCTGTTAAAGTTTTCGTTTCAAGCTTTGTTGTTTTTTGTGTTGTTGGATTTTTATAAAGGTATGTAATTCTATAAATTCTTTTTGGATTTTTTATGTCTTTCTAATTTTCAATATGTAAAATAAAATGTTGACTCAAATTAAAAATTATCCCTTTTCTTAAAACACACCACATGTCCCTTTTTAAAAGGTGATTCAAAACAAAATGAAACACACCTCTTTAATTGTATTTTTTTCATTTTTGCCATGAGAGTTAATTACTTCAACATTACTTGTAAACCTGTCATTTGTTATTATTTTAATAAAAAAATGATCATCCAGAGCTTTTTTCATCTTTTGTTTTTTTTTTCAAAAAGACAGGAATAGTTTTTTCTTGCATTACTTTGAGTTGAAATAGAGAATTTGCTAAGGCGTCATTATATAAAGCATAATATGCTATTATATCAAACATATTTTTTTCATAATGTTTTTTATAAAGTAAATCATTGTGCTCACTTTTTAAAACATCTATGGTCTCCATATGTTTTTGACTCATTATAGCATTGTATTTGTTTTCATCAACACGAATGTAACTTTTACTCATTTTAAAAGTTGTGACGCGACTTAAATCAAGAGGGAGACTATCAAAAAGAAAGAGATCTTCCTGTTTGATTAAACACTCGCCGAGCATTTTTTGTTGTTTTGACACGTGAAATTCTTCTTAATGTTTTTGCGTGAGGCAAGAAACTTATTTTTCTTCTTTTTTGTAAAATAAATCAATGTTTTAAAATATTTTATAAATAATTTCAATTAACGTAGATAATTCTTCTTAAGTTGTTTTAAAAAGCAAGCTATCCATTCTGAAAAAACAATGTCATTTTGATTGTCTTATCAAACAACATTAATGATTAATCAGTTCAGAGACGTTTACACTGACTATCTTGGAGGTAAAACCGCTTTATCTTTGTTTTTTCTTTTTAAATTATTTTTCAGGTAGTCACTGGATAGCTATATTTGTACCAAACCCTGATTCCGTTGAATATTTTGATAGTTTTGGTTCCAATCCTCCTTTACCCCTGCAAACTTGGATGCAGAGATTTTTTAAAAAATGGGTTAATGTCAATCCTCTTCAATCCCTCACTTCAGAAACATGTGCTCAATATGGATTATTTTATTTATTCTTCCGATCACAAGGAAAAACACCTGAACAAATAATTAAACATCTGAAGAAACAAGTGGACGCGGATTCTAATTATATGATTTTGTCGTCGTAATCTTTTTCTTAAATGTTATGTAGATGAATAATAAAATAATATGAATCAAAATACTTTATTTTTCCGTTTTTTTATACATAACATTCTGTTGCAATCAAAAAAATCAGATTGAATTTTACGCAAATTTTAAGCCTTGGAATTTCTGATAAATTTTTTGAATTGTACTTAGGGGTGTCAAAACTAGGGATGCGGATGCGCCCAAAAATGTGAAAAACTCGGGCGCGCCGGCGCGGGCGCATTCCTTATTTTGCGCTCGGGCGCGCCCGCCATTTTACAAGGAGAAAAAACCCTTGCGCCCGCACCATCCCTAGTCAAAACACGAAATTTCCCGGGAAATTTCCCGTTTCAATTTATACACTGCATTGTTAGCAAGCCCATAGAAGAAAATCTTCAAGAATTTCATCTATAGACTCAAATTCAATTTCCTTTATTTGAAAATGGATTCCGATTTCTTTTTTTGTATCAATTTCTTGTTTTTTGTATTTTACTGTATCATTTTGAAAAAAATACATAAAAATATTTTTTTCCTCTATTTTGTATTTCCTTTTGTTTCCATTATCCTCTTTGGGAATGTTTACGAGCCTTTGTTTCTTAGGATAACAAAGACAGGATTTTAACGGTTAAAAATTAAACACATTTATCAAAAAATGACAATAATAGGGTGAAAAAAAGTCTCTCAAATATATTTAGAGACCGGCTGCTCATAGAAAAAAGTTCGTAAAAAAATAATTTTTTGCGTGATTTAGGTACTTTTTAACCTGATTAAGCCGAAAATAAAATCTAAAAAATTATTAAAAATCATTAACATGCCGAAAATAGCAATTAAAAAAAGTACAAAACAAAAATTTTTCGTCAAAAAAAATAAAAAAGGAACACTTTTTTGTGGTGAAAACTTTCGTGGTGCGTTCATTTTTGTCGAGAGAAAAATGTTTTTGCACTTTTTTTGCAACTTTTTTTTGCAATTTTGTAGAAATTTTAGCTCTGCGTTTGATGCTACATTTTTTCGCGCATTTTCGCGCAATTTTAACCTAGCGTACAAGTTGTATTTTTTAAAGGGCTATCTATTGATATGTGTCGCTAAATTTATATCGATTGATACAGCGGTCAAAACGCAGAAAAACACTTAAAAATGCAAATTTTAGATATTTGCTGCAGAAAAAACTTTTTTAAAAGTTGCATATTCGGAATCAGCGTAAAAAAATACGTCTGGTAGGTCAGATTATTAATCTTGAAAAAAAAGTATGCGCAATTTTGATTTTTTGATACTGTAACGAAGAAAAAAATGGAAAAAGAGAAAAGAAAAGAGTTCCCTGCCGGTCTCTAAATATATTTTTGTTTTTTTTAAATTTTTTAAAAGAAAACAAGGAAAGCATTGTTTGCGACAAAAAGGGATATTTCTCTTTCCAAAATTTTGTGAACTCGTATAAATTATTACCGACAGAAACAAAATGACAAAAGCCTACCCTTTCAAAAAATGATTTTTCCCGCCTTCATAAGTTTTTTAAAAGTTTTTGAATAATCCTGGCTTGCTAATATTCTTTTTTCATTGAATTTCAATTTAATTGTCCATTTTCCGTAACCTAATACAACGAGTGTTGAGGTCAAGTAAAATTGTAATTACGGAATCTGATTTTTTTATGTTTGTAATAATAATAAAACGCTGTTAACTTTTTAGTTTACAGACTATTTCTCAATATTTATTAACTTGTTTCCTGAAAAATGGTGGTAGAATTAATAGCAAAAGATAAAAATGAAAAGTTTCAATTTCAAGAAAGATGCAAATTGAAAATTGATTCTCTATCAAAATTATTACTCGTTGAACCATTTCTTGAAGGTGCGTTATTTATTTTTTTCTAAAATTACTGTAGTAATAATTCTAAAAATATTTTTAGAATTTAGAATGATTTCAGCCTTGTTTAAATGGCAATTTGTGGCAAAACACGTAAATTTTATTTTCATATTTTTGACAAATTTTTATTTGAATCGATTGTTTTAGAATATTTTGTTTATCGCAGCTGAAAAAACGGTTGATGATTTTGCGGTAATTTTTGATAGTTCAATGAAATGCTCTAAAATTTGTGGTATTCTTGCTCAAAAAGGAGTAAGGTTTTTGTGTGATAATTATTGGGACAAAACATTCACTATATTTATTTATAGGCAACTATCAGCAACAATGAATTGGTACAAAAACGGTTTTTAACTCCAATATTCACTGCATTTTCGAGCAAAATTGAATCAAGAATGACAAAAGTATTTTTTAAATGGATTGAACTTTTTGATGGTAATAAAAAAGAGGAATTAATTCAACATTTAAAAGACAATAAAATTTATGACTTATTTTTTTCAAAAAGTCAAAAGTAAGCATCCCGTTTTCACTGACAAATTAAAGAAACAATATTTTTTAAGAAAAAATCATGGAAAGCGAAAAGCAAAAGAATTTAGTTATCAGAAAGAAAACAGTAAACAGTCTGTTGCTTGGGACAAAGAATCAAACAATGGAAGAAATTTTGGCAAATCACAGCCCAATAATACAATTTTTTCAGATTTTTTCGTGTCAGGATTCTGGATTTCTGCGATTCAGAAGTCTGAAACTTTGACCGTGGTGAAAAAATCCAGTATTGCTTCGTTTTTTATAATTTCCCGGTTGTAAAGATTTTCGACCATGGGGAATCGAATGGCACTCTCGGTTTTTCGAAAAAAAACTTTTTTCGTGTCGAAATCGAAATTTTGATTTTTTGAACTTGAATTTAGAAGCCTCAAAGATGAAGCCGTAAGAATCGATGGAATCTTAAAAAAAAAGATTTTCTATTAGCAGCAATGTATATTAATTAATTATACATTTCAATGTATCTCATTGTATTTCTTTTTCCTCCATTTTCTCATATTAATTTATTATTATTATTAATGTTTTGTACATAGAAAATAAAGCAGCAATAATTTTTTAATATCCACATACATTGAAGGGGTATAAGAATAAGATTAATAAAAACCTTGTGCAAGAGCAAAAAAAAGTTCATCTATTATTTAAATGTGAAAAGCTTTATTTCTTTATTGCTTTTTTAATATGCATTATTGTTAATAATAATGATTTTCTATTTATTATAATACTGTAAGAAATTTACAGTTTTTTTGCATGTTTTGTTACATTTGTTTTATGTGATTACTGTCATTAAATATTTCCTAAAAATAATCGTTTTCTCCTTTTGTAAGTTTTTGCAGCATTTAACAATTTAATAAAGGTAGTTTTGAGATCAAGTTTGACAAAAAAATTACAAAAACATAATTTTAAACTGAAAAAAGCTTGGAGCACTCGAGATTCCCAGGAGGTCTCCCATCCAAGTACTAATCGAGCCCAGCAGTGCTTAACTAGCCAGATCGGACGGGATGGCGTGCTTTCACTGCGGTATGACCCCAAGCTTAAAAGCCTCTTCTTTTTTGTTCAACAGAAAAACGAAGAAGAAAAGTTGAAAAAAATGTAGGAATAAAAAAAGGAAAAGAAAAGGGTTGTTGTTGCAAATAATAAAAGAAAATATGGTTACTATAAATTTTAAAATTACGAAAAAAGGATAATAAAAATTAAATTATTAATAATATTATCATTAACAGCAAGAAATATTTAATGTTAATATAAAAGGCACATTTTCGAAGGAGAAAACTTGCAAACCTTTTTTTTGCCATTTCAAAGCAGTTTTTTTTAAGAGAGAGAGAAAGATCAATGTTTTTCTTTATTTCTCTTGCCAAAGAAAGAGAAAAAATGCATCTCGTTTTCTTTTCACTTTTTGTCTAGAATAATTATTTACTACTTTTTCTTTGGTTTAATTACCCATTAAAGTTTGAGGTAAAAATTCGGCGCCCGGACAAAATCTGTGGTGAATTTAAATAAATTTTGGAAAGCCATGCTTTTAAAGCAAGGCAAATAAACATAAATAAAAAGGTTCGAAAAGAACAGCAGTTTTAAAAAGGCATAAGTTTATGATTAAAACAAAAACAGAAATCAGTTTTGGGGAAAATTACTATTGGTAACTTTTATGAGCGTTTGTTTAAAAAGAAACCAATAAAAAAAGATTTTAATGGAAAAATTTCCCCCTTTTTAAAACTGTGCCTTGTTGATGCAACTAAAAAAATTACATTTTTTTGCTGTTTAATATCTTTTCTTCATTAAACATTTATCAATTTTTTGTTTTTTCACAATTAAATCTATAATAAATTTTTTTTAACGTGATTTTATTCTAAAATGCATATTTTTAGAATTTCTGCTAAAATATTTTGTAGAATATATGATGACTGTAATCACTTTTTTGATGGGGGTATTTTGTAAAAGCTGCGAAGGTCAAAGTGCTTTAGATTTAATCTTTGCAAAAAATTTCTAAGGTCCGATAAAAACATTTAGACAGAATTTTATCATCATTTTTAATGGCATTTTTCAAATGGAATTTGAACATTGTAAAATTTTTACATGATTTAGACCGTCAAAAATTAGATGTGTATCTTTTTAAGAGTAAAAACGATTGGTGAATTTTTTTGCGATTAATCTTTTTATATTTAGTAACAATTAATATATAATAAAATGTGAGATTATTGTTTCTAACTTTTTAGGCCAGTTTTCTGGATCCGGATTCGTTTTCTCCTTATAAAAAAAGCAAAATCATACATATTCTGATGTGCCATGACTAGTTACATGATTATCTCTTTTCCCAATTTTTTGGATTACATATGTAAATTTTTTAATTGATGCATCTTCCAAAATACAGTATTTTGGTCTTTTTAGGCCAGTTTTCTGGATCCGGATTCGTTTTCTCCTTATAAAAAAAGCAAAATCATACATATTCTGATGTGCCATGACTAGTTACATGATTATCTCTTTTCCCAATTTTTTTGGATTACGTATGTAAATTTTTTAATTGATGCATCTTCCAAAATACAGTATTTTGGTCTTTTTAGGCCAGTTTTCTGGATCCGGATTCGTTTTCTCCTTATAAAAAAAGCAAAATCATACATATTCTGATGTGCCATGACTAGTTACATGATTATCTCTTTTCCCAATTTTTTGGATTACGTATGTAAATTTTTTAATTGATGCATCTTCCAAAATACAGTATTTTGGTCTTTTTAGGCCAGTTTTCTGGATCCGGATTCGTTTTCTCCTTATAAAAAAAGCAAAATCATACATATTCTGATGTGCCATGACTAGTTACATGATTATCTCTTTTCCCAATTTTTTGGATTACGTATGTAAATTTTTTAATTGATGCATCTTCCAAAATACAGTATTTTGGTCTTTTTAGGCCAGTTTTCTGGATCCGGATTCGTTTTCTCCTTATAAAAAAAGCAAAATCATACATATTCTGATGTGCCATGACTAGTTACATGATTATCTCTTTTCCCAATTTTTTTGGATTACGTATGTAAATTTTTTAATTGATGCATCTTCCAAAATACAGTATTTTGGTCTTTTTAGGCCAGTTTTCTGGATCCGGATTCGTTTTCTCCTTATAAAAAAAGCAAAATCATACATATTCTGATGTGCCATGACTAGTTACATGATTATCTCTTTTCCCAATTTTTTTGGATTACGTATGTAAATTTTTTAATTGATGCATCTTCCAAAATACAGTATTTTGGTCTTTTTAGGCCAGTTTTCTGGATCCGGATTCGTTTTCTCCTTATAAAAAAAGCAAAATCATACATATTCTGATGTGCCATGACTAGTTACATGATTATCTCTTTTCCCAATTTTTTTGGATTACGTATGTAAATTTTTTAATTGATGCATCTTCCAAAATACAGTATTTTGGTCTTTTTAGGCCAGTTTTCTGGATCCGGATTCGTTTTCTCCTTATAAAAAAAGCAAAATCATACATATTCTGATGTGCCATGACTAGTTACATGATTATCTCTTTTCCCAATTTTTTTGGATTACGTATGTAAATTTTTTAATTGATGCATCTTCCAAAATACAGTATTTTGGTCTTTTTAGGCCAGTTTTCTGGATCCGGATTCGTTTTCTCCTTATAAAAAAAGCAAAATCATACATATTCTGATGTGCCATGACTAGTTACATGATTATCTCTTTTCCCAATTTTTTTGGATTACGTATGTAAATTTTTTAATTGATGCATCTTCCAAAATACAGTATTTTGGTCTTTTTAGGCCAGTTTTCTGGATCCGGATTCGTTTTCTCCTTATAAAAAAAGCAAAATCATACATATTCTGATGTGCCATGACTAGTTACATGATTATCTCTTTTCCCAATTTTTTTGGATTACGTATGTAAATTTTTTAATTGATGCATCTTCCAAAATACAGTATTTTGGTCTTTTTAGGCCAGTTTTCTGGATCCGGATTCGTTTTCTCCTTATAAAAAAAGCAAAATCATACATATTCTGATGTGCCATGACTAGTTACATGATTATCTCTTTTCCCAATTTTTTTGGATTACGTATGTAAATTTTTTAATTGATGCATCTTCCAAAATACAGTATTTTGGTCTTTTTAGGCCAGTTTTCTGGATCCGGATTCGTTTTCCCCTTATAAAAAAAGCAAAATCATACATATTCTGATGTGCCATGACTAGTTACATGATTATCTCTTTTCCCAATTTTTTTGGATTACGTATGTAAATTTTTTAATTGATGCATCTTCCAAAATACAGTATTTTGGTCTTTTTAGGCCAGTTTTCTAGAAATCTGCATTTAAACTTCAAAATCATGCAAAAAAAGTCTTTTTCATGACTATTTACATGATCTGTGATTGGCAAGATTTTATCGGATTTTTAATAAAAAATGAGAAAAATAATATACAAATTTTTAGGAGACTCTCAGAAAAAGAAAATTCGTATGTTCTGTAAAAAATTGTTAAAGCTCCAGATTTTCAAATACTCACATTTATTCAAAATGGTCGTTTAAGAATAAAACTTTCTGTATTTCCTCACTCAGATAATTGAAAATATTGTTACGAATATTTTCGGGCTAACGTTCGGCAGCGTTTTGTGTGTTATTCTTGGGTTAAAAATAAGAAATATGTAAGAGCAAAAAATTATTAAAAGAAATGGAAAAGATATTTTTCAATTAAATATAATTCTACATGGTTTTGAAATGAAAAAACACATAGAAATTATTGAAAAACCAAATTATGAAATTACTTCATATGAATGTAGAGGAGTTGTTGGGTAGTAAGACGTTTGACTGACTGACATTTGATTGATTGCCATATGACTGAATAGATATTTGACAGACCAGCACATTTGACTGACTTATGAGTGATTTTTGACTGACTTTAAATATAATTCTTAAAAATGTACAATATCTTTTTCAAAAAGAACCTTCTGCCAAAAAATGTTCACTGTCATTTTTTTAGCTTACAAATATGAACGTTTTCTGTTACGATTTTAGCCACGATGAGACAACATGGTATAGTATATTTCTTTTAGCAAGGCTGCTTTTGTATTTTAATCTTTTATTTATTAGAAAACTTTGCTGAAAGTAAGTAAAAAGTCTCAGTCAGTCAATATACTTTTCAGTCAAATATACCGTTCCGTCAAATGTCCCGTCAGTCAAAAGTCTAGTAAGTCAAATATCTAGTCAGTCAATCGTCTTGGTCAGTCGTCTGGCAGTCAGTAAAATGGCAGTCAGTCAAATGAAAGTCAGTCAAACGTCATACAATCAGTTGTTGTTAGTGGATTAATTTTATTTTTGGATTCTTTTCATGAAGATTGTTATGAATATTTTTGGCACAATAGTTGTAAAATGTTTTGGTGCTGTGGATGTAACACAAAAAAGCATGTCACTGGTGCATATATTTGTCAAAGAATTTATTATGTTAAAATCAGATCAGCATATTTGTGAACCCAGAAAATACAATCCTGAAAAATATGGTGAAAAAGAAATTGTTGAAGCGGACAACTTCAAAATTTTCAAAGACGTTTGAGATGGAATTGATAAATCAAAATTGGTTATTTTCACATCATTTGACAAGAACACATGTTATGACTATTTTTGGAACAATGCGCTAACAAAATTTTATTGTTACAAATGTTTTTTAAAACGTATTCCACCAATTTATTCTAAAATTTTGACAAAAATGGCACCGCCAAAAAAACGTATATTTTTTTATTTTACCTATGTTTTCGAACATGCTTAAGAAGCAGGAAAAAAATACTTTTAGGTCGAAATTCGGCACAATGCCGTTTTTAGAGCATCGAGAATGCCAAAGTCGACATATTTTGTTTCCTACGGTACATATTCATCTTTTATCCATTTTAGGTATAATTGCACCTATATAGGTTTTCGACCATGGGAAATCCGAATCTCGACTCCGCGTTTCAAAATTTTCGCGTTAAGACCCATTTTTCGCATGTGGCTTGCATATTTGCCCTGAAAAGTGGGTCAAGGAATTTTTTATCAGACTAGTTCTACTCACCATTGGATTCCCCGTTGTTTTTTACCCCTGGGGGTGTAAAAACGTAAAAAAACTAGGGGTGTCCCGATTCGTCAGAACAAGATGAATAACGTCGGCCCCTGATTTAGAGAATTTCAATCATTTATGAAAAATCGAATTTTCATCCAATTACGCTAATTTCCCACCTATATAGGTTTTCGACCATGGGGAATTCAATGGTAAACTTTATATTGCCCTAAAATCACGTTTTACATGCTCAATCCCCTCAGGGCATGATATAATATATCCGCTTAAATAAAAAATTCCCCCTGACTTTATTTTTGTGTTTCAGGTGTTAAAAAGTGTTGATTATTGTTCATAAACAATGTTTTTATCAAAATCAAACTATTTTTCAATCATTCGAAAGCTGGAACAATTTTTTCAGATGACTTGAAATAACCCTTGATGTCTGGGTATATGTGCAAATCTTTGAATTACTTCAACGTGCTTGTACAATCCAGTTTTGCAAAAAGTTAATTTCAGATACACATTTATAACATTTTTGGGTATTTTTAATGCAATATTTATGTATTTTAATGCAAAATAATAGTAAATTTCTGAACCATTTGATGTTAGGGCATTTTACATACTGTAGATGAAAAGAAATCAATAATTAGATAGCGTGTTACGTTGAGAATAGTAAAAACAAGATAAGTAAACAATTTTTGGTAATTTTCAATGTTTCTAATTCATTATTTACATAGTTAGAACGATTTCATATTTCATACATATACCCCAACATCAAGGGTTATTTTACGTCTTATGAAAAAATTATCCCAGCATCCAAATAATTAAAGTAAAGTTTGATTTTGATAAAAACATTATTTGTGAACAATAATCAACATTTTTTAACATCTGAAACACAAAGCAAATTTCAGGGGGAATTTTTTGTGTATGTGGATATATTATATCATGCCCTGAGGGGATTTCGCCTACAGGGTTACCAAGGGATTATATTATGTCAAACCAAAGACATTAAAAATGGCTGCTGGAGGGACCCCAGCTTAAACATATCCATCTGTATTACGGTATTACCACACGGAAAGTGAGTGGCATCGCTTAGACGTGATAAAAAAAAAAAAAAAAAAAAAAAAAAAGGGGTTTTGGTTAAATACAAAGTTCACCACTGAATTCCCCATGGTCAAAAACCTATACAGGTGGGAAATTAGCATAAATGGATAAAAATTCGATTTTTCATAACTGATCGAAATTTCTGAAATCAGGGGTCGACGTTGTTCATCTTATTCTGACGAATTGGGACACCCCTAGTTTTTTTACGTTTTTACACCCCCAGGGGTAAAAAACTACGGGGAATCCAATGGTGAGTAGGACTAGTCTGATAAAAAATTCCTTGACCCACTTTTCATGCAAATTATGAGGTCAACATGCGAAAAATGGGTCTTAACGCGAAAATTTTGAAACGCGGAGTCGAGATTCAGATTCCCCATGGTCGAAAACCTATATAGGTGCAATTATAGCTAAAATGGATAAAAGATGAATATGTACCGTAGGAAACAAAATATGTCGACTTTGGCATTCTCGATGCTCTAAAAACGGCATTGTGACGAATTTCGACCTAAAAGTATTTTTTTCCAGCTTCTTAAGCATGGTCGAAAACATGGGTAAAATAAAAAAATATACGTTTTTTTGGCGGTGCAGGTCGTTTAAAAAATTTTGGTGGAATGCGTTTTAAGAAAGGAAAAAATGTATATGCAAAATTATGTCAAAATTCTAATGAAAGCAATTATTTGAAATTAAGCAAAGTGCAACATATTTGTGAACCAACTGAATATAATCCAGAAAAATTTGATGAATCAAAAGAAACAATTGATAATTCCAGTTTTAAAGTATTTAAATACAAGCATAATGGAACTCAAATAACAAAACTGATTTTATTTTGTCCGACAAATAAAAATTTATGCTATGAATATTTTTGGAATATTTATGCTCATAAATATTTTTGTTCTTACTGTCCCAGAGAAAATAGGGTAACTGCTACCGTAATCAAAGATGGAAATTCAAAGGAAATGTTGAATTTAAGCAAAATGGAGCATGTTTGTGATTTGCGTGAATTTGATCCAGCAAAGTATAAAGATGATGTAATTGTTGAAAAAGAAATGTATGAAAATAATTCAACAATTTTACGAAGAACTGTTGACAAAATTCTAGTTATTTTTACATCAGAAGAAAAGAAATATTACTACAAATTTGTATATGAAAAACATAAAAAACATTATTGTTGTTCAAAAGGCTATTATTTTTTTAAAGTTAATATTACTGCAACAATTCAAAATGAAGGAAAAGAAAATGAATGCGTTTTTGTCAGCAATCGGAAGCATATTTGTGACCCCTTAGAATATTCAACATTAACAAATGGTAACATTATTAAAGCTCCAAACTTCCAATTGATCAAAAGATAGTATAATGGTAAAATTATTGAAAAATTGGTCGTTTTTACAAATAAAGACAGAACAAAATGCTTTGAATACACTTTGAATGAACAACAAAAATTTTACGTCTGTGCCATCGCCACAACAACCATGTTTATGCAAAAATTTTCAAAAATGACAAAGAAAAAGTTGAATGGGTTGAATTATCTGAAAAATTACATAAATGTAAACCAATCAAATTTATTCCTGAACAAAGTTTGACAATGGACAAAATTATGTTAGACTTTACTCTGAGCATGTTTGTGAAAAACAAAAAAATTTGATTTAAACATGAGTTTATAATTATTTTATCCTCAACATTTATGCAAAGCATAATGGACGACAGAATAATACATTTATATAACATTCATAATTCAAAATGCGTCATTGAAAATGCATTTCGGCATTATATTAAAAAAAATTTCAAAATGGGGTACGTAATTTTATTTTGCACAATAGTTAAGCATAGAGTTTAGGATGGGGAATTTTAGCAAGTGTATTTTTCAAATTATTGCGTTTTGACGTTTCTAAATCAGGACAGCCATCAACGCCGTATTGAATGAAATCTCGACCAAAATAATATTTGTGATCGTTCATATTGTATTCCGAAGGATTAAGTGAATCACTGCATTCTGGATTTTCATCATTATCAGAATAACAGTCGACCAAGTCATCATTTGCTCCCATATCATTATTATACCAATATTCAATATGATGATGATAATAAACTGACTGATTTAAAGGAGGAAGATGTGGAACAATATCAGCTTTATGAATGAAGCGCATTGAATAAAATCCCATAAAATCAAAAAACTCAGAAAACTCTTTATCGCCAATTCGTGGTTGTCCAAAAGTCATCAGCCACACCATTATATTAGTATCAACTTTTTGAAATGTTGCAGCTGCTAATGATGCCATTGCTCCGCCTGAAACAAGAAAACTAATTATTTCCATTGCAGGTAAGAAAACAACCAAGTGAATGACCAAGAAAATAGAATGGTGAATATAATAATGGATACTTATTTTTTAGAGTTAAAAGGTCATCTTTCATCCCCGCATTCCAAAGATTATTAAATGCATCAAAAAATATTTTTGAGACTTTTCCGCCCACAACAAATGGCACCATTTTATCATAATTCCAGCCATTTTCAATAATTGCATAATTATTATTTGTTCCTCGAAATACCACAAAAATTTCGGTATATTGATATCCTTTTGCAACGGAAATATATGCAGAACAAGCATCATTTAATGAATCACATCTGACTGTATATTTTCGATAAATCTGAAAAAATATCTTTTACATAACTACACAAAAAGGAAAAATCTTGTTAACTGTGCAATTTGGACAATTCAAATCTTTGAAAACTTTTGACAGACATTTATTTGGATCGTCGCTGTAAGCGGCTGCTGTAATAGGCATGAAGTAATCTCTAAAGCCTTCTTCAGCTGAAACAAAACATAGTAAAAATAAAATAAAAAATATTAACAACTTCATTTTAGAAGCTGTAATAAAGTGAAATGAATTGTTTAAGCTATTTGTTTGAATCTGTAAAAAGTTTTTTATCAATACAACATCCTTTTTACATGAATTAGGGTGATAAAAGAACAATAGAATAACTGCCTTTTTTTATCAGTGATATTTAAGCGTCGTCGAACATAGAAAAAGTAAACTCAGATATGATTCCGGTATGACAAATAGTAGAAAATCAAACAAATCTAGGACATTTTGATAGCTATCCAGTGAAATTATCGTTTTCATAAATAATTTTTGAATGAAAGATATCTCTTTTATATAAAAAAAGAACTGCAAAGTTTTAAAAATTGATTTTTGCCATCGACAAAAAACCACTTCACAATGCATGTTTTTAAATATCAAAAACTTAAATATAAAATGAATATTTTGTGGATTTTGTATTTGTCTTGTCGAATTAGGTTTTTTTATATAACTAAAAAAGAAAGTTCATTTTTATTATATAAATAACAAGCTTAGTTTAATGAATCTGCAACAAAGCAAAAAGGCCAAAGAATGTACCCTTATCTTTTTTTAACAGTATACGATCTGTGTTGTAGCGACTTTGATGTTATGTAGTTAAAATCCTGTTTGAAACAATAACAAAACCGAAGAAAACATTGTAAGAAAAACCGATGAAAAAAACTAACGTTTTTGTTATTGATAAGAAATCAACTGTTTTTCTGTATATTTTCCTGTGATAGGATATAGTGTTTGATAAAAAAAGAGAAGAAGAAAGAAGAACATTCAATGAGTTTAATACATGAATGAAAAAGCTGGTAAGAAAATACTACTATGAATATTTTACGAACAGAAACTAAATACTGGTGAAAGAGTTGTCATTAAACAGGTCAATTTATTCAGAAAAATCATGTGGTATATTTAATGTGATTCATTTTTCAGAGAGAAGCAAGTTGCACGCGGCAATTTTCTTGTTTAAACAGAGTATTTGGAGGCCAATGTCCAAAAAACAAGAGCAGATCATCTTCCGACATCGTTATAGTTTCCAAAAAACAACAGTGTCGCATTCATTTTGTTTCGTTAAATATTCAAAAATATATTATATAACGCTTTGTATTTGTTAAATGGACAATAAATGGCACCATTGTTTTACTTGTTGTCTGTATTTACAATAATCTTTCTCGGTATATATTTTTGTAGTGAAAAAATATTTTGAAAACATTTTTATTCCGGAATATAAAAGTGTTACTTTATCCTTTTCATTCATTCTTATCCCAAAATATAGTTCTCACATTGGGCTTTGATCGTTTCGTAAAAAAACAATTTAAATCTACGCCAAAATCTCAATTCTTATTTTGAAACTTGAATACCTAAACCCAAATTATCTCAAAAACACATTTTCTACTGACTCCTTTTAAATCTAAGAAATCCGTGATCATTCAATTTTTTTGAAATGGAATGATCCCAGTTTCCGTTGCTAGAAGTGACGGCCTTTTAAAAGTTATTGAGAGTCGACAATATTCAGAAAATTTTACAACCCACATCGGAATACTTTTTTTTAAACTGTTGTTTCTAATGATGAGGTTTTTCGTGGATTAAAAAAACAAATAGCAATACAAAAAATCAGTTTATGCACGCTGATAACAACTTGGTATTGAAAATTTTCTGTCTTGTGCCAGTATCTTTTATATTCTTTATTTCTTTATTAATTAGGGTAAAGAAAATTTAAATTTACAATTGCATGTTTTATTAATTATTACTATTTTTAATATTAGTTACAAGCTGAACATAATCCGCACGTTTTCTATAAAAATTTATTTATCACTTTAATAATAACGTAATATTACTCTTACCTGGCAATATTTACACATTATCGGTTTATATGCAGACTGCTTGCATTCTGTCATATTTTTGAAGCAATTTATTTCGACATCAATACATGCACTATTTGAAATATATTTTGATTCAAGAGCCCATGCCCAAAACATGTCATCTATTCGAATAACATTATCACATAAATGTGGCTGTTGATTTGCAGAAAAATGTTTTTTAAAAGCTAATATAACAAAGTCATTATTGGATGTTGATCCTTCGTTGGAATAACCATATGAAAAAAGTATTTCCAGAAGTGTTTCACGATTTGGAGATTCTGGGAATTTTCGGGATGGACGATATTTTTGTATTATCGCTTCTTTCGTCATTTCATCAGTATCAAGCCATGCCCCAACCCCATATCGATTATATAATTCCTTCCATGGAAATAGCGGTCCTGGATCTAATTTTCTTGGTGGTGCAATATCTTCATGTCCAAGAACATTCTGAGGAAGAATTGCATATTTTTGAACAATACTTTTACTAATTACTCCGGAAGAATGAATTTGTGAAGAATCATAAGAAAAATATGTTCGATTTGTTTCACCTTCTCCATTCTCAGAAAATCCAAGATTAACATGTTCAATTCCAATTGAAAGATAATTTAAATTGCTATCTTGTCCCCAATTTGAAATACCTGCATGCCATGCTCGAAGATTATCTGGAACTACTTGCAAGACTTGTCCTCCTATAAAAGAAAAATTTTAGTGGTCCATTTTTTTCGACTAAGAAAATTAGAAAAAATATTACCAGTTAAATTATTTTTAGCTTTTTCTGTAATAACATAATGAGAGCTAACTGGATTATTTGTAGTTCCATTAGTAAAAATTTCAACAGTTTTTGTAAAAATTTCTGCAGTATAATGCATAATTAAATATTTAATTTTTTCATTATTTCGACTATCAAAATGATTTCGGGTATGTTCAGATGAAGGAAAAGGATCAATTTTAAAGCCTTCAATGCCATGAATTTTGCCGGCTGTTACTTGAATTTTTGGATTCCCTGAAAATGCTCCTGGATATGCTGCAGTTATTGATTCAGCACTTATTTCTTTGGCAAATACATATATGAGAAGAATAAAATATAAAATGCCATATTTGTTCATTTTTTAGAATATTGCTTCTGCTAAAAATACATTTATGTTTCACGACAAGGATTTTTAATGAACTTGCAAAAAAAATTTATTAGAAAATACGGTATGTTTTTTAGCACACAAAGAAAAGGGAAATCATTAATTTTTCGATTTTGTTCAAAAACTGTTTTATGTTCAACTAAAAAAGGATTTATGCAAATTTTTAATAGCAAAGGTGACCAAATTCTATTTTTATTGTTAAATTAGGGAAATAAACGAAATCTACTTATAGCGCGAATTTTTTATTTTAAAATAATTAAGTAAATTTTTATATTAGAAATTAAATTTCATAAAAATCGGGAAAAATCAAAGCGAGGGTTACAGAGTTTCATTTTGATAAAAGAATTTAAATGTAAAAAAATGATGAGCTAACAATTACTCTTCTAGTCCTTATGCTCTCATTTCCAAATCAATAAAGGCAGTGTTTTTTTTGTTTAATGTTGATTGCTGCTGTGTGGTTACAGTTGGAGTTGGTTCGTTATCAGGAGTTTCTGATGATTGAGTCGTTACAGGTTGAGATGGTTCTTTAATTTTTAAAATCTGAAAGGTAAAACTGTCTTCCAAGTGCTTATTTTCCTTGACAAGAATATAATTTTTGGGTTTGAAAATTTATAAGTCAACTTTTTTCCATTTATCTTTTCTTACAAGTTTTGTGTTTTTTTCTGTAGCTACAATGAAGGGGTTGAATGTATAGCATGACACAAGACCCCGTCTTAAAAGTTCGACTCCTGCTCAGGGCAATTTTTCTTTGAAAAATCACAGATGAAACTTTTTTAAATTTATAATTTTTTGTTATTAGATTTTAAGAATAAATGTTTTTGATAAAATCAAAATGTAGTATCCGAGAAATCATTTCAAAATGTTTTTGAAGCTTGTAACATAGACAACTTTTCTATTTTTTACAATTTGAGGTGAAAATGTTGAAACTGTTTTTTTATGGTAAATTGTACTTTAAAAAAGAAGAAAGGCATTTAGAAGCAGCATAAATATCATCAAACATGAATTTGCACCATAAATTCGATCAGTGCACTCAGTCGATATTTCTGGTTTGATGCTATACTATTCATAACAATTCGTTTTTAAGAATTTTGCACAAAAATTTTAAAAAATGGACACGATGCAACATTTTATTATCAACGGAAAAAAAGAGTGAAGACGATGGCCACTTGCATGTTGCCTGAATTTTCGTTGCCGCGTTGGCAAAAGAAGAAGAGGGATGCTAAAATTTGAAACAAACATTTGGACAACGCATCGTTCATTAACTTTTAAACTTTTGCGCGTTTTTTACATTTAATTAATTATTTTATTTATTTACTTTTTAAAGTTTTAATACCCTAAAAAATATCAGAATTCTTAGTTCTAATATCTCCGCAACATGCAATCCTTTTTAGCATTACTTTAACTTTGTTTTCATTGACTAAAGTATCTCTTTTTGGTTTATTTTAACATTAATCTTTCGTGAATATATTCCATTACTGTTTGTACTTATTTATATAAACATTAAACATCCACTTTTTAGAGATCTCTTCTTCTCATAATGCTGGGGAAGCTTTTGGATGGGCAATCCCAGGCCCTTCTCATTAAGGTCCTCGTATTATCTTTAGGTAAAATAATTATTATTAAGACTTAATTCTTTCTTTGAACTCTTTCATTTTTAGCTGCCATTGTTGCTTTTGCTGTTCGACTTTTTGCTGTTATTCGTTTTGAATCTGTTATTCATGAATTTGATCCATATTTTAATTATCGTACAACCAAATATTTAACAGAAGAAGGATTTTACAATTTTCATAATTGGTTTGATGATCGAGCATGGTATCCCTTGGGTCGGATTATTGGTGGTACAATTTATCCTGGTTTAATGGTCACATCTGCATTCATCTTTAAAATTCTTCATTACTTTAACTTTACCATTGATATTCGAGAAGTTTGCGTTTTTCTTGCTCCATTGTTCTCTGGTTTTACTGTTTTTGTTACGTATCTCTTGACAAAAGAAGTTCAGGTAAGTGTTTTGTCTTTGTTAGGTATATGTATTATTTTTTTAAATGTGGTTATTTTTAGAATGATGGTGCTGGTCTTATTGCTGCTGCATTCATTGCCATTGTACCTGGGTATATTTCACGTTCGGTTGCTGGTTCTTATGATAATGAAGGAATTGCAATCTTTTGCATGCTTTTTACTTATTATCTCTGGATTAAATCTGTTAAAACTGGCTCAATCTTTTGGGCAGCTTTCTGTGCTTTAGCCTACTTTTACATGGTCAGCAGTTGGGGTGGCTACGTTTTCCTAATTAATTTAATTCCTCTCCATGTTTTGGTTTTAATGATTACTGGAAGATTCTCTCATCGAGTTTATATTGCTTACAGTGTTGTATGTTTAAATTCAGCTTTTCAATACGAAATTCAATGTCTTGTTACTTTAAGGTTTATTCTTTGGGTACTGTATTATCAATGCAGATTCCATTTGTTGGCTTTCAACCTGTGCTAACTTCTGAACATATGGGCGTAAGTTTTTTAATTTTTTGTGATAAAATCTGTATTACTTATACATTTTAGGCTCTTGGTGTATTTGGTTTATGCCAGATTGTTGCATTCGCACAATGGATGAGATCAAAAATGTCTGAAGATAAATTCCAAATTATTTTCCGTTCTGTTTTACTTGTTATTGGATTTGCAGCTGCCACACTTTTAGTTGTTGCAACATTCCTTCAAAGTTTGTTTTTATCAAAAAAGAGTAATAATGTACCTTTAACTGATAATTTTTTGTAGAAGTTGCTCCATGGACTGGTCGTTTTTATTCATTGTTGGATCCCTCATATGCCAAGAATAATATTCCAATTATTGCATCAGTCTCAGAACATCAACCGACAGCATGGTCTTCCTTCTATTTTGATCTTCAACTTCTTGTCTTTACTTTCCCCGTTGGACTTTATTATTGCTTCAAAAATTTAACTGATCAAAATATCTTCATTATTATGTATGGTGTTACTTCCATCTATTTCTCAGGTGTTATGGTTCGTCTTATGTTAGTCTTAGCTCCAGTTATGTGTATTCTTGGTGGAATTGCCGTTCATGGAATTGTAACTGGTTACATGAAAAATATTGAAGAAAAACCTGATACAAAAGAAACAAAGGCAACAACACAACCACAAAAATCTAAACGTGAAAGAACTTCCGACAATAATTATCCATTCAAAAGTGAAATTGCTCATTTGGTTATTGGAATGATTACAATTTTCTTGGTTTCATATGTCTTCCATTGTACTTGGGTCACCTCTGAAGCATATTCTTCACCTTCAATTGTTTTGGCTGCTCGAGGTGGTGCTGGGGGTCGCGTGATTTTTGATGACTTCCGTGAGGCTTACTATTGGTTGAGACAAAATACTCATGAAGTAATTTTTCTTAAATTTTAAATTATGTTTAACAATTAAATTTTTTTAGGATGCCAAAATTATGTCATGGTGGGATTATGGATATCAAATTACGGCAATGGCAAATAGAACTGTTTTGGTTGATAATAATACTTGGTATGCAATTTATATAATATAGTAAATCGTTCTTTGAACTAAATAATTGTTTTTTTAAGGAATAATACACATATTTCTCGAGTAGGACAAGCCATGTCAAGCCCTGAAGATCATGCTTATGAAATTATGCATGAACTTGATGTTGATTATGTTTTGGTTATCTTTGGTGGTGTAACTGGTTATTCATCTGATGATATTAACAAATTCTTATGGATGGTTCGAATTGGTGGAAGTACCCCAGAAGGCGCTCACATCAAAGAATCTGATTATTTCACAAAATCTGGTGAATATCGAGTTGATGTAAGTTTTTTGATGTACTGTAGCATACATAATTAATTATGTTATTTTAGAAAGAAGCATCATCAACAATGAAAAATTGTCTCATGTATAAGCTTTGTTATTACCGATTTGGTCAAGTTTATACTGAAGGCGGACAAGCCATGGGATATGATCGTGTAAGACGAGCGGAAATTGGAAATAAAGATTTTGAATTGGAACATTTGGAAGAAGCTTACACAACTGAACATTGGATCGTTCGAATTTATCGTGTTAAAAAACCTAATAACAGAGGTGTCTAATATCTTAGTTGTTAATTTTTTTGATATAAATTTATTCTTTGCGGGGTTCAATCATTTCTTAGGTGTGATATTAAACTGCTTTTTCCATTGTTATTAATTTTTGTTTGATTTTATCCTTTGTTGGCCTTTTATTTATTTATTGTAGTATTTTATATTAATAAACACGAGTAATTTAATTAAATTTTTGTAAAGATTAATAATTTGTTACATTCACACAATTGTTTATTTCAATTTTGAGGGTATTGATGGTACGGTAACTAAATGAATGTTACCGTACCCAGTATGGATAAGATTGAAAAATCATGAAAGGCTGCAGTCATATATTTAAAGGAAGAGAATTTTTTATCTCTACCAGAAACTAGTTTTGAATACTTCTATCATAGAAGTTCTATAATATTACAATTTGTATGAGTACTGTAGATGAGTAATCCAAAATTTTTAAAAGTTTATCTTCTTTCATTATCCAAATTTAAAAAATCTCAAAAGAAAAAACACAAAATCAAATACAGAAAATTAGGAATCAACTTCTTTAATAAAAAAAATAATTTAAACTTATTGATATAATCCAAAAAAATAAAAACGTAAAAAATAAGTTATTAAATTTTGGGTTAATGTTTTCGAAAAAAGAAGACAGAGATAATCATCGAAGCAGGACGGAAATGCAAATTTAAAAAATGTATATTCAAAATAATTTAGAAATTTTTGGAAGAACAAAAAATTGATAAAATTTTGACAAAAACAGAAAATATGTACAATCATAAGGTTTTGAATTTAAAAAAAAATGTATAGAATTATTAAAGCCAAAATAAGAAAGAGAATTTTTAACTTTTTTCTTCTTCTGCAGCTGACATTGAAAGGGCCTGAAAAAAAAGGTTGATGTTTCAATTTTGAATAAAAAGTAGTTTTAACTGTTAAAACAGATTGATAAAATCTTACCTGCACAATCCAAGGATCAGATTTTGAACCTAATTTAAATTCTTCTCGGGTTAATTGTCCATCGAGATTCTAAAAATTTTTTTATTTTGAAAATTTTATAAAAAATAATCACAAAAATTACCAAATCCATATTAGAAAAAATTTTTTCAACCCGTTTTTGTGGAGTATCTTCATCGGTTGGAAGTTCGAGCATATTTCCAATCATTGCATATATGGCATCAACAATATTTTCCATCTCTTTTTTAGTTATACATCTATAACAAAAGTGTCAAAAAGTTTATCAGTTTATTTAAAAATATTTTTGCTTTTCTGAACGAGGCGAAATGGTACGGTACATTTTGAATTTATTGATTGAATAACCCTGATCAGGAAATATGAGCCAATTAAGAGGTCTCACATTGGTTTCGACTTGCTTATGTTTTCTTGATCAGAGTTATTCAATCAAAAAATTTCGAAATGTATCCAATCGTTTGTGTTAGTCAAATCTTACCCATCTTTATCAACATCATATAACGAAAATGCCCAATCGAGTTTTTCATCAATTGTGCCACGACTCGTAATACTTAAAGCCATAATAAATTCTTTAAAGCTAATATGTCCATCGTGATTATAATCGAATACCTGCAAGTCTCCCTATATTTATGCAAATTTTTCTAATTTGAAAACATACACCAAATACAAATTCTGCAAATTTTGAAGGATCTCCATTTGGAAAGAATTGTTTGTAAATACTTTGAAATTCTTCAAGCTTTAATTCTCCGGAGGGACAATCTCGAACAAAATCTTTGTACCATTTTCTCAGCTCTTTTCGGGTAACTGTAAAAAGTCGTTAAAATGATTAAAATGGTCTTGAACGGAAAGGCGCACTTACAGTATGTGCATGTTTCAAGTTCTTGCAGTTCATCCGGGGTTAATTTTTTATTTGCTTTTTTGGGTTTTACTTTTGGAGTTGCTTGGCCGTTGATAGGATCTGAAGTGCCATTCGGAGCAGCAGCCGCATCAGGTTTCTGATGTTTACTATTTTTCTTTCCCATTTTTTAAGATCCCCAAAAAATGACCTAAAAACAAAATTAAATTTTAAATTAGAAAAAAGAAGATAATTTTTGTTTAATTAAATTAGTTAAAAATTAAATGTTCTAAAAACATGCACGTTTTTTCATTACTTTAAAGAGGAGAATACTTTTGATAACGAAAAAATTGAGTCTACAAAAAAATACAATTAAAAATGGTAGGTATTTTTTTGTGAATCATAAAGGAAAAACATAGAATTTTTGTCTTTCAAAAATGGTCATTTTTAACCTATGTACTTTTTTATTCTTCCAAAAAACCCGATAACGGCGGGAAAGATAAAAGGGGGGTGCAGCATGAAATAAAATAAGAAAAAAGAAAGCATTCACACGCACGAGAAAATGGAAGAAAGAAAAATAGGATCGCAAGATAAAAGTATAATTTGAAATTAATTTTCAAATGAATTGTAAATTAAGTTTTTTTTTATTTTGTGGTTAGCTTTTGTTTGGAATTTTTTAAGCAAAAAAAGAAGAAAAAGTTTCACCTGTCTTAAAAAAGGTCAGAAGCAGGAAAGAAAAAGCTTAAAAATGAATTTAAAAGTTGCAATATTTTTGTTGATTAAAAAAGGAAAGAGATTAAATGTGACATAAGAAAAACTATGTATAAAAAACTCTTTAAAAAAACAATGTTTTTGTTGTTACAACTAAAATAAATAATTATATAATTATAACCAAATTAAAAGTGCAATTAATTTTGCAGCTTTTTAAAGTTTTAAGTTTAAGTAATCCAAATTTGCATTTGTAAGAGGGGTATTTCGGGATAAACAGATAATTGCATTAAACACGCAACACTTTTTTTGCAAGAAAAACAAAAAAATGCCAAAAAAAAGAGATTCTTTGACCAAAAACAAAAGAGAATACCTTCTCCAGAAAAAAAAGGAGTTCCGCAATAAAAAAAAATTGAAAATTGTTTCTGATTTTTGGCAAACCCTTTCAGAGATATAAGAGCTTTTTTGTGTGTTTTAAAGGTTTTATAAAAGAGTCAACTTCAAAAACCTTTAAACAAATGGCGCGATAAGAGGGGATGATTGTAGAAAACATAAGAATGTGAAAAAAGCCTTTTAAAATCCAATTTCAAAAAAGACAAAAAAATGAAAGTGAGACTTTTGTGATGAGAAACAAAAACAGAAGAAAGAAAAAACGTGTGAGAAAGAGATTTGTCGTTTTTTGTTTTGTTTTTTTTTTCGGTTTTCGTTCAATTCAAGTGCTTCATTTTCTTAAAGAGTAAAAAAAAGTAGGAGTTGAAGCGGCAAAAAAATAAGAATAAAAAAATGGTTTCTTTCTTCTTCTGTTTTTTTCAAGGCGAAGAAAAAGAAGAAGATGAAGCCTAAAGAAAAAACATGAAGAAGAAAAACAGTGTCATTTGAAGAAATAAAAAAACTGGACGTGAAAAAAAGTCAAAGAAGAAGGACTTTTTGTGCTAATCAGAAAAATGCAAATGAAAAAGAAAAATGAAAAAAAGCGAGACCTTTAACGGTTTTTTAAAAATATATTTTAAAAATAAAATTTTAAAAAACAAAACAAAAACGTTTGCAGTTTTTTTTATTTTCGGATCCGTTTTTAAATAGTCTCTATTAAAAACGAAAAAGAAGAATAAACGGTTGTCATGGCCCTTTTTATATCGGAAGTCAAGGAACATTGTTTTTATAAGATTTATTCCAAAAATTTAAAAGATAAAAGGAATATATCGTAATTCAAGAACTTAAGAACTGTTTTTGCAAAGAATACTGTAACCTAGAGTAATACAATTCAAATGAAACATTTCTAATGCTTCAAAATGTCAATTTTCAAAAAAAATCCTACTCAAAAACTTAAAAAATGGTTAAAAAAACTATTGATTTCCATTAAAAATTAAATTAAAAAAGATGTGATTCAATCAAATCATTTTCTCATCGGTTCAAAGAAATCACAAGAAAAAAATCCTGCGAACAAGAAATTTTTTATTCGAAACCGGTCAAATGAAAAATGAAAAAAATTAAAGCATTAAAAATCTATGTCTAAAAAAATGAAATATTTACAAAAAAATAACATTTCAAACTGAGTAAAAAATGTGTAAAAAGTCAATTATATTTATTTTTTTAACAGTTAAAATTTTTTCTTCAAATCTCTTGAGAGTCATCGGTGTTTTTCCATTTTTAAAACGGTTTTTTAGTTTTTTTTACATTTTTTTAAGTCTTCAAAGTGAGTTAAGTTAAATAAAAAAGAATTCCATCAAGTTCAAAAAATAAACGGCCATCCGATTAAAAATGAAAATACACCCCTGAGGGAAAGAGAGATAGTTCGTGTTTTTCATAAAAGAAAGATCAAGAAAAAAGATAAAATTCAAACAAACAAAAAAGTCATAAAAAAGTAATCCAAAAAACAAGCAAAAAACAATGGCTAAAAATGGCAGCAAAAATTTTGAATGAATCCCATTCAAAAAAATAAATTTGTCCGTTATATTCTACGACTATTTTAAAATGTGTATGTATCATATTTTGTAAAAAAGAGATGGAATTAGTTTTTTTAAATCGTTTTAATTTTTTTATATATTTTTTTCAAAAAAAGAAAAAGATTAAAATCAATGGAAACAATCGGAAGTGTGGTGGTCGGATGGAAAGGGAGAAGGTGATGACGCCTTTCGTCTTCTTTTTTTTTATTTTTTTAAACAACTATTTTTGATCAAAAACACAGCATGAAAAGAAGAAACAACTAAAAATGAAGAAGAATTAGAAAGAAGCTTAAAAAAGTTTAAGAAAAAGCCAAAAAAGAAAAAACAATGAAAATGAATAAAAAAATATGAGAAGGAAGAAGAAGAAACACAGATGCTTTTTCTGTTATTGTTTCACCGCCGTTTTTATGATAAATAGCTTTTTTATATTTTTGGAAGAAAAAAAATCAACGGTTTTTTATAGCTTTGTGGAAATAAAAAAATTAATAGACGTTCTTTTTCTTATTATAATGAAATGTTGATGATGATTTTTTTATATTTTAACAATAAAAATTGCTTTTGGTTGGTTGTAAAATGTCTAAAAAATGATAGACAGAAAGTGTGAAAAACAATAATTTTTTGAGGGTCTTGTGAAAATCTGTCGGCAGGTGGTTAAGAAATAAATGTTTTATAATCAATCTTTCTTGTGTTTTACATATGATACAGTATCCCAGAAGAAAAATGAATATGCGTCATTAAAACATAATTATTAAAGGCTGGCACCCAAATTTCGAAGTTGCTTTAGGGTTGACCTTTTTATAATTTTTATAAATTAAAAATATATGGTAATTTATAAAAATTATATTAAATTATATTGAACCCCTTAAAGATTTTAAGTTAAATACATTTTATTTCTTTTTTGGTAAAAAATATAATCTAAAAACGGATACTATGCAGCATGAAAACTATAAATAGTTGCACTTTTCTGTACATTCCATAAACAACTCAATTTTGTAGTTTTTTAACAAAACAACGAACTTTTTCATTGTTTTTCAAAAACTTTGAAAACAAAAGGTAAAACTGAAAGTGTTTTTACAAAAAAAAAAAAAAAGAGTTGGCATTTTTTTCTAAATTCTTTTCTCACTTTTTTTTTGTGCCATTCATTGACAGCAGCTATAAAAAATATATAATAATATAATCTCCGGTAGAAATGAAAGAAAAAAAGAGGATTTAAAGTTTCCATGCAAACACAATCTTCCATCAGAAGCAATAAAAAAAGAGGGGAAGATCTTTTCAAATTATGCAAAATGGCTTTTTTCTTGCCTGTCATTAAGTCAGAAAGGGAGTCACAAGCTTTCAACAAAAAAAAATCCAAAGGATTAATCGAATGGCACTTTTTTCGTTTCTATTTTTTCTAAAAAGGGCGTCATTGCGCGTAAATCCTTCAACATCAAAAAATGAAAGAAATTAGTTGTTTTGAAGAGATAAAAAGTCACGTCGAAAAATGGGCTAACTAATGTCAAAATCGCTGTTACATGTATTTTTTGCCTTTTAACTGCAGAAAAAGCATTTTTGAAGGGCATCAGAAAGACAAAAAAATGTTAGAAAAAGGGAAAGTGTCAAAGAGAAGAAGTTTTTTTAACACTTTCTAAAATAGAAAGAAAAATGGAGATAAGAAACAAAACTTGAAGAAAAGAGAGAAAAAGTGGAGGAAGAAATTTATGCCACTTTCTTCTCCTTTTTAAAGAAACAAAAGTGCCATCTTTCAAGTACTCTCTTAACGATGACAATTGCCCAAAAAAATGTAAAAACAAAAACATGCAACTTTTAAGTTTTAACTCTTCGTTTTTTTTTTGTTGAGCGACACTGCGCATTTTTTTGGCTTTTTTGAATTCCTTTCCAAAAAAAGTTTAAGCATGACAATTTTTTTTGGAGGAGACTTTTCTTCCTTTTGCAAGATGGGTTGAAATATGTGTTGAAACTTCATTTACTTTGACAGATAATAAATATAAAAGAAGAAGACATTGGCGGACAGCAAGTAAAAAAACTTTAAAAATAAAAATGTATTAAAAAACCTTTTATGCCTTTTTTAGCTAATAAAAACCAAAAGGCAGACATTCACAATTACAGTATATAAAATAGTTAGAAAATGGGAAATTTGAACTAAGATTTTGGAGGACATTTCTGAAATTTTACACATTAGGAGGTAACCAAATATAGAAAATTTGAATACCGATAATTTACTAATGTTTTGTCCCTGACTTGTAGATGCCGTGCCATTAGTGCCTTAAAATTACCAGCTCTGAAGAGACATCAAAGTCAACAAATCTAGTATCAAATAACTGTATACTGTAAACAAAAATCAAGAGCTACATCGAAGTTAGCTTTTTAATTTCTACATTTTCTTTCGTTCAAGAAAGCAGAAACTTGTCAAATTTTTGCCTAAAAATGTTTTTCACAAAAAAAAAATATCTCATGTAAAGAAACTACGAAATGTTTAATGCTTGAAAGTAAAACAGCTGCAAGAAAAAAAAGAAAGAAAAACGAGGTCATAACCGTATAATTATCTCCTGGAGAAAAAAAACACCCTACCCAATTTCTTTTTTTCAATTATCTTTTTTTATTGCCTTGAGACGTTTTTCTTCTGTTTTTTACCATTTTAAAAAATTTAATGAAAAATTTAAGGAAAAAAGTGAAAAAATATCTTGCATCTGTTTAAAATTGCGAATAGAATTGAAAAAAAACTACATTGATTTTGTCTGAATTTATAAAAAATATTTGAAGCAACTGTTAAAAGCTAAAAAAATGAATAATAATAATTTATTGCACAAAAAAGCAATTTTATAGAAAATTGCAAAAATAGGATAAAAAGCGAAAATGTAATAACAGGCAAAAAAAGTGGAGTCTATTAATATCAACTATTTTTTTGAATAAAAAGGAATTCCTTCTTTTTTTTCTCATTTTTGAAAGAATAAATAAAAATTGAATGAATATTATTATTCAAGTGGTGGGAATCATCGTTGGTGGCATTGGAGCAGCAAATTTTTTGTCAACTTTTTCAATGGTTTCACCAATATTCAGCTTTTTGGTTGTCTGAAAAAAGAATTAATTCCTTTCTAAATGCATAAAAACATATGAAAAATAAATGTTAAAGGTTAAAGCAATTTTGGAAGTGCAATAATCTAACCTTTTGTACTTTTTCGGGGGAATGTAACATTATTGATTCTTACCCTTGACAATTCCAAAAATCTATTAGGAGTTTTTAAAAGTCGATTTTCATTCATTCGACGACTGAATGTATCTGCCAATAAATCTGTAAATGTACATTATTTACAATAGCTTTTTAATATATCACACCATAATAAAAACATACTGTATCGATCAATCCCATTTGGAGCTTTCAAATTAACAATGTAATCAAATTCTCCCAAAATTTCAGGATTTAAATCTGCAGTCCTTGAAAGGCCAACAATTTGGGCATTTGATTTTTTCAATGAATGAAATAATTTCAAAATTAATGCCTAAGATTATTGAATTTTTTTAAAAATATGTTTAAGAAAAATTAACTTTAATAGGAGTTCGACGTTGCTTTTTTCCAGAAAACATTTCGAGTCGATCAAATTCAATCGAACAATATTTATCCATTTTAACAAACTAAAATATGATATTTGTTAATAACTGCATAATTATTTAAGAAAAATACTTGATTAATAATTTCCATGACTCGTTTTCGCCGTGTAAATTTTCGTGTAAAAATTCGTTTACTTATTCGAATTCGTGGTGCCAAACATTTCATTGCCATTGCCTGGGACCATGCAGATTTGCCGGATTTTGGATCTCCAACAATCAAAATACTTTTTCGTTTTATATTATCAAATTGCTTCCAAGCAGATAATGCTTAAATAATTTTTAATATTTAAATTTTTTAGTAAATTAGTATTTGGAATGGTTACTGTAAATTAGTTGTTACAGTAATCACTTACCATGTGGAATAATTACTGTAGCATAAAGAAAGCTTCTTAAATCCAAATGACATGTTTTTCCACCCTTTACTTTTATGAAAGTTATTGGTGAAATAAGATCATCAAATTTAATGATTAATCCAGGTTGAAGTTTAACAGCTTCAGCTAAAAATACTTCTCCAAAATAATATTCTGTCATTTCATCAATCTTTCTACATTCAGCTACTGTAGGCGGATCTCTCAATGTTAAAGGATCAGTTGAGAAAAAATTATCCTTCAAAAATATTTCCAATTGTTGAAGAGAATTTGGGGCAGGCAAAAATAAATCTTCATCAAAAAAGTTTTGTTCCGGGCTTAAATCTTTTAAAAATTTTGTTGATAAATGTTTTTTTGTTGAATGAAGCAGAGCTTCCAAATTAAGTCCTAATCGAAGATTTTCTTCATTCCTTAAAAGTTTAACACGTTTTCGGGTTAAATATCCTCGAGTAATTGCTTGAATTTTTATTATAGCTTTTAGGGGGTCGGTTTCTTTTGAAGAAGAAGTTTGTAAATCCAAAGCTTTTTGCCGAACATCAACAAGATGAAAATATCTCGAAATCGCTTGATACACTAAAATTATGCAAATATAAAATGGATCCGTAATTCATTTAAATACTTCTTTCAGCATTTTGAATAATAATACATGCTTCATCGACATCAATTACGGTAGCATCAAGCTAAAATGAAATAAATTTGCGTATCTCAAGATATTACTGTAATAATGTTCTTATTACCTCAACATCCCCTACGATATCCAATTCAGATACTACAGTTTGTCCACGATGAAGTTCATTACGAAGTAAAATTTGCATATTCAAAGCTACCTCATCTTCTTGCCGCTTTTCATGAAGATAAACTCGATTTGGATGGATGAACTGACTCGAAAGAATCAGTTGCATTTCAGTCTAACAATTATTAAAATTTTAAAAAATGTTCGATCTAAATTCTACCTTTGAAATGCCTTCTTTTGCAATGATCGAATCCCAAAGTTTCAAATCGGCATCGGATGTTTTTAAAACAAATTTTACATAAAATTCGCTAAAAAGTGTCATCGCTGACAACAAAAATATCAGAGATTCTGGAGATTTTTCAATGAAATGCAGTTCATCAGAAAGTTTAAGAACTTGAAGGAATGTTGAAAATCGTTGAATTTGAATATTTGGAGGATGCTTTTGCTAAAATAGTATATTTTTTAAAGATAAAGATCAGCAGTTTAATTATACTCATGAAGTTTTTGTAAAATTTACCAACTTTTCAACAGCTTCAAATAATTTATCTTTACACATTTTTGATCGAACCTCCATCTTTTCTTGCGAGCAAAAAATAGAAAGCAGCAACCTTTTTTAAGATTCAAAAATAGCTATTTTTATTTTTAAAAAGCATTTTGAATTTACGCTTGAAAAAACATGTGTTAAAATAAAAGCTTCTAATGTAAGTTTTTTTGAAAAACAGAAAAACATTGCTTCATTGCTTTTTTGTAACACCAAGATTAAAGTTTTCATGATCAAAAATATTGAAAGCAATAATATTTTTGACTTCAACTATTGGTTAAATTTCTGAATCCCCCGCCAAAACCAAATATGTTCAGGAAAGAAAGTTTGCAGTAATATTTTTATTACTGTATTCCTTGTATTGTTATAATTTTATGATAAAAAAGTTTTTATCGTGTGTAAGCCAATCCCTTTTATAATATGATCTTTGTATGTTAATTAATTATTAAATAATTAAGGTAATTTTTAAAAACGTAAAAAAAGTTTCCCAAAAATTTCATTAAAAAAAACCTTCTAAAAAACGGCATTTTTTCAAGGCACAAAAAAAGTGTCCAAATGCAAATTATTTTTTCTTTCAAAGAAAATTTCATGGCGGGAAATATAATTTTGCGCAATTGCGTTTTCTTTGAAAAAAAAGTAGAATATTTTTCTGAAATTCTAAACCTTTTTAGTAACTTTTACTTCCATCCATCAACGATTCTAACATATTTTTAACATTTTAATGTTTTTCGATTAACGTCAACTTAACAATGCCACATTCCATGTAAGTAATATTGTTTTAATCCTGCTTAAAATATTTTTATTTTTACTTTTTAGCTTACAAGAAGATGATTCTACAATTACAAGTGAAACAGTTCCATCAATTTTGAATACTTGTAAGTTCTTTAAAAATATTAAACAATCTATAACTATCTTTTTGCAGTAAAAAATCAAGTTCGCAATAAACAAGTTGATCGAGATGAAGAGATAGATAGATTAGAAACCGAGATTCGACTTCTTCGTCGACAATTACCTCGTCTTCGAAATGCTAAAGGAAAAGATATTACAACAGAATTTATGTTACTTGGAGAAGAATATGATAAAAAGAGATATGAAGTTGAATATTTACAAGCAGAATTAGAGAAATGCAGAAAATATTTTGCAGAAACATCCAAAAAGCATTGTAATACTGTAAAAGAATACGATCAAAGACTACAGTCAATTCGACAAGAATTTGAAAATTCAGTTATCCAAGATGTAAGTGGAAGAGCTGCAATTGAACAAGCTGAGCAAATTGTTGCTGCAGAATATCAATCTCGAATTAATACTTTAACTGCTGAATTAGAGACTCTTCAAGCTGTAAATCGTTCTGCCGATAATTATGAAAGACAAATTGCTGCTTTAAATGCTGAACTTGAAGCTCTTCGAGCTGAAAATAAACAATATGCCGATGAAAAGTTGGATCTTGCAGAACAGCGGGAAATTGATGAAGAGAATCAAAAAAGATATGATGAAATGGAAGCTTATTATATGGCTGAACTGAAGAAAAGAGATGAAATAATTGTTGATCTTGAGAAATTTGTTCCCGTAGGTTTCATATTGTCATACTGTATTTTATTGGATATTTTTTAGGCTGGATTATCTGGGAAAAATGTTTCTGCAAAAGAATTTTTAACTGAAAGATTAAAAGCTGATTTGGGATTACTTGATCCAGAATGGCAAAGCAATGATATTCTTCGAATCGAGATTGAAAAGATTATGAATGGCATAGATGATGGCCCAGATACCGTATCCCAACTTCATGAAAGAGTTTGTTTTATTATTATTTTAACTTTTAATTATAATTTCCTTTTAGCTTGAAAATGAACGATCTCGAATTCGAGTTGATAGTAACAGCACATCGTCATCTGATGGAGCTCCAAATTATACCACCCGAGATGTGACAGAAGCGTTCAATTGTGTTTCTGCTTTCAAAAAATTGCTTCAACCTTTGATTTTTCATTTAAAGAAACTTCCACATTATTTAGAAGGTATAAATGGAATCTCTGAAAATGCAGAATTTCATGAACTTTTACGACAAATTACAAATATTACATTTGATTTGGATGCGACTGTTAATGATGTTACTGGTGCTTTGGCTGGAATTGAAGAGCTTGAAAGAACCTTGAATCGAACACCTTCTCCAAATATTTTTGGTGGACCTCCTCCAACAACTACAGCAGCTGCAAAAGAAACAATGGAATCTTTATTGAATGAAGTCAAAGCTCTTCGAACAAAACTTGCTGCAGAAATTTTACAGAAAAATGAAGCTCAAGAAAAACTTCAACCTGCTAAAAATGATGTTGAACGATTAACAATTCGAGTTCAAGAACTTGCCGATGAAAAGATTACTCTTCAAAATGAATTACGAGATTTGGAAGAAGATTTCAATGACATGAAAGAGAAATATGAAAATGCCCGGCAGGGAAATGATGTGGAACAATTATCTGAAGCTTTGATTGAAGCAAAGAAATCTATCAAAGCTAAAAGTAATGCTTTGGCTGAAGCAACTCGGGAGCTTGAAATTGCTAAACAAGAGGTTTGTGATAAACATCTTTTTTAAATATTTTTACAGTAGTGTTTAGATACAAGAAGTATCTGAAGCTTACAATCATTTGAAAGCAATTAGTGACGCAATGCAAAAAGATGTAAGTTTTTAATTTAAATCTATCGTTTTTTATTGAATCAATTTTAGTTGGATGAAAGAATTGATGAAGTTGAACTTTTGGATGCTGAATGTCAACGATTAAAAACTGATCTTAAGGATGGTAATCTTGGAAGTTCCCATCGAGCAGCTAAAAACCATGTTGACTCATATCATCAAAAATTGAAAATAAATTTTGATTCTTTGAAAAAGGATAACGCTGATTTGCTGGATCAAAACAAAAGCCTCCAAGATCGTTTTTCAAAAGTTGAAGATAAATTAAATGTTTATAAAAATTATTTGAGAGCTGTTTTTGAAAAGATTTCTAAAAAGTAAATTTTTCTTTTTGGTGAACATGTTTTTAATGGTTAGAATTTTAGTAATCCACAAATCATCGAATGTCCACCATTTTTTTCTGCTCGGGTTCATCAATATTTAATGGATCGATTAGATTCAAGTGGTCCAGAAGTGGTTTCAAATTTTGATTATGCGTACGCAAAATTGCAAAAAATCAAATTATCTAAAGAAAATGGGTATGCTTTTTGTTAATTTTTCTGATGTGAAATCATTAATTTTTTCAGTGATACAAGCGAAAATTCAAATGTTTCAAATCCACCTATTGCAAGCAGTGTAGCAAAAACTTTGGCAGAAATATCTCAAAAACTTCGTCTACTTCGTGATTATGCAAATGAACTTGTTCATAATATCAAAAAAGTTAAAAAGCAAGAGGTTTGTTTTTCTCGGATACTGTAAAGCCTTTAATGTTTAACTTTTCAGCAGAAACTTAATATTGATTGGTATTTACAAAAGATTCGACAAATCCGAAATGAATTACATCTTTCATCAAAATATTTGGAAGCTAAAAAAGAAAAAATTGAAGATGGAGCAAGTTTACCGGATATTATTGGAGAACTTGAAAAAATCCATTCCGTTTTGGATGATGCAAAAGTTGCAGCTCGAGTTTTGCGTCCTGAAGAAATTGTGGCAAAAGGAAGAAGTTATCGTTAATTTTTTATTGATTATTTTTACTGTTTTGTTTTGGTTTTATAATGATCTCGTATTTTTGTTTGTAAATACTGGAAATAAATTTTGTTTGTTTTTGCTGTTTGCGGTGAATACGGTATTCATTGATTATAGTAACTTTTTATCATATTTTTGGTGGTATTGACTTTGAATTATTCCAGTACATTACTCTTTTTAAGTTAATTGGTTTTAGCAAACTTTATTATGACTGTTATCAGGAATTGATACTCTTAAAATTATACAACTTTTTACAAAAAAGAAATAAATAAAATCTGTTAAACCAAATTACAAAAAAAATTAATTCAATGCTTTACAAAAAAATCGATAATACAAAAACAGGCAGTCTAAAATGTGTAGAAAAAAATTGTTTTTTAAACGACAAAATTAATCCCGTTTTAATGAAGAATTTGATGCTGCCGCTCCTGGGGTTACGGTAGCTGTAGTTGAGGATGATAAAGTGGTTGATGATGGTGTTGCATGTGGAGCTCGGCCCCAAATCATTGTATTAAATCCATCTCCAACAAGATACAAAAACCATAACAAAATTCCGCCAAAAGCAAGAAAGAAAAAGATCATTTGACTGCTGAGATGATTAAAAACTGGATAAAGCCAATATCCTTGTGTAAGTTTGACAGAAAAAATGCTGAAATTCAATTATTGAACTTTTTAGATGTTAGATAGTTTCAACAAATTTTAAAAAATTCTAAATTTTTTTAAAAGGATCCTAAATTATGCAAATTTGCACATCTGTTAGGATCGGTAAATGTTCTGTATAAAAGGTAAAAGTCTTACATTGCAAGATAAAATCCATAAAGAGATAAAACAACAATTGATCCAGTCTTTTTTGAAGGGGCATGATGGCATGTTAAAAGTGTATCGATCATTAAAAAGACAATTGGAGCCGTATGTGTGACATGATTATGCCATTGTGGAATTAACCCAACTGCCCATTTTGGAACAACAAATTCTGGATTGGCTGCATATAAACCCCAAAATAACAATGATGTAGCCTGAAAAAGTTTGATACTTATTTTGAATAAGCTACCGTAATCCAAAGACAACAAAGGTGAATTGCTTAAATGGTTATGGCAATAAACAACATACTTAAAAATATCAACTTACCATTCCAACTGGGAATGCCGAAGTGGAATACATAAAATCACAAATTTTATGCAATTTTGTTAATCTCCAATAACTTGGAACATGAACTTTTTCATGTTTATATTCTTCATGGTGTTTTCGCTCTTCCATCCAATCAAAAATGGCACACACAAAACAAATCGTCGAATAAATTGTTTGAAGAACAAAATTTAGCATTGTTAACATTACTAATTTTGAGAACCATGTTTGAACGCCAATTCTTGGCATAAAATAAATATCATAAAAAAGGGAGCCACTCCAAACCGCAAAAATTATACCGTAAATTAAAACTCGGAATAATCCCATATTTTTTTAGGTAAACTAAAAATATTATTTTTTGGATTGGAATGTTTTGAAAAAAATATTAAAAAGAATTTTTGACGGAAGAAAACATTAAAAAATTTTCAACACGTGTTTGTGGTAAATAAAAAAGATGCATTAAAATGCAAACAAAAAAGTTGTTTAAAAAAAGTGATAAAAACGTGTTGATGAAAGAAGAAGTGTCAAAAAATTGAATTTATGATCTGATTAGTGATAGTAAAAAAAGGAAAACAATACTTTTATTGATTATAAAAATATACCAATTAAAAGTCAAATATTTATGTTCAATTTTATTTGAAAAGAGAATTAAAAAGTTAAATATTTTAGATGAACCTGCAATCTCAAAAAAGCGGCATTTTTCTTTGATCTTTTTTGTTTCAGATCAGTAAAATCATCGTTCCAAAAACAGCAATCAAACCCAAAAATTTCTTTGAAACATTATAGTGAATTTATATAGAAATGTTTTAAAAATACCATTGTTTGAAGAAAAACAGAAAAATGGCAAATATTAATCCAAAAATAGGCTTGTTTTAATTTAAAACGCAATACTTTTTGCCTTCAAAAAACAACTTCATTCAATTTTTGTGAAGCAAGGAAAAAGTCACTTCACGTTGCCAAGTGGCAAAAACTTCTCTTCGTAAAGCAATTCATGCAACAACGACAAAATTCTACAAGAAAGACCGTCTCACTTTCAATTTTCGAAAAAAGGAAAGAAATCAATGCTATTTAAGACTCATTGAAAGGAATTGCTTGTTAACACGAAAAATTTGAGAACATCCTACCATAATTTTTAGAATTTGACACAAGAAAGACTCTCTTGTAGTCTACTTTTTTGAAGTTTAAGCTTTGATTTAGAGCTTAAAGGCATTAAAAATATAGTTAATGTTGTAAATCTTCTTAAACACAAGGAGCTTTTGGAAGAGTGGTAAAAAGCACATATGGATGGAAAAATAGAAATGAAAAGAGAGTAAATTTAGGAAAGCCAGTATATTTTTTAAAAATTTTTATAACGATTAAAAGAGAAGAAAAACGCTAACGATGGCATTTTTTGTTGTTTCATTTTTTTAAAGGCGGCAAAAAAATGCTTGGTTCAAATAAAGCATTTTTAGCAGCAAAAAAAGAATAGAATAGAATGAGTGTCGTGTGACAGAGGAAGAGAAAAACTGAGGAGAAGAAAGTCATCAACGAAACAACAACAAACATAGAGCTCTAAAGAGGAAACACAAAACAACAAAATTTTTGAGCAACTTTTTTTTATTTGCAAAATATTAAAAACGAAAAACTTATGAATAAATTCAAACAAACAAAAATATCTCGCAATTGATCGGTTTTTATTATTTTTTTCAATGTTTGTTCTACATTTGAAATGAATGACCTTGAAAATTTAGAGGTATAATTTTGACCGTGAAAATTATTTTTTCCAAAAAAGTTCAAAAAATAAATGTATCCCATTTTTTCTAAAAAACAAATTTTCAAAAACGACCAACACAAATTTGTCAAATGAAATAAAAAATTGCCACAACTGTTTTCTTCGCCGTAAAATTTTTTTAAAGTGAATCTATATTTTTCGAGCATTAAACCTTTCAAGTTTTAAAAAACCTTTTGGCATTTTTACTTGGATTTTTTCTTTCATGTCAAAGAAACAACACCTGCTGCTCGATCGTCATCAAATTAGATCTATATTTTTTACCTGTTGACAATCTTTTAAATATATCTTAAACTTTTTTGAGTAGGCGATTGTTTTTTGCTGCTAAAATGCTATTTAAGTTGCCAAAATTAACTTTCAAAGTCACATTTATTAAATTGCATTTATGCACATAAAAACTCCAATAAAGCGAAAAAATTAATAAATATTTATTTAACTTTTTTTTAAAACAATTATCAAATTCTCAAAATACGGTATTCAACTTTTTCAAATTACAAAAAATGATAAATTACGTATTTCAATTATTCTCTCTTCTTTCGAGGCTTTGGAATTGGGCGTTGAATTGGACCAAGGATTCCATTAAATCCGAAACCGATAAGGAAATTAAGGAAGAAAACGACGATACAGATAATGTAGAACACAATAAGTTTTGGAAGATCAAGTTGTTCAAGAATTGGATATGCCCATTTTCCAGTATAGAAATATATGAAGTGAACACTAAAATATTGAAGATGTAAACGTAAGATACAGTAACCTTCTTCGCAAAACTTACTCGGTAAGATAAAAAACAATAAAAGTAATTGTAGCTTTCAAAGCTGGATAAATTCTAGGCTGGGGATGGTGCCATGCAATAAAATCAGCAATCATTGCAACAAGAGGTACAGTATGCTAAAAAGGATCAAACCGATAAATAAAAATATAAACAATCAAAAAACCTACAAGAGCATGATTATACCAGGCAACAGACAAAAGAAGTTTAGCTTCATCAGTAAGCACAAAATCCGGATCAAGATAAATTAAACCCCAGAAAAGACTGACAACGGTCTAAAATAAATTAAACAAATATTACTTTAAGTTAATAACTCAAAAACTTACAACAGAGAGAGGAAAGGCAATTGTTGTCGAAAGAAAATGAAAGACATTTTGAGGAAAAGTATTTGGTGGATATGGCCTTGAAGTAATAGCAAAGAATGTCCCAGCACAATGATAGAGAAATTGGATTGTCTAAAACATTATCATAAACTTTATACCAATTATTTCTTTAATAGTTTACCAAATTAATCATAGTTAACCAAACATATTTGGACAAAAAGTTTCCAGGAATTGGAAAGATATTTTGAAAATCTTCAGTTCTTCCATAATCATAATACAAGGTGTAAGCATAAAATGCCGCAAAGAAGCTATTAACGACCAAAGGGAATGGTCTCATGATCCCAAGCTAAAAAAGCAAAGAAAAATGAATAAAAAAGAAGAATAAAAATTGATATACGCAAAGTTACACGTCGAGTAACAAAAACGAAAAGAAAACGCAAAACAATGATCAAACATTAAAACATTATGAATCAACCGTATCACTTTTGTACTTTGTAGGTAATCACCAAAATATATGTCAAACAGAGTCCTAACAAAAGACATTTTTTGGACGTCGTCTTCAGATTCCTTGGTTGAAAAATGAGAGATATGAAAGAATCTCAAAAATGAGGAAAAACTTTCATACACTAACAACCTCTTTTGAACTTTTATAAAAGTTACACTGTATGGAACTTCAAAAAATCCATGGTTGATGATTCATCTCAAGTAATGGATTTTTCTTGAAGTTCAATACAGTGTGCCTTCTTTAAAAACCCAAAAAGAATCTGTAAATGTTTGAAGCTTTCGTTTCTTTTGTGGGATATTTCAAATCCCTTTGACAGGTTAGGAAATAAGAGATGACCCGTAAAAAAGGTCACTTTTAAGCTCATTCATGATCATTCTACTTATCAAATATGGTCATATACATCTTATTCTATGTCATACAAATGTAAAAATTAATAATGCAAGTCTGTTGTTGATAAAAGGAGTTTTTATGAGTTTTTTGATAATTTTGATAAAAAAATTCGTACAATTTTTTGTGTTTTCTTTCGTGTCAAAAACACTTTTTAAAAATTTAACGTTTTTTTCATCGTCGCAAAATGTCAATACTGAAAGCTTACATATTTTTTTTCGGCGATCTAATCTTTTTTCCCCAAATCTTTGTTTATAAAAAATAATATCTTATTTTTATCGCGGATTAAAACTATAAATATTTTAAAAGAAATTTTAGACTGAAGCCATCATGCTCTCAAAAGGGTTCCTATCAAGTGTTGCACGATGTTCCAGTATTTTTCAACAGCGTGCTTTAGCAGTTGCCGCAAATGTAATGTTTTAATTTTATGTTTTTCTGGGGCCCGGGCCGGATCAAGCTTTTTTGTTCTAAAATCAGTGCTAATAATTTCCACACTATTTGAAACAACTTTGTTGCATTATTTTTGTGTGATCCGGTTGTGGATTTAGTTACTTTATTAATGCTAAACATATTTTATGATTACATGTATGTTTAGGAAATTACACCACAACTTGCTGAAAAAGTTAAAGTCACCTTAATTCCTGGTGATGGTGTTGGTCCTGAACTTGTAAATTCCGTACAAGAAATTGTTAAACATACTGGAATTCCACTTGATTTTGAAGAAGTTTTCTTTTCTGAAGTTTATTATAATCGCTCTGCAACAATTGATGAAGTGATGAAAAGTATTAAAAAGAATAATGGCGTAGCTTTAAAGGGTGTAATCCAAGAAGGAACATTAGATTTAGTTGGTGATCAAGCAGGTAAAATTTTAGCTACATTTTTTTGGTCAAAATAATTTATTATGTATTTTCAGGTATCAATATGCAACTTCGAAGAAAACTTGATTTATTCGCTAATGTTGTTCATATTCGTGTATGTTCAATAACTTTTTCTTTAATATATAATTACTGTATATTTTAGACTCTTGATGGTATTAAAACTCGACATGGTAAAAATCTTGACTTCATTATTATTCGTGAACAAACAGAAGGTGAATATTCTTCATTAGAACATGAATTGGTTCCCGGTGTTATTGAATGCTTGAAAATTATGACCAAAGCAAAATGTGAACGTATTGCTAAATTTGCTTTTGATTATGCCACAAAACATAATCGCAGAAAGGTTACTGCCGTCCATAAAGCAAATATCATGAAACTTGGTGATGGTCTTTTCTTGCGTACCTGTGAACGAATTTCAAAGTTATATCCCAAAATTGAATTTGAAAATATGATTGTTGACAATACCTGTATGCAAGTAAGAGTGTTCTTTTTTTCGAGACAATAGTTTGAAATTGTTTTGTTTGTTTAGCTTGTTTCCCGTCCTGAACGATTTGATGTCATGGTTATGCCTAATCGTAAGTTTTAAAAAAAAAATGTATTAATTTTAATTTTTTTATTTTAGTTTATGGGAACATTATTGATAATTTAGCAGCTGGTCTTGTTGGTGGTGCTGGTATTGTCCCTGGAATGTCAATTGGAGCAAGTAAGATTTGAAAAAAATTATCTTAATCTTCTTGATATGTTTTTTGCATAGATTTCTGCACATTTGAACCTGGAGCAAAACATTCTTTTACTGAAGCATTGGGCCGAAATATTGCAAATCCAACTGCAATGATTCTATCATGTGCAAATATGTTACATCATGTTCATTTGGATGATTACGGTCGTGCACTTCGATTAGCAGTTGAAAAAACTATTAAAGATGGAAAAGTTCGAACCCGAGATCTTGGTGGATATCAATCAACTCGTGAATTTACTTACGCAGTCATTCAAAACTTTAGAATGTAGGAAATCCAAAGAACAAGAAGTTATTATTAGATGGTCAAATGATGTTTTTTAATCAAAGATTTAACCAGATTTATTTTTTTATATTTTCACTAACTATAGTTTATGTAATATTTTTAATGCTTTAGAAAAATATTGGCCTTTTTATTAGAATACTTGAAATAAACTTTTGACTATATTGTTTTTGATTTTCAAAATTTTGAAACGTTTATGGCGTTACCGTAATGGCTACTTTTTTTAAACTTCTATTTTGATTCTGTTTGTAATCATGGCTTTTCAGTTTTTAACGAAAAATTTATTTCATTTTTTATTATGTTGAATGGTTTTTTGCAATAATTTGAAAGCAGCAATATTATTTTTCAATGCCGTCGGACAGCAGCGAAAATGAATTTGAGGATGCCGTGGATACATTGGCTCCATTGTCTTCCACTCCTGCAATGCAGTATCCACGGCCCATTGATCTTTGTACCCCAATTGGAGCAACGGGTGGACATTCAACTTTTATGAAGCTTGATTTAAATTCCCAGTCATCTCGGCGTAATCGACTTGCAACACTTCGAAATCGAATGCAAACAGAATTTTCGGGTGCTCCAAATATGGTTGGATCAGAAGATGACCCAACACAATCCGAGAAAACTTCTTTAGCTTCATGGGGAAGAAGTTAGTTCATTTAAATAAAATTTATTTATTTTCAAAAATTGATTTTTAGGTTTTTTGATTGAAAGAAATAATGATGCAGCTGTGATTGCGGTATGCCCTGCCGATTCACTTTCAACAAAAGCTACAAATATATCATTTAATTCAAATTCATTTTTTAATCAACCAAATATGTCTGGTCTTGGATTTGATCCTTCGTCTTTAAAGCCTCTGAATGACCCTGCAATTAATTCAACATCTGCAACTTTAACGAATACTGTAATTGGAGATAAGACATTTGTGGCTCCTGTAACCCCACAACGGATTTTAAATGTTTCTGCAGCTCCAAAATGTTTTTCACCATCTTCACCTCCTCCAACACAACCACCTCCACCATTGCCTGAAAGACCAGCTATGCCTTCAACATCTACAACAAGTACATCTACACCTGTTCCGCCTCCATTACCACCAAGAAGAACTCCAGCGAAAGCTGCGAAATCAATGACTTCTGAACAGTTGACGCCTGAACTGAACAATTTAAAGTTTGTTTTGCACATTTATGTTTAAGAACTTACTATTACTGTAACATTTTAAGGCTTCCAATTTTTTCATCTGAAAATAATAACTTAACTGATACCGCGAGATCAGCTGATACTTCAACGCCATCTGATGCATATGGTAAAAAGCGAGGTCATGTTAAAACAAATTCTCTTGATCGTGGATTAACTTTGGCCAAGTCATTAAAGTGTGGACCTTTTCCACCTCCTTCATCGGCAGTAAATAAATCTAGAAGTTTGAATCGAGGTGTATCTCCAAGTGAAATGCTTACTGCTGGAGTTATATGTGAAGAAGAACAAGCTGCACATTCTGTCATTGAACAAATTACTGATTCTATTCTCTCTGCTTGTGAAACGGAAGAATCATCAAGTGAAGATGAATCTGACGAAGAAGAGAAAGAAAATGGAGCAAAAGATCCGTCTCCTCCTGTACGGCCACCATTTCCTTCAAAAACAGTTGAATCAAATTTAATGGTAGTCGGAGAAGAAAGTTCAGCAACTTCAACGCCAACCAAAAATCAACAATCAATTTCTTCGTCATCGAATTTTCAACCGCTTCCACATTATGAAAATTTATATCCTTCTGTTGAACCCGAACCAGAAAGAAAAGTTATTGCTGAAGTGAATACAACCCAAGATTCATTGCATAATACTCAAACAGTTTCTGATCATTCTTTAAGTTTAATTGCAAATCATTCACTTCAATCTCATTCAGAATCTTTTGATCCAATTACTCATGATATAAATCGTCGAATGTCAATGAAAAATCATACACCTTCAGATATTCATAATGAAAAATTTGAAGAAGAAGATGAACAACAGAATGAAGTTCCAACAAGTCTTGAACATGCAAAAAATATTGTTAAAAGTTATGGCTCAATGGCAAGTGGATTCTTTCGAGGTGCATTTTCAAAAGCTCGAAAATCTATTGCACCTCATTCAAATCCTCCAAAAGCTTTATCTGCAAAAGATGAAGACGATGATGGCGCTTCGGATAGTGATGATGGAACTCCATCCGTCTCTGAAAATATTCCACCATCAAATCCTCAATCCAAAAAACCTATTGAGCCTGAAATTATTTGTCGACCAAAAAATCATAAAAAAGGTCCATATGATTTTGATCAACTTAGAGTTATCCAAGAAATCAATAATGAACATTCGGGTGCAATTTGGTGTGTGAAATTCAGGTTTGTGTTTTTTGCCGTAGTTTACAGTAATTTAATTGTTTGTGAACTTTAGTGTATGTGGTCGTCTTATTGCTACAGCAGGACAAGATAACATTGTAAGAATATGGGTTTTGAAGAGTTATGTAAGTTTTATTTCATTAAATATCCTAAATTGATATCGACGATAAGCAATACTTTACACAAATACCGTTTTTCATAGCAAAAAGTTTTGTTTTTTAAGTAAATGAAAGTCAATTTGAATATAATTAACTTGCAATTTTAATTGTAATGATCGTTACCTTTTTTTCAGCTCAATCATTTTACAAAAGTTCGAGAAAAGCTAAATTCACAAACAAGTCGAGCAACTTCAAATACTGCGAATCCTGAATTATCTTATGCAATGCAAGATTTAGAAAATGCTATTCGAAATGCTGAAGATAAAGTAAGTAAACGTTTAAAAGTTTGCACTTTTTTGGAGTATGTATTTTTGTTTAAAAAAATCATGCGTCCGTCCATTTTGAACAGTCAGTCATTGAACATCTCTTTGTTCGTGTGTTTTCCCTGCGACTCTGATCTTTTGCCTTGTTTCCTTCAGTTTTTTGCTTTTTGATTTTTTTGTTACGTTAAGTTTTTTCAGAAATCTGTTGCTGATACGGATTCCTTATCTCCAGAAGATGAAAGCTCTGCCATTTCGGCTAATGCCGTATTTGCCCCTAAACCATTTATTCAATTTCGTGGACATACTGCTGATGTACTAGATTTATCATGGTCAAGAAATTATTTTTTATTATCATCTGGTATGGATAGAACTGTAAAGTTATGGCACTTGGCAAGAACTGAATGTTTATGCTGCTTTCAACACATGGATTTTGTTACATGCATTTCATTTATGCCTAAAGTATCGTTTTAATTTAAATATACTTTTTGAAGTATACTGTAACTTTTTTAGGATGATAGATATTTTATTTCTGGTAGCTTAGATGGTAAAATTCGACTTTGGCATATACCTGAAAAAAAGGTAAGGACAAAATGTGAAAATATCAATTTGTATCTAAAATTATGATGATTTAGGTAGCACTTTGGAATGAAGTGGAACAAGTTAAATTTATTACAGCAATAACTTTTGTCAGAAATGGAAAATTTGTTGTTGTTGGAACTTATAATGGTCGGTGTTTCTTCTATACCACAGATGTAAGCTATAGGATACTGTAATTTTGTTTATTAAAACTAACAATTTTTAGCAATTAAAATATCATACTGTAATTGACGTTCGATCCACAAGAGGAAAAAATGCTCGAGGCCATAAAATTACTTCTTTAGCTGTACATGGTGACAAACTTTTGGTTACATCTAATGATTCAAGAATTAGAATTTATGATCTTCGTGATATGGATTTAACATGTAAATTTAAAGGAGCTGAAATTGATCAATCTCAAATTCGTGCTTCATTTTCTCCTGATGGAAAACATATTATTTGCGGTAGTGAAGATAATTATATTTATATTTGGCGAGCAACAGATTTTTCTCCATCGCTTTCTGTTAGAAAAGATAGAAACCCAATGTGGGAAAGAAGTAACCTTTTTTGATAACGTTTTCAACGTCATAAAATTGTTGTCATTTTAGTTAAAGCCCATAATTCTATTGTTACTGCTGCAGTTTTTGCTCCGAAACCACATTTATTTTTGTCTTTGATAGAAGATCAACAAAAGTCTCAATCGATTTCTGTTAGTGGATCATGCCCAGAAGCAATTCCAACTTCAAGTAAACGTACTGTTCAAAGGTTTGTTCTTTACCAAGTTTTTGTTGTTTTACTTTTATCAAATTTTAGAATGGATTCTGAAAATTCTTTGAATGTTATTTCAACTCATGGCGCATTATCAGCTGTTCATATTCCTTCTGCAGTGGATACCGTAACAATTGGTTCTACATCAACTCCTGTAATTTCTTCAATTCCTGCAAAAGATCGTCAACTTCAAGGTGATATTATTGTTAGTGCTGATTTAAAAGGTTGTATCAAAATATTTGCAAATCCATCAAGAATTAAAACTGGTTCATCGAATTTTTTTCCAACTGATTATAGTTAATTAATTATTTATTTCTTTTATTTTGCTTCACTTATTTTATGTAAGCGTTATTCCTAGTACGGGTAATGACACTTTTAAAAACGTTGTATATTTTTTTATTACTCTTTTTTCAATCTAAGCGCCTTAACACTATTTCAATTATGGTAAACCTCTTTGTTTTCTTTAGCTGTTATTAATATTATTATTTTTGGTTCAACTTAAATGATAGTTTTATACTTCCATTTTTGTCTTCTCTTCGGATGCAAGCTGTATACTGTATTGTTTTCTGTTATCCTTTAACGGAAAACATATTTTTCTAGTCTTTTTGCTCATTCATTATTTTTTGCAGCTTTCTTTTCGTGTTTGATATATTTTATAGGGTTTTTTACATGTATAATAAATTTGGTAATGGTTTTTCATTTGCTGATTAATAGGTTCTATTGGTTTTTAATTACCGTTTATATATTTTATTTGTTTTACTTTGTTTAAAATTACTGTAACCTTTAGCGTAATGTTAGCGGCGGGAAGATCTCTACTTCAAAGATGCTCATTATTTAGAATCTCAGCTTTAACTTCTTCTCAATACTCATCCAAACCTGGTATTGTACCATCTGCAGGTGTTCCGCAGTTAAATGAATTAGCCGAAGCTGAACCAGTAATTCCAGAAGATGTTGAAGCAGGTGTCGCGGATACAGAAGAAGTTGCAATGATTCGCCAAAAATATCCATATAATCAAAAAGTTTTGAAAGAATTGAAGTAAGTTTGTATGTTAAAAGAGTTTCTAAAAATAGAAATGGAAGTTTAGACTTGATCAATATCCATATTATGTTGAAAGAGAATGGTGGAAGAAAGGTAATCGAATGACCTTTCATGCCACATGGAGAATGCTTCGAGATGTTCGACGTCGTGAATCTCTTGCTGAACATGGAGCTGAAAGACAACGACTAAAAGCAATGCATCGAAATAATATTTTACCACAAGGTATGCTTTTTAAAGATAAATTTTTTTACTATAAAAAAAGACTGAATTTTTTTAGCAATTCGAGATGAAGTGGCTGAAAAAATGCTTAATGGGTTACCTCGTTATTCATATCCTTGTTTAATTCTAAATATGTGCCAATTTACTGGTCGTCGACGTGGTAAAATTAAGCCATATCGTGTAAATCGTCATATCTTCCGAAGACTTGCTGATCATGGACAGTTATCTGGAGTTCAAAGAGCAATGTGGTAAAAATCAACATCTCAAAAAGCTTTAGAAAATCAAAGAATTGTTCCTTCGCATATTAAAATAGCAATAGAAACGTAGTGTTTATTTGTTTGTTGCATTAAAATTTATATATAAAGTTTCACATTTAAAAGTTAATTTTTGAAATCTTTTTATTTCGGTTGTTTACCGTAATATATGTAATAAATGATAATGTTTTTCGAATTTGTATGAATATTTTACAATTTACTTTTACAGGAAAAGTTTTAGTAATCATGGCACATCTTAAACTTTTTGTATTGTTTGCAGTATTAGGTAGTTTAATTAAATTCTTAAAGTTGTTAAATAAATGAAATATTTTAGCAATGGTTGCTTCTCAAGCTTCAGATTTCAGTGATCCAGAAACAATGCGTAAAACTTTCAAAGTATATTCTGTAAGCTTTTATTTAATTTTTATTTATTAATGTTTAAGTAACTTGTTTTTTTAGTTTGTATCAACTGATTATCCTGCCATGTTTACACTTGTCGCTGGAATTGTTATTGTTTTAGCTGCTGCAATAATCTTTATTTCTGTTGGACTTTTGACAATGGACCCTGGAAAGGATTCTATTATTTACCGTATGACTACAACCCGAATGAAGAAAGATTAATATTATTTAACTTTGAGGCTCTCTTTCACTTTTGTTGATTTTTTGTTTAAAAATGCAAAAGTCGACAAACTTTTTATCTCTTAAATTTTGTAAATGTTTCAATCTGTTGTTTTTAATTTTTTTCTAATTAATCGACCTTTGTATAATTTTTTCCAGTAAATAAAGTCTATTTTTATATTAGAATTAGGGATTGTCCAGAAATCACGTGACCAACAAAACGTGATTTTCAGACCCCCTCCCTCCCTCCGTGACCAAAGCTTTTTACCGACAACATCAAAGCCGGGTGACCATTTGGCTTACCCCCTCCCTCCCCCCTCATGGTCACGTGATTTCTGGGCAATCCCTTATTGTCTCTTTGATGTTTTTTCTCTATTTTCTTACTGTAGCTATACGAACTTTTTTCGATATTATTTTTTTGTAGTCATTCCATTTTTTTCTAATCTTTATGTAATATCCTGGTTAGCAAAAATTTAATACTTATTATTTGTATTTTGCTTTTATATATTTTAAGATTATTAAAGATAAAATAAAAAATTTATTAGTGTACTTCTCTCTATTTTTACTTTTCAGCATACTATACATATATTTATGGTTTCTTATAGTTTTTTTCAACACATTAAATTTTTTTTTAAATTCAAATTTATGACGAATTTTTGATGCATGTCTCACTGAGCCATTTATATTTTGTAAGCCCAACGGGTGGCAGCATCATGGAAGGATTTGTCATCTCCTGTGGAGTTTTACTACTTTTTCCGCGTCGTTTCAGAGGATTCTTTAATTGACCAAATGTAAATTCTTTTTCGGATGGGCGTGAACGTTGTCGATGGGCGGCTGCTTCTTCGGATGATGCGAAATATGCCGGAGTTCGAAGTTTATCAATGTCCGAAAGATTTAAAAGACTCCAACCATTCATTGATGGAGCGGCTTCAATGGGGCGTGGAGTTGGCGGTATTGATGAAAGGGGAATGACACGGGTTTGAGATCTTGATCGAGGCTGAAATACATTTTTTGAATGGTTTAATTCAAAAAAATTGTAGCATTTTTGTCATCAAGACAAAAACTACTATTTTTACAGTATTACGGTAATGTTACCGTAAGCATACCGTAACAACAGGGATAACATATTTTTTACAAAAGTGGTATACCTTTGGAGTCTTTGTTGTAGGCTTTATCAGTGCTTCTTCAAAAGCAAAAGGTGATTGATAATGATTAGGTTTTCGTTGTTGAAAAATTCTTCTCGCAACTCCAGTTCTAAAATTTCTTATTTGTTAATTAATTAATGAATTTCGAATCAATACGTACTTATTATTATTGTTATTTTGTCTGTTAACAATAACATTATTTTGATTATTAATATTACTGTTGTTGCTATTATTACTATTTAAATAGCTACTCGAGGATGCTGAAGATTCTTCGGTTGAAGTTGAGCCAGAATGTGATTCAAAACTTTGAAGGGAATTTCTTGGAGATTCATGAAACTCAGAAATAATTACGCCAATCATATCAAATGCAATTAAATGAATTAAACAACACCAAAGTGGTGCTTCCAAAAAATCGGCTTTTGTTGTTGGATTTGAAGAGGAAGATGATGATGAGGAAGGGATATCACCAAATCGTAAAAAAATTAGTGCAGATTCTTTTAATCGTTTATTTCCATTTAATCCTTTTAATCCAGCACTGTTGTTTGAATTTAAAGATGCAATAATACTTTCTTTAAAAATTCTTAAATCAAAGATCTTTCGATATTCATCTCCAAGAATTATCGGATCACGGCGTTGCCGAGTTTTAACCGATATTCGACGATCGGAATTTCGCTTCATCCAAACATTTCCATTTGAATCAAGTTGAATTTTTATTCCTTTTCCAAAAAATTTTAGCTCCATCTCCGTTCGAGGATCCCGCCTTTCATTATGGAATTGTGATAAACCAATCCTAAAAAAATTACTGTAAAGTTACGCTGAAAAATTTGCATAAACATGAAATCTATAAATCTAACTAACCGAATTCCATCAAATTCCGCATTTCCACCATCAATAATTATTGTGGAATTTCGTAAATATGCTTTTGCGGTTCGAAAATTTCTTTCCATTACAAGTAGCTTTCCCCAAATTTGTGTTTCAATTTGTTGAAGCTTTTGTTCAACTTCAGATAAATTGTCTTGTAAAAATATCGAAAAATCATTCCAACTTCGACGCCGTGGTGAAAACCCTTCCAATTCAATGGGGACGGGTTCACTGGAATTCTCATCCAGCACATTCTCTTTCATCAATCGTTCAATCATCGCTGAACGAGATATCGCATTTGTGGGAGGCATTCTACAATTGTGAAATGTGTGAACTTTAAAAACAATGGTTACTGTAGAAAAAACGTAACCTAACAGTAAAAGCAAAATACGTAGTTAAAATTTAAATTACATTTTTGCCAAAGACTTTGGCCCAAAATGTTGAAAAGATTGAACTTCCAAAAAGTGATATTTCTTAAACAATTCGAAAAAAACAAACACAACAATTACCAGATTTCGCGAAAATTCAAAAAAGTGCTAATTTTGAGATTTCTAGAATCACAGAAAAAAACCCGATTTCTTTCTGGCAAAAAACGAACATGTAATTTTCTGATGCTCTTTTTTCTTTGTTTTTTTCTTTTTGAAAAAAGATAAGTGCAAATTTAAAAAAAAATAAGAATCTCAAAAAAGCCAATTCCTGTTTTTTTTCTTCTTCAGTATTTTCTTTGAGGCCATATAAATCCGATCGAAAACAAAAAAAACATAGCAAAAAAGGCAATGTGGCTTCGAAATTTTTTGCCTTCTAAAAAGCAGAGAAAGCAAAATTTTAAAAAAAATCTGCAAAAGAAGTTTAAAAAGTAAGTTTTTATTCAAAAAAAGCGAAAGCAGCTTTTGGAGTATCTCCAAAATCTGAAATCTGAAAGTTGAAGAAGATGAAAGTAAAAAAAGGAGTGAAATAGAAAAGGGGGTAATTGAGGTGAAATATAACAAAAAGGAATGAAAACCGGCTTCTGCTATTTTGTAATTTCAACGAAGAAAACAAAACAAAAAAGAAGTAAATCCAGGTAATATTAAACTTGAATTTTTTTATATGAAAAAAATCAAGTCAAGTGAATAGATAGAAGAAAAAGGAGAAGAAAAATGCCCCGGAAATTTAATCGACAAAAGAAGAAAAAAAGAAGGAAAGAATCCAAAGAAATAAAAAAATGAAAAAAGTAAGTAAGTGTACCACCAACCAACCAACTGACTAGAAATTAAATATATATGAGCGCATGCGCCGAGCGTGTCGATCGCACTCATTCCACATCCGATATGTCCCTCTCTCTCTCTTCCCTCCCTCAACTTTTTCTTTCACGGGCATTCTCCTTCAATTTTACATAGTAATTATTTTTATTACATATTTCAACAAAGGTTTTTATATATTCGAAAGGAAAAACAAATTTGGCCGATAAAATTAATTGAAGTGAGTAGAAGGAAAAAGGAGTTGGAAAAAATCTTTGAAGCATGTTCATTACAAGCAGATATTTTTTAGTGATTTCTTCTAGAAGGAGATACTTTGGATTACTGTAATTGATCGCAACTTTGTGACAATATCTTTTGAAAAGTTGCAAATAATTTGTCACGGATTAGAAAATCTAATCAATTATTATTATGGATTTTACAAATCCGACGGTGGTTGGGGAAGAACAAATAAAATTTGAAGCTCGGCTTAAAAGAGATAAAGATTAAATAAAAAATCTGATTAAAGGGGGTTTCTGCTGATCTCACATCTGGAAAATCCTACAATTTGTGATATTATAATTCTATTAAACTTGTTATAAATGAATACGGTAAAATTTCAAATATCTTTGACTCAAAAATATTTTCACCAAAACGCATTAATATGAATTTTTACATTTTATTAAAAAAACTAATAAAAACCTATCACATTTTCATAAAATGTAACACTGTTTTATACGCATATAAAAATTTTGAAACATATCTCATTTTTTTATGATTATGACTGTTACATTATGCATATTCATTCATTTCAGCGATGTGCCTTTTTGAAGCTTTTATTTCTCCCCAAACAAATTCAAAAAAGAAGACCCTAGGCGGTCCCACATTTAGATGATGAAGATTCTTTCTTTCTTGGAACGTCCAAAATATCCGTAAAAACGATCATGTTCTTTTTCATTTTTTTACAGCCGGTTCCATTTAAAAATATCTTCGACTCAAAAAATGTAAAAATCCGTTAATAAAAAAACGCAATTTCTTTTTCTTTCTTTTTTTTCAGAGTTGCAATTAAATGTTACTTTTTATTTCTGTTTTTTTAAAAGTGTTTTTTTCTTTTGCGTAATACGGTAATTACTGTAAAATGAAAGATTACAGAGTTTTTTTTCTGGCGACAAAAGTTTATTTCATTTTTTTGGGCTTGAAAGAGATGAAGTAATATATAAAAAAATATTATTAACACGGAATTTCATACAAAAAAATAGAAAAATATTAAATTAATAAAAAAATGAATGAATTCAACCAAAAAAAGAGAGATAAAAAATAAAAAAGCGTTTTTAAAAAATAATGATCACAAAAATTTAAACAAAAAAGCAAATATTTTTAAAAAAGTAAAAAAATAAAAAAAGAATAACTTCAAAATCAAGATAAAAAAGGATAAGGAAAAAAAGGGATGAAAAAGAAGAATTACGCAGTTGGCTTAACATTGAAATAGCCGCCATAATTTGATGAAGGATGTCCATTCAAATTTTGTTGTTGTTGATGGGATTGGGGATGGTCTTGTTTTTGCCAATTTTGTTGTTGTTGTTGCGGGATTTGACCACCACGATTTTGTTGTTGTTGATTACCACGTGGTAAATTTCCACCACTACCTTGATATTGTTGTTGGTACTGTAATTGTTGAGGTGGAAGAGGGATACCATTATTAAAATTATTAAATTGTTGTGGACGTAAAATTTGCATTTGTGGTCGATATCCATTGACATTGTTATTACTGTTATTATTCTGAAATAAATGGTTATTTATTAAAATATTTTTACTATTAAAAATTAAATTACTTGTTGAAGGGATTGTGACATCATATTTGGTCGGGTATTATTACCATTATTTCGGGGTGCACCAATTGGAGGTGGTGGTGGTCCATTCATCAATTCAATGTATGTATGAGGAGGTGGTGGAAGAGATGGAGGAGGGATATGGGTTGGGATATAATTATTTGATGATGGATGTCCAACACCTTGAAATTGTTGTTGTTGTGGTGGTTGTTGTTGCTGATATCCTCCCATATGTCCAATATGTGGGGGTGGTGGTAAATGAGTTGGGGGTGGGAAAGCATTTGGTGGTGGCATTACAACATTTGCTGATGGATGAGATGGTGGACGACTGTTTGAGACATATCGAGTTTGATTCATCTGTTGTTGCAATGGTGGAGTTGGATTCATTGATAAAATATCCATTCCATTGTTGCCATTCCATAACTGATTTGTATTAAACATTCCGTCATATGTTTGTGGCCTCGAAGATGATGATGATGGTGGTTGAGGTGGTGGTTGTTGTTGTTGAAGTTGTCCCCCAAAGTATGATTGAATTGGTGGACTACTTGCATGTCCACCATAATGTTGTTGTTGTTGCTGAAGGTAATCATTGCTACCGTATGCCATTGAATAAATTTGATTTGATGAAATTTGTCGAAATGGTGAAGTTGGTCCCATTGTAAATACGGCATTTCCACGTTGATAAAGATTTGGAGATTGTGATGGAGGAATTGAAAATGCATTAAAAGTTTCAATTGGCTTTGACTTAGCTTCTGGAGCAATGAAAGGAATCTGTTGCTGTTGAAGATCATGATGTTGAGGTTGGGGCTTAACCTTGGCAACATTTGGACCATGTGCTTGTGAAAGGGATGTCTTATCAATGTGTCCATTCTCCATCGATGGCACAAAATCTGCTTGTCCAGGCCAGAAATCTTTAATTTTCTCCAACTTTTCTTTCAATTGAACATGATCAGAATCTGTGCCATCCGAGGAAGATTTTTGAACTTCTTGAGATAACTTTGGAGACGGTTTTACTCCAATTGGAGATGCTGTTTTCAACTTTGAATCATATGCAAAATCATAACATGCCGAAGTTGTTGCAGTGGTTACGGTAGAAGTTGCAATTGTGAAAGTTTCAAAATTTTCTTTCACGGCATTTACATCAATTGACAAAGAAGATGAAGGGATCGTTGTTGGGATTACGGTAGATGGAGTGGAAACAATTGTTTGAGGTTTTGTTGGCCGGGCTATTGGTGATGGAATATGCGGCTTTTCAACAATGGCATTTGGTGGATTTGTAGCTGTTAAAGTGCTATTCCAAATTGATGTCCCCAAATCACATTCCACATTTTTTCGAATCGGTGAAGCCGTTGCCGGAAGGATAATTGGCTTAACCTTTTTAAGATCAACCAATGGAACAGGGATTATTTCTTTTTCAACAGATTTTTCTTGTGCTAAAATTTGCATATTGATAATAATCTTAACATTTACCAGAAAAAGCTTACATTTTCTGATGGCACTTTTTTCAGATCGCTGTTGTTGCTTCTGTTGAAGGGCTTGCTTCTTTCGAGCTTGAGCTTTTTCAGCTTTTTCTTTCTCTTTTTGCTCTTTTCGCCGTTCTTCTTCAACTTGAAGTTGGCGTTGCTTCTTTTGCTTTTTTGATAAAACTTCTTCAAAATCTCCGGCCTCTTCAGAATATAGCTCATCCCGTAAAATATCTGGTTGGTTATCAATTACAATTACGCTCGCGTCATTTATATCAACCCCCGCCAGCCCAATATTGATCGAAGAAGATGTTGTTGTTTGGGAATTTGAATTTCCATTATGAGATCCAAATCCTAAAAAAATTTGCATATTTATTTGATTTTTTATGTATATTTAGGACAAATACCTTTTCGATTTTCGCGGGCATTATTATCTTTAATATTTTGTTCAGCTTTTGAGGTATCTGCGGTATGCAAGCGTTGCTTATTATTATGATTATTATTCTGCTGTAACGGTTGATGGTTGCCGTTGTTGCTGTTGTTGTTCTTGTTGTTGTAAGCGTTGCTGCTCTTCGCGGATACGCCGTTGCTTAGGTGGTATGTATGGCTGGCGGGATTCACGTTTTTTTGATTTGTACGTGTTGTTGATGATGTTGTTGTAATTGATTTTGTTGTTGATATTTCATCAGGTTGTGAAGGGTCTTTTGAATTTGATGAAACTGAATTTGTATCAGATGTTGCATGATTTTGATGCTTTGTTGAACTTCTAATTCCATTTGTTAATGGTTTACGTTCACGTTGTTGTTCTTGGGGCTGAGGTGGTTGTGGTTCATCTCGTCCACCAACGTCACTACTTTCTGATGCAGTTTCCCATTCATCCATGCCTTCACTGGCTGCAGGACTTTTTAATCCTTCAACATTTCGATCAGCTGAGGCTCGATTACTTCCCCGTGAATTTGTGGTTGTTGTTGAAGTTGTTAATCCACTTCCTTCAAAATGGGGTTGCTTGTGCCTTGTGGGTTTGTTTGTGTGCTTGGATAAAAAACGACTACTTCCACGCCCATTTCCACCCTACAAGATTGACATATTATTAAATGTAAGACTACAGTAATCAAGTGAAAAATTTAAGACAAGAAAAATCTGTTGAAAAGGAATTATTATAATTTATTTACCATTGGAGCTAATCGTCTTCCATTTCCTCGACTGTTTGCAGCTGCAACAGAATCATATCGTTCAAAAGATGATTCTTCATTTCCAGTTTCACGATTATTTTCTGCACTTCTGGGAAGTCTTTCAGATCCTTTCCAATTATTATTTCCACGAGGTTGTCTTGGAAGACCCCGTTTACTTCCTCGCCTTGAACTATCATATCCACCGGCACCGCCTTCATTGCTTTCAAAAAATGTATTATCTCTTTGACGATGCGGCTTCTTTGATGTTGCAGAAGAGGAGTTTGCAGTTGTTGGGGTTGTAGCTTCTTCGGGGATTTTATAATCTTCAGCATGAAATTCACCCATATTTGAAAAGTTATCTTCTGCTCGAGATGGTCGTTTAGTTGAAGGATCAAAGCTTGGCTTTTGAGAAATTGCAGAAGGCTTTTTGCCATTTACAATTCCACCTGCCGAATCTCCTCTTCTTTGTCGAATATCACGTGATGCAAAATCACCACTTTTAAATTGACCACCTCTTGATCGTTTTGAATTTACAAATTCTCGCTTTGTTCCAGTATAAACATCATCCTCTTCAATAGGTTCTTCACTTCGATGATCAGCTGGAATGGATAAATTATCCCATGATGGTCCAGTCTTCTCTTGTACCCAATGTGATGAACCTAATGTTTCTGCATCAAGTGGTGTTCCACCTTCAACATTTCGAGGTGTACGTTGTTCACGAGATTGTTGCTGTTGATATTGTCCATTTGGTTCATTTCGACGTGAACCTTTTCGTGAATTTTTATTTGCGGAATCTGAAGATGCTGCTGGAGGTGGTGGAGGGGGATTCCATTCACTGATATCTTTTGGCACATCATTAATTGATGGGAAATTATAATCAAGTTCTTGTTGGAATCGGGAATTTGGCTTTGTAATCACCTCCTTTTTCCGTTCTTCCATTCTCTTCTCCCAGACATTCTCTTTTGGAGCTGGTGGAATGGTTGGCTTTGCTGCTTCAGATGCAACTTCATTTTCAACTTTTGAAGGCCGAGATTTTGATTCCTTTGTTTTTGGTTTTACTTCTTCTTCAACAGAAGATTGTTGTTGCTGTTGTAAAATAGGTCCGCCACCATGATGTGCAATATATTCAGCACTTTTTTCATCATTCCGTTTTAACATCCGATATGGCATTTCTGGTTGCTGATATCGTTGTTGTTGTTGCTGTTGTGGAGGTTGTTGTGGTGGTGCATGTTGGAGTTGTTGTTGACGATTTGGAGGTGGCATATTTCGGTGCTGTTGTTGTTGATTATCATGACCATGATGTTGTTGTTGAGGGGGTTCATGATAATTTGGTCCACCAGAAGGAGGATAATTTTGATATCCTTGTTGTCGATATTCAAATTCTGCGTGTCGACGAGGTGGACCTTTTTGATGCTGTTGTTGTTGATCGTAATTATTGTAATCTGTTGCAACAGAGCTATTTCTTGACCGTTGATTATTATAATTATTTCCAGGTCCATATTGTGCAGAAGGATTATTATAATCTTGTCCAGGAATTAAAGGATACCCAGAATTATCATACCATCCTGCATTTTGTGGTGGCATTTGTTGTTCTCGAGGTGGAGGAGGGCCAACTTGTTGCTGTTGTTGTTGTTGTCCATAATGTTGTGGTGGTCCTTGCCTACAAAAACTTTATTGGTAATTTTTTGCTTTTTAATAATTTAAATTTTTAATTTTAATGGTAATTTTTATGATTTTCAATAATTAAAATATTTTACCATGTATTATTATCAGCTTCAGTGCTGGATCGACTATCAATTCGATACCGATTGTTTCGGTTTTGATTTTGATTATTATTAATCATTCCACGTCGATTATCAATAGGAAGATCATCTCCCCATCCAAGTTCTTCAATTTGTCTTTCACCATATGGATTTCCACGATCATCGAATCGTTGTTGCCCAACAATACCTCCTCCAGGATATCCACCATGAGGTTGTTGCTGATGCTGTTGTTGCATGACACGTGGCCCTGGACCATAACCTCCTTCTCCACGCCCATTTTGCAATAATTTTTGTTGTTGGGATGGATCGTAATTGTACGGAGGGCCATTTACAAAGCGTTCTTGATTTTGCCATTCTGGTGGCTGTTGCTGTTGTTGCTCTGGGACAGGAAATTGAGAGGGTTGAAGTTGCCGAACATCTTGACTGCGAAGTTGAGGAGGTGGTTGAGAGAATTGTTGTTGATTTTGATTCATTGGTGCAGTCGGTGTTAGAGGTTGATGCGGTGGTGCAACAGTTTGAGCTTCTTTTGATGGCTCGGGTGCAGGTGGTGCTTCCGTTGCCTGCTTTACAGATTCTGCAGCTGTTTCTGCCGATGCTTTGTTCTCGACATCCACAGATGGCTCCTTTGATTCCATTGAAAATCGAGCAAGCTTTTCTCGAATTCCAATTTTTGCAGCCGGTTTTGCTTGAGATGGTGGAGGCTGAGAGCTGATGTAACGCTGTGGAATTATGCGTTCGACATGCGGCTTGGGGGCTGTTGAAGCACCAATATAACCTCCTGATTGATTTTGTTGTGTTGAAACAACTGGAATATGGGGAATTTCGACATTGACATCCGCCAAATTTGTGCCCCATGCACTTGTCTCTAAAATAATTTAAAGAATGATAAAAAGGGGAATTTAAAAGGATTTTTCAAATGATTACTTTGAGGTTTGAGTGAACCAGTATCGGATTTGCTTCCTGCTGTAACAGCGGCAACAGAAGCAGCAAGGGAAGGAAAGTCGCGATTGTTGGGAGGTGCAGCAGATTGCCCGGCAACAATTTGAGCGGCAGTTCCTTGAGATTGTTGAGAAATATTTGAATAATTGTTTGTCATTGTTAAAGATGATGCAGCAGCAGAAGAATGTGAATTTTCTGATGATGCTTGTGGCGACGACGAATTGGTCGTTTGACTTTTTGCCCATGTTGGACGAAGATCGGGCGCATTTCCACCCGACGAATCGATGGACCCGTTTTGCGTTTTGTTGTTCTCCGCTTCGGTGGAAGAAGATTTGGTTGTCCATCCTGTACCACCTTGAGGAACAATTGAAATAAGAGGATCTTGACCGTGCTCAGCTTTTAATGAAGGCAAAGTCGCAGGTGGCGGCATACGACGTACAACGGCTGTTGCTTTACCCAATGGTTGCAAGCCATGCTTGCCGGGCCCTTAAAAATCATTATTATTATTACTGTAAAAGAAAATTAAATTTAAATATTAATTACCGGAGGCCTTGGTTGCTGCTGTATTCTTTCCCGAATAAACGCTATTTACGTTGTGTAAGCGAGACTTATTGACGCCTGAGGCGCCTCGAGGATTTGACATAAGTGATTACCGCAATTTGGCGTGGACGAGCCACCGCGGAAACGTTGAACGTTCAAGAAAGAAAGGGAGGAAAAACCGCGTAAAGCGTCAAAGGAATGAATTTTGACAAAGATTAACCTTCGGATCCAGAATCCGGAGTGTGAAACTTCAAAAAATATTTAACAAAAAATATACAAAATTAAATATAAGCTGCTATCCAATATGAAAGAATACAAGATATAATAATATAAACTTGTTTAAATAAATTCCAATTCCGTGTTGTTGATGTTGTAAGAATTTCCAAAAAAAATAAAATAAACAAAAATGAAACAGTAAAAAAGGCTTTCTTCAATCAATTTCAAGTTTTTCAAATGATTAATCCGCTGCTGCTCGGAGTTAATACACGTAAGAGTAATCCAAAGAAGTAATAATATTACTCAAAGATTGTTTGTTAAAACTGAGTATCTCAATATACGAAACGCTAAAATTTTCATAATTATTACTGTATAAATTTTTATTGTAAAATTTTCTTACTCAAGAGAAAGCCGCGTTTTCTCAAAATGGACGCCCAGAGATTTGAGATAGCAACTAAAAATTTAATTATTATAATTTTAATATTAAACCAACAATCAAATTTTAAAAATTTATTGTTGGAAGATTTTTTGAAAAAAATTATAAAATTTACAACAATTTTTTTAAGAAGCACGCGCAAAACGTTAATACCAATAACCAAAGCGAAACCATTGTAAAACCAACAAAAAAATTACATACGTGTGTTTTTTTTAAAAAACGGAACACAAAATTTTAAAAAAAATGGATGCAGTTCAGAATTGGTCAAATGTCAAAAGAAAAAAAGATGCATTTCATCAAGGTCACGAGAAAATTGATTGAATTCCTCGATGAATTTATAGTTTTACAGTAAAGAATTATGGTATTCTAGGATTTTAAAGGGGATGGGATTTATGTATTCAGGTATCGGAATCTTTTGCATACAAAAATGCAAAGAATTTTCTTATGCGCAAGACAATCACTTCTCCGTCAGGCAGTCACAGGGAAAGAGAAATATATGAGAATAGAAATAGAAATATAGAAAGATGTATTCAGTAAAAAGAGAAAAAAAGGGAAAAACTGATGGACGAACACGTGAATAAGAAAAGAAGCCAGCGCAAAAGCCTATCGATTTTGAGTGAACATTCGCCTATATTTTTTAGTCATTTGAAAAACAAAAATATTGCCCTTCCGACGAACACATGACAGAGAAAAAGAGGGTAAGTAAAAGAGAAAGAGAGAGATACAAGGACATACTCTCTCTCTCAAAATATAAATGTGTTTCATTTTTCCCATAGATTTGATGACTGCTGCTACTGCTAAAATGATGAAAGTGCAAAGAAAACGAAAACCTTCAACTTCCGAACAACAGGGAGAAAGACGACGAACTGTTACAGGGTGGTGCGCGCGCATCCGGTGAAAATAAAAAATAAATACGGAACATCCTTTTTGCCGTCCATCTTTTTTCTGCAGCAGCAGCAAGCTAAAGCTTTTTTTAAGCCATCAACATCGTTTGAACCAACCAAACTCGAAAAGAAGGGAGATTTCTTCTTTCTTCTTTTTTAGCTTGAACTAAACTAAATGGCTTCCTCTCCCCTTCTATTTCCCGCAGTTGTTGAGTTTCCGGAGCAAAATGGAGGGGAAAAAGAAAATGGCTCTTCTTTTTTTGGCAAAAGTAATAAAATTTTGTGGGGCCAAAAAAAACAAGACGAAGGAAGCAGACGACCAAGATAAAGATGGAACGAAGAATGCCAAAAAATAAGAAGACGAAGAAAGTGTCGAAAGCTAAAATGAAGCTTCTTCATTTTTTAAAAAAAGATGAAAAATTGAATTTTCGCGCAAAAAATTTAAATATATTTTTAGAAGTAGCTTTTCCTTTTTTGGAACAACAAGTCCTTGAGTAGTCTGTCAATTTTAAGGACTACTACAGCAAATACTACTATTTTTCTTCTACAAATTGACTGCCGCTTGCCTTTGCCCCTTGAATGAAAGCTGACTGACTCGACTGACCAATGCCATTTTTGTGAAAAAAATAAAAAAAAGGAAGGCAAGAAATTGGCAGCTGGTAATTCACAAGAGATTTCTTTTCTTTTGCTTTCTCGAGACTGACTGAACGAACGAAAGAAAGAAAAACAAAAAACGGCAAAAAAAACTTGCGCGTTACTGCCAAAGATGAAAAATGGCAGCTGACCTCGATCTTTTTTAGTCCCGAAAAAGGATTCGAAAAAAACAAATATAATTTTAGGGTTGAAATCCAAAATTAAAGTCGTTTATCTTTTTCAAAAAAAGAGATTTTGTTTTTTAAGGTGAAACATTAATCAAGTTGGATAACGACTTTTGACAAGCTCAAAATCAAACAGAAAAAAGGGCTGTAATCAAACACGGACGGTGGTCGTTAAGATTTTTGAAGAAATATTTAAATTTATGGCTAGCAAAAAATGTAAAATAGTATAGTTACAGTATACTTAGAAAAATAAAACGGTTATCATTTTGTTTCATACTCTATTGCTACATTATCTCATTTACATTAAAATATTGTGCAAGAATTAAATCTTGAATGAATGTTTAAAAGATTTGTTTCGTAGATTTGTAAACATTTCAACATTTCCATCTTGTTACAGTATACCCAACATATTTAACTACAAACTGAAAAAAGACATAAAGCATGCATTTTTCAAGTGTGATCATTGTGTGCTCTTTGTTCTTTTTAAAGATAACATTTATTGATAGACACATTTAAGATTTTTTTTAAAAATTCTTGCTGTCTTAAAGTGTTGGAAGTTTAATCAAAATCTATTTCTTTTTCATTTTTTGATTTTTTGTAAGCATTGTTTTGTAACTGATAAATTCTCTCTCACAGCGATAACAGATAACCATCAGCCGTTTGAAAATTGTAATTCAAAAAAAATTTACAACAAACTTTTCAAAGGAAAAAGATTCAACCGGCTACAAAATTTGATGTTTTCTGCTGCAAAAATTAATTGCTTTGTTGTCTTTTTCTTCCTTTGCCGATAGAATCTTTATCAATTTTGGTGGTCTTTTTTCGACCATCATTGATTTGTTTTTGTTTTTTTTGAGTGTCCGAATTGAAGGAATTTATGTTGAACGTGCTTTCTTTTGTGTTTTACAAGTTCTAAATCGAGGAATACTTTTACTTCTTAGCTTGGAAAAAATTTTCAAATTAAATTTATAAAAAAATTATTTCAGCCATAAGCAGCAGCAATGTTCAAAGTTTCAATTCTTGCTGGTCAAAATGCTTTCAAGAATGCTGCCCTTGTTCAACATTTTATGAAAATGTCTACAGGTTTGTTATAATGTGTAAGATATAAGATCTTATCCGATAAAATTTATCGGAGATAGATATATTTGAAAGTGGCCTGAGATTTATCAGGTGATAATGATGAATCTTTGAGTTTCTTTTTTCTCAATAAATACTCATTGATAAGAAAAATTTTTACTCTTTTTCGGACTTTCATGTACTAAAAAATGGTGAATGAAGAGGTCTCAAAATTACTCGATCAAATGGATATTTCAGCTTCACATAAAATGATTAAAGTTGAACGAGTTGGAGCAAATAAAAATGTTGGACTTATTACTCTTCATCGACCAAAAGCTTTGAATGCTTTATGTGCTGAATTGATGGATGAGGTATGTTATTTAGGTTGTAAAACTTGTGTTAATGGAAATATTGCTTTTTAGGTTGATAAAACACTTGTTGAATTTCAAAATGATAAATCTATTCGGGCTGTTGTAATTACTGGTTCAGAAAAGGCGTTTGCCGCTGGAGCAGATATCAAAGAAATGGTTGATCGAAAATTTGCTGATGTTTATTCTGGTGCATTTTTATCAAATTGGACAAAAATCTCAGAATTCCGTAAGCCTGTTATTGCTGCTGTAAATGGTTTTGCACTTGGTGGTGGATGTGAACTTGCAATGATGTGTGATATTATTTATGCTGGAGATAAAGCACAATTTGGACAACCTGAAATTAATATTGGAACTATTCCTGGAGCTGGTGGTACACAACGTCTTACCCGAACTGTTGGAAAATCCCTTGCAATGGAACTTTGTCTTACTGGTAATCGAATTGGCGCTGAAGAAGCTCTTCAACATGGTATGCCCTGTTTTTATCTATACTTTCATGAGACTTATTAGTTTTAAGGCCTTGTTTCAAAAATTTATCCTGCAAATGAAGTTGTTGAAAAAGCCATCCAACTTGGAGATAAAATTGCTGATCAATCACCTTTAATTGTTGCAATGGCCAAAGAAGCTGTTAATCGTGCATATGAAACTACTCTTGCTGAAGGACTTCTCTTTGAACGTCGTCTTTTCCATACAACTTTTGCAACCAATGACCGAAAGGAAGGAATGTCAGCATTTGCTCAAAAGCGGAAACCAGAATGGACTTCAACATAATAATTTTTTAATTCAGAATCTATTTATAAACAGGTACTCTCTATAATACAGTAGGAAATTATTATTCTTTGTATAGTAAAATTTATTTTAAAAATTTGCATACTTTTTTTGAATAAAAAGTTTTCATTAGCATGTTTTAAAAAGTTTTTATACACATTTGTCATTGAAAGAAGTCATCATCTGAAAAAATGGCTGTATTTCGTGTTGGTGTCTTTATTCTTCTTTTGGCATACTTTGTTACCGTTGGATTTGGAGCTGATTCTCTTATTCTTGATCAATGGAGCAATGAAGCACTTGAAAATTCAATTTCACGAGAAGAAGCAACATGCCGATATAAGCTATATCAAATGGAAACATGGCAATTTTATGTTATTGCTGCAGGAATTTGTACTTTATCATTCATTTTTCTTCTTGCTTCAATTGGAGTTTTTATCTATGTTCAACGATATGTAAGTTTATTCTTTTTATTAAAGCAACTGTTTGATATTTTTTTCACTTGTTGAACATGATCCCTGAATTGTGTTCTGAAACGAAAACGCTGTTCTTTTTCGTTTCCGAACATCATTCTGTGATCATTTTCAACAAAAAATATCAAATAGTTTGCCCTTTTTGAGAATCAATAATCGTATATATATTTATTTATTTTTTAGGTAATGAAAGAAATGGATGAAGCAGTCTACAAGGTATGTATTTTTGTACTTTATCCCCCAAGGAGATCTTTTTCATGTGAAAAGGTTGTTATCGTAAACAACTAAAAATAACTAAATATCAAAACCTCTGGGGATATCTATATAGTTTTTTAAAACTCTAATTAGTATTACTTTTTTAGGGTTCTGATGTTATGGATGCGGTTATGACAGCTTTAATTCCAAATAGTCTTCTTGAAGAAATTGGTGAAAAAGAAAAAAAACATAAATAAATATTATTATTTTTTTATTTGTAAAAACATGTTTTTTGATATATACTATAAATTAAAGATTTAAAATAAATGGCAGTTTTTTGAAATAAATTTGTAGAAAAGAAAAAAACAATATCATTGCAAAACAAAGAGAGAGAGAAAACAATTGAGGGGATACTGTAGAGGTCATGACCTCAAAAAGAACAAAGGAGTTGAAAAGACTTTTCAAAACAAAAAGTGTAAGTCAATTTCAACAAAATTAATTATTCACCGGATTGTTCTAGACGAACATGATTAAAGCATTTATCTGGAATTGAGTCATAAATTGATTGAAGTTGTTGAAGTTCAGTTTCAAGAAGCATAAAATCTTTTTTGATGTCATCCCGCTTTCCTTCAAGATTGTAATTTTCTTTTACAGCTTTAATTTTTCGAGCAACACGTTTTCGATGTGCTTTTTGAGCTTCATCAACCATGGCTTGAAGTTCATCCATCAATTCATCACTCGGAATTTCAAAGGAACCTGAAAAATGGATTACTGTAGCTTTATATAGATACAAAATATAACTTACTTAATCGAATATGAATATCTCGAACAATTTCTTCCAATTTATCCATTTTTCCACTTTCATTTTTAGCTTGCAATTCGAGTAATGCAGATTTTTGAAGTTCAGCTTCAGAATTCTTTCGAGTTTCTCGAGCATTCTCTAAGGCGATACTTGATTTATTCAAAAGCAAAAGTAAATCATCAATATTCCTCAAGCTTTCATCTGTTTTTGTTGTTGATGCTGCCAAAGTTTCAACAGCTTCAGATAATTGTTCAGATTGCTAAAATTAATTGGGCTTACTGTAGTACTGTATTGTTGTAAAGGTAGTAATCTGGATTACTGTAATTGTGTTTCAAGAAGCAAAAACTTACAATTGCCAAATTTTCTGCTTGTTTTTGTGATTCAAGTGCAGAAGCAAGAATTCCATCAATTAATTCTTTGGAATTTCCAAGAACTTTTTGAACTTCTGAAGTTTTGTTATTTGCTTCAAGAATATTCGCTTCAATTCCATCAATTTCTGGAAGCATTTTTATGAATTCAGATTTTCCCAAATCAGAGACGCCATTTGCATAATCTAGAAAAGTTATTTGGTATTATCTTTTGTTTGACTAATAGCCAAAAGGCATTCTGTGGTAATATACAAATTTGCATATTGCCTAAGGTCTTATCTCCAAAATAGTTCATACCTTCAATATCTTGTAAAACTTTTTTAGCTTGATTAACTTGTGCCTTCAATTCTTCCACGGCAGTTTCAGTCTTATTCTTTTGTTTAATAATTGTATTTAAAATACTTTGCTTTTCACGATTTTGTCCTTCCAAAGAGTGAACACGAGATCGGGCATTTTCTAAAGCAGTACGAAGCTGATCCCGCATTTTAATTCTTTCTTCCAAATATTCTTTCAACATTCTTTTATGAAAATCTGTTTCATTTCGAGCTTGAACAATATCATTTTTAATCTAAAGTTTTTGATATTTTTTAATTGAATTTAAAAAGCATGAAAAACAAACCTTTTCAAGATCAATAAATGGCAATTTTGTTTGATTAAGTCGAATTTGAATTTGTAAACCTTCATTATATAATTTTTCAGCATCTGCAATCGGTTGAGCTGCAAAAGCTTTGGTCTTCTTCAATAAAGCAGCAGTTTCATTTGCCATTTTTTCAAGTTCATAAATTTTTCGGCTAACAGTATCTGAAATATTGTTTTTATTAACCATTTTCAAAATTAACCGTTTTTGGGTTTTGGTTTTTGGGGACGGGATAATTCGGAATTTTTCGGATATATTAATAGGGACGGATTTTTGAGGATAGGGCATATAGTAAAATAACATTTGAAAACCCAGGTTTTGTGGTCATTTCTGGGTCAATTGGTTTGTTAAACATTTTTATTTGTTTTGAATTATTTTGTAGTTCTTATGTAAAAAAAGATACGGCATCCAAAACCTTAGGTCTGAGAATCTTGGGATACTGTATGATAATTTTTCTTATTAATTTTCTCCGATATTAACATTGTACAGTACTCCTAATTCTTAAAATCTAAATTTTTAAAATTTCATAGTTTGATCACTAAAAGAGTGTTCAAAAAAATCCCCAAAATTAAATTCTCGAATTTTCTCAAAAATGAATTAATAATTTTCAAACCTCCATTGATTGCTTCATGGACTTCTTGCTTTGCTTGTTTAACATTTTCCCAAAGTTTTTCAGATAATTCCTTCACTTTATCTCTGGCTTCCGTACGCTTCTTTGCAAATTTCATTGCATCTTTTGACATTTCGGTAATATTTGGATCAAAGGTACCGTAATTTTTGACATTTTCTTTGGCAAGTTCAAGCTTTTGTTGTCCTTCTTTTCGAGCTCGTCGAAATTCTGTGTTGACATGAATGGAGACATTTGCTATAAACAAATAAATATTACTGTGTTTAATAATAATTCTATAAGCATACCCCAAACAGTTTGAACTTCTTTTAATTCAGTTTTAAGTTCATCAATGGTGTCATCGATGGAATTGAAGTAAGTATGGTTGGAGAGATTCGTCAAAAGTTTTGAAGCTCGTGGAATTAATTGTTTAAAATATTTAAGTTCTCGAATGGATTTTGGATCTGAAAAGGTTACTGTGTAAATTACTATTTATGCAAATTATTTACCAAGAGCAGTTTTGAATTTTTCATAAAACATTTGAACTTCTTGTTGCCGTTCCTTAATTAGCGCCGAAATTTGTTCATCATCAACCTAAAAACTTCATTTTGGATTTTTGAATAATTTTGATAAAAATCCTACAGTAATAGGATGAGATTCCCAATAATCAAGCCCATCTTCGATATTTTCCATTTCTTTGACCATTTGATTTTTACGAATTTGAATAAGATTGTAGCAATCATCACAGGGAAGACATCCAGCCCGTAAATTGAATCGATTTTCACTACATTGATCACATCGACGTCCTTCAACATTATCCCGACAATAGCATTGCCCAGTTAGAACATCACAATTTGGAGATTCTGAGCCTGTTAAATCACAATCACATGCTTTACAACCTTCAAATGAGAAACCAAAATGTTCTCTTGCACATTGATCACATCTGTAATATGATAAATAAGATTACTGTAGCATACTGTAAATCAATCCTACTTCAATCCCGTTACACCTGGTTTACATTTGCATTTTCCAGTTACCGTATTACAGAAGGTATCTTCACTTCCAATTGGATCACATTCACATTGTTGACAGCCAATGCCGGAGGTGATATTGTAATATCCTTTTTCACATGCATCACAAGCTCTTCCAATTACATGTGGCCAGCAATCACATTGTCCAGTTTCAGAATGGCATCGAAGATTATCAAAATCATTCGATCCGCCCTTCTTGGTCCCCGGGGAATAACAGTTACATTCTCGACATTCATTTCGTAATTCTGCCGTGGCATTTCCCCAAAATCCAATCTTGCATCTTTCACAATTAAATCCCATTGTATTATAAATACATTTTTTGCATTCTCCACTTTTTGTATCACAATTTCCAATGGCATTAAAATCAATGTTATCATTGCAAGGGCATGGCTGACATGCCTGACCAGCAGGTGGATTCCCGAAGAACTCAGAAGCACAAAATTCACATTTAGATCCAGCATGTCCCAGAGGGCATTCACTGCATGCCATTCCACCTTCCGGAAGTGGTAGACATGGACCATTTTCAGGGCAATCACATTTTTGGCAATCTGTTTCAGTTCCCTTCAAGGCATTACCGTAATACCCTCGGGCACAAGTTTCACAAGTATCCCCGCCAGTATTGTGTTGACAAATACATGCTCCAGATTCAGCATCACAAGAATCAGAATGTCCATGACAATCACATTTGATACATTTTGTTAGGGGTCCACCAAATTTAACAGCTCTTCGATACCCTGGGGCACACGATTCACAAAATTGTCCAACATGACCCTCAGGGCATTCACATTGCTCAACCCAATCTGCCGGAACCGACGAATACAAGCTTGATGAAGCTGATGAAAGTGAGATTTCCGAAAGAAATCCAACATCTTAATTAATAATGGATTAATGATGGAAATAAGGGATATATGAAATCCTTACCTCCACGAGAATAAGTACCACGAATTTTAATTGCTGAAACATTTGCAAGAATTCCAATGAATTCAATTTCCGAAAGTCGAGAAGCCCAATAACTTTGATGAAGTCGAAATCGATAAATTTGTTCAACTTTATCTGGGAGATGATTGTTTTGGGCAGTAATCGGGGCAATAAGTTCACGGCCATTTGCACCAGTAATAATTATATCTCTATAAATGTTAAAGTACTACGGTAACTTTTAATTCATTAAACCTACTTTCCAGAAGGTGCAGTAGATTCAAGTTGAATTCGAAGAATGAATGTTAATTCTTGATTATATGCAAATCGAAGATCACCCAAGAAATCTGATGGTGCATAAAAGTATACAGGATAATAATCAATTTGTGAAACAACAATCGCTTTATCAGCTTCATCCCATTGTAATTGTTCAAGTTTTCGCTCAGATCCAGCAGACCATTTTTCGATACCGTAATCAAAGGTTGAAGAAATATTAATACCATAAAAGCCATCTGCCGACATACAAACAGAAGAATGACCATAACAGAAACAAGGAGTACAACCAAATTGATTTTTAAATGAAAGATTAAAATATCCGGGCTTGCATTTATCACATTTTTGTCCTTCAACATTTGTTTTGCATCTGCAAATTCCATTTGAAGATGAGCATTGTTGATTTTGTTCAGAGCCGGCAGAATCACAATGACAATCCTTGCAACCAGAAGGTGAAAAATCATAGAATCCAGGTTTGCATCGATCACATCTTTCCCCAGTTACTCCAGGTTTACATTCACATTGACCTTCTGAATTGCATTGAGCTGAGAATGATCCCTTTAAATCACAACTGCATTCAGTACAAAAATGTTCTCCAGGTCTTCGATAAAATCCTTCAAGGCAGTGTTCACAATGTGGACCTTTTGTATTTCCACTGCAATCTAAGCAATGACCTCCATGTCCTGTGGCATTATACAATTCAGAATCAAAGAAGCATCGACTTGAAAGACCATTACAATTACATGCTTAAAAAGGCGGATTACTGTAAGAAATTTCGTGTCAAGAGAGATAACTAACGTAAACATTCATTTGCATCTTCAGAAGTTCCCCTTCGCCATGGGCGATCTTGATGAAAGCTATCACATTCTTGACAATCTGTCCCAGCCGTATTATGCTGACATTCACAGACAAGCTTTTTACCAACATCAATTCCCGAGGATGTGACACATGATTTTGCATGACCATTACATTTACATCTAAATTTATAGTTTTTAAATGTCAACCAATACTGTTCTGTTTCATACCTTCCACCAACAGCAAAATCAGAGATTGCATAATAATAAGATTTTAAGACTTTTGGATCCTTGAAAACTTCATCTCCGAAAGTATTCATTCGATAAAGAACAATCCGAATTGCAACTGCTGTAACCCATTCCTGAAGGACTTCAGATTCTTCAAAATTCTCTGCTGAAGGTCGGCCATCCAAAGTTGAATAGGCGATATTTCCACCAGTCAAAGGTGAAATATCTGAGAATTCTCGGGTACATTGGGCAACGGCTTCATTCCCAGGAAGGATTGGGGCACGCTCCGGCATTTTGAAGGTGGATTTACAGGAGCCAGAATAATATTGCCATGGAATCCATTCTCCATCATGCGTGGTCTTTTTGTAAATAATAAATGACTCCGGACGAGGAGAAATAAATTTTAGCCGAACATAAGTGATGTCAAAAGCCTTGTCTAAAAAGGGGAGGTTTTTAGGGATACTGTACTCATGCAGTGGGAAAGAGGGAGTTACCTAAATATAAATCCAATGTAACATTATTTGGATATTGCATTCCTTCATTCATTGTTTCAGATTGCCACCAGGTTTCATTCTTTGGATCATTGAAATCAGTTAAGAATTCAGAAGTATGCGAATATTCCTATATAACAGATACTCCAAATTATGTTCCTCAAAATTTGAATAGAACTTACTCGAACTCGATCATCACAAACACTGCAAATTTTTGTTGAACCATATAAGCTTACTTGACTACAGTAATGTGTTGGTTGCCGAGTTCCACAAGTATTTGAAACTTCAACCTTTTTATTAAAAGCAGCATTTTCAAATTCTGGAACACATCGTTGTGGAATTTCTACATTTTTATCCCATCGAGAACATTCTGAAGAGCCTTCATCTTCAGGAAAGATAAAATTTGAGAAATATCGATCCGTTAAAGTTTCAATTCCAAAAGACAATGGAATCCAAAGTAATAAAAAAAGCAGAAGCCTCATTTTGGGTATTGATAATGAAGCCGCCAAAATGAGGGTTGGCAACTAAAAAGAAAAAAGGGAAATTGTAAAATGGAAAGAAAAAAAGTTTTTCAAGTTTAAAGCTTTTTTATCGCGGTCAAAAAATCAAAATCAAATCAAATCGCCCGCGGCTTTTTACAATTTTAAAAATAAAAAAAGACGGAGAAATACAAAAGCAAAGAGATTGTTTTTGAATGGCACAAAAAAGAAAGAAAAAGGATTTAGCGCCAACTGAGATTGACCACCACCTGCATCACCATTAACAAGGTGGTTGTGATGTCTGATGGCTAAAAAGCTTCTTCTTCTTCTTGACCACGCCTAGATGATCAAATCAAAATATTTTTTTTATGAAAAAAGGGAAGCTTTTGTATTTTATATTTTTTAGGCAAAAAATAATTGAATGTTCAAAATCAAAGGGAAACAAAGAGGAGGGACACAATGATTTTTTTCTTTTTCATTATGAAAAAAGAGATTGTAAGCAAAAAAATTTGTAAGCTGTAGCAATCATCGACCCCCAAGAAGAACAAGAAGAAAAGAAACAAAAGAAAGAATGATCGTCTTCGAAGCAGCAGCACACGTAAAAGAAAGAAAAGAACAAAACGTTTGATGATAGAGAAGAAATATGAAGCATATAACGGGGGACCTTCCCTTTGGCGGGCATGTAAGAAGGGGGCAGGGCAGACATCTGGTCACTCTTTCTTTCTCTCCTTCTTCTCTCTTTTTTGCCGTAACAGAAGAAGAAGAAGAAATAATCAAAGAAGAAGGAAAAAAATTGTGAATCATACCATTTTCGGGGCCTTCGAAAAAAAGTGATGCTCTCTCACTTTTTTTCGAAAAAATATAATTTTTTTGTTTTCCAACCCTTTTTTCCAATGTTGCATATAAACATCAAAAAAGGAGGAGAAGATGCTTATTGCAGCAGTACCAGTACCAGCATCACCAGCAGCATCTTGTCGGCAAAAAATCTCTTTTTTTCCTTTTATTACTTCTTCATCTTTAAAGGGCAAAGAAACACAAAAACAATGAGAAATGGGATGTTGCAAAAAAAAGAATTTGGAAGAAAAAGCAGCTCCGTGATTTACTGCTCTTCCTTTTTCAACACACCGGAGCTAAACTAGATGAATAAGAAATGAAAAAATGTTATTCCGTAAACTTTAAAAAAGTTTTTGGCTTTGATTTGATTCTTTTTTTGCTAAACTTTCTTAAATGGCGCGATTCGAAGGAAAAAAGATGGAAGAAGAAAAAAACAAAGCTTAAAATTTTTATTTGTTAACCAAAAATAGCAAAAAACATCCTTAGCCAAAAAAGGTGGTGGGGTTCATTTGCATATTATTATTATTTATAATTGTTATGGATGGGAATCGACACTAAAAATATGTGTTTTATGAGAATGCCTATTAAAAATTATGTTTCGTTCATTCGTTCAAGAAGAAAAAAAGTAATAAAAAGGTAGAACAAAGCAACTACAGTATCCAGGAGTGTCAATTGATAGGAAAGAGTTCTCTTGCCAAAAATGCCTGTATCATTGCTGACTTCAACAAAATTTAATGGGCAATTCAAAAATGTGGCAAAATACTTTGTAACATGCAAATTAAAGCTGATTGACGGCTACGTTAATTTAACAGTTGTAACATGTTTCTTTTCTAAAACACGAACCGTGGATCCATACATGATCAAAAATTTGTGGAGTTTAAAAGCAGGCCCGTCAGAAAAATGGAGCATCAGGGGTAGATGCCCCCTCAGAAATCACATAAACTCTTTGATCTTTTACCGCTATCGGCCCAAGATCAAAGGCACATACATCCTCTCAAAGTATTTTCTGTGCCCTCCGAAACAAAATGCTTCTGACGTCCATGCCTTCAGATTAGATTTATCTAGCTTCCTGCTATTTTTGGATCAAAATCAGTTATATCAAAAGTTTAAAAAACGAAAACTTCATAGTCGACGTTGTTGATAACATTGAATATTTGCTTTCATATGCTTAAAATTTATTCAAGACTAGTTTTTTTAACATCAAACACGTCCCCAATTTGCTTCAAATAGACTTCAGTAAACAAAACAAATACAGTAATGCCTCCTTTGATTTCATTGATACAATAAAACAAAAAATCTTGCAAAGAATACTGTATAATTTTCAAAATTCCCATAACCCTCAAAAGTACACAAAAATCAATTATTAATTATATAAAATTCATTCATTAATTCAATTAAACATACATATACATATACATATATACTAGTGGAAATACCAATTAAAACTTTTATAGAAAAAAGAAGATGATGAAATTATTCTTTTGGTTGTGCAGGTGATTTTCCAGATTTTGCAGCAGATTTATCTTTGGTTTTTTCTTTATTTTCTTCTCTTTTTGAATTTTCTTTTGGCTTCTTATTTTGATTTTGAGCTTCTTCAGCAACAGAATTAATTTCTTGAACGACAGATTGAGGAAAGAGGGCACAGAGGGTTGCATCCATCACTTGATGCAGGTGTGTTTCAGATTCACGAATTTTTTCACCCAACTAAAAATGACAAAAGAAAATTATTATTTAAATTTTATAGACAAACATAAAAACACCTGGGACAATCAAAAAATATGCAAATATAACAGAAAAAATCTATACTTTTTAATGGACAAAAAAGGCACAAGAACAAGCGGGTAAATGAAACAAAAATAAAAGCAAGTGAAATTCATAAAGACGAAATTCAAAAAGGGCCCAACTAAAATTTAAAACGGAAAAGTTCTGTGGGGTGAGCCCCGTCCATAGTTTTTGATGACAATAAAAAGCGAAAACCAATAATGTTCAGAAACGCTGCAGCACTGAGAGTACAGTATACATACAAGCTCTCTTTTGGATACAGTATGCAAAAATCTTGGTTATTCAGAGTGTCAGCTCTTTTTTGCTTTTTGATCCATTTAAAAGATGTTAAATTTATCGCATGCATGTTTTCTTCACTGTTTATTAATTAAGAGGTTTAAAGAAGTTTGAAAAATGCAATCCATAAACTTTAAAAAAGTGCTTGAGGCGATAAAAGAATACATACCTTTTGAATAATCATGAAAAATGCTACGGCAACACAGATTGAAAAAAGTATTTGAAATGTTGCAATAACAGCTAAAGCAATAATGGCAGCAGTGTCAGCACCAGCTTTATCATCTTCTGAACATCCAGGATACTAAAAAATTAAATTAAATTTTCAACTTTAATAAAAGAAAACAGAGCTTACAGGTGTTGTTGTTGGAATTGTAGTTGCTGCAGTAGTTGCTGAAGGAGTTGCTGAAGGAGTTGTTGCCTTCGTTGTTGTTGTTGGGGGTGTTGTTGAGGGTGTTGTTGGTATTGTTGGTTGATCTGCTCCTTGAGGTTGTTGATTTGGTGGAACTCCACCTGCACCTGCTGGAGCAGAACATTCAATACTCGCAATCAAACATAATAAAAGAAGAATCCCAAAATTTCGACGAAACATTCCTTTTCGTAAATTCTTTGTCGATGTTGAAAATTCTTTTACAGTTTAGAAGATTGATGGAGGATTCCAAGAAGAGATTGCTGCTGTAAGCAATAATCAAGAGAGAAAGAGAGAAGGAACAGCAAAAAGTATCAGTCAATATTGAAAACCGCAACCGATGATGCTGTTGCTGCCAAAATGAAAAAAGAATGCAATTATCTTTTTTTATAAAAAAATAAAGCATTCAAATGAGTTTTTTTGAAATAGAGTGGTTATTCAAATTTGCATATTTCTTTGAAAATGACCTTCGTCAACCGTTTTAAACAGCTGAAAGTGTTACAGTAAAAATTGTGACATTTTGTTGGCTAAAAATAAATAGCTAAAACTCCAACAATAAAAATTTGATTTTAAAAGTAGGGTTTAAATAAAAATTTATTTATAAATTAATTAAACATAAAATTTGTCACTATTTAGGCAAAAAAAGAGCTTAATTTTTAGAGCAGAAATTAGGGGGTTGCAAGAAGCGCAGTTCAAAATTGATGAATTACGATTAGACATAAATTTGCAAAATTTGGGAAAACTCAATCACATTCGAAAGTAAAAAATAAATTGAATTAAAGATGAAAACGAATGAACGTAAGCTAATATAATGTTTTGAAAAATGGTTACAGTTTGATCTATTCCACAAGATTGGTTTTTTTCAGAATGTGAGATTTATGATAAATATGGATCTTTTTTGGTCTGAAAAACAAACATTCAATTTGAAATTTTTGAAACCTTGTTTTATGTTGAACATTCCAACTTTTGCCATGAAAATTATTGGCGTAAAAGCTGTATACAGTATATACTACTTACATGAACAGTGTGTTGCTGACAATTGTGAATAAAAATTTGTTTTTATTTATTATTCAATTAAAAAATCCTTAAACATTATTTTATTGATGATCAACCTTTGGACAATTTTTCACTTTCGATGACTCAACTCTTTTTTTGCACCTTTGGGGCCTTTGAAAGATGACAACAGACTTTGCGACGACGTCCTTTTTTTACAAATAAAAACTTTGATTAATCAGAGCAGATTTTTTTAATTTGCAGTTAAAAAAGAACAAAATTCTTTCGTTTTTTTTTGGCCTAAGAGGCGAAGTAATGAAACTTAATGTTAGTTTTTTGGTTCAAATCCTCCCATTTAATTTTGAGAGAGAATGTGTGATTAAACTGGCAGCACAACAGCCGCTGCTGATTTTTATTTCAAAAAAAGAAAGATTAAATTTGTCCAAAATTTTTTAGCCCAATTCAGTTGAGAAAAAAAATGACTGGGAAATTTGTTATTTAATGTTAGGCTGGAAATTTTTAGTCGATTCTGAAAAGCCGTGTTTCCTTTGATATTTTACAGTTAGTGGTTCTGTTGAAGCTTTTAAATTTTGAAGATCATTGATTCCAAATGCAATTTCCAATTCCGATGTCTCGGTAACTATGGTTTTAGGTGTTGTTTTTGTTTCTTTAAAAATTTTGCCTCTTTATCGTTCCTCCAAATCTTTCGATCCCTTAAAAGATAAGAAAGTGGTATAAACACTTTTGTTTGAAAAAAACCTTCTTCGATGACAAAAACCAAAAACGCAATCAAGCGTCGAAATTTTGTATTTCTTTTTTGTTCCGTTTTTAACTTTGATCAATCGATTCAAGTACATCAAAAATAAATTCATAACTTTTGAGATTTGACTTGAGAGTCCTCGTTTTTCATCACTTTTATTTTTGCCGAAAATAATTATAAATTTTTGTCACCTTTCCTTTTTCTTTTTTCTTGCGCAAAAACTCGCAATCCTTCTTCTTCTTTTTTCTTGATCGTCTTTTTCTTGATCGACGATGAAAGAAAAAGAAAGAATAAACATGCAAAAATATTCTGCTGCTGCAATCTATATTTTGTTTGATCCAATTGCAAAAATAAAAATAATAATAATATTGCGGTATTTTTTTGTTGTTCAATCAAACGTTTACGATTACGTAAAAAATATCATTGGAAAATGTTCTTTTTAAAACTTTTGAAAGCTTACTTTTTTGAAGGGATTTCTATGTTTTTATTGTGTTTTTGTTGATATCGCTTTATCAAAACTTTTTGTGTTTGATCGGCTTTTTTATATCCTTTTTCTTGATATTCTATTTAATTATTTTGTAAAGAACGATCATGTCTTTTTTACACAAAAACTGCTATTTTTAAAGTTTTAAAAATCTATGTCTATTAAATATTCAAGCGTTCTTTCGATTTTTACAAAGATTCTTCCACGGTTTCACAATTCCAAAATTCCAAAATTTTTTGTTTTTATTTTTTTTAATTAAACACTGTAATTTTCCGCTGGAGACCTAATACCGTAACTCTTTTTGTTCACAGTCCTCCATTATTGTTGCTCATAATTTCTCATATTTTCAAAAACCAAGTTCAAAACAATGGTTTTTTGCCTTTAGCTTTTGTCAATTCACGTTGCTCATCTTTTTTTGTTGCGATTTTGTTGAAAAGCAGAAAAAAAGAACGTTGAATGACAAAAAAATAATGTATGGAACAGTTTTTTGTTGCGCGGGAAAGAAAGGAAGTAGAAGATAGGTTTTGTTTGGTTAAGTTTTAGGAGGAGGGGTACACAAATCGGTTTGTTTCCGTTAGAGTAGACAATTATTTAAAAAAACTAACTAACTTTACCTTTGATTAGTGTGCAAAAAAGAAGAGAATTAATTGTTTTTAAAAAATTAAGTGTTTTTTTGTTATTTTTGCTGGGTACAAAATTGATAATGTTGTTAAAAATGGTCAAAAAAGTTGCAACATTTTTTTAGTGTCGGACCTAAAAGAAAGAAAAAATCAAAGATTAACCAATCAATGCCGAACTTTTTTTAACCCCAACTTTTTTTCTAATGCTGCTAAAAAAGCAAAGACAATCTCAAATTGAACAAGCTAGTCGAGCAGCGATCTCCTCAACCAACATCTGGGGAGGAAAAAGAAAAGGGTAATCGTTTTCTCGCTTTTTCTTTGCCTTTCTTCGATCCTCTCCAAAAAGTTGATGGCGTATTTTTTTTTGACCTGTTGGCCTGCTGCTGCTGTTGCCTTTGCTTTGTTTTGCGCATTCCAACATCATCATCTCCCTCCATCTATCTTCATTCATAAAAGACGCACCCAAAAAACTTTTTTGTGTGCGTCTTCTTCTTATAATATTTATTATAACTTTTCTTCTTTTCTGATTTTTTCTGACCATTTGCCTTAACTAACTGACTAATATATATTATATTTGCCGCGCAGAAATGTCGTCTTCTTCTTTAATAGGGGGGCCAACCAAGGAAAGGCAAAAGGAAAAGAAAAAACCCCCCAAACACAATCTTAAACACAATCATCATCACCCACCAATAACGTCCTATTCATATTATTTTTTGTCAACCAAAAAAAATACAGGGGGGTAACAAAAATATGAAGGAAGACGGTCTCGAAGCCGTGGCGTCAAAAATCTATGTGAAAAAAAAGAATGGCGACGTTTGCGCTTTTTATCAGTGTCTCTATTGATTGAATGAAAAAGTTTTTTTTCTTATAGCAGAAAAAAATCGTGGGGTTTTAAATGTTCGAACATGTTCTACTAATGTAATAATATTGTTGGTCAGATTATATTATGTTTTTCCCACCTTTGCTAACAACAAGTTTTTTTTGAGGGAGGTATCAGGCCTATTAGGGAAGCAAAAAAATGGGACACTTTTTTTCCTTAAATTTTTTTTATCATTCCCAATCACGATTATCGCCACCTATGTTTTTTGCAACATTTTTATTTTGCGTGTTTTCTGTTGTTTTTTTGTAGGTTTCTTTTTTCTGCATTTTTTATTGTTGTGTTTCATCCTTCATTAAGTCTCTCTCTATTTCTTCTTTCTTTAACAGACATTTTCTTTTCATTTTTTAGGCTGGTAAAAAAATCATTAATTAATCCTTCCATCCAATGCTAGCCTTTAAACAATGGCTGATATCAGCAGCCTGTCTTTGGGCAATTCTCCTTGGGCAACCTGCTGAAAGAATGCCAAGTGTTGATCCAAATCATTATCAACCATGTAAGCCTAATTCAATTTTTTTAAAATTTGAATAAAAATTAATCTTTTCTTTAAAGCAACAAATCCATGTTATGATTCAACAGGAGCCCCACAGCGATGTGTCCCAGATTTTATAAATGTTGCTTTTAATTTAAATGTTGATGTTACAAATACTTGTGGTACCACACAACCCACGAGATTTTGTGTTCAATCAGGTCATATGGGACATGTTGGAATTCGAAAAGTTTGTGATATTTGTGATGCTCGAGTTCCTGTAAGTTTTGCCCCAAGACACATTTTGGACTACTGTAATTCAAAAAAATATTTAGGCCTTTGCACATCCTCCAAGTTATTTAACAGATTTTAATAATCCTGAAAATGAAACTTGGTGGCAATCTGATACCATGAATGAAGGGACACAGTATCCAAATATGGTTAATTTAACAATTAATTTTGAAAAAGCTTTCGATATTACTTATGCCCGTTTGAAATTCATGTCACCTCGCCCAGAATCCTTTATTATTTACAAGAAAACCACGCATGATGGAGAATGGATTCCATGGCAATATTATTCTGGCTCCTGTAAATCCACCTTCAAAATGCCGGAACGTGCCCCAATCCTTCCTGGGAATGAAGCCGTTGCCCAATGTACCCGAGAATTCTCAGATATTTCCCCTTTGACGGGCGGGAATATTGCCTATTCAACTTTGGATGGCCGACCTTCAGCAGAGAATTTTGAAGAATCTGAAGTCCTTCAGGAATGGGTTACAGCAGTTGCAATTCGGATTGTTCTTTATCGAATGAATACTTTTGGGGATGAAGTTTTCAAGGATCCAAAAGTCTTGAAATCTTATTATTATGCAATCTCTGATTTTGCTGTTGGTGGTCGATGTAAATGTAATGGACATGCAAGTAATTGTGTCAAATCAACTGGACAAGGTGAACAACGACTTGTTTGTGATTGTAAACATCACACAACTGGAGCTGATTGTCAGCAATGTGAACCATTTTATCAAGATCGACCATGGAGAGCTGCAACTTCTGATGAAGCAAATGAATGTCTTCGTAAGTTTTTTTTGAACAATCAAAAATGCCATTGTTGCATTTTTAAATTTTAGCATGTGACTGTAATGGCCTCTCACAACGATGTTATTTTGATCAAAAACTTTATGATGAAACTGGACATGGTGGTCATTGTATTGATTGTGCAGGAAATACTCAAGGTCCACATTGTGAAAATTGTACAACAAATCATTGGCGTCGACCTGGTGAACATTTTTGTGTTCCATGTAGTTGTAATGAACAAGGCTCCGTTTCACAACAATGCAATTCAGAAGGCCAATGTGAATGCAAACCAGGTGTGACTGGGGAACGATGTGATCAATGTAAACCTGGATTCTATGATTTCTCACCTTCTGGTTGTAAAGATTGCCATTGCGAAGCTGCCGGATCTTGGAATAATCAACCACAATGTTCACCTTATTCTGGAGATTGCCAATGTAAATCAAATGTTGAAGGACAAAAATGTGATAAATGTAAACCGGGATATTTCAATCTTTCCCCTAAAAATCAATATGGATGTACCCCCTGCTTCTGTTACGGCCATTCATCAGTTTGTTTTGCCTCTGATGGATATTACTCTGTTAATACCACTTCTCAATTCCTTCAAGACACAGATAAATGGACTGGTGGCTCCGAAAGACGACTTGAAGATGTTCAATGGGCTACAGTTGATAATGCCATTGCTGTTAGTCAACTTGAAAATGAACCAGTTTATTTTTATGCTCCTTCAAAATTCTTGGGTGATCAACGTCTTTCCTACAATCAAGATTTGACCTTTACCCTTCGAGTTAAAGATGAAAGAGTTTATCCCAGCAAGAAAGATATCATTCTCGTTGGAGCAAGTGGCCTTGAACTTTCTGTTCCAATTTTCGCTCAACAAAATCCATATCCAACTAATCGAGAACAAAATTATCGATTCCGAATTCATGCTGATACACAACTTCAATGGCAACCAAATCTTCGTGAAATTGATTTCATTGGAGTTTTATCCAATTTAACGGCAATCAAAATTCGTGGAACTTATTCAAGAGGTGATGTTGGTTATCTTTCTAATTTTGCACTTGGAACTGCTTCTATCACCCCTGATTCTGAAGCTGAAGATGGATCATCTCCTGCTGAATGGGTTGAAACTTGCAACTGCACTGAAGGCTTTGTTGGACAATTCTGTGAATCCTGTGCCCCAGGGTATCGAAGAGCTGTTAAATTTGGTGGTCCACTTACAAAATGTATCAAATGTGATTGTCATGGACATTCGGATTCTTGTGATGCTGAATCTGGAGCATGTATTTGTCAACACAATACTGGCGGGGATACTTGTGAAACTTGTGCCCGAGGGTATTACGGTAATGCCTTGAATGGAACTGAAACAGATTGCCAAAAATGTGATTGCCCTGAAAATGGTCCATGTGTTTTATTAAATGATGGAACAACTTTCTGCACAGAATGCCCAACTGGATACACTGGTAAAAAGTGTGATCAATGTGCCGATGAATTCTTTGGTAACCCTGAAGATGGAAAGCCATGTGAACAATGTATTTGCAACAATAACACTGATCCAAATTCCATTGGAAATTGTGATGGATTTACTGGTGAATGCCGAAAATGTATTTATCACACAACTGGATTCAATTGTGAAAAGTGTGAATCTGGTTATTGGGGCGATGCATTGGCTGAAGTAAAGGGTGACTGTAAAGCGTGCAATTGTTATGCACCAGGAACAAAAAGAAAGAATATCGAAATTGATTTACTTGAATGCCGACAAGATGATGGACAATGTGATTGTCATCCAAATGTCCAAGGTGTTCGATGTGATCAATGCAAAGCTGGGTTCTTTAATCTTACATCTGGAACTGGATGTCAAGATTGTGAATGTGATCCACTTGGAAGTTCGAATACCACCTGTAATGTTGTCACTGGACAATGTACCTGTAAGCCTGGAGTAACTGGTCGAAAATGTGATATGTGTGCTGAAAGACATTTTGGATTCAGTGCTGAAGGTTGTCGACCATGTGATTGTGATTTAACTGGCTCAGAATCTTCTGATTGTGATGTTCGATCTGGGCAATGTCTGTGTCGGGATAATGTTGAAGGACGTCGATGTGATCAATGTAGTGAAAATCGATTTAATATGCGAGCTGGTTGTCTTCCATGTGATGACTGCTACAAACTTATTGGGCAGCGGAAAGATGAATTAAACGCAACAATTGAAATTCTTAGTGAAAATTTGGATGAAATTCAAAATCATCCTGTTTCAATTGATGATCCAGAATTTGAACAAAAGTTGAAAGAAGCCAAGGAAAGGGTCACAGAATTAAAAGCAACCACTGATGAAAAGTTGACAAAAGAAGATGGACGAGCTCTTGCTCGACAAGTCAATGATCTTCGAAAAGGTTTGGAAGAAGCAAAAGTTTCTGTGAAAGAAGTTGATGGAAGACTTAAATCTTTTAATGGAAAAGCCCAAGAAATTGATAGCGAAGTTAAACGCTTCAAAGCTGATGAACAAACTGTCCGAGGTGAACTTGATGGAGCTGTACAGTATGTTGAAAATGAAGGTCGAACCCATCTTAAAAAGGCCCAAGAAGCTGCCGAAAAGTATGGGGATAATTCACAAAAGATGAAAGAAATGGCCGACGAAGCCAAAAAGATCGCGGATGCCCATGACAAACAACGAAATGAAGTAAAAGAAACCGTTGAAAAAACAGTTAATAGTTCGAGGAATGCTGCTCATGAAGCAAATGATGCAATTTTTGGAGCAACTCGAACCTCTCAACAAATTGCAGAACTTCAAAAACTTTTGGATGATACTTTAAAACTTTTAAATCAAACAAAGCAATTAGCTGAAGAAGAAGCAGCAAATAGTGAAAAGTCTCATAATGATGCAGCAAGAGCAGTTAGCAATGTTCAAGAACTTAAACTTCCAAATATCATTCCTGATACTGTAAGTTTATAGAAGAAATTTGTATTTTACATAAACCTTTTTTCTGGCAAAACATGAAAATCAGGGACTCATTGCAGCTGCCTTTTTTGCATTTTTGCTTATTTGAACGTTTTTGAAACAAATGAATCTCTGATTTTTCATGTTTAGTCAGAAGATAAGTAAATACAAGCTGCAACTCTCTACTTAATTTTTAATAATTTGCATAAAAAACTAATTCTCTCCAATTTAAGCTTAAAACTGAATCTGATCAACTTAAAAAAGATACCGCTGAAGCAGAAGCCAATGCCCAAGAACTTATTAAAAATAATGAAGAAACCCTTGAATCTGCAAGAGCTGCACTTGCCGAAGCTCGAGATGTCCTTCAACAAGCTCAACGGGCTACAAATGAAACGGAAGCCCGGTTAAGTGAAGTTAAGCATGCAACTCAACGAGCTCAAGAAGCTTTTGAAAATGCTACCTCTACTTGGAATGAAGCAAGAGAAACCTATGAAACTCTTAGCAGCTTCCAAGATAACATTGATAATAAAAAGGAAGAAGCTTTAAAAGCTTTGGAAGATTTTTCAAGTATCAAAGATGACATTAATACTGCTGTACAAACAACTCGAGAAGCTGAAACTGCAATTGGAAATGCTAAAGCGGATGCAGAAAATGCATTAAGAGTTGCAGAAGAAGCTTTAAAAGATGCAGAAAAAATTGAAAGTATTGCAACAAAATTGGAAGAAGATTTAGAAGCAGCTAAAAAGGTCACAGAAGAAAGGGAAAAAGAATTTGTTACAGCGAATGAAGCCTTAGATAATTTAGCAACAACAACACAAAATTTTGAAAATCAAGCTTTATCAGATAAGGATAAGGCAACGGAAGCATTGAAGAAAGCAACAAGAGCAGAATCAAATGCTAAAAATTTACAGCAAAAATTGGAAGAAGCTGAAAAGAAATTAACTGAAGCTTCAAGACAAATGAGTAAGTGTTTTTTTGGGGATGGAGAGAAAATCTAGCAAGCTACAGTAATTTGCATAACTTAAATATGGTTGAATTATGAAAAACTGATAAATTGATCGTGCCAGTTACAACATAAATTAATTATTACTATCATTATTTTAAAAAATAGGTTCCAAAAAGCAATAGTTAAATTTTTATGCAAATTTTAATCTTGATCCCCTCAAGGTATATTAAATTCTCAGCAAACTATCAAAATCTGAGTCGATTCTTTATATTTTTCGAATCCCAAAGGCTGAAACTCTAAAAACCTTTTTTATGCAAATTTCTGATTTTACCCAATTTTTATGTTACAGTACCCAAACTACAGTAAATCAAAATCTAAAAACAATTAATTTTTTCAGATTCCTTGGAAGACGTCAATGACGATGAACTTGAACAACTTGAAAATTTACTTGCTGAAGTTGAAAAGAATTACGTGGAAGCGGCAGTTGGAAAACAAATTAAAAAAGAAAAAGATAGTAAAATTTCACAAGAACGAGATTTACTTCGTCGAGATGTTGCATATCTTCAAGATGAATTAGATAATCTTCGAGCTGTCTATGAATCACTGCCAGAAAAATGCTTCAATCAAGTTAGCCTTGAACAAGAAGGACAAAAATAATCGGCATTTTTTTAAAAACTTTATATCTTTTTTGTTAGAATAATAATTATTTATACAATTTCTTGATCTCTTTTTTCTTTGCCAATATTGTTTTTTTGAAATTCTTTTAAAATAACATTCTTTTTTGCCATAAAAAGATTCAAAAATGCCATCCTCGGATGCCATCAGTTTTTTGAGTTTTTTAATTCATGATAATTCTCAGATATATCGATTTTTTCATTGGTAATTTTCTTTTTTTCGACAAAAATTAAGAAAAAAGACATGAAACATAACACATCTTTTTTCTTAATTTTAAAACCTTTAATTTTTGTTTTTTTACAAATTTTATTATTATTACCTTCCTGCCATTATTATTATTATATATCTTTAATTTACAAAACAAATCAATATTTAAAAGAACTGCCACCATTGATTCGTTCTTCCTTTTTTCTTCCACAAAAGCTTTGAAAATTTTATATTAAAAAAATGAATAAAAATTTTTTTATCAAAAAAGTGATGTTTGATTTTGAGCAAGCAACAAAGGTTAAGAAATACACTTGAACAGATTTTTTATTATGAGTCATACAAATTTCAAGAAATGTACATAAAGAAATTTAAGGTTTTGACGGTTTTTATGAATATGGCGGAGGAGGACTGGAAGAACGTTGGGGTTGGGTAGCTTGGGATTTCGGGGGTTGTGGTCTTGGTTGTTGTTGTTGGACTTGTGGATAATTGCTGACAGGGATTTGGTTGGATGGATATGGTGTTTGTTGATGTTGAGGATAGCTTCCAGGATTCACAGGACTTGGAGGATATGGTGCCATCTGAGTTGGATAATAAGGTTGTTGGGGAATACGATTTGCAGGGATATAACCTCCACATTGACCTAAAATTATACCGTAATAATAAGCTTTTTAAAATATTGTTGTAATTTGAATAATAATAACTCACACATTTGTTGAATATTTTTTCTACCGTAACCCTGACCAGGATCATACATTATAATTTGTGGAACATGACAATGGCAAGGGTGGCATCCATGCATCATCATTCGAGGTGGTGGCTCACATGGATGGCATGGTTCACATCCATGTGAATAGTAACTGTAATCACTGTGGCATCGGTCGTGCGAGTAACAATGACCCATAATTAATATTAATTTTTAATCAAATAATCAGCTGCTGCTTTTTTAGGTTTTATAACAATAAAAAAGAAATCAATTGATTGAAGTCCTACAAAGGTTGTGCTGCTGCTGTTGCGGCGGGAGGGAAAAGAACGTTTTTTTGGGGATGACAAGAAAAAAGGAAGAAAGCTTTTCCTCTTTTTTCTCCCCAATCTATAACTTTTCATTTTTTTGCATCATTGATAGTGTTTACTTAAGAAGCAAGCCAAAAAACTACCAGATGACGTGTGTGTTTGATTTTTATAGAGCTCTTTCAAGTTCACCTAAATGTTCAATAAAAAAGATATCGAATAAGAATGAGAAGGAAATATATTTAAATAAAGATAATTTCTGCAGACCCAAAGTGTTTTGAGACAAGTTGAAATAAATAAAGCTTTATTAAAACGACTTTTCTGCGTCTTACGCCTTCGTCAGGTTACGATAAAGTTTTACAAAGAAAAATGAAGACATTTACAAAAAAAGACGCCGAAACGATGTTTTAATAATTTTATTTATTTTATTTACAACCTTTTATCTGTCACGCAGGACGAAAGGGGACATATTATGACACCAAAAATCAGTTAAACAAAGTGACAACAATTCAATAGGTTTTTTATTTGTAAATTTCTTTAAGTCATCCATCCATCTCGTAGGTGGTCTTCCAACTGGACGTTTCGCATTTGGAGTCCATTCAGTCAGTTTTCGGTTCAAGTTTTATTTATTTAAACTCGTCTCAAAACACCTTAAAAAACATAGGCAGAAAAAAGATATCGTAATTTTGCTGCTTTTGAAGATAACGTTTGAGACAAAGTATTGATGTGATTAAAAGTATTTAAATAATTATTTTAACTAAAGATAAATGCTTGCAACATGTAAGAAGTGGTGATTTTAAAAATGCGGAAGATTTTATTTTTGCAATTATACATAGCTTTTATATGAAAAATAAGATTTTTTATCAATCATAGAATAAAAAATAACAAATTTCACACATTTATCGTACAGAACAAAGTATTTGGTTGTTGGGAGTTTCCAATAATTGAACGGCTGCAATCACCTTGCTTTTAAAATCTTGAACAAGTGCAGGATTAACATTGTTTTTAAATGTGATTCGAAATACAACTTGTGTTTTATATTCGTACTCTTTAAACAGTGAGTTTTTGTAATTTTTCTGTAAATAGATATTTTTTTTATCATTTTTAATAAATTTATTTAGGTCTGGCTCAGCTACGTTCAGAGCCTGTACAAGACTCTTACCTTTACAAATTCAATGAAATGTTCCGCTTCAAAATAATTTGGAACATTAAAAAGTTTAAAACAACAAAGATATTTAAATGGCGGAAAAGCAGCAAGCTTTTGTGATGTTAAAGGTGTACAGTAATTTATTTCAGTATTTTCATCACAAAACCTAAAAAAAGTTTACGTTAAATATCTGGAAGTATTGAATTTAAAATTAAATCTATAATTTATACAATAACATTGCAGTTTTCAATGTTATCAGTGCAAACGGGCAAATTTAAAACTTACAATGAAAACTGTGACAACTTTGGAGAAATTTCTAAAAGCTTTTCAGCTGGAACAATTGAACCATCTTTGTAAACGATTGTACAACTGTGAAAAATAATTTCGCATTTATCATTCAAAGTTAAAAATTTAAATTCTTTCAAAGAAAGTTCTTGATTGTTAAGTGACAAATGTTTAATTCTATAATTTACAATTCTCGAAATCAATGATGAAATACTTTTCGGTGGAGCTCTTGTAGCTTTTTCTGGATGAAAATTTAAAGATAAATCTGTGCAAAGAACATCTGGACATATCAGGGCTGTCAATTTTTCCAAATTTGAGAATGATACTGTTGTCGATGATTTTTTGGGATAGGCATACCATAACTCAAAATAATTGCTTTCAACATTTAAGGGAGTACACGGTATCAGTTGTAACTTGAAGAAAAAATATTTGCATAATGAATTAATTTTGTAGATGAATTCATGAGATTTTTGAAGCAATACTTTGTTGTTTCTTTGTAAAATGTAAGAAATGATCGTTTTTGGAATGGAAAAACTTTGGGTCACGAAATTTTGAGAAAAATTTTTCAAAGAATTTTCAGGCATTTCAAAGGTCATTTTTTCTTTAAAAAACAAGATTTTCTAAAATTTTTTGGCTGTTTTTCAAAAGCATCGATATTGTTTTGTATTTTATTTAAACAAAGATGAAAAGCAGAACGCGAGAGTGAATCATTAAATTTGAACAAAAATTCGCGGATTATTGATTTCTTGTCTGTTAAAAAAGGGATCGTCCAGATATGACATCATGTGGGAGGAAGGGGGTAAAGACGGTGCCGCATTTGATGTGCGGCAAAAGTCGTCTTTGATGTATAAGGGGTAAAGCTGATTTTCGGATAACGTCATATCTGGACGATCCTAAAATAGAAATTTCTGCGGTGAGACAACAACAAATGTAAGTGGATATACCATCTATATTATATTTTATTGGATAACAAATTTATGGACTCATCGTTCTGAGATGAATTTTGCCACCACTGAACAAATCGTAGATTTACAATCCATATTTTTGGTAGTGAGATAAATAATCTCTAAGAGAACCTCCGAAAGACTTTTTTCAAATTATGGCTGCAGAAAAATACGTTCGTAAATTCTTTAAATCATAAAACAAAATTTTTAGTAACAACACCAGTATGTACAACAATAAAAAATTTGAGACAATACTCTTTTAGTGGAGAGTATCCGTGAAATCGAGAGTTTTTAATAAATGGGATTTTTACAAAGCTCTTTCAAGGGGTATAGGTTCTTCTGAATGCTCAATAAAAAAGATATCATAATTTTGCTGTTGAGGATTTGAAGATGACGTCCAACCTGGTGAATGTCCTGAAAATAAACCAGTATTCTAAAAATTAAGGTAACGGGAGAAAAAACTATCACTTTTATGGAAATATCCATAAAAATTTACCTGTTCGATTTTTTCTTCCACGTTTTTTTCGAGGTTTTCCAGGATAGCCTGTTCCCGCTCGTTTCATTTTATATTTTTTAATTTTTCGTTGATCTTGATCATCAATAAATTTGGGATGCCGATTCCCGGAGGACATCATTGGGGTTGTGGATTCTTTTTTGAAACAATTACCCATTTTTCACAAAAACTATGTCATAAAAAATTTTCAAAGTTTTGAAACATTTTTTAAACAAAAAAATATTTTTGAAAAAACACAAAAAAATAGTATCCAAGCAACCCTCATCTTTTTCGAAAACCCCCTAAAATAAGTTGGCCTTGTTTGAAGCATAGTCCTTCTTTCATCTTTCATGCTTTTCTTGTTGTCAACCAAAAATGCAACATTTTTTTGAATCATTAAAACTGTTTTCACCATTTTATTACTGCGATAAAAATCTTTTTTTATTACTTTTAAAAACAATTATTTCCACTATCAAAAATTCCAATTATTGCAATTAATGCTTTAAAGCATTAACCTCCAACAAAACAAAGAAAATGTTGCAATTTTTATAACCGAAAACTACAAAAAACTGAGATAATCAGAATAATTTGATCATAAAATTTTAAAGAAATATGAAAAGAGTGCAAAGAAACACAGCAAAAAGAAGAAAGAAACAAAGAATATATTTAAAGCAACAAAGCACACAACGAGAACCGCAATTTTCAGTGATGGTTTGTTTTTGTGTGTGACGAAAATTTATAATGGAATGTTTTTGTCCTTCTTTTATGCAAGTGTGACCCGACTAGAAACTTGTTGTTGTTCATTTTGTTCCTGCTGCAGCTTGCTTTTTTGATTTTGTTTTTTATTTGCTGCGTTGATCACTGATTTAAAATGATTCATTGAAATTTTTGGAGAATCTTCATTTGGATTATCTGTAATGATATTATTATCACTGATAAGAAAAATCTTTATTAATTTACCATCAGCTGCTGCAAAGGATGCATTAATAACTAATCCCCTCAAATCCGCGCCTGTCCAATTTTCTGTAATTTCTGTAAGATTTTTAAAAGTTACATCTTTTTCAAGTTCAATTCCATCACAAAGTTTTTCAATAATTTCTTCCCTTTCATCTTGATCTGGAAGACCAACAAAAACTTTATGATCAAATCTTCCTGGACGAAGAAGAGCAGGATCAATTAAATCTATTCGATTTGTTGCTGCCAAAATATACATTCCATCATTGGCACTTTCGACCCCATCTAACTCAGTTAACAACTGATTGACCACTCGATCGGTGACCCCTGTTGAATCATGACCTCTTTTTGGGGCAAGTGCATCAAATTCATCAAAAATTATTAGAGATGGTTTTGTTGCTCGAGCTCTACAAAAAATATACAAAAATTGATTGTTTTTTTTCTTGCCTGTGTTTTTAAACTAAAACAAAAACGAACCGTTCAAAAATATCTCGAACATTTTGTTCACTTGCTCCAATATATTTTGAAAGAAGTTCAGGGCCTTTGACATTGATAACATTGAATTTTGATTCATAAGCAATCCCCCGGGCAATTAGCGTTTTTCCACATCCCGTTGGACCATGCATAATTGCACCCCCGCCAATTCGGAGCCCACATTTTTGGTATAAATTTGCGTACTAAAAAAGGTGTCATTATTTCTTTTTCGTGTTTTCAATAATCAAAATCCAACGGATTTAAAATTTTTGAATTGCGTTTTCGAAACAAAAATTTAGGTTAAACTGTCTTTGTTTTGTTTCTTTCTTTTCGAAAGATGTTAAATTCTTCAAAATTTCTTCAAACTCATTTGCATAAATTTTTATTCCTTTGAAAAAACGAACCTTGCTTGGCCATAAAAATATTTCTGTCAGTTGTTTTTTGACCTTTTTCAAGCCACCAATTGATGAAAATGTTACAGCTTTTTCATCTAGCGGTTTCTGAATCTGTTTCCCTGCTGTTGGAGTTGCTTCAAGTGCAGCTTTAACAGCTTCAGAAGGCTCTTGCTTCAAAGAATCAAAATGAATTTTTGCTCTTTCTGCAACTTTTACAATTTCTCCAAGGGTCAAATTTTCTAATGCGGTTCGAATTTCATGGGCGAACTCCAAGTTTGGGGTTCCAATAAGCTCTTTCAAAACATTTTCTTTTTCATTCTAAAAATTTGTTTTTTTGTTTTTGTATATTTTTAATGTTTAAAATTTTATATTCTGTTACCGAGGAAACAGTCCGTATATTTTTGCAACTTTTAAAAACTTTTAAATTTTTAAATGCACTATTAAAACAAATTTTAATCCCTTCTTTTTCTGTTCTGCGTTTCAAAATTACTCGAAACCTCAATTGATCAAGTTTAAAAAAGAAGACCCGTTTTTTCTTTTAATTTTTTTTGTAGACACGTGTACTACTTTTCTTTGTAATATTTAAATGGGGATGACCTTCAATGAACTAAGGAGACAAAAACTATCTTTTTTTCTCTCTTTGTTGCTTGCCTTCTTGAAAGAAATTGTTGGAGTTTGCGCGGTTACGTTTTTCTTCGTTGTCTACAAACGAACCCTTTTTTCAAATCATTCATTACTGCCTTCATTTGATATATGTACACGAAATCAAAGAAAAACAGAATTACACGATCTATCTATCTCTTTAAATTTCCCTTGAAGGGAGAAAGAGCGAATGAATGGAATGACCTATTGAGTGTCGGTGACGTGCCTTTTCATCACTGACCGGAACGTTCATTGTAGTGTCGATATCGGCCTCCATGTACGTTTTATTCTTTCTCTAAAATGTTTTACCCTTCTCATTTCTCTTTCAATTTTTTCTTCTCTCCAAAAAGCCCTGATTTTGATCTGTATATCCCTTCTATTTTTTCGTGTTCAGCCATTTTTACTTTTTTTTAAATCCAGTTTTTAAAATTTAGAAGTTCGTGAATTTCGGTTTTCTGCAAAGTTTTTGTTTGTAAACTTTCACTTCTTTTTTCAAAAATTTCTTATTTTGTTTTCAGCGGATACAAATTTTCTACAACCAATTAATCCCTCAAATATTTTAAAAAATGACCAAATTTTCTTCAACTCAACATGGAGAACCTTTATCACAAGAATCCAAAAAATTAGTGAATGAAGTTCGTCTCAGATTAACACAACCAATTCATCCAAATGTAAGCTTTTTATTGACAATGAGTTGCTATCTAATATTTCAATTGATTTTAGTTCAACACGGATTTCAATATTTATCGATTTGTTCTCAATGCTGAACGACAATACAGTAAACCCAAGGATATTATTGAAGCTGCCGCCAAAGGTGTTAATAATCATTTACGTCTAAGAAAATGCCTTCATTTAGTATGTTTATGTTTTATTTTATACCTAAAATACCTGATTCAGGGACAAAAAGGGAAAAGTGAATGGTCTCGTACAGATTCCACTTAAGACAGCTTTTTTTGTTCCTGAATCAGGGTGATTCAATTGGAAATATCCTAAAATTTTCTAAAAATTTTTATCAATGCATTCTTCTTTTTAGGATGAAATGGAAGATGTTCCATTTTCAAAGAATCCCATCTTTGTGAATCGTTACCTTCCACAAGGTGAAATCCGAAAAGAAACAGATTCACAAGGTCGTCCACTTTGGTTCGTCGAATATGCCACAATTACGATTGAAGGAATTGCACATTCTATTCGATCATCAGCAGCAATTCGATATCAATTTTGGCAATTTGAACATATGCTTCGTCGAGTAATGGAACAAGAAGAAGCCACTGGAAAACTAAGTTCACTTCGGCATATCGTTGATCTTACCGGATATGAAATTAATCCATTTATGATGATATTTGTTTCAAGTGGAACCCTTTCATATTATTCAAATTTGTTACATTATGAAAATTTTCCTGAACTTGTTTATCCAGTTGAAATTGTAAATGTCACAAAATGGGTTCATATGCCATATCGATTGGTGAAGACAATGATGCCCGCAGGGTTTACAGATCGCTTCCGACTTTATGATAATCAATTCTTGGATACTCTTGGAAAGGAGATGAGTGTTGACGATATCCCTGAATCTTTGGGTGGAAATAATAAGGTAAGCTATAGCTATTGAGATATGCAAATTTAAAATGATACCTTTTTAGGAGATTAAATGTATCCCAGCAGTTCATATTCCACAAGAAGATTATTGGAAGCCACCAAGTGACTTACTTCTAACTCTTTTGGAAAGCTTTCATGTATCTGCGAAGAAACAAAAATTCTATAAAATTGAAATTCCTGAAGGTGAACAAGGAAAAACTCTCAGTTGGTATTTCAGAAACGATGGAGATATTTTCTTTGGCATTTTTTATGATCCTACAACCACATCCTCAACAGCAGTCAATGGCAAAAAAGCTGTTAAAGAAGAAAAAGATTTGGATACAGATTCAAAGGAAATGGTGTCACCGTTTGTGAAAATTACAGCAAAATTCGTTCATGAATTTGATTATTTAAATTTGGAAAAACCTGGCACTTATTATGTTCTCTTCTGTAATCGGCATTCATGGCTTCATCGTCGAAATTTAGATTCCCTTATTCAAATCAGCAATCCAGATGGCTCTGAACCAAAGCGAATCTTCTTTGATGGAACACAATCAAGTATGCCCGAAGAAGAATCAATTATTAAAATTCTCAATTTACTCGAATTTAAAGATTAACCTTTTTTTAATAAATGTTTTTTGTTGCAATTTTTGAATGTATATAAGTTTGATAAAATTAAATAAAAATAATTGAACTTACTTGAGTCATTGTTGGAAGGTCTTGAATTTCATGAAACAATCTTCTTCCATCAAAGCTTAAAAGGGATTCTGGAAGTTGATAAAGGGATCGGGTAGTACCAATACAATGCACTTTTGTATTATCTAATCTATATGATATTCCTGTAAAGAATACTGTAATTTATGTTAACAGAAGGTTACTGTAAACAAACTTAAATAAACTTTATCGATAAACTTTTTTCGGTCTTCATCATCGAGATTTATGTTTAAAAAATTTAAATTATCCAAGAATAAAATTGAAGGCATTCGAGTTTCAAGAGTTTCAATGACTTCATCGAGATTTTTTTCAATCGTTTCTAATGACTTTCCTAAAATAATGGGTTACGGTAATTATTGTAGGTATTGAATTTGTGTTTTTCTAAGTATACATAATGACCCAGACTTCAGGTTTTTTAAACAATGATTTTCAAATTTAAAAGAAGTTCAAAAATGTATAAAAAAACCTGATCAAAAGTATGTCACCATCTATGATTTTCGCTTTCGTTTCCGCGTCATAATTTCAGATGTAATTTTTATAATTTAATCCCCCTCATTTGAATATGAATTATTATTGTTCAATTTTTGCGCGGACATTTTAAAATGAAACCTTTCATCCGAAAAAAACTTTCACTCTTTATTTCCCTTTTTGAATCCCTCAAAAAGGATATTTTCCTTTCAAATTTCAGCCTCACCTTTCCATTCAGAGCAATCGAAAATTGAACTAAAAAAGCAATGATTTGAAAACAGCTTGTCTGCTAAAAATTGAATAAAGCTTGAACGTCCACTTCCATTTTCTCCAATTAAAAGTAGATTCAACTTTTCATTTACAGATGAAAGTTTTGTCAATTCATTTTCAAGACTTTCAATCGATTCTTTTTGAAAACTAAAATTATTTTAATTTAAAAAGTGTTCTTAAAAATGCCAAAGAAAGAAGTCTTACTTGAAGAATGTTTTCTTTGATTTTAATGAACCAAAGTTTTTAATCATGCATGTTTCTACCTTTTCTGAAGTCGATGATTGCGGTGTTGGAGAAGACAAAATGGGAAATGCCGAAACGGCTGGAAATTCGTCGGGCCAAAAAATGAAACAGTGATCATCAGATTTTTCAACAGATGATGGGGATACTGTAAGATTTAATGATGGTACAGTATGCATATCTAAAAATTATTTTTGAAACTGTAAGCTTCTTCAATTCTTTTCTGATTTTCAGGTTTGGTCAATACTCTAAATTATGTCTGTTTTGGTTATTCAAAAATTCAATTACCATTTCTTTTGTAACGAATTTGAATCCCTTTGGAATCCATTAAAATTGGAACAAAAACTTCATCATTGATAAAATAATTTGTTAAAAATTGTTTCAACATTTTCGACGAAATTTCTTCATTTTCATTTTGAATCGAATATGAAACATTTAAAGATGAAATTTGTTCAATATTTTTAAAATCAAGAAATTTAATGTTTGCCCATGAACATTGTTGAAATTGTGCTTCCAAATCAGAAGACACAATACAATGTTTTGGAAATTTCTAAAAATTTTTATTTGCTCTAAATTATTAAGGTTACGGTATTTACATTTAAAAGTGAGATCAATCTCTGAATATTTTCGTTATCAGAAACGGAAGGAATTTCGAACAAAATTGCGAATACTGTATCCGATGAAGATTTGGATATTCTTGGGTGGAGTGATATTATCGATTTTTTAATAAATGTTGATTTTTCTTCTAAATATTAAAATTATATACTGTAATATGTTTCCCTAAAATTTTTAGGCTAAAACAAACCATTCAAAGCAATAGCAAATGCTTGATGCCCGAAACTTCTGTCATCAAATTCAATTTCTTCAAGAAATTCTTTTGGAAGAATTCGAAATTGCTTATCTTTTTGTGGATGAAGAAATTCTTTCAAAAATCCATTTACACTATTCTCGGTTGTTAGTTTATCGACAATAGATGGTTTTGTCGAAGATGTTTTTGAATTACTTTTAATTCCATTTCTTTGTGGCTGCTGCATTCTTGGAGCCACCAAAACTTCTGTAATATTTGTGGCCATTACTGCAGATTCTCTTCCACAAGTATCCGGTTCAGTTTTTACTGAAATTTTTATTCTAATTATTATAATTGTTTACGTCACAGAAAATTAAATGAAATATGCTTTGTGCTTTTTTTTAAAGTTTAAAATTCTAATTTGCCTGAATTTTTCAAATTAACAATTTTTTTCCATTTCAAACCTAAATCCAGACAAATCAGGGTTTTTAAATTTACCAGAATACCAAAAACAAAAAATATCTACAGCCTGAATCCTAAAAATTCGCAGTAACTTACAAACTCGAAATTTCGCTGGAACTCCTGGAGCGACAAATAAAACAAATTTCATTTCAACTCGAACAACTCGAATTTGATCCAAAAATATTTCTTCAATGATGCAAGCCGTTGATTCAATGATATTCCAATCTTCAAAAGTATCGGGTTCAATTTCCATTGAAAGACAGGTCGGAAGATTCGCGACCGGTTCCATCAACAAATGATCACCTTGCTTAATCCCGGATATCGAGATAAAGCTTGGATTTAACAGCAGAAAATTAAATGGTGGTCGATCCCCAAATATTTGAATAACAAATGTTGAAGGATTATTTGCAGACATTTGTGAACAATGAAATATTCCAAAATTTGAAGATGATGGCTATAAAAAGGGTTTTCATGGATCTCTTTAAAGATTTTGTAAACATACGGTAGAATTTGGAGTACTTAAAACATATCCAAAACAATTTTGTTGCTTCGGATTTTCAATTACAGAAACAATAAAAGTCATTTTTTTAACAATCTTAAATAAAATAGCATTAAAGAAGAAATCAAAAATATTGTTTTATTTTACTACAATTGATTGGAAACAAACTACAACTACAAAATTTGGACATTCAATTTTGTTGTTTCCAAAAAATGGTCTAACAAAAAATTGAAGACTATTTTTTGCCTACAAATCTTGGACTTTTTGTTAGAACAAGTTTAATTCGGAGATGCAGCAGCAATTTTTTCCAACGGTAATTTATTTGTATCTTAAGTATTATACAGTATTCTAAACAACATGCACTGTTTCACTGCATTGTTATACTGTACAGCTTGTACAGTATACCCAACAAAAAATAATATAAAATTTTATTTAAAGTCATCATTTCATATACACAAAAATACTAGATTATTTACAGCAATAATATTTTACAAAAATGGTTAAAAATAACAAATAAAATTATACAAGACAATGAAACCTCGTAGAACGCCCAAATTCGTGTAACAAAACAAAGAAATTACTTATGCATAATTTTATAAAAAAATCTTCTGGCAGTATTTGTTGCTCCTGAAGTTTTTGCAGGTGGAGCATGCTTTTTACGGATTTCTTCGAATCGATTGTGCATTGGATCAAAATACTTCTTTTCCAACTAAAAAATACACAAACATCACTCGATCAAAAACGACAGTTCTAAGCTTACCGCTCCATAAACAAAATTTTGAAAAATTCCAGATTCAACAAACCAATGAAGAAAGTCACGTGTTTCAGGTACAGGATGATTTTGTGCAAAAAGCTTCTTATTTTTTGAGGAAAGAAGTGACGTAGCACATGTCCATCTTCGGTAATGTCCAAAATTTTTTGCATACCAAATCATTATTCTCTAAAATCATTTGTCAAAGAATAATTCAATAGGTAGCAAAATTAAACTTACATCTTCAACTTTAATTGTCGCTTTTTCAGCATTTCTAAATGGAAAAACACTTTGTAAAAGTGTAACCAAATCAAGAATCATTTTCTTGGAGAATCCCATTTCACGACCATGTATGAACAATTTATTCAACTTTTCCTTCTTTGAAATTCTATTAAAATTTAAATTTGGGCAAAAAATTCCAAGATCTGTATCAATAATTGTGATATCTTCTTCTTCACCAGTAATATTCGATGATGCAAGTAGAATCCGATTAAGTTTATGCAAATTATGTCGCATTGTTCCACAAAGATATGGTGTAGGATTTTGACAAAGATCAATCAAAGTATCAGGAATAATTGGAATTAAAGTATGCGGCCAATCCAAAGGTGCCAGTAAACGAGAAAACATTTGTACAGTATCCGAAACACTTTTAACATTTTCACCAGTTACAAGAATCCTCCGTTCAGCCAAAAGTGACATAAAAATGTATACGGTTGTTTCAACACCCAATTTTTCAATTAATGTTGAAGTTTGTGGTCTTGAAAACTTAACATTCTCTCGGTCACGAAGACGAATAACATCTTCACCTTCATCAAGTTTGATATCTTCTAAAAACAAATATTTAAAGTTGAATTTAAACAAATCGCTTACTTGGATCTTTAATATTTTTAATATACAATTTCATAACATCTGAACAAATTTCTTCAATAGTTTGTCGTTTACGCTTTAAATTTCCAACACAATCTTGAGCCAATGTCATCAAAATATCAGCAACAGGAAAATGTGAAATAAAAACAAGAACAGAATTGCCTATAAAATAAAGTGGATTCGAAGCATCTTCATCATCAAAATCTAAAAAGAAGCAAGCAAAAGTGAAAGGTGTTAGAGCAAGCAAACTATACAATCCCAAGGATCGGCATTCTGCAAAAAAAAATCGATAAATTTTTTACCTATATTTTAACATGTTCCACAAATTTCAAGAAATCAAAAAAAAAGTAACCTATTCCTAAAATTTCGAAATTGATCGAAAGAGACGAAATTAATTAATCATTTTTCTGAAGAATGCCAATCCACGGAATAATAGAAACAAAAAGGGTTAAATAAACTTTCAAAAAGCTTACCTAAAATATTAGCTTGTTTACGAACAGCATCATCGTCAAGTCGAAACTTATAACAATAAGCATATGATCTATAAGCATGTTATTAATCCCACAATATTGATCTTTTCAAAACGCACCTGTTACATTTTTCATCGGTAAGTACTACGGTAAAAGCTGAACATTCTGCTCTGTCATGATTTGTTCTCCAAGGGCATGTAAAATCGGGATAAAATAAAGATGGTAGAAAATTATTCTTTTGTCCATCTGAAAAAATATTGTAACTAAAACAGATGAAATAAAAACAAACCTAAAGAAGGATAAGCATATTCAATATAGGGTAAAAAATGAGCTTCCGATCCATTTAATGCAGCAATCTCGGATGGACTTGCTTCTTCCCTAAGAAACAAAATTATGATTCAAACAAAACATAGAAAAAGTTTTACCTTGGTTTTAATTGAATAAGTAAAGTTTGATAAATGTAATTTTCTTCTTGCTCTTTCTTTTTATCAGGCTTGTAATATACACTTCTTGTAAGTCGACGAGTGATACGCGCTTTTTGTACCTGCTTTTGTGTATAATTGAGATCACGAAGACATGACGGCTTTTCAGGTTGAGGTGAATCGGATTGCATCTAAAAAATATGTTTTTTTTTAAAAGTAACAAAGCAAAATTTTTGAAACGAAACAAAACATGCAAAAGAAGGTCAAAAACAAAACGGTATAATATGATCAACAGAGGAATAAGATAAAAATTTATAGGTCTCTAGATCCGGAGTCAACGCAATTGAAGCCTGATTTGAGCTCGTAACTAAGATCACACTCACTTAAAATAACAGTGTCAAAAAAAATCAAAACTGAATAAAAGTGTTTTACAGTTAGTTATAATCAAAAACATTTCAAAAAGTAATTTTCAATTAAATGATATTTTTTGAACAAACATTCGATAAGAAAATTCAAAAAACCAACAAAAAAAAGTGACGGGAAATATTTCCAATCAAATGAAGAGAGAAAATGTACATGAAAGAAGCGTGAAAAAACAAACATTAATTTCAATAGCAAAAGGCATGGAGCCAAAGGGAAACAAAATGAATAAATAACACTCTTTTTGCGGCGGTTTAAAACAGTTAAAACAAAGCAAAGGAATTATGATTCACAGTTATGATATTACATATTCAATGTTGAAACAGAGAAATAAACTTTGATGGAATTTCTAATGAAAAATTTTAAATTTAGTTGAATGACATAAACGTCATAACAAAAAAAATAATATTGCTCATGGCAAGCAAGCATGATCGAAACAAACATTGCAGTGGACATGTCTTTCATGATAATGAGAATATATTTAAAATAAAAATTTATCGAGTTGTTTAACAAAAATGGAGGGAAACAAAACAATGGAAAAATGTATACCACAAAAAACGGAAGCAATTTCAATTCAAAGACACACCAAAAAATGCTATGAAAGAAGAAGAGTCAATCAAGAAAAAAGAAACACACCAAAAAACATTCAATCAAAAATCAAAAAAATAAAGAAAAGTTTTAAAAAATTTTTGAAAGCGAAGAAAAAAACGCGCGGTTTTTTGAACACCAAAAAAAGACAGCAGAAAGAAAATCGCGTAAATTTTGTTCGATTGTGATTATAGTAACTTACAATTACAGTACACCAGTGTAACACCACTATAATTAAATACAAAGCGTTTTTTCAATTACTTTACATCTCAGATAAATTATGACTGTAATGATCAACAATAAATATAACTTTTATTTTGCTTAGACCAAAAACGGATGCAAACGTGACTGTTTAAAATCAATTTGAATAGATTATAATTTTCTTTTTTGCTATGGAAAAAGAGAGAGGAAAAACTGGAATAACAAAGGTATGTGTTTTGAAAAAATGAAAAAAACGGTGTTTTTCTATTGACTTTATTAAACACCCAAAAAAGGATATGTGTCTATTCAATGAACAACATTAAAAAGGAAATACATACACTTCAAAAAGCTGCCTGTTCTTTTACAATAAATAAAAATTTAAAAAATCATATAATTTCGAAATTAAAGCCTTTAATTTAAAGGAGATCAAAAAAATCAAAACTATATATAAAAATGAAAATCTTTTAAGACAATGTGATACACCTGGTTTTTAGAGGTTATGTTCAGCAATTGTAATCTTTTGTTCTTTTCAAAGGACATTTTCAGCAGTAGTTAAGGATTTACAATATTCGTTATATTCATTAATTTAGGCAATAATAAACGAATACTGTAACGAATTAATTCTTAAAAAGACACTATCCTGGTTATATTTTGTAAATTGCTATAATAGTTATTTTGTAATCATTATTTTCACCTCAAAATTTACAAAATAAAATATTACTATTGGGTTAATAGTAATTTATTTTATTTTAAAAATACATTGATTAGCTCGGATTTTGGTAGAACTTCTAAAGATTAGCATACTTGGCGTTGTGTGTTTCAATGAAAAACATTAAAATGAATTAAATTTTGTTAGTAAAAAATAAAAACGTTGCTTTTTTGAAATTTCAACACCTTTTTTACTAAATCACGTTTCTATTCTTATAATTTTATCAAACTAAATAAAACGTAATTATTTCAGCGTGAACATGGGTTCTTTTAAAGATCATTTGATGGATGAATTAAAGTTGATGAAGAAGGGTATCTTCCGTAATGAAGACTTTAAAAAGCTTGTTGATGATATGCCTGCTGACTTTGTTTGTGACAAAGATGTACTTTTATTGTAAGTTTAAGTTTAACAATATTGCCGTCCGATATTGCTCTCTTTGATTTTAATCTCCTTATCACAAAAAGTTTTCATTTATTTTTCCCGATAATAATCCCTCTAATTCAATTGATCCTTACAGATTATTTATATCGAATCTTTATAGAATATTTGAAGCATGCCCTCCTGTTTCACATATGGAAGATCATCATATGAGAGATGAACTTCTACAAATGTTTAAAACATTATTTGATCGTGTTGAAAATTATGGTGAAGCTGTTGTTACCTATTTTGATTTATGCTTAGATCATGATGATGGACCATTTGGAATTAGTAATTTTCCTATTGGCCGATACATTAATGAAATTGAAACATACTATGGTAATCATAATGATGTAACATTTGAAGAATGCTTGGAACCTTCAAAATTGGTATGTTTTTAAAAAAATAATTACTAGGAAAATTAAGATACAGCAGCAATAAGTTTTCTACCATAATATTCACAGAAGAATAATAAATATTCTGCGATAGTATGCTGTCGTGATCCCTGTTTTTGGTGATCTAATATACTTCTTTTTAGTTTGCTTGGGCATTAATTGGAAATACAAAAGATTGCTTAAGACATTTCTGCAATCAATCTGTTGTCATGCCTACAACCATGTTGAATTTTCTTCGTTGTGTAAGTCATTTTATCGTTTACCATCATCAGCATACAGTATCTAAAATATTACTCTTTAGATGTTCGAACATGTTTTACCTGTTTGTAATTATAATGCTGAGTACAAGAATATCAAAGGTTCATTAATTTTGGTAACAATGCGGGAAATAATTGAAGCTTATGCTGACTTTCACAAGAATCTCGAAACAATTCAATTTATGGTATTGAGAATGACAATTCCTAGAAAGAAAAGTATGATTTTTTGTTACTGTTTTTGTATTTTATGTGACACATGCAATTTTAGAGCAATTATCTCTTATCTCACCTAATCTCTTATTCGATGAAATAATTGAACATCTTGTTGTGAAAGATATGGTCCAATTTTGGCTTCAACTTTTTGGAAATTTTGTTCGAGATTTAAAAAAGAATAGTATCAAACTGGATTGGGATTCCTCTTCTAGAAGCATGTATAATCCTGTATATCTCTCTGTCTTCTTGATAAAGCTTTCGTTAACTGAACAGATGAAGGAATTTGATCCTGAAGAATTATTTAAAAATCTTGGTGAATTGTTTAAAGGTATTTCATTTTTGATATACATGTGCGTAGAATTTGTGCTTTTTTTTAGCTCAAAATGTTGAATTTGTTGGTACAAATGTATTCAAAGGTTGTGATGAGATTGATTGGGCTTTAAAGTTTGCATATTTGGATTTTCTTCAAGTTCCATCCACAAGTTATGAACGTGAAGTTCCATCTGCTCTCTTTCATGTTTTATCTGCTCAAGCAAGAAAAAATTATACTGAACTTGTTGATGCTGAAGCAACATTTATAAACTATCTTACGGGCATTTTTGAACTTGCTTTTACTGCTGAACACATTCCTGATGAATTCTTTGATGATGCCGGAACTAAATATCCTCAAGCTGCTGATCCTACAAATTTTATTGCTATTTGTATGCATCTTGCTTGTAGCAATCTTTTGCCATTCCGTGATGTTAAAATTAAAGAAAGCACCTACAGAATTATTGATAAGCTTTTAATAGCTTTTGATTGCCAAATTGATTTGGGTGGAAATACTTGCACTCGTAGCCTTTATGAAGGTTTGTCGATTACTGTAGCAAGACCGTCAACAATAATGATTTTTGTTTCAGCTGTTTGGAGTATGCAACCATGTTTAGTCATTGGAAGAGCTGCAGTTGCTGGAATTCATACTCATCATTCTGTAACTTCGCCTGAGGCGATTGTTGATTATCATGAACTTGATAAAGCCAGCTTAAAACTTCTTTCAACATTTTTTGGTTTGGCAAATAAATGCTATCGTCCATATTATGATGAACTTCGAGCAGCTTTAGAAGATCGGTATTTATTATTTATTTGTTTTATTTTTGATCAATTGATTTTCATTTTTAGGAGACCAAGAGTTTTGTCAAGAAGATTAGAAGTTATGAGTACTGTATATATTTTGTTGAAGAAGCTCACCTCTTTATTGTCTAAGAATTTGGGAAATCCTCCGGAGGAATTAAAGTTGTTGGAAAATCGTCTTAATGATTATCTCAATTGCTATGGTGAATATGTTGAAAAAACATATGTTCCTCGGGAAGCTGATGCGGATGTTCCAACTGAAAATTTTCATAATGAATTTAATCTTCTTAGATAATTTCTTTTTTAACCCCTTCTAACTGATAAAAATTTTAGTGTTCGTGAATAATAATAATGTGCCTTTGTTAATAAAAAAACTGTTTGATTTTCTGTGTGTTTAAACAATGTTTTTTGTGTCGCATTTCAACTAATATACTTAGGAAATTACTGTAACTGCAGTAGATAAAAAATAAAGTCATCTTCCTATCTATTAGCAAAATCAAAGCCCGGTTTAATTGATTGCTTCTGCTAGTTCTCTAATTTTTGTTTAATTCCTATAAATCTTTATGCAAATTTTTAGTGACGATGTGATAACTGAAGTAATCACATTGATTTAAAAATCAATCGTTGCAGCTAAAAATGTCATTAAGTTTGGGTTCACCTTTGGCAATTTGTAAGTTGTTTTTAATGTCACTTTTACCGTTATAATTTTTAATACTCATTTTTTAGTTGTTATTATTTCAATGCTTTTGTATTGGATTATTTCATCCCTTGTTCTTTTCATTCTTTATCGTTATGGAAATCCAAATCAAAAATCTGTCATTAAATCAATCTCTGAAAAGAATTATGAAATGCAAAATTGTGAACGTGGTTTAAATCGAAATAATCGAAATTGAATTGTTTTTGGTGATTATACTGGATACGGTATTATTTGTTTAAATATGTGATTGTATGTATAAATTTGTATTCTTTCAATAAATGTTCTTTCAAAATATGTATTTAGTGTTTTTGGATAGGTGGCAAATTTTTAGAAAAAATAGGCTATTAAAAAAAATGTCAACATCTTAGCAATAAAATAGTTTATGCAAATTTCTTACTCGACGATTAAAGCGTTTCATATTACTGTTTTCTTTTTTTTATTCAAGCTGGTGGAAGAAGAGAAAGAAATGGAAACTCCTCCTCGAACTCTAATTCCAATTCGATCACCATCAACTTCACAATCAACAACATCAAATGATGATGATGAAAATCCAGAAAATCAAAGAATGATGGAAGAAACTCCACGAAAACGTCGCCGTTTTGAAAATTATGGTATTGAAGAAGGCGAAGGAGGAGAAAATGGCGGAATTCAAACAACTCCTCGACGTCGAGTTCCACCAATCCTTTTTCCTCCGCCTGTTTTACGTCATCATGATCTTGCAGCAGCAGAATCAAATTCTCTTCGTCTTCTCCGAGGTCAAACTTCTTCTTCTTCCATGAAACTTCCGCCTCAAAAAATTGCATATATCACTTCAAGAATTGAAGAAAAGCTTGCCGATATCGAAATTGAATCTCGAAAAGAAATTGATCAACTCTTTCAAAAATTCTCTTCTCAAATTCGTGCTGCCGCTCAAAAACAAAAACAACAAAATCGTCAAAAAGAAAAAACTGCTTCAAAATTATTATCAAAAGAATCTGATTCCAAAAAATGATTACTGTAATACTTTTGTTATTGTGATTTTTATATATGTATGTATCTGTAATGTGTATGTTTAAAGATTATTTAAAAATTAAATTAACAATGTCTGACTTTTGTTTTTTGAATCACTATTTTCAAACTTAGGAGGATAAATAATAAAAGTTCCTATCTCTCCTCATTAATGCTGATTCTAAAATGTTATAAAGTTGATAAAAGAAAGTCTTTACAGATTCTTCTGGGAAGAAGAAAAATATACAAAATCTCTGATGGTAAAATGAAGTTTGTAAATATTTTATTAGCAAAGCAAACAAAATTATTTAAAAAAAATAATAGGTGAAAATTGTCAAAAAAGTATGTTTATGAAATACTTTTTCGACAATTAATATTCAATTTGTATTTCAAAGCGTTTGAATGTTTATGATAAAAAACAATTTCAAAGAGTTCTTTCCCTTCTTCAAGTTTGAACGATAAAGTTTTGTTTTTCATTTTCGCATTAAATTTTAAAACTTGTTTGCCGCGAACACTGCTTTTTTTCTGTTGATATTTAAGTGTTATTTTGTTGTAAGTTTTGCCTTCCAAAAAAGTAATTCTGACATAACAAAATTGTGGATCAGAAGGGCATTTAAAGAAAAGATGAGTTGGGGGCCCAGGTTTTACAGTAATTTCTTTTTCAAAGGCATTTAAATCGGCAGGATAGATTACAGTAATTGGAAGATAAAATAATGGACCAATTGAAGGATTTGAAGAATTGAATCCATGAATTTCTGCATAATTTATACTTCCTTCTTCCAACAAGCTTGTATCAATTTTAACATGGAATAAATTATCCCGGACTATTTTGTATTCTGTAACAAAGTTTTCACCATTTGAAGTACATTTTAAAATCCATTCTTTAACAAATTCAGGATAAATATTTACGTAATAACTTTTTGTTACACTGTTGTTATTGTTCATGTCATTAGTATTAATATAAAGAATTCCTTTTTGATTTGGATCACTCAGGAAAAGTGGACCCAAAGATTTCATTGGTAAAATATTGATTGATTTTTTAATAAATTCAAAAGCATCAAGAATTTGAATGATTCCATGTCCATATGCTAATTTATCAGCCCCTTCTGGTAAAACTGCTGTATTTGCTAATGCCATTTTAATTAGTGTCGGTGAATATTGTATTCCTTCAGCTTTTAAAGCTGAAAGTAAACAAGCAATTGATCCGGCAACATTTGGAGTTGCATAACATGTGCCTCGACAAAATTCATTTTTGGCGGAATACCATTTTGGCATATCTGTAATTGCATCACCGGGTGCAACAAAATCAATACCCCGAGCTCCAGAGGGTAAGGGTCCTCTTGAAGAATAATGCTGGACTTCATTAAGATTTCCTGCGGATATAAATGTTCCTTTTTCATCAGCAGTAAAAAGTGAACCATTACAGAATATTTCATCAGAAATTAAGTGATAATCTTCTGGTAACAAATAAAATGGTCCATCATTTCCTGCTGCTTGCGTTATAATAATTCCATGCTCTTCCACCATTTTTTTAATAATTTCTTTTATTTTAACGTAAACTTCTAAGCGAAAAAAGCAAGAAAGATTTACAATATGAACTTTAAGTTCTATACATTTTAAAAGCTAAAATGAGTAGCTTTAATTTTGAAAAACAAATTTAAATATTTACAGATTCTTCAAGATCCTTCAAGCTAAGTGAAAGAATTTGAGCTCCAGGAGCTAATCCATTGTCTTTAGGGGAATCTGGAAAATATGCTGCTGCAACCTCGGTTACTGTACTTCCATGACCGTCAAGAGGACAAAAAATTTCGAAAGAATTTCCATCGTCGAAAATATTGACACAATAATTTAACTTTTCAGCAAAACAAGCGACTTTGTGTTCATCGCCATGACTCGTCAGAACTTTTATGTTTTCAGGATTTGAAAAACCTGATGAAAATAAATGATCAATGCAAGCTCGCCATTTCCCTCCATCGAACCAAACAATGCAATCAATAATTTTGTCTTTGTTGGAAATCAGTTTATCCAAATTCTTCAAAACACATTTTTCAAATTCAATGAAGTTCTAAACTTTTGTTTTTTATTAAAGATTCCAAAATTAAATTTTTTTTAGGTTTTTATTAAAAAAAATTAAACGTACATTATCTGGATTCATCAAAACAATTAATTCTTTAGAAGACACACTTCCGAGATGCCATTTATTTGAGGGGTTCTTCCATTTTATGGGAATCTATAAAAAACATTATTGTAAAATTCAAAATAGATAATTTTTAAATTTACTGTATCTATTAAAGTAATATTTATATTTCAAAAACACATACTTGTATACTACGACCGCTTAATCCCGTAATAAATTTTTTGCCTTTTGTTTCAAAGATCGTTGAAGTATCTACCGTAATTCTTTTTCTCGGTAAAAAATCAATTATCTTCGGAAGGCCCGTACTTGTTTTTTGTAACCCCGGTAAACTTTTATCAGCGACATCGTTATCAATGATAGCAATTTTGATACCTCTTCCATCAAACTCGGGATACTTTTTAAGGAATTCAATCTACAAATTTATATTATTAAAAGTGTTAAAAAAGATAATTTAAAAAACAATACTTGTTGAGTTGCTGCTTTTTGAATATAATTTTTACAAGACATTCTTTCAGCTAGACCACCACTGATCATTCATACCACAAAAATGAATAAAATAAATAAAGCTTTCTTTATATATTTTTAAGTCAATAATTTTTTTTCAATTGTTTTTCAAAAAACATATGGGTCATCTTGCATTGATGAATATAAAATTTTATAAATGACTATTTAATATCACAGTTTGTATAAATCAATAAAAGCTAAGGCAATAACCCGTAATTACAATATGCATAAAATAAATGAGAATGTGATTGTCATGTGGATGATTAAGGCAAACCTACTAAAGAAAACTGCCTCTCAAAAACAAAAACAACAAAATCGTCAAAAAGAAAAAACAGTTAAAAATTATTATTAAAAAAATTTGATTCCAAAAACGATTACTGTAATATTTCTGTTTGTGTAATATTTATGTATGTATCTGTAATGTGTATGTTTAAGGATTATTTATAAATTTATTTAAATTTTTTTTATTAAAAACAAAGTATCAAAAAACTTGCACCAGGAAAAAACAGAACATTTTTTTCAAAACCAGAAGAAGAAGATCATCACAGAAAACAAAACAGTATAAAAAATTTTATTGTAAAATAGAAGAAATTATTAGAAGGAAAAAGAAAAGAAACACGTAATTCGGAAAAATGTATAAATTGGGCAAAATATAATAATAATAATAATTTTGCTTTTTAATTAATTTTATAAAAAGACACAATTGTAAAGAAGATATATTTATATTTATCGAAGGAATGTTGGTGAGAGAGAGAAAAGAACATTTAAATACGTCCCCGGCAAAAAGTATGGAATATTTTTCGGCGACAATAAAAGCAGCTTTTTTGAAAGAAAAAAAGCAGACAAAACAAACAAAGATCTTTTTATTTACACCTATGAAAACCGTAGTTTTTTTTCAAACATAATAAAACTTTTTTAAATAGAAAATTAGGTAAACATAAAATTTAAATAAAAGCAAAACTGTAAAAATTTTTGTTGCAAGAATTTTTTAAAGGAAAAACAGGGATTTTTGGTTCGAAATTTAAATTTTAACAAAAATATATAAAATAAGAGATAAGCACACACACACAAACAAATATGCAAAAAACACAATTTTTTAATAGCCCGTTTGAGTAATCTTTGACTGAAGTTTTTTTAAAACAAAAGAAATACAATAATGATAATAATGAAATAATACTTTAAAGGAATAAAATAAAATGGTACCACTGCACTGCACTGCTGCTTCCTAACATCGTCGAATAAAGCATGCCTCCCTTTCATGTTCTTTTCCGGTGCATTGTCCACTACCGTAGCATTTTCTCACTCTTTTTCGTAGGCCATTTCCGCATACTTCACTACAAGTGCTCCAGTAGCCCCATCCTGTAATAATATTTTTGGAATACAACAAAAGAAATTTAAACAAAATTCAAAAAGCTAAAGACATGTTTTGCAAAAAATAAAACATAAAAGCTAAAATCCTAAAACTAAAAAATTGTTTTTTTGAACTCATTCGTTTTAGATTAATTAAAGTCTTCGACGACGAGACATAAATTGTGCAATGCTGATACTTCTAGCGGATGAAAGACCTCTTCCATTGATGAAAGAGAATCTTGGTGATGTAGAAGTAGAAAAAGAAGGTGATGGTGAACGAGGCAAAGCATGACGTGAAATTTCAAAAGCACTTGGCGGAGGCAAAACTGAATCACGACTTGAAGATCGTAAAGTCCATCGAACAGCCGAAGCCTTTTCAGCTTCTAAAGGCTCTGTCGAAGTGGTGGTAGAAGGTGTTACAAAATTATTATTATTGTTATTATTAATATTAGTATTTGTAAGTCCCGAATCACCCCATCCTCTTGCCGAAGACAAAACACCATTTCCCAAAGAAGAAGAAAAAGAAGAAGACAAAATAGTAGTAGTACTAGTAAATGGAGTAGTAGAAATAAAAGAAGTAGAAGTTGTTGGTGCTTCTGTTGTGGTAGTAGTAATTATAGTAGTAGTAGTAGGAGTGGTGGTAGTAGAAGTAGAAGTTGTCTCACCTCCCCAATTTGCATTGGAATTTGCACATGGTCCATCATTGCATATCACAGATTCACGATAATTTCCAGGACAATTTCCACCTTGACAATGTCGAGTTCTTCTTTTAACTCCAGCCCCACAGGACATTGAACATTGACCCCAAGCTGACCAGCCTGACCAGGACGTTGACATCGAACCCGTGCAAGTCTGTTCATTACAGAATGCCTGTTCAATTGATGACCCGGCACATGCATTTACAATCGGGCATGCTCTGCAATTATAATTTTTAAAAATTTATACAAATCTATGGTGGATTACCTCGATCTTGATTTTAATCCTTTTCCACATGCCCTCGAGCATGCAGACCATCCACTCCACATTCCCCATTGTACATTTGAGCATTCTTTGAGATTACATGCCATTCTTTGCGTGCCACTGCCATCACAAGGTTCACGAGTACAAAATCTTTGTCGGGTTTGAATTCCAGGTCCACAGGACATGGAGCAAGCAGACCATCCACTCCACATTCCCCAAAGTCCTGATAAACTATTTGGAGAATTATTTGAGCATGGAAGTTCTTCGCAATTTCTGATATCCATCGTTTTGCCAGGGCATGTGTAGGAGATGGTATTTTGTGGGGTGGCACATCGGCGATATCTTGCTTGTGATCCTCTTCCACAACTAACTGAACATTGATTCCATGAAGTCCAATCACTCCATGCTGGCTCGGTCGAAGATGGAATTGGGCATGCCTGTGAATTGCAGACAACTCTTTCCGTTGCAGCTCCTTCACATCGATTTGCAATATTACAAGCTCGAGAACGTTGTTTAATTCCACCAGAGCCACAGCTTACTGTACAAGATGTCCATAATGACCTTTAAAGTGGATTTGTTAAAATACAATATATCTTATCTATATTTCTTACCAAGCACCCCATTGTCCTTGAACACTTAACATATCACTTGGTGGAGCAGCTGCCGTGGAAAGTGGGCATCGCTCAGATGGGCATGAAAGGTCACGGGTGACTAAAGCTGTATCATCACATGATAAATTCTAAAAAATTATGTTGTTAATGTAACTCAGTCCCTCATCAGAATAATACCATTTACAACAACCCTTTTTTAAGTGTTAAAAAATGATTTAAAAATCGTTCAAAAACTTGTTTTTTCTCATTAATTTTTTTTCAAACAATCGCTTTTTTTAATTTGATAGTTCAAAAAATAAACGTATATGTATTTTTTATTTGCCTTGCTTGAACGAGTGACAAAGGTCTCGTGTCCCCCTTTTGCTATTACCCCCATTTGTTTGAGTTTTCAATTACAATCAATTTTTGTTAAACAAACCAAATTTTAAAAAAAACCTTTCAATCAAAAATCATTTTTTGAATAAAAAAAACAAAATGACATAATGTTTTAACAATGAAAAAGAAAAAAAGTGATTTTTGTTTAACAAAAAGTTTTTAGGCGCCATTAAACCGGAAAATAAGAAAGATTTTTTATTACAAAAAATGTCTGAGAAAAATTAAAAAGTTAATAAGTGTTCCCCAATTTTATGTCTATTCTTTTTTTTCTTTTTGATATTTATCTTTCTCAATCATGAAAAGCGATCGTAAATTAATTTATTGCTTTAAGGATTTTTCGAAATAAAAGAAATAAAAAGAACTTACAAGACATTCTCCATTCAGACAGTATCGATCCCATCCACATGGAGTTCCGTCTGGGAGATTGTCACCATAAAAGCGATAATTTCTTTGACCTCCAGAACCTGTTTTAACATCACAAAAAACCTAAAAAATACAATTAAAATTTAACAAAAAATGGTCAAAAAAAGCATGAGAGAAGTTTTTTGTCTTCTGATTAATTCAAATTATTTTTTACAACTGCCTTCAAGAGCAGACAAATAAAAAGAGTAAAAAAGTTCAAAAGGTTCAAAACAAAGAACATAGAAAAACTAACTTTGCAAGCTCTTTGCGGATATCGATTTAGCTGACTTCCAGTTCCAGTAAGCTCTTTATCATTCTTGGTTCTTCTATGTTCACCGCATACATTTGTAATATACTAAAACAAGCATCTTATTAATTTTGTTCTCAAAATTAATACAGTAAAAATTACTTGATTAACAGAGAGGCTTTGTTGTTGACAGCCTTTATTACAGATATGCCCTCTCACACCTGCTCCATCACATTCAGCTCCTCCATTCAAAGGTGCTGGATTATTACAAGCTCGTCGAGTTGTTGTAACTCCAATTGATCCGATAATATTCGGGCAAGTGCATAAATGACATGCCAATGAACTCCAAGCTGACCATTGTCCATTGATTCTCTGCAAATAAAAATGTTTAAGATCAAATGTTTAATTTTTCTCCTGTTTTTTTGCAAAAATAATAGTACAAAATTTTTAAAAAGAACTGTAATAAATTTGTGTTAAATTATTTTTTTTATTAATTTAATGACCCTGTTTTTTAAAGAAAATAATTTTTTTCTTTACAAAAAATTGATAAATGATGGCGCCATCATGGCGCCCCTTAAAGAGGAGACATAACCGGTTAAAAACTTTTTTCTTTTTTGATTTGAGTGTTCCCTTTTGTTTCATCTTATTTTTTCTATTGTTTAATAGTAGTAATAATAACGTCATTAAAGGTCACTTTTACACGAAAAATGAAAAAAAACTTGGTTGTAAATTTTGTTTAAACCAATTTTATTTTTTTATTCAAAAAACCGGATGTCTCATTGATGAAAAAAAAGTTTTGTAACACGTATGTTTTTGGTTCCTCTTTTCTGGCTTTTTACCTACTTACAAACCCCCTTTTGTTAGTTTAAATTAAAAAATAAATCACGAGTTTGACTTTTATGCTATTAAATTTTGTGTTTTAGAATTGATTTAAAACAAAACAAAACCAATTCAATTTTTTCTATTCTTTTGTGTTGCTTTTGACACAAAAATATCTTTCTTTTTTTTGTTTTACCGAAATGATAGAAAAATAAATATGCCGGAAATGGGTGGAGCGAAATAGGAAAAAAAATAAAAAGGGAGGGAATATCCGTATCAATGATATGATATTTTTCGTGTGATAATATTTTTATAGCTATAAAAGCTTTTGGAAATTCTATGAAAAAGAACACAGTTCATTTTCTTAAATGTTAATGAAATGAATTGTTGTGTTTGATTGGGGAGCCCCTGAGGGGAAGGAAATAAAATGAAAGAGTGAAGCAAAGCAAAGCAAACTGTGAACATAAAAAAGCCAGTGCAAAAATCATAAAAACTTAACCAAAAACAAAAATTAAAGCTATGTTATTTAAACGAAGGAACACAAATAAATATTATTATTAAAGATCAGAACAATTAAAATCAAAGTTATATCTATTTCAAATCTCTTTTACCATTTTCTCACACGTCTTCTTTCCACCTGATATGTTTTTAGGCATATCAAATGTTGAAATCCTCTTCAAATATATTTTTTTTCTCTGATTCAAGTACATATTTGAAAGAAAATTGAGAAAATGAAAAAAAGAAACTTGAAAACCTTAGAAAAATATAACTTTGTTTTTTTATACACATACAAGTAAAATAAATCAGCGTGAAAAAAAGGTTATAAACACAAAAATAACAGTTTTGGGACAAAATTGAATGAATTAAATATCAATTCATTCAGTTTGAAAGAAATTAAAAAACTACAAAAAATTGTTTGTCCCAAAACTGTGTACAGTTATACAGAATGAAAAAAAAACAGAAGAAAAAAGGGTTGAGCAAATATGAACAGCGGCAAAAAGTATGTGTGTCAATGGATTGCAGGAATCTAATTGGAGGATACAGTAACCAAAACTTCAGGAGGTCAAGAGATCAGCTCATGTCATGCTTCTTCATCTTCTTTTTCAAAACAAAAAAAAACTATGGCACTTTTGAAGAAAAGTGTTGCGGTAAAACATAAAAATAGTGGCACAAACAAAAACAAAAAAGATGGGTAAAAAGCTATTCACAGAAAGAGAAGGTTAAAAAAAGAAAGTGTGTTAAAATTTAAAGTCTTCGTCGGCGAAGTAATCTTCGGCGAAAACGAAATGGAAGATTATCAAAGGTTCTTGGGGAAGGTTTTTTGGGTTGATAATATGTTTTTCTACGACCCCATCGACTAACCGTTGGTGCTGCAGCTGGCCTTGGGGCATATGTAACTGGAGGAGGTGGTGGAGGTCGAGGAGTTGTGGTTGCCCAAACAGATGGAGGTTGTTGCCGTGGCATATATGTTGTTGGAGCTGGAGGTGGTGGGGGAGGTTGAGTTGTAACAAGTTCTGAAACGGAACCACTCCATGGCACGCATCGACCAAGTTGGCACCATTTTGATTGTCCACAAAATGTTCCTTCAAGGGCCGGATGAGAGGTAATAATTCTGCCGAAAGTTGATTGCCCGCACCACATCATGTAACAAATTCCATCGTAATGATCTTGCCGAGGGGTAACTTGTTGATATCCATAACCATGCATAAGTTGGCATTGCATATTTGCATCATAAATTTGTCCAGGCTTCAATCGTCCACTCAATGGCATCTTTTCACGTAAATTTGTTGTTCTCAAACAATTTTTATTTCTTGAACTAAAAATGTGTTACAATTCAAATTTGTGACAAAAGTAGTTTCAAAAACTTACTCAAGTCTTGTCAAGAAAGTATGATAATCTCGTAATGAACAAGTTGACCAGGTGACTTTTCCAGGTCCCAATGAACTACTCATAATAAATTTACTTTGACAATATGGTTCATCATGTCTCATTCCAACACTATGTCCAAGTTCATGGGTGCCAATAAAAGCTGAAGTAAAATCAAGGCCTTCTGCCAATGTGCCTAAAAGTTGTTTATTTTATGCAAATTTCGATCTTCGCTTGTAACAAACATGTATTCCATGAATCACACATTCCATCAAGTCTTGCAATACCAGAAATTGAACGAGATCCTGATCCTCGATGGATATCATATCCTGTAAGGAGTAAAGCATGATCCCAATCTCGAATTCCGAGTGATCGTTGATATTTACAAAATCGATCAAGATACATTTGGGCATGTCCATGACTATGCAAATGCGGAGCCATTGCAGATGGTTGTGATTTGAAAACTTCATATCGGACAACTCGGAATGTCAACTTTGGAACAGCTGAAGGCTGGCGATACATAATTTGAATATTATTCAACATGGTAAGTGAATATTGTTGCAATTTGGTCCATGCTGATCCACCATATTTTGAATTAAAATGTTGCCAAAGAAGCTCATCAACAAAGATTGCAAGTTCAACTACAAGTTCATCCTCTCGGGCAAGACGTTGTCCAACAACAAAAACATCTTCATGAATTCCAGCTTCATCTTCAAGAAGTTCCTCGGAGGTAATGGTATTGTCAAGACCACAAAAGTCATCAACAATTGCTTCCCGCTTATAAATGATATGAGCAGGAGTGCCATCGGTGGATCGCTTAACACGACCCATATGTTTTTCAGGAATTGGATGAATAACATAAATCCCCTCCGGTCTTACAATTGTTCCTTTCTAAAAAATGTATGGAGATTACTGTAAGATTTTCGTGTAAAGAAATTTACATACCACATGAAAATCACAATCGCTGATTGCGGCATATGTTTCATTTGAGATATGATGATAATGGCAATCATCGATATTCCTTTGAACATACTGTAGCGAGCCACCTCCATCTTCACTATTCCTTTCAACAATTGTGACATGATCGGCCATCAACTCATTTGTAACACTTTGAAAATCAAGTGTTAGTTCCTTTCCTTCAATATTCACAACAATTCCTTCTAATTTTCCATTATTACCATAAAATGTTCGAGGGTATACTATTTTATGTTTTGGAACTATAATTAATTAATTATTGATTAGTTAACATGTATACTGTAAAATTTACCATTTGATAAATGATCAACTCCAAAAGTGTATTTGAGATCTTCAGGTGTAAAAAAGCTAACAACTGATTCTGAGGTCTAAAAAATTGAAATTGATTTTTGTGTGTTTTGATTTTTTTGAAATTTAAATGTTTAATTGTCCTTAAACGTTTTCGTCTCATTTGAATAGCTTTTATCATAAATTTATAATTGCTGACCTCTGTCACTTTTTTTTTGTCCAAAAACTACAATTCTTTTTTTGTATTTTTTTGCTCATTCTTTTCGATTCTTCTTCTTGTGTCTTTTGTCAACAATCGAAAAGAAGAAAGAAGATTTCTAGTGGCGATCTTTCAAGGTCAATTTTCTGATTTCAATAAATAAATATAAAACGAAGAAAGAAAGAAAAAGAATAAAAGAGAAAAGCGAAAGTCAAATTTAATCGTTTCGTCACATTTGGCGCCGCCACAAATTAGAGACAATCGTTTAATATTATATTTTTTTCTTTTCAATTTTTTTATTCTTGTGGTTACAAGAAGAAGAACAAGGGGAAGGGGGAAAAGGAAGCAGCAGTTGCAGCGGAACGGGATTGCAATAATTTTATTTCCCAAAAAGAACGAAAAAATGAAAACAAGGGGTTTCATAGGGAGGAGGACTTGACCGAGTAGCAACCCCCACGAAGAGGTTTTCTTAAAAAAGAGGGTAAATCGGAAGAAGAAAAGTAAAAAAGATTAGGGTCAGGAACATTTTTGCATGAAAGAATCGCCTCAATATTTTTTCTATTACAAAAGAATGAGAGAATGACTCAAAAATGAGGTAATTTTTGATTACCTTGACATTCAAGGATTACGAGCAATAGAAAAAAACAACAGCTTTTTTAAAAGTTCAAGTTTGACAACTTTCAATGAAAAAAACTTATGTTTGAAAGTGACACAAAAAATGAAATTTGATGAAATCTTGAAGCCGATAAAGGCTTCAAAACTGAACTACCGTAATCAAACTTGCATTGAGCCATTTTTCCTTTATAGATTAAAATTGCGTTTAAAAGTTAAGTTTTCCTCTCAGAAAAATTAATAATTATTATTGCTTCAAAGTAGTCTTTGCATAAAAAATTTTCCCTACAAAAAAGGAATACAAAAACATTTATTAAAAATGTTTCAAATACAAGATTTGAAAAACCCTTTTCTTTTTGGGCGCGGTCGTCTCAATTTCATTTCTTTTTTTGTTTCTTTCCCTTCGGGTTTTCCGGTGATCAAAAATAATCAACAAAAAAATAAACAGTTGAAAGAATGGAGATTTTTTAACACTGTTTTTCCCTACATTCTTACTTAAAAGCCTACAAACCCTTTAAACCCAAAACCCAAAGAACAGAAAAATCAATAAAAAATAAAAATAAGTTTGTGTTTAAACCCGTAATTTTTTAAAGTTAAAGACAAAAATGTTGCAAAAAGAAACATTAAAACACGAGACTCACAATTCTTTGACAAAAACGAACTCAAATTAAATATAATCAAATTTAGGGTAAAATTTGTAGTTTTTGAATGACGCAATGACAGAAAAAAGATGTTAGAATCAAAAAAACAGCTAAATTTCTATGTTCGAAAATGAAATACAAGTTTTTTGAGTTAAAAAATTTGAAAATTTACCATGTGGTTTTCTTAATTTGATTTTTGGGAAAAAGAAACTATTAATGGCCACTTTATTTTTTGTATTTTCAAATTTTGTTTAAATTTCTTCAGGATATTTAACTGTTTGCCACTGAACTAACTAACACCAGATTCATACCCTTAGGGCTAATGTAAAAAAAACTGAATCCCTCAAAAAACTCCAAAAAAATCGATTTCAAATTTTAGCTTTTTCTCTTTTTTGAATCTGATAATGATGATTCCCGAAAAGTGATAATGGTTCAAAACAATACCACTAAATCATATAAAAAAAGTTGTTTCGTTTGCAAAAAAGAAGGAGATTTCCGTGATGACCGTGAAAGATAACGACACCCTTTTTGAAAAAAAGTGAAGCAAGATGCATGGATTTTTTAAAAGTTAAAATAATATTATTTTTTTAAACCGTTTTTTAAAATGTAATTAAAAGGTAAAAGCCTTACCTGAATTAAAAAACTGCAAGAAATAATATAAAAGATAAAAGTAATTGTAAAAGGCTGCATTTCCAGTAGCCTTATTCCCATTGTTAATCTGACAATAAAAAAAATAAACAAAATGTGTGGTAAGCTGCTGGTGATGTTGAATTTACAGTAACAGTGAAAAATGAAAGAAGAAGAGAATCAAAATCTCTCTTTTCAGCTTCAAATCCCAGCACACCCACACTGCTTATTCTTTTGTAGCGGAGTTTGTCTATAAAAAATAGGGTTACTTTTTTGCCAGTTTTAAGTAATAAATAAACTGTAAAAAATGATGACAACCGTTATTCAAATAACATTCTCGGTAAAAATGTCTTTAAATTTCATAAAAAAATTCACGATTATGAAAAAAACAAACATAAGTAAGTGCCAAAGGGGAAGTTTTTTTTATTCAAAGGCAAACATAAAAAACAGTTCAACAGTACTCGACTCACTGACCTTGTTTGTTATGACTTCATATACAAAAAATGACGAAAAAGAAGAGACACTTTAAAATTTAAGCTATTCTAAATTTTGGTGATGGGTTTAAAAAGGAAATCTCATCTCAACAGGGGATCCCTTAAGGGGATGGGCTTCTTCTTCTTTTTTGTAAAGAAAAGAATGTCAAGTATGCCAAAGAAAAAACAAATTATGTAATATATTATAATATAAAGATAGATATGTGGGCGTAGGCGGGCGGAGTTATATACTTTTAAATTTCCATGTGAGGACATTGAAAAAAAGACGCAATTTCGCCTTCTTTCCCTTTGATCAGTGACCACGAGCGAGGTCTTGTGAGGTTAAAGACGGAAGGAGGCAAAAAAAAATACAATTAACGTTCTTGACATAATCGCCCGCGCACTTTTTTATATTTATTTTTTCACGAGGAGGAGAACATCTGAGAATTTTTTTATTTAAAAAGAACCGTTGAAGAATTAAGAGAGGTTTCAATTTCTTTTTGGGGTGGGGTAGGGTTGGCAAAAAAAGAAGAAGAAAGAGCAATAAAGAGTTTCATTTTTTTCCTTTGTAATCATTAAAGGCGAGAAAAAAAACAGAGAGATGGTTTCAGAATAGAGAAGAGTTTTTGTTGATGGTGCTACTACCAATTTTAACTTTTGAGCTCAAAAAAGGCGGAGCTTTTGTTCTTTCCCTTTTTCTTCTTCTTCTGAAATCAAATTGCACGTAGTTAGATTTAAAAATTGTGCGCGAGAATCAAGAAAAACAGAAGAAAGAAAAGAACAAAAATTATGGGAGAAAAGAAGAAAGAAGAGAAAAGAGAAAAAAGCACAGAGAACGCGTGGGTTTTTTTCTTTTTGAGGACATTTAAACGTTTGGGAACGAAATTTCTAAGAGTATCTTAAACCTACCTTTTACCCATTTACTTGTGGCCAAAATAATAAAAAATGGTTTTAAACGGGAATTGATAAATGTTTTCAAAATTTTTACAAATTTCACGTATTTTTTTATTTTTGAAATGCTTTTACCGTAGTCGTATTTTTAGGATAGAAAACAATCGTTTTAGGATTCTTTTTTATGTGTTTTGTTTACCTAAATTTTATTATCAGTCCCATTAACGATTTTTCTTATCAAACTTATTTACAGTATGATGCCGTTAAACGTTTCGAAAACTTTTCTAAAATCATTTTTTAAATCAATTTTACAGTAATCCCAGACAGACAAAATAAAAAAAGATGTCTGCTTTTTAAAAATTACTATTAAAATCGAACGAAAACAACGCCTAATCTTTCTCTATTAACAACCTTTTTTTAATTCTTTTCTAAATCACTTAAATTTAGGCCAATTTTTTCCGGTTTTAATTAAACAATCAAAAGATTTTTGTACACTTTTGTACGCTTTTTTGTCGAAGACTTTTTTTTTGTATTTTTTCTCTATCAATGTTTTTTGCAACAACAATTCTTTCAATAAAAAATAAACGAATTTAATGATATGGTCTAGCCATTGCCATCAACAACAGCAGCAGCAGTAAGTAACCATCATTAACAGAAGAAGAAAGAATGAAAAAAGAAGAACCATTTAATCGAAGGACATCCAAAAAAGAAATCAAAAAAAGAGCGACTTCATTGTATCAGCATCCTTCCTTTTTTTTATTTCTCAAGTTTTTTTCATAACGGAAGAAGAAAAAAAACTTGAAACAATACTACCATAAAAATCGCCAGAGGGGTAATCAAAAAAGTAAAGGCCGATGGGGGCAGTCGAGAGAGTAAGTTCATTGTCGTTGCAGTCGTTGGTAATGGCGACAGCAGCAGCAGTAGCGGCGGCAGCGTGATAATAATGATATTTAAAAAGACTGAATGAATGAAACAAAAAAAAACGGAAACAGCAAAGTTTAACCACATTATTTATATATTTATATAAAGCCCAGCCAGCAGGAGACATTAAAAAAACTTGACGGAAATGGCCACTCTGAAAAGTGGGAATGAATGAAAAAGACGCAAAAGAAGAGTGTTTAAGAAATTAATGAAGATTAAACTCTTTCTTGATTGTTGATAGTAATACTTGATGGTAGTAGGTAATACATAAAACACAAATATTTAAATTCTCTCCAAAAAGAAGAAGTTAAGGTCATTAAATACTGTTTTGAGAGGGAATAAGGAAATACAATACAGACAAAAAATAGACTGTTAATATTTGATGACAAGAACAGACTAAACAATGGTAAAAAAAGATGTAAACAGTTAGTTCAAGGTTAATTCCATGAAAGAAAAAAGAAACAGTTTAATTTACAGTATACCTCCCTCCAAAAAATTATCTTATGAAAAGAAGAATCAAAACTCAGATCAAAGTTATAACTAGAAAAAATAAATAAAGTTCAAAAAAAAGGTTCAAAAAAGTTCACAAAATCCTATTTTCCTGAATTCATTCATAACAACAATAAAATGAGGGTGAATCAAAACATAACTTGAACTCTTCCAAAAAAAGAGAATTGACTGTGATCATTGTTACTCCGTTTAAAACTTTTGTTTGTTCCGTTCATGAAAAAAAACGCAATAAAAACTGTTTTCTTTATCGTTATAAAATAAAACGGAACACTTTTTTAGGATTACTTTTTATCCATCTTTTTATCAGTTTTAAATTATATCTTAAATCTTTCCAAAATTTATTATTATTTTCAATCCCCCTTCTGCTACAGTATCCTTTAATTTGTGAACAAAGCTTTAAACAATCAAAAATTAAAGTCATTTATTAAAAATAATTTGTAACATCACTGTTATGTGTGTGTAATTAGTTGTAACTTTTTTGTCTGGTCCATTTTTTCACGTAATTAAAGGTATCATCACATGAAAACATTTGAACACTTCTTTTTTCAAGTGTCTTGATCGTTTTAAATTTTCACATGAGTTTTTTTTCTTTTAATTTTACAATTTCAACGGAAGTTGGGGTGTAAGTTTTGACATGAGACACTTAAAAAGAAGGAAAAGACAAAAAATCAACAAAAATTGACAAGATAATTGACTCCAAAAACACAACAATAATAATTAAGAATTAAGAAATTGTTATTTCTTTAAATGTTAATATTTATTTATTTATTTTGAATATCAAATTTTAGGTTTAAAGAGATTTTCTGAATGAACTGATAAATTTTTTTGATGGAAGTAAAAATACGGTTGGAAGAGACATTCAGAAGCTGCTCTATAAAAGAAGGAAAAAAGACATAAAAAATTGTTAATGAAAAAAAACAAATAAATATCCTTTCTTTGAAATGTAAAAAGAAAAGTAGGTTTAAAAAATGATGAAACGGAAAAGAGAAGGAAGAAATTAAGAAGTTTGGAAGAAGAAGAAAAGAAGTTAAGTAATAGCAAGTAATAATATTATAGTTTGTTAGAAGCACGTTGTTGAATCAAAGAAAAGAACAACATCCGGAGGTGAATGAATGAATAAAAAAAAAGGAAGGAAGAAGAGTAACAATGGGTGATAGACGCCATATTAGAAAATAGCAAAAAACAGGAAAGTGGAACACAAATATAAAAAAGTGCGATTCTGTGGTAGTAAAAGGAAGAAGAAAGTACGTAATATTTTTATTAAACGATGCTTTTCTAAAATATATAAAAAGAAAAAAATGGTTCAAAAAAGTCAAGGAACATAAAAAAAACGAGAAAATTTCATTCAGAAAAAAATATTCAATCAAAAATACGCACAAATTTGTCAAAAGTCAAGAAAAAAAGGTGTTATCAAAAATGTTAAAACATTAAACTGTTTTTGGTTAAATGCAAAAAATATATCAGAAAATCGAGTGGGCATTTTTATTTTTTATTTATTATGTCAAAAAAAAGTTTTGTGATAAAAAAAGAGAAGAAAGAAAGTGGTTTATGGCCATAAAAAAGGCGAATACCGTAATATTCATTGTGAAAAAATATTTGTGCAAAAATCAACAAATAATTCATAGAAAAAGAAATAAGTCAATGATGACCTTTGACTACAGAAAACCCACAAACGAAGAAAATTGATGCAAAAAAAAGAGAAGACGGTTTTTAGGAAGAAAAAAACGGTCTGTCTGAAGTGAAAAACATCATTCAGAAAGTGACGATGATCAAGAGTTTTAAAGAGACTTCAAAAAACACTTGAAAATTTATGATTGAGATTCACAAAAATGAACTTCAACTACTAAAAAAGTGGTTTCAATTATCACGTCAAGGGATGATTTGATTTGTTGAGATTATCTCGATAAAGAAAACAACGATTCTTTTTAGAAGAGATGATCGATTGAAAACGAAAACACCAGGCTTAAAACTGATTACCACATCAATGAAATGTTTATAATATTTTTGTATTGTTTTGTTCGGAAAATTCGGGCAACTCATAGTCTGCAAATTGCTTGGACAAAGCATCAAACAGTTTACCGCCTTAAAAACAGAATTTGAAACTACCGTACCATCTTTTTATTCGGTTTAATCCTACTCGTAAACTTTAAACTTTATTCGAAATCTCAAAAAACTGCGGTCATTTCTTCGGCTACTTTATTACAACATAAAATTTCTACATTTAATTTTCGAACAGGAAGTTTTTTGATTGCCGTAACAGATACAAACAATTTGCAATAAAAAACAAAAATGCCGTTCGCGAACTATAAAATTCCAAAAAAGTACCGGAACTTAACAAAACTTTAAATACAAAACCGCAACAATTTTTAACTTTTTTATATATCGGAATCTCGAAAACCCCATTTTTCTTTTATATTCTTTCTTCAAAAAATCAGAAGGTCAGCATCTCTGCAACTTTTGAAGTTTGTACCCCTTCTCTTTTATATTCTTCCTTTTTCTTGAAAAGTTTTAAGTATTTCAACCTTTTATTATTTCCTATTCTTTTCTATTCTTTTTCACTTTAGATACATTAATTTCCGCCAATTTATTCCAACAAAAAAGTGTATTAAAAAATACTCATAAAACTTACAAGAATCGCCCAATTCTTTTTTTATCGTTCTTACTTAACTTTTTTTGCTTCAAAATTTTTTTACAAAGATATTTTTTTCCGAAAATGGAAGGGCAAATGTGTTCATGATTTGGTAAATTATAGGCAAAGGTAATTGCATTTTTTTAGAAAATTCAAAAAAAAGCGTAGACATTTGTTTAAAAAAATATTTATGTTTAAAAAGTGTGCCTTGGAAAAATCAAATTCATTTTTGGAAGAAGAATAAATAAATAAATTAAGATTGATTATAGACACTGGAAAAAAGGTAGGTAAATAAAAATAAAAGTATACTTAAATTTATTTGATTTTTTTAAACAAGGCCTTCTTTGCAGTTCTTTTTTTTTAAGACTGCAAAAAAAACTTATGTATGATTTATTACATGAATCAAAAGTTGAAGAATAGATAGACGGAACGGCGGAAAAAAATAATTTTTTTGGAAAATCAAAAAACTTTAAAAGATCAGAAAAAAGTTTAAAACGCTTTTTTAAATGATATTTTTAATAATAAAAAGACAAAGGATGACATTTGTTTTCAACAAAATGTTGTTAATTGTTAGTCACACTTCTGCTTTTTTGCAACTTTTTTTCTTTTCTTTGATTGGTGTAAGATTATTAATAATAATTAATCAAAAGAAACATTAGTAACTTTGATTTCTTTGACATTTTGCAACATTTCGAATGTAAAAAAAAGAAAAATGTTGCGACAAATAACAATAAAAAAATACGGAAGGAAGCAATTCAGAAAGTTTAAAAAAAGGTTTATCAAAGTTCAGTTCGTAAAGGTGTTACTGAATGCAAAACCTATTTTATTTTTGCATTCATTAATGATTTCCTTCAAATAATATGATTAGATTAGTAAAACCAAATAAGAATAAAATAAGTTAGTTTGCAAAAAAGTTCTGATTATGCTGCAATTTTAGATGTTGTAGTAAAAAAAGCCAGTTTTAACTTGAAAGTTCAGAATCGTTTATTATGCTTCCTTCCTTCTTCTTTCCTTTTCTTTTGTTCTGTGGTTTCCCATTCATTTGGACTAATGATGATGATTTAGTCATCACTAAAAAAGTGTTCCTCTTCCACTTTTTTCTCCTTCCCCTTAATTCTGAATCGGGGTCAAAAACTATCTTTTCATCTAAAAAACCGCTTCACCTCCTTATTAATATTTTTTGTCAAAAAACAGAAAAACACTTATCGTAGAAATAAGAGTTTCTAGAAATTAACCAAAAAAGTGCAAAAAAGGAGTTTATTGAAAAAAAACTTTTTGTAATTACTAAAAATCTTTTGAAACATCAAAAATGAGTTTTTTTGCTCTCAAATTTGAGGGACAAAAACACATGATTTTCAATTTTTGAAGTCATTCTAAAAGTTTTTTTAGGAGCAAAAAAGAATCATCACTCATTCAAACAGAAACAGAAATCACTAAAAAGTTGCATCAAATTCAATTCTTCTTCAATTTTTTTTGGAACGGAAATTTGTCATTCAAAAAAATAATAAAAACAAAATTGTATTTTTGCAACAAAGGTCACTGTTTTTTTGAAGAAAATACTCATATAACTTTTTAAAGAGGGATTTTTTGGTGCAGTTTAAACAATAAATGGGATACCGTAATCAAAACAGAAAACACAATTTTATTAAACCCAAAAATAGGACAAATCTGGAAAAGCGCCAAACCTATTTCTACGATAAATTTTTTTTATTGAATTTTAAAAAACGGCAAAAATGATACTTGAAAATTCACAACTCAATTTTTTCGAATGAATGAAAATTTTCAGACGAAGCGGAAGTTTTTCAAAATGATGTTGAAAACTCATAAAAAACAGAAACTCCATCTTCCTTTTTTCATATTCCTTTTGTCTCAAATTTTATACTTACACTTGATCAATTGAATTAAGTAAGTACTTCCACGAGAAAAAATAAAGATGTTGAAAGAGAGGTAAAAAAAATATGAAAAAACTCATTATTACATACATACACATTTTTTATTCACTTCATTACAAAATCATCAGTAATACAAAAAAAATACATATATTTATAGTACATATAAATATAGATATAAAGAGATAGTGATGAGAAGAAAGAGAGAGAAAGTGAAAGATAGATATGTATATTTTCTGTTGGTTGAAGATTTGAGAATTATGCAGGTGGAGGAGCTGAGGCACTTGGTTCTTTTGCTGGTGCTGCTGCGGCTTCACCACCACCACCGCCAGCTGCAGGTTTAGCCATGAGAAGATCAGATTTGAGGTCAGGATCATCATTGAGTAACCTAAAAATAAGGAATATTATTAATGTTTGATCATAAGCAAGGACATCAACAAGATTTTTTGACGGGGTACAGAACCATTTCGGGGGAACGCCTTTGATCTTTTGCCGCCAACGGCAAAAAATTTAGGAGGGTACACTTGACCTCAGGGCCCCCTGTTGAGGCCATTGAACATAAAAATTAAACATACCCAGATTTTGTATTACATGCTTTTGTTGGAATTGCTGGTTTTGCATCAGCCCCTGCGGCAGCTGCATCAGGTGCCCCACCAGCAGGCTTCTTTCCACCGCATCCAATAACAATCAATGGTGACAAAATAAAAGTAATAATTGATGTTGTAAATAACCAGATAAAAAGAATTTGTTCCATTTTCTTTGTTTGTGTTAATAAACTTTGATGATTTTATTATTGTTATTATTCGGCAGCAACGACGACGAAAGAAGAAGAAGACACACAAGCGAGCGGAAGAAGCAACAATTAGTAATAAGTTGAACGAAGTGAATAAAAAAATAAATGGACTTTTGTGAAACTAACTCAGTTGCAAAGGGCTCAATCATTCAAATTCATTCCTTTATTCAAATTATACTAAAAACTATTTTACAGTAATTATCATTTTTTAAAATCGAATTTGTTAATTTTTAACTTAATAATTTTAAGGATCCTTTTTTCTATAATCTCTTAATTTTGAAAAAAAGATACAGTTTAATAAAACAGAAGTTAGAAATATTATATAATAAATAAACGTTAAACATACACATTACATATAAATACGTAAATTATTAAATTATTACGGTAAATATTACAAAAACAAAAGTATTACAGTAATCATTTTTTAGAATCAGATTCTTTTAATAATTTTGAAGCAGTTTTTTCTTTTTGACAATTTTGTTGTTTTTGTTGTTTTTGTTTTTGAGCGGCAACGGCGCGAATTTGAGAAGAGAATTTTTGAAAGAGTTGATCAATTTCTTTTCGAGATTCAATTTCGATATCGGCAAGCTTTTCTTCGATTCTTGAAGTGATATATGCAATTTTTTGAGGCGGAAGTTTCATGGAAGAAGTTTGACCTCGGAGAAGACCAAGAGAATTTGATTCTGCTGCTGCAAGATCATGATGACGCAAAACAGGCGGTGGAAAAAGAATTGGTGGAACTCGACGTCGAGGAGTTGTTTGAATTCCGCCATTTTCTCCTCCTTCGCCTTCTTCAATACCATAATTTTCAAAACGGCGACGTTTTCGTGGAGTTTCTTCCATCATTCTTTGATTTTCTGCATTTTCATCATCATCATTTGATGTTGTTGATTGTGAAGTTGATGATGATCGAATTGGAATTGGAGTTCGAGGGGGAGTTTCCATTTCTTTCTTCTTTTTTCTTCTTTCTGTCAGCGTCGATAAAATATTTTTTGTAAAGTTATTGAACACATTTTTTGTTTGTCAAGTTGTACAACAATACATTAATTATCATAAACAAAAAATATTTGCATATTTTAATTGCATGTACCCAAGAAATATATACAAATGAGTCATCAAGTTTTTCTTAAATTCACTTTTACATTTTATTTACTCTTCAAAGCAATCATCGATTAACTTTGCGATCATGGGAATTTTATTTTGGAAAAAGAAAAAGACGAAGAAGGCCGGAAGACCTGATATTGATGAACTCAAGAAAGATGTTAAAATGGATGAACATCAAATTTCAATTGAAGATCTGATGGCTCGTTATGAATCTGATTTAGATAGGGTATTTTTTGAAGTCCCCCATGATCTTAGTTTTAATTCCGTTTTTTTAGGGTTTAACAACATCAAAAGCTGAACAAGTTTTAACTCGTGATGGCCCAAATGCCCTTACTCCACCTCGAACAACACCAAATTGGATTAAATTTTTGAAAAATCTTTTTGGTGGTTTTTCAATGCTTTTATGGGTTGGTGCAATTCTTTGCATGGTTTCATATTTTGTTGATTATGGCACAAAACATAATCCTCCAACTGATAATGTAAGTTTCTTTTCTTGATGAAGATTGAAATAAATTTGAATAATATTTTAGTTATATCTTGGTGCAGTTTTAATTTTTGTTGTGGTTGTAACTGGGATCTTTCAATATGTTCAAGACAATAAATCATCAAAGATTATGGAATCTTTTAAGAATATGGTTCCAACTGTAAGTTTTTGTTTTTTGAAGGTCGAAGGGGGTCATTTTGTTCATATAGTTGCCAAATGTTGTATTTAGATTGCACATGTTTATCGAGATGGTCAAATTGCTGAAGTTGCAACGGAAAAGCTTGTTGTTGGAGATGTTGTTTTAATTGAAGGTGGAGATCGGATACCTGCAGATATTCGAATTATTTCTGCTTCTTCTTTCAAAGTTGACAATTCGTCTCTTACCGGAGAATCCGAACCACAAACTCGAACTCCTGAATGTACAAATGATAATCCACTTGAAACTCGAAATCTTGCATTCTTTACCACCAATGCCGTTGAAGGAACTGCCAAAGGTGTCATTGTTAATACAGGTTTGATAAATACCGTATACCTTGTATTTGAATAATCCAATTACATGTTTTTTTAGGTGATCGAACAGCTGTTGGTCGAATTGCTGGTTTAGTATCCGATTTATCCCCAGGATTAACACCAATTGCAAAAGAAATTAAACATTTTATTCATATTATTACTGGTGTTGCAGTATTTCTTGGTGTAACATTCTTTATTATTGCAATGTGTCTTGGATATGATTGGCTTACAGCTGTTGTTTTCTTAATTGGAATTATTATTGCAAATGTTCCAGAAGGTTCGTACGTTTATTACTGTAACTATTTATTACCAACATTTTTTAGGCTTGCTTGCAACTGTTACCGTATGCTTAACATTAACTGCAAAAAGAATGGCATCAAATAATTGTCTTGTAAAGAATTTGGAAGCTGTTGAAACACTTGGTTCAACTTCAACAATTTGCTCTGATAAAACTGGTACCCTTACTCAAAATCGAATGACTGTTGCTCATACATGGTTTGATAAAAGCATTGAAACTTGTGATACAACTGAAAATTATGGTAAAAAGAATGTTTCTCGTAAACATGGTGAAACTGAAACTGCCCTTCTTCGAGTTGCTGCTCTTTGTAATCGAGCTGAATTTAAGCCAAATCAAAATGATACACCTGTTTTAAAGCGAGAATGCACTGGTGATGCTTCTGAAATTGCGTTACTTAAATTTGCAGAAATTTCTCTTGGAAATGTTGCTGATTTTCGTTCAAAGAATCCAAAAATTGTTGAAATTCCATTTAATTCAACCAATAAATATCAAGTTTCAATCCATGAAACCTCCGATGGAAATGATGCATATCTTTTGGTGATGAAAGGTGCTCCTGAACGGATTCTTGATGGTTGTACTTCCATGCTTCTGAACGGAAAAGAAGTTGAATTGGATGATGATCTTCGAGCTGAATTCAATTCTGCATATCTTGAACTTGGTGGTCTTGGTGAACGGGTCCTTGGATTTTGTGATTTTCGACTTGATCCAAAAAAATTTCCTCGTGGATTTGCTTTTAATTCTGAAAAGGTTAATTTCCCACTTACCGGTCTTCGATTTGTTGGTCTTATGTCAATGATTGATCCTCCGAGAGCTGCTGTTCCAAGTGCCGTTGCAAAATGCCGTTCTGCTGGAATCAAAGTTGTTATGGTTACTGGTGATCATCCAATTACTGCAAAAGCAATCGCAAAATCAGTTGGAATTATTTCGGATGGCAGTGAAACCGTTGAAGAAATTGCAGCCCGTCGTGGAATCCCTGTTGATCAAGTTAATCCTCGTGAAGCGAATGCCGCAGTTGTGCATGGCTCAGATCTTGGTAAAATGTCTGCTGATCAACTGGCTGAAGTTATTTGTCATCACCGGGAAGTTGTTTTTGCTCGAACTTCTCCACAACAAAAATTATTGATTGTTGAAGGCTTTCAACGACAAGGACAAATTGTTGCTGTCACTGGTGATGGTGTTAATGATTCTCCTGTAAGTTGTTTACTGTATTGACATACTGTAACTTATTCAGTCATTTTTAGGCATTGAAAAAAGCTGATATTGGAATTGCTATGGGTATCGCGGGATCAGATGTCTCTAAACAAGCTGCAGATATGATTCTTTTGGATGACAATTTTGCTTCAATTGTTGTTGGAGTTGAAGAAGGTCGTCTAATTTTTGATAATTTGAAGAAATCCATCGCTTACACTCTCACCTCAAATGTTCCTGGTAAGTTTTTATTATTACTTTAGTATACACAGTGTCCTACTGTATAATGTACTGTAACAATATCAGTAATTGCACATTTTAGAAATTACACCTTTCTTGGTACATATTGCATTTAGTATTCCTCTTCCATTAAGCATTGCTGCAATTCTTTGTATCGATTTGGGAACTGGTAAGTCTATAGTGAAGATACTGTAATTACAGTACTTGAATATAAATTTTAGATTTATGGCCTGCTATTGCACTTGCATATGAACCACCAGAATCTGATATTATGAAGCGTCCACCTCGTGATTCAAAATGTGATCGACTTGTTAATTTTCGACTTATGCGATTTTCATATCTTCAAATTGGTGTGATTCAATGCATGGCAGGATTTTTGACTTGGGTTGCAGTAATGGGACAAAATGGTTTTTGCTTGGTGAGTTTTTCAATTCTCTGAAGCAAGGTCAATTACAATCCGATTTTAGTCTCGACTTCATGGAATTCGAAAAGAATGGGATGACAAAAGCATTGAAAATTTGGAAGATAGCTACGGGCAAGAATGGTCATATGCAGATCGAAAAAATTTGGAACGAAATTGTCATGCTGCATTCTTTTTTGCAATTGTTGTTCTTCAATGGGCTGATTTATTAATTTCAAAAACTCGTACAAATTCGTTAGTTACACAAGGGTTTAGGTAAGTGTTTTTAAATAATAACTACAGTAATCGATATTATAATTTGGTTTCAGCAATAATGTCTTAAATACTGGTCTCATTTCAACAGTTGTTATTTCAATGATAATTATGTATGTTCCATATGTTGATAAAATGTTTCAACTTGTTGGTATTCGGTAAGTACAAATATAGGTTTTGGGATTACGGTATTTGGTAATGTTAACCACTTATACGATAATATTCCTTAAGACATTTTAATAATTTATTTAACATTTTTTAGAATGTCTGCAACCTTTTATGCAATTCCATTGGCATGGTTGGTTTTCTTTTATGATGAATGTCGACGAGGTTGGATCCGTCGATATCCCCATGGACTGGTTTATAATGAAACCTATTACTGAATTATCAAAGAAAAATAATTAATTTATATTATGTAGTATTTGTATTTTAATCTTTTATGTAATTCTGAATAAAATTAATTTTTAAAAAATTTTGTATATTTTTATTACGGTCAATTATAACCAAGTTGTACAACTTTTGCTGATTAAAATCTACGGTAGAAGACGTTTACAAACAGAGTACTGTATCTTTTTATCATCACATACAGCATATTTCCAATGCCTAAAACCATTTGTATCAGATTGATCAGCATTAATACAAGCGCATCTTGTAGTATTTGTTTGCGAAGTTGTTGAATCCCAAATTGAATAATCGATCGGGGAAGTATCACTCCAATTCCATGAATTTGGATCTTCTTTGAATTGATGAAGGCCGATCAATATTAATATCGGCAAATTTTTATCAGCGGATTTTGTTTGAGCGATTTCTAAAAAATGTTATTGGTTAATCTCGCCATCAATGAGTAAACAAACCGATAATAAATTCATTTTCTTTGTAATCATGAATGGAAGATAAATGGCCTTTTTGTTGTTCACAAAATGCTTCATCGTAATAAAAATTTGTTGCTTCTTTAAGCTTGAAATGAAAAGATGTTGAGATTTTTAAAGAGAGATTTTAGGCTTACAAAATAGCATGAATTTGTTCGTATAAAATATTCCCATCCTTTTGTACAAGGATTCGGGGTTGGCGTGGGTGTTGTTGTTGTTTTTATTGATGTTGAAGTAGTCGTTGGTGATGGTATTATTGGAGGCGATGATGGAAGTGGAAGAGTCGAAGGAAAACTTGTCGGTTTTGGATTATCTGCAACATGTTTTTGTGTGTTTAAATTTTTTATTTACTGTAATTAATAGAAACAATTTATTCAACCATTTTTTTATAAAATCAATGATCATAAATAAATCAATATAAATACAGTATACTATTATTATGAATTTACATCTAACCTGAAACTTTTCGATACACACAAACAGCAGGTTTTTCGGTGTAACAAATTGCAGCAAACCATTTTCCGCTTCCAACTTTGGCACTTAGACATCTCTCTTCGGTTCCATTATTTGAAGGTTCACCCGAAATCCAATTGGTGAAACCATTCATCAAACTTCCGTCAACCCATTTCCATTGATTTTGTGCTACTAAATTTTGGGCCCCAAGCCAATAGCTTTTTTCACCATCAGGATCAAAAGTTGTTTTTGTTGTTTCTAAAATCTCATTTTATTCAAATTTGTTCAAGCTTAATAAATTACCAGAGATAAATTGATTAACATCTCCATTGGATACGGTAGCCAACGTTGCATCATAACCTTCACAAAAAGATTCAGAATTATAATAATTGAGAGGGAATTCATGAAAAATGTAGCATTGATTATCACCAACTACAGAAGATTCATTGCCCCAAGGGCATATTTTTGATCTTTCATACTTCAGAATCTGTGAAATGTTGTTTACAGGACTTGTAAGAACAAATGTGATTAAAAGTAAAAATACGATTAGTTTCAACATTTTTTACAACTACAAAAGGCAGGGACTTTTTTGTAAAATTCAAAAAACTGCTTTTATTTGCTTTTTTATAGCATCAAAAAAGATGAAGATGGACAAGCTGATAAAAGTACAAATTTTCAAAAATAGTAACTGAAGCTATTTTTGAATAATAATAATTTTTTGCTTCTTTTAATGTCCGTGTTTGAAATTCAAAAAATCAAAAACCCAGAAGTTTTTGATTTTTTTTTGTATTTTGGTAGCCACAAATAATCCGCAACTGATACACGGGCTCATTCAGTGTCCTGTAGAGACGGTTTTTTGATTTAAGGGGTCGAATATGGTCAAAATTACTTCCAAATAACTTAAGAATGACGCAAAAAAAATTTGAGAAATGTGCAACCCGAAAATCGAAATTTTGAAAATTTCGACTTTTTCCACAGGGAGGACCACATGAATTTTTTCAAAAAAAAATTTTTTCGATTTTTTTTTTGTTTAATAACATCCCACTATGCTTGAAATGTCCTAAAAATTATATTAAAACCGTTTACTGCTTTAAATTTGACCAAATTATTGAGTTCTAGCTCAAAAATGATGTTGGGGGTATTGGTGAAATTCAAACTAACAGAAAAAAATTTTTTAACAGATGTATTTGACTTTTGTTGAGATTTGTTTTTGTTAACCCATCTATGGGGAATTTTTTAATGACAATTTCAATACCATAAAACTATTTTGAGGTGGTGTTTTTAGGTCTTTTGCGCGTTTTTAGGCTTATTTTGCTTATATGTGTGAGATCGTCATCTTTTCGGGTAGCTACACGCATGAATTTGGTCTTAAAATAATCACACTATTAATTATTAAGTTTTGTCAGAGGGGTTTGATCAATGGAAGGATATCACGTGTTTTTCATCTGACTGAAAAAAATGCCAAACTACTACCCCAACATGGTAAAGCCATGAGAACTTAATGAAAAATGCTAGCTAGAAACTTCCACTTGGCTTTTTTTTGATCACAGCATATATTTGAAGATTTTGTCAGAGGGATTTGTGCCTATCTCATCTATAACACAAAATTTTTCAGACATACCTATATATATAGGTAAAAATGGCTCTTTATATCCTAGGATGTTTTTTTTTCAATTTTGGGTTTAAATAATATCTTTTGATACCGGCTTGTAGCCCACAAAAATCCCGAAAAATACAAGCTCTAACTTTGAAAAAGATGACCTGGTTCTCGTTTGGCATTGGAAAAACATGTTTTTGGAGGTCAAAAATGGCGATTTTCGGGCAAATGCGCTAGGATGTTTTTTTTTCATTTTTGAGTTTATCCCATATATTTTGGTACTAGCTTGTAGCCCACAAATAGGCCGACAAATACAAGCTCTAACTTTTTGATTGATGCCCTGGTTCCCGTTTGGTAGGCCAAAAAGTGCCAAAAAACGGGGTTTTTTGCTATTTTCGTTTTTTCAACGGCACAACCCCAAAATACATTATGAAAACCTCTAAAATAGTTTTTTGATGATTTTTAGACGTGGTTAACCTAAGTTTTAAGGGCCGCCTCAACAGTACAATTTTGGCCCCAAAATGAGCCCGTGGATAACACCGAAAACAATATTTACTTTTTTGTTTCCATTTTTGCAAATGATGATATTGTAATAATATTGACGTATCTGTAATCAATTTGATAACAAAAAACAAAAAAAACAAGAAGCAGTTATTCATGGACAACAATGGATTAATGCTTCCGTCACGTTTATTGTTCCATTGTTTTTTTCAAAAAAATTATTTGAAGATCTTTGAATTCTTCCTTACAGTATTTATAAAGTATAAATACTGTTTGCGTTTTTGCATTCGTTTTAATAGAATCAATTGTTCAAAAAGATGTTTGTAATTTTATTGTTTAAATTAATTATTCTACTTATATCAATTAAATCAGTATATTCAACACGCCCTCCAGACACGACTTTTGCCTTAGAAACTACTTGTTATAAAATGTAAATACATATTTACAAGGCCGTATTTAGTCGGGGGTAGCATTCGGTACTAAAATCGAGAAAATCCTTTGATCTTTTGCCGCCCCGTGTTAAGGCGGCAAAAGATCAAAGGCGTCCCCTGAAACGAAAATGCCTACCCTGAATTTTTTTTCTCCCTACGGCCTTGCATATTTAAATGGTAAAATTTTCCACAAATATTTTCAAAAGATTTGTGCATTTTTATTTTCAGGGATCGCAAATGAATATTTTACTCTATATGCTGAAGCAAAGTATCGGATTGGAGCAAATGATTTAAAGGTTCCTAATCAATGGACCTGGAAGGATGGCTTGAAATGAGAGTTTTTAAAATGGCAGCAAGGTCATCTGTGGATGAATGATACAGTACGCAATTGTGCTGCAACTTGGATTGCAAATGGTGAATGGGCTTCTGTAGATTCTAATGAACAAAGATTTTTTATTTGTTTTTGCACATCTTCCAACAACACCTCCTCCCCCTCCACCTCTTACAACTACAAAACCGTGTGATTGTGATAAGTCAACAACTGCAAAACCCTCTTCCAACCACAAAAGCACCAATTTCGATTCCTAAAACTACGGTAATAACAGGTGATGTGTCGAAGATTCCAGCACAACTGCCCATAACAACTGCTAAAGTGCCACCACCACCAAGTATTTCGGCATAAACATTTTGTAATTAATACAAATATAACTGTAGTTTTTCTTTGTGAATTGGTTACTGTAAAATTGAAGTTTTAAGTTAAAGGTTCTAAATTATGATAGTAAAGTTCAAATGTTTTTCAATTTTCTTTTCCATACAATTTATCTATGACGTCTAAACACAGAAGTATTCTGATAAACTGATAACAAATATATGTAAACACAAAAAACATCACGCTATCTTTGATGGTTGTCTAAAAAGAATATATGTTTTTGAATTTATTTTTAAAAAAGTATTTATCAGACGATGGTATAAAATTTTTGATGTATTTATAGAAGCATATTTTTATTTTACGGTTTTTTTGAAAAACTAACTCGTTCATCCAAAAATGTCAATATTACTGAAAATTGTCTTTTTTATTTAATGTTTTAAAAGTTTTTTTTGTCAATGCCCTCCGGGGAGTATTGTTGGATTGGATTCTCGATGTTATCAATTCTTTGATTTGCCCTTGAGCTATACCAGAGCTGTGGACGTTTGCATGAGGAATAACAATGGAATGCTTGTAAGTATTCCAAATGAATTGGTTAATACATATTTGAGAGGTACGGTAGTTTTTCCTGCTAATTAAAAATTTAAAAAGTTTTAATCGAAATTTTGATTTTGCCTAATTCTGTCTCAGGCAAACAGAGGTATCTCGTATAGACAGACCCCTTTACATGTCTGTGTTGTCCTGATCAGGGTTTTATGAAAGCTAGTTTAACGAATCCCAAATCTTTAAACATTTTATTAAATAAAAATAGTATAATTATTTTAGGTGAAGCCAATCGAAGATTTACACCCTACGCATTTACAAGCTTCTGGGTTGGCGCAAATGATTTAGCAGTTTTGAATGAATGGGTTTGGCAGGATGGCTTGTCTTGGGGATTTTGGAAATGGCAAGAGGGTCATCCCCTACCAGATGACTATGTTCATAATTGTGCTTCAATGTGGATCGAAAATGGCCTTTGGTTTTCAGCCGATTGTGCCGAAGAAAAGCCATTTGTTTGTGCCGCAGGGTTTTTGCCAACCACCCAAGGCCATATTGATCCTAAACCCGTTATTGTTGATGTTCAACCAACTGAACCTGCTGCACCACCACCCCCGCCTGCACCGGTAGTAGAAGAGAATCTTGTTCCTCAAGTACCAGTTGAAGATCCTCAACCACCTCCAGAAGTTCCACCACCAGCATAAAAAAATATTTACCATATTTTTATTAAAATTACTTATTTAAGTCATTAATATTACAGATAATTAATAAATAAAAAACAACAAAACATTTTTTACAATAATAATTATTAATCTTCATGTGCAGCTTCTTCACTAACTGGTACAGGGCCTTCTCCAGGCAAGGGCTTCCGAATCCATTCAGGTTGAATAACAATCAAAAATACAGTAATCACATAACATACCATTGAAAAAGCAAATAAATTTCCAAAGAATAAAATTGGACAAAATTCTTTCTTTTCAGTCCAGCATTTAACTGAAAAAATAATCGATAATTACAGTAATCTGTAAAAGCAAAAAATCTTACATGCCCAAGCAGCTTTTTCGCTGTATCCCAGCATTGCGGATGTGAAAGTCAATAAAAGGATAACAATTCCACCAAGACGATGATATGGCATTGCTCTAAAATAGGGTAATTTAATTAATTTTTAAAAAATGTACAGTAAAAAAATACAAACCCTTTTCGAAGATCCATTGAAGCATACGGTAAAGCATAGGTTAAAAAGCCGCCAAGAAATTGTAGAATAAAAAGCGAAAAAGTTGTAATTCCTAAAAAATAAAAAATGATTAAAATGGTTCATTAATTAAAAAAATAACCAACCCATCCATGAATGAAATGAATACAAATTTGGAATTGGTGGTTTCGCATAATCATGTGAATCCCAAGCAGCCTAAAATGGATTTATGTGGATTACGGTAGAAAAAATGTTTTCTATTTTCGCAATTTTGCAGAACCTTGGTTTTGGTTTCTGTTTTGTTTCATTAAAAAAACACGGAAATTGTTTTAAAATTTCCGTGTTATTGGGACCCTAGAGATCAACAGAAAAAAGCCGTTTTTCGAATGATGATTCGATTCAATGCGACTCCGAAACGTGAGTCAGAGCCTGGATCGGAGTCGCCAAAAACAAAAAATACAACAATGTCAAATTCAGCCAATCAGGTTTTGCAAGTTGTACAGAAAATCCAAAACAAAAACACAAAAATCTAATCTTTGTATTCAAAAAAATCAAAAAGATTTGAACAAACCTTTAATCCAAGTGATGCAAGAACAACTCCAATAAATTGTAGAATTCCATGAGCAGCTTTTGTTCGCTTTTTTGCAACATATCGACATCCCCGATAAAGGGTTATCGCTTCACCATTGATAAAAATGAATGCAAAACTCATAAACATTGGATGAAAATTAAATTCAAGTTGAGGTTGATCTTGGAATCCAACTCTAAAAATATCCAAAAAAAATTTTTACTGTAAGATGTAATAACAAAAAAGCATACCCTCCAGCATGGCCAAAAATCCATGTCATCAAGGAAATGAACATTGTTGAGGCAAAAATCTTTTGAATCCAATAAAGAACCGTACAAACTTCATATCGATTTTCGGTCATTGAAAAGTCCTAAAATTTTTGTTAATTATTTTATGAATTTAAACACACAAAAAATTAATTGTTTAAATAAAAAAATTGGAAACGTGTGAGAAAAAAAGAAATGAAAGGAGTTTATTGATTTTGAAAAAGGAGAAAAACTAAAGCGGTTGTTGTTGTTGTTGGCCGATGTCGATGCTATAAAACACAAAATCAAATATATGACATATTGGATGTCGTTGCATCGCAGAAACGAATGAAACAGCTCACGACTCTTGTCTTTGGTTATGCAAAAAAGGGATTTAAAAAATAATTATCTTCAATTTTTATGATTCTTTGTGTAAAATTTTTTTTTTCAAAAAAGGTTGTTGTTGTCTTGATTGATTGTATGAAGAAGGAGAAAAGAATCTTGATGCATAACAAATTATTTGTTTACCTTTTTTATATGTGTGTTTGTCCAATTCCAATTAATTAATTTGCATAAATATCTGCGGATACTTTTTTGCAGGGGTTTTCCATAATGAAACTGTGCATATCTGACTTCAACCCTTTTATGGAAGGAAGGTTAAAAGCGGTAAAGATCAAAGGATAAAATCTGAGGGAAGGCAAGGCTTTAGAAATTTGCATTTTTTGCCAACTGTAAACAATCACTGTCAGTGGTGTATATAATATGATTAAAAAGTGTGTGTACTGTAGGAATGCATTAATTATTATAATTTTTATTAGGAGCTTTTAAAAGATTCAGTAAATAATCTTTGGAAGTATAAAAACGAAGAAAATACAGAAACGAAAAATTTGATAAGAGAACCATGAAATTTTTACGGCAACAGACAGAGATATAACTAAAAAAGAAGAGAGAAATCCGATGTTAAAACACGAAAATACCCGAGAATTTTACAAGAGAGGGGTATCTCGGCCAAGAAGGAGAAATATTGCACAACCCGGCCAAAGATATTTGTTTTTTTTTCAAAAGATAGAAAAGGAAGCGAAAATACGTTAGCTCAAAATAGGAAAGCTTGAAGAAAGAAGATTGAAATTAACAAGAAACAAAGACCAAACTAATTTTTCAAGCAAATAAAGCAACGCATAATTGTTTCCTGCATCTCACTGAGACAAATAATAAATAAAAAAATAATATTAATTTTTAATACAAAGAAAATTCAACAATAAGTTAAAAGCACGTGTAAGAAGACAAAAAAGACTAATGTAAGACAAATAAGTTTTAAATTATTTAAAGTTCATCTTTGTCATCAGATTCAGCTTCAGCATCTTCACCACCAGTTGGAGGAGTTTGACCAGCATAAAGTTTAGAGATGATTGGAGCAACCTTTCCTTCAAGTTCTTTCTTATGTTCCTTCAATTCATCGACGGATGCTTCCTTATTGGATTCGAGCCATGAGATGGTTTCATCAACAGCTTCTTCAATGGTTTTCTTTTCATCTTCACTAAGTTTTCCACCAAGCTTTTCTTCGTCTCCAATCTAAAAAAGGTAAGAATAAATAATATTCAAAAACGTACATTATTAAAAAACATACTTGATTCTTGAGACTGTATGCATATGATTCAATTTCATTTCGAGCTTCAACAAGTTCTTTGACTTTCTTATCTTCATCAGCAAACTTTTCAGCATCATTAATCATACGTTCAATATCTTCAGGAGAAAGACGATTTTGATCATTGGTGATGGTGATCTTATTCTTATTTCCAGTACCCTTATCTTCAGCGGTAACATGGAGGATTCCATTAACATCAATTTCAAAGGTAACTTCAATTTGTGGAACACCACGTGGAGCTGGTGGAATACCAGTAAGATCAAATTTACCAAGTTGATGATTATCTTTTGTCATCGGACGTTCACCTTCAAAGACTTGAATGGTAACAGTTGGTTGATTATCAGCGGCAGTTGAGAAGACTTGAGATTTTTTGGTTGGGATAACAGTATTACGAGTGATAAGCTTGGTCATAACTCCACCAACAGTTTCAATACCCATGGTAAGTGGATTAACATCAAGAAGGACAATTTCGGTATCTTCTTCACCAGAGATAACACCACCTATAAAAACATAAACTTATTCAATTTATTCCATTTAGAAAAATCAACAAACCTTGAACAGCAGCACCATAGGCAACAGCTTCATCAGGATTAATACCACGACTAGGTTCTTTTCCATTGAAGTAATCTTTGATAAGTTGTTGAATCTTAGGGATACGAGTTGAACCACCAACAAGAACAATTTCATGAACATCTTCCTTTTTAAGATCAGCATCTTCCATAACCTTTTGAACGGGTTTAAGAGTTCCACGGAAAAGATCCATATTAAGTTCTTCAAATTTGGCACGAGTAAGAGTTTCAGAGAAATCTTCACCATCCATAATAGATTCAACTTCAACCTTTACTTGATGTTGGGTAGAGAGAGCGCGCTTAGCTTTTTCAACTTCACGACGGAGTTTTTGGGTTGCACGATGATCTTTACGAAGATCTTTTCCAGTCTTCTTCTTGTATAATTTGATAAAGTATTCCATAACACGTTGATCAAAATCTTCACCACCAAGATGAGTATCACCATTTGTTGCCAAGACTTCAAAGACGCCATTATCAATGGTAAGAAGAGAGACATCAAAAGTACCACCACCCAAATCAAAGACAAGAATATTACGTTCACCTAAAAATTTAAAATTAGTAACAGTTTAAGAATTTATTCAAAGCGGAAGTTTGTTTTTCTCTTAGTGGACAGCCAGTCGGCTTGTACAAACAATGCGCAAAGAAAAAACTTAAGTGAGTGAAAAGAATTGTTTGCATTTCTCTAATCGGGGGTCACGTAAAAAAAGAGTAACCAACTTACCATCTTTTTTGTCAAGACCATAGGCAATAGCGGCGGCAGTGGGTTCATTAATAATCCGGACAACATTAAGACCAGCAATTGTACCGGCATCTTTGGTTGCTTGACGTTGAGCATCATTGAAGTAGGCAGGAACAGTAACAACAGCATGCTTAATTTCATAACCAAGATAAGATTCAGCAATTTCCTTCATCTTTGTAAGAACCATTGCGGAGATTTCTTCAGGAGCAAATTCTTTACGGTCAGCACCAACGGCAACATTAACATGGGGTTTACTATTTTTGTTGGTAACCTTGAAAGGCCAAAGTTTCATATCTGCTTGAACGGTTTTATCATTGAATTCACGGCCAATAAGACGTTTGGCATCAAAGACAGTATTTTCAGGATTTGTTGTAAGTTGATTCTTTGCAGCATCACCAATAAGACGATCACCAGTTTCCGCAGAGAAGGCAACATATGAAGGAGTAATTCGATTACCTTGATCATTAGCAATAATTTCAACCCGTCCATTTTTGTATACACCAACACAAGAATAAGTTGTTCCAAGATCAATACCAATGATAGTTCCATATTTTTTATCCTTTTCTTTTCCGGCATCTTCATCCGAGAAAACACCAAAGACGAATAGGGCTACCAAGCCCAAGGCGATGAACTTCCTCATACTTTGTATTTTTTGATTAATAATAAACGTTTATATTACTAAAAAAGAGAATTATACAATAGTTTAGACAGACAAGTTTATTATTTAAAAATAAATAAACGTAATATTCAAAGCCACGCACGCAAAAAAAGAACAAAAAGAACTTTAGTTTTTTAAGTAGGGCGCGACGTGTCAACTTTCGAGATGGAAAAAGGGTCAAGGCAAAAAAAGTATGGAATGAGATTGGGTTTAAAAATTGTTTAATTTTTATATTTATTACAAAAAAGAGTGGCCTAAAATGAATCCAAAAATCTGTGTCACAGCCGAAAAAAGGGAAGAAGAGATACTTCGATTTTTTGATTGAAGTTTGTTTTTTGATATCACTTTTTGAAATAAAAACCCGAAAGAAAGTAAAGGGAATCCCAGATGAGATAGGATATCCCAAAGATTTACTGCAACACAAAACAATCTAATAGTAACTAAATCAGGAAAGCTAAATGAATTTACCAAAGAATCTGCTAAAAAGTCAACGAAGAATAATAATAAACGCGTCGATCATCTATGGAGCAAAATAATGTCAAAGGCTTTTCCCTTTATATACTAAAAGGCGGGACTTTTCAGAACGCGGCGGATGGGGATTGGTTTTTTACCATTGCCGCGTCATCATTTTACTGGGCGCCTTTCTATTGGTTGTCGTCGTGTGTCATTTCATTCTTTCATTTTCTCTCTTTCTTTTGCAAGAGTCTAGCATTTTCGAGAAAGAAGAAAGAAAAACAAGAGGAAAAATGAAAGAGAGGGGAAAAAGTTATATTCGACGTGGCCTTGACCAATGTGGCTGAAAAAAGTAAGTGATTGAAATACACATACTTTTGCAAAGAGGTGGAGTCAGCTCGAAGGGAAACTTGATATAATGAGGAATAGAAAAAAATTATAATCAATTGAGTTTCATAAATCCTCGATTAAAAAATTATGCATGAAATCACTGATAAAAAAAATATAGTCAACGTCATCATAACGATTTTCAAAAACACCAGAACATTCCAAACAAGAATTTTAATAATTTAAAACATTTTATTTATTTATTTTTCAATTCAATTTTAACGAAGTTGTTCGACGATATGGTATTGGAAGAGAAGAACGAAGATGGTGAGGTGGAATTGGAGGTGGGATTGCTTTTAAATTTGATATTGTTGTAAGCTCCAAAATTCCATAGAAAAATCGAAAGTTGTAATTCTTTAAGATCAGAAGTGATGAGAAGAGGGATATCAGGAGCACCAATAAAGCCGGTAATTGATAAATCCATGGCAGTTCATTTAAAAGTGATGTAAAAAATCGACCTGTTACTTTTCCGATCTAAATTTATTCAAATGTTAAAAATTTTCTTTTAAAAACAAGACTTACCATATCCGCAAATAATACAAAGATTTCTGATATCAAATCACAAAGAACAATAAATGGATTTAATCTCCACAGTATATTATCAGAGAGTGCCACAAAATAACTTGAGCATGAAGGTGATAGCGTTAATAATCCTAATACATAACTCTAAACCATAAAATTTATTACTTTTAAAACAAAATTAGATAATCTTACATTACATGACATTGGAGGCCCATTCAAAATTGCTGCAATTTTAATTGCTTTTAATTGATTATACATTTTTATTAAATGAAAACAAATGGATACTGTTAAAGCTGTTGAAAAATATGCCGAAAAACGACCCAAAAACTTTTTTGAAAAAATTTTCATATTGTAAAAGAACCCGAGAAGTAAAAATAACCAAACAAAAGCAAAAGTCAAAAACTCAACAAAAAATATCAACAATGGAAATAATGAGGATAATAGAATCATTTTTTCTAATTTGTTATTCTTTCCAACGGTGTCCACAATCAACATTTGCACATCGATAGAAAATTGTCATCGGTTCATCAGCACTTCGAGTTTGGAGTTGCATGAAATAAGCCCGCTCAAAACTGCATTTCGGACAACGTTCTAAAACGAAAAAAATTAAATTAATTTTCAAAAATTACAAGAACAAAACTTAAAATTCAAATTGCTTATAGTAATTCAATCTACTACAGTATTAATACTGCCCATTCAAAAATCTAACGTACCTGTTGTTTGTTGAGCATTTGCCCAAACATTAACACCACCAAGAATGTCATCAATATTTTTAAGCTTTGGATACAATCTACTTCTAATCTAAATAAGCAATATCATAAAATATCCTACGCATCAAGATACTTACTTCACCAGCAACAGGCATCTTAAAATTACATGCACCACATACGAAACTGAATTTATACCCCTCTTCCAGAGTAACTAATCTACCACAAGTAGGACAAAATAATAACATTGCGCTCTGAATAAACGTAAAAATCAGCAAAAATCTTTGATAACATTTAAGTGTAATGATGTAAAAGTACTAATCGTTTCGGGAATATTTTAACTCCTAATAATAAACATAATCAAAATTTAACAAATAAAATTTTTATTAGAACGATAACAAGAAATAATAGGAATCAGATAAAGAAAAACACCGGGTTTAGAAATGAGAATCATGTTATGTAAAAAAAGAATTTAATTCAATTCAACACGACCAGCAGCAACAAATTTTTGAAGGAGTGCATCATCACGTTTCTTGACAAAGGTAAGGGTGGAACGTTGATAAAAGTCAGGCCAAACTTGTAAATTATCCATAACTTCTTGGAGAGGAATGCATGTCATGGTACACCCAGGCTAAAATTAGATAGTGTTGTATAAATTAAATTTTTGGCTATAATGCATCTTACAGCATCATATTTAACATTAACAATATGGACATGAAGATGAAAGTATGTTGGATGGTAATGGAAATAAAACTTGAGTTGAGAAGTATTAAGACCAAATTTTTCACTAATAATTTCAGTGGATTTATCACGGATGGCCTTCAAAAGAGGAATATGTTCTTGAGTCAATTCACTAAAGATTACCAATTAATACAGTACGTTAACAAGATAAAATATTTTTACCGAACACTACCAATATCACGACGTTGAACAATAGCTTGATAATACAATGTTTCAACATCAGTTCCATCCCATTTAATATCAGGTGCCAAAAGGAAGCCAGTTTCATCAGTTTTATCATGATATTCAACACGATCTTGCTCAGCATTTCCTTCAAGGATATTGTAAACCCACTAAAAAAGATTTATTAATGTCTATTCAAAAGTTAATGTAACACTTACGTTAACATTATTAAGACTTTGAAAGTATGGCTTTGTAATGTTTTGATAATCTTCAGCAGTTTCATAAACAACAAAGATATCTTGACGCTTATATTTAGCAATATGCTTTTCAGTAGCTGGATAAACAATAGTTGTTTTGACACCACTGTATTCATCAGGCAAGGTTAAAACATAATTGCCATAAATATCATTAATGGCAACCGTCCGAAAAGCAGCACGATGCATCCAAGCAGTAATACTTTCACCTAGAAATATCAATTTTTAAAATTGTAAAGAAACATGAATCGGAATTACCATCTTCAGAAAATGCTTGTTTATCACAGATAAGAACACCTTGTTGTTTGCTATCAATATGTTCAATAAGAACAAAAATACTCTTGCGAGAAGCATCAGAAGCAAGGACTTCCTTAAAAGCAAATTCTTTCAAGTCAATGTTGGAGTTATCATCCTTAAAAAAATATGTAAGATGCTTTTAAAAAAGTAAAAGCACTTACTTTAGAACGCTTTGGTGGACATGCATCTCCAGCGGCCTTTGTTTCAACATCATTTGGAGTAACCATCTAAATATCAAAGTTAAATATTAAAAAAAGTGATCATTTTAACAAGTATTCAAAGGGTTGTTATAAACCTTTTAAAACAAAAACATTCAAGAAATACAAGACAATTTATTTATTATAAACATTAACAACAATGACAAATTATTAATCATCAATCAAAATTTCAGGAGAAGAATTTTCACGATTTGAAACATTTTGCACATCTTTGATATCTTCAATTTCTTCTTTAATTTTTTGCGATGGACCAGACCATTGAACAGCAGTTCCAGTACGATTATGATCTTTAATATCTTTCACGACTTTTTCAACACTATGACGAATGAAATCCACTTCGGCTTGATTTGTTTCCTAAAGAGACGGTAAGGTTTTAAAGAACGACACAAAGAGGTAGCATACACTTCGTAACGAAATTTCAGAAATTCTTGATTTGTAATTACTAATTTGTTCAGTAATACAATCTTCAAGAATTTGCAATTTTTTCTTTTTTGATTCATCTAATTTGCTTGAAGTATCAACATAATCTTGCATTCGTTGCATAGACAAAACACCCAAACCACCTTCAATATTATTTGCAGCAAAAGATTGTTTAAGCAAATCATGAACAGTTGTGCCATCACCGCGAGTTGACAAAACACGTTTACCAGTTTCATCAACACTTTCCTTTTCTGTTGGACGAATTGTTTTAATTGAGATGATATCAGAGGGATTAGCTACTTTTCCATCATATTTATGACCAACAACACGAACGCTCACAGGCTAAACAACAATGGTGATAAAAATTTTCAACGGAAACAAAAACTTACTGGAATTTTCAACCAATCACCAGAATAAATAACTCTTAAACGCATTCTAGGAAGTTCAGGTTGCCTAGCTCCTCGATATTTTCTGGCATTTTCAATCATTTCTTCAAGTTTTTTATGAATTAATCTTTCATCCTTAAAATATCGATAATTGTCTTAAGTCATCTTATCATGATTTGCTTACTTCCATATCCTTTGTCCGAGCTTTAACCTTTGCTAGTCTGGGTTTCGGTTGAACTTTAGCTAAATCAAGATCTTCAACAAAAACTTGTCTTGTTCGTTGTAAAGGAATTGGAACAGTTTTGAAGGTCTTTCCTTTAACTTCCAGAACAGCAACATGCTTGGCAAATGTTTCATCAGTAGAAACTGAAGTGGCAACGGTACTTCCAGGTTGAATAATAAAAAATCCATCACTTTCATCACCAGTATTCTTGGGATAAAACTGAGGTTCTAAAATAAATTTATGAAGGTTGTAGGAAAGATATTTTAAAAATGTACCGATTTCACACTTATGTTCATGACCCCAGATAATCAAATCCATTTGTGAAGGTAAAACAGTTAACGGTAAGAAAGATCCTGTTGTACGAGTTGTTGAACGTGGTGGACGATTTTGATGAACAACAAGAATATTAAACCAATCTTCAACATCATCGGGGAAAGAGAATTTAACTTTTCCAGCTGAAAATATTTGTAGAATGTAATAATCAAAAAGTGTAAAAATTATACCATGAAATGCCCTTTGAAGTCTGTCATCTCGTTGAGAACCGATACCATAAAGCGCAACTTTTGTTCCGCCCTTCCTTAACAAAACAGGTTTGACAACAATCTTTTCAACATCAGTAAATTTTCCAAACAAGTTAACGAGTCCTGCATCATGTAAAATGTCTAAGGCCATTAAACCCTACAAAAAAGAAACATTTCACATTAAACTGACAGATGTATCAATTTTTACCTTTCCAGAGAAGTCATCATGATTGCCATGAATACTAAAAATCGGTAAACCTGAAACTCAAATTGTTAATCTTCCATATTAAGTTCTCATGCTTAAAATTTACTTACCAACATTAATATTAGGATCTTCATAATTAACAAGTTTGAATTGACAATTTTCAAAGACTTCTTGAGGATCAGAGATCATTTGGATGGCGACTTCTCGATCATTTAAACAGTATTGTCGTAAAAGAGAGATGACTTTATGCTCGGTAAAACGGGTAGGAATACTTTCATGAAATAAATCACCACCTAAAAAAAGTTAAAACTTAAAAAATAAAGTAGAAAGTACACAATCGCTCAACAAATTTAAGGTCTTGCTATTAGCATTAAAAAGTGCTTTTTAGGCACAAAAAATAGCTAATAGTAATCCAATTAGCTGAACAATGTTGCTAATAGTAATCTCGATGCTATGATCTCTTAAGTTCATCTTCATCTGGGAAAATTACTCACCAAGTAATACAAAATCAACATTTTGTTGAGCAGCATGCTAAAATAACATTTATTAAAGATTGACAAATGAAAGGATTCTATACAAAATGGGCAGCTAGTTAACACAAAAGTAGCACCTTACTAGCTGCAACTTGGATGAGAAAAAGGGAGAAAATGCCTCCCTCTTTTAGGCAATAATTATGATGAACAAAGTACTTACGTGAAGTGTCTCTTCCAATCCAATGAAAGAATCTTCATCAATAATCTTCTTTCCTTCACCATATCCAGCATGGATATCAGAAGCAATTAAAATTCTAATATTGTCGCTAGATTGTGACATTATAATATAATATTACTCTGGTTCTATTTGTTAATTTTGTTGTTGTTTTTGTTTTTGGTAAATTTTTTGAAACAAAATTTTTTACCGCTTCTTTCTTCTTCTGGCAAAACGTGTCTAACATGTAAAACGAAAAGAGACAGAAAAATTTTGTTGGAAAAGATTTTTTATTTACAGTTTCCCGATACCATACACAAACTTGCAATTAACTATTTTTTGAATTTATAGAAATTTTAATTTAAAACTTTATATCATTTGTTAACCCCGTCTTAAACTTTTATGCATTTAAATATCTTCTTTTTTTTACTTTTTTCGACCCTCCAGAAATATTGACAAATTTTTTAGATAATTAAATTTGCGCAACTTTTTCAAAGTCTAAAAATTATATTCCATTAACTTTATTCTTGTAGACATGAATCGACCAGGAGGAAGTGGTGGAGGTGGAAAATCAATGCCTCCAGGAGGAAATTCAAAAATTATGATGTCAAAAACTCAGCTATTATCTGATTACAGAAATAGATTGCGAGGTGCTCTTCGATCTGCTGCAGAAAATATTCAAGGTTTAGCTCTTGCTGCTAAAGTATGTTAATGATGTAGCTTCACATTGTTCTGAAAACTATTATTTTAGGTTCCATCAGATGATTCCCACAAACATCATTCTCAAACTGCTCGAACAGCTCAATATAATACTGCTCGAAATGAATTGGTCAATCGTGCAACATTAATTGTGAAAGCTGCAGAAGAACTTTTAACTTTAAATAATGATGTAAAAAGTTTTACCATTTTACGGGATTTTAAATCTGTTAATGAAGCAATTATGCAGTAAGTTCTTTGTATTAGTTAGGTATTTTTTACTTTAAAAGTATTTTGCAGAAGTGAATCATCTTTTAAGCAAGAAGTTAACCGAGGTTCGAATTCTTATGATGGTATGAGATTGGTCAATGCTGGAATGTCTACAGATTTGGATAAAGAATTGACTGAACATTTCCAAAGAAATTATTGAATTTTGTTGTACAAATTATTATTTTTGGTTTAATAAAATTTCCATTTTCATTTGGCGTGTTCTTTTTAATTCATGTGGTTATGTTGCCATTATTATTTTTTACCAATATTCAGTTAACATATATTACTGTAGCTACTGAAATTTAAGTAAATTAAATAATTTAAAGATGGATGAATCAGAGAAACCCGTTGGTTATCGAGACCTTTGGAAAGAGTATTTAATGGTTATGGAAAAAACCAAAAAACCTCCAAAATTGTTTAATAAATTTAAATGGGAAGATATTATAGCCCATTTAAGATTAATCAGCCACGATATGATGTCTGTCCCTTTTTAAAATTTGTTTTGAGTTACAGTAATCTTTCAGTGACTTTGAGCAGCATGAAGAAGTTGCACAAGTATATTCTTCAATGGCAGATATTTTTGCAAAGTTAGAAAAGCCATTAGAACAGCGAAAATATTATTTGAAAGCAGCACGAACGTATTATCAGTTACTAAAAAATAGATTTGAAATACGATACAGTAGTAAGTTACAATATCCACATTTAGGTATATCTAAAATTTATCCTAAAATTTCTTTAGCACATACAGATTTCGGAGATTCAATGGAAGAATATTTTTTAAAAGCCATTGATCTATCAATAAGCATGGATTTAACCCATTTTGCTGGAATAATTTTTGCCGAAATGGGCAATTGTTTTATTACTGTTCGAAATTACGAAACTGCGCATCGATATTTTTTGAAAGGTGCTCGAATTCTTCAATCTGATTTCTTCGAAGAAATTGCAATCATGAAACAGATGATCTCAAATTCCAATCATTTTTCGGATATGAATGAACCCCTCTCAGATATCTTTTCCCTCTGGCAACCATTTTGTAAAAAATTCCCCCATAAAGAAACTGATGAAGGTCCACACGCTCCAGAACGATCTGAAGAAAAACTTCGAGAAGCAATGAAATCCTTTGAAATTGATTTTGTTTTAATTTCTTTAAAAAGATTTCTTAAACATGATGAACTTGGAAAATCCATTTTATCTGATTATGATGGAAGTTATCGTACAAATTTGAGAACAAGTGTTTTAAATCAGCATGAATTTGAAGAAATTTCGAAATTTATTGAAGCTGTAAAAAATCGGAATCATTTTGAAGCTGGGGCTATTTATATTACAGAATTTATTGCCGGCATTGATGAACTTGGAAGGGGATTAATTAAAGAAATTTTAAGTATGATTGAACAAAGGCCGATTGTTGGGTATGTTTTATATCCGGTTACGGTAGAATGACAAATTTGATTGCCTTATTACTTATACCGACAGTAAACTACCGTAAAGATTTTGATAAATTTTTCAGTTGATTTTCAAAAAATTTATATTTTTACAGTTACTTTAGGAATAGTCACAAAATTACAGTAATATTTTATTACACAATGTTTCTTGAAATCGAAATTTCGATTATTTAAAATTTTGTTTTAATGATTTTTTTAAAAACCTTCCAAATACTTAAAATTTACTGGATTCAATGATTTATTCCGGTATCAATTTTAGGCAACCTTTGAAAGATATCACCAAAGAAGAAGGATTATCAGCACGAGAACGAATGAAAAAAATGTTTGAATATCATGCTTTAAATTATCGAGAAAAAGCTCCAAAACCTGAATTTGCTGAATAATTTGGTTTTTTTCTTGTCTTTCAAATTATACAGTATCTTGCTTCATTTCAAGAAAGTACATAAAAACATTTTTTTAAAAACAACTTCCAATTATTTTCATTTTATGTACCCTTTCGTGAGAAGCTTAAAAGCGTAATTATACCTTTTTTAATGAGGAAAAAGAAAATTTTATTTTTAAATGCTTCGAATAAGTTTTTTATTTCATCATCTGGCTTTAGAGAGAAACTTTTAATTTATCAGCCTTTTTTTTACCTATTTTATTTTTTTAAAAGAATTTTTACGTTGTCGTCAAGGTGATATTATTCTTTTCTATTTTATATTTCTTCTGTCTTTTGTGTTCTTTTTTATACATTCTTTATATTTTTTCACGTTTGTCTTTCAAATTTTATATTCACATTTCAAACCATCTTTTCTCTTTTATATTTTTGCCATTAGAAAAGGTTCTTTTTCTTCTTGCTGGTTGGTGTATTTTTGTAATTAGGCAGTTAACAAAAGGTTGCACTATATTTCTCCGTCTTCTTCTGGTCCATGTTCACTTTTTCTTCTCTGTTTTCTTCAAATGATTGATACGTCTTTGATATTTTAATGTCTTTCTAATAAGTAATAGACAGACATTATATTTGACACGGACAATAACGAACGAAAAAGACGAACAAAAGTTTGAGAAAATAGTTTTGATTATTTTGGGATTGGAATTTATTGAAAAATGACCAGTGAATTGCTACTACCTCAAATATCTTCATCTTCATCAGATTTAGCGTTGATTCATGGAAAAATTGAAAATTTTACTTTTGATAAAAAAGTTGGAAAAGGACAATTTAGTGAAGTTTTTCGAGCCCGAAATAAAATAAATGGTGAAAATGTTGCACTTAAAAAAATTCAAGTAAGTTAATTTCTTGAAAACTTTTGTGATTTATCAATGCCAGATTTTTGTAACAAAAACGTTACAATCTAAATATGTAACAAAAAACAATTACAAATATTTTTAGTTACATGTAATGAAAGATAAAAAAGCCCGAGATGATTGCCTAAAAGAGATTGATCTTTTACGACAGCTAAGTCATGAAAATATTATTTGTTATTATGCTTCTTTCATCGTTGACAAAGATCTTTATATTGTTTTGGAATTAGCAGATGCAGGAGATTTAAGTAGACTTATTCGAGTTTGTCTTATTTATTCTTTAAAATTCGGAAAAATAGTTTTTTCTATTTTTAGCAATTTAAAAAGAATCATCGATTACTTCCTGAACGAACAATTTGGAAGTATTTTGTTCAAATTTGTCGGGCGCTAAAATATATGCATTCAAGAAGAATTATGCATCGAGATATTAAAGTATGTTTATTAGTGTCATACTGTAAGGGTACTGTATTTTACTTTGATATCAGTTTATAAATACCGTAATACGCTACAGTACTAACTTAAAATTACCCCATATATGTTTACCCCGACTGATAACTATCTCTATCCCATTACAGTAATCCCATCTAAAATCCATCTTTTTAGCCTGCAAATGTTTTTATTACTAAACAAGGCACGGCCAAACTTGGTGATCTTGGCCTTGGACGATTTTTCTCATCTCAAACGTACAACGCCCATTCGGTTGTTGGCACTCCATATTATATGTAAGCTCAATTACAAAAACATAAAAGTCATTATTCTAATTCTTACAGGTCCCCTGAGAGAATGAATGGAGATGGATATAATTTCAAATCGGATATTTGGAGTATCGGCTGCTTACTGTATGAAATGGCAGCATTGCAATCACCATTTTTCGGAGAAAAAATGAATCTTTTTGCGTTGATTAAAAAGATTGAAAAATGTGAATATCCTCCAATCCCGTCTGATATCTATTCCCAGCAGTTAAGATTCTTAATTTCCAATTGTATTCAAACTGATGCCGCGCGAAGAATGGATGCCAATCAAGTCACAACCGTCTCTGAACAAATGCATTCACATTTTTTGCAACACCGCTCACAATCGGCTGCTGCTCTTTCAGCAGTTTAAATTCAATTTTTAACAACTTTTTAAATAAATTTTTAAATTTTAGAAAAGTTTATTTTTGAACTGGTTCCTTTTTTAAAAATGTCCTTTTTTGTGCCAATAATTTTATTGTTTTTATTTTTTTGAACGTGTAATTTTTTTTCTAAACATGTATAATTTTATTAATTAATTTTAAAGCGTTTTGTGATATAAAAAATTTATTTTTACCTAATTTTTGATGTCTTAAAAGATTTTAAATAGCACCAAAATGCGTAAATTAAAGCGCTTTCATATTTTTTTCTATTTTTTTTCACAGAAAACTGAAAGTTTGTATTTTTGTGTAGCATTTCATTAAAAATTAATGTATGCATTTACACTATATTTATTCCTATATGACTCACACTTAAAAGTAATAATAACCACTTTTTTAGGAAATTAATGTAGTCATGTTTTTATGGAAAGTTTCTGCTTTAATTTTTGTAATTGTGGCGAGTACGGTAGATGGCTGCAAATGGATGGATGATATTCAAGAACAAATTGTTGACTTTAAAGCAAGTTTTTTAAAAATTTTATGCCAAATATATGTATTTTGCAGATTGAAAAAGAAGGGTTTCATCGAGATTTCATAATTAATACAAAGATTTCAAGTATGAATAGATTTATGGATTGTAAATTAGCAATAAAAGTTTTAATTCCAAAAGGTGCTTTTGTTGATGTTGTAAAGTAAGTTATTGCTGGAGGGGGATTTTTATACCTTTTTGTAATTACTAAACGTGATCCGTGAATTATGTTTTGAAACAAAAACAACAAAAAAGCATTTTTATTTGGAGACACACTTCAGGGATCATGTTTATCAAACAGATAGGGTATCCAATTTTCAATATACACTTACAGTAATCTATTTTTTTAGTCTTGATTCAAGTTTAATTTCTCATTGCTATAATTCTCCAAATTTATTTGATGTTGAACAACCAGAATTCTCAAATTCAACTCGTGAACAAGCAATCTATTTTTATGCAAGAAAATCATTTCGAAAACTTTTTATCATCGAAGATACTTTGGAATTTCCAGTGCATCTTCGATATCATGCTCCATCAGAAACGAATCCGATCAGTGTTGTCAATTTTAAAACACCAGAAATATTTGTAAGCTGCCAAAATAATGATACCGTAATTTTTAACGATAAAAATTGTCAAAGGTTTGCTCGAAAGGTTTGTTTTTTTTTAAAAATTTAATCATCTGATTACTGTAACATTCCTGGATGAGACATTGTAACACTTTTGTGTTACATAAACATAATGTCACATTTTTATGTTACTTACGATTTGTTAAATTTTTGTTACACAAAGTTTCATTTTTAATTATGAAACATGTGTCACATGATATCGTGCCATTTTTTTGTAACAACGATTTTGTCACATTTTTTGTTACAAACTTAATTCAATGATTATATGTGTCACACATTCACGTTTTTTAATGTTTTATTTTATGATTACTGTATACTATTGATTTTTAGATTCCATGTTCATGTGGACCATCAAATGCTCGATGCAGTTATATGAAATTAAATGCCCAACCTTCTACAACAACTTCCTCCATGACAAATGCCAAAGTTCCAGTTGGAGATTCAACTTGGGTTAAAGAAATTATGGCTGCAACTTTTATTTGTATTTTTGGTGCTCTTGCTTTATTATTGAAAGGAATGCTTTATCAAACGTCTTCTTCAGAACAAAGAATTAAAAGTGATTAATTTAAATTTTAAACATTGTCTTTAATTGTGTATTGTAACACTTTGATCTCATTTTAAAAAAAATTGTAGTCCCTGTCGTTTTTCCGATATCTCGGGTTCTGTAATTTTCACTTTTTATTTATAAATTAATTTAAGTTAATTAATAAAATTTTTCTGTAAACATTTAATTTTACCACTCTGGTTCACCAACAATTTTAGGTCGAGGAATTATTCGTCGGGTTACCAAAGAATTATTTCCATCATCTCGTCGACGATAAATTGGCGGAGATTCCATTGTTTGAGCTTGCCGATTTAAGGTTGAAGCAAGGGAAGATGGAGTTCGATTTCGCTAAAATTATTAAATACAATAGGTATGATTACGGTAATGATTTTAACATACACTTCGAATTTTACGAATAATCAAAATTGATACTGCAATGATCATTAACAAAGCACCAAGTCCAACTCCAACAATAAAACTAACTAATAAAACTATTTTCTTTGGGGTCACTAAAGAATCTTTGGCTTTTTTAAGTGTGTCATCATCAGCGTAATAGCTATTATCAACCCATGCAAGGGGATATGCTCCGGAAGGGATCATTGAATACCTAAAAATTTTCTAAAATGTAGTGTTACAGTAACCTCAAGGGCCTAGTTAGTATTGAATTTCTACGCGCTTTTGACCTTTTGAGTGTTAGAATGCACTTTGCCTTTTAAGGCATTTCCTAGCAGCTGCTAGGAAAAATTTCATATATGCCTGCGCAGGCATATATGAAATTTAAAATCGAAATTCCGATTTCACACACCCCCAACCTCTATTTAGTAACAATCTTAAAAACTTACGGTGCAGGTAAGCCACCACAAAGGGCATTAATTTGCAGCCTTTTTCTTGCTGCCAATACCGTACCTGAAGTTGGTTCAATATCTAAGGTAGTTTGATGTATTGATGGATCAGGTTTGGCTCGAGGGAAGAATTGTTGAACAATTTTATCAGCTTCCATAAAATGTGGTAAACTAAATGCAATTGGGCCATTCTTACACCCTGAGGCATCCAACAATCCTGTCGGGAGACAATATTCATTCTTTTTCTTTCCATACATATCAAATGCAAGTTTTGTACAAAATCCACAATTCTCTTCAACCGTATAATTAAATGCCATTGGATCAATTACAAATCGATAAGTATCAATTTCTCCAACTTTTGATTCTTCTAAATAAACAAAATCTAAGGATCGACAAACATCTTCAATGTAAGCGGCCAATTTCGTATCCTTGTCAACAAAAGGCGAAAAATAATCTCCATTTGTGCCACGAAAGAGTGAAGCATATTCAGGATTACTGCAATTCTCTCGATCATATCCATCCCACCATTCTTCTGGTGTTGAATTGGATGGGGGATCAGAGAGGAATTGTCTTTGATAAATCACTTCTCCAACATTCTTGTAATCATCTTTTCCAGTTTTAATTGTATAATATCGGGTTGCAGCAGTTGTGGCATTATTATCCTTAAAATATTTAATTGATTTATTGATTACTTTGTAGATTTGACTTCTTAGATCCCAAAATCAGATTACGTTAAAAATTTTAATTCACAAGAAAAAAACAAACATTTAATTGAACAGGACTTGCTAAAAGTTGTCCAATAAAAAGATCAAAGAGTTGCGTGATTGGAACAGGACCTAATCCTGGGACATCAAGGGTTGCCGTATCATTGATACTATCTTTTAATCCATTCATCATTATTACAAATGGTGAAAGATATGATTTCATAATCAAATCATCAACATTCTAAAAAAACTACGATTTCAAAACTATTTTTGACATAGAAAACTTGGTGATCAAAATATTTTTATACTTGAGATTTAAGTGTAAAAATATTTGAAACACCACGTACATGTACAATACAATACGTACAACAGTAATAAATGGGCCAGATTTAAAACCCATTAACGGAATTTGGGCAATACTTAGCAGGGGTGCAAGGGATGCCGGATCAATACCCAGTAATCCAGTAATTGTACTAAAAAATCCAAAAAATTGCAAATCCGGGATATTAACGAAATCTTTTTTTGGATCACAGCCTTCACAAGATGAACTGGGGTCATAATAATACCAATTTTCTTCAATGTATTCAAAATAAATGTCATCAGATGAAAAATTTTGAAATACATATTCATTTACTTGCCTAAAGCGTAATACTGTAATAAGAATCAGTGTTACCGATTTTCCCAAAATGGAGGCGCCGACGCCGGACAGGATTTTTTCAAAGTCGAAAAAAATTTCTCAAAATTATTCTTTAAATGTTGGAAATGTATATTTTTATCAATAATATCAATAATAATGCAAGTTAAATGGTAAATCTAATAGTGAAGTTGAAAATTAAAACATTTTGTGTAAAACAAACTGTCTCCGGCGCCTCGGCAACACTGATAGGAATAAACAATTATACGATAGTCTAACTAACTTATAAGTGTATGGTCCCCTTTCAATTGCATCAGGTTTCATTCCACGATTGATCATTTCAAGGGAATTTGTGTAATTATAAATGTAATATTGCATCTGTACGGCATATTTAGAATTCAACCAATCACTTGCAAATTCATTTAATGTATCACCATCATGCCCCAAGACTAAACTCTAAAATTTATGTTCATAGTTAGGATACTGTAATTTATGGAGGGGGTAGAAAAGAAAGTTGCATAATTTTTAGGTGGAGTTGCTTTCGGCAATTCTTAATAATACAATAATTTGCTTTACTTTGGTATACTGTAAGCAAGATAATTACTGTAATACAATAGACGAGATTCATGAAATTTCAATATTTCTTTATTTGATCGACACAAAATAATCAATGCCAACTCCACCCAAATTTGTACTACTGCTATCTATTGTTCACTTCAAAATGCATATGTCAATTGAACACACACGTGCCCCAAAAAAACCCCTATCAAAACTCACTTTTTTGACTTGACTTTTAAGAATTGCAGGAAATGCAACATATTGAAAAATCCAACCAACAATAAACAAAAATAATCCAATCCCAAATAAAGTCCCCAAACTTCCATAATACAATCCTTTCCCTGCCATTTTTTAGATGAGACCAAAAAATGGAGGAGAAAAGAAGTTAAAACAAGTATTTCGGAGGGGCGAAAAAAAGAAAAGTATTTTAATGGGCAAAACTGATTTATCAAGCAATTTTTCTTTGCTCTTTTCTCAGCTTTCTGGAGACTCCAATTTTCATAGACTTTTAGAGAGGGGAGAAAATTAATGATAAGAAGTTGTTAGCTATATTTTTATTGCTTATTATAATTATACATATATAAGCTTTTTTGCCTGCACATTTTTGCAGACTAATTTATGACCATGAAAAAATTAAAGAATTTTTCGAATATCGATTTCATGGGACCAATTTTAGGATAATGTTCATTTATGAAACAGAATTTCTGAAAATCTCATAAATTTAGACACAATTTTTGCAGATTTTTTAGGTATATTTTATACATTGAAATACTTGTAGAACTTTTATCTTCATCAATGTCTTTAACAATCAATGAAAAAAGTTTTTATTATTTTATAAATATTTGGGTTAAATGGGATAAATATTTATTGATATTTAATTAAATCCAAGTCGAGTTGCATTTATAAAAGGTTTTGCCCCTTGCAAAGCTTCAGTAATCTTTTTCCCAAGATCGTAATTTGTGATTTCGAATGTTTCATTTTTATTTGTTGCTAGTACACTTAAACTGGCACCTAAAAAATTGGAAAGATCATATTTTTTATCAAAGAGTTTTTCTGAGGAATAAAAAAATCAACAACTGAATGAAAGGAGCGCATGCGTCTTTTTTTGCATCCAAAATTTTCAACACAAAAAGAAAAAAGAAAAATTCCACGTTTTAAATTTGAAAAGATAAACAATTTTTCGCAGCCAGTGCATGTAGCATCGGTGGTTCAGTGGTAGAATGCTCGCCTGCCACGCGGGCGGCCCGGGTTCGATTCCCGGTCGATGCAATTCTTTTTAATTTTTTGGGAACTTATGTAAAATTAGAAAATGTTTTTGTGCATTTTCAAACGATGATTAGTTAAAAATTTTAAATGTTATTTTATTTGGAATGTTTAAAAGTTGTTTCCTCTGTGTTTCCCCTTTCCTTTTGGAAATTCTACGTTTGTGACGAGCTTTTTAAATTTAAAAAAAAGATTTTACCTCCAGGCAATTCAACAGGGATAAGCAAAAAATTTATTGGATCCAAGTGTTGTTGACGATAACTTGCAGCAATTGTAATATCTGCGGAGTCCCTTAAAAAAGAATTTGCAGTTTTAATCTATTCTCTTTTAGAGAGCTTTTATTCATTGCAGAGAATCAATCAAAAAAACACATACGTGCTATCAGAAAAGAAAATCATAGCAGCCGAAGAATTTTGTTTAATTCGAAGAATCTTTTCAATATTTTGAAGGGTATTTGTGATTGTGGCTCTTTGAGAACAAAAATCGGAAAGTTTTGAAAAAGATTCAACAGTTTTAATTGTTTGTAGAATGGTTTCTTTATTGTATAAAAGAATGGTACTTCCAGCTGAAGACATTCCAATGGGGGTTGGAATTGCCTGAAAATCAGGGTATTTCGCGGTAAGATTTCTAAAAGTGATGAAATAGGTACTTACTGCTCGAACTCCATTTTCTTCAAAGGTGTAATTTTGGAAAAGATGTTGGATTGCAGTAATTTGCTAAAAAATATATATTACTGTAATTATTTTAATTATGATACACTATTCTCTCTTACATCATTCAAATTTTTAGGATTTGGACACCCTGTAGCAGAAAATTGTACAAAGATATCCACATTTCCGGGAAATGCTGGGATAGGCATTGGAGTTGGGATATCACCTGGATCACCTTCAACTTCGCCATTACAGATATCATTTGTAAGAGTAAAATAGAAGTTGATATCATTGATATCAATGATACCACCATTTTGTAAATCTTGAAGTTCTTGAGGTTGATTATCAAAAAGTGTAACAATAATTACACGAGTTTTATACATATCAAGTAAATTTCTTCTTTGGGTGATGGCACTTGAAACTTCTGTGGCATCTTTTGTTCCCGTAAAAAGAATAATATTATAATCAACTCCTTCAATATATTCTTGGGACCAAAAGAATTCATTTGCAATATTTGCAAGTTGTCTGTAAAAAGTTTTTGAATTAATCCCTCAGAGTCAATCAATCAATAATTAAGTATACTTACAAAGAAAGTGAAGATGCTTTAAAGGCTGTGCCATCATTGGATTTAATGCTTGTGAGGACGTCATCAATTGTTGGAATATCATCCAAAAGTTCAAAGCTTCCACCATTATATGCCCCATTTGGGGTCGGGACGGCAACCATGACATCATTATAACCCAAATTCCATTGATGAACAGCTTGCAAAATTAAATCAACTTGCTATAAAATTTTTTTTCTACTTTGTAGGGCACACCCTTTTAAGAAATTTAGGTAGATACAAACTTTATGAAACAATGTTTGATTTTGTATTGTTCCAACATCGCTTGACATATCTAATCCAAAAATTGTTACTGTTCGACATGGATCTAAATCAATCAATATTTAGGATACTGTAGAAATGCAAATAATACAAAAAATAGCTTACATTGAACTGCAAAAACTATTGAAAAAATACAAGCAGCAAAATAGATAAGTGATAAAAATCGCATGTTTGAACGTGTATACCCCTCTGTAATAAAAAAATCAATATTAATTTTGATATTTAAAAGTCAGGAAAGAAAAGTGAGAAAAAAATCATAAAAAATTTAGAATGCTTCAATCAAAAAATTATCTTGGCAGAGTAAAAAACTGGACCTTCTCCTTCCTGTTTTAAAGGAGGATGTTACTTTGACGCATAGAACTCCCGCCACGCAAGGAAAACTCCTCTGCCTTTCCCTGATTGAATCAGGATTTAGTTGAGCGTTTTTCCTTGCGTGTCGAGAGTTCTATGCGTCAAAGTAACATCCACCTTTAAAAACAACAAAAGAAGAAGAAGAAGGACGTCAAAGTCAAAGGCTATCATTCTTATTGCTGAAGCATACTTTTTTTGGGCGTTTATATATTTCGACCATATAAAAAAACCATAAAATAAAGAATTTTTATGTTTATACAAGAAGAAAAAAAAAGGTGAAACGGCGTTTTAAAAAAAAGTTCTTTAAAGCTTCAGTGATAATAAAAAAATACAAACATAAGGGATGATTATAAACGTTCTCAAAAAAAGGTTATCTGAGAAAAAGGAATGACGGTGGTAAGTTTCTTTAAAAAACATATGACGGTTTTTATTTACTTTTAAGGTATATTAAAAAGTCCTAAAATAAACTAAAATCATGATTTGAAAATCATAAATTTTATGTATTTGATTTTGAAGAATGTTTCTGTTTTTGATTTGTTTCTTCTTGTTGACAAGTATTTATTATTATTTTTTATACAAAAGATGGTAAAAAACAAAATAAATAATAAACTTTTTCCAAAAAAGCGATGTCCTGATTTTTAGGTATTGTAAAATAAAAATTCTGGAGTTTTTTCTTTCCGTTCCCATTTCAAGAGCATTGCAGATAACATTTTTGAAAATTGCTTTTGTTTCGTCATCCACATTGCTATCAAATTCCAAGCCAAACCATGATTTTCTTAGTCTTAAATTAAAATTGGTATTTTTCTAAAACATATTTTAGGTAAAAATTTTCTTCATTTTTGCTATCGTATTTTTGTGGAAACTAAATTTTCGTACTTTCTTAAAAGAAGATGTTTATTGAACTTACTTTAATAAACTCCACAAATGCTTCTGCATCAAAATTGTTTAGAGCATTTCCCGAATTGAAGCTATTAATGTCATCTTTATCGATTAAAAAGGGTCGTACTCAATTTCAAAAAAGATTATTAAAATTGCTTTTAATGTTCTTTGAAGAAAAATATACTGTATCTTTGGTTTATATGATTTAACGTTCAGCTTTTTTTAAAAGTTTGTATGTATATATTTTTATAAAAATGTATAAATGTACAAAAAATTTTTAATAAGGAAGTGAAAATAAGAAACACATGTTCAGTAACACATCATTTGTGAACACTTAAAAGAAAACTTCCAAAATAATTAAAGCTTTAAACTTGTCTGAAAAAAAACTTCCAAAAACTCAAGCATTTAAAATTCTTTTGTTTAAACTTATATAAAATTAAACCTAATAAAATATTGAAAGTTTCAGAAAACTCAAGAAATAAAAAATAAAAACCATTCATGATAGTTAAGTTTCGGAAAAATTTTGAGCGTTTTTAATTTGTTTGAATACTTTTTTGCTGCAACAGTCTTACCTTTTTTCGGAATAACCAAAACAAAAAAGAACCAAAGATTTAAAACAGAAAAAACGTGTGAATAAATGACTGTGTGTAAAAGTTTTTCTAAAAATAACGGATACAAAAAATTTTTGCTCTTGACTAGTGTTTCTCATCCTTAAACTTCGAACTTTTCTAAAAAATCCTTAGCCGCAAAAAATCCATACCTGTAGATTACTGTATAATTCTTTTAAACTTTGTTGTTTATTTCAAATTTTATTACTGTAATTATGTTTTTACAAATTAAATAATACACAGTTTCAAGATCTTATTTCATCAAAAATTTTCATCATCTGTCATAAAAATGCTATAAATTTGTGTCAAATTTGTAAAGTTTAATTTATTCTTGAATATTAAAGAGTCGCAACCAGCGGCCGGCCTTTTAACAAACTTTACACGTTCAATTCTAATAACACCAAAAACATTGAAAAAACAATTTTGCAAAAATTAAATTATTTCCAAATTGACGATTATTATTTCTTCAAACATTCTTTTCATTTGTTTTTTTGTTGAATAAATTAATCTTTCTTTGCAGAAAAAACGTTTAATAAATGATAAAAAATAACACGAATATTGTTTTTTCTCAATACCTTTTCTTTGTTTTGGCATTTCTCAGAATATTTTATTTGCAACAGCAAAAAAGAAGAAAGATGTTTGTTTCTTTGATTTTGTTTGTTTATCCTTTTATGCATATAAATTTGTCTATCTATTGGAGACATGCTTATATACTTTTTATAACGACCAAACAACCTTTTATTTTTGGGTTTGAATTCATTTAATTTTTTCGTCTTTCTTTCAATTAAAAGATTGTCACCAGTTTTTTAAAAGGAGACAAAAAAAGTTCCTCGAGGAATGCCAAAAATGGTCTTTTTTCCCAAGTTTTTAGTCGTCTCATTAATAAAATTTATAAAATACTTAATGGAACATTTTTTTAAATTTTCCCATCAGTTTAGAAAATATTTTCCATAGATTTCGATATTATGTCTTTTAAAATTGGTGTTAATAAACCAAAAAAATTCCATCTTTAAGCTTTTGTTTCACTTTCCCTCAAAAAGATACAAAAAATTTTAACAACATGTTTGGGGAAAAAATAATTTTAGGGTACATTTTTTACGATGGTTTTTCAATGAAAAAAGTAAAGTTATGGTATAAATTAAAGCTGACGTTGAATGTCTGAAAAGAAAAAAAATTTTATGTAGTTTTGAATGGGCGCCCTGGGGGCATCTGTGTGAGTGTGCCGTCTTTGGAACTTTTTTGGGGTTTCAAGCAGTGATTTCTTTTTTTTTCTCTTTTTTTAATTCAACTTTCCACCACTAAATGAAAAAACTTTTGGGGGAAGTTTGTTTTTTATGACTTCCTTCTTAAAAAAACTCATCGAAAATCTTTGCAACTTCTTCCTTAAACTTATTTAGCTATAGACTATGGCTAGTTTATCGAAATCCATTTAGGCTGTGCCTGCGTACATGATAAATCTTTTTTAAATGATATATGTTATCAAATCCATTGAATATATTACAAAAAAACTATTTTATATTTCCATATGCTTTTTAATAGAAATTCAACCCTTGAAAAGTTAAAAAGATTTTTTAATTAAATTTTGCCATTTTTTGAAAAAAAACCAACAATCAAAAATAATTTTCTTCTATCTTTTTTTTCTATTTTCATCAACTTTTTTAAATTACTGATGTGTTTTTTGACTTTTCTTCGTCTATTTTTTACTTTTTTTAACGTCTGAACTTTTTTAGCTTTAAAAAACAGATGTGATTTTTGTTATTCTGCTACAGTATCCCTCCTCCCCTGAGGGCTTTCATTTTGTCATCACAGAGGATTAAAAAGTATATGTAGCTATGTAGCTAATTATTGATGACTTTTTTCTTGTTTGAGTTATCAAAATGATTCATCAAACAACACCAAATATCTGTAGTTAACTGTTTTTGTTGCCTATTTATAATTAATTTAATTTGAATAAAATTGTTTTTAAAAGGCGTTCCCTTAGGGAATAAAAGTTTTGGGGTGAGAAAGCACCTGGGTTTTTCGCTTCTGATATGCCTCTGTTTGGGAAAATTCTTAAAGAAATAAATGAGACATACTTTCACACTTCTCTTTTCAATTTTCATGGTCTTATGGTTCGCTTTTTCAATAGCACCTTTCACACATATATACCGTATACCGTATCTCTGAAAATCAATTGTCGCGTGTTTCACATGTTTTTTCTATATAATTTTCCTCTTCAAATTTATAAAGTTTTGTTTTCCATCCAAAAAACATGAAAAAATAAACTCTAATGCCTCCCAGAAAAAACACACGTATCCCATATATTTTTTGAAGGGAGATGTAATTTGAACACATCCATAGAAATTGTTTTTAGTTTTGTCATTTGTCATTTATCTTCTTTTATTCATTTTTTTCTTTCTTTAATATTTCATTTTTGGATCTTTTTTCCTCCCTCTTCATCTTTTTTCTTCTTCTTTGAAGGTGTATTTCTTTTTTGCTTCTTCTTCTTCATTTCGATGAGGGAGGCAAAGCTTCATCTGCAATTTTTGATGCAGTTCTTTTCTTTCATCATTTTTTGCCCTTCCTTCTTCTTTGATGTTTTTTTGGAAAAATTTAAAAAAGACATTTATTAATTTTTGGTGGTTTTCTTTTAGGGAATTTTTAATGCAACAAAAATGAATCTTTCATTACCGTGTAATAATATTTCAAAACTAAATGGTTTTTGCCATGGATTACCAGTTTGTGGATACTGTTATGATATGGGATTACATCGACATCCATCTCCAGCATATGAATTATATAATTTGGTAAGGAAATGGGATGATTTAAAAGAATTACGAAATCAAACATGTGTTTCGTAACCAGAAATGATTAGTTTATTAAAAAATTGTAATCTTTGTAATCTAAAAAATGTTTTTTTCGATTTTGGATACAAAAAATTAATAACGATTCGGATAAACTCGACAGTTTTGATACCCGAAATTAAAATCCGAGGCTAGAATTTTGATTTCAAATCGGAAAATTAAAGATTAAAGAATAATATTGTAATATTTTCTTTAAATTAGGTCTTGGCATATCCTCATGTTTAATTCTATCAAAACTAAATTAATTACCCACTAATTTCGTAGGCTAATTTTTAGCTTGTAATTGGCATAATCCTACCCTTGATGGGTACATTTGGAATATTTGGTAATTCCATTTCTGCTTTCATTTATTCCCGAAAATCCATGAAATCCTCAATCAATACATATCTTTGTGCCCTTGCCTTCAGTGATATTACCGTAATCACGACTTCTTTCTTCCTTTTCTTTCTTGAATCAATGAGAAAGCGAAGTTCAATTGCATCAAGATTTTTTGCACTTTTTGCTCCTGTAACCTTCCCGTTAGGGTTAACTGCTCAATCCATGAGTGTTTTTTTAACAATTGCTGGGGCATTCGATTGTTTCATACTTGTAATTGGTTCAGATTCAGTTAAACAACGAATTTGTACTCCAAGAATTGCAAAAAGGGTAAGTGGTTTTTATATTTGAAGCTATTATAAAAGTGCCTTTTAAACGAAAAATATATTATATTAAATAAATGTAAATTATTAGCCTTTTTCCTTTCTAGAATTCTGTTAAAGCTTTTCCTTTTAAAAAATTGGTTTTGAATAATGAGAGACGGGGCATCATTTATTTTAGTTTTGAGTGAGAGAGGCTTTTCCCTGCATGAAAGATCACAAAATTTATCTGTTTATGTTTCTTAAAAAAGAGATTACGCTGGCGCGCGGCGCGTAAAAAAGGAAACTTTTTTTATTTTATGCTGACGCAAATAAAATACATAAATAAAATTCAGCAAAGAAAAAGAACAAAAAATAGAAAAGCAATTCTTTTTTTGTTAGAAGAATGAATAAACAAACATCTGGGTCGTATTTTTTTGAAATAAATCTTTATATACGTTTTTTTTTTTTGATTACTGTAAAGTTCAGCGGCACTAATTTTAACATACACTTTTTGGAAATCAAAAGTTCAAGCGAAACATCTGTTTTTTAAATAAATTCAATATTTTTGCAAATGAACGCCGTCAGCATTTTTTTAAAAGGTTCAAACAAAATTTAATTTCGAAATTATAAAAACAATTCCCAAAAGGATACTTTTAAAAATGACAATTTAATTGCATTTTGTGTATTTTGATGTGTTTTTATTACTCACTTAAAAATTCAATTCCTGGTAAAAAATACACATATTAGCCAAAACCACCCACATTAATCAATAAAATGGATGTAATAGAGTTACAGTAATCTGTTAAATTAATAAATTGATTTTGTATTTGTTTTGTTTTTTCTGTGTTTGGAGACTAAAGATTGTTTTAACAAAATTAAAATTTTTTAAAGATCACTTTTAAAAAATTTAATTAAATTGCTTAAAATTCTACGATTATTTTCAAGAGAATTTATTTTAGGCGTAGTTGTTGCATAAAATTATGCAAATTTCTTTTGCACTATTAACTTTTTATAAATTCTTGGTATCTTGGCACTTCTTTTTTGTCAAACACCTGGGGGCTTTGAAATATATAAATTTTGCAAGGAAACTTTAATCTTTTGAACCACCTTACACATATTACCGTAATCTTCAAAATAAACATTTTAAATTTTACAGGTGATCGGATTCGTATTTATTCTTGCAATAATATTTAACCTTTCACATTGGTTTGAAATATATGTAATTCAATGTTGGAGTATTCCATATTCTGAGCTCACATATGACGTATGTCCAACTGCTTTAAGAATGTCTGAAACATACATCAAATTTTATTATGCATATTTATATACAATTGTCATGGCCTTAGGGCCTGTGATTTTATTAGTAGTGATAAATTCATGCATTGTAATATTTTTGAGAAATCCATGTCCTCGGAATAGAAGTAACAATGCCAATGGCACAAATACTACTTCCACAACAGCGACAACAACAACAACAACTTCGACGGCACCTGAATCCGATATTATTACATTAGTTTTGGTTATTTGTCTCTTTATTGCTTGTAATATTTTGGTAAGTTGTTGTTTTTAAAGGTTAAAGAATTAAATTTAAACTTTTAAACTTTAAATTAAAATTTAAAAATTGTTTTTCTTACATGACAAATTCTCACCGAAAGAATTTTAAATTTATAATATTAAGTTTCTTTTTCTGACATCATTTCTTGGGTAAAAATTAAAAAAAGATTAAAAAAGGACAAACATTTTTATAACTTTAGGGAGAAAATAGATAATTAAATTTCCGTATCTTTTGTGTTTGATACTGTAAACTGTAGTTACGGTACTCTTATTGGGATACTGTAAAACTAACAAAAAACAAAAACTTAACAATTTCAAAACAAAAACATCTTATCTTAATAAAACTAATATTTTTTAGCCATTAACAATAAATTTTCTTGAACTTTTATTTGGAATTGAAAATACTTACATGATTGATTTATCGAATCTCATGGTCGTCCTAAATTCATCATGTAATTTTCTAATTTATTATGCATTTGGGTCACAATTTCGTCGAACTTTAAAACATTATTTAAAATATTTTTGCAAACGAAAAAAGACTATCAAATTTGCAGATGAAATTATTGCAATTCATTATTCTGGTGACAGCGAAATTATAAAACCTGAAGATGCGTTTTTGTTATAATTTTTTGGTTGTTTCTATAAAATATGTGTATTTGTAAATAATATTTAAATAATAATAAAACATAATAATGAAAGTATTAAACCAAACAAAAAGCTTCTTATACTGTATATATACTGTATAAAACAAAACTGTCCCAATTCCTAATAAAAATCCAACTAAAATTACTATCAAAACAAGTTTATTAATCTTTAAAGAAACGAACCAAACCATCAATAAAATTTATTTAGTAAGAAATTCTTTAGCATTTTCGATGATTTCAAGTTTTTTTCGAAGAGCTTGTTCCAATTCAGAATTTTGACGTTTCTTTTCTTCAATTAATTGTTTAACTTCTTCTTCACGTTCCTTCTTTTCAAGTTCGGCATTTTTTAATTTATTCAATTTTTGATGAAAACGATCAATATTAAATGGCGGTGGAAGGTTCTTATTTTCAATTGGAGCATTCTTCTACGAATTTACTAACATTTATTACAACATCAAATGTGAAAATAAATAACTTACATATCGATGAAAATCAGCATCACACATTGCTTTAAAGCTGTTTCCAACTTGTTCATGGGCAAGCTCTTCACATTCACGCAAATCAGCAATTGCATGACAAAAAGTATCACTTAATTTTTCCAATTCACCTGCCTTGATTGTAAAATTTTCACGCAACATTGAAAATTCATCTAAAACAATTTTTATTATATAAATGATTACATAAAAATTAATGTAAAACTTACTACTGATTTCAACATTTGATGGTTTCCTACCATTTTTGGCTCTTTTCAATCCATGTCCAGCCATTACTTAGCTTTTATACCACAAAGAAAACAATTAATTATTAAAAAATGTTAAAAAACACAGTTGAAAATAATGCTAAAAAGTTTTTGGTTAATTCAAAAAGAATTTTTTTAAACATTATTAAACATGAATTTCGCGACACGAAATGTTTAATTAAAAATATCAGACAAAAAAATTTGAAAGAGAAACGTTTTTATAAACAATTCAGATTGTGAAAAAAACCTGATTGCAAATTGCGGTAACAGCTTTGATATATAAAAAAAAAAAAAAAAAAAAAAAAAAAATTTCGCTTCTCTGGAGGCATATTCTTTTGAATAAAATATATATATTTTGTAACAAAAAAATTACAAAAAATTTTGTTCGTTTTTTTTTATCGAAAATTGTCTTGCAGGGAATTCAGGCAAATTAGGATTACGTAAACGCGCCTTATAAAATGCTATTTTTTATCGCCAAAGTCGATTTTGGAATTATCTTCAGCATCGGCTTGTAAATACTGTATTTAAATAATTGAAGCTTTTCTAATATTAATAGTGTACAAATTTTAATGAGCCTATAATTACGTAAAAGTTATATAAAAATATATCATCTTTTTTTCTTTCCATGGCATCTTTTTGCTTCAATGATAATCTTATAATTATCATTGAAGCATAAGATGGAAGATTGATGTCTGCAAAATTTTTTATTTTCATTGTGAAAATTACAAAATTATTTTTATAAGAATTTTTAACTTATTTCTGTAAAAAAATTTAAAAAATGGAACAAAATGTTTATATCGTACATTTTTTTATTATGTTTTGTTTATCACTTTTTTCAATTCGATTTTCATATAAAATTTTAAAACAAAATTTTTGGATTTCATCAAAAACTTTAAATTTGCCGCCTTTGGTCCTCGTATATTTTGTATTCATTTTTCTTGAATCTTTTTTTGCGCTTTTATTATATTTTTATTCGATAATTCTTTGGCGACCGGATACCGTAATCTATGATGGAAGAATTTTGATTGTTTTGGGATTCTCATGTGGATTCTTCTTTTTCTTACATCCAATTTTGGAAATTTTTTTATGTATTGATCGATGTTTTACAATTCTTTTTCCACTTTCGTATAAATATCGGCTACAAAATGTTGCATTTATTGTAAAAATGATTATATTGGCAATTATTAGCATTGCCATTCTTGTTCAAGTTTATTTAATTAATACTTTTCCGAAGGTTGCTGAAACTTCTTGTCGAGTATATTATTGCCTAGGATTTTTTATTCATCAAAGTTATTCAATGATTGTAAAAATGACAATTTCGGCAATCTCAATTATCTGTTCCATTTTGTTGGGATTTATTATAAAAAAATATTTAAGTTCAAATTCAAATACTCGTCGAATGAATATTACAGTATTTTTTATGATTCTTTCATCCGTTTGCTTAGACTTTTTACCTAATATTATTGGACAAATCTTTCAAAGCGTAATTATTATATATTTTTTACACTTTTAAAAAACAATTGTTACTCATTTTATGTGCTTAATTTGATGTAGCAATTAAAATTTTACATCAAATTAAGCACAAACTTTACAATTGGCTGAATCCTGAAAATCAGGCAAAAAATATAGCGAAGAAATAATGTCTTCTCGACTCGCAAAAGAAACCACCACAATTGTGGTAATCCTGATTTTTGCTTGATTTTCAGGTCTTCTCAGGATTAAAAACTAATACTATTTTATAATTGAATTATCAATAAAGACTGACTGCTTTATATTTTTTAGGTGACACAGAGGAATTTATTGGATTTTATTGGACCATATACCCTGATATGTGGCACCTTAAATATCACACTCTGCAGTGGAATATATTACCGAGCCTTAAAAGCTACAAATATTCCAAGTTCTGTTTCCACCATTACTCCATTTTAATAACTGCAAATTAAACATCTTTTTAAATTTAATTTATTTTGTAGTTTGAAATTATTATTATTTGTTAAATTTGTTATATATTTTTTAAGTTTCATAAATTCCAATATTTTAAAAAAAGAATTTAACTTGATCAAGCGGAATTCCCTTTGAAAGTTGAACTTGTGGAAGTTGAGAATAATATGATGCATCAAAACTTTGTTGATTCAAATAATTTAAAGCTCGTTCTCGAATTCTTTCATAGAAACAAAAGAATGCAGCAGGATGGGAGTCAAGATAAAATTTATGTCCAACAAGTTCCGGACGAATCAACAAATTTGGAAGATCCCCAATTCCAAAAACGCATGAATATTTTGCAAAATTTCCGGCACATTTTAAGTCAGTTCCAAGTTCATCTTTTCCATCCCAAACTTGATACCTTGAAATATAATATGATCGAAGAGGGAATGGTCTTGAAGGGGAGGGTGTTGATTTTGGGGTTGATGAATTAATCCGTTTTAGACCATAAAGATCCGACATTGTTTTGGAATAAAATTGTGAAGCTGAAAAGCCTCCAGGCATTTTAATATCTGAAATGTGTTTAACTTATTTTTTGGTTCTATTAGTTTTCCCTGAGGCGAAAACTGGAATTTGACAAAAAAAATATACAAGGCTTTTATAGTATTTCGGAGTTTATGCAAATTACATTCGCTACAGCAATTTACCAAAATTTACAAAACTCAAAAACATAAAAATTCCAAAAAGAAAACTTACAATCAGGATTTCCGCCAAGAGTTGCCCAGAGGGATTCATCTGAACAATGTGTATGCTTCAAATACAGTAGCAATTCAAAAGTTTTTGGGCTTTTTGCAATGGCATTTGCGGATTCCCGAGAAAATGTTGCCGATAAAGATGACTTCCAAAGTGGTAAAGGTGGTTTGGCCATTTGCTAAATTTTTAAAACATTATCAAACATATTTTAGCAAAATGAACTCACACTTTTTGCATATCGATATGAATTGACTAAGGTTACTTCGGCATTGAAAGTGCCATTCAAAGCTTTGAAAATTCGAACCATTTCTAAATTAGTTTTTAGGGGCAAATCGACTCCTGACAAGTACTGATAATATTTCCAAGGATGTTTTCGTTCATTTAATTTATCAACACATGTCAAAACTGCCTCAGGGATTTGTGGACCACAGTACTCTATTCGTTTTGTGACCTATAAATAATATGGATATATAAAATCCGTTTGAGATTTTTATCGAAAAGGCTGATGAAAGGGTTGACCCAAACGTGGCATGCACTTCAGGCGGCGGCAAAGATCAAAGGGTTAAAAAGATAGAGTAATGATGACATTATCCCTAAACAAAATCGATACTGTATAAAAAAACTAACAAAAACATGAATATTTGGAAAGCATGCTTGAATCGTTTCCATTTGATTCCTGAATGCCCCTGAGGATCTTCCATCAATTGCAATACAGTATGCATTTTGTGGTTGATAAAATGCAGAAAGAACATATAAAAGTTGTTTGATATCTTTGTACACCAGCATACCGTATGCCAGAGGATATTCAGCTTCCTCCTGACTCAACGGTTTCGAAAAGAATGCAAATGTTTGTTTTAAAGTTTCACATGTATTTGGCGTCGCTTCAAATTGCTTCCAAAAATTCCAATCTGAACTTTCAAAACGCCATTTTGAAGCTTTTATGTAAGCTTTCGGATATCGGGGATCATCAGGATCAAAGAGAATTGGACATTGAACATTTTCTCGAAATGATGGCAAAATATCCAATGCCGTGGAAAGCCTGCTTTGAAGTTGTAAAAATTCTTTTAACGAATACGGCTCTAGAATTTCTGATTCGTCTGGTAGGATACTGTAAAAGATAGAAATACTGTAATGGTTAATGAAGGATTATTAAAGTAGAAATTACCTTGAATAAAATGTAAAACAAATTTTTAAAAATATATAAATTGTAAAAAGCCATTTTTCAAGGTGTCGAAAAGAGAATAAATTTCTTCGAAATCGAATTCGAACAGACATAATTAAAAAAGATTGTTGAGAGTGTCAAATTTTTTTGGGATAAAAGGTAAAAACAATTTTGGATAGATGAAAATCTTAAGATAAAAGGATATATTTTTAAGTATGTGAGTTGAAGGAAAAAAGAGAAATTTTTATTTTTAAAAAGGATTTTATTATAAAATATTTGACTCTTTCAATTACACGTAATTGCTCAAGGGAAAGCAATTAAAAAATTTTCTGACCGAACATGAAAATCAGGGATTTAGATTTTTCTTGTTTCATCATTTAAAAATAGCACACGTTTCCATTAACAAAGCTTTGTTCGATAATGATATCACCAACATTACCATAGCATCCTTTGATCTTTGCCGCCATTTAAAGTGGACATCTGTTTTTCCAATGAATGATTTGAGATGACATCATCTTTGAACAATGCATTTAAAAACAAATTATTTTAAAAAACATTTTTTATTAAATATATGACGCATCCTTTGCAGTCCATTCAAAAAAATTAATCTTTACAATACAAAAATTATTGATAAAATCAATCAATAAAAATACTGTTATTTAAAATTAAAAAACAAAATCAATTCTTGTTACTTTTCTTTTTTGGAGGAGTATTTGCAGTAAAAATTCCTTGTGAACCATTTATTACAGTATCCTTTGAAGCAAAAGAATTTGGAAGAACAAGGGAATGATTTTCAGATGTTTGAGAAATAGTAAAATAAGAGTCATCACTAAAATATAAAATACATATAAGATTATTAATTAGCATAATACAAACACATACCTATCTTTTTGAGAAGTTTTAGCATTTAAAACAGCTTGCTTTGGATATGTTGGAGCTGCAGGAGTTGGATTTTGATAATATTCAGGTGGATATCGATATTGATGAAGTTGAATTTGAGCAGTTGGATGATACCCAGGTTGTTGTTGAGGATAAGCAGGAGGATATGGAACCTAAAATTATTGATTTGATTGCGTAAAAGATATTATCCCCTCAAGGCATTCCTTACATTTACAGTAACATTTCGATAATAATCTTGTGGAGCTGATGGTGATGGATATTGTACCATAACAGTATCACTTGAAGGCATTTGTCCACCTGGATAATGTTGTCCATATTGATATGGATATGGTGTTGCAGCAGCAGAAGAATATGGATATGCTTGTTGTTGATAATATTGTTGTTGTTGCTGTTGATATCGTTGTTGTTCTGCTTGTGTAAGATATGCACCTGTATATGGATATGCTGAAGATGTTGTTGAGCTCAATTTTTGTGATCCAGCTGATGATGGATAAGTTGAATATTTTGATTCAAGAGTTTGGAATGATGAACTAAAAAAATTTTAAAAATGTATTTTAAAGTTAATGATAATATTGTAAGCATACCTTCCACGTGATGGTGTTGCAGTAACAGTTGTAGAATAACGCTTATCAGATTTTGTTGTTCGTGAAATTGAAGTTGAAAGATCTCGTTGAGGTCTTGAACGACGTTGTGAACGTGCACGAGAAGTTGAAACCCGACGACGCTTTGGATGAATTTTCTTTCGTGTTGCAACAACTGGGACAACAGCAACATTTGAATCGTTTGAAGTGGATAAGCATAAAGTCTAAAAAGTTCATAGTCAGATTTCAACATTGAGACAAAATGGCAGGCATGCATCTTGAAAAAGATCATAAAGATGGGATAGCATGCCCTCTCAAAAGTTGCCAAAAGCCTTTGATCTTTTAATGACGGCGGCAAACATCAAAGAACAAAATAATAAACTTACAGCCGGAATTGAAACAGCCATAATTGCATGAAGTGAACCAAAAATAAAACAAAGTGCAATGAAAAAAATGCGATGAAGGAATTGTCCAGTTAAATAGGTACAACCATTACTAAAAATTGAAACATTAAATATTTAACACATTTGATACTGTAGATTTTACTTACTCATGACATTCATCATTGAGATCCATAACCATCATATAGATTGCATTACTAAATTCAAGGAGCAAGATTACAACAATATTGATGACAGAGAACCATGAACAACCTAAAGTGAGATCAGATATAAAATGTTTAGTTGGAATGAAATATCACAAAGATCAGATACGGGAATAGGAAGGAGTGAAACATCTTTAATGATCCTGTATGATCACATAAACCTAAACGCCTTTCCAAGGACTTGAACAGCATTTTATTTCGGAGGAGGCAGAAATCATTTCAAAGGGGAATAGTTAGTGATTTGTGCGGATGGCGGTATAAGATCAAAGGGGTCTTACAACAAAAGACTTACATGTAATACAAACTCCAAAGAGCATAACAATCAAAAGTTCAAATTCAATAAAAGCCAAGGTTCCAAAGGAATTGATAAGGGCATCATTTTCAATATAAAAAACTGCAATAGCCAATGCAAGAAAATTTACAATAAAAATGAGATTTTGAATCATAAACCCAACTGAAAGACATCCCTTTTTGGTGGCATCAAAAGTTTTTTCATCCTTTTTTGCAGAAACTTTTGCATCTCTAACAACAACAACTTCAGCCTTCTTCTTCTTGTGTTTTTTTGAAGATGGAACAGCAGTTACAACTTTTTGCGGCGGCTTTGAAGCTTTTGAAGAAGGTGCTGCAGATGATTTTTGTGAAGATGCTTTTGTTGAATAAGAAGTTTGTGAAGTTGAAGATTCACGCTTCTTTCGATCATGATGATGATTCTTGGTGGTATTTGAAGTATCAGATTTCTTTGAAGATTTTGTTGAAGCAGTTACATCCACTTCATCATCATTACCTTTCATCATTTCGCTGCTGTTGGAGTAAAAATTGAAAGCAATGATGAACAAAAAAGAGACGACAAGTAACGACTGAATTTACTGAACGATAAATGCAATGAATGACTTGGAAAATAATGACAACAGCAATGTAATATCAAATTAGTGTTGTCATCTTATGATATGCAAATTTTTATGGAAAAGTTATTCGAATATGTGTTTTTTGTGTCAGTGATTATCAAAAACGATATATTAGCATTAATGAATGCAGCTATTTTCACTGACCTCAGGTCATGACGCCGTAAGGTCATGTTAAAAGATCAAAAGAAAATGCCGCTTTTCGATGACATTGCCAAATCGATTAATAGTAACAATGAAATTCGACGAAAAAAGAACAAACAATTATGAAAAAGCGTTATACAGAAAATTTTGTTTAAATTTTCAAGTATATGGGAACTGTGAAATAATCAAATTTCGATTATTTTTGAACTTTTTTTGCAAAACATTTTTTGAAACTGAAAAAAATTTCATATATTTTTTTCATTAGGTTAAAAAACAACTTTCTTGTTTTTATCCTATTTTAAATCCATGTAAAAAGAAAGAAAATATGGATAAAAAGCATCTTCAACAGCATTAGAAACAGTGGTCATCATCAACCGATAAATATCGTGGATATCAAAATCACGTTGTCGGTCGCGGTGCTTTGTGCGCTTCTTTCTTTCCTTTTTTTGTGGTGGAGGATATAAAATATATCTTTTAAAAAAATTCCGGTTCAGACAGGTTTCCCTCCGCCCTTTCATCTTTCTAACACTTTGAAGATCTTTCTTTCTTACTTCAGGCGTTATTTGACCATCACAAATAACATCCACAAAAATGACCACAAAAAATGAAAAAGAGCTAAGAACGCTAAAAAATGAACTCCTTTTATTTTTTGTTGCTACTTTTTATTGTTATGGATAAAATATATCTTCTTCCAAAAAAGAAGGAGAACTTTATTTTCTTCGTTTTTTGTGTATCTTTTTTGCTCAATTTTTTTATGTATGTTTGAATGCTGAGAAAAAATGAAAGGAGTTACTTCGTTTTTTTCTCAGACTATTGTTCTTTGAATTGGTCAAACAAAATCTCAGTTGATTTTTCTTTTGGAAGCAAAAAAGGAATCGAGTAATCTGATAAATTATATTGAGTCCCCATCATTTTTCTTCTTCTTTTTCTTCTTCGTATTTGAAACAATGATCTCTTTTGTTGCCTCAGGGGATTGATTCGATTTGGACAGGAATGCTTATCATGAACAAAATGGAATTGAATGTCCATTCTTTCTTTCATTGGACATTCATTTAATTCCAAATTTAATGTTTAATCAAATGACATCAAATAAAATCGTCAAAGATAATAAACTCCTGTTTTTTTCTCCTCTCTTGGACTAATTCCTATTGTTTGAACAAAAAAAATTAGGATGGGATTGAAAGTAGCCAGTTTTTTTGTTGTCCTTTTTGATAAATTTTTTCTTTGTTGCCTTTGGCGATTTTTTTATTTCTGGCTTTATTGTTAATTTTTCTATTTAAGCATAATTAAGATGAACGGTGTTTGGCTAATTTGATGATATTCTTGTCTAGTCGTGTCCTATTTTTTCAAAGTTACAGTAAACCTTTAAAAAGTTTTGCCAAATAACCATAGAATCCATACATCAGCATCATCAAATCTTCGGGATCACAATTTTAACCTAAAAATTTTTCCCATCGTTTTTTTCTTACTCATCCTCATTTTTTCGATAATGTTTAAAAATAAACGAAATCCAAAAAAAATGTTTCCGTTTTTTTGAGTGTAAAAATAACTGGAGCGAATCCGATTTTGTCCATCGTTTTTTTTCTATCGCGTGCAGCAGCAAAATGGCTAATGAGGGTTTTTTTCCCTTCCTTCTTCCCTTTTTTCTGTGTGTTTTTTTGCATTTCAAATTTTTCCTCATCAATTTTATATGTTTTACACCTTTTTCTTTCATCAAAAATTTTTTTTATTCGTGGATGAGATATTTTGATTTTTTGAGGATATAAATTTATGATGTTGATGATGATCTGTTTTTCAATTGGGCCGGAAACGCCCTTTCGGATTAAATATATAAATAAATTATATTTATAGATTTGTGTCCGCATTGACTCAATGAGAAAGCCTTTGACGCAGTAATTCTTTTTTGCCTTTTTGTTAATTTTCGGTGGTCAAATTTCGGGGATAAAAGTTGGGATTTTTAAATTTGATTTTGGATAAATGCTTTAGCCATGCTTTGGTGCAGCGGTGCAGGCACCTTTGTTGTACCTTTTAGATTTACGGGGCAGCCACTTTAAATTTAATGTCGGCGTCAAAATTTCTGCATTGCTTTTCCCATGTCCAGTTTTTCCTTCTTTGATCCAATTGAAAGCTTAAAAGTGCAAGCAAAAAAAGTGTGTAATTTGCAGCTGATTTTTTTTGTTTGATTACGTTCTCTTCAAAATGAAAAGCTTCTTTTTCCTCTTCCTGGGTCCTTGAATCTTTTTTGAATGGAAAGAGATTTCTGGTTTTACTTTTTTTTCTATATTTGATTTTTCGATAATAACAATAATGATGATGTTCTAATTTGCGCAAGCTTTTTTTGCTACTCTCTTATGTTTCTCTGGATATGTATGAATGATTATGTGTCGCCATTTTTGAGAGAAAAACATATTGATAAACTCCCCCGATTTTTTTTGATTCCCCCTAATTCCCTTATACTTTTGAAACAGAACCTCTTAAGAAAAAAACGAGATTTTCATTTATGATCAAAAAAAGATGAAGTTGAAGAAGAAAAAGGGAGAGATCGAGAAACCGGAATTAGAAGAAAAAAAGGGTTTTTCTATTAGGTGTCCCCAAACATCAGCTGCTGCTAACTGGTAGTTTTTTCATGCTTTTTCTTTGAATGTGAGAAAACAAGCTTATCGAGAAAAAATTGACCATTAATACAAATATTTGACTACGTACTTTACTTACTTTCAACTTATATATTTACTTACCTTTATTAATCTTTTAACTTAAAAGTTGGAAGAACACTTTTTTGTTGTTCGTGTTATAAAAAACCCTGTAAATTTTTATCTGCATCAGATTCTTTTGAATAATCTGTAGCATTTTCGTTGTAGGACAATAAAAAATCATGATTTTACGTTCCCTACTGGTAATTTCCCTATCATGTTTGGCAACAACAATTTTTGCTCAACAACTTCAACTTTCTCCTGCCTCAAATGTTAATAGTTTAGATCCATGTAAATATTTTGAAAATGTTACAGGTATGGACGAGATTTCATAAATCCTCCCTTAATCCCTTAAATCCCTTTTTGCAGATGTACAACAATTAAATCATCATGAATTTGTTGCCTTTGAACAATGCGTTTATTATTTCTTGGCAAATAAAGCTCAAAGAAGTTCAGCAAAATTCGGTGCCGTTCATCCGATTGCAACTTTGCCGCCAACTTATGGCGAAAATTCTCAACCTGTTGTAAAAGTTAAAGTTGGACAAATTACTCTTCAACATTTTCAATTAAATGAATTTTTAAAAGATTTAAATATTGTTGGATATATGCAACTTGAATGGTCTGATAATCGACTATCATGGGATTCAAGTCAATGGAAATTAGATAAACTTCAAATTCACTCAGCTAATCATATTTGGATTCCAGTTTTATCTTCTCAATCATATGGTTTGGGATCTCATATATACAATTAATCTCATATCTCATTGTTTTAGATACTTCCTTGAGAAATGATGATGCAATGGAAGTTCGGCGACTTGAAGCTGCCTCAAGGGGAAATGTCTCAGCTACCGTATCCTTCAGCCTTAAGACCTTTTGTGATGACCAAGATTTCCGGCATTTCCCTGATGATATCTATAAATGCTGCTATCAACTTGAACCACATTTTAATCAAGAAGTCATTGAATTTGCTGTTGATGGCCTTCCAGTTTTTACAGATCCTAAATATTTCCGAGACTATGGTTGGTCTGTTTCTGGAACAGTCCCAACCGTAAATGCCGATCCTTCGGTTGTTTCACAATTAAATTTCTGTATCAATCTTCAACGTTCATCTTCCGCCGTTAAAATTGAACTTGCAATTCCAACTTGGGTTTGCTCAATCATATTTTTATTTACACCTTTCATGGGAAAAATTCGAATTCAATTTTTCATAAAACTTTTTGTTTTACTTCTTCAATTTTTGGCTCTTCAACTTTTCTCAAATCGAATTGCACCACATTTAGGTTCGGCATCTGCAACTCCAGTCATTTGTAAGTTTTTAATTGAATATATTATTTAAATTCAAAAATCCTTTTTCAGTGGCAATTCATGAATTTGCAATGATCATGAATACAATTTCAATTGTTGCATCGGTTATTGTATGGATGCTCAGTCGCATCAAAAGAAATCTCCCACCCTGGGGATGGCTCATTCAGTAAGTGTGAAAATAATAAAATGAAAGGGAAAAAAGAAAAATAAAATTCATAGAAATCCATAAAAAATGGATGAAGTTGAAAAGAAAAAAAGCGTTTTGTAAACAGGATAAAAAGGATTTGATAGATCCGTTTTTTGATGATATTTGGAACGATTATTGGAAATTGAAAGTTTTTGGGATTTGACATTTTCAGAAAGAAAAAGAGGGAAGATTTTTGAGTTTAATTTCTAGATTTAAGGATCTGGAAGTTTTTTTGGAAAGCTAATAGTGTTAAAAAATAAGTTTATTAAATATTACAATTGAATCTGGTTTTTAAATGTCTTATTTTGTTGATTTTGTAAAACTAAAAATGAATACGATGAAAGCCTGAATTCAGAATTCTCAAAATCGAATCCTACAATAACCAAATTTGTGTTTTTTCAGAGCTTCACAAATAATCAATCGATTTATTTGTGTTTTCAATTCTGTGGATGAAAATGATGGAGCATTTGAAATGGAAAAGGATGGACTTCCTGGAGAATCAAATCCAAATAGCCGATATCAATCTGATTGGGAGGCGGCATTCCTTGCCATTCATGGCGTAATTGTTGTCTTTCTTTCAATCGTTTTTATCATTGGTTATATAATTATCCGTTAAACACATTCTTTTAGTTTATTATTATTTTTCTCTTTTTTTTTTACCACACAAAAACACATCTTTTTTGCTTACAATTACCTAATTTTTTTGCACAAGTGCACATTTTTTCTTTGAAACGGGCAATATTTTTCTTTAATTTCTTCTTTTTAAAACTTTTGCTTTTGTAAAAAAAATCACAACAATTTTTTTGTAAATTTTGTAAAAAAAATATAATTTTTTGATGCTTTATTTTTAATTTTTTGGCACAAAAAAATAAAAACCGAAAGACTTTTTTCTTTGAAAAAACAAACAAAAAATGGAGATTTAAAAAAGACAAAAAAACTAAACTCGATGTATTTTGTATTTGCAAATATTCAAAAAAAAAATTAGCAAATTTAATAACTTAAAATTTATGGCAGATTAAAAAAAGGAATGACTTATTTTTTTGTAACAAATTTATTAATTTTATGTAGTCTGAAGGACCTTTTGAATTTTTAAGGTACTCCATTTGGAAGATGTAAAACAGTGACTGTAGATTTGTCAAGTTCCCCGCCAGAGCTAGATCCACCTGAACCTGTCAATTCTTGACTTGGTTGTTGATGTTGTTGCTGGTGGTGATGAGGATGTATAGGTTGAGGGAATTGTGCTTGCATATGTGCCGGTAGTCGAGTTAGCCGAGCCAGCAGCGATGGATCACTTAACATTTGAGCTTCATAAGCTTGTAGGGTTCGGCTAAAATATGCTGTTGGATAAATTTGCATAGTTTTCAAATAACAGTACCCCTTAACAGAATCAGGATCAAGAGCAGCAGTTCCATGTGAGATATTTCCATTATTATTGTTATTACTTGGATAATTCCCTGCCGCAGATGAGATACCCGGAAGCTCAATTGATGATGAAGGTTGTAAACTTTTTCTTTGTCGAGATTCATACCCAACTTCGGTCATCTTTCGACGAGGTGAAGTTTGTCGATGTTGAGCTGGGGGAGGATAAAATAGAATATCACCGGGATTATTATTTGACACTATATAATTCATGTATTTTCAATTTTCATCCGTGTTAGATATGAAAAACAAACCATAATTCATTTCTGGTCTGCTTAATCTTTCCAATGCTGCTGCCATATTCCTTGAAGGGGCATTTAATGGCAACGGCATTTGTGGCGAAACTGCTGCAATCTGTTGTGCCGTTATTGTTGTTGGGAATGAAGTGGATGGCATTTGGCCTCGATTCTTCCCTGAGGGCATTATGAGTGGGTCATGAAGGGACAAATTTGCTAATGGTATTTTTTCCATATCAACTGATAGCGCTCGAGCTCGTTGCTTCTTTACCGTATCTTGGACCTTAAATGAATAAATTTTTGATTAAAATGTTGGAAATGAATAGAACAAACTTTGGCATTTAAATTCAAAGGTTTAGTTTTTAAAGGTGGATACATGGCTGTTGCCAGGGATGAACTTGCAGGGACCATTGGCTGTTGTGAAGCTTGACTCATCCATCCTCGATTAAGTTGTGAAACATGTGTTGTCGTTTGTTTCCCACCGCCACCTTGAAGGGTTTGTGGATCTATTCGAAGGGGTTGATTATCATATTGCATTTGGGTCATCTTCCTTCTCAGCGGAGGCGAAGGTGATGGATTACCAAATCTTTGAAGCAGGGGTGGAGTTCCAGAAGCTAGAAAGGGAGTCCTTGCTGATAATCAATGCCATGGCATAAACTCACACATACCACTTTCTTCAGGTATTGATTGTTCAATAAGCGTCTCCAACTGCTCCTTCTCTTTATCTTTATCCTTTTTATCCCTGTTCAGTCTTGTATTAAATGACATTCGACTAAATTCCCTTTCTTTTAATACTCCACCTTTGAATGCTTTCTTTTTCCCCGCTTCAGGAGATTCACTTTGATGTGAGGGACCCGGTTGGGGTTCTAAAAAGGTTTAACATTATGCTAATTTCTTATTTGAATACTTGCCATCTTCTTTTTCCTCTTTATGTCGATGTGCTGAAGGCCCTGGATGGTCTTGATGATGTGGTTGGGGAGGATAATGTGGATGAATAATATTATGCATTGGTAAAGGAGTTGCAACATGATGTGCAATTGGATGCCGTGGCATTTGTACTTGTTGTTGGGGTGGCATTGCCGGATATGATGGGGAAGCTTGAAAATAGCTACCCATATGTGGATTATGAGGATATTGTTGAGCTGCTTGTGGATTTGATAATAGAACATTATAATGTGGACCTTGATAGGATTCCGGATATACTCCATGGGGGATATGCCCCATTGGATGGGCAGCTGTTGGTCGAATAATCCCAGTTTTTTCGTATTGATCTAAACACTTGCGTTTATTGTTTGATTAGTTTTAGATAATAGCTTACCAGAACTACTGTAATCTGTTGTATCTTCGGTAGCTGATTCAGGTTCAGTTTTCGTCCCAGAATCATCAGCCGGTCTCCTTCTCTTCTTTGGACTTGAAAGTTCTGGTTGTTCTTCGGGTGGAAGAGAACCAGCTCGAATATCTGCCAATGGTTGAAGTTGATATGGTCTTTGTGGATTAATTGGTGCTGGACCTGGTAGTTTAACATCTGGAGAAATAACATGCTCATGGAAAGAGTAATGCATATGATCGGATGCAACTGGGGTAGTTTGGGGTAGAAGGGGTACAGAGGTAGCATGGGTAGGTGGTGCAGGAGGATTTGCACTAAATACGTGTGTGCCCGAAGTGACCGGTACATTTTGTTGTGAAGTGCCCTATAATGTCATATAGCTTATCACTGATATTGATAAAATTCAAACTTACAGGTGTTGAATGAATTTCACCTGAGATTTTGGTTTCTAAATTTTGCAGCCGATTTACGAGGGCTTGAACTTGTTCGAGCAGTTCTTTATTCGTACTCAATAATTGTGTTTGCCGTGTTTGGGCTTCAATTCTTGCACTTGTCTCTGATGTTAGCTGATCTCGAAGTAACTGAACTTGACAATTTGCAACTTGCATATTTTGACTTGTTTGTTCATATTGCTGCCTTAACATCTGTTGATTATATTGATCAAGATTTCGACTCATTTGTAAAGCCGCTGGAATGTTTGGAACAGTTTGAGCGAGATCTGAAACACCTCCACTTGGACCCTCTTGACCCTGTTGTTGTTGTTGGGCTTGTTGTTGAAGGTGTGGAGGTAGTTGCAAGGTTGCATATGGGGAAACCATGACAGGTGAACCAAGTCCATATGGAACTGATACGGATCCGGGCATCATTGGATAATATCCCGGATATGTACCAGGTGGAGGTTGCTGTTGTTGTATTGATTGCTGAGATGTCTTATGTGGAAGTTGTTGTGAAGGCATTTGGAATTGATTCACTTGCTCAAGGGATTGTGCCTGTGAAAAACCTCCAAATGGTTGTTGTTGTAGAAGTTGCTGCTGGGGTTGTCCAGCATTCCATGTATGAGAGTGTGGAAGAGTTGTTGAAGAAAAGCTACCAAAATACCTAAAAAAGATCAAAGGAATTAGTGCCATTTACGTCATCATTTTCGATGTTTAAGGCATTACCCTTGTTGATTAAAACCCGATGTCGAAGGAGCCTGTTGGCTTTGTATTGAAGTTTGATGGAATTGTCCTTGAGGTTGATTATTATTACTATTAAATGGAATACCCGTTGATGAAATTGAAGGAAAATGTTGATGTTGAATAAATTGTTGTGGAATTTGTGAATTAAATTGTTGTTGGATTTGTTGCTGCTGTTGTTGTTGCAGCAAAGGATCCATTCCACCACCAAGTGAAGAAACTTCTGAACTAATTTTACGAGGAAACATCTGCAAATAATTTTGTTTAAAACAAATCAATTAAATGTTTATGTATATGTATGACTAACAAGTGACTGTCGTTTTGAACTCATTCCAGCTGATGGAATTTGTGCTCCAGGAGAATCAGATTCTGGTACTTCAACTTCTTGTAAAGTTGCAAGCCTTTCCTCAACCATTTCTTCTAATGTTTGAGCATCAATCTCTTCACCGATTGCTGAACTGGCCGACACTAAAAAGAACAAGTAAAAATGATGTTTTATGACTTTTTTATGATGAGTTAAATAGGTAGATAGGTTGATATCCTGCCCTGAGGGCTGTTTTTGCTTTTTGTCTTGCCGCGTTTCTTCGAAAAATGTCAAAAAAAATTCTTGTTTTTGTGGTAGATATTTCTTATTTTTTTGAAGTTGAAGTTATTTTTAGTGGAGTTTTAAACAGAGATAACAAAAAAAGCTAAAAATGATGGTTTTTGTCACAACTTGTTTTATTGAAAGGGCCACAGGTAGATATATTTTTGTTGCCTTTGAATCAACAAGTGGCTTTTTTTTAAAAAGGAAGAAGAGAAACCACAAACAGACACCTGGCTGGAGGCTCTCTCACATTTTGGCAAAAGAAAAAGAAGGGCTCCTCTCGTCAAGTTGTAATGATAAATGCTCATGGCACATCTTTTCTTTCTCTCCTTTCTAAAAGTCTCAAATTGAAAGGAAAGAAAAAAACGGGGATAGAAAATGATTGCGTCAATACTTTCGCCTTTTTGCCTCTTCCCTTTTTTTACGTTTTCTCTTTTAGCTTTGCCCAATTCAATGATGACAATCGATCAGAAAAATTAAACAAAAATAAGAGAAAGGCAAAAAGTTACTTTGCTTTGAAAAGAAGTTTTTCTTTCTTGGACCTTGCTTGAGGGGATTTAAGAAAAAAAGGGATTTTTAAAATCAATCAAAAAAAGATAATAAAAAGCGAGAAAAAAATTAATGAATGACACCATCAAAAGCTCATGCTTACCTTTAGCTCGAATTCCTTCAGATGGATTATTTCCTCCTGATCCGCTACTTTCCTCAAATGGACGCTCTTGCATTTGTTCTTGGGCAACTTTATGACAAACTTCAAAAGCTTGTCCAATTGTTCGAACAACTCGCATTGCTTGACTCTAAAAATTTACATAATTTCACATTATTAGCATGAGATTTCCCAAATCCCCCATGAAAAAACAAAAGAAAGCTAAGATTAAGAACCTCTAAAGTTGCTTCATCATCAACGCTAAGCTTTCGCTCAACTGGTGGCGCCCATCTCACAAATTTCATTTTAATTGGTTCTGGACGTTTTCCCGGTTTTGCCATCAATCTTAGATAATAGAATTTTTGTTCAGGGGATAAATCTGCAACATCTTCTTCATTGAAAGAATCAATTGGAGCTCGATCTGGTCGATTCGGGGATGCCCTCGGGGAAGGTGGTGGTGGGGGTTGTTCTTCGGCACCAGGGATGGCAAGTCGATTTGGAGATCTTGGCATTGTGCCATAGTCACTTCCAGGGATTGTGACTTGTTGACTTCGCTTCGGTCGATCCCCTGATCCAACACTTTTTGTACGATTTAAGGCTTGAGCTGCAACTGGAATATTTGATGTTGAAGGAGTTGTAGATGGTGGGCGAGGTGATGGAGATTTTGAGGGTGGACCTCCACCAGCAGCAATTGTTGTAGCAGAAATGCCAGAAGCACCTGACGGTCTTGGTGATCGTCGAAAATGAGGATCTGATTGTTGTTGCTGTTGCTGCTGCTCGTTTGGGCTATTCATCATGGCTTTGATATTAGATGAACAATAAAATATTCGTTGCAAGACATTTGAGAATCAAGATGACGAAATAAGTGATGATTCAGAAAAATTTACAAAATGAATGTTGAAGAAGAAAAAATAATATAGTAAAAAAAAGTAAAACAAAATTGATTGAGAAAAAAGAAGAAAGGAGAAGGGAGACAAACTGCTTTGGCAGATAAATCGTGACGGAAGAGGGAAAGAGAAAAAAGCAAGGAGAAATCAAAAGTATGTTAGTTAAGAGTATAAAGGAGGAGCGATTTTTTTGCTCTCTCAATGATTATTGCTTATACGAATAACAGAAGGAAGAAGAAAAGAACGTCCGTAATCAGCGTATTTTCTTTTGTTTTTCTTGCTTGCCGTTGTTTGCTGCCATTGTCGCATCAGTGACTAGGTTACTTACTACTACTAAATATTGCTTTCTGCTTGCTTACTTCAAACACAAAAAAATATATATCCTTTTCTAATAAAAATTTCTTATTTTGAGACACACACAAAACAGCTGCTTCTTGCTTGCATATTGAAAACGACTGATCCACACTCTTTTTTATCTCTTTTCTTTGGCTTCATCTTAAAAGCCATGCCAAAAAAATTATATCTTTTGTTAATGACTCTCTTTTATCTCTTCCTTACTTTTTTTATTTTTGAACATAAACAAAATTCGTGAGAGAACAAAAATATTAGAGAATGAAAGAGAGATACTTAAATGCTGCTTTCCAATAAACATTGGCCATCAATATCAAGATCATCATCCAACAACAACATTGAAAAAGAAGAAGAGAGAAGGAAGTTCAAAGAGTTGAGAGATCAAGACAAATGAGAAATATGATATCATCATGTTTTTAATGTTATTATCCCCCAAACATAAATTATTACACAAAAACATTGTTAAAAAAATTCACCTTTTTAGAGCATTTAAATACATTACATTTAAAAGTGTTTGAAGCGCCATCTCGAGCAATATAACTAAAAATTTGAAGATCCTGGGAATCATGTGAAACGTAGAATATCCTGCAACAAAAGTTATTTTAACAAATACTGTAATACAGTAATTATATATAATTGTTACCTATAAATTGGATGTGACATAACGAGAAGTCTACTTTCATCCCAAGTTTGCTCTTTTTGTTGCTTCTAAAAATTGCATCTCTTTTATTTTACTTTTTTCATTTTTGATTAAATTTCAAATTTCAAATGTTCTTTCTGTATTTTGTAAAATTTTCAAACCATGATTTGATTGGATTTCGAAATTTCTCGGTTATTTTGGATCAAAAAAAATTTTGGTAATTGTTTTTTTGAAATTCTTGCAAATCAGGGTTTACAAATTGCGATAATCAATTTTGTCTGTAGTCCACTTTCTCTTAAAATAAATTTTTTGAAGAACAACATACTTTTTTTCTCTGTAGCACAACTTTAACACCTTCAACTGAGACAACAATATCAACAGGTTTCTTTTTGATATTTCTGGCTTTAAATTCATATCGAACTCGTCGCATTGCAGCAACAATTTCAATTCTTGAAGATGGACGACTAATTTCCATGCTTCCGATGTACTAAAAAATGAACGACCAAAATTTTAATTTATTCATTTTTTAAAAAGTAAGAGGATTTGTAAGTACAAGAGAGAGTTTTTTGTTGGAAGAAAAAAAGGAACACATTTAAAAAATTCTTTGCTCACAAAAAAAAGAAAGTATTTTAAAATTAACTTTTTTGTTGCCTTTCGTTGCAAATTGAGTGTGGTAGTTTTTCAAGTGTTCTTTCTTCAAAAAATGGAAATTAGACTATCGAATTTTTTGGCTGCCCAAAAATGGTCATTTTTAAATTACCTAAAAAAATGACTTTCTAGGAATTTTGAAAACTTTAAAGACAAAAACATTATCCCCAAAAAAGACTAGGGTAATTGAGAAATCCATTAAAGCTTTTAAATTTGAAGCAAAAAATGCAAAAAAGAAAGTGAATCAAAATACATATATTTTTCATTATCTCTTTCAAACATTGGCATTTGACACTCTTTTTGGCAGGGCATTTTTGTGCTATTTGGGATTTCCGATGATGCATTTCTCAGTTTTTGAAGTGGCAATTTTATTGTTTGACTTTTAATGGTAGCAATTTTTCGTCATTTTTGTTAGTTTTTTTTGCTACAAAAGCTTTTTTCTTTTTTTTGGTTTTGCAAAGAAAACAAAAAAAGACGTCAAAAAAGCGAAAATCAAAAAGCAGACGAAAACTATTTTAGGATTCTCATTCAAAAAACCAAACATTTGGTCGGAAATTATAAAACAAAGTTTTACCAAAAAATAAGCTTTTAAAAAATAAGAAAAAAAATTAGCGATAAAAAAATATAAAAGTTTTGAAAAAACTTTTTTATTTCGGATGAAAAAGAATAATCGTGAGAAATAAATAAATGTGTTCCTTTTTCGGCCAAAAAAAACAAATATCAAAAAAAAAAGAAAATACCTTTGCCTCAAAATGTATTCCATGTTGATATGCAAGTTCATTATGAAGTGGAATTCGACAATCATAAAGATCGTCTTGAATAATATCGTATTGTCCACGACGCTTTGATGGCATACTCCGTTGCCGCCGATGTCGTGTAAATGCCTGTGGGCCAATCAACTGGCCTACAAAATCCATCAATGCTTCCATAATTATTTAAATTAATACGGTAATGGTAATAGTAATAGTAATAAAATTTTATATATCTCACAGGGGCATCATCACTATCATCATAAATAATAAGTCATTTGATGACAAAAGTTATTAATATGATAAACATATTATTTTTTTATGCCATCCAAAAATATTATTAAATGGATGGGAAAAATATATATGTGTGAAGTCAGAAACTCAAAAACAAAAGGGTCGGGTTATTCTTTTTTATGAAAAAAGAAAGCAAAACGAAAGCACCGAAAAAATGAGAGATGATGTTGATGATGATGATGGTCGGTGGTGGTGGAAGATGATGAAGCCAAAAAAGAAATGTGGAAAACCCTTTTGGACCCAAAACAACAAAAATATTTTTAGTTGTTTCGTTTTCAGAAGGTGGCAAAAAGTAAAAGAAGGAAGGAAGAAGGGGGAAAAAGATGTTACTTTATTCTATTTTTTCTTACTTAAAGGAAAAGAAGAAGAAATGAACTGAACTTACTTCTGGGGACCGCATGCTCGAGGCGTCGACGACTGCAAACTCGAAGAAGTAGAAGAAGATGAAGGCAAAAATATGATGTAGAAAAACTGTTGAAAAAAAAATAAAAAAATAAATGAACGAAGAAGGATGCAACAACTGAAACTGCGGCGGTGAAGTTGAAGGATGAAAGAAAGAAAAAGCGGAGGTACGCCTTCTGAAAATGCAAAAAATGACAAAAAAAACTGTTTCCTGTTTGCAAGAAAAAAACACGGCAAAAGCAACAAGAGCGCAATAATTGAATCACCGTCAACGAAAGAAAAATAAGAAAATAACGAGAAAATTCTGAATTATAAAAGAAAAAGAAGTTTTTGCCTCTCTTCATCTTTATCTTTCTTCTTTTTAGGCCGTTAACGACCTTCTGAAGAGAGGCCACGAAAGATGCCAAAAAAGAGGAATATTCATGAAGGGCGAAAAAGGAAAAGTCAAATCAAGCGAAAAAGTGGTCACGCAACAATAATTACGTAAAATAAAATTTTTTACTTCAAAGGCCTTTAGGCTATATCTCTCCATATATTTGAATTTATGCAAAAATATATAAAATATAAGGTCATCAATCAGAAGTCTTCTCAAAAATTTTGGTCAAAATTGAAAATGACAACAACAAGGCTTCCAAAAACAGAAAGATGACAGATGCTTCTTCTAAAAAAAGGCTTTAGGCAAATTTCAATATAAAAACCTATGTAAAAAAAATTAAGGACCATGTAAAAAAGCTAAAAAGCTTTTAAGGGATAAATAAAATAATAATAAAAAATGGACCAAAAAGATAAAAAAGATCGCCGTGAAAAAAAACTCGTCAAAATCTTTCAGGAGCCAATCAATAAAAAATTGCCTTTAAGCTTTTAAGCGTTCACAGTCGTCATCACCTTTTTTCTTCTTTTCTCGTTCAAGCTTTTTCGCCCTTTAATTTTTTTCTATGAGGAAGAAGTTTTTGGAAGCTTTGAAAGCAGCGTAAAGAAGAAAGGAAGGAAGATGCGCTAATAATAAAGATATGCAAGCAGCAGCAGTAAGTCCCGAAAAAAGATAATGATGATGGCGACAACAAACACGGTGACGACGTTTGCCAAATATCTCTTTCTCACTCTCTCTTGAACAAAGAAACTTTCTCTCTTTTTTTTAATGAAATCTTTGCTATCATTGATATCGTCGTCGTCGTCAACATCGACGTCGGTAGTCGATCATAAAGCGTTTGTTTGGCGGCGGCGATAATAAAGAGCAGAAAACAGATATATTGGGATATATATATTTTTTTGAGGATGAACAATGAAAAAGCTTTTTTCGGCACTATATTACACAAGTTCATTCAAGAAAAAAAAATAGATTCAATTCTTGCCAATGTCCGAAAGAGAAATAATTTCTCATCGATGATGATAGTTGTTAGTGATTTTGAAGTTGGCCACGCTTGAATAAACATGCTTAAAAAAGTGAAAAATTTGAAAAGCAAAAAAATTAAAAAGAGCGATAAAAAGTCATTAATTGAAAATCAAGAAAAATATATGATCTTTTTTATGTGCAATTGAAATACGAGTGAGAGAGAGGAAAAAAATTAAAATAATAAAAATGGACTTGATTTAATGGTCAAAAAAAGAAAGATAAATAAACAAACATCCCGAAAACATGTGTTTTCTTGTTTTTAAGACTAAAATTAGACTGTTAAAGTAAAATAAAACGGATTTAAATATTGGAAATTCAATATCATAAATATAAACAGTTCAGAACAGTAATTCAACAGTACAGTATAATAAGAATTAAATAATGTTATTTTTTACCCATGATCTGTCTTAACATTACCCATAGTTTTTTAAGTTGTCCATAAATATTTTGGGTAAAACTTAATACGAATTATGAGTTTAAAATAATATAATTTTATATAGTAATATCTAAAATTTAAATTAACATTCTAATTTTGTTGATAAAATAAGCAAATTAGAGAGAATCAACACGGAATCGAAACTTGATATCTCAAAAACGAGGGCCTATCAAATAACAAAAATAATGCGACAAAAAAAATTAGCAGCGAACCTTTGTTTTTGAAACACGAATGTTTTTTTGAGAACAAATAAAATGAAATAAAACAAATTTGTGTCAAATAAAAAGCAGTGATTTAAAAGTGGCATTTTTAGTAGCCCTATAAAAATTAAGTTACAATTTTAGGGGGTACAAGGTTTCAATGAAAAGTGTTTAATTTTAAGATATTTTGAGGGTATAGTGGAGATAGTTGTTAGTGTTTTTGATCAACTACAGTATAAAATAAAAAGACTGTAATGGATCAAATTTTGAAAAGTGCTAATTGGAACAAATTCGTGAAAAATATGCATTACAGTTTTTCAAAAACGAACACAAAACCATTATTAGAACTTTAAAAAAGTTCGAACTAAAAGAGGTGCCGGTTTACATTTTTTAATTTTAACGTTTTTTTCGAAATGCACACCCTTGACGATCAGGCAAGAAAAAAACAGAAAAGACCCGGATCTTCAAAATTGTGCATTCAAAAAAAATGTTAAAATTTAAAAAACATGTAAAAACAGCGCATCCTGTATTCCAGTTTTTATATCTATAGTTTCAATTTAATTTCATAAAATAAAAACTATTTTTTAATTGAAATAAATTATTCAAAAATAAACAACAATCTAAAACCAAAAAAAAGTGACAAAAAGTATTAACGAAAAACATAAACAACATAATAATTTCAAAACGCTAATACTGTAAACAAAAAATCCGTTCAAGAGAAAAATGGTTTACCTAAAAACCGAAACAGAATAAAAAAAAGAGTAATGGTCACTTTCAAAATAAAAACAAAGTAAAAAGTTGCAAAAAATAAAAAAATATCGTCCACTTTTTTAAAAGTTTTTTTGGAGATCTCTTTTTTCTCTCTCTTGTTGGCCGTTTTGCCCGTTGGGCTTGAATTTATTTTTTTCTTTCTTCGACTTTGACAAAAACGGCGCAAGAGCACGCTTTCCTTTTCTTCGTTCGTGTCAGCTGCTTTTGTGTTGAAGAAGATGAAAAAACTTCTTCTTCTTTCTGTTTTTGACTGCATCCGTCATTATTGCGCTGGTCTCTCGGCAAAGAAGTAGAAGAAGAAGGATGAAATGAATGGAAAGAGGAAAGACAAAGTTAAGGAGGACATCATCAACGATAGAGGATAATATTTGAAACAATTGAGGAAAGGATAAAATGGATATACATATCTATAGAAAGAAAGAGAGGAAAGAAAGAGTTGATTAACTTGGTAAAGTGGTTTTGTCACCTTTCTTCTAAACAGAAAAAGCGGAAAGAAAAGAAAAAAAAAGTGTCATAAGTTGAAAAGCAAGTGACGCAGAAAGTTAACAAAAAGAAATTATAATTGGCAGGTTTTTCAAATCATCTCCCAACTTTAACTCTAACTAACTGCAATTTTTAGAAACAATTATACTTTTTTTAAATAGTGTCAACTATTTTAAATATGAAAACGTAATCAAAAATCACTGATTACGGTAATGCAACAACTTACAAAAGTCTTAACACGACAATTTTAAATAATTTTAGGTAGATCAAAATAAAAAGAATTTCCTCAAATCTTCTACCTTCACAAATGCTGAAGAAGAAAAAAAGCAGTTCAAAACAAATAATCAAAAGTCATTTTTAGATTGGAATTTTTGTTGTTCGTTTTTGCTTTTTTTAAATTTATTGCTTTTTTAAAAGGTTGGAAGGGAGGATTGAAGGAGAAGAACAAAGGGGGGAGAGAAGAGCAAGGTAGTCGATTAACACAGACACGACAGAAGAAAATTCAAATATTCCCCCATTTAACTCAAATCTTGATCGATGCGGATTTGTCGCGACATGCTTTTTATCGATTCTTTAATTAATCAAAAAAAATATATTTTTTCTTTGATCAAAACCTAATGGAATAAATTAAAGGGGTGCCAAGATTGGCTATCGAGAGAGTAAAATGGTGCTCAAATTTGCATAAATATGAAACATATCCATTCCATTTTCACAGAGAAACCTTTTCTCGAAAAAATCAAGTTCCAAAAATTTTTAAAACTCTGGATTTCGAGTTTCTCGAAAAACACTTTCTCTGTGGAGGAAATCGGCTCCAAAGTTATGCAAATTTGAATATTACCACTTCGTGCATAAGGCCGATTTTTGGATGATAAAGTTTTTATGAAAACATATTTTAGATGTCCGGACATGAAAAAACGAAGAGAAAAGACTTGACATTTTGGAGGAGAAGAACATAAATAAAAAGAATGCCGTCCTTTCTTCTTTGCTTCATCTTCTTTTGGCATTTTTTGGTGATGTTTTTATATTCGAAAAAAAGCAAAAGAAAAAACTTTTGGCTTCCGGAAGGCAATTAAAAACGACAAAAACAGTGAAGAAGAAGGAGCAGCGACTTCAAAAAAGCAAGTCCTCTTTTTTCGATAGCCATATTTGGAAGTGGAAGAAAGTTTTTGAACAAAAAAATATTCAAACAACTTTTTTTAAAGGCCATTTTTCAAGCTTTTAAGGATGTCCGTTATTGGGGGAATAGAAAGATAAACTTTTATCCAAGCGGAAATTCCCTTTTAAAAAAGTTAATTAGAATCATTTAAAATTTTCTTAAAATACACTACAGTATTCTCGTTTGAAGCAGTTTATATATGAATTATTTACAACAAAATATTTTGGGAACATTATCTTACTGTAGTCATTTCCCATGAAAATTTCTGTGAATCTTTCAAAAGCAAAAAAATGTTTTGAGAACCGAAAAAATTCTTTAAAAACAATTGTTCTAAAATTTATTTTTTAATCAACAATCAAAATCAAAAATAACGTAACAATAGACTAATCATTATTATCCTAAATAAATTTCTAGCGACTAAGCTTACACATTTTCAAAATTGCAATCAATCATTTATTTTCGGCCCTTCTTTTTACCTTTTTCACTTGAAGGGTCAATAAGGCCATTTGCAACTTTCCAATCGTAAATTACTTGTTCTTGAGATTGATATGATGTTGGAGCATAACGAGAATATTCCATTGAAAATTCACCTTTTCCTTCTGTAAGAGAACGAAGTTCAGAAGTGTATCCAAACATTTCAGAGAGTGGAGCTTCAGCTGTAATTGTTGTATATCCTTCTGCAACACTTGTATTTGAGATAACACCATTTCGTTGAGTCACAGAAGTAACAACAGAGCCTTGAAAATCTGTTGGAACAACAACTTCAATTTTCATAATTGGTTCAAGAAGAATCCATTGAGCTTTTTCAAATGATTCTCGCATCATATTCATCATGGTATTGATCATTGCAATTTCAGTGGAATCAACGGCATGAGTTTCACCATCTTGAATTTTAACATTAATTCCAGCAATTTTTGCTTTAATTAGAGGTCCTTCTTTAACAATTTCATCCAAGCCTTTTTTCAACGCAGGGAAAAGATTTTTTGGAATTCCTGAGCCAAAACTTTCATCAGTAAATTCAACAGTTGTATTCTTCTCTGGTGGAAGTGGATCAATAACACCTTCAATTTGACCAAATTGTCCTTGTCCACCTAAAATAAATAAAAAAAATAAATATAAAAGTTCTTAAAATCAAAAAAAGATTCCGCCAAGCAACAATCTGCAGTAAATTTATAAATGACTTACCAGTTTGTTTCTTGTGACGATAATGGAATTTATACGGTGCAGCAAGGCATTCCCGATATGCTACAGTAGGTCTGCCAAGTTCAACAGGACAATTAAATTCATTTTTCATTCTTTGTGCATAAATTTCAAGATGTAATTCACCCATTCCACTTACAACGGTTTCTTTTGCTTCAGCGTTGTAATCTTTTCGGAATGTTGGATCTTCTTTTGTGAAACGAGTTAAAGCTTTGATAAATGAATCAGCATCTTTACGATTTACAGGTTTCATCGACATTGAAATCTAAACAAACAATTAGGTTTTCGGGTAAGATTTGGGATTACGGATACAATCCACTTACTACGGGCTCGGGGATATGCATTGCCTCGCAATGAAGATTAAGTTTTTCATCAGAGCAAAAAGTTTCACCACTTGCACAATCTAATCCAAATGTTGCGCAGATATCTCCAGCATAGGCAGTTTGAACATCTTCCATAGAATTAGCATGCATTCGAACTAAACGCTGAACACGAACTCTTCGACCATCTCGTGTAGCATATACAGTATCCCCGCGACTAAGTTGTCCTTGATAAATTCGGAAATACGTTAATTGCCCATATTTTCCTGCTTCCAATTTAAATGCAAGACCAACAAAAGGATTTTCACGGCCTGAACTTCTTAATGGATTTAATACAATTTTCTTTTCTTCACCATTACTTAAATTATTAGTATTATAAATTTGCCTAACAAAATATTATACACTTACATTTCAACATTTGCTTTATTTACAACTTCAGATGGATTTGGTAAATACCGTACTACTGTATCGATCATAGTTTGAACACCTTTATTTTTTAATGCGGTTCCCATTAGCACAGGTACAAATGCTCGTTTAATAACGGATCGTCGAATAGCAGCATGAACTTCTTCAACTGATGGATTAATATCATTTAAAAATTGTTCGCCGATATGTTCATCAGCATTTGCAAGATGTTCAATCATTTCTTGTCGAAGAGCTTTAGCTTGTGCCCGCAATTCTTGTGGAATATCATCTTTTCGAATAATTAATCCATCTTCACCTTCATTGTATATCGCTTGTTCTTCAACCAAATCAACCATGCCTTTAAAATTTGATTCCATACCTAAAAATTTATACGCATACTGTAACACATAAAACTTTATATAAGATATAATTACCAATTGGCATTTGAATAAAAGCAGCATTATGACCCAATTTATTTCGCAGACCATCTAAAGCTCGATTCGGATTTGCACCAGTACGATCCAATTTATTTACAAATGTAATAAAAGGTACATTGTATCTTGCAAGTTGTCGATTAACAGTAAATGTTTGACTTTGAACACCTCCAACCCCGCAAAGAACCAAAACAGCACCATCCAAAACTCTAAGAGCCCGTTCAACTTCTACTGTAAAGTCAACGTGCCCTGGGGTATCAATAATATTAATATTTGTTCCATGCCAATCAACGTATGTTGCAGCTGATTGAATTGTAATTCCACGTTGTTTTTCAAGTTCCATAAAATCCATTGTAGCCCCAACATCATCTTTTCCTCTCACTTCATGCATAGAATCAATTCGACCAGCATAAAATAAAATTCTTTCTGTTACCGTAGTTTTACCAGAATCGATATGTGCAGAGATACCTGTAAATTCAGAATTCTATTTAGATCATCAAAAATACAGATTAAAACTTAAATGGATCAGTTATGAAGAATTTTATACGTAATGTATTCCGATATTTTTAGAACAAATTCTCTATGTTGATCTATTAAAAAACATACCAATATTTCTAATTTTTTCAACAGGTCTAATCTTTTCAGATGTTGCAGCTGCAGGTTGAGCTGCTGTTGACAGCCTTCTGTAGAATGCCTAAAAATCGATCAATCTTCTGAATTCTACGAGATAAAAATAGTAATCCTACTTTAGAAGCATGAGAAGCTAAATTCCAAATTTGTCTTCGTTCAAACATTTTTGATTCATCAAAACTCGAATCAAATGTTACCCTAAAATAATTGTGTTTTGAAAAATGTTGCAGAAAGAAGTAATTTTTATTAAGATGGTAAAAAATTGGTAAAAATTAAAATTGGAGATGTTCCAAAAATCTTTTTTAAAAATGTTCAACACTTGATTTTCGGGTCAAGAGAGATTCACTTTTTTCTGTATTCAAAAACCGATGAAAGATTTTTACGCGGGAAAACATGCCGAAAAAGATGAAAAAAGGCAACAAAAAAAATTTTTGAAAAAACTATTCAATAGTTTTTGATTATTTATTTACAGATTCTTTGCTTTAATTGATTTGATTTTTTGTTAATGTCCAATATAATTGTTCAAAAAATGAAAAAAGAAGTGAATTAGGCCCTAAAGTCATCTTTTGCTTATTCCACCACTTTTTGCACCCCCTGTTTTTCTTCCTTTCGTTTTTGACTAACGAATGAATGGAATGAATCGATTACACACATGCGTGAAGTTTTGCTCTGTGTCAAAGCTCTAATATTCGTGCCTTATATTTAACCACAAGAAAACGATAGATTAATTAAATTATAACTTTTATCATCAAATCACTAATCAATAATCAATTGCAGACTTCAGTTAAATAAGGATAGAATAAAAAAGCTGGGATATGCTTTTAAATTGATATAAAAAATTCAGTTATCCGAAACGATTAACATTTGATCCAAGATGATGACGACAGCTTCTGATCATGCATTTCAAAAATCCCTTGGTTCTGCATTTCAAGAGTATTGCCCGCAGGCGGCTGGCTCATCTAAAACCCCCATGAACCCTTCCTCTGGACTTGCAGGACATCGAAGCCCGACCGGTGGAGCATTAGCTGGATATATGAAGTTTGCTTTTTGTCTAACCCTTAAAAAGACAGTACAATTTTGTAATCCCTTACAGGCAAGACAGCCCTCCAGAATCACAGTTCTGGCCCAATGAAAGTAACGTTTCAACTGGAGTAACATTAATGCCGATCGGAGAAATCCCTGAAGCATATCTTCCTCCAGCAAAGAAAGCTCGGCAGCAACAACAACAAAGTCCAGAATCAAAGCGAAGAGCACACGGTTTAACAACACCGGTTTCCCGAAAGGTTTTTTTACCTTTACATAGACATAAAAGCACAACCATATAAAATTTTAGTATCGAAGAAAATCCCAAAATGTTACTACCCCTTCAAGTACTTCCGGATTCGATTCCCCTAGATCACATATGACAAATTCCGTTGAAAAAACACCAAAAGAACGAAAACAACCAGTTCGAAGAACACCAAAAAGTGCCAAATCTACTGTTGATAAAGATGGTAAGTGTAAAAAAACAAAAACATTGCTTAAATATTTTAAAAATGCCTCTTCATTTTTGCCTAAAAAGATTTTTCCCACGCTTTTGAAGTATCCCCTGTAAGCTTGAGATATATTGGATATAGAATAAAATAGAGTGCCAAAGAATTTGATTTTTTTTAAACTGTAGTTTTCTTTTTGGGGTCCTTGAAAAACGAAGGAAGAGGCAGGAAAAAAAGAGACATCCATTTTTTTTGACTTTTTTTGGTAAAACTTGCAACAACAAAAAACTGATTTTGTTCTTTTTCAATCCAAACTTTTTTCCTGTCTCTTTTTTTCTAACTCTTTCATGTTTGAAAAGTTCTTCAACATTATTAATATTTACTGATAAGCTTATCTATAATGATTAAAACTCAACGTCGTGCAGAAACTTGCTCTAATAATAAAACTAAAACTCTCACTTCCTCTACTGCTACTAAAAGATCTGCTCCATCTTTATCATCAAAAAAATCATCATCTTCAATTCCAGCTCCGAAAAAAGTCAAACATGAAATTCTTGATGAAAATACTTACATCTATGATTTAAATTATTCTTGTTATGAAGATGATCTTCATGTCCCTTCTTTAACTTATGACCAACAATATCAATTACATTCTCATCAACAACAACAACCCAAACAACAAAATGCTAAAACTTTAGGGAATTATATTGGGATAAGTACGGGGATCTTTACTTTCATTCTTTATTTTATTCTAACATTTTTATTTATTTTCAGATACAAAAGATGACTTTGGCCGACAAGATAGCTCTTTACTTCGGTTGACAAAGATGTTCTTAAATTTGCAAAATATGCCCGATGATCAAGGCACTGTTAATTTGAATGAAGCTGCTGATGCATTAAAAGTTCAAAAGCGTCGATTATATGATATTACCAATGTTCTTGAAGGAATAAATCTTATTGAAAAAGTTGGAAAGAATAGTATTCGTTGGAAGTATGCATGATTTATTTTTAACAATCTTAATAATAAATATTTTAGAAAAGCTGAAGATGAAAATGATGAGTCTGTTAAAGCTTTGAAGGCGGAAGTAGAAGAATTGCGTCAACAAGAGAATAACATTGATATGCTTTATGATAATATCACCAATGCCTTGAATTTGATGAAAGAAGATCCACAACTTAGACCTTATTGGTATTCGAATAGTATCCTTTATCTGTGATGATCAAAGTTTTATCACTTTTTAGTTATGTAACATTTTCAACTTTACGAGATGCTCCTTCCCTTGCTGGTAATACTGTTATAACTGTAAAAGCTCCACAGGATTCTGTATCTGCGATTGAAGTTGCTGATCCATCTGAAACTGGAAAATTTGAAATTGGTATTCGAAATCAACAAAATCATCCGCTAAATGCTTATTATTTACCACCTTCTCCAACTGCTGAACCAATTGAAATGAATGAAGAACATGCAAATGCTGCAACCGCTGCTCGAAATGATGGATCTAAGGTAATCTTAATAATAAACAATTTAAATCGTGTACTGTAAGATTTATTTTAGGACCCCAAAATTCATAATTTTGATTATAAGCCATCACAAAGCTCTCTCAATAACTTTACTTTAACTCCATCAAAATATCTTGTTTCACCAGCAAAAACTCCTCGGTTTGATTATGATTTTATGTCGCATGATCCCTTGGATCCAAGTAGCAGTAGCACCAGTAATCCACATCTTCATCATTTATCTACTCATAATTATCCAATTAATTTTGCTTCACCACTTAAAATGACAATGTCTGAAAATCATTACATGGGTGGAGGTGGAATTTCATCAAATATGGATGATCTTTCAACTCATGATGCTTTTATCTCTCTTGATCCTGTTCATGAACCACCACCATATCTTTATGGCTTAGATGATGGAGATGCCCTTCATTCACTTTATGATCCATCAACAGATCATTGGTAATTTCATCATTTCAATTATCCTACCTCACATTGTTTTTGCTTTTCTTTTTTATTGTTTTTTTTATTATCAACTAACATTAATCGTGCCAAGTTTTGCAAAAATTCAGATTCTTCTTTATTATTATTATTATTTAGCAAATTTATTTGATTCGGGATGTGCTCATTTCTATCTTTCTTCTTTTGGATGTTGACATTTCTGTTATTGTTGTTGTGTTGTGTTTTTCTTCTCTCTCTATTTAACGTGATTATGGTATCTTTATTACTATAGTTTTTCATAGTTGTGAATTTTTATTTTATATCTTTTTTACCCTTTCTAAATACATTTTTTGGTTTTTATTTTCAAAAACCTTTGAATGTTTTTTTTATTTTCTAATTTTTATCTAACTTTTTTTATATTTGTAAATAACAAATTTGTTTTCTTTAGTTTTTGGGTAAAATAAAGAGGCAGAAAAAGATTGAATGAAATATTACCAATGATCCAAAAGATGTCCTGATTTTTTGTAAATATTTGTAGTATGAATTTAAATTATGATACCTTATACTTTAAATTTATATTATGTTTGAGGTATACGGTAATTTTTTATTTAAATCAGGGTATAGAAGCTCAACTTTTATTCAAATTTGAGCTTTTAAAGTTCCAAAAATGGGTTTAATACATTTCTGGTAATCCCAGGAACGTATTAAACCAATGCTGAAGCTTCAGCATTCACTTTTTTATTATTCAAATAACTGAGTATTGCTACAGTATCGATTAAAAAAAAAATTTGAGCTTCTAAAGTTCCATAAATGGGTCTTGAGTGTAGTTTCCACCATAATTTAGAAGTATTCTTTTGAAGTACGGAGATTTTATTGGCGTTAATGCCAGTCAATTTCGTAAATTGAATGTGATAGGTAATTGGTTTTTCAATCCTAGCCAAATTTGAACTGCCTTTATTTCTTTTGCCTTTTCTTTGTTGGTTTTGTCCCACAAAAGTTATCATGATGTTTGGATTTTTAAGGTTTATTTTAATTGCAGAATTTTTCGAGAGAAGTTCATGACCTTGTCTTTTAAGTTTTAATGGCTTTAATCATATCTTCAATATTTGCATCTTCGATGAAGACGCCATAACAGTGATGTGGACGATCGTCTGCTGAATGTGTATAGATGAGTCCCAGGCATTTAGAAATTGATCTCTTGGCGATTGAGTATCATCATTAAGAATATTCAAGAACTCTTCAAATTTCTTTTTCTCTGGATCAACGGTTGGTAAGCTTATGACAGGAGGTCGCAGCGATTAAAAATTAAAAGTTGTAATGGCCCGTTGGAGTTTTTTTTATGTAAAATGTTGATAACAGACTGTCTCTGATTATTATTGACGTTGATTAAATTGTAAATTTCTTGTTTTGTTTTTTAAATTTGAAATATGTTAATAAACAAATTGAATTTAAAGAAATAAATAAAATCATTGGTGTGATGAAAAAGGAATAAAATATTCAAATATTATCGCCATCAAAAAAAGAAAACGATAAAATATTTCAAGGAAAAAAAATATATGGCAAGTTATAGACTCTTGGAAAAATTAAAATCAATTACTCACTTGAGCCTAATACTCCGGTACTTGAAAAATTCAGTTGTAGGAATAATTGGGTACTTTAGTTATTGATTCGTAATTCTTTCAACAGCAAATACGCACATATATTTTCTGCTTCATTTTTTTCTTCACTTCCATTTCAACAGTAGTAAAACTCGTAATTGAATATTTGATTTTATCTTAAAAAATTAAAATTAGTTAATCAAAAATATAAAGAGGAGCTTACAGTAATTCATGATGTACTTATCTTAACTTTTTAACGTTTAAATTTTTTGTCATTATTAATTATTACAAAACCAAAGTTGTTTACTTTACCATCTTCTTTTAACATCTTACTGTACTTGGGTGCAAAATTTGGGATTTTTATTTAATAACAAATCTGCCAAAATTAATTTTTTATTATGTTGTTTTAAACATCCGGTTGTATAAATATAATGATTTTCTTCAGTTTTATTATTTCATAATATCCCGAAAAGCAAAAACCATGTAACAGTGCATCTGTTTTATGATAATTAAAAATTTTTAATAAAAAATGACGATGACCGCAGGCCCTAGAAGGACCTAAATATGGTTTTTCTTAGATAATTATAATTACAAAGGTAGACAGTTTTTTTATTCCTTTTTTCGGGTTTTAGAAATGCCAGTGCTGTAGCGACTCCGACAAGTTAAAAATTTTTTAAATTAAAAAATTCAAAATTTGAATTTCAAATCATTATATTTTATAGACATGCTTAATCCTATCAGGTTTCTGAATCTTTGGATTTTGAAGTTTCTCAGACAATGATTTAAATTTTGTTACTAAAATTTCAACCGCTTTTTACCTATTTCACCGCTTCTAAAATTACCACCTGCACTTTACCATAGTCTTTTGTAACAAATTTAACTAAGAAAGCTATTACCACTGGTAATAGCTTTTTTTAATTTAATAATTTACCAAGAGGCATACCAGGCATTGAGACACCGCCTGGTGATGGACGGGCAATCCCCGGTGAACCAATAGGTATATCAGCAGCCTCTTCAACGATCGAAGTTTGCATGCAACAATTTATTTTTAATGGAAACAACATAAAAAATATCACAGCAAAATAAGTTTTAAACATTTTCAATGAATAAATATTTAAGAAATTGTAACGACAGAGGAAAACCATTTCTTCTTCACGTGAAAAACCTTTAATTAACCATCGAATTTCTAATTAACACTATTAACACTCAACCTTTCTTCCATCTTTTGCAAGTATTTAAGGAAGACCGAAAAAGGAGAAAAAGAGAGAGTCGCAGTCAGTTCAACTAAAATAGAGCGGTCGCCGGTCCAGCACAGTTGCCTCAGGGCTTGGCCCTACCAATGATCTCATCTTTCCTATTATTAGTATTCTTGTCTTGTATTACTGTAGTATTGTTAATAAAGTATTGTATAAATGACAACCCTAAACCACACATACCGTCACCCCAAGTAACCGTGGTTACTGAGATTCACATGGCTTTGGGAGGATATTATACCAGTGCACAAATCCAGAAGAAGTCATTCATTTTAAAATTGATCAAGCAAATAGAAAACTGAAAGTAAAAAAAGATATTTTTTTAATTATCCAGAAAATTCATCATTCGATTTAAACTTCTGTGTGAAAGCTTTCATGAACGGGGTGTTTTCAAAGAAAACAAGGAACTCCCCTAAGGCTATTTAAAACTTTGATTGGCATTTTATTGTAATGACTTTTATTAAAGAAATACATGCTTATGCAAAAATGAGTCTCTAACATAGTATATTTGAAGTATACGGTAATTAATTATTAACAATATTGGCTACAAAAAATGACAACAATGGATACTGTATTTTCAATGTGAAAAATTAAAACTTGTTCAACGCAATTAATGAAAATAAAAAACGTTTGCGGACGGGTGGCCGAGTGGTTTGAGCGACAGACTCTCGGTCGGACAGATACTCGAAAGAGTGGAAGGTTCGAATCCCCGTGCGTGCCCAACCCAGGCGCTACCAATTGGAAGGCAATGGGTACACTCATATGAGCTCTCCGCTCGAGTGGAAGGTTCCCGAAAGGGGGTGGTCCACCACCGGGTTGCGCCGGCAAGGGTCTTAGACCCGGACACCTAAATGCTAAGTGCAGATGCTGGAAAGTCGCGCCAGCATCGGCCCCCCACGACCTCTGGTCTGATTATGGGGTTCTTTAACCTTTTAACCTTTTAAAAAACGTTTTTTACAAGCTTCAGCTTTGAGGTAATTTTATTCAAAAAATTAACATTATTTTTGTTCGAGAAGGTTCGCAATGAAGGTCAGTCGTTCATAAAAAGTTGCTTTCGAACTTCTTCGAAGTTTTTATAAAAAAACAAACTTTGGTGATTGCCTTTGTTTGTGCTCGAAAAATGTAAACATTTTACAGCAGCTGCAACGATTATTATTTTTTTTTGACGTCAAAAATTATACTTTTATATGAACATGTAATTAATATATATCATCGTGATTTTATATGTATTTTTAATCCTCTTTGTTCATTTATTATTTTCCTTTATACATTTCTGTTGTCTTTCTTCATCCTAGATCCTAAGGCCATTTTTTGACGCTTCAAACTGTCATTTTTATCCGATTTTCGCGTTCAAATTTTGCAATTATTTGCAGCAGCTTTTTTTACAATAATTCATTCTTCAATTTTTTTTTTCAGTTGTTGAAACTCTACTCGAATCTTTGTCTCGCAGACCTTTATCTCAAATTTTTTGTATCTTTTGTCAATTTTACGAATCCGTGTATCTTTGTTTTTCCTGCAAATGGAAAAAATGGCTCAAACTCTTACTCTTCGTTCAACAATAGATACTGATTATACTGTGGTCGTTGATTCTCGTGTAATTGACTGTTCCAGCATCTTAAAGAATGTACAAGGTATGGTTTTTTTCAATTTAAACTAAGAGCTTCTCAACCTATTTATTATATCTAATTCATTTTTCAGTACATACCAATGATAATGAAGAAATTGAAGTTAAAATGGCTAAGAAGCATTTAGAAAAATTCGTACAACTTCACAATCATTTCCAAACATCATCTTCTCCAAAAGATATTAAATGGACGAATGATTTCTTCCGTGGTATTCCTGACGAAGAATTTAAAGAATTATGCTTTCAAGCTGATTTTCTTGATTCTGAACGATTTTTGGAAGCTGTTGGGGATTTTGTGGTTGAAAAGTTCAATGAACTTCCAGTTGCTCAAATTCAAGCTTACTTAAATGTAGTTGATGATTTTTCGGTCGAAGAACGTACCACAATTGAAGAACATCCTCTTGAATTCTTTTCTGGAGTTTCTACTCAACTTGATGAAGCTGCTGCTGCTGCCAAAAAAGATGATAAATAAGTAGTATAACCGTGACATTCTTTCTGTTGTTTACATACAGGTTTTGATTTTACCTTGTGGGAATAAATACTTTATTATATATGAAATTTTGGAGGAAAAGGAGGGGCTAAGGGTATATATGACTGGAGCTATTTGATTCTGGTTGTATTATCAATTTTACTAAATGTACTTTTTGTTTATCCCATATATATTGTCATGTCTGTAAGTTAGAGTAAGAATAGTGAATAAATTAAATATGCAAATATTAGTATCTTTTTTTATCATTTTCCTTAAACAACTTTGTTATTGTTGAAGGAATTCAATTGATAGTAAACAAAAAAAGAATATGAAATCAAATGAATGTCAACCAACTGCTGCTGCCGGTGGAAGGCAGATAGCAAGTTTACCAGCAAAATTAAAAGGTACAACAAAAGATTTTCAAAATCCTCGAGGTGCTGGATCAAAGGATTCTCCGAATTGTGTCAACAATAATAATGCTGGCGTAAGTTTTATATTTACTATTACTAAAAAATACATTTTGTTTTTAGAAAGAGTTAGCAACTGCAAAAAAACAAAAGAAAACAAGTAAACGAAAACGCTCAAAGAATTCATCAAATGAAGAGAATGCTTCAGAAGAAGATCCAAAGAATAACAACAATAATAATAATGAAAAGAAGCCGCCACCAACAAAAATGATTTTAACTTTGGAGCCTTTGGATGAAGTGAGTTCAACAACAAATAAATATGTTGTTAGAAGGAAACTTGGTGAAGGTTTGTCTTAAACTTTATATATTCTAAACTTAGAAATTTTGTAGGAGGTTTTGGAGCTGTTTATCAAGTGAAAGCAAAAATAAAACCAAAGAATTGTACAACAAAAATTTTTGCATTAAAAACTGAAGCTCGTGGCCCTAAATCTCCAGGTTGGATATTATTTTTTCTAATAAACATATTTATAGCTTTTTTTAGATCGACTAAAGATTGAAGTTGCAGTTTTAACAGCGCTACTTGGATGCGAAGAAAAATATCGTGAAAGATTTGCAATGATGATTGATCGAGGACAAACAAAAGATTTTGTCTTTATAATTATGCAACTTGTTGGCCCAAGTCTCCAAATTATCCGGGATAATATTCTTCACAAAGAATTTTCTCCTTCAACAACCTTCAAAATTGCTTTAGAATCTTTAGAATCAATAAAGTGTTTACATTCTGAAATTGGTTATATTCATCGAGATATTAAACCAGGAAATTTTACAATTGGACATAATAAAAATTTTACAAAAATAATTTTGATTGACTTTGGAATTGCCAGAAAGATTTTAACCAAGGATAATGTGTTACGGTAGGATTTGGATTTATGAATTTTGTGATTTGGTTTTGTTTTAGATTACCAAGAAAAGAAGTCAAATTTTTGGGTACTGTAAGATATGCTTCAGTGAGTTTTTTAAAAATTTGGAATTGTATGTTTTCCTACAGTATACATTTTAGAGACGTTGTCATCGAAATGAAGAACAAGGCCGACAAGGTGATATTGAATCATGGTTTTATATGATATGTGATTGTTATAATCAGGTAATTCACAATTTGATATACTTTTATGACATCAAAATTTTTTCAGGCAGTATTACCATGGAGACGTGTCCGAGAGAAGGATTTGGTATTTGCATTAAAGAATGATTTACGAGAAAATGATGGAAATCATAAATGTTTTTCCGAACAGCTACCAAAAGAATTTCGTGATATTATGTTATATGTTGATAAACTTGGATATGAAGATATACCGGATTATGAAAAAGTTAAGTCATTTATTGAACAATCCGCAAAAGGAATCAATGCTGATTTGTCACAGAAATATGATTGGGAAGTATATGGTCCCCCGCCGGCACAAGATACCGATGATGAAAATTAAAAATATGTCTGTAAATTTTAATTTGTATATTTTGGAAATAATAAATTTTGTTTATTAATTGTCGACCATGGCTGATTATTGTATTTTTGTTTACAAGAAAAACTTTGATGTTTCGATTTCGGTCAGAAAAAAGAATGTTTTTGGCATACCGTAATCCAAATGAAAATGAGAATAGAGCTTTGGCAAAATGTCCTTGAAGAAAAACTTGTATAAAATATATTTCAACGTTTTTGAAATTTTTTTTATTAATTCAACATTTAACAACATTAATAATTATGGTACAACCAAAACCGAATACAATAAAAATTTCTGATTATCCAGTACGAAAAATTCTTCGATGTTTAATGTTTAAGAATGGAGATGTTGAATATCCTGTTGAAGAATGTATCAGTTTTGTTGCTGACGTCGTATTTTCACATATTCAAACGTAAAGATTCTTTTTCTATTATTTAATTTTACCAGTTATATGTTTTTCAGAATTGTTCAGAAAACTATTGATGCTGCACATAAACGAAATAGTGAGATCCCAGATATTGGAGATGTAATTATTCAATTTCGAAATAATCCAAAACTTCTTAAAAGGCTATATGAATATGTTTCACTTGTAAATGCATCATATCGAATGGGAAAAGTTTATAATGTTGAAACAAATTCTGTAAATGATGACAATGATGATCTTAATGGAGATAATGAACCGGTGATAAGCACTTCAGCAATGTATGTTTTTGTTTTCTATCATAGTTAAATTTCGACTTTTTTTAGTGCTGAAAAAGTATTAAATGCTATCAAAAAGTTTGATCCCGATAATAAATTGATTGATTTTGTGACATCAAATGTAGAAGATTCTTCTAAGATTGAAAGATCAAAAAGAATTGCAGCTCGAACTTCTTCAATGTCAACAGAAAAATATCAAAGATTTGCAGAATCTTGTTCATATTCTTTTCTTCTCGTTGGTGGTAGAAGGTAAATGGTTTGATTTTGTAATATCAATGTTTCTACTTTACAAAAACTTTACAGGTCTGAAACATTCGATGCAGGCTTCCGTTATTACATCAAAGCCCCTGAAGAATTTACCCACGACATGCTGATTCTATTAAATTTTTGTGCCTTGGAAATGATGACGGTTTTAGTTGAATCTGCTTTCGTACATTTACTGAAACAATCGCATGGAATTTCAAAAGATTTGAATCGATTGGGTCCAATTCAATTGGAACATTACAAAGAAGCTTCGAAGCGAATTCCAACAAAAAAGACTTAAATCTCTCTGGCATACTAAAAACGGGTTTTGTAATTGTTACTTTTGTGCATATTCTTCTTGTAAATAAATTTATCTATTTTTACGATTTAAACGTTTGCCATGCAAAACTAACACTGATTTGCTTATGCGTAAACTTATGTCGTCATAATGTTGATGTTAAAACTTCTCTAATATTGTTATTACATAACAGTTTTTTTTATATTAGATAATTTAGTTTTAAAAATAGATTTCGTGAAAATAAACTTAAAAAGGCTACATTTTAAAAAGGAGCGTGTAGAACACAGTGTTGTGCTTTTTTATTTTAGTCGCCTCCGACTCCGCCTCCGGAGGCGCAAAGCGGCATTCTCACCTTTGATCTTTTGCAAAACTCACCTCCGGAGGCGGAGACGCAACAACACTGGTAGAACATGTAAACGAATAAGATTGTTTTAAAATTCTTTTTGTTCAAAATGCCATTTTCAACCGTAATATTACAAAAAGTGTGAAACTGTAACGGCAAAAGAGTAGATACAAAAACTGTCATCACAGCCATTTACCTATATTCACAAATAGGTACAAATACAGTATCTTTAGGACTGGATAATATCATTTGTGATTTATTTCAGAAGCTGCATTGTTCTATATTTTTAAGTTTTTTAAGGGATTTTGTCATGCATTTCCTTTTTAGAGTTCAGCATACTTGAGCTTTACATTGCCGTATTGCTGAATGATGCGCATTTTTTTGAAAGTTCTTTGTTTGTGTATACTGTATTTGTGATTGTTATTTTTGTTCTCCTTGTTCTTTTTAGTATTTTTGTCCCTTTCTTGAGATTTTATATTTTATCACATCTAAATACCTAGTTAAAAATAAAATATATGAGGTTACTGTTTTTTTAAAATTTGAATATTTAAGAAATTGATGGAGCTGTTGAAGGCGCATCAACGTTAACTTTCGGGATCGTAATAATTGGGCATTGACCATGTTTATTTTCGAGGCCTTCTCTTTCTGCAGCTTCAAGGGCGGCTTTGTGTTCATTGATTCTTCGAATGGAGTCAAGTCGATGAGGTCCTAATCGAAGGTTATGTCTTGAACCAAACCTTAAACAAAACATTTCTATCTTTTAGAAAAGGAAAGAAAAATAAGCATTCTTTTTTTTCAAAATTGCCACTTTTCTTTTTTAGCGCATTTTTTTCATGAAAGAAAAAAGTTGCTATAATTTGGGCAATCTTTTTTTCTTTGCTTCAAAATTCTTTTTTGAAGAATTTTTTTTCAAAGCGGCACTTTGAAAGGCTTTAATTTTAGGGAAAAAAGAATTTCATTTTTCTTAAGTGTTTTACTTTTTTCCGAAAAATAATAATAAAAAGGTTGTTTCAAAGCGAACACAAAAAAAGTGTTACAGTTATTAGTTACCGTAATTATTTTTACTAATAGATAAGGTATTTAAAAAGGATTACTGTATCCTATGTTTCCAAAAGATCCTAAAAGCTTACCTTTCAAAAACCGTCAGTTCATCATGTTTTGAAACCAGCAAAAAGTTCAACAAGAAAAAGCTGAGAATCAAAAGCACCAGTGCAAAGATTAGCGCCACCGCAAGGGGACCCAAATAATCGTAATAATAGAATGTCTGCTTTGGCATTTTTTTCTGTTTTATTTGGTGCTGAAAATAACTAAAAAAAATTTTTCAAAATCAGATTAACAAAGATAAAGAAAATCTTTCTCAGATGCTCCTTCAGAAGCGGCAGCAGCAGACACGCTTTTGAAAAAATAAAAACAATGAAAGTCCATTAATTATTTTTTTCTTTTAAAATTTAAAACAAACACAAACACATAAAATTTGTTACAAAAAAGAGTAATTTTATTTTTTTGCCTAAAAAAGTCGTCTGCCTTCGAAGAAGCTTCTTTGTTTTTAAAAAAATATTATATTTCTTTTGTTTCAGTTAAAATTTTTAGCTTTAACAAATTACTTTTGGCGCCGAAAACAGACAAATACGTTTTGCAAAAAATGGCATTCAAAGGTATTCAGTCATTCAAATGAGGAAGAAGAATAAAAAATAATAAAGGTTACACGGAAATACATATTGCTTCAAAAGCTTAAAAACCAATTTGATGCCATTTTTATACACACGCAAATGCCAAAAACTAAAAGTCAATATAAAACGGTTGGCAAAAATATGTTTTTATTTAGTCAACTATTTTTAAGATATAATTGCGCCAAAAAACTTGTAGTTACAACTTTTTGGATTACGGTAACTATAATCAAAAGATGTTTTTGTTAAGTAGAAAGTACAGTAATGACCTTTCACGAAAATTACTCGACATTTTTTTATAAAAAGCAGCAGCTTTTTTTAATATTAATAAATCTTAAATAAAAAATGGCGCATTCTTTTTTTCAGAAAATACAAAGTTGTTATAAACACACAAATTTTCACATTTAATGGCACATTATTTAATAATACACTTAAAAAAAGCTATAAATAAAACGAGGTTGCTATGCGCAAAAACAGAAAACCATATTATCAAATTTCCTTATTTTTCATTTTAAAGAAAATAATTATGAGTAACAATTTATAGGAAATAAAAAAATATGGCTGTCACAGGGATTAAAAACAAAAACAAATCCAATTTAAAAAGTACAGTATGACTAACATATAAGCTTGTTTTCAATTAAAGGTTATTTTAATTAAAACTATAAAAAACAAATAAGATTTATTTAAAAAAACATGGAATCTTTTTCAAAAAAATGCCAGCAAAAAAGTAAAAATAAAAGAGTAGTAGTAGTCTCGCAAAACAAAAGCAGAACCGAAAAATAACAGTGTTTTTTCTTCTTCGGCAACGGCTGCTTCTTCCAGAAAGAAAGAAAGAAAAAGCTTATTCATCCATAGTCAAATAAATATAAGCACTTTTTGCATACATATTTTCTATGCTTTTATTTTTTTTTCTGTCTTCTTCTATTTTTATGCCGACCTTGTGTTAAAGCTTTTAAAATAACAGACAAATTCGGTTGAAAGAAAGTAAAAAGAAGAATGCCATAGGCGGTCTCTTTCTTGCTTCTTCTTCGTCTTCTTTTTTGGCATTCAAGCTTTTGAAATGCTGCTGCTTTTACTCAACAGACAAAAAAAACAGAACATTACGGGGCTTTTCTTTTTTGTTTGTTTCTTGGTTGTTCTTTAAAAGATCTTATGACGTAACTTTCTTTTAGTTAAGATTGCTGCCACAAAACTGCAGGAATTTAAAGAGAAATTTTAAAAAGGGATTAGACATTTTAAAAAAACCAAGCATTAACAATCGACAGAAATTTGTTAAACTTATTACATGATCCACAATACGGTATAGTATCTACATGCCCAATGGCAAGATACTGTAGCACCTTCATTACCGTGTTAAGCACAAACATGCCAATACCGTAATCTCAACTTCAAAGAATTTTTTTACCAAAGTTGTAATTAAATATCAAATTACAAAAATTTGAAATTATTTATTTACAAAAATAAAAAAAACAAAAAAACGAATCACTTTTTTTTTCATTTGAAGCCCGATAAACCGAGAAAAAATATGAGACCAACGAAAATATTTGTTATGGTCAATTTTTAAAAAATTTTGACCAACAATAATAGTAACGAAATATAAAAAAATTATTAATAACCAAAACAAATAGAAAAAAACTATTTTTAAAACATCAAAGACATAATCAAAAGACATTAGAAAGAAATACCGCGCATTTGCAACAAATAGGGAGAGAAAAAGAGAAAGATTTTTAAAGAAAGAAAAACAAATTAAAAACAAAAGAATAATGATAAAAGAATTTTGAGGAGTTTTTGGTTTAGGATTTTTTGAACTAAAAAAGATAAAGAAAAAAATAGATGGGATTATCGAAGATCGTGATAGATTAATGAATCAAAAGCATTCGACGAAGAGCCAAAACCATTTGAAGCATTGATAAAAACATGCGAAGGATCATCATCCACAAATCTTGAAGGAATACCAGATACATCACCATTATCATTATCACCGTGATAGCCTTCAGATAATAAAAATTGTTCAACATCGGCCCAATTGTGCCCAAGATCAAGATTATCCTTATCATCATCTAAAATACAGATATTAATTAAGATTTAAAAAATAAAAGAAAAAACATACCAAGAAGACCATCTTCACCATCACATTCCATAGGTTCATCTTCACCAACTTGTGCCAAAACCTCATTCAAAGCTTCACTGTTTATTCCTAAATCTTTTGCAACAGAAGCAAGAGAGACATCACCATCTAAAATAAGAATAATTACCGTAATCCAATTAATTCAAATATAATATAAAAGCTTACCATCAATGTCATGATTCCTATCATATTGATGAGGATCATAAAACATAACAGATGAAGACGGTTCATCAAAGCAATGTTGTTGTTGTTGCTGTTGAAGTGGTATTGATGCAATTGGTTGTTGAAGTTGATGATGTGGATGACTTCTAACCTCTGGATGAAATGATGTTGCATAAGCATTAACAGAGGTTCTCAGACTTGTGGCTGAACTCAAAACAGTTGCAGAATTATCATAATGTGTAACATTTGCTGGAGCAGGTGGATACTGTGTAATAACATATCGAGTAGATGATGGACGACTTGGTGGAAATTGAAAATGTTGTTCTTGTTGAATAATTGGATGTTGTTGCTGCTGTTTTTGTTGTAGTTGCAGTTCCCGACGTCGTGTTTCTCGTTGATCATAATGATTTCGACAAAGTCCATCTGTAATTACAGCTTCTGATGGCAAAACTGGACGACTACATCCTTCATGGCTACAGTAATCAAATAGCTTTTGATCAATATTGAATAAAATATGATCAGAACAATGATTGGCACGCGGAAGGCATGGTTTTGTGCATCGAATTGCGCGTCGCATATTCCCTGCAGAATCAGAAGATGATTGCATATGATAACATCGACGTTCACGAAATGGTTTATTTTCAGGACGATTTAAACCCCGACGATGATGATCCCGAGTTCTTAAAGCTGCACCCGCAGAATTTGGAAATAACTTTGCTGCATTCATCAATGGAGCAGTAATAATGGCATTTTTGATTAATTTCGACTTCTCCAATTTCAAAACTTTCTTTTGCAGATACACTTCAACTGCAGTATTTCTTGGCCCACCATTATTATTGGCAGGCCACCATCTTGGACCAACTTCAAGGCAATCATCCTCACTTGAAACATCATCATCTGAAGGCTCCAAACCAAGTGGGAATAAATCAGTTTTATCAAAATCATGATTTTCCAAAACTTTTGCCATTTCATCAACAGGTGGAATTTTTCGAAATGATCCGCCAATTCTCATTCTTTGCCGCTTTTGTCGTAAACAAATCATTTTATCTTTTCTTGGCGCAAGATGTTTACGATTTCCGTAATCCTTTTGCATTTTTGTTTCTTCGTCTTCTGAATCAGTTTCAACATTTTCAGGCTTTAAATATTTTGGTGGTCGTTCAAATGACAAAAATGGATAGGGGGCACGATTTCCAATAATTGCAATTTCAGGATTTATCATTGTAGGTTGTTGAATAATTGGCATTTGAGGCTCCATTTCTGGTTGTCCAGGAATAATTGCGGTTGTACCATTTTCAGTTGTTATTATTCTTGTTCCAGGTGGTAATATTTGTGTTTGTCCATTTGGATAAGTAACTATCGTTCGAATATTCGATGGTGGAATTGAATTCGAAGTTGAAACAGAACGAGATTGTGCCCGACTTGGAGGCAGTGGTGGAGGTGGCATTTCAATTCCAGATTGATCAATAAATTGTGGAGCTTGAATAAATGTTCCATCAGGTTGTTGAATCAGAATATCATTATATGGAGCACCATTTATAATTTGAGCAGGTTGGAAGTTTGGAGTATGAAAAGGTTGGGGTTGTTGCACGATGAATTGAGGTTGGGGAGTCATTTGATGGTTTGAATGATCAAAGGGTGTTGAAGGAGTTGCTGACGAATTTAATCTTGCAGATAATTGTGGATGTTGTTTTGCTATTTGATTTTGTTGTGGAACTACTGAACCAGCTGAAGATGGTGTAGGAGGAGGAAAAGGTGGATGTTCAAATGTCTGAAAAATATTTTAAGTTACAGTAATAATTTAATAAAGGAATATTACCTTTTGGGGTGTTGAATCCATAGAATGAAACCTTTGAGATTGTGATGGAATTGAAGGTCTTCTAAATTCATGTCCAGTCTGATCCATAAATGTTGGAGGAGCTGAACCCGGTGGTGTTTGAGCTGGAAATCCTCCAGTAGAAGATGGAGTTTGTGGGGTATCAACACCACCAGTTTGAATAAAAGTTGCTTGTAAAGTTCCATTTGGGCCTTGTATCAAATTATAACTTCCAGGGGGCTGTGGAGTACCATATTCATCAACAAGTATTTGTTCACCATTTTGTTTTTGTATCAGCTGATATGTATGAGATTGTGGGACAACAGATTGTGACATTTCACTATTTGGTGTGTAAGAAAGTGGATGTTGAGAATCTGGTGTGAAATATGACGTTGAAGGATTCTGATGTTCAAAAGATTGCTGAGAAAATTCATTACCATTTTGAGATTGTTGGGAAGACCATTGTTGCTCTTGTGAATGTTCAAAGCCGTTATTATTACTAAATGATGGTTCAAAAGGTGAATTTTGTTCATCAGCAAAAGAATGCATTGAAATCTCTTCGATAATTTGTGATTGATTTGCTACACTTGGTTCTGTAAACGATTCACTTCCATCAATTGAAATTGTACTTGCGTCATCATTATTCAAAGCTTTCTTCTTCTTTTTAGGTTCACGAAGTCCTTTCATTATCAAATGGGTTGTGCAGTAAATTTCAGCTTGATCTCGTGCAATCGCATTTGTGCATTGTACTGGTTCTTCCTTCTTAGATTTTGCACGTCGATAATTTTGACATCTAAAAATTCAAAGATTACAGTATAATTTAGTCTATAAAAAAATGATTTTAGTAAATCATTGTTATTTTAGGTATCACAAAACTAAGCTTACCGCTTGTACGGAGCTGTTGGATCCGAAAGGATATGCCGGATACAATATTGAAATTGTAATATTGCTCGTTGTTTACACTAAATACATAAAATTATAACAGAAGTTCAAATGTTTACAAATTATTACCTTTCCCTTTTCGCGATCTTCAAATGCACAAAAAACTGATGGAGTTGCACGTTCTCTTCTCCTTCGTGGAGCTTTTGGCTTTGGTGGTTCAGCTGTTGCTGATGCTATTGTTTCTGCTTGTGATGAAGGAGTTGCTAACGGTGTTGAAGAATCAGCAACATTTGTATCAATTGGTTCAAGCGGTGGCAAATCTGCAGCTTTAATTTCATTTTCTTCTGCTAACGTTGTTGAAGTACTTGCTTCAGGTTGTTGAGGTTCTTCTAATTGAACTAAAAAGTAGTTTAATATTGTTATATGCTTTTAATAGTAAAAGTAATAAAAAGAACGTACCCATTTTAACATGCTGTCTTCGAATTCTTTTATTTGGAGGTTGCGAAGAAGAAGACGACGAAGAAGAAGAATTCGAAAGATTTGCGCGCTGTAAATTTTCTGTTCGTCGTTTTGCCAATTCTCTAAAATTTATAATTTTTAAAAAAAGGCGGACCTTCATAAATTTTTTATCGTGTTTTTTTGATTTTTACGTGTTTTTTAAAAAAAATAATGTGAATTTAAATTTAAATTTTATAAATATTATTTATGATCAACACACTGACCTTTCTCGAAGTGCCACCCTTTCTATTGTTGCATGAATATTGTTCGAGCTCGTTGTGGTTTCTGAAGCTGAATTTGAAGAAGGGGGAGAAGTTGAAATAATTTCAGCTTCTTTTTCATTTAATACATTTACAGACGGAGGAGATTTTGTATCATTTTCAACGACTTGAATATCGTCGTTATTTTCACCGGGATTAGTTATATTATTATTTGTATGAGAATCTGAGATTTGAACATTTAAATTATTTTCTGGGATTTCAGCTTCTTCAGAACTTGATGCTGGTGTTGGTATTTTTTGTGTTGTTGGGGAAGGAGATGATTGATTTTGTACTGAATCAGTAGGGGCTTCTAAAGTTTGAAGTTCTTTTTCCACTTGAGGAGAAGCAGTTAAGGATTCGGCTTTTGTTTTATTGTTCTCTTCAACTGTAGAAGGTTCAGCAGGAGATGCTTGGGGGGATGGTGTTACAGGTTTTACTTCCACTACTGGACTCAAAGTTAATGGAACTGGTTCAACCTTTTCTTCTTCAATGTTGTCCTCGGCAGAATTGTCAGCATCGACGACTTCTTCTGTTGGATCTTTATCGTCAACATTGTCTATTTTAGATATTACTGGATCTGTAATGTTTTCTTCTGTGGATTCATTTAGATTTTCATCGTTTTGTGTTTCTGTTACAGATTCATCTATTACAGTATCATTTTCAACAATAACAACTTTCTCCTCTCCATTTTTCACAGATGATGAATCCAGTTCATCAACTTTTTGAGATTCAAGCTCTTCAATATTTTGCACTTCATCCGATGTTTTTTCAACATCATAAATACCCGTATTATCCGCAATTGGCTGCCCTGATTCTTTTTCTTCATGAGATTTTGGTGAAGCTTCTGCAATTCCATTTTCTTTCGGTGACAATGGAGCTGCTAAAATTTCAGAAGTTTCTGTTTCCAAACATTTTTCTTTTGTTGTTGGAGATACAATGTTTGGTGAAAATGAATCCCTGATTTGTGTTTTTAAAGTGCCATTTTGATGAAAACCCATATTTGGTAAATGAATGTCATTTGAATGTCCGTCTAGCTCCGGAGACCCTGAGGAAGAAGAAGCTGCTACCTCAGATGGAATTGGTAGCTTCGTTATGTATTCTCCATCTGATGACGATGTTGTTGGAGTGCCAACCCCACTTCTCCCAGGACTTATAATATCTCCAGATTTATCGTACTCCAGCTGCATACTCATATCAGAATAGCTGGCATTTGAAGGCAGCACTATACTATATGCTATAAAATCAATAGTAATTATTTAAGATGTTTATCCTTAAGGGATTTATTACTACCTTGATTAGATTCTTTATGAAGATCAAGATCAAAGCAATGTTGCTCAGGATCAAATGGGGTTGAGGGCTTGAACAATGGTGTTGCAGTTGCTGCCGGTGAACAACCTCGCGAATTCATTTGACTAATTTAATAACGATTTTTTTTATCTTGGCGTAACAACGCACGTTTTCGCAATCATTTCCAATTTGATACACTCAATTGTTGCAGATAACAATTTTGAATATTACCCACGCAATAACAGCTTACGTGTCACAGATATTATTACTTGAGGGAAAATTGCTATAAAAAGAACATATTTTTATTGATGTAAAAATCGAAAAAAAAGAAATAAAAATGTTAAGAAAACGGATTAAAAGGCGCCGGCTTTTATGTATTTTGCCAACAGGGAAAAATCGAAAAAGAATAAATAAAAAAAGCCGAAAATTTATTTGACGGAAAGAAAATGTGCATCAGAGAAACAAAAATGCAAAGCTGTTTTTTAAAAGGTTTTTTTTTCTTTTAAGAATGATCAATAAAAAATATTTTTTTTAAAAAGCATTAAAATAAAAATTTGGAATCTTTCCAACAGCTGTACATTTTTCACAATTAACGCCAAAGGCAAAAATACATAGCAGAGCGCTCTCACATTTCCTCTCGAGAATATCGATTGGTTTTTTTAATGCCAGAGGCTTATAAAATTGTAGAAAAAATTCTAGGGAGAAGGATAAGAAGATAAAAAATAGGATCAATAACACAAAAAAAGACCGCTAATACTACAGAAAAATTAATAAAAATGTATTTTTTGAAAAAAAACAGAAGATTTGTAACTAAAATTTAACTTCTGAATATTCTTTTTTGTGTGTCATGTGCGGGTCGATGAAATGAAAGAGAAGAAAAAAACTCTTGGCGAATTATGGTACGGTAGCGCGCGCGCTTTTTAAAATTGCTCGAATTCTGCTTGTGAAATATAAAAATATTTAATTAATTTATTAATGAAAAAAATATTATTTTAAAAATAAAAATTAATAAATACAATTCAAAGAAAAGAGAAAATTGTTTTTAAGGTTTTTTTTTAAATTTTACACGCAAGTTCCCTGAGAAAATGAAGTGCATTCTAAAGTTCAAAACTATGTTCCCACAACGAAAAAAAATAATTCAAACGGATAAAAAATTGTTTCAGAAGCGGCAAAAAAGTGCCATTTTTGGAATAGTCTCAATTAATGGAAGACCAACAAATTCCACAATCAAAATTTGCTGTTTCTACAGTTGAAGAAGAACCTCTAGAATACGTTCCAAAATTTATATCCGCTGAAGAAGTCGTCGTAGAAGAATATCTTCCAGGACCATCCTCATCTTCTCTTGCTCCTCCTAAAGATACTCTTGCTGAAGAAGATTACTTTGCAAATCAAATTCTTTCTTTGGTTCCTTTAGCAAAAGATGACCCTGAAACTATCATGATGGCGGATAAAGTCTTTGATTTTATTAGTTTTTCAACAGAAGAATTTGCTTGCTTTGAAACTGATTGTGAGTATTCTATCATCCCTAATTTATATTATTTTATTCCAGGTTATAGTTTAATTTCAAGACATTTTCGAATCTTTGGTTGCAGAGATCCTTGTGTTGCAGTTGCTATATCTCGGGATTCTAAAAATCCATTTGCTCCAGTGATTTATACTCCTGAACAAGTTGGATTACTACAAGATATTGGTTGGTGTTGTCTTGTGTTTTATTAAATTTGATTTGTTATTTTAGGACATGCTCGTATCCTTCGATGTACAACTGAAGAATATTTGGATTCTATTCATTATGAAATTAGAGGTGATGATGGATTTAGGGAAATCGTAAGATCTTGTATAGTAGAAATAATGTTTAACTTGAAACATATATTTAGAACGAAAGAGACTTAAAAAGAGCTCGAAGTGCAGCAATTGGAAGAAAGCGAAAAGAGATTATGAAGAATTATGCGGATGTTCCAAAAGCAAAACGACCTAAAATCTCTGATGATCAGATTGAAATTACCGATGAAGAAATTATTCAAACATGTACGGAACTTCTGGATGAAAGAGGAAAAAGACCTTTTACACCACTTGGTAAACTTCATATGTTTAATTACATGATTCATAATTAAAGTTTTTTTAGTTAGCTTATCAGATTCTTTTATTCTTCAAGGTTCATCATGTTTCCCAAAAACTGAAGCATTTCGTCGAAAGAATATCGTATTTAAAAATCTTTGGCAACGAGGATATTATTTATCGTGTGGTTTTAAATTTGCTTGTGATTATCTCGTTTATGAAGGACAACCTGGAAAAGTGCATAGCTCGTATATTTGTCATGTGAAATCTGTGAAAGATGATATCTCATTTAGTTGGATGCAACTGCATGGAAGAATTGCAAGATCAGTGAAAAAAGAAATTTTGATTGCATTTGTTGACGATTTTGGCGAAGCATATTATCAGAAGCAATCTTACTGGAATGAATCGTCAATGGGAAGAGGAGCTCCGAAGAAATATAAACCATTTGGTCGGGAAGGAAATAATCAAGACACTCGGGAAGAAATTAATAATGAAGAAGTTATTGATAAAAATTTAAAAGATATTGCAACATGTTGGGAAGATTTTGAAAGTTAATAAAGTTGTTATGTTTTGTTTTTGCGTTTTTTGTGATGCATATTTGTTTGACACAAATTTAAACTATCTTTTTTGTACTTTAACGATTACTTCACATTGTACAATTTTTATAGCACTTTTATTTTTGATCTCTTCATTATGGTAAGTATACTATATAATTTGTCTAACACAATTAAACTTGAAATTTTAGTTATTCTTTTCTTTCTTCAAGTCCCTTGTTGGAAAGCAAGTTATTGTTGAATTTAAAAATGATTTTATGCTTACTGGTACTTTGCATTCTGTTGATCAGTATTTGAATTTGGTAAGTTATTTTTTTAATTAAAATAATTATTATTCAACCAAACCCAGTATATATTATAAGAAAAAATGACAAACTACTATTAAAAGGCAGATATTTTTATTCATATTATTTCAGAAAGTCACCGATATTACCGTACATAATCCAGAAAAGTATCCGTATATGATTTCCGTAAAGAATGCATTTATTCGTGGCTCTGTAATTCGATATGTGCATTTACCTGTTGATGGTGTAGATACGCAATTACTTCAAGATGCAACAAGAAAAGAAATCCTTCAAAATCGTCAACAAAAGAAAGAAGCTGCTCAAGCTTGAAAATAAATAATCCTTTTTATTTTTGATCTATCTTTGCATTATCCTCCTTTTTTTGATTTTTTTACAAAAACAACAATAAAAAATATTACTGAAAAAAAGAACCCGTTTATGTTACGGTACGCGCATCACGAGTAATTGAAGGCACATGAACAGTTATACCAGGTTTATCTTCTTTTGTAAGAATAACTTGACATCCAAGGCGAGATTGATCACTTAATTCCGGTGCAAGATCTAACATATCCAGCTCTTCTTCTTCAGGTGGAGCAAGTCTATCAAAATGTGATTGTTGAAGTATCACATGACATGTACAGCAAGCAAGTGTACCTAAAAATTAGAAATATATTGGGTAGTTCACACCATCACATTTGTTCTAGTTAAGAGAAAGCGATTTTATCTCAACAAAAGCAAACACAAAAAACGGGGAAGGGGGATAACATATAAAAGTACCGTACCTTCACAGGCTCCAAATCCATCAAGAGGGATATCTTTATTGATAACGACATCTAGCAGCGATTCTCCAACTGTACCCTCAACTTCAAAAGTATCTTCAGCAGTTTTAAAAGTGACAAGAAGTTTATCTCTGAAATTAATAAAGCTATGTAAAAGTGTAATAAAAATTTCAAAAATTACAAGTTACGTTTTTCTTCTGCAAATGAGCGTTTAATAAAAATATTTGAAAATAGGATTGGTCGAAATGAAGTATAAAGATTTCTCAATATCATTGTCATACATGTAATAATAAAGAAAATATAAAAAATATATAAAAGTCTGGAATATGAGAGGAAAGATGAAAAGGAAATTATGGCACAATTCTTAAGATCAGTCGACCGAAAAAAAATTAAAAAAGAACGTTCTCGTTTCGCTCTGAGAGAATCTCTAGTTCATTTTTTGCAAAAATGTGTGTCCTTTGAAGGTTGCTGCTGCTTCAATGTTTTATCAGCTGCTGCTGGGTTTTAGAAATTTCTAATTTTATCGTTTTTTTCACATACTTTTTTACCATCGTTTTTTGTATTTTGTTTGCAAATTTATCCAATATATATTTTACCATAATAATTCATTACCATTGCTACACAATTTTATTTGTAGGGTCTCTTCTCTCTCTTCATGATGCCAAAAGAAGAAACCATGATGGATGAAGATGATTACAGCAATGAAGACAAAGAAATTCAAATGCTTATGAATCAAGACTCTCGTGATAATGAACAAGATGAAGCAGAAATTGATATGTCTGTACCAGGTCCATCTGCTGCAAAGAAAGCAAAGATTAAAAGCAGTAACAAAAAGCCATCTCCTGTCGATGAAATAATTACAGTTTCTTCGGATGGTTTTGTTTCAGTTAATAATGCAGCTGCAAATCCATCGAAATCAAAAAAGCGGAAACAACTTCGACATACTATTGATGAATTTAAATCTGCTGGAGCTATGATGGCACAGAAGCAAGAACAAGAACGTCTAAAACGAATTGAACAACAAAGAAATAATGTATGGATTATTTTTATATAATGGAAAAAATATAATTAGTTTTAGACTTCATTACACGACACTTATATGCCAGTTCAAGTCACAGTACCAAATGTTATTAAAGATGAATCTGTAATTATTGATGAACCACTGATTGTAAAATCTGCAAATAATGAAATTGATGTTATTGAGATTAACAGCGACGACGAAGATGATGATGATATGCAAATAATTGGAGTATTTCCGAATCGTAAACCCGAAGTCAAATGTAACTTTTTAAGTTTGTTTTTAGTTTTATTGAAGTTGTCAAGTTTCAGTTAATGGATATCCATATCGTGTTCAACCACCAGTACCATATGGTCATGTTCCTCCTCATCCTGCTTTACAATATAATAATCAGCAATTTCCACCTGCTTACGTTTATCCTCCAAATAATTTACCTGTAAATAATGGCTCTCTTCCTGGCACCTCTGCATATGTTGATTCAAGAACTCGAAATGTGAATAAAGCTCGAGAAGAAGAAGAAATGCGATTAAAGCGTCAAAAAAGGCATAATAAAGATCTCGAATCTGTTGAAGTAGATACTCAAGGACGACTTCTTGTAAATTTTGGTAAACCTGATGGCGATCCAGATGTCTTTGTTGCTTCGCATTTAACAAATATTTTAAAACCTCATCAACTTGGTGGCATTCGATTTATGTAATTTAATTAAAAAATAAAATGATTAGTTTTTATAATTTTTCCAAATTTAGGTATGAAAATGTTATTGAATCTCTTCAAGCTTATGAAGAAAATCCAGGTCTTGGTTGCGTATTAGCTCATTCAATGGTAAAATTATTTAAAATAATCAACTGTTTTAAACTTTTCCTATTTAGGGTCTCGGCAAAACACTTCAAATTATTTCATTTGTTGATATCTTTTTTCGTTCTGTATCAGCAAAATTGAATCAAAGCTTGAATGTCCTTATTATTTGTCCAATTAATGTTATTCAAAATTGGATGACAGAATTCAATCGATGGCTTCCAATTCATGATTCTGAAGGAAATTTAGTTCGAAGTTTTTCTGTATTTTTACTTGGAGATAATGTTAAATCTTTTGATGGTCGGAAAGATTTAATTTGTAAGTTTTTGTTCCATTATTGCTATTCTAGTAATTTGTTATTTTAGTGAGCTGGAGAAAAAGTGGTGGAGTTTTATTAATGGGATACGATATGTATAGATTATTTCTTGCTGACAAGACAAATAAAACGACTGAAAATAAAAAAGTTTTGAAACGTGCAGCACCAGATGATAATGATAAAGTTCAAATTCGTCGAGCACTTTGTGATCCAGGTCCCGATTTAATTATTTGTGATGAAGGTCATAAAATTAAATCTTTGAAGACTTCAGTTTCAAATGCATTGAATCAAGTTCGAACAAAGTACGGTTTTTTGAATTTATTTTTTATTAGTAATTGATTTAATTTTAGACGTCGTATTGTATTAACGGGTTATCCGCTTCAAAATAATTTATTGGAATATTACTGTATGGTAAATTTTGTAAGACCAAATTATTTGGGTTCAAAAAAAGAATTCTTTGCAATGTATGATCGACCAATTCGAAATGGACAATGCTTGGATTCAACACCAAGGGATATAAAAATTGCTCAACAAAAGATTTATCTTTTAACTCAAACTTTACGTGGTTTTGTACAACGAAGATCTGCACATTTATTGAAAAAAATTTTACCTGAAAATCTTGAATATGTTATTATATTACGAAAAACTCCTATCCAGCATTCATTGTATCGGGCATTTGTATTGTATACAAAAGTTGAAATGTATAGTGCAAAAACAAAATATTATAATCCACTTAAAGCTTATTCTATTGGAACAAAAGTTTGTGAATATGGGCTTCTTGAAGGGTACTGTAACGATTGAATTTTTAGATTTGGAATCATCCTGATCTATTGTATGATGCTTACCATAAACAAAGAAATGCCAATGGTAATGGAACTTCTGCAGTTTCAAATGGAAATTTAATTGCAAATGCTGATAGAATGAGAATACTTCAATCAAATACTTTGACAGATTATTTTCAAATTTTTCCAAATACTTCTACAGCTAATTCCGTTCCGCCAAAGTCTGAATCAAAACCTGAAGTAATTGATATTGATGATGCTGATTTAGATGAAATTGGTGGGGAAATTTCTTATGAGTGGTATGTTCTTGTTAATCAAAATATGTAATACATTAGGTAACATTCTTTATTTTAGGGCACAACAATCTCTTGTAAATTATGAACTTCAAAGAGTGGAAAACAGTAATAAATTTGTAATTGCTTTTGAACTCTTGAAACAAACGGTCGCAAAAGGAGAAAAGATGCTATTATTTAGTTCAAGTGTATTGACTTTAAATTTGATAGAAAATGTTTTGTCTTCAGCTGATTTGGATATGAAAGATGAAGCAGGTGTAAAAATTTCATGGCGTCGTGGTCTTTCTTACTGTAAATTTGATGGATCAACACCAGCAACCGAAAGAGAAAAGCTTATTAATCGATTTAATTCATCACCAAAATTACATTTATTTTTGATTAGCACAAGAGCTGGAAGTTTGGGAATTAATCTTGTCTCAGCTAATCGAGTGATAATTATGGATTCTTCATGGAATCCTTGTCATGTAAGGAAAAGATTAAAAAAAAGTTATGGTATTTATTTGAATTATTTTTAGGATGCTCAAGCAATTTGCCGAATTTATCGTTATGGTCAACAAAGGAAAACTTTTGTTTATCGGCTTGTCATGCATAATTCAATGGAAAAAGCAATCTTTTATCGACAGATATCCAAGCATGGTTTACAACGTATGTTGTTTTTGTTTTTCAATTAAGAAATTTAATTTTTCATTTTTAGAAAAAGTCGTTGATGAATTAGAAGTTGAAGCAAAAATAACAAACAAGCAGTTGGAAGATTTACTACAGTATGATGAATCACAAGATGTTTTAATCAAGCATTTGGATCCAAATGAATGGAAAATTGATGATGAAGTTTTAAAAAATGTTGCATGCAGATATTCAACTCTTATTGCTGAAGCACCATTTTTACATGAATCTATGATCCTTGAAGCTGAAGAAAAGCTTAGTGAAGAAGAAAAATATGAAGCTAAATTATTATTGGAAAAAGAACGGCAACAACAACAAAATGGTTATTTTCCTTCTTCGGCACCATCTTCATATGGTGGAAGTATAAATATTTCTAAACGACCAGATTATGATGCAATGGTGAAAGAATATCAACATCAAAGCATGGCATACAAAGGATCATTGTAAGAATTTCTTTTTAATTTAACCCATGAACACCCTAATAATTTTTTAGAAGAGATCTTCAAGGTGGTGTGGAATATTCTGAATTGGGCTTGAATCCTCTTCAATATAAAATATCAAATCCAAATGTTCAACTTCCGATGCAGCAGCAGCCACAACAGCAACCCCTTCAAATACCTCTTCATCATCCATTATATGGTAAAAGTAGTGGATCTCTTTACCGGATGAATAATTCCCCACTTGCAAGAGAATTACCAAGATCTTTTAAATCTATTGCAGTTATTGATGAAGGTAATTTTGTTTTTGAATTTCTTTTTTCACATTTTATAAACGTTTATAAACATGTGTTTTTAGAAATTGAATTACCAACTGCTGATGGAAGAAATGGAAGACTTTTTAAAGGTGAACAAGTGAAGGTGATACGAATGTCAGACAGAACATATTTAAAAAGAACAACTGGTGGTAATGATATTTATGATGCAACCAATTCAAAATATAATCATCGCAATGTTGATAATAGTGTTATTGAACTCGATTAATTTATTATGATCTCTCTATTTTTACAGTTTTGTAGTTTAATAAAAAAAGTTCTTGTTATTTATTTATTATGATTTCATTTTTCGCATTTTGCATAAATAATATTCATTCCTATTCTTTTATTTAGTTTGCAGATTTGCTAGTTATTACTGTAAGGATTAATAAATTTGGAAATAAATAATACCTGAAAATCTACAATTTTCTTACTTGTCCGTTGAACATCTGATACAGAATACAAAATTTATAAAAATGGTACATTCAAATAAGTTTGGACAAAAGTAGTTTTTTAGTTTTTTTAATAGTTTACTGTATTTCTCTGACGGAATCACAAAACGGTTCGCTTAACTTCGAAATTTCGCCAACGACAGAGTTCACATCTTCAGATGCATAAAGATTCGAATAAAAAAGACAAATCAGCTGGTTCGACTAAAAGTTATCAATGGTACAATATTACTTTAAACTGTTTGACATGCAATTTAAATCATCCCAAAATTACGTAAAACCCAGTTTTTTTTCTTAGCTGGAATATTTCTTTGGTTCAAAAACGGGCAATAGCAATCAACATTACAAAAAGCTGTTAAATGCTTTAGATTCTTAATTATATTTCACTTTTTTTCTATGATATTTTGTTATAGTCATTCCCTAAATAAGCAAGAATTTTCGCAGCTTCAGCATATGTCCTGAGTAATTGGTTCAGGTTAATCAGGAAAACTTTTAAAATTCGAATAAGCTTTGAACTTTCTTTTGTATAAATTGTATATCTTTCAGCTAATTATTTAATATTAATCACTTATATCGTCTTTAATGCTTAAAATATTATAAAGTGAATATTACAAATATAAAAAAAACCTTTTAAGTTTGTTATATTCCATTTTCATTTTTTTACCTTCTTTGAAATCTGATTTTAGCGATATATATTAAGTATTATGCTTGAAGATATAGAAAGTTCTTTGTTTTTTATAAAATTTCTGAAAAAGCTAATAACAATTATTGAAAATATATACTGCGAAAATTCCTTTTTCTGTGATATCATCTTAATTTCTTACCTGATTACCGTAGCTTACAAATTTCCTAATCAACTATGTTAACTACCGAAAACCCTTTTATGTTAAACATTTTTTTAATGAACAACAATGTTTTAGGTAATGCCCTCACCTCCACCAAAGAAGCGTCAAAGAATTGCAATGCGTCGTTATTTATTTGTTTTTAATCAAGTTCATGAAAATTTTCGTCTTGCTGAATTCAGAGCTGTCTGTGATCTCTTTCAAATTCCCTTTGATGAAAAACAATTTTCCACAAATGTAAGTATTTATTTATTGCATTTTTATTCAATACATTAGTAGTAGAAAGAAAGAGAGAGATATCAAAAATGAAGAATTCTTTGAAGATCATGATGATGGTAGAGTATCTCATTGTGCTTTAAGTGTTGTTGAAACATAATTTCCACCAGGAGTTTTAACCATTTGAATGTTAGGATGTTCATCAAGAGTTAAATTATCATATTCTCCATCATCTTCAGCCTAAAAATATAAGATATTATAAAGAAGATTGAATAAGAATAACACCAAACCGAAGGACCATGAGTTTTTACTCCAGGAGTTTTTGCAGGCATCATCTTCTTTTCCATCTTTTCACCAGAGGTTGTTACTGTTGTAGTTTTAAGATTTGTTGAAAGTGCTTCAGATTGAAGTGGAGTTTGTTGCTGCTGGGGTTTTGTTGGAGTTTTTTCAGTTCCTTTCGTTTTTGATTTTTCAATCAAAACTTTTGATTTACTTTTTCCTGCAGCAGCAGCTTCTTTTTCCTTTGATGGAGATTTGTTTGAGCATTTAAATAAAACGAAAGTTGAAAGAACAGCAGACGTAAAAATTGAAGATATGAAAAATAACATGAGATCCATCCTGTTTTTTTTAATCAAAAGAAAATTGTCAAGAATGAAAAACTGAAATTATTTCCGTGTGATTTTTTTTAATGAATAATAACAATAATTCTTTTTCAGGCACATTTGCATATTTTTGAATACGAGAATGAGAAAGAAGTGAAACAAATTTTAAGCAGAGCTACACTTCTCAGAGCTGTCTATGAACTATTTTTTGTTGCTTCAGATTTGGATGAATTGGAAGCTCAAATGCGTGAAAATTCTGAAGTTTTTGAGGTTTGTTTTTTTAAAGACTTTATCCGGGATTTTGTTAACACAAAACAAATTCTTTGACGTTTTTTCTTTGATAAACGATTTAACCTGATCCCTGAAAGTGTCCTGAAATTAAAAGTGCTAAAAGAGGCATGTAACTGTTTAAAAAATAAATTCAGGGATAATGTTTAGCACAATTAAGTATCAAGATTTGTCCAATTAAAAACATCAATACATATCGAAAGGATTGTTATTGCAATTCCTTTGATCTTTACGTCTATTTCGACACTCCTCACTTTTCTGTTTTCCTGAACAAAACCTTAAGGCATATTATTTCATTGTTAAATAAGTACTAAATTTTAGCCGTACAATAATGAAAATGATACCTGGAAATTTCTTGTTCGACCACAAGGGAAAAAACCTGGCATTGAAAGAATAACAGAGCTTCGAGAGGTTGGTTCTTCTTTGAAATTTTCTTATATTACCGTAATCTTTCTTTTTTTTCAGCGTTTTACACCTCTTTTAAAAAATTATAAAGCTCCTGTGGATTTAGTAAATGCAAAACAAGAATTTACTCTGATTGAAGATTTTCTTACTGTACCAGAATCAGAGAGAAAAATTTATTTTGGTCGAAAAGTTGGTGATGGACAAATTGTGTTAAAAAGTCGATACAATTTGAGAGACAGAAAATACATTGGAAATTCAACAATGGATCCTGAACTTGCTTTTATTCAAGCAAATTTAATTCATGCTCAACCACATTCTATAATTCTTGATCCTTTTGTTGGAACAGGTAATGCATATTTTTAAAATTTAAAATCAGTTTATTTATGCTTTTACAATTACTACACTACTACAATATACAAAAAAGGAATCAAAATTAAGCCAAATTTATTGTAGAAAATTATTTTTTGAAGATATCTTGATTAAGACCAGCAAGAGTTTGATACTAAAAAGGGAAAGTTAGAGGATGATGTAACAGAAAAAATGGCTCTTACTTGAGGATCTTTTGCATCAGCTTTTGCGAATTCTTTTGGAGGCTTGAAATTCTTCTTTGGAGGTGGACCACCTTTCTTTTCAGCGAAAAGTTCATCATTATTAAGACCAGCAAGTGTTTGATACTGAAAAAAGTCAAACATTTAATAAATATTACTGTATCCTAAAACTCCAACCTGTGGATCTTTTGCATCAGCTTTTGCAAATTCTTTGGGAGGCTTGAAATTCTTCTTAGGAGGTGCACCACCTTTCTTATCACCAAAGAGTTCATCAGCATTAAGACCGGCAAGAGTTTGATACTGTGGATCTTTGGCATCTGCCTTTTCACCCATCTTTTCAGGAGCCTTGATTTTGACATCATTTTCTTTATTGCAACCAAAGATATCATTATTTAATCCCATAAGAGTTTGATACTGCAAAACAATGTAAATAATGGATGTTATGATTCCCAAAAAACTTACTTGTGGATCTTTTGCATCAGCTTTTCCAAGCTTTTCAGGCATCTTAAAATCTGCTGCAGGTTTTGGAGGTGTTGGAGCAGCAGGAGCTGGTGCACCAGATTCATCCGGTTTTGTTCCTTCTTTTGATGGTGGTTCTTCAGCAGTTTCTCCGACCATTTTAGGTTGAGCATCTCCAGCATCTTCAGGTGGGCCACCTTTTTGTCCAGCAGCAGCAGAAGCAGCTTTTAGATCAACAGCAGGTGGCAATTTTCGATCATTTCGGGTCATTCGCTTTGATTTTCCCTAAAAAAGTTACAAGTTATAACTTTTTTATGTTTTTGAAAAAAAACGAAACAGACTTCATTTGCAAGTAAACGATTTAATTCAAGACGCTTCTCTTCATCATTATCATCCAAATCAAAGTTAGCCAAATTTGAAAGATGAAGCATAACAGCATAATTAAATCCACGTTTATCCAAAGCTTCAACACATGCACATAATTTATTATGACTTGATTCCATACTTCTTGAAATCTGCAAAAGAATAGATTAAACTTGTACAACATAAACGCGGGTAATAAAATCCCTTACTTTTAGTATTTTTCTAAATCCAAACGATACAAGAGTAAGACAAAGTATGGCAAAACATGCCGCAAGAAGATATGCAACTATTGCAGCTGTGAAGGCATCCATGCTTTTGTTTTTTTCGTCAAAATAATGATGTTAGAGATGATGAATACAAAAAAGAATAAAGATTCTTTAAATTTGGTGATTAAAAAAGTTGTTGTCGTTCTGATGATGGCGCGACTTTGTTCACTTTCACCACAACATTCAGCAGCATACAATGAAAAACAATACAAAATGACAGTTTTCAAAAAATGATTTCATATTACTTTTATGCAAATTTAATGTAAAAGTTTTTTTAGGTGGACTTTTAATACCTGCTGCACATTTTGGTTCTACCGTATTCGGAACAGAAATTAATTATATGGTTGCAAGAGGTGAAGGAAAATCTGCCAGACAAGGTGAAAAATTTTTATCAAAAGATCAAAATGTTTCATCAAATTTTGTACAGTATAACCTACAAAAATATTTTGCTGATATTATTATTGGAGATGCGAGTTTACATGGCCTTTGGAGAAGTAGTTGTCAATTTGATGGAATAATTGCTGATCGTAAGTGTATTACACTATTTAGATACCAATAACAGAGATATATTTTTAGCTCCATATGGTATAAGAGAAAAAGGAAGAAAAGTTGGAAATAAACTTCGAAAAGAGCATTGGACTCTTCCATCTTCTGTTCAGTAAGGTTTTTGTTAATTTTTTAATGACGCAATAATTTTTATTTTTTAGTGATAGTCATTACCCAGAAAAGGCGGTTTACAGCTTAAATAAAGTTTTTTTGGATTTGCTAAATCTTTCTGCTGCTCGTTTAACAATTGGTGGAAGAGTTGCATTTTGGTTTCCAGTTATTAAAGCAACGTAAGCTTTTTTCTTCTTTTAAATTTAAAGCTTTATTTTATTATTGACAAATTTTTTTAATATTACGGACATTTGAAAAGTGTACGGTAGCTTATTAAAAATTGAGTTGTGTATTTTATTTGCAACAAATTTTATTTCCTTGTCCTGGAAGTTTGTCAAAACTGGTTGTACTTTCCATACATTTAAATTCATCTGGGCATTGATCATTTGATTCACAAACAATTCCACCATTTTTACCCACTGAAAGAATTTGCATACCCGAAGGACATGCTGCAAAAGAAGGGGCTTACAGTAATTTAGATACTGTAGTATAAGCTAAACAAACTTGGAAGAGTTGCTCCAGGTTTTGGTTTACAACAAATTCGAGAATTTGTTGCAACACTAAAAATGCAATCTGCAGAAGCTTCCCCACAATCGGCAGCAACTTTACAACTTTTTCCTGGAATCACTTCGGACCATGCGTGATAACATTCAGGAACTAAATTAAGTGTTAGATTACGGTAGCTGGTTAGCTATAACGTTACCTGCGTGAATCATTTGAAAGATAACAAACAAGCAAGCCAAATTAAAAGTAGAATTCATTTTTGTCCGTAATGATAAAAAAAGATTGACCGAAATTTGAGAGTTTCCTAGAAAAATAAGCTTACATAAGTATCAGAAGGAGAAAAAAGTGAATAAATCAAAAAACGATCTTGTCATGCTTTTGTGGTGGCCAAACCTTTTCCTTTTATACCTAAAAATAAATTTTTTTGCTGCCATTTTTACCTTGTTTGAGGAAATTTCATTGTTTTGAACAGCACGGAACTGTTTTTTCTTCCTCTTTTTTGATTTCTCATGTTTAAACAACTTTCTATTTCCGTTCTGAACAATGTTAAAATCGGGTGCAGAAAAAGCATTTGTAAAGGATTGTCTTCGCATCAGTTTGTTTGCATTTCTTTGTTGCTTTTGACAAATTCTTTTGAGCTGATCAAATTGGATCAAGGAAATCATAAAATTTGATTAGCTGAAACTTACCAAAAAAAAAGAAGAAGAAGAAACATTTGTAAAACATATAATTGTTTCTATATTTTTTATTGTTTCAGATATTCTGAAGATGTTCTTCCACGTCATGATGCTCTCGAAATGCTTGCAAATTGTGAACAATCTTTGACAAATAAAGGCTCAAGGTAAGTGAAGGAAAAAGGTAGAAGAAAGAAAATTGAATGAAACCTTTCTTTTTTTTCAGACGTCTGCTGCTTTATAAAAAACTTCGTGAACCTCTGGGAAATGAAGCAGCTTTTGTAAAATCTGATTGCTATGCAAATCAATCATATCGTGATGGCATCTTTAAACCTGTTGCAACAAATGTCCCGGCAATTGCCAAAACAAATGAAAATGGTGCTTCTGCAGAACCAAAAGCTTCTGGTGATGTCGTCGGTGATGGATAAAAATAATTTTGTTGACTTTTAAATAATTTTTTTGTTGTTGATTTTTTCGTTATTGTTTGTTTTGTTCAAATAAAAATTTGAAAAAAGGGTTATTAAAAATTTATCAAAAAAAGAACAAGTTGTTTTTTGCAGCAAAAAATATCAATCAAAAAAACAAAAGCGAAAATTTACATGAAAATTAACATTAATCGAAAACGTTCTCGAACAAATTTTGATGACGACAACGACGTTTGCAGCTTTTTCTACTTTCAACCTTCATCATCGTCGAAGAAAAGTGGTTGGTGATTTGTGGTGAATTTTGAAAACAAAAGTGTTGGTGGTTGAATTTGTGCTCTTCAATGATGAACACGGTAACAGGAACCGATGGATCAACGCCGTCTTTTGCAACAGTATTAAAAGAAAGTCGAATCAGTGTTCAACCGGGCTTTCAGTAAGTTTTATATTTTTTCTGCAGTCTTGGTAATATTTTTTGTTTTATTTTGTCATTTTTTAGAGCAAAGGAATGGACTGTCTTGTCAACATGTGGTCAAGGAAGCGGAGATGTCTATAAAGTCAAACATCGAAGAACGGAAGAAATGGGCGCAATGAAAATTGAAGGCGTTAAACGACTTGATGAAAGCTGCTTGCTGAAAGAGGTAAGAAAATTTATTTTTTATCATCGCGTCGTTCAAATGGTTTTTGCGTTCTGTAATGGGGTATTTGGTAAAATGTGCAAACGCAAATACTATTTGTACACCTGATGTTTGATGTCAAGAATGGCAATGTTTAACAGATAATTATTACGTTATTTTTTTCAGAGCAAAATCTATCGAGCCTTGATTAAGCATAGCTTGGGTGCTAGACATGTTGCTGAAATGCTTGCCTTTGATCAAATGGAAAATGGCAATCTTACCACTCAATATTTGATTATGGGATTCCTTGGGCCAAATGTTAAAGATATGAAAGCGGAATGTGGTGGAAAGTTTGAACTTTCAACAGTCTTACGAATTGGAATCCAAACTTTATGTGGTCTGCTTTTTTGGTGATGAATTGGGATTTGCATAATCGGGTTCACTTTTAGGTATCAAGATGATTCATGATGTTGGATATGTTCATCGTCATTTACGTCCTCAATGTTTCATGCTTGGTAATCCTGATACACCTGAAAAGTCCCGGATCATCTATGTCACTGATTTCCAAATCGCAAGGTATGTTTTTTGAATATATGGGATATATGAAATCTTGGATTTCTTATATCAACTTTCACTAAACTTTTATTTCTGTTTTAGACGCTTTCTCAAACGTGCCAAGAATAATATGGGAATTTATCGTGAAGAACGTGAACCTGGCTCTGTCAAAATGCATGGATATGTTCGATATTGCTCTGTTTCAGTCCATCAAGGCTATGAACATCGATGCCGTGATGATATATGGAGTTGGATATATATTTTGGCAGAATTACTTGATAAGCTTCCATGGCAAAATATAAAAACTGATCCAACTCGTGTTCATGCAATGAAAATGATAATTCCTGATTCACAACTTTTCACATCGATCAAGACAAAGGATCTTAAAGGTAAGGATTTGATTACCGTACGATGGGATTAATCGATATATATATTTTAGGCTATCTCACAAGCATTCCAGAATATATTCGAACGGTTCATGCTGATAGTAAACCAGATTATGTTGGAATTTATCGTCGATTGAAGAATGCTTCCAATATTTGTGGTGCAAAATTCTCAGATCCATATGATTGGGAACTCTCAACAACAATTGAACAAAGTGTAAGAGTTTTTCTGTAATTGTTAAATGATGTTAATGATGGTTCTTTTTAGACGGATTGTTTCTTGGTTGAAGCTGATCTACAAAAATACTTTTCTCATGAAGAAATGCAAATTGTTCGAAAAGGTGACCAACGTGTTGAACTTGATCCTATGTTTTTCAGAGGTAAGGATTTGTATTTTAAAGTGATATCGCTTTAATGCCTAATAAAGTAATTGCTTTTGTCTTCATATTGAGATCTTTTTTTGGAATAATTAATACGGTATCTGGCTTTCATATATATTCTACACTTGTCAACATTTTTAATATCATCACTCTCATTTTTAGATGACTCTTCCCCAAAAGGTGTGCAACGAGCACCTCGAATTCGATGCAACACTGAATCTCTTGAAGTTCCGTCTTTTATTGATGTTGACGTTACACAACAATCTCAATCATCTGCATCTGGTCGTGGATCATCTGTCAAACGAACATACCGTAAAGATGTCTCTTCATCAAAGAAAAAATTGGTTAAAGAAAGTGGTGGTGGTGGAGAAGGAAGTGCAAAAAGTCCTGGAAGTGGAAAAAGTGGCGGTAGTGGAAAATTCACTTCAAGTGGAAAAAGAATAAAGAAGATCCCAAAAAGCAATCATGCAGTAGGTTTGTATTTTATTTATTTCGTTTTTTAAATCATTTATACCATAATCTTTTTTTAGTTTCACCTGGAGAAGCTGCTGAAAAAACAACTTCATCTGTTCGTCGAAAAGGAACTGGCTCATCAAAAAGTTTTAAAAAGAAAGTGAGTAATTAGTTATTTATTTAGGTTAAAAAAGGTTAAAGAACCCCATAATCAGACCAGAGGTCGTGGGGGGCCGATGCTGGCGCGACTTTCCAGCATCTGCACTTAGCATTTAGGTGTCCGGATCTAAGATCCTTGCCGGCGCAACCCGGTGGTGGACCACCCCCTTTCGGGAACCTTCCACTCGAGCGGAGAGCTCATATGAGTGTACCCATTGCCTTCCAATTGGTAGCGCCTGGGTTGGGCACGCACGGGGATTCGAACCTTCCACTCTTTCGAGTCTCTGTCCGACCGAGAGTCTGTCGCTCAAACCACTCAGCCACCCGTCCGCTATATTTATTTAGTTGTTTCTTAATTCGGGTTGTTTTTTAGGCTAAGAAACCTACCCCTCCAGAGGAGGAATTACCTGAAGACAAAACCAAAGAATTTACTAAAGATGTAAGTGTTTTGTTCATTTAATTTTTAATATGACATTAATTTTATTTTTTAGGAAAATGAACGAACTTCTCATGCAATCAAGAAGAAATCTGGACTTAAACCTCGTGCAACAAAATCTTCTGCCGTTGGAAAAGCAAGAAATAATGGATCAAGAGAAACGAAATCTCGCGAAACTGTATCTCCGAGAAAGAAATCAACTCTTCGTCGAAACAAACAACAATGATTTATTTTTTTTGTATATTGTATATTTATTTTGTAATTTTTTTGTGGTAAATATTTAATAAACTTGAATAACACAAAATATAATGGTTTAACTGGGTTTTATAAATTTTGCTTTGATTAAACAAGAATGATAAGTCTTAAGATTTTTTTAAATTTGATCTAAAGCGTGCATTGCCAATGCCACTCCGGCGGAGGAAGATTCAATAGGTTGTTCAGTTTGTTGATTGGATACTTGAGATCATGAACAAGTTATCGTTACAGTACCATTTCATGTGGGGAATATTGTAAAACTTCATAATCTTTTATTGTCGGTTACTGTAAGTTTTTTAACAAAAATTTTAAACCTAAAAAAGTATTGTGTTACACAACAAAGTTATCAATTTTTTAGCTTTTAAAATAGTTGATTATTTTAAAACAGTTTTTGTTTAAAAATTATTATTGTGTGTAAAGTAAACATAAATCCGATTATTTTAATGCAAAAAATTAATGCAAAGACTTTTTTGAATAATGTCCCAAATATAATAGTTTAGGCTTTTGCCTTTTGTTTTACACTTTTTCTTTCTCTCTTTCCAACTCTAAAATAACACTGTTTTTCTTCTCTATTTCTTCTTTTTATTTTTTAGTTTTAGTTTTTTTGCAACTGCTATTCCCTGTTTACATCTCTAAAAACTGCTTGTTTTTTTTCTTTTCTCACTTTATGGTTAAAAATTGATTGTTTGTTTGTGTGTTTTTCTAATTTTAGCATTTTTTTCCAACGATGTCTTCTTCTTCTTCATCATCGACGGTGTTTCGACCTGTAACACTTTTTGATGGAGCATTTACGGGTAAATTCATGCTTAATGCAGGTGCCCCAGGGCCGCATATTTTAAAAAGGGTTGCATCAATGATGAAAGAAGCAACTGTCATTTCCATGGATCAAACTTTAACCTTAAATGGAGCCCTTTTACAATATGGTACTCCAGATGGTCCTCCTGAATTTTTGGATGCTTTAAGCTCATTTTTATCTGCCGAATATCGAGAACCTGTTAATCGGTAAACAAATATTAAAATTTTCTTATCACTTAGTTCATCAAATTTTTAGTGATAATCTTGTGCTATCCGCAGGTGCCACCTCTGGATTCATATATTTGTTATCCCAAATATTTCCACATAAAACAATTGTTTGGGCTGAACAATTGAGTTATTTTCTAGCAATTTCAATGCTTAAAAATTCACTTGCCTTTCCAATTCGAGATATTAAAATTGAAAGTGATGGAATTGATTTGGAGGATTTAGAGGCGAAATGGTCTTCAACATATTCGACAAAAGAATGTGAAGAAGCAAAAGAAAATGGAAAATTTCTCGGTGCCCTTTATCTCATTCCACATTATCATAATCCCACTGGAACGGAATTATCCCCACAAAAATGCCAAAAAATTATAGAACTTGCTCGAAAATATTCAATTTTAGTATTTTGTGATGATGTCTATAATATTTTACATTATAATGATAAAGTGAGTCGAAGACTTTTTGCATATGATAATCCAAAGGATGAGAATTACGGTAGCGGACATGTGATAAGTAATGGAACTTTTTCAAAACTTTTATCTCCTGGACTTAGAGTTGGTTGGATTGAAATGCCTTTAGGGTTGAAGAAAAAGTACTGGTCAGAAAGGTTAGGGGAAAAAATTTGCATAAAGAGGACATCGCAAACAACTTATTTTTAGTTGGATTATGAGATCCGGGGGTTCTGTGAATCCTTATACAGCTGGAATTATCACAGAATTGTTGAAAGATGGCCAAGTCTCAAATTTGGTAAAAGAAATTCGAGTTGAAAACAAAGCAAAAATGGAAGCACTTTTAATGATTTTAGCTGATGAACTTCCAAAAGAATGCCAAATTCTTCATAAACCTACCGTAAGAATTTAAACATATTTATTTAGAAAAAAAATTAATTTATTTTAGGGTGGATATTTTGTTTATATTAAATTACCCGATAGCCTTGTCTCAACAAAAGTAATTGAAGCTCTTCGAGATCAACATCAACTATTAGCACTTGATGGACAAAGGTCACTTTGATTAAAATTTGCATATTCTACTTTAATATTAATGTTTTAGTTTTTGGTCTGGTAATCCTGAGGATTCATCTCGAAAAATTCTTGCAAATGGAATTCGATTGGCTGTTGCATATCCACTTTTGGATGAAATTATTGAAGGAGCTCATATCTTTTGTGCCACCATTAACAATCTTCTTTTACTTTCAAAATAATAAATTATTTAATTTAAAAAAATGTGTTTTTGACAATTAAAATACAGTAATATTTTTTAAAAAACTTTATCAATCATTCACATTTGCAATTTCATCATCCGAGATGAAACTTAAACTTATATTTGCCAAACATCAATATCACCCCCATGGATTACTCATTTTCTGTTCTTATGCCTCATATAATTAAAAATATATATTTTTAGTACCAGCAAAAAGAAATGATTGAAATGCAAAAAAATGAACGATCGTTCTCGATCGAGAACAAAAGAAAAGAATCCTAAAAAATGTTTCTTATTTTTTTATTATCAAAAAAAGAAAGTCCAGCGCCCACATTTATTTTTTTCCGGTTGTTGTTTCAAATCTTTCTTAACTCAAAAAAAGCCGCCTAAAATAAATCCCATCATCCATTATCTTTCATTTGGATCTTTGCTTGCTGCTTGCTGTTTGACAAAATTTTGGAACGAAAAAGTACATAATAAAAAAACAATGGGGGGACTCACTCATTTTTAGTTATCCAAGATCGGGGCTCATTGAATGGAAAGAAAGGTAATGATGTAAAAACTTGCTTGTTCTCCATCACAAAAAGGAAAAAGTATATAAAAGTTAATGAACAAACTCGAAAAAAGTCCGATCAGAAAAAAATTTGGAACGAAGAAGAACAAAAAAGAAGAAGAAGCTGCAAATTTACTTTTTGTTCTTGCCTCATTCATTTTTTGTTTGAAAATCGACACAAGCATTTGCTTTTTTCTTCCCTTTTTTTTCTTTCTTTCTCCTCCTTCAAAGCTGGCTTCAATTGCTTCATCATCGAAAAATAGAGAAAGAAAGGGAGTAAAAATTTATTTTTTTGCCATTGCTGCTGCCCCTTGGCAGTTGTATTATCTTGCTGCTGCTGCAGTAGTAGCAGCCGCTTGCCTTTATTTTCCTCACTTTTTAGTTTTTTTATCAAATATTTTTCGTATTTTTAAAATCTCCTAAAAATGTCTACATTTATTTTTGCACGTTTCTTTTATTTTTTTACAATCTTTTTAATCCTAAATTTTTTGTCTCTTGTCTGTTATTAAAGGTAAGGAATAGAATACATTGATAGACCCATTTCATTTGCAAATTATTTAATTTTTGTATCTATAAAAAAGAACCCAAGAAAAAAACCAGTTTAAAACCCAATTTTAAAAACTAAAGAACAAGAACAAGAATGATATTATACCTTTTGATAGCGGAGGCTCCTCAAATACATGTATTATTGTCTTCGTCGAGAAAAAATGAAATGAAACAAATTGTCGACATTCTTTCATACCTTTTTCTTTTCTTTCCATTTTTTTCATCACCCTTCCTGTTTATTATACCCCAAATGTTATTTTTTGATATCAAAAAGTTTGATCATTTACTGAAGAATTTTCCTTTCTCATCAGACATCAAAAATGATTTCAATTTTGTTTTTTATTTTGTTTTTTCGATGAAATTATATTTTTTTTATTAAGAAAATGGGTCACAAGTATAGGCAAAAGTTTGTTTAATTTTTACTTTTTTAAAACATTTTTTTACACACTTTTGCAGAAAAGCATTTGGAAAAATGCTCTTGAAGTTTTTCGAAGATGACCTTTGGAGATCAAAAAAAGAGATTAAAAGTTAAAAGGTTTTTTGCTACTTTTAAGTTTAAAAAGCTAAGAAAAGCTCAAAGACTAATTTTTTGACGGATTTCAAAACACTTATTAATTGGATTACTATAACAAACGTGATAGTAATCCTTTAACTGATTTATCCAGATTATCCAAATTTTTGTTCACTCTTTCTTTAACACTATTTTTATTTACTCCATTTAATTGATCTAATCAAGTTGAAGTTGATTGAAATCAACTCCTCTTATCAAAAATAAATAGTGGTTACCTAATCAACAATAAAAAAATAGAATAAACAAATGCGCAGAAAAAAAACAAACAAAAAGTTTTTTGTTTGAATTTTTTCAGTAGGTAATTGAGCATTATTGTCATCAAGTTTGTAATTTGAAAGTAATGCGTTAGCTTTAAGTTTATGGGATATTTTTGGTACGAAATCTTCAAGACTTTCGTTTATTGAACTATGGTTATCATTTTCACGTTCCGAATTGACTTCTTTCTTTGTTTAACCTCCAAAGTTATGACAGTTTTCGAAACAGTGCCGAAGTTTCTCGTGTTTTCTCTATTTCAAATCTCATGTTTTTTTGTGTTCATTTTTTCCTCTTTTATATGTTTATTGCAATTTTACACATATTTTTTTATTTAATGAAGGTACGTATAAAATGCAAGAATCTTCTGCTACCCATCAGAAGAAAAAATAACAACAAAAAAACCTAATTGCATTTTGCAACAAAAAAATTTCATTGATAGCGGCGCCACATTTTTATTGTTGTCTCTCGCTTCCATTATTCTTTCCTTTTCTTTGGCCATCAAAAAAAAGCAAAAAAGAACCCAATGGTCGAACAACATGAGATGTTTCAATTTTGCTCCTCTGTTTTCTCAATTGTTTTCTTTTTCCAATTTTTTTACCTTTTCTAAAATTAGTGTTCGAATTCGAGCATGTTTTAAATGTACCTTTTTTCGGGATTATTATTTTTAGATTAGATGATTTAAGCGTGTTAAAAATTTTGAAAAACTTAAATCTTGACTTTTCTTCTTTTTCCATCGATTTTGAATATTTATTTATCTAATGAAAAAAAGAGTTTTTTTTTGTTCAAATGCTTAAGCTTGAAATTTTGAAGTTTTACAAAAAATAAAAGTAATGTGACAACAAACAAACAAAAAACAGAAGAAAGCGAATAACAATAATCAAAAGTTTCGGGTAAAATCGAGTTAGCTAAAAGTACAATTTTGTTTTGCGTGTTTTTTCTTCTGTGAAATTTTCATTATTTTTATGTTTGATTCGTGTTATTTTTACAGTAATCGTTTTTATTAACCATATTTCTATTTTTAGAATCCCAAAAAATATGTCGACTGCTTGGGTTACGCTAGCTACAACTGATGGATATGCCTTAGGAGCATTGGTATTAGCGCATTCTTTAAGACGTTCAAATACAAAGCATCACCTTCATATTCTTTACACTGATGGGGTATCTGCACAAATGAGATCTCGATTATTGGCTGTTTTTCATGATTCAACTCGAGTTGATGTTTTGGATTCAAAAGATACAGAAAATTTAGCTCTTATTGGTCGACCTGATCTTGGTGTCACTTTTACAAAACTTCATTGTTGGCGACTAACACAATATCAAAAATGTGTATTCTTGGTAAGATTTTGATTTTTATTAGCTTTAAATTACTGTAAATATATTTTTAGGATGCTGATACATTGATTATTCAAAATGCTGATGAATTATTTGAACGTCCTGAATTTGCTGCTGCACCAGATATCGGATGGCCAGATCTTTTCAATTCTGGAGTCTTTGTTTTTGTTCCATCAAATGAAACCTATCATAAACTTGTTGAATTTGGTACCACCCATGGAACATTTGATGGTGGAGATCAAGGCTTATTAAATCTATATTTTTCAAATTGGCGTGAAATGGATGCTTCCCATCGTTTGCCATTTATTTACAACGTTACTTCCGGCTCTATTTACAGTTATAAAGCTGCTTATCAACTTTTTGGTGGGAAAGTTAAAATTGTTCATTTCTTGGGTACTGTAAAGCCATGGCATCGTGATCAAAAAGGACATGGACATCAAAATGATCATTGGGGTTTTTGGCAACAAATTTTCCATGAAGATGTTGTTACAAATTTACCCAAAGGATTGGTATGTTTTAATTTTTAATTTAGTGTGGTTTTGATTGATTAAAAAAACACTTTTTCATGAGTTTGAATTTGATAAAAACAAGTGTGTACTGTATTTTTCGATCTAACTTTTAAAAATTCTGATGTTTTTGAAGAGAAACTAATTTCTTTTTTAAAAATATTTTTAAGTGCACTATCGTTTATTCGACGCCCAAAGCCATCATGAGCTTTTTAAAAGTTTTTCCAACCGAGAGAATTTTTTATTTTTTCTCTCCTTATTTTTTGTTTAAAATTAGTTCAATTTTTAAGATCTCAACAACGGCTTGGCCGATTTTAATGATTTAAAAAGCAGCAGGTATATAAAAAATAATAAAATCAGAAAAAAAGCATTAGAAAACTGGAAAAAAAAGTTTAAAGAAAACGAAAAATTTCTCTCAGGTGGAAAAAATCTTATTACTTTATGATGCGTTCGGGCGTCGAACGCGAGGAAAAAGAACGATAGTGAGTGATACTGTAATTTTTTTAAAAGACATTCTTCGTAAAACCTTTGATAATTACTTTAATGACTTCACCAATTTAATAATATAATCAAAAATACTAACATTTCGATTTGATCATTTTTCTAATACCTTTTAGAATCCATCATATATTGGTCCATTGGAAGAAGTAATAGTAATTGATCCAAAAAGGCCGCTGACATCTGAGGTTCGTTATCTCCCACCCAAGGCTCCTGCTTATATAGAAATAAAATCAATGCCTTCAAATCCAATTTCGAATGAGTTTTATGGCGGTGACAATGCTTCTGTTTCTGTGCATTTACAACAAATTTCTTCTTCTTCTCTATCACCTGACCAACAACATGAATATGAAGCAACAGTGAATATTCAGAATTCATTAGAAGGTCATCAATCACGAGATTCTTCAACATCAACTGCTGAAGATGTGTGTTGTTTGGTTTTTCTTTCTTTTTCTTTTCTGCGCTTGTGTTTTTTTGATTTTTCTATTTTTCCAAATTTTGTAGTGTGCAAGCTTTTGATTTTTTTTGCTTAACTTTATTTCATACCTAATCATTACTTTAAAATTTTTAGAAGGAAGGATTCGCCGGAAAATCTGATGAAGAACGCTACACCGCATGGGATCAAGGTGCACCAGATTATCAAGGCCGTGATGCTTTCTCATTTATAAAGAAACAAATTGAATCATCTTTACATGAAGCCTTGCCTGAAGCGGCTGCTGATCCACTTCGACAAGAATCTCCCCTTCCAACACCTGATCCAGAAATCGAAAATGTCATTACTGAAAATGTTGTCCCTGAAACCCCTCCAATTCATGAAGAACAACATCAGCAACAACAACAACCTCAAGAACAGGAACAACAACAAGAACAACCTTCTGTTGAATCATCTGAACCCCAACAACAACAAGAACCACAACATCAAACAGAGCAACCACCATCCGATCAATCAGAACAACAATCACAAGAATAAAAGAAGCTCAAAGCTCATTCAATGATCAAATCAAATAATTCAAAAGTGTCTTCAAAAAAATTATTGTTTTTCTTTTTTTTTCGTGCCTTTTCTTTCTATTATGCTCAAAGATCCATCCCAGAATGGAGATAGAACAAAAAAGATGATATTATTGTTGGTTTTTTTTTTAAATTTTGAATATTAGATTATTATTTTTTGTATTTTGTAATATCTTTGTAATATTTTTTAAAGATTAATAAATAAAAATTTATTTTAAGTATTTAAATAATTTAAGGACTACAGTATGCTTGGTGTAGTTAAGACAATAAACAGGACTAAAACAGACTAATTGTTTTTGAAACAGTAAAATCAGCAGACTTGTACAATACAAGTTGTATTATCATTTTTTGCATTGTTTTTAGGCAAAGCAATCAAAAAAGTAAAGTATTTTTCCGATTTCAAATACACGCAATTCGTTTCTATTTTAAAGGTGTTGCTGGTTGAAGAATTGTTGGAACAAATTTATTTTTTGAATTGAAATAAAATTTGGCATATTCTTTTCGAGCTGTTTTGCTGAAAGTTAATTTCATTGATTATATTCAACTGTTTTTTTAAATGGCAATCAGAATGACAGTAGACAAAAAGGTAAACTTGTTGCAAGACTTTTTGTTTTAACAGTAACAATGCCCTTTATGCTCGTAAAACAACAAGTTTGCGTTTTATGCAACTTTTAAAGGCAGTTCTATGTATTTTTGATAAAAATTGTAACAACCTTAAAAGGAGCAATGACATACTAGCAGATAAGGCAAGACCGTCATTTAAATATGGAATAATATTTGCAAAAAATTCACTGATATTTGGATTATTTGGAAATAAAAATTGTTGTAATGGGAATGATGCTTTTAAAAGTTGTGCAATAAGTATTACAAGGGACATATCTAAAAAACATATTATTATTTTCGAAATGACTTTTGCGAACATTGATTTCAGAATCGAAACAAAAAGTCATCAGAATATTAATGAAATCGATTTCTTAAAATCGAAAATAACAATAAATAACAACTTTTGGTGATAAATTGCAAAGCAAAAGTATAATAATTTGTTTAAACTTACACAGTAAATGACGTTCATTCAATCGATAATTAACCATTTTTTGTTTATTGTAATAAAATTTTGCAAATGAAAATCCATTAAATATTGCAGCAATAATTGTTGTTCCGAAAAAAATAATTGATGACAGAAATTTGGTAATTGGTTGAATGGATGGATTATACGAAAAACTAAGCGTTCCACCAAATTGAGTGTAAGAAAAACGAAATGGTTCATGTAATCTCCAACAAATTGTTAGAAATGATACAAAAATTGTTAATACAGTATACCATTGTTTTTTCCAAAAATTTTGGTTCCATGGAAACCAAATAATTGTAAAACGATTGAAAGCCATTAATAATCGACCCATAAATTGCATAACTTGTAAAAATTGGGTTGAAAGTGATATAAATGTGCAAAATACTATGTTGGTTTTATAGAAATCAGTAAAACGGGGGATATACGAAAATCGTTGAGCAATCAAAAACTAAAAAAAGCTTTATCTGGATCATTGAAATCAAAAAGGCTAGTTTCAAAAATGAATTACAATGGGATCATCAGACATGGTATCTTGATTCAAAAACTATTTCCTATAATTCCACAACTGTAAAAAAATGATTTATACAAATGTGTCACCATCAGTGGCAGAAATCATTTATTTATAGTTGGAGAATTGTTCTTGTACCAAAATCGAAATATCATGTCTAGATAATTATCGAAAGCTTTTTTAACATGAAAAGTTTTCGATAATTTTTTCATAAACTGCAAAAAAACATTCAAACTTACAGCAATATAGCTCAGAAAATCAGAAATAAGAATCATCCGAAAAATATTATAAAAAGCACCTTCGAATTTGCTTTTTTGTTTAACAATTAGCAGTAATAAAATCGATAAATGAAATGTGTAAAAAAAGCATTCTGCAGCCAATGCAATATAAAAATCCACCTCAATTGTCGCCATTTTTTTGTTGAATTAAATAAGATGAAAATGTCTTTATAAAAATAAAGTATCTTTCTTATAAATAAAAATCAATGAACAAGGTAGTAAAATTAGTTATAATAATTAATTTATTGCTTAGAATTAGAAATTAGAGTAATGAAAAGTTATAATGCATAAAAAACTATCACATTTTTTAATTAAAAGTACAATTTATGGTTTTTCTATTTTTGTTACAGTATAAGAAAATTCACAAGCTTTTCATTTTTTTCACATATAACTGTTTATTCAGTAATTAAACATTATCAAACTTTTTAATAACATTTACAAAGGTCATAAAACAATTTTAAGTTTACACTATTCACAATCAGCTAAAGAATAATCAGCTTTAAATGTTTGACAAAAATATCTGTTAGCAATAAATAATTTAAAAAAAAAACAGAACTTGAAAGTGTAAAATATTTTGGATTTGTATAGATCACTCCATTACTGTCCACCAAAAACGAAGAAACATTGATATCTGACATGTTGGATGTCAATGAAATGGAGCTTGAAAAATCAATTTTTTTTTATCTTTCTACTATTGTTCATTGTTTTTCTTGCCCACTCAGCTTTTTCTGGAGTGAATAAATTAAATAAATTAAAATTAATTAATTAACCCTTTGTATAGTACAATTAGAAAAAAATACAAACTTTTAAAATTTTTGGCACATCTGAAAGTGTGCCCTTTTTTAGCATGCAACAACTCAACGACTTTCTGCCATTTCTTATCTTTGTAAATCTTAATTCAAAACACAAAAGTTTTAGAATTTTAATTACCATAAAAAAATTGTGTTAATAAAGTAAAAACTTTTTGAATTTATTTGACTACAAAACAAACATAGAAATTATATGCTTTTAATTAAAAAACGTACCACTATTTTTAAAGCACAAAAATTTTACAATGATGCCATAAATAATTTTTTCTGAACTTATTTGATTACGGTATTTGTTGTCAACTTGTGATTGCTTTTAATTATTATTTTTTGTTTTAAAAAAAGAAAGTTTTAATTCATAAATATAATCTGTGCTAAAAATGAAAATGAAATATAAACATTTGGTACCCATGTTTATATTTCATTGGCTGTGCAATGCATTTCTTACACTTTTCATTTATCAATTTTATTACTGTTAAATGTAAAAAGGAGGCATAAATTTGAAGGTTCTTTTCAATGTATTGACCATTGTCCATGTCTGGAATTAATGAGAGCAGAAAATGGAAGACAAACAGCAAATCATTTTCCCTATGATCTTTTCTTTTAGGCGTTATTTGTTCTCCAAAGCTAAATTCCCATTATTTAAAAACATTAATAAGGTAAAAATCAATTGCCATTTAGTTCAGTTGCACAAAAAACTTTATTTTTTGTTTTGTTTAATACCTAAAAATGATATTTATACTAAATTATATAATACTTTGTTTTCGATATCTTTTCAACATTTTAACCTTGTCTCAACAGCAGCAGCAACATATTCCGAAATTTGTTATTCAATCAAAAATTGATAATAAAAAGTTTACCGTTGACAAAAAAGTTATGGAGTCATCAACTTTACTAAAAAATATTAGTGGTAAAAGTTTTTAGCAATTACAATTTGGGACTATCCAGATATCACGTAATATGAAAATCTGTTTTTCCCCCATTCACCCCTTAAGTGATCAAACATCAAAGCTTTTTTGCCCGAAAAAATCAAAGCGGTGTAATCCGCTCATTTAATGTATCACGTAATGTCTGGACAGCTCCTGTTTGAGTTTTCCTATTCAAAATTTTTAACTGATAAGAATCAATTTTTTAGATTTTACTGATATAACCGAGCCGGTAATGGTCAATTGTTCTGGACATTCTTTGAGAGTTTATATCATATTAATCCACCATTATCAGACAATTGAAGGGAATGATGTTAAACATGACAAAAAATTTGAGAAAAATCTTTTTGAATCTGCAACTGCAAAGAATAAACAAAAGTTGGCAAAACTTTTCCAAGATTTATGTTTTCTTGATAGTGACTTTTTTCTTAATTCTGCAGCAGATTATATTCTTGAAAAATTTGAAGAAGAAAAAATGGATTGGTTTCATATAAAAGAATTTTTGGGACTTGAAAATGATTTTAATCGAAGAGAACGAAAGCTGCTTCTTGGAGATGAAAAATTAGAATATTTTCTTTCAATTAATACAGAGAATTTCAAATTTCCATTAGAAAATAAAAATTTTTATTTATTAAAAACAGATTTTTCAACGCCTTTGAATGCATTGATTGCAAGAATTGTTGAACGTTCAAATGCCAAAGCTTCTTTCTTACTTTCATTAATCAATAAAACCCTCAAAAATGAAGTTGATCGGCAACCGTTTAAACTTACAAAATTTTCGGCAAATTCTCAATGTTGGTATCCAGAAATCTATTTTAAAAATTTAAGAAGAGGTTTTACGTTTTATTTATCATGTCAAAAATATGATGACAAATATTTTAATATTTTAAAAAAGAGGAAAATACTTGCTGAAAAAGTTGAATTCGATTATGGACAAGATATTCTAAAACATGAATTCCCGGAATGCAAATCTGCCGATTTTCCTATTTCAAAAAAGATTGAAGTAACATTTAGAAAGACCTATAAATCAATGTATCAATTCGATACCAAAAAATACAAATGCTCAACAATTTCGTACTCGTTTAGTTCAGTCAAAGAAAAAAAAGTGGATTTTGAAGAAATTTACAATCATTTAATTGCCAATGATTTATCAAAAGAAATTCAGTAAGCTTATTATTCAGGTTCACAAAATAGATTTCAACAGTTTTTTAGACTACAATCTAATCATCAAATTTTTAAATTTTTTGGTCCAAATACTTTTTTACGATTTCGTAAAAAACAAAATGCTTCAAAATTTTATAAATTAGAAATGCTTTGGCATAAAACAATTAATCTAGAATTTAAAGAGTTTGTTACGGTAAATTAATTGATTTATAAAAAACATATGAGAAAAATTATAAATTTCTTTTTTTAGAATTATATGGAAAATGATGGAACTTTGGAAAGTTCAAATATTATTTCTGGAATCCCCGTGAAAGTTCCTAAAATATTTGGAAATTATATTTATCCAATTTCGGTTATAAAAAAGTATTTGGAATTTATTTAGGAATTTACTGTCTTTGTTTGTTCATTCTCTGACGAAATGAATAGCACCACCTCGAGTTTTTTGTGTAACCTATAAAATATTTAATTAAAAAATTCATCTTCCCTTTTAACATAACTTACTGTATGATTCAAATCCCCAATGCAAAGAATATCGCCTTTAGCACCCACTGAAATTTTTGAATTATCTTGAGTACGCTTCCAAAATCGTTCAGTACCAAGAACTTTGGTTGTTTCAACATTTTTCAATCAAATTTTTTATTGTTGGTTTTTTTAAATTTTAAATTTTGAAAATTAGATTATTATATTTTGTAATATCTTCTTAATAATTTTTTAAGATTAATAAATACAAATTAGTTTGAAATATTTAAAATTTTAAGGATTACAGTATGCTTCGTGTAGTTTTAATTAAAAAATGTAGTGTTATTCTAAGATAACTGTATGTCTGGTATATTGTAATCTCAATGACAACTTTTTTTGTTAAAATTTTTAAAATAGAATTCTTCGAAATTAATACAATAAATACATATCTGAAATTCTGAGAAAAAGGGAAACATTCTTGATTTTTAAAAAAGATATTGTTCAATTACAATAAAAATTCCATCAAAGAATGTCTCAAAGATTACTTTTGTTTTGAAAGCAAAAAACAAAACAGGCATGAAAAATAAAACTTTGAAAGAAAAACCAACAATTATTATTACTACAAAAAGAAAGGAAGAAGAAGATTTAGGGCGTTTAAAAAAAGTATACAATTGTAAAAGTTATTATTATAAAATTGACACACAAATAGTCTATGTCACATAGACACAATTGTTGCGTATCGAAAAAAGATAGAAAAAAGGCCAATCGGATCTTCTTCCGTTTTTCAATAATATACGGATGTCGGAAAAGGGGAAGAATAGATCGATTAATACAAAAAAGTAGGGAAGAAAGGCCATCAAAAAAGTGGACGTTTGATGATGACTTTTCATGCTCGAAGACGAGAGCAAAATTCCTATATTTTTTGATACTACCATTTTCTACATACCCAAAAATAACGAAAAACGAAAAAAAAGTGAATGTGACCGATCGTCGATGAAGGTGACGGTTTTTTTTCCTTCTTCATTTTTGCCCCTTCCAAGGTCGCCACGCGGCCCGATTTACAGTTTCAAGAAAAAACATATCAAACTTCTTCTTTTTTTCTTTTTTGATTGTCTCGAGAACTTTTTTTTTATTATATTTAAATCAGACATAGATAAATATTATTTGAAAACAATCCCGATATAAATATATTTTTGTAGGTAATTTAAAGAACGAAAAAAAGGGAAGGATGATAGTTTCTCCGAAGAATATTCTTTCAATCGATGCCGTCATTTCTGCGATCCTTGGAACCACGTTATTTTTTGCTCCAGATAAAGTTGGAAATTTTGTTTTTGTAAGTTTAATTTATTTATAAGAAAAACATATTTTGAATGAAATGTATTTGAGAAACTTTGACCTATATATTTTGAAAAAAGCTGTCGGATACGGTATATTACCGTATTTTCTTTACTGTTTTTACAACAAAAAAGCAGTGTTTACAAATTTTAACCTGTAAATAACTGTTTGAAATTAATTGATTGATTCCAAAAAAACTGTTTTACTCGTGGGTAAAATCATTGTTGTTAATAAAAAATTTTAACTTGAATAACTTCTACAGGTTATTTTTTATTAATTACATTTTTTAATAATATTGAAAGATCAAAGTAAAACATTATTACAACTTTTGTTACAAAAACATTTTCCTTTTTTGTAGAACAAAGAAACCGATGGCGTACATTGGCATTTAATTCGATGCGTTGGAGGACAAATTATTGCATCAGCATTTTTCTTTTGGCGATTCAAGAATCGATCACCTGAAACTCAAAACACTTGTTTCATTTTACGAGTAACTTCTTTAATCTTTGGACTGCTGCTAGCTTTTAATATTCGATCAACAAATCCAGGATTAATTAATCCTCTCGTAAGTTATAATTTTTTCATCATTACCGTATACCACAAGCTTAACACAATTTACAGTATTTAACTGGAACAATTTATGCGTTGTTTGGAGTTGTTGCAATTTATGTTATTCTAATAATTTTTTCTCGATGGCCAATTGGTGGAACATTATATGAGCATCATACTGGGGGGAATGGCCTCTTTCAGTTGGATTCACTTGCTTCTATTGTAATTGGAATGGCATGGTTAGCATGTCCCCAATGGCTTTTACATCGACAAGTTAATGTTACCCTTAATCCAACCCATGATCTTTGTGCTCGTGTTATGGGTATACATTTTATCCAGTACTTGGGATATATCAAAGCCACATATATTTTAGGTACCCTATTCGTTGCCGGCCATATCATTTCATCACATTCTTTACATTGGAAATTTCAAAAAGATCGTTCTGTTGCTGCTGAAACTCGAACCGTTGTTTGCCTTTTAATTTTAGCTGCACAACTTTGGAGCCAAGCTGCCTATGAACGAGATTGGGGCAAAGGACATTGGGTTGGAATTTCACTTTTTTCAACTTGGACTGTTATCGCTTTTATCGTAAGTTTTTTTACCGTTACAGTATACCCTAAACAACTTTAACATTTACAGTACCGCTGTTATATTTTCTTTGTTATTGGTGATGATGGTGGAAAGATTAAAAAATCAAAATAGCTTTAATTTCATTTTTTTATTTTATTTTATAAAAACATAAAATTAATAATAATAATTAATAAATATATAAAGCAATTTTGAAAATACAAAAACAAAGCATTAATAAAAAAATAAGCACCAAAATATCTTCTACAGTAATCTCTCTTTTATCATCCATTAAAAGTTTATGCAAGAGTTCGAAGTTGCCGCAAAATTGTATCATAAAGTTTTTTACGATCTCCACTTCGAGAGAAAAAGCTTGAATTCTTCTTTTCAAATTCGATCATCCTAAATTGCAAACATTTTTTTAAGAGTTAATTTAAATAAAACGAACTTTTCAAGAAGTGTTGCGGCATCTGAAGCTTTAACCCTTGCATATTTGCTATTTTGTTGTGTTCGTTGTGCAAGATATGTCGTCCAATCAGCATGCATAACAAGATCAAGAAGTTGTCGAAGATGCGCAAATGTGATTGATAAAGTTGATTCATCAAAACCAACAACGGGACATTGAGCAGTAAACATTTCACATTGCATAACATCCAAAGAAAATTGATCCAAAGCTCCCATTGAAACTGCTTTAACATCTGGAGATAGTAAAGTTGAATGAAGTTGGTCGGCAAGATATTTGCAAGTTTGCATACAAACATGCCGGGCCAAAACTGATGGCAGTTGAGTAAATGAAATAAAAGTTGTATTTAAGAATTTTATTAAATCACTGATATAATCAGATGCAACACCACTTGATTGTGGTAATTCCCAATCATAATTTGATAATTCCAAAAATTCTCCAACTTTTTCATGTAATTTTGCATCAATTAATTGTTCGACTTCACTTCGAGCATCTCGAAAAACTTGTTCATTAAGGGTTACCAAATGACTGCCTTCTGCTCGATTGGTTAATTCTGTGATATATCGTTCCAAGAATTCACAAGATCGTTCAAGATATCCCATATTAATTGTAATTTGAACCAACTGAATCAGCGAAACACTTCGATCAGAAACAAAATGTTTCAAAGAACCCGACCAACGGGCAAGTAAAACATTGCCATATTTTCTTACAGTATCATCAACTTCAGAAGGTGACAGTTGAAGATTTTCCATGAATCGCATGCATGAACGAAGATAACTTTTTGCTTGATTAAATACGGTAGGAACAAATCGTGAAAATGGAAATTTTCGAGGATAATCTTCTTTATCCAAAAGTCGCTTATAATGTGGATATTCAATTAAAATTGATTTATATTCTTCTTCATTGTTGACCGTGATTGGAGTATAATTATCATCTCGTAAAGCTTTATCAAATTGTGCACAATATTCACTCATTAAAATTTCATTGTATTGATCTCTGAAAAAGTCTCACAATAATTACTGTAAATGAAAATCTAAAGAACGTTTTACCTAAAATTTTGAAGCAATGAATAAAGTGAACTAATATTGTAACCATATGATTTCATTGTAAGCGCAAATAAAAGAATAACTTTTTTCATTTGAATCATCTTTTCAACATCTAAACAATTTCCAAAATGTGTATTCATTGTATCAGTAATCTTTTGAAGGGCCATTTCATATAAGTGATCTCGATAGGCTTTTGTAACGAGACCAGGCTGAGAATTCATAATATGATCTTCAACAACAAAGAAACCAACAATTTTATCCAAATAATCAACTGATGATTTAATTGATTCTTGAAGTTTTGTTGGTGGAGTGATAACTGTTTCAGCTTGCTTTTTTCTTTCATCACGATAATAATTTTCAAAAGCTTCTTTATCACCCTTAAAGAATTTTTCAATTAATTTTTCTATGGTGATTTACTGTATTAATGTAAGAAATATTTTGGGTATCACAATAATAAAGCCCTACCCGAGGGTAGAAGTCTTCAAATTTTTACCCTCGGGATACTGTAAGATTTTTTAAAAAATCTTACCAAAACACTAAAAATTTGGCAGCACCGATGAATGGGTGCAAAGTCAATGTTATCAGTTGCGGATAAGCTTGTCTCATATTGATCTGCCAACTTTTTCTTCTCCATGTCAGAGGTTCGAGGAGTTCGTTGTACGATTGTTCCATCTTTGGAAAGTTGGATATCATCTTTGATAAAAGATTTTCGAGATTCCATATCAGAATCTTTCTTTCCAGAAGGCTTATAAAATCCTGTTTGAATTGCTGTCTAAAAAATTGGATTCTTTCAACACATTAACTCAAAAGTTCATAAAGCATACAGCTTTAATCGCATCTTCACCAATTCTTTTCCAAATTTTTGCAACATCTTCCAAAAAGCATCGGAGTTCATCATATGAGCTTTTCTTAATCTCATCCCGAATTGGACCCATTGATTTTGCCAATGGTTCAGTGAACCGATACTGCTTAATTTGATCCCCATATGTATGTTCAAGGTCTTCAAGAACTTTTAGGGCTTGATAATACTTTTTTTGTTTCATTAAATTTTGTAGTTTTGCAAAATTTTCAAGTACTGGTAAACACATTGTAATTTGTTCAATTGCAGCATTTGCATTTCTTTGCAGCTTTCGATATCGTACAATTTCAGAGCCTTTCTTGACAAGTTCCTTACTCTTTTGTTGAATGTTATGATCAATTGCAACTGATATCTCCTACAAAAATATATATCACTAATATATTTTATTCTAAAATTGACTTTGAATGACTCACTTTAATTTCAGAGCAACGACCTTGTAAATTTTTCAATTGGCTCATTGAATCAATAAATCCTTGATAATGATGTGTACAAACTTTAAGAATATTTTTATCATAATGTGCAATTCTTTGTTCAAGTGCTCGAGCAAATTTATGAACATCTCCTGAATCATAAATTGCCCGAAGCACTAATCCAATGCTACTTGAATCAGTTGTTTCAAGCTCATATAAAAAAAATTCTTGCTCAGCTGTCATCTCCGTGTCTAAAGCATACTCTTTTTTTAATCAGGGAAATATATACACCTAACTTACAAGCATTATATGAAGTTGAAGCAGTCTCTGAACTTCCTCCAGTTGTATCTTTTGTGCTTGTGGTTGATAAAGTCGCCATTTTTTGTTCTTGCTTTGTGGTTGTTGTTATCAGTGAATTAGCGATCTGCAATTTAATGAAGAAATGAAAGTTTTAACAACAAAGAACAGAAAAGTACACTAGAAAAAATCGAAAAACTAAAATTTTGTTTAAATTTTTAAGATCCAACTCATTTTTTTTGAAAAAAAAATTGTTTATTAAAGTTTCATAACAGTTTGCCAAATGTGTTCACCACATTGTTGCTTTTAAAAAATTAGCATGTCAATACCACCGTTTTGTAAAAAAATATGTTTCTTTACTGTATTTAAAGACTTAACACACACGGGAAATCAGTAGACGCATTAACAACTAACCGATCCAGAGATTTGGGCAATATTTGGTTGTGTAAATGATTCTTGATTTGGTGTAAACAATTTCTGGGATGCTGTAAATTGTTGAATTTCCGGTGTCATGGGCTCATTTTCTTGTTGCCTTGGGAATTCTAGCTGATCCTTTAAAAAGTATAATTGCATAATCTCAAGTTAATTGAACACAATTTTTACATTGAATGATGAAACAAGATTTTTTGGTGCATCTTTCTTTTTTAATTCTCTTTCAGCAAAAGAATCAGAAACTTGAGCTTCAACAAAATTTTCATATGCTGCAATATGAAGTGAAAGGGTGCTACTACTTTTGTTAGAGCTTGAAAAATTCCCTTTCTCTTTTTTAGCATCATTGAAATTTGTATTAACATAATGCTTTGATTTGAAAGATTTGTTCAACGAAATGTCATCTTTTTGAGTAATTGTTTTAACATCTGACATATTTGTTAAGACTGCAGCCCTTTTCTAATGTGTATTTCTCACTATGGAATTTTTCCGAGAAAAATCCGTCATACACTAAAAAGATATTTTCGTGTTGAAACTATTTGCTCAATTTCTTCCTTGTACAAAAAATTTCTGTTTTATCCGATTTTTGCAGATCTCAGCAACTGCTAGATCAATTTTGTTGATTTAAAAAGTATTACCCTTATTTTAAATAATTAAGAATAGCACAACATATAAAAAAGCTAGAAAAAAATGTTTAAAAAAAAACGACAAATGTGTCTTGAGTGGAAAATGTCGTCTTCGTGTATGATGGATTTTTCTCGGCCAAAGGAAGAAAAAATTCCATAGTGTTCTTTTGAAATAAGAAAGCTTTACCATAAAGGTTATGACTTGAAATAATTTACAAACTTTTTGTCGATATGCAAAAAAGGTTAATTTTTTTAACATTAACATAAAAGGACTGTAGCCTTAATTTTTGTTACCGTAATTTGAAATTTTGCCACTTCCAATTTCGGCACTTTTTGATGGTGCAAGATCGGATGCTGTTGTACATTTATGACTTCTATTCAAATTTAAATTGCTGTACAAATTATTTGAATCCTTTGAAGCCGAAACATGCTTCTCTTTAAGATACATGCGCTGTTCTTTTGATGCCATCTAAATTTATTTTTTAAATCTTGATAAACATTATCACTCAAAAAAAATTAAATGAATTTTTTTAGTAGATTTCTAAACCATTATTTCAAAGCAGCTGAAATTCGCGCTTAGGATTTAAAATGCTACATTTATTTCGCAGATCATCATGATGCAACCGGTATGATGAAATCTGGGTGTAATATATTTTTTGTCTTCCTTTTTTAAATCAAAAGTGTCTTTTTTCCATTTATTTTGGTTATATTTTTTAAAGAAAAACAAAATCGAAACTTTTGAAAAGTTGCAACTTTTTTAGATTTCGAAAAAAGTTCGGGGCTGAAAAAAATTAAAATTCAGGACTTTGTTTTTTTTTCAAATGTTAAAAAAGTAAGAAAATACAAAAGTCCCTGATTTTCAATGACTTTCAATTTCGTGAGCGCTCTTGCGAAATCAAAAAAAAGAAACCGCAAACATCTCCTTTAAGAAGTCATTAAGGTTTTTGCATATCTGTTATCTATTTATAGCAACATTTATTTTCCAATCGTTTGCCAAAAAATAGGGCAAGTGAAGGTATACCAAAATTTTTAAGTTTTTATAAATATTTGAATTTACTGTGTTTAAGAGAAAACTAATAGCTTTTTTTGTTTATTTGAAAAGCAAATTGTTTAAGCATGACAAACTTTGTTACCGTAACCATTTTTCATCTAATCTGCACACATTTTGAAGTGAACGATGATAAATAAAAAATGCAAAACACAAACACTGATTTCAAAAGTTTTGACATTCTTTAGGTCGGTCAAAGACTGTTAACCTGATGTCAATAATTAGAAAGATAACAAAAAACAAATGACGAGAGTATTTAGATTTTTGCAGATATCAATGATATCATTGACGACATGCATGTATCCAATACTTTTTGGGGTAAAAAAAAATTGCATTCTTTTTAGAATAGTCATCAACTAACTATAGTAAAAGAACTTTTAACCACCACGTCATTTTTTCTTCTTCCAGCTTCACCTTTCTTCTTCTTTGATAATCCTTCCTTTCCTGATTTTTCGCCCTTTTTTCAACAACCCCAAAAAAGTCTATTGTTTGCGCTTCAGACTTATCAGAAACACTTTTTCTTCTTCCTCCATTTTTTATGCCGATTATCAGGGACAGCAATGAATCATTTGAAAAAGGTTCGATTTCTATATAAGCTCTTGAAAAGTTCCTAAAAAGCCATCAATTCTTCTTTTTCCTTCCTCCTCCAACCCAACAATCAGTCACTTTTTTATTTCTTCTACTGATTTCTTTTCATTCTATTGTTGTCTGTGTCATAAAAAATGAGTGTAAAAATTTTTATTACTTTTATTTCTTTGATTTGCTGTTTCAATTTTGGCAATGCCAATTTCAATGAAGAATATTCAAAACAAATGGTCAATTTTGCTGCCGCTTCATTTATTTCTCCTCAAACAACAAATGATAAAGATTTGGCAAAGCAATGTTTTGATAAAAGTTATCCAGATGGAAAATTTGAGGTTCTAACACAATACAATATTAACCCATGTGCCGGTCATTACTCAGATGACTGTCAACTTGTTATTGCAAAATCTGAACCTATGAAAATGATTGTTATTGCTTTTCGAGGTACTGTAGGAAAGTCACAAATGGATAATGAAGCAAGTGATTCTCTGCAAGATTATATTGACTGGGGTGTAGATCCAAATATGGGAAAAGTAAATAAATATTTTTACAATGCAGCTGAAACAACTTGGCCCACTTATGTTAATACTACTCTTATCAGATACAGCGGATATAAAATTGCGTTCACCGGACATAGTTTGGGTGGGGCAATCGCTTCTTTGACAGCTTTAAAGGCTCGAAGACTTGGCCTTGTTGATGCTGATAAAATGACCCTTTACACATTTGGTGAACCTCGAATTAGCGATTACAATCTTGCACAAAACTTTAGAAATTGGATTCCAGAATCATATCGAGTTATTCATAACAGCGGTAAGACTACCAATTAAAATATGCAAATTTCAAGTCTTCTTCCTTTCAGATCTTGTTCCACATATGCCACTTTGCGACGGAGTTGTCTCTGATTCCTGTAAAAACAGTGATGCAAAACCATATCATCAACCTCAAGAAATTTGGTAAGAATTGTATCCCTAAAATTGAACTATCTTACTAAAACTTCAATTTTAGGTATAATAATGACAATTTAAAAATGGAAGATGGAGCTTACAAAATCTGTAATGCAAACGTTGGTGAAGATAAAGATTGCAGTAATGGTATAAGCAAAGCTGTTTTCTTAGCCAATTTTGTTTCCGATCGAGGTGCAGATATGCATTTGCATTATTATGAACACAAATTAGATGAATATGGACCAAAGGGTTGCAATTCTGCAGCTTCAATTGGTTTATCATTTATTGCTTTAACATTTTTATTTATCTTTAATTTTATCAAACATTAAAGTTGTTTTATTTTTGTAAATATCATTTTATTTGTTAATAAAAGATTTATTTTTAAACATTTTGATACATCTACAGTAATTTAAGCCTTAGCTTTCATCTTAAATTTCGTTTTAACCTAAAAATGCACTATTGCATTGGCAAACGATATTTTCTTTCTTATCACAAAATTTCAACTTAATCACCTCTTTTTTAAAGAGAAGAAAGTTTATACAAAAGTTTTGCCATAATTTTTTTTGGATTTGGATTCAAAAAAACTTTATATCAAAGACATTTAAAAAAATAATTTACTTCAATTGCTACCGCGAAGCTACCGTAATGTGATTCAAAACCCAAACAATTGCAAATATTTCACTTTTAAACTTTTCTATTATCGTACTTCTCTTTTTCACTTCAAAATAACAAAGAAGAGGATCTCATTCGTTTTAATAATGTGTTTTTTTCTCTCCAAATCTCACAGTCTTCTCCCCTCCTTTTCTTCCATCATAATTTTCGTATACACTTTTTTCTTCAAAAAACGTTTTCCAAGTTATTCATTTTCTTTTTTCATATTCTCTTTTCCAAAATAAAATAGCTATTGTCATCTCTGCGTGACTTCAAAAATGTTTTGCGCAAAAACACTGAATTTTTTCTTCTTCTTGCAAAAAATTCTGACTAAAAATAAAGAATATTATTGCCTTTGATTTATTTGAAGAAGATGCAATCATTAGATACAAACTTCTTAATCAAAATTAAAATAAATAATTTTTCGTAAAAAAACTAGACCCGGTTCATAAAATGGGGTCTAGTTTGGTTGGATCCCTTCCAAAAATATGTTTGGGGCAGAAACCATTTATGCATTTTCGGCAAGAAGCAAAATAAGAAGTGATGATGGAATCCTTGACCTTTTGTCTTTCTTCTTTTGCTGCTAGAAAATCGCCGATCTTAACGTTATTGATCTTGCCCCTTCTTTTTCCCCTCTTATATTTTTTGTCGTTTTTATTCATCTTCTTTTTTATGCCATTATCGTTTTCAAGCAATGCCAAAAAATACTTCGACCTTGATTTTTACTATTTTTTTGCATACCTTCTTTCTCTCAGATTTAAAAACCAGATTTTGAATAGAGAAAATTTTTTTAATTGTTACTTGTCTTAAAAAATATATTCAGATGTAAACAGATTTTTCTCAATGCTGTTTTTTGCCAATCAAGCATGAATCCTTTTTGTTAAAGGTGTTAATGTGCGGAATTTCATGGCTTCTGGAAATCGTATTTGCAAATCTTGATAATTGCATTTTTTAGAATCATCTTCAAAGTCAAACAAAGCAAAAAGTATTGATTCCAAAAATGTTTTTATACGCGCAGCTTTGAAAAATTTCATATTTTCATTCAAGCGTAGATCTCCTTCTTGACTTCTCACTTTTTAAAATCTATTTTTTCTCATTCTTGAACTTAAAAATTCTTTTGTCTACATTCCTTTGAAGCCTTTTTTAAAGCTGCTTCTTTATTTCTTTTAGTGCGGTAAATTTTTGTGTTGCGGCTGCCGAAAATGGCGATGATGATGAACAATAGTGCTTCGTCATTTTTCTTGTCTTTTTGAGTCCTCCTTGTTGTACGTACGCGTACATCAAAAGGTGAATGAGTGACCGCTACTGACCATCATCTACCAAAAAACGTAAAAAGGAGACGATGCTTCGTTTGTTTTCTTCTAAAAATATAAAAAGTAAACATACAAGAAAGAAAAAGAAGAAACACACGCACATAAACGTTACTTTCGCTTCTTTGGTGGTGTGGTACTTTTTTTCTACTTTTTTGGACTATTACTGATGATGAATATGAATGTTTGAAGGCTGTGTAATGCGCGATGGTGGCCGTTGGTCACCTGAGTCAATCCGTCATCATCGTCGTCGGTGTTTTCCCTCACTCATTTCATTTCAACCCGACTGCCTCGTTGCTAAGGCAAAATGCAAATGCAAGAAAAAAGAAGATGAAGAAGAATGCTGCAGGAGAGAAAGAAAAGTGAGGTGTTTCGACCAGTCAACTACCTTTTTTTATGCTACTATATATAGTTTTTTTCCGCTTCACCGCTTTGAGGACGACTACCTGAACAACTGAAAAAAAAGTTCTCTCAAATATTTTATTTATCGTAATGTATTATTTGTTGTGTTTTTATTTTTTATTTATTGTTGCATTTTCTTTCTCTTCTCTTTTTTGTGAGAAAAACCTCTTAAACGTGTTTTTGCGCAATTAAATTTTCCACCTCAAAACGTTTTTTTGTTTTGTTTTAAGAGTCAAAAAACTTACTTCATACGTTTTTTTGACGTTTTATTTATTCAATCGATTGTCCTTGTTGTTATTTGTTCTTTCAATTTTTAGATTAAAATCAATTGCTGGTTTTTTGGTTATTTAACTCGGCTTTTAAATAGCCTGCAGTCATGCCCCGAGGTAAGCAAAATTGACCCAACCCGTTTAATTCATTTATGATTACTGTAAAACTGTAACAAACTACAGTAATTATTAAATTCTTATAGTCACCTAATTTACATAATCCCTTTTTCATTTTCTACCGTAATCCTTCTCTTTTAATTGCAGATATTCATCGAGCTTTGGAGCAATTAGAAGAATATCATGCAGAACTTATCCGACCAGGAGATATTGAACTTAAATATGCCATTGAAAAGATAATAGGCTCTTTTAAAGCCAGACTATTTAATGCATTATGTGATATTCAAGAATTTTATGATAATACACTTATGAATGAAAGAATTTCATTCAATCAAAAAAGTGTTGCTTCTCGAGAATTTGCAGCAAGATGGGAAACAACTCCCCCCTTCAGTGGTGCCTATATGAGATCATATTTTCCTGCCGCGTCTGCTCCATCTTCTCGTCCAATCTACAGTACTACAACCCTTCCCCCAACAACAGAAATTCATCGACCTTATTCTGCTCTTACAAATAGATTTATTGATGAATTTGGAAGGGAATGGGAGATTGAAGATGTGCTATTAGATATTCGAGCAGTTGGACTTGGATTCTCGATTACTGGTGGAATCGATAAACAACCAGACCAGCTAATCCGAGTTACAGAAATTCTTAAAGATGGTGCAGTTGCAAAAGATGGCAGAGTAAAGATTAATGATATTATTCTTAAAATTAATGACCTTGATTGTACCTCAATTGAACATCAAGCAGCTGTGGATGCCATCAATGAATATGCTTTAAATGGTTTTATTCGACTTGTCGTAAAACGACCAAAAGCAAATCGAAGCTTATCCCAAAGTTATTTAGCTGATAGTCATTTTCGAAAAGAAGAACCCCCATCCGTTTATGGTTCTCCGGCACCTTTCCGATCACGTAAGTTTAAAGTACCTCCATTAATAGCGAAAAATTTGCATAATTTAAGGTTCTCTCCATCAACTCCCTGTACCCGTACCACCACATAAGCCCTCTTCATCAGTTGCAAATCAATCCTATCAATCTTTCATTCAACCAACTCCACCTGGGAAAATCGTTGAGCCTCATATTGTTCTTAATCTCTATGATCCTCGACTTGTTACTCTTCGAAAAGGTGATGGTGGACTTGGATTTAATATTGTTGGAGGAGAAGATGGTGAACCAATTTATATTTCACATGTCCTGCCTGGAGGGGTTGCAGATTTATCTGGGAATGTTCGAAAGGGGGATATCCTTTTACAAGTGAATGATACAAACCTTCGAACTGCAACCCATCAAACTGCAGCTATTGCCCTTCGAGGAACCCCTGGGCCATTTGTTCATTTAACTCTACAATTTCGTCCAAGAGGTTTGGATTTTAAATAGTTTACGGTACTATTCTAATAAAAAAATCTTATTTACAGAATTCGCTGAATTCGAAAATAAAGTTGAACGATTACGACAAGATATGCTTGCAGGAAGAATTTCAGGGCTTCGATAAAGAATATCAACAAAATTAAAATTGCAAAATATCTCATTCCAAATTCAGTTTCTCCCAAAATAATTGTATTCGCTAGAAACAAAAATTATTTCACTTATCCTTCTCCGTTTTTCTTTCCTATTCCCAAGTTTTGATGTTATACTATAACCTAATGTAAAATAAAAATCCCCCAATAAAATGTGGTGTTTATGTAATAAAATCGTGATTACTGTAATCAGCATTTTAGGCCATAACAAAAATAAATAACAAAGACAAAAATAAAAATTCAGATAATTCTTTTAAAGCTGATCAAGTTTCAATAGGATATATTTCGTAATCCAAAGCATCAATAATCCGTTTTGGGGCTAATGTTGGTTCAGCAAGATCCAATAAATATTTGTCAATAATACTTTCACCTAAAAAATGTTGTTGAAAAGTTATAAAAATTTCCAAATTTACCAATTTCATCATAAGCTGTTTTATTCGTTGTTTCAATCATTTCAACATCTTCTTCGCTTAAACCATTTAATTGAACTCGAATTGGATCTGAATCATTATTGACAACTTTTGCAGAGAGTTGTGGATCAACCCAAACGTAATCATATTCATTTAAAACAAATTGAAGTGTTTCAATTTCATTGGATGTCCAAGATACCTAGAAATGCACAATCTTAGAAACTACATGCAAATGTAAACAGCTTTATTAAATAGTTGTAAAACTTACAGAATTTTGTGGATGTACATTATGTAATGAAACATTAATAGCTTGCCAGGGATGTGTTCGAAGCTCATCATTCATTTCATACAATAGATTTAGCGGTCGATTATCAATTTTTCCGGTATCAATTAATCGAACAACAGCAAAATCTTGTTGAATTAAAAGGATACGAGCACGAACAAGCTTTGTATTACTGTGTGAAGTAACGATTGGAGTCATGACATATTCATATTGAGTAATATTTTGTTCCAATGGAGGTGGATTTCTAAAAATAATTAAGATAAAGTTTTGAAGACTAAAAAGAAACATACGATGAAGCAAGAGTAAGTTTATCAGAAATATGATTAGAACATTGAAGCCAAATATCATTTGGAGAATAAACAGCTGTGACTTGAGCATGATAACCAACCATAGAACGAATGCGATGAATCTTTAAAAAATAGATATTAATAAAAATGTATCATTTTAATTTACTTTAAACATTACCTTTTCTCTTCGAGTTATGTATTTTTTATGGCCGTCATCAGAGCCAGTTTCTTCCAAATATGGAGAAGGAGGTCGATCATCATCCATCATCTAAAAAAGCTTGTAGTGTTTAATATAAAAAAAGTTAAATACGGCAAAAACAATAAAAAATGCAGTCAACGCTTTTTAAATTTTTTTGAATATCAATTTAATAAAAAATAGCTTTAATGTTAACAAATTAATTATAAGCATTTACAAAATATCAGAACAAAAAAAAAATTTTTTTTTCAGAAAGAAAAAAACTTGATTAAAAAAATTGTTCCGTTTGTCATTGTGACACATTTTGTAAAAAAGCAAACACTCAGAAAATTTAAAATTTTTTTAACATTTTATGAGTTTAAAAATTCTGTTGCATAAGACGGGGAGATTTATGTATTAATTAGTTGAATCCATTTGGATTATCGCTTTCCTTGCAATTTAAATGTTTGAGTGATTTTGACTGCGGAATCGAAAAGCGCTCTTTCTTTAATCTTTTGTATAAAAAATGACTGACTTCGGAGTCGGGTTGCAACAGTCTTGTGGATAAACTTTTATAACCAACTTTATGATCATACTTAAACACAAATTTGGCTATATATATATATATATATATATATATATATATTTATATATATATATATTACATTAATCAAATTTGAACTTAGGGATTGTCCAGATCTGACGTCGGGTGTTTTAGGGGGAGGGGGGTTTTTCTTTAATCTGACGAAATCTGACGTGAGGGGGAGGGAGGTTATAGAGAAAATCTGATGTCAGAAAAATTCAGATTTTTTTGTCGATTTTTGTTATATTTTATCATGGAAAAAATATCAATGCATGATATTTTGCAGAGTTTACATGATGATAATATTACTTTCAATTTCTTTTTCTCTTGACAGAGATAAATAAATAGAAGAAAGCATATTGTGTGTAATGACCTTCAAAATGCAACTTTGTCAATGCTTTTGAAAGTCCAAATTTATGTTGGATTTTTTTAAACCTTTGCTGCCACTTATTAAATATGGTTTGGTTTTTTTAAAAGATTTTAAATTACAGTTGCATTTTCGAGTGTTCTGTTGAAAAATGCGACAAAAAACTTTCCCAAAGAAAATAATAAGGATGCTAATGCTTTATCATAGATCAATGAAACTTCCAATCTGATCAGTGCTCATTAAAATGTATTAGTAAAGCTAAAAACTAAAAAATTTCATTTAACAGTAGATATACCCAACTTACGCCGGGGTCGGAGCTCGATATTTTGCCCATATACTAGTCTAAAGTAGGTGTGACTATGGGCAAAATGTCGAGCTCCGACTTTGGCATAAGTTGGGGATATCTACGGTAAGAATTAAGTATTTCGTGTTATTGTTCTCTAAAAACTGTTTAAAATTCAAAATTCTGACTTTTTACCCGACGTCAGATCTGGACAGTCCCTTATTGCATTAACTTTCATTCGGCCCGATGAAGAAGAAGTGCCTTGATTTGGTTAAAATAATCTTTGAGATGATGTTCTTCTTCAACGCCAGAAATTGTTGAATTTCTGGCGTCGAAGAAGATTCATTATCCCCAAATTATGGAGGAAATTCAAATAAATTTTAAACAATCCAAAATGTACATAAAAAATGATGGCAAACAAAATAGGACTTTCTTGATTTACTTGTAATATTGGTAAAGTTTAGATTTTGCTTTTAAACTTTCAGTTTAACATTTGAAACAACTTCAAATGAATTTTCATAAGCCGCAATATGAGGTGCTACTGTTCTTTTTATTTAAGCCATCATTCTTCCAATGTTTTCGATTTCCATTTTCTTCTTCGGCTTCATGGGATAAATTTATAATTTAAAAGCTTTTAAGAATTTTTTATGATTTATCCCAAGATTTTGTATTTCCTTGATAATTATCCGCTACCGTATAACCTAACGTTATATTGCTTTGTACAATTCTACAAAAAAACGTTTTGTTTGCCCTTATATCCTTTAAAATTAATTTAAATTTGTAAACACAGTATTTTTTTATAAGTTTTGAGATGCCCATTAATACAGTAATCTTTTTTATAGCAAAACCTTTCGATGATTTTTATAGAATTGCAGTTATATTTCTTTACCGGAATATTTAACGTTGTTTGATTTGTTAAAAGAATGAACAGGAAATAAAGCAGCTGAACATTTATGATTTTGATTTAAATTGAGATTAGAAAATTGGTTGCTATTATCATCATAAGATTTATTAGCTACAGAAAACTGCATCTTGAAAAAAAGTTTCTCTTCTTTTGTTGTCATCTAAAATATTTTAATTATAAAGCTTCTAAACTACATTAAATACAATTTCGTTTTAAAAACAATAGAGCATTAAAACTACTACGATTACGTATGTGTTAAACACGTAAAAACGACAAACCAATGAAAAATTTATTACAAAAATAAAACTTAGACTACTTTTGGCATTGGTGCTTTCATAAGAATGACGCGATATTTTTCATGAACACTATTGAATCAGCAAAATTGCAATTAATTAAATAATTGTTTTAAAAATGCTTCAAACAACAAAACTGAATATTTATAAGAAATTAATATAAATTTCAAAAAATACAAAACTCCAAAAATACATGATTCTGTAACTTCAACGGCTGATATGGAGAACATTCAAAGCGATCTACCAACTTGGGCATGACATAAATATTGTTCAACATTTTTGATACTGTAAAAAGTTGCGGCAACTTCAAAGCTAACTACAAAGTAAATTTATCTGTTTTTAATTAAGATAGTTTTGTGACATAATTTTGATGCTTTTAGGTATGCCAAACTTTGATTTTTTAATTTTAATTTTGATTACACTTGGTATTAATTATTGATTACCGTAAATGTTTAACTTTTCCTTCTCTTTAGCGGAATGCCAAGTCAAGAAGAAATTCCTTTGCTTTCAACGATGACACCCCGATTAAAAATGACCCGATCATTCTAAAGGTGAATGAAAGGGCACGCGAACACTTTTTTTCAACCTGAAGAATTGCTTTTTTTGTATTTTTTTTCCGTTATTCTTCGCGCACAAAAAAACTTTTCTCCCTGTTTTGATCTCTGACAACGACAAAGAGTACCGGTTTTATTTTTCTTCGTCGATCGTTCAAAAACTTTCCCTCATTCAAGGTCACCTACCACCTTTCTTCTTCTTCTTTCAAACATACATATATTTTTTCCCTCAATGGCATTCCTTTTTTTGCTGTCGTTAAAAACCGCCGATGCTTGATTGAAGATTTTCGACAACGATAAATGCCATTTGCAATCTTCTTTCAATCGTATTTTTTCTTCTGACAGAAATTTCTACATTTTTTGGCGATCATGATTTTACGATTCCTTTTTTCCCTCTTTTTCTCTCTTTTTTGCTTCAATATTTATTGGAGGTCATGTTTTTTATGTTTCTATACTTCAAGTATCTATTTTTTACAAGGTTAAATGCCAAAAGAGTAAAAAGAATATGATCGGTCAATGATTGCTTGTCTCAAGTGGAAGAAGGTTCAAAAAAGATTTATTTATTTTTTCCCCCTTTGAAGTTTCCGTCCATAAAACTTCTACGACAATTTATATAACAGGTCTTTGAAAAAAAAAGAAACACTTTTTTATTGTATTTTTATTTTTATTCCCTAAAGCGAAAAACGCGATGACTCATTTCATATTATTTTGAATGGGGCGGTTTCGTTTTCTTTTGCACAAATCCTTTCATTTTTTTTACCTAAAATTCTAATGAATATTTTTTCGATGTTGGGTCTCTTTCATTTTTATGCAAATATATATATTTTCCGTTTTTTTGTTGTATGTTTGCTAGTTTTAAACAACCACGGAACGGACATTAACCACCTGGGTTTCTTTTTTTGCAATTTTGGAACGCCGGGCAAGGGAGAGAGGTTATCTGACTGCAGAGGTTTATCTCCCGAGATTGCTCCTCCTCCTCTTCTTTTTCTGTACAAAAAAACGTGCGCAAAATTGAAAGCAAAAGAAAATAAAGCCCTTGACCGAAGCAACATCATTCTTCGTTCAATGATGAGGGGAGGAAATTAAATGTATAAAATATATTATATGCCCTTTTTTGGTGAAGGTTAAAGCGTATTGCTGCTGCTACTTCGGCTGCTTGACACTCTATTTTTGTGCGCGCGTTTCACCTTTTTTCCTTTTCACCCAAAAACACACGCGTTTGTTATTATTGTTGTTGTCACACCAAAAAATGCCCACCTTGCGGACGTTACTTTCTTTTTCTTTGTGCTAGTTCTTGGGTCTTTTTGGTCGTCGTCGTTGTTGAAGTTCCTTTCATTTCACCTTCCTCTCTTTCTCGTTTTTTTGGGTTTTGTGAGTCCCTCATATTTTTCCCTTTCCCTTTTCACTTGCTGAAACTCAAGGTGAATGCAAGAAAAATTTGTTTCAAACAAATAAATTTTTAGAGGGCCTTATTCGGGATGGTCTCCTTTCTTCCAATCTTGCATCTTTCCTTTTCCGGGGTGGCCATTATTGTTACTACTTTTTATATTAAAAGAAGAAAAATTCTTTAAGATGGTTTCTTTTTTTTTTGTCGGCGACGACTGCAACAATTGTTATTTTAGAGGTTTTTTCTTCTTTTATTTATTGAAGGTGAAAGATACACTTTCTTACTTGATTGACCAATTGAGGATTTATTTTTTGAGAATGGCGGCGACAAAAAAGAAAGTGTAAAAGTCAATGAGTTCATTTCAACGTTTTTAAACTTGCGTTTTTTTGCAACAAATTTTAAGTTTTTTCCTAATTAATGGCATTAAAGAATAAATACAAATTTGTGCTTTCAAAAATTGTTTTTTGAGTTCATTTTTGAAAATCTGCTTTTTGCACCAAAGGGCTACTTTTTGTTGTTATTCAAAAACTTTTCAAAACTTTTTTCTCATCTTTCCTCAACTTTTGCTATGGTGACACAAAACTTTTTAAATCTTTAAAGACAGCTTTAAAATTTTTTGATCTGTGTTTTAAACTTTTGAAATGCAATATTGCATTTTTTCTTTGATTACCGTAATCGATTCTGCTATGAAAACTTTAATTTCAAAATCGAATTTTTGAAAATCGCCATTTTTAATACTTTTTTTGCATGTGTTAAAAAGTGGCATTGAATGATTTTAATTAATCTTTTTTGTTAATTTTTTCTCCCCTCAAAAATTTTTCATATAAAATTTTTTGCTTTCAATCAACCAAATTATTTCCCAATCAAATTAAAACGTTTTTATTTGACGGAATTTCTTTAAGGACATTTAAATTTTGAAGGAGGTCTCCTTTCCCTACTTTCATCTTCAATTTCTTCGACAACTATTAAAAACTGACCAGGAGAGAGTAGGGGACGACGATTGCGTTGATTGTTGTCGTTAAAAACGTTGACGTTTTGCTTTTTCCATCCTCGATAAATAATATAATTCTTCTTTTTCTTTTCTTACTGGATCAATCGTCGGCAATTACAACACTCCCCTCAAAATTCTTCTTTCTCGTCTTTTTTTTTCCTCAAAAATATATATTTTTAAAAGAGTCAAACATAAAATCAACGACAGCCGCGTGATAATTTTTTTCTCCTCGTTCATCTCGGAATTATATTTATTTATTTTTTTGGTGTTCTTTTTCTCATTATTGTTTTTTTTTGTTGTTTCTTTTAATATTTATTATTATTATTATTTAAATGAATTGTTGACGGAGAAGATCAATATTTTTAAAGGCTTCCTTTGATCATACGTTTTCTCCTTCTTACTTTTTAAAAATATTGTTGACTCTTGTTTTGAGGACACTATTTTAGCGGTTGATTAAAACCTTGAACTATAAAAAGAATTATCTTGATAGTTTAAAATTTTATTCGCAGTTGTTTTTCATTAATTATTGGCTTTTTCACACTTTTTTATTAGGTCTGTCTTGGATTTAATTTAAGCACTGGCATATTTGCCATCTGCCATATTCGGATTTAACAATGAGTTGTAAATTTGAGAATTCGTTGTTAAATTCATTGTCTTCGATAATGCACAAAATAATTATTGAAAAAAAGAGACGATAAAATTGCTTTGATTTTTTGATTGCTTTTTTAGAGTTTGATATTTGAAATCAAAGTGACCTTTACTTTCAGAATTCTCTTAATGAGGGATTGCCCTCTCTAATACATAAGTTATTCCTTTAACCAAAAATGAAAATCAGGAATTGAATTCGAACTGTTTTTTGTTTTTACCTTTTGCACCTTTCATTTGTGAAAAAGGAACTTGAATGTCTTCCCTGATTTTCATGTTTGGTCAAAAGAAAATTTTATGTAAGAGAATGTGTTACTCCCTGTTCCAGCATTCCGTTAACCTCAATAATTGATCTTGATCTTAGAAAAGCGAAAGTTGACAATCTATTTTTACTATCGTTGACTCTAAACTATCCTTATTTTTACACACGTTTTATACAGGCCATGTTTCTTCCATCTCTCTTAATGTCCAAAAATATTTGTTATCAGTTAAAATGCTTCTCTTCTTCTGTACAATTTCTTCTCATTCCCTCACCTTGTTTTTATTTCATTTTTGTTCCATAAAATACAACAAATTTGTTGTTGAAGAAGATGGAGAAAAAAGCGTGAAACAGCTTTTTTTCTTGCGCTTTCACGCTCACCGACGCCCCTCCAATTCAACGACGGACCAAGCAAAAACTTCTTCTCTTTCTAATCGTTTTCGTCGTCGTTTTGAGCGTGGATTGCTCATCATCGTTCGTTTCGTTCATTCTCATTCGCCTCCTTCTTCCATCTTGGACTTTAAAGTCGTGGTCTTTTCTCATATTTTTTTTCACTACCACGAAAAAATTTATAAGAAATTCTCTCCTTTTCTTTTCCTGAAGCTTCTTCGTGTTTGTTATTTGCATACAAATTTTTTCCAAGCAAGGAAAACAAAATTGTATGTCTTTTGTACGATTTTTTGCTTGCCTTTGATTTATAAGAAATTTTTTTACATTTTTATTTTATTTGGGTTTTCTTATATTATTTGTTAAGACATGAAACCATGAAACGTTTCCAGAAAAAGAAGAAAGATGAAAAAAATAGTAGGGGGCAGCCCAATATATCTTCTTCTATCAATTTTTTTCTTCTTTTTTCGTTTAAGTTAGTGTTAGTTTTGGGTTGTTGCAACTTTGTCGCATGACAATCTTTTGATAGGGGTTAATCATTTTTTGTCCCCCTTCTCTCTCTGAATACATCAACCAAAAAAACTCAATGACCCTTTTTTCTATTGAGACCATTAGTTTTGGGCATTATCTTTTATTTATTTGTTTGTTAACTTAAAAATGGAGGAGAGTGTTTAAACACATTTAGTAGGGTTAAGCTGTTTAAAAAGGGTCAACAATTACAGTGATGGCTAATGTCCAGTTACTGTTATATTGTTTTTAATTGCTTCTAAAAAACATTTAAATTCCAATGCATCAAAGATAACCTTTCTGCACTACTTACCCCCATAAGAATGTACACATGAATGTTTACGTTGTGTTTCTTTTTGCTTCATTAAATTTAATTCCCTCCTTTTCTCTTTCTTTTTTTGCTCCCAACTTAGTAGCCATAAAACATAAGTAAGTAAAATCAAACAAAAAAATCTCTTCAAAAATAATGTTTATGTTTCTTTCTTCTTTTTTTTTTTATTTTGCAACTTATTTTCTTCTCTTTTTTTTGTTTTTGCGCATTATCGATGTTTTTATAATGCTGCTGTTGCAACAGCTTACGCACCTCCCGTTACCTCCATCACCTTTTTTCTTCTATACCTCAAAATTCCCTCATTGCCTAAGGCTATAACTCCTCTTTTTACCTACCTACCTACCCGAAGAAGAAGACGCATCAACACTTATACCACTTTTTTTCTACTTTTTTGGAGACTGTTTTTCTTGAAGACAGTTAGTTATTCTCAAAGGTGGAGGAAAAACATAAGTAACCCATCTTCTTCTTTCTTTTTTATCTGCATATTCAATATTTTTGTCCTTCTTTTTCCACCTTAAATAGCGCATTCCGATCTTCTTCTTTTTCGTCAAGTCGAGAAACAACAATCGCCGATTACGACTTATTATTTACTCTTAAATTTTTTTCTTATATTTGGTATTTTTCAGCAACAACCCTTTTTGCTCAAAAAATATTCGAATAAAAACAGCAGCCAGCAGCAGCTAAAAAGGGGGGAGTTGAAAAGCAGAAGAAAAGTGAAGGAATTCCAACGAGGTGCGCGACAACTCGACTTCAACTTTCTTCTTCTTCTTCGTTGCTGCTCTTCTGCTCGATCCAATTCATCAACAAAAATCAACGAAGCAAACAAGTAAAAAAAAGTTGATCGAAGCTTTTTTTTTCTTCTTTCTCTCTTATTTCCATCATCATCATCAACTTTGTCAAGGGTAAACTTGACCCCTTTACTCTTTTTTATCATTGACAGATTTAGAACAGCAGAGTGAAAAACAATTATAATAATGTCACATAAATCTGGAGGCAAGTTTATGCTAATTTGAGATTCAAAAATGCTAAATTGTTTAAAAATTTTCAGAAGCTCATCGAGCTTTAGAACGACTTGAAGCATATCATGCTGAATTGACACGATCAAGCGATCGAGAATTGAAACGTGAAATTGAAAAAATTATTGCCATTTTTAAATCACAACTTTTTCGAAATCTTTGTGGTTTGTAACATTTCTCTTTTTATGTGACGACAAACTGAAATCCATATTTTTTAGCAATTTATGATTTTCAAGATGATGTTTTATTAAATGAACATATCAGTTTCGATGAAAAAGTTCGAGAAACAAAACGCTTTGCAGAAAGATGGGAAAATAATCCACCCTTTGGGGCAACGCTGTATAAAAGTCCTTTGGATACTGGACTTTCAAGTACTACTGGGGGTGGAGGACTTTTAGATCGAACTTTTGATCGACCATATACCAATGGATTCCATGATTCACATTCCCATGCTCCAACAAATCAATCTTCACATTCTTATACTTTTCAAGAACAAAAACGTGAATTGGTTAGTTTCAAATTTTTTGAGATTTTCCCATCAAAAAATTCATGTTTAATGGGATTAACGAAAAGAAGATTTGATGGGATAAAAAAAAATCAAAAATTTTCTCACGCTTTCTATCAAAAAATCTTTCTTCATCTAAATTTATCCCACTTTTTAAAAAAAAATCTATTGCTTTTACAATTTTTGCAAAATGCTATTCTTCTTTTTAGACCCGAGATGGATGGGCAACACAAGATTATTTAACCAAAACCGTTGATGGCCCTGGTGGAGTTCAAACTCAAACAACTTCGGTAAGAAAAAGCTTTTTTTTCTTCAAAACTTCTTTGCTGCTGCTTCCACTATTACTGTTTTTCTGAATTTTTTTTTCTTCTTTGTAAAAGTGGATCAACAACAGCAATGAATGAATCACCTTCATTCATTCATACCTCAACAGACGTAAAAAATGTGTTTTTTCTTTTCTCTCATAAAATCTCATCATCGAAAATGACACAGTTTTTTCCAAAAAACTTTTTAAGAGTTTTAAAAAAACTAAAAATCGAAGACAAAAATAACGTGGAAAATTTTTTTATGTTGCAAAAAAACTTTTGAAAATTGATTGACTCATTCAATTATAAAAGTACTCATTTTTTACCAAAGATCAAAGATTAAAATTTGTTAAATATTTTTAATGAAAAAACAACAATTTTTTTAGTCAAGTAATTTAATTGATTCACATGGACAAGAATGGGATATTGTGGATGTTGTAATTGAAAAGAATCAAACTGGATTAGGCTTTAGTATTAGCGGAGGCCGGGATCGAACTGAAGCAGATCATCACATTCATGTTACAGATATTTCCCCTGGGGGCGCTGTTGCAAGAGATGGAAGAATTAAGTAAGGATTCAGATTGACAAGTACCCAAAAAATCGATAAGTGGTAATATGTACATTTGCATAACTTTGGAGCCTGTTTCCTCCTCGGAAAAAACTTTTCACCCAAAATGGGCTCCATCTATACAAATTTGCATAATATACGATCGGAAAAAATAAAGCTTTAAATGTAATCCTTTTACAAATTTTTAGAGTAAATGACATTATTTTAAAAGTGAATAATGTTGACTGTGTTGATGTGGATCATCAAATTGCTGTTGATGCCCTAAAGTCATCAGGTCCAGTTGTTCGATTACTTGTAAAACGACCAAAACCAACGCGATCAGTTTCACAATCAAATTTAACGGATTATCGATATCCAACAACCAATGCAGGAACAACTGGATTTTCATCATTTAGTCAGACAGTAACCACTGCCCCGCCATTACCTGTTTCACATCATCATTCCCCAATTTCATCGACAACTCAACAACGAATTCCAATTGAAATTCAACGTCTTGAACTAAATCCAAATGTTCGAAAGCTTGAACTTATTAAAGGTCCAAGTGGCTTAGGATTTTCTATTGCTGGAGGGTACGGTAATCAACATGTTGCTGGTGATAATGGAATATTCGTTACACGAATCATCGAAAATTCTGCCGCATATTATGATGGGCGAATTCGACCAATGGATAAGATATTAGCTGTTGATAATGTTATCTTTGATAATGTTACACATGAATTTGCTGTAAATACTCTTAAATCAACAGGAAACAAGGTGACAATTTATTACGAAAAAAATCCATATCCAGATTATGTTCCTCCACCAATTGATGATTCCTCTCGATCAATAACTGGAATTGGAATGGGAAATCGATCAGCTTCATCCCAACAATTCCCGGATCAACCACCATATGGTGGATCCCAAAGTCAATTGGCCTACATCCAACAACCTGATCTTCAACCTCGGGTTGTTACCCTTCGAAAAGGTGATGGCGGACTTGGTTTTAATATTGTTGGTGGAGAAGATGGTGAACCTGTTTATGTTTCACATGTCTTGCCTGGAGGGGTTGCAGATTTATCTGGGAATGTTAGAAAGGGGGATGTCCTTCTTCAAGTTAATGATGTAGATCTTCGATCTTCTACCCATAATCATGCGGCATTGGCATTGAAGAATTGCCCTCCAAATACTTTTGTCAATTTAACGCTACATTATCAACCAAATGAATATGCACATTTTGAACAAAAAGTTGAACAACTTCGAAATGATATGTTGGCAAAGCAAGCTGCCATGTCTGGAGGCGGTGTTGCTCCAGGGGTTGTACAAGCTCAACGAAGAGATGTCTATGTTCGAGCCCTATTTGATAATGACCCATCAAGGGATGCTGGGGTTCCACATCGTGCCCTACCATTTAATTATGGGGATATTTTGCATGTTGTTAATTCAAATGATGATGATTGGTGGACAGCTCGTCGAGTTTCTGAAAATGGCGATGAAGGTCAAGAAGGTGTGATTCCATCAAAGAAACGTGTAGAAAAACGTGAAAAACAACGTCGAAAACAAGTCAATTTTAATGCAGGAAGTCAAAGCCTTGGAAGAAATGCAAGCATGGGTGGTGGATTGGAAGGACGACGAGGTTCCCGATCACAACTTTCATTCTCACGAAAATTCCCATTCGTAAAATCCACAGAAAAGCTGAATGAATTTAATGATAATGAACGTAAGTGGGGAGGAGAAAAAGGAGGAAGACGATGGAAAAGGGATAAAAAGAAAAAAGGGAATACCAATTTTCTTCAAATAGGGGTTCCCGCTGAATTCACTTCCACCGAATACACTACCGCCACATCGGACAGCGATTATTATCGTGAGTTTATAAAAACATGATATATCATTGTTGATTGATATTGATAGAGTGGTATATATAATTAATCATTGTCCGGTCCGAAGTGTTTTTTAATGATTTAAAAATCAGTGAATTGTCCGTTTAAAAAGTCCTTAAAAGTTACAAAACTAAACAAAATTGTTCTGTTTTTCATGTATCTTATACTAAGCAACTTTTTACAAAATTACTGTAGTTTTTCTTAACTATCTTTTTTTGAAATGAAAAATCTCATATTTGTAGTTTTTTTTTACTTTTTATTCATGTTTTTTACTAACAAAATTTTTTTCTTTAGTCAACACCGTCGATGAACCAATCTTCTCATATGAAACTGTTGAACTTCAAAATAGTAAGATTTACCAAACTCAACCATTAATTTTAATACCGTAATTTTTTTCTAGTCAATTATGTTCGACCTGTTATTGTTTTGGGTGGTTTGAAAGATCGAATTAATGATGAGCTTGTTGGAAGATATCCAGATAGATTTAGTAGTTGTGTTCCACGTAAGTTTTTTTTTCGCCAAAATTAAATTTTTACGATACGATTAAAAAAATTATGATTCATACCATTTTTCCGTCAACAAAATTGTTGTTACTTTTTGCAAAAATCAAAATTTACAATGAGTCACAAAAATTTTGTAACAAAAATTTGATCCAGACTGAATGAATCATTTTTTTGTTCCACACGAAAAAAATAGTAATTAAAATGTAAAAAACTCATGCTACAGTACCCCTTCCTCTTACAGATACATCACGTCCACCACGTGAGAATGAAGTAAATGGAAGAGATTATTATTTTGTTAGTAAAAGTGATATGGAAGCGGATGTTCGGAATAATATGTTTATTGAAGCCGGACAATTCCAAGATAATCTCTATGGCACAAGTATTAAAGCAGTTCGAGATGTTGCAAATGCAGGTCGACATTGTATTCTTGATGTTTCTGCAAATGCAATCAAACGCCTTCAAAATACTGCAAATATTTATCCCATTGCAATTCTTGTTAAACCACAAAATCCTCATCAAATTAGGTAAAAACACATTTAACAGACTATAGTAAACTTTATACAAATTTTTTAAAAATTTACAGAGAATGGGATTCAAGCCAAAATGAAGCTGAAGCTCAACGAAGCTTTGAGCGCATTCAACGAATTGAACAAAACTTTGGGGATCTTTTTACTGGTATGGTTTTTTTCAAAATTTTTGAAAAATTTACATAATTATTTCTTTTAGCCGTTGTTGGTGGATATAATCTTGAAGATATCTTACATAAAATTATTTCAACAATTAACGAACAATCCCGTCAACGAATTTGGGTTCCAAATCGACAACCACTTTTTTAAATTAAACTTATCCCTCAAAAAAATTCATAAATAATTTTCATCTATCTTATCTTTGATCTACGCATTTATATATTTCTTTTTATTAATGACAAAACAGCAACTTTTATTATTATTATTCCAAAGACTGCCATTTTTATTTTCCTTTTATCTTTCTTTCGTGGACCATTTCGCTTAGCTTCGGTTGTGACCTCAAAGGAGAGGAATATTATACAAATATTCCTTCCTTTTTCACATATCCCGTATTTTATTAAAATAAGAAATACTATATTATTATTATTCTTAGTCCTCATTATTGCTCCCTCCTTTTTACACTGCACTTAATATTTACTTATTTTAGCCAAACATAAAATATTTTAATACTTATTTTCTTTTCTTCAAAAAATTCATTAACAATTGTTTAATCGTTTTTCTTTATTGTAAATTCTTTAAAAATTTTGATCAAAAAATGAATAATAAATGGTACGATAATTTAAAGAGCAACAACAGGATCAGGATAAGAACAGCCAGTAATACGAAGATTGGAATTGTCGAATTTGTAACCTAAAATTAAAACATACAGTAAAATGAATTAAAAATTTTAAAGTTAAAGAAGAACATCTCAAACACTGTATTAAAAAAAGGTTACTGCAGTTTTTTACAGGAACAATTTATTAACATGTACATGTAACTTGCCGAAAAAGGGGAAAAATACAGTAAGCTAAAGTTCAATTTTTGCGAAATACGGTAACAAAAAATTTTTGCAGTGCCATTAAAACAATAAAAGTTGACTCACCCAAAACATACAAACAATAAAAATGACCATAACAATTTTCTTTATAATTGATTGAAGCACCTCGTTCTTTACACAATTCACATAAAGTATCCCAATATTTGTAAAGTCTTTCATCAAGTTTTGGAAATTTGCCACCAAAGAAATACAAATCTTCTGACCAAAGAGCGCAACGACCATGTAAAAATATTTCAATATTAGATTTTTCAGTACTGGAAACGTTAACACCATCTGCCAATAAAAATGTTGGAATTGTTTTTGTATTATCCAATTCAATATAATAAGGTCCAAATAGGTCTCCAAGATTATCAGAGCATGAATATCTTTGACATAAAGCACATATCCATTTTGTTTGAATTAAATTTTCTGGTGGATCCGGCTATATAGTAAAAAATAAAAAAATTTTTAAACAATTATTTGGAAAACTTACAGCTTGTAAACGATTAAATTGAGCTCTCTGACTTCTTTCAATGATGGAAAGGTACCGATTTGGATGGACAAGTTTTCCATTTTTAATCATCGGATCTTTGACAACTTCGGCATCATCCTGTAAAATAATTGCATTAGTAAACAATAATAAACAAATAAATTTGAAGCAAACCTTTTTATTTTTGTATCGTTGATTTAATTTTTGTACAATTCCCGCGGCTTCTTCAAAATCGTCGTCTTTGGTCTTCTTCTTTTTCTTTACACGTTTTTTCTTCTTCTTTTCTGGATTTGCTGGAGGCATTTTAAAACAATTAAAATAGATTTATTCTTATGATAGTATTGCTTAAAGTTTTAGAATGCAGATTCAGAAGTTTAAAATACCTTCGAATTTTTTCAAAAAATTGTAGCAATTTGAAAATCTTTTTTCGTGTCAAGACTTCTTTGCTTTAAAAACGACAAAGAAAGAAACAAAAAAAGAGCACACTTGATTCAATTCAAATGGTTGGTCACTCAAAATTTGATAGAATGGGTCAAAATTATTTTTCGATTTAAATTTCTTTTATCTCTTTTGATGATAGCGATTGAAGGGGTTTATTTGTTTACATGCATGCGATTTGATGATTGCTGTAAGGGAGGGAAGGAATGTTCCCATCCTTTTTCCTTTGACAAGGCCAAACCTCAAGTGTTTACTCCAAAACAATAATTTTGTTTCAATAATTTTTTTCTTCTACTTTCTCATGCATCTTTCTTTTCTTCTTCATTAACGACAAGAACTTCATTTCAATAAATTCGAAGGTCTTTGCATTTTTTATTCCAATCTTCAACAAAAATATTAGCAGGCAAAAATGTCCTATTTACTTCGAAAACTTTTAAAAAAAGCTAAAACTTATGTAATTTTGAATAAAAAAATTGTTCCTGAAAAATCAAATGTTAACCTGATCCAGCTTAAAATTGTTGAGTAAGTTAATGTTTTTTTTTTTTTTGATTGTAATTTTTAATAATTCTAATTTTTAGCGATATCTCAATTCCATCTTCCAGCAGTCTTCCATTTGTTCGAAACACCCCTCCAGTTATATTGAAGCGACAATCGACCGTACAAGAACTTGATCAGAATCTTGAAAAACTTCGAACAACTTTATCATCGAAAGAAAAAGTTCCAACCTATATTCGTAATAGTTATAATGCAACTCCACCACAAATTTATGAAAATCTGTATTCTGGAAACGCATCTTCAACCGTTTCTGAAGAAGAAGGTGAAGAATATTTACCAATTCGAGTAAGTTATTTAATTTTGAAAACTGCTCGTGTTAAACGGGTTCAACGAGCTGTTCATACATTTTTCTGTTTTTGTTACTTACCTTTTTTAATTTAAGATTTATTAATTTACTCTTTTTAGGCAAGAAAACCAAATATTGTCCGAAAAATTAGTTCAAAGCAAAGACGATTTTCAACTCCATCAATCAAAACTTACTCTGGAGCTTCAATTGAAGGATGCTATTCACAAAATAGTGAACGCTTTCGTCTCAGCAAAAGTTTCCTACCTTCGATTCCAATTGAAGAAGATGCTCTTTCTTTAATGGATTGCACAACTCCATTACCAGATCCAATGCAACCTATTTTAAGTTGTTATCATTGATCAAAATATTGCCGTATTTTTCTTATTTTTATCGTATCCTTTTTATATTTTACTGTTATTGTGTTTCTTTATTTATTTATTTGTTGATTTTGTTGCATTTTATATTTTCAAATAAATTATTATTATTTTACAAATGCCCCATTAAAATTGTTAAGATGAATTCATATTTTGCACCTTTTTTAGTTGAAGCTGCAATTTGAACTTGGCGATCAAATTACGGTAGCACAATGTTTAAAAATTTTTTTTGCTTTTTTATGACTTTTTGATGTTAAGATTTTCTTCTCAATTTGAACAAGGTTTACAGACAAGTAAATTGCATCATTCTTTCATGAACACAAAAATTGCATCATTCTTATACATCCAGTTAGAGTCAAAAACGATGGTATCATGAAAACTGAGATTTCATTTTTGCTGAAAACTGTTTCATCGCTTAGGTCGAATAGGATTTTTTTGCTGCCCTTTTTGTAGAAATTTTAAGATTAAATGATTTTAATTTTATGAATGTTTTGTTTTAGATGGCATCAAAAGAAGTTGAATTTTTTTCAAAGTGGCAGCTTTCTTTGATTAATTGCTCACAAACTGATAACGGCAATCAATTTTCTAATTTCAATCTCAATCATAACCATAAATGGTCAACAGATGTTTCAACTGTTCAATCATTAAACAAGTCAAACAATGATCAATATTCTGGTAAAAAATGCAACTCTACAAAATCCACAAAAATCCATTTTTAAAAAACAGATTACTGTATTATTATGTTTTTAGGGAAACAAGACGTTTTATTATATCTTGTACTGTCGAAATAGGTTATGAATAACACGGAAAGCTTTGTAGAATTGCAGCAACGTTGAAAATGTTAGGTTATACCGTAACCAAAAGCTACCAAGAAAAAGGAAAAACCTGGAATAAATCATCAAAAGATTTATGGGATAAAGCTTCAAAAAATTTAAGCTTGAATGAAAATGTCAAAGAAAAGAAAGAAGTTCCAAAGCGATGGAAGAAGGATGACTCAAATAAGAAGAATAGTAGCACCTTATCACTTCATATTGCGGCATATGAAAATTCCTTTGAAGTTGTTTCAAATGATTTTTCAAAGAAATCTACAAAATCTGTTCTTCCCGTTGATTCTTTGCCCAATTATCAAGCAAGTTTAATTGTCGTAAAATATTTAAATCGAATTATTATTTAATAGGATGATGTTCGCTTTGAATTTCCTCGACAAATGATGGGCAATGAAGAAATTGAACCCGAAATAATGCAATTTAAAGCATCACAAACTTTGCTTTCACCAAGCCAAAGTCCTCCATCAAATCAAATGCAACTTTCTCGTGTTAGTTTTTACACATTTTATACAGTAATTTGTAAACTTCGATTACTGTAGAAATCATATAAGGTTTTTATAAAATTAAAAAATTTACAATCAATCAATATATTAAAACAATTATTTACAAATAATAATAATAATTACATTTAAACACCTAATTTTTTGAAAGACAACGGAAAATATAAGAGAAAGAGAGATTACCGGATTAACTTTGTCATGAAAGCATTTTCAAGAGTATTTTCATGTCGAATAATATTACCACAAAAAGAATTTTCATCAAAAGCAAAATCAGGCTGACATGGAGCTGATTCAAGAGATCTTCCAAAACATGGTAAACCACCCCTAGAAGGTGTTGAACAAAGACGGCTTCTGAAAAAATATTTAGGATTCTAAATTTGCATAAAATTAATTAGAAGTGAAACCTTGTGCGAGTGCCCATTCCTTGACAACCTGTGCATTGTAACCAGGTAGACCATGTGCCCCAATGACCATCGATAGAATCTGTAGAAGTAAGAAAGAAAAGTGAAAATAGATTTTAAAAAAAAGAAGTGAAATGTGCATACTTGGACAAAGTTCAGTTTTACAGATAGACGTGACGTAAGCCAGTCCGGAACAAGATTTTCCACCATTTAACGGTTTTGGGGATGAACAAGTTCGAGACCGATTTCGATGGGATTTCCCGCAGGAAGCGGAGCAGTTTGACCAAGAAGTCCATTGTGCCCAATCTCCTTTTATTGCTAAAAAGGTGTGGTGCAACAACAACCATGTGAATGTGCTTAATGTGCCTTAAGGTCAACAACTTACATTTACCACATTTTGAAGGATCTGAACAAGATTTTAGCTCAAAATCTGATCCAATACATTGCTTTCCACCATTTGATGGTCGTGGATTCAAGCAATATCGAGTTCTGGATCGTTGTCCATTTTCACATGGATTCGTGCATTGTGACCATGGCGTCCATTCTGTCCAACCTCCATCAACAGGTTGCGCGAAACAAACTGCAGAAGCTGGTTGACATGGTTTTTGATCAAAGGAATATCCAAGACAATAGGAGCCACGATTAGACGGAAGTGGATTTGAGCACATTCGATTCCGAATTTGATGCCCTGAGGAGCCACAATCTTTTGAACATTGCGACCAACTGGACCAAGAAGACCAATTTCCGGGTTCAGCTTCTGTAATGAGTTTTAATAGATCTTTTTTCATACTTGTGTTTAATAAATATCTTACGACAATCAGTTGGGTCACATTGCCTTTGATCAATTATTGAACCAGGACAAAATCCTTGTACAACTGGATCCCGAATTGTACAGAATCGTCGACGGAATTGTGTCAGAGTGAAGCAACTGCATTTACTCCAACTGGACCAAGATGACCAAAATGGCTCTAAAATTAGAGGGTATTTTTTAGTTATAGTACTTTAACAATTTACCCATATCATCTTGGGCAAGAATGAGTTTTGCTGGTATCACCGGAGATCCACATGCATCAGTATTGCAGGGTCGCTCTTCCTTTGAAGGTCCATCACATAGAAAAACAAAAAGAGCTCGACATTTTCGTTGTCGAAATTGTCGTCCTCCTCCACATGCTACTGTGCATGCACTCCATTCTGTCCATGGTGACCATTGATTAGCTTTAAAGCATTGTTACTGTATGAATGGTAAAATTAAGATGAGAAATTCAAACCTTTTACAGAATCACAACTTTCACGATTACATTCTTCCAACTCAAATTCTAAACCTTTTGAAGAACAATCTTTTCCTTCAGGGCATAAACGAATTCTGCAATGACATATATTTTGAATATAAACACAACAATTAACAAAACAAACCTTTCCCGAATGCCACCCCCGCATGAAACCGAACACGGTAACCATTCCTGCCATTCATCCCAATTTCCGATTTTTGTTGGAGCAGCATTTAAAAATTCTGTTATTGGAGGCAGCGTTTCAGCAACTGCTTCCGAATCTCCTTTCAATTCATTCATTTTACAAATCTCTTCACAAGTTTTTACATCTACTTTATCTCCTAAAAATTACTTTTTAAAAATCGCATGAATTTTCAATGAATTAATAAAATTTTTAAGTTTTTGTTTCAAAAATCATATAATACATTACAAAAAATTTGATTCAATTTTTTTCTGATTTTTCAAAAAACACCTAACACTTTTACCATCCTTCTCGGCGACGATTACGGTAATAATATTAATCAAACAATGCCTTTTACAGATTTCAAATGCCTTGGATGAGCTCTCAGATGATGTTCGATCTGCATTTACGCTGAATACAGCTGTAATTGCTTTACTCATTATTCTTCTTGGAGTTTATGCCTTTACATGTTTTACTGAAGAATGGATTGAATGGAAGAAGAAAAAAGCAGCAACTGCAAAATTTGCAGCAGCTAAAGATGTATGCTTTTCTTTTGTAATAGATTACTGTACTTTCTGACGACATAATAAATACTTTCAGAAAGGTGGTAAAATGCTTAAAAATGAACGAAAAAAGCGTAAAACATCAGAATCTTCGACACAATCATTCAAGTCTTCTTCTTCAAAGGCTTCAAAAACATCATCAAAAGTAACAAAGAGAAAATCTGTTGTTGAAAAGGCGGCACCTTCAAAGAAGAAAGATGAAAAAGCTCATGTCACATTTGTTAATGCAAAAGAAGTTTCAACTCCGACGGCTCCAAAATATCAAAAGGTATGGTTTTTAGTGTTAGACTTTATTCTGTCATTAGGTCATCAAAGACAAGAATGAAATTTGAAAAATGGCAACGAAAAGTTTAAAGATGACATCATTCTTATCTGACTTAGTTTATATTTTTTAGATTGAAACAAAATGGCCAAAGCCATCAACACCTCTCCCACCACCATCCCCGCTTCCACCATCATCATCCCTTCCCCTTCATGGAAAACCAGGTGAATCTCCAGGAGTTGCAGGATCAAATCGAAGTGATGTTTCAACATCTTCAAAACAATTACATGATTCAAAATGCCCGGGCACAGATAGCTTTGGAACATCTGTTTCATCATTCTCTTCAGCAACATCTGTTCCTCCAGTATCATCACGTTCTCGAAAAAGTGAAGATTTAATTCCTCCCCCATCCCATGATTCCTTAACAACAGGAAAACATTTTACAAATGCAATGATAAAATCAATGCCATCACCAAAATTTGTCCGATCATCATCAAAATATAAAATTTATAAATCAAATGAAGTGCCACCCCAATTTGCATCGGATGGAGCTGTAACTGCCAGAGAAGAAACTGAATCTCGAACATCCACAAATACTGCACAAAGTCCATTTTCAAGTATTTATGCATTGGATGTTACACCGGTGATGACTTCAACAACTCAAATTACTCCAACCTTGGCATCCCCAACTCAAGCAACCCCGGTCATGACTTCCCCAACTCAATCATCATTATCTCTTTCATCAACTCAAGTATCAGCTACCACTTCACCATCATCAATTCCAATCCATCCTAAAACTACATCTGCAACCAAACTTGGAAAAGCTCCATCAAAAACCGATTCAATTCTTTCAGTTGCTGATACCCAATCTGATAATGATAAAAGTACCATTACTTCTTTCCCAAAAACTCCACCAAAAAAATAAAATTTAAATATCTTTTTTCTTTTGTTTTTTAAAAAGCTTTGAATAAATTATAATTTTTAATTTAACTGACCCTTTCCACATTTATCTCCATCAATTGGTTCTCCTTCAACACCAGCTAAGAAATTTATTCGACATTGCCGATCTCGAGATCGTAATTCAAAGGCTGAACATGAATCACAAGGGGAATCCCAGGTGGACCATGGGGACCAAGTTGGACATGGTCCAAGCACACATCGCTTGTCTTCACTTGTTGAATCAACAACTGGGCAATCATCTCCAGAAAGGCATTTTCGGGTTCGACTTTGTATTCCTTCTCCGCAGGTTGAGGAACAACTTCCCCAAGAACTCCATTGACTCCATAAATGTCCTTCAGAAGATGCAGATTTTGAGCAATCCTGTAATTATTTAATTTGAATTTATCCCCCGGGTGAAAAAAGGACAAACTTGAACATTACAAGTTCTTGCTTGTTTACTATTTTCGGCGCATAAAATGCCATTGCAAAGTCGTTCCCGAAGTTGAAACCCAATTCCACATGTTACCGAACATGCCAACCTAAAATAAGATAGATTGGTGGGGTTACTGTAGCCTAAAAAATGCCAACCATTCACTCCAAGTTTCTTCGACACATTTTTCTCCGGTGCATACAGTAATCTGTCGAAGTTCACCTTCGCAGCCGCCTTCCTTGGAGCATATTCGAGTTCGAGTTTTTTGTCCTGTTCCACAACTGGCAGAACATGAGCTCCATGGTTCCCATGCAGACCATTCTGGACATTGTTCTTCTTTGCAGGGGTTTGATTCAGCCAAAATTTGACTACAATTTGAACCAGAAAGGCAATCTCTTCGTCGGGTAGATTTTCCACCTCCACATGTTCGAGAGCATTCTGACCAGTCCGACCACTCTGAATATTCTTCACACCTTGAAGGCATTGGTGAACATTGTCGTGTATCTTCTGCCTTTCCTGAACATTCCTGAAAGTTATGCTTTATTAGAAAATTTGCATAATTATGTTGGGTACATCAAAGAAAAATTTGTTGTAGCAAAAAATAAAAGCTTCAAAAAAGGCACCGTTTAAAAAAGTCGTTTAATTATTAAGCCTTGAAACTCAAAAAATGCCTGCAGCAAAAAAAGGATAGCTCTTTCAAACCTCAAAAATGTTAACGCTTCTTGCGCGTCGACGACCTTTCTGAATTCTATGAGTGTGCCTGGGCTTTGATTTTGCTTTTGTTGGTGCTCTTTTTGGTGCAGTTTTAAATTTTGGTGTTAGTGGTTTAAGTGCTTTTGTGATAACTTCAAGCATTATTACCGAAGATGGAGCCATGCATTTTCGATGCCGTTTTTGTACAGGTTTATCTCCTTCCTTCAAGCATGTTAGAGGGCACGAAGACCAAGATGACCAAGAATCCCATTTTAAAGCCGGTTGTTTTTCTTTTACTGAAGGACAATCTTTTGATTGTGCGACAACAGCTTTATCGTTGCATGAAAGATTCTGAAAAAGAGGAGTACTGTATTAACAGCTACAATAATTTGAAACAATTACCAAACAAGCTCCAGATACACAATATTGCCCAAGACCACATGGAGAACCATTGGGGAATTGTCCTTTATTTCGGATTAACTCTGAATCAGAAACATGACACCAAATTTTACAGGATTGAGTTTGATCTAAAATTATATTTATGCAAATTTAAAGAACCAAATTTGTTTGTACGAACGTAAAAAGCTTTTTCCACTAAGTTGCCGATCCGGTCGTGTTGGGTCATTCCTAATCGCAGTGCAAAGTCGATCCCCAAACTCTTGTCTCGAAAGAGCCTGACACGTAGAAGTGACTTCTCCACAAACGATTCCTCGAATATTTGACCCCTGGCATGGATGCCCGCCATTATTTGGAGCTGGTTCGGTGCAGGTTCGGAGTTGTGACTTCATTGAAATACTTCCAGAAATTTGGCATGGACTTATTGGGCATGTTTGTTGGGCTGAAGTCCATTCTGACCATCCACCGTGAATGACCTTCGGTGGAGGCAATCCTTGTCTCCAGGATTGACATCGACCTTCTTGGCACCATTTTTGTGAACCACAAAAAGATCCTTCAAGGGCTGGATGGGCGGTTGAAATTGTTGAACCACTATTTCCACACCACAAAATCCGGCAAATGTCCTATTTAAATATAGATTTAGTATTATGCTTAGGATTACAGTATCCTTACATCCATATTTCTTCCAACTGGAATTTCAACTTGATAATCACGTCCCCAAAAATATGAGCATTGTTGGTCAGCTGTGAATCGCTGGCCGGGAAGGCGTCCATCACTCATATGATCATGGGCATTGATGGAATATGCCGGATCTCGAAGACAATTTCCTCTTCCACTTTGACTATAAATATTCGAATTTTAATGACAATCTGTCTCAAACTTTGGCAGTTGTTGAAATTGTTTGAAATTTATTGATTAAAAAATTGTGATCAATAATTATTGATCTCGTATACGAGCTTGTAGGGGTTTAACATGAGATCATCTGATCCCAGTGTTTCCAATAATGGATAAATCTTTAAGATAAATAACATACTCTAATTGTAACAAAAATGCATTAAATTCTCTGACTGAACATGTTGACCATGATGTTTTACCTGCACCATTTACGGCACTCATCAAACAACAACTTCTTCCACATTGATCTAAAATCAATAAAGGTTACCGTAATTGTTCTCTTAAATTATGTTATATTACTTTGTACACCATCATGCACCATTCCCATACTATAATTTTTATACATTATTAATAAACATAAAATAAAAAAACTTTACTTATGTCCCATTTCATGTGCCAAAACGAAAGATCGTCCCAAATGGAGGCCTTCCACCAGCGAACAAGCAAATAGCTCATCGCACATTCGTGCAACTGGTGCAACTCCAGCCACAGAAGTCGTGGTATGATAAATATCATATCCAGTTAATAAAACTCCATGATCCCAATGTCCTGGATCAGAGAGATCTGTGCCAGGATTAATTCGAGCTTGATATCGACAAAATGAATCCAGCAAAGTTTGAGCTTGTCCATTTTTGTGAATTGAAGTTTCCAATGGCGGAGGTTGCTTCTTCCACATTTCAAATCGTACAATTACAACATCCAAATTTGGTGAAAGTGTTGGCTGTTGATACAGCACATGAACATTATTTATCAAAGCCAAAGCAAAATCTGTCAAATGCTGATCGGCACTTCTCGAAAATTCTCGTTCAAAATGTTCATAAAGTTTTGAATCCAAAAATAACCCAATTTCAAGGGTAATTGGATCATGCTGTGGGAAAATGAAAAGGGAATCAAGTTTTGCTTCAGATGGAATTGAATAATTTGCAGGATCAAAATTATTATTTGCATCTAAAATTCATTCCTTGAGGGGATATTTTGGGGATAAAGCTTGGAAAAGCACAAGCGCGGACCTTTATTTGTTTTTGCAAAAGCTGCAGGCATTTCATCAATTGACTTACTAATCGATAATTCAACGTCACAAAATTCCGCAGATGAATCATCATCTTCATTGAGTTCAACGCGGACTGGTTCTTCGGTGAATGAAAAATGCTCCAATGGATTTATTAAAGCTGCATCACGTTTATATACCAAATGATGCTCTTCCTAAAAAAATAATAATTGGAGCATTTAATATTTTCAAAAATTACTGTACAGTGCACAACATTTTTTCAACTGTACAAAGAATGGTATTTTTAAAAACCTTGTGCAGTGTACAGTGCTTTTAAACCAGTGCATGACGTTTTTTGACATTTTTTTAACAAAGAACGATATTTTTAAAAATTATGCAGTACACGATGTTTAAAAAGTCTGTGCAATGCACGGAATTGTAAACGCTACGCTGCACAAATTTTAATACTGTGCATTGCACTGCTCATTGCATGATGGTTTTTAAAAACAGTACACTGCACAACCGTATTTTTATAAACAACATACCTGTTCATGTTTCAATCTTTCTGGAACAGTTTGTAACATTAAAAAGTGATCATCCATAACAATAACACCCATTAAATTATTACAATGTGAAATTGCTGCTTTAACATTATCATGACTTTTTACACTTCCATGATAATGACAATTTGTTTTAATATTTGCCGGAAGGCCTTTTGTATTTTGGACAGTTCCATTTTTATCATGAATAACCGAGATCAAATTTGGACTAATTAATTTATTATTTGGTTGTAATTCAATTTCATATGTTGAATTCCAAGCTTCAAAATTTATTTTTCGTAATTTTCCATTTGGACCCGTTTCACGTCGAGTTCGAATTAGGGTATATTCTGGGACAAGTGATTTATGCTCCACCCCGAAGGTATAAATTAATTCACGCTTTGTTAATTTATGATGTAATCCCTAAAAATTAATCAGAAACTGAACAACTAAAATGATTAAAATAGATATCACTGATAAATGATAAGATCAGTGATATTAAGAAATCGATAATTTTAGTAAGAAAAATAGATTTAAATGTTTGAAAATCAATAAATCGTTGTAAAACCCGAAAAGCGAAACTTACAGTAACCGCAGAAGAATGCCAAACAACGACTGAGATTGTGTAATGTAAAAATAAAATAATTAAATTTACCATTATTGAGTAACAATAAATTTAATTTTTACAAAATAAATTAAATACATTCGAAATAAATAAAAAATATAATAATAATTAAATATTTGAATAGAAAGTAGTATATTTGACCAACGGCAGCAATTAATTGTGGACCCCGTATTTCCTTTTCTTTTTTTGACTGGTTTAACACAAAATAAAATATAACCGCTTTTTTGGACGTCGAATCTAACGACAAGTTTTTTTCTATGAACGTCTTCTTTTGATTATTTGATGAATATTATTCACGGCCACCATAAAATAGAAATGAAGCAAAAAAGTGGTGGAAGATAAAAATCAAGGAAGGTGACTCAATCGAGAGATAGAAAGATATAATAGTTATAGCCGGAGGGGATTTAGCTGTTGCAGCTTCTTTCCATTTCCTTTTTTTCGTTTAAAAATTTTTTCAATGTCTCGGAAACCCGTGGTGGAAGTGATTCGAAATATTAATCTTCCTTTTTGGCTTTGGCTTTGATCCGCAACAATAATTCTTGCAACACCCCAAAAAATAAATAAAAGTGTATAGCTGCAAAAAATTATTTCTATAGAAAAAAGAGAGATATAAAGGATTTAAGAAAAAAATTCGGATATGTCTGATGGTGGTGGCGTAAAAAATAAATATGTAGCGTAACATAAAAAACACGAAGAAGAAGGAGAAGGATAGAAAAGATTAGATAGGTTTCAACTCAACGTGTTATGAATAAAATATACATACTTTTACAAAAAAACAGATTGAATGATATAATCTGTATTAGTAGAAGATTCACAAATCACAGTAGTAAAATCATACAAAAGTAAATCAAAACTGTGAGTTAAAAAACTTGATTTATTTCGGTAAAACACGTTATATTTAAAAATTCTATGAGAGTATTTGGTAAACGTTTTTTGACCGTTTTTGACCAGTAATAAAGTAAAAGTAAGCAAAACTTGTTCAACTACTTGATAATTTTTAGGGGTAGAAAAAAGATATAAGACAAAACTATTGTACAGCAATATTACAGTATAAAAAATTTGATTGTCACAAAAAACTTCATGAAACAAAAATTTTAAAAAATGATGTGATAATGACCAAAACCGTAAACAGTCCCTTTCAGTCTCATCCGTGTTATCACCCATCATCGAAAAATTAATTAAAAGTTTTATTACACATTTTTTTTCACTTTTTCACATTTTTCCACTTCTTCAGAGATTAGAAGAAGAGAAAAAAAGAAGGAAGGGAAGCTTCTTTGATCCTTTTTTCTCAATCGAGAAAGCGAAAAAACGCGTAAAACCGAGCCTTAATCAATTAAAAAAAATGGATTTTGAAAAAAACAGGATTTTTTGGAGATCAAAAAAAGATGTGCTTCGCCAAAAAAAAGAAATTGGATAAAGGTGACATTTGAAAACATTTTGTTTCAAGCTTCTGTGATACAAAAGAGGTCATCTGTAACAAAAATGAGAGAGAGAGAAAACATTTTTGAGGTTAAAAAGTAAAAGTTTGTTTTAAAAGTTTAAAAAAATCAAAATCGGATTTTTGTTGGATAAAGAAGAGGAGATCTAGGAAAGATGAAAGAGGGAAAGAGGCTTTTTGAAGCGAAACGGATTCGCTTCCTGAATTTTTGTGGATTTTTTCCTGAAAAAGGCTTCAGCGTCACAGTGGGTGCTGTTGGAATGGCAGTTTTTTGAAGGTGGGAAAAAATAGAGAAACTGGATTAAAAAATAGTTTTTAAAACAATACAATAGAAAAAACCGGTCTTATTTTTGAACGGGAATTTATTTAAATTAAGTTTAAAAGTATCGAGAAAAAGCTTTATCGAGCAAAATAATAAAAATACATAAACGACAAAACTGTACAAAATTTTTTACATATGTTTGTCGTTTAATAAGAGTTAGAGTCTTAAAGTTAGTGATTATGAACAAAATCCTATCGAATTTCTTATCAGTGAAATTTTATCACCGTACTTTTATCTGAACGAATTTAAAAGATTTGTAAAGTTTTTTCTAGAAAAGTGAAAGTTTTTTATTCATTTTTCTGTAAAAAAGTTTGAAACCAGCAAGTGGCCCTTTTCACTCTTTTTTCCTCGATTTAAAAAAAAATCGCGAAGAATCACATCGGATCAAAGGAAAGCCAAAAGAAATCATTACCCTTTCATTGATGGAATTTTTCCTCCTTCAATTCTTTGGATAATAATTTTTCAAATGCACACTTTCAGAGACATGACGCCTTGAGGCAGCAGCAGGCGGCTTCAGAATCATAAAAAGAGGATAAAAAAAAAGTGAAAATTAGAAAAGAAAAAAGAGGAAAGAAGTGAAACGAGGTCGTTGTGTGATCGGCAATGGTCATTTTCTTCGTTGTCTTTTTCCCCTCCGGAAACAATCAAAGAAGGAAAAGAGGGAAAAGTTAAAAATCAAAAAAGAAATAAATTTCAAAGGCAAAAAACGTTTAATACAAAATTTATCCGAAGAATACTTTTTCGAAAGAGATTAGATATGCGACTTTGATCACTTTGATTATAAATGACATGGACTAATACTGATTGATCGAGGATCAATAGTCGAAGAAGAAGGATTATGAAAAAATTTAAATTTAACGAGGAAAAAAAGTGAAAATGGATTTATTGAAAAAAGCAAAAACCTCAATCGAGTTTGATGGGAAAAAACTTGTTTTAATTCTAGCCCGAACGTAGAAGAAGAAGTAGGTCAACGATGCAACTTTCAGTTTTTCACATCAAAAATTAAAATTTTTTTTCGATCGTTCGTTTTGTATTAAATTTATTAATATTGATATGGGAAAATTTTGAAAGATTATATTTTTATGTTTTATTAAATTATCTTTTTTATATTTAAAAGTATACTGTATCAAGTGAATTTGTGAGACGTTTCTTTTAATGGTATACTGTAATAGGAGGATTGAAATATCTATCCGATTTTGGTTTTATGCAAATTTATTTAAGCATTAAACATGTTTTTGGCTTTAAATTAGATGTATGAAATAGACTGTTAATCAAAGATGCCATTAAATTTAAACTTGAACAATTATTGCCCTAAAACTATTTATGGTAAATTTAATGTCTGTCTGTTTTATGCTTGCTTGAATTTAAAACTTTTTTTATTTAATTAATTAAGCATTAGTTTTTTAAATTATTAAAATTATACACGTTCAAATTGCCATCTCTTTTTCTTACAGACAAAAAAAAGAAATTGTTAAAAATATTAAAAATTATTGATTATTATCTTTTTAAACAACTAAAAATAACAAATTTTAAAAATTGTACCATTGAATCTTGGGGTGTTTTCTTTTCTTCAGATTCTGTATCCGTTGAATCCACAGATTGCCGGAAAGTTTCTCCATTCCTCCAGGCTTTGAAAGTTGCATAATCCATATGTGAAAGGGGATATTCTGTTTCGGCAATAATGGGCTTTGGTTCTTTTATTAGAATTGGCTGAGGTTTACTTGTTTCAGGGCACTAAAAATTATTCAAATAAGTAAGTTTGAGAAAAAAGGCATGTCATTTTAAAGGGGTTCATTTTTGTAAATCTAAAAACGGAAAGAGAAAAAACAAGGCTAATCCATTTTTTACAAAAGGAAAGAAAAAACGAACCACAGATTTTCTTTTTGCTGTTGGAGCAGAGAATGAAACTCTTTTGGATTGTTTTACACCAAAGAGATCAACGTCAATTTCATTCTCGGAGAGAATGAATAAAGTTCCTTCAGAAAGACTTCGGCGTCCAAATGGTAGTACACGATAATCTAAAAAACAATTAAGAAATTAATGTTTTGCCAAGTTTAAAAGATTTTTAGGGTACTGTAGTTGTCCTCACGTGAAAAACTATTTATCACGTGATAGTAGGCCTACAGTATCATTTTACTGTTAAGACCTTTGATAAACAAATCCAAGAATCCCAGGCAATCAAAAATAGAACACTTCTTTTTCTTTTTTTATCTTTTTTAGTGATCTCTATTTTAGGAATGGAGAAATTGAGGAAATGAAAGTTAAACTGGGGATGGGATTCTAAGATTTAGCTATATAAATGTCATCTTCAAAGAAAAGAAATAAGAATGATGACAGACAATAGCAATTTGATACATATATTGGATATTTTTAATCCAAAACACAAAGATAAGATTCTTTTTATAGCGAGAAAAGCCAAAAAGTAAAGAAACATTAAAAACATAGCTTACATTTATCTATCACAGCAGATTTCTTTGGATTTGCTTTTTCAGCGTAAAGGGAATGATTGGCAACAGAAAGAGATCGGCGACGCTCAACTCGTCGCTCATATTTTTGTCGGATTTTGCTTAACTCTGGATCAATCAGCAACTGATTGAGGCGATTCTTTCTAGGAGAATTAAATGCCCAATTTACATGTCGAACTTCTTCAAAATCTGTTGCCGCTGAAGATCTCGCTCTTAAAACACAAATTGGATTTACTCGAGGTGGAGTATTTTCGCCTACAAAAAAATGATATCATTGTTGATAGGATTACTGTAGCCTAAAAATTTACCATTCCAATGTCGAACAAAATAATCATGTGCCGCTTTAAGTTTGACCGGATCTGAATGTTTTCGATAAACAAATCTTCGAAATTTTCTTCTTTCTTCACATTCTTCAAGGGCCGAAGTACTGTTGTTGCAGCTTATTGTTGGATGAGGCGGCAATGGCATTTGCCAACGTTCACCAAACATTTTTTGTTAATTTGTTTTGGTTTGTTATGTTTTTTTCACACTAAAAATTATAAAACTTTCAAAAAAACAAGAGCAACAAAAAGATCGTGTGTTATTATTATTGTTTTTTCTGTTGCAGCGGGTGTCCGCAACATCAGAAATTGAAAATTGTAAAAAGGCGCGAGAAAAAAACGGAAAAAAGAAGGAAAACAAGAATGAAAGAAAGAAGAAGCAAAAAACATGGCGTTAACATAAGACCTCCGGAGGGGATTTTAGTTTTTTAGGAGGCGCGAAGAAAGAAAGAATAACAACCTGACTTTTAGATACAGTGATTCCTTTAAACTAAAAAATAAGGAATTCCTTAGGGGGTTGAAAGTAGAGAAAGAGAATGACCAGTTCTCTATTGGGAGTTTGCTTCTATGTTTGCACTAATATTGAATTATATACGTTTTTTTTCAAAGTTTTTTTGAACGGTCACTCAGTAACCAAAAAGTAAAGAGACAGAAAAAGATGTAAATTAAGAAAATGTCAAAATTCTTTTTTGGCGGCAACATCACCGCGTGGCAGCCGATAGTAAAACTCTGATAGGACAAAAGTAAACAAAAAGGAAGAAGAAATACGGAAAAAAACAAAAATTTGAGGAAAAAAGTTGACAGAAATATTTTATTGAGAGAGTGAGAAGGAGTGAAACTGCAAAAAAACAATCCGATTATATACAGATATTTCTCAACAACCCTAATCGCTTTGTTTTTTTTATTGTTCTTCGTTTAAAATTGACGAAAAAAGTGTGAAAAAAGTTCATGGTCAACATGTTTGTTGTTGAAAAATGAATCATGAAATTCAAATCAAATTTTGAACAGATATCATCAATTTGATCATCACTATCACTGATGGTCTTCTAAATTCTAAAATAAACCAATTTTGGATTCAGAATTCCTTCACAAATTCTGAATCAAGAAACACTTGGGATAACCGATTAATGATGGATTCACAAAACGGGCTAAATACGTTTAGTAATCACAGACTTCTGAAGTCAAGTGACTTCTGAAGTCTATTTAAACCTATTTAAGATTTATCTAGCTTTTTTAAAAAGATCAAGTCAATTGAGTTATACGTATTCGAACTTCAACGAAGTACTTTGGCAAATTTTTGTTCACCATTGATTAATATCATAGATTATTTCCATAGAAATAATTTTGTAGCACATTTTACAGTTTTTTAAGTCAATCTTAAATCTATTTTCATTCAAAAAAGAAATCATAGCACACTAAAAATAAACCGTAAAAAAGGAAATGATGATGACAGAAAGATTTTAAATGGATATTTATAGAGAGAGAGAGAACTGATGCCGTTGCTGCCATTGATATCCTTAAGGATTAGCAGAAGAAATAAGAAGCAAAAAAAGAGAAAAGAAAGGCTTCATTAGCATCACACGGAATAAAAAAAAAGAAAGAAGACCGGAAAAACAAATAAAGGCTTAAATAATCTTTTTTTGCTTCAAAAAAATAAAAATCTTAAAAACACGCCTTCTCATTCGTTCGTTTCTTCCCTTTTTTGGTGATAGCAAAAAAAAGTTTGAATATTTTTTTACAACAAATTCAACCAAAAAAAATTGAAAGAAGCATCAATCTTATCTTCTGCAATCATAAAAAACAAGGCCCAAATAAAAACAAAAAAACATTTATTTTATTCAAAGTTTTTTTACGTTTTTTGGGAGGCCAAAAAGTGTCGTCTTTGGCACTTTTATGGTTGCCGTTGTTTTTTCCTTCAGCATCGAGAGTGTTTCATTTTTCATAAAAAAAAGTTGTAAAAAAATAACATTTTCACGCCCCCAGAAAAATGTCGGAAACTAAAGGATGGCATTTTTCCCGCCGTTCAAAAGATTCATTTTTTAATTTCGTTTGTCAGAAACCAAAAAAATGAGAAATGGCACCAAAAGAGCTGCTTTGTTTTTTATTCTTCCAAAAAAAGCAGAAGCAATGATATTTTTGTTTTTTTGAAGAAAAAAAGAAATGGACAACAAAAAAACCAACCGTTTTTCGTGTCCTTTCTTTTCTCGAACAAAAGGCTTTTATTATATAGTTTTTGTGCCCTTTTTTGAGACATTTTTAAATGGCGACTAAAAACTTTTTTTTGGCCCTCCTTCTTCTTCTTTTTTGCCGCTTCCTTCAGGATGAAAAAAAATAAAAGTTTTTAAAAAAAGTCAGCAGTTCAACCAACAAAAACATAAAATGTTTTGGCATGCTTTGATTCTTCGTTTCCCCTTTTCTTCTCCATTTTTGGCTTCTTTTTTAAACGCTTGTTTTTTTGTTCCTCGGGAAATGATGAAGTTACAAACAAAAAAACATAAAATGTTATGTTTTTTTTATTTTGCCCCTTTTCGAGGAATAAAAGATGATGTTGACGATGACAAGAAAGAAACCAAGGATTTCTTCAAAGAAAAGAAAAAAGTTTCGGAAATTTAATTTTTTACTCAAAAAAATTATATCTAAAGAAACACTATTTTCAAGCAGAAGAAGCAGCAAAAAATAAATAAACGGAAAAAATAAAATAAAAAATCCTTGAACGCTTTTTTGCCGTTTTCAGCTTTAGAATTTTGTTTTGGAGAAGACGAAGATGCTGAAGCAGAAAAAAAAGAAAGAAATAATTTTTAATTTAAACCGCGGGAAAATTCTTCTGAGAAAAAAAGTAAAGCAAAAAAAAGGGATTTTGCAAAGGAAGAAAAACGGAAATAACTTTGCATTTTTTAAAACGGCCCTCTTCTCAAAAATTCTATAAAGTAAAGGTTTAAAAAAATTATTTAAATTTTTAGATTAGATAAGGTACGGTACTGCAATCCTGAGGGCTTCTCTGAAAGAAAATATTTTGTTCAAATTCCAAAAACAAAAGTTTTCAAGAATTTGATCAAAAAATGATCTTAAAAAATATCCGTTACATTTTGTTACAAAATTTAAAAAAAAATCAAAGATAAAACTTTTAACCAAGTCGTTTTTAGTTCTGATTTGAGAGTGAGTCAATGTAAACAAAAATCACATAAAAAAGAGAGCTTGAACTGCTACTAAAAGGGATTCCCGATAAAATTTATAATATATCAAAATCTTTTGGATGTCCAAAATCTCTCACTTTATCCCCCCTCTCTCCTATTAGCGAAAAAAATTGACAGACAGGAAGCAAAACTAGTTTAACTTCATTTTTTTGGTCTATCCTCTGTCACTGTTTTTTCATTTTTGCTCGGTGAGGAACCAATAAACTTTTATTTTTTGTCCAAAATGTAAAAAAAAAGTGACCAGAAATAGTCACATTTTTTCCCAAAAAATGGGATAGAACGGAAATGGAACCATTTTCTTTTTTAAAGAACTTTAACTTTTTTGTTGTGGCTCCAGAAGCAAAAAAGTACAACAGAATTTTTTGGCAAAAGTTTAAAAATAAATTATTCGTGAAAAAAAAGCAGCAATAATAAATTTTTTAGCAGAAAAACTAAAACTTTTTTAAATAATGGATTTTTAAAAACTTGGAAAATATATTTTTTTTCCGTGAGAGTTTCTTTAATTTTTCATTACGTGTTTTCGAAGAAAACGTAATTGCAACATTTTCAGTAAGCGAAATTGTAGGCATAGAAATTCAAAGTTTTATATAATAGTTTTTGCAAAAAAATTTAATTGTATTTTTTTGAAATTTAAAATAAAAATGTGGGCTCAAAAAGAATTACAGAACAGTCAGTCAGAACACAGATTTAAAAACGTGGGAAAACTGTATCGCTTTTTTTAAAAAAGGATTAAAATTAATTAATTAAAATGTTTAACCAAAAAAGAAATAATTGAAGCAGACACTAAAAAAATTAATTTGAATATTAAGCTCGTGTAACAGCTTAATTTAAAACCATTTCCTAAGAATCTTTGTCGAAGACTAATTAAAAAAGTCAGTTTTTTATAGAAAAAAGAATTGAATGATATCACACCCTTGACTGAACAAAAAACAGAATTCACATTTCTATCAACAATTTTTGTTTATCCAAAAAATTTTGGGCACTTTTTTCGAAACAAAATAAAAAAATGGAAAACAATTCTTTCTTGTTTATGGATGGGGATACTGTAATTGTAGTCCACAAAAAAATAACAAATACGGAAGTAATAAGCTGTAGTTTTCTTCTTTTTTTCTCGATAGGGTGTTTTTTTGCAAGAACACACAAAAAAAGAATGGCATTATTGCCCACTTGTGGTCACTTGAGAATTATTTTTAAAATATCAAACAGACAAAGAGAAGAGAAAAAAAACATGAATTTTAAATAATTGTTTCTAATTCTAAAAACTATATTCATGTATGTGTAAAAACTACAGTAAATAAACTTTATCTATATTTCTCTGGAGGCAAATGCCATGGCATTCTCAAGAGAGATAAAAAAACATTGATATGGCACTTTTTTAGAAAAGGTAATTATTAGAAGAAAAAGAAGACAAAAGTATAAAGTCGAAAAAATGCCAATTATAACATCTTCATCGCTTTTTTCCATTTCATTTTGTTTAATTAATTCCCAACACAATTCAAGCAGATATAGAGATAAAAAAAGGTGTTAGTTTTTAGTTTTTTCAAATGACTGCATTTTTTGTGTCGTACCTTTTTATTAATAGGGATAAATATATAAAAAATATATAATAAAGTGAGAGGTAAAACACAGTAATCCGTTAAATTCTTTTTTTGTATTTGCAAGAATCGAAACAAAAAAGTGAAAAACGTCAAAAAAATCTTTATTGAAAACAGATTTATTGCAAATTTTTCACATAAGTTTTATTTGTTAAATACACTTTTCAATGGTTTTCTTGGACATAGAAAACAGAAATCCCGATCTTTTGTTTTTTGTTTTACACAGTTTTTATGGAGCCATAAAAGAAAGAAATAAGCCAGGATTTCCGTTACTTTTCAAAAAAAAAGAAAAGCAAAATTGGCTTTTCTTAACTTTGAATGAATGAAAGAAAAAGAAAATGACGGGCAATTATTATTGTTTCTTCTGCAATTCAGACAAATAAAAATATAAATATCAACGACGACAACATTTTTCTATTCAAAAAAAAGATTAAAGAGAGAGATTTGGAGCAAAAAAAGCTGCCTATTTTTTTTGTTGTAGATCTTTGAACATACAAAAAAACTTTGAAAAAAGATGCAATTTTCAATTTTGCAATTGTTTCTTTTGGTTTTTGTTTTTTGAAAATAATAATTGGCCATTATTATATTTTTACAAAACAAAGATGTCTGATACGAAACATATAATTTGTTTAATTATTTTTACAGCATTCTTGTGAAATTGCCCCTAAGGCTAGTTCAAATCGAAATTTTTAATGTCAGAGATCGAAACCGAAAGAAATTATGATGGATTAAATCAGAACATTAAAATTCAATTTTTTACATTGAATCGAAATTTGAATTTTGTCAGACTACTAAAATTCACAAGAAATACGATAAATTCAAACTGAGCTACAGTAATATTTTATGTTAAATTGTTACTGTCTCTCAAAACATATTGCTATTTTTTATTTCAAGACATTTTGAAATTCAAGCAAAACAAGGTCAACTGACTCCAACAAAGAAATATTACTAAAAGTACTATTTTTATTTTATCAAAAAAATTAATCTGAAACTTTTTTGGCTTCTTTTGTTTTTTTTGCTGCTGCTTTTAAAAAAATTTGTTGTTTGTTTCTTTGGAAAAGTCTTTCTATCTCTTCGTGGAAATTGTAATCATTGAACGACAAAAATAATACTTTTATTATGATTATTTTTTCAGAAGCCTCTCTTTTTTTCTTCTTTACAGATAAACAAAAAAAATATATAAATTATAATTTAATAAAAAGAAAACCCGTAAAAAACAACAAAAACATATTTTAAAAAACCTAAAAATTTTCGAAAGTTTAAACCGAATCAACTTGTGTTGTAACATCTGTTTTTTGAACGGATGTTGTTGGAGGTGATGAAAGCCAACCACTGGTTTCTCGATTTACAATGGAGTCGATGTCAATATCTGAGACAAGATACGGTCGAAGAAGGGAACCTGAAACGAAAATTGTGATATTAAGCAAAATTTCAGGCATAGAATTCACTGTATTTTACAAAAAAAATTGTAATAATCATGTATTTTTAATTATTTTATTTCGAAATTTGAAAAAATTGATGACTCAAATCTCTGCCAAGAATTGAAAAACAACCAGAACACAGATTTAAAAAACGTGGGAAAAACTGTATCGCTTTTTAAAAGAAAAGGATTAAAATTAATTAATTAAAATTTTTAACCAAAAAAGAAATTTTTTAGCGAAAAGAAATATATAATAAAAATAATAATATAAATGATTGAAATTTTTAATATATTTTTAACTAACAATAGTATCTCGTTTTTACTTTTTAATTTGTTGGGTTTTATTACCCAAAGTTTGGATTTGTGCAATTTTAAACACGTTTTTAAATTCCATAATGCGCCCCGAAATTATGCTTTAGTCAATCCAATTCATTTTACAAAGTAGACAAAAAAATTAATTTTTATAACTAAAGTTAAAAACTTGCCTGGTACAACAGGATCATAATAATCGTATTCAAAATCTTCAAGAGAATTTGCTGATGACATTCTCGCAGGGGATCGAGCTGTTCGAGGGGTGGATTGAACACTTAATTGAATTCCAATTGAACGTTTTGCAACTGAATATGGCTGATTTGGGGGTGATCCCATTGAATCTCCTGTTAGCCTGGTCATATCTGTTTCACCCGATCGAAACATTTCAGCATCAAGTCTAAAATAATCAATCAAGTGATTAAAAATTTGCATATGATAGGTTACCGTTGACTCAGCGAAGTTAACAACGCTTCAGAAGCTTGTGAACCATTTTGTTGACGTTTTTGTTGCTGATATTTTTGTGTTGCATAAGTGCAAAGAATTGGTGGAAGGGCAATCAACGATAAAATTACCAGTGCCACGGCAATTAAAAGGACCAAAATTACAGTATTTTGACAAGAATTTGAAGTACAATGTCCAAATGCCCATGAGAGTCCTAATTGGGCCGAATATTCCCTCGAAATTGAAATCAGCTTTGAAGTATCTTTCGTAATCGTAAAATCAATAAAAAAGCTCGGATTTTCATGCAAATTTTTTGGATTTGTTTCAAGTTTTTCAAAAAGGATAAAAACTTCGCTTTCAAGGGATAACTCCAACGATGTCAGTTTAGATTTTTCACTTGACCAAGCAATTTCCTGCAATATTATTTATCTATTTTAAGTTTTATTCAAATTTTTAAAGTTTTACCTTTGGATGTTTGTGTAAAATTCGAAGTAAATCTTCTGCGCCTTCATTTCTTTTAACAATTTGTAAATGAAGTTTTGTGTATTCTTGACGGGGGAAAATCCAAAAATGAGTTTTATTTTTGCATCGAAATTGCCTTGAGGCTATGATAAATCCTTTATGATGTAAAAGTTCACATCCGCAATGACAGGAATCATTATTTGATGCTGTTGAAAGGGTTAAAGCTTCCATCATTCGTTTATCTGTTTCATCTGAAATTTTCTGTTCTTAGGTATTTGCATTTAAGGTAATATTAATTTGCATATTTCCTTTTCCCTGTTTAAAAGTATACTGTAATTTACCTTCTGTACAATTCCCCAAATTACATGCCATTGTCTCCAAAGGTGGTCCATCACAAAATTTTCCACGATTTGGGGATGGATTTGTGCAAGTTCGAACACGTTTTTGAATTCCATTTCCGCAGCTTTTTGAACAAGAAGACCAAGAGGTCCAAGCTGCCCAATTTCCGTCAACTCGATGTACTAAAAAAATGAAAAAAACATTTCATGGATTAACTTTTTAAAAAAAAAGCTTTTGCGACTTTGCATAAATAAATAAATCAAGGCTCAAAACGTGACTTTAAAAAAATCCGTTTTTTAAATTTATGTTTTTTGGAATGATTTATTAAATATCCATAAATTTTTAGATAAAAATGTTTTGATTTGCTGGTCCCTTTTTTCAGATTTCTTGCTTGTGCTTTTTTCAAATGCGGCAAAACTTGACTTGAACTTGTTTTAAGATTTTTTTAAAGTCATCGGAAGCTATTATATTTACGACTTTGCTTGCTTGAAATATATCTCATTTTGCGGGAGCTCCCGCGCTCGCGCGCAAAATTTAGATTTTCTTATAAGCAAAAAGAAGGAGAAAACTGAGACTGTGTTAGATGTTTTAGGAGAAGGGAAAGAGGGATAGAAACCAATATTATTACCGGGCGGTATATAAAGCGTTAATGAGCTTTGTTAACCCAAAAAAAATCGTTCTCTTCTTTTTTGCATTTTTTGTTACCATTGACAGATACTTGAGATTTTATAAAGCCCTCCTTCCGATAGATTTTATAAAAACAATTTTTTCAATGCTCAAGATCTTACATCAAGATTTTCTCCCCGGGTGAAAAGCAGAAAATGAAGCACATTTGCATAATTTTGCAATTTTGAAAGTTAAAATAATTAAAAACAAAGTGAAATTTGAGAATTTTCTTTTTTTCAAAAATCTGTTTTTAAACAATATTTTTGGCACCATAATTTTTTGTATTTGAATGAAAAGAATCAAAAATGAGGCAATTGTTTTCAAGATTTTTAAAAATAATATGCTGGTGCTGCTTGAAAACAATTGTATGGTTTCAAGGTTTAAAGAAGGAAAGGAAAAAGACAAATCTCAAACCTGTCGTTTGCTGCCAAATTTAAAACCGGTCAATTATCTCTCTTTTTCTAAAATGCTTCCTTTTTTGGATTGATTTATTTTTATTCATCAAAAATGTAAATTGAAGAGGTAAAAGATTTACAGTATATTTTTTACCTAATAACAATAAATCACAGAAAGAAGTTTTTTGATCAAAAAAATTCAGCAACGATTACTGTATCTAACCACCCTCTCAAATGCCTTCACACATGCCATTTTTCTGATATGTTTTAACTTTTGACCTCAAATTTCAGTGGCATGTTTATGTTGCTGCCTCCTTGAAAAAACTAAAATGACACTTTACTCTTCTTTTTTTAATTAAGTGTTATTTTCTCAAATTCCATTTTTCGTTTTTTGGATGCTTTTTTACAATTGCTTTTTGCTTTTGGGTTAGGTTAGAAAAAAGTGGTGGTAAAAACTAAAAAAAGAATTGTCATCATTGAACTTTTTTTTTAATGTTTGCGTGTTAATGATGGATGGGTTTTTTGCACTTAAGAAAGAATTATAAGAGTTTTAATCATAAAAAGTAAAGTATACAACAACCACTACCCATCATCTGTCGCATCAATTTTGTGCTTGAATATTTTTTTAATAAACAAAAGCAAAAAGGGATATGAGGAGCAATTATCATAATTGCAACAATGTTTTTGTGGCTTCTTCTTCTTTTTTGTATTCGATTGTTTTTGTACTTCTTCTTTCTTTTGTATCAAAAAAAAGACAAAAACAAACTCGAAAATTCACAAAAACTGAAAGAAAAAAAAGAATGCATGCGTTTGCGCGCGTCCGTCAAGCTTATGTGCCAGATGCTTTCCTTTGTTTTTATGATTGGTGCTAATTGAATTCAAATGAAGCAGAAAGAAAAGGAACGGTAAAAAAATAGCAACAAAAATATTGAACTTACTTGGTTCTGTAAAAACGCATCTTCGATCCCATTCACTAACGCGATGACTTTTATCATCGACAGAAACAAGTTCGAAACAAAATTTCTTATATAAAATATCAAATTGTGAGCATGGAATTGTTGCCATTGAAGATAGAGCAGAAGAATTTGGAGGAAGTGCTGGAAATTCTTCAACATAGGTCCAATCTTCTGGAAATCCTTCAGGGCCATCAAGAATTGCCAAAACACGAATTCGAAATTGTGTTGTTAAAGTTGTAGGAAGAGGGCAATCTGGAAGTTTCCAGGTTAACGAAAAATCTCCGCTACAATGTGGAAAAATGCTATCTTCACGAAAATTTACTGTAGGTTGAATTTCTGTTTTGTTGAGGGATAACTCCTAAAAACAGAATTTGTCAAATCTTATAAAACCCCCTTAAAAGTACAGTACCTTTACAGTATCCCCAATTTGAAAGCGATAAATACCACGATGTAGAAAATTATGGCATCCAAAGATTGCTTTGTCATCAACTATCGTTTCATTGGAAATTCGTTCCCAATGATTTTGGCGTTTTGGAAAAACTTGAAACGACCGAAAATCAAGAAACACTTTCAACGGCAAAGAATTGGTACAAGCAGATGAAGGTTTTGTCACAGAAATTGTGACAGGTGAAAATAAATTTCCACTTGAGTTTATCGAAAGTGAATAATTTACAGGTGTAAAAGAAATATTTGCAAGTTTTTCAGCATTTTTTGCATTTATTAATATCGGATTCTGGGAAGTGGCTAGTTTTGCAAAACAAATACAATCAACTTTTAGGGATCCATTGGAAATTACTGTAGTTGAATTTGAACATTCCGGAATTGTTGTGTTTTCAATCAAAAATGCAACAGAATCACTGCCATTTAAACCTGATATCAAAAATGGTTCACCGGAAATTGGGTTTGAAGGTGTAAAAATTATCACAGAAATTGACCCGTTTAAAAAGAATAAAAATGTCAAAACAGTTTTAATCCAATATTTAACCATAATAAATTACAGTACAAAATCGTAAATGGTTGGCATTGCTCACAGCAGTAGAAATATGATAATAATTTAAAGAATAATCCGTTTTTCTGAAAAATTGAAAACGGAAGCTTTAGAAACCTCGAGAGAAACTGCAAAAAAAGAAAAAACCTAACACAAAAACGCGACGAAAAACATAACCGCCTCCGTTAATTTTTTGTTTCTCCAAAAAACTCCACCCTTTATTTTTTTTCGGCTTCAAAAAAAAAGACGCGCAAAAATTTTTTTTATTTTCACGGATAAACACTATATATTTTTTACGGAAGTCAAAAAAACTGAAAAGATGCCGTAAAACAAAAGCACGATAAAGAATCCACAAAATAAAAGTGAGCAGCAGAAGCAGCTCAAAAGTCAACTTTTATATTCGACTCCTTAAAAATTTAAAAGTATAAGAAGGCAAAAAAGTAAAAGAAAGTTGAAACATAAACGAAACAAAAATACATATATAAAAATAAAAGTAAGGAAAAGCTGCCGTTATTCTTGGCTAATGAGAAAAACACGAATGTTTTTGGGCATTTTTTTTCTTTTCATTTCTTTGCTTTTTTGCTTTTTGAAAAGGAGTTGAAAGAAATCGAGAAAAAAAAAAAAAAAAAAAGTAATAATCTCGGTAAAATTCAGCCCCGAAGAAGAAGAAGGAAAATATGCGTGAATAAAATAAAATCTTTCTGAATTTTAAAGTCAAAATTAATGGAATTTTTTAACTAACGAACAACAAAAATATTTTTTCTTTAACATTTTTTTCAGCATTAAAAAAAGTGCACTTTTAGATATAAAATTTTTTTTCATTAAAAATAAATCACACGCAAAGTAAAGCTTTAATTTTAGGTTAAAAATAAAAAACATAATATAAAATTATAGACAATTGTTGCTTCGAGAGAGAAAATCTAAAATATTAATATTTTTCTGATAAATACTCGTCATTCAAAAACAAAATATAATAATAATTTTTCCCAATGCTTTAGAATCTAGATATCTATCTCATGCAGTTGTATAACTGCAGTTAGTCATCCATCTTCTGTTTTTGAATGAAAAAAAGAATTGGATGAATGCTAAATTAATTCATTTTCAATTATTTTATTTCTCTCTCTCTTTCTCATTCCATTGGGCCCTCCCCATTTTTTTTGGTATTTTTAAGGTTGGGTATATTTTTTGACGACTTGACTTGGAGAATTGTGAGAAACATTGAAACCTTTTTTTCCGTTCTTTTCTCCCTTCCTTTTAAATGAATCGGCGGGTGCCAATAAAAGTCCTTAATCCTTCTCGTTTGCTTGAAAAATAAAAAAGTTAAAAAAACTGAAACCGCAAAACCCCAGAATGTTCTCCTTTTTGGTCGTGGTCATTTTAGTGACCATCAAGGGCGGTAATGAATTGAAATTGCCGCAAGCGTTCCCTTTTCTCTCTGTTTCATTCATTTGATGCATGGGATATATTATGCTTGGGAAAGAAAAGCGATTAGTCAAAAAAATGAAGTTAAGTACTTAAATTTAAGCTTAAAGGGGTAAGATATTACTTAACTAATACTGTTTTGAAAAAATGGATATTTGATCAAAGTTAAATAAAAGGTAGTTTGAAAAAAAGAGAAAGAAATGTGGGAAATTTTAAAATTCAGGTAAGCTTAAATTAAAAAACTTACAGTAACCTAAAGTAGAAAAATGCGCACTAATATTGTCTAAAGGCTACATTAATAATCAAAGACTGTTAAAAAATTAAAAAATTTTGATGTATAATGATACCGTAATGAAACAAAATCAAGCATGCAAATATTTAAAAGATTACAGTGCACTAGTGGCCATTATTATGGCAGTGTTTCATAAAAAAATACGTTGTGTTTTTTTAAACCGTTTGGTTTTCAGAAACAATTAAAATTCAGAATAAAAAAGCACCGGTGACTTTTTCTTGCATCAATGCTCCTGACTTTTGAAAAAAAGCATTTTTGCCGTTTTCTTAGAAGCGGATATATCTTTTTTGCAAGAAAAGAAAGGAAGAAAATTCGTTAATCGAATTTAAGCTTTTGGCTTCTGCGACCGTGAATTGAATCGGAAATTGAAAAACAAAAAACAACGTTTTCTGCCAGTAACAAAGTGGTGGTGATGCCGTTCGAGTCAAAAAACAAAGTAACAATTTTTTTTTAAAACGGACGTCAAGTGAAAATGTTGAAGCTCAAAAAAAAGAAGAAGAAGCACTTATGAATTCCACTTGAAGATTCTCTCTTTCGGCACCACTTGACGGCAGACAAAAAAACAAGGAAAGACAAAAAACAAATTTATGTCGAATTAGATCAAAGTGGATGTCAATGAATAAAAGTGGATGTGCCATCGAAAAAATATAAAAATGGGGAAAAGATCCCATGAGAGAAAAATTTGAATAATGGCAAAAACACTGGTGAGCAAATAAATAAAAATATACCGATTGGAAAGAATTGGAAGAAAGAAAGCTTGTAATAATCGTCGTCGTCATCGATGGCGACATTAGCAAGCAGGAGAAGAAATGAGAGATAGAAAGAAAGAAGTTACGCAATGAACAGCTGGATACAAGGTCGGCATGATTTGATTTGAAGGAAAGGAAGACGGAAGGTAGAAGAAGAAAGAAAACTGTAAGATTTTAAAAAGGAAAGAAGAAGCAAAAAAAATGTAAAAACAAAAGGTAATTTTATTTTTGCTGAAACTAATATTCCCCAAAAACAGCAACATTACTAAACACAAAAAGACACATTTCCAAAAACAATGACGGCATTTTTTGAAAGCATATAATTATCCCTTTTTCTCCATTCAAAATGACCTCGAGCTTTCAATATTTTTTTCAAACCTGAAAACCCAAAGCATTCATATTTTTGTTGTCGTGGTTTTGGTTGCAAAAAGCGATAATAAATAAATATATTTTGTTTCATTCAAGCAGAAATTTACTTTTCGACAGTTTTCAACTTTTTTGCAACAACACCGGTGTAAGCAAATTTTTTAAATCTTTTTCAAGCAATTTTAAAAATTTATTGAAGTGAGAGAAAAAAAACAAAAATATTATGGGTGTTAAACACTGCAATTTAAAAAACACAAAAACTAACACAATTTTTTTTAAATTTTTGTTTACAATAAGAACTGAGAAATTCATAGAACTTTAAAAGTAGCAATTTATTTTTTTAATTCATCGGTTAAAGCTTTAAGCTTTTCTTGCTCTGTAGAAAGTTGAAGGCAAACACTTTTCATTGTTTCAATATTTCCACTTTCTAAAGCTGATTCAAAATATGTCTAAAAATATTGTTTTAATTGGAAAAGATACTGTAAATGAAGCAAACCTCTTGAAACATATTCCAAACATTTTTAAGAATTTCAAATGCATTATTTATTGGAGTTCGATCAACAAGCATATCATGAATTGGGGATCGAAGATATGCAACTTCTTTGCTCATTTTCTGAAATAATATTTCGAGTATTTAAATGGATATATCAAATCCCATATTGAAAAAGTATTTTCTGATTTTTGTGGGCATTTTTATTTTGGAGGGTATGAACCTTTGATCTTTTGCCTCAAGTGACAAAAGATCAAAGGTGTGCCGCCGCCCTTTCCTTTGTCCTGGTACTTTCCCCTTACCTCAAGCTCTTCTTCAATGTATTCAAAAATTTTTAAGCATTGTTTAATATTTTCCAAAACTCCAAATTCCTCAGATTTTGGGTTATACAAATCTTCAACACCAATTTTAATAAATTCAATAAAAATTGGTTTTAATTCGGCTCGAACAAAGGGATCAACTTTAAGAGGATTTTCAGATTCATCAAAAAGATCCGCAGTTAATTCTGCAACACATTCCTTCAAATTTGTTCCAATAATTCTGGCAATTAATTCAATCGTATAAAATAGGGCCTTCTGAAGCCATTCTTTCGTTGAAATGGATTCTTTTTCGGCCAAAAGTAGGGTCAAAGTTTGAAAAATTGCATGAATTCGAGAAATTCGATCCACCGCAACTTTTGCAGAATCTTCAATGTTTACAAATTTGAGTTCATACAGAGAAAGTTCCAACCATAATCTGATTCGGGTTGTTGTATTCTGAAAAATGCATACAATATTAGGTGTGTACTTTAGTTATTGTATTGAAAATGAGTTTGTTATCATCAGAAATCTACATTATATTCAAATGATTAAAACTTCCAAAGAGTGATAACAAAAAAATGTTTGGATGGCGCAATGGTTTGCAAGTTTGACTCTAAATCAAAAACCATTAGGTTCAAATCTCAGCCAGAGCTTCAAAAATCATAATTCGTTTTTTGTCATTATCAAAATTACAACATTTATGCAAATTTTCTCACTTCAAAAATGCCTCCATTTTTTCAATAATGTTTTGTTTGTTGGATTTCACTTTTTTGTGGAAAGCCTCATTCGCATTTTTTGATTGGAAAAACTCTCGAAAAAACTACTTTTTATTTTTTGGATGAAATGGTTTCCGCGATTTCAATATTTCTCGAACTTGGAAGCAGCTGCTTAATATCACTGATAGCAACATTTGCAATTTTATTTTATGGAATAACTGGATGTAAAACGAAAAAGAGACCAACAGCATTAAATGCTGAAGCAAGTGGAGTTCAACAACCTGGAAATGTTCAACAACCACAACAACGTATGTTTATTATTATATTTACTGTAATTACCAACTTTTTTTAAGCTGCAAAGCCATATAAAGTTGAACATTCTGTTCGTTTATCCATTCATGTACCGTATGAAGAAAGTGAAATGAAAATGCCAACTGAAGGGGCAACAACTGGTGGTGAAACTAATAGTAAGTTTAAGTTTTACAGATTTCATGTTTAATAAATAAATTTTTTAGAAGCTCCGAAAAAAAGCAAAGGATCAAAAGAAGTGGATAAGAAGGGAGAGAAAAAGGTTGGTGATATTTTTGACATATGCCCTAAGGGGTTGTTGTTATTACAGTAGCCTACTCCATTGTGTGCGACATACTGTAATGATCCGATATATCGCAATGGTTGAGTTCTACCGTAATTTTTGTATACGGTATTTTTACAGTATACCGCTCATCATGATGATGACATTGTAACTCATTTTTTTAGTCATCCAAGAAAGAAAAGAAAGCAAAAGATCCATCAGATAAGAAGCGGCAGAAGAATAATAACAATAATAATAATACCAATGAACAAACAAATACAAAAGAGAAGACGGATAAAACAGAAGATCAAACAAAGCCATCTCCTGCACAATCACCTGTTCAAAATATCGGCGGAAGTGGTGGTGGAAAAGGCTCCAAAGATGGACCTCCTGGAGGCGGGGAAGAAATGCTCGTTCAAAAGACTCAAGTTTCTGATGCTCAAGATGTGGATCAAACTCAAGTTTTCTCAACCAAAGATGCAAAGACAAAAGCTTCAAATAAAGATCAACTATAATTTTATAATTAATTAATTCATCCTTTGCTTTTTGCAAATTTTTATTTTGTTTTAAATAATGTGTATCGATTTTTTGTAGTAAAATAAAAGTATGCTTTTTAAAAAAAGACTTACAGCTTCTTTAACAAATGCATAAATTCTTGGTCGAAGAAGAGATTCAACGGATTCAACGGAAGAATGTTGGGCTTCGGTCAAGGATAAAATTGAATCAGTTCGAGAATGTCCGTTATTTTCCGAGGCTTGCCAAAATGCCTGACCCAAAGAATCACAAATAAAGTTTTCAAACTTCTCAATTTTTGATTGCCATTTTTCTCGAGATGCCGATGGATTTCCTGCCATGGCATTATTGGCAAAAAGAAGCATGTCCATTTGTCTTTCAAAGGTCATCTTTGATCCGAGAATTAGTGTTCCTAAAATATGCAAATTTCTTTATAGTTCAAATTTGGTGTAGTTGATGACACCGCAGTCGGGGGTCAAATATGTCAAACCGGTGGAATGTCCCAAAAAGCAAAACCAACCAATTTCAATTAAGCGTTTAAAACTTCTTGAACTTTTACAGTATCCAACAAAATATGATTGGTCTAGTTCACTTTTTTCTTCCATCCTTTCAGTTTCCCTTGAAACAACAAAAACAAATTCATCGGTTTCATCAGGGATTTTTCTGGAATTACTCCATTTTAGTTGTAAAACACCCTCCTGATTTGGGACACCAGAAATTTCATGTTGAACAATTTCTTCAATAATTTGTCGTTTTGCTTCTTCCTTTTTTTCATCAATTTCAACTTTTTTGGGCTCTTTTGATTTTGAGCGTTTCTTTGACTTTGCCCTTGGTTTCATTAATTTTCCAGGTTGGGGTTTTTGGGACGCCACTCCAGATACCGGTTTTGTCTCCGATGGCTTTGGATCTGGAGGTGGAAGAATGCTTCCTTCTGAAATCCCATTTGGTCGGGGTGTGCCATTCTCTAATATCGCTTCCAGGATTGTTGTTATTGGCGGAACTGTAAGCTGTTGATTTTGGCGACAAACAAGAACAAAAATGCATCGTCTCTCATTATTAAAATCTAACATAAAATTTCGAAATGGTGTTACATCCTTAAAAATTGATGTATATTTTTAAATTATAAATTCAACAATTTAAAAAAGTTAAACCTGTTGCAAAACAAAATTAGCCAAAACTGAATCATTTATATCTTCAAGATGAAGGCGTAAATGCCTCAAAATCCACATTTGACTTGTTTCTTGTTCATCCACTGCCGGAGGGGATGATGGTTTTGGTGGTGCAGGTTTTTCAGCTGCAACAATTTTTACCTTTTTTGAAGTTTTAGCCGGTGCACTCGGTGCAGTTGGTGCAAAATTTGGTTTCAATTTTTTTGTTGTCTCCGTTTTAGATTTGGAAATTTCGGTGCTCGGAAAAACTTTTGTCACCGGGGTTGTTGTTGCAGATTTTGAACGCTTTTTAACATTTTTTGACTGCTGCTTCTTTGTCGGAGATGGCGGCCTCGGAAATAACATTTGCGGAATTTTTCCTGTTGATTTTGATGAAGTTTTTGATTTCATTTTTGGCATTTGTAAATCAATTGATGAAAATATTAGGGTTAACAGGTTTAATAAATTCTAAAAAACGGCAGACACAAGAAAAGAACGTGTTGTTTTCAAAAATTGCTTTTGACAAAATACAGAAAAATATTTCAGACAAATTCTTTGAATCCAGAAAAGTGTAAAAACCGGAACCATTTTTTCCAAAAAGTCCAAAAAATTCTTCCGTGATTTTATGCTTGAATTAAGATTTTTATATTTGCTTTATATTTTTGGATGTGCTTTGCTTTTTTGCCATTCAAAATTTTGTACATGGAAAAAGAGCAAAGTTTTTTATATTTATTGTTTATTTTTAAACCTGGAAAGCAAAGAAGTGGAAGAAACACAAATAAATTTTTGATGACTTGAAAATCGTGAAAGAAAAAATAACTTTATTTTTATTAAACAAAAAAGGCACATTTTTGATACAAAATTATTTATGTCATTAAAAAAGAAAGAAGAACATCTGAGATTTGAAGAAGCTTTTGCGGGATAGAACCGATAATTTTGAATAAAAAGTAAAAAAGGGTCAAGATGATGCAGCAGGAATTCAAATTTCAGGAGATATATCCTTGAAAATGTTTGTTGACTGATTCAAACTTTTTACCAAATGTACTCTGGATATTAAGATTAAAGAAATGAAGCCAAATAAGGCAGTAATAATAACAAAGATATATAAAAAGATATTTACAATTAAAAAACGTTAGATAGTTTTAAGCTTTTAAAAAGAAAATTTTTAGTTAAAAGTTGTTTTTATTTAATAAGCATAGCTACAGTATCTTAACAAATGTACTGTAGCATCAATTAACGAAGTACAGTATCATAGTTGTATACTGTAGCTATTGCTATTAAATGAAAACTACTTTCAACCAAAAAAACATCTATCAAAAAGCTTACTAATAATATCAACAAAAAATTAATAACACGTAATAGAGATCACAAAAACAAATTAAAAAATATAGGATTTTACACGTAAACAGGACGTTTATCACGTGGCCAAAATGGAAATTTTCTTCGAAAATCTTCTGCAACTTTTTCATGTATAACTGGTTCATTTGTATTTACTCGATTCTAAAATTTTAATAATAATTATTACTGGAAAAATACAGTATTTTAAAATTACCGCATAATCCCTAAATTCTTCAGGACGTCCCATTCGAAGTGATTCATCTCGAACGCGTTGATAAATTTTTGCTGCAACAAAACAATTTGCCGCAAAAGCTGCGATTGAACAAATTCCAAGTAAAAATGTAAAAAATGTAAAAACAAATCCACTTTTAACAATGTAAACAATTAAGGCCGACATTAATAGGGCATTTAAAAAGGTCGTCAAAATTGCTGTTGGTCCAATTAAAGGTTCTCGAGAGGATTCTGGATTGACAAGATGAAGTTCGTCATCTTCTTCCACGTAATCCTCAGGATCATTATTTGCAAGTCGCTGATGTCTCATTTTTTGGAATAATAATATTAGGTTTGAGTTGGAACTGAAAATTGGTAGATGGGTTACAGTAATACGGTGGTGATACGGTAGCAAATGAAATATCACGAATTTCTTTAAAATACGAAATAAGAAACGTGTATTTAGAATCGATTAACAAAAACAAATCTCAAATTCACGCATGCATTTTTTCAAAAAAAGTATTAAGAGTATTCTCAAACACTAGACTCGTGTTGACCAAAGTTTTTAAGACTTGAAACAATGCTCCTCGTTGAAGTGGATCGCGACGTTCAATCTCTTTTTTTCTCATTTTTTGATGACAGAAAAAAATATAATTTCTTTAAAAAGGCTGTCCTGCAAAAAATGCAGAAAAAGAAAGTTTTTAGAATCGAAAAAGCAACCAAAAAGAATGAAAATGGTCCATTTTTTTATCCTTCCTAAAGAAAATAATGCATTAATTTTTTATGTTATCGAAACCCTTTTTTCTTTTTTGCAGCCCCCAAAAATTTTTGGCCACACGCAATGTCCGAAATTTTAAAGAAGGACAAATTTAAATACATTTCTAGTCCAAAAAAATATATATTTATCGGTTTTTTATAGTCGTTTTAAATCTCTTTTTTGTCTTCAAAATTAAAGTCTAATTATTTTTAGTTTCAAAAATGAAAAAAAGGAAAGAAATTTGACCATTTTTTGCTGGTTTTAATTTTACACTTTTTATGGCATTTTTTTATTTTTCGGCTAAGCTTTTTGCTCCTTCAAAAAAAGCTTTTTTTGGCACAAAACCGCAACATTCAGACGGAAAAAGGGGGATGAAGGATGAAAGAAATTAAATCCCCTCTTTTACATATTTTTTGGATTTCAAGCTGCAAAAACAATTTGTACAAAAACCCATGTTTAAAGGGATATTTTTTATCAAGAACAACAACAACAAAAAGCTAAAGCGATGGCAATAAATTTTTCAACAACGATTAATCGTTGACACTTGATCCATCATCAAAGAAAATATAAAATTTGACGAAAAAACGTTCAATCAAATAAAGTTCTTGAAATTGGATGAAAGAGGAAAAAAGGGAAAAAGAAGAAAATTGAAAGTGACAAAAAGAATGAGAACCATGCCAAAAAATAAAAGTGTGAAAGTGAGAACGAAGAATTTTATACATTTCAAACATTTAATGATATTTGAAAAGATGGAATTGGAAGAATAAAAAATTGTGTAAATATTACCGAAGGAGACGACATCTTGAGCTTTTTCCTATCATTTTCAATATAGAAAAGGACAAGAAAATTTTAGGCATGCAAAAAAGGTAGAAAAAACAAAACAAAAATATGGTCGTTTTTTTATATTCAAAAAACTGGTCTGTAACAGTTTGTATTATTCAAAGCACACGCTAATTTTATTTACTCATTTTTCTATTTTTCATCATCCCTTGGGGGATATTATAGAATTTGGGGAGGGGGTTTTATCATCGGATAAGGATAAAAATAGACAAAAAAATATTTTTGATAAAAATTATAATCTTTTTCAGAAAAAACAGGTAATAATAATATTGTATAAATTTTTGTAGTGTTAATCAAATAATCTTTTTTTTCTCGTTTGCCAAGAAAATGATTCTTGGCTTTTTTGGATGCCAAAAATCACTCAAAATTTTTAGGGAAGTAAAAATTAAAAGGTTAAAAAGTGACAGAAATCCCAACGGTAAAAAATAGTCATTAAAAACAAACATGAACAATTTTTTTTTAAAAACGAAGGAAGTTATTCGACCTTGAAAATCGTAATTTAATAATAAAATGATAAACGTTTTTAAACAATTTTTTTCAAGTTTGTTTTTCTTCACTTTCAAGGACTAATATGGTCCCAAGTGGGGACTTTTGGGAATACAGTAATCAAAAAGGAGTTGTAGTCTTTGTGCTCTTTTCTGAATAAAAACAACAAAGACAAGTAATCAGTGTTTGGACTTCTTGGAAAATTTTAAAATCAGTGAAAAAATTTAGGCGTGTTCCAAAAAACATGGAAGTAGTAGCGTTTTTTAGGTTAAATTGAATTAGTAATCACGTTTTGGATCGTCGATCATGAACGAAAAAAAGGTTCCATTTTTTTAGTTCCCACCCATTTTTTTCAAAAATGCCACAAAAAAAAAGATGAATCAATTTAAACCAAAAAAATTTTTTTGAACTGCGCAAAAAAATAGAGGGATAAAGAAAGGATTAAAGGAAAATACAGAAGAGGAAGAGAGAAATTGGAAGAGGGTGAAAATTTTTGAAGGAAAAAAATCTCAGTTTTTTAAACAGACACTTTAAAAAATATGAAAATGACAGAAGGAAGAAGAATCATTTCAAAAAATACTGCGCGGAAGAAATTGAAAGGAAAAAGTTGGTGGGTTGTGGCTGCGCAGCCAGCAAAATTTTTAAAACAAGCAAAAGAGAAGGCAGCCGTTGATGATGCTGCTGCTGTTGTTGTACACAGCACAGACGACCAGGTGTAGGCATTTTTCCTTCCTTTCCAAAATATAGCAAAAAGGAAAGGAAGAATCAATGGTTTTTTTGGTTTTAAATATAAAAATAAAGAAGGGGGAGACGACACACCGAAGAAGAAGAAAAAAAAGGGATGAAACATTCATTCAAAACAGAACAGCATGAATCAATCAAGCAGCAGCAAAAAAATTGTACAGCAAAATGGGGGAAAGATTTGTAATGAGCAAACAGGAGGGAAAAAAGGAGGTGAAGAAAAACAGTAACAAAGTGAATAATTGTCTGCAACGTTGAAAAAAATAGGCAAAAAAGTATTTTTGCAAAGGAAAAGTTTTATTATTGAAGTAAAAAGGTTACTGTAGAATGATGGCGTATTTATTTCTTTTAAAGTATGGCTACAATATCCAAATTTTTATTTTAGAGTGCTTTGAATTTTCCAACAAAGAACTAAACAGAAATGACATTTCCGTCAGCCAAAAGTAATTTACAAATTATCAAAGTAGTGTTACCGCAGTTATACAGTATCCTACAGTAACCGAAAAACTCACAAATGTTGTAAAAAATTGTAAAATACCCAAAAGAAACATATAGTTTTAAGAACCAGAAAATTGTTAAACATCAAAAAAATAGATGCTTGAATGCATCCAATTTTCTGCCCGGCTTGCTTAAGTCACTCATTGAAACTCACATGCCTGCCATCAAAAAACAAGGTAAAATCCTTTTTTTCTAATTGTCTCTTTTGTTGTTTTTTTTTCGAGAACCTCTTTTCAAAAAGTCATGCGTCTTGGAATGTTTGAAAAGAAAAAAAACGGAAGAAAAACATATCAAAAAAGAAGAAGAAGACAAAGTTGGCATTGAACCAACCAAAATAAAAAAAAAAGTAATAACTTGCGGCGGCAGTTGCTTGTTTGCATCATCAAAGAAAGAAATGAAATGAAAGGCGGTTTCAATTGCAAAATCAAAATTGACTTAATTTTTTAGCCTTCTTCTTTTTTTCTTTCATTGCTTTTTTCCCCTTTTGCCCTAAGGCAATATAAAAAGAATTTGGAATTCCTTCGTACATTTTTTTCGAAGAAATTGCTTCATTTTTTATAATAGTAAAATTTAGAAATTTGATATTTAATGCTTTTTAAATTTTTTGAATCATAAAAATGTGATTAATCTTGAATGATTTTTTCCAATTTGGAATACTGTAGCCTGTTAGAAGTTTAATTTGAACAATAAAAATCACACTACAGTATCCCAAATTGATGATATAATCATCACTAAAGTTTATTTTTTCTCCAAAAAATTGGTTTATTTTTAGAAAAGAGAATCATGTACATTTTTATTATCCGCATAAAACAGAACCAAAAAGCACCTGTTTTGAAATGCTATAAAAAATAGGTATTTAATTGCAGAAATTTGTCTTTGGCTGCTGATTTGTACTACTAATAAAAAAACAAAAATAGCACAACTATAAAAATCTATAGTGCTTTTATATCTTAAAATTGTACTGTATTTATATCTCTATTTTTAACCCTAAAATAGCATAAAAAAAATAAATATAAAAGTTCATTTATTATGTATTTGATAACAGAGGATAACAATAACAAGTATAAGAAATAACAGAATCATATAAAATTAAGCAATAGGAATTCTCACCTTTCCTTGTTCAATTAATTCTTTACCGTATTTTTCATAGAGTTCTCCACCAGGTTGAAAAGATTTCGATGGTTCCCGCATTGTTAATGCAATTCTTCGTGCAATAATATGATGTGAAAAAATTCCATGACGCCATTGATACCGAGCTTCATCAAACATTGAAAGCAAAAATCGACGTTGCATAAAAACAAAAATAAGCTTCTTCAATTCAGAATTTTCATATGTCATTACACTATCACTTAATAAATTCAAACTAAAACGAAGTCCCGTATTAGAATTTAAAACGGGAAAAACAAGCATTTACCTAATAAGACGATTACCCCAAATCCATGTATCATCTTGATGAAGTTCAATTGCTGACAACCTTGAAGGCTCATATTCAAGATTGCAAAGTTCAAATACTTGATAATCACTTAAAATCTTATTTGATTTTTCGCTCATGTCATCTAGTAGTTTAGTAGCATATTTTGGAAGACCACGGAATGGATCACATTTAACTTTTTTATGTTTAAAATTGACTTTCGGACCATAATCCTAAAATTGTTAAACAGTCATTAAACATTACTTTAACACTAAAATTAAATATTTACCTGTTTACGTCTTCCACTTTGACTTAAAGCCCACGGTGTAATTTCAATCTCTTTCACCAGCTTCTCTTCCTCATCTTCGCTCAAGAAATTCTCTAGCATCAGCAATCCATTCATTTGAAAGGATTCAATTTTTCCTAAAGTATCCGATGATTGTTGTTGAAGCCATTCCGAATGTTTTTGAATATCTGCAACACTTGACATAGTTGAAATATTTGGTGCAGAATAGCACTTGTTATCAGCCAGATTAAAGACATATGTTTGATAATCAGTAAATGTTTGATTAAGATTGTCAGAGTTTAACTTTTTCACGCGTTCCGAATCTTTACAAGAAGCACAAAAACGAATTCCTTTGCAGGCACATGTTGGTGAAGATAAAGAAGAATTTTCAGCAGTCATTATTAAAAATAAATTAGATGGAAGCAGAATAGAATATTAAAGATGAAATTTGATAGAATTGCATCAAATTTTTTGTTGCAAAAAAGTTAGGTTTTTTCGAACAAAGTTTACTTTTTGGCATCGTGTCCATTTCTGCCAAAGTGAACAATTTTTTTTGGCGATGAAAAATGCTTCTTTTGAAATTGTGTCTGTTTTACAAATTATTAGTCAGACGTAAAAAAAAGCTCTGAATTTGGTTGTTTCCCTAAATTTCTCTCTTTGTGTCTGCTGAAAAATTACAAAATCATCATGGCTGAAGCAGATGAAAAAAGTGAAGTTGGATTTGTAGAAATGGTTAAAACATGTTGTAAGTTTTTATGAATCATAAATTTTATAAAAATATAATTTAATAAATGATTTAGTAAATCAACTTGTTGAACCTGACGGGTATTATGATGATGAATTTTCAAATTTCAATGAAAGACGAATCAAGTTATTAGCTGCAGAAGGGTTACCGCATTCTGATATTCCTGATTGTGCAGAACTTGTTCCAATTCCAAATCCAAAGTATGTTGAAAATCCAGCTTCTGATGCTGACGTTTTAACTTTCGACAAAAAGAAGCTTTCTGCCAATCTTTTGCAATATAAATTTGGTGATGCTATTCCATTTGATGATGCTCAAAAAGAATTCCTTGAAAAAAGTCGTGAACATTGGAAAAGTATTGGCGAAAATGAAAAGCGAATGTTTGAAGAACATTTTGGTGAGAATGCTAAACAAAGCATCTATCATCCTGATAATCGCGGTCATTTACCTTTTTGGATGCCACAACCATAAGAAAGATGGTCATCGTCTACTTCTTCACACATGACATTTTTGTGTAAATGATTGTTGAATATGGTATATCTTTGTTTCTTATTATTATGTATGTTTATATATAAAATAGCTTTATTTCTTTATTATTACTTTCGCTTTAAATATGCAATAATTCGTTGAACAGATGCTTCAATTTGTTTCGATTTAATTACTTCAAAGACGCCTTGAGAATCAATAAAATCAAGGAAACGAAAGTAGTCACCAGTTTTTCCAAAATAAACCATTTTTGCTGCCAAAATTCTAAAAATTATTAATTCAAGCAAAAGAAAAGTACAGTAATATTTTACATTGTCCCATCTTCTTTTAATGCAGCATTCATTGAATCATGAAGACTTGCATAATCTGCAGCATCATAAATTGTTTCAGATGTAAGAATGTAATCAAATCTAAAAATAATTACCAGTTAAAAAATTAAATAATTTTTAAAAATTTACTTTTCATTGCATTCTTTACTGTAGCATTCCCAACTTTTTGCAATTGCTTTAAATTTTGAATCATCTGAGACATTCATTTTTAAATTAGGTTTTGTAACTAATTCTATTACACTTTCATTCTGAAAAGGATTACTGTAATTAGCGATTATAGCTTTCGTAAAAGTCTTACATAATCCTGGCACACAACTTTTGAAGCACCTTTTTTGAGAGCTACAATTGATGGTATGGTATGGCCACATCCTAACTAAAATGTTTAAAATAAAACATTTTAAAAAAACCAAAAAACAAACTTCTAAAACAGTTTTGCCATTCAAGTCGATGTTGTCTAAATCTGATGCAAGATCATACGAGCATTCCCAAACTTTTAGGCCACCTTCATAAACACCTCGATCGAGATCTGACTTTTCAATGGATGAAAATTCTCTTGGAAATTTTTGTTTATTTTCTTCAACGGCATTTTCAACAGCTAAATCACTCAATCTTTTGATTCTTTCTCCAGCTAATACAATTTCAACGACATCTGTCATCTTAAAATAAAAGCTACAGTAATGCGGCTACAGTAATAAACAACAAAAAATAATTTATTAAAAGGTTTTAAAACCATTTTCAATCAAAAACATGAAAATTAACAAACGAAAACAAAAATTTATTTAACCAAAGTAAAAGTTATAACCATTATAATATCTTAAAAACATTCGAAAATTTTCACTGAGATCATTGATTGGAATAAAGCATAAAACTTCTGTGGTAGCCAAACTGCGATGAACATCTTCAAGTAAATGCATAATTATTGGAGATACATATCTCTGAAAATATTTACGTAAACAAATAATTAAAACTAAAAAAGTAAAACAAACTCTTCGCTTCAAAAGAATAACACTTCCAGGAGATGGTAAACCATCAATATCAAAAGTATCCAATAAAATTGCCATAACAGAAAGTGAGAATCTGCTTATAATTCCACAGGCTGCATTTGGAACACATTGAATAATAACCTTTTCAGCATCTGATAAAATCATCATTAATTTATTAATTATTTCTTTCTTTGATAAAATCCATGGAGTAAAGATGAAAGTTGTTGAGCCATTTGAATTTGGATAAAGATTATTGTAATCTTTGAGATGTTGAAGTTCAGAAAAATCAGATAATGGATAATTTTCATCATAAATTGCCAAAAATGGATTCATAATCTTTCTTTCAGGAGGGATACTGTTATACGGTACTGCAAGAATTTTTCGTTGTCGAAGCCATGCATCACTTACAAATGGAGAAGCAGAAAAATGAATTCTAGCACCATCAATCTTTTCAAATAATATTGGAAAGAAAGGTTTCGTGGAGGCTGTTAAATTCCAAAAATTAGCGCACGGAATATTCTCCATAAATTCTTCCACAACCCTTTGCTTTTCTTGTTCAATTTGACATTTCAAAAATTGTGAAATGGACAAGGTTGCAAGATTAAATTCTATCATTTCAATTTGTTTATTTGCAAAAAATAAACTTGCTGTATCAAGCTTCTAAAAAAGCGTTTTTAAGTAAAGGTTACGGCAGAGAAAGAACATACCATCAAAGTTTCAGGACTTTCATCTTTTTGCATTTCGCCAAGAAATCCGAAGGCAACAACATAAACTTCTGAATTACCAGGTTTTGAGGGAGCTACAAAAAATTAGTTCTATGTGGGTTACGACAGCAAAAATAAGACATACCAGGTTTTCGAATGGTCACTTCTTCAAAAGATCCAATAATTCTTTGAAGAATTTCACGAGTTTCAGGACGAAAGAAGGTAAACATTTTTAACACCAGTGATCCACCTTTCTCCAAAGCTGCCATTGCTAAGAATGCTTCTCGAGCAATTAATGAACATACAAGTTTTTCTTGTTCTTGTGGATTTTCCTAAAATAATAAATTTATAATTTATAGTGGTGCAACAATCAATTCATTATACCGTATACTAAGAACTACATATTGCTTTATCATACAGTATACAAAAACAAGTTAAAGAATGAATTCTTACCGTACAATCAAAGCTTCCATCAGCAGTTACCAAATCAACTTTACCCAGCTTTTCAAAATCTTCTTTAGTCAATTTAAAAATATTTCCACTATTATTTTCACCAAAGAACATTCGATCTTCATTTCCAAGAATAAAGGCATCCTCTGTAAGCATTGCAGAAACTTGATTCCATTCATAATGTGGATTTAAGCTATTCATTCTCCAATCAAATGGTTTTTCTTTCAATGTATCAGCAATACAACAAACAAAATTTCCAGGTGCTTCACAAAGATGCAGTGTACGAAGTTTTGAATATTTGCTAGTTAAAAGTCGAGGAAATCGATGTAAAATATCTGCCATTTTAAGATATGCTCGAGTTTGGCCATATTCAATTGTTGTATCTTTTCCAAGTGGATGTATCCATTCAGTATGAGCTCGCCATCGCTGACGATGTTTGAAGCCACCAGTTTTAGCTCGGACAATATTTAAATTACTTTCAATTTGAATTGAATTTATTCCTTCCCCTGGAGGGCTAATCGCCCATGGTCCTTTTAGAACGAGTTCTTTATTGAAAAGAGATATCGTAATTTTCTTATAAGTTGCAAATAATCGTTGATCATCATCAACCATCATCATTTTTCAGGTAAAAATCTGAAAAAAGACAAAAGTTTTAAAAATTAGAAAATGTTTTTTAAAAAAATGTTTGTCGAGATAAATCTTTTTTGGCCAAACGAGAAAGTTTTTTTTATTTCTAACATTTTGTAAATTTAAAAAAAAAGCTTTTCATCAAAGCTGCGACATTTTTTTATCATCGTTTTAACGTTTTAGAACGCCATCGAAAATGAACGAACTTTTCGAAAACAGAATCTTTGTTCCAAAAAAAATTATTGCTTATTTTCAGTAAAAAAGTTGGAAAATTAAACCTTATTTCGATACGTGCCATCACAAACAACAAACATAAATATAACAATATTTTATTTAAATAATCAAAACAGTAATAATAATAAAAAAAATAACTTCAAAAATAACAAAAATAAAATTTAAGAAAGAGCAATTGAGACATTGCAAGTTTCAGTGATGTTAACTTCAGCGCATCCACTTGGAATTGATGATGCATCTTTTGATGAAAGGAGTTTAACATTGTTTGATGAAGCTAATGTTCCAATAAATTGTGTTGTATCTTTAAGAAGATCCCGTTCAGCATCAGATGCAAGAATGAACACTGAAATGGTTAAAGTTGAATAAATGATTACGGTAATTGTATAAAATTCTTACTGTCAGTTTTAGTTTTAGGTAAAAGTTTATGTTCAGTTCGAGTTGAGCGGACACGTTTTACAATTTCAATTGCAAGATTGATACGTTCTTCCAATTTTTCATCACGGAATGGATATGTTTGTGCTTCAGGGAATTCAGCGACATGAATACTGATTGCTTTGACAGATGGACGTTTAGGAATTCGTTGCCAAAGTTCTTCAGTAATAAAAGGCATGAATGGGGCAAGAAGTCGAAGGGCAGTATCCAAGCAAAGATAAAGAATATGCCGGGCAGCATTAATTGCAGCTTTATCTTCACCCCAAAAAACAGGCTTTGTAGCTTCAATATAAAAATCACAAAAATCATAGAGATAAAAATTGTAGATGGCAGTTGTGGCTTGTTGGAATTTATATTCCCCAATACTGGAATCAATTTGTTCAACAGCATATGCAAGTCGAGAAAGAATCCATTTATCAATAGCTGATTCAGCACCAGAAAGTTTAAATTCTGCATCAGGTTTGTATTCGCTTCCAAGTTGCATAAGTGTAAAACGAGAGCCTTGCCAAACTTTATTACAGAAATGCCGGTATCCTTGAACACGTAAAACATCAAGATTGATATCTCGGCCTTGAGATGTGTAAGCCATCAAAGCAAATCGAAGAGCATCAGTACCACATTCTGGAATTCCATCTGGATAATCTTTAGCTTGGCCATCTTTTGCAACTGCGAGTTCCCTAAAAAATTTAACATTTTTTTTCAAAAATAGATTACGGTAATTACTTTGGATCCAAATTTCCATTTTCAAGTTGCATTTGAAGTTCTGCCAAAGAACAACCTCGAATCACATCAAGTGGATCAATAATATTTCCCAATGATTTACTCATTTTTCGACCATGGGCATCTCGAACAAGGGCATGAAGATAAACATCTTTGAAAGGAAGTTTTCCGCATAATTCTTGAGATAAAAATACCATTTTAGCTACCCAAAAGAAAAGAATATCATGACCAGTTTCAAGTAATTGAGTAGGGAAAAAGTTTTCCAAATCTTTAGTTTGTTCAGGCCAACCAAGAAGTGTAAATGGCCACATCCCAGCAGAGAACCAAGTATCCAAAACATCTTCATCTAAACAATGGTGTTTTTAAACTACTGTAAAAGTAGAAAAGGATAATAACGAACCCCATTTAAGAGTAATTTTATCTTCAGAAACATTAAATTTCTTTGCAGCTTTTTCAAGAGCTTCTTTTTCGCTTCTTGCAGATACCCAATAATTATTGTCAGCTGGATCACCCTTTGGAATTTTTGAATCATTTACAGTAATAAAGTAAGCTGGAATTCGATGTCCCCACCAAAGTTGACGTGAAATACACCAATCCCTAAATCACTTTATTCAATGCCCAATAATCAAGAATAAATTAATACCGAATGCCTTCAAGCCATCGATTCCAAGTATTAACATGAAATTCAGGAATAATGCGAAGTTCACCCTTTTCAACGGATTCCATTGCTCTTTTAGCCATTTCATCACATTTTACATACCATTGAGCTTTGATAATTGGTTCAACGATATCTTTTGATCGACTGCAGACTGGTACAACCATTGGATTATCCTTTGTTTCAATGTAAAGGCCCTTGGTTTTAAGACCATCAAGAACCTTTTTACGCGCTTCGAATCTTTTCATACCAGAAAATTCTCCGCAATTATCAAGGAGATTTCCGTTATCATCCAAAATATTAATCAATTGAAGCTTATGCCGAACACCAACTTCATAATCATTGTGATCATGGGCTGGTGTGATCTTTACAGCACCAGTACCAAATTCTCGATCAACAAATGAATCAGCAATAATTGGAAGTTTTCGATCAAGGAATGGATGCTTGCAGAACTAAAAATTTTGTATTTTATAGGCATAGTTAAATATGTTATTCTTGTACTTTTCCAATTAAATGATGATAGCGATCATCTTCAGGATGTACAGCAATTGCAACATCACCCAACATTGTTTCAATACGAGTTGTTGCAACAATAACGCGTTCGCTTTCTTCACCTTCAGGTCCATCAATTGGATATGCAAATGATACAAGAACACCAAATTCAACCTTTTCATCATATCCTGGTACAGGCAGTAAAGTCCGTCCAGTAATTTCTTTCTTATCTACTTCAATATCAGAAATAGCAGATCGAAGTGTACATGACCAATTTACTAATCTTGTGCTTCGATAAATTACACCTCTTTCATGCAATAAAATAAATGCTTCAGTTACTATAAAAAATACAATATTAGCAAAATATTAGCAACCTATTGTAAATGCTAAACCTGCTCTCATCATTTTCGGATCCATTGTAAATACTGCTCGATCCCAATCTACTGCAGCACCCATTTTTCGAAGTTGATCATAAATTACATGACCCTTTTCATTCTTCCATTTCCATACTTCTTCAATAAAACCTTCACGACCAACATCATGACGAGATTTATTTTGTTCTCGCATAAGTTTCTTTTCAACTACTACTTGAGTTGCAATACCTAAAAACCCCTTTTCTTATTCAGTCCTAATGATAGCCTAATGTTTACCAGCATGATCACATCCAGGATTAAATAATACAGTTTTTCCTTTCATTCGATGATATCGAGAAACAGTATCTTCAACAGATGTGGCCAAAGCATGCCCCAAATGAAGGGTACCCGTGACATTTGGCGGTGGAATAGCAATCGTAAAATTACCCTTTGGATTTGGTTTGCTGTGAATTTAAAAATTTATCAATTTGAAATACACAAATGATTTACAAAATACCTTAGATCACGACCATATTCAGGTTTAAAAAGGCCTTCCTTTTCCCAAAATTCATACCATGCCTTTTCAACATATTTAGGACTGTAAGCAGTTGGAAGTTCACAAGTTACATCCTTCTTTTCACCCGGTTTTGTATTGGCAGTATATTCGGTAACTTGTTTAACCTTTTCATCCTTTTTCTTTGCCTAAATTGTTGGATTAAAATAACAAAAACTAAAAGAGAACAGCTAACTTCTTTAGGTTTAGCTGTAGATTTTTGTTCATCAAGCTTCTTTTGCTTTTCTTGAAACTTTGCTAATTTTGCAGCTTGTTTGGCCTTCTTTTCAGCTTCTTTTTGAAGTTGAGCCGGAGTTTTATTTGCTGAATCAGGTTGTTGATCTGCCATGGTTGACGACTATAAAAATAAAAAGTTAGCATAAATTTAAGACTTTTATACTTTTAAAATTTAAAGGGGAGTTTATATATCAAAACGAAAATAGAATTACTCATTGCAATTGAAAATTGTGTTAAAATGACGCAAAAAAAGAGAAAGAAGCAATGATGTAAACTTGCGCAAGCATTAGTTTATCTATCTTCACCACTAAAGGACTCTTTACTAGTTTGCAGGCCATCAGATCATATGCAATAAGAGGCGCTTTGCCAACCAAGCCTCTCTGGGTAAACAGAAAACTGCTCAATAGGTCTAAAAATAAGAACTCACTGATCCAGAGATTTGGCCAATCAATGGTTGTGTGACAACTGGATGAGTAAATGATTCTTGATTTGGTGTAAACAATTTCTGGGATGCTGTAAATTGTTGAATTTCCGGTGTCGTGGGCTCATTTTCTTGTTGCCTTGGGAATTCTAGCTGATCCTGTAAAAAGTATAATTGCATAATCTTGAGTTAATCGAACACAATTTTTACATTGAATGATGAAACAAGATTTTTTGGTGCATCTTTTTTCTTTAATTCTTTCTCAGCAAAAGAATCAGAAACTTGAGCTTCAACAAAATTTTCATATGCTGCAATATGAAGTGAAAGGGTGCTACTACTTTTGTTAGAGCTTGAAAAATTCCCTTTTTCTTTTTTAGCATCATTGAAATTTGTATTAACATAATCTTTTGATTTAAAAGATTTTTTCAACGAATTGTTATCTTTTTGAGTAGTTGTTTTAACATCTAACATATTTGTTAAGACTGCAGTTCTTTTGTAATGTTGTTTTTGCACGTCAATTAAGAAAACGGTATCATAAATTTTTCCGTGTGCAAAAAATTAAATGGTTTTAACATTTAAGAACTGTAGCCTTAATTTTTTTACCGTAATTTGAACTTTTGGCATTGCCAATTTTGTCACTTTTTGGATGTTTAAGATCGGATGCTGTTGTACATTTATGATTCTTATTCAAATTAAAATTGATGTAAAAATTATTTGAATCCTTTGAAGCCGAAACATGCTTATCTTTAAGATACATGCGCTGTTCTTTTGATGCCATCTAAATTTATTTTTGATAATCTTAATTAAAATGTTTACTAAACACGCAAAGGTAATAAAACATTTTCAATCAAATTAATTAAAAACTTAAAAGTATTTCTATTTAATCTTAAAAATTTTTATTAAATTTTTTAAGATTAAGAGCCAAAATTGGTTTAAAACCAAATTTATTTCGAAAATCACGAAAGCACGAGTGGTCATGTCTATGTCGCCTTTTAAACTAAAATTAAAAGTTTCAGTCTATACACTTCTATATTTTGTGTAAAAATCATAATGATGCAATGTAAAATGTGTAAAAAAAAGGTGTCTAAAAAACTTTTTTTGTGTCTTCCATTTTTAATGAAAGACGTCTTCTAGATGGCCTTTTCCCATCAATGTTTTATTTTCATTTTTCTGCAAGAACTGACTTTCCGAGGAAATCTATCAACATGAAAAAACAATAATCAAAAGTAATCACAACTAAGCTTTACTTTACTTATTGGAGATTGGGATACTGTAGACCAAAGTGTACGAAACTTTATCAACGCTTCTGTGATGCAACCAAAACGAGCAAGCTATTTTATTGGAAATTAAAAATACTTAAATTTTTTTTAAAAATTGATACACACAAAATTAAAAGAGAGTTGTGACCCTAAAATGTGTGGTACGATACGATAAACGATAGGAATAAATTACGGTATTAACGGCAACAGTTTATCGCACATTCCTGCATTTTCAAAAATGAAAATCCTGTTCGTGCTTTTTAGTTTTGTCAAAAAGAGTTCGTTTCTTTAGAACAAAAAGTTTCGTCTGTTAAAAAACCAATTTGTAGTTTAATTTGAAAAGTATAAAAAAGGATAAAAAAAACATGACTAAACTTTAAGAAAATCGAAACAAAAATAAAGTTGCATCTCTTTTAGCCCAAAAAAAGTTTCGGAGATTATTGTTTTTAGTTCTATCTTTGTTGTGAGAATGATGCAATATTTTTGAGACTTTATAGTTCAGCAAATAAGTTTTTGAAGATTGAGACATTTCTCATACTACTGTCAGTTCCTGAGACTGTTTTATTTTGAATCGTTTTGTGATAACTTTTAAAACGATAAAATAAATTTCTTCAAAGTGAAAGTTTATAAGTGTTGTAAACCAAACAAAGACGACGGCCGGGTAGTCGAGTGGTCCAGCGCGTTGATTCATCAGTACATTATATTACTCACTGGTTCGAGTCACGCCCGTGGTCACATTTAAAAATGATTACCCGCGTCCGTCCCCGGTCCTACCGGGTTACCAAGGGATTATATTATGTCAAACCAAAGACATTAAAAATGGCTGCTGGAGGGACCCCAGCTTAAAACATATCCATCTGTATTACGGTATTACCACACGGAAAGTGAGTGGCATCGCTTAGACGTGATAAAAAAAAAAAAAAAAAAAAAAAAAAAAAAAAAAGACATTTAAAATAAGCTAAAAATGGCTAAAAATAATTTTTCATTGAAATTGCTTTCTGCTAACTTTTCTCGAATGCATTATTCCAAAGGTGGAATTGGAAGTTTTGTTTGAGTTTTGTAAGACAAAAATGTATTCCAAAATAATGCAGCTAATTGAACGAAGACAACCCGGAAATTGAGTGGCATAAAATAAAAGCTAAAAAATGGAAAAAACTTTGGGAAAACGTTTTTAAGAATTTGGGATTACTTGATCAACTGAACACAGGGCCAAAATTTAATGCTATGCTTGTAAATTCCCCAATAATCCGCAACCAGTTTATCCCAGGATTCTTTAATTCCATAACCTTCCAAAAGCCGAAGATTGTAAATTACTGTTGCAGAAAAGAATGGCGCAAAACAAATCTAAAAATGACAGGGTACTGTAGCATACCGTTATTATTACGGTATAAAGCATATATTTTTTACCTGATCAATTGCAACTCTTTTGAATGGTAAAATATATTTATGTCCTTTTACCCTTTCCAAAACATGAAACCATCGATTTAAAATTGGTGAAATATAAATAAATGTTAGGCCAAAGAATCTTGCCGTCCTCCAGGCATCATAATTTTTTCTTCCACGTTTTTCAACCAATGTTTGACAAATAATATCACCAGTTGCCCCAATGATTCCTGTAAAAATGAGATACTGTATTCAAAAAGCATACGGTAATTATACATATTTTTAAATGCATTACTGTATTTTTCAGCTATTATTTTTTAATTTAATTTTGGTTTGTTTTCCCTATTTTTGTATTATTTTTCATCATTTATGGTTATAAAAAATAATCTCCCTTGAGTGGGCCCCCGCCAACATTTAATCATTTTTAAAAAAATACATAAAAACCAAAAAAGGGAAAAACATGTGTACGGAATCTAGAAAAAAAAGGATTGTGTTTGTTTTCATTTTTTATGTTTATCCTTCTTTTTATTATTGAAAAAAAGAACACAGGTTTCGAAAAAATAAATTGTACATAAAAGGTTCATAAATCATTATTAGCCATGAAATTGAAAAGTGTATTTTGAAATGAGTTACAGTATACCATTTTAAGCTATCAATTTAAGATTAAAGTTTGAATAATAGCAATTTTTTTTAAAAAAAGTTTACGATACCAGATGAAACCATTTGAGTAAATAATGGTCTTTTGGTTAAAGCTTGTTGATAAAAACGTAACATTCTTTTTTACGTTTTTTATGTCGTCGATGACATCAATCACGGCCACTGTCTGCGACAATCAATAACACGTCAAAGTTCTTTCAAAAAAAATCGAGACACTAAATTCAGTGTTTTAAATTTTTTGAAATAAAGCGTTTGCTTTGGGCTTTGATCCAATTTTTATATCATTTATGTCCCATTTTTGATACAATGAAATGAAAAATAATCATTTATTACAAAAACATCCTACTGTTGTTATCACAAAAAAAAACATCCAAAAATAAAATACAATGATTAATGAGATCAGAGTTTAACACATCTAACACAAACAATTAAAAAAGAATGCTTACAGAAATTCAACGCAATTAATTACTAAAAAACATTTACCATAATTTCTTTAAATAAGGGAGCAATAATTCTTTTAGGATGAAAAGGATGCTTTTATTGTCTGATTCATGTTGAATATAACTTATAAAAATATTCCAGAAGAATGAAACAAATTGAATCACCATAATACGGTAATGAACAGGAACAAATATCAAATTCACGAACTGGACGATGGGCCATACTTTCCAATTTTCAAAAACAACATCCCAAAAAATTGCATATGTTCGATTAAAAGCAGTATCAATTGAACGAGTTTCAAGAGCATTCAAAGAGAAAAGAACAATTCCAGTAAGTACAGGAGCACCAATAATTTGATCAGCAACAACTCTTAGAACCCCAGGTTTTAATTTTATAAAAAAACTACTTGAAGATGGAACGGGAAATGCTTTTTCAAGAACATGCATCCATTTGTGTGCAATTGGAACCTATAAAAAAGCAATTACATATCACAAAAAAGTTGAAAAAAAAACTTGCAACGCAACATGAAATTAAGCCTGCAAAGTGAGCAACACGAACATAATCAACTTTTTCACGTTTTTCAATGTATCTTTGACATATATAGTTACTTCCTCCAGAAAGAACTCCTAAAAATTAGCACGTTAAAATCACCAACTTCTGGTGAAAGGGATATCCAGCTATCCAGAAAGTTTTCAAAGTTACAGATTATGAGTATTTTGATGTATATCCGGAAACGCAAAATGCATTCATAGACTTTTGTGGTGAAAACTCGAAAAAACGCATTTTCTTCCAATCTAAGAAAACGAAAATGATAAGTAATCACTAAGAAGCTTTAAAAACTAATAATACAGAGCGACGAATATATAGTAAAAAATTCATAAAAGTCAAAGTTTTGCTCTGTAATTAACACAAAGTAAACCATTTTTATAAGTGAATTTTACAAAGGACTTTTATTGTAGCTTTTACACGGATTTAATAATAAGATATTTCCTCCGGACAGCGCGGATTACCATTGTTGTCGTATGAAACAAAAAATTACAAACCTGAAGCACTCATTAAAACGAAGAGACTAGGTTTCTTCTTCAAAAACGACATTTGAAGACACAAGCAGAAGCGAGACGTTGACAACGAAAAGAAGAAATATTATTAATAAAATTACTGCAACCATTTTCATGTTATTTGTAATAATAAATGCAAATTTGAATAAAATGTTGAATATATTTGTTGATGAATAAGTACAACGTTTAGCAATTTGAAGTTTTTATAGTTTGAACAAAGAAGATCTTTTAAAAGAGTCATGACCATTATCAATCTTTGAAGAGAATGATCCTTATTATTATTTAAATGTTAAAATATCTAAGATTTAATTAATTCATAAACCTTGAACAGGATTTTAAAGAAAAGTTTGTTCAGAAATTTTTTTTAATTTTGAAAAATTTAAAAGTCCTACAACGATTGCAGGGACAACAAGAATGTTTTTTTTCCAAAAAAACTTTTTATCAAAATAATTTCTTTTTTGCCAACTCACATTTTATTCGATTTCCAAATCTTTATCGTGATTGTAGCTGTTGCTGTTGTAATTGTAGAATCTTTCGTCCTTCTCTATCTATCCCCTCAATATTTTCGTTTTATTTTGTTGTTATTTGCCGTTTTTGCGTGTTTTAAAAATTATTACAAAATTAATAACCCATTATTCATAAAATGTTATGATACTTTATACAATTTTCCAAAAATTATCCTTGTTTTTTCATAGCTTTTTACGGATCTATTCATTTAACCGTTTTCGGCGTAAATAGTACATTTTTGTGCTTTCAGCTTTTGAGAAAAATTTATAAAATATGTTTGTTTGGAAATGGGTGGTCTTTAACTTTTGGATTTTGACTTGAAAATATGTATGTTTGTTGGATATGGTTGCGTGGCATTTTATGGATAAATATGGATGACCTCTCTATGTCTCTTTGGTTTTAAAAATGGAATATGGAACATGTTTGCTGTAATTTTTAGATGCCTGGTTACCGCCGTGATTCTCGCTCACCAAGTCCTCGCCGTGGTGGCGTTAAACGTGATTCTCGCTCTCCCAGTCCTCGCCGTGGTGGTGGGGGTCGAGGAGGTGGCCGTGGTGGTTCCCGTGAACGTTCAGGATCTCCTGCTCCTTGCAAAAGACTTCATCTTGCTGATCTCAATGAAACTGTTACTCGTCGTGGTGTTGAAGATACCTTTGGAAAATATGGCAAGCTTACGGATGTCTGGGTTGCATCTTATCCACCGTATTTTGGATTCGTCGTTTATGAAAGAAGTGATGATGCTGCTGATGCCATGAAGGCCATGCGAAATGGATACATTGGTGATTGTCGTGTTCGAGTTACAGTTGGTATGTTTATAATTGGTCTAAATAGTTGTTGTAAATAATATTTTTTATTTTTAGCTTATCCTCGTGGAACTCGTAAATCTCCAAGACCATATCGACGTGATGATCGTGGTGGTGGCCGTGGACGTTATGATGACAGACGTGGTGGTGATGATCGTCGGGGTGGTGGTGGATATGGTCGACGAGATGATCGCGATCGACGTCGTTCTCGTACTCGATCACCTCCTCATAAACGTGATTACTCAAATTCTCGAAGCCGTAGCCGTTCTCCAGTTAACGGTAATAGTCGCCGCAGAGCTTCACCAATTGCTGATAATGTTAGTGATTAACTTTTTTCTTGATTTATTGATGCTTTTTTATTAAGTTATGTTTTTTGTATTACTTTGTTTGTGCCTGCTTGTTTCGATAAAAAATATATTATTACTATACTTTGGATTTTCTTTAATGACAGCATTTTCGTTAAAGCAGAATTAGGAATTTTAGGAAATCAGTAGGGTTAGTTTCTTCTGAATTCAAATTTGGAATTTCAAGATAAAATCATTCGATTGATTACAAAATATAGACTGTAGTATTCTGTATTTTTTTGTTAAACTTCAAAACAATTTTTAGTGTAAAGATATGTAATAACACAATTTTGTTTTGAATTATTTTTGATGAAAAAACATAATTTTGAGAGGAAAGGCGAGATGGATGATATCAAAAGAAATATATTTTGTAATTCAAAAAGGTTAATAAAACGATAAAAAACGGGGAAGGAAAAAAACGGAGAAAAAGAACTCGACATAAACAAATATGCTCGCATTTTGGAAAAAATGAAAGGAAAAATAACACAGAAATAACCCGATGAAAAAACAGAAAAGAAGCTTTTTCCAAGAGAGGAAAAATGGATACATGTTTTTTCAATGTGTTTATTTTATTACGAGATCTATGAAACATATAATTTTTGAAAATGTTGTTTTTCTTTCAAATTTATTATGATTACAGTATGCTTGTATTTATTTTGAAATCTCTGAAATATGTATGTAATTTGATAAAGGATGATTGAGAACCAAATTGAGGACTTTTTTCGTGTGCTAAACTTATCTATGACATGGATTATAAATAAAAATGATTCTTTTTGCTTTAATTGTACTCTTTGCGCCTTTAATTATCCAGTAAGAATTAAAATTGTGCATTTCAATTATTCACTGCTTCAATTTTTTAAGACAAAGTTGTCCTCCAGATATAACGGCATTCAAGGGTGTGAATGGAGCTTGCTTATTTGAAGTAGCGGTAAAAGATCAAAGCAGAAGTACGGTAAAAAATATGTCAATTTTTGTACTATGTCATATCAAAATGATCCTAAATTATTTGTTTCTTATTTTATCAGGCATTTAAAAAAAGAAACTTTAGTATGAATTGTAAATTTTTTTTCAAAAACTACTGTAATATTTTCGTGTTAAGTTTGCCATGATTTTTCTATTAAACTTAACTTTATAGTTTTTAATTTTAAACACATTTTCCATGTTCACAATTTAGTATTTTTGAAATTTTAGAAAGAAAAAAGAATGTCAAATGTAATCTTTTGAAAGAATGTATTCTTGCCAAAAAAACAAATTATCAGCACGTACATATCGTACCACTAATATGCTAAACTTCTACATCTGTATACTGTAATTTTAGGGTTACAGTAATAGCAGTCATGTGAAAAAAAATTAAGAGATTAATTTCAAGACATCAAAAATCTTTCAAATTTGCTTTTTTATTTAGTAGAAAGCAAGCATCAGCATCATGGAAACGCAGCCTAAAAGTAGGCCATCATGATGAAATTGCATGTTGCGGGCCCGCAAAAAAGAGACCCCTTTTTCCATTGCTTTCATTTCATATTTTTGCGTCTGCATTTTTTTCTCTTTCTCTTTTCACAATGCTGAAATGAAAGAAGAAAAGGGAGACAAGCAAATGGAGAAGAAAAAGAAAAATTGAATAAGATCGATAATCGTGGTACTGCTGCTTGCTGCTGCTGCTCAAAACCCCTTCTTCTACTTTTTGCATTGCGAAAAAAGAGAACCATCCATTGGAAGTCGACGACGAAGAAGAAGAAGAAGGATAGATAGATGTATGTCGTCCAATGCATTCATTTCTTTGCTATATATATGTGTATGTTCATTTCATCTCCTTTTCGTCGTCGTAGTTTGTCGGAGTTACTGGTATGCATATATATTTTTTTGCAATGCCTTTTGCGCTGTCGCCAACCAACCAATTTCTCTCTTATTTTCTCTTTATATTTATTTATATTTCTGCATCCCCCCACTGTCTCCCCACAGCAACAGCAACCATTCCGTTTTATCGATACCATTATTTTTTTCAATTTTTCAATATTCTTTTTTCTATCTTTTCTCTCGTGATAATACTATTATTATTTTTTAGCAGACAAATTTTTGGTTGTCTAAAATGTTAACAGTTTTTTGTAAACCAAACAGCTTTATTCTTTTACCCCATAAAAATATTTTTTATCTTTAACTAAAATTTTAGAAATTTTTCTTTCTTCTTTTGCCTTTGCTCATCGTCGTTTTTTTTCTTTGCCCTCATTTTTGAATTACGTAAATAGTGTACGTATTTTTCCCCTCTTTTTTTCTTTCATTAAACGTCATCAACAAAATGAGTTATAATTCTTCTTTTTCTGTTGCTTACATATTTGGGGAGGCTTTTATTTTTATTTTATATCAATTACGTGAATAACCGTATCTATCTTTTTTTTCACCTGCTACAAAAAATGTAGAAAAATACTGTGTGTATACATCACAACAAAAAAACCACTCTTTCAAAATCTCTACCCACCGTACTATGACATTTTTATGTTTAAAAAACCTTTTTTTCTAAAATAGTTTTTGTCATTGTTTGCCATTTCTTTTTTCTTTTTCGGCAAATATCCTTAAATTACTGTTTTTTCGGCAAAACATAGTACATTTCTTGTGCTTTCAGCTTTTGAGAGGAGAAATTTATAAATTATGTTGTGTTTATCTATGTTTATGTTAAATGCGTTTGGAAATGGGTGGTCTATAAAATTTTGGAAAAATTGGTTTGATAAATCCTATGTTGTTCTTTGGATAAAAAATGGTGGCGTGGAATTTTATGGATAAAAATTGTTATGGATGATCTAACTATGTCTCTTTGGTTTTAAAATGGAATATGGAACATGTTTGCTGTAATTTTTAGATGCCTGGTTACCGTCGTGATTCTCGTTCACCAAGTCCTCGCCGTGGTGGTGGAGGTCGAGGAGGTGGCCGCGGTGGTTCCCGTGAACGATCCGGATCTCCTGCTCCTTGCAAAAGACTCCATCTCGCCGATCTTGATGAAACTGTTACTCGTCGTGGTGTTGAAGATACTTTTGGAAAATATGGTAAACTTGCTGATGTCTGGGTTGCATCCTACCCCCCATACTTTGGATTCGTCGTTTATGAAAGAAGTGATGATGCTGCTGATGCCTTGAAGGCCATGCGCCATGGATACATTGGTGATTGTCATATTCGAGTTACAGTTGGTATGTTTATAGTTTTCTTTAATAACCTTTATTAATCACTTTAATTTTCAGCTCTCCCTCGTGGATCCCGTAGATCCCCAAGACCATATCGTCGAGATGACCGTGGTGGCGGAGGATACGGTGGTGGCCGTGGACGTTATGATGACAGACGTGGTGGTGATGATCGTCGAGGTGGTGGTGGATATGGTCGACGGGATGATCGCGATCGACGTCGTTCTCGTACTCGATCACCTCCTCGTAAACGTGATTACTCAAATTCTCGAAGCCGTAGCCGTTCTCCAGTTAACGGTAATAGTCGCCGCAGAGCTTCACCAATTGCTGATGATGTTAGTGAATAAACTCTTTTTTTTTACAAACTCTTTCATTTTCATCATTTTATTTTTATTTCAGTAATCGGGATTTTGTTTTGGAAATCACATTCCTTTCGTCTACCTTTACCTTTTGTTCTAAACTCGATTATTTGAAAAAAGCCTTTACTTATTACTATTATTTGTTTTGTTTTTTATTATTATGTTATTGATAATTATGATTTTTTGTTTTTTATGATTATTATCGAAGTTGTGAATGATTAAAAGATTTTAAAAATATACTGTACTTGAATATTTTAAATTCTTGCGGTTTCTACTCCGCTTTTATACTTTTATCTAAAATTTGTTGTTTTATTTTATGTTAATGATTACTGTACTTTTACAGGTTCTTATAGCACGACGGAGAAGAACATGTGCTTTGAAGGGTAAAAAAGCAAAAAACAAAAAAGAAGTTTTTAAAGCGTTTTTATACGTGGTTTTTTTTCTGATTGACGTCGTCCCTGCTCTCTTATTTTCCTGTTATATTTTCATTCATTTTACGACGGCCTCTTGTGTATGTGTGTAGCCTGCCTGCTTTCACAAGCAGCAACAAAGAAGAAAGGAATAGAAAAAATATATTTCTAAAGAACGGCAAATATAAATAAACTGCTCCGTTTATTTTTCATACCAACCCATACGAATGCAGACTGTTTAAGGGTTCCCCTCTACTATCAACAAAAACCCCTCCCTCTTTTTTTAATATTTTATTAATATTTGGTGCCGTGGAGAAAAAGAAAAACAACAGTAATAATAATCATCATGTTGGCAATGAGTTATGCACCACCGTATGAAGTTAAACTGCCATGTTACTGCAAGGATAATTGCTCGACTTGTGGAACACCTCGAGAAGGTGATTTAAAAGTAAGATTTTTTTACAAATCATTTTAAAATTTTGAACAAATTAATATAATCAATACTTTTGATTCACCTTTGTGGAACTGTTAACTTAAAAACAATTCAAAAAATATTAAAAATTTTGTTTTTAAAACTTTTAAATGAGGGTTTTTTGACCTTGAACTGTCTAGTGTTGATCCTGCACTTTTCGGTTTTATGCAAATGATTAATTATTCGATTAAAATTTTAATTTATTCTAAAAATACAGTATCCATTTTGGCGTAAACGTCATAAACTTCTTAAATCAAAATGTGCTTTTTGTGTTACTGAAAGGATACCGTACCTATGAACACATTTTCGAAATTCTAAATTAATTTAAAATTTAATTATGCCCATTTTAGAAAAACCATGAACCTTTAAAAATATAAAATTTTCATTACCATACAGTACCCTAATAAATCCTTTTAAATTTTACAGATTGTTGCAAATCATCATCTTCGAGTTAATGATTGCACTGATTACATTGTAACACATTTTCTTGGTCGAGGTGTTTTTGGTCAAGTTGTTCAAGCTTTTCGAGTTCAAACTGGCAAAACTTATGCTGTAAAAGTATTAAAAAATACTCCATCTTATTATGAACAAGGCAAAACAGAGTTGAATGTTCTCTTGAGATTACTTAAATATGGAGCTGAGCGACAGCCTGTTGCATATCTCGTTGAAGCTTTTGAATTAACTGGGCATCTCTGTTTGGTATTTGAGCTTTATCGTGAAAATCTTTATGAATATCTTAAAAAGAATCGATTTACACCATTATCAGTTTCAAATATTCGATATGTTGGCTTTCAACTTCTTCAAGCTTTGGATTTTTTGTTAGTTTGTAAAGTTATTCATACTGATATTAAACCAGAGAATATCATGTTAACATCTGGAAATCGAGAATTTGATATTAAATTAATTGATTTTGGTTCCGCAGTTGTCACAGATCGACCAGCAATTGAATGCTGCTATCTACAATCAAGATATTATCGATCCCCTGAGGTCTTGGTGAGATCGGAGATTACAACTGCTTCAGGTATGTAGTATCCCCAGTATACAGTAACCCTACCGTATCTATATAAAATTTTAGATATGTTTTCTGTTGGTTGTGTTTTGGCTGAGCTTTATATTGGATATCCTTTGATGGCTGGGAATAATGAATATGAGCAACTTCGGTTAATCATTGAAATGATTGGACCTTTACCAAATAATCTTATTGCAAGTGGAAAAAGTGGTACTCGATTCTTTAATTTCTTTTTGGGAAATGATAATCAAGTTATTGCCATGCTAAAACCAGAAGAACAAATTGATCGAATGAGTGTTTTTAAAGAAAAAAGGAAGCAATGTCATAACATTCGAAATCTCAATGAAATGCAATATGTAAGCAATTTAAAAGATTTTAATGGAGGCAAATAATTGAAAACAGATGTTTTGCACATTTTAAAGCCATTTGAAAAAACTTGTTTTTCCCTGATTTCCCTGAATTTTGAAACTCAACAAAAAATGAAAATTGTTTTATTTCAAAATTCAGGCAAATCAGGGGAAAGATTAAAAACAAATTTACCAAAACTGTTTCCCTTACCTAAAATGATACTGTAGCTATTACTGATATCCAAAAATTTTCAGTATAAACGCAGTTCTCATTACGATGAGAATTCTCCTTCTCTATTCCCAGCAGAATATGAAAGATTTAATTTTGCTGATCTTTTGGCGAGAATGTTATGTACCGATCCAAAACGGCGAATTATTCCACAAGTTGCAAAATGTCATAATTTCTTCAGGTATATTATACTTTTTGTTCCCCCCCAGTTACCGTAATCCTTCTTTTTAGTTCATATGATGCAGCAGCAATTAATTTGCAATCTCATGTTGCAACCACTCCACAAATGTTACAAATAGCTGCAGCACAGCAATCTCAAAATGCTTTGAATCAATATCTTCCAGCTTTGACAACAATATACCAGCAGTTAACATTCATTCCACCACCGGTAACAAATGTGGCTGCAATGGCCCCCCAACAACCAATGGCATTTATGCCAACTGCAGCAATCTTCCCAAATCCTGCTGCCCTTCAATCCTTTGGACATGTCATTCAACAATTGATAGCTCCCGCCAATCAATACGCCCAGCTTACAGCAGCAACAGCTCCAACCTTTCCATTAATGACCAATCAAACGTTGAATCAACAACAACCACAAATTACTCAACAACAACAAATTCTTTTGTCAACTCAACCACAACTTACTCAACCCCAGCTTATGATTGATCCTTCACAATTTTGTTATCAACTACAAGCAAGACCACCATCTCGAAGTCGATCACCACTATGATGATACCAAATGCCATTCATGAAATGGCATGGAATAATCAAATATTTGATAATTATTACTGTATTTTTCATGCAGAAAATCTTCTTTTTTTAAAAAGAAATTCAGTGCAATTTAGACAAAAAGTAGCCCTATGGCTATAATATATTTTGTTCTATTCTAAAATCTTTTATCTTTTTTAAAAAACTAATCATTTTTTTATAATTAAAAAATTACAAAAATTCTTTTGTTCAAGTCTAATTCAATTTTTGCCAATTTTTCGGGTTTTTGGCTTTCCAAATTCATTCATTCTTTAACACTCTCTTTTATCTTTTTTATCTTCCGCTAACTTATTTTTGTTTGTGCTTGTTTGAGGTTTAATTATATATTTTTTAAAAGAAAAATTTGCATATATATTTGTTGAGACGAAAAAGTAGGACCCTCTTTGATTTTTTTCTGCTTTTGAGCATGATTTTATTTTTTTGTCCATTCTTTTGTTCGCTATTTTTATTCATTTTTGTAAAAGAAAAAAATATGTATTTGTTTTTTATCCTCTTTTTGAAGAAAGATATTTGTATTTTTAAAACTAAAAATTTAATATTGTTCATTCTCTCTCTCTTTCTTTTCCTTCTAACATTCACTCATCATTTATAATAAGGCTATATTTGGACATAGGTACTGTATTCCTTTTTTGGGATAAAGAAAAAATAAGATTTTGTTTAATTAACTCTCTTTCTTTTTTGTCTCAATTTTTACTATTTTTTACATGTATACTTATATTCTTATGCACAAACCAATTTTTTATTAGTTTTTTTATGTTATGGAAAATGTGTATCTTTTTGCTGGCCGGTATTAATAAAAAAGGTATCAATTTTTTTGATGCCTTTTTTAGAAAGATTTTTTAATTTTTTTACACTACTTTTTTCTTCCGATTATTTTAAAAATAAATAAAGAGGATGTCGGGCTTATCTTAATTTTTGTATGTTGGGAATTAATGCAATCAATTAATGGAAGAATAACAAAAAATGAACAATACATTTAATGAAAAAAATACAAAAATACCAAAAATACCGTAACCTTTGTTTATAAAAAAGTAAAAAATTTGATGAAACAAAAGTTTTCAAAATTTTATAAACTTTTAATGATCCATTGTTTGTGTGTTTGTTTTTTTCTTTCTCTTCCGTTTTTTAAAGGGTCACTTTCATTCATTTTAACGAAGTTGAATGATAGGAAAAAGTAATTTACCTTGAACTCATTTTTAAAAACTTGAAAAAAAATAATGGTTAAGCAAAAAAGTATTTATATCGAACATTAAAAAAAAACGAACGGAATATTACTTTTTCTTGAAAAATAATATTGACCGTAATCAAAGAAGAAGAAATAGAAATATCATTTGGTTGATTTGAATGTGACCTAATAAAAATGTAATATTACATAAAAAATAACACGGAACATTTCACAATAAAAATTTTAATTGATAACACGGTTGATGATACTCGGAGCAGTTGTGCAATTCTGATATCTTTCAAAAAAATAGATGTAACAGGTGATTTTTCGTGAACACTAAATACGATTTTGTTTTTACTGAGTTAGTTAATTAATTTTGTAAACAGTGTTGCTGCGCCTCCGGCTCCGGAGGCGATTTTTTCAAAAGATCAAAGAAAAAGTACCGCGACAACCATAAAAAGTGCAACACTGTTTGCGAACTCAAATTCCCAAATACCTTACACTCAATCTAGTTACCGTATATTTATTCCATACAATTTGATTGTTTTATTAGCTTACAGTAAACTGCTTTCAAACAAGTATCAAAAATAAATATCCAGATTCTTCATTCATTTTTTATGCCATTATCGCTTAACGCCAATTGAGCAATCACATCTCAACAAAAAAAATTTAAAAAAGAAATCATCTTCAAGTTGATTGTCTGTCTAGTTTCTTTAAAAAATGCATTTCAATTTTATTCAATCCTAAAAAAGCTTGTTTCTTAAAATAAAATTTTTTCAAAAAAATGAAAAAAAAATGATTCAAAAAAAGCAGATAGAATGTGTTCCAATACAAATTTATTCAACTATTATTTTTTTTTGATTCAACAAAGATGCAATAATTTTTAAAAGCGGCGCGATATTTATTATTATTTTTATTGTTTCCTCTAACAAAATCATCTCTTTCTTCTTCCGTCATCTTCTTCTTCGTTTTAAAGATTTTTTGATGATATAAAAACTTTTTTATTTTTGCCACGGGCATTACACAAAAATTATGCAAACAACAAAAGTGATAGCTTCGAATTTGTATTTGTTTGTTTGATTTTTTACACACAATCACTTTTGGCAATTTTCTCTTTCTTCTTTTGATCAAAAGAAGAGAGATTGATAACAACAAAAAAACTTTTGCTTTCAATCATTTTTTCTTTACCAATAATAAAAAAAACATGGGTGAAGCATGTTTGATTTGGTGGGATTTTTTTATTGTAAAAAAGAATGTTTCCTTTCTCCTTTTTTTGTTCATTGATGAAAAATATTTTTTATTTCCGCAGGCAAGTTTAAAAAGGAATTTGGAACGTTTGAAAAAAGTTTTATTTCATGTGTTTGTGATTTTCGACGTGTTTGATCAAAGATGTTGTTTGAAACTGTGATAATATGAAAAGCTTCTCAGAATTAGTGTTTTTTTGATATGTTACTGTTGTCTATTCTCATACGCATATTACAGTGATTTTCAAGTATTTCAGCATACTGTATCATATATCTCGATTATATTTTTTCAATGTTTTATTTAGGATACAGTATTAATTGGTGAATATACTAATCATCACTTTTGTCTACAGTATGCCAAGAATTAAACAAAACACTAAAATATTTGTGAAATCTTTATCTTTTATTGTTTGAAGAAACCATTTTTAAAAGATTGATTGAAAGAATTTTGATTGAAATTGAAGCTGAACAACTCTTTTCTTTTGTGACAAAAATTTTTACTTTTCCTTCATATCGTTTGAGATAATAGAAAACGATGTCCTGAATAAGTTAATATTTCTCTTTTATCAATTTCATTTCGATTCAGTCAATCATTATTATTAAAATTATTTGCAACATTCCAGAAAATCCTTTTTTTCTTTGTGTTGGAAAAAATTAGAACGGATTTCTTTTCTTTCTTTTTTTCTGTTCTGCCCTTTTTAAACGAAATTTCATTCAAAGAAGATTCACCGAAGAAGAAAGAAAGAAGACACGGAATGAATCGTTTTCTTTTTTGGTGAAAGAACGAAGAAGAAGGAGAGCGACGAAAAACTGATTTATCACACCTTGATTGCTCTTCTTGCTGTTGGTGGTGATGCCGATGTTGGTGTTATTGTTGTTCAAAAAATGCTCATCATTTTTTCCGAAAAAAAAACTATTTTTTGTTCCGTTTTTTAGCGCTCATTTTTTTGAACGGACAATAAAAATAAAGAAAAAAACGCCGATCGCCATAGCAGCAGCAGAAAAAGAGCCAAGGCCGATCAAAAATGAAAATGAAAGAAAAAAGTTTTTCTCCATTTTTTCTGTGCCGGGCATTGCCTACTTCCTCCATTCTTTTTTGTCGATGCTGAAAAGCAAGAATTTCAAGGACTCTGGTTTTTTTCTCAAAAATATAAAGTTTGAAAAAAACCTCATAAAATGGCCATTTTTAGAAACTTCTTTTGTTAATTTTTTTGATGATATCAGTTTTTGCTTTTAAGTTTATTTATGTGAGAAATTTTAGGTGATTAAATGTTTTACTTTTATAAGACATTTTCAAATTTTGGCCCTGTTAAGAGAGTTGATGATGAAATTACTCTGATGATTCATTCATTTATTCGTTGTCCCTCAAGAATGTTGATTGGATCGAGATTTGTTTGTCTTCAAATGATTTTAGCGAATCTTTGAAATTGTCACAGACAAAAATGACGAATTACCGATTACTAATTATTTTCTAAACTTTTCCTTTTTCAAAATCGCCGCAATCTGGTCAATCAATGGTTTTAGCTTTTTTTCTACCCCTGTCTTGGATCAGACATTTTTCAACTTCTTAAGCTTTTTTTAAAATTCATCACTTTTTTCTTAAATTTAAAGATTAATCCCTTTTAAACTTTTAAAAAAAAGAGCAAAAAACAATCTTGTAAAAAATTTTAAGCTTTCTTTAAAAAACCTTTTTGGATGATTTTTGTTTCGCGCAGTTGCTCAAAAAAGCGGCTTTACAAATAATTCATTATTGTATTATTTTTTTTATAACGGTAAAACCTTTTTTTTTAAGGAAGGAAAAATGTCAACGTCTAAAAAAAGTTGTTCCGTTCCAATGTTTTTTTTACTTGTCCGGTTTTTTTCTCTCCGTGTTTTTACATCACGAAGAAGAAGAAAAAAATTACTCACGCAGATTGTTTTTCTTTCGGACAAATGAAAAAAGGCTCTAATTTTTTTAAAGAAAAATCATTTTTGGTCAATGTTTTTTTCTGTTGTTGAAAGGGTCAAAGAAATCAAAACTTTGAAGAAGTTTCAAACTTTTGCAGAAAAAATATTTGAAGGGGGTTTTCTTAATTCATGTTTGTACTTTTTTGTAAAGGTCTGCAAATATATGTTTGTGTTTTACAAAAACGCAAAAACTTTTATGTTGTTCGTTCAAAAAATCCCACTTAAAATTTCTTCAAAACTAAGTGGTTAAGATTATCTCCCGTTTTTATGCGAATATAGATTTTAGAAAAAAGGGTCGATCGATGAAATTTTAATCAAATCATTTTCTTTCTTTCTTCTTTTCCGAACAAATGTTCTGATTAGCACAAGTTTAAAAAAAGAGAGAAAAAAATTGGGGTTTGACGTAAGATTTTTTTGAATCACTTTAATCTTTTCTTCGAGATTGTTGTTTCAACAAAAAAGTTTTTTGTTTAAACTTTTTTTAAACAACTAAAGTTTTGAAAACCTTCCCCCCTTCTTTTTTCGAACATGAATGAATCAAAAAATTTCATTTTCTCAAAATAAATCATCATTGATTTTTCCGTTTTTTAAGACGGATATACTTTTATTTATTTGGGATAAACCATAAAGTTTCCGTTTGAAAAAAAAGAAAGAAGCTTTTCATTTTTTTCGCGCGGAAAAAGTAAGGTTTCTCTTTTTTCCTTTAAAATTTTTTAAGGCTCGCTGTTGGTGTTGTTGCGATCCGTCACCCTCACTTTTTCCCTTCTTTTTTTCTCGCAGTTTTTAGTTTTTATTAACTTTAAGGGACAGCTGGTCCTCCTTGCTTTCGACTATTGCTGCAGCTTCGGCTGTCTCTCTTTAGTTTTAACTAACTTGCGTTAATTCGTCGTTTTCGTTTCTTCTTTTTCAAGGCTTTTGAAGGCTCGAACGAAAGAAAAAAGACTTAAAAAATGCTGCTGCTTTTTAGTCAATTTTAAACGCGCGAAAAAGACTGTTCATCCTTTCTTTATTATATTTTTTCAAATTTTCGAACAAAAAACTCCCTTTTTTCTTTTGTTTGAAATAAGTCGATTTTGAGAAAATTTATTTTTTTTTATTAAATTTAATAACCGCCTTTTTTCAAAAAATATAAAAGTTTTGATAAATAAAAGATAGAAAAAAACTCAAGTTTAACCTTTTCTTTCAAAAAAATAAAAACCTTTGATCCATTTTTAATTTTCAAATTTTGCGCGCAATTTTTTTCTTTTTTTATCGGTTTTAAAACATTTGTCCTGTTTTTTTTTTGAAAAGGCTGTCGTAAACTGTCAATATCGAATCTCCCAAATAAAATATACAACTTTCTTCTTGATTATTAGAAAAAAATCAGATTCTTTTGTTTTGATTTTAAGAAAAAATTTTTCAAGAATTTTGATGAAACAACTTTTGTACATGATTTTTATTAAACCATGTTTTATGAATTGGAATCTAAAACTATCCTAAATGTGGTTATCTTTATTTTAAATAACAATTTTGACTACGAAAACTACCGTATTTCGTGTTGCGTTACAGTATCATTGTGGGTCTCGAAGTGAAAGAACTTTTACTTTTGATTTCTGTTTGTTTTGTACAAATAGTCTTTTTTCTTGCATTTTTGCAAAATCTATGTTTTTTCGAGTTATTCATTAATAGACAAAAAAGTGTCCCTCTTCCACTTATGTTCTTCAATCACCCAAAAATTTTTTCGGACTTTACTCAATTATATTTTTTGGGTGATTTGATTGAACTTTTTTTCCACAAAAAAGAAAGTCTTTTTAATCTTAATTTTTCTTGGTGTTGACAGTTTTTTTTGTGTGTGAAGATTTTAAAAATGTTATATGTATTTTGCAATACACTGTTTGACATGGGATTGATCGATTCTTTTCATTTCATTTGTTTTGACCTAAACTCAATCTTCTTCTTCTTCTATCTTTTTCTTTCTTTCTTTTTCACAGTTCACGCATCCTTGAAAGAGAAGCAATTTTCAAGTGTTTTTGTGTCGTCTTCTAAAATCTAAAAACGTCAAAATTTTTCTTTCTTTTTCAAATCCTTCTTCGTTCAATTCTTTCTTTCGTTCATTTAAATTGAGAAAATGATGGGTTCATTTTGTTGCCCTTTTTTCACATTCAAAATTGATGATTTCTGTAATCACATTCTTCTTTTTTTGTTTTGAAGGATATTTACTTTCTTCATTTTTTGTAGCTTTTTTTTTGATATTATACTTTTTTGTTTGTTTTAAAACAAAAATTCTTCCTTTATTTTGCATTTAATACATTTTTGAAGACGAAGAAGAAGCAGCATTTTTACTCCCGTTTTTTTCTAGTTTCTTCTGAAAAAAAGAAGAGTCCATTTCCCTTTTGGAATCGAGAAAAAGAAAAAAAGGAACGGTTGCGCTTCCGTCTTTTTTCTTCTTCTTCTTGAAGAAAGAAAAGGCACGAAACAAGTATGTTTATAAGCCTTTTCCGGGACCACAACCATTTTCTTCTTCTGATTCCATTGAGACTCTTTTTTCTTCTTTCTTTTTTTGTTTTTGGAAAAGATAGCTTTTTTTCTCATTTTCTATTTTATATATTTTCTATTTTTTTCCGAAAACAGCCTTTAAAAGGGACGACAATTCTTTCTTTTTTTTCATGGACAATGTCACATTCTTTTTTGTCAGTCAATGTTTTAATAGTTGTTGTTGGAGTAGAAGTAGTGGTCACTAGGAAAAAAATATATGTATATCAAAAAAGAAAGAGAGAGTTTTGCATTCTGTGTTTTTCTCTCTCAAACACAAATTCATAGGCTAAAAATGCATTTTTTGCTGTAGAAAGCAAAAAATATAGTAAAAAAATATAAACAAATTTTGCCTTTTTAATAATAATTTTATTTTGAAAAAATTTGTTAGCTGCTTTTTTTGACCAATCTGTTTAATGAGAGAAAAACAAAGCCTAAACAGCTGCTGCTGCGTTTGTTATTATTTTGCTACTACTATAAAATACAAATTTATAGCAGCAGGCAAAAGCCTTAAAGTTGCTGCTGCTGTTATAAATCTGTTGTTTTTATTATAATCAAATTTCAAATAATAGAGAGATTGTTGATCACTTTATTGTTTTTAATTTAAAAATGAGTGACCACTTTTCAAAAAAAAGTTTTCGAATTTTGACGATTGTCCAGTTTTTTTTCTATTTTTGCTGCTGCAGATTTCCAGATGCCCCTCTTTTTATCAGCAAGATATTTCCTCTGATTTCAGAATCATAAACAATGAATGCAAGAAAGGAAGAAAGTGTTTCAAATACTCTCTCTATCTTTCTTTCCCCCCAAGGGGTCTGGAATGCTGCTGTACCCCCAAGGACATCTGCTCATTTTATTATCTATCCCTTTCCCTGTGCTAAATTTTTTTTCATCCCAAAAATGTCCAACCATTTTTTTCATTTTATTGTCTTCTAATCAACCAACTAAAAACTCAACTTTATTTTTTTTATAACTTTTAATTTTGCGTTGCTCTTTCTGTAATTTTTTTTCTCCAAAGAAAAGTCTTCAGAAGTCAAAGTTTTTTGGTGGAATATAAAAAAAGTTTAACCCACTTTAACCCCGTCAAAATGTTCCTTCTATCTATATCTGCAACACCAGCAGCAAAAAACAGGAAAAACATGGATAGAAAAAAAACTTTTTACTATTTCCGGCATCAACAAATATATTCCTTATTTTTTGCAACGACGGAAAAAACCGTAGTGTTTTGAAACTTTTCAAAACTGAAAATGAAGGGATTTGTTTTAGAACATTTCTGCTGCTGCACTTTGGAATAAAGTTATTTAATGAATTTCCTTTTTTTTGTCAGTCACCAATTTTTTTTGTTTTGAGTCCACCAACTAACTAACGACTAACTAACTAAAACAAAATAAGTACAGCAACAAGCTTAAAGGTTGTTATATATTATTTGTGAAAAGCAAGAAGAAGTACTCTGTCGTTCTATTGAGAAAAGAGAAGAAGACTTTTCACAGTTTTTTTATAATAAAAATTATAACAGTGTTTTTGAAGGGTTTTCTTTTACACTTTTTTTCCCGCATATTAATACACAAATACGCGTATTTGTGTGTGTAGGAGGAGGAAGAGGCTATCTTCTTTTAAAAAACTTTGTTATTTATATTTTATGTAATATTCAGTTTTTTATTACACAAAATGAGTCCCAAATAAATTTTCTGCAATTCCATTTTGGCGGGCAAATTTTTTATATTATTTTAAACAAAATCTGATTAAGTTCGGTTCAGTTTGAATATGTTTTTTCTTTTTCAAAAAATATTTTTCTGGAGAGACTAAGCAAAATTTCGACTAATTTAGAAAATTTGCAAATTACAGAGAGTTTGTGGCACCTTTCAAAGGCCCTATTTGATCCTATTTTCATCCGATACCCTCTTTTTTAAAAGTTTATTTTGTTTTACTTTTTTGAGTGAAAAAAAACTTTTTTGAACTATTTTATTGCTTTCTTTTTCTTCCAAAAAAAGAGCAACAATATTGCTTCTGCCTTTTTTTGCCCATCCATTTTTGGACACCACCATCGAAATAAAAAAAGAAAGAGTAATAGAAAAATGTCTTCCCTTTTTTCCGGTCGAATTACGCGTCGTTTTTCTCCCCCCTCTCCGTTCGTTGCCCCTTGAGAGATCCCCCCTTCCCAACAACCCCATTCCTTTCCTTCTATTCCACCATCAGCATCAAAACTAAAAACAGAACAACAACAACATTGTTGCAGATGAAAGAAAATAGAAAAGAAGGGGGACACTCTCGTTTTTTATAATATATAAAAAAAGAAGAGCAAGCTTCTGAAGACGAAGAAAAAAATAGTCTTCATCTTCTTTCTTGTAGTCGTCGTGTGTCAAAACCCCCCAAAAATGGGAAAAGTCTTTTTGAAGTAGTAGTAAATACATATACGGATGGGAAGAGTAAAAGATGAAAGTAGAAAAAGAAAGAAAAAAAGAAGTGAAAAATACATGCATTTTTTTCTTGCTTTTTTCCAAAAGATTCATGACTAACTTCTGTGTTTTTTTGGTAAAACAAAAACGAAAATATTGTTGAAAGTTTCAACTTGAAACAACAAATCTTCTGTCACTTTTTTTTGGGAAAAAGGGTTGTTTTCTATTGCTAAAAACGATGGGTGATGGTGGCAGTGTTATTGAGGATAACTTTGTACCCTTGTACGTTCGTTTCAAACTTACTTTTTTCTTTTCTCTGTGAGGATATCATTGCTTTTCTTCTGCAATCCTATTCGGTTTCGTTTTCCCAAAAGAATAGCAGCTTTTTATTATTCATAAAAAGTTTTTTATTTTTTGAAAAAAATGACCTTTAAAAACAAGGCAAATATATCAGACTTTTTTCTTCTTCTTTTTCTGCTTTTTGCTGATTCTTTTGTTAAACTAAAAAGCTGCTGCCATCGAGAAGAGCAATAATGTTAGTTTGGAAAGGAATGATTTTTTTTAGATTTTTAATGAGTTTGTTTCAGAGAAATAAAAAATACAAATTATATCCCGCTTCTTTTTTCTTATTTGACCAATTTGTTTTTTTGATCATCATCATCAAATTCAAAAAATTATAAAGCTTCTTAGAATTAGAATTTGCAGTTTATAAATATAAATTTAATTTATTAAAACTGGGCAAGAGAAAAAACTTTTAATGATGAATCATGAATTTTTACTACCACCAAAACTTTTATTTTGATAGATAGATTACAATCATTTTTACACTTTTCAAGTTTTTTTCTTTTCTCACATTTTTTTTTCGCCCACCACTTGATCAAATTTTTGTTTCATACCCAATTTTTTCTATGCTCCAACAAACTTTAAAAAAAAGAGGAACGTAGAAAAAAAAGTCATGATACTTTTTGCGTATGTTTTTTTGTTGTTGAAAATCTTTGCAAAGTGCTTTTTCTTCTTCTTCTTCGATTTTCTTCTCCTCCTCACCTCTTTTTTTCTTTAACGATCAACGACAAATATATCGCTGATGATTGACTTACTTTTTTTCTTAGCTTCAACGATGACTTTTTGACTAGCCTTTTTTTTAAAAAAATATATACTTTTTCTTGCTTTCACAAATTGATTATTGAAAGTTGTTAAAAAACTAAAAAGCAATGACTCGTCGTTGGCGGCGTCGATGATGATCATCATTGTCGTTCTTCAATGGCAGGGAGAAAGAAAGAGATAAAGAAGAAGAAGTTCTTTTTTAACTTTTAATATTAGCAATGAGATGAGGGGGTGCCAAAAGGTAGGACTTTGTCTTTCTTTTACTCTCTCTTCAGCTTTATCTTTTTCTTTTACCAACTTTTGTCACATTTATAAATATACTTTTTCTCTCTTTCTCTTTTTTTCGTGTTGAAGAACAAAAAAGATATGTTCAGCCACAACTAATGATAGCAACAAATCTTTTTCTTACATTCTCTATCGTTTTCTTCCCCAAGATAGTGATGATCATCAGGTGTTGTCACCCAAGAAATAAAAGAGAAAAGAAATGCCCGGTCTAATTTTTTCGTGTTTTTTTTCTTAAAACAAAAGCAAAGAAAAGCCCAAGTCACTTTTGTTAATCGATTGATTGTTTTTAATGTCCTTGTCCGTTTTTTTTCTTTCACTTTTTCGTTTCTTTTATATATCGGTGACTAATACCTTTCAATTTCTTTTTAATATAAATATAATTTTTTCATTTCCAATTTCTTATGTTTTGAATACTTTGGGGAAATGATGCATAAAAGAAGGCCTTCTTAAGTGTTCCCCTTTTTCTAATATCATGGAAAGGTTCTTTTGTAAAACTTTTTCAACACATCATTTATTATTGTATATGGCCACTCTTAAGAAATAATTAGAAAATTTAAGAACACAAACTCTGAAAAAAAGATGAACTTTTTTCCCGCAAAGAAAATGTTACAGTACTTATACCGTAATACCTTAGGCTTTACTCAAATTATATCGCCTAAAAACGTGTGTTTTGTTGTTGTTTTTTTAACCAAAAAAATATTTATCAGCAGCGCCAATCTAAATATTTCCGTCTGTTTTTTCTCTTCTGTTAAAGCCATGAATGAAAAACTGATAAGAAAATAAAATCAGGAGTGCCCCACATATTTTTGTTTCAAAAAAACTTCTAAACATTTTTTTCATCGGAAGTACTTTTATTACATCGTTGAAGGAGAAAGCCATTTGATTTTTTGGAAATTTTAAAAATTTAGGGCTAAAAAAGAAAGGAAGACAAGATAATTAACGACTGAATTTCGTGTTCGTGTTTTTTTAAAATTTAAACAAATTTTGTAATCTTTTTTTTTATTCGGGTTTCATTTTATTAAAAATTCCGATTCTAAATTCTAATTTTTTTGGTTTTTTTTTTCAGGAAAAACAAGACCAGAGCAATTGAACGTGCGCTTTTGCGCGTGCGTTATTTTTGCCATCCATTGAATTTAAAAAAGAAGACTTTATTACTTCTTTTTTTGTGAATTATTTTTCAAAAATATTTGAAAATATACTTTTTTCGGGTATATAAGGAACGATATCCATTCCCTCCTCATAAAAAGGCAGTTGTCCACTTTTAAATATTTGAAAACAAGCTCGTGGCAACAACACTCACCACCCTCTGCGCAACAACAACAAAAATATATTCATTCAATTGAACATCTTTTTTTTGCCGAAAGTGACCATTCGTTTGTCCTGTTTTTGGGTCTTGTTGCCTGCCTGCCTTTCTTCGTTCAACTTCTTTCTTTCTATTATTTCTCGTGTTGGTGGGTCAAAAAGTAAGAGTTTGTTCGTGTTCATCCACCCCTTTCAAAAAATATACGCTCTCTATTTTTTTTTGGAAAACGAAAACACACACATACTTTTTTTAGAAGGCAAAAAGATATTCTCGTTCTTCTTCGTCTTGGATTGTGCCAAAATTACATATATTTCTTCCTTTATTGCTGCTGCTGTTGTTGCCTTGTAAAGAAGATATATATATTATCCAAAGTATAATATTTGTTGTTGGCCAGTGTCCTCAAAACATCACCAAAAAAAAGCTTGTGTTTTTTGGAGAAGATTGCTATTTTTTGTCTTGTCCATCTTCAAATTCCCATCATCATCAACATCAGGAAAGACAAAAAAACTGAACAACCGCGTTCAACAAAAAGAATTTTTCATTAACAACAAACAAAAAATAGAAGAAAAGAAGTGCCTGGTGGCTGTGCCCTGAGGCCAAAAAATTTTATTGGTCAATATCTCTCTCTTTTTTTCCATATTGAATTTATCGGTAAAAAAAAGAAGAAGTAATTTATCTCCCTTTCAAACATTCAATTTTAATCAATATTTATCTCTTCAAATCCTGATAATCTTATTACTGCCATTATTTTATTGATCACTTTCAAACAAAAATAATACTATATCAATTATTATTGTTATTATTATGAGATATCAGTTATTCCAAAACAGATCAACAAATTAATTACTATATATTATTATTATCATTATTGTTAAACATGGCTCTTGACGACATTGATTTAAATGCCCTCAAGGTTTGTGCAAAATTTTTTATTAAAGGTTTTTAAAAATTTTATTACCCTATAAAATTAAGGATTAATAAAAGCATAAAAATTATCGTAAAAAAATGAATTAAACTAAATTAATTATTTTTAAGGAGCCGGCAGGAATTTTTGATCTCATGGAAGTTGTTGGAAATGGAACTTATGGTTCGTTAAAAATCGAGTTTATCAAATCACATTTTGAAAAAACTTTCTTTTTTTATAGGACAAGTATATAAAGGTCGGCATGTTAAAACACAACAATTAGCTGCGATTAAAATTATGAATATTAATGAAGAAGAAGAGGAAGAAATTAAAATGGAAATTAATATGCTTAAAAGGGTATGTATAAGAAAAAGGAAGAGGGAAGGAAGAATCTTTGAAAATGGACAAAAATAGCAATAACCAAAATAGGTGGTTACTGTAAAGCTTGAACTTCTGTCATTAAAGTTTCAGATCTACAGTAACTAAAATTTGGTATTTTTTGATAGATTTGAATATTTTACATAATTATTGTAACGTAAATATATTACAGTATAAAACCTTTTTAGTATTCCCATCATCGAAATATTGCAACATATTATGGTGCATTTATTCAAAAGCTTCCATCAACTTCTGGAAAACATGATCAACTTTGGCTTGTCATGGAATTTTGTGGAAGTGGTTCAATTACAGAATTAATCAAAAATACAAAGGGCGGATCGTTGAAAGAAGATTGGATTGCATATATTTGTAAAGAAATTCTGAATGTATAATTTTAAATTTTAAATTAACATTGATTAATACTGAATAATTTTATAGGGTCTTGCACATTTGCATAAAAATAATGTTATTCATCGAGATATTAAAGGACAAAATGTTCTGTTAACTGATTCGGCAGAAGTTAAATTAGTTGATTTTGGTGTTTCAGCACAACTTGATCGAACTGTTGGAAGAAGGAATACTTTTATTGGTAAGATATTACTGTTGCTAACTACAAAAAATTATGCAAGTTTCTCCATTTAGGTACACCATATTGGATGGCTCCAGAAGTTATTGCATGTGATGAAAATCCTGATGCAACATATGATGCTCGATCAGATTTATGGTCATTAGGGATTACAGCACTTGAAATGGCAGATGGTTCTCCACCATTGTGTGATATGCATCCCATGAGGGCGTTATTCTTAATTCCAAGAAATAATCCCCCTCGGCTAAGAAATGGAAGAAAATGGTCAAAGAAATTTAATGCTTTCATTGAAACGGTTCTGGTAAAAGATTACACAATGAGACCCTTCACTGAAAAACTTCTGAATCATCCATTCATTCGAGATCAACCTCCAGAACGTCAAACTAAAAGTGCCATCAAAGAAACCGTAGATCGAACAAAACGGCATAATCGAAAAGATCAAGGTGAAAATGATTATGAATATTCTGGCTCAGAAGATGATGAACCTGGACCACAAAATGGACATCATCATAGAGGTCCTGGAGCTGCTCATGCCGCTGCAAATGGCCTTCCAGATGATACCCTCCGGCAAGGCTTTCAAAGAATACAACAAAATTCTCGTGCCTTTGAACAAGCCGGGGCACAACCCCTTCAAAGGGTCCCAAATCAGAATGCGAATCATGTTCCAATTAATATTCAACCTGCTCGATCCGGTGGAGCATATCCTGTCAAAGAACCATCGTCTCGGGATCCCGTAAAAATGCGTCCTACACATGCTCTTCCAGCAGCTGGGCCTTCATCGAGAATCGGGGCAATGGGATCCCCACAAGATCATCATCATCGATCTCGACAATCCCGACCAGTTTCAAATCAGCTCGAACGTGGCATGTCTCCACATGTTTTACGGAATCCTGCTGCACCTCACCTGGAAGCTTTAGCAAATTATGATCGAAGAAAGCGGGAAGAAAAAAGTCGAGAAATGTCAAAACGTGAAAGGGATCGAGATTTACAAAGACGATCCGAACGGGAACGTGGAGAACGAAGTGATCGACCTAGAAATGGTGGAATTGGGGGTCCACAACAACTTGCAAGGGTAACGGCCTCCATCCCTGCAGCACAACCAATTCGAAAAATGAGTGAACCAATGTTGAATCGACAACCAGAAGATTTAGATATTTTGGCGAATGAACTTTCAAGAATGGGCCATCAACAGAATGGTCATTCATCATCATCTCCTCCACCACCGGCTCCACCTCCACGAGATGCTTCAATCTCAAGTGTTCCAGCTGCTTTGGCCGCCGCCGCTGCCGCAGGCAATGGAACTTCTGTCGATCTAGAAAGTCCAAGCAGTGATATTACTTTGATAACTTCTGAATCCGCAAAAGTTGTTGAAGTTGATGGAACTCTTCGAGGCCCCAACAAGCCCCTGCCCCCTACACCAAATGATCATTCACCAGATTCTGAAATGCCAATGGAAGATGGCACATTACTTGCATCACATAAAAAACGAAGTACTTCTCGATCCCGGGAATCTCCAGAAACTCGATCAAGGCTGTCAATTCTTGGAAAAGCTGCCTCTGTTCCAGATCGAGCTTCGGATGTCCCTCGCTCGGCTGAACTTGTTCTTGGAGGTGCTGCAGTTCATTATCAAAAGCATCATGGCACCGGTGGTTCATCTTCAAGTTCTTCAAATGGCTCACATCGTCCACATTCTTCAAGTCCTGATGATTCCCCATCAGATAAACGAAAGCCATATCTCGTTGCAAAGCCTTCAGCATCAAATAATCGTCGAAGTCCATCTCTTCATCATGCCACTCCTGCAACAATTTCACCAAATCTTGGTGGAATTTCAAGGAACGGGTTAAGTGCTTCGAATGGACATATGATGCCACCGGATATCCTTCCTGCGGATCAACAAATCCTTGTTAGTTCATCTTCTCGTTCAAGCCAGCATTTAGTTTCCCCTGAGGATATCAGCGGAGAAGTTGAAAATGATGATGACGATGACGAAGACGACGATGATGATGAACCTGAAGAAATTACTCGCCGTCGAATGCTCCCTCATCAACCAAAATCCGCTGATTCACATTCCATCGAAGAAGTAAGTCTAACATTTTTTGGCCATGCCATGGCATTCTTTAAATCTACAAAAAAGTCTTTTAAAAAAGTTCTTCTTTTAATTTTTATTAATCTTTAATTATTATGCTACAGATTACATCGCTTTTTGGAAGCTTTTATGTGAGTTTTAAAACTTCACTCAAAATTCTTTCTGTTTTTCTTTTCGTTGGTTTTTCCTAAGCATGGCACCGGGTCGGGCCGGGCTTCCAAAAAGTCGGCCCGTTGCCATGCTTAGCTTTTCCTTTTATTTTCAAACTTTTCAAAAACAAAAAATTGATGAAGATTACATTACAAAAAACTACAGTAACTGCAAAACTGTAACATTATGGTGAGGTAAATTTGCATATTACCACACCATATAGTATTGTTGCTATAGTAATAATACCATTTAATTACTATGTACCGTAATTTTCGTCACATTTTCCAAAATTCTGTTTTCTTTCCCACTATCACTGATTTCACTTTCATCCAATATCTATCACTATACCTTTTCAATTTTTTCCTTCTTCCTTTTTTTGATTACTGTAGCAAAATTTATTATTTTTATAATTTTTGAGTTTTTTTGTGGTTTTTTTATTTCTTTTGTTGGTTGTTATCACTGACATCCCCGACATTCACCAGTATTGTTGTGCTCCTTAAAAACAGCAACCAAAAATATACAATCATTTTTAAAAGCAATAAAAATTTCTTTACCGAAATTATTTTGCATTTTCCCAACTAAAAATGATAGAAATCAATTATTCCTCCCTAAAAAATTTATGACATTGATTTTCTTTGCTGTTTTTCAAGAGCCTTCAACATCATCAACAACAACCCCTTAAATATAATTTAAAAATTATTTTATTTAAACCCTTCGTTTTTTTAGCTTCCATCATCTGTACCCGGGATGGGCCCTCCGCCACCTTTAAATGGAACCCCAAAACAGACTCCCCTTCTTCAAAGAGAACGTGAAAAATCATTTGTTGCATATTTTGGAGCTGGAATTGGCTTGAATAATAATAATTCTTCGAGTACTGGAACCATTAATCGACCGGGTCGAAAAATTGATGACAATCAAGTCCAAGTTAATGTTAATCCAAATCCCTCTGGCACCAATGCTGGGCATGAAGGAGATGCCCCAGAAATTCGAAAATATAAAAAGAAATTCTCTGGTGAAATTTTATGTGCAGCTTTATGGGGTGTGAATTTATTGATTGGAACGGATTCGGGTTTAATGTTGCTAGATCGATCCGGGCAAGGAAAAGTTTATCATTTAATTACTCGTCGAAGATTTGACCAGATGACTGTGTTGGAAGGACAAAATATTCTTATTACAATAAGTGGAAGAAAACGCCGAATTCGAGTTTATTATTTGTCATGGCTAAAACAAAAAATTCTTCGAACTGAAGGCGTAAGTATCAATTTTTTTACTATTACAGTATCTCCTAGCACAACTTCAGTACATTAGTCCGTATAACTATTGTTTTTCCTAAAAAAATTGTATTAGAATTTTTATTCATATCATTGACATAGATACAATGTACAACCTAAAACTGTTACCGTAATACAAAGTTTTTGTAAAGTTCTATAATTTTAACATTTCAAGATGAGGTACTGTATTTTCGCAACAAAATTTATCTTGTTTTTGAATTTAAGTTATTAATACTGTATTAAGCATCGTTACAGTAACGTGAACGAAATTATATTACTCTATAAAAATTCCATTCATTTTTTAGCTTCAACAATCTGAAAAACGAAATGGTTGGGTGAATGTTGGAGATTTGCAGGGGGCAATTCATTTTAAAATTGTCCGATATGATCGAATTAAATTTCTTGTTGTTGGACTTGAAAATTCTGTTGCCATTTATGCATGGGCTCCAAAACCATATCATAAATTCATGGCTTTTAAAGTAAAGTTTTTTATCTACACTTTTAATATTAACATTTAATTATTGTCATATTTAAGTCTTTCGGACAATTAACACATGTGCCATTGGTCGTAGATTTAACGGTTGAAGAAGGTGCCCGGCTGAAGGTTCTTTATGGCTCACATGAAGGCTTTCATGCAATTGATCTTGATTCGGCATCAATTTATGACATTTATACACCACCTAATGTAAGCTTATATTTGTAATTGTTACAGTAATAATTATTATTTTAATCAATTACAGACACAACAATCAATGACCCCACATTGTATTGTTATTTTACCAAATACAAATGGAATGCAATTATTACTTTGTTATGACAGTATGTTCCCTTTTGTAAAAACATGGGTATTTTAAATAATTATTTTTAGATGAAGGTGTTTATGTTAATACATATGGGAAGGTAATGAAAAATGTTGTTCTTCAATGGGGTGAAATGCCATCTTCTGTTGGTAAGCTTTCTTTTTTAAATATTGAATTACTTTAATTCACCATACATGTTACAGTAATTTATATCTTGGATTACTGTAACTTTGTTTTGAATAAATTTTATAGTATCCTTAAAATTATTGTGTTTTGATTAATAATAATACCGTATCAATTTTTAGCATATATTTCAACGAATCAAATAATGGGTTGGGGAAATAAAGCAATTGAAATTCGTTCTGTTGATTCCGGGCATCTTGATGGAGTATTTATGCATAAAAAAGCTCAAAAACTTAAATTTTTGTGTGAAAGAAATGACAAAGTTTTCTTCTCCTCTGCAAAAGGTGGTGGTGCTTCACAAATTTATTTCATGACTTTAAATAAACCGGGCATTTCAAACTGGTAAATTTCAACAATATAATTAAAGAAAAAAATTGTCAGTTTTCTTCCAAAATCTTTTTTTGTATCATCAATTCTTGAATTGAATTGGTTATTTTTTCTCTTTATTGTGCTTTCTTTCTGTATATAATCAATCAATTCTTCTTCTTTTGATAAAATTCATTCAACGCGAGTGCCTCACTCTCTCTCTTTCTTTAATTAAATTAAATATTACTACCATTCTTTTTTCTCATCGGGCTCAAAAATTTTATATATATTTATTTTTTTATGTTATAAATAAAATAAAATCAAGAAAACAAAAACGGCTCAATTTTATCTTTTTTCAATTTTGATTACTGTAATTTTTGTCATTGTCATCAAAAATTAAAAATAAATATTTCACTTTTTTCTATCAGCTTTTTCGATGCTTTTGCGGAGTTTTTCTTTGAGCATTTTTTAAATGTGTCATTACCGTTTTTAAATTCTGCTTTTTCAACTTTTTTCTAAAACTTTCAATTTTGTTCTTTTTCTTTTTTTGAAGAAGAAAGTCAATGATTTTTTTTTGTTCTCGGGAAACAAGAACCGAATCGTTTTTTATACATGTTCTTTTTTGTCTTCTTTTATCATCTGTGTTATTATTACTGTATTTGTTTAAAAATATATAAAAATTGTTTTATAAAAAAAGTGTTATTAAAATCAAATAAAAAATTTACTGTTATCCAAAAATTTTTAAAAAGAACGTTGACGTGTGTAAAGTTTTGAAATACATGTATTGCATCATTATTATGTTTTGACATTATTGATGGAAAGCTGAATTTGGAAAAAAAGCCAGCGGTTTGCCTGAAATTTTTAAAGTTTCATTCTGGTTCTGATAAAAATGAGTCAAAAGAAGGGAAAGATTATTCGAGCAAAAACAAAAATAGCACCCTTTCTAGGGTTGTTCATTTCCCGGGAAATCGAAAAAAGGCGGGAAATTTCCCGGAGCTACAGTATTCCAAGCTACAGTAATAATTTACCAAAATTAACCTTATAACCTATAAAAGGACTGTAAAATACTCAAATTAATCATTTTTGACTATTTACAGTGTTTTTATTGCATATTTATCCCGTTTTTAAATGTTTAATGTAAAAACATAAAATATTACTGTAGATTTCCCGGGAAATCAGAACCATTTCCCGCAAAAAATCGGGAAATCTCCCGGGAGAGGGAAATGAACAACCCTAACCCTTTCTCTTCATATTGCAGCATATAAAAGCTGCTGCATCCGATTCTTTTGAAGGAATTGACCAAAACAAAGATAAATCCAACTTTATGAAAACTTTGGCAAATTTTAAACAAATGACTTTATCATCAGCTATCAATGTAAGATTTATATAAAATCTAAATTTAAAAAGAAAGATTTTTTCATTGTTCTGTTTTTTTCAGAATTCATTTGAATTCCCAAGGCAACAAACGGATGAAGCAACTGATCCTGCAGTTATGCAATTTTCAGCATCCCAGCAATTGCTTAACCCTAATCAATCGAATGGTAATTGTGTAGCCACAAATATTTACAGTAAAAAGTTAAAATTCATTGCAAAACTTTTTATTAAAACTTTTTTTTTTTTTTTTTTTTTTAATTTAAAAGTAATTATTACTACAAAATAATAATTAAAATTTTTAATTTTAATTTAAATTTTTAATTTTAATTTTAATTTAAATTTTTAATTTTAATTTAAAAAATTTTCAATTGTTAAAAAAATCTAAAAAATTTCTTAAAACGAAAAATATATCCAGCTACAAAAAATTGTTTCAAAAATTTTTGCCGAAACCTTTTGTTGGAAGACGACGACAGGTTTCTTTATCAAATTTTTATAACAATATAAATAAATGGATGAAGATCTTGATGGATTACCTGATGATGCAATTTCAACAAATTTAGAATCTTCAACTTCCGATGAAGAGACTGCAGTAAAACCAGAGATACCAAGGTAAAGATTTTTGTTTCAGCTTTTTAACTTTTAAATTGTTTGAAATTTTAGACTACGAAATAGTCCAAAGTTAAGCTTTTCTGATGAAGATAGTGATGATGAAGAAGATGAAGCAATGGAAATTGATCCTCCACTTGAACAAGAAAATATTATTCAATTAGATGATGTAACAACAACTCAATTATCAGAAACTAATGGAAAGAAGAATGATTTAAGCAATGGTTTTAAAAGTAATAATAGAAGCAGATCCCCAAAACGTGAAAGAAGCAGTTCCCCGAGTCGTACACCAAGTCCTAAAAGAAGTCGATCACGAGATGACCGCAAAAGTCATTCATCAGATCGTCGAAGATATCGTTCACCAAGTCCAAGAAGAAGTCGTTCCCCTTCAAGACGAGAACATTCATCTTCTCGAAAATCCTACAATAATCGAAGCAAATCTCCTGCACGGCGTAGAAGCCGCTCACCAGATCGTCGAAAAAGTCATTCATCGGATAGAAGAAGATATCATTCACCAACTCGTAGAAGAAGTCGTTCCCCCGGTCGTCGAAGATATCGTTCAAGATCAAGAAGTCCAGATCGTCGACGTCGTACAAAAAGTCCAGTTGATCGTAAACTTTCACGTTCAAGATCGCCATCAATGGAAAAGAAACATGATAAATTTGCTCATTTCCGAAAAAGGCGCTCCCGATCTCGTTCTTATGACGGTACCGATCGAAAAGAAAAAGAAGAAAAACAATGGAATAAGTAAGTTTAATTTTTTTTAAATAGCTTAAAGATGGTATAATTTATAGAGTTCGAAGTGATCGAGAAAAATATGGCGCAAAAGGTATTGACAATGTTTGGGGTCGATCTCCAACTGAATCCGATTTGATTGAAATTTATAAAGAGTATGTTTTTATTTTGAAATTTTAATAACTATTTAAATGAATGTTTAGGCATGAAAAAGCTGAAAAGGCACAAAAGCATGAACAACGTAAAATGGAAATGGAAGAAAAAGAACGTCGAAAAGCTCGAGAAAAGGAAGAAAAGAAGAAGCTTCGAAAAGAGAAACTTGGACTTGTTGCTTCTTCCGGCTCTGAATCTTCTGATTCTGTATCTGATAGTGAATCATCAGATCATAAAAAGAAGAAAAAGCGGAAAGAAAAGAAAAAGAAGCATAAGAAAGAAAAGAAATCAAAAAAGCATAAAAAGAATAAGAAACGAAAACGACGACATTCAAGTTCTTCTGAAAAGGATTCTGGCAGTGAAGACGAAGAAAAGAGTAATAAAAAGAAAAAGAAGAAAAGTAAAAAATCTGAAGATTCTGGTGATGAAAAAAGTGAACATGAATGGGTTCCTGTTACAAAAGAAATGAAGAAAGAGGAAGAGCAAAAGGCAAAAGATGAAGAAGCACAAATTATTGGACCTGCAATTCCCGAACATTTAATTAAGACGAATGATGAACCGGCATCGGAATGGAATTTTAAAAATGATGCAAGGTATGTTTTTAGTTTTTTTAATTTCTAAATAATGTTTGCTTTAATTACAGTATGAGAAAAGATATGCTCCGAGGAGAAGCTGAAGCAATGGCAGCATATATTGCACAAGGAAAACGGATTCCACGTCGAGGTGAAATTGGTCTTTCATCAGATGAAATTACATCGTTTGAAAAGGTTGGATATGTTATGTCTGGAACAAGGCATAAAGCAATGGAAGCAACTCGACTTCGAAAAGAAAATCAAATTATGACTGCCGAAGAGAAACGAATGCTCTCTGGATTTACTCATGAACAACGAAAACAGAAAGAAGATGTCGTACTACAAAGAATGCGATCACTAATTGATTCAAAAAAATCTAAAGAATAATATTTATTTAAACGGGATTTAGATATTATTATTTGTTGTTGTTATTATTTTTCTCATTCCTTTTACATATTTCTATATTTTTATTATTAGGTTTTTGATCTCTTTCATTAATTATTTCTTGTTGGCCAATCTTGGAATTCTCAGGTTTGTTTCCTTTTTTTGAAATTTTTTAAATAAAAAAATAAGATTCGAGAAAGGAAACAAATTTAGAAGATTTCATTATTTTTATATTTTTGTAGGTAGTTTTATATAAATATTTATTTTTAATCACATGTAAAGGGATTATCGGATATTTATTCAAAATGTGAGAAGAAAAAGAAATGATGTGCATCAAATATAGGGATAAATGAGTTTAGGTAAAACACAGTTGTTGATTTTTTTCTGTGATGGATGTTTGGTAACAGACGACATCGAAATGGATTTGTTTAAAATTGTCGCAATTTTTGGATTTCTTTTTTGCAACATTTTTGTTAAGGGTCAATCTTTGGATAGTAATAATTTGGCAACACAGAATTCTTCTTTTGAGAAAAAAGAAGTTTCAAATTCTGAAGATTATCCTGAAGGATTTGCAGATGGCCTTGGAAAAGGTGCCATTGAAGTAGCTTCTTCAGGATCGGATTCAGGAAAGAAACTTTCAAAAGTTGTTGAAAGTTGGCCGGAAACAATGGCAACTGTTGAGCCTGATGATTACGAGGCATCTGAAAAAGATGGATTCCGACATCTTTCACCAGAATATTTTTGGGAATCTACAAATATTACCTCAAATATTACAGTTGAACTTGTTCAACTTCCTTCAATTGATCTTTATTGTAAGATATACTTTTTAAAATTTATTACAGTAATTTTTTACTTTAGATAAAGGTTGTACAATTTCAAGTATTGATCCAAATTCTCAGCCATCATCATTAGCATTTGATGTTCGAGGAATTTTGGATGATTGTGAAAGTGAATGCCTCTCTGAAACACTTTATAAATGTTCATCCTATACTTTCGGAGGTCCTGGAACTTATTGCGTCTTGCATGGTCCAATTGATTATGGACAAGTTTATCCAAAAGATTGGTCGGAATATTCAATTACAGATATTAATTGTGTAAAAAATAGATCTGGTTTGTTTTAGTTTAATTGAAAATTATTTAAAATCTTACTGCATATAAACTTTTTTTGATTAAACATAAAAATCAGATGACCGTGATTTTCATGTTTGGTTTGATGGAAACGTTTTTACGTAATATTATTTTACACATTCTGACTTCTGAAACGGTGTTGACTGCGGCATACCTTCTTTGATCTTTTAATTAGAAGACCTTAACAGTTTCAACGTTACCGTACTAAAATATATTACTGTTTCAGAGTTCTCAAATTTACAATTTTGTCAATTTAAAAAACATGAAGGAATTCAAATAAATCCAGCAAATATTGTTCTACCGTATCGGACCGTCTCCGTTTTAAACAAGGACCATTGTGAAGTAAACTTTCCTTCCTATTTTTCAAAATTAATCATTATAATTTTTATTTAGCTTTTATGTAAAATGCATCCATATATTTTACTTTGCACTTCATTTGCCTTTAATCCCGATGTTTTTACAATTGGTGATGCGAATTGCGTTTTATTCAGTCGAAATATTTCATTTCCAATCAAATTCGCAAAAGGCAGCTACGATGTCTATGAAAATCCATGCTTTTTATCTGATTATGCTAACATTTAATTATTTTAAATATTTTGTTATTAATTATTATTAATAAATTTATTTGTTGAAATTTTGTTTTGGTTTATTCTTAAAATGGTTTCTATCGCCATGGATTACTGTAGCCTAGTTAGTATACTGTAAATTTGGAGAGTTTTAAAGTCTCTTTCAGTAAGCTCCAAACTAATGTCTGAATCTTTAAAAAAATATAAGAAAAAATTGAAAGAAGATAGAAAGAATAATTTTTTGATACTGTAATGTTTTTCGTTAGCGTTACATCATTCTTATTCTTATGCCTGCTCCCGTAAGAGTAAAAAATGGACAAAGAATGCGTTGAATTTTATAGTTGTTGCAACTTAAATATTTTACCTGAATTAATATTATTTCAGATGACGACAAAGCAATCTAGACTCTTTAATAAGCAGCAGAAACCTTCATTGATTAATCAAACTCGTACTGAAAATGGCATCAATTTTTTAAATCAAAATCAAAAATGCCCTGATGATGGGCTACTTTTTCAATCTTTTAGCAAATTAAAAAATGTTAAACAATATGGTAAACAATTCTGCTGCAATTCTGTAAAATTTACAGGGTGGTCCAAATAAATTCGAAATGGCATTTTTGATGGTAAATCGTTCGCGAAAGGTCCCAGAAGCTCATATTTTGTGGGAAGGTCACCAACAAAGGGGAGCATCTTTTGCACTAAAAATTTTGGCATTCTGAGACATTTTGCCAAACCGCGCCAAATTCATATCTTTTTGAATCTAAACGTAAGATATTGTATGGGCAACATTAACTGAGTGATTATCAACAATTTAAGCTGCCCAGGACATCAATTGGGTCAATATTCATCGTTTAACCTCAAAAATTCGAAAAAACATTTTTTTCATTTAAACGCCTAATTTTCGGTTAGTATAGGTTTTCGATGACGGGGAATTCGATTCTGATATTTATTTTCATTGGTTTTAACATATTTTTAGTTTAAATGTGGTTTTAAACTTTTTTGTCTAAAAGCATTGATTAAACTAAAAATATGTTAAAACCAATGAAAATAAATATCAGAATCGAATTCCCCGTCATCGAAAACCTATACTAACCGAAAATTAGGCGTTTAAATGAAAAAAATGTTTTTTCGAATTTTTGAGGTTAAACGATGAATATTGACCCAATTGATGTCCTGGGCAGCTTAAATTGTTGATAATAACTCAGTTAATGTTGCCCATACACTATTTTACGTTTAGATTCAAAAAGATTTGAATTTGGCGCGGTTTGGCAAAATGTCTCAGAATGCCAAAATTTTTAGTGCAAAAGATGCTCCCCTTTGTTGGTGACCTTCCCACAAAATATGAGCTTCTGGGACCTTTCGCGAACGATTTACCATCAAAAATGCCATTTCGTATTTATTTGGACCACCCTGTATTACAAACGTTGTTTAAATTTCTTTTGATATATTATTTTTTTGTTTATTTTGAGCTAGTGATGGTGATGAAGATGGACTTGTAGAATTACAGCAGTATTCAAAATGTTAGATGGTTCTGTACCAGATAATAATAATCAATGTAATAGAAAGTCATGGAATCAATCAACAAAAAATTACTGTTTAAAAGTTTCAAAGAATCCAAGTTTAAATTTCAAAGAAGAAAAAGAAGTTTTAAAGCGATGGAAGAATAATTCTTCAACGAGCACAAAAATTAATTCCAGCACTTTATCACTTCATATTTCGGCATATGAAAATTCCTTTGAAGTTGTTTCAAGTGAAATTGAAGATTTACCACAGACATTTATAGCATCAAAATTTACTGATTACTCAGTTTCATCGCTTCAAGCATGTTTAAAATTTATTTTTTGAATTCTGATTATAATTATAGTCTATAGGATTATCTTGAATTTCCTCGACAAATGGAGGAATCCAATGAATCTCCTTCAGAACCAGAAATTCAACAATTTAAAACATGTCAAAAATTATTTTCACCAAATCAAGGCACTTCTTCTTCATCGAGGCATTTGCTACATTCTCCTGTAAGATTTAAACTCAAACTATCATATTTTCGCATCATTAAGTTTGTCATAATGTACATTTTGCATTTTATGCAAATTATTTTTTGTGACCTTTATAAAAAAAGACTTACCCAAGTTTAAGGACGAACTTTGGGTCTGAAAAGAGCTTCAATGCTGTTTTTCGTTTCCAATGAAGCAATTTCTATTTTATCCGATCAAAAAATTTTTATTTAGTAAATAATCGCAAATAGCATTTATGCAAATTCGAGCTTTTTATTTGTTTAATTATTAATAAATTAATTTCTTGAAATTTTTGTTAACTTAATTTTTTGTAAATTGGTTCCTTTTACCATGGATTACTGTAACTGTGTCAATACTAATTAAAGATTACAAAATAAAGCATGTAATTAATTTTTTAGATGAATGGTAAAAAATGGAGAAAAATTTTATATGAAGATCAAGGATATCCAGATAATTATTATGAAACATCTGAATTTTTGAAAGGTTTAAAAACCAACGGTACGGTAGAATTTTCTTCCTTCCAACCATAAATATTATTACAGTAACCTTTTTCAGTCAATGTTGTGCATTATTCTTTGCCTCAAGCGATTGGCGGTTCCTCATATCTTATTTCACAAATTAATGTTGTTTCGCTATTTTTAATTTTATTTGAATTGGTTCAAATGGAAATTGTTGAATTTGAATTACTTTTTTCAATCACGATTGCCGCGGCAATCTTTTGTTTTCTTTGTTATGTTCGATTAAATTTTTCAAATTTATTTACAAAGGATCGATTATTTGATGATTTTCAAAGTTTAATTACAATGATTTGTTTGGGATATGGTTTTACACCAATTATTCGGTAAATATGGGTGATAATGGATTGGATACTGTAATAATGATGTTTTAATTTTTAGAACTTTAACAACAACAATCAGCACAGATACAATTTATACAATGACTTTTTGCTTATTTATATTTTCTTTGGTTTTTCATGATTACGGTATGGATGCTCCAATGTAAGTTTTTATACTTTTATTCAAAATATCGGCAAAGATCAAAGAAATTTATAATGAACTTCTTGAACACTTGATGTCCTAAAAATGATCCATTTTTTAGCGTTAGCCGAGCATATTCATTGAATTTATCTTTGGCTGCTTCAATTTGTTTAATTTCTCGATTGAAAGATAATCCAACTGCGTTCTGTTTTTTGGCATTGGCACTTTGCTGCTTTGGGTTTTGGCCAAATTTTCGAAATCAAATTGCTTCTGATTTTCCAAGAGCCACGCCGCTCCTTCAATCATTTATTCTTATTCCAGCTTCAATTTTTTGTACAACTTTTATCTCCATTCCTCTGACAATTTTTAATTGCCTTATTCAATTTTTTATCCTTTTTATTTGCCCTTTTATTTTGGTTAAAATGCAACATTTAAAAAGGTTTGAATTTATTATTTTAATTATTTGGAAAATGTACCGTATTTTTTTCAGTACAATTCATGGTCCATGGGATGAAGCAACAATTGGTGATCTCAAAAAAGATGATTAATATTTTCATATGCTTTAAGTTTGATTTGTTTTTGAATAAATTATCTTTTTACACACTAATGTTCTCTTTGTTTTTCAACAATTTTATAAATTAATGTATTCTGAAGGCAAAGTTCTCACAAAAATTTGTTTTTAAGAAAAAAGTATTTGTTTTTTAATCGTTTTCGATTATAGCTATAAAGGTTTTTCCCAACCCTCTGAGTACACTTGAGAATCGATAAAAAACTGTAAACGAAATTTTTTAAAAAAACATTTTTCTTCATTTGAACTGACAACTGCTGCTTGTGATGGTTTTACAAAACAAAGTTCTTTCTCTTCCAATAAAAATTCAACGGTTTCCGTTTTTTCCGACTTATATAAATTATATTTTACAAAATTCTTCTCCTGAACAATTATTAAAACTTTATCAATTCTGCAAAGATTTTTATTCCAAACTGGAAATTACAATTGCTTCGAATATCGAGTTTACAAATAATTCACAGGGAAATAAATATAAAATTGGAGGACATTATTATACTAAAAATGTTGAAAAAATTTGGTTAACAGGAGAATTACGGATATTTACATCAGAACCCTATTGTTTTGTTAGATCCCTTGGAGATGAATTTTTAAATAAAATGCATCGAAATAATTTAACAAAATTAACAATTTATTCGAGCTCCATGTTATTCAAAGAACTCTCAATTTTAAGTAATTCTCCTGATTTAGTTGAAGTTAATCTCTCTACAAGTGTTAAAAATGATGAAAATCACCCGATTCTGTTTGAAGAAATTATGGTTCTTTTTCCGAAGATAAAACATTTTGTGTAAATATCTATTCTTTAATTTCAAAAACAATAATTATTTATTATAGCTAAAAATTCCATTTTTTTAGAATCTCAACGCCGCACTTTACAATGCAAACTTTCAAAAAACTTTCAAAGTTTAAATTTTCAAACAAATTTAAGACTTTAAACTTTTGGTCGATACTTACGCAGTTTGATCCAATAAGTTTCTGTGATTTTCTTAGAGTCTGTTGTTACCAAATTAATTTATTTTAAATATTTAATTTTGAATTTTTTACAGGAAAATTTTGATGATAAAGCCCATTTTGTTTTGCAATTTGCTTTGGGTTACCGTCACCTTGAAGACCAATTGATTCCGCAAGTCAAGGAAATTATTGATGGATGGGAAAAAACAAAAAAACCAAAATGCTTCTTCTAATAAACGTGTATTTTTTGTGAGCTTTTGTTGTATACTGTATTCAATGATATCCCATTTTCGACAAAAAGTTAATAAAATATTTTAAAAGTTAAATTTTTGTATAATCAAATTCATATAACTACCGTAATTGCCAACAAATCTTTGTCGTTTTGATTTTGTATAACTGTAACATTTTTTAAAATTTAAATTCAGAGTTTTTGTTGTTTGTTTTTCACAATGAGAAAAGAAGAGTGGCATGAAAATTTAATATTTTCAAGGTCACACTTATCTTCTTGATTTTTAATAAAGTGTCAACTTTTTTGTTGCTTTCAAAAAATTTTGTTGTTCTTCTTCAAACTCAAAGAAAGAAAGAAGAAGTCATCTGCCCGTCAAATTTCTTAAAGAACAAGCAGAAGTATACTTCACAATTCTCTTAACTAATCCCTAGCATCTTTCTTTCTATTTTCTTATTGCCAGCCGTTTCTCTTTTGCCATCGCTTTCTTTGTTTCGTACTTGAAAACCCAAGAAAAAAACAGTAATCCTTTGTCATTTTTTAGACCTAAATTTATTGTTAAACAACTTTGAACAATAATAAGCTGAGAAATTTTAATACTTCTTTTTTTATGACAGAAAAAAGCTTAAAAAAATATTTTTACACATGTTTTTCATTTTGGCATTATTTCTCTTTATTTTTTTTTTGTGGATCATCGTAAATCAAAATAAGCGAAAAACGAAATCAAAAGAGAGGGAAGGACGCTTTTCGACAGATGTTTAAAAGTACGAAAAAAAGAAAATACATATAATTTTTTTTTTCAAAGTGGAGGGTTTCATTGAAGTTTTTGGAGGAGGAAAAAAGTTTTTGAAATTTAAAGAAAAAAAGAAAAAAGTAAGGTGGCGCAACTCAGCTGGATTTCTTTTTTTAAGAATGAAATGTGGCTTTTTTTGAAGATAAAAAAAGTGTCAAATATTTTTTCTCCTCCGGAAGCGACATTGAAGTTTTGGGATGGGATTTTTGCGCGGCAAAATTCATTTTTAAAAAACTAGAAAAAGTTTAAAAAAAGTCACTTTTATTTTTCAAGACACAATCCTAAAGAATAGGGTTTTCCAAAAAACAAAAACCATGTTCCGTAATGTAAAAATGTTTTTGGGCTACAGTATCCTTGGGCTTCAGTTTAAATATGTAATAACTCTTTAAATTTTTCTAACCATTATTACACTGGATGCAAGTCCAAGGAATACTGTAGCCTGCTTCAAAAATATGTTTTGCTATTTTTTGACTATAGCTTTTGACTTCTTTATTTTTCTGGATTAAATTCTTTTCTTAATTTCCTCTTTTTTGGAAGCATATATAAATTTATGATTGAATTCTTTTACTATTTCTCTTTCTTTGATTATTTATTCATTCATTTATTGCTTTATATTTTTGGCTTCCAAAAAAAGATTTCCCTGCCCATATTTTTTAAAAGAGTTTTCATTACCCTCCATTTTAGGCATCTTTTCAAGCATTAAAAATAAATATGCTAAAATATGTATAAAGAGATTTATAATATCCAAAAACTTTTTTATATAGTTTTGCTTTTGCTGGAATCTTATGTCTATATTTAGAGTTAAAGTTAGGCATTGGAATTTCAAACTTTCAAACGAGATTCTTTTTTTCTTTGGAGAAAAACAAAAACAGGGTGTCTTTTAACTTTTTTCGAACACCCCTTTTTGAAAGTTGAAGAAGAAGAGGTTAGTTACTCTTTTTTCTTCTTTTAAAATGGTTCATTTTTATTATAAAAAAAGAAGTCTTTGCAAAAAGATGAAGAAGAAGACGGATTTGAAAGAAAGAAGAAAGAAGGAGGAGAGAATAAAAAAGGGATGATTGTCAAGGGCCAATTCTTTTTCACATTCGTTTCAAATTACGCGCAATTCTCATTTTTTTTGTTTCATGGCTCTTTTTTCGGGAAAGAGTTATTTTCATGGCATTCCTTTTGTTCTTGTTTTTGTAATTTTTACGGAAATTAGGCAGCTTTCTTTCATTAAAATATTCACATTTTTTCATTCCTAAAGATGATGTTGATGAGGATAGATTCTTTGTTGTTCTTAATTGAAAGCGAGAAGTCGAAAACAAATCCCTTTCCACCCTCTTTTTTCCAATCAAGGATTTCTTTCTTTCTGGAATTTAATTTTAAGGTACAAAAATAAATTAGTTCAATTTGAAATAAAACTACAAAATTAAAAGAAGACCAAAACAAAAAAAGAGATACATCCCCTTTTCTTTTGTTGTTTTTGTCTTTAAAAGACAGATGGAATGAATAAAAGAAGGAAGAATTCCTTCATTCCATTGCTTGCCCTATTCTGTCTTCTGCAACAATCTTCTTATTTTCTTTGACACTGCGCGCAAAACTTTAAACTTTTTCCTTAAAAAAAAGAGTTAAAAACACGACAGATTGCCTCAGGGAGTTTAGTTTCATTGCAAAAAAAATACTTTTATTTTTGCCATTTATCGCATTTTCTTCTTCTTCTTTGATGGGACATTAAGGTTCTAACGTGCCGTGCCAAAAAAGAAATGCCAAAGAGAGGAAGAAGAGGGAGACATTCATTTGGCCAATTAACACTCGGCTTTTCTTTCTTCTTTCTTTTTTCTTTTTGGAATGTCACAACACAAAAGTTACGCGTAAATTGTTTGTTTCCGTTGTATTTTTTTCTCCTCTGAAATGTTTCCCGTCTGTTATTTTTTGTCATAAAAATAAGCATTTTTTGCAGTTTTGTCAGTGCCTTTTTTGAAAACATTATTATTGTTGTAATGGCCTCCACTACTTTTGAGGTTTTGTTTGTTTTGGTTTTTTGCTGCTCCTGCCAAATTTCTACAGTATCTGGGATTAAATATAATCAAAGAATTTTTGTTAATGAAAAGTAAGACTTTTTCACTATAATGAGGTGTCAAAGGTATACTGTAGATATCATATCATAATTTAATGAATAAAAACTATATTAAAATGTCTTTAATTTTAACAAGGATTACTGTAATTTTTATATCAACAGTATACTGTAGATTAAAAAAGTTTACAAAAAATTGCAATATTACAGTATGTTTTGTTTAAGAGCAATAAGTGCAGTGGATCCAACACATGATGGATTTCGGGTAATATTAGATGATGAATTTATTGATACACATTTACTTCCAACTTTATTACCAACGCTATATTTAACAGCTGTTCCATTAGAATCCTCAGATCAAAGTTCAATAATTTCAACAATTTATGCTGATTCTCCTTTAACTGGGAAACAGGTTTGTTTGTTATTAGCTCATATCAGGTGATATCTGATAAATGTTTATTGCTCAGCTTCATATCTCTGGCCTTCGATCACATTCATGGCATTATTTATGCGTGGAATTTGAGAATTTTAATCGACAAAATGAAACAACTGGTTCAGATTGTGAATTTCATCGAACCTTGGATTTTAGTGCCAAAACTTTGGATTCAACAATTGAAAATATTGATTTGGTTGATGCTACCTCCCAATCGTTGGCATTCATCGTTAAATCAGTTGGAGAATTTCAGAGAAGGTTTGCATTTTTTTTTGTGCTTTGTATTTATCAAATAATCAGTGATATTTGATATCAGAAGTTGATTGACAAAATATGTAAAAAACGCAATCCAAAATATTATGCCAAAAAAGTGCCAAAAACATGCTGACTAAAAATATTTTTAGCACTTTTTTAATTTTTAAGCATCAGCTTTCATTCTTTTTTTGGCCTTTTAAGTGCCATTTTTATCTTTTTTCATTTTAAATATTTTTTGTCACTTTTTTGTCCTTCTGCAAAAAAAAAAATAATAATGGACATGTTTTGCGCAATACATAAAAATATGCAAAAAAGAGTGACCAACTGCTGCTGACGGAAGGAAGGAAAGAAGGAGCAAAAGATGACCACCGCCGCAAGCTGTTTTAGGCACGCGTCTCATCATCGAAAAAGAGAAAGAAAAAAAGAATATATTAAAAACAGATACGACACAAAACAACATCTTCCTCTTTGCTCCTGAGGTTTAATGTTTTTTGGTCAAAAAGAGTCGAGGTTTATTGCCCTCCTCAAATCTTCTTCCCCTTTTTTACACACTTTAATACTAAGTGATTTTGGTCATTCAAGCGGCAAAAGATGAAGAAAAAGATGGACAACAGTCTTGGAATAAAAAAATTGACCTAATATTAAAAAAGCATCTTTTTATTGCAAAATAAAAAAAATATATAAAAACAGAAAAAAGTTAATTTATTTTTTAAGTAATAATACTCTCTTTTTTATGGCAGTGCAAAAAGCAATAATGATATTTTTTTCTAAATTAAGAAAACATCATTTTTGCCTAAAAATTTAAGGGCAGATAAAAAACATTCGTTCCGGGGCAAAGAAATGACAGTAAATTTTTTTGGATACAAAATTGCCAAAAAGCGTGTTACGGTTTATATCATAAATCTGAAATTTTTAAATTTTAAATTTGAAAACCAAAATCTTGATTTAAAAATAAAATGCGCAAAAATAATGTAATCAGATTAAATCTTAAAATTTTGTTGTCGTATTTTTTCGAACAATTACAGTACTTTCATTTTCTTCTTTGATCGACAGTTTGTCAAATTAAATTAAAACAGAGAAGACTGTTTTTAAATCCGATTGTATTTTTTTCGAGCAATTCCTGTCAAACAGCTTCTTTCTTTCTTTCCTTTCAATCAATCAGCACTGCTTTTTTTGCTTCCATTGTTTCATTTTTTGTGGAACAAAGACCTTATCCCGCGCAAAAAAAACAAAACTAAAATAAATCGCCAATGGCATTGAAGAAAAGTGAGAGATTTACTGCTTCTGCTGTTTCTTTTCACACCTTTCTTCTTAAACCTTTTTTCATTCCATCAATCATTCTATCAAGTTTTCTTTCTTTTTTTAGGATCACCTTCAGCCTTCGAAATGGTAAAGCTGCAATCCCATCAAGTGAAATTTTTTATTTAACAGGTTCCGGAGATTTGGATCTTAAATTCAGTAATTTAAAACCGGATAAATTATATGGTAATTTATGCGTTTTGGAGGAGCCTTTGGTGGAAGCCTATTCTGCAATGGGACGAAAAATTTCTGGCATTAAAAAAGAGAAATGCTATTTTGGTAATCCTTATTCTAATTAATTATTAAATTAAATAATTTGAATCCAATTACTTAACAAAAAGTTTTCAGGAAAATTAAAAACACGAGATTATGATTGGTCAATTTTTGAATCAGAAGCAAGCCCATATTCTTCGATATCCCCTCCACCTGGCTCCACACTTTTTGCAACAATTTTATGCATTCTTTTTGCTCAATTACTGTAATTAATAATTACCAAAAATATATATCAACTTTTAAAAGATTCTTTTTTAATGATCTCAATTTCCCGTTGAAATTCTTTTACGTGCTTAATTTTAATTTTTGTTGTATCTTTTTTGTTAATAAAACTGTATCTCAAAAACTTTTTATAAAAGTTGCTTTCTTCAAATTTTAGAATGTTGAAAGATATAATTAAAATTGCTCCTTTTTATAAAACTTCTAAAAGTCCACAAAGAAAATGTGGTCATTGTTGTTTATTCCAATATTTCCAATATAATTATAATAGTCCATAACAAAAAAAATAATTCTTGGATAATTGTTTGTTTTTGAGTCCACAAAAAAAGAAATAAGTTTTTTTCATGTCCAATTTCATTCAGAAGAAAGAAAAAACAAGGCCGCGGCGTTTTTCTTTGAAAAGAATCTGGATCTTGAACACTCATTTTTGAGGTCATTTTCTTAAAATACAAAGAAAAGAAGGTCAAATGCGGCATGGATCGGATTGTAATACAATATTTTCAAGGTTGAGTATGAAAGTTTTACAATTTTTTTAAATTCCTTCTTTTTTGCTTCTTTTTTGAATTCAAAAAGATAGTTGTTTTTGAGGCTCTTTTGTTCATGCTTGAATGGCGCAGTGGTTAGCACGACAGGCGTTCGTGCCATTATTGCCAAGTTCAAATCCTTTCGTGCGTGTTTTAATTGCTTCATTAAATTTCTGCCCCCAGGTCAATGAAGAAATAGTGTCATGCTAATCATGAAAAGTCTTCGGTTTGACTTATTCCCCCATGTTGCAAAACGACTCATTCTGAGACCTTTTTTTCAGAAGCTAAAAACAATGAAACTTTCGATTCATTTTTTTATTAGAAGTTCAATTTTAACAATTTTCGCAGCATTAATTTCTCGTAAAATTTACATTGGAAATATTGCTATGAATTATGTTTTAAAACACCAAAATGAAGTTGCTTTTGAAGCTATGGTAAATTGTTTAAAAAGATGTTGTATTTAAGTTACAGTAGTTTTATAGATAACGGATAAAAGTTTTGTCAAAACTGTTCAATCATTTTCGGATTCAGAACCTGAACTAATTGTAATCCAAAATCAACATGCTTTAAATATGACTTTTAATTGGTTATGTAACACCCAAAATATGAAAGGTATTTGATTGTTCAATGAATTTATCCGAAATATGCTAATTTAATAGGTGTCCATGAACGAACAGTTATTGTAACAATTGATAAAGAATCAAAAACGAAATTGAAACTTAATTGGCATAAAATAAAGATACTTCATTGGCCAATTGATTCCTTGAAAGATCCCTTCAATTACGGCGATGGTCGATACCAACTCTTTTATTTATTCCGTAATTTAATTTTTAAATATTTTAGAAATTTTTACAGTAATTCAGGTTATTAAAGTTTACGAATAATATTTTTCAGGTTCAAATTTAGCTCGAGCTTTTTTGGAATTTGGAAAACCGTTTTGGATGATTCAACAAGTAGTTTACTTTTTTATTAAACATCTTTAAAAATTACTACTGTAATTAATATTATTTGAATTTTTGCAAAGATTATTTTTTATAGGATACATTTTGGCGTGAAAGTTTGTTAACCCAAAATATCAAAGCTTCTGATTCTAAAGCAGATATAATTTTTGATCGAGCTGCAGAATCGAGAGGGAATCTTATCGCTGGAGGGTATTATCTTGCAAGGCCAACTTGTGCTTCAAAAGCTTTCTTCAAACAACTTTCAACTGATCTCGCCGAATTTTATGCCCCAGATAATACATATATGACAATGTTATGTGCCAATAAAGGTCTTGCCAAATGCGGACAAGTTCCATTCAGGTAGGTATACTATAACGTTACGGTTTTAAAAGCTACAGTATACTATCTCTTACAGTATGATAACAAATTGGATATGGTTGTATGAACCATCTCGATTCGCGAATGTCAAAGATGTGCCATTGTTGATTCAATTTGATGGAGATACAAAATTGGGCGGAAAACTGGGAAAGATGAAATCCCTTGGATTTTATTTTGTAAATTCTGATGGAAGAACTTGCAATTCAAGTGCCGTTGAAACTGCCCAAGCTGCGGTCCTTTTCCGCCATCAAAACATTGAAATCGAAGTTGTTCCACTTTCATACAGTCATATCCAATTTGGCATTTATCAATGGTTCATTGATCAATTTTATAAATCAACAATTACAAAAGTGTTTTTAGAAAAAATTATTTTTCCATATGCACATTATTTTATGATTACTTTGTAATAAAAATTTATTTAAAGATGCAAATGTCAAAAACTCTAGCTTTAAGTGTCGTCAAATAGTTACATACAATATACAGACTCAGAGAAAGTCGGATTTTCAAAAGGCTAGTAATCTGTTTAAACATGAACGAATATTGTAATTAAAATCAGAATATTGTAAATTAAAATATTATAATTTTTTATTAAAAACCAAACACGACAGATTTTTGAAAATCTGTATTACACAATAAAATTTAACTTTTTGCTAAAGATGATCATGCATTAGTGAAATGTTGAAGATAGAGAAAAGGCTGTTATATACCCCAATTACAGTAATCCACAAAACTAAAAAAGCGTGTTACTTAATTTTTGAATCCAGGCAAAAAATGGAAAAAACTTGTATCTTAAAGTTATGTTGCAACTCTTCATAAACCTATTTCTTTGATTGCAAACCATGGTTAGATAAATAATATTACGATAACATTCTTTAAAGAATTTTATCCATCCTTTTTAAGTTTTATCTGCTTTTTAAAGTATAGTAGTTTGAAATGTTTCTTTCTTTTTTTGTATTTTTGTTCTGTGTAACACTTTTGAGAGTGAATGAATGATCTCCCTCATCTTTTTTTGTCATCCACCTCATCTTCGTCTTCATCATCACCATCAACAACAAAAAAAGCTGCGATCAGGGTCTCTTTCTTCTTTCTTTTTTTCCTTTTTCCCCACCGTCAATCAATGAAAGCTTCAAAGAAGAAAGACTATATTTTGCTTCGGTTCATTGCAAAAAAAGAATAAATACAACAACAATCATCAACGATGCGAACTCCAAAACAACCCATCAGCATCATCATCCTCATCACCTTCACCATCAGACTATTTTTTTGGTGTTCGCGCAGTTCTTTTTATTTTTCCCCCTTTCTTCAAAGCTCTATTTTTAACAAACAAAAAATTGCATTTTAAAAAGCGAAGAATAAGAAGTTTATTTCTCCCCTGCTGTTAAATTTAAACATCCAAAATTACATATTTTTAACGGTTATTAAAAGCTGAAAACTATTTTTTTAGGATTTTCTACAGACAACCGGAAGCAACGAAGGACACCTACAGGGCTTGGAATATTTTTTTGAAGAAAAAGAAATTACTTTTTTGCTGTTGTAAAAAGAAATTTATTTCTTTTCATTTCTTTCAAAAAGAATTTTTTGAAGAAAAAATCAAATATATTTTTTTGATTGTTAGAAATTTGTGTTTTTACACATTAGAACAAAGAGAAGAGGTAGCCGGTCTTTACGCGATTTAAACACTATTTTTTTTCACATTGCGGAATAACATTCTCATCGAGCAGCAAATTTAAAACTACAACTTTCGGCATCATCAACATCATCGTTACCATCAATTCGTCAATGACAAATTCGAAGTGACCGTTTGCTGCTGCTCCCCCTCTTCGAACCACCACCACTTTGCATCATCATCACACAAAGGCGCCACATTTTTCTCTTATTTTTCTTGTTCCGTTTTAATTCTATTTCTTTTTTATATTTTTTTGAACGAACGCAAAGAAAAAGACGAAGTGGAAGAAGAACGATTGGAAAAGAAAAAAAACACGCGGAGGGATATAAATCTTTTTGATGCTGCGCAGCAGCAGCTTTTTCTTCTTTTTCAACTTTTATTCAATCAATTCCATTTTTTAATACCACAAAAATTATGGATTATTAATTATTTATAAATTTAATTTATTCTTTTCCTCTATTTATATTTTTGTATTAAAAAAATCAAAGAAGATGATGCAAAAAATTTGTTCTTGTTGGCAAAAACCAGATCAAAAGTAAGTTTTTGGCACACTGCCAAAAATATTTATCGTTTATAAAAACAAATTTTTTTAAAGATCTGAGACTCCTCGAATCCAAGATGAAGATGCCACATATGGTACAATTGACGATGAAAATGATCAACGGAAACCCGGGGTTTCATTTCGAACTAAAGCAAAATCAGAAGGAAATAAACTTCGGAAAACCGTACCTTCGAATGATCAAACAAAAGTATGCTATTAAGCATATTTTTAAAATATGCTAATTTAATTTTCAGCAGTCGGTCGAGCCTTCGAGAAGATCCTTAACATTTGGATTTAATTTTCGAAAGAAGCAAAAATCTGCCCCAAATCGAGAATTGCCAAAACTTCCGAAAAAGACTTTTAGTCGAAATTTGCCTGCCATTGATGATATCATAAATCCAACGTATGAATCTATTGATGCTGAAAATGATTCAATTTCTGATCCGTTGTATTCTAAGGTGGATGAGAATCCGGCTTCACAACGATACGATTATCCAACATTTCGAACAAAAATTATTGCTTCAACTTCCGCAAAACAACATCGAAAAATTCCAACTAATACCGATGAACCACTGTATACTAGTGCTTCACAAATTTATTCAGGAGGGAGTGAAGATCCATATAGGTAACGATCATCATCAATCATAGGACTTTATGTAAAAAAGGATTGATTTTAGTTCAATTGTAAGTGAAAGTGGTGGACCTTCAACATCATCTCGTAAGAATCATACGGTTCGATTCGATGATAATAATAGTAGCATCTATGATCCCGGATATGCCAGAGTTAAAGATCCACCAAGACCTTCAACAACAATAAAAGACTCAAATCCCGGTCCATCAAATTTGAATAACAGTTCTCGAGAAACTCCATTAAATATTGATCAACTTTATGCAAAAGTATGGTTATAAATATCCCAAAAGCCTTCTAAATCCTTTTTTTGCAGATAAATCGTCCATCAGTTCGCCGACCCCGATCTATTCATGATGATACAACTGATTTGCCTGCTGGTGGAGCAGATCTTCCAGGACCAAGTACTTCTTCCACATTTTCCCGACCTACAGTAGTTTCATTTGCACAAGATTTAAATAATCAAAATAATGAAAGTGGATCTGGATCAGTTGTAAGTGGGAGCAGTGCAAATCCATCATATCGATATTTGACGGTTCGAGAAACCGTTGATGTAGTTCGAGAACGCATTCGGCAGCGACAAGAAGCAGCAGCAAATCAATCGGAAAACGAAAATCATGGAATCCCTATTCGAGAACATTATTACTCTACAATCGCAAATGAATACGAAACTGTTGGTGGTGGATCTTTATCAGATTCAATTTATGGGGTTGCCATCCCAGTTGTGAATGCCTCGGCACGAACTGCAAGTCCATTAACGTTGAATGTGGCAAGATTATCAGGGATTTTTGAAGGAACCCCTCCCCGACCTCCCACTTCTCCAATCCCCCATCGACAACCCCCTTCAACAACAACAACTCCTTCATCAACGATAAGCCGGCCAATTGTTATTCCACAATTTCCTTCAACAAGTCGAATGTCAACAAGTTTAATTGGACCAACCCGAATCCTAACATCTCCAACAACCACAACAGGGACAATGGGAGATGAAAAAGCTAACAGTAATCCAAATTTGGCATCATCATCATCCCATCAACGAACAACAACTCGAATAACCGAACAAACAATTCATTCCGGAGGTCCAACTGCATTTCTAAATTCATGGCATTCTCAAACTGCTGCCGCGGCAGCCACGGCAGCAGCTTTAAATAACAATAATAATCGAATATTATTTCCACGTGGAAATCCACGAATTATTCCACCCGTTTCAAGCACGACCGTATTCACAACAATTAAAAGTCAAGATTCTTTTCAATCCCAAAGAAGTATTGATACTCCTGTAAGTTATTCCATTTTTACAGCGAAATATATCAGAATCTTCAACTAATTATGACCAATTTTATCGTAATCATCAATTAATCAGATATATTTATTCAAATTTTGAGCAGCTTCTGGTTTATAATTAAAAAGGAATTTTAAATTTATTTAAACAGAAGTTGTTACATAAAGCTGAAATTGACATTGAAGGCCAGTAGCAACTATTAATTTGCATAAAAACATTTGATTAACTCATGATAAAATATTTTCTTGACTAAAACTGTTGCCCTAGTTGATCTGATGTCATATCCTTTATTTTTAGACCCGAGAACTTGTGGATTCTGAAACTCAAACGAATACATCTTCAAGAATTCCAATTTCAACAGCTCGTTTAAATCGACAACGATCTCAAAGTCCTGCCGTTGATTCTTCCACTCAAACAAATGGAGGCGATCGATCCCGTCTAAATCTTTCAACAATAAAATCTTCGACTTCTCTGAATCCACTTCCCTCTGGTCGAGATTATGTTTCCCCCGTTGATTTAAGTACAAAACGAGCGTGGCCTTTAAATAATAATGAGGCCGCCTTTGATCGCAATATCCCATCAAAAGATAAATAAATAAACTAATTAAATAACTTTTATTTGTAATTGACACAACAAACAGAAATCAATTTATAAAAATATTTTGAAAAAACCTAACCAAAATTATGCTTAACAAACAATGAAAGGAGTACGGTAATTTTAGCAAACTCATTTCATCAGGCTTTGATAAATAGAAACAAAATTCATAAACAAAGTAAAAAAGGAACATTTTTATTTAACCAACTATTTCGGTTTTGTTTTTGTTTCCTATGAATTAAAAATTTAAGTGATTTGCGGTAAAAGTTGAAGTTTAAGATGAGGAAACTCAGAATGAAAAGAAATATTGAAGTGACATCGTCATCAAAATTCTTCTAAAAAGGTTTAAATTAAAATTAAGCAACTTCAAACTCAAAATGCCCAAACTTTGAAATATTTACAAAAGCTAATAGGACCAATACGAAAAAATTAATTTTAACATCAATTAAAACATCAACTATCTCGTCTTCTAAATTTTTTTTATAAATTTAAGTACTCAAAAATCAATATATCCTCTAGCTAGGCTCATTGATAAAAATTAAATCAAAGTAAAACATAAAGTAAAAAAAAATTGTAAATATAATAAAAGCATTAATAAATGAAAATAAACATAGCAAAAGTTTTATTATAGCAAAAACATAACATGAACATAAACAATCATGAAAATATTAAAAGGCATACAGTCGAACCTCGTTATTACGTTCTTCAAGGGACCGACGAAAAACAACGTAACAACGAGGTCAACGTAAGATCGAGGTTCAGAGTATTTTGGCAAAATTTTTGCAATTTTCGATTAAAATCGATCAACAAACGTAAACAATAACAAATTAAAACAACATTTATGATAAGAATTGATCTATTTAGTTTTAAACAGCTTTTTTACGTTGTTCCACATGCAAAAATTTTCTTGTTTGGGTCGTAGTCCAATGGCAGCTTTGTACATTATTATTTTTCCAGTGACAATCAAAAATACTTTTTCTGTATCACTCATGTTCAGTGTTTTCCTGGTTGTATTTTTTCCGATTCGTTTTTGGAATCGATTGTATTCCATTTATTTTTCCAATTCCATTGACAAGAATTGATTCTTATTTCCGGTTCTGATTCCATCGATTCTTACATAAGAATCGAGAATCGGAATCGGGAAAATACTGCTCATGTATTTTCCCGATTCCGACAAAAACAGTTATTCTTTCTTTGCTTTTTATACCATTGGTACACTTTTCACCTTTGAAAGTTAACGTTTTGCTTGGTAAAACTTTCCAAAATAACCCAAAAAAATGAAAAACGTAATAACGAGGTTCATTTCCCTTATAATTTGTTGAAGGGACCGCCGAAAAACAACGTAAGATCGAGGTCAACGTAACAACGAGGCACGTAATAACGAGGTTCGACTGTATATTGAAAGAATAAGGAAAATACAGACAGTTGCAACAATGTTATAAATGTATAAAAAGAGCAATAGAATTGAGTTGAGGAAATTTTATTGAACAGATAAGATGTGTTAGTTGATATTCAAGTGTTGAAATCCTAGCATAGCAAAGAGATAATCTTGTTGTATGGACATTTTAGTTAGTATTATCACCATAAGATGTTAACTAAAAAATAAATTTATCCCTGCCGCACATTTAAGTGAACGATTACAGTAATCTAAGAATCTAAACTAAAATGGAGGAGCAAAGCCGTAGGGAGAAAAAAATTTAGGTGTTAGGGGGGGGGGGGGCATTTTCATTCGGAGGGGGCACGCCTTTGATCTTTTGCCGCCTTAACACGGCGGCGGCAAAAGATCATAGGATTTAACCAGTTTCGGGGGGCACGTGACCCAAATGCCCACCCCCCCCCTCTCTACGGCCTTGTAGAGGAGCAGCATTACCGAGAAAATCATCATTAAATAGAATACAGTATTATTTTAACAGTTCTATAAAAATTTGCGAAAAAATGTGCGGTTATAGCGCAAGGATAAAAAGATTTTTGTTTTACAGTATGGTTAATCAAGCTCATAGCAGAATTATTGAAGAGCAATTTGATGATGTTTGAATTGTTAGTGAAAATAAACTTGATTATGGTAACAAATTGATCCGTTTTGAAAAGAGCGGAAACTGGCACTGATAGTGAAAATATCTTTTGAATTTTTTACAATTTTTTAATAATTTGCAAAAAAACGAAAAACTTCAAGCCTAAATTTTTCATATTTAACTTTGATGTGAGCCGCTGAAAACAAAATTTTGGTCCCCACTCTTAATAACCCCCAAGGCATTTATTCGAGATATCTTAACTATCAGTACCAGCAGAAGTTAGTTATTAGCAGTTTGTTATCACCAGTTAGTTGATTGTAAATGTAGACTGTTAAGATGATTGTTGAAGACGTTCATGATTGAAGAATTCCACGAATGAATGCCATGAGTTTTACAATTTGGGCCTGTTTTTTTACTCAAATCCAGAATCTCTCGTTTTTACAGAAAAATTTTGATCCTTCCTTCTTCTTTTTAGTCAAACAAAAAAGGAAAGAAGAAAAACCGTCTTTGCTCAGTTTTCTCTTTTTAACTCGCAATTCGAGAGTCAATGATGTTACCATGGCGACCGATCATGCTTAAATACATCACAATTTTCATTGAATCCGGTTTAAATTCTCCTGCATCTAACCTTACAGTAATAACTAGTTTGACAGAAAAATATTTATTCAACTTCTTTTTCATTGAGGTAACTGATCCTCCGAAAGTTTAAAGCATAAAAAATTTTGCTTTTCAGTTCAAATGAAAAAAATAAAATTCATTTTTATTTCCAAACAACCAATAAAAACAAAAACAAACTGGGAATAAGAAAGAAAAACTCAACAAAATACTAGAAAAATATCTACTACTAATAATAATATGCCTATAATAATAAACGAATAGAAAGGATTACGGTAATAACAACCATCATCTTCTTGAAGCAGCAGCTTGTAACATTTTCCTTGAGAATCTATGACTTCCAGATGCTTCATCCCGACCAAGATACTGTATGTGAATGGTTTGACCAACTTCAAATCCCAACGCGGACGCATGATTTACTTTTCGAGCATCCAAATGCCGATTTGCAATAAATAGAGGTCTTGTACCAGGTTTAACACGAACAAAAATTCCATTCTCTTGAATTTCAACAATTTCAACTTTGTACACAGCTCCAAAATCTAATTCTAGCGAAGTTCCTTCTTCCATCATTCTAAATTCTTATTGATTAAGTACAGTAACCTTGAATAAAAACAAAAACACTTACGTTCCAATCATCTTTTTAGCTTCTGATAATTTTTCGGGATTTTGTGCAAAAAGTAAAATACTTGAATCATCTTCAACAGAAATTTTTACGCCCGTTTCAGCTTGAATTAATTTAACATTGTATCCACCATTTCGGTATAGAATTGATCGTTTATGAAGTGGCATTGGAAAAGCGGCCATAATTGGAACAGTTGATTTAAAGTTTGCACGAGGCTTTTCAATTGCTTCATTCATTTTTCCAAGAACATGATCAATGCCTTTTCGACCTGCTTCAACCGCTTCGATTAATTGTTTTGGAGTTAAACCACCCGTTTTTAAATCTAATTGCATTGCAGTAAATCCATGCTTTGTTCCTACAAATAGAAAAATTACAGTATACTTTAAAAACCAAAATAACATACCAGCAATTTTAAAATCCATATCTCCTGCAAAATCTTCAATCCCAAGAATATCTGTCAAAATTCGATATTTTTCTGTTTCTTTTCCTTCTTCAGAGACCATTCCAATTGCAACACCTGCAACATGAGATTTCAAAGGAACACCAGCATCAAAAAGTGCCAAAGATCCAACACACGCAGATGCCATTGAAGTTGAGCCATTTGATTCAAGAACTTGACAAGCAAGTCGAACACAATATGGAAAATTTTCTGGAATAACATGTTTCAAAGATTTTTCTGCCAAAACTCCATGTCCAAGTTCTCTTCGATTGAAAGGTCGTCCGCTACTGAATTCATTTGTTGCAAATCCAGGAAATTCATAATGTAAAAAAAATGATTTTTTTTGTTGCGCACCTAATAATTGTGCAAGTGAATCAGGATGAAATGCAGAATCCGGGGAATCAAAGGTCACGGTTCCAAAAACTTGAGACTGTCCACGTTGAAATAGGGCTGAACCATGCAACTTTTTATAGACATCGACTTCAATAGAAATTGGACGAAATTCATCTAAGTTTCTTCCATCACATCGAATACCTTGTTCAAGAATTAGACGACGAAGAGTGTATTTTACAAATGTTGTCCATGCAGAATTAATAAGTTTTGAAGAAATTTCTGCATTATCTTCAAACGCTGATGCGATTAGTTTTCGAAGTTCATTTATAGCACCATCACGAGAAACTTTGTCATGAGTAGGATCCATTAAAATATGTACTAGTTGTTCTTCTGCAACAGTTTTAATATGTTCAAGAATTTTTTGTTTACCTTCCGCCAAACCAATTTCATACTAAAAACACTTTCTGTCGTTATTACCGTAATCATAAAGTCAAAGAAAAACTAACAGAAATTTTTTGTTTTCCTGCATTCTTTTCAAGGTCATCAATAGTTAATAATAGTTTATCAATATCCAAAAATGCTTGTCGAATTGCTTCTTCAAAGACAACAATTTCAACTTCTTTTCCATCCATTTCAATCATCACAACTCGATTATTTTTTGTTCCAGAAACTAATAAATTTAATGAAGTATGTTTTAATTGTTCAGTTAAAGGATTAATTATTAGCTAAAATAATTAATTAATAAACAATATCTTTGAACTAAAAGTATAAAATTACCTTTCCATCAAGAACGCCGACTCTTACTGCTGCAACACTCGTTTTTAAAGGAACTTTTGAAACTGCTAATGCTGCTGATGCGGCGTTTACACTCATCACAACAGAATCTGCATTTTCATCCAAGGATAAAGGTTTACAATTTACCTTAAATTATTATTCTTGTTACAGTAACATTGCAAAACAAAAAGTATTTACTTGAGTTTCAAATGAAAAGCCTTCAGGAAACATTGGTCGAATACTTCTATCAATTATTCTTGAAGTAATAATATCTGCATCTGATTGTTGCATCTCTCTTCTGAGATATGTTGTTGGAATTCGACCAACTGCAGCAGCACTTTGTCGAAAATCAACTTGTAATGGAAGACCATCTAAACCCATAGTTTGATCTCTTGTTTTTGAGACTACTGTAGCCAAGATCGCCGTATCACCGGATTCAACAACAACCGCTCCATCAGCAAATCTTGCGACATGGCCCGTTTTGAATGTAAATTCTTTTTCCCCAATCACAACTGATGAAGAAGTTGATTCACTTCGAATTTGATGGAATCGACGAAGACATACTGCACTTCGTTTTAAAATTACAGCATGTTTTGACCTCAGCATCGCTACAACATTAATTTTTAATTCTCCAGTTTTTACACCTTTTTACAATATATTGCTAGTGACATTAGAAACACTCAATGAAATGTACAGTAAACTTTTAAAAAGAGATCTTTTATTTTTCAATGAAAATATAATATACAAGGTAATAATAAAAAGAGAAAACAATCAATTGATACATGTTGTTGAAGTATGGATCACCGACGATCAGTATTCTTGTGAAAAGAGATCACCAAAATCTAAAAAGAACAGGTTGTAAATAAATATTTTAAATGTAAACATTAAAACCTTTATAGAACTTTTTATGCATAACATTTACTTGAGAAATATCTTTCTTAGAGTTGGGTAGATGTTTAAACAAAACAATATTTGTTTCAGTTTCATGCATGCCCCATCCCATGGAAGTCGCTTTATCAGCAGCCGATCGAAAAGGAGAATCACCAGACATTCGTTGCATACTATGGTCAGCCATTTCTGTAAATGACAAACAAACATAAAAATTACGTTTCGATAATAATGAAAAATAACAGTGTGGAAATCCAGATTTGAAAATGCAAAAATACACAAACAGTATATAAAAACACACTTTATAAAGGCACAAAACCGTAAAAATTATAAACATCAATAAAATATCACTAAGAAAAATTCATAAAAATTTCACAATATTCATAATTGAAAAAAAAAAAAATGACAAGGTAAACAATACAAAAAAAGAGAATCCCGCAATAAAGTAGGTAAGAGAAAATGCTGAATGATGATTAGACAGAAGCATACCCTTGACCTAAAAATGTAAACATTATTTTAATAAGAATAATTAATGAAACTTACGCTTAGCACGAGCACGACCAATAAGATAGGCGATGAGAACAATGATGACAAGGCCAGCAAGACAAGCTCCAACAACTGAAATTAAAAACGTAATATCGTGATTATAGAAATACATAATAAAGGTTTACCGATTGGGACAACATCAGAGGTACGAACATCAAGTTTACATTGTTCGAAAGTTTGAGATGCAGGGAAATCTGGTTTATCCAAGAGACCAAAAGCAAGAACTTTCAAATTTTCAAAAGTAACAGCTGTATCATTGACAAATGAGAGACCAGATTTGGAACATGCAAATCCACTAGTTTGTTCTCCATGCCATTCATTTTCAGCAGCAGGATCTTGAGAATAAAGAACAGTTGGATGAGTTGCATTTGGGAACAAATCTGGATAAAGGATAGCCTATAAAAATGCTTATATTAGACATTAACGGCAAAATGGGAAACTTACATTGAGAGTGTAAGAAAGAATCTTGTAAGCATTATTGGTTTGGGCAGAATTTTCTTTGAAATTAATCGTCAATTCCCAAGGATCTGTAGCAACTGAAGGAGAAGTATAATTGTTAGGATAGAAACCGAGAACGATAGTTTCAACAGTTGTCTTATTTACAATTCCAGAACATTTTCCATTGGTGTAGTTGAGGGGATCAATGACAAATTCATACTTCTTTGGTCCATCCTAAAGAATTAAAAATTGTATTTATTTAAAAAGGTAAAGAATTAGCTTACATTCATATCTTCATAGGTAATGTAACCTTTAGCAGTGGCATCAAGAACAATGCAATAATTACTACTTCCATCAAATTTTACAGCTCCATGGAATGCCGAAACAGCACTAGCAAGAGCTAAAACACTTGTTCGTAACAGAGGTAAAAAACATTTTATACTCAACGTACCTAGAACAGCAACAAAAAGCTTCATAATTAAGATTCAAAGATTCACGTTTGATCACCTAAAAAAGAAAAAAACGTTATTATTTTTTACTTATACAAAAGGGCGATTTCTCGGGTAAAAAAAGGGGACATTGAAGGGGAAGAAAACCCTAAAAACCGCGAAAATATAAGAGTTAGCATTTCCACACTCTTATCATTAAAAAACAAAGCACAAAAAACTGTCTACTATTTAGTCGTTATCAGAAGTCCTGATCATCGTATTGATTTTGTTTCATTGCGCGCAATGAAATAGAGAGAAAGAAAAAAAAAAGCAGAGCAATCTTTCGAAAAAAAGATTTGGTCACTCAAATGATTTGATCTGACTAATACATTTTTGATGATGCTCTCTCCTGGCCACGGAAAAAAATAAAATCATAAACATGTTCGCTATTGGCGCCATAAAGCCAGAATGAGAGAGAAAGAAAGTATAAACAATCACGAACAAAAAAAAACAAACGAGCATGATTAACCGGGAGAGATTGTGAAAGAAATCAAAGGCGGGTCAAATAACAACCGCTTCTACAAAAATATTATATCGATTTAAATTTCTACAAATTTATTTCACATAATTTTTTTAAAAACCAAAGTTAAAAGTTATAATCGTACAATAGCATCATCTAATTATAGTGTATCACCCTAAAGTTGATCAGCATAAGGAACATGTGCAATATTTCCGTATGCACCAACAGATAATTTTGACATAAGTTTTTGAGCAGCCTAAAATTAAAAATAAATAAATGAAAAATATTAAAAAATAATTATACCTTTTTAACTTCATCATTTGAAACATTACGAACTTGTTGAGCGAGTTCTACAGGAGTTTGAGATGAACCAGATGCAAGCAACTGGGCGGCACGATCAGTTGCCAAGGTGGCTGGATTTTCACCACGGATCAGGATATTAAGTTCTGCAGTCTTTTTAGCGATTTCTAAAGCATCACCAGAAGCTCCTTGAGAAGCAAGGTGTTTAAGACCATCAACAGCTGCACGGATGTAAGGTTCAACACGAGATCCCTCAGCAACAATATAAACTCCAACTAAACCAGAATCACTATGAGTAATATTAATAGGAGCAATGCCAACAGGATTTTGATTAGCAGATTTTAGAATGCTTGAAGTAACAACACCGTGACCATGATGAGGAGAATATTTTGTTGCAGGACCATGACCGATAGCTGCAGCAAGAACATGTTGAACAGCAACTCCCTTTGCATCATTTAATCCAATTCCAGCACCAGCAATAGCAACATGAGCAAGTTGGCTGCCACTTGCGACACGAGTATCACCCCCGTAATAAGGAGATGCAGGAGCAGATGGTCCTTTGCCTTCGGGGATTGAATTTTGTTCATTTGCAAATTGAACAAGAAGAGAATGGTCAACATTGATACCGACAACTGCAGCTTCTCCAGCAACAAGACGGGATTTAGCAAATTTGGCTAATTTCTTTGGACAAAATTTACCAGCACGGAAATCAGGTGTAATATTTGAATTTGCAAGAGGTCCATTTCGATATGCAGCACGATGAAGATGTTCAAGCGCAATATCATATGGATCAATAGCTTTTGCAGCAATTTTCATACTGTGGGAAACATCTTCAAGATCCCATGGCTTCATGGCAGGTTGAGCAAATTCACCCAAAAGAGAAAGGGCAATAGGTGAATGATTTCGAAGCTAAAAGGTCAGATGAAAGTTGCATGAAATGTTCAATATATATGTATTAAACTTACTGCAGAAATATGAATAAACAATAAATCTCTATCAGATGTAGCATTAAGAGTACCACCAATTGAACCATTTTGCCATAAAAGTTTTACACCAAGATAATTATTTGAGTCAATGCCAATAGCATGTCGAATGTGATGGACAAGGCCAGCTTCATCAGCTTGCTCATATCGAGTTCCAGCACGATATGCAATTACATATTGACTGACAGGACCTTGATTATCAATTGATCCAACGGTAATACCATTTGAAAGCCGGGAAACCTTTTCTTCTGTTGATGCAACGAAGGATGAAGATTTTGTGGCTGCATTTGCGGCAGCACTATAACTTCGAGAGGAAACAAGTCGAGACAACATACTTTCTCAGATGGTTCCCCAAAATTCCTGAAAAGTGGATAACAATTAATTAGTTAAAACTGGTAAATAAATTAATTAAAAATATTACAGTTGTTAATTTTTGTGTGTAAATAATTTTTAAAAAAAGCAGCAGCTTCAAGTTCAACACAAGTTTTTTTTCAAGTTGTGTTCTAAAAGTTTTCCGTTCAAGACGCTTCAATTTTTAACGTTGACTTGAAACATGAAAAAATGAATTTGGATTTGTGGATCAAAAAATGATTTATTACTGTCTTTTATTAGCTTATATCTATCTTTTTCTTTGTAATCTATATAATTAACTCGTTGTGTACCATAATTTAGAATTATTTCTGATACCTCTTTTACAATATATTTCTATTTTAGATGATAAATGTTAGAGATACGTCAGTGGTGTTAATCTCGCAAGCTCTTTTCTTTGGCCTTGGATGGCTTTTCTTTATGAAGCAACTTTTCAAAGATTATGAAGTTCATCAACGTATTGTTCAAATGATTTTTTCTATTACATTTGCTTTATCTTGTACAATGTTTGAATTAATTATTTTTGAGATATTAGATGTCTTAGATTCAAGGTCAGTCTTTTTCATGATTGTTTCGACTTTTAATTCGAAAATTGAATTATATCGTTCGGCATCTACACTGAATATGTCGACTTTTCATTGATTTTGGAAGTATTCTATTATTGATTCTGTATTTTTATAGATCTCGACTACTGACATGGCAAATTGCACTGTATTCAATGCTTTGTATTCTGATAGTATTTTTACCATTTTATCTTTTCTATTTACTTACAAAGTCTATTTTTGGTAAACATTTTTTATGCATTTTATTTTATTTCTTTAACTTTTTTAGCAAACAAACCAGTAGCTGTCTCAATTATTTCTATTGCATTATGGCTAACATTTATTTATTTCTTTTGGAAAATTGGTGATAATTTTCCAATTTTAAGTACAAAATATGGAATTTTTTCAATTGAACAAGCTATCTCTCGTGTTGGAGTAATTGGTGTTACGGTAATGGCGGTGCTATCTGGTTTTGGTGCAGTTAATGCACCGTATACTTGCATGACAATATTTATGAGACCTGTGATTGAAGAAGATGTGGATTTGATGAAGCAAAAACTTCGACAGAATACAAGCATGATAATTGCAAAAAAACGAAGATTGATACAAGCGGAAATTGAGCTCAAGAAAAGTGCATTTTCACTAAGTATGTTTTTTGTCATAAAATCTACAGTAATTAGTTTTACATTTTAGGTAACGATCAAGAAACTGGCTTATTTCGACGATTTTTGGGTACTGTAGCTAATATGGGAAGCGGGTTAAAAGATCAAATCAGCACTCTCAAAAGTGAAATTGAAGCTCTTGAAGAATTTGGAAGACATTTATTTTTAGAAATGGTAGAACTGAATAATATGAAGGTTTTTTAAAATACTTTTAGTCCCATTTTACACGTCATTTTTTTTAGGATAGAATGGAATACAGTAAGACCTTGCAAGGAAAATATTTCAATTTTCTTGGCTACTTTTTTTCAATTTATTGTGTTTGGAAGATTTTTATTTGTACGATTAATATTGTCTTTAATCGGGTTGGAAAAATTGATCCTGTAACAAAGGGAATTGAAATTGTTGTGCATTGGATGGGATATGAAATTGATGCACGATTTTGGTCTCAACAAGTCAGCTTCTTGCTGATCGGAATTATTGCTGTCACATCCGTTCGAGGCCTGTTAATTACACTAACAAAGTTTTTCAATGCCATTTCAAATCGAAAATCTCAGAATCTTATTGTTTTATTATTAGCTCAAATTATGGTAAGCTTAAGCATAGGAATACTGTATATAAATTATTTATTTTTTTAGGGTATGTATTTTATATCAACCGTATTATTAATTCGAATGAATGTTCCAATTGAATATCGACGAATTATCACGGATATCTTGGGTGAATTACAATTTAAATTTTATCATCGATGGTTTGATGTTATCTTTTTGATATCCGCGCTTGCTTCAATCCTTTTCTTATATCTTGCTCACAAAAAAACTCCTATCAAATAATTCTTCAAAAACTGGTATTTTTTAAATATTTATGATTTTTGTACATATTTTTTTATAAAAATTAATTTATTGAAAAAAAGGGAAATGATATAAATAATATATTTGAAATGGAATGTGTGATAATAATATTAATTAAAGGCATTACTTTTGGACTAGAAGTTCTTGACGTCGAAGGTTTCGTTCTTGTTCAAGCCATTGCAAAAATTTTTGATTCTTTGAAGATATTTCTGTAGTAGTTGAAGACAGCGTGCTTTCAATTTCTTCCACATTTTTAAAGTTTTGTTGAAATCCATAAACAGCTCTGAGAAGATGCCAAAAATTAAAATCAGGCCATAAAACATCTTCAAAATGAATGTAACAATTTGAACATTGCCATAAAAGAAAATCTGAAAGACGATGTTCTCCGCTTGTTCGAATTAACATTTCAATTGGAATTGATTTTCGAGTATCCAAGCACTGAGAAATTAATGTTTCATCCACGTCGCTTAAATATCAAAATCTTAATGAATGTTAATAAACTCGAAATTTACTCTTCATCAATTAAACCAGCCTGAACACCTTTTCTGATATCATTCATTGCAGCAGTAACTTCTGCTCGAGAAGTATAAGCAATACAAACATTTACATAGCCTCTAGAAAATAATAAAAATTGATTACTGTAACATTAAAATCAAAAGACAAACTTTTTAAAATCTTTTGTAACTTCTTCAATTTCAGCCATTAACTTTTGTAAATCAATTGGAAGTAATTCAAGACGTCCAAAAAATCGAAAACAAATTTGCTTATCCAGCAATTTTTCACGTTCACGTAATAATTTTTCAAATTTTTGTTGAGCCATTCCAAGGAGGCCACCCACTTCTTCTTTTGATCGTTTGAAGTTTTCGATTGAGAAGGCGTAAAGCGTTACCTGAATAAATTTAAATAAACTTTCAAATAAATAAACAAAAACAATTACTTCTTGAACACCCAATTCTCGACACCAATCCAAAACATGTGTTAAACGATCAAACCCAGCCAAATGTCCACGAACAACAGATCCTAATCCACGTGAACGAGCATATCGACGATTTCCATCAAGAATAAAAGCAACATGTCTTGGAATTGATCCACGCTAAAAATATATAACTGCATTAATTCATATTGTGGATACTGTATTTGAAAGTGCAAGTTTATTTTTTTCGTTCCGTATCTAGTATACTGTAATATTATGAGTCATACAAAATCCTTCCGTATTTCACTAATTTTTTAACTTGTTTTTATTTTTTTACATTTTTAATGCCTTGTTTATGCTGTTCCGCTGTATCTAAAAATAACCCCTTAAGCAATGCAAGGCTATTTTTGATGAAGAAAAATAGCAGCAAAAAAATATTTTTTTGCTGCACATTTCGTTGCCTTTGGTTTTAGATAAAGTCAACCACCGAAGCCGAAGAAGCAATGCGAAAAAAAGAAAATGAAAAAGGGCTTCTCTTTTTTCTTTTAATGTTTGTTGCTTTCAGGCATTGCCAACGCCACATTACTACTTTACTGAAAAACAAGAGGCAGAAGCAAAGACATTTATTACTCACGCATTTTCACATGGAATAATTCTGTGGAATGCCTGCTGCCGCCTCTTGTCAACAAATAAGGAGAATGCAATAGCAAGAAGAGAAAACTAATTAGTTAGTTGACAAACTCCCTCCCTCTATCTTTACTACTACAACCACTCTCGGGTAACCATGCCGCTTGTATAAATTTGTTGGCAGAGCTTTCTTTCTTCATCTAGCAATAATTCCCTTTTTAAGTGCATCGAAGAACGAAACGGAAAGACAACCAAGCAGGCTAATAAAAAAAGTTGTCATCAAAATTTATATCACAAGACTTGTTTTTCAACTCCAAAAAACAACTTGTAGAAAATTACCTGTAGAAATTTTGTAGCAAAAAAGCTCCACCATGGCAAAAATTGGCCTTCCTTTGACGGAAACCAATCAGACCCTTCTTCACTCATGATTATTCTACAAATTACAAAATTGATTCACTAATATTTGATTCTCAAAAAAATATATAGCATCAGCTGTGCAATGATTTTACAACATTTGTCTTTTTAGGGTAAATTTATTATAAAATTCAAATCAATTTTTTAAAAAATAACTTATGCTGATCATATTACATACACAAACATTTATGTGAATGATTTAGAAGCCAAAATTCTTTAAGAAAACCAAAAAACTAAAATTCCCAAATCAATCAACACTTAAAATGTGATACACTTCTTAATCTTCGATTTAATAAAACTGATCAGTGATAAAAAAAATAAAAAAGCGCAACAACGAGTTTATATAAAGACAGAATGACGAAACGTCTAGATCACGAGATGGGAATAAAATTAACTTTACAAGAAACAAAAAAATACGAAAATTTTGATTTAATGAAAACAAGGAAGATAGGTTTAATTTCCACCAGCTTCACCACCCGCTTCACCACCAGCTTCTTGATCATCAGCAGCAGTATCAGATGTCCAGAGAGTTAAGTTATCACGAAGAAGTTGCATGATGAGGGTACTATCTTTGTATGAATCTTCATTCAAGGTATCAAGTTCAGCAATGGCATCATCAAAAGCCTAAAAATGAATCAATTACAAACCAAAATTATTTAATAGTGGAAAAAAATTCAGCCGGGCAAATGACCTGCTTAGCAAGTTGACAAGCACGATCAGGACTAGAAGTGATTTCGTAAAAGAAGACGGAGTAGTTAAGCGCAAGTCCAAGTCGAACAGGATGAGTTGGTGAAAGTTGACTCTTGGCTGCATCAAGAGCTTGAGCATATGCGGTTTGTCCCTGCCCGGCTGTTTCTGAAACCAAGAAAAAGTAATTACCTGTTTAGCAAGTTGGCACGCCTTGTCAGGAGCATTCAAAATTTCATAATAGAATACAGAGAAGTTAAGGGCCAAACCAAGACGAATAGGATGAGTTGGTTGCATCTTGTCTTTAGCAATGTCGAAGGCTTCTTGATAAGAATGTTGAGACTTTTCGACGACGGCTAAAAACAAGATTTGTTAATCAATCAAACACAGACCACAAAACGTTATGACACACAAAAGTTAGTATAAGGAAAAAATGCTTACCATTACGATCATCACCAGTAGCAACTTCAGCCAAATAACGGTAATAATCTCCTTTCATCTTCAAGTAGAAAACTTTTGATTCTGGATTGCCAGCTTTTGGGATGAGATATTTGTCAAGAAGTTCCTACAAAATGATGATAATTAATATACGAAATAAATCCATTGTAATAAACATACCAAGACATCATTACAGATTTCACGAAGTTCGCGTTCAACTTTTTCACGGTATTCTTTAGCCATTTGTTGCTTCTTTTCGGACCCTTCAGTTTTTTGTTCAATTGATGAGATAACACGCCAGCTTGAACGACGAGCTCCAACAACATTTTTGTAGGCAACAGATAGGAGATTGCGTTCTTCATTGGAGAGTTCAGCCCCAAGTTCAGTAACCTTCTTCATGGATTGAGCCATGTCATCGTAACGTTCAGCCTGGAAAAAAATGAAAAATTGGTAAATAAATTTTGTAATTCATAAAAATCAATATAAAACTTACTTGTTCAGCAAGCTTGGCACGTTGAACGAGTTCTTCTTTACCGTCAGACATTGTTGGCTTTTAAATATTAAGATGAGCGAATAATATTGAAGTTTAAATTTAAGCCCTGAAAAAGAAAAATTACCTATTAACTTGATCTTGAAACCTCGCGCCAACAAAATCCACACAACATAATAATGCACGCACAACCAACAAGAAAAAAGGGAGAAAAAAAACATTAAGTCAGGAGACGAAGGCAGGCCGAAATAGGCACCGGTCGAACGAGAGAGAAGCGGACACACAATTGAGTCCTATTCAAGTCCCTCGAAAAAATACGCGAGCCGATGAAAAAAGGGAGCGTATTACGATTAACATACAGGCAAAGATCCCTCGAAAAAAATATAAATTTTGGATAAAATATATAAAAAATACAGTAAGAAAAGATTTTAGAAATATATTATTGCTTACTAACACAAATGGGCATAGTCCAGTCCCAAACATATCTTTTTTGCACACATTTTAAACGAAAAAATGAATTACGCGTACCAATTCCAGGGACTTCCCGCCCCCCAGAATTGGTACGCGTAAAAGCAGTTGTACCGCCTCTAAGGAAATAAAAAGGGACCATCCATTTTTCGAGAAAACAATCAACACATAACTTTGAGGCATATTTTTCACGATATTAAACATAACAAAATATACAAAAATTGTTAAAATTTTAATGTCTGAGACATTCTGATTCATATTGATCAAAAAAATTCTGTAATTTTTGAATGATTTCTACCAAAAGTATGATATTCGCGTACCAATTCCGGGGGCTTTCGTATCCAAAATTGCAAAAAGGGGCTTCCGAGAGAAGAAAGAAAGAGGACAACCCTCTGGACATATACTACTACTTTTTTTCAAGATCAATACATGAAAAGGAAAGGGAAAAAAGCTAAAATTGGAATGCGTGCCAAGTTGAACTAAAGACCAAAAAATTTTATAAAAACGGCGACAAAAAAGAATATGTATATTTTAGGCTTTACTTTAGAAAGTATAACAAAAAGCAGGGGAATAATAAAGGCTAAAAAAGACAAAAAAGAGTGATCAAGGAAAAGCAGCAAAAAACTAAGAGGAAGAGAGCAGCAATTTTTTAGGAGAAGAAAGCCATGTTTGAACTTGCGCAAAAAAATCACTTCCTGACAAGAAACCTGCATATCTTTTTTTCATATTTTTTCACAAAAGAAAGTTGGATCTGTTTTTTATCTCGGATAAACTCTTGCAAAGCTTGCATATTTATTCTGCTTTTTTCAGTTACATTTTTACAGTGATGTGTTATTATTGTGTTTGTTATCTTTAGAAATGCAATATATAACTATTTTTGTTCAACCAATCAAAGAATGTGTTTCTCTCTATCTTGTCAACATCACCCATCAAGGACAACAAGAAAAACAGGGGAAAAGAGGAGAGTCATGCAAAAAAGTCTGCTGATTTTTTTTCATCTTCCATTTTTGTTTGTTGCTGCTCCTGCTAAATAGAACCGCCATTTTTTCTTTCTTCCCCCTTCTAATTTTTTTATGAAATACGCAATGATTCAAACAAATATACGTCCGTTGTGAATCAGCAAAAAAGATGTTGTTGTCGTTGTAGTAAAAAAAGTAGGGGAGAAATCATTTTGAATTCTTTGTTGCGTTTTTTCTTCTTAAATGTGAGATTTTGATCATTGAAGGCCATTAGGGGAAAAGGAAAACTCCCTTTCTTTTGCAAAAGAAAAATAGTAAAAAAAGTCTTTAATTGCATTGATGCATGTATAATATTGCTGTGTTGTCGAACAACAGTAATTCACAAAATCGTTAAATTTAATTTTTACGTAAATATGCTTTTTTGCTTGCTTTCTTCTTGAAATATTGTGTTTACAGTGAATGACATTTTCACGTTACGCATTCACCATCGAGGATGATGTCGAACGGTCAAGAATCAACTCTTTACTTCACTGTTGCTCATTTTTTAAAGTTAGCTATTTTGTAGATAGATGCGATTTATTATACAAACGTTGTTGTTGTATATATGTATTTTAGCTGGCCACGCACAACATTTCATTCAATTTCATCCCCCATAGATTTTTTATCGTCGTTGTCGCAGACTGCTAGCTTGCTTTCCGTCTTCTTCTTGCATTTGAATAGGGAATTGCTGCTTAAATGTGTTCCACTACTATAGTCTATAGCAGCATTTTGGTATGGTTGTAAGTATGCTTTGTTCTGACCGACGTTTGCGAAACGAAAAAAAAGTTTCAAGTTGTTTTATCGACTCATTTAGACATTTTAGGGGACGAAACATAAAAGAAAAAAGAGAAAGGAAAATTTTTTCTTCTAAATTTTAGTTTTGATTCATAGAGAGAGGTTGTGTTTGAAAGAAGGAAAAAGAATGGGATAACAAACGGTGGGCGCCGTGACAACAAAAATATATTAAAGGCCAAGCAAAAGATGACTATGTTCGTCTTTAAGAGAAGAAGGGGGGTGTTGCTTGAATTATGGAAAAAAGACAAAAAAGAGATGATGATGAAAAGCATAAAGGTGGAGGAAAGGAAAGAAGGAAAAAATGCATAAGAAAAAAAAGTGTTAGTGACAGAGGGGTTTGGTGATGTACAAGTTGCTTTTACGAAAAATTTTCAAATTTAAAGAGCAATCGATGTCTTTTTTAAACTTTTTAAAACAGTTGTTCTTTGTTGTGAAACCTATTAGGCGCCAAAATAAAAATGACCTCTAAAACGGCATTAACATTATTTATTATCATTTTTTAAAACATTTTTTGAAGAAAACTAACACAATCAGAAATAAAAAGTTTAAAAATCTGTACATTTTGAAAGCAAATAAATTTTTAAACAAAAATATAAAATAATAATTTAATGATCAACAGTTGTTACCGGATGTCCATTTGTAGTATTGTTATGATTTTGAGAATTCTTTAAAGAACTTCCGACTTCCCGAATTGATGATATTGTTTTTTTAAACCATGCAGGCTTGTTTGCACTTTCATTACTCATTGATGCTGTCATTTGATGACCAATCAATTCTTGATTATGACACAAAGCTTGTACAAGTGCAAGTTTCGTTTCAGCTAATTCCATTTCAATTTCATGTATTTCTTGTTGTTTGTCTTCTAAACGGCCCATCAGATCCACTATTGTTAAAGTTGGACCACCATCTGGAGAATCAAGGGTTGCTATTACACCATTTCTTTTTCGAGGACTTTCCACAAGCCAATCTGATAAAGCTGTTGAGCATTCGTCACAATTGCTAATACGATTCTATAAAAAAATATTGGTATTACGGTATTTTTAACACAAATTGTTCAAAACTTACAGTAACAAGTTTCTTTTCTTCATCGTATTTCTTTTGAAGTTCATCTATTCGCTTGCTGTGATCACTTACAATCTTTTTATAATCAGCTGATAAAGCTTTTGCCCGTTGTACTTCAGTTTCAAGCCGATTCATTTCTCTTCGACATCGATCTTTTACCATCTCGCTTTCTTCTCTCAAAATTTTGCTTTGTTCTTCAAATTCTGCACATTCAGTTGTTTTTCTTTCCACTGATGATAAAGCATTTTCAAGTTGATCTTCCGTCTAAAAATTGAAAAATATTATCCAAAACAACATTTATTTAAAAACATACCGTATCCAATTTATTACGAAGTTCAATTTTGCTTGTTACTAAAATTTTAAGTTAAACACTATATAAAAATTCGAATAAAAAAGTTACCTAATTCATGGGCTAAATTATCATTTTCGTGCTCTAATCTCATAAGAGTTTCTCGTAACCGTAGATTTTCTCTTTCCATTCTTTCCACTGGATCTTGTGATTCCAATTCTCTTTGCTTAATTGAATGATATTCTTTTTCATACTGTAACAAACGTTTATGGCTAATCTAAAACAATAAAATGTAAATTTCTTATTAATATTATAAAAAACATACCTTTAATTTTACAGCATTATGAATAAGATCTTTTGCATTTGATTCAGTACGATAACGTCTTGGTAAAGCAACACGGAAATATTTTAAAACTCCTTCGAAATCAAGTTGAAGAAGTTCTTTCTTGGAATCTTGTAAAAGAGCAAGAGATATATGAAAAATGGTATTTACACCTTCTGCGAGAAACAAATCAACAATAAAGAAAACCATTTGTAATGGAAATTTAGCAGTAAAAAGAGTCAAGAACCATTGAGAAGCATACATATGTGATTCAATTCCAATTGCAGAGAAATGTGACTAAAATAAAAATAAATGTTAATTTGATTCAAAAAAAATACGGTAGAAACAAACCGCAATTTCATGACAGTAATCTTGCATTAGCCTTTCAAGTTGATAAAATCGTAAATGAAGAGCATCAAACCCCAATTTAAATAAATCTCGTAAACCGTAATCAAACATAATTTTAACCAGAACACAAAAAGCTTGTTCTTCAGGCATCTAAAATTTCAACTATAATTCAAAATTAAAATATATGAAAACCAACATGTAACAATAAAGCTGCAGCAAGAAAAGATAAACCTTGACAATAATTAACTTCTTCATCATATAACGAATATGCTTTACTTATTTTATAGAGAGATTCTTGGCCAACACCATTTGATTCTTTAAAGAAGTCATGAGCTGGAAAAGTACGATGGATGTCTCTTAAAATTACAGGTTCACTTGGGCATTCCTAAAAAAAGTATTAATATAAAAACTGACAAAACTGGATATGAACAAACTTTATCAAGTAACATCCGATATGTATTTGATAAATCTTCTTCTTTGTAAACTTTAGCTAATAATTGCCAAACTTCACCACGTAAAATATCTGGAATTCCATTATAAATAAGATCAGATATTTGATTTGGACGAGAAAACTGATCTTCTTTCCATTTTTCAACAATTCCACGCCATTCTGATAATACATCTTCTGACTAAAAATTAATAATATATGATTGAATACTGTATAAAGATAAATACTTACAACTTCTCGATTAACTGTACCCGATCCAGATAAAAGTGGTTCATCGCCATCAGAATCATTTTCATCTGCCATATGTATGAGTTGCGAGGGAAGTTTCGTTGGTGACCGTAAAGCTCCAATTGATTGTCTTGTACTCATTGCTCTTTCTCGTTCGGTTACAGATTCACACCGAACAACTAAAAAAATTTAAATTCTTTAATATCACTAAAATTTTATTTAAATCAAAAATTCGTACCTTTATATGGAGCTTCTGAACTTGTTGACGGTCCTTCATCCATCTGCAAAAAAAGATGTTGATTGGTTTCGTTTTTGGAAGTTTAAAAAAAATAATCGACAAATGACAATTAAAAAATGGGAGTTGCTGGAAAAATTGGAAGAAATTCTTTAACAAATTTTTTTTGTTTAAAAACGTTGCTGTTTTTCTTTAATTTTTTTTTATTTCCCGGCAGCAGAAAAAATAGACGAAAGAGAAATAACAAAAAAATATAGATAGAGGGTTCAAATGCAATAATGCATGTCAGAAAAGAAGCCACGTATGTACGTGTAAAGTGAAACAGAAAAAAGAGAATTTTATTTTGCTGATCACTATTGATAATATAAAAAAAGAGAGCTTGAATAATTACATTTTTAAATTTGTGCATTTTTCAATAAATTATCACCTAAAATGTCTATGTTCTATTTGATAAGAGGGGAAAATAGTGTTCGAATTTCAGGAAGTGAATACTGTATTAAATATATAAAAAAAACAAAATCAAAACAGAAAATTTAAAATTTGCTGTAAAAATTATTGTAGTTTACTTTCTAAAATAAAACTCCTCATAAAAATACCGTCGAAAACATACTACATCAAGTTTTGTCGAATTTATTTTTACTTTGAAAATAAAAAACTTCTGAAAATTTATAAAAAAACATCATTTTAACTTTAATCCCAAACATTTTTCTTTTAAATTATAGCTCTTAAAGTCAAAGACAAAAGAGAGTAAAACTTCCGTCAATTTTTTTTCTCGTTCTAAAGTAAATAAAGACGTTTTTTATAAAACTTTTCACATCTTTAAAGGGTAACTAAAAAAGCGAATATTGGTGGCATGGGAGAAGTAGCAGACCAGTGGTCTTTCTTTCATTGTTTACAAAAGGAAAAAAGTTTTCAAAAAACTAAAATAAGCGTATTCGCTGTCAATATTTTTCGTTTTTCAATGTTTGGAATGTACTTTTTCCGATCGATCACGAACATTTAAATTACTATAAGTTATAGTGATACGAATTTTATGCAACGGTATTATTTTTTGAACTATTACAAAATTTTCAAAACAATGAACTATAAAAAGATGAAATACTAGTTAAAAAAACTACAGTAATTAGTTTGAATGAAAGAGAGAAAAAATTAAAAACACTTATTAAAAATACCGTACCTTGATTGTTAAATAATAACTTTCATTTACAGCTTTTCGAGTAACATACCAAAATCTTTCATATTGTTGAAAAATTCTTGCTTTACACTCAATATTAAACCGAACTGGCTCGTTTATTCCCTCAAGGATAACGTCAGCTGCAACGGTCATATAAACTCGTGTTTCTAAAAAATTTGCCAATTTTTTTAAAAAGAATGTGTTTTGCTTAAATCTAACCTTTGGGAGTTTCAGAATTTAGTACTTCAAAATTTTGTGCTGATGGATTCCATATTCCTTCAATCATATAATTTCGATTTCCTTCTCCTGCAACATCACTTTCTATATCCAACAAATGCATATCTGCTTCACGTAAATTCCTTCCAGGTGCCAATAAAAGTCCAAAACATTTCTTTACAGCTAACGAACGAGGTCCAGACACTTGTCGAATAACCACAACTATACGCTTCTCTCGATCCCTTCGAAGTTTAAAGCAATTCTTTTCCACTGAACAAAGCGTAAATCCTTTTTTGGCATCTTCTTCTTTGATCTCCAAAAATGCTTCAAATTGATAATCTTCTTCAGTTCCGGGTGGAGCAGGTGATGCATTGCCTATTCTTGGAGATGATGGCGTAACGCCTACAGTAGCTGTTGGATCAGTATTTCGAAAAGCATTCGCAAAACAAAGCAGTGCTTTTCCAGCAGTATCAGGAACATGACATCGAAAAACATGACATTGATTGACTTCTTCATTACCAATAAATTGAGTAAATGAAAGCGCAAAACATGCTCGTTCAGGTGAATTTATTTGTCCTCTTGCACAGAATCGAATTCGTTGAACCGGGAATGAGCTAATTTCTGTTCGACTTGTTTGTTCATATAACCGAACAATTCCTCCGGCAAAATTTGGAATAATTATTATCACACTTATAGCATCATGAGCTTTTTCTTGGTTGAAATTTCCAACAATTTGTAGCATTTCTTTTTCACTTAGAGGATTTTCAATTTTTGATGAGCCAAGATATGAAATTTCATCGAATACTGCAGAATTTTTTGATGCTTTGAGATCATTATTATTTGCAATGGAATTATTTGAAGTTGATGGAAGACATGTTGGTGGAACCATTTGTGGAAGTGATGTACTATTTTCTGAACCTATAAGAATTTATATATTAATACAATATCAAAAAAGACTATAAAAATCATATTTTGTAAAAGAGAATTATCAGATATATTATGTACGCCTTTTAAGATTACGGTATATTATTACTAATCCCGAAGATAACAAAAAAGATTAAAATGCAAACCCAAAGAAGAAGCCCTAGTTTTCATGGCATTAATAGAGCGGCGGCTTTTCTCCAAAAACCTTCCCAAATTTGGTGAAGTTATTGAATGCCGTTGTTGTTGCTGTTCTTGCTGCTGCTGGCTATTGCTACTCCTTGGAGTTGATGATTCAGATTTTCGCGGTGTTCGCATTTTGAAATCATAAAAAAAGACGATATATTTAATGCGTCAGTTTAAGAAACAATGAGAATATTGAAAAGCTATTCACGAAAAATTATCGAAGAGATAATCGCATACTCATGATAGATGAATGTCCACGAACGGCAAAAAAAGATAAATGACAAAAAACAGTAATGTTTTTTCCTATCAACGAGAAGATAAAAAACCAAAGCTTTTTTCTTCTTCAGAAACTTTCAATTGATTCCATCTTGTTCTCTCCTCATGTGCTGCTGCTTGTTTCACAAGCATTCATTTAAAAAGTAGCAGTAGTTGTGAGTGACGGAGTGAAGTAAAAAAAGAAAGCAGCAAGAAGCAAAAGCAGCTCCCGTAGCAATGGCATATTTCAGCTTTTTCGTTTGTCGGGGATTCCCAAAAAAAGCTTAAAAAATAAAAGCAGTAAAAAAATACATTGCCTGCGGCAGTAGTAAAAAAAGAGGAGCTCCGCGCAATGAATAAAAAAATACTGGCATTTTCTATACATCTTTTATACTGGGGTGGGATATATTAAAGCAGCAGCTAGCTTTTCTCCCCCAAAAAAGAATAAAATTAAAGTATACCTTTTTCTTCTTCAGTGGCTTCCAAGAGGGTATGAAGATTTTGGCATGAAAAAACATCTTTTGTGAGGGCCGCCATATTTCTTGTAGAATAATATAAATAAATAGATTTGAGATATTTCTTTTTTTAAAGATGGAATGTTTAAAGCATTTCTCTAAAAAATACAATTTTAAAATGGGTCCAAAATTAATTTTCAAAAAATCCTGAACGAAACGGTTTAGAAAATTTAAACAAACAAATTTTAAACGAAATTGTTTTTGAAAAAATTACATCGCGTTTTAAATATTTTTTTGGGAGAAGAACAAAAAAAGAAAGAGGAGGAAAAATGATAGACTTTGTTGAAGAAGATGAATCTGCTTTTGTCAAAGCAAAAAAAGGAGAAGAAACTTTGTTACAGCTATTTTAATTTGACATTTTTGCAGAAGTCGAAGAAAAAGAAGCAGAAAGCTGTGGCATCATTTTAATGTAATTTTTATTTCATTTTTAGAAGCACAGAAAAAAGTCCGAAGAACATGGAAGAAGAAAAAAGTATGGAAAGAAAAACATTGAATTATAATAGGTTAAAATCGGATTGGATTTTCAAAGTTAAACAAAAAAACTGGTTTTGCAAGTTTTAAAGCCATACTAAAACCGATGGATGATGATAACAAATATTGAAAAAATAAATAAAAGAGAGAAAAAAGAGATTACGATTTATGAGGCGAACATTGAATGTTGGAAATGAAACAAATAAAAATAAGAATTCGATCAATGACCACAAATGAGAGAGAAGAGGTATTCATGAATAATTTTTCATCTGTTGGAGATCAGTAAGTAAAAAAACAGTACAAAAAATGATTCAAATGAAATGGTCTTTGTTGTTTTCATCACATGTTTATTTTAACACAAGACATACGGTAATACGTCAAAAGTTGGTACAAAAAAGTGCCAAAAAATTTAAAACAAAATTACGTATAAAAAGCATAAATTTAGAAATTAAATTTTTTTTTAAATTTATAGTCGGAATAATAAACTAAAAATAATTTTGACGCAAGTTCCAAAAAGTATAAGTAAATGCCAGAAGCCATGTTTTTGACGTTGAAAAACTTTCATCGCAAAAAATGATGAAGACAAAAATAAATAAGACATCGAATTTGAGACAGAAAAAAGAGGAAGAAAAACAATGAGACAAAGAAACCAAGAAAAAAAGTTGAAACTGATAAGATCGTAACCGCAATTAACAAAGCTCAATGCTTTGTTTTAATGAAACGAAAAAGTTATTGTTTGGTGTAAATTTTTGAGCTAAAGATTGCACGAGGACATCAAGCAAACACATGTGTGGTGAGGTGCTAGGAAAAATAAAGTCATTTACGTCAAAAAATAAATAAACATTTGAGAAAAAATCAAAACAATCAACAAATTATTATTAATTGTGGTATCACTTGTGAAAAAACCAGAAAGAAAAAAAGAAAAATCATTTTTTTTAGTTTGCAAAGTGGTAGTTTGTTAGACAATAAATTTAAGGCCCAAACATGGAAAGAAAAGAAAGAAAAATGATTAATGAATCAATGTTGTGGCTGCTGCTGCTGATGTTGATGATGATGGAGGAGAGCAAGTTTACAAAACAATTTTAAAATAGTTTTTTCTTTGTAACAAAAACATAAAAAATGAGGGACCACGTAAAACATTGATTTTGCTCTGTATCAAAGAAGAGGAGGGAAAAAAATAGAGGGCGCGCAAAAAATAAAAGTTGTTGAGGGTCGTCGTCTCATTGGAAGATGGAAAATTATGGAGGAGGAAGAAGGAAAGCAAAAACAACAATGGACACAGAAAAAAAACTATGAACGTCCATCGAGTCCGTTACCATTTATCTTCCTTCTTTTCTTTTTTCCGTCGTCGTTGATGTCATCATCAACAATAGCAGCAGCAGTCAGTTAGTGTCTGGGATTTAATTTAAAATAAACTATTAAAAATAAAGTGCTTTAATTACATTTATTTTTCCAAAATGTGATTGTTACTGTAAAATAAATATCTCATGATCAACAAAAAAAAACAGCTGGAACAAAATATTCCATTTCATAAGCTTTTTGAAATGGAGAGAGGCGGTTGTGTTTATTTGTGACTAATACAAAAGTTATTATGTTTTTTAATACCTTCTTTTTTATTATTTCTATTTAACCCTCTCTCTTTTTTCGGTGTTTAAATAACACAAAGTATACAAATACCCCCATAAAATCCTTTCCATTTTCCGCTTTCTCTTTTTATATATCGATTTCTATCCCCTCTTTAAAATTCATCCATTCTTCTTTTTTTCTATTTAATCCAAAAAATTCAAAAAAACAAAATCAAGTCCTATCATCACAATCAACATAAACAATAAAATAAAATAGTTATTTGTCAACGTCGTGGACATTTAATGAAAAAGAAAAATAAACAAAAAATATCAAACATTTGTTGAAATTTTTGAGTTTTTTGAAAGTGATTTCCTTTAATTTTTTTAATTCATACGTTTTAAAAAATAATTGTCAAAATTTATAAAGATCAATGAAAAATAATTTAAAAAAGTGAAAACAAGAATTTCAAGTTTAAAAATAAGGAAAAACTTTCACTTTTTTAAAAATATGTTTTTCGACATATTTGAAAAAGAAGATAAGATTAAAGACAAGATAAATACAAACATACAAGGGAAAGAAAATGGATAAAATTTATTCAGTTTGAGGAAATGCCCGTCGAATTATTGCTTTTTCTGATGTTGTAAGTGATGGATGCCAAAAATCAAGGATTAATGCAATTCGATCTTCTTTTAAAGACGTGTTGGTTATGGAATGACTAAAAGGGGTGCAAATGGATTACTGTAGTCAAGTAAAATAATCAAATTTTAGAAAGAAAAGAAAAAAGTTTTTTGGAATATTTTAGTTCAAAAATATTGAAATTAGTGTTTCGGGTCCAATTTTTTACAGTATCCCAAACAAACTTTCCAATTTTCAAATAACTGCTGAATTTTTCGATAACACTATTGGTTGTTCACGAGGATAACTTAAGAATTTTTGAATCAGAATTGAAAATATGCAAATTTTATAGAGTTGCTAGACATGGAAAATTTTCGACTGCTGGTCATGTCAAGAGCAAAATTTGCATATTTTAAATTTGGTTAAAAAGAACCCTTAAGGTACCCTCTGGAGCAATTCCTTAATTAAATTAAAACCAAAAAATCTTTAAAAATTCAAAGATTGATTTTGAGACATCCCTGCAGGGCCTGTACAACTTACGAAAGAGAGTCATCAAAAATGAGGCATTTTCCTTCTTCCCAATAAAATTTCTATAAATTTATTTTTTTACTTTTAAAATTCAAAACTTTTAAAAAACAACCTCATTAACAACCGTTAAAAAGCAAGATTCATTTTCCTTTGGGACTTCTAAAGCCAAATGAATCTTTAATCGAATATTTGTTGGTTCAAAATGACTTTGAATCTTTGTTTTTGGAGGTAAAAGTGAGAAATAAATATTTCCAAAGGCGCATTTATGCATAATTGATTTTAAAGAATGAATAATTTCCATTAACTCAAAATCAAGATTACAGTAATCATCACACCAATTCCCACTTTTTAATAATGGATAGATGAACCATGTTGCTCCACCAATTCCATCATCTTTTCGTTGCCACATTGTTGGATTTTTTAGGACCTTTAATAATGGGATACTGTAGGAAGGCATTGTAAAAATTACAAACTTTTAGACAAGCCAATTTAATTGTTGCATGATTTTCTTCCAATTTTTGAATGTCTGCTGCTATGGATGAACCCAAATGATTTGATGTCCATAATGAACGGCTGCTTAAATCCGGGATTCGAAAAAGAAGGGCATTTTCGTCTTTGATTGAACTTAAAAGAGCATTTTTGACACGTTCCGACGAAAATAAAAGAGCTTTGTCAACAAATGTTTTTGCTCGATTTAAAGCCTGCAAAAAAGAGAACTCGTAATTTACCATTTCGAATTACATAAACATGCATACGCTAATATTTCGAGAACATCTTATACACGAAAGTCTGGTGCAAATCGGTTTTACAGGATAAATTTTACAACAAACTCTTTCTGGAAGTGACCACAAAAGCATAATTCTAAGATAAATAAATAAAGGTGCAAAACATAATCCCAAATAAATTAACAATTCTACAAACATTTTTAGGCTTTGCCCAATCACAGCTACTGTAGCCTACAGTAATCCAAACTTCATTGTTATTTTTTAACAAGTTTCAAATATTTGTTTGAAAAAACAAAAATTAATTAAAAAACTAAACACTTTGGCAAAAAAATTTATTTCAAATAAATATAAAAAAACAAAAACAACTAAAGTTGTATACAAAAAAACAAATATTTCACAAGCATATAAATCATATTTAATCTTCAAGAAGATGATCGTCATCATTTGAAATTTCTGTCCATTTATTTGGGGTTCGTTCTTGCCATAAACTAACTTTATTATCAGCACCAGCTAAAAATTTAATTATAAAATAGAATAAAAGTTAAACAAAAATAAACTTGCCAGTGCACAACATGGAACCACAAAGTGACCATGAACAATGCCAAATAATATCATCAAAAACATGCAAAACTTGTGACGACCAAAGCTTCTTATCCAAATCATTACATTTCCAAACAACAAGGCGACGATCTACCCCACATGAAGCAATTGAAGAATATCCAAAAAGATCACATGGAGCCCATGCAACATCACGAACCCAATCAAGATGTTGTTTCAATTCTGTATCAACTTCAAAAGAAGTTCCATCTTCTGATCGCTTCCATAACTTAACAAGATGATCATTTCCACCAGAGACAAGCCGCATAGGTTCATATTCAATTTTTCCATCAACACTTCGAGCAGCTTTCGCAGGAGCCCAAGATATTGCATTTACACCCTAAATTTAAGAGTAAATAATTAATAACAAATATACAAATGATTTACATTGGCATGTGCATCAACAATTCGAAGTGGAGTCCAAACATCATTCTTAAATTCAACAACAGAAATAGAGCCATCCGTTGAACAACAAGCAAAAATCATTCCAAGTTCATGTGGAGCCCATGCTACAGAATTTACAGAAGCAGTATGCTGCCGATATTCATATACTTTTTGCCATTTTCCATTAATTTCACGCCATACAATAATTCTTCTAAAATCAGTTCAATGGTAATGTCAAAGTAATTATGTTAAAAATAGATGTTACCTATCATGTGAACAAGTCGCAAGAGTATTTTCAAATTGGGGATGAGCCCATGATACTTGCCAAACAGGGCCTTCATGACCATTTAGCTCAGCAATTGGAAAACTTTGACCATTAGATTTAACTTCAAAAATTTTAACCATTCGATCACTTGAACATGTTGCTAAACGATTACCCTAAATTTAAAAAATAAAATAAAAATTTTCAAAATATGTCAGATCATTACATAGAAGTTCATCTGGGCGTCATGCTAAAAAACAAAGTTTAAATATAATGTAATAGAAATAGGCAATTAAACTTACGACAACATCTCGATGACTTGTTTCAATTCTTGCTTGCATAGAAACCATTTTGAACTAAATTTTTGAAGGATAACGATTTATTCGAATATGAAGTTGCTACTAAAATTCAGTTTTAATTGTCGGAATTACAAATTTAGATAAATATTGTAGTGTTAATTTTGGCTATGTTGATGCGTTGTCAGCAAAAGAAAAATTGAATTTTCGCGCCGATTGAAACGTTGAATTTCTTCTATCCGTGACACAAAGCCAAAAAATAAAACACTGTTTCATTATTTTTTTCCGGAACAAGTTTAGCAAAAAAATTCTGGTCAAAATCTTAGTTTTGTCAATTTTATTCAATACTATCATAATTCTTCTACAGTAATCAATTTTTCTCAAAATGGATGCATCAAATTTTCGAGAGGTGATGGGCTTTTCAAATGATGTCATGTATGAAGACGACGCCACAGATTCTTCAATCCCAGATATTCAGGTAATTTTTTTGATTAACTTATCGAAAAATTTTTTTTAAATTTTTAGAAAATTACAAAACGAAATAATATTTTGCCGATACATGGAAGTCAAACAACAATGAATCTGAATCCACTTGTTCTTGAAAATATTGTTCAAAGTACATATTACAAAAATTTTCTTTCTGAAGTTACAACATTCCAGCAAATTGTTGATGAAGTTTATTATAATGTTTCACATCTTGAACCTTGGGAACGAGGAACCCGTCGAATGCAAGGTGTTAATGGAATGTGTGGAGGGGTTTGTTGTTATTATTTTAATTCTTTTGATTTTTACATTCCCATCTTTCTAGGTTAGAGGTGTTGGCGCTGGTGGAGTAATCAGTTCTGCTTTCTGCCTTCTTTATAAACTTTTTACTTTAAGATTAACTAGAAAGCAATTGGTGAGCATGGTAAATAGCACACAATCCGTATATTTGCGAGGTTTGGGATTTATTTATGTTCGATATGTTCAACCTCCAGCTGATTTATGGGCATGGCTTAGTCCATATCTTGACGATGATGACGAGATTGATCCAAGATCTGGTGGGGGAGATATGATGACAATTGGACAATTTTGTAGAACACTCTTTCAAAAGCTTGACTGGTATGGAACACTTTTTCCGCGAATACCGATTCCTATTCAAGTTTGTTAAATTTGTTTAAATTTTATAATTGTCAAATGTGCTTTTTAGAAAGATATCGATCAAAAATTACGTGATCATGGTCGGTCTTACCAAAATGAACGAGAATCAAATAATTTTTGGAAAAAAGGCGATGACCAAGACTACAGAGAAGATAGCAGAAAAAGGTGGGTGTTTATTTGATGCGTGTATGGCCGAGTGGTTAAAGCAGAGGCTTCTAATACAAGAAAAAAATGATTACTAAAATTGCACGCTAATTACAGGATATTTTGGTATTTCCAATTGTCCCCAGTGAGTAGTGCAAAAGTAAATTTTGAAGATATCAAGCCCTTTAACATCTTTCTAGTTTTATGGGTTCAAGTAACTTCAAACATTCGATAAAGTTTACAAAATTATTTTTTATTTTTCTTAAGAAGGAACTTCAAATATTTTTTCAGGTACCGTGAAGAATCAGATAAAAGAATTCAAGATCATGATAAAGTTGAACATCGTCCAAAACGTTGCGGGCATCATAGAAGGCATCATCATTGTGTTAAACATCGAAGTCGTTGCCCAACAAAAGCTAAAAAGTATGTTAATACGATATTTGTTGAAACAGTGTTACATTTACATTTAGGGCTCGAATTGAAAATGCTGAAGCGTCGTCGGCTGATGTAGCAGAAAAAATGGAATAAATTGTGAAGATAGTATTTGATCTTATCATTTTTTATGTTGTATTTTTTTTATTTCTTTGTCTTTTTATTAAATAAATGGTTTTGCCTTACGTGAAGTAAAACTTTTGTTTTGTTAGAGCACTTAGTATCGCCTCAAATCATTTACATTGTTAGTTTCTCATTATCAAATAAGATAAAGAAATATGTATAAAGAATTACGGTACAAACAGCAAGATATGATTGAAAATATATTATTTTATCATCGCAAAGAACGATGAAGAGCTACATAAACATAAAATGTTTAATTTTTTAAATCATAATAGTAGATAAAACAAAGCAGTATGGATTTAATATAGAATTCTCAAAAATAATAAATAATTACGGTAATTACAATTTGCAATCCACGATGATCCAAAAAACGAGTAAAAAATATCCTCGCAGGTTGCTCGCATTTATTTTTTGCTTGCAAATTTTTTTTAAAAAAATGCCACAAATTTTTTGTGAATTCTAAAATAATTTGATCTTATTTTTTTTACTCTTCCAAAACTTTGGTAAATTAATTATAACGAATAATGTCGGATGCTTCTGAATGGTGCCTAATTGAATCTGATCCTGGTGTTTTTACAGAACTCATTAAGAATTTTGGTGTTTCGGGTGCTCAGGTATATAATTTATATCACAAAATATTCTACATGTATAACATAAATACGTATTTCTAGGTTGAAGAAATTTATACCCTCGATGATGAAACTTTTTCCGCAATGAAGCCCATTCATGGGTTAATCTTCCTTTTCAAATGGAGACCTGGAGATGAAGCTTCTGGAAAATTGGATGTTGAAAATAAGAATGATATCTTTTTTGCTCAACAAGTTATCTCAAATGCATGTGCCACTCAAGCTATCATCAATTGTTTGCTTAATGTTAAAAGCGATGATATTCAACTTGGAAATGAACTTGAAGGATTTAAGAACTTCACTGCAGGCTTTGATCCAGCTAATCGTGGTCTTTGTCTTGGAAATTCTGAATCGATCCGAACCGTCCATAATAGTTTTGCTCGTCCAGCTGTTTATGAACTTGATATTCGTGGAACTGGCAAAGAAGATAATTTCCATTTTATTACTTACATTCCTGTTAATGGTCATGTCTATGAATTGGATGGTTTACGAGAAGCTCCAATTGATCTTGGTCCAATTTCTGAAGGTGAAGATTGGTTAAAAGCTGTTCGGCCAATTATTAATCGTCGAATTGAAAAATACAATGAAGGAGAAATCCATTTTAATCTTATGGTACGTTTGAAATATTTTTGTTAAGTTCTAAAAATTTTTTCAGGCTATTATCTCTGATCGTCGAACAAAGTATCAACAACAACTTGATCAACTTGTTGAAGTTTGTTTATTTTATTTGTTAAAATTCATATCGAGTATACTGTATTTTAGGCTGGAATGGATACTGATGAAAGTGCAACGGAAATTTGTCGTCTCCAAATGTTGATCCAAGAAGAAGAAGAAAAATGGGAACGCTATCGTAAAGAAAATGTTCGTAGGTAAGAATTTCTAATTTTGTTGATGCATTTTCTAACCAGCTTTTACAATTTCTAGACGTCACAATTATGTTCCATTCATCGTTGAATTACTAAAGATTCTTGCGAAAGAACAAAAACTTGTTCCATTGGTTGAAAAAGCAATCAATCAAGCAGAAAAGCGTGCATCAAAGACCGGAGACAAGTAATTCTAAGCGAATCTTGAAGAATGAATATTTATGATATTGCTTGTTTCAAAAAGCATATTTAATTTTTTATCTGATCTTTATCTATGTTTTTTTATTACTGTATTTGGAGTTGAATCTGTAATAAATTATTTTTTGTTTTATTTTTTTATGCTTTTCGTAGCTTTTTTAACAGGGAAATTTTGCATGGAAATATCCAAAGGAGTTACGCAAATGGAGCAAGGCCGTAGAGAGAAGGGACATTTAGGGCACATGCACCCCCCAAAACTGAAAAAAACCTTTGAACTTTTCCCGCCGCCGTGTTAAGAAGGCAACAGATCAAACGCATGATCATCCCGAAATTTTTTACTCCTTACAACCTTGAAATGGAGCAACAATAATTTTTGTGCAGGGTGAAATTTTTATAGAAAAACAATTCAGCAGTTTCAACTAATTCATCAAAATAAAAACGGGCTTTACCTACAGTATCCACAAAATCACATTTATGTAAATTAAAGATGCTGTTGCCCTGGAATTGGGTGAGATACATTTCTGGAATACTCCTAAATGTATCCCACCCAATTTTGTACTTTTTGCTTTTAGAAATTTGTAAATTTAAAAACGGGCTTTACCTACAGTATCCACAAAATTACTTTTATGCAAATTAAAGATGTTGTTGCCCTGGAATTGGGTGAGATACATTTCTGGAATACTCCTAAATGTATCCCACCCAATTTTGTACTTTTTGCTTTTAGAAATTTGTAAATTTAAAAACGGGCTTTACCTACAGTATCCACAAAATTACTTTTATGCAAATTAAAGATGTTGTTGCCCTGGAATTGGGTGAGATACATTTCTGGAATACTCCTAAATGTATCCCACCCAATTTTGTACTTTTTGCTTTTAGAAATTTGTAAATTTAAAAACGGGCTTTACCTACAGTATCCACAAAATTACTTTTATGCAAATTAAAGATGTTGTTGCCCTGGAATTGGGTGAGATACATTTCTGGAATACTCCTAAATGTATCCCACCCAATTTTGTACTTTTTGCTTTTAGAAATTTGTAAATTTAAAAACGGGCTTTACCTACAGTATCCACAAAATTACTTTTATGCAAATTAAAGATGTTGTTGCCCTGGAATTGGGTGAGATACATTTCTGGAATAATCCTAAATGTATCCCACCCAACTGTGCATCTTTTGCTTTTAGAAATTTGTAAATTTAAAAAAGGGCTTTACCTACAGTATCCACAAAATCACATTTATGTAAATTAAAGATGCTGTTGCCCTGGAATTGGGTGAGAGACATTTCTGGAATAATCCTAAATGTATCCCACCCAATTTTGTACTTTTTGCTTTTAGAAATTTGTAAATTTAAAAACGGGCTTTACCTACAGTATCCACAAAATCACATTTACGTAAATTAAAGATGCTGTTGCCCTGGAATTGGGTGAGATACATTTCTGGAATACTCCTAAATGTATCCCACCCTATTTTGTACTTTTTGCTTTTAGAAATTTGTAAATTTAAAAACGGGCTTTACCTACAGTATCCACAAAATTACTTTTATGCAAATTAAAGATGTTGTTGCCCTGGAATTGGGTGAGATACATTTCTGGAATACTCCTAAATGTATCCCACCCAATTTTGTACTTTTTGCTTTTAGAAATTTGTAAATTTAAAAACGGGCTTTACCTACAGTATCCACAAAATTACTTTTATGCAAATTAAAGATGTTGTTGCCCTGGAATTGGGTGAGATACATTTCTGGAATACTCCTAAATGTATCCCACCCAATTTTGTACTTTTTGCTTTTAGAAATTTGTAAATTTAAAAACGGGCTTTACCTACAGTATCCACAAAATTACTTTTATGCAAATTAAAGATGCTGTTGCCCTGGAATTGGGTGAGATACATTTCTGGAATACTCCTAAATGTATCCCACCCAATTTTGTACTTTTTGCTTTTAGAAATTTGTAAATTTAAAAACGGGCTTTACCTACAGTATCCACAAAATTACTTTTATGCAAATTAAAGATGTTGTTGCCCTGGAATTGGGTGAGATACATTTCTGGAATAATCCTAAATGTATCCCACCCAACTGTGCATCTTTTGCTTTTAGAAATTTGTAAATTTAAAAAAGGGCTTTACCTACAGTATCCACAAAATCACATTTATGTAAATTAAAGATGCTGTTGCCCTGGAATTGGGTGAGAGACATTTCTGGAATAATCCTAAATGTATCCCACCCTATTTTGTACTTTTTGCTTTTAGAAATTTGTTAATTTAAAAACGGGCTTTACTTACAGTATGCACAAAATCACATTTATGTAAATTTAAGATGCTGTTGCCCTGGAATTGGGTGAGATACATTTCTGGAATAATCCTAAATGTATCCCACCCAACTGTGCATCTTTTGCTTTTAGAAATTTGTAAATTTAAAAACGGGCTTTACCTACAGTATCCACAAAATCACATTTACGTAAATTAAAGATGCTGTTGCCCTGGAATTGGGTGAGATACATTTCTGGAATAATCCTAAATGTATCCCACCCAACTGTGCATCTTTTGCTTTTAGAAATTTGTAAATTTAAAAAAGGGCTTTACCTACAGTATCCACAAAATTACTTTTACGTAAATTAAAGATGCTGTTGCCCTGGAATTGGGTGAGATACATTTCTGGAATAATCCTAAATGTATCCCACCCAACTGTGCATCTTTTGCTTTTAAAAATTTGTAAATTTAAAAAAGGGCTTTACCTACAGTATCCACAAAATTACATTTACGTAAATTAAAGATGCTGTTGCCCTGGAATTGGGTGAGATACATTTCTGGAATACTCCTAAATGTATCCCACCCTATTTTGTACTTTTTGCTTTTAGAAATTTGTAAATTTAAAAACGGGCTTTACCTACAGTATCCACAAAATTACTTTTATGCAAATTAAAGATGTTGTTGCCCTGGAATTGGGTGAGATACATTTCTGGAATAATCCTAAATGTATCCCACCCAACTGTGCATCTTTTGCTTTTAGAAATTTGTAAATTTAAAAAAGGGCTTTACCTACAGTATCCACAAAATCACATTTATGTAAATTAAAGATGCTGTTGCCCTGGAATTGGGTGAGAGACATTTCTGGAATAATCCTAAATGTATCCCACCCTATTTTGTACTTTTTGCTTTTAGAAATTTGTTAATTTAAAAACGGGCTTTACTTACAGTATGCACAAAATCACATTTATGTAAATTTAAGATGCTGTTGCCCTGGAATTGGGTGAGATACATTTCTGGAATACTCCTAAATGTATCCCACCCTATTTTGTACTTTTTGCTTTCAGAAATTTGTTAATTTAAAAACGGGCTTTACTTACAGTATGCACAAAATCACATTTACGTAAATTAAAGATGCTGTTGCCCTGGAATTGGGTGAGATACATTTCTGGAATAATCCTAAATGTATCCCACCCAACTGTGCATCTTTTGCTTTTAGAAATTTGTAAATTTAAAAAAGGGCTTTACCTACAGTATCCACAAAATCACATTTATGTAAATTAAAGATGCTGTTGCCCTGGAATTGGGTGAGAGACATTTCTGGAATAATCCTAAATGTATCCCACCCAATTTTGTACTTTTTGCTTTTAGAAATTTGTAAATTTAAAAACGGGCTTTACCTACAGTATCCACAAAATCACATTTACGTAAATTAAAGATGCTGTTGCCCTGGAATTGGGTGAGATACATTTCTGGAATACTCCTAAATGTATCCCACCCTATTTTGTACTTTTTGCTTTCAGAAATTTGTTAATTTAAAAACGGGCTTTACTTACAGTATGCACAAAATCACATTTACGTAAATTAAAGATGCTGTTGCCCTGGAATTGGGTGAGATACATTTCTGGAATAATCCTAAATGTATCCCACCCTATTTTGTACTTTTTGCTTTTAGAAATTTGTTAATTTAAAAACGGGCTTTACCTACAGTATCCACAAAATTACTTTTATGCAAATTAAAGATGCTGTTGCCCTGGAATTGGGTGAGATACATTTCTGGAATAATCCTAAATGTATCCCACCCAACTGTGCATCTTTTGCTTTTAAAAATTTGTAAATTTAAAAAAGGGCTTTACCTACAGTATCCACAAAATTACTTTTACGTAAATTAAAGATGCTGTTGCCCTGGAATTGGGTGAGATACATTTCTGGAATAATCCTAAATGTATCCCACCCAACTGTGCATCTTTTGCTTTTAAAAATTTGTAAATTTAAAAAAGGGCTTTACCTACAGTATCCACAAAATTACATTTACGTAAATTAAAGATGCTGTTGCCCTGGAATTGGGTGAGATACATTTCTGGAATAATCCTAAATGTATCCCACCCTATTTTGTACTTTTTGCTTTTAGAAATTTGTTAATTTAAAAACGGGCTTTACTTACAGTATGCACAAAATCACATTTATGTAAATTAAAGATGCTGTTGCCCTGGAATTGGGTGAGATACATTTCTGGAATAATACCAGACGCAGCGCGCCCCGAAGGGGCGCGCTGCGGCTGTTTACGACTCAACTTCCCTACTTTTCTACCCCTAAAAATCGATTTTCGTCAGTTTTAATCGTAAAGCTATGAAATTTGGCAGGTATGTAGAGAAAAAAATCGCATTTGATAATTTGTTGGATTTGACCCTTTTCGACCCCTGGGACCCGAGATATCCCCAAAAAACGAAAAAACGAATGTAACATTCGATGTTTTTGACATGGGGGAATAATGAGAGGTATCGGAATGAATCGGGCATGGTCCAAATAGTACTAAATGACTTTTGGTTTGTCCCGAACGGTTCATTTTTGGGGTCAGGGGACCACTTTTTCTTTAAAAAAAACGGGATTTTGCAGGGTTTCGAGATTTTTTGTCAAGTACGAGCTTAGATAGATATTGGAATCGATAGCCAGTGATTAGTTACATATGAATCGACACCGGGTTCACTGTTTTTTTTTGATTTTTGGCCCCAGGGGATCACTTTTTTCTCTAAAAAACGGGGTTTTGATATTTTTTGTCAAGTACGAGCTGAGTTACATGTTGGGGTCAACAGCCAGTGGTTAGTTACATATAAATCGACACTGGGTTTAGTCAGATATCTTCATTTTTGACCCCAGGGGATCAGTTTTTTTTTAAAAAACGGGGTTTTGATATTTTTTGTCAAGTTTAAGCTTAGATAAGTATTGGATTCGATAGCCCATATCAAAAATATGTACAAAACGACTCTTTTTTCAGACAAAATATGTTCTTTTTGAGATCAGGGTCATCAGTTTTCTTAAAAAGTAAAGATGGCGATTGCAAATCGCTATTTTTCAATCTGTTGGGTGTTTATATTTTTTGAGGGGGAAATAGCCCATATAATGTTTTAGTTTTTTTATTTTACTTATTAAAACTAAAACATTGTTTTTTTAGTTTTAATAAGTTAAAATAAGTGGAAAAAACGTTAGAAGCAGCCAATCCCGTCTGCCGCGCAGCGGTATTATGGTATTTTGCTTCGCAGCAGACGGCTCAGGAGACTAGCCAACGGGAAAACAATAATTTAAAATTATAACAAATACGGCTGTTGCAATGTAAGACGGGAAAAGAGATTAAAGGTTGCAGACGGGATTGGCTTACTGTAAGACGGGAAAGGAGATTAAAGAAGAGATTCTGAAAAGGCTGTAAGACGGTAAGCGAGATTAATTTTTTTCTGATAGACTACCGTACAACAGCCCTCTGCAATAATTACTATAATCAATACAATTAAAAATTAAGTAACGATAAATGAAATAAAATTAGTTCTATGAACAAATATTATTTGATTCATTTAAATTTAAATTTATACAATAAACTTAATTTTTAACCTATTGTATGGGCATGCAAATTCGGGATGCATTTGTAGGAGAAAAAGCATAAATAATCGGGTACATTTATATGATAAAATAATAAATTAAGAGATCTGTAGGAAATAAAAGTGATCTGGATTGATAATACATTTAAAAAATTTTGATAAATTTATTTGAGGTGAGTCAGAAACCATTTATGCGGGAAACAGGTAAATAATAAGACCTTGCTATATAGATGTACATAAAATCCGGATACTTACGGGAAATATTCGAAATGTGAATTATATAAAATGCATTTGGAAATCTGAAACAAATAAACCAAAAAACAGTTGGTGTTTTCAGTGATGTTTTCTTGTACAACTAAAAAGTGAGCATGGATGATCGCCGCGATCATCAACGTGCCTGCCTTTTTTTTATTGCAGAGGGCGATGGCTGTTGTACGGTAGTCTATCAGAAAAAAATTAATCTCGCTTACCGTCTTACAGCCTTTTCAGAATCTCTTCTTTAATCTCCTTTCCCGTCTTACAGTAAGCCAATCCCGTCTGCAACATTTACTCTTTTCCCGTCTTACATTGCAACAGCCGTATTTGTTATAATTTTAAATTATTGTTTTCCCGTTGGCTAGTCCTAAATGTATCCCACCCTATTTTGTACTTTTTGCTTTCAGAAATTTGTTAATTTAAAAACGGGCTTTACTTACAGTATGCACAAAATCACATTTACGTAAATTAAAGATGCTGTTGCCCTGGAATTGGGTGAGATACATTTCTGGAATAATCCTAAATGTATCCCACCCTATTTTGTACTTTTTGCTTTTAGAAATTTGTTAATTTAAAAACGGGCTTTACTTACAGTATGCACAAAATCACATTTATGTAAATTTAAGATGCTGTTGCCCTGGAATTGGGTGAGATACATTTCTGGAATAATCCTAAATGTATCCCACCCTATTTTGTACTTTTTGCTTGCAGAAAATTGTTAATTTAAAAACGGGCTTTACCTACAGTATCCACAAAATCACATTTATGCAAATTAAAGATGCTGTTGCCCTGGAATTGGGTGAGATACGTTTCTGGAATAATCCTAAATGTATCCCACCCAACTGTGCATCTTTTGCTTTTAGAAAGTTGTTAATTTAATTAATTGTAATGAAATTTAAATATTAGCAAGAGACACTTGCGGCGCTAGTTTTATCTAATTGGATAGGTCTGCATCTAAAAATTTTCTGTATTTGTTGGCAGTGTTCCTTGTAAATAGTTTTTTTTTTAACTTATTTTTTGAAAAAATGTTTCGAAAATTTAAGATAAATAATTTCGGCTTGCCGTTCTCAGGATCATCTGGTTTACATATTCGGCGGTAACATATATGTAATAATTTTAACATGTAACAATTACAGTACAGCAGCGCGCTGTACTGTAATTGTTACAGCAGAATATGAGATAATGTAATTTCCCCTCAAAGATTGTGTCGTTTGTTAACTTGTGTCATCAAACGAGAGAGGGTTATCATTAAAAACTGCTTCTGGTTTTGTGATAACCTAGTTGAGTTACAGCTAAATGAAATTTTGAAAGCTTTTTTTCACTTGTTCAGAAATGCACTGGTGCTGAAGGATTCCGTTTCCATAAACTCATCGCCATTTTTTAAAACTTTGTTATTGTATAAGCTATTCCGCTCTTGAATCAAGAGTCTTGAGGCAGAAGCCAAATGTGTTTCAATGTAAAAACTTTTAAAAGTCTATCCGTTCTTTCATACTTACTTCTCTTTTAGTTTCTTGTTGATGAACGTTTTTAATAGTTCGAATTATTTAATAAAGGTACCACTTTTTGTATAAATATTTTTGTCCTTTTACTGTTTTTGTGGGAAAAATGCATATGTTTTTTCTCGATACTGTAATTTTAATAATTTTATGTTTGCATGTGAAAGAATACAGTTGTCACAAGAACAAAAATCTTCGGAGCACAATTTATTTTTTTAATGCTCAATTAAGTTTTTTGAAATGCAGCATTTGATCAAAAACTTATAAATTTAAAAAACGGTCTCTTCAATCTATGTGTTAGAGAAATAGATTAAATTTCAATTCAAAAAGTTATTTTAACTTTACTGTGGCCCAAAATCGATAATTTTTTAAAAGGTTTAGTATTACTCTGATTTGTCCTTTTTTAACTCTTATTTGAAATTAAGTTTGTTCCGAATTTTTAATCTTTTATGTTTTGATCATGTTTTTTAAAAAGTGGCCGTGGACACTAAAAATAGTTATTACTGCAGACACAACAACGAGATTTGGCACTTCGACGACATGAAAAGAGTTCTTTCTTCCTTCTTATCAACAAATTTGATTCGAGTCTGCTGCAACACAAAAAAAGAGTGAACCGATAAAAAGAAAAAAGAAAATTGAAGAACTTTTCGTCCTCTTCTTCTTCCAACATTGGCGGTGGTCGTTGCGATTGAAAAAAAAAGAAATGTTCCCATTTCTATTTAAATATTATTTAAGGTTTGTTTTGAAGTTCATCTTTTTTATATATATTTAATATTGTTTATTATTATAGTGTGTTAACCGTGACCCTTGGAGGAAGTACACAATTTTATTCATATGGTGAGTTTTGGTGTTTAAATTTTATTTCATTTAAAAGAGTACTTTTTTAGGCATTATCAATGTTGGTCAAAGCTTAATCACTGAATGGTTGGATTAGAATGTTACAAGAAAGATTATACATATATGTGCTTATCTATTTTTAGGATTAATGAAACATACACGGAAAGAACTGGTGAAACTTTAACTCTTACACAATCAAATGTTATTTGGAGGTTTGATTTTTTTTTTGAGTTCAATTGCTTTAAATTTAATGTTCTTTTTTAGTTTTGTTGTGTCGAGTGTAGCCATTGGGGCAATTGCCGGTTCCTTAGTTACTAGGTATTTGATGTGTTATATATGAACAATATATGGATTATATGAAATCCATATGATTTTTGTATAAATATAATAAAAAACAATTTTTTAGAACTCTTGCAGAACGTTTTGGTCGACGAAATGCTTTGATTTGTAAGATTTGATTTTTTTTTCTACAGTAACCTTTATTCCTATAATTTTTAGTGAATGGAATTTTGAATGTTTGTGGTGGCCTTTTGGAACTTCTAGCAAAACCTGCATCTTCACCAGAATTTTTAATTGCTGGAAGATTAATATTTGGAGTTAATATGGGGTAAGAAGAGATTACTGTAATTATACCATTTTTACGTTGTAATTTATTTTCTCTAGTTTGACATCTGGTCTAGTGCCAATGTATCTGATGGAAATAACACCAGGAAAATGGCGAGGCTCAGCTGGCACTCTACATCAAGTTGCTGTTGCATTTTCTGATTGGTTTTCACTTCTTGTTGGATTACCTGAAATTCTTGGCTCAAAAACTTTATGGCCATGGGCGGTAAGGTTACTGTAATACTTGTTTATCATCCATTAAATTTGACATTTTTTTAGTTCGCATTCCCTGGTATTCCTGCTTTGCTTTTAGTCATCATTCTACCATTCTGTCCAGAATCACCAAAATTCACATTAATGACCCTTGGAAAAAGGGAAGAATCTTTGGATGCAATTAAAAGTTTGGTGGAAGAAAAAGAAGTTGAACCAATGTTTCGATCCTTGGTAAAAGAAGCAGCACAATTTGAAAGGGTAAACAAAGGGAGATTACTGTAATCGTATTCTTTGACAATCAATAATTTTAAGGAAGGTCGTGGAACTTACAAAGAATTATTTACCCGGAAAGAATTTCGAATCCCAATTACCGTATCCATTCTAGTTATGATTTCTCAACAATTTACTGGTTGCACGGCAGTATTTGCATATTCAACAGATATGTTTGTAAATGCTAATCTTGATATGTAAGTTAAATTTGACATTATTTTTGTCTACAGAGAATACCGTAATCCGTTTGCTTATGTCTTTGAAAGAATGTTTTATTTGTGAAACCGGACCCTTTTTTCTTGAAACAAGAATTATGGGCTTTTCGATTTTTAATCGTTTTGAAATACGATTCAGGGATCATGTTTAACACCTCAATCTTTTTTTCTTTAACCTTCCACTACAACTACAGTAACCCATATATCCTCTTTTTTAGCGATACAGCAAGACATGCCACTCTTGCAATTGGAATTGTGTACTTCTTATTCGCATGCTCATCTCCATTCTTAATTGAACGGCTAGGACGCCGTTTTCTTTCACTTTTTCAACTTGTCTCATGTTTAATTGCATTAATTTTTCTTGCAAGTTTCACATACATTCAACAAAATTCTAATGTACGTTCGTTCTTTAAAGCTTATCTTTTGTCATCAAAAAAATGCAAAAATAGTTTTTGACAATAAAAATATTTTTTACGATCTAAAAAAATTGCTCGTAAACTTTTTTTTTAAATTAAAAATTTGTACTTTGCTTTGGTTTGTTTTTAGCATTCTTGGGCTTCATATGGTTCAATTGGGGCATTGATAGGATATATGGCATTATATGGGGTTGGATCTCCAATACCATGGATGATAAGTAAGTATTTGTATTACCGTTACCTTACCGTAATTTAACAGTATTTTTAGCTGCTGAACTTTTTAATACGAAATTTCGATCTGCTGCTGTTACGGTAGCTGTATTTACTGCATGGACATTTGCATTTATTATTTCAACTGCGTATTTACCCTTTCAACAACTTGTTGGGGTTGCATTCAGTTATCTTCCATTTATTATTATCAGTTGTGTGTCAATTGTATTCATGTATTTTCTACTTCCAGAAACTCGAGATAAAAATATTGATGATATTGTTACGGTATGTTTATTATTAATTTTTTACGAAATTACATCATCTTTCGTCAACAACGTTTTTGCAGGAAATTCGATTCCGTGGTCAATCCCTTTCAATTATGCAACCATTCCGAACAATTCCATCTGATTTAGCAATCAATGAAGGCCGCCGCCTACTTCCTCCTGAAAATTTTGATGAAGAAGAAGATCCACAACAAAATCATGAAAATTATCAAGCTATTTTACCGTAATCTTTTAGCAAATCGGTTTCTTTCGAGATTGATCTCTTTGTCTTTCTTTCTTTGTTTTATTTTTATTTTGTAACAACTTGTTATTTTTGTTAATTATTTTGAATACTAATATATTACTTATTAAAACTGATAAAAAAACTAACATATCGAAATTATGTGAAATTATTTCACTGAAAATTTTTTTGCAGAAGCAAAAGGTAAACAAAAATCAATAATAGTTTGTGTTCAGTGTACTTTTAAAAACGTTGCATCATTCTTATGTGATTGATGAAAGCGCTTGCATAAAAAGTGATGCAATTTAATTACATTTTTCTGGTTCGGTCATTTTTTGCAACTTTTGCTTATAACCGCGGAATTTAACTTTAATAACTTTTACTTTTATTAAATTTTCGTTTAGTAATTAATACCTTTTTAGATGGAAACAAACGAAGAATTTTTGAGGAAACAGCTTTCTCCAATTATTCAATTTCATGCTGATAAAGATTTCACAAATTTTAATTTGAATCAAAATCATAAAAATTCTGATATATCTTCATCAAATGTTCAATTTTGTAACAAATCAAACAACGGCAAACATTCTGGTAAACATAAAATCTGCAATTTTAATGAAACTACTTAAATACAAGATCAAAATGGCTTTCTTTATTATTTTGCGAACGTTTAAGTTTTCAAAAGAGTCATGAAAGTTTGAACTAAATGTTTCGTAAAATTGCAGCAACATTTTAAATATGTTAGGTGATACTGTAACGGATAATTACGAAAGAAAATCATCATGGAATAAAACAATAACAAAAGATTCAAGTTTAAAAACTTTTAAGAATTCCAATTCAAATTCAGACATCAATGATGAAAAAGAACGAAAAAGTTTTTCGAATAATTGTTCAAATGAAAAAAATTGTAGCACCCTTTCCCTTTATATTTCAGCATATGAAAATTCCATTAAAGCTGCTTTAAATGAAACTAATGAATTTCCAAAGAAATCAAATGTATTTAGACCTATTAATTCTTTAACAAAATTCCAGGTAAATAATAAATATTATTTTGCTTAAAGCTTCTTTCATATTTGAATAGGATCATCTTGAATTTCCTCGTCAAATGGAGGAATCCAATGAATCTCCTTCAGAACCAGAAATTCAACAATTTAAAACATGTCAAAAATTATTTTCACCAAATCAAGGCGCTTCCTCTTCATCCAGTCATTTACAACCTCAATTAGTAAGTTTTAAGCAAAAAATAAAAAAAAAAGTTTTTTAAAATCGAAATTTCGAAAAACATGTTTTTATTCTGTTTGAAAGCAAAACTTCCGATTTTTCTAAACTTTTCGCAATTGTTTCATAATTTTTTTTATCATTGATTTCCAAAAATTATGAAACAATGTCGAAAAGGCAAAAAAAATTTGACCAAAAAAAGTAGGAAGCAAAATCGAAATTTAAAGAAATCAAATTTTGATATCACTTTTTAAATTTGGTTAAATTTAAACTCATTATTTAATTTTTTTAGTTAAAAAATCTGGAAGAAAAATTTCCGGTTTCTGATGCCACGCTTCTCTTTGAAATGGAAGATGAAATAAATGATGAAAGCAAAGAAGAAAGTAATGAAAAATTTCGTCGTGAAATTCGAACAATGTTATATGCATTTGGGGATGTAAAGGTAAGCTATTATTTTATTATTTCTGTTTGCGATGATCGGAGTTACAGTAATCATTTAATGAAATCGTTCGTTAAAATTCATCTTTTTCCATTCATTTTGTTTTGCTATTTTTTAGAATCCAAATGAAGCAACCCTTGATCTCCTTCAATCTATCATTGTTGAATATGTAACAAATCTCTCAAAAATTGGACAATCTCTTGAACCTCGTAAAAAGTTAACCCTTCAAGCAATTCATTACATGACGCAACATGATATCCGAAAATTTGATCGTATTCGTGAACTTTTAACCATGCATGAAGAACTTAAAAAAGCTAAAAAAGATTTTGAAAATCCTATTTAATTTTATTTGGTCTTTTTTCTGTGATTTTTATAATTTTTGTGATAGTTATTGCTTTTTCATTTTAAATAATTTTCTTTAAATTTTTTTCTTTTAGTTTTAGTTTTAGTTTTATTTATACGCTCCGACTACCGAAGCAGTGGAACGAGGCAAACAGATAAATATTTACAAATTGAGAACATAGAAAAATTTACATGGAAAAGTATATACAAAAAAAACAAAAATTTAAGAATAATAATGATCGATTTCGGTATTCATTAAAAATTGCATGAAGAGTTTTTTTAAGTGTACCATTAAAACTTAATAAAAGAACTTGTGAATCAATCAACTGTGATGCCTGTCAACAATTAATTGGATTACTGTAACTCAAAAAAAATTCTAAATTAAAATATAGTTATCAAAATTTTTTAAATTTTTAATTAAATAATATATGGTCCCTGGTTTTTTTGCCTCGATTTTTGGTACGGCATTTTCGTTATTTCTTTCCTTTTTTTGTTTGTCCCTTTTTTGACGATTAGGCATTTATTTTGCCCGCGCATTTTTCCTTCTTCATTGCAAAAAACTGCGTCGTTGTTTTTTTTTTTTAAAGGGTACCTTTTCATCTCTCCATTTCTGCTTTTGGTCTTTAATATTGATAAGGTTTTTTAAAAAAAGTTATCAATAAAATTTATCATTCTATGTCTTATGTCTACCGAAAAAAAAACAAGTTTTACAGCTATTCTTTGTGTTTTAAAACTTTTTTTGTTTAAAACATCCGATTCTTTTTGCAGCAAAAAGATTAATCTAATAATTATATTTGGTATTTACATTTATGTGTTCCTTTCCCTTTTACGTCGTCTACCTTCTTCGTTCTTTTAAAGCGCGCCATCCTCAACGTAAAATGTTTTTGGCTGTAACGTTTACGGCGCATTTTATGTTTGTTGTTTGTGCGCCACAATAACAAACATTTATTTCCCTCAATTTTTCCCCTCTCTCTCTTCATCTACCTCTTTGATGGTTTTGTCGATGTTGATGGTCGTCAACGTTGACTCATTTCATTTTTGCAAGAAAAGAAAAAACTTTTGCTTTCACGTTTATGTTTTTGCTAGTTTTTTGTGGGCTGCTTTGATGCGCAAAAATTGAGTCAAACCATTTCCAATTTTTTATAACCAAAAATGTTTCCTAAATTTTTGCATTGATACCGTAAAAAATTAATTACCGCTGTGATTCAATTTGTTGCAATTTTGTTAATGTACTGTGTTTTTAGGGTAAAACAGTAATGGATTACTTGCTTGACAAGTATGTCTTTAACTATGTCCCTTACCAATTCTCTGATGAAACTCGAAAAGCTATTACCAGTAAAGCTATGAATGTTGTTGCTGTAAGCTTTAATTTAATTTTTAAATACTCTGTTTTAATTACAATTTTTAGTGGGCAGATTGGATTTGCAAATACCAGGATGTTTACAAAATTTATGAAAATCATACAAGTTTTCTTGCCTGTGAATTGGTTTTCTTCTTTCTTTGTCTATTAACATTTATTCATGCTTTTCGACATGGTCATCGGTATATGTATGTTTGGATTGGCATTCTCATTCATGCTTTGAATGTTGAAAATCTCTGTTACTGGATTCCAGATTTGGATAATTTTTGGCAAGCTCAAGGCATCTTAACTTTCTTTGGAATGCGGGCTCCGCTTTACATTCTTCTTGGAATTTATCATACTTTTGATTACATTGCTTACATCTTTGTCAGCAGGTTAGTATTTATACTGTAATAGAGATACTGTAATCAAATATTCTTTTTGCAGACTTCATCTTCCTTGGTGGGCAGAAGGACCTGCTGTTGGATTGGGTGCCGTAATGTTGGATATGCCATATGATATAATGGGAATTAAATTACTTTGGTGGACCTGGCATGATACTGATCCAAATATCTTTGATCGAATGAATTGGGTTCCATGGAATTCTTACTATTTCCATGCATCTTTTGCATGCTCATTTGTTTGGATTCTTCGAGCAGCAAGATATTTCCTCGTTCAAGAAGTTTATGACTGGAAGAGATTTGGACGTGAATTTTTGTGCGTATTTTTGGCTGGTGTTGGAGCATTCTGGGGTGGTACACTTCAATTTGCTCTTCTTTATCATCCTGCTCATGATATCTTTGGGATTCATTCTGAATATACGACTGTTGCCTTCCTTGCATTCTATGCTTTAATCGTTTATATTGCTGATCGTCGTAATCGTCGCCCTGAAGCTCGTGCTGGTAATCCATATTTCTTTGATGAACTTTCGCTTGCTGTTTGTATTCATTACATGTTTTATATGATGCTCGTCCTTGTTGCTGATCCAGTTAATATCGTTAGTGAAGGCCTACATCAACCAATTGGTCCTTGCAATGTTACTCAAAAAGTTCAAACTCCAACTGGAGCTGTAAGTAATTTAATATTTAAATTACAGTGTTTATTTAAACTTCATTTTTAGATTCTTTACAAAAACAAATATCTCTGCGTTGACAATTATGATGAAAAATATTTTGATTTCCACTGTCTTCCTGCTAATGCAAAGTTACGGTATGAACCTGGAGATGAACCTTTGGAATGGTATGCAATCTGTGGAACACCATTTGAAAATCGTGCAGAATACATTTTTATGATTTGGTAAATCTTTTTTAGAACTTTTAATTTTTCAGTTCTAATCTTATTTTTTTAGGACAATTTGTATTCTCTTTGGTTCAATATTCTATCAATGGGCAGCCCGATCTGGTCCAACTCCAACTATTTATCAATTCGTTTACCGTAGCCCAAGACCTGTAAAAAGTGGATGGTTTAGTGGTCGAACACAAGAAATTGAAGAACAAGCCGATGATGATAATGATGGTGATATTGGAGATGATTATGAAAATGTTCGGTATCGTGGTCCATCAACTCGTACTCCTGGATCTGTTAGAACTCGTCCAATTACTACTTCATCTTCCACATCATACTCAACAAGAACTATTCGATCTGCGAAAAAAGGCAACTAAATTTTTATACTCCATTTTTGTTATTTATTCATTTTTCACTTACTTTTGTACCACTTTTGTATCTCATTTGAAAGTTATTGTTTTTTTTGTTATTCTTACTCATTTTTTGAATTTTATTGTATCTCCAAATAAATTTTATCATTTCACATGTTTGTATGTACAGTAGCGGATATACACTGAATATAAATCAGAAAGATTTAATTAGTTAAAGAGGTAGAGAAATTTTAGTCAAAGGGCGTGGTGGATTACTACAGTAATATATTTCTCCTTTACAGTATACCATTTCAAAGATAAAAATTTTATTATTTTATTACTTGGTAACAATTGTATCGAAATTGAAAGTATAAAAATCACAAAATCGGTTTAAACTTGTTAAAGCAAAAATTAAATATAAGAAAAACCAATTTTCTTTGCTGCTTCTTTCATCTGAAAAAGAGCTTCGAAGTCTTGTTTTAGTGCAATGATATAACGCATAATCCAACATTGTAACAAAATCTAAGATGAACTAAAAATGCTTAAACGTTTAAAGATTTCCGAATCTTATTTAATTTATGTTTGAAATTTAAAAACAAAAAACCTTACACAAATGAAGACATTGAATCTAAATATTGCCTGATAATAATAATTTTGTGAATAAAATCGGGAAAAAATTGGAGTTGTAAAGAACAACAAAATGAAGGAAGTATAAGTTAAAATGTAACAGAACCAATCAAAATAATTTCTACTGCCAAAATAAGGAGAGAAACGGGCACGTTCAAACATCAAAGTTTTGGCAATCATTAGAAAGGTTCCCCATAAATTCATGTATTTTTCATGGGTATTGAAAAAAGTATTTAAAGAACTCAAATAATTTATCATTTCAACCAAATAAAACTCTTAGTTGAGCAAAACAAATAAAACGATTTTGGTTGATTCGGTTATTAGTAATAACTTATTACCTAAAAGAAGCACTGTTTCGTCGTTCCCACAAATAGTTGTCCATATTCATTCAATATTGTGAATGGTTTAATCTGGTTTCTCTAAAGGCAAACGATTGTTTTTCATTTATGTACCGTTTGTTAAGGATTTTATTGATTGTATTAAGCACAATACTAATTCACATACGGCTGACAAAAAAAATATTTTTTAGGCTGACATTAACAAGATGATTGATTCACTTGGATCGATCTCCATGCCAAGTGTTCTTATAAATTTTAATGTTTGAATATTTGAGTTTATTTTTTAACATCTGTCTTCTTGTAATCGAAAAAAAACGTGTTTTGACGTTTTCTTTATTAGTGGTGAAAGGGCATAAAACCCCATGTTATCTGATTCTAAATTAACACTTTTAAAATCTTTATTTTGGGCCCTATTTAGATATCTTTTAATCTTTTGTTGCCTCATGTTTAGATTCATCCTACTTTTACAGTGTTCTCAGAAGAAATGAAATATCACAACAAAAAAAACCTTTGGAAAGCAAAAACCTTATGGAATTAATAAAACATTCAAATTCAAAGAAGTGTTATGTAAAGGCAAATCAATAACAAACTAACTTATGAATCTTGAAAGCTTTCGTTTAAGTATCCTATATAGGCTAAAGTAATAAATAGCACGATTCTGCATTCTTTTGTTGTCTTTAAAATTTCTTATAATAAGTTACAGTATACTAATGGTGTTGGTCAAGCAATTTTCAATCCATTTATGGCATAAAGTTTAAAATTTTATGAAAACCTCATTCTACAAAAAATTATTTTAAGCACTCTCGGTCTGAAAATGATGTTCACTGCAAATTGTTGCATCCCCTTATCAGCAAAAGGAATCTGGAGATGGGATTCGTAAAAGTTTCTTGTTAAATAACAGTTGAGTATTTAATCTTTAATAGGTTTTGAACTTAATTTTGTTTTGCTGCTGATTATCCTCCCTCTCCTTTTAGCGACGTCATCAGCAGAATTTAGTAGAATTGATTGAAAATTCCAGTTTTTCAAATGTCAATTTTTCAAAAAAAAATTTAAAATTTAAAATTTAAATTTTTGAAACGAGCGGGAACTTCCCGCCGGGAAGCTTGTTTTGGCGAAAAGTTCTTTTCCTATTTTTTATTGTTTCAAAAATATTTGAAAAAGTTTGAAAGATTTTTTTTGTCATCGTTCTTTCTTCAATTTTAAAATTATCAGCTGATATTAGAGAATCTTATTTTTCTTCTTCTTCTAAAAAGATGGCTCCAATTTCACGTAATTTATTGGATACAAGTCCTAATAAAACAATATTCATTGATGATGGCTATGTTCGTGTAAGATTATTAACTGTCGACACTCTTCCATACCTTGGAAGACTTCCTGGACCTAAAGAAGCACTTCTTTTTGATCGAACTGAAAAAAGAGTATGCCTTTTGAGTCTTTTATTGTTTACACTATTAAAACTTTAATACTTAAGACAGATCTTAAATATATCAATGGAAATAATATGGCAAATATTGCTGAAAATGATTTCTTTGAATCAAATCCTGATGCTGGTGGTGAAACAACTATGGAGGTTAATGATGACAAGGAAAATTTATTAATGGATCCAAATTTAACCCTTGAAGGTGATCCTCTTGAAGTCAAATTCGATACAGTTGAGGAGATGCGTAAAAAGGTTCGAGCTGCAAAGTTTACGCAATCTTGCACTGAAATTGATACTCGATTTCCTATCGAATGTAATCCTTTTACAACTGTTGAATCTGATAAATGGTTAAAGAAGTAAGTTACTAACTTACATGTGTGACAGCTATTAATTAGATATATTTAGTTTATCACTTGAATCTCATAAATGGATGGATCAACAATTTGGTAATGTTTGGATTTTTATTGCTACAGATGCATCAGATGGAAGAAAAATGATGATAACTGGGATGCGAAAATCGCCACATACTCGTTTAATGTGCTCTCTTCTTGGTAAAGGTGGTCCAGCCTTTAAAAAGATTTCAACACTTTTGTCACCATTTTCTAACTTGCCTTCTCGTAAATATGTCTATGCAGATTATGAAATCTTTAAACGTCGTTCATTGAGAGATAAACCTGAAGTTGATCCTACTTCTGCAATCTTCCGAATTCATGCTGAATGGCCTGTGTCTGGACATGTTAAATGGTTATCTAAGCCTCCAATTGATACTCCTATGACAATTACCTTTTCACCTGGATGGTTTAATAGTCATGTTGGATTACTTCAACGCTCTGAAGAAATTGAATATTTATTGGTCTGTTTTTATATTTTTATGTACTCTTTGTTTTAAATGCTGTTGTTTTAGACTCTTTCACAATGGCTTTTTCGAGGCAAAACTCATTGGTCTTCTCAAGAACTTGAACCTTATGTTGTTGATGACGTTGCAAAACTCATTAGTGATACATCAGTTGTAAATGAAACAAATAAATCTGATGCTATCAATGATGACTTTACGTTTAAACTTTGGTTAATACTTCGTAAATGCACTTCTTTTGCAACACTTCGATCTTGTCTTGAATTGGTATTGAGAAGTATCCGCTATGGAGAAATTACTGCCTTGGTTGGAAATGAAAATAAATCAACAATTGCTCATATGTTACGATCTTCTGAAAAGAATGAATATCCTGTATCTCGTCTTGAAACTTTGACCTGTGTTGGTTTACTTCTTGAACTTGGTGTTGATTATATGAAATGTGTTATGACAAATGACTTTCTTACAAGTGGATACATTCAAAATGTTGCTGACTTGAACAATGTTTTTATTGATACTTCTTTGGTTATTGAAGATCAAGCTGTTGGCTTACTTCCAATTCATCTTGCATATCAAACTGTTAAATGCTTACAACAATATATCAAAAATACTCCGCATGAATTGGTTAATCTTACCAGGTATGCTTTTGAATGTTTTGTATACTAATTTCTAATATTTATTTTAGACGTGCACTTCATAAATTCTGTGAATCTAAAGTTAAGCCTCTTCATTCAGAATTGTTTATCTTTGATGTAAAAGGTACTGTACAAGATTGGGTATTTTGTGATGCAACTCTCTCGGATTGGTGTCTTCATAGAACTGCAGTTTCTGCAAAAGAAGCAAGAGTTGAACATTTCTTCCATTTCTCAAGTCGTGTTGAATTTTCTCATATTGCTAATCGTGTATATCTCCCTCGAGAACAAGATCAACCAAAACAACCTGATGTTGCTGCAGAAAAACCTAACGATTTACAACAAACCTTCATGCAAGCAAATGTCTACTCTGCAAAAGAACATTTTTATGGCGCTGCAACTATTCTTTCACACATTCGTATCTAAGACTTGTATACTGGTTTATTTCACTTTTTTCGGTTAATTTTGATCTCTATCGGTGTTTTACTATTATTATTCCATTGTACTATCATTTTTAATAATAAAAATATTGTCAATATAATTTTAATGTTTTACGAGATTGTATAATGGTTGAACGCCATATAACTATTTTTGATTACTGTAGTTTACAATAGATGCACACTTTAGTTTTAGATGACTGAAACTGAGCTTTCTAAAAATGAAAAGACTTTAATCTTCAATGATTTAGTAGAAGCTTTGAGACAAAATTTACCAGAACTTGCTAAGAAGCTTCTAATTGAACATGGATGGCTTGTGAATCATGTTGATGATTCAGGGCGATCAGTTGGTAATTTTTTTGTTTAAATAGTCCATGCGGAAATAACAGAAATTTTTTTAGTACATTGGGCTGCTGTTGGTGGATGCTTAAGCATTATAGAATTGATTGCATCTCGAGATCCTGAAGTTTTGGCGATTTCAGATGATTCTGGATGGAATCTTTTGATGCTTGTAAGTGTAACATTGGAAAACAAATATGTTTTAAATGTGCTTCTTAAATTTCAGGCAAGTTCTGCTGGTCGTACTGAAGTTGTTCGATATTTACTTTCTTCTATTGATTCTGATGTTAATCATAAGTATGCATATAAGTTATTACAGTATTTTAACTTTTATAAGATATTGTAGGAATAAAACAGGACAACAAACTCCACTTCATTATGCAGCATCAAAAAATCATCCTGCTATTGTTAAATTATTGCTTGAGAATAATGCTGACATAAATGCTCAAGACAAGTTTGGTGCTTCTCCACTTCATCGGGCATCTGCACAAGGACATATTGATGTTGTAAGAATTTTATGCGGAAATCCTAAGATTCGTATTGATATCAAAGATAATACTGGTTCAACTCCACTTCATTTAGCTTGTGAAGATCAAAATGATAGTCTTGCAATTTTTCTTTGCAAATCTGGAGCAAATGTTAACATGCAAAACAAAGAAGAAAAAACTCCCATTGATTTATGCAAAGATGCAGAACTTAAAAGAAAATTGCAACAATTTGCTTAAATGTTTTTGTTTTTAATTTGTACGATATGATTACTGTACTTTATATTAAGTTATTGGGTGTTAATGAAATCAATAAATATTTTTATCTCATTTTGATTCTTATCTTTTTTGACCTCTTTTAAAAATTTGCAGTTCTTCTTGCTCGGTTTTTTAAAGTTGTTGGGTTTTATTTCCTTTAATTACTTTCTAAATTCCATCGTTGTTTTTAATTTTTTGTTTAATTTAAAGATGACAACGGATAAAAAAACTCAAATTTTTGAACTTCTTTCAACGTTGGATTCTTTGAAGCATCTCGTTCGAACAGGATGGGTTCATTTTAATGGTAGGATACTGTAGCTGTTGTAATCCATTATCGATTATTTTTATTTTTAGTTCCAACCCCTGAAACAGTTGCCGGGCATCAATATCGAATGGCTGTGCTTGCAATGGCTTTAGCGGGTGAAGATTCAAGCCTTGACACTTTAAGATGTGTAAAAATGGCTCTTGTTCATGATATCGGTGAAGCAATTGTTGGAGATATTACTCCAAGATGTGGAGTTTCAGATGCAGAAAAATTTAAACTTGAAGAGGATGTAAGCAAATGAAACGTTAGAAAATGATTAATTGATTTTTATTGTTTTTAGGCTGTAAAGAAGATTGCATCTTTCGTTCAACCAGTTGTTGGAGATGAATGGGAAGCCCTTTGGCGAGAATATGAAGCGGCAACAACCAAAGAAGCAAAAGCTGTTAAACAACTTGACAAATTTGGTACAGTAATTTTTTAGAATTATCTTTTTTGTAAAATAGAAAAACATTTCAGATATGATTGCTCAAGCATTTTCATATGAACAAAAATATGGATTGGATTTGAGTGAATTCTTTACTTCTACCGTAACCGCCTTCTCGACAGAGCCTTTCATTTCATGGGATAAGGAATTAAGAGAACGAAGATCTGATTGGATTACTAAAAAGGGATAAACATTTTTTGTTGTTTATTTATTTTTGTTTTGAAAAAATAAATTTGAAGTATTGTTGCAGTTCTAAAGATAATGCGGTTACTGTAATTATGATTACATGAAATCCAAAAGCGTTGCATTGAGTGCCCGAATTATAATAATCTTGTTATCTTTTTGATTACTGTAACTCACAAATTTTTTTAAAAATTCGGCAAATAATTTTTTAGACTTTTTTATTTCTGCTTTTTTGAATCACATTTCTCTGCCAGCTGATTGATTCATTCCATTAACATCTTTTTTTTGACTTGTTTCATTTTGGATTTCCGTTTCCTTCGTTCTTTCTCTCTTTTATTGTTTATTGTTTTTTACACAATCAAAATTCATTGAAGCATCAACACCAAAAAAACTTTCTTCTTCCTTCCTTCTTCCTCTAAAACTTCTTCTTCAGAAGGCAGGCCCCAAATTTGAAACTAATTTTTCATATGAGAGACCCGAGGGCCTTCCCATTGGGCATTTCGGCACTTTTCTTTTTTTGACCGATGACTTTTTCCCCCTTTCTCTCTCTCAACAACTACTACACCAACAATAACAACAATCCCGAACAATTTTTCATTTTAGTGTCAAGAAGTATGTATTTGAAATTGAGATAGAAAGCAAAAAAAATAAGAAAGAAAAAAAGGACAACGACGGAAACTGTTATTTTTCTTGCCATCATTTATTTTTTTGTTGAAGGCAAGAAAGAAAACCGGCAAAATAGCAGCAGAAGCTTTCCATATAAAAATAATAGTAAAAAATACACTAACAAACAACAAGAAAAAAAACTTTGTGTCTGTGTTTTTTTCGTCTTCCAATCAAAAGATAGAAAATGCCAAAGAAAGAGAAAAAAACGATGTGCATAATGGTTAAAGGAAATAGGGGCGTTTGATGGCATTGTATTATTTCATGCCTTTCTTTCATGCAGATGTTGAGAATGTTGTTGATGATGATGATAGAAGAAGAAGAAAAGTTGTTGTTGCTGGAATTTCTTTCTAAAGACATTTATTTTATTTACCGTGTTCATTTTTTGTAATAAAATTCTTTTCACACAGATTTTTAAAAAATGCCTAATTTTACTTTTTGAACAAATGGCCATTACAGTTTCAAAATGCAGTCGTTCCATCTCTTTTTGTAAAAAGTATCTGTTTCCATCTTTTTGCCTTTTCCTGAGTAGGTAATCGAGAAAATAGATTCTAAATTTAGGGTCCTTTAATTTATATTTAATTTCTGGTTAATGTTGTAATTTTTTATTTTAATTCACTTTTTAATGCACATGTTCTTAATGATCTACAAGCTAGAATCACAGACTTGATAACGGTTAATATAATTTTAATGACATTTATCCGGTACAGTACGAACTGAAACAAAATCCTTAAATGGAGCTTTGACAGTATGTTGGATTCCGTTTCTTTTGCATTTTTTTGTTGGTTAATAAAATGCTTTTTCAAAAATTTTTATTTTAGAATTGTTAAACATTATTTTTTTGTGGAAGCTACCAATTAGTTTTAAATTCCACCTTTGTCATGGAATTTTTAAAATAAAAAATGCCGCACAATAAAAACATTTTTTTGCGTGTCATTTTACAAATAAATATATGTAATTTTCAAATAAAATGCCATTGCCCTTTTTTGTGCCATTTTTTGATGATAACCAAAAACACTTGAAAAATTCATTTTATGCACGAAAATTCTTCTTCCCTTTTTTTGAAAAACATAAAAAGTGCTTTGGTTTTTTAAAGCTTTTCACAAAAAACAAATCTCCGCCTCAAGGAAGGTCAAATAATCTTGCTTTAGGCAAAAAAACTGGCTTTTAACTTTTTAGTGTTTTAATAATTTTACTGTAGCTGTATTTTTGCCGTGTTTGAATAAATTTGGAAATATTATTTTTCGGTGAAAGATTTTATTTTTGGTGACAACCAACAATTAAATTCTCAAAAAAACACATCTGTCCTTGTTTAGAAAATTATAAAAAGACTTTAATTTAAAATTTAAGGCTGAAATTGAAAATTTAATGCCCAAAAATTTTTAAGATAAAACTATAGCTGTTTTGGTAGAAATGCTTTGTTTACCTACAAATAATATCTCGTGTGTATACAGCATACTGTAGCTTTTAATAAAATGCCATACCATTACTTTAAATTTAAAAGTTTAAAAAAACTGAAACTTTTTAAAAACTTGTTTAAAACTATTTTTTGTATGTTTGTAAATTTTGAAAAGAAAATAGAATGATTTATGAAAAGAAAGTGACTATAAAAATTTTGTAATCCCCTGAGGGTTGAAGCTTGAATTTTTTACAAATTTGTTTGTTGTTGCTTTTTTCTTGGTTTTTGCGCTTTTTAGAAAACTTTCAAAATCAAGTCTTGCCTGGGCTAAAATTCTTAAAAGACACACTCTATTTTCACTCATTTTCATTTGTTATTAAAAATATTCTCTTTAAAAGGTCCAAAAAAGACTTGTGCCATTTATACCAGATGTTTTCACAGCTTTTCACTTTCTTTCCCCCCTTCTTAAAACTATAACACAATGTTGTTGCATCTTAATTCATTCATTTTGCAAGCAACTAATCATCGAAATGAAAAAAAATGGGAGGAAATTCTTTGCTGTCTCTTGAGGCTTAAATTTTTGTTTTTCGCGCATTTTTGTTTCTTTGAAGCAAATTTAAAATGCTTTTGTTACAAAAGTTTCTTCTTTTTTGTTACAACTAATCCTTTGTAATGTAACCCTTTCATTTAATTACATTAAAAAATATATCCTTTTTTAGATTCTGTTTTTGGCTCAGAAATAATATTATTAGATTTTTAAAACTGTTACCGTAATTTTGTGAATTTGAAATTAATGATCAATGAATTATACTCTTTTTCCAAAATTTTTTTGCTCAATCCAAAAAAATCTATTCAAAAAATAGTCGCGACCTTTTCTGTCTTTTTTGAAAATATTCCAAATTTTTCTGTTTTTGATTTGCTTTTTACAACATCGCCTTTATTATTTATGTTGGTTTAAATAAAATTAAAATTTACTGAAATTATAACAAAATCCGTCTTATAGAAATTTTAGACAAAAATGATCCCAAAAGTAAAAACAATTCAGCGAGTTCAAAAATTTGAATGGACAGGTGCAGCAATTGGGCATTATACTGTAATTGGGCTGGCGTGGATTATATTTATTTTAACTCTGCCATTTTCATTATTCTTTTGCATAAAAGTTGTACATGAATATAAACGAATGGTTGTGTTTCGACTTGGAAAACTGCTTCGAAATGCCCCACTTGGGCCAGGAATAGTGATAATTTTACCGTGTGTCGATTCATTTACAGTTGTTGATCTTAGGTTAATTTTTTATTGTCTTTAAATAGTTTTGATCTAATATAATTGTTGTAGAACAATGTCCTATGATGTCCCAAGTCAAGAAATGCTAACAAAAGATAGCGTTACCGTATCCGTTGATGCAGCAATTTATTTTCGAACAAGGTAAATAATTAATTTATATTCATTACTGTATATTTTAGTATTTAATTTAATTATCTCCTGATATCTTTATTTTATCTAAAACAAAGTTAACTTAAAAACTTTTGATCACTGAGCACCTATTCAAATTTAAAATCTCAAAAATAAATTTCAGTGATCCAATTGCAACAATTTCGGCGGCAGTTGATTCGATACTTTCAACGAAGCAACTTGCACAAACAACAATCCGAAATGTTTTAGGAACCCGTTCCCTTTCGGATATTATGGCCGCTCGGGAAGAGATTGCCCTGCAGGCACAAGAAATTCTAAATCCAACAGCTGCAAATTGGGGAATTAAATTGGAAAGGGTTGAAGTAAAAGATATTCGACTTCCCCGGGAGCTGACAAGAGTTTTAGCTATTGAAGCTGAAGCCTCAAGGCTAGCAGATGCAAAAATTGTCTCAGCCGCAGGTGAATTGAATGTAAGCAATTTATTTTGTAAAAAAAACCCAAAAAAAGCTTTATTTTTCTATTTTTTTATGTTTAATCTAAAGTAAAAGTAATAGAGCAATGATATTATTATTAAAATTTATTAACCAAACAAAATTCGTATAATTTAGTGATCTTTAGGCATCATTTGCATTACGGGAAGCAGCAAAACGATTTGAAGGCTCGCCAACTGCAATTCAATTACGGTATTTACAAACTTTAACAAGAATTTCGCAACAGCTTAACCGTAAACTTTTAACTTTTCCTCTGCAAAAGTATCTAACATACGCAAATTTTTAGATACCATTATCATCCCGATCCCCACTGAATTGATAAAAGCATTTCTTCGAAGAAAAAAGAATTAATCAAAATTATTGTTTTTCATTCAAGTCAGAAAATTTAAAAAAACATAAAAAAATAATTCAAGTAAAAATAAAATTTTTTTATATAAATATTGTTTTTTTGTGTGTGAAAGGAAAGAAAAATGCGTAATTTCAAGAAAAAAATCATAAAAAAAGAAACGTATTTTTTAAATTATTTGGTTTCCACCATCATTAAATTTCATGAAACCACAATCTTATTTTTTTTTATTGGAGCCCAAATTCAGAAGAAAAGAAAAATATAAAAAAGAGCTCCTTATTATTATTTTTTTGATAATAAACAAGAAAAAACAACAAACACGCATAATAAAAAAAGAAAAAAAATTTGTTGAGAACATTAGTTATCATGAGCAAGAAAAGAAAAAATTTAAAAAGAAAGAATTCTTTTTAAAATTTTTAACATAGAAGACACCTAAGAAAACAAAAGAAGAAAATCGTTGCTGCTAAACACGAAACTTAAAATAGAACAAATAATAATAATAGAATTTTGTCATCTAGCGAGTAAATTATAACAAAAAAAGAAGATTTTTTGAATGTATTATACAATAAATTAAATAAGGGAATAACAAAATTAATTAGAAGACATTCAAGAAACATTTGATGGAAATTGATTAGAAGGATTCTGTAGGCACCAAATCAAAAATCATCTTCAAAGTTAGCCATAAGTTCAATTTGTTTGCTCAAGTCGACATGTTGAGATGGCTGAAAAAATGAAAATTACAGTAATCTCAATACCATGAAAAAACAAAAATTTACTTTTCCATCACCATCACGATTGCTATCTCTGTTATTTCTATTTGGAATTACTGGTCTTTCGATTCTTGGTGGAGGTTGATTATCATCAAGAAGACCATCAAGCGGATCAAGCATTGCCGTAGAATTTGTTTGAGGTATTTGTGGACGAGGTTTTGCAGTTGGTTGTGGAGGTGGAATTCTACGTTGCTGATTCTGAAAAAAGAAAAGATAGAGATGATTAAAAGCGATATAAAAAAATATATACCATGTCTTTTTTGTCTTTATTTCCCATATGTCCATTGGTTGTTGGCGGTGATCGTCGAATAGCTAAACAGAAATGTTTATATATTAATTTCAAAAGTTAATATAAACAAAAAACTTACGATTTGAAGAACGTGCCGGAGAGCGAACACCATTTTGAGGTCCCTAAAATTATTCATCCGTAAAATAAATGAACAGATGTTTTTCTTTCAAATTACCTTTGAATCACCGTTTCCATTAGTTTTTGCAATTGGCTTTGATTTTGATGGTGTTTCCTTTGCTTGTTCTGAAATAATTTATTGTTAATCAAAAGTGTTATCAATATGCCTTTAGCAGGCTTCCCACAAATTTTAGCGGCATTAAAAGCGTTTATTTAGAAACCTTAAAAGAATTGCTTTGCTGCGAAATTACTTAAAAATAGGAAAAATGTACAAAAAGAAAACAACACAAAAAAATCATTATTGAGATACATTAAAAGTGAGATCATTAAAAACAATAAATTGAATATTATTATAAGTTGTTTAACAATTTAAAAAGGCAGTAAAAGAGAGATGCATAAAGAATAATAAAGCGCGCGCTTCATAAAAGCACCACTTAATTCCCGTAAGATAAGAAAACAAAAAAGTTGAAAATAACAAAAAGGATAGCTTTGGTTAAAAAGATGGCAATGAAACTGGTTAGTTAGTTTATAAAGAAAAAATCTTATGAAAAAATAAATTTAATTATGATGGATGATCTTTTTTTACTGGAATGATGCAGCGGGCGGCGGCAACAGCTTACTGTAAGAAAGAAAAGAGCAAAAAAGAAAATGCATTTTTAATGCTAGATTTCTATTTTTCGCTTTTTTTCTTCTCCCAAAACAATCATCTAACCTGATTCGCTTTCTGAAGAAGAATCAGAGGAAGAATCAGACGAATCACTTGAAGATGATGAGTCATCACTTGAGGATTCTTCAGCAGGCTTTGAAGGTTCAACATTTCGTTCACCATTCGCTAAAGATTGATTGGAATTTGTTGCAGATGAAGATGGTCCACCACGAGGTTGATTTGCAGGACCACTTAAGCTACTAATCCGACTTTCCAAATCTTTTTTACGTACTTCATTATCAACAGATGTACGAGGAGCTATAAAAGAAAAATAATTGTTATTTTTGAAATTAATATGCAAAACATACTGTTCGGTTTTCTAACTTTATTCTTTTTCAAGACTGCTGAAACATAAGCATCCAGTTCACGAAGTGTAACAGGTTTTAATGTTTCAAAATCAATTTCAATTTCTTCAGGATTAAAATCATGAAGTTGTTCTCGTGCTTCAATAATGCTCACAACTTTGGATAATCGATCACCAGGAAGCTCATTGATATTTAAAGAAAGTTGCCGCTTTTCTTCATATGTCATAGGTTCAACATTTCTTTCATCATCAGAATTAAATGTATAATCATCACGAAGCTGTGGTTGAGTTGGATCAGGTTCTGAAACAAAAATAGTTTAAAAGATGTCATCAAAATTAAAAGAACACAAAAAGCTTACTAGGCTTATTTTTAGAACCACGCTTTCTTCCTCTTGTTGATTTTTGAACTCCTGAACCAGATGCAGAAGCTTCAAGAACTGGTGGGGCTGGAGCAGCAGGAGTTACAGCTGCTGATAACTTTGGCGGAGGAGGAAGCGGTGGTGTTGGAGCTGATTTTTCTGTAACAGATGAAGTTGAAGTCGTTGGGAAAGTTAAGGCTGGAGCGGTTGAAGGTGTTGCAGGTGTAATACTTGCACGAGGACGTCCAACGCGACCTGCTGCTTTCTTTTGAGATTGAGCAGCAAAGCCTGGTGTCAATGGAGCTCCAGCTGAAAGGGAAGGAGTTGCCATTGGAGTAATAACAGATTGAGCAAGTAGTTGTTGAATATTGGCATGATGTTCAGCAGACAACATTGGAGAAGCTTGTTTCGTATTTTTTGCATTCATTCGTAAAAGTTTTATGTTAACAAGTTCTTGAACATATTTTTGAATTTCTTGTACTCGTTCTGTTAGCTTATTTCCTTCATACTGTAATCGAATAAGCATTAACTCAATTTGTTCATCATCGTCAACAGGAATTGATTTTTTTGAAGATGCAGAGGTTGCAACTGTCAAAGGTTTAACCAAGGAAGTTGAATGGGAAGCAGCAGAAGGTTTTTGAACAAAACTTGTCGTTGGTTCTGCAACAACTTCTTTCTTTGGTGGTGGTTCATCTTTTGCTAAACGCTTCCAACGATCTTCAAAACATTTCTAAAAATATATTTACGGTAAAATTTGTGTATAAAAACAAAATAGCAAAAAGTACCAAAAATTTCTTTCCAGCAATATAGACTTTTGTATCAGGAAGATTATAAGTCATACAATTTTCAGCAATCAAAAGCATATCATGTCGAAATTCATCTGCATTTGCATATTGCCGATTATCAAATTTATTTTTGATTGTTGAAAGATCCATTGGATATTTGATTTTATCATAATAATCAGCTAGCTGGTATGCTTCGACATCAACTGGAGCAAGAAAATCAGCAGTATACTAAATTAATACAGTAAGACAATGTTAAAAATATTTTATTTTACGCTTACACTGTAACTTCTTTTTGCCATAAAATCGTTTAGTATCTTCTGACAATCCATCATGCTATGTGAAAGTTTACCAACATATTTCGGTGGAGCATTCGAAAAATCAGGAGGAGGTCTATTTTTGATATTTGGATTCAATTTCTTCTCTGGAGGCACTTCTTCTTCAGCAAGTTGAGTTTCGGCTTTACGTTTAGCAGCACGTGGTTCTGTATGAGATGTTCCTGGAGCTTCAGATGCAGCACTTGCAATGGAATGTTCTCGAGAAGCTGAAACTTAAGAATAAGCAGTTAGTACTGTACAAAAAACTGAATAAGGTTAGAAAATTAATTTTAGTTTTTCTAAGCCCAACAACCAGTACAAAGTGCTCATCCCCATTTTAGATGGATAAAAAAATTAAAAAATGGCAGTTTTTTGTGATGTTAGCAATAATGGTATGGTAACCTAATATTAAAAAAATGAATTTTCCGTGCTTCTAGTGAAAAACTATATTTCCCAGTACTAAAACTAGAAATAATGAGCACCTTGTACGGTTGCATTGTGAAAGTAATTCAGGACTGCTGCGGTCGATTCTTTATCTACAGGAGATGGACTAAGGGATCTTTTGACGCTACCTCTTGCCACACTGCTTACACGACCACCACCGCCGCCACTTTTCTTCTTCTTTGAAGCTGACTTTTCCCATGATGGTATCATTTCATATTCCTAAATAAAATATTGGTTAAAACAGAAATTCAAAAACTGATTATCACCAAAAATGTTTTATTCATTTTTAAGTGCCATTCTTTTTGTTCTAAGAAAAATTAATTAAAAAAAAGAATGTGTTTGAAAAAAATGGTAAAAAGAATGGTACTCAAAATGAATAATACTGTATCAGAAAAATCCTAAAATATACAAAACCTGAGATGGCATTTTTTTTAATTGTTCATTAAAGCTATTTTGAACATTCTTGCACATGAACGAAACGTCCTGTGTTGGATCATTAAAAGCAAAACAATTTTTCCAAATTTGTTCAAAATCCTGAAAAAGAAAAGACTTACTTCATTAGGTATATTTTCAAGTTTTTTAAGCATCGTTTGCTCTAACGTTTGTGCCATTTTATATACGCCGTAATCAGGTTTGTTGAAAGTATAGCAATTTGTGAAGACCGTCATTAGGTCCTAGAAAAGAAAAAGACATCGGTTTGTGAAAAAAAAGTATTGGATCGAAAATAGATAGTTCAAAACCACTCTCAAAAACACAAAAACGATAAATAAAAACAATAACGTGACTTCGAAATTGCCTATTATTGCGAATTCATTAGTGTAATTTTGATTTTTGTGTAAAAAGTTTAGTAACCGATGTCTTTCTTCTTTTCTTGAAAATCCAAAGAAAAGTTTTTGCGCACAAAATCAAAAAAAATTAGATAGATAAGTAGAATCCACAAAAAAGGCTTGTTCCGAAGAGTGCAGATAGATATCACAAATTTACAAATTAGTGCGCAGGAAAGAAAATGGACACAAAAGCATATCAAACGTTGCTTGCAAAAGATATTTGATTTAACAAAACAAAAGCAAAACTTACATTCAAGCATTCACTTGCATTAATGTAATATTTATTTTTGATTCTTTGTTCAACAGTTGTTAAATCCATTGGACGTTTAACAATGTCAAAATAAGTCTAAAATATAAGGTTATTTAGATATTACTACAACAGCAGAAACAAACAGGGATTTGAAGTTCTATCACATTTACAGGTTTCATGAATGGCCATGCATGATTATGCTTTTTGATTGCTTTCAATACAGTATTAAAAAGGAAATCAAGCTGATTTGTATGTTTTGTTGGTTTTCCCATTGGTGGTTTTGTTCGAGGATGGACGCTTCCATTGACGGGAACTGGTAAAGGTGATTCCCATCCATTTGCACGAAGATACGATGGAATATCTTCTATTTTTACAGCATCATCAGCCTTTGAATCTTCCATTTCACCATTATGAACAGATGAATCATTCGACGCTTCTTCTTTTACCGGTGGCTTTGAGCTTTCCAGCTTATCCGCTCCTGCAAAAGTATCATCTTCTTTCGATTCAGTTTTTAATACTGCTGTTGTTGCGGCAGGAATACTCGATGGCGCAACAATATCAGGCTTTACAGAATCATTAAACGATGATGAATTACTGCTGCTACTTCTTCCCGTTGTATTTATATCCATTTTCATTGAATGCTCATCATTACGATCGTTTCTGATACTCAAACTAGAGCTTTCAAGCATTCCTAAAACATAAAAAATGTCAAAAATTGCATAAAAAGTACAAAAATCAACAAATAATTACTGCTAGCTCAAAGATTACAACAAAATAATGATAAAAATGAAATTTTTACAATGAATATATACAAAGAGAGCGTGAGTCAGCAAAAAATGCATTTTTTAACTATTTTTTGCGTTTTCTTTGTACAAAAAATAATAAAATCCATAACGGACAATAAATTTTAACATTTTAAACATAAAAAATTTAACAATTATGCATATTACGATAAAAATTATACACGAAACATCACTTTTTCAGCATCGAAAACCGCCGCTCACCAAGCAAAAAAAACCGCGCAAATGACGGCCAACAAACGCTCACATGCCAATCTACTCTCCAAAGAAATTTTTTTTTCGTCAATTGTTTGCCTGTTTTTTTCTATTATTGTTGTTTTTGTATAATTTTTTCTTTTGTTTTATGCAAATTATATTTATTTAACATTTTAAAACAAAATAAAAATTTAAATTTAACAGATTTACGTGCAAAACTCAACGTAGATTTTATTGATTCGTTTTTTATTTTTTTTGGGTCTGTGTCGTTTTTGCACTGACTCTCTTCTTTTTTCCTTTTCTTTTTTGCTGAGTATTGCCTCGCCAACTCCCTGACGACCAAGGGAACCTGAAAAGAAAGAAGAGAAAAGGAAGAAAAAAGCAAGGGGAGGGGCGTCAGCAGCATGAGCAGCAGCAGCAATAAAAATTAAACTGAAAGTATTTTTTAATTTGATCAATTAATGATTATATCCTTATCACATGAAAATATACAACAGCAGAAACACAATACAGGACAGGATAAAGAAGATAAACAGACATAAAACAAATCTCAAAAATTTACAAATTGTAATGTAACAGAAGAAAATCAAACAAACCATTTTCAGGTGATAGACATGATAAAGTTGATAAACAAGCTTTGCCACCTTTTAGAAGATTGAACCATGCCCTAGAAAATTTTATAGCATAAGTATACAGGATACTTTTACAGCATTAAAGAAAGGCATGTGCAACATTTGAAGTGAATTAAAAAATATAGAGAAGAATCATCTCTACTTTTTTCTATTCCTATTTTTGTCCCCTTGAAAAAAATTATTAAAAGGGGTGCCTTTCTTTTACAAATTTTTTGTTGTTCTTCAAAATTTTTAGCCAAAAAACGTTTAATTTTGAAACTTTTGTTGTGTAACAAATTCTCAAGACGAATTGGACATTTAAAAAGTTGCGCGAATTTTTTAAATTTTGGTAAAAATTTTAAAAAAATGTTGAAAATCCAAAACTGTGCAAATTTTTTGAATCTTTGGATTTCTTTTATCTTATCCTCAGCAGATCCTTGGCCCTAAAAAATACCTTAGTCTTTGACTAAAGTTTCTTTAACTGTAATTATTATTCATCCTATAATATAACTACATATACTGTTTTGTAATTTGAAGTATATCTCTAATTTTATCATTCTTTTTCAGAATGTCATTTGCTGTTGATCCCTCACAAATTATTGTCAATGAAGTACCAAAGATTGAAAGAATTGGAGTTCATTCTCATATCTCTGGATTAGGCCTCGATGAACATCTAAATCAAATGAAAGATAATCAAGGAATGGTTGGTCAAATAAAAGCTCGAAAAGCTGCTGGTCTAATTGTTAAAATGATTAAGGTATTTATTTGTTTATATATTTTTGTGTAGGTAAACATGTATATACATTTATAGGAAGGAAAAATTGCTGGCCGAGCTATTCTTATTACTGGTCCACCTGGTACTGGAAAAACAGCTTTGGTAACTTTTATTTGAAAGATAATATAACAAATGTGATTATTTTAGGCTATGGGAATTTCAAAGGCTATCAGTTCTGCAACGCCATTTGTTTCAATGACTGCAAGTGAGGTGTTTTCTGTTGATATTAGCAAGACTGAAGTTCTTACTCAGGCAATACGAAAAGCAATTGGAATTACTATTGCTGAAAAGAAAAATGTAAGTTTAACTGATTAGAAATCCGTCTTTTCATTACCGTATTTTTAGGTCATTATGGGTGAAGTTGTTTCGATTGAAACAGAACGTCCAACATCTGGTCTTGGTCGTCGAACTGGTAAAGTTACACTTAAAACAACGGATATGGAAGCTGTATTTGATATTGGAAGTAAAATGGTTGAATCTATTATCAAAGAGAGAATTGCTGCAGGGGATATTATTCGAATTGATAAATCTACTGGTACTGTAGAACATCTTGGTAGATCAAGTATGCGAAATCGTGGCTATGATGCTGTATCAGGTGCAACGAATGAAGTGCCATGTCCTTCTGGTGAAATTGAACAACATATTGAAATTGTTGATACAGGTAATATTTAAAATTAATCAACCTCTGTTTAATACTGTAGAATTTCAGTTGCCTTGCATGAAATCGATGCAATTAACTCTCGTGCACAAGGTTATCTTACTGTATTCTCTGGTGATACGGGTGAAATTAAATCAGAAGTTCGAGAAGCAGTTGATAAAAAGATTAATGAATGGAGAGAACAAGAACGAGCAAGAATTATCCCGGGTGTACTTTTCATTGATGAAGTTCATGTTTTGGATCTTGAATGCTTTGCATTTTTAAATCGTGCAATGGAAGGGGAGTTTGCTCCCATCATTGTAATGGCAACAAATAAAGATTTTGCAAATATTCGTGGAACATCTTTCCGTTCAGCTCATGGCATTCCCGTTGATTTGCTTGATCGTGCTTTAATTGTTCGAACAAATCCATACGTCCCTGAAGAAGTTTATGAAATTCTTTCAATTCGAGCAAGAGCTGAAGGAATTAAAATTGAAGAAGATACTTTACAAGGACTTTGCAAAATTCAATCTACAACTGGAAGTTTACGGTATGCCATGCAATTGATTACTGTTAGTGATGTTATTCGAAGTCGCACAAATTCTGCAACGGTAATAATTTTATACAAATGTTTAACATTAAATCTATGAAAATTTTTAGGTTAATAATGATCATCTTCGAAAGGCATATACGTTATTCATGGATGTTGATAGAATGAGAAAATCTCTTGTTGATGATGCTTCAAAGTTTATTAGCTATGTTTAATTGAATTTTCAGTTTCTTGTTTCAATTTGTTGATTTTGACAATACATATTTTTTCATTGTTTAAAACAACATGTTCAAAAACAAAATAGTGGTGTGAGTTTCTTTAAACGCACTTCTTCCCTTTATGGACTGATACTTGCAGATGTTTTGAAATTTTAGTGTGACTATTGGACCTAAAAATCCAAAAATGTATGGTAAAAGTTTCAAAAATATTATTTCGTGATTTTCTTTAAAATATAGTATTAGCCTTTATTAAAATGACCATATAATAAAACAAAATAAGATAGAATTACTATAATTTAAAAGGCTAAAAGAGATATTTAAGTTTTATCTATGTTGAGATGTTTACGATGATTTGACAGTTTCTCGTGATTTTTGTCGTGAAACTTGTGATGGAGCATTTGTGCCACGTGATTTCAGAGGACCAGATTTCTTTTTTCGTAGCTCTAACATGTCATCAGTTGAAAGAACATCACTAATTAATCTTCCATTTAATCGTTTCTTTCCAACCATAAAAATATCATTGAAAAATGGATCAAGTAAAAGTTCACGGCCGTATAATCGAGATTTTGGTGTATACACAAGAATTCTTTTTAAAAATACTACAAAATCTGTTGGAGCTTTTGGTAATAGCTAAAAATGTTTGTTGAGTGATAAGATTCAAGCTACAGTCATCCTTACCGATTCTAGACCTTTTGGAATAATCTTTTCAGCTTCAATTCTTGTTGGAGCTTTCATTGAAACAATTTCATTTTCTGTTGGATATCCCAATGCTTGCATAATAAGTTTTAACTGATGCTTTCCATCTCGTCCTGGAAATAATACTTCACCGCGTAACCTAAAAACTATAGATAGTAGTTTTAAATTACTGTAAGCATACATACATTTCTCCAACACAACATCCTGCACTCCATACATCCACCAAACAGCTATATTGATCACTATCTAATAAAAGTTCAGGAGGTCGATAAAATCTTGTAACTTGATATGGCGTTGATCGGACAACATTTGTCATATGTTTTGCAGAACCAAAATCACCAATTTTCAGTAAACCAATTTCAGGATCAACAAGTAAATTTTGTGGTTTTATATCACGATGACAAATTCGTTTCTAGAAATTTCATTAAATATACTGTATTCTTAAACATGTAAGATACTTTTAACAAAAAATGTAAGCCATTAAAAAGTTGCCAAGTATAAAGTTTGATATCCAAAACATTCATCGGTGGCCCAAATACTTGTGTAACAGTTGTGGTCAAAGTTTGTGGCATAAAATCAAAAATCATTGATTCACAAATCTAAAAATTTGAGCAGGATTACAGTAGTCTTAAAAAATACTTACCCTTTTATCTTTTCGATCTGCGACAGTTTGAAATGTAAAAATTACTTGAACAATATTTTTATGCTTTTCACGAGATAAAGCAAGAAGAAGAATTAATTCTAAAATTTTAATATTAAAAAGAATAGGATACTTTCATGCGTGTGTTTTCAAACCTGATCCCTGAATTTTATATTGAAACGAAAAAGAACATCGTCTTGGTTTCAAGCCAGAATTCAGGGATCAGGTTTAACCCAAAAAAGTGAATCTCCTAAATTTCGATTAAATATAGCATACCAATATTTCGATGTTCATCAACTTTTTCGGGCCATGTCTTCTTTAAAGCAATTTCCCTTCGAGGTTGAGGTTCAAGCAAAGTTCCACGATAAACATTTGAAAATACTCCAGATGAATGTAAACGAAGATTACACATTCTTAATTTGACTTTTGCTCGAGATGGTAATGCCAAGGCATTTTGTTCAACCGCAACATCATTATTTCGACTCATTGAGACTCTTTATCTTTGATTACTTCTTTGTTAGGGATGAGGATATTCCAGTTGCTGATTCTTTCACAGCGTCAATTACAATTTCTACGATGATAAACGAAAAACAGCGTTTCCGCAAAAAATTCGGAAATTTTTTCCGCCTAAAAAAAGTATTAAATGCATTGGACAAAAATAATTACTAAAATAATGCAAATTTTTTAAACTATTTTTATGTTTGAAAAAATCTGATTTTTGGATTTTTGAATACAAGAAAAATTGTGTACTATTTACTCGATTGATTGCCTCAAAACGAATTATATAATGGTAAGTGTTTATATTTTTTTATTAATTATTAAAAAAGGTTACTGTAATGAAAGAAAGTGGAAGAAAAAGATGATATGAATTTGATCAAAATTGCAACAATAAAATTTGTTGAAAAAGTTTGATTCAATTGATAAAAATGTATCTCTAGCTGCTCTTTGATTTTCTTTCACGTCTTTCAAACGTTTTTTGCGAGTAAAGTTTTTGACAAAGAAGAGATTTTTATTGATTGTTTATTGATTTTTCAGTAATAATAATTAAACATGTTTTTCAGGTAGAAAATTTATTGATATGTCAACTGGTACTAACGTTATTATTTTCAATTATAGCATTAGCAACTTCATCATTTGTAATATTTCGAATTTTTATGCGTGAACGAAAAACTTTGGATGAAACGGAAAAGCATGCCTTTGAATTGTATGATGCAATATTTCAATCATTTATTCCAAGAACTCTCGCCGATAAACTATCAAATATTTATAAGACTGAAGTGGACGCTCATGCAATGAATGATAAACCAATTCCTATTTCAACAAAACAAGTTAATCCATCACAAAAAACTCCTGCTCCTGGTGCACCACCTCCAACATCTGGTGCTGCTCCTCCTGCTGCAGGGACAACTCCAAATGCGACACCAGGAACATCATCTCAAAATGCTCCTCCACCACCACAACCTGGACAACCTCAAACTCCTGCACCAACAACAACTCCAGCTACACCTGAAATACCTGCTGCAACTCCAGCTGCTGCACCACCTCAATCACCTGCACCAGCTGTTGCTCAAGCTCCTGTACTTCCGCCATAAAATTATCTTTTCCTGATTTTGAATGTTTTGAACGAATATTCTTGTATATGTATATTTATTGTTTAATGAATGATAAAATAAATCTATCAATCTCTTCTGATATTTTTGGGTAAGATTCCAGTGGAAAAAAGTATAACAAATTGCGTTTTTAAAAGTTTGATCTTTTCAGTTTTGAGTCGTTTTTCATAAAACTTTTTTTGTTTTTGGGTACTGTAATCCATTGATAATTTTCCAGGATTTAAAAAATGTTTTATTATTGGCAAATAGAAACAAATTTTTCTAAATAATTCTAATTTTTAGCGGATAAAATGAAAGCAATCACTAATTTATATTTACTTTTTAAGCATCTAATCCAAGGACGTCAGGTTCAATCAAAAGTATTTCAGCATATTTTTGAATGCTTTGTTTTAATTCTGGTGTCATTTTAGAAATTTCAATTGCTTTAAGGCTTTTTTGACTTAAAAATGTTTCAGCTTGTGAGTCATTTTTCATTCTTGCAATGGCTTCTGGAATGCATGTTTGAGGGATATCAAGCTAAAAAATGTATTTTGAAAATTTTAAGGTGGAGGCAAAAACAGCAATTTTTCTTTTATCTTTTGATGTTGCCCTTGAACTAAAACCCTACTTGATCAAAAATTGGCTTTAAAATCTTTTCTGGAGTTGCCATTAATTCATCATGCCAAACAATTGGAAAATTAAATAATTCTTTGTTTTGTTTGTAAATCAAATATGGACCAGCATAAATAAGCATGGACCATTCTTTGATATGGTTTGGTTTAAGTTGTCGCTGAAGGGCACCTTCTGTTGCAACCAAAAATCCAAAGAATGTTGCAAGCTTTGGACAAAAATTATACAGTTTTTGTAAAATTTGATTTTCATAACTTCGAGTCACAACTTTTTCAACTGAAGCCAGACCTTTTCGACGAAACATAAAAATATGTTGCATTTCTGGAAAATGGTTTGAAAGAAATGGAACAAGATTGATTTGGGTTGAAGAAGTTTTAATGACAAAAAGTTGATCGGAGGGAAATTGCTTTCGAAGAAGTTTTACGGTAGCAGGAAGAAGAGAATTGATGTCCTAAAAATGGGAATTTAAATTTGCAAATTTTAAAAAGGGATTATCCAGATCTAACGTCAGCAAAGGATCAAGCAAAAAAGCGGCAAAGAGCAAAGGAAGAACTCTGAGGGAAGATGAAGTTTGAAAATTATCAATTTTTTGTGCCACTGCTTTGTTGGCACGAAAACGTTAAAATTTTGTTTCGAAAAATGTACCTTTTCGCTCCAATATTGATCTTTTAATCCAATCGATAAAATGATTAATGCAGGATGTTCCCCGATGACAAAAGAATGTCCGGCATGTTGAAGCATGGCCCCAAAAAGTGTTGAAGCACATCGAGCTGTATTACTAAAAAACAGGGATTTTGGTGGGAGATTTTTTGAATCATCATTTTCAAGTTCATTTCCAAATGAAATATATGTTTCCAAATCTATTTCGGCAATTCTCAAAGCCTCTTCAAACATTGGAATAAAGATAAAAGGATATTTCTCAATGGAATAATGAAAAAGTGGTTTTGGAAGTTCAACAAAAATTGCACCTTTCTAAAATTAATAATATTTACTGTAATTCTAAATATCGTATGTTTCAAAATTACCTTATCCAAAGAATAAACCGTCCATTGCGGAGCTTTGAGATCCTCTAAGGGAATAAATCCATCATCAATTGTCACAAAATCTTCCCGTCTTGGAATGTCTTCTATCAGGGTGTTCCATAAGTTCTGTCGCACCTGTTTTTCCTTCGGCAAATCTGACTGAAGGCTCCAAAAAAATCTGAAATTTTGCATGGAGATAGCCTAAGGGGTTATACAAACGGTGTAACATCGATTTTTCTGATATCTAGAGTTTTCATGGAATTCTGAGGAATTTTCGCGGCGAGATCCGGAATTTTCGGGTTTCTCGTGGAACGAGCTCTGGTAAAATTCGAATTTGAGTATTTTAGGGGTCAAAATGGCCTGCGGGGATAGCCAAGACATTGATCTTACCGAATTTAAGGATTTTGGAATTTTTAGGAATTTTCTGGAATTTTCGTGGAATTTTTAAGAATGGGTTACTGTAAGTGAAGGTAAGTCAAGGAATTTCATAGAATTTTTTTCCAAAAGACAATAAAATCATCGGAAATAATAAAGAACATATTTTTCAATGATCTTTGAACACAATAGTATTAATCGGAAGGAATAAATACATTTTTACAGATTTTTTAACCTTCATGAAAAGGTTACGGTAGGTTCACTCACTTCAAATGCTTCGAAATCGACAAATTTGCATTATTATGCAAAAATCTTTCGCAGGACACTTCAGCACACTCCCTGACATCCATTTTAATCAAAAAAATCAAAAATTAAAATTTTGAATTTTTTCGACTTTTTCACGTGGTCCCCCATGTGAAAAATTTTTGACCCTAAGGGGGGAGTACGTGAAAAAGTCGAAAAAAGTCAAAATTTTAATTTCTGATTTTTTTGATTAAAATGGATGTCAGGGAGTGTGCTGAAGTGTCCTGCGAAAGATTTTTGCATAATTATGCAAATTTGTCGATTTCGAAGCATTTGAAGTGAGTGAACCTACCGTAACCTTTTCATGAAGGTTAAAAAATCTGTAAAAACATTTTTAAGCCTTATTTTTCATATTGTTGGTTGAAGAAATGACTGAATGATATTTTCTATCAATTCCATTGACATTACGACGTTCCAGAAAAAATTTTCATCGAAAATCGTTGTGTTTCGTTGTGCTACAGTACTTTGATATTGAAAATTCCACAAAAATTCCAAAAAATTCCTAAAAATTCCAAAATCCTTAAATTCGGTAAGATCAATGTCTTGGCTATCCCCGCAGGCCATTTTGACCCCTAAAATACTCAAATTCGAATTTTACCAGAGCTCGTTCCACGAGAAACCCGAAAATTCCGGATCTCGCCGCGAAAATTCCTCAGAATTCCATGAAAACTCTAGATATCAGAAAAATCGATGTTACACCGTTTGTATAACCCCTTAGGCTATCTCCATGCAAAATTTCAGATTTTTTGGAGCCTTCAGTCAGATTTGCCGAAGGAAAAACTGGTGCGACAGAACTTATGGAACACCCTGATAAAATTCTAAAGACTTGAAGCCTAAAGCTTATAAAAAATTTGCATACGTCTGCTTCCATATCTTATCAAAATTCGTTGCAGTCGAGCATGTTTCGATGGGATTTCAGAAGTTCCATAAAAATTTCGGGCAACACTTTTGTAATATTCAAATAAATAATTAAAGACCAAATATAACGCACATTTTATCAGTGAAAAATATGCCAAAATTTTTTCAAATGTCTTTGTTGAAGACATTTTTTACAGCAAAAAAAGGAAAGTGTTCGAGCAAAAACCAAATATGAACAAGAACGAGCTATTTTTTATTGCCTTTATTGAATTAGGTTTTTTTCGATTTTGGTAGTTAAGTTAAACCTAATCCATCATTTTTGTTGGGACCACCTTGAAGTTTGTTATTGTTCATCAAAAAATGTCATATCAATAGGAACACACACGTGAATGGCCTTGTAACTTGACAACATTTTGTTACACAAAAAACATTTGACATTTCAATGAAAGTGAAAAAAACAAAAAATAGGAAGTTGTTTTTTCTGATCTTGACGACAGCTTCTTAGCGTAAACAACAGTAATTAATTAGTCTGTCTCTGTCGTAAACGTTTCCCGTTTTTCTAAATGACAGGTGTCGCCCACCTTGAAAAACAAAAATTTTGGTGAAAAAAATGATAAAAAAGTTTCTTTTTCTCAGAGTTTACTCCTAAATAAATTCAAATCGAACAGAAACTTATCATATTAAAAATTACAACACAACACATATCCTTATTAAAATGGAAAAAGTAAAATGTTAAAATGCTGTAGCTTTGTAATTATTACTGTAGTTGTTTTCTCCTTCTTCAAATAATTTAGTTAACATGGGTGTTCTAGTTTGTTTTCAAATATAAATTACAGCTACGACCACTTGCGGCGGCTGTTAAATGTAGCAATGATCAAAAACAAAAAAGAGTTCCTCCCTCAACTCAAAATAATAACGACAGCTGTTTTTTGGATAAACACTTTTTGATTTGTTTAATCCGGATTTAATTTCTATTTAAAAAGGCCACCCAATTTTTAATTGTCCCATAAAAACCTTTGCCAGTTTTGATTCAATTAGCAGTTATGATTTTTTGGATAATTTTGTTTACTTTTTTTAGCAATATTTTTTGTAAAACTGAGGATAAATTGATTCATGTTCATGCAGTATGTCTTTTGTTTGTGATAAATTTTTATGTTTACTGTATACATTTTTTCAGCTTTGGCGTCATGGAGAAAGAAATCCAACAAAACTTTATAAATTAAGCCTAAACAAAATCACGGATTTCCCTGAAGGAATGGCACAATTGACTAAAGTAAATAATTAAATAATGTAATCCTTTTTGAGATGCAAGCTTTTTAGAATGGCATCCGTCAATTACATACTCTTGGTCAAATATTTCAAACAAAATATGTTACAGATTTGAAACATATCTCTCAAAAATATGTCAACACTGAAGTTAGTTTCTTTTATTCATGTTACAGTACTAGGTTACTGTAGCTATAGTCCACCTTTAATAATTTTTATACAAAAATTAATGACACTTCTGAAATCCCATCAAAGCATGCTCAATTACAATGAATTCTGATGAGATAATACCTAAAATGTATACTGTATTTTAGGTATATGCTCGAAGTACAAACGTTGACCGAGCACTTGTTTCTGCAATGGCATTTTATTCTGGATTTTATGAATCCAATAATTCCACGGATAGACTTTTCCTTGCCCCAGTTCCAATTCATTCAATTACAAAAACTGAAGACTTTTTGGATATTCTTGGAATTGATTGCCCACGAAAAAATGATTTATGGAAAATTGTTGATGAAAGCGACGAGATTCAAGCATTGCTGAATCAATCTTATGCCATTCTCGCCGATGTTTCAAATCAAACTGGAATTCCATTTAATTTTTATGCAATGACCCATATTTTTGATGCTGCAATTCTTGAAGTAAATTTTATTACTGTAATTTAGGTTACTGTAGATTTAAAACATACAGTACTGTATCTTTTTTAGACATTATTTGAAATGCCTGTTCCGAATTGGGTCAAAAATGCCATGAATGAATTTGAAGGATTATTTGTGAATTATACTTTAACCCTTTATGGTTTTATCCCATTTAAGCCTCGATATAATTATAATCTCCAACAAGAACTTACAAAAGTTGCCTCAGGGGCTTTAATCACAGAAATCTATGATCGAATGGCACTTAAAATTAAATGCCAAAATATTACTGCTGAAATGGAAAGCAAAAAATGTGCAGAAATTTATCCCCAAAAATTTTACACTTATTCAACTCATGATTTAACTGTTGTTAGCCTTTTTGCAGGACTTGGATTTAAAACTTTTCTTTTTGAAAAATATTCCATGCCTGCTTTTGGATCAACGGTTGTCTTGGAATTGTGGAAACGAAGTGATAAAACTAATGAAACGAAAAGTTTTGATTCAGATGAAAAATATTATTATATTAAAATTTTTTATTACAAAAGTTTTAATGTTACGGAACCGTTGAATTTGGGTGCATTATTAAAGCCAGACTGCAGTGAAGAAAATGGTTGTCCACTTATGTATCTCAAAAAACGCGCTGAACTTCTTCGACCAAAACCTAATTGGAATGGAATGTGCTCGGAGAGGATGTCAACAAAAGTGACAACTTTAAAAGGAAAAAGAATTGCAAGCAAATTTTTGTTTTGATTTCCATTTTTGAACCCCCTAGACTATAATTGTGGATTAATTTGTTATGTTTTTTTGTAATGAAGTTGAATAAAAATTTGTTTTAAATGTTGAAGGTAAATATCTTTATCGTTTTATTAATAATTATAAAACAACAAACAAATCAACAGGTTTTTTTCTTACAATATTGGTAAACTGTCATAACTCGGCTTGTATCTTTTTGTGTCATAGCCTAAAAATTATAGAATTTTAATTTCTAAATACTGTAGAAAGAAAATAAGGCAACTCTTTATTAATAACCATTTTCAACTTTTTCTTAAACAGTTTTCGAAATTAATAATACTAAATATCCTTACAGTAATCAACTAACCTAATTTTACAAGCATTGGAGCAACTTCATCCAATTTTGACAACAATTCATCTGGATAAAATCCAACCCAAGCATCCAAGGCATCATGATTTATTTTATTTTTGACTTGTGAAGTACTAAATTCTCGACTGTAAATGAAAACTTTAATACTTTTTATTATGTACTGTAATTATAAAAATGCATACGGTGAAAGACGAATTTCATCCCCGATATGTTTGTGATGCTCCAAAACATTTTGTGAAAAATCAATTTCCAAAAAATTTATAATCTTTTCCATTTGTTCTTTTGGTGAAAGAACAAGTTTTTCGTAATAAACTGGAAGGCAAATTTCTGGGCCAAGGAAGATGCAAGAATTGTACATTTGCGCGATCGTTTTATTCCATTGTGATAACATTTGCTAAAAAAATACAGTTTTGTAAATGTACGGAGATTAGACAATTGGAATTCTTTTTTCTGAATTGTACCAATTTTAAAGGGGACTTATCAGTTGATGCCGTATTTCGAAATTTCATATTATTCAGGACCAAGGCTGTCCGGAATTCCAGACCGGATTCCGTGATTCCGGACGATTTTTGGCGTTCCAGATTCCGGATCGTAATTTTTTTCCGGACATCATTGTTCAGGATTTCTATTGTTATGTTTCAAAGTAGTTTTTCTTCGAAAACTCAATAACAAATGGAATGAAATTATTTTGAGATAGAACATTAGAAATCTTGAATATCAGGCAATTTCAAAATACAGTAACAAATGACCTCTTTTAAAATTCCGGTTTAAATTTAGGTCCAAAAACGGTTACATCAAAATCTCAAAAATTGAAATTATTTCATTGTTAAAGAATAAAAGAATATATTTTTTTAAATATTCCAAAATAATACACTAATTATTTTACTTCTTTATCATTTCGATCAAACCCTGAAACAGGAACTTTTCGAACAATCATTGAATGAACCGAAGCACGACCATCACGAAGCATTAAAATGAATTTTGCTTTTGGAAAAATCTCAGATAATCGAATCATCATTTTCAAAGCTAACGGGTCTTTGTCACACAAAAGTTCAGCTTTGTCACCGTGTTGCTCGATTACAGTACCTAATAACAAAAAGTTATATTAAATTTGTATCAAAATTAGAATACCAATGAAAGCCCCAACAGCATTATTTAAAACATTTCGAGTAACACCTGCAAGATCAAGTAATCTTTTATGGCCTTCTTTTTCCCATTGCATTAACATTGATAAAATATTCGGGATTACACGAGTCTCTTCTCCACATCGAACATCTGGATGAGCGTCTAACTATAAAATGGAAAAGGAGGTCTTAAAAATACTGGAGCCCAATTAATTACTGTAATGGCCAGTAATAACATTCTTGTTCAATTTGTTTTATGACAAACTGTAATGGCCAGTAATCTAACCCTCAACCCTGATAATTTTGCAAACATTCTAGTTCAATTTGTTTTATGACAAAATCAACCGAAATTTCAATTTTTCAGTGCCCTAAAAATTAAAAATCCCTGAAAATTTGTTTACCATAGCTCTCATTAAAGTTGTCCCAGATCGGGGCACTCCACCAATAAATAAAACCGGGCGATGCATCAAAGGCGGTTTCCATTCTTTACATTTTGGAAATTTCAGAAATATTAAAATTAAACAAAATAAACCAAAAATCCCAAATGGAATCACTCTTTTAATACATCGAAAATTGAACCGCATTTCATTCATATGCGGATTTGATGACGAAGACTTTAATAAAAATATTTTTTCAAAAACTTTCATACTTTTTACAACATTTATCTCTTTTACTCTCTTTTTTGCTCCAGTCGGATTATATTTAAATGATGCTGATGATGATGATGATTTGTGGTGTCCCCTAACTGTTTTTTAAAGTAAAAAAGCAAATGAGGGATTTTTTTTATTTTAAAAAATGTAAATGAATCTGGAGATGGGAAGGGTGGATAAAAGAAAGAAGGCAGGAAGCATTTGCGCATTTCTTTTTTTTGTTTGTTGATTCTGTTTTAATTTTTTTTAAAAACACACATGAAATTTATGAATAAATCATTTTTGCTTACTCATGTTTACTTTTGAAAAAAAACAAACCAGGATTTATTTTAACACCGTAGACGTTTATTTTGCTTTTAACCTAAATTTTGAGCCCTGAAATTTTTAGGGGATTTCGGTCATGTATTTTCAATGCCAAAATATTAATTCTCCCCTCAAATTTTTTCATCCTCTCAAAAATGGCAATTTTCAATCAGCAAGGATATCACCTCGAGAGTAAAAGAACCGAAAGTCTCAAAAATTTGCATATCCATGTGTTCCAACAAAATACCAAAAAAAATTAATTAAACTTTTGCATAAAAATCACAATTACAAATCGTTGTCATTCTTGAAGTATGTTATGTTTGTTCGTTCTATGAATTTATCTCTGTCCATCTTTAATAAAGTGCTTGATTTGAATTTGTAATATTTATAACAATCGATTGCTCTCTCTATCTCTTTCAACATCAAATCCATCTTCGAACTTGTGTATAATCTTCTTCTTCTTTATCGCCTGTAGCTATACTGCCAACAAACCATTGATCATCACCTCCAACTCCAAAATCATCAATTATGGTATTTTCAAGAGATCGATTTTTATTCTATCAAAAAGATTCTGATAATTCAATTTGTAAACTTTTGGTATTAATTATTGTATTTGGAATTATTCAAAATGTTTACTGCATTCTTTGTTTAATTACGGATTTCTTTAGTTCAATTTCTGCTAGTGAAAAATAAATTTTTATGTATTATTTGTTGTGAATAAAATTATATTAACACTCAAAAAGTTCAAGTGCTCACGACAATTTTGAAAAAATCTACCTTGACATCTGATTGTAACCAATTAATCAATCAGATGTCAAGGTACTAGTACAGTATACTGTAATTCTCTCCAAGCTTCCGTCATATGAACATTTCAGTTTTTAAAAATTAAACAAGTTTATTAATAAATAAAAAACACAAGATAAAGCATAAATTTTAAAAGAAAAAATATAATAAGACACAACAATCATCTTACTTGACTTGCTTTCGAACATTTTCAATTTCGCGTCGAATATTTTCGACAACATTTTTGAATTCATCTGAAAATTCTTTCAAAGTTCCACGATTTGCATCAAGTGATTCAGCCATATTAGTTTTGGTTGCATGAAGCTCATTTAATTTTGATGAAAATTCAGAAGCTGAAATATTGAACAAATATTTATATCAGTAATAATTACAGTATAAAAAGTTTACCTTGTTCATGAAGTGTTGCTAAAGCTCTTAAACGTTTTACGACAGCTGAGACAGTTTGACTTGAATCTCGGAATTTATTGACAAGATGAAAGATTTCATTTACTTGTGCCGTAAGTTCATCATTGGAATCTTTCTTCTCTTGAATTTGATGTTGTTTTGCTAAAGCAGAATTTAGTCGAGTTTCAATGGATTCCAATTGGGTTGGATTTAAAGATTCAATTCGAAGTCGTAAATCATCAATTGCATTGACCAATGAACCAGGAGAAATAAATTCGCTTGCTGAAAAATCAACGGTGCCAAGTGCTTCTTCAAGTTTTCGAACACGAGCTTCAAATTGTGCAATCATAAGTGAATCCATGTTTGACGATGATGTCGAAGTTGTTGATGGTTTTGAATCATTGGTAGTTGGAGCTTTAAGAATTGGAGTATCAGCATTAGCTTTTTTAAGATTAATTGCTTCAAGTTGTTTCAACATTTGATTCAAATGTTCTTGAGTAAGCGAAATATTTGGTTTAACATTTTCCTAAAAAAATACACATGTATTTTTTTCAAAAGCACATTAGCTTTTTACCCGTCCATTTTCAACTTGTTCTTTCAATTCTGAGATTTCCATTACAAGACGATTATATTTTTGTTCAGGAGTTTCAAGTTGATCAAATTCAGGTCCAACATATTCAATAACATAATGTCCAGTTGAATAACCTTTTGGACGACGACGATGTTCAAACGCAGAAAAATCTACAATCATTTTCTTTATATTCATATTTTAAACAATAATAAACCATACCTGAATCCTCAGCACTAATAAATCGACCAGCAAATCGTTTCATTGCAGCATCAACATCAAGATGAACCCGTTCAATTTCTTCTTTATTTTCAAAGGTTTCTGGTTCTGGAATATCTTCAACTTCTGGGACATCTGGAGTTTCATAGATTGTTTCTTTTACGACAGACATGGTTCAAAATAGCTTAATTAAATAATACAATAAAAAAATTTTTTTGCAAAGTTTAACAAATGCGAATTCACGAAAAAAGCACTCAAAAAATGTGTAACTCTTTCTATTCTTGCTAGGACAATTGTTTACAAAAGAAATGAACAATATTTTTTTCAAACTTCATTTTTATAAATTCAGATTCCAGAACTAATTCCAAGCCTTTTATTCTGCCTTCAAAGTACTCATCGGAATCACTCAGAATCAACCGATACATATATTGCATCTAAAGCATAAAATCTATATATAGATTTTATGCTTTTTTTTTAAATAAAAACGCAACAAACAGACCGCTGTGTCTATATTCAAACACATGTTTTTGAAAAAACTTTTATTTATATCACCTGGTAAATACAACATAGTATAATATGCACTCAAATAAAATGATAAATAAAACGAAATAAATAAATAACTAGATAACACTAATAAGAGAGAACAGTGAATATACATACAATATAAACAAAAGTATGTTTTGGGACACAATTGGGTTATTTATACTTCTTCCATAACTTGATCTTCATCTTCTTCAGCTTCATCAAGGCTGAAAGGGATTGGTTCCAAGCGTTTGAAATTAATACTTCGATCTTTCACTTCTGAAGCTAGCATATCAGCATAATTATCCATAATTCGAGTATACGATAAAGGATCTGGACGGTATGATTTCTTCTTTGGAGTTCGTTGAACTTCAGTTAAAGCTTGACGACAAAGTCGATTCTTTGGTGGAGTTTTCATTTGTTCTTGTGCAGAATGACGTCGACGAGTATGAATAATATTTACATTTTCTAAAAAAAAATTAAATTGGTTCTAATCCAAAATGACAATCTTACCATCAGCTTTTTTGACGACATGATTAAGAATATTAACTTTAAATTTAAGCTGTTTCTGGAAATCAATGAAACTCTCAACAATATCTCCTTTCCGTTTGCTAAAATAATACAAATAAAATACATTGATTAAACAGTATTATTAACTTACTCAGCCATTGATTTAGCAGCTTTTGATTCCAATACATCTCGAGGTAAGCCATGATAGAGTAAACTTCCTTCTTCGCATCCAACTTCTTCAGCAAGCTTTTTTGTCATATTTCGAGTTGCAGGTCGTTCATCACAAGCAAGTTTTGCTCCGGCAATTGCAGCTGTTTCATAATTGACATCAGTTGTTCCAGCAGTATCAAAATGTTTAAGTCTTTTGCTCAATTCTTCTCGCAAATCTTTGACTGTTTCAATGCTTTCAACATCATCAATATCAAAATCAGCTAAATCTGGGCATGCAACATTTTCATTGCGAACAAGTTCAGATGCAAATGTATCAAGCTAAAGAAAGAAATGTTAAGATGGAAAGAAATTGTAAAATTAAATGCATACTTTTAACGCTAAAGCTTCAGGAAGAGAAATAGAATCATCAAATATGCTGCTAAATACTGAGCTATTACAAGATGAATTTAGAATTGATGATGAGCGTTTTTGCTAAAAATAAATAATATGGGTAACGCAAAAGTATTAAAATTAAAAAAATTCAAACCTTTTTTGGTGCATCAGAGAACATTTCATTGGCATGTTTACGCTTTGCAGCAGCAATAAGATTCCGCATTGCTTTTAAATAATAATATTAAATAAAATAAAAAATAAAATAGCACAGTTAGTTAAAATAAATTATTATTCCACAAGAATAAAATCAATTTTGGAGTTTCAGCTGCGCAACTTTTTTTTTCTTCGAACAATGTGTATTTTTTAAGTAAAAAATCGCCCGCGTGATTCATTTTCGTGTCAAGACTCGCTCACGTGCAAAATTATTGCGTTCAAAAAAGTTCGCCGAAGAAAGAGTTTTTTAAAAATGCCAGTGCCAAAAATATACTTTACAGCTATTAAAAAACAAGAGAGGAAAAAACTTATTAAATGCAAGTGTTAATTTAAAAGATGATGCTGTTGTCGTCAATGTCAGGAGAGAGATGGCATGGCTTTGTTGTTGTTAATTAAAACCGCATCTAATTTAATGAGAAGAGGGCAAATTTTAAACGAAAACATAAAGAAAACTTTCTTGGCACATTTTGTTTTTTGGTTTTAAATTTCTCTATATTTTTTGCTTCTTCTTCTGCCAATAACAATTATTTGTCCTTTTTTTAAAAAAAAATTTTATTGTGAAAAGCATAAGAGTAAATTTCCGGTGAAAGAAGCATTGATTGTTCGTTCACAAAACGGAAACGGACGGAAGAAACAGAATAAAAAAAATTCTGTGATGGAAGAAGCTGCGCCAAAGAAGGCGTAGAAAAATAACTTCAATGTTGGAATCTTTTTTTTGTCGGAGATGTCTTTTATACATAAGTTTTTTTCTTCTTCTAAACGTGTCAAAAGCATCTTTTACCCTCCATCTTTTTTAAACTTTTTAAATTGATAAATTGTTGGAATCATTTGTTTAATCTAGTTAACTATTTTACTTTCAAATTTTTGTTGTTACCACGTGTTTCATCTTTTCTGTATACTGTAGTTTTCTTGAATACTGTGCTTTTTATTACAGTATCTTTGTTGATAGTAAATATAACAAAAAATTACTGATTTACTAATTAAAAGTTTGAACAAAGCTTAATCCTTTAAGTTTTGTTACCGTACTTTTTTTAGAGTAAAGACTAATAGTCATTTTAGGTGAAAATTTTACTTAAAGAATTTTTAAAACATTAACCATAAGCTTGTAGGTGGTATTATTAACTATCTTAATTATCTTATCTTTAATTAAAATCACTTTTACATGGTACAATGCATCTTAAAAAATTTATAATAAATACAAAACATTAATTTTTTAATTGCTACTGCTACCCATTTTTATTAAAAATCTTCTTATTTGTTGTCTTGTTGTAAAAAGTTTTTTCTTTTACTTCGAAGCGTCCTAGCTTTTTACTTTAGTAACATGGGTGAATATTTTTTTGACAGAAGAGGAGGGCATTTAAAATTACTTTAAACAATTAATTTTTCAGTCATTTATTTTTTCTTCTAAAAGTAGCTTCTGACTGCTGCTGCCTGCGATTACTTTCATCTTTCGTCTTCTTCAACCCTGTTTTTTTAAATTTCACAAATTTTTTATTTTTATTCAATGCCCCTGAATTGAATGACTCTTCAATTCCCTTTCAATTGAAAAGAAAAAGAAGAAGTGTTTTTGTTGTTGTTGCTGTTGAATTCATTTGAAAGCAGTAGAAAATCCGTCGACGAAAACAGAAAAAAGAAAGAAATGTATTTTTCCTAAAGAAATTCCTATTTTTTTAATTGATAAAATTAAAATTAATTTTTATTTTTGATTTTGACATTTTTCCAAATTTCCCCAAAAATACGGCGTTTATGGCCGTCGCGACGTTGACAAAAGTCTTCGCCGTGGCGGCGCTCTTTTTGTCGCCGCTTTCTTTTGCTCAAGAAGAGCTAAACAAATGGAAAGAAGATAGATATTTGAGGTAGGTAAGGTGGTACAGTACATCATAATATAAAAAGTGAGACAATGAAAATTCTCCACTTTTTAAAGAAAAAATAACTGTATAATGCGATTACGCTAATTTTCTAAATTGAAAAATTATTGTTGCAGTTGCATTTTCTGTCTTGATTACGATGATCGACAAAAGCTATCTATTTTTGGTTGTTCACTTCCGAAACCTCCAACATGTTATGGAAATATTTGTTACATGCGCCAACACAAAAGTAATCATTATTATCTTTATACAAGTGGATGCCTAAATTTAACTCAAAATGAATTTAACACAATCGGAAAACGACTTTCAACGACGAAACCAATTCGAGGTGCCCGAGGAGAAGAGACACAATTATGTGAGGTAACAAATTTTTATTTTATACAAAAAAATTTTTAAAAATGACAAGACACTACAAAATATAACATTACAATGTTCAAATATCAGCAGGAAACATAAACATCTTTTTTGCAGATGGTTTTGAAAGGAATCCATCAGCAGATTTAACAGTTCTTGCGGCACCTTGAGTTTTTGTAGCTCTTTTTGTTGCAGCTTTTTTTGTTACTCCACCACGAGCGGCTTTTCTAGCAAAATATGAAGGTCTTCTTGAAGCACCGCCATTTTTGAATTTACTTCCACCACCATTTGAACCTCTATATGATCCTCTTCCACCACCACCATTGTTACCGTAGGAAGGTCTTCCATAAGATGTTGAAGGCATTTCATCATTACCGTAGCCATTATCATTGAAACTTCTCGAAGATTGAGGAGGAGTTGCATAACTTGGAGCAGGATTATTTTTAAGATTAGTAATTTGATTTTTAATTTGTTCATGTTCTTGTTTATCAACTTCAGCCCAAAATTCTTTTAAGATTTCCATAATTTTTGCACTGTATTGTCCAATTTTTTCTGGTGTCATTGAATCCATTTGTAAAAGTTCAGAATTGGTTCGAGGTAATAAAGCTGCAATTTCTTCAATTCCTTGTAGACTAATGATTGACTAAAATATGCCAAAATTATTACAGGAAACTTTTCTGAGTCAAAAATCATACGGTATAGGTAGGGAAATTTTTAGCTTTGGCTTCAGCTTTGCAAAATTCCACAAGTTTTGATCGGCATTTATTGAAAACAGCTGTATTCTTAAAACGATACCTAAAAACAAAATATTTGAAAATATATTAATAACAATAGTTAAAAACAAACTTTTCTTTAAGGGCTGCAGTTTCAGAAATTTGTTTGGGCATTTGAAAGCGAGGATTATCGCCTTTTCTTGTCGGATCAAGGGATAAATAAACATAAATTTTTTGATTAGCAATAGTATTTCCATGTGGAACATCTAATACACCATAAGAGCCGCCATTAAAGCTATTAAGTCTTTCAATGAGATGTCCATCAATAACCAATTTTCTGAAGATTCTAATGATGTCAGTTTCATTAAAACCACTTCCACGTCCATAAAGTGGATTTAAAATATGTTTAGCTTTGTCAGCTTTTTCACCATCTTTTGCGCTCATAACACCACGATACAATTGAACGATATAAGACATAGGTTGATTTTTAATCAATTTAACACCAGCAATAATATTTTTAGCTTCATCAGTAATATCAAAATGTTTGTATATTTGTTTTAATCTTTCAAAATCTTCACAAATTGAACAAGGAGTTTTAGAAGCTCGACAAACAGAAGCATCATAAATTTCACCAAAATGTTCAACCAGAAGTTTTCTTCGACATTTTCGAACATTTTCACAATAATCAACCATTTCATAAAGGGATTTCTTATGTTGCCGACCAATTTCAGTATTATCTCTTCCATCAGATTCTTGAAGACTTCGAAGGCGAATGTGATCTTGATAGCTAAAAAAGAGAAATACAGTATGAAAAACTTAAAAAGAAGTAACTAATACCTATACAAAAGAACACAATATGCCGGTAAGCCATCACGTCCTGCTCGACCTGTTTCTTGGTAATAACCTTCAATGGATTTTGAAAGTGAATGATGAACAACAAATCTCACATCTGGCTTATCAATGCCCATTCCAAAAGCTAAAACATAGAAATAAAGAACACTACCGTATATAAAAAAATTATTACCTATTGTTGCACATATAACAGAAACTCTTCCTTGCATCCAATCATTTTGTACAGCAGTTCTTACTTTATCAGGTAATCCAGCATGATATGGTGCAGCTTTGAAACCGTGTTTTATACAAGTATCAGCTAAAGATTCAGTATCTTTCTGAGATAAACAGTATACAATTCCAGATGCATCCTTGTATTTTTCTTTAAGAAAAATAATAAGCTTTTTGAGATTTACAGGGTTTTTAGGTACAACATCATATTTTAAATTATCTCGAACGAAGCTGCTCATAAAAAGTTTTGAATGTGAGATATCAGTAGAAAGATGAGCTCGAACATCGGTAACAATTGCCGGGGTTGCTGTAGCTGTTAAAGCAATAATCGGAACTCGTGGAGTGCTAAGACTTTCAATAAAAACATTTAAACGAGTATAATCCTAAAAAAGAAGAATACAGTATACCAACATTAAAGATAAAGAAAGTCATACCGGACGGAAATCATGTCCCCATTGTGATATACAATGTGCTTCATCAATCACAATTCGAGCAAGTAAACCACGGTTATGAAGAGATTGCATTACTGCAAGGAAGCGAGCAGATTTACCAATCTAAAAGCTCACATTAATAACTACATATTAATATAATGTTTACCATCTCTGGAGTAACATAAAGAAGTTTGATTTCAACATTGGGGCCTTCAAGTTGCCGGTAAACTGCATTTAATTCAGTAGAATTTAAGGCACAAGCATTGACCTAAAAATATGACTAAATAAAGTCAAAAAATTTCTGTGCCTAAAATTAATGCTACAAAAAGGACATACATTTAAACTTTTAAGTTTTGTAACTTGGTCCGAAATCAATGAGATCAGTGGAGAAATAACAATTGTAACACCAGGAAGCATAAGAGCAGGCAATTGATAGCATAAACTTTTACCGGCTCCAGTTGGCATAAGAATAAAGCAATCAAAACCTTTTAGGATTGCAACAATAGCAGATTTTTGTCGTAATCGAAATTGATTGTGTCCAAATACATTTTTCAATGTACGATACATTTCATCATGTTTTAGATGTCCAAGTACTTTTACTGTAACAAAATAATCGAATTAGATACATAAAAGTAATAATCAATAATGCTTACCGCTATCCATGAATTCTTCGCCATCATCTTTAAGATAAGACTTAAACTTTCCATGCATATCTAAAAAATATAATATTTATCACATATCTAATAAGAATATCAAAAGAATTACCATGTCGTGGTCCCATTCCAACATAATAATCTTTACTTTCTTCTGAATTACTAGCAGCTTGAGTAGACCTTTGTGTCACAGTACCATTGTCAATCATTGTTACAAATGCATCATCATTTTCAAAATCATCATCATCACAGATAATTTCAGGCTTTTTTAAGGGTTGTCGTGTTGTAAATGATGTTGAAGTTGAAGGACACTCTCGAAGAAATTGAATTTCATTGCCTTGTGAACATTTAACTGCTGCTGATTCTTCTGGAGGAAAGAGACTTCCTGCTGGCTGCAAAAATTTCAGTATAATAAAAACAAAAAAGAGTTAAATCAATTATACCTTTTTTGCTGGAGATACATCTTCAACAATAATATCATCATCATCATCGTCGAAGAAAGAATCATGAAAGTTTTGCTAAAAACATGGGATAATTAAAGTAAAAAAACAAAAGATAAAACTTACAGGAGGAGGTAAAGGTTTTGTAGCAAGAGGGATAACTTCTGAGACATCCGTTTTAATGAAATTTGAAGCTTTTGGTGAGGAAGACGAGGTATAAGAATGGTTAAATGGTGGAGGAAGATTCTCTTGTTCAGGAACAACAACATTTTTCGCATCCTAAAAACAGCAAAAAATGATGAGACGATACAACAATTTCGCAATAAACAAAGCCTGTCATTACTATATCTTCTTAACAATGCATTTATAATTAAGCTTACATTTTTATATTGAGATAGAATATGTGTATCATCTCCACCATGATTTGGACAACATTTAAAAACTGGAACCGTTGGATTTTCACTCATTTCAACGAATCGATATTTTCCAACTTGAATCCGTTTCCTCGGAAGACATGCTTCATCTGCTTTCATAATAATAAATCTAAACAGAAAGAATTCTTTCTATTTATATGTATACAAATAGAAAGATATTTGTCTACAAATAAAAAATTTTTATTTTTCAATACGACATCGCATCAACTTTTTTAAATTCTTAAAAAATTTATGTTTTCCCGCGCACACAAAACCAACCCAACCGCGGCAAAAGCTTAATTTAAAAAATGCAATGATTATTTTTGTTTGCTTTGCAAAATGCATTTATACTATAAATGTTTACTTTTATCTACATTAGATTTTAAAAACAACAATTGTAATCTTTTGTAATAATTTCGATAAAAGATTATTACACTTATGAAAAATAAATATTATAGTTATTTTAAGTTAATAGTAATAAATGTACCTATATTTCAAGGAGTTCTTAAACATACTAACAAAAGGTGCACATTTTACAACAAATTCGAGAACATGCTTCAAAATTTTAAGCATTACAATTTTAAATTCTACAGTACAAAAGTTAAAATATGTAATAAACAGTAATACACAGTTTTTTCCATATCAAACTACCCAAATAACAGTTACCAACATATTTGATTCCTAAACACCAAGAAACACTGAAAATTAATTTTATACTAATTTTTAAGGTTACCAATCAAATCAATGCTTGTATTTGTGCAAACCGAATCTCATGTAATAATGTCAGCTCCGGGGAACCTTTTACAGAATACACTTTCAACTTTTTGCAAAGTATTCATTTTGATGAATTAGCTCATTTTAGGTAAACTACCGTATCACATCCGTAAAAGACTTAATAAATTGTTCCATTTTCCAGATATTTTGCGCCGGGCGATCCTGTTCTTTTAGATTTCCAGACATACCGTAGTTCAATGACTTCAAAAGCGACAACAAAAAATATTTCTTTAATTGCCATTTTTATATTTGTACTGCTCAATTTCTATTTACAAATCAAATCTTTTGAATAATATTTACAGTTTCTTTAAATTTAAAATGAATAAAAATTGTTTGTATCCAGTACAACAAAACAGAGTAAAAAGGTTTAAAAAAGTGAAGAGACCATAAAAATTTAATACACGTAAAGAAAACAAAATAACGAAAAAAGTGAAAACAAAAATTAATCAATTTGCATTGGTTCAACATCAGCTTCATCGCCATCAACGACATTTTCATTACTTTCTTCAGCTTCTTCCATCACCGTATCCTCATTAAAAATTGTTGAATTAGGTGCATTCGTATCATCTTCTCGGAATGAGGCAGCAGATCGAAGGGTACGAGAACGATCATATCTTGTAGACAAAGCAACATTATGTCGAAGACTTTCAACATGCTTTTTAAAGACTTCAATTTCGTTCTAAAATGAAGTAAATTAATTTAAAATAAAGCTTTTTCAAAAAATTACTTTAATTTCTGGTTTTAAATGAGAACGTTTATTCATAATGTGAATCAATTCCAAGACTAAACGATAAAAATTCTTCCGACACAATAAAAATTTGAATTTTTCAACAGCTTTGTCAAGAGTATTAACCATATGAAAGGACATTTTTGTAATAAGCTTCATACAAATAATCATTTGACATGCAAACATTTGATCATAATCTTCTTGAATTTCTCTTAAAATCAATAAATTAAAAATGTTAAATAATAAACGAACACACTTGTATGTAGCAGCTGTAACAAGATGCTTGCATAAAATATTCATTGTTAAATCAGCTTGTTTCACAGAATCAATGTATCCAAAAAAGAATTCAGCAATTGGAGTAAAATCGAATTCTTTGATTTTAAGAGCATATAATCGAATAATGACATCATTGATAACACTTGAAATTGAAACGTGATGATTCGTAACGACTTCATGGAAGAAATGCTTTGTCATATCTGAGATAAAATCATTCGAATCAACAATAAGAATTGCAAGATGTGCACGTAATTGTCCAGGTAATTGTACTGCTTTTACCGTATACAAATAATGAATCATCAATAAACTTGTATATCGGACATTTGGGTTGATATCATAAATCCTAAAAATCATTGACTTATTTGATTACGGTATTGTTGTTCAGCTTAAACCTACAACATTAAATAATGTCGCAATTGTTTTGAAAATGATGATGGATGTCGAATTGCAACATCTGCCAACATGATAATAAGATTTGAACGAGTATCAGGTTTTGCATTTCGAAGATAATAAAAGACGAAAGAGATATATCGACGGCATAAATTCGGAGATGCAAGCATAAATTTGATCAAACAATAAACTGCTGAATCCGCTAAGGTATTACTAATCAATGGACGAGAACGAAATCGAAGAGTTTGCATAACCAATGGCCAAACTCGACTTAAAATTGAACCTGGTCTAAACCAATCATAACCAACAGCAGATTCAATTTGTGTAGAGATAACCGAATCAACACTTTGCTCAGTTGCATCAGCAATTCGACCTTGATTTGTTTTAAAAATTGACATATCTCCAGCATTATCCCGTTCAAATGGTGATAAATGTTCTCCAGCCCATTCAGGTAAATTCATCATAGAAGCTTTTCCTCTTGCCATTGATCGAATTTCAGTTAACTAAAATATTAAGCAAATTAGTTTTTACAATTCAAAATTTTAAAAAATATCTTACCGCTTTTAGAAGAGATTCAAGTCCTTCAGTCATTGTTTCATGAACAAATGAAATACTTCTGACAATATATTGTCGAGTAAGGAAGAAAAGTCTTTCCATCAAAGTATGCCATTGATGCTGCAGCTCTCTTGCATTCAAAAACAATTGATTTGATTGTTCAAAAACTTTTTTAATATTATGAACATTCAATTCTTTTGTAAATTTCAGCCGATCTATAAAACCTTCTTCTTCATTTTGTTCACCATTCTTTTTGAGCCATTTCAATTCTTTTGCCTTCCAAGATACGGTAGAACGCTTCATTCTCCGTCGCTTTAAATTCATAAATCTTCTGAATCCTCGATAAGTTGATGGCTTACATGGATCAATATTAACAAGAACATTATTTTCATTAACTGTTGCTGATTGAGATGTATCCAAATTTACACTATCTTGGGTATTATTCAAAACAGATAAACTTTTCATTTCTGAATTGACATCAGCAAATTTAAGTTCAAAATCATCGACTGATGAATAACCAGGAAGAACTTCAACATTCTTTTCACGCAATTTATTTCGCAAATTTCCAAGATTTTTTAAGCTTTCTTTATACAAGAAACGGAAAGTTCGAGATTTGTAATTGACTTGTTTGACCCAACATAGAACAGATGCAATAATATCACTGCAGCATTCATCAGGAGATTCACATAAAGCATAAATGGCTTGAAAAGTTAATTTTGCTCTTTCATTCCATCTTACTGATTTAGCAATCGGCATTTCTACAAAAGAATTTTAATCCAAAAAACAAATCAATTAAAAACTTACGACTAATTAATTGTTTAATTGCAACTTGAAAGAAATTATCTGTTGAGGGAATTCGAAGTCTTGGAACAACTAATTCATTAACCGTTGCAGTAGTAGGATTAAAAACTGTTTCACAAAAAGTTGCAAGTCGAAGAACTTCAAGTTGCATAATATCATGCTTACGCTTCAACATTTCAGATAAACGACCAAAGTTCTTTCTTCCTTCAGATGGGACAGCTCTGTAAAATTAACGAATAATTAAGCATACATAAAAGTGGATAAACAAACTTGACATAAGGTTGTAAAATTTGAACAGCGATAATACTCAATCCAAGATCTTCTTCCTTTTCAGCAGTTTGCCATAAAAAGTTCAATGAACCTTGTTTCAAAGGTGTCGACGCAAAGATATAAACGAGAGTATCCGATAAAACACAGCGATCTTCAAGTTTTGCATGCTTCATAACTTGCATCAAATTTTGTACTGTACTTATTTCAGATACGGAGGTATTGCTAAAAAATTTAATTTGGACAAAATGTAATTTAATTAATGTAATGTTATGCCAAAAATTTCAATCTACGGCATTTTTTATTTGACTCAACTCAGAAGTAGCGCAAATAAAATAAGTAAAACTATAACATACCTATTGCCACTAAAGAAAATATTTTTTCCAGCTGTTACAACAAATTCTCGAATTTCAGGATCATTTCGGTAAATCAAAGAACAGATTTGCATAACAGCAGATTCAGAATTCCGTAATTTGAATTGTCGACAAGATGCCAAAAATTTAACAATTTCACAAATTTCAGCCATTTGACCATGTTTTAGAGCATTACTGGCATTTTTCATGCATTCCTCCATTTGTAAAGCAAATTGTGCAGCGCATAAAATTTCATGTTCTTGTTTTGTTAATTCTTCTTCCTTCCGAGCAATTCGAAGTTGACGTTCTTCAGCAATAAATTCAGTTCGAATATCAACTTGCATATTCGCCAAATTTCGCATATGAAATCGAGTAAGCAGAAATTCAACAATTTCATCCATAAAATGTCGATCAGCTTCAAAGGTTCCACATTTAATACAAAAATTTATTGCATTAAAGATTATCGATTTTTTATTTTCAGATTTTTCAAGCTCTTCTGCAAGATCAACATAATATGTTATTTGAACATCTTCGCTTGGAGGTTCTTCATCAATATCCGGGAAATCTTCAATATCAAAATATTCAAGGACTGCCTCTTCCACAACAGCTTTAAATTTTCCAAATCTTTCACTTAATTTTGCAATAATTTGATCATCTAAAAAGACTACCGTAAATACATATGCTTGCAAAAAAATTCACAAACCATTATCAGGCACTTCTTCAATGTTTTCTCGAATTTCAACAACTTTCTGATATTTTCCGACCAAGAAATTATAATCCAAATCACCACCAAATGGATTCCGGTGAAGAATTTCGTTCAATCCAATCACAGCAGCTTTTCGAACCGACACGAGCGTATCCGTTAAAAGAGTAGCATATTTTTCCAAAACATTATAAGCATAAAAATCAATTGAAAATCGACGCTTCGTTTTATCACCAGTGACATCTTTATCTTCATCCAAAAAATTTTCACAAATAATATGCGAAACGACCTGTGCAGCACGAACTCGAACATATGAAGAAGGATCAAAGAAGAAGAATTGAATTTCATGAAAAACTTTAAAAATAAAGTCATGATTTTCTTCTTGAGTATTGTGCCGAAGGAAATACACAACAACGGCTTCCATCGCAGAAAGAGTTGCACATCGAATATTATGTTGCTTAAAATAATGGCAATATAAACAACCGAAATTTATGGGTTACAAAATCTTTGATTAGTTTATCGTTAAAGGTTTACAGTAAAACTAAAAACTTACTTCACAGCGAAGAAATTTGTAAAAGCATTGAAAATTCTTTACAACAAAATCTGGATGTGTTTCAGCCAAGGTACTTGTAAATAAAGCAAAAGACCGAACTTTATCAGTAGAAGCAGAATTTGACCATTCGATTGCTTTAAAATTATTCAATATTGCATCCAAAAAACTTTCACAAACAATGGAATCTAATCTTATAATTGATGGAAGAAAGATGAAACTGGTCGCTTTCTTGAAATAATCCCATGTATGCATTTTATCAAGAAAAGCTTGGACAACATCTAAAACAAAAGCGTGAGTATAAGCGTTCAAATTCAAAAAAATCATTACATTTCATGCAACGCCATTCAAAACCCATAAATCCCAAGATTTGAAAAAATGAAGGATATAGTTGGCGCATTTCACTTCGAGCAAGACCATTTTCCGGAGCGGATAATAACTTTGAAATGTAAACAGAAATAATCCTAAATCATTATTGTAATACCATTAAATCATTATAAAAATTACCGTGGAACGCCTTCAGGAAGTGAACGAGGTGCAAAAAGGATTTTGATTGCAGAAACATTGCCTTCTCTTCTGGTAATAAAACTCTCCAATATGCCAATAAGTTGTTTTCGAACATTTACAACATCATCATAGAAGTTATCCTTGGCATTTTTGCCCTTCTTATCAACATTTCCACTAAAAAATATGTTGCATTAAAATTGTATACGGTAGATGATTGTCGAAAAAAATTATTCAAAAAAAAACAAACATTTTAACAGCTTCTGCTTCAAGAATAGTATCCAGTCTACTTAAAAGATATAAATATGGAGGTAATGAAGATCGAATTTTGGTCATATTTGTAACTGCTCTTTCATCTGGTTCGACCAGAAAATCTGGAAGTGTTGAAGAAAAAGTATCAGAAAGTCTTGAAAATCCATTTGTCAAAGCTTTTACTGATCGAAGCATAAGTTCTTTACGAATTAAATCGGGATGCACAATAATATTAAAAAACTGTGGAAAATATTCAAGAATATCGTACCATTGTGTAATATTCGTAATGTAATCTAAAAACACAGAATTAATTTTGAAACAAAATAAATATACAAATTTTGATTACCGTTTAAATTTTCTTCCACTTCCGATTGATCAACTTCATCAACCTTGTCCACAGAGAAATTCTCTTCAGATGAAACATATAAATCTTCATCTCGCTTTGGAATCACAAAAGGCTTGTCTGACATCTGTAATAAAAATAAACAAATTAAAAATATAAGAACAATATTAAATAAATAATACAGGGTAACAGTAACCCATCAAAAAAAAATCAACAAACATAATATTATGCTACTTTATTAAAACTATATTTTACAAAAAACTAAAACCGAGCAAGAAAAGAATTACAAATGAATGGTGCACCTTGATCTAATTCTGAACAATAATGCTTAACACCTTTTCCATTCCAAAAAGCAAAAGAGAATTTCAGACTATTGTGAAAAGCAACAAGTTCTTGGACTCGGCCATGTCTAAGAATAAGTAATCCTCCGACAATCCTCCTTTCCATAGGAAAATGAGAAATTATAGGCGAAGAAATAAATGATTCTCGAAAAAATTTGGAGACAATGCAAGGAAGCATATCATTTTCAGATGAAAGAAAGACAAAATTTGATAAGGCTTCAGCGAAATGAAGCCGAGTTAACACTTCTCCACATCCAGAAACAGAGATTGAAATTGATCGAGAATCCCTTTCTTCGGCCCATATTGCACTTCCAAACATTGTTGAATGTCCCAAACGGCCATCATGTTTTAGTACAATACCACCAGAAGAGACACATGCTTCAGCCCTTCCATTCTCCTGCAAAATCCATCAATCAGATATAGAATAATTATCATGAAAAATCTATTACTGAAATATACACGCTTCCAACAGTATCCATTTTTTCTTCCATTTGTGTATCATTCGGATTTAATTCTTCCATGGCTTTTTTGGCATTGTCAAAACCTTTCACCGCCAGCGAAGATTTTAAATCAGCATTTTCCACAATTGGTAAATTTAATTCAGACATCAGTAAATCTGCTCCAGTTCCAACAACAACCTGCGGGGGTATTAAGGCAAACATAGACTCAGAAAGGTATTTAGTTGCCAAATATTTTGCTGCAAGAATTGGATGTCGTGAATTTGATACTGCCCCAACAGCTCCAAAAGCATGTTTCTCGGATGTCATATATCCCGCTTCACATTCTACTCGACCATTAATTGTTAAAGAAGAACCAAAACCACAATTCACGAGAGGATCACCTTCCAAATGCTAAAATATCAAAAGTAGATGAAGGATAAAAAAAATGAAAGAGCTTACCACCAAACATTGAACAGGATCATTCCGCCATTTTTTAATCGCATCAGAACATAATCTATCAACTCCTGTCAGCTTTGAGCCAACTCCGCCGTGAACAGCTAACATTTTGTTAAAGTTTGTAGATTTTCTTCAAAAATCATTGATGAAAAGCGATGCTTCAGAAGGACTTGATTGTCCAACAACAAAACAGGAATATCAAATTTGTACTTCTAAAAATACAATAAAAATCATAGATTAAGATTTAAAAAGATAAAGACAAACTTCAAATAACTCTTTATCAGATTTAATATTAACTTCTTCAACAATGGCAAAAGTTGGAGGATCTTCTTTCTTTGACAAATAAGCAGTTAATTGTTTTTTGAAATGAACACAAAGGGAACAATGATCAGATGTTAGAAGGATTAATTTATGAGGCGTTGATGAATTTGGAATTGAAGAAGAGAAAAACGCTTGAGAGAATTTTAGAATTTTTGTTGCCGAAAGCATTTCCCTTTTTTCAACGTTAAAAAAAGAAAGTGAGCGGGAAAAAAAATTGTGTTGGTTGGCATTCAAGAAGCAGATCGCCAAATTTATTTTCTGCAGATTTTCTTTCAAAAAATATTGTGGTTTACGGTAACAGATTTATGTTAAATATTTATATTATTGAAATACTTTAAAATAAATAATTGTTTTTAATTAATTTTTCAATATTTTCTTGATTGCGTTTTTATGTATTTGCATTTTGAATTGTTTGTTTCTTCTTCTGAAGCTGCTAAAATGTAAATTTTAAATTTTACAGTTTAACTTTAAAAACAAGCAAAGACCCGGCTTCGCCGGGTCTTCTAACAAATCACGTTTATCCTCAACGTTATATCACATTACACGTTCCCATAGATATTAAGCCTTGCACACTTATAGATGAGATATCGCTTGCAAAGATGCCCGCTCTTCTCATCCCAGTTGACATGTTAATTCCGCTTATTCCTCGTCTTTGCTTAATTTTCGACATGGGTTTACCGGATCTTCTAACAAATCACGATTACGTTACTTTTATTTTCATGTTTTTTGCCATTGTCAAAACTTTTTTTGACTTTGTCTTGCACACGGCATACAAAAGTTGTTCATCAGCGAAACAACTTGTAACATCATTCACTCCTGTTCCCCATACCATTCAAACCCATTTATTTATACTGCCTCTTTCAAGGCCCATCTTCTTTAGGGATCGCTTGTGCGATTTAAGTCGATTTATTGTGCCTAATTGTGATTAAACTCGCTGCTGTTTTAAAAAATTAAAAGCACTGTTTGTAATTTTTGAAACTATTTTGAAACAATTGGTTACCGTTTTTTCATAGTTTTCTGTCATTGCTTAATTTTCATCATTTTTGAGACTTGTTTGATAGTAATAGCCTGCATTTATTAATAATTACTCAACTCAATTCTCGAAGTTTTTGGATATTAACTACAAAATTCTTATTTTCCGATGTCCTTGTGTCCCTCACCCTGGATTTCATCCTCGTTCTCGTCCCCGCTCATGCCGTCCTTTTCCATTCACTTCTTTCCGCCGGCAGAAGGCACGCCAATGTTTTATATCAAAGTTAATTAAATTATAATCTCATCATTCCACTTTTCCACTTTTCAACATTGATTTATCAAAATCCAATACAACCAATAGCCAACAGGTTGCTATTTTTAAAAAATTAAAATCACTGTTTGTAATTTTTGTCTAATTATTTTTTGAAACAATTTTAAAGCACAACATACTGTAAAAGTATCACGTTTACATTATTTTATCAAACATATTCTTTGCTCTAATTTTTCTTCCACAACTTTATAATAATTTACATTTTTACAAAAATTTTGCGCCACAGGATCTAGTTTTTGCCTGCAGATACATCCCGTTTGAATCTTGCCGCAGACACATGGTTACTCTTTTTTCATAGTTTTCTGTCACTGCTTAATTTTTCATCATTCTTATTTTTGAAACTTGTTTGATAATTATAATACCCGCCAGTTCTATTACTAATTACTCAACTCAGTTCTCAAAATTTTTGCTATTTTATTACCGACAAAATTCTTGTTTCACGATGTCCCTGTACCCCCCACTCTGAACTTCATCATCGTTCTCGTCCCCATGCGGTCATTTTCCATTCCCTTCTTTCTCCCAGCAGAAAGTGTGGGGCAGGCCGTAGGCCAATGTTTCATATCAACGTTAGTTTAGTTATAATTTTAACATTTCTATTTACATTCACTGTTCAACATTTATTTATCAAATACAAATAATAGCTAACAGATTAAGTCTACATTTCATTTGGCTATTACCCTCTTTTTCACTTTTGTGGTAATGGTTTTTATTCACATTGAAATCGCATTCCTTTTCCCTTTCTTTGCATTCTCTCACCTATCATTCATCATCATTTTCACTCACACGCATTCATTTTTTCTTTGTTTTCAACGAATTTACATATTTCCTTTCATTCTCCGTTGGATCTCACTTTCAAAGCTCCTTAGCTCTTCCAAATGGCTACCTCCGGACTTAACGGCCATTCATTTCGGTATTCTCACACCATTATCTTTATTTTAATACCAAACACCGATACCTTTTTCGTTGATGCAACATCGGACAAACACACACATTTTCAATTAAGCGTTGGGGACAAGGGTCGCCCCGGCTAAAGCCGGCGCTTTTTCACAAAGCGATAAACACAGTGATTATCAAATTTTCAACATTTTTAATCAATTTATTACCCACATAACTACTTTTCAAAATTTAAGCAAAGCCTTTTCATTCTATCGATCAGCAATTTTTTATACATTCTTAAATTATTTGCATAATTCTGCCAGAAAATTTAAAAACTGCTCAAAGTTTACCATCTTATTCGATACATCCTCGGCTCCCTTCGGTCGCCGAGGCAGTTCATATTGCATCAAAGGCAAAGAAAGATAATGATAAATGCAATAAAACATTATACCATAACCTTTTATATATATGTAATAACTTAATAATATCCCATTTATACAATATCGGCTTCCTGCGGAAGCCGAAGCCAGTTTACAATCATCGCTAAGAAGCTCTCTCATCGACCACCTTTCCTCACGAAAGAATGCAATGAATGAAACACAATGAAAAATGATGCATTCTCATTCTAATCATTGCATTCTCTTTTCATTTGCATTCCTCTTTCTTCATTCTTCCATTCACTTTCACTCACAATCATTTATTCACTCAAAAATTTGCGTTTTTCCTTTCATTCTTTTTTGGATCTCAACTTCACTGCTCTTAAACGCAATGTTCCGGGCGCCTCCGGAGCACCGGACACATTTCATCATTATTGCCATTTTATCCTCAACATTTTGAGTCCAAACATGACATAGTTTATCGATGTTACAACATTTTGCAAATTTGCATATTCTAATCATATTCACAATTACACATTTGGGACAAGGGTCGCCCCCGCTAAAGCGGGTGCTTTTGCACAAAGCGATAAACACCGGGATTGCCAAAATTACATAAGTTTTAATCAATTTTTTGATAACTTATCTTTCCACTTCTTTTCAATCATTTCTGCAAATTTGCAAAATCTTTGCATTCTTTTTTACTCATTCCAAAAACATTTGCATAATCGCATAAAATTTTTAAAAAAATGCATATCTTTTTTTAATCAGTAAGTTTTAACTCATTCTTAACTTATTCTCATAATTCTGACATCAAAGTAAATTTAAAAACTGCTAAAAGTTTTACAGCTGATTCGTTAAAGCTTTTTACACGAAAACCTTTATGCAATACCAAACATAATTTTTACATATTTTCTTATTTTCATTAAAATCACATTAATACAATATTGGCTCCCTTCGGTCGCCGGGGCAGTTCATATTGCAAAAAGGCAAAGAAAGATCATGATAAACCCATTAAAACATCATCACGTAATCTTTTAAACATCCCCAATAACTAAAAAATATTCCATTTTTACAACATCGTCTTCCTACCGAAGCCGAAACTAATCTACAATCATCGCTAAGAAACTCACTCATCAACCACCACTTTTCCTCACAAAAAAATGCAACAAATGAAACACATTGAAAAATGATGTGCTTTCATTCTAATCATTGCATTCTCTTTTCATTTGCATTCCATTTCTTTTATTCCTCCATTCTTTTTTACTCACAATCATTTATTCCCACCAAAATTTGCATCTTTCCTTTCATTCTTTTTTGGATCTCACCTTCACAGCTCTTAAACGCAATGTTCCGAGCGCCTCCGGTAGACCGGGTAAAACTTTTCATAATCAGCATCACAATCGCAACATTTTAATACCAAACATGACATAGTTTATCGCACATGCTACAACCCACAAACAGACACATTCACAATTACACATAGAGGACAAGCTCGCCCCCGCTAAAGCGGGTGCTTTTTCAAAAAGCGATAAACACTGATATTTCCAAAATTACAACATTTTTAATCAATTTATTGTCCACATATCTTTTAACTTCTTTTCAAAAAGTTCTGCAAATTCGCAATACCTTTTCATTCTTTTTTAACTCATTTCAAAAATATTTGCATATCATTTGAAATTCAAAAAATCCAAAATTTTTATTTTTTATACAAATCTTTTTCATTAACACAATTTACCTAATTTTTCATTTTCCGATTGTTCACATAATTTTTTATCTTTCAATAAACAAATTTTTGCCTTTATTATGCAAATCTTTGTCATCAATTTTAAATGACTTTCAATCCTAAGTTAATTGCATAACTCTGCCATTAAAGTAAATTTAAACCGTTCAAAATTAAACAGCTTTTTTTATGCAATTATTATGCGAAAACCTTTATACAGTGCCAAATATATTTTTTTATCTTTACTTCATTCAGTAATATTACATTAATAGAACCTCGGCTCCCTTCGGTCGCCGGAGCAGTTCATGCTGCATTGCTGACAAAAGAAGATAATGTTAATGCAATAAAAAATTATCACATAACCTTTTTAACATCTTTAACAATTTAATAATATTCCAGTTACACAACATCGGCTTCCTGCGGAAGACGAAGCTAATCTACATTCATCGTCACAAAACTGTAATCTCTCATCAACCACCTTTCTTGATCACAAAAAACTGCAAGGAATGAAAGACAATGAAAAGTGATGCATTCTCATTCTAATCAATGCATTCACCTTTCATTGGCATTCCCTTTCCTCCATTCCTCCATTCACTTTCACTCATCTTTCTTCATTCCCCCAAAAATTTGCATTTTTCCTTTCATTCCTTTTTGGATCCCACTTTCAAAGCTCTTAAACACAATGTTCCGGACCTCTCCGGAGCACCGCACATATTTCATCATGATTCCCACCCCATCCTCAACATTTTGAAACCAAACATGACATAGTTTATCAATAATGTGACAGACAGACAAACATCCACATTCACAATTACACATAAAGGACATTGATATGATTAAATTTGCAAAATTAAGATTTATAACCAAACTTTTTTTTCATAATTTTCGGTAGCGGGAAAACCAAAATTTTGATTACAAAGTTAAAAAAGGTGGTTATTATTATTATTATTATAGCTAAAAAGAGACTACTGTAATTTTTTACGTTTTTACTTTCTTTCAAAAATTTTAAAAAAGATCATAATTTAAAAATTCTAGACATTCATTCAGCAAAACAAAGAAGAACAAGAAAAAAGGGGGATTATTTATGAAGAAAAAATTATTATCTGAACCATGAAATTCGATGAAGCATTGATAAATTGTATAAAAAAACAAAAGAAGGCTTTCTTTTTTCTTGTTGGAGGAGAAAGAAAATTTGGTGATTGATGACCCTTTGAAAGTAAGTACGGGGCAAAAAAGCGGCATTGTTCTTTCTTTTTTCTCTTTCTTCTTCCCTTTTTCCCTCAAATTTTTCTTCATTTTAGCCCTTTTTGCAAGCCTAATGATGGATGGCGCCAGCGGCATTATTTTTGTCGACTGGTAGTGTTGTGCTTCTACTTACATTACAAACTAACTACCTTTTCTTTCCATCTTTTTTTCTCCATCTTCAAAAAAAATTAATTTTGTCCTTTTTTAAATTTGTTTTTTTAAATTTCAAATGTAAAAAGGTAAAAAGAAATGAAAAGCTTTTTTTGCTTTGCTGTGATAGCAATTTTTAATGGCATTTGTGCCATTCCATTTGTTGAAGGGTATACCTCTTCCTCCATTCAATGCCCACTTCCAACAACATTCCCTCGACCAAAATACTGTAGAAAAGCATGCAGCTCTGATCAAAATTGTAAAAAAGCGAATAAACGATGCCTTTGTGATGGAGAATGTGGAAAGTCATGCGTTAATCCAGGTATCATCAATTTATTTATCTCTCCTTCCTTCCTTTCATTTTTTAAAATAAAATTAATTGCTTTTATCCCTTTATCCCATTTTCTTCTTTTTTAGCAGCAACATGTCATCCATTAGTTGATCTTCCAAATGGTTTTGTTCGAACACCAAGTGATTTTATTTTTGATTCAAATGTTGAGTATGGCTGTAATGAAGCTTTTATCCTAATTGGGCCTTCACAACGTCGATGTCAAGGAAATCGAGAATGGTCTGGATCAAAGCCAGTTTGTCGACCGCAATGTTCGCTTTTTAATATTCTTAAAAACTTTTCATAAATATTTTACAGTAAAATGTGGTCCACCTCCTGAATTACCGTATGCCCATCACAATGGTAATTCATATGATGGCCAATATGATGTTGAGAATGAAGTTCATTATTCTTGTGTCTCTGGATATGAGAGATTTTCAAATAATGAGCTGCCAATTGCAAAATGTTTGCTCAATCGAAAACAAATTGCACAATGGTTTGGTCCAGATCTTCGATGTGCAGCGATTAGTTGCCCAGATCCTGGAACCCCACTGAATGGATATCGAAAGGGTGAATTATTTCAATATCCGCATAGCATTGAATTTTCATGTGCCATCGGATTTCGGTTGGAAGGATCAAGATTAAGGAAATGCACAACAAAAGGAGAATGGACCGGAGAATCAACAATTTGTCGACGTTGGTTTTTACTACTGTAGATTAGGATTACTGTAATCCATAGATCTTTTATAGCAACAGAATGTTCTCGACCATCTGATCCATTGCATGGAAATGTCTTGGGGAGTTCATTGACATATCAATCCGTCGTAACATATTCTTGTAATGAAGGATATCGCCTTGTTGGACAAGTTCAACGAATCTGTTTAGCTGAAGGGGTTTGGGCAGGACATGAACCTCGTTGTGAAGAAATTCGGTGTCCATCTCTTCCACTGTTATATAATGGATATATCGAAGGTGAAGATACAAATTTTGGAAGTATGGTTGTTTTTCGATGCCTTGAATCAATGAGTCATGTCGGGGCCCCATATGCCAAATGTGAAGAAGATGGACAATGGTCACATGTTATGCCAAAATGTCTTGGTATGCAAAAAATAATTGAAACTTATTAAATTAGGGTTTTTAGCTGGATGTCGAGTTCCACATATTCATAATGGAAGAATAAATAATTTTCATACAAATGAATTAATTCCACATGGAGCATCTGTGAATGTAATCTGCAATGCAAAACATGAAACAAAATCTGCTGAAACAGTTTCATGCCATAACGGCACTTGGAGTCATGTCCCACAATGTGTACCAATTCGATGCCGAACTTGGCCTGAGCGGGTTTCAAATGCAAGAGTAATATTTACAAAATCTATGCATGGTGCAATTGCAAAATATATTTGTTCAAGTTAGTTGTTTTTTGAGAGGATTACTGTAGCATGCGACAATATTAATATGGTGTTTAGATGGATACCGTCCAAATACTGATAATAATGTTATCAAATGTTTATTTGGAAAATGGACTCGTGAAGGTCCACCTTTTCGTTGTCTTGCAAGTAAGTATCTGCAGTAAAATTAAATTATAAAGATTACCGTAATCTTGTAGTGTCATGTGATCATCCAACAAAGAAATACGGTACCTTAGAAGGTGGACAAATAATGTTGGAAGGTCAAATGGGTGCCTATGATTTTGCAGATTATATTAGCCGAGTCCCGGAGGGTCGTGCCATTGTTTTTGAATGTCATAAAGGAAATCGCTTGATTGGTGAGTGAAATTCTAGCCTTTAAAAATATGCAGGAATATCGCCCGATATTAGGCGCATTTTCAGGGCCCCCTAAGGCGACATGCGTGAATGGACAATGGATGCCAGATGTCAAACCAAAATGTGTTTCACAAAGGCATCCCGCCATGGATGGTTCAATTCAATGGAATCGTTCGAAACGAGCTGCCCTCGGGGGTGGACTATCAGCAGCTCGGCAATGTCCCGAAATTAAAAATGATGAAACAAAAACAATTGTTTATACAAAGCCTCAACGAGAATTAATTGTAAGTACATTTAAAAAGGGTTATGCCTTGTTTTCAAAAATATCCCATAGATCATTTGTAGAAACGGCTTTGAACTTTTAAGTGTTGATGGAATTTCAAAATGTCAAAATGGGATTTGGTCCCCAACAATAGCAGAATGTCAACCAAAAAAGTGTAAAATTCCTTCAAGGCTTCATGCATTCTTTCTTCAAACAACAACAGCAAAAATTTATCAAAGTGGAGATGAAATTCGACATGGTGAAGGGGTTCGACTTGTTTGCCTTCGAGGTTTTCATATTGTTGGAGAGTCTATTTTGGAATGTTTTCAAGGAACAATGCTTCAAAAGGCTGGAAAATGCAAAGCACGATCTTGTAAACTTCCTACTGTACATGGAGGAAATTTTATTAATGTTAAAAAAGGAAAGCTAAAACATGGAGATTTTGCAACACTTAAATGTGAAGGATATCAAGAAGAGATAAAATGTAATTTTGGGCAACTTTCACCTCCACCAACATGTGATAAAAATTGTAAGCTATTATTATTTGGGGAAGGCTATGTTCAGCAATGCCGTCAGTCTGTCTTGAACATCTGCTTTAACAGCGGCAAAGATCAAAGTAGCAGCTTTGACAAAGTGGTCAAGTATTGTAATGACATAATTGCTGGACAATATCTTTGCATTGAAACTCTAGATAATCCTAAACTACCTTTATAGCCACATCCCATTGTCTTCCCCCAAGTGATCGCTCCCTTCCAGCTTTAATATATTTTAATCGAAGTCAATCCGAAACAATCTTTCTTGATCGCTTTCAATCAGTTTATCCAAATGGCACAATTATCCAATATCAGTGTTCAGAACCTTCAACCCTTCTTCAAGCTGGCGCAGTTGAATGCCAAAATGGTGAATGGGTTTCAAGACTTTTTCCATGTGGTTCGAATTTATAGCCTATGATTTTAAATGTCCTACAGTATCCCATATTTTTCAGTAACACTTAATCGAACTTCTTCAACTTCTATAAAACGTCGAACAGATTCAAGACTTTGTCCTCCACCGACTTTGGATACAAAATTTATTGCATTAAATGTTGAAAATTGGGCACAAAATCGTGATGCATATTTCCCACATGGAACATTCCTGGAAATTAGTTGTGCATCATTTTCACCAGTTGAAAAAGCAACATTTTGGAAATGCCGTCGTGGAAGATGGCAAATTAAAGGAACAACCCCAAATTGTCCTTCAAGTAAATTTCATCAAACTTAAAAATAGTATTTATGCAAATTTTTAGTTGATAGCCTTTGCAGTTATAAAGTTGACCGATCTGCAAGAGTCCAAGTTTTTCATGTTGAAACTCGGCAATTTGTTGTTTTTAATCAACAATTTGGTGTTGGTGCAAAACTTCTTTTTTCATGTGCAAATCATTTTATGGATCAATTAAGAGGTTCATCAATGCTGGAATGCACGGGCAAAAATGAATGGTCCTCAGCAACCCCACCCCAGTGTGTTCCCTTGGATCCTGAACATAAACAAGGTATTCCAATCAAGTACATGGATTAAATCATTCTAATGATGATAAAATTTCAGCAGAACCACCACCTATACATTTTACTGTTGAAGGTGGCTCATATACAGTATCCCCAGATAATGAATTAGTTGTTAATCAATCTGTCACAATTCATTTATATTGTTTCTTTCCAAAAAATCATGGGCAACCAAAATGGGAGACAACAAGCACATACCGAAGTTCCCCACAATCTTGGACAAAAGGTGTTCATCCACAATTTATGAATTTTGATGCTTTTTCTGTTTGTTTATCTAATATTTTCTATAGAAATATTACTATTTTTTAGTTAACAATTACTGTAGCTCAGCCAGAAGATAGTGGATATTATTATTGTGTTCTACCGGATCATCGTCGAACACTTGTACAACTTTTTGTTAAAGAAGAATCATGTCAACGCTTAACAGAAACTACAAATTTACAAATAATATATACTACAAAAACGCTATTCTTGGGTACTGTAGCTCAGTTTTCATGTGCTCCAGGATTTCAGTTACAAGGTCATTCTTCACTTGTTTGTCTCAAAGGTGGTCGATGGTCAAATTTTGCTCCACGATGTCAAGGTTTGAATTTGCTAAATTTGCATAAAGCTACATAATGAAAATGATTTTTAGCAACACAATGTCCTCCAATTCCGGTCATCGATCATCACCTTTCACTTTCGGTTACAAGTTTTAAATTTGGTGGAATTGCACAATTTTCATGCTCTGATGGATTTATTCTTAATTCAAGTTCAATTCTTCACTGTGATTCTGAAGGACAATGGTCTTCCCCTCAACCCTTTTGCACCCCAGTTACATGTCCATCCCCGCCTCTTCCCCTCAATGGACATTTAGTTGAATCTCCAAGAACCAGCTCAAATCAAAACAATAAAATTTACAAAGAAGGGGATGTTGCAATTTATGCCTGCAGGAAAGGTTTCATGTTAACAGGATCAGATTTTTCAATTTGTCAAAGAAGTGGCCGATGGAGTCGCCTTCAAGCAAAATGCCAACCATTTTGTCGCTTTCCAGGTCGCCCTGAAAATGGGGATGCAACAACCGAATCTCGAGAATATTATTTAGTTGGAGAAAGAATTGTTTATTACTGTACAACGGCAGGTTATAAACTTTCTGGAGAAAATGTTTTGGAATGTTTAGGTGGAAGTCAATGGTCAAGACCTCTTCCTTCTTGTAAGCCACCAAAAAATAGAAAAAATTCTTAAATTTGTGGCACTTTCTTGAGTGAATAAATAATAAATAAACTTTTTTTACACAAAGACAGCAAAATGAATTAATGTCTTCGCTCGATCAAACAAAATTTGATCTCTGATTCTAAATTATGAAAACATTACAATGTAAAAATATACCAAAAAAATTAAGTTTCAGATGATGTTGAACTAAAGACAGTAATAAATGAAACCTATTGACAAAAAAAATTAAATGATTGAACATCAGTATTCTGATATCGAGTCACCGAAAAACGAGAGAAGAACTTGAAAGTTCTGTTTACGATCTTCTTGGTATTCTGAAATTTCATAATTTTTCAAATGTTAAAAAATAACAAAATTGCCACTTAAAAAAAACAAACACAGAAACATATGGAACGACATGATCAGATAAATAATTTTAATAATTTTTTTGTTGAAAGGATAAAACATGAGAAACTTTGAGGGTAAAAATGGTAGATGAGGGAATCGTCGAGATATGACGTCATTTTGCCGTACATCAAAGGCGGTACGGTCATTATTCCTTCCCTCCCCCTGACGACGTTCTATTCCTTCTTTCATATTCGCAATGTTTCGTCAAAAACTTTTTTTTGTGCAACATTTTCTTTGCGAATTGATTCGTTTTCGATTTTACCTTTTTGGCAATTTTTTTAATATTTAACAAACATTTTTTTGTCAGAAACCTAAAAAATTTTCTTTTAATATTGAAAAAAATAAAAATATGTATCACTATTTTTGAAAAAAAAATAAAGTGTTATAAAATACTTGTTTTTATTTTTTTGAAAAGAAAAATGTGTATTTAGAAAAGATTAAAAAACGATTATTGTAAGAAATAAGGTGTTGCGAAAAATGTGATAAGAAAATTAGCACATTTCTTGTACAAATATTAATCTGTTGTTAAACACAAAAAAGGCATTGCAGTGTTAAAAGTTTTAACTTAAAACAAAACGAAAAATCCGATAAATTTTTTGTTTACTCTTTAAGCTGTTAATCAACAAAAAAAAGTTTTGACAAAGTCAAGCATTTCTATTTCTCCCCAAAAAAATACAATAATGCGGGTTTTTCTTTTTCTTTTTTTGTATTATTATAATGTAAATGCAAAGTATGAGAAATATTTTTGCATAAGTCAAAATACTACTGAAGTTCATTTAAAGCCAAATGAATTAACCTTTATGGAAACGATAAATTTTCCAAATCTTCAAGCTGATTTCGATTGGCCCCCAAAAGATACATGTTTTATGACATTTTTCATTGATACTTCATCAACGGTATGGTTTGTTTTTTTTTATTTTACAACAATGGAATACCAATTTTATGCAGAATTTTAGAATAAAAGCATTATTCTCCTTGTAACGAATCCATTTTTGCTTGATAACTTTTTCTTATTTACCGATGATGAAACAACCGTAAAATGGGACAACTCTCAAATATTGACAAATGACGAAGAGTTGGAATTTCAAGGTTTTGTAGTACATAACGAAATGAATGAAAATGAATGTTTTTTGGAATCAATAAGTCAACCGTATTATTTTGAAGATGATTCTCAAATTTTATACATTCGTTCAAGCATTTTAAAAATTAATGATCGAAAAAATCCTTGTAAATGGCATTTTGTGGCTCCAGAAGGATATGGATTTAAAATTGTGATTACTGAATTTTATCTTATGCCAGATTCAACATTGGCTGTCACAAATAGCACAAATTTTTATATTGTCAAGTAATATCATTTTAAAAACCGGTAAACACTTGTAAAATAGCTTCTTTTAGTCAACATTCTGCAGTCATAAATAAACCCTTTTACAATGAAGACAATAATTTATTTGTTTTTCTTTCAAACAGCAATCAGTCATTTCTTCTCCGGATCGAATTTGGAGCTTATATCACTATTGTGAAAAAGAATTTCACAAAAGTCGATGCTAAATGTACAGTAGAAATTGACGAATACATTACATGGACGAACTTAAATTCTTTAAACCCCAATGGATATGCAAATAATGCATACTGTTTTTATACATTGGAAGTTCTTCCAAATACTGTGGTTTCTGCTCTCAGATATGATGAAGCCACGGAGAATTCTGATACCATAACCTATTATGATGAATACAGTAACAGCTTCAAACGTTTTAATTTTCTTGATCAAAAAGTATTTCATTCATATAAAAATGATTCTACAAGAAAGATTCTTTTCGAGTTTATTAGTGACGGAAGTGTTAGAAATAAGGGTTTTGAAATACGGTTTGATGTGACCTGTAAGTTGTTCATTGCAGTGTTAAAAAGACACGTTTGTTTCTTTCTTCGACAGGGCAAGAAAAAAGTTACAAAAATATAAACATTTTTTTACAAAAGGGTTCCAAAAATAACATTATTAATTTTTTCGAACAAGAAAAATGTTCGATAAAACTTATTTTCTCTCTTTTTTGAAAAAAGCAACAGTATTTTATAAAATCATGTTGAATTTTTTTAGATTGTTATTGCAGCCCACAACTATGGCTTGTTCCATGTATGCAAGGGGATATATTCCAAATTACAAATTCATCTGCTCCAAGTGGATATTGCGGAAATATGAAATGCAATTTTACAGTAATAACACTTTGAGAAATATTATAAATTAAAAACAAATTTGAATGCCAAAAAAAGCCTAATACAAAATATTTTTAGATTCAATTAAATACCACTCAATGCCCTTATAAATTCATTTACTTTCGTGGAGAGATATCAAAATGGACAAAAGCAAATGATACTTTTCGAATAATTTCTGACGATAAAGTTTTATTTTATTCATCGTACTATCGTTCGTTTCTTTTTCAAGCATTATTAAATTCAAATTCGACCAATATTTTTGAAGTTCAAACCTCCATTCCCAATTCATTTCTTATAAACGAGTTTATTGGCACCTTATATGGATTTGATGGTAATTTTAAATTTATTCTAATATATATATATATAACTGGGATTGTACCATGCTAAAATATTGTATCGAGGTGTAACTACCACTTTGACTTTGAGAATTGTGCTCAAAACATATTTCACCTGATTCCCCAACTATTCAATAGCATTTGTCCAAATCTTTAGCTGTCCTTACGACCAAATCTCTTTTTTACCTTACTGTGGCTACGTACTTGTTCTAAAGAGCCATTGAAGAATAATTATCATAAATTATATATGCATTTAAACATTAAAATACCAACAAAAACGAAAATAACACAGTAAAGTTATCATCGCCTGCTACTTTGCTGTTCATGCCTCGTCAACAGTTTTTTATTTATTCAGCAACTAGTATATCCCCCCTAACTGTCCCTTTACTAGACGAGTATATGGGCTTTTGTTTTTTTGTAATTTAACTTATGTATGGCAGCGTGTGATCGGGCATGCAATAAAATAAATAAATAAATATCGAGGCAAAACTCCATAAACACCTAGGGACCCTTACGATAAGATGAATAGCACACTATATCGGCTGGTGCTTTTAACAAAAAATTGGTTATTTTTGAGGTTTTTAGCATTTTGATATAAAGTTTTAAATAATTGTGAACACCCATTCTAATATGATATTTAATTATTTTTGAACTAAATATTGAATTTTTTTTAGAGCTGAAATTAAAGAAAAAAGTGTACCTCACAAAAGAAAAACCATATTTCATTCTTGATGCAAGCTATTTGTATTATGAAGGAAAATTAAATTATTATATTGGTGTTGAAATTGAAGACACTGAGGTAAGTCTTGTCGATTTAAGTTCCAATGACATTTCACTCTTTTCAATTATATTAAGATTATAATAACGTTTAAATATTTAGGAATTTAAAAATGCGTATATCGATATTTATGCAAATAATATTGCAACAGGTACGACGTTGTACAAAGACGAAACATTGCTCGAGATGCTGCAGAATGATAACTGGAAAGTTTTTGATTATGTTCATTTAATGAAAAAATTTTTAATATCAAATTCTCTACAATTTTTGTAGAAAAAAATTAAAATTTTGAAATAATTTATTTTAGGCGACACAAAATAAAAATTGCGCTTGGGCGTTTTAGGTTTTTTATTTTTAGGTGCTTTCATAGTATGAAGAATTCAAAGATAAAAACAAAAAAATAGAAAAATATAAGACCCGCTCAAAAAGTGCTATTAAATAAAGAAAAAATGGTCATTGAAAAATGCTTGCTTTTTCCTTTTTTTTTTGTTTTAAAAAACGCAAAGAATTTTGACAAATTTTTATAAATTTGTTGATTTTTTTAACATTGCAAATTTGCATTGTATTACAAAAAAAGTTCGCCTTGATTAAGATTTTTGACCATAAAACAAAAAAATTATGCGCTTCTACAGTATCATTGGCAGTAGAACGCATGGTCTGTAAAAAATATGAAAATCCCTCAATGTCGAATTTTTTTATACCAAACTGTAATTATTCTTTTTTAAGTTTTCTGGCGAATCCATTGAGTTGTAAAACAAATGTTAGAAAACTTTTTATGTGGTTGGATCTCGTTCCTTATGGAACGTCTTTTTTATTTCAAATATCCCCCATTGGTTGGTTTTCCTTTTTTTATTCAAAGGATATTACACATAGTAAATACAATGTTTTTTTCATTTTTAAAAAGGTTGTTTTTTTATTTTGACGAAAAAACAACAATTTTAGAAATTCTAAATACGTGTTTGTTGCATCCCAATGTTATTATACCAAACAATGATTATAATCGAATTATTATTAATCAACAGAAAACTGCATTTTCTGCGATAGCTGGCACAAATGGTTCATGCACTTTTTATCTTTTAAAAGTGCCAGATGAGTTAGGAGCAAATATTCTTTTGTCCTTTATTTAAATAACCTTAATACCTCCTTACAGCCAATCATATGATTTTGACATCACAGTTATATCAGAAGTATGGACAACTGCATTTAAAGATAACGTAAAAGTGTATACAGGATATGAAAATGCAATTCCATTATTTGAATTTAAGTTTGTATATGTTTAATATGAAATTTACTATCATTATTATTTTAGTAAAAAAACTGCTGAAAAATGGCAAATGATTGTTCTCTATTCAGTTTTTTATATCTTTGAAATTCCTGCAAATTCAAGCTTATTCATTACAACAAAACAAGTAACATATGCTATGCAGAATGCAATTCTACCGTATGAATATCAAACAATAATTCATACCCCTTATTATTATTACGAAGTTGTGGACACACAAATTGAACATAATAGTAAGCAAAAAAGTTATTTTTTGACATTGGAGTTGTCCAGATTAAGCATGGCACCAGGCCGGGCCTTGCCCGGAAAAGCCCGGTGTCCGACCCGGCCCGCGGGCTCCAGACCGGGCTTTGATTTTTTTAAATTTCACAGGGACCACGTGAAAATTTACAAAAATAGAAACCGGGCCGGGTCTCCAAAAAGTCAGCCCGTTGCCATGCTTAGTCCAGATATGACGTCATGCAAAGATAGGGAGCGGGTCAGCTAATTATGACACTCTTTGAAATTTTGCCGCTACTTCAAAGGCGGCAAATTTTTTGGGATTTTATTCTATTCTTCAAGAAAATTCACATGAGAAAATTAAACAGTAAAATGTGTTTCATCATTTTGATTTTCAATGCACTTTTGCATTTTTAAACACTTCTGACTAGGGATGGACATAAACGAAAAAAAAGGAGCTCGTTTTTTTTCTTTGCAAAATGCGCACGCACTCAACCTGTGGATGTTGAAAGCGTTTATTAAAAATGTTAAAGTGGAGTTTGCGCTGAGATTTCGACAAACTAAATATTTTATGTCCAGCCCTACTTCTGACAAATTTCTACATATAGTTTTTAGGCTGTTTTGCAAATCTCGTAATAGATGAACATACGTTTGTTACTTTTAATGTCACATATTACAATGTTTCACCATTAATGAAATTTGAATTTTTTGCTGACTTTGAACTTTTAAAGTTGGTTAAAGTATTTTAAAAAATTTATATCGTTCGTTTTAGTTTTGATAAAGTTGGAACAATATTTACCCTTACAAATGTCACAGTTGTAATTTGTTACAGAAACAAAACACATGATGGTAACCCAATTCCAAAAGATCCTGAAGTAGTTCTTCATTTATATGTAAGATCCGACAACGATGCAGTTGAGTTTACAACAGTTAATAATTTTTTAACATCAACAAAAACAAATGAGTTAATTACGAACACACATGCTCTTACAACTGTGCCAAACGTGTCACAAAATTACTGCATCAATGACGAATTTATTTTCTTCTTTGTTATCCTTAACTTTATTATTTGAGGTTTTTCGTACGATGTTGATCCCATGGTCAATTGTTGTTTACTTTTAATTAGATAAAAACTGATAAATTCTTTGTTCTTGCTTTTTAACATATTCCATAACGACCTAAGCTTTGACTACGATTTTTACTTGCAATTTTAGAGGCGAAAAAGATTTAATCTTCGGTTTTTGAAAAAAATGAAAAATTTTTTACATTGAATAGTTCACTGAAAAAAACCGGTGTCGAATTCGTCACTGATTGGTGATGAATTCGTAACTGAATCAGTGATTTGAAAACTCTCACCGAAATATCGCAAAAACTCACAGTGACGGTGACAAAACAGGTGACGGATAGAAAAAGCAGTGACGGTGAGATAGCGGTGACAAAAATGTAACTTATGTGTCACCTTCACCGTGACGCATCGGTGACGTTGCGGTGACGTTTTTTGGACCCCCTACGAGATTTTTTTTACCAATACTGTAATTTTTTCAAATTGCATAATATTATCCTTTGTGACATTAAACAAAATGTTTAAATTTAAACATTTTGTTTTATGAATGTCTTATTAATTTTTTTGGCTTTTGCCTTTATGTAATCCACCGTAAAATAGAAGAAAGCTTTAAAATTTTTTACGTTAATTTTTTAAATAACAATAAATTTTATTTACACAAAGGAAAAAACTGACAAAATACATTAAAAATTAAACACAGGCTCAAAAAACAATAATTCCCGTTTTTACTGATGCATTTTATGCCATAAAACATGGCATTTATTTCAAAAACTTATTTTAAAAGAATGAATTCGTGAAACGTATTTTTGCAGGTGCCTTTTTAATAATAGTTTTTAAAAAATTTCGATACGGTGAAACACAAAAAAGAATTGAAATAAATTCAAGTGGCGTGTGAGAAGTGATTAAACACCAAAGAAAACATGTCAAAGTGGAAGTATGTGGAATTTGAAAAATAATATTGAACATTCCAAGGGTCAAAGGTAAAAGTAAAAAGAGACAAGTAATTAAAATTTGCATAATTGAGCTAATAATTAGGGATCGCTGAATTTTCGCAAGTACTAAAGATTTTTGTGTCCCGACATAATAAATAAAGAATGACATGGTAAGAATTCCAGTGATAATTAAAAATGTCATTAATCCGGCAACAAAAGATAATAATGGTATACCCGTTTTTAGGGCCATGAAATACATTGATGGTACATTTAAATTTACATAAAATGGATCGTATTCAATGGAATCCTGCTGCATTAGAGTTAAATCTTGAGATAAAGATGTAAAACAAATAATTATTAACCAAAAATTTACAAAAAGTGAAAATCCAATTGTACTTATCAATAAAACTTTTTGTGATAAACATTTTGTTAGCGGTGAAGAAAAGACCATTAAATATCGATTGATAATTGTTGCAGAAACTCCAACAACGCAATCACAGGTTTCTGACTTTGCAAAAAACTAGCAAAAAACTGAATTAAATCAACAAAAACTGATTTAAATCTGCAAAATATTAAAATTTGCAAAAAATCAGCAAAAAATTGAATTAAATCAGCAAAAAGTTGGACTTTGCAAAAAATCAGCAAAAAGTTGAATTAAATCAGCATAAAACTGAATTAAATCAGCAAAAAGTTGAGATTCTTTTGTTCAAGAATTAACGCATGAAAAAAGAGTGTCTCTTTCGTTGTCTGACAGCCTTTTCAACCTTGTTTTCTTTCGTTCTTTTGTTGCGCACAAAAGCTGTTCATTTCTTTTTTTTCGTTGGCCTTTCCTCCCTTTTCAGGTTCCTTCCTTCCCCTCCCCTTTTTGCGCTCTTTTAAGCCAAAGGAGTTAAATCCTGAGGCTATTAAATTTTGGATATCATTGGTGATTATAATCATCGGTGTTTTTGTATTTAATGGGAATTAAATAAAACTTAACTCAAAAAACATTTTTTAACTTTTTGCTGATTTAAATCAGTTTTTGCTGATTTAAATCAAATTTTTGCCTTCCTTTTTTGCAAAAAATCAGCAAGAAAATGAATTAAATCAGCAAAAAAATGAATTAAATCAGCATATGCTGATTTAATTCATTTTTTTGCTGATTTTTTGCAAGTTCAGAGACCTGTGTAATTTGTATTTAAACCAATTCCAATCAAAGTCGCAACTGCGGTTATAAAAGGATTTCCAATATTTTGAATTAATCCAAGCGGATATCCACTTGGAGCTGGTGCAAGTATCAAAGGCTTAATTGTACTGATCAAAGTTTCATATAAAAAACACCAAAAAGAATGATTTAGCAAAAACCATTTAAAACTTTTTAAATTTTTGGATTGCGTGAAATTTAAATACAGCAAAAGTGGAAAAAGCAGCCATGTAAGAATTAGCGTAAAATTTGAATAATAAAAATAAAAGCTTGTCGCAAAATCAGATGGTAGGGAGACTTTTGAAACATTCATAATAAATTTTATTCAGACACAAACAAAATATTTATTTAAAACATTTAAAAGAAATCCGGCACAACAAACTTTTAAATTTCAACTTTTAAAATATGCCACAAATTAATCAACAGATGTTTTTTATATTACATAAACAAAACGCAAATGCATTTTTTCGGCATGCTTTTTTTCACATTCTGTAAAAATAAAATGGTTTCTTTGATCTTACATATTCGTAAAATTTTATATTTAAAATTTAATTTTTGGAAACAACAATAATAAACTTTAAAAATATTTATTATGCGATAACTTAAAAATGTTTTTTAAAAAACATCTGTTGCCAGTGATCTTTGGAAAAACAAAAATAATCATTTTGCTTTTTAAGAACTAGAATTCAAAAGCTTTATCACCTTTTAGTTTTAGGAAATCCATTATTTACACAAAAACGATGGATTTCCTAACTATATGGAAGTATTCAAACAAAAATGTAGCAACATAATCGCACTTTGTGATTTACTTCTCCTGCAAGACCTATGTCAATTAGAAGAAGATCAAGATTTTACTAAAGAAAACTGGTAACATTTATGTGAAATAAAGCAATAAATAACCGCACAAATTTCGCTCTAACACCTTAAATTTGCAAAAAAAACAAAGGTATGCACTAGGGTTGTTCATTTCCCGGGAAATCGAAAGAAGGGGGGAAATTTCCCGGGAAATGGCGGGAAATTTCCCGGAGCTACAGTATTCCAAGCTACAGTAATATTTTACCAAAATTAACCTTATAACCTATAAAAGGACTGTAAAATACTCAAATTAATCATTTGTGATTGTTTATAGTGTTTTTATTGCATATTTATCACGTTTTTAAATGTTTAATGTAAAAACATAAAATATTACTGTAGATTTCCCGGGAAATCAGAACCATTTCCCGCAAAAAATCGGGAAGTCTCCCGGGAAATTTCCCGGGAGAGGGAAATGAACAACCCTAGTATGCACCAATTTTTTTCTTATTTACTTTAAGTAATAAAAATGGCATAGTATTAATGTTCCCCTCAAGACAGATGAATTTCCCCTTAACTTTTTCATCCCCTCAAATTGGGATGAAACTCTCCTCAAACTTCTATTTTTGAGGAGAGTTTCAGTAAGGGAAAACTCATCCAAATTTGAGGGGAAATTTATATGTTTTTGGAGGGAATATTAATACATTGTCAATTCACTTTTAAAAATCTGGATTTTTCTTTTTGATATATTTTAATTTATTAAAGCTTTTTGATTTTAGATTCAGATTCCTTATTTTACCGTATTACTTTTTTATATTTTATTGTATCACTTTTTTAAACATTTCAACTTCTTTTTTATAAATTGACTCAATTCATAGGTTCAGGTCAAATAAAAAGAGGGCATTGCCTAAATCATTGGCAACGCTGAGGAAAGTTGGGTAGATTTCTCCATATTGCTCATAATTAAAAACTCTTCCAAAAGCCCTAAAATCAATCAAGAGAAATTTCTTTTCCTATTGGGTTACCTCAAAATATATAAAACTTTCCAGGAAACCTACAGTATACCTGTTCGAAATCTTTTAAGAAAAGTCTCTAGGCATTAAAACTCTAACAATAATTAAAAGAAAGCTACTACTATAACTTGAAACTAGTATATTGTAATTTAATTTAATTTACTTTTACTCACGTTTTTGTTGTTTTCTTTTTTCCTTTTGTAAAATCTTTAGTTTTAGTTTGAGTTGTTCATTATTTATTTAATTAATCTTGTTTTATATATCTAAGAATTGTGTTCTTAATTTAATTTTATTGTTTGATTATTATTTAATGCATCATGTGGCAGGGCATGAATAAACTCATTATTATTATTTAAAAACAGAAAATATAATAGACTTTAAAGTTTTTTGCAATTCTTGAGTCACAATTTTGTACCCAAATTTATGGAAAAAACAGCAAAAACATGGAAAGGAGCGGAACGTCTGAAATCTCAAAAGGAACGCGTTCCGTTCTTTTTAAAAACTTACCCGTTTCGTCCGTTTAATTCCTCAAATGAGGAACGGGTATACGTTTCCGTTCCGGAAAGAACGGAACGGTGGAGACACTGCATGATACTGTATATCAAATTGTTCAACAACTCAAAAATTATTCAATAAAAAATTTATTTTTCTGACTGATTTAAATGTAACATTTTAAAACACAAATATATTTATAATAAAACAAATACAAAATATGGAAAAAATAAACTTTCTCAGAATACGCTAAACTACCGTATTCTGAAAATCTAAATGTGAATAATTTGTGACAAAAATATCGAATTCATAATAAACGAAAAAATAATCTAATATACTTAAATGACTTTTTCACAGGCAGAATCAAAATGCAATAGAAAGATATAAAACGATTCATTGATTGAACAAAAATATTAAACTAATTACAGTACAAAAATGGAAAAATTTAAGAGTATCAAGAGTTTATTTCAAAATTACAGGTTATGACAAAAAGAAAGCAATAAAATTACATGCAATAACGTTTGTATAAAATATTACACTTTTCCCAACTTCGACCGTTATATTCAATACCAACTTTTAAATGTGGATTTTCAATTAAAGAATCAACAAATTGATCAAGTTGATTCTTGTATTCTTCAGACATATCAAGATCATTATCAAATACAAAGTAAAATTTAATATGACTGTGATCCTAAAAATTGATTAATGAACGTATTGATTAAGAAATAAAATTAATCATACCTTAACGAAAGCAAACAAATCATCAACAGACACAACAACAGATTCATCATATTGCCAAAAGAACATTTCTTTAAGATTTCCGAGATTGTTAAGTTTTGACATATTTTTAAGAGTTGAAGAAGAAACAAGGTAATCATTAAAGCTAAAAATCATCATTTAAACATTGTTAAAAAAAAGAGAAATCTTACAAATCAATTTTTTCAACCTTTGGAAAAGCTGCAAGAATATTTTCAAGCATTACAGGATTACCATTGTCAGAGACGACTTTAGTACGAAGATCAATCCATTTAGCAGATGATGCAAAAAATTTGAAATCATCAAAATTAATAAAATCATCAGTTCTACTTTCGATACCAAACATATCAACATCACATCGAAAAATCTTTGGACGAAGCAAAGAGGCGAAATTGGAAATATTGGAATCATAAAGCTGAAGATAAAGTTGTCCAGTAAGCCAAATCTTGCTGGTAATTTTGTTAATATCAATTTTGTTCGGATTATAATAACAGCAGCCATCTATAGGATCATCAACACGATGATCACATTCTTTATTTAAGCAAATACCTTTTTCAGTTAAATAATCCATAACGAGGATCGGATTCTTTTCAAAAAAGAATTTGCATGACAGGATAAGCTTGTTGTAACCTTTTGATGATGATGGATACATGATCATATTGTAAATAATTGAATCAGGAAGTGACAAGATTTGGTTGATTGAAGGACCACCAAGCCAGGAAATTCTTGCTTTCGTTGTTGATCTTTCAGCAATATCAGTAGAAGAAGATGAAGTTAGTTGAGCATCCATTTGGTTAATAATTAAGTTAGAAAAAGATAAGAACCTGAAAATATATATATTTATTACTAAAATAATTGTAAGAAGAAACACAAAAGCGTCACGAAAAAATGGAAACCGACGTTTTGAAATTCATCAAAATAAAAATTTTCGATCGTGGAAAAGGAAAGAAAAAAAGCAACACATTTTTTTGCTTTTCTTTTTTTGCACAAAGAAAAATGCCTCTCTTCGATGTGGGGGTTTAGAAACGCGTTGCCAAAAAATTGTATTCATTGTTTTATTATTTTTGGTTAAATGCATTTAATTTATAAATGTGCTTACTGTAATTGTACCGTATTAATAATCACTAGTAAAGTTAACAAATGGTAATGTAGTAAATTATTGAGGTATATTTGACAATTCTTAAAAAATACCAAAATTGTTTTGAACCGGGCCGAGTTGTGATGTTATTGTTTTTAAAAACTATCACATTTGATAAAGCATTTTTAACTGTCAAAGCTAAATTAAGAGCAAAAACTGTTATAATTTTGAGAAGATTTTCCATAAAAAAGCACGTTAAAATTCGTCAAATATACCATTAGGGATTGTCCAGAAATCACGTGACCAACAAAACGTGATTTTCAGACCCCCTCCCTCCCTCCGTGACCAAAGATCAAAGCTTTTTGCCGACAACATCAAAGCCGGGTGACCATTTGGCTTACCCCTCCCTCCCCCCTCATGGTCACGTGATTTCTGGACAATCCATTAGTGGCAAGGCATTATTCTTTTAATAAACAATGCTTTTCCACCTTTTTTTTTTTGATGAAAGCATGTTCTACAGTAAATTTTTGAGTTCGAAAAGCAAGCATTATGATGCTGGACGTTTTTGCAATATTTCAAAGAAGAAGAACTACCACTTTCATCGTAATATCATTGGTGGAAAGGCATTATTAAAATAAACGATGCCTTTCCCCCTTTTTTTATTGATGAAAGCTTGTCTTAAACATCTGTTTTACTTGCTTCGTCTTCTGATTTTTAAGTTTTGTTTTTTGTATATGTCTCGCATGAAGTTATTACTTTAGTTTACTTTATATTTTACGTGCAAGTTTTTGGCCTGCGTTTTTTAGCTTCTTTATTTTTGTTGTTTGTTGGTATTTTTAGTTGCTTGATTTTTGCCCTTAAGGGTTGACCTTTTTTTCTTATTGGCTTGTCTTTTCGAAAAAATGCATGGAGGCGTCGACGCCGGCGTCCATGTCCCTCCTAACTCATGACCATATGAATAAGAGTGAAATAAATGCAAGAAATTTATGTTTGTCTCGTTTGTGAGATATTTATTATTGAGCAATGTTGTGCAATAATAGTTTTGTCAAATTTGCTAAACAAGAACAAAATGAGTCAGTTTGAACTAATTAAACCTGCTGGTTAACTTGGCTTGTCTTTTCTTCCTTCCTTCGTTTTCCTGCCTTGCATTCTGCTTTATTATTTTGTCATCTGTTTTTTATTTTTGTATTTTTTGGTATTTATACTGTTTTATTGTTTAGTCTTTGCTTTGCATTTATTTTTTTACAACATATAATTTGTTAGAACTCCTCGATTGCCAATATCAAATTAAAACTCTTGCCTTATTTGCAACAAAAATATTCAAATTTTCGATAAATTGGCGTACTTGTACATTGGCGATTGCTACTAAATAAATTTTAAGTTTCTGTCGTTCTAAAAGGCTGCATGTTTTTTTGACCTCTTTCTCTATTGCCCATTTTATAGTTTTTGACTTTTTTGCCACTCATTTACCAAATCGGCTCAAAATTTTTTTCACATGTATTTCTCCAAACCTATGAAAATTTTTGCGTTTTGTGGTGATTTTTATGTTGTTAATGATGTTTTAAATACTCCTTTGTTTCCGCATAATCACCATTTTTTGTCTACAAATCATGTGACAAAAAAATCGTAATTTTCTGACCCCTCTCCATTCTGTGACTAAAGATAAAAGATTTTTTCCGACAACATCAAAGCGTGTGACCGTTTTGCTTATTCCCTCTGTTTTAAAAGTAGTAGTTGTAGTAATTGGTAACAATGATTTTATTATAATTTTAATCATTTATCATCAAATTTTTGAATGCTTATAAAAATATCAGGATCGGCTATTTGTTCATCCATAAGTTGTGCTGTAACATATAAAACAGTTTTAGTTTAACTAACAACTGCTGAATTTAATCATGGCGCCACTTAGTAATACAATTTATGTGCCAGTTGGTGAAAAAATATCTCAAAACTGTATGCGTGAACTTAAAGTTCAAAAGCTTTGTCTCAACATTTCTGTTGGTGAATCCGGAGATAGACTTACTCGTGCTGCAAAGGTAAATATTATGTCTTTTACATAATTCTTTGTATATCAGTTTTTTTTGTCTTTTTATAGGTTCTTGAAGAACTTACTGGTCAATCACCTGTCTTCTCAAAAGCTCGTAACACAGTTCGTTCATTTGGGATTCGTCGTAATGAAAATATTTCTGTTCATTGTACAATTCGAGGCCCAAAAGCTGAAGAAATCATTGAACGGGGATTAAAAGTAATACATTTTAGTTTTAACAAACAAGATTTGCACATGTATAAACTATGAAATTGTATTTAGGTCAAGGAATACCAATTATATCGTGAAAATTTCTCTGAAACTGGTAACTTTGGTTTCGGTATTCAAGAGCACATTGATCTTGGTATCAAATATGATCCTTCTGTTGGTATTTATGGAATGGATTTTTATGTTGTTCTTGATCGTCCTGGAACTCGTGTAGCAAAATCTCGCCGTACTCAAACTTGTATTGGTTCTTCTCATAGAGTAGGAAGTGATGAAGCTGTTAAATGGTTCAAACAAAAGGTTTCTTTATATTTGTTACGTTTTCTTGTAATTACATTTAATTTTTTTAGTATGATGGTGTTATTCTTCCATCCAAGCCTTAAAGACCACTTAAAGAAGGTGATCATCACTGAAAAAAAATTTTCTTAATTTTTTGTTATGTCAATTATTTCAAAAAGTATAAGTTTTTTGTTGAGTAATATCTGATGTTGTTTTTAACATTGAAATGTATTATACATTTTTGCGAGACACACTCAAAAAAATCTGTGACAGGTTGATTAAGCATAATCGAAAACACAGGTTCACTTTTAAGAAAAATGAATTTAATTGAAAGTTTTTTGAAAAATTCAGAGAACTTCTTTTATTACAAGACTTACAAATAAACAAAATCACAGAAATATTTCATAGAAAGAATATTTTAGAGTTCATCCTTATTTGAATTTTTATTCAAATAATTATTTTCTTCATACCCAACTGCAATTAAATATCGTAATTTTGCAGCAATATCTTGAAGATCAGGATTTTTATGATTTTCCAATCGTTTCAATCATATCCACCATTTTCAACAAAAACAATCATAATTTCTTCTTCTTTATCTCCCATTTTATCCAAAAAATTTTTAACAGCTGATAAAAGATAAAATGCAGATGTTTGACTTTTTGTTTCTTTCAGATGATTGCAGATTTTGGGAATGATATTATTCTCATATAAAATTGATAATTGCTCAAAATTCCCGTTCATTGCAATTTTTCCAATTAAATTTGCAGCACTTTTTCGAATATTTAAAAAGTAGCTTTCAAAGTTTTTTAAAATTGGTGGAATTAATTCAGCTTCAAAAATAGCTTGAATTTGTTTTTCATTAGCAGTTGACACGGTTGAAAGCAAGGTCATGATTTTGGAAGCTTTTTCGGTATCAGAATGCTTTAAACATTTGATTAAAGATTTTAGTGTAGTATTTTTGAATACAAAATCGGCGTTTTCTTCTTCTAAAATACAAAATTTTGTTTAAAAAATTTGTTTACATGATCACATAAATGTTTTTGTTAACGAGTGATAAATGCGAAGAATTTTTTTAGCATCAGGATGATGCAATCATTAATTTTCCATAATTGATGAAAGAGGCGGACGCTTTGTATTTGGTTTTGTTTATGCAGTTGGGCATGGATAACAGAAGGATCGTTTATTTTTGCCTGATCAGAAAATCATGATATAAAAATATGAAAGCGACCGCCTCTTCTGAAACATTTAATGCAACAAATTATAATTGCGCTTTGAAAAATATATCTTGGTTTTTACAATCAAGGTTAATCACAAATTTATTGCATCATCATGATTTCATTTGGACCATTCACTTGGGCCGTTGTTGATGACAAAAAAAAGTTATGGTTCAATTTCGTTTTTGTTCAACAATTTTTTTAATGTGATCACTATCTTCCGTTGTCTTTGTTGGACAATATTTTAGTTTTAATTTCATTTCATTAAAGTGGATTTCAGATGGAAGCAGAATGTGATCCTTCGATTGAAAATGATTCTTTTACGAAGTTTGAAATCACTTCAAAAAGTTGCAAATATTTAAATTTCCGTTTAAATTCGAATCATCAATGTTTCACTGAATCATCAAATTCTGATAGCAAATCATACAAATTTAACAAAAATTCTGGTAAACTTACTCTGCAGTCCTTATGGGAAATGTTAAAATGTTATTTTGTTTGAAAATAAAATTAATTTTTTAAAGAGTTGGATTTTAAAAAAATCTTTGAAAACTTTCCGAATAAAAACTATTTAAGGACTGCAAAACCCCTAAATAATTCAGTTTCCTTTTTTAATGAAAAACATGAAGGAAAAGTAAATTTGCAATCAGTTTGGAATAAATCATCTTTAATCAAATCTAAAAATGCCTTCGTTGAAATTGAAGAAGAAAAATCTGAAAAAAAGATTTCTAGAAAAAATTTCTTTTCAATGAATTCCAATCGAAGCAGCAGCACCTTATCACTTCATATTGCGGCATATGAAAATTCCTTTGAAGATTCTAATAATATTACTGTATCATTTGGTGAAAAGGAAGAATCAACTGCTTTGATTAAAACCTGGAAAAAAATTGATTCAAAATCATCTATTCAAGTAATTTTAATGGTAATTAATCGATTTTAACCTTTCAAATTTTTATAGAATTCGTTTGAATTTCCAAGACAACAAATGGATGATGAAACTGATCCCGCGGTTATGCAATTTAAAGCATCCCAAAAATTAGCTAATCCTAATCAAGTTGGTGCATCAGAAAAACAAAAAGTTGGTAAAAACAATATCTTTGCTTTTTAAACATGGGGCCATACAAGCCACTGGCTATTTTGATTTTTATGTTTTTCAAGCACAAGAAATTTGCGAAACTTTGTATTTTTTAGAAAACACAAGATGAAATGTTTCCAACTTTGGAAGAACAAGCCAAACATTTTGAAGAATGGTTTGAAGTCGCTTTTGCAATTTATAAGTATGTGCTTGTTGGGATTAGTGTAATTGATAAATTCAATAATTTATACCCACAAAAATAAACACAAATTTCATTCACTTTCCTTAACCTGCAAACTTTTTTAGGTGTTTAATTGAAAAAAGTGTTGAGAATACGATAATTTGTGTGCCACAAATTATTTCAACTTTGGAATTATTTGCCCAAACTTCCACATGTTCAAAGTTAAAAGATTACATATATTTTGCAAAACCTGCTGATTTACCGAATAAAAAGAATTTGCTAGGACGATTTTTGGAGCAATGGGTATTAGTTATTGATTTTTTTAAAGTTTGTTTTCGATTCACTTTTTTTAGGAGAAGAATGTTCATGAATCTGCAAAACCTGGAAATTTTTATACTCAACGTCGGTTGCTTGTTAATCATGGATTTACAAAATCTTATTCGTTGGATACTTTTGCAACTTTAAATATTTTGGGAGTTGAAGTTAAAATTCTCTTTAATGAAGGAACAGATATTATTCGATGGCTTAAAAATAGTTGCAAGGTTCGGTTTTACCGTATTAAAGATTACTGTAAATTAAGATAAAAGTGTTTAGATGAAGCAATTCCCTGAAACAATGGGAAATCCATTTAATCTTTGGCCAAAAAAGACTGATCCAAATCCAACAGAAAAGCGGGATCACAAAGAAACAAATATTTGTAAATGTCCAATTTATGTTGCTGTAAGTCAATTTGAATTTCCGATCAAAACTAATGCATTGGATAATGAAAAAATTTATACAATGTCATTTCGAGTAAGTTTTACCATTGTTGCTTGTTACTGTAAGATTTATTTAAATTTTAAGCCTTCTGCATCAGCATCCACAAAAACAAAAGTCTTAGCATTTCGAATTATTTGTACTCAATTGGATCCACTTCGATTTATTCAAATTTCACCAAGATGCCGGATTATTGAATTGCCATGTGCTTCTGAACATCTTTCAATGTATATCATTGAAAATTCTGATGAAATGCTTTTCAATCATGGCCGTGAACTTCGAGAATATATTGCATCAATGAAAAATGTTAGATTTAAAATTTTGTATTTTTGTGACAATTTTTGCTCAATTTTTAGGCTCAAATTGATAATGAAATTCAATCATTGTATATTCCAAGCTTTTTTGGATTTTCTCAAACTTCAACAAATATTGCACATGGCTTTTCAAATTCCTTAAAAGACGTTCATAAACTTTTTCTTGCTGGTGCATTTGCAGATTTAGCTTTTGAAGGTGCTGAACCCTCGGATACTACAAAGCCAGCAAGCTCAATTCAACATTACAATCATTTTGAATTGATGAAACTTCCTGATCCAAACAAGTAATAACTTTGTACTTTTCAAATATCTTTTACAGTACTTTTTTTCAGGTCAAACATTGCAACTTTGAAAGCTGAAGAAAAATATCATAAAATTTGTCAACCGTTTATGTTTATTGTTTGGGATACGGCTTCCAAGATTCCATTGTATATTTCAAGAATTGTTGCTCCGGATTGTGAAAATGAAGGAACTGATGGATCTGCAAAAGATAAAGCCGTTTCAAAGCCACCTAAAAAATGGAATATTTTTGGAAAATTTAAAAAGAAGCCAAAAGTCGTCAAAAATAATGAAATCGAAACTGCCGAAGCTGCAGTTACAGTTACGCAATCACAAAAACTTGATCCTTGAAATACTTTCCTTTTTTAGTGCTCGAAATATTTTTATTTTGTGATAATTTTTAAAAATAAATAAAGAACCAAACAACCCTTTTTTTAATTTTTTGTAGTTGGAATATTTTATACAATTTAAGATTTTACAAAACAATTAATTACGAAATAGTAACAACAATTTATTGATAGAATTCAAAACATTTCCCAGTTTTTTTGTGGTAAAAAGGTACAGTATCCTTAATTATCAACATTTTTACCGTCAAATTAACTACCCATTCTAATAATCACGATAAAAAGTCATTAACGAAGGGTTTAATTTTATCAAAGAAAACACTTCAGCAATTCTGTAATTTTCACGTTTTCTAATACCACTTGTTTTTACCATTGACATCAAAGACATAAATTCTGCAAGACGGGAAGCATAATTTGTAAAAAATGCCTCTTGAATGTAATATTCATGAATTTCTTGAAAAGCTTGATGCTTCCAAAAATTTCCAATTTTGATTGTTTCCTCTGAGATTTGTTGACTTCCAGAATATGAGAACATTAAATGTAAACACATAACGCAAAATTCAATTTCTGTTGGTTTTATACGTTTTAATGTTCGAACAACACCTTTTTTCATAAGCGTGTGTGAAGCTCGGAAAAAGTCATGGTTTCTGAAATATGTAATATACTGTAGTCTGATGTTACGTCTAAGAAATTTGCATAAAAAAATTTAAAAGCAGTTACATATTTGTTCTTATAAAGTGTTTTAAAGTAACAACAACATACTTTCGATATCGATCAATATTAATGTTTGGATATTCATTATTGTTGTCTTCACCAAGAATTAATCCAAAAAAGTTCATTATTTGACCATTATAAGAAATAGATCTTTTATCATCTGGATTATCTCCAAGAATTCGATATGTTTCATATGCTCGTTCAAATTTTGCAAAATCCAACCAAAAGTTTCTGAAAAGTTAGATACCTTAAATTAAAAATTTTTTTTTTATTTCTGTTCTAAATTTTTTATCCTAATCAAAGAGAGTTAAAAACCCACTTAAAAAGTAGCCATCTTTGATCTTTCGGTAGTTCAATAAATGGCCGAATGAATGACATTAATTCAGCTAATAACTCAATTTCAATTTCATGTTGTCGAATTAAAGATTCCCAATTTAAAAGAAATATTCGATCAATTTCTGCCTCATCCAAATTTTGGAGCATTTCATCTGTTAAATTTGTCAAATCTGTGAATCGTGTTTTATGAACTTTTGGTCGTTTAATACATAAATGTTGGTATCCAATTCGAAACTGTTCAATTATTGATAAATTCAATGATGTTCGGGGATTAAAATAAGCATCTTCAAAAATTGTATTTATCTTCTTGAAAATTTGCAATTCTGCTTCACCGTAATTGTTTGAAGTATTTGGCATAGATTTGTTGTTTGATGGAAATACTGGCAAGCCAAATGTCAAAGTTGAAGCTTGGGTTTTGCCTTCAGGCTCAGTTTTATGCTGACATGTTCTTCCTTCTGTTGGGGAAAAGATTAATGGAAGAAAGGATGACTGATATGAGGTATTAGTAGATAATTGTTCATTGGTTTTTGTTGGTTTAGATGGTTTTCCTATGGCATCCCGAAAAAGTTGAACATATTCAACTTTCATTCCAACGGCAAGACATTTAACTTGTCGACACGAACGACACATACATCGAATTGCTGCAAAAATATATGCACTTTAATTTTTAAGAATCAGCTTTGGGATTATGAAATCCAATACATTTATAAGAGCGTGAAACTGAATATTTATATTAAATTATAAAACTTACATTTATCAATTTTACATTTTTGTCCAAATCGGCAATGATATGTCATATTTAAAGCAATGGTTCGACGAAAAAATGCTGCACAAGCTCGACAACACATTACACCAAAGTGAAAGCCGTGTGCCGAGGCTTGACAAACTCGGCAATTTTCATTTGCAGCGCCTTTACGGTAGGCATGAGCTTCTTTCCGTATCATTTTTGGATCAACAGAATCTGTAGTTAAAATTTGACAAAATACAGTAACCTTGAAAGGAAGTTCTAATGGCAAAATAAAGCAATAAAATTGAAGACGCTTTTCCTTCCCTAAACGAAATATCGATTTTGGTGTGGATGGCAAACAACTTATTTTTTTTCGAAAATGAGCGAAAATTATTTGTCATACAAACATTTGTATCATTATTGATTATAGAAACGTTAGACAAAATAATTTTAATAAAAAAAAAATGTATAAAAACATAAAAATGTTGTTTTCCCTTTTTTGTTAACGTTAAACAAAAAAACATTTGTCGATGGTTTTTTCTGCCCCTTTTTCACGTGTCTGACATTAAGTAACATGACACTTAGTTACAATGACACAAAACATATTTTATTTTGTGTCGGTTTTGTGATTATATTTTCTGCAACATTCATGAAGAATTTTTGATAAAAATAAAACCAAGTTGAGACAAAAATAATTTTGCAAACAGAAATTTATTTTTCAATGTTTCAAACGATTCATGTACAAATTAATAAAATCTTTTTTTAATTTCTTTAGACATTTATTTTATCATACAAACTTCACAATTTAATACATAGACAAAGGTGTTAAACTATTTTTCTTTGTAATTATATATTTTATTGTTATAAATATTCTTTTTGGAGTTTTGCAAAACCACAAAATTGAATCAATTAAATCTTCCCTGTATCCACTCATAAGTGCCAAAATAATAAAAGAATCAATAAAAACTCGAATTTCTCGTAAAGATTTTAAAGTATTTTGACTAAAAATCCATTGAAGCCAAAATGGACATTTGAAAAAGATATTCAGATCCACTGAACTTGTATATTGAAGGAAAGCATCAACCGCAAAAACAAACAAAAGCAAAAATGCTTGAATCGAAAAAACTGTTACAATTCGAATATTCATTTTTAACATTTCTTTATTCGCTTTCGCCTAAAAATTTTAAAATAAATTTAAAAAATCCAAACAAGGGGGTTATCCAAATCTTTTTCACTTTTTTGTCAGTAAAAATAAATGACATACTTGAAATTTAAATTGTTGAATAAATTTTATAACTAACATAATAATGAATATAATTGAAACAAAAAGTGCAATTTGAGAAATTGAAATTTTAATATACATTAAAATAAGAGACCATAAATTTAGTGAACCTGCTTTGTCAACACATATTTTTGGCTCTGGAAAAACTACTGCGCCACCTTTTACTAAAATAATAAAACAATTTAGTATTTGTTTTAAAACAAAAACGTTTCTTACGCTTTCTTTTTCCCTTGAATAATTGTGTAACATCAGTAGAATTTGTTAAAAGATCACCAAAGCAATCAAGAGAAATTTGTTCTCTTTCGTCATTAATTCTTGCTGCAATCGTAACAATCAAAATGTAAAATAAATCAGCAATAATTATTGCTAAAAAATAGGTTTCATGCAATTTTGTGACTTTATTCTTTACAAGGTTTAGTTTAAAAGCGATAAACAAATTTGGCATTTTTAAATGTTCTCTTTAAAAACCATTAAAAACTTACACAAAATTATTTTCCAAGTTTTTGCAATTCTTTTATAAAAATGAGAAAAATAAAGACTCAAAACTCGAGATCCTGTAAGTAACATTAATCCAATTGCTGGTAATGACTCGACAATTGATCCCAAGCTGCCATATTTCAAAAATTCGATTTCGCAATCATCGTGCCTATAAAACACCGATATTTATTTGTCTATAAAATTGCAAATTTGAATACGGCATAAAAAGACTGGAAAATAGGTCATCATTTGCGGCAGTACAAACAAATGAATAGCAATTTAAAAAATCTAAAATCGCTAAATTCAAAATAAACCATTGATAATGAAGTTTTATTCGACCAAAAAAGGATATTAAAATAACCAAAATTGAAAAAATCGCAGTAAAATATCCAAATTTTATATCATAAAGAATATACGGTAGTTTAAAAAAGATGTATGAAATACTATCTGCTAAATAGATGTCATATTTCAAAACTTTGCATTCTAATGTACCTTCTGTTACATTGACTAGATTATTTGGAGCCCATGCTATTATCTAAAACAATTTTTTTTCGTTTCAAAATTATTTTTTGCAAATAATTAACACTCAACATCGTTCAAAAAAGAGCTTTCAAAAATTTGTTGTATTTTTATCGTTAGAAAATTATAGATGGTTTATATAAATATTCTTTCGGGAACACAGTAATATTGTTGAAGGAGGAGTCTTGTAAAGATCTTTAAAATTGGGTGAACAATTTTTATAGTTTAATTTGTTGTTGTTGTTTTTTGACTCCATTTTTGTAATTAAATAAATCAATGGCTTTTTATTTTTTTTACAAAAACATTGGTGTTTTGTGTTATCCTATATTAAAATACTGTAGTTTATTTGTTCAGTTAAGTAACAGTTATGCCAATTTGTGCATTAATAAAACCAGTTATATATGTATCGTAACTTAAGCTATCTGATTCTACAGTAAATAAGCATTGAATCTGCAGATCCATGGATCAGGAACTTTTTAAATGTCATAAAAAATAGTTTTGATTTCTTAATTATTTAAAGGGAGCGGAACCTTTGGTACTTTTTTGTTTCTCTAACGTTTTTTTTTCGTTTGAATTTTCCTGACGATCAGGCAAGAGAACAAAAGAAAAAGACCCTGATCGTCATGAAAATTCAACGAAAGAGAAATAAAAAAGTACCAAAGGTTCCGCCTCCTTTAAACTAGTTTCAATAAAAATTACAGAATTTAGACGGCACAATTTGCATCACTAATTTTATTAAATTTTAATAATTGTTTTGCGTTTATTTTGAACTGAAAAATAAAATTTTAATAATAATTGAATAATAAAAAGCACACATATAAAACACCAATATTTTTGTAAGAGAAATAGAAAATCAGAGATTCATTTAATTAAACAAAAAAGCAAGTTTTTTTTAAAAAAAACACCGACAAATTTAACTACAAAAAGTTACGCTTATGGTTGTTACACCAAATTTTGTGAGATCTCTGCAAACTCCTTCTTCGACTAGGTTACAGCAATTAAATCATTTAAAATTTGTAAGTTTATGAAGGTTACTGTATCAATTTTTTATGAATTTTTTAAATTTTGTTTTCACTTTTTCTGGAATTACAGTAGTTTTAATTATTGGTGATGAAACAAATTTGTTTCAAAATTAACCTTACAATTTTATCATCAAAAATTTCAAACTTTTTGTATTCTGAAATTTTCAAAAATACAAAAATTTCGACATTGTTTTTGATGATTTTCGAAAAATGATGATTACAATTCTTTAAAAAGATTGAAACATTAAAATGCATAATAAAAAGAGTTGTTGTATAAACTAAAGTTACAGCTTTTTTTCATTTTTTTGAACAAAAAAGATGCTTTTTATTTCTCTTTGTTTACTTTTAAGAAAAAGCTCTTTTTTCCGCGCAGCAGCAGCAGCTTTGAGTGGGGGCGTACGTCAACCGGAAATAGAATAGAAAAATCAAGGAAGGAAGCTGCTGCTTGCATCCAAGGAAAAAAGAAGCTCAACACTTCAAAACTTTTTTTTTTAATATTGTCTTTTTTCACTGGAATTTTTTTCTCTTTTATACTCAATGATTGGAATCTTCATGAAAATTATTGATTGAAAATTTAGTTTTAAATTATTCGATTTTAAATCACGTGAATTGATCAAATAACAAATTACTGTATAATTACAGTAATTTTTTTAATAAACTTTCTAATTATTGGCTTTAAGGGATGTTGGCTGAATTAGAGCATAACCTACAGCATTATAACTCTCGACGAAGCATTCCAATAAATCATGCCTCAAGTCGAAGCATTAATAATGCTGGAAGTGGTTGGTCAAAAGATCCCTCACAAATGGGATCAATGATTGGGGGATTATCTCCAGATGCAAACAAACATGGAATTCATACAATTCCAAAAGGTGATTGTGCAGCCTGTGGAAAACCAATTATCGGACAAGTTTGGCTTTTAATAAGACTGATCCCATCAATATTCAAATTTTTGTAGATTATAATGGCATTAGGTCGAATGTGGCATCCTGAACATTATTGCTGCTGCCGATGTGGCACTGAACTTGGAAGACAAAATTTTATTGAACGTGGAGGAAAAGCTTACTGCGAGAATGATTATCACGATTTATTTTCTCCGCGATGTGCATACTGTAATGGGCCAATTAAAGATGTAAGCATATGCAAATTTTAAAAGGGATTACTGTAATTATACCTTTTATAGAGATGTGTAACAGCAATGGCAAAAAATTTTCATGCTGAACATTTTGTTTGTGTTGAATGTGGAAAGCCATTTGGCCCTGAGGGGTATCATGAAAAGGATGGCCAACCATATTGTAAAACAGATTATTTCCGACTTTTTGCCCCAAAATGCCGTGGATGTAGTAAACCAGTGGGGGCAAGATTTTTAACAGCCTTAAATTCTCCATGGCATCCAGAATGTTTTGTTTGTCAAGACTGCAATCGACCCTTCAATGGCAATCAATTCTTTGAACTTTCTGGTGTTCCCTATTGTGAACAACATTATCATGAACGCCGAGGATCTGTGTGTGGAGCGTGCCGTCAACCAATTAATGGAAAATGTGTTGGCGCCTTGGGGCAACGTTTCCATCCCGAACATTTTACTTGCTGTGAATGCAATCGACAACTTACGGCCCGAAATTTTAAAGATCACAACAATCAAGCCTTCTGCCAAAAATGCTACGAAAAAATTAATCCTTCCTTCCGAATTGTCGAACCTTAAAACCTCTTTTTAAAAGTTTTTCTTTGCTGCTTTTTATATTAATATGTTAGCTTAAAAGATTTATATTTAAAAAAATATGCATATATAATCTGCTTAAGCAGCAGCAACATTTTCATTTTTGTCTTGGGCTTTTTCTAAAATTGGATAAAGCTTGAAATTTTTTTAAATAAAAATGGATTTTCTTAAAATTTTTAAACTTCTTTGAAACATTTATTTTACTTTTTTAAACATTTTTGTAAAAATGAAAGAAATTGATGTCGAAGAAGTTTCGAAACATAATTCCGAAGATTCCCTGTGGGTTATTATTGATGGAAAAATTTATGATTTAACAAAATTTTATTTGAATCATCCTGGAGGCATTGGAGTTTTATTGGATGCGGCCGGGAAAGATGCAACTGCCGAATTTAGAAAAGCTGATCATTCTCTTGATGCAAAAGATATTATGAGAGATTACATTATTGGATTTTTAGTTAAAGAAAAATAAAAAATTTTTTTGAAACGTAAAAAGATTTTTAAATAACAATTAATATTAAAATCTACAGTACTCTTGTTTGAAACTGTTTTAATATCTATCATCAACATTGATCGTCATCCATAAGAATAGGTAGTAATAAAATCAATTTTCAAAAGACTATCTTTTTCTTGGCGATAAATATTATTGAAACCTTAACAATTTTGATGTTGTTTGAATTTTTAACGAAAAAATATTACTGTAATTACAGTAATCTTTTTTCAAATAAAAAGTTTCTTAATCGAAAAGAATCAAAAATTGGAATAAAAAATTTATTTTGATTAAGAAAATATTTTTGTTCAATGATTGAAAAAAATATTTGATAACTTCAAAGTTGTTTTAAATTTATCAAAACATTTATTTTTTATGTCAAAAAAAGCATTTCCAACTACATTGACTACTTTTTTTAACTACGCCGTCTCCAACACCAGCAATAAAGAGCAAAAGGAAAGTAGTTAACGAAAAAATAAATATTCTTCTTTTTGTCCAAACATATGTCATTTACCAAAAAAATAGGAAACATTTTTTTCTATGTGCAGACTACACCCATTCATTCATTTTTATACCCACACTTGTAAAAAGCAGCAACTTTAAAAACGTAGACAATTTTTATGAACATAAAATAGAATCACTGTTTTTCCCTCCTTTTTCTTTTTCTTTAACAATTACCCAAAAAAAGTTATTTTATTTTTCACGTTTTTATTGTCATCGAAGAAAAAACGTAAAACTAAAAGTCGATCAGCGAACAAAAATTCAAAGGTGAGTTTCCTCTTCTTCGGATCCGTTGCTTTGGTTTTAAGCGATTTAGTGCCAAAGGCCGGTAAAATTCATGTATTACTTGAAACACTGCAATGTTGTTTTAAAAAAGCTGGTCCAGTTTTTCGGTTTTCCCTTGAAATCAAAGTACCATTTTTGACTTTTTCATGAATTGTTTGGCCCAAAATTTTTCGAAAAATTATTCTTCTTTGTAGTGAAAATCTTCAATCGCCAAGTTTTTTCAGATTAATCCACGGATTTGCATATTATTGCCCTTCCGATCGCTCGTTTTTTTATAACACCGATAATTTTTTTAAAAAACTTTGTGTGTATACTTATCTTATAGATTTTATCATTAGTTAAATTTTTAGGAATTTTTCTTCGAAACTTTTGATACTTAATTTTTTCAAAATGCCTCAATTTACTCGTGCTGAAGTACTAAAACATAGCAGTAATGATGATTGTTGGATAATTATTGATGGAAAAGTCTACGATGTAACAAAATTCATGTTTGAACATCCTGGTGGTGAAGAGGTTTTACGGGATATGGCTGGACAAGATGCTACTGAATGTATGTTTATTCTTATGTCTTATCTATGTATATAAAATGTGATTGCTTTTAGCTTTTAATGATGTTGGACATTCTGCAGATGCTAAAGAAATGACAAAAGATTATTATGTTGGAGATGTTGTTGATGATGCTAAAGGTATTTATTTTTTGATAATTTGGATTCCTTTTTTTTAAACAATCAAAATTATTTTTAGTAATGACCGATGATTCAAATGCAAAGCAACCAAATATTGTAGAAAATTCAAATGTTTCATGGAAAGAAATTATATTTTCTCCAACATGGTCAAACTTTATTATTCCAGTTGGAATTGCCGCATTAGTTTATATCACTTATAAATCTGCTCAACGATTATTTCCTTCTATTTAGCTTCATTTTACCTTTTTTGATATCAACTTAATTTTTTACGCAAATCAATTAATAATAATTTTACTGTAATAAAAATCTTTTAATATTTTGTTTCCGTCTGTATTTTGCAAAATTATTGCAGTTTTTACCTGCATTTAAATGTACATCAACACTTTTGAAGGTTTTTTTGTGTTTTGAACTTTTTAATCGAACTTTGGGTGATCTTTGCTGCTTGATTGCAATAGCAAAAACTTCAGACAAATTATGACATTTTTCAATTTTTAGCAGTTTAAAAATGGCAGCAAATCTTGTTGCTGGAAAACTCGGGGTTGTTACGGGTGCCGGATCAGGTTTAGGTAAAGCGATTGCGCAAACTCTCGCCAAACATGGTGCTTCAGTATTGGTAGTTGATATTCAAGAACAACATGCAAAAGACACTGTTGAATTACTTTCCAAAGGTTTTATTTTTTCTAAATTCTTTCAAATTACAGTAATCATTTTTTAGAATGTCCCAAGGGAAAATTTGCTGCCTTTCCTGCTGGTAAGCATATCGAACTATGGTAGTTATTAAATTAATAAATTCCAGATGTGTCACAAAGAGATGAAATTGATAATCTACAAAAATATTTTGTTAAAGATTTTGCAAAGCAATCTCCTGATTTTCTTGTTAATAGTGCTGGGTATTTTCAATATTTTGATTAATTTTCTTTTACATGTACCTCTTATAGAATTACTCGTGACGCCTTTCTCATTAAAATGAGTGATCAACATTATGATGATGTTCTCAATGTTAATCTTAAATCCATTTATATGGTAATCATATCCATTTACCATATCCCATCATACAATATCTCCATTACAGCTCAATCAAGCCTTTGCTCGTCTCGCAATTGAATATAAAAAGCCTCAATCAATTGTTAATATTTCTTCAATTGTTGGAAAATCTGGTAATATTGGACAAACTAATTATGCTGCTTCCAAAGCTGGTGTCATTGGATTTAGTAAATCTGCTGCGAAAGAACTTGCTCGATACAATATTCGTGTTAATTGTATCATCCCTGGATTCATCAAAACTCCAATGACTGAAAAAATTCCTGAAAAAGTTTTGGAAAAAATTTGTAAATCAATTCCGTTGAATCGTATGGGTCAACCAGAAGGTAAGTAAATATAGCTACCGTAACTTTACTATAGTTTGATTTACAGAAATTGCAAATGCTGCTTTATTTTTGTGTAGTGATTTGAGTTCATACATGGTATGTTTTTAATGAATTCTACTGTAAAATAGTAAACACAATAATTTTTTAGACTGGAGCTATGGTTGAAGTAACTGGTGGCCTTGATATGTAAAATCCAAACAACTTAGTATTGATGATTATAGTTTTATTTTTTATAATAAATACAGTAATAACAACAATAAAAAGATTTAATTTTTACTTTTTACCTTCCACCATGATAATATGATATCCAAACTTGGTTTTGATTGGTGGATCAGTGTAAATCGGTTTATCGGGAGTACTTTTCTGAAGTGCAAATGCGGCATCCTAAAATGTTCAGAATACGGTAGATAACGTCGCTTATAAGCACAAATGCTGAATTTAGAATCAACTCACTTGAAATGGTCCAACCATACTTCCTCGAATCATCCATCCGAGATCACCACCCGAACGTGCTTTGTCTTCGCTATATTGAGTTGCAACTTCATTAAACTTGGCTCCAGCTCGAAGCTTTTCCAAAGCTTCAAGAATTTTTGATTGTTTTTCACAAAGGATATGCCTAACTTTCACAGAAGATCCTCCTTTGGCTTCTTTATCTTTCTTATCAGCTCCACCCGAAGCATCACCAGAACCTTTTGCAGCAGCAGCAGGCTTTTTAGCGTTTTTTGGTGGCATTTCTGTATCCGAAATTTATACTTATATAAAATGCTTATAAACATTAAACGATATTAAAATGGTAAAATAGCCAATACAGAAAAATCATATGTAAATGCAGAGTTTAATTACTTTCAACTTTATAGAGAAAAACATAAAATGTACAAAAACAATTAAAAAAAAATGATCAAGCAAGTTTCGAAGCATCTTCATAAGCTACAGTAACTTCTCGGCCATGTTTCAATCCTTCTTTCAATTTCAGCAACAAAGAATAATCACGTTCTTTAATTTCAAGGAGTGTTGCTTTGGTACCTCGATATCCCCCATTCACAATTAGCATATCCTTTCCAACTGCCGGAATTACTGTTTCCAAATGACTTTGATCCAATTTTAATACATCTAAAAAATTATTGTTAAAATTATTTTACAAAATTCAAAAACGAACCCCCATCAACATCAACTTTAGCCGTATATTTATCAACGAGTTCAACAATTTCTCCTTTTACTTTGTAATATTCTGATCCAAGTTTCTTTGTTACCACTTTAACAATAATTCCTTCATGAAGCCAATAATCTTTTCGATTCTTTCGTTCTTTGTAGCGTTCTTCTTCTTCCATAATTTTATCAAGTGTTGATTTCTTGGAACTACTAGCTTCAGATTTTGACGAACTTGGTCTTTTCATTGAATTACTACTGCTACTTTCTCTTTCACTTGCAGCTTCAAAAACTTTTGTTGGTTTTAATTCAACTTTCATGTCTTCAGTTTTGACCAAACTTCTTGGAGCCAATGAAATTTTAATTTTTTCATCATCATTTTCACGAATAAATTCTCGTTGAACCGGCTCTTCCTCCTTTACACCAGCTTCTTTCTCTTTTTCTAAAGCTCGGTTAATTTGCCGTTCAAGAAGTTCATTATTTCTTTCTTCTTCATCTTTTTCCTTTTTAGCACGTTGAACAATTTTATTTCGTCTAAGTTCCTCTTCTTGGTCAATGTATTGAATGTACCAGCCTTTTTCACCTTGATCAATTTTGCACTTGCCGCTACTCCCAAGATACAAGATAAAACCAGTGAGAGTGTGCCAAACCTAAAAGTATAATTATGAAATAAAGACGCAATAAGGAATTTTATAATTTGATTCAAATACTCCAAGAATATCATAGAGATTAAATAAATATGGTTGATATTTTGCTATAACACGTTATCCCTTTTTCAAATACAAAACTCACCGTTGAATTCATGTGTACATGACCTTTATCTTTAATAACTTCTTGATAAACTTCATTTGCTCGAATTCTCTTTGATCCATATTGATGTCGAAGAATCTAAAAACATGATATTTTACAATGAACCTTTATGTTAACTGTAAACGTACCCTCATAAATGAAGATTCAAATTCACGAGAAAATTCTCTCAAATAAGAATTTGAATTTTCAGCAAAAAGTAGCAATTGCCTTTGATGACTTTCACTCGTTAAATGACATTTGAAACCATTTTGATCACGACATTGTTTATTACACATTTGGCAGAACCTGAAAAGAAATACATAATTACAGATTAAAATTGTATAAAATTAAAAATGCTTACCATTTTAACTTTTGAAGACCTTTTGATTTTACCTTATTGGCAATTGCTTTAGCGGAACCTTTTTCAGCTCGAGGCATTTTTGATATAAATTAATTAAAATCAGATGATAGAAAATCGTAATAGAAAAAAAATAAAAATTTTAGAAGAAACACGAAAAAAGTTTTCGTCGTTTTTGAAACTTTTGTGTTTCTTGTTTGACACACATTTTGCCAAAACATGATTTCTCTCGAAAATTCCGACCTCATTTTTTACAGCAGCCTTTTTTATTTTTTATCAAGCAATTTTTATTTAAAATTTTTAAAATACAAATAATCTTTTTTATCAAATGATTAAATATGTCCAGCATTATAAAAAGTATTCCATGGCCGCCTTCTAAAAAAATCGTATTCACTACTGCTGGAGTGATTGGTGGTATTGCTGTTATTCAACTTTTTCGAAGGTTTTCTATTTTTAAATATTGTTTAATCTATTAATTATTCTGTTTTAGATGGTATAACAGCCCACATTATTCTCGAAGGATATCAAGATTACCTGATCAATTAGAAGGTATTTTTTGCTTTGATCTTTATCGCCTGAACATTAATTTTTGTAGCATTTGATTCACTTGAAACAACAATTTTATATTTGGAGAAACTGCTAAGTGAATTGGAAAAAGTTAAACTTGATAATGAATCTCAAAGGAATAGATATGAATTGATTCATTCAATTTTGATAAGGTTGAAAGGTGCTAAAAGTGATTTTGAAAAGTTTCGAAGAAATGATTTCACTCCCAAAGATGCTTCCACAGAAAATATTGGTCAGTTTTTGAATGCTTTTTTTGGTTTATAATGGCAATATTGTTTCAGCTAGAACAGTATGGTTCAGTGCCCAAACTCCAAGAGCAAGTACCCTTTCGGTTCTAAGTGATGACAGTTTTGTTTCTGCAGTTGAAGAATTTGTATGCATTCCTTTTTTGATTTTCATGTATACAAAATATCATTTTTAGGCAACCCAAAGCTTGGCTGATTTTGAAACCAATTCACTTAGTATTGACTTTGCAGAACTTGCATTTTACAAAGAAGGCATTGCAGAGGTTCAACTTGGCAACGTTAAAGTTCGAAAGCTTCGAACTGAATTTTGTGGTTGTGATTCGGATGATGATTTCTTGGCAAAAGTTTATTGTCTCCGAAAAGCTTTTGACAAAATCTTGGAAAATGAAAGAACGCGACAATGGTTTATTCAACAAGGAAAGATAATTTTTGCTGATCTTATGCGACAAGATCAAAAGAATCCTACAGATTTCCTTACTGCTTATGATAAACTTATGGATTATTTAACTGATTCAAATAATTATGAAAAAACTAAAAGAGAATTGGAAATGCGAAAAGTTGAAGCCGTAAATATTTGGGATGTTTTGTTGGATTTTGTTTTGCTTGATTCTTTTGATGATCTTCGAAAACCTCCATCTTCAATGGTTGCTCTATTCCGAAATAATTTTCTTAGCCGTTCTTTGAAGGAATCAACCTTGAATAATCTTGTATGGTCTATGATAAAATATAAACGTCAGAAACTTCCTGAAAAAGATGGCTTTGTTGGACATTTTTATGATGTCTCTCAAATTGTTTCTCCAATGCTCATATACGCTTATATTGGAGATGGACCAAAATCTTTTCAAGAATTATGTCTTTATTTCAAAGTATGCATTTAACGTTTTTATATTTAAAGGTTCAAGCTTTGAAATTTTTAGGAAAGTGTGTATTCATTTGTTGCTGAAATTTTTAATCTCCAAAAAGTTCGATATACTTCTGTTGATGATTTGGCTGAAGATCTTCAAAGATTATTAGAAAATCGCTTAGAAACTTTATACGTTAAAATTACAACCGAGCTTATCCCTGCATGATTTTTCTTTTTATTTGATAAATGTTTACAACGATTAGTAATAAAATATAGTACCATTATTCATTGTATACTGATTTTCTATGGTTTTAAAATCCATTTTTATACCTCATACAGCATTTTTTACTGTAACATTTACGTTTGTAACTTTTAGCTTTTTCCAAAAATGGCCTCATCTTCATCTGTCGTAAAACTGGAATATTATCAAACTGATACCAAGGTTGTTGTAACATTATTTGAAAAGAATTTGGAAGAAGCAAAAGTAAATGTTATGTGTGAACCAAAAAAGCTAAAAGTTACTGCTGGTGATCGAATTCTTCTTAATACATCTCTCTATGGTGAAGTATTATCTAATGAAGTTGTCTATGCTGTGAAACCTAGGAAAGTACGTTACTGTAGATTATTTTATATTGTTCTAAGCAACACAAGTTTTAGGTCGAAATTACCCTTAAAAAGAAGGATGCAAAGCATTGGGATGTCTTGGAAGATAAGCAAAAAGATGAAGAAGATGCAAAGCAAGCAGCTTCCTCTGATAAATGGTCGAATATGATTCGAGAAGTTGAAAAGGAAGAAGAGGAAGCAAAAGATGTTCATGGTCTTTTTCAAAAAATCTTTTCAAACTGTGATGATGACGCCAAAAAGGCCATGCTAAAATCATATACTGAAAGTAAGGGAACAGTTTTAAGCACTAATTGGTCAGAAATTGGTAAAAAGACGACTGAAATCAAGCCTCCAGGTAATTTTTTAAGGATATCATTCTGTTAATCTTACGAGTCTTCTTTCAGATTCCATGGAATATGTTCCACCAGAACAATAAACTTGTGCCTTTTTTATTCTTGTATTTGTATTTTTATTTTCAACAATAAATTAATTATCTCATTGTTGTGTTTTTTGATCTTAATTGTTCTTTTCAATTAATATCTTTTTTGAAATTTTTTCAAACTACCGTAAATAGCTTTGTACTTTTTCAGTTAAAAGCACCAACCATGGGAGCAACTGATGATAAAAAGTTAGAATTAAAACCCCTTCAAAGGTAGTGTTGTTAATAAAAAATTTAATATTTGAATAATAACTAGTATTTTACAGTAATCTATCAGCTGATTTTGAATTTAATGTTTTAAAGAAATCAACTGAAAAAGTGGATCCAAAAAAGAAGACAAAAAAAGAAAGAAGAGATACCTTCAAAGGTCGAGATTATAAATCCTTGCTAAAAAAGGCTGAAGATCGAAAAGAACGAATTGAAAAGTTGAAAGAAGTTGCACCAGAAAAGGCTGTGGCATTGGAAGGAAATATTAAATTTGATAAAGCTATTCGACAAGCAGCTGGTGAAAAGGTGAAAGATAATATTGAACTTTTGAAGAAAGGTGTCAAACGAAAAGAAAAATTGAAAGAACGAACCAAAAAGAAATGGGATCAAAGAAAGCAGGTTGAAAAGAAAGAAAAATCCAAGAAACAAATGAAACGTCGAGAAAATATTCAAAAGAGAAAGGATACTGTAAAGGAGAATAAGATTAAGAAATCAAAAAAGCGAGGCCGAGTTGTTGTTAAATCTTCTTAATATTTACTATTATTGTTGTTATTCATTGTTGATTTTGAGAAATAAAAATTTGTTGTTGTGTATTACCGTAGTATTGTTTATACCTTTGAAATGGTTAATTAACCTTAACAACTATCTATTCAATTTTATTTTGTTGCATTTTTTTTAATGTTTAATAAATTTAGATGCCAAAGAACAAAAACTCCTCCAACAATGATGATGCTTTTCTTGAAGAAATGTGTCAAAAGTTTGCCGATATTGCTGATACCATCCCTGTTGAACAATTTGGTTTTGATCCACAAATGTTTGAATTATTACGAGAGAAGCGACATGAAGTTGTGAATAAAGCAGTTCCACCAAAGCTCCTTAAATCCATGTCAAACAAGGAAAAAGTTAAACTTGGAAGAAATCTTGGACCTCGTTGTAATACCGTCGTTGAAATTATCAATTGGATTGGAAAAACTCATCTTGCAAAAATGGGTATTCCAAAGCGGCCACAAAATATGATGAATAAGAATAATGGAATAGTCAAAGAAAAAGATCCAGAACAAATTGCAAAAGCTTCAAAAGAAAAACGTCAAAAACAAAAAGAATCTCGAAAGAAGAATACCAAGAAACAAGCAAAATCAAAAGGTAAAGTTCAGAAGAAGAAGAAAGAAGTCGTCAAAAAGCCAAAGAAAGTTAAACCTCCAAAGAAAAAGAATCGTGGAGGTATTCCAACTGCCGCCAAGGCTTCATAGAGCTGATGGAACTTTTTGTTGTTGGTTTTTTTATTTTTGTTGTTGAGTTTGAAATTGTTACAAAATTTATTATGAAATAAAAAGATTTTTTATTTGATTAAATTGTTTTCTTTTAGAATACTGTACTTTTTTGTTAAGCGGGATAAGGCATTAAAATTAAATAATTACAAATGATACAGTATCCCTATTACATTAAGCTACGGACTTCCAAATGAGTAATAATTTGAAAAAGCATTAAAATTATTTCCGCTTGATTGTTGAGCAGCATTTTCACCTTCAGCCCACCAAACTTTGCCATCGGGTCCTATTAATGAAAGTGTGACATATCCAGGATTGGCCGGGAATGGAATGCATTCAGTTTGTTCCAATTGAGTAATAAAATATTCATGCTTATTATTATTTAAATCCACAATCATCTTATATATTTTCCGCCTTGAGGGGTTACACTTTTTACAATTGAATGTACAGTAACACAATCATTGGCGTCATTACGGTATTGTGGAACATCACCATTCACATTATTCTTTGGATGGGTACGGTACCACCAATAAAATTGATCTTGGGTTACGGTAGGTCGTTGACTGGATTTAAACCATTGAATGTAATGTTTTGAAAGTTCCAACCAAGCTTCATGTTGCATTGGTTGGGGTTGTTTTACCTGCAATATTACGGTAGGGGAATACTGTAGCCTTTATACTTACTTGTTGATTAATACCTTGCATATCTGATGGTAGATCAGCCCCAATTGAACAAATATAATGACTTTCAGAATAATCATTCCAAGTAATTATTTCAATCATGTCTGGATTAAGGGCAATAATTTGTTGCCATCGAGTTGAAAGTAACATTTCAGAATGATATAACCAATTCTTTGACCATCCATTCCCCCAAACATGGGTATAAAACCATGGACTTATCGGGGCCATGTATTGTTTTCCTGTTGCTCGGGCACTATTCAGCAACTGCTGATCCCCTGAGGTATCAAGACTTGAATCTGGGCCACTGTTTGGGGCCGGCCATGCATTCCAAGTAAAGATACAATCCGCAACCGGATGATCTTGTAACAAATTTTGGGTGGAATAGTTTGGCCAACATGGACAAAAATATGGATTAAAACCGCTGTTACTTTTCCAATCTTGCCAAAATCCATCATTATTTTCTCCAACAAATGTTGAGAAAAGTGGTCGGCCATCAATTCTTTCATATGCAGAACTTGAAGCAGCGAATGTGAATCGATTTAAATGGCCATCATCAAAGCCAAGGGAAGTCATATCAAAAGAAATAAAAATTTTAAAGTCAACATTTTCGGCGGCAGTTACAGCTTTTTGAACGCGATCCGATTGCCAGTCATCAATTCCAACATTCAAAGCAAATCCATCAATTCCAGAGAATTTTGCTTTTTGCATTTGTTGTTTAAAAAAATCTACGTCTACTGGATACGAAAAGCCCATCATAAAATGGGCATATACCCTTTTCCCTTCAATACCGTATCCTACCGTAATACATAGAACAACAAAAATATGAATCAAAAAATTTCTGTAATTCATTGTTTTTGTGGATAGAAAAAGTTGAATTGAAACAATTTTAAATTACTTTTACTTTTTATGCTCGTGTTTTGTTCTGAGAAAGAAAGAATGCACAAAAACAAAAGATAAGAAGCTGCTTCAAAGAGAAAGAGTCCATTCGCGATCAAAGTATTGAAGTTACTTTCTAAACATTTTCTTTGTGGATGATCAAACTCGTTGTAGTCCAGTCCAATTAAAATGTTAAACATCACAAAATATTTGACGGTATCATACCTGTGCTAAATGGGAAAACAGTTGCCGAAAAAACATGGTCGATAATGAACAACAAAAAATACTTTCAATGATGAATTCGGGAAAAAATAAAGGTACATTTGAAAAATAACTAAGTATTTTTTTAAAGTTTAATAATTTTTATCAAAAAGGTTTGGGTCTCAACATATTGAGATGGCTACTGATAGTAAACTACTCACATCCGCTATCCGGTCACTGTCATTCCGCGGAAACTTTTTCTTGCCTTCTTTCGAATCTGGGACGGTTCATTTCTCTTTGAACAACCGGGCTATATCGAGTTCCCTCAATAAATCCCTGTTGACGCAATGCTTGACACGGACGGACGCGTCACCGCAGTTTGATCTAACAGTAGAACTCCACCTCTCAGTTCATCCGCCAAACCATGCCAGCAAGAAACTGCTTTACAAGTGTCCGCCACAACACCCGGCGACCACTGATATTTTTAATTCAAAAGAAAGGAAACGGATGATTTTTGTAAGAAAACTGTATGTTTTTTGATGATTTTTTAGTAGAAAGTTTTACATAAAAAATTATAAGATTTTTACAAAAATGGATAGAGAAAATTCTGGAGATTCTTTTAAGATGTAATTCGTAATATTTCGATAAAATTAAATTACTGTAATTGTATTTTTACAAAATTTTAGTTGGTTTTTCTGTCTTTATACTACACTTTTTAACCCTTCTATGTTGTTTATTTAATTAAATTTGACAAAAATTGCATGCTTCTCGATGCTTTAATTTATAAAAAAAATTACAAAAAAGAACGGAGAATTATTTTTTAAATTAAAAGTAGGAGCACTTTTACTTTTTTCGGTTTCACAATGCAACAATAATTATCGTTTACGGTACTTTAAAATTTAATAACGGATTACTGTATTTCAGTGTTATTGTTGTTGCAATTAACTTGTTGATCAATTCCTTAATATTGTATGTATTAAAACTTGTTAACTAAAATACAAAAGTCAGCAGAATACAATTTTTAATATTTTAAAAATTAACCTAATTTGCATGTTGATTCTGTGATAAATACAAATATTACCATCTTAAATTTAATTATAGTTTCAAAATTAATGAATTTACTTTATATTATCACGGCAGATTCTTTTCTGTTTTTGCGCGGAGTTAAGAGTTACCGCAGAACAAAAAAGAGAAAAACAAAAGAAAGAGCGACAGAGAAAAAAAGAAAACTGTTTTTCGAAATTTTTTTGCGTAAAAATTTGACTATAAAGGCTGGGAAACGGTAATTAGGTCAAAAATTAAAAATCTGAACTGGTAAACCTATAGAAAATATGTTTCTCTATCACCCTGGCTAGACAAATTTTAAAAATATTTAAATTAAAAAATGGGGCTGCCCTAAGACTTTTGTCAATTTTGACCAAAATACACAGTAAAAAAGAGCTTTTTTTGCTTACATTTTTTCCTAAAAATAGCCTGTTTTTTCCAGTGGGCTAATTAAAAAAAGTGATCTGGGAGATCGATAGAGAATTTTGTGGAGAATCTTATGGTATGATTCATTAAGCCATATCTTCATTCTAAAAAGTGGGGCTGCCCTAAGACTTTTTTCCATTTTCAAATATTGTATAAAAACTTTATATCTGAAGCTGCAAAACCGTGCATGGGCTTAAAATGTTTGTAATAGTCATTTAAAAAATGTTAGAATAAAAAAATAATATATTTAAATGTAATTTAACTTTAAAAAGATATAATTAAAAGTACATCTTTTTCTTTAACATTGCAGCTTTTTTAAATAAAAGAGGCAAAAGCGTCTCTTAACACGAATATGTAAACTTCTTTGCAAACTTCTTTTCTCCGCTTTGAATCTGCCGTGTATTGTATACGATTACTGTATCTCATCTCTATCATAATTGCTTTTTTGGATTACTTTTTACTGACATTTTCAAAACCTATGATTACTGTAACTTATTACAAATAAATTACAGAACTATCATCAAGTTATTGTTGTGAACCATCGACAGTTTGTTTTGACCATAAGCCTTTTACAGAGGTTACAGGACCATTAATTTAGACTCTTTTTCCGATAAATTTTTCTTAAAAACAAAAAAATTCTTTTGGTTTATGCACGAGCAAAGTGCACATATTTTTTATTACAAAGAAGACTACATAATTTGTTCTTGAAAGCAAAACAGAAATATTTTTGTCTTTTTTTATATTTAACCAAAAATGCTACGACAATTTTTGTCAATTTCTTATCGAAGAATGACAACAAACAGCCGCAACAGCAGTGGAAATGAATCTTTAGGTTTGAATTCTTCATTTTCTTTAAAACTATTAAATATTTATTTTAGTTTTAACCTCAAAAAATGATAGAATTTTTAATATATTTATTAATCGTCCAGAACGAAAGAATTGCGTCAATCATGCCACAGCTTTAAAGCTAATTGAAGCATTTGAAAGCTTTGAAAAAGATGAAACTGTTGATATTGCAATTTTAAGTGGAAAAGGTAAAAAGCCATTTTTGGATATGCCCTGATTAAATTTTTTTTTGTGTTCAAAATCAAATGCATTGATTAATATTTAAGGTGGAACATTTTGTGCTGGATATGATTTGAGTGAAGTTGCTGCGGGCAGTTTTCCCTCAGGGAATGAAGCTACAGAATTCCTTGATAAATATCGATTTATGGGTCCTTCAATGATGACTTTATCAAAGCCTTTAATTGCTGCCATTGAAGGATTTGCTGTTGCAGGAGGTTTAGAGCTTTCGCTGTTAGCTGATCTTCGAGTTGCAGCTTCAAATGCAAATTTTGGAGTTTTATGTCGTCGTTTTGGTGTGCCATTAATTGATGGTGGAACTGTTCGCCTTCCGGCAGCAATTGGATTTTCAAGGGCAATGGATTTGATATTAACTGGACGACAATTTGATGCTAAATCTGCAGAACAATGGGGTTTAGTCAATAGATTAGCAGAACCGGGACAAGCTTATCAAGTGGCGGAAGAGTTAGCAAAAGAAATAATCAAACATCCACAAGAATGCCTAAAGGCTGACAGAAAATCTGCATATTATGCAACTTTTGATGCCCAATCTTATCGAGATGCCTTTGATTTTGAACTCAATAATGGCATTCCAGTTTTATCCGAAGCAATAAAAGGAGCTGGAAGATTCATCCGAAAAGAACATAAAAACAAACTGTAAAATACTATTTACTGTATCGTATTTTAACTTAATAAAACCAAGAAAAAAATCTTAAACTTCTTAAAAGAGTATACACGCCTCTCTGCTTAAAATAAATAAAACAAAAAGAATTAAAGGACATTTTTTTATACAATCATCAGTTGACGAATAATACAATAAAACAGTTTTGTAATAGAATTAAAAAACACACGGGAGAAATTTAAGAGATATATTCATATGAATCTCGATCACCTTCAACACGAGCCAAGTATTCTCTTTCGATGAGAGTATCAATACATTTTTTGAAAACTTTGATATTTGGTTGAAACCGAACAGAGAGTTGTTTGATAACTTCAGTCAATAATCCAGAATGATCCAACTTCTTTCGCATTTTCATGACCCGAACAATTGCAGCTTCAATTTCATGCTTGCGATCATCATCAACTTTTGCACGAGTTTCTTGTCTTTCAGGTTCAGATTCACCAGCTTTTGCAGAAACCATTTGAATTCGAATTCTAATTAATTTTGAAGTAAATGCATCATTGACAGAGAAGACATCAGTTTCTTCTAAAAACACAATACTGTAAAATGGAAAGAATTAACTAAAAACAAAAACTCACCAATTTCACGGGAAGTGCCAACACGAGATAAAACCCGTTGTGCTTGTTTACCCATTGCCAAAGAGATTAAAGCCCGTTTTAAATCACGATCAGGAACTTGTGTATCTTCCAATAATTGTTTGTATGTAAAAGAATCACCTTCATTAAATCGCATCAAAACACACATAATATACGTTGATACTGTTAAAATCTTGGTTTCTTCTTTAACTGCATTAGAACCTTCCTACAAAAAAATTGTAAGAAAAATATAACTAAAAATGAAAAACTTACAGCTTTCTTATAAAAAGTTGCTTTAACATCAGCGAATCCCAAGCATGGATTAAGAGTTAAAACCCGTCCAGTATGTTTATGAAGATAGAAATCTTTGAATCGTTTAAATGCTGCATCAGCAGATGTTGGAAGAACACACATTTTAACTTCTGATGTTGGCCAATAAACCTTTGTAAGAACTTTAGCATTAAGATCAATCTAAAAAAAACCATTGTCACTATTACACCAAAATTAAAAATAATAAAAAACCTACATCTTGACCATGATCGACTTCCTTGTATTGAGCCATTAAAGTGTTAGAAGCTTCCATATCTTTGAACATGCCTTCCAACTTTTGAGTAAAATGAGCACCACATTCTGTCTAAAAATGACATGTTTGAGATAATGCTAAAAAAATGTAACTGAAATTACCTTTAATTTTGAAATCATAGATTTTTCAGCATCATCAGAACTGCTTTTAGCAAAAAGTAAACGTTTGGCAAGATGTTGTTTGTAATACCTAAAAAAATTAAATGTTGATTCAGTAATGAAAAATTAACCCAAAACTAACCGTTCAAAGACATCCTTTTCTTGCAAAAATCTAAATAAAACCATTGCTTTATCAAGAACATTATCAGTATCACCTTCATTCATGGTTTTTAATCCTTTCTTCAATTTATCATCAATGTAAAGGGACAAAAATTCAGGACTTTTGATATTAAGATTCAAAAAATATTCAAAATCAGCTTGAATTTTATTCTTGAAATCTTTATCATCATGGAAAGCATTTTTAAGGAAATGATCAAATTGATCTTTGAGATCGAGTAAATTTTGAATATAGGCGACAGGATTAACAGGACCAGCAGCTTCATTAACTTTAACCAAAGCTTCACCTCGACCACGCAAATACTTGCTCATTGAATCTGTCATAGTTGTAATACCACTTGGAGCACGCTTCAATAAACCATAAAGAAGTTTTAGATCTTCAATGCCATCATTGTTAAGCATATAAACAAGGCCACTATTTTCCATATCAACAATAGTTTGCATATGTTTAATAATAAGCTCTTGATGCAAAACATCCATAATTTTAGTTTCTGTTGTGTTATCCAAGTAACGATCAGCACGTTCTTTTTCTTCAATCAAGCATTCATTAACTTTTTGAACAAAAACACTGGCAGAATTCTCAGCTAAGAATTTTTGCCCTGCTGCACGATAAAAATCCGCTGATTCTTCGAGGAATAAACGTTCAAATTGATTTTCATAAAAAGTTCGACTTCCCAATCCAAGTAAAAGAAGCATATTACAAGCAGATTTTAAATGAGTCCTAAAAAAGTTGTGACTTGATAAAGATACTAAACTACATAACTATGCGACCTACCATTCAATTTGTTCTTTTTTACGCTCCAATTCAATCATACTAAGCATTGTAGATTTGAGATGATCATTAACCACTAAAACACTGACAATTTGATCACGGAATAATTGAAGACCAAGCTGAAAATGATTTTTATTAAAAAAAATGCTGACAGAGTTATTAATGCTTACATTATAAACATTCTGAAGATCACGACGTTGTTGCTGTACAAAAACTCGATCAAGATACATAACAATATCACGAATCATAACCATTGCAACAGTATGATCATTCCAAAATCCAATAAGTTTAGATAAAAAGTTAGTGTCGACTGCTTGAAGTACTGCAGGACGTACAAGATCAACCAAATGAGACTAAAAGATAGAATGTATTTGAGATTTCAGAATACACTTCAAACTTACATTCACAGCTTCTTTCAAGCCATCATAAAGCTTTTCACCATATTTATGTAAAACCTAAAAACAAACAATTAAAGAGAATACATGATTTTCGATAACTAAATAAGCGTCATTCCGTTTCGCCTCAGAAATATGGATATTTCGATTAGAAACGCTTTTGAGTAAAACAATTTATCCGAAAATCTACTGATGGAGTTGTTCAACGTTTGGCCGAATTGACGTTTAAAAGAAAAAATAAGCATACCATTGTGTAAGCATTTCGATAAAGTTCTTCAAAGCTGAGACCTGAATTATTCTTGTTCAAAATATCAACAATGGCCTTCTTTAATAATCTCCAAGTATTATCAACATGTCGCTCATCAACATTTGACTGGAATTTTGACTCCATTAGTTATAAAAGAAGAGAAATTTGAACTTTGAACTTTGCTTTCAGTAAGCAGAAAGTATTACAAAAGAAAATCTAAAAAATGAAAAAAACTAACTGGAAATGTACGAATTTTCATTTTATCGTGTTGTTGTTGACGGGGATTTTGCATAACACAAAATCTGAAAATATGTATATTTTGCGAATATCAGCAATTAATAATTAACGATGGAAATCTGTTGCTTTCAACAACAACAACAACTTGATAAACGCGAGCGGAAGGGTGGTGATAATAATAATAAAAAACAAAAAATATATTTGCACGGCTGTATTAAAAATGAATTAGACTTCTTTTTTTGAAAAAGAACAGCTGCACGTTGGGATAACGATGGACAAAGTGCTCTCGACACGAAAATGCTTTTAATAAAAATTAAATTACAAATATTAATTTCTACATAATTTTTATTGTCCTTTCTTATTTTTTGTATTTTTCTGTGAAAAAATGCCTATCGAATGGTATCAAACACTTTCGACAAAATTTAAGTTATACACGAAAAAAACCGACGTGAAAATTTGACAAATTCAGAAATCCAAGTTTCCTGAAGCCGCCTTCTGTTGGATCTTTCTGATTTTTTCACAGATGATAGGAAACCATATAACAAAGCTAATTACGACACGGATTGTGAAAATCAGCTAAAATAAAAATATGCCAGACCAAAACGTGTTTTTGGGTCATTTTAGGTACTGTAGACGTAATTTTTTTGGTTTCAGCATTCGAAAGGGGTGAAAATCAGTTGCGAATGTAGTAGAAATAACATAAAAATAGTTTGGTAAATGTTTTTAAACTTAAAAGTCGAAAATCGTAATTTTTAAATTTTTGTTTTTTGCCTTGGTCCCCCCTGTGAAAAAAAAATGAAAAAAATTTTTTTTGTTTTTTATTGTTTAACAGATCCTAAACATATTTAATATGACTTTTAAATATCATAGAAACCGTTTAATCCATGATATTTGACCAAAACAGATGAAAAATGCACCATATTATAGGCCAAAAACACGTTTTGGTCTGGCATATTTTTATTTTAGCTGATTTTCACAATCCGTGTCGTAATTAGCTTTGTTATATGGTTTCCTATCATCTGTGAAAAAATCAGAAAGATTCAACAGAAGGCGGCTTCAGGAAACTTGGATTTCTGAATTTGTCGAATTTTCACGTCGGTTGTTTTCGTGTATAACTTAAATTTCGTCGAAAGTGTTTGATACCATTCGATAGGCATTTTTTCACAGAAAAATAAAAAAAATAAGTAAGGACAATAAAAATTATGTAGAAATAATTACTGATGATTCTGAATATTATTTATTAAAAATTAAACTTTCGTGCTAAGAAAAGTGTTATCCCAACGTGCAGCTGAAGAAAATATTGGACGTAAAGAGAAACGAAAAGCTTCGACAAACGCACATGTTGACAATCGTGTTGAGAACCATCGGTCAAGAAATACTCACAATATTATTAGGTCAAAACTACCTATTTTGTAAATTGCTTTTTCAAAAGATGCACAAAATATTATTTATTCAAACACAACAAATGTAAAAACAACAAAGCAATAATCAAAAAAGTCTTTAAATTTTTCTCTTTTTTCTTGTTCGTGAAAGCATTTGAAAGACGGCAGCTCTCTCTTCTTCAAACTGATCCAAAGGGATATTATGAAATTTGGGCCACCAATCTGCTCGTTCATTCCATTCTTGATAAACCCATTCAGGGAATGGGTAAATGTTTTCAAGGTGTTGACTAAAAGCCACCCAAGCAGTACCATTTGTGCGATTTCTACCATAATCAAAAAAGTTGAACAACATTCGAACATATTTTTCTGCTTCTTCGTAACGAACAAAACCTTTTGACATCTGTTGAATTGATCGTTGACCAATGTAATGAATGATTAAAGGAAATCGATGAAGGAAAGACGAATCAGGATCATGTTCAATGCACTAAAATGGGCATGTAGTAATTATTTTAAATATTGCCTATTATCTTACCTCACTAATCAATGTTCCAACTGCATTCCGCAGTCCACATCGAGTAAAAACTTTAGCAGCAAACGGTAGCAGGGCAGGATATTCATTGCAAATTGTTGTTAAAATTTGTGAAGCAGCTGCTTCTTGTTCAACATTTTGAGAGAGAAGAAGCAAAGGTTCAAAAAGAAACAAAAGTTTTCTCATTTGTTTTTCTGTCGCAGATTCAAAAAATTCTCGCATTGTTTGAAAGAGATCATCCAACATTTCGATGGAAGCTGTATCTGAATCTTCACACATTTCTTTGTATCGATTATAAATCTGATATGCTCGAAGATTAAAATTCAGTTCAGCATCATTGAATTTTGCATTAATTTTTAATCGAAGAATTTGTTGAACGCTTTCAGTGATATTGTGTGCGATTCCAAAAGTTAAAATTGAAACAATAAAAAGCGGCAGCAGCTTTCGAATTTTAAAGGATTCTGTCACAACTAATTTTGCAAATTTGTTAAGCATCTGAAATTTGAATTTAATAAGAAAGACAAAAAAAAATGTATAAAACGTACATGTTCAAGAGAAATTGCTTTTAACCTTGGAGAAACATTGCGTAAAAGAATTCTTTGAAAGCCAATAAAAAATAAGTTTTCCCATAACAAATTATACGTAACCAATGTTCTATATTTTCCATACCATTGGTTATTTCCTGCTTTTTGTTTACTGTCGATATCAATACTTCCTAAAAATATTTATTAAATATAAATCCAACAACGGTAAACAAAAATCTACCAATCATTTGTCCAACTAGCTGCCAATCATCATCGCTAATAGCTTTATGAAAACTTTTAATTCTTTCAATCAAAAATTGATTATATGAATTTCGGAAATCAAGAGGTGTTTCAGAGCTAAAAAATATCACATAAAAAACTATTAAACGTTCAACTAAACTCACATATTTTCTGGTATAGCAAAATACCGTACCCAATAAAAGCTGTTGATAGTTTTGATAATTCTGTTCATATCTCGGTGACCTTGACCTTTTAGGATTAGGTGGGGTTGTATCTTCATTATTTTTTCAATCTCAACCAAAACATTAGCGTGTTATTAAAATGAATTCTTTATGAAAAAAAAGTCAGATGGTTTTTGAAAAAAAAAGTTGATCAAAGTGCGAAACTACAAAAAGTGTTTATTGATTTTCCCGCCAAGACCGGGTAGTTCGATTTGAAAGCAACATGCGATAAAAGAGAAAATGAGATGTCAGCCGACTTTTGTTGCTGTCATTCAACATCAACATCAGCAGCAGCAGCAACCGAGTTGTTGTAGTATCTGCTGCCTATCTTTCTTTTTGTTGTTGATGGTGGTGAATATAAAGAAGCAGCAGCTTTTTCTTTCTCTGCCCCGATTACATATTTAACGAGTTATCTAAAATCGTGTGTGTATGTCTTTCCATCTAAATTTATTTTTCTCTCTGTTGGCGTGATCCACGCGTCTAAAATTGGTGGTGAAAAAAGAGAATCAGCTTTTTTGGAATATTTTTCATTGTTTTTTCCTGAAGAAAACGGTGTTGTTGTTGGAAAAACAAATTTTATGAAATTTTTTGATCCCTTTTAAAAGCGATTCTATTTTTTCAAAACGTGTTATTTTCTATTTTTTATTTTTTATCTATGGTTACTGTTTCTAACCATCTCTCTTTCTTTTTTCAGGGTTTTACTCTTCTTTCATTTGGATTCAATCAAATTCAACGAAACTATGGCACCCAAACAACGAATGAATGTTGCAAATGAACAATTTACCAAGAATGTCGTGAAACGTGGCAATGTTGAAAAATCAACTGTAAGCTTTCATTTCCTTTTGTCTTTCTCGAATTAATTTTTCTTTTTCAGAAATCTTCGCAAGGTCCAAAAGTTGGTCCATGGTTAATTGGAATGTTCGTTTTTGTTGTTTGTGGATCAGGTAAAAAAAATTTTTTTGTTATACAGTAATCTTAATTTTTCTCATTTTTCAGCTATCTTTGAAATCATCCGATACGTCAAAATGGGTATCTAAAATGATTCAAACTTTCAAATGGCTGACACGTGGTTTTCGCATCGTTGTTTGACTTACATTCGATCATAGACGAATGATTTAATTTTATTATTTGTTTCTTTTACCCTTCTTTTACGGATTAACCATTATTTGTAATAATTCAAAAAATTCTTTTGTATTTATTTCTCTTTTTTAAATTACAAAATGTTAAAGATATTTATATAACTTAATTATTACTGTTTTTATCATCTTTTTTGTTGTGCAAAATCAAAAATTCTTTAAAAGTTCCATTTATATTTTTTTTGTCATTTCGTCTTTATATTTTTTGGTCGTTTGTAAATAAACTTCGCGCATTCCATATTCTAAAAAAACAAATATTGCAGACAAAAATGTGAATGTCAAGTGCCATGAGAAACGATTATTATGGGGGGTAGTAGAGGAACAGCCATTTTTGCTGTTGTTTTGTTTGTTGCCTTCCCCATTCTTTTTTTGCTACCCATGTTTGGAAAAAAAGAAAAAAGGGGGAATCAATACCAAAGTCCAAGTCATGTCTTACTACTACTTCCCTTTAGGCGGAGTGGGAAAAAATATGCTGTGTTTTTTTGTTTTTCAAACAACATTGAAAAAAGAAGGAGAAAAATGCCAATATTAAAAGATAAAATTGTTGGAAAAAAGAGAAAAGAAAAAATGTCAACGCTTTTGTTTCAAATATTTTTTCTCGTGTTTTAAAATTTTGAAATTGACGTTACTTATTTTTTCTCGTATGAAATCGATTATGGTATTTTTTGAATACAACCTTTTTTGTCCTGGTTTTTTCTTCTGACAGACAAACTACTAGTACCTGCAGAACAAAGATAGAGAAAAAGAGAGAGAACTTTCTTTTTTCATCTTCTTTGAAATGCGTCAAAGAGCAGCAACAAATTTTTTTAGTTCTGGTGATGATGACCGAATGAATAAATGCATTTTTTCTGAAAAAAAATATAAAAAATGCGCAGCAATAGATTTTTTTGAAGAAAAAAAGCGTAAAATTTTTCATTGCTTTTTTAGTCTTTTGGAACCGATCCTTCTCCATTTTTCCCCCATTTCTTTAGAAAAAAAATCAGAGACCTTAACCTTCATTTTCTTCTTTTTTTGTCCTTGTTAATCCTCTTTTTTTTGCGTTTTTTTTGCAAAAAGTTAAAAATTGATTTTCCGTGATAGTTTATTTATTTTTTGCTTTGATAAACCAAAAAACTTTAAAATTGGATTTGTTTATAGTGCTATTTTTTCTAGAAAAATTTAAAAATGGCCGGAAACGTTTCATACAATTATTCTTATATATTTAAATATATTATTATTGGAGATATGGGTGTTGGGAAAAGTTGTATCCTGCATCAGTTTTGTGAAAAAAAGTGTAAGTTTTTGTTAGGCATGAATGAGACAGCTGAAAATTGTTGATGACTCATCTCCATTTTGCCATCTTTTTAACACATAAATTACAAAATATCCCAAAATTAAATATTTTAAATTATTACAGTTATGGCAGATTGTCCGCATACAATTGGAGTAGAATTTGGTACAAGAATTATTGAAGTAAATGGTCAAAAAATTAAACTTCAAATTTGGGATACTGCTGGACAAGAAAGGTTTATTTACAAAATTATATACATCCTTAACACATGGCATTTACCAAAAAATTTAGATTTCGAGCTGTTACTCGATCATATTATCGTGGTGCCGCAGGTGCTTTAATGGTTTATGATATTACTAGACGATCAACATATAATCATTTATCCAGTTGGTTAACAGATGCAAAAAATTTAACTAATCCAAATACCGTAATCTTTCTCATTGGTAATAAATCAGATATGGAAGCAAATCGTGATGTTACATATGAAGAAGCAAAAGCATTTGCAGAAGAGAATGGCCTAACTTTTATGGAATGTTCTGCAAAAACGTTAGTATAATATTTTTTCTTTCACCATCTTAAAATTTAAAGTTACAAATATCCCCTTAGGATAAAGATAATATTCGGTAATTATACAGTAATCTACACTGCTTTTACAAATTTTTACAAAAAATCTTTTATGCTTAGCAAGTGCTGCAACATAGATTACTGTATTTTCTGATTACTGTAGCTTTGTAATATTGTTCCAATTTTTGGTTTTGAGACTGCAGTAGCTTTGTCTATTAGATTACTGTATTTCATCCATATTTTTAGTGGTGACAATGTTGAAGATGCTTTCCTTGAAACGGCAAGACGCATATATCAAAATATTCAAGATGGCAGTCTTGACCTTAATCAAGCTGATACAGGTGTTCAACCAAAATCCACAATTCAACGACCCGGTGCTACAACTGAAAATCCAGCAACAAATAAACAATGCAATTGTTAAAAGTATTTTACCACAACAAAAATTAAATTCAACATTTCAAAGAAGAAAAATGAAATTATTATTGTTTAATTAATTATTATTATTATTACTGTACTTGTGTTTTTGTTTCATGTGTGAGATGATGAAATCTTGCTACTACTGTATTTCTGTTTGTGTTTTCTTTCTCAAAAACAATTTGATTTTAAAAATATTTTTGCCATTTGTTTTTTGTATTTTTTCTTTACAGTTTTGCTTAACAAGAAAGATTTCTTCTACTTGGTTGTTTTTTATTTACAGAATTCCTTTCCTTTCTTTTTTTTGCCCTCTGTATTTTTTGGTTATCCAAATCTGTCATAATAATTACTTTTTTATTATTTTTCTTTCTCAAATTTATATATATTTATATTGAATGTGTATATATACTTTGATTGTCATCAACTTTAACAAAAAGTTAAATAAATTTGTATAAAAAAGATTACTGTAAGACACATGTAGGGATTCTGTATTATCAATGTTATCAGGTCTCCAATTCCGTCATCGACTTCAGAAACGAAATTTTCCAAATTAAATGATCGCTAAAAACAGACTTCAAAGTCACCAAATAATGATACATTGTTCAACACATTATACTTGAAATACTACTGTATTTTAGTAAATTTTGTCGCACATTTTTTAACAAAAAATAGTTAAATGAATATAACTTTTGTTGTTGCTTTGGCTATTAACTATTTTCATTATTTAAAGCTTAAATACGATATTATTAATACAATCCCTTTATCAAAGGAGCTCTGCAAAGAGGGCGAAAGAGTGTTTTAATAAAACAGGAGTTTGTTAAAATTTTTATTCAAATTTGAAGAACGTTCCCCCACTGGTGAAAGTGTTGGTTACTTTATCATTAACAATTTAGCCAAAGCTTTGGATTATGATTTTGTAACAATTTTTTTATAGACTTTTACTTTTGAAAAAAATTTTGAGTTGTATTCTCTTTTTCACAATTTGTTTTTATGAAAGAAATTTGATTCATTATTTTTAGCCAGTGTTGTGCTTTTTACTTTTTGTCGACTCCTACTCCGGCGGCATTCTCACCTTTGATGTTTTGGAATCACCGACTCCGACTCCTACTCTGGAGTCGTAGTCGCGACAACATTGTATTGAGCTGCCAAACTATTCATCGTTAAAATGATGATAAAAAAATGTCAAGACTGATCTAAAAATCAGATAACCGATTTAAACATGTTAATTCAAATGTAATGAATGGTTGCAGCTGCAGGGTTTTAACGGAAACCCACAATTAAACGTTTCCTGATAACAACAAAAAAACAAAAAAATTTCTAAAACAGTTTTTTACAAATTTCTGGCCTATTAGATGTTTGTTTTTTTGGAATATTGTGAATTCGCTCAGTTCCTTGGAGAGGTTTTAAATGGTAGGTTAAGATTTGAAAAACCTTCTTAAGTACATTATATGCCATAAATTGCCTTTTCCTCAGCATCAAAGACTCTAGTATCAATTTTTTTTTAAAAATGATCATATTTTATTAGTTTTCTCTTCGATTATATGTGCTTTCTAGCTGTTGTTTGAATTCAGAAAATAAAAATTTCCTGTCCCTCAAATAGTATGCCCCTTCTCCCTTTTTCTAACTTGTAAGTAAACTCCAACTTTATTTCATAATCTACAATTTTAAACAACAACCAAACACCCAATAAAGTGACTCTCTTTTTTTCTTTATTTTTTACCATGTTTTCTTCAAACTAAGATTTCTTTTAAAACCCCACACATACAATACTTCGTCTGATCGACCGTAGCAAAAAAGCAAGGGTTGTTTGAGCGAAATACCTACCAGCCGTACCTGCTGGCATTTAAGCAAAGAGAGAAACGAGCCGTAGAGAATAATTTTGGAGTTGCATTTCAATTGGCGCTTATTTTTTGAATAAAACAAAACAATGGAAAGCAAAAAATATTTCTTACTTATTTTTAACCATAAAAAAATTTAAATAATAGTTAATAATTTTACGCGTTAATTACCCGTTTGTAATGACTTTTATTTTATTCCTTTTTAACATTTTAGCATCACAATGGCTACTTCAAAAGCAATTGGCATTGATTTAGGTACAACTAATTCATGTGTTGGAGTTTTTCAAAACGGAAATGTTGAAATTATTGCAAATAATTTTTCAAATCGTACCACTCCGTCAGTGGTAGCATTTGATCATGATATTAAAAATGTTGGACAATGGGCAAAAGATCGAATGCATCGAAATCCAACAAATACAATTTATGGCATTAAACGATTAATGGGAAAGATGTACGATGATCCAAATGTTCAAAATGATATGAAAAATTGGCCTTTTAAAGTTGTCTCAAAGAAAGGCAAAGCTGCGGTTGAAGTTGAATTTAAAGGAAAAAAAGAAAAACTTATGCCTGAAGAAATAAGTGCTTTAATTTTGAAAGAAATGAAAAAAGTTGCGGAAAATTATCTTGGTCATCGAATTAAGGATGCAGTGATTACAATTCCGGCATATTTTGATGACGCACAACGACAAGCAACTATTGATGCTGGAAGAATTGCTGGTTTAAATGTCCTTCGAATTTTTAATGAACCAACTGCTGCTGCTCTTGCATACGGATATAAACAAGATCGAAAAGAAGAAATTATTCTTGTCTATGATCTTGGTGGTGGAACTTTTGATGTTTCAATAATCAAAATTTGGGATGGAAATTGTGAAGTTCTCGCAGTTGCAGGTGATGATCATCTTGGCGGAGAAGATTTTGACAATATTCTTGTCAATTATTGTATTGAAGAATTCAAGCGTAAACATGACAATGACATTATAATAAATGCCCAGGCAATGTGCAAGCTGAAAACTGCATGTGAAAGTGCAAAACGATTTCTAAGCAAATCAACTTTTTCTCCGATTGAAGTTGATTCGCTTTCTGGTGACAATGATCTCAATTGCAAAATAAATCAAGCTCGTTTCAATGAACTTTGTAAAGATTTAACCGACAAAACGATTGGTCCTGTCAAAGAAGCTTTAGAAGCTGCAAAACTTACAAAATCCGCTATCAATGATATCCTTCTTGTTGGTGGTTCAACTCGAATTCCATTTGTTCAAAACACCATCAAGAAATTTTTTAATGGTAAAAAGATTAAAAGTGATATCAATGCTGATGAAGCTGTTGCATACGGTGCAGCCCTTTTTGCAGCACATTTAAGTAATACTTTTGACACAAGTATCAAAAACATTCGACTATTGGATGTTACTCCGCATTCACTTGGAACTGATTGCTTAAAAAATGATGCCGAAAAAGACGATGATGATGATGATAATGATGATAGTAGCGATGAAGAAGAGGATGATTTTAAAACTAACGATAAATTTTTTGATATTATTGTTAAACGAAACACTCGAATTCCATTTGCAGAAAATAGGACATATAGAACAGCATATGATAATCAAACTAAAATGAATTTTGATGTCCTTGAAGGAGAAAATCCAGATTTGAAGAAAAACAAATTGTTGGGAAATTTTGTTTTATCAAATATTACTCCTGCCCCTGCTAGCAAAAATCCTATCGAATGTACATTCAAAGTTGACGAAAATGGGATTTTAACTGTTTCTGCTACTGACAAGACAAATGGAAGTTCAAATTCCATCAGAATCTCCCCTGATACTGGCCGTTTAACTGAAAATGAGATTATCCAAATGATTGACAAAATTGAACCAATTGATATTATAATTGATGATGACTGAACTTTTTTGATTTACTCTTTTGTCATATTTACATGCGGTTTTTCTATAATAAAAATATGAATTCACAAAAATCGTTTATTTAATGACTTTCTAAATTTATATATCTTTAGCAAATAATATATGAAAAGTTTTTGAAAGTAATGAAGACCTTTTTTGATTGTTAATAAATAAATAATACTTTCAAATTGCCAAACGCTTTCATTATTTTTCAAAAGATACGGTAATTATATGTACATAAAAACATGTAAGTATGGCATACTCATATAGAGCGCTCATACCTATGAAAAAAATACTAACAAAGTGCTAATTTAATTGCAATTGCAAAACTCTAAGTTTTTGAAAGTTATATAAATAATATAACTTATATTGATAAAAATTAATATGCAGATATGCGAAAATATTCTTTAACGTTTTTTGGTATTCTCGAAAAAAATGAGCAGATTCCTTAAAATCTAAAACACATTTTTGGTTCACTTTTTATTAAAAATTAATTTAATTATTTCTGGTTTTCTTCACAGCCATCTTCGGATTTTGTTTTAAATGTTCTTTCTCATGCTACAGAAGCAAATCCGAAGATGGAAATTATTATTATTCAAAAAGTAATTTTTATCAATTTTTTATTCAGAAATTTTTTTTACAAATTTAATAAAAACAGAAGAAAGACAACGCGTATTTTCGAATAAATAATTAAATCATTGAAGATACAATATACATACACATATAAAGATATATTATATTTATATTACATATTAGACATGTTTGTTAAGCAATTGTTTAATAAATTCAACGGCCGATGTGAATTGTGTCCACCAATATGCTTCATTTCCACGCATTCTACATCCATAAAATCCAGAAACATATTGAATATTTGAAAGAAGTGCTGGAGGATTTGCTTTTATGAGGACATAGACAAGTACAGGTGTGACATCATCAGCAGAAGCAGATTGTCCAGATGCAAGGGCAATCAAATTTTCGATTGTTTCACAGCATCGAAGTACACATTCCATTTTATCTCGCGGTGATTTATATGCATTGATGATTGCAATTTCAGCTTGTGCAGACGGCCATGGACATTCACCATGAAGTTTTTGTGGAATTCGAAGTTCGCAATGATCCGGAGTTATGGTTTTACCAATTTCATGTAAAGATTTATGGAATACTCTATAAATGGCATATGTTAATAAAATTTATAAAATGAAATGTTCTTACTCATCACGAAATTGATCAGCATCACCATTTGGATAAAGAGCAAAATGATAAATATAACCCATCAGAGACCGCTCCAAATATTTTCGAGCACAATCAAGATGCTTTTCTTTTGCGCCTTGCCATATTTGATCATCAATCATTTGATCACAAAGTTTTTGTAATGTTTTGTCAACGGAATCGGTTCTTTCATCCTTAAAAAAAATAATGATTACTGTAATCTACCGTAAAAATTTTACAAAAAACAAACCTGAACATAAAGCTGTTGAAAATCAACGATAAAATTTCGAATAAATTGTTCATTCTTTTCAAGATAAAATCGAACAAGAACTTCCACAAGGCATTCCGTTGTTAAATCTTCTTCTCGATGAATTCGTGTTGCAAGTTTTCGAAGGCATGATTTTAGTTGAAGAAGTGTAAGACGAGATTGTTGAAGGTAATGAAGATATGAGGTACGCTTTCGATTTTCATCTCTCATTGTTTTTAAAAGTTTTCGAATTCTAAAAATATTTGATCATAAGAATATTAAACATTTTTTTCTAAAACACAAACCCTTTAGAATCAAAAAGTGAAAGAGATCGTTGAACTTCACGAATTTGTGCCGTCATTGTTCGATCTTGATCATTTATAGCTTCAGCTAAAAGAAGCTTTAAATATTCAAATATTGCAGTTGAAACAGCATCCCCGCCGGTATCAGTTCCGCCAGTCGTTGATACAATTGAAGAAGATGTAAGATTCACCGCTGAACTTAACACAGAACGAAGTTTTCGTTTTGCATCAATAAAAGCTTTGCAAGTTGTTAAATTTTCAGGATCATAATATGGTTTTTGACTTTCATCATCTTTTTGAATATCATTACACTTTTCTGTTTGTACTCTTTCAGCAGTAATATTTGGAGTTAAATTTGTTGGAAGTCTATATTTATTTAAAATATCATCGGCAATTCTTTGTCGATCAAGTGTTGAAATATTATTTGAAGCTTCATTTGCCAAATATCCAGTTGATCGACTTTCTGAAATTCTTGCATTTCCTACATCATTAAATTCTGCCCCATTTGCATTTATAAAATTTGATGTTGTAGTTGAATGAGATAAATTATTTCGAAATGAAACAACATTCTTCTTTCGTAAATGTGCTCCAACTTTTTGTAAGCCTTGATGAATAAGTGAAAATTTAGAAGAACTTGGACCAGATTGAAAATAATCTTCTAAAGGTTCAGAAGTTGGAAGTGGAACAGATGGAATATTTCTTGCTGCTGATGGACCAGGTTCAGGTGTGGTAGTTTTGGTGGATGAAAAAGTGACAGCAGCAGATGAACGTCGAATTGGTTCACGATTCCGTGAAGGTGAAGATGGATCAGAATTTGGTGGAAGGGTAGTTGTAAACGGATGAGATGATGTTCGAAGAAGATTTTGATTTGGTGTTGTTGAAATCATACCATTTTCAAATGGAATTTCATCATTCAAATCCCTAAAAATATTTGAAGATTACAGTAATGACTTAAACACTTTACGAAATTCTTACTTGGCAAATTCAGAATCCACATCACTTTTTGAATAGAACGAACTTCCACTTGATTGACGTCGCAGACGATTTGGATTTCCACTTTCAGTATCAACTTGATTTCTTAAAGATGCATTCAAATTTGTTGGTAATCGACGAGATGGTAAATCAATTGATGGTTCAACTCTCGATGACCCTGCTACCGATGCATTTCCACTTCCGCTACCCCCAACACTTGATCTTTTATTCTTTCGTGATGAATTATTTGGTCCACCAGATTGTGGATGTTGTTGTCCAACAGCTGCTGCAGCCGCGGCATCATCCATAAGCATCATTTCAACATCATTATTTCGAATCCCAACATTATCAGCTTCTGAATCACTAACAGTTGCATCAAGACTCCATGTATCAGAACGATCTTCAGGAAGATTTAATCCTGATGCATTTGGTTGAACAGCTTGTTGGTGATTTTGGTGTTGAGCGGGAATCGGAGGTGGAGGTCCTTGTGGTGGTGGTGGGAGAATTGGTTGGGCAGCAGCATTATTTCCACCACTGAAATTCCTTCGAAGACGATTTCCTTCTCCACCTGGAGGAGCCAATTGAATTGGATTATTATATGCTCCTGGAATAATAACATCTCGATGTTGGTGCTGCTGTTGTTCACCAGCAATCCCTTCATTATCTGATGCTACAACATCTGTTGACCAACTATCCGAAACTAATGAATATGTTTCATCACGATTTGTTGTACGATCTTGAGGTGGAATTGTAAATTTACCAAATTTTTCTTCGAGACCTTCAGGATTTTGCTTTCTTACGGTTACAGGTAATGGAGGCATATTTGGTCGAGGTGCATTTGATGCAGCTCCATTTACCGTTGAACTTGCTGCAACTGCCGCAGCATCATCTTCACCATTTCGATCTGCTGCATTTGCAGAGAATGGAGTTCCCCGTCCGCTTCCACTATTTCGATCTCCATCTTCAAGGGATGGAGAACCTCGGCCAGAAACATTTGCACTAATTGGCACAACATCACTAAAATTATCTGGTAAAGTTGAAACATCTTCAACTTCATCTTCATCCAGCGATAAACCAGATCCTGCGGCCTCTTCTTCATCATCGTCATCTTCTTCATCATCAGATGCGGCATCAGTATTTGTTCGATCAGACACCACTGATTCAGTTGCAGTTGCCACGAATCTTGTTTTCTTCTCTGCGCCTTTACTTGAAATTTTTTGTTTTCTATGATGATGAAATGATGTCATAAATTTTTCTTCGGATTCCAAGCCAAGGGGTGACAAATCATTTTCTAATGGGAATACAAGAACTTCTAATTCACCACCATGAATATTATTCAGATCTTTTTCATCATTATTCATAGAATTTTCAGGTGTACCTCCAACACTATTACCACCACTGCCATGTTCTGGTGTAAATGGAGTTCTCGAGGGTGAAGAATGCATCAACCTTTGATGAGATCGGGTTGCAGCATTTTGAACTCGATCTGCAAAATTCCTTAATCGACCTGATGAAGATGGTCTTGCAATTGGGGTGCCATTTGTTGATGAGTTTTGTGTGCCCCTTCCACCCTGAGGGGATTTTGATACAAATTCTTGTGGCATTTTTGACATTGAATCTTTGATTATCTTTTTTGCATCCAAACTTGAAATTGAATCAATTGCCGATGAACGTAAATATGCCAGAATGGTATTTATTTCTTCAAGGGATCCAATACATATTTGTCGTTTATATAATTCTGTTCCATTATCATCACTTAAAACATTTGGAAACATTGATTCAAGCGATAACGTATCAGTATTCAAAATTGTTTTGATAATATTTGGCATTGCTTTCTAAAAATATTTATATGTAAGTAACACTACAAAAACGTAATGTAAAATACATACCTGATCAATAGTTGTTAAAAAATCTTTAAAATAATTTGGTGGATTTTCATACGGTAGTAAAGCCAAAACTTGAAGGATTTGTCCAACTTGCATTAAATTGAATCTTGCTATATTTCCAATTGGTGTATCGGAGATTACTCCAATTGTTTCAGGATTTGTAACAGCTGGACAAATAAAACATGTAACAACAAGATCAGTACAAATTAGACGAGCTTCAGTTTGAGAGATTTGTTTTTCCAGCAATGTTGTATACAGTTTTCGTACCAGCCATGCCAGGGATGGAGGAAAGCAACTCATTGATTGTTGAAGAGATACAACAAATTTATTGATAATCTTTGTTAATCTTCCTACAATCATTGTTCGATAGGCTGCTAACTTCTCCTGATATCCTGCCGAGCTTTCATCTGCTCCAAACCTTTTTCGTCGTTCTTCAATCGGGAATCGAAGGGGAGATTTATTTGGTTCAATATCCAAATATAGCTCATCTTGAGCCAGCAAAGACATAATTGGCTCATGAAATGCTGCGGTTAAGAATACCTTTGCTGATAGAAGTTGTTCACCAAGTAGAGAATAAAGTCTTGAAAATGCATTTGAACCTTTTCGAAGAATCTTTCGTAAATCTGTTGACGAAGAAAGCAGTTGAAGCTTGATCAAATGTGCCAAAACATTTAGTACTCGCTTCTCATCACTCGGAAATATCCCGGATCCATACAAAACATTAAACATCGATCTTGTTAAATCTTCTGATGAATAATTCAACTAAAAAGTTGCACATTACATATGTGTAAAAATTTAATATAAAACGTACATTTACTTTTTCAGAATGATATAAAAACTCTGAAACAGCTGACGGAGAATCCAAAAGGACATTGAAGATATCACAAATTCCACTGGTATGATGTCCACATCTTCGATAAGCTTCCATAAAATTTACTCTATCCAAATTTGCCAATAAACTGCAACAATTTTCTGGTCCAACGGAGGCATGAGAATTTATTAATCTTCGAAGAATTAACTAAAAGAGTTTTATTTTTATACCTATATAATTCATAATATAAATCTTTACTTGTTCTTGTTCACATCTCCATGTTAGCTTTGATAAATCACTTATCTCTCCATCAAGCTCAATATTCAAATTCTGTAATGTCGAAATTTCACTTGTCGTCAGGAGCTTCTCAGATCTTAGTCTTTCACATAAGGTTGTTAAATTATCAGAGTTGCTATCAATCACATTATCCATGTTTGACAAGTTAAATTTTATGGTTAGTTGTGGTGTTAATAAATAAAGCAAAATAAAATTCGATCGAAATAGATCTATTTCAATGTGTCATCAAAATGTTAAATATAAACAACATAAAAATGGTTATAAACGATTGAAGGAAGAAGGGTTGAAAAAAAGAATCACTGCTTTTTTTTTGTTTGTTGCAAAAAAAATGTTTTTCGAACCGAAAATTTTTTTTAAAAAGCACAAGCAAATGAAGGACAAACATTGGAGTTTTGGAGAGACACGTGCGTCCGGGTGGGTATTGCTTTTATTTTTCCCGAAAAACAACCGAGTAACAACATAGATGGATGAAAGTAACAAGAGAACTGCTCTGATTTATTCACCCTTCACTGAACTCATGTGTGAAATACATATTTATTATGTTTTTGCAACAGCAATAGTTTTGGTTGAAAAATTTATCCCGAGTACAAAAATTTTTTTTCAAGGTTAACAAAAAATACAAAATTGTAGCAAAAATGGTTTTTGATAGAAAGTTTATCACAAAAGTTTTTGTAATAGAAACACAAAATATAAATTGGTCAAAAACGATCATGTTTTATAACATGAATGTATGTCTCAGATCAACAGAAACTTCTTACAATTTTTTTACGATAAGTAAATGCGAAATCAAAATTGTACATTACTAAGAAAATGTATATATCTCGTCTTACAGTAATCATTCATGTGCAATTCGATGGCGCCACCAAAAAATTTTTACAATGGCTTTACTACAAAGCATCATCCAAAAATTTTATAAAATTTTTATCAGACTGAATAAAATTTAACTCTTGTTAAACCGGATAAAGCAGGAATGTATTGAATTCAGTAAGTTAAGAAAATCTGCACATTCGTAATATAAAGTTGACACAGACCTTTAAATTTCGGTGTTAAACGTAATTTACGCAGACTGAAAAACAAAAGGAAAGTAATTATTAAAACTAATAAACAGCATTAATTATTTTTATATCAAAGAAGAAAAATTTAGTCAATACTCGGCAATGTTGCTTTTTAAGTTTGAACTTCAAAGATACAAAAAAATGAATAAATTTCGAAATAAAAGGATTTTGAAAGCGCGCATTTTTTTGTAATTGCAAGTTTTGTTCTGTAATTTCTCGAAGTGAAGTGACCTCATTCATTTTTTCTTTGCAATCTTTTTTTTATCGTGTGTTCCTCGATAATTAAAGGTGTTAAACTCTTTTTTGGGTATACTTGAAACTTTTGTAATCAAAGAAAAATGTATATAATCATCACATTTTTTGAGAAATAAATCCCATTGAATCGCTATTTTTTTCCGATAAATTTGTTGTTGCTTTTATTATTTTTTATTGTCGCGCGTTCAAAAATTAAGGCAAAAAAGTTTTTAAAGACAAATTTTTTTACCTTTCCTTTTTTCCGAGGGTGATTTCATTTTTAATTTTCTTGTTCTTCAGTGACGGCAAATTCTTCATTTCACTTTTGAATTATTAACCTTCTCAAAAAAATTACCAAAAAAATACAACAAATGTCAACTGTAATTCTTACGCGTCCTAATGCAACAACAACAACTCATAATGTAAGTCTTTTAACTTTTATTTATATCCTCTATAGCTTTGATTATTTATCTTAGCTAACAGAACAATGATCTCATTCTTTATTCTTTTATGTGTAATAACTCAGTTACAAGATTAGCATTCATAATTTTGATATGACTCTTTTTTTTACGCACAACTATGAAAGACTGTAAGCTCAACATTTTAAATTACGAATTGGTAATCAAGTTATTAATGATAAACGGGTAAAGGATGAGATCAGTGTTTAGTTGGTTATAATTGATATTCAATGATTTTAATACATGTGATTTTAGAAGATAAGTTTGAACAATCATTCTTGGGATGTCTCTGCCAAACCATTTATTCCACGTTCAACTGGTTCTTCAATTAATGCTGGTGTAACTTCATCACCTTCTCCACCTTCTTCTTCTCGTGCAACTCCGCTTCTACCAGAATTTCGGCGTCCACCGCCTTCAACATCAAAAATTGAAACTCCAAAAGTTGCTGCATCTGCTACTGTTGGAAATGGTGATCCTGTTTCACTTTTATTTAAACGTGCTGCAGCTCAAAATGTTCATATGGGGAGTAAATCATCTGCAAGTGGAAGTGGAAAGGCTGGCGTTGTTAGTGATGTTCCAACACCACTTCAATCTCAACCATCTTCAAGACATTCATCTCTTCCATCAAAGCCTGCCTCACCTGTTCAACCTCCACGTTCTGCAAATCTTTGTGATAAGGCAATAAAGAATACCCAGCTAATGGCAACAACTGAATATTTTATGGCACGTTGGAATGAAAAGAATGATATTACGTCTGTTACGCATGCCTTCCTTGAAGGGACATACCTTGAATCGAGAAAGAATCCAGAAACTTCAACAGTCCCATCACTTTTTGGTCGAGATGCTTCACCTTTTCCACCGGTTTTAATTCATCGACTTCCATCTCTTATGTCAATTTGGAAAACACCATATGAAAATGAAAGCTTCACTGCTGGAATCTTGGGGGCACATCCAGAATTTGCAATTCAAGTATTTCGTCATGAAGGAAAAGTTAAAAATTTTTGAAAAATAAGTGAGGTCATCTTTTATATGTTCATATATATATAATTTATTTATTTATTGTTTCCCCCCTTGATTTTGTCCCCCATGTTATTACTCACTTTGACCCCCAATCATTTTTTTATGTATCTCTCTTACCCATCTTATTTTAGAGCACTTTTACTCATTGTTTTCTAAAATAGTATTAATTGTTATTTTCTCATTTTTGCAAATAGTTATTATTTATGTGTTGATAATTTTTTAAACACGCATTGTATAAATTTCAATTTCAAAAAACCTTTTAACTTTTGTTCGGGAATCATAATCTTGCCATAATCTTACAGATCACACATAAGCAAACTATCTATCTTTATTTTCTCGTTGTTCAAAAATAACGATGTAACAGAAAAAAACAATGGAAGCAGAAATAAATTAAAAAGTATAAACGCAGAAAAACAGCACCGGAATTGACGTCTTTCAAAGAAGCCAAGATTCAGATTTTAAAAAACAGTAACAATAAAAATACAAAAAATAATATAAAGTGAATAATAATTTTAATAAAATAGTAATATAAATAATAATATAAATGAAGAGGAACAAGTAATAGCTTCAATACATTTGAGAAAATTGAAGAAGCATTTAAAAATGAGTTCCATTAGTTCCTTTAAATTTTTGATCTTCAGGAATGTATCTGTTAATTGGACGTCCAGAAAAATGTTCATATACAGTAGGGGGTCTATTTTTGACTGGTGAAGAAGATTCACCATTTTCTTCTCTTTTTGGCTTCTTTTCAGGTGGAAATACTTTTGGAAGAACAAAAATTCCAAGTAAACAGAAAATGTGAAGAATGAAATATGTTTCCCTAAAAAAACGGTGAAATTAATACATATACTGTAATCGTAAGCTACTTACTTATAAACTTGTAATCCTGGATAAAGATGCAATGTTACAAATGGGAATGTTGCATAAGCAAGAGCGAATTTTGTAGCCAAAAATGTAAGGACATCATAAAATCGTGCAGAAGCATATGAACCTTGGAATCTGAATCGAAGGCATCGTCGAATAATTCTTGCTGATACTGTAATCAATGCTCCAGTCAAGAAAGTAAGGTAATAACCAAAGAAGAATCCATGCCAAAGTGCTGATAAAAGATACGTTGATACAGTTCTCATATTTTTAGGTACACGATCGAAAGCGACCCTTCTTAGCCAATACATTGTTGTCTTATTCCAGGCATCAAGGGTTTCTTTGAATGACAAGGCCATCTACAAAAAATTTCATACTGTAGTTATTTAAATATAATATTTACAGTAACCTACTTCAACTTTAAATGGATCAACATTTGAAACTAAATCCCATTTTTCTTTACCATTTTCATCGAATCCATTAAATCCAAAACCAGATAAATTACAAATTCCATCAGCTAATACCCAAGCATAATAATATTGAACACGTTGAATAAAGATAACAAAGAAGAAAAGCAGGGACCATCTAATTAATCCAGATGACTGATATTCTTTTTGTGCGATAATTTCTGGTTGAGTATAATTTCCAACAGAAAGGATTAATGCAAGACAACAAAATGAGAATACAAGTTTTGCAATTGCTGGCTTCCAAGGTTTTACACGTTTATCTTTAACAATTAAATTTTCACCAGAAATAAATCGTTGAAAATCAGTATAAAAGCAAAGTGGACCAGTTAGAACAGTTTGAAAGTGGAAACAATATGAAAGATAATCAAGTGGACTTGGAACTTCTCTGAAATAATTTTAAGGATTATTGGATTAATGGATACGTTAAACAAACTTGAGTGCTTCACGCTTTTGAATTTCATTAAGTTCTGTTGATTTTTTAACTCGACCATCATGTAATGAAAATGCAAGAGTTGTAGTTTTTTGAACGAGAACCATCATTGGACCTGTGACGTCAATGAAATAATTCGTCAAGACATACCATCTATACCAATGAATAAAAATAAGATATCCCATTGAAAATACAAATACAACTCGATGAACATGTTGAACAGGAGCAAATTGAAGTAAACCATAACAAACTCCAATAACTCCAAGTAAATGTTTTATTGCATTTCCATAACAAAAATAACATAATGAAAGTCCGATTATCAGTGGAAAGGCTAATCTCGTTGTTTTTGAAACTTTTTCAGGTGAAATATATTTGTAATAGATAAGAGCACAACCAATTGAAATAAATTGACAGAATACAAGATTAACCTGAAAAATTTATTTGCATGTTTTTTATATGTAAGTATGTTTCAAAGCGGCTTACCTTATCAACATCAACTCCAACAATATCAGCAAAAGGTTCTAACACTTTTGAGCCATCATAAAATGTATGAACTCCTGGCATCCTTACTGTAAAAAATAATTAATTAGATTTATTCAATTCATAAAATGATAAAAAAGTTTTGGAATTAAATTTTTAAAATTCAAAAACGGAACGCGAAAAAAGAAAGGCAAAAAATTTGAGAAAAAAATTTTGACGATGGTTTTTTTAGTCTTCAATTCGAACCATTGGTGGTGGGCTGTCTTTCTTATCTTTCTATTCTAATATACAACATTCTTAGGTCAATAATCAATTTTGCTGCTTCCGTAAAAATTATTGAAGAATGTCTTTTCTTTGCAACAAACAGAAACAACAATCGTCACGTTTTTTTATTGGAATTTTTAGTGTTTTTTTTACGTTTCTCGAAATTTCAACTGAAAAAACAAACTACAAGATAACATAAAAAAATATATTTTTTTGCAAAAACTTAAAACCACTAAAGCAAATTCTGTGTAAAGTTGTAGCACAAAACACCCAAATATGTGCAAAAGATTTTTTTAGAATCGACCCTTAAAAAATATGGGGTGATTTAAACATTTTAAAAACGTTCTTTGCCCCAATACGTTAACTTTTTTGTCTGATACATTCTTATTAGTTTTTTTTACCGACGACGACAAAAAAGAGATGTAATTAAAATGAAACATAAAACAGAGAAAAAATACACGTGCAAGTTAAATGACTATGTAAGAGATGAGAGATAGTTTTTTGACCAAATCAAAGATTGATTCGAGGTATTTGTTTTTTTGAAAGAAAGAAACACATGCCGGACCGGCATTGCCGACTCTGCTGCCATTTTTCTGCAACAAAAGCAGCAGCCTTAACGTTAAGTTCTTCTTCTAACTATGACTTTGAGTATAAAACAATTTTTAAGATTGAATCAGCTCTGTTGTTTTTTTTATTCCATTCTATTCTCAAGTGGAGGTCACAAAAAAAAAACAGCAAAAAAGGGTTTGCAAAAAGAAAGGAAAACACAGCCCTTTTGTGACAAAAGTTTTGTCAGCGACTTTCGTACACAAAGTTTTTTGTTATTGCTTACTTTTTTCTTGCTTTTTTTTAAATTTTAAAAGTTGTTGTTTTTATGGATGATTTCGTAAATTCATAATGCATCATCACATTAAATGACAATATGCCTTATTCGAAAATGTAAATGTTGAAACTTTACATGTGTATACCGTAATCTCTCTAAAAAATCTAACATAAAATTTGTAAGACGGTTCATAAAACTTGTTCTACTCAAATTAATTTTTCGTTATAATTATAAATTGTTGTTACGTAAGTAAGTAAGCCAAATTCTTTCAAAAACCACAATGATTACAGTAATATATAACACTGTATTTATTGATAAAATCAAATTTCATTTTTTTAAATTTAAGTGTTTTAGGTCTTTTTAAGATACCGTAATTTGTCCATTCTTTTGCAATTAAAATCGAAATTTCAAAATAAAGACAACCTTGGTTGTAATAAATGCTAACACACATTTAAAAAAAATTTATTATTATTTTTACATAAAAAATTATTTCAATGAGAATCTGAGCACGGAAGTTCACTTAAATTTATTAAAACACAGAAAAAATAAGGCATAATTAATTTTTTTATTAAAAAAGGTAAATAAATTTGTAATAATATTTTTATTATATATATTTTAAATGGCTAAGGCACAGCAGCAGATGCTTTTTTCTTTACAGCAACTGTTTTCTTTGTTTGTTTGGTATTATTTGTCGATGTTGAGGATGCCGAAGATTTGATATCGGAAGATTTCTTTGAAGAAGATTTTCCACCTTTTTCATTTGACATTGTTGTTGTTGTTGCAGTTGTTGCTTCAGTATATGAGGAGGAAGGATACGAGGAAGATGGGGTCATTGTTGAGCTTGGAATTGGTGGAAGCATTTGAGAATTTTCAATATCTGTGATATTTAATTTTTCTTCACTTGGTCGACGGGATCGGGAGAGACTTCGTCGAACACGGTCAACAATTTTTGCACCCATATTTTTGAATGGATTTCGATTTCGGGGTAAAGTGCAATGAGCAAGATTTGGGCCAATTGGTGGTGCATTGTGGAATCCTGGCCGATCTCCACCAAGTTCAATCTGGGACATGCTTGTGGTATTTCGATTTAGGGGAGTTACAGGTCGAAGGGTCGAACTATTTCCAACGACGTTATGCTAAAAATTTGCATACGGATTTATCTGATCCCAATAGTTTCAACAAACAAACCTTTGATTGCCGAGCTTGTTCAGAAGTATCGACGGATCGAGATTTTCGGATACTAAATAATCCCCGTTTTAGATGCCTTGGATCCATTGATTCAAAGGCTTTTGCGATACTTCGAACGGATGGGGTTGTTCCTTTTGAAAGTTCTTCCCTTCGAATTTTGTACAGAATATTTGTACCAGCATTTCCGGTCCGAGATGCCATTGATTCATCAATTTCGGCATTCTCTTCCGTCCAGGTTCCGGTACTTCTTGTTTGAATTTGTGCGGATGAAAGACTCATCGATGTTGGAGGGGCATCTGTTGAAAGGGAATTACCATATCGATCATAGGAAGTTGAACGGGCAATACTTTTTGGGATATAATGTAGTCGACCATCTTTATCGTATTCTGGCACGCGATCTTTACCTAAAAATATGTAGTTATTGTTATGGTTCAACGTCTTTACAGTAATTCAAAAATTACTTGGTAAGAAACTTGGTGGTGGATCAGGATATGGTCGACGAGAGGGTGAACTTCTTCTTTCACTAATATCATAAGCCCATGTAGAATTTGAATCAATACTGTAGGATCGATCTTTTGGGATTGGCATACCCAAGGAATAACTGCTTGGATTTGTTTGCCTCGAGGCGAGGCGGGAAGTTTGATATGGTGTAGATTTAACTGATATGGATGATTGTGAAATTAAATCTTGTGTGTAATCCATGTCCCCGCCACTGATATCATTTGAAGTAAAGACATTTTGGGAATCTTCTTCTCGAATGGCATTCAACTGTGAAATGACAGATGAAACAACCCCGTCATTTTCGACTTTAGCTTTATCTGGAAGTCCATAAAGTTGATCCGTGATTGCTGCGATTTTGTACTTTCGTGTAAGAGTTTTAACTTCAGCTTGTTGAACAATTTGTAGCAGCCTTTCTTGATCCGCTTGCAACACTTCCCTGGCATTTGTTTGCATTTCTTTTGCTTGCATCAAATTCTTTTGATCAATTTCTAACATTTTTATTTGTTCTCGAAGTTCTTTCACATATTTTTCTGTTTCAAATTGTTTGTGCGCCATTTCAGATTGTGCTTCTTTCACTTTTTTATTCAGACGATCAACTTCAGATGCATAAAGCTTCTGATATTCTGCATATTGCTTCTGAACAGATTCTGCTGCCTTTAGGGCATCTTCTGTAATTCTTCGATCTTCATTATCTGTTAGGGTTGAGCCTTTGTTGTAATGATTCTTTTCAATTATCCATAACTTTTTATCAGCTTTATGTGCATCTTTACTAAATGATAACTCTACAGTAAGTCGATGAATTTCTGCTTCAAGTTCTTGAACTCTTTTTTCCGCTTGAGAAGCTTTTTGACTTGAATCATGAATTTTTTTAATTTGATCAGTGATAATTAGTTGCTCCTTTTCAAGTCGGGCTTCATAATTTGCAACAGCTTCTCGATGATGATCACGTTCTCGACGAGTTTGAACTAATTGCGAATGCAAAGATTTATTTGTGTTTTCCATGATACTCATTCTTGAAGCGAATTTTTGTTGCAATGCATCAATTTCAACTACTTTTACCTAAAAAAAGTTTAATGTAATTATGCAAATTTAAAATACGAAACAAACTTTATCATCTTGTCGAACTTTATGTAGAAGGGTATCTTTTTCGCGTTCAAATGAAATCTTTTTTCTTAGCGCTTCAGATTCTAATTCTTCTTTTGAGATTCGCAAATCAACAATCTTTGTTTCCAGTTCATCAATCTTTTTATCAGCTGCTGATAACTTGGCTTTCAACTCGGGAACACTTTCGCCATTGATTCGAGCAACTTTATAGTTCAAGGTTTGAACAGGAATTATCACTCCTTCATCTGCAAATCGACAATATTTAGAATATACAATACCTTTTGTATTGCTGTAGGCTACAGTACCCAAAAAGTTGGTATTTCGGTAATATACAGTACTCAAAAGCTTTTTATAATCGTAAGCTAAAGTATCCGTAAATTGTGTATTACTGTAGACCACAGTACCCACTTACCATCATTAGAATCTTTTTTATTTCCAATTTTTTCTCTCAATTCTGTCATCTCTTTTTCGAGTCTTTGTCGTTCTTCATTCCACATAATTTCTCTTCGTTGATGACTATTTCGAAGTTTTTCTATAAATTATTTATTTATTACAGTAACCCTTCAGAGAAGGTATTATTTACCCAAATCTGCCACTGCTTCATCCGTTCTCTTCTTCAATACAGCAGTATCCGATTTAATTCGAAGTCGATCTGCATCAAATTTAGATTTTTCTTGATCAAAAAGTTTTTCAAGTTTTTTATATTTTATTTCCCATTCTCGTAAAATGTGTTGTTCTTTTTCAAGGTTTTGAAGGGCCTTTTGTTTTTCTTCTAAATCAATTTGGAATTTAATTATCCTTGCTCGTTCTTCTTCCAAGGTCCTCTTCTTTTCGGACAGTTGAGCATTGATGGATTCGGTTAAATGAATTTGTTCATCTAATTTCTTTTGTACTTCTCCCAAATTTGTATCTAATGCATGAATCTGAAAATTATACAAAAAATTAATAGAAGGATTACTGTAAGGGGATAAACAGATATGGAAATTATTAATTGAATCTGATTGTTTTTACGCTGACGACTCAATTTCAAAAAGTTCAAAGGGGTTTGCCGATTATCAAAGGGCACCGCTGGCGGTATTTTAGTATTTTCGAATTTGGAAAATTCGAAAACACTAGATTCTGAATTGGAAACCAAAAAGGATAAATTTCGATTTTGAAACTATAGTTGAAAACCAATCCTTCAAAAAATATACCTGTGATCGATATCCGTGTGTTTGCTTTTCAATTTCTCGACTCCAACGATCTTCAGTTTGTAGAACTTGATTGGTCAATTCTTTATTTTTCTTTTTATAAAATGTAATTTCATCTTTCATTGAATCAATAATTTTAAGATTTTCTTCACATTGTTCACAAATTTTTGGGGTTGTTGTAGCTACAGAATCTCGTTGAGGGGATTCACGAATATAATTTGGATTTGAAACTTTATAATTATGAAGGATATCTTTAATCCCTTTAAGTTCAGATAAAACATTTGCAAGTTCCCCAACAATTACGGCACTATTATCCAATGTTAATGAGCGTCGGCGTTGTTGATCCTGTAAATAAATTTTTTTGATGCTTTTTTTTAAATTTAGCCTAAGGGAACAAACTTTTTGTCCATTTGAATCAATTTTATCAACTTGTTTTGCGAGTCGATTTGTTTGGGCTTCAATTGATGCTAGAACGACACAGCAATGTTCAATCTGAAACAATATTGGGCATTGTTTGAAATATTGTAAATGATGAAATATTACCTCATCTGAAGTTGGAGAAGTTGTGTCATGATTTTCAACTTTTTTAACTTTTTCATAAATTTTTGCAGATTTTTCTTCACTCAATTGTTTCTCCAGGGCTTCACATTTTTGTTTCAAGGAATCCTAAATTACAATTTTTTAAAAAACTGTGTACTGGAAATTTGATACGTTTCTTAATTTCTTTGATGGAAAACCCTGACCAGGAATACTGAGTCTAGTAAGGAATTCCACACGAAACCAGTCGTCTGATCCTGATCAGGGTTACCTAATCAATAAATCACTTTTAAATGTATCAAACATTCTTCCTTTTCTAATGTTTTACTTACAGCATATTTTGTTGCATCCGTTGTGGATTCTTTAATAGCTTTTTTGTGCAAGGCATTACATCGATCATTTGCTAATAATAATTGATTTTGTAAAAGTTCAACTTTTGTTGCCATTGCAATTAACTTTTGATTATCTGATTTTGCGATCAGCGATTTATATTCTGCAATTTCAATCTCCAATTCTTTTCGCTTTTCTTGTTCATTTCGAAGTTCAACTTGTAAGCCTAAAATTAGTTAAGTGGTTGGATTACGGTAATGTATTTTAAAACACACTTTTTTCTTTCCCGATTATGGGTGAATTTGGGGCACTTGCAACTTTTAAAGATCCTGATAATTCTGTTGTGGATTGTTTTTTAAGTTGAAGTGTTAGCTCAGAATTCTTTTTTTCCAATTCATAAATTGTTGACATTAATCTACCCAAATCTTTTTCCAATTCCGCATTCAACTGATATCCATTTTCACCACTTTTATCTTGCAATTTTTTTACTAAATCAATCTCCATTTCAAGCATTCTAAAAATCAAAAAATATTTAAATTAAGTTTAACTTGGATCTTTAAAAAACGAAATTCTATCTAATATTTGTAAACTACAATAAGTTTTTAGCAGGAATCAAGAAACTACAGTAATTTATTGGATAAATTATGGTAAATACTGTAATTTTTGAGTTTGGTTAAAATTTTGGGTTTTTATAAAAAGATAATTTGAAGGTATAAAACTTAAAACAATAGGTTTACAAATTAAATTAAACTTTTTAAAAAACCAAGGAAAAAAACAGGACTTTTTGGTAAGGGTGAGATTCTTCTTTTCCAAGTTATCACATTTTGTTTGAAGTTGATCCAATTCTGTTGCAGCAAGTTCAAGTTGGAGTTCAGTTTGGCCTTCACTAAATTAATAATAAAAAAATAATAAATTTACGATAATATTAAAATTTAAAAAAGGATGGAATTAAATAAAACGTACAGGGTGGGCCAAAAAAAAGTGCAATTTAATTTTTAAACAACAGCAAAGGGATTTGAATAACTTGTGATGGGTGGGGTAAATACATGGTAGGGAAGTGCATTTGACCCAACATTATGACCTTTTCAACATTTTCGTGTCGGGAGTTTCACCGCCGCCAAGTTTTGAAAAGTACGTTTTTCGACCTTTTCGTAGAACAAAGTTCCTGGGAGAACCAGAGGGGCTGGAGAAAAGGTGATGGTAGATTCGGATAGCCCACAAAATTATCTCGTCAACAACCACAACTTTGGGTTTGAAAACCTTGTGCCCTGGGTTTAATCGCTTCGAGAAAAAAGTGATTTCCGATTTTTTCATTTTTTGGTCAACTTTGACTTATTGGTGTAGTCCATCCAGAAGGAGTTGGGGGCTCGTATTTATTGCCAACAAACTTCAGCTTGTTTGTGGTTGATTCCATACTGAAATATTAAAATCTGGAAAAATGATTTTTTAATCAGCCATAATTTTTGTATGATAGTAAGTATACAAAGGATATGTTGAAATTCATGTTAATGTTAAAGTCTCCAAATTGGTCATAAACGCTTAAAATTTATTTCAGAGTATTTTTCTGGTCTATTTGCATTGATTTATACCAAAAACCGACATTAAAAAATTTTTGTTGAAACATAGTTACTTGCTATTTATTAGTATACAACTTGAAGCAGCCATTTTTTGGTATTTTAGAGTATCGAAAAAAAATCATTTTTCCAGATTTTAATATTTCAGTATGGAATCAACCACAAACAAGCTGAAGTTTGTTGGCAATAAATACGAGCCCCCAACTCCTTCTGGATGGACTACACCAATAAGTCAAAGTTGACCAAAAAATGAAAAAATCGGAAATCACTTTTTTCTCGAAGCGATTAAACCCAGGGCACAAGGTTTTCAAACCCAAAGTTGTGGTTGTTGACGAGATAATTTTGTGGGCTATCCGAATCTACCATCACCTTTTCTCCAGCCCCTCTGGTTCTCCCAGGAACTTTGTTCTACGAAAAGGTCGAAAAACGTACTTTTCAAAACTTGGCGGCGGTGAAACTCCCGACACGAAAATGTTGAAAAGGTCATAATGTTGGGTCAAATGCACTTCCCTACCATGTATTTACCCCACCCATCACAAGTTATTCAAATCCCTTTGCTGTTGTTTAAAAATTAAATTGCACTTTTTTTTGGCCCACCCTGTAAAAAATATAGGGGGTATTTTTCACAAAAGCAATATGCAAATTTTGAAGAATAATAACGAACCTTGCCGATCGAGTAATTGGAGGTCGGCGTTGCCCAGTTCGACCCGTGGATTCTGTAAGTCGAACAAGTTTTTGAAGAAGGTCTTCATTTTCATTTTCCATTTCAGTGAGTTTACTTCGGGATCGCTTTAAATCTTCTTCTGTGAATCGAAGCTGCTCCCTGAGGTCATTCTCCCGTTCAAGGACATCCCGCAATTCTTTCCTCAATTCATCCGTCGGCAAATCCACCGCTTCAACAATTTCTTGAGAATGCCGTTTTGCGGCTTGATCTGCTTTGTTCCGTGTTTCTCTCCATTTATTTTGAGTTTGAAGTTCCCGACATTTTTCTTTGTAATAAAAAACTTCATCCTCCAGTTTGCATCGCTTTTCTTCAGCAGCTTCAAGTTCATTGTGAAGTCGAACTGAGACTTCTTTGGCAATTCTCAATTCAGATTCTAATTCCTTTTGTCTTGTATAATCCAAGGCAGATGGATCCCCGCCTTTTGAGAATTCTTTCAACTTCCCCTGAACATGATCCCTTTCAGTTTCAGCAGAATCTCGTTGTCTTTCAGCCTTTCGAAGTTTAAATTGTAAAACTCGACAATTCTTGGCATTCTGTTCCAATTCCCTTTGAAGTTCCCGAAATTCTTCAATCTCTTCTTCACGATATTGATCTTGCATTTCTTCAATTTCTTGTTGCAAATCTCGAATATCGGATTTAAGATTTTCATTTTCAATCATTAATTCTTCGCATAAATTTTCAGTTTCTTTAAGTTTATAATCAATATCAGTATTGCCAATACCATGGTTGTTGGCATTTCCATTTGTTAATGGAGCATTAATATCCCGTAATTCACATTTTAATACTGTATTTTCATCTCGATAATCTTGTATAATATTTTCTGCTTCGGCTAATCTCTCTTGAAGTTCTTGCACAAGGGTCATCTCTTTTCCATCTTTTGGATTATGCTTGGAGGTGAGCCTTTGCTTCTCTTCTTTTAGTTTAGTATTTTCTTCTTTCAACCTTCGAAGATGACTTTTTAAATGATCATTTGTCTAAAAATGAAAATGTTTAAATTTAATTAAGATTGTTTTTCTTCTTTTTGGGACTTCAAGACTCAAAAGATACAGTAATCTTATGCCTTAAGGGGATATTATTACCCAAACAATTCATCAAATTTCATCATCAAAAGTAAAATCTTACACATTCAGATTCCGTTGGGGTTAGGGCCCTTTCATCATCATCCACATCATTCTCATTCCCAAATGAATCCCCACTACACGCAGTTATCATTGACTTTGTGTCATTGATTGATGTAATACTCTCAAGGGATTTCGCACTTGACATCCCTTTTGAATATGCAGATTTGAAGGAAGCCTGTGAAATTGTATCACTTGTATCAGGAACTAAAAATTAATGTTTTAATGTGTTATCCAAATTTAGAAAATGATTAATGAGTACCTTCATTATCTGGGCCCTCGTCAGGACTTTGATGATTCCGATCACGCCAAGATTTTCTTTTCTCTTTTTTAGCTAAAATTGCAGTTGCAACTGCCCCACTTGCTGCCATTGTTGTTGATGTTGGGGTTCCTGAATCTGGAATGGGTTGACCGATGGCGGATGCAACTGAGACAGGACGTCGAGATCGTCCATTTGTTAATGGAGTTGTTGATGTTGTAGTCGATGCAGCATTATTATTATTATTTTGTTCATCATGCTTTGATTTTAGTCGAAAACATTTTTTACATCTGTCTCGTAAATAATTTTGTGGTTCAAACCCGCTACAAATGCCATCGGTCATTGCCGTAGAAGAACGGCCAACTAAAAAATATGAGATTACTGTATTCAAATTAATTTCTTTTAAAAATAAAAATACAAAAACAATAACAATAACAACAATTTAAATAAAAAATTAATTTAAATTTGTGCTTTTTAAAAAATTCTCATAATTAAAAGTTTTTTTGCTGCTTGTTCTTTTTTGTTTACTTTAAGATTTTCTGTTCATCTATCTTGTTTTTTTTTTCGTCCTATAACTATGGGATATAGTGGATAGCATTGTTGAACCAATCGTTTAAAAAATATATTTCACCTTTTTTTGTTTTGAATGAAAAAGAAAAAAGTTTTGAGGGATTGACAAAGAACAGAAATGAACATGACAAAATAGAATAAGAAAAGAAAGCTATTAAATGCATAAAAAATATCTCAGGGGTATAAATATAGCCCTTTTTTATAGACTTTGACACTTGAATGAAAGATGTTTTTGAAAGAAAAACACAAGGTTTTTAGTAATTGAAAGAAATGACATAATTTTTAAATAAAATTATTAAAAATTTAATAAAAATACTATAATACAGTTACCGTAGTCGAGTTTAAAAAAATTACGGTAGCGAAACCAATTCTTTAATTGATTACGGTTTTAAGTAGGGTTGTGCATTCCCCGGGGAATCGAAAAAATGAGGGGATTCCCCGGGGAATTCCCCAGCATTCCCCGGAAGTGCCATTTTGTAATTTTTAAATTACAGTACCCAAAAAAAGTTAAAACTTGAATTTTTAACATAAATTAAAACATTTATATATTTTTAAATGGTTTTTTAAGCAAAGATGACCTTCTTTTTACTAAAATATTTAATTTTTAACAATATTTTTTTTCTATAAGGAGAAAAAAACGGGGAATGGAAAGCATTCCTCGCAAAAATCGGGGAATTCCCCGGAGATTTCCCAGGGGAATTCCCCGGGGAATCCCCGGGGGAAGGGGAATTGACAACCCTAGTTTTAAGCTTTGTGGAAATGTACAAATCCAAATTGATATTTGTATTTTTTTAAAAATACAATTAAAATAAAATAAAAAATAAATCAGCTGAGATTAAATCAAAAAAAGAAACAAAAACAACACAAAAAAGATATAAAAAAGCCACCAATGACTTTGCAATAAAAAAAAAGATGCTTTTAATGTTTAATCTAAAGCAGCAACTCGGAGGAAAACATCTGGTTTTTACAAAAAGAAAGAAAAAATATCAAGCAAATAATCAATTTTAACTTTAATGTTTTGAATCAAAAGTTTTTCCCGAATCATTGTTTTTCAAAGATCATGAAAAAATAGAGAGAGACTCACGCCATCGTTTTAGCTGTATTGAGCCTCGATGCCAATAACTATGATTACTGCTTGAAGGTGATGATGACAAATAATTTGCATTTGAATCATGTTGTCGATGCTGGTGATGTTGATGCTGATATGAAGATGGTAAATAAAATCTTCGTTGATAATATGTTTTCATAATCTATTTGACAAACATTCTTCTCTTTTTTTAGGCTACTTTTTATTGAGCTGTTGCCAAAATTACACTTCTCTTCTTCTTCACTTCTTCATGAAGAAGAATAAGAAAGAATCCGTAAAAAATATATTTTATGTTGGGTAAAGCTTTTCCTTCTTTCTTCTTCTTCCAAAAATGGTGGTGTTAAAATTCACACAACAAAAGTAACAACAAAAGACTTGCTTTCCTTTTCTTTAACACCAAAGAAAAGAAAAATAAGATGAAAATAAGAAGATAGATTTTGCAAGTGAGTTGAGTGAGAAAGAAGAAGGGAGACTTTAGCGGAAACTGACGTCTGCAACAACTCTTTTCTTTCTTCTTTTTAAAAAACTGCAACTTTCATATTTTCTTTTTTTTGTGGTCGTTTCAGTGGCAACCAGAAGGAGAAGGAAGAAGGGAGGGAAGAGCCTTTTTATGGGAACGCCATATGGGAAACAGTGAAAAAAAAGAAGGCAGATATATATATTGCTGGTGGCGGTGATGATGATCGAGAGGTCGCTTGAGACATTTTTGTTTTAATGGTTTTTTAAAAAATTTCTTTTAAACTTTAAATAAGAGAGAGCAATAAAGCTTTATCTCTATAAAAGAGATTGAAATAATGATGGTCCTTAAGGAGAATGACATTTTTGATGACACACATGAGTCATGTTCTATAGACAACAATATCAAAATAATGAGTTCAAGAGAGTAAAAAGGTTCAAAGGTGCAACAACAAGAAGAAGATTCAATTTTAATTATAATTACAATTACAGTAACCAAAAGGTGATACAGTAAACAGTTTAGAAGTACAGAATCCAATACAGAAAAAATTACAAAACATAAGGCCAGTCATTAATTACAGAATCAAGTTTGAAAACATTAAACCCCTAACGAAACCTAAATATCGTGACCTTTCGTAGACAAAAAATAGGGTATTCCTTTTACTTACACTAAAAATGCCAAAAATACAATTTAATTCGTTTGACGTAGGCAATGACCTTTTGTAAACATTTTGAACTCGGTAAAAATATTAAAAAAACAAGTAAAACAATATTAAATCCGTAAAATGTTAAAAAATACATTTTTAAAATCAAAAAGCTGATCAAAATGAATGAAAAAAAGATGAATAAAGAATATAGGATTTTTAAATTCAAAGAAATAATTAAAATGAATAAAATCGTCTGATTAATATGGTTTTAAAAATACAGTAATTAAGTGAAATTATTTTCAAGACAAAAAAAGGTGAAATATTCTTTGATAAAAACGATTTTTTAATATAACAAAAAATTAAACCAAATATTTTACAAAAAAGAACACTTTTAAACTTAAAAGCTAAATTTCAAGTGGAAAGTTATCCCATCTTTTTAATTTTTTACTTTTTTTTCTTTCAATGAAGGGGAGGGATAAATGACGGAGAAGAAACAATTTGAAAACGATCTGCGCGATTTGCAAAAAAAAGTTGAAGTAAAAAAAGTTAGTTAGCTAATATCCATTGTATCCGAAAACAAAAATCCATCTTTACTTTGTATCTTTTTTTACGCAAAAAAATATAGAAAAAAAAAGAAAAAAGGGGGTTAACTGGAAAGGTGGTTGTTTGCAGACATGACAAAGCTTCATCTTTCTTTCCTTTCCTTTTTTTTGACTTGCGCACCTTCAAACAAACAAATATATCCTTCAAGCTTTTAAAAAATGCTGGTTAGCTTAGGATCCCAATAAATACTACACTTTTCATAAATCAAATTCACCCCTTTCTTCTTCTTGAACCTTCCAACCTCAAAAACCCAAAACAACTGTCATGCATGTCTCAGATAATTTTTTTGATGCAGTTTTTTTATCCCATTCATTCATTTTCAAGTCTGAAGGCGTTTTTTGAAAAATATTATTTGAGATTCTTAGTCACACTTCTTTTTTGTTTTTCATTAAAATTAGAAAAAAAATGATTCAAATAAAAAGTAAACACTTTTTTGAGTTTAAATAAAAATTTTTTTGATGGAATAGTTTAAAAAATAAAGGTTGCAAAAAACTGAGAGATATTTGAAAGCTACAAATTTATGCAAAAAACGGAAAAAATATGATTAACAAAATTTTCGGTACATATTTTTTTTTTAAAAAGTCCAAAAGTCTTTATTATTGTTGTGACAAAGAAGGCTTTAACAAAGCTTAAACAAAGAGATAAAACGCTACAAACTTTCTAAACTTGGAAAAACTAAACTTGTAACAGTTTTATCTCGTTAATAACACAAAGAAGCCCTCCAGGCTTGAGGAAAGGATGAGTAAAAAAGAAAAAAAGTTGAAGGAAGACATCCCTTTTTTAGGGGGGACGACGGAAGGAACGGAAACAAGCTTTTTTGCGCTTCAGAATAGGGGTAAAAAGGGAAGGGAAAGAAAAACTTCTTTTTTTCCCGCGACAATTTAATCTTAACCAAATAGCATCAGGCAAAAGAAAGAAAGAAGATGAGATAAAAATAAAACTTTTTTTTCTCAACTTCAACACCGACATCATCTCTCCATACTCCTTCATTTTATAAATATATAAAATATATTCGCCTTGAAGGAGCAACAACAAAAAATGCCAAAAAGCATTGAACCACTTACTTCATTTCCTGTCAACCCCTTTGGCTAAGGCCTTTCCCTTTAAGCTTAAGCTAACAACAGGAACGACAAAGGAGCGTCAATTTCAAACAGAAAGAAAAAATACATATTCCCAAATAACAACAGGTGACCCCATATTATTTGTCCCCCAAGCTTTTTAGTTTTCCACAAACTTTTCATTCCTTCCTTTCTTCCTCAGGAGGGATATTATAACTGACAAAAAGGGGGACAAAAGGAATGTTCCTTCAATTCAATTGCGTCAAAGTCAGAGTAAAAAGTGACCGCACTTCTTTCTTTCTTTTTCAACTTTCGGCAACAACAACAACTGTTATTTTTTTTTCGGGTTAAAAATTTTAAACTTTTATTTTTAAATAAATTTAAGGAGTGATTACACAAAATTATATATCTCTTTCTTCCCAAAAAAGTGATTGAAAAGCATCATTTTCATTTTTCAATGAAGCAACCCAACCAAAGATGGATGAGCAAAAAAAGAAGGGAACAACAAAGATCAATCCTGTGACATTTTCTCGTAACATCCACCGATTAATTTAACCTTACCTGTGGGCTTTAAAATACGTCTTCGATTATTATTTTGATGAAAATTTTTTAAAACATTACAAAACCGCTTCCACATTTCAACTTTTTTTTCCTTCCAAAAAAGGTTTCCGACAAAACAAAAGCTCAAAAACAATGCCACCGCCGTCACATCAACAATGTAAGAAAGAAAAAAACCAAATTACAATCAAATTAGCAATGACAAAATTTTTCCTTTTTTGCAATAATATCCTTTCTCAGAAAAAGTATTGCTTTTCTTTTTGACTTCTAAACTCTTGCAAGATTCGTGCATCAAAAAAACTTTGTTCAAAATGAATACAGTAATAAAAAACAATATTTATAATAAAAATATAACAAACCCGAAAAACTTGTATAACATTCAAACAAACAATAACGAAAAGCAATAAAATAATTGTAACAAGTAAAAATTTAGAGATAAATTTTGGCTAAAATATTGAAAAAAAGTAAATATACCAAGCAAACACAGAAGGCGATTGTTTCTTCAAAAATCCAGCGAGGCCATGACTTTTCTTTGTTAACTTCTGTTTTAGATGGAGGATTCTTATCTTCTTGAATTACAGGATCATCAAATGCATAACAAGAGTCATCAGGTCCATCATCATCATCAAAAATTTCACTACCGAATGTACTTGCAAGAGAATATTCAAGTGATCTCTAAAAAAAGTTATTAAACATATCCATGTAGATAAGATATACATACATTATTTTTCTTTGCTCTTTTTTTATATACGCGTTTTCCAACATTCAACCTTCGAAACACTCGAACAGCAGCAGTTGATGGGAAGGGAGATGTGACAAAATCATTCTAGAAATACTAAGGTTATTTTTGAAGAATCATTAACAAATAAAATAAAATAAAATTACCTCAGTCATTTCGGGTTCTTGAAAGGCCTGAAAACAAAAAGATTAATATTTTAATTCATTAAATTTAAAACATACAGAAAAGTCAGGATCTGCAATAACATTATGATCGAGATCTTCGTTGACGCTCTGGTTGTCGAACATGATGAAAATAGATAAAAAATGTAATCAAAGAAATAAGTGTAAAATTATTAAACTCAGTTTTGTGTTGAACAGTTCGAAGCAAAGAAATTTCAAAAAAAATTTTTTAAAACGTTTTTCAACAAAGAAAAATCTTGAAACGAAAACTTAAAAAACGGTAATTGAATTTCGAAGGCGGCAAAATTGGATTTTAAATTTAAAAAACTTTAAAAAAGTAATAACTGTTTGATTCTTTTCTTGTTATTACTATTATCCGTTATAATAATAACTGTAATTGTAATAATTAAATGGCAAAATATAAAGAATACATTCATCATGTTTTTAATATTGTTTTTTCTCTTGCTGCAATCTTGTAAATACAATCTTTTTTTCTGTCAAATTTTTAATTTCACATTGAACACTGGATTGAAAAATCCTAAACAAACAAAATAAAACGAACATTTATTTTTCAAATGAGATAGCAACAGAAATTAAAGTTAATGAAACAATTTTTTCTAAATTTTGACTTATAAAAATTGTTTTTGTTTATTCAAACGATATTTAAAATTCTTTTCTTGTTGTTTTTTAAATCAATGGAAGACGACGACATTTGATTGCTACTCCTCTATCAGTAGTAATCATTACCGTCGTTATCAGAAAAAAGGAGGATATCAAAGGAGATTACAAGCGAGTGATGATACCGTCAGAGGGGGTGTAGTTTTCGACATTTTTACATCCATCATCACTTCTTTCTGTTGTTGATGAATCTCAACACTGATGTCGTAAATACTTCTTCCAACTGAAACTTCAACTGAAGAAGATTTATTATCATGTATTTTGTGTTCATTTGGATAATCTTCTTGTTTTAAAATATTCCAAAATTTCATTTTCTTAAATAGCAAAAATGCACTACAACGCGTTTTCCACACTTTTAATCATGCGCTGCGTCTCTTCTTTTCTCTGTTCTTTTTTTAACTCTGTCGTGAAAGAAAAAAAAGAACAGAGAAAAGAAGAGACGCAGCGCATGATTAAAAGTGTGGAAAACGCGTTGTAGTGAAAATGGGTTTTTGTTAAACTTTTTGTTTTTTTGCCAAAGGCATTTATTTAATACCAAGAATAAGGGCATTTAAAAAACAAAGCTTTGTTTTTTGGCACTTTTTTATTTAAAAAAAACACCGTAAAACGAAGAGAGAGAATTTCACTATCAAAGTAGAAAGAAGTCTGTAAAAAAATGTGCCTTTCCAAAATCGAAAATAATGACGCAATTTTTTAAAAAGAAGAAGAATGGATAACAAAAATGGATGACTGAGTGAGTGAAGTGTACAAAGATGAACATTATCAAAAAATGCAATCTTTCAAAAAAAAATTTTTTGAATTTTTATCCGTTTTTTATACACACATATTTGTGTAACTCTTTTTAGGGAAGAAAAACAAAACTAAAATAGTTGCAAAATGTCAGATGTTTTGCTCTGGAAAAAAACAAAAGTGTGCCTGTTTGGATTTGTGAATTTAAAAAATTTATAGAAACAATTTTGCTTAAGAAATGTACTTTTAGAAGAATAAAAATAGAAGTGATTCATTTTTTCTTTATGTTTGTAGGCATTAATTAATAACTAACTTTTTATTCCCCTTTTTTCTTCACATTTTTCATCACATTTTTTAAAAATTTTCTAAAAGTTTAGTTTTATTCCAGCAATCAACATTTACTTTAATATCTTAATAGAATGTAAGATATCATTTCCTTTGTTCCATAACCCTTGCTTTAAACAGTGTTGTTGCGACTCCGACTCCGGAGTCGTGTAGTCGACTCCGGAGTCGGAGTCGGAGTTGGAGTCGGAGTCGAGAGGTCGGAGTCGACTCCGGCACAAAATTTTAATAATTGCAAGAAAAGCAGTTTCTGTTGAATTTAATCGTTGTAAACATTATTTAGCGAAATTATAAGCATATTGGGTTATTAAATAAAGCTTTAAAATTAGTTTAAACAGATTTTTCGAAATTTTCAAAAAATTTTGAAAAAAGTGTGAAAATTTTTTTTGTTAACAAAAGTTGTTAAAAACCAGCAGAAACTGTTAATATATGAATTAGATATATAAAATAGTAATAATCAGCATCAAAAAAGCATTTTTGTATGTTTTACAAGATTTTTTTGAGTCGGAGTCGACTCCGGAGTCGACTCCATTGACTCCGACTCCGGAGTCGACTCCAGTGACTCCGACTCCGACTCCGGAGTCGGAGTCGGAGTCGGAGTCGACCAAAAGTAAAAAGCACAACACTGCCTTTAAATTAATAAATTACAGTAATAACCATGAGTTACTATAACTCTTAAACTTTACGTTTAACAAAGAACCCTTGAAACTTCAAATTTTTAAACTAAAATTTTGTTGAAAATATTGTTTTTCATTCATTGCTTTTAGACTACGGTAATTCATAAATTACGTATTTCGAAATAATTACGGTAATCCTTGACAGTTGCTTTTGGAAAAAGAATTAAAACAAAACTTCCAAAAATTTTTCAGAATAAGAAATCTTCTTCCATGAAAGAAAGTCAAGTGCCACCTTTTCTTTTTTTTCTCCCTCATCCCTTCTTCATTTTTGGCATTTTTTAAAACAAAATGCCCGTGTTTTTTTTATCGCTCCGCCTCTTTGTTTAAAAAAAACGTGTAAAAAGTTAAGAAAAAAATGTTAGAAAAAAAACAACGGCATTTGGTACTAACATCGAAATTCTGGAATCCAAAGAAAGAAGTTTTTAGTAGTAAAATATTTTCCCCGTGTTTGACTTTAACAACAAACACAAACTTCTTTTTCTTGCTTTTATTTGCATCCAGGGGGGTGCTTTTCCTTCTTCTTCTTACACATCAAAAATTTTCTTCTTCTTTTTCTTAACTGACTTCCTTGATAACATAAAAATTGCATTCTTTTTAAGCTTTTTTTATTTATGTACATGTATTTTATCTATCATGTTTATCCGTTTTTATCCATTTTTCAGATGTTTTTCTTCAAATCAAAGACGGAAGTTTTGCAAATGAAATTAAAAGAATTTTATTAAATTAAAAAATTAAAATGAATTTTAATACTGTAATTATTTTATTTTTTATTTTTATTCCAAATATTATTTCCGGGTATTTTGTTGATGAAAATGAATATGATTCGGTATAGAAAAATATCTTTTAAATACTTTTGTTAAACCTAATATTTTTGAAGGTAATGAATCGAATTCGTGAGAAGCGATCAACTTTAGATGGTGGCCGATCTTCAAGATCAAAATCTTCAAAACATTACAAATCAGAATATGGGCCTCGAAAGAATAAAACTGAAACAGCAGTAAAACAGGATTTAATTGTTGATGATATTTCTTGCACCCAGGACAATGATACATTGGCAAAAGTAAGACCCTATTTTTAGAAAGAAAGAATTTCACTAAAAAAAGAACAACAGATGATGGATAGTTTTTTTTCTGAAGGCGTTCTTTCTCTGCTACAGTATTCTTCTATCTAAAGTTTAATAAAGCCCAAGAACTTCGAAATTTTACAATTGTTTATTCACATTTTATTTAAACTTGTGCATTTATAAAACGTATGACCAGAGTTTACCGAAAATCGGTCACAAGTTTATTCAAATTTTCTGTACTCCAGCAAAACTTCGGCAACGTCAAAGTTTAGATTTTGAAATAAAACGGCCACGAATTATTTTTTAAAAACTCGTGATTTTTGACTTTTTCAAAAAAAACACAGGAATTTTGTCATCTTTTTTCCGGATTTTACCTAAAATTTTTAGACTAAAAATAGAAACATGAAAAACGATTTATACAATTTTTTGTAATTGAATTTGTTTTTCTTCGTCACTTTTAAAGTCTTTAAAGATATGAGTAAAAATGTTTTCTAAGAGATTAAAAAACCAATCATTTCTTTTTCAGGATGTTTTGGAAAGTTTAATGGCGAATTATGATCGTCGATCAGTGCCAAATAATGCTGGAGTTGATGTAAAAGTTGATTTAATTATTCAAGGAATGTCTTCCATCAATGAAAATAGTGCCTCCTTTACCGCTGATGTACTATTCTCACAAATTTGGATTGATCCAGGAATGGCTTTTGATAATATTACAAGGTACAATTTTTAGCAAAATTACTGTAATCTAATTTTTCGAGCGAAAAAACCCTTCTTTTTGAAACACAAAAATGATGCGTAAAAAGTTAAAAGTTCAAAATCTGACGTGTTTCTTTTTTGTTAAACTTTGCCGTTTTTTCTTTTTTACACTTTTTTGTTTAAAATTTATTTTTTCCTGCAACTTTTGAGAAAAAGAAAAAAAATGAATAAGATTAAAGCTCGAGGGTTGTGGCTTCAGGCAAAAAACGAAAGAAGAAAACTGCTGCTGCAGATTTATAGATTTGCATTTGAAGTGGATTTTGATTGAGCCCCCTAAACTTAACCGCTTCTTCTTCTTTTACTGCTTCTCACATGTGCATGCTAAAAAGTAGTAAGGTTTACTTAACAATTGTAAGTGGCACTTTTTTCGATGCCCGTTAACAGAAGGGAAAAAAATTCTTAAAGAGCAAAACTCAAAAAAAAAAGCAAAGGATTGCTTGCAACAAAAAAATGCGCGAAGCAGAAAAGTGTAAAATTAAATGCGGAAATTCACTTATTTATTCATTCCCCCTCTTTTTTATCCACACATTGAATTGCTTCTAAAATTACAAAAAAATAAGATGATATCAGTTTTTTTGTGCTTCCTTCTTTGAGAGAAAATCTGCTCTGCTGTTAAGAAGGAAATGATTAATCGTTTATTTTCTAAATTTTTCAGGTGTTTACCAAATTTAACATTATCTCATCGGGCAATTGAAGATATTTGGCTTCCAAATGTTTGCTTTCAGGTAACATTTTCAATTGATATAAGAAAAACAAAGACTACTTTAAATGAGAAATCAAAATTCAAAAGGAAAAAATGCAAATGTCCGAAATAATTACAGTATTCAAATTACTGTATTATAGTAATCCTTCCTAAAAATGACGTTTTGAGACTGAAAATATTTTTCTTTTTACTCCTACATTTTTTGCAGACTTTAAAAAAGCTACTATTTTTATCACAAAAAAATATAAAACATTTCATTCAAGTTCAAATCTTTTCATTTTTTCAGAATAGCAAATCCACATTTATCCATGCTTCACCGACTCCGAATATCTTTCTTTTGGTTTTCTCGAACGGCACAATCTGGACAAATTATAGAGTTAAAGTTCGTTTTTTTAAAAAAGTGATGTTTTTTTCATTCATCAAAAACGTGGCTACATTTCTTTCGAATCATTAAATTTAATGTTTTTTTTGCAATTTTTTAAACGTTTTCCACAAAATTGACAACAACAGAAGAAATTTCAACTTTTAACTTTTTGACATTTTTTTTGTCCTAAAAATAACTCTTTTTTTAATTTTGTTCTTTTTAAGGTTGAAGCTCCATGTGAAATTGACATGAGCAGTTTTCCGGTAAGAATTCTTTGGACACTTTTAAAGATTAAAAATTAATACAAGTCCTATTTTTAAAGATGGATGTTCAAAGATGCACTTTATTATTTGAAAGTTACAGTTTTAATGTGGGAAAAGTTCGGCTGGATTGGTATGAAACAGGTGTAATTGTTGATATTCAGGTAAAGATTTTTTTAAGTTTTAAATTACTTAAACATTACCACAATATTGGCTGCCTACTGTAGTTACAGTATTGCTGTAACGTATGCAAACTGTAGATACAGTAACCATGCCTAAAAATAAAACATATAAAAACTGTTGATAAACAAATTTGCAGCAAGGAAAACTACCTGATTTTGAGCTTGTTCGATATACATGGCAAAAGAGCCAATTTTATTATCCGGCCGGACAATGGGATCAACTCCAAGCGACTTTCTATTTTCGAAGAACTTTTGGTTTGTTTCCCTTGCTATTTTATAATTCAACAAAACTTTTTAGGATATTACATTCTTCAACTTTATCTTCCAACATATCTCAGTGTTTGTATTAGGTAATCCTCATTTAGCATATTAATCTGTAATATTTAAATTTTTTAGTTGGATTGCATTTTGGCTTGATTCAAAATGTTTACCAGGAAGAATAACTTTAAGTATTTCAGCTTTAATGGTTTGTTATTATGCAAATTCGTAAAAGCACGTTTGCAATCAATAATTTTATAGGCTTTAACATTTCAATATGGTAATGTAGTCCGTTCTTTACCAAAAGTCAGTTACGTGAAAGCTCTTGACGTTCATGTTTTTGCTTGCATGGTCAGTCATTTTTTCTCAGTCATCTTCATCCGTTTTTTCTTTTAACAAAAAACTTATTTCCGCATTAAAAATCTTCTTTTTTTGTTGAAAAGAACTACATTCATGGAACTAAAGTTTTTTCGCAGTATAAATAGTTCATAGTATAAATATTATAATTAGCAGCCGTGTTGTCATTTGCAGGGTTTTATATTTTTTTCCTTGGTCGAACTGGCCATTGTTGGGCACGTGGACAAACTTGCAATGAGGGAAAAGAAAAAGCATGATGAAAGAATGGAAGAAGTTAAAAGAAAAAAATCTACAAGGGCAGAACTTTTCGCAACTTATCCAAAATCTTCTGATGTTAACAGCAGGTAACTTATTTTATGACATAACCCCTCCCCTTTTTTTCTTGCTGTAGATTTTTTAATGTAACAATTTAAATATTTATACCCCTACAGTAACCCATATAATTGTAGTTTTTGTCAACAAATCATAAACACATTACAGTACTCCAACTAACTGTGAGATTATAATTTTAACGGTGTACTGTAATTAGTAAAACTTATTGTATTTCTACCGTAATCTTTTTTGTATTAATACTGTAATTTATATATTTGTAGTTTTTGTGGTGAACGAACAACTTCAATGGCTGATCCCCTTGATTGTAGATTATCTTCAAATGCCTCGCAATGGATCCCTCAACAACCAAATGCCGTTGGCCTTAAACGGCGATCCCTGTCGGCTGCTCGATTAACAATGAATGAAAATACGATGCATCGAATTTTGCATAAACCAGGACGATATTATCATAATCAAAAATTTTTAAAATGGCGTCAGGTAATTATAATTAGCTACCGTAATCTTGCTTACCCTAAAAACCTTTTTTTTAGCTTGAATGGACCGGCGAAAAAGTTGATAAACTTTGTCAAGTGGCATTTCCGCTAACATTTTTTATCTTTAATTTCTTTTATTGGCTTCATTATTTAACGGAATCAACAAAGCAATTTCATCGCCTTCTTCGGGAAGTAGATCTCACAGGCTCCAATTCGCCACATTAAAAAATTATAATTGCTCATTTTTTTCTCTTGCACAATTCTTTTTATATTTATTCGGGTTTAATTTTTTTGGAGTTGTTTTATTTTTGTTTGCAAAACCTTTGACTACATAAAAATGATCTCAAGATTACTGTATTCCTTTTTTATGGAATACTCCAAAAATGCCTTTCATTTATTTTTACCTCTTCTCTTTTTCATATAAAAGTAACCACTTTTTTTAAATTGATCTTTCGAAAAAAATACATTAATAAAATGATTTTAATTCACGTTTAATTTTTCAACAAAAATAGCTGTTAAAAATCAAACATTGTTTTTTGATGGCAAAACAAACATAAACTTATTTTTTGGGATCGAAATTAATTTTTTTTATTGAAAGTTAATCTTTAAAAGATTAGGTTCAACGGTGAGCTAAGCTGCGTAAAGATTGATTAATTTAATTACTATTTTAGATGACTAACATAGAAGAGACCATTGGTTGTTGATGATGCCTTGAGGGCTGACCTTTTTTCATTGATTTTGGGTTTCGACTATTTGCAGGCTGACAGTGGCATCATTCACCATCTTTTTCTGTTAAGAAAACATTAATTATCCTTTTCACATTATATATGCTTTAGACTTTCGGATTGTATCTTAAATAGAGTCAATTGCAGTTTTCTCGAAACGAAAATTCGCATAAAAATTTTTCTTGGGATAAAAAGTGATGACGTTTCCCTTTTCCTCATTCTGCGTTAAAGGAAGGATAAAAAGTGCTTGTTTTTCTTTTTCGCTCTCTAAAAAGAATATTATTATTTATCAAGTGATTGTATTGCTTAATATTATTATTTGTCAAGTGATTGTGTTGCTTAATAATGTCCTCATCAAGCTCATCAAGATCTGCTACTCCGGGTTATTACGACGATGACCGGCGGGATATTGCTAAACGTGCTGTGAAAGAAGCTGCAGAGTTGCTAAAAGATGATGCTGCTGAAAAAGCTGAAGTTGATGCAAGAAAAGCCGCTGAAAGAGCAGCGCGGAAAAGAAGAAGCCAGGATGCTGAAGAAGATAGTGATTGTGCTCGTAAACGTCGTCGAAGAGAAAAGAAGAAGGCGAAAGAAGAAGAAGATAGAAAGAGATTGGATTCTTTAACAAAGATAACTCGGGATCTATATGCAAAAGTTGATGAATTTACTAAAGGATCCGTCAATGTTAATCCTAAAGTTGAAGAACAACTCAAAACCTGGTCTACCGCAAATCAATTTCGTAATGTTGGATTGAAGAAACAATACATGCTCAATGCTGAAGTTCTTCGTGATCTTTCTCAAGTTAAAACTCCTGATCCTCATCTCGATAGCGCTATAAAAGCTCTTCAAGGAAGAAATCGTGTGCTAGAATTAGCTGATAAGAATCCTGGTGTTTTTCAAGTGATTGATGCTGAAGAAGCTACCAAAGGTCTCGATGAAGTTTCAAGTGGTTTATCAAAGCCTGTTCGTGAATATCTTACCTCTGATAGTGCCACAAGAAGACGTCGATTTCAAGCAGCCGGTTCCAACAATGCCCGTCTTGGTTCCGGATCAACCCAGGGCCTCTTCTCTTATTATCCAGAAAGCCGCCGTCAACCTCCCAGCTTGCTCTCAATCCCAACCTCAAACCCAAGCATCAAGTGTTATGGATGTGGAAGCTATGGACATGTCAAAAGAGATTGCACCAAGAAGTTCCAAGGAAGAAGATATCCATATTGGTAAGCCTTTTGAATTTAAAGCTAATTCTTTAACAGATTGTTTGAATTACTGGAGATCGATCAATGCCCCTCGTTATATTCAAGAGATTGTTAAGGACGGATATAAACTTCCCTTTAAAGCTGATGTCCGTGAGCCCAAGTTTTCCTTATCCAATTGTCCATCGTCCCCCGAAGATGGTGCCTTTATTACCGAAGAGATTGGTAAACTGCTGAAGACCAAAGCCGTTTCTGAAGTGCCTGTGCCGCCCCAAGTTGTAAGCCCTCTTTTCGTTGCCCGTAATACTGAAAAGCCTCGTATGATTATTAATCTTTCGAAGTTAAACGATTTTATTGAATGCCCAAAGTTTAAATACGAAGATCTCGGCGTCGTTAGTAGAACGATATCACCAAGTGGATGGCTAACAAAGTTCGATATGAAAAGCGGATATCACCATGTCGCTATTCACCCAGAATTCCGTAAATTCCTCGGCTTCAAATGGATGGGTCCTGATAACAAGACAAGATATTACCAGTTTAACGTCTTACCTTTTGGCCTCAATGTTGCTCCATATATTTTCACCAAACTTTTTCGTCCTCTGTTGGCTTATTGGAGAAACCTGGGAATTAAATGCGCCCTATACTTGGATGATGGTCTCATTTGGGATGAAGTGTTTGATAGATGCCAACAAGCAACTCAGTTTGTTCACAATTCTCTTTCCAAAGCCGGTGTCTTTGTCCAAAAAGAAAAATCCATTCTTGTCCCCGTAAGAACTTTGACTTGGCTCGGTATGGATATTGATCTGCAAAAGTCAGAAATTCGACCTACCCCTGAAAGACTGAAGAATACCTTAAAAGCCTTAAACCTTTTGGAACGTAAACGTACTCCTTCGTTAAGAGATCGGTTAAAACTCACTGGTCAGCTTGCTTCCATGTGGATCGCCCTCGGCCCAAAAGGATCTCTTTTTACCAAGAATATGTATCATACCATAACTGCTTTCAGTTCTCTCGACGGAAAATATGCCTTAAGCCTCGATGAAAAAGAAGAACTTTGTTGTATCCGTAAAATTCTTTCTGGCCCAGTATTTAAATCCTTGTTACCTCCGGATAAAATCTTTTCTTTCTCTACTGATGCTTCTTCAGTTGCCCTTGGTGTTGTTAGTGAAAATGGCGAAACTTTTTCACGTCCTTTGAACCAGATAGAAGTTGCCCAATCAAGTACATTTCGAGAATTATTAGGGATTGAATTTGGCATCTCCTGCTTTCTCACCGAGATCAACTGTGCCGAAGTGCATGTTTTTACCGATAACCAAAATCTTATTTCCATCCTAAGAAAAGGTTCAATGGTTCCAAAGATTAATGAATTAACCATACAAGTGCATGAAAAGCTGTCCCAGTTGAAAGCAACGATTATTCCCCATTGGATCCCGAGAGAAGAAAATAAATTGGCCGATCAAGCTTCAAGATTACCAGATAGAGATGGCTGGGGAATTATGCCGCATTATTTCGATAAAGTGATTGCCAGTCTAGGTCCTGCAGATGTAGACAGATTCGCAAGTTGTACCAATTTCAAGTTGCCTCGTTTCAACTCGGCTGTTCCTTCTCCCGGCTCCGAAGCGGTTGATGCTTTTACCCAAGACTGGAAAGGTGTAGTAAACTACTGTGTCCCTCCAATAGACCTGTTATACCCTACGGTGACGTTTATTTTGAAGAATAAATGCTCATGTATCCTTGGTTTCCCGTTTTGGCCCTCATTGACGATAATGCCATTGTTGAAGGATGTTTCCGGAAGTTGGAAGGTATTTATTTCCAATGTTTTTAGAATTCCAAAAGGAACGCCATTCCTTATTCCCGGATATGATCGTGGTTCCATGTTTGCTGATTCCTTCTTAAAAAGCGATTTTATCTTTGTTCGGATGTTCTGATTATAGTGTTTGAATACGGTGATACCGAAGGCTCAAAGCTGATCTCTTTTATGTTCCTGTAGCTCAATGCTGTTCTTTTAAATCTTATTTTTTTGTTTGTTTATGAACCTCATAATTTAGTTCCGGTTATTTAATAAAGTTTTTGGTTATATTCCGTTCTTCGAACATTCGAAAACTATTCTGTTATTTTTGTGGTGGAGTTGTATCCTTCCCAATAAACCAGAACCCAACCTACGAGAAAAATTGTATGTGAATTTGAAGTGTAGAGAAAATGTAATTTTTCTCGGAGATGGAGTGATAATATTTTGGTACAAAATATTAGAACGGAATCGTAGAGAAAATTGCAGTTTTCTCGAAACGAAAATTCGCATAAAAATTTTTCTTGGGATAAAAAGTGATGACGTTTCCCTTTTCCTCATTCTGCGTTAAAGGAAGGATAAAAAGTGCTTGTTTTTCCCCTCCCAACCCGCCCCAATTCCCTTGTATGACCCGTGGATATCAAGGTAAGTTTGTAATACACAAAGTTATTTCAGAGTCTGACGGTAAGATAAAATATGAAAACCTTTTAGCTTTTGGATTGATACGGATTATCCCCTCTACCCTCTTAACCCAAGTCCCGGTGCCCGCTGCGAAGTTACCCCAGAAGAGATTGTTTTTGGATCCTGAATATTCGATGATATCCCACGTTACGAATCAATGCGACACTTTCAGAGGGCCGTTTACTCCGATTAGCTCAGAAGAATCCAGGAAGAACTATTAACTATGAAGAGATTGGGGATTTTGTGATGGCTGGATTAGCGGTTGGAACTCAGAAGACTTATAAAGCGGAATATGAAAAGTTCATTAATTGGAAGAATTCTTTGATTCGAGATGGTTCTGAAAATGGTGAAGATTTCTTGCCATTGTATCTGATGACTGTTGCCGGTAATTCCAAAGCAAAAGCCTCCGTTATTACAGCTGCTGTTACATTTTTTGAAAAGAAAAATGGTTCTTGTCCTAGCTCATCTCCTTATCTGAATTTGGTTACAAAAGCGATTGCTAAACGTGCTCCTCCTGTACGTCACAAAGAACAACTAACCGCCTCTCAAATGCTATTATTTTTCCCTTTGGCCTCTTCATCTGATCGAACTGAAAGTAGAATCGGCACTTTGGTTATTACGTTATTCTCTGGTTTCTTTCGTCCGTCAGAAGCTCTGTCTTTGTTGAAAAGCAACTTGATTTTCTCTACGACCAACGTGAAGATATTACTGCCAAAATCGAAAAGAAATCAAAATGGTCCTCCAGAAAATGTATTTATTTCAAGATTGGATGGCGATAATTGTCCTGTTAAAGTGCTTGAAAATTGGTTAAAGAAGTGTCCAAAGTCCACGTATGTTTTTCCTTCTTTTACTGGAAAAGATAGGCCCTGGTCTTACGATGCTGCGCTGAATGAACTCAAGAAAACTCTGGTGAAACTTAATTTAAAAGATAATATTACTCTCCATTCGTTCCGAGGAAGTGCCGCAACTGCAGCAGTAGAAGCTGGATGCACCGAAGCTGAACTTGATCGCGGATGCCGATGGAAATCTTCGTCTTCCAAAAAAGCCTATGTTCAATCAAGTGCAAAATCAACTGCAAATGTTTCATCGATTCTCCGGAATATTGCCAAATGATCTTATTTATTTGTTTGTTTATTTATCAAAGTGATTGCTCTCTCTCTCAACACGAAATCGCGACATAGGCGGAACTTTTTCATTATGAAGTGCTCTCGTCAAGAAATTGCGGGTATCATCCTTACTTTTTTCATCCCTAATTTATTTTATTAGTATTACCACCACAATGTTTTTAATTTGTATCCCTATACTTAGCCTAGCCTTGTGTTCTTACTTTGTGTCTTGTATTGTTATTTTTGTGGTGGAGTTGTATCCTTCCCAATAAACCAGAACCCAACCCGTTATTTTTGTGGTGGAGTTGTATCCTTCCCAATAAACCAGAACCCAACCTACGAGAAAAATTGTATGTGAATTTGAAGTGTAGAGAAAATGTAATTTTTCTCGGAGATGGAGTGATAATATTTTGGTACAAAATATTAGAACGGAATCGTAGAGAAAAAAAACATTAAGTGTTTTATTTTTTAGATCTTTTGTAAAAATGTTTTACTCTCCCCCTACGACTGAAGAATTTGAGAATTCTCTCAATTCTGTACCAGAACAAACTTTAGAAAAGTTTCCTCCAACTTACAAGATGGAATTTCGACAAACAATGACATACTATAGAAATGCGACAAATGATTCTCAAAAACTTGAAGCTTTAAAAAACTTTGGCAATAAATTTGTTTTAATTCCTGAAATGTGGAATCTAATGTCACAGTATGTTTTTTGAGTTTTTAAAAAAACTTTTTAAAGATAAAGAAAACCTGCATCCTTAAAAAACGTTTTTTAGTTTGGAAGAAAAACTTTTAAATGAAAAATCTCTTTTGTTACCATCTCAAAATGAAGCAACTCTTTCAAAATTTCGAAAAAAATTTACTTTTTCTTCAAAAAAATATAGAAACGTTAAAGATTTGGAATGGACGATTAGTAAGAAACAATTTAGTGATTACTATCTTTCAAAACAATGGGCGGATTATATGTATGAACCTGAGAAATTATTAAATTTTCCACATAATGAGTTGGATGATGCCTTACGGGCTTGTACAATGCAATCAGGTAAATTTACATAAGTATGTGTAGTTTGTTAAAATTTACAACTTTGTAGTTCGGCCAATTGATAAAAAAGTTTTATTAAAACATCCAAGATTTCGTGAACTTTATAAAGAATTTATGCGCGATGATTTAACCTTTGATGAATGGGTACCGTATTTGAAGGAAATCGAAGATGATGAAGTTATTGTTGGACTTATTGAACATCGACTTGGCTGGAAAAAAGGTTGCCTTGATAAAAAACTATGGAAATTTTATATGAATTTTCTGGAAGAAAAAGACCAAATTGTATGTGACACTTTGATTATAATTTAGGCATGAAGATGGCGGCCGACTGGCGTTACCCGGATGGCCAAATATTTTTAAGTCGACTGAAACTTTGGGCCACATTTTCAAGGCTTGATCACAAAATTAAGAATACCATGTAATTAAGTATAAAATAATTTTCAGGCATATTTAAACATTTTGCGTCGATTTACTCGATTTTTTATCGAAGATCAAGAAATGGTTGAAGAATACCGAAAAAAAATTGAAAAAATTTCCAAACGAGTTGCAGAATTTTGGATTGATACAATTTTGTATGAATTTGATTTTGGCACATTTGATTCAACAATAAAAGTTTTAAATCGAGCTTTAGCCATGTTTGATATATTTGATCAAAATTTGCATAATTCTTTAATCGATGATGATGAACTTCCTTCAATTTTTACAAAATACTTTGAAGAGTTTGTCTCTTCTGATTCAAATGAAGTAACTCCTGCAGGGGAAATTGAGGATTCTGAATCCTTAAAAGTATCAAAACCATCTTTAACAAAAATAACACGCTATTATCCAAAAAATGAAATTCCAAGCTTAAAGAAATCCCAAAGTTTTTCCTTTCATCAAACATTTATTTTTTATATCACTCAAAAAGTTAAAAGAAATCCGAGAATTTTACAAAAATTATTTAATTGTTGCAAATATTTTTTTGCAAATCAACCAACTCCAATTTGTCATCGACTTGTCATTTCATGTTGGGAGCCAAAATCAAAATATCGAAGTCAATCCCTTTTTCTTAATGATAAAGAATTTAATTTTGAAGGACTTGAAAATCTTTATGTTTCGGAAATTTTTGATATTGCCTCCCGGGACCGATATATCTTTTCAAAGGTCATTCATCGCTTACATAAATGTGATGCAAAATTTGGAAGATTTTTTTGCCAAACCGTTACCCTTCCAGAAATAAATAATATTCCAGATTGGCGTAACTTTCTTTCTTTTGAATCAAAATTAATTCATCAAGGTGTTGAATATCCATGTTTTGAGATGGAAGAATTAGAAAAACTTTATTTTAAAAATTTAAAAAATTTGTAATTCTTTGACTTCTGCCACTTTTATGTGTTTGTTGAATAAACATTTTTATGTAACAACTCTATGAAAAATTTGTAAAAAACATCAACAACACCCATATAAAAATTACTGTAATATGTTTACAGTACTCCAAAACTAGCTTTATTGGCCCCAGGACGACCCAAAGGGGAGTCTGGGGCAATTTGGGTTCAGTTCCCCACCTGCCACAGACCCCAAAACGTAAAACCCCTACTTTTCGGCTTCTCCTTGACTTTTTTATGTTTGGACTACCTTTTTCGAAATTGCTTTTTTAAAAATTACCTGTTTTTGAAATTTAGAAAATTTGTTGAATTTCTTATTTGATTTCCCTACTGTTATTGGCATCAGAGATTTTGATTTCACTGCTTTTATTGACTCCAGCCCAAATTACCAGACGCAGCGCGCCCCGAAGGGGCGCGCTGCGGCTGTTTACGACTCAACTTCCCTACCTTTCTACCCCTAAAAATCGATTTTCGTCAGTTTTAATCGTAGAGCTATGAAATTTGGCAGGTATGTAGAGAAAAAAATCGCATTTGATAATTTGTTGGGTTTGACCCCCATCGCCCCCGGGGACCCGAGATATGCCCCGAAAACGAAAAAACGAATCTGAGTTTCGATGTTATCGATAGGAGGGACTTATAAGATGTGTCGGAATGAATCGGGCATGGTCCAAATAGTACTAAATGACTTTTGGTTTGTCCCGAACGGTTCATTTTCGGGGTCAGGGGACCACTTTTTCTTTTAAAAAACGGGGTTTTGCAGGGTTTCGAGATTTTTTATCAAGTACGAGCTTAGATAAGTATTGGAATCGATAGCCCGTGATTAGTTACATATGAATCGACACCGGGTTTATTCAAATATCTTCATTTTTGACCCCAGGGGACCACTTTTTTCTTTAAAAAACGGGGTTTTGCGGGGTTTTGATATTTTTTGTCAAGTACGAGCTTAGATAAGTAGTGGAATCGATAGCCAGTGATTAGTTACATATGAATCGACACTGGGTTTATTCAGACATCTTCGTTTTTGACCCCAAGGGACCACTTGTTTCTTTAAAAAACGGGGTTGTGTGGGGGTTCGAGATTTTTTATCAAGTACGAGCTTAGATAGATATTGGAATCGATAGAGCGTAATTGTTTACATATGAATCGACATCGGGTTTACTGTTATATCTTCATTTTTGACCCCAGGGGACCACTTTTTTCTTTAAAAAACGGGGTTTTGCGGGGTTTCGAGATTTTTTATCAAGTACGAGCTTAGATAGATATTGGAATCGATAGCCAGTGATTAGTTACATATGAATCGACACCGGGTTCACTGTTTTATTTTGATTTTTGACCCCAGGGGATCAATGTTTTTTAAAAAACGGGGTTTTGATATTTTTTGTCAAGTATAAGCTTAGATAAGTATTGGATTCGATAGCCCATATCAAAAATATGTACAAAACAACTCTTTTTTCACGCAAAATATGTTCTTTTCGAGATCAGGGTCATTAGTTTTCTTAAAAAGTACAGATGACGATTGCAAATCGCTATTTTTCAATCTATTGGGTGTTTATATTTTTTGAGGGGGAAATAGCCCATATAATGTTTTAGTTTTTTTATTTTACTTATTAAAATTAAAATATTATTTTTTTAGTTTTAATAAGTTAAAATAAGTTAAAATAAGTGACAAAACGTTAGAAGCAGCCCATCCCGTCTGCCGCGCAGCGGTATTATGGTATTTTGCTTCGATGCAGACGGCTCAGGAGACTAGCCAACGGGGAAACAATAATTAAAAATTATAACAAATACGGCTGTTGCAATGTAAGACGTGGAAAGAGATTAAATGTTGCAGACGGGATTGGCTTACTGTAAGACGGGAAAAGAGATTAAAGAAGAGATTCTGAATTGGCTGTAACACGGGAAGCGAGATTAATTTTTTTCTGATAGACTACCGTACAACAGCCATCGCCCTCTGCAATAAATAAAACTGTATCATTCAAACCTCCAATTTTTTTTAGTATAGGGTTTGCAAAAATATATTATGCTTTCACTATAAAATGACTATAATCAATACAATTAAAAATTAAGTAATTGTAAATGGAATAAAATTAGTTCTATGGACAAATGTTATTTGATTCATTTAAATTTCAATTTACACAAAAAACTTAATTTTTAACCTATTGTAAGGGCAGGCAAATTCAGGATGCATTTGTAGGAGAAAAAGCATAAATAATCGGGTACTTTTATATGATAAAATAATAAATTAAGAGATCTGAAAAAAATATAAGGGATCTGGAATGATAACACATTTAAAAAATTTTAATAAATTTATTTGAGGTGGTTCAGAAACCATTTATCCGGGAAACAGGTAAATAATAAGACTTTGCTATATAGATGTACATTAAATCCGGATACTTACGGGAAATATTCGAAATGTGAATTATACAAAATGCATTTGGAAATCTGAAACAAATAAAACAAAAAACAGTTGGTTGTTTTCAGTGATGTTTTCTTGCACAACTAAAAAGTGGGCATAGATGATCGCCGCGAAGCGGCGATCATCAACGTGTCCGCCTTTATTTATTGCAGAGGGCGATGGCTGTTGTACGGTAGTCTATCAGAAAAAAATTAATCTCGCTTCCCGTGTTACAGCCAATTCAGAATCTCTTCTTTAATCTCTTTTCCCGTCTTACAGTAAGCCAATCCCGTCTGCAACATTTAATCTCTTTCCACGTCTTACATTGCAACAGCCGTATTTGTTATAATTTTTAATTATTGTTTCCCCGTTGGCTAGTTAAATAAGCTTTGTATATGTGCAAGTTTTTTGTACGAGTCAATTATTTGTCTCACTCAATAAAAGAATATCTATTTCAAAAATAACAATACAGTAACAAAATATTTTTTTTATTTATGGCTTTTTTTCAACATTTATAGATACATATATAATAAAGAAATGGTTAAATGTTAAAAATTAATACTTCGCAATTTTAGTTCATGAGCGGCAAAATAATATAAAAACAAGAATTCTTTTTTTGAATGACAGAAAACACTTTTGTGGCCAAATTTGGAATTAATTGTACACTAATATTTGATATTCAGCATTCTTTCATTTCAATACCTTGGTAATGGACGAATAAGGTATAAAACTTCTCGAGTTTTGTCATCATTGAAAATAGGCGAAGATTTATAATGATTAATAAGTTGTTCCATAGAATTAAAAGTTCGATTACCAATTTGAAAAGTTGATTGCGTTTGTTGATCAACACGAACCCAAAAATGCATATTTCGAATATTTCCTTTCAATGAAATTGAATAATCTCCAACCTGGAATAGCAACAAAATAATAAATAAATCTCAGATAAGACAAAAACAAACTTACATTGGATTCAGAATCTCGAACGAGAAAATCACCTTCAATCCCACGTTGATTTAATAATTGTTCACCTTGATTTCTTGAAATTGCTCCAAAATACCAATCTTTATTTGCATATGGTCCAGCTAATGCAGAACTGGCATTGGCGCCATGTGCTTGAACTTTAATATAATTTGTTGGAACTAAACCAACAATGCCATGAGAATTTCTTGCTAAAAAATTACTGTAAATGGTTATTATTAAACTTTAATAAAAACAAACCTTTCCACCATTCAGGATCATGACTCGGGTGTTCTATAATATCAAGTTTTTCACCCTTTTTAAAAGAAAGTTCTTCAGCATTTTGAGCATCAAAATCATAAAGTGTTGTAACAACCTAAAAAATTAGTTAAACAATGTTTTGATTACTGTATAATCTTCAAAAAACAAACTTCTAAAATAGGGGCATGTGCAGCAGCTCCATTTTGAAATGATGAACTAATATCTTTTGTGTAATCAGGAGCATACGGTTGTTGTTGAGGAATAGATGTTACTGGAGATGGATCAGGGGCAGGTTCAACATACTAAAAATAAACCAATTGTTTTTAAAAATTAAAATAAGAATATTATATACATTAGAAGGAAACCATCCAGTTTGTCCATTAAATTCGCCCTTCCACCAACCATCTGAACTTCTTTCAACCACCAAAACATTATCACCACGTTGAAGCCTTAGTTCATCGGGTCTTTGAGGATCATAATTATATTTCGCTGTAGCATAACTTGATTCGGTCATCATTCTGGAGGAAGTTGAAGATGTTGATTGCGGATTACTAGTAGTATTATTTGGTCCAGAATGTTCACTTCCGTTTTGATCAGAAAATGGCTAAAAAATTGTATGAATATTAATAAAAAGTTAATGCAAAACACAAATATGTAATGGAACGATCAAACAATAACAAAAAAAAGTTTAGCCTCTCGCATGCATTTTTCTTTTTTTATAAAAACCTGGAATTGAGACAGTTTTATCGACGACAAAAACAAGCAAAAAGAATAACAGGGAGGAAAAGGAGAGGACCCCGCCACATCTTCTTATTCGGTCTTCTGTTTGCTTGCTTTTTTTTTCTTTCCTCCAAATATCGCGTAACGCCGCACCGAAAAAGAGAGGATAGGGACATTTTTATGCAATATATAGAAAGGGAATATATATGTATTTATCGCATATTAGAATAAAGACGACGAACAAAAATTTAAAGCTCTCCTTCATCATTTCTAGTCCTTTTTTTTCAACTTCTTTCCGTCCACTTGTCGCCAGCAGTAGCAGCCGCCAGGAGAGTGACCATCAAAAATATATCCTCAAAAACTTCATTTTCTTCATTTGACAATCAAGTCTTCTCGCGCATCACATCAAAAAAATCAAAAGTAACAACAGCAATAGCAAGGGAAAAAACTATCTATCTTCAACACCAAAAAAGCCCATCAACAAGGGAAGAAAAAACAGTTTGTAACTAAATTTTCATCGAAACAGAAAAAAATGCCGAAAACAATCTTATGAGATAATTAATTACGCGGTAATTATTCAAAAAGTGTTTAACAACAAACACGTGTAACAGCAAGAGTTTTTTTAGAGGAGAAAAAAGCATAGAGTTTTCGAGAAAAAGAAAACTCCACTGGAATGAAATGGAGGTGATGATGATGAAGGGAGACCATGTTTTTTCCTTCCTTCCTCTAATGTTTTTTTTTGTTTTAAAAGTTTTTTATTGATTGTTTCTTATGCTTTTCCTCAAGAATTTCTTTTTTTCTTTAAAAAAATAAAGAAAGAGTGATAAGCTTTGCTTGCAAGCACGAGAGACGTATGTAAAGTTGATTCTAAATTTACACATTGAAATACTTATATATAAATGTTTGATGTAAAGAAAAATGGGTGAGGTTCTTCTTTTTCCTGAGTATGACTAATCAAAAAAATATAAAGATGATGTAAAGCTCTAATAAACATATAGAATTGCTTTAGGGCTATCATTTTTAGAACGGTTTTAAAATGCAGATCTCACATATATAAATAAAAGCATGGAAAAACTTGAATAAAATTTTAGAGAAAGAAAAAACCACTTACTTTTCCGTTGGTCAAAGAAGATGACGAACTTTTACTGCTTGATTTACCAAATCCTTTGAAGGTTCCTTTTGCTTTATCCACGAATGATTCCTTTCGTACAAAATTTGATGGAACAAATCCAGAATGTCCTTGCTCGTTTTCAACCTGAAAAAACCAAATATTAATTAAAAATAGAGAAAAACAAAATGTGTCAATAATGACCCTGCAAAAACAAAAAAAGAAAAGCTTTTAAATTTCATCGATTACTTTTTTACAATTAAAGTTTTTTAAAAAAATGTAACAGAAAAAACTGAGGAGAATCTATTAATGCGCAAAAAAGATGAAAGAATTTCAATTTTTTCTTCCTCTCGCAACAGGAGGTTACTTTTATTCACGCCCGTCGTTCCCGTAACAACAAACAGTATTATTTTTCTTGTTTGTTTACTTTCTGTTTCAAATTAAATGAAACGTTAAAAATAAAGAAACTTCAAAGTTTGATCTTCCTGAATGACTTTGAGTGAATTAAAACGTAAGCAAGAGGAAAGAGGCAACAAAAAGTAAAAAACTACAAAAATAACACGGAGAAGAACGAGTATTAAAAAGAAGTACAAAAAATAAGTGATAATAACTTTCCAAAGAATCATTAATTAAAACCGGAGCAAAATTTATGTGGATTATCATAATTATTCCGTGTTTTATAAAGTCCAAAAAAATTATCATTTCAAAACTCTTATCATCATCATCACCAACAAATGTGCTGATGAGAAAGAGAGTGTGGCAGCAGCACTGGCAAAACAGCTTTAAAACTTGACGTCAACATGAGTTCCCTCCTTTTTATTTATTTCTACATACACTGTTACTATTATTCTTATTTATAGTTTCTGACTCATCAACTCATTTTTCTATAAAATGAGGCTTGAAATTTTAGCTATGAAATCCCCCAAAGATTCTAATGTTCTAACATGCAAAAATAATGGTTAATTAAAACCAAAAAATACGATAAAAATAAGTAAGAAAATACAAAACTAATCTGAACTTATTTGTGATCAAAACTCAAGCTTGTCAAAAAAATTTTGGAAGTTGTTGCCTTTTTTTGTTGCAAAAAATTACGCATGTTGCACACAATTTAAATAATTAGTTTTTATCATTCTCAATTTTTTCTCTTCCTATCATTGTAATATTTATTTAATTTTATTATCAACTTGCTTCTTCAAGTGTTTGAATAAATATTACTTCTTTCTCTACAAGGATCGTTGGATAAATCCTTTTTTTTATCCTGCAACCTCGACTTCTATTCCTGGACTATCTTTGATTTGCCTGCCAGAACAATATGCTTTTTGAAGAAAAAATTGAACGTGAGGAAAACCTTGCATCAAGCCTTTTAAAAGATGTTTCAAAAAATACTGAATCAGTTGAAAAGAAATGGAATAATTTTATGGATGAAATTGTGGGGGTTAACGAAACTTTTGTGAAAGAGATTCAAAAGAATGCAAAATTTACTTCTCGTGGATCCTCAAGAAAAGCTCATAAGTAAGTTGGGTGTTGGATAACTGGTTTTGTGCGATTCTTTAAGCGTGCCTTGAAACGAGGAAGTATGAAAAGAAAAAGTACTTTCCAAGACACAATTCAGGGATCAGGTTCAACATTAAAAGTTTAAAGAATCCTTTCTATTCTTCCTAACGTATTCACCTATCTAAATTCTATTACTTTTAGGGTTCAAGATCTATTAAAAGCAAATGGAAAAATTCGTGAAAAGCATGATGAAATTCTTCAAATTGTTGCAGAAATTCAAGAATCGACTGATATAATTGATATCTTTCATGGCAAAACTCGATCTGATCAACGTCGACTCTCTGAAATTGAAGCAAAAATTGAAGCAATTCAAAAATTGGATAAAAGTATTGCAAATGTTCTTGAACGGGAATTTAAGAATGCTGAAAAAATTAAGACTGCTTCTCGAAATCAAGAAAGAATGTATGGAGTTTGGGAATTGACATCTGGATATAAATTAGTAAGAGTTTACTGTATGTATTGTTGATTAATAAAAAAAAATGTTTTTATAGCTACTTCGTCATTTGGGAACAACTTTGGATATGTTGGAAGCACTAAAAGATCAAAGCGGCAATAAATCAATAACTCCAATTGGAACTGTTTCAACTGAAGAATTGGAAATTTTAATTAGTATGTTTAAAAGATTGAATGAAATGATTACAGCTGAAATTTCATATGATAAAGGAATGAATCAAGCTTCAAATTAAGAAAAATCAATGAAGATGCTGCTGCTGCAACTACTACTAAATTTTGAACATAATAAAAAGAATAATATTTGACTCCTTTAATTTTAATTTTTTGTATGTATTTTTTTGTAACAAAAAATAAATAACAAAAAAGTTTTGTTTAATTTTTTCGAAGAAGGGTGTCAAAAGCTGTCTCTTTTTGCGGTTGAATAAAAAACACAGACATCAAAAAATTTGTGAGAATAATGTGGATAAAAAGACACTCATCAACAATGATCTTCAAAAAAGAAAAAAGTGCAAAAATCGGATCTCATTGCTGCAACCAAAAGCAACAAAGAAATCCCAAAAAAGAGAGGTGAAATTAAAAAAAAACAAACCTTCCACCAATTTTTGGAATCATCAATAAGTTTAAATCTTTCATTCTTTTTGAATGAAAGCTCTTGTGATTCATTTGCAGTGTAATCATATTTGGAGACAACGAATACATCTTCAGACATGATTTTTATAAATAACAAATATTAATATGCAGGAGGGGATTTTCGTGGGCTAAAAATGAGGGATTAATAAATGTGTGTGGTAAAAATAGGAATATTAGCGGTAAAGATCAACAACAATTTTAAAAAAACAAAGGTATAAAACATGCATTTACAATTACGATTATGCACGCGGTTTATATTTTACAGTAACAACATCAAAACAGCCGATCAAAAAAGCATTCCCATTCTTTCGCAGGTTTTTTTACAACACAAAAAAGACTGTCTGACATAAGTGGCAGTGCTTGCCTGAATATATGTTACGTTATAACTATTACAACCTCTCTATTCCTGGTTGTTGCCACAAAAAATATGATTCATAAAACAACAGATCGTTCGATCGATCGGTAAGAAGAAAAAAGGGTAGCAATTACGGTTTTTCCTTTCTTTTACTACTTCAAAAAAGAAAGAGAAGATCATGCAATAAGAAAGAAGGCATTTATAAGAAAAGAAAAAGGGACAGCTGGGATCCACATTTTTGGCACACAAAATAGGATATATATGTATATGTATAATGTTGAATGTTGTTGTACTTATATTTTTGCGCAAGTCTGCTGCCTCTTTCTTTTTAATGTCATTGATGACGAAAAAGAAGAAATAGAAAACTGACTATATATTTTTGCTGTGAATGGCACACAATTAAAAAGAATGAAATAGAATCAATTTTGGTTGGACGATGACTGCTTGCGCGAGAAATAAATGTAGAATTTGCAGGCAAAGAGGAAAAACAATTTAAGCAAAAAGAATAGCGAGAATTTGCTTTTATTACTACTTTTGGTTACTACAGTTTTTTATAATTTTTTTATTTGGAACAGCAAAAAAAATATTTAAAAAAAGGCAAAAGGATTATAGACCTATCATCATCATATTCTCTTTCTCACTTTCTCTTTTTTGCCTTTCAAAAATAATAATAAAAAATCCATTTTTTAAACAAACATTTGAAAGTCATATCTCTTTCAATATATTATAATATATTTGGAAATGTACATGTTCGTTCATATAAGTCTATTTGGAAAGGCAAAAAAAGAAGGGAGAAAATGGTTTTGTGTTGTTGAGTTAAAACAAAAACAACATTGATACATATATATTTTCATGAACAATAAAAAATGAATTTTTGGTAATAGAAAATGGTTCGGTCGGGGTGTTGATCGATCGATTAACATTGGCAGAAATAGAGAAAGAAGAAAGGAAATAAAAAAAAAGAAATATAACTCATTGACCTTCCACTTTTTATTTCTTTTGCGCATCAGCAACAACATGAAGTAAGTGATCGAAAACAAAAAAAATGTTCATGTGTTTTTGTTTTAAAATTTTACGCAGAAAAGGCACAAAAAAAGGCAAAGAATTTTGTAAATAATTCAGAAAAAAAAAAATATTTATTAATTCTTTCTTTTAAAAAAGCAGAAAGAAAATGCCAAAGATTTCGTAAAAGCAAACATTTAAAAAAAATTTTAGCTCTTTTTCAAAATCTTCTAAAAAAATTTTCTTCTTCCTGACTTTTTTATGCCATTGCCTACAGCAGCTAAGACAGAAAAAATAAATCTCAAAAAATAGCAAATCTTAAAAAGGAAAATAACAATGGAAGAAAAAACAATAAAAAAAGATGCTGGAACAACAACGTCAAAAACAGGAATAAAAAGGGGATGCCAAAAAAATACTATTATTTTTTTTTCAGCAGAAAAAGGACTGCCCTGACTGCAGGAAAAAGCCCAAAGGCAATGTTTAAAGAAATTCTTTTTTTTGTGTTTGAAAAGAAAAATTTAAGAAGAAAACGACGAAAAAAGGAGGTTTGCTTTGTTTAATCCAGTCGGGGTCCAAGTCAGTCATTCAACAACATTCGACTGCCAGCAATGGCCATGGCCCTTTTTTCCCTGGCAACGATGACTTTCTCATCTCTTCTTTCTTTTTTGTGGTGGAAGAAGGAAGATTTTTGAGTGACTTATTCTTTTTTTGAAGAAAGAAAGAAACACTTTAAAGCAATTCATCACTTTCATCTTTTTTCCCTTTTCCTCAACAAGCAACAATTTGTTTCATGAATCACATGGATTAGAATTTTGAAGCGATCCAAAAAGAAAAAGTTAATCAAGTGTTAAAATTTTTAGGGGTTTAAATTTTTTTGAGCTTAAAAAATTAAATTTTTGTCACATTTAATTTTAAGTGAAAGGCGATAGCATTAAAGTTTAAAGACATTGTTTGCCATCTTTTGATGCATAAATGGGTATTTGGATTTAATAGTGCCATTTGCGGAACGAAAATCTTCCAAAAAGTTTAAGTTATTTTCAGTCTTTTCTAGAGGTTACAAGATATTGAACTTTAAAAAGCATATCTTTCGAAATTCATCGTAGAGTTTTCAAAGTTTAATATTTTGTAACCTTTAAGAAACATTGAAAACGATCAAAACTATTTGGAAGATTTTTGTCCTTCAAATGGCACTATAGAATCCAAACACATGTTAATGCATCTAAAGATGGCACCAAAAAAATGTATTCTATTACCAAGCTTTATTTTAACCCATTTTTTCAAATCTCAAACTATACTTTTAAAAGTTAAAAAAGTATGCCATTCCATGAAGCAACAACAACTTCAAACATCAACAAAAAATATTTAATGTCAACTTTTAAAGATTAAAACATTCTTCCTTCCTGCTTTTTTCGAAACTTGTTTCTATCCATAAAAAAGCATCTCCCCCTTCTTTTTCTTTACAAATAAGCTTCACAAAAAACACAATTTCTTTCATCTTTCGCCGCAGATGAAAAAATGCTAAAAAGAAAAAGCAAAAAATTGCGCTAAGGTTTTTCCCTTTTTTTAAAAAAATGTACCTAACACTTTCTTCGTTCATTCGGTTTCCTTTTGTTCTCCCTTTTCCCTTTTATATCTATTTTCTCACACGTTTCATTTTTAAACTAATTCAATTCAATTTTTGAATCATTTTAGACTTAAATTCTTCTTTTTTCAAAAATGAAATTTTATCTGATTTTCCCTTTTCCATATACTTTTATTGTCTACAAAAGGCAGATAAAAATAAAAAGGCAGGTAATAAAACAAGGAAGAAAAAAGAGAGAGAAAGGGATAAATAAAAAATCATCGAAATGAATAAAATTGAAATCAAATTAAGATAATTTTTTAGGTCAAAATAAATAATTTTTCGAATAATGTATTTTTGCGGAAACAAGCATCGTCAGAAAATTGAAGAGAAAAAAAGAGTGCAATTGTTTTAAAACTGTTTTCAAACATGTAAAAACTGTTCTACCAAAATTAAAATTCGGATTAAAAATTTAAAGCTATTTGTTATTTGTATTACTTCTTCAACTTTTTTTTGTTGTTTTAAAAGCTTTTCTATTCATTGAAAATTTCAATTTGGAATTTAACAAAGTTTGTACAGCTTCCATACAAATATTACATATTCATTTTAAATTAAACAAACTCAAAATATAGAAAAATCAAATATAAAATAAGATAATCAACTGGTGTACGGTCTTGCGGTAATATTCCGTATAAACGCAAACAGATTACAAACAGATTCAAAATGTTGCTTTCTGAAAAGAATTCATCGAAAAAAGATTCTGATAAAAAATATCTTAAATGTGGTTTTCTGAAATGTTGCTTTATGAAACAAATTTGCTCAAATGTTGTTTTCCGAAAAAACAATTCTGAAAAAGGGTACATCCAGTTTTGACAAAAATCGCGAAAATATTACTGTTACAAAGTTGCCGTCAGAACTCGAATCAGAAGAGAAGGATAGCGAAGAAAACGATTACAGCAAATACCGATATCGTCCTCAACCACAAAGTTTGGATTAATATAAACAATTTTCTATTATACAACAGATTAAAATCAGATAACAAAATTCTCCAGAACTTTTCAGATGTTTCAATATTAAACTCTCAAATTCTTTCATCAATTGAAATTTTTGTAAAATACAACAAAATTATTTTATTTAATTAAAGCATTTTTATATTTAAAAACAATTAATTTGGATTAGCTTCCACAATTATTAACGGTACAAAATTAAAGCTTACAGTAACACCCAGATTTATCATTGTCGATAGCGATTATTCTGATTATAATATGTTTGCCGTGGCAGCGGCTGCTGCTTTGGTTCTTGTTTCAACCCATTCTTTTCGATATATTCAATTAAGAATTCTTTTGTCACAGGATCTCCCAAATTTCTCATTATTGAAAGTGCTGTCCAATAAGAATTTGCAGAACTTTTATCTTTTCTTTCACGTTTAACAAAGAATCTCTTATCCTAAAATTGAGTAGAAGAAAGTGATAAAGCCTTGATCATTAAAGAAACTTACTCGATACCCACATTCAACAATTCGACCATCCATTTTTTGAACATATTCTGGAGCCTTCATTTTGCGAAAAGGTTGTGCATTTCCAATTAAATACAATTCTGCATAGAATTTGCTGGTGCCATCTTCAGAATTCTTTTCTTCAACAATTTTCAAACAGAAATCAATCGTTGTATTTTCAGCATCCTTCCATTTCAACAAATTTGGGAATCTTCCACAAGTATACGGATCGTCAATTGGCTGAAAAATAAGACCATCAATTCGATGCGGCAATGCTTGAGCAAATTCAGGCGAAAGCAATTTCTTTGTTTCAGCGATACTGTAGAATTCTTTTCGATATACTGTAACTGGTTCTTTTCTTTTATCCAATCTACCGTATTTAACAGCTGCACTTCGGGGAAAAATTAAAAATTTATTGATTGCATCATATCGTTTTTGAAAGCTTTCTTTTCCAATATCTTTTCCTTCATAATATATCATATCAAAAATGAGCATTTTGTTATTGTAAAAAGTTTTCCCACCACCAACGATCACCTTTTCAACGACCATTTCAACATCAATAAGTGTTTCGGAAATATGCTGGTTTAACAGATCCTTTTTTGGAAATTTCAAAGGTAATTTAAAAATATGCTTATCTCGATTAAATGCATATACTTCATTCTTGCCTTTAATATAAATCAAATACCGTATTCCATCAGCTTTCCATGAAACCATATACGATTTTGTTGAAAGAAGTTCAATATTCTTTTTATCCAGAGAAACTGGATGAGTGGAGAATAAATGAGTTGTTTGTAAGCTCTTTTCAGAAAATGGTTGAAGAAGTACTCGAATTTCATTCCATAAAGATTGCTGCATTTCTGAATCATCAATTAGTTCAACACCTCGAAGTCGTCCATTTTGAAATTGTGGTTTTCGATCTGAATTATCTGCAAATCCAATTGTTGATGATGCTTCACCAACATTTATATCCCAATCAGGTTGACTGGGTACTTCAAATGGAAGTTCAGCATCAGGATTATAAGAATCAGAGTAACGATGTAAAAGTTCTCGAAGATATTCTTCTTTATAAATTCCAGAAGGTCGAGATTCTGCAAATTCTTTTATGGCTGGAATAACTTCGAATCCTTGGGTTTTAATTAAATATGCAGCAATGAGGAAACCAGTTCGATTGAATCCATGGGTGCAATGTACTGCAATTATGTCATTTGGATGATCCTAAATATATTGGTAAGCAGATATACACATCGGTAAGGCCAGGAGTATCCTTACTTTTACAAAATTATTAACAATTTCAATAAATCGATCAACATCTTCTTCACTTGGAGTTTCTTCATGACCTCGAAGAGGCGTATGATAATATTCACAATCATTCGAAGTTACCTGAAACAGTTGAATTCAATATTTAAAAACCTTTAACAAACTCACGGCTTTCCAACCATAATATCTTTCTGTGTAAGCAAGATTAATCCAAAGCTTTACTTTTGCATCTTCTTTTGTACCATCAAATTTTGTATCAAAAATATGTTGTGGATGAAATTTTGTTTCATCATTTAAAAGATCATCATATGCTTCAGAGAGTGGAGTTTTAAATGGAAGAAATCTGTATTGAATTACCTACAATAAACGCACATTTGAATCAAAAAAGTTTGAAATTTCAAGAGACTGAAACTTACTTTACCAATTTTTGGACAATGCAACCATCGAGATGGAATTCCAACACTTTTTGCAACGCCCTTTGAAACTCCATTTGCATGTTTTTCTTTCAGAAGATTCTGCTGCTGCGGCTGATTCATATTAAATATTCATAAAAATATAAATTGGATTTTTAAAAAAATAACGTAAAACATAAAACAAAAGCAATGAAACTACAAACTTTTTTATTGCAATGTTCTTTTGTTGCAAAAAAGACAAACTTTCCTGGCGATGAGTCATGTTTAACATTTTTGACCGGAATCGATTTTGAACAAAACATGAAACAAAAGGATCTCTGTATTGTTCCAAAAAAATTTTTTACCAAAATACAAAAAATTTACAGAAATTAATTTTTATAAAATTAAATGTTTTACTCTTTTTATTAGATATGTTTTTTGGTACAGCTTAATGTTTTGCCTTTTTGGGTAATTGTTTTTATGTTTGATGAAGTTGTTTCTCAATGAAACTTGGATATTGTATTATAATACAGTAATCACGTTTCTACCCTGTGTGACATTGTGATGAATTTAGTTTTATATTATTACTATTTATTAAATGGTTATTTTTCATAAAAAACATTGCATCCATTGTCACTACTCGACCAAAAATAATCAGAGTTTGGGACATATATGATTAAATTATTATTTAAAAAATTTGTTGTGAAATTTCGTTTCACAACTTTACATTTAAATTTTTTCAAGAGTTTTGGTTTTGGGCATGAAAGTGGAGATAAACATGGTCGTTTTTGATCTGGATGATTCTTTTCCCAATTTGGAAGAATTGTACCGTAACATTTTCCAATGGCTTCGGCATAAACATTGTTGGATTTGAAAGAAGAAAAATTTTTAAAAGTTCTTGAAAAATTTGAAGATATTTCTTCGATATCCTTGTTTGGCATAAAATTGAATGTTTTGTCAAGATGATTCTGAAACCTGAGAATCTTGATTTTTGATTAATTCTTGACATGTCAAACCTTAATAGTGGATGGTCTTCGAATAGATGTATGAATAATTGTGCCATTGACTGAAGGGACGGTTGCAGTTGTAGTATTATCAAATCCCGGCCAATGTATCCATGCCATTTCGGCAAATTTTGTTTGATAAACTGATTTTCCGACATACGAATAATTTCGGACTTTATAAGATTTTAACATTTTTGACAACGAAAATTTATCAAATGTTGTGTCTAAATAAATTATGATAATCGATAATCCTTTAAAGTATCTGAAAAATATTACCTGCTTCAAAACTTCCATCAACTCGATAATAGATAAATGCCGTGGCATTTGGATATATTTTACTCCATTTTAGAAATTCTTGATTCAGTGTTGGCATTTTTGGAATTAATATATCATCAACATCTGCGACAATAACAAAATCTGAAGATTCCTTAAAATTTAGTGTTTTTATTTTATGCAAATTTTATATCGTACCCTATATTTCATTAGACAATCAGTGTATGCTAAACCTTGATTTCTAGAATCCAATTCAAGCATTGGATGATATCCAATCAATGAAATCGCTGTTTTATCAAAATCCAAAAATGTAAAATACCGTATTTTTATCCATTCTTTCTTTTCATAAATCTAAAACTATATTTATTGATTAGAATTAATGATTTAATATTTACTTGTAAAATTTCAACAATTTCTGACATTGCTGAATTAATATACTGTACTTGAAGATCTGTGCCAAAATGGTGATAAATTTCCGTGGCAAATATAATTTGTTGCCATCGAGATTCATATAACATTGGTGGAAAACACATCACAACCGGATATTCCTTTCTTTCAGGATATTCAAATTTTATTTCAATGATGCTTGAACTGTTAAAAGTAATTAAACCAAAATATTCTGGATTTTTTACGGTTGTACAGTTTGCAAAATATGATCGCCAAAGGCAAAAATGCCCAGAACTGTCCCCCGTTTTTACCAAAGCATTGAAAGTAAGATTTGAAGTTTGATTTTTTGAAAAACATTGAAAATTAATGTTGAAAGAAGGAAAATCCCTGTGAGCATTAAATAATATTATCATTGTGTTATTAGAGTATCTGTAATAATTTTTTTTTGAGAAGTATGGAGAAATCAATGCTTACAATTTTGAAGTATTGTAATAAAATGCTGAATGAATAATAAAATGTTTAATTTCCGAGGCATTGTTTACGGTAATGACTTCATAGAATACGACATTTGATTCATTAATCACTATAAAATAGAAGATCAAAAAACAAATGATTGAAAATCCAAAAACTACAAAAAAAATTTTTAGGATGCTATTACCACACATAACCATAAATAAATAAATGTTGCAGCATCAATTTTTACTTTTAAGAGTTTTACTTTTTTGTGTATTGTTATATTTTATACTTTGAGAAGATGTTATCAGAAATATCGCAATTCATAAACTGATAATAATAAGAAAGAAAAATTTATACATTCATTCATTAACTAAATCTCCGGTGCTTATTTAATTCACAAAATTAAAAAAAATAAAACCATTGTTATTTTTTTGAGATTATAACAATGGAATTTTGAGAGTCATCTAAATCTCCGTTTTTTCGGGGTTCTCACATTTTTTAAAGGTATAAAAATGTATGATATTTTTAAAGTTTTATTTTTCAATCATTTTTCGTGACATTTTTAATTCATTTGAATCATTTCTTAATATTTTATCCTCATAAAATGGGTAATAAATAAATATATACACAATAATTACTAAAATTATTAAAAATTTAAAAGGTTTTTGATAACTTCTATTATTTTTAAGAAGATTTTGAAATTCAAAATCAAATCAAAATCGATGAGTATATTCCATTTTAGGACAAAAGATGAAAACAAAAATGATTTGTGTTTTTTATTCATGAAAACTTTTTTTATCTTATGAATTGATTCTGCCCTAAAAAAATCAAGTTACATTTTAGATCTGACTCATAAAATGTATTTCAGCTAATTTTCGTCATTACAAAAGTAATTTTTGATAATCGAATATTCAAAAACACTTTTTTTAAAAGGTTAATGTAGTTTATAAATTAAAATCTACCAAAAAATATGTCGAAATACAATTAACACATTTACAGATAAAAATAATTTTTTAAACAAAAATAGAAGTTTCTGAAATTATCCAATTCTTCGAAGATTTGTATCACTTTCATATCCAAATGTTCTGTACGCAACGAAAGATTCTGATGAACATATAATTTGAATCTTTTGCTCAGGTTCAATGAAAAAAATATCTCCGCGTTTAAAGCTTTTATCTTTCTCATCATTTTTGTAGCTGCCTTCTCCTTCTACAATTACCATAATCGAACCAACTTGAAGGGGTGGAAGGATTACGGTAGACGAAAAAGAGTTATCTTCTTTTTGGGATTCTGATTTTGAAGGTATTTTAATTTCATGTAATGTAAAATCTTTGCAATCTGGAGCAAATTCAATAATATTTGGATAAGATTTAAGGCTTTTCGGTGGCACAAGATAAAAGTCAGGTGAAGTCATACGGTAATTGAGAACGCTGATAAGAGCTTCACGATCAATAAATTTTGGAGTTAATGCTGCTCGGATTGTATTATTTGAACAACCAACACTTTCAACGCATTCTTAAAAATGTTTAAAGATGATGAAATTATTGTTGTGAAAATACTGATACGTGCTTTAAGTAGTTTGCATAATTTTTATATTTCGCGCCATTTAAGAATCCTAATTTGCCTAAATAAGGCAAAAAGAATTTTTTCATTGCAATGTTTTATGCTGAAATTTAGGATTCAGAAATGGCTCAAAAATTTGTTAGAAGTCTATGTCAACTTATTCAAGGCATTTTAAAAAAAAATTACCGCCACTTAAATAAGCATGAAGTTCTTCAGCGGCGTAAAAGCAGCATTCCCCAGGTTGAAGGATCATATGATTCAAATATAATGGAGACAAGCATCCAACATCCCCAGGAAAATTATCTTTCATCGACAACAACACTGTTACCGTATCCTCTATAAGTGCCCCACGCATTCCATTTTTTAATTTTTCATAAAAACTTTTTAATTGTCCTCCCACAAATTCAGGGTTTTCAATTTGTGAAAAAAGCATTTTTGTAAAGCATTGTTTCAAAGCTGTTTTGGCTTCGTCACTTTCCTGGCTGAATCCATTTTTGACAATTTTTTCAAATTCTGCAGTTTCATTTTCACCCATAATTTTTGCAAGTTCAGGAAATGCATGAATATTTTGAAGAATCTCAGAAGCAGGCCGGAAACCACAAAGTAATTCAAATTTTGTTAAAGCATAGGCTAGCTCGGGTTTATGATTTGAATCTGGATAATTGATTGGGTCTTTTTTATGCAAATATGCTGCTTGCTCCTAAAAAGTATTTATATGAAGAAAGACATAATACATTTATTCAATGATAATGTCACCTCCTTATTCACCCTTTGATTTTTACCACCATTTGAACTAACCTTTGTTGGATGAACTTGAAGAGAGAGGGTATGTTTGATGGACATAATTTTCATAATAAATGGTAAATGATTTTCTTCTTTTTTGTTGCTGTGTTCAGATTCATACTTTGCAAGAAATTTGCTTAAATTCTCTGAAGATCCATGAAGCCTTGCAGGACCATCTGGATGTGTGCCCATCCATAATTCAGAGTACGGTAAATTTGGGGATATTTGAAAATCTGAATGTCCAGCGGCAAAAAGTTTGGCAACCTCCGAATTCTCTCCTTTCTTTCCCCAAGCATAATTATTTAAGGTACATTCAATTCTATGCATTCTTACTGCTACTTAAGTGAATAATCTCAAACTACAGAGATACGGTACAGTTAAAAACTTACATTTAAACACAAAAAATTAAACTTTAAAAATGTCCCAAAAATTATAGAAAGATTCGCAAAACAATAATAATTTGTTTCTAAAAAGTGTCTTTTTGCATTGACCTAATAAAATGGAAAAATTTTATCTTTTTTTTTAAATTTATATTTATATATTTTATAATTTTTCCAATAACAATAATAAAAAAGATTAAAAGATAACAATCATCATCATAACCAGTTCGTCAATAAACGAATATGTATATTTGAATAATGGAAATATTTAACATGAAAATTAAAAATAAAGAACATGAGCAGTGAAACACTAAAATATCCAGTTTTTGATTTTTTTATAAATTTTTAACATGTTCCAGACACAAAAAAATTACGTAAAAACTTAGTACAACTTCTTTATTAAATTAAAATTAAACAGTTAGTATAAAAATTGGGTGTTGTTGTCGATTTTGAAATTTCGTAGATAATTTTAGAACGCTTTTGTCACTTTTTTCTTCGTTTCTTTTTAGCCATCTATAAGATTTTGAATTTAAATTTTCGATAAAAGAAAAATTTAAATAAAAACTGGAAGAATGTTGCCCTTTATCCGATCTGCTATCATGATATCGGGGTACACATTTCATGATGTCATCAAAGTTGTTAAAGATAAAAAACCCGTATTTTTTGCTCAAAAGTGTGGTGCACTTTTTACACGTCTTCAGATGATAAAGATAACGGTGTATGTTTTTGATAATTTTAATGATTACTGTAGAAAAATAAGTTTTAATGTTGTTTTTTACAGTACCTTGCAATAAATCACAAATTCAAATAAAACTTGATAAAAAAATTCACAAAATCTTATACAATATTTTTAAGTCAAGCACAATGATACTGTAACTTTTAACAAACGCTTAATAATCTTTCATTAAAATGATACCAACTCATACAAAAATCTTTAAAAGACAACATGTTTCACAAATTACTCCTCCATGCAAGAAAGAAAAATTGATAAACAGAAATTCAAAAAATAAGCTATGAATTTTCTTGTATTTACAGTACATTTGTTGGATACGGTAGAATTGAAAAAGCGATAATTTTGAAAAATCTTTAACTGGCATGTCAAAAAACTTGGTAAAAGTCGCTTTTTTTAAATTTTATAATCTTGACAGGACTTCTCAAAAAGAAAAAAAGAGCTGCGTATTGATTTGCAGCAGGCAGCGACATCAAAAAAACATATTACAATTATTTATATTATTTTTATATTAAAATATTAAAAGTATTTGTAATTTATTTTGTTATTTAAAGCTTTAATATTAATTAAAATGAATAAACAACCACAACCAAATACATCCCAATCAAATGTGTTTTATGTGGTTGATGGAAGTCGAAAGCGTCGACAAATTGGTGGGTCTATATATTTCATAAAATGTTGGAGGATATATTTGCATATTTTAATAAGTTATAGATTCTGTAGATTCACCAACTCAAGTAACAACAACACAAAGAGGAAATTCAGGGGGATACGATTGTAGTAAACGACCTGCAAAAGCTGCAAATGGAGATGGAGAAATGTAAGTGAAATGAGAGATATTTGAAAGTGACAAATTATAATTTCATAGTTTATCCCCGGGGCAAGGCCGTCAACAAATTACAAAATTTCGTGAACAAATTAGTTATGTTGCAAATGCAGTAATAAAAGATCCGCCAACAGAAATATCCCGAGTATCACAAAGATTTGAATTATCGGGAGAGGATGTTCTTGGTGGTGGGTGCATATCTTAACATCTTTAAAACCTTATATATTTTATATCCTTTAGATGATGATGCAATTACTGAAGAAGAATATGTTTATGATCCTGCAACGTAATAAAACATAATCCGAACTAGTATTTACTTATAAATCCATTTTGTAGAACTTCAACAAATCCTTCTCGGGACCAACAATCCCAATCCCAATCCCATCCCCGTCCTCCATATTATGTGGTTGTAAATGCCCCAGAGCGACAATTACTTACCACTGTTGATCCTTCCACCTGTACGGATGTGCCAACCCTTCAAGAATCTCTTAATCATGCAAATAATTGCCTCATTGATTTAATTGAACAACAACGAAAATTAAAACAACAAAATTCAATTCTTCGAACTCGATACAATGTTGAATTAAATCGGTTTGTTTTAAGATTCAGAAGGCTTAAACACACACTTCCACTTTTTACAGAACTGATGACTTTCAAAGAATTTTACTTGAAAGAAATTTAAGGATGAAACAAATTGTCAGTGAAAATGTTCGATGGAATGTTCGGTATACTCGGTTGAAACAGGCTTTTGGAGAGGAAGATGTGAATGCGGCACTTGGTGAATTGGCTCCAAAATAATATTTTTAGTATTTCTTTGTTTTTTTTTTAATTTAATAAATAAAAAAATAATTGTATTTTTGATGGCCTTGTAGAAGGATTCTTGAATTACTTGTATTATTAAACAAGATTTGAATATCTATTTCTCAAAGTTATTACTGTATTAAATATTACTGTACAAAATTACTGACAGCCCCAAGTGATAATATCGTAATCCTTGAAATTTGTCCAAAGTTTTTGTTGTTCAAAGAATTTCGAAAAGTTTCGCGTTTTTCGGATGGCTAAAGATTTTGGGTGCTTTTGATGGACAAGTTTGAAGCTTCATAAATCTTGATGTAACTCGAACGTCGACTGTTTTTAGATTATGGTATTTTTATCATTTACTTTTTTAATTAACAATAACAATTATCTTTGAAGAAACTAAATAATTAAAAAAACCATTGTCCACTTTTGTGTTTCGAGTTTATTTTTTTTGAGAGAGCCGAGCTTTGCGAGAGCGAAAAGAAACAACTTTTTTTTGATGATTTTTTTACGTGTCTCTTTTTCTTCTCGTGTCTTGCAATTTTTATATTTCTTTTTTCAACTTTGATTACTTTTTAAATTAAATTTATCCTCTTCATATTTTTTAGTATTATTTCTTTGGACTGATCTGATACTTCACAAATATGGCAGATTCATCTGATGAAAATAGTAAGTTTTTTTATATCTTTATCTCATTCTATCTGCAATATTTAATCTATTATCTACTTTTTTTAGCTAGCAATGAATCAGAATATGTTAAATTGATAAGTGAAGATGGGCATGAATTTTATATAAAACGAGAATATGCAATTACATCTGGAACAATTCGTGCAATGCTTTCTGGTCCTGGACAATTTACTGAAAGTGAAAATAATGAAGTGCATTTTCGTGAAATTCCATCACATGTTCTACAAAAAGTTTGCCATTATTTCATGTATAAAGTTCGATACACCAATTCTGCCAATGAAATCCCTGAATTTACTATTGCACCTGAAGTTGCTCTTGAATTGCTAATGGCTGCAAATTTCCTTGATTGTTAAAAATTAATTCAACATTGTTTATTATATAAAAACTATGTACGTTTGTTTTCTTCTACGGTTTTTCTTGTATCATTGATGATTATTCTATGTGTAACATTTGTGTGTGAATTAACATAAATTTAACTTAATAATAATTATTATATATTTAACGTTTATTTAAAAACAATAAGTTAGACACCGTCAAGATAAATTCAAAATTATGACAGAATAAGAGAATTTTAAAGAAAAAAAGCAGGAATGGAAGGAACTGATTTTTTTAATAGCCAGTTTGAGTAAGATATTGAGAAAGCTTTTCAACGCAGGTACGAGCTTCAGTACAGGCACTTGTTTCACCTTCAAAAACTGCAATAATTATGGCAGTGTTGGTTTTAACAGCAAAGAATCCAGATTTATCTTTCTTTCCAAAGATGAGATTTTCTTCTGTACGTGGAACAATATAATGTACGCCTTCGAGATCAGCACCTTTTGCAGGAACATCATTGAGATTGTTGAAATGATTAACAAATGTTGTTAATTCAGCTGCAGTTGCCTAAAAAAAGAAAAATGATATATATAAATTTAATGAAATAGAAAGAAAAACTTACACGAAATTCATTTGCACCTTCAGATCTTGCCCAAACAGATCCATCAGTTCCAACAATAGCAGCACGTTTGATTCCTTCAGAGCTATCAAGAAGATTGGTAATGTATGCTTGCCAGCCAGACATGATTTATAAGTGAAATAAGAAAAAGCTAAAACAAAGAATGAAATAAATATACAATCATCGAACAAAAAAGCAGTGTTAGTTTATCATCAATATCACGAAGGAATAACAAAACATGAAAAAGATGGCGAAGCAAAAAAGTATCATAATAATAACAACAATATAAAAAGCAAAGTGGTGGTTATAGTCATCATCATCAAAAGTCTGTCTTGGGGAAAAAAAGGAAGTCAATAGGGGGAAAATATTGTATGGATGGAAAAGAGACGGAAGAAAATATATATGGAAAATGAAGAGAGACAGATGGGGCAAGAAAAATAAAAATCGTTCGGGTTTGGGCCTTCCACAAAAATAAAAGAAGAACTCTCTGAAAATTGATTCGACACACAAAAGCACGTTTCGCGCGTCTTTTTCTTTCTCTCTTTTTCCGTTTCTTGCTTTGCTCGAGTTCTTCGTTGTGTCTCGTCAATCAAAAAACACGGAATAGAAAGAAAAAACCGATGAGGAATGGGCAGGGTTTTGATTTAAAAATATCTAAAAGTCGAATTGTATGTACCCAGGAAAAGATGAAGAAAGTAAGTATTGTCCGAGTTAAATCATGTACGGAATGTTGAAATTCACAGGCAAAAAAATATTGTTTAAGAATCATGAAAAAAGTATTCATGAGCAATATCAAATTCGATCGACGAAAAGTTGAAGCTGCTATTCGTCTTCTTCAATAAGAGCAAAAAATATCTAAACAAAAAAGTTGAAACAAAAAACACATTTTTGAAGCAAAGAAAAAAAAGCGTTGCTTCAAAAAAAGGGAACAGGAATAAAAAAAACATAAGCATAAGCTGCTGCTGCAGCAAACAGGAATCGTTCGTTCGATGTTGCTGCTTTCTTTAATGTTGCATAAAAAAATAGAAAGTAACAACAGCAAAAAAACGTTGAACACGGGAAAAAATGAAGCAAGAAAAAAGGAATCGCTGAATCATCAAAAATTCTCGAAAGAACACAAAAGGAAAAAGAAAAGCTTTAAAAAAGTGTCGATCAAGAAAGAAGCAATGAATAAAAACAAGAGCTTTGATAATCTTTGAAGATGGTCTTTTATGTCTAAGATCTGTCTGAATGACTAAATCAAATCTGTGAGTGACAAAAGAGATATACAGATTTAATCTGTTTCTTCTACAAGAATGGATTAATTCAAATTAGATATATCTTTTTCTTTCTGAATGATTTTGAAAGAAAGTTGACAAAATCATCATCATCAAAAAATGGTTGTGTTCGCGAAAATTAGAAGAAAAAAGAACTTTTAACTTTTTTTAAAAACTTTTAAGTGAGTAAAACCCAAAAAAGAAGAAAAAAACATTACCAACACCATCGAAATTCGAATGTTTATACTCCAAAAGAAAAAAAATATGAGCCGAAATATACATTCAAAAAATGTCATTCAATTCAATCCAAAAAAATATGATGATGGAAAAAAGTGGGGGGAAAAAGTAAGTCGATTTTCATTGTTCTTTTTTTGTTTTTCTTTCTGGTGTTTGAAAGAATGACTGCTCTCTTTTTTTCTAAAAACGAGAGAGGGTGGAAACAAAAAAAAAACGCGAATTTCAAACATTAATTTTTTTGCCTTTCTTCGATTATCCCCGACGAGAAAAAGAAAAACAATAAAACCATCTGGTGGCATTAGCTGCTGTTTCTGCTGCAAGCTATTTTATTGCCGATGCAGCTGCAGACATGATGATGATGTGACTGATTTCTACTGTGGTCAAAAAAGAGGAAGAGAAGAAGAATATTTTTAGAAGAGAGACAAGTGTGTAAATCAAAGCTAATCAAAAAACACTTTTTTAAATAATTGATTTTCAACAAAAAAGAAGTGGGAAAAACTGTTTCATTTTTGTTGTTTTTTGATGATGATGAAGAACATAAAAATTGGGCGGGGTTTTTTACATTATCAATGTTCATAAAAAATTTAAAAAAAGGTAGGAGTTTCATTAACACACACCATTTTAAAAAGATGAATCATAATTTTTAAACTATCATGATTTGTTAAGAGAACCCGAAAAAAAGAAACAGAACATTACCAAATAAAAAATTAAATTTTAAAAAGAATCATTCATTCAATTTTGCCCAAAATGGAAATGGAATAATTTCGAAATTTCCTCCCTCATTTTTGAGCTGAAGGCAAAAGAGGGAAATTGAAAAAAAAAGAGAGGGACACAAAATTATTTCAAAAGAGATGAAACATCATTGAATTGTTGTTTGTGGTTTTGAATTGAAAAAAAAGAGTGGCGACTGTCCACTCATTTTTATGGATGGTGAAAGAAAGAAAGCGGAAAAATGAAACATGGCTCTCATTTTGGGTGAGGGCGGATTTTTGGAGTATTTGAAATGCATATCTCTTTATAGTTGCTGATGGCAAAACCGAACAAGATAGACATAAATAAAACAAGAAGAAAGATTGCGCAGACGAAGAAAAACCAAGCTGGGGAAAAAAAATGAATAGCTAAGCCTTTTTTTAAGCACCACCCCCATTCAAAGATTTAAAGATCGCCAGACGAAGAAAAAAAGCTTTCAACACTATGAATTAAACAACAAAATTTTTCAGGTTACGATTGTTTTTTCTTCTGTTGATTCGGAATTTCACGGAAACTGTTTCATTCATTCAATCAATCATTACATTATCAGAGATTTTTTTATTTGATGTCTGTTTTTTAATGACTCAATCTTCTTCCTTTTTCTGTTTCATTTTTCTCGGAACATCCGAAATATAACAGAAGCAAGCAAAAAATCAATGATGATTGAAAAAAAATGTTTTAAAGGGGGAGGAGTAAAAAGAAATTTAAGGAAATAGAAGAAAGAAAACATCTATCTGTATGAATCATTATCACTGTTCCCTTTCCCTTCTACGTTTAAATTGCGGGGGGACTACCGAATCAATGATAAAAATAAAATTCTTTTTATTGTTTTTATCACAAAAATTTTAAAATAATATTATATACCCGATCAAAGGAAAAACATCATATGACACAAAAAAACGATGATATTGAGAGAGGAAGAAAAATACAAAGCATTTTTTGTAAAAAATCAAAGCTTAAATTGACTGCCTTATTTTTAACTCCAAAAAATAACAATAACTTTAAAAATCAATGTTTTGGAAAAAACAATCATGGAATTGATTGTTCCTATTTAAAATCATGAATCATAATTTTTAGAAAGTCTTTGAAATTTTTTCCAAGACTTACAGTAACACAACATTGACAAAGCTTTTTTCAACAACAAACAACAAAAAGAAGCAATTATTTAAAATTTATTTTGTTTTCCGTAAATCTTTTTGAGCTGATCCGACATGTAAAATGGTTTGGCGGCGGTTCCGTCATTGCTTTCACTGTCTTCCACTGAAAAAAGAAAAGAAGAATATTAAAGAATTCAAAAATATTATCGCTATTTTAGAAATGTTTCTTCATTGAATGTTTGGATTAAAAAAAGATTTATCTTTAGATTTTCTTTTTTTTTTCTGTAAAAAATGCGACATCGAAAGTGTCGAAGATTAAAACTTTTTTGAAATTCCGGAATTTAGTTTTTTAGGATTTCTTAATGACAGTTACAGTAACCTTTTTTCTAAAAACAACTTACAAAAGCATAAAAATATCGTGTCGACACCCATTTCAAAAACTTCAAAGAAGAGATGACAAATAAAATATGTTCCAATTACAACGATTATTATTGGCACAAAATAATAATATAATGTTATTTGTGGAAATCCGTCGATTATCCATTTTCCAGAGAAATAATAGAATGCAATTACGCCTGCAAAAATTAAATATTAATGTTTTTGTTAATTCTTTGTTATTAGGGATAGAGGATGTTTAATATGTTTCTGTGTTCCTGATTAGGATAATTCAATTAATGAATTACAGTCTCTTAATTTAAAATGGAAAACAAACCCATTCCAATTGTAATTGTTGCTTTTCCAACGAATAAAAGAAATGCCACAACTCGATTAAGAACCACCGTTCGAACGATATTCCTTGTAATTAAAGAAAATGAATCTTTTGCCGATCGAAAGAAGCCTTTCCCATACATTGCTATCTAAAATTTTAAAAGGTTTTTAATTGTTTCTTTTATATTTTTGGAAGAATTTTAAATTGAAGTTTTTCTTCTTCTTTGATGTAATTTGATTCCGAACAAGCTTTAAAGCTGTCCAGTTTTTAGCCTTTGGCTAGTCAAAGCTTTAAAAATTTAAGAAAAAAGAAAAATGTTTGATTACCATTATATATGCGTTTGTTGTCAAAATTCGTAAAATATGTTCAAGACAAAAGAAGAAGCATTTCAAAATTCTGAAATTTCAAAATTGTATAATCATTTAAAAAGCTGAAAACTAACGTAAAAATAATCTGTAAAACTTTGTTTTGAGATGCATGAAGTTTTTGATAAAGGAATTCCAGAATGGCACGAATAAATTTAACAATGGCAAGAATCAATGATCCAAATGCTAATGAACCCATATGGTACCTACAAAAATTTGCATAAGCATAATTACCAAAGTATACTGTAAAGCTACCGTAATGCTCTTCCAGCTGAACTTAAAACAGGAAAAGATGGGACATCCTTGGGTTTTACAAAAGCCCAATAATAACTTGCAAATGCCCCTGCAAGAGTTATATCCGAGAAAGCTCCAACAAAACAGGACATCCAAAACATCGCAAATAAATTATATAATTGCATATACTGTACATGCGTGGTATCCCGGGTATAATTTACATATCGACAATTAACACCCTAAATTTCTTTGTTAATATTTCTTCGAACACAAAAAATGAAAAAAACCTGTGCAGTTCCAAGTAAATCACAATCACATTTTGGACCATTTGCAAGGTCATTTGGATTTGTGGTGGTTGAGTATCGGCAATTTTCTTCTCCTGAGGAAGCTAACCAAATTGCAATGGTTCCCCAAATGGCAAATACAATTATATGAAGTACGAATGGAATAAATGGAAAGAAAAGTGTTGATAACATACTTCCAAGGGCTCTGAAATTAATTTGGTAAGTATATGATTACGGTAATCAATAAGTATAGTAATCAAAGATAGGGCTACAGTATTCCGAAAAAGGAATTTTAGAAACTGAAACTAGTTAAAATGATTTAGCTACAGAAATCAACAAAGAACATAATTTCAAAAATGCAAAAAATGGTAAATCTACAGTAACCTAAAATACAGTACCTGCTGGTTTCTTCAATCACTGCAACTGCCAATCGAATTCTACTCATTACAAATAAGAAAATAATAAACATGATAATTAATAAAATTGAAAGAATAATTCCAAGAACCATCCATGTTGTTGGCATTTCAAAATATAAACTAAAAACTGGTTGAAAGCTGTAATCATTAATTGCCCCGGCATTATAAAGTTGAACATATCGAAACCAACAATATCCAGCTCCTACAAAAATAATTATGTGATGAGGATACTGTAATGTGGTACTGTAACAAACCTCCAGCTAATAGACCAAGTAGAAGAAAAAGACTGAACCAAATCATAAGCCCTCCAAGGAGTCGCATAATTACTGTCCATAAAAATGATATAACTGCGGCAGCAAGAAAGAGAAAAAGAATTTGCCACCAACTGACACTTAAATCTGCGGCAATCTTCTGAAGGACGGCCCGAGAATTGACAACTCCATTGAGGACATCCGTGGAATTCCGAACAGCTGAATCAGATGGAATTAGACCATTTGGATTTCCAACTTTTGAAATTATACTATCCAAAGTGCCATTCTCTTTATTTAAAGATTCAATGGTATTTCCAAGATCAATAAATGCCTCAGGCATACATCTTCCAAGGACAGCCGCTGATTTTACCGTATAAGCTGTACACCAACCAGTATCCACAAAATTCTTTAATTGTGCAAATGTTTTAATCGTGCTTTTATCGATTGATTCATCACAAATAACTTTATTTTCAACTGTTGAAATAAGGTCAGCTTGTGAAGCAGTTTGAAGTTGTAAGTATGTGTAATATTGTGTTGGACAAGTTTTTACGCAAATTTGTCTCGTCGGACATCCGGATAGAACCGTTGCAAATGAAACACATTTTGTAAGGTCAAAGAAAAGTAAATATGGTTTATCGCTGAAAATGGAATAAAATAAAATAAATAAACAAATTTATTTTGAGGGAAACTTTTTTCAGGTCAACATTGAAAAGAAAAGAGATAAGGAGATAGATGCTTACCGTAAATCATAGCCTCCAACTCTGTTGCTTCCACATGTTCGACCATATGAATCAGTTGGATGTATTAAACGTTCTGGTTTTCCCCACATAAATCCTATAAAAGAAAGGGGGTTATGAAATTTAATCCAAATTTTTGTGTTATAATTGAACAAGAAAAAGTTAAGATATGCTTTAACTTGTTTTTTTACAAGAATCATTTTGAGATTAAAACCAGTCAAAAATCAGTTTTTTTTCATAGTTGGATGGTTTGGTACATTTAATAATCAATCAATAAATCGGATACCCATGATCATGAACATACAAGAAAGTAATTGGTTTCATATGAAATCCATATGAGACCATTCTGAATCCGTTTTGATCTTGATTACAGTAATCCAATCAATTAATTTAATTACTTTTACGAAATGTATTAAACCGTCCATCTCATTTAATGCTCACCTACAGTAATCTTTTTATTTTTAAATAAAACTAACCAAAAACAGCCACTGCAACCCATGCTGCCAAAAATATCAGTAGAACAAAGCAACAAAAAACATCTGTGCAACCTCTGCGAGTTAAAATTATTGGATTATATGATTTTTTAGGTTTAAATTGATATTTTTTAAGTTTTGCCAATGGAATATCAAAATTTGCTGCCCGATCCCCAATTAATGCGATGGCAGCCTCCCTAGGGGGATAATCTGGTGGGGGAAGAGGCGGCAGCCCAATGGTTGGAGGTGGTGGAATTATATCAATTTCAGAATAAATTGAATATGAATTTTCACTTCCTGATGAGGTGGAAAGTGTGGAAGGACTTGCACGAAATTGTTCTTGATGTCGCTGCTGATGTTGATGCAAATAGTATTCACTTAGAGATGGTGCCGTTGGCTGCTGATAAATATTCTCTCTTCCTTTTCCTCCGCCTCCTTTACGTGAATGCATTTTCTTTGGACTCTTTCTTGTTCGGCAGCTAACTTTTTAATTTGTTGGCATTCAAAGAAAAGAAGAAAGAAAAGAACAGCTTAAGGTAATAACCAACACAACAGCAGCAGTAAAAGCCCTAAGGCAATACAAGATTAAAGCCAAAGGATAAAAAAGATTACTGCGTCATCTCATTTGTCCAAAAGCAAAAAAATTAAATTCAACCAATAAAAACCATGGAACCCAAACAAAATTAAAGGGTTTCTGTCTTAACTTTGTCTTTTTTAAGTTTCTGCAGAAATAAACTTGGATTAAATTAAAGTAGCAAAAAAGCAACAGAAATAAAATATCAAAGAAAAAAGGTTAAACACGAGCAACAAATGTTGTATAAACCGAAAAACACTAAAAAAATTGCGTTAGAATTGAGTGAAGAAAAAATTTTTTGAAGAAGACCCCCAAAAATGGAATGAAAAAAGTGGGACTCTCTCAAGAACGATGACCATCATCTTTCTCTCTCTCAAGTCGACGACAAGCAATTAAAAAAGATAGAAGAAGAAAAAAAGCAAAGTTGCTGCTTCTCTTTTCTCCTTCTTCTTCTTCTGATCGGTCATCATCATCATCAACATCAACATCAAAAACAAATAAAAAAACCAAAGAAAGAAAAAACACAAGTGCGCAGAATAAAAAATAAAGTCCAAAAAAATTGACTTCGAAAAAAATAAGAATCTAGCTTCCTTTCAAAATCAAAAAAAGAAGAAGGATTAAAAAGTGAAATCGCTTCTTCCAAAATAGAAAGAAAAGATAATACAGCCAGAAGATTGGGAATCAAAGAAAAAGATCAAATTTTTCAAGCACTTTTTTTGACGTTCTGAAGAGTATTTTTGAGTCAGCTCGAACATGGCCAATGAAAAGTAGGCAGATAATTGTCTCCAGATGATGTAAGTATTTGTCGAATAAATTTAAAACTTGTTACGTAACAAGTTAATAATGACGGTATTTCGTCGATTCCAGATTCCGAACATAACCAGAAAGAAAGAAAAATATGTTTTTGATTTTAATTACAAATGACTTACAATCTGTAATGGATACAGTACTATAAGATGAAGAAGAACACGATTCAAGTTCTTACAAAACTCAAGTGTTTTTTTTTTCATTCCAAAACACATTTAAAAAAATTCTGACACTTCTTAAAAACCTTGGAAAATTAGGGTGAATAAAATGCATGCATCTTCTTCAAATATCTTCTTATAAAAACTTGCAAATAAAAAAAACGTGAAGGCGGAATTTCCAAAAAAGAACTTATAACTTGTTGGTTTTTATAAATAATCCATTTTAAATCGATTCTAAAAACTTCTTCCTTCTTTTTTTCATGCGCAAAATTTGTGGTTGGAAGTTGACGGAAAAAGCGGGGATCGAAATGAGTCACAGAAATGAATGAAAAAGAAGGGGAGATCGCCTGTGGCAGTGTTATGCTCAAGTGCTTTTTTTCTACTTTTCTATTATTTTTTATTTCAAATTCCATCATCGAAAACAATTGAGAAATGACCGACCTTGGACCGAACGAGAAAAACCTATGATTTTCAATTTTTTTAAAAAAGTTTTTCCTTGTTATACCTTTTGTTATTATTATTGTTGGACTTTCAAGGACTTCAAACAAAAGAATTACTCATGAAAAATATGGCCAATTTCGATGAAAAAGAAAACTTGAATCTTAAAAAACAAACTTTTCACACTTTTAAAAAAGAGAAAAATGAAAAATTGACCTCAGGAAAGAAGAAAAAATTGAATGGTTTGCAAAAAGCAAAAGCAATTCGACATCAAATTAATCATATTTTTTCACGCAATAAAAAATTTTAGAATTCACTAGTTGAAGTCCGTTTGGATGAAAAAGATGAGAGAAAAAATATGTCAAAAACACTCATTCAAAATATTCATGGAAGGGGTTTCGTTATTGATGAAAACTCTCTCATTTTTGAAGAAGAAGCAGCAGCAGTTTTTTTATCGCATTTAAAAAAAAATGGAGCAGGTACTTTTTAAAAAACTCTTAAAAGAGTTACTTAAAAAGTAAGTAAAAAAGCTTGTAGAATTGATGTCATTGAGTCAAAGTAAAAACTAAAGTCATTAAAAGAAAGCAAAACATTTTAAAGAACTTCAATTTTAATTTTTAATGAATAAACTCAAATCGATTTGAGGGATAAACCTTTGGCAAAATCTTTAAAAATTTAATTTAAATAAGTAATTAAAATTACTGCTTACCTTCGACCATCAGAAACATAATTCTGTACAAATTTTGGTTGAGTTGGTGGTCGCCCGCCATCTTCTATAATTATTATTTTAGGTAAAAACTTTTTGCATAAATAATTACTTTACAAAAAAGGGATAATCAAATTTTTGGAATCTTTCGAAAATCATAAATTTAATTGTTTTTGTTGTTTAACTTTAAAGAAAAAATTTAAAATTTAATTAAAAAAGTTCAAAAAAGACCAAAAATATGGTGAAATTTTTACACATGCCTATGGCGACATTAAACCTACCGTAGGGAAGAACTTTCATAAACGTCATCCTAAAAAGTTGGCGGTGTGTGAATGTGTTATTAAACACACCACAAAATATCAACCAAAATTACTGTAACAGATGATAGCCTAGAAAACAATCTTTTTTAAAATTTACAAAAACTAAACAAAATTCCGACACGCTTAAAAAAACAATGCTTTCAAAAAAACAGGTGGTCACTCTCAGTGTATTTCCCTTCCGGGCATTCCTTTTGAAAAGCAAACAATTGACTCCCTTTTTTATTATTCAACAAATGTGCTTTTTTCCGGTCTAAAAAACTTTTCCAAAAAAGCCACGAAAAATATTTGAGTGACCTTCGGTTACGTTTTTTTAAAGTCTTTACAAAATTGAATAAAAAAAAACAAAGTTTTTTTCTTTTTTTCAAGCAATTTTTTACTTTTGCCCAAAAAAATAAAAGAAAGAAGGAAATAATATTTTTGTTGGCTTCTTTACTATTTTGTTAGCTAAAACAGAGAAACCATACACCCCTCCTTTGCCAATACCCTAAAGGCAAAAAGAAAAGAATACAGGTGTGCCTGCCTGTTTGAGCTCATTAATTGACGTGAATACAAATGAAATATATTTAAATGACTGTTATTTAAATAAATAACCTTCCCCTTAAAAGGCTATGTGTTTCTATGGGAACACTTAAGTTAACAAAAACGTGTGATTATAACTTTTTTTTACTTTTTTGTAGAACTTTTTTTCCAACATTTTTGTTGTTTCCGTTTTCTCAGAACATTTGTCTCTATTACAGTATCCTACTGTGGCACTTTATTGTTGCTATAAAATAAAAAAAAGATTTCTTTCTCAAAATTGTAATTTTTCATGAGATTTGGTAACTGTTGAATTAATTTAAAACAAGAAAAAATCCCAAAAATAGTAACAAAAGTAAACGTACCTAAAGTGAAAAAAATACAGTATTGTCCAATTTTAATCATCAATGATCCTGAACATCTCCTTTAACTTCTTTTACCTAATTTTGTTTCATTTCAAATAACGGTATGCAAAGCTAAAAAAACTCTAAAGGTTTTTACATGATGTGAATCATATCTCATACAACAATTATTATAATAAACGGGTCTCTTTAAATTTAAAAATGGCCGATATACAATTTAAGATTTTATCGACGATTGCATCAATGCTCAGAAATTTGCCTCATCATGGAAGAACTACTTTTGTGCTTCTGTTTTTTTCTTCTTCTTTGTTCATCAACAAAATCTTCGATTCTTTTCGGAAAAAAATCAAGAGATTGTGCGCTGCCTCTCGTATCCTTTTCCGTTGTTCACGAATGTTCGAACACGGTCAATTCAAAAATGTTATTTTTTATAGTAAAATTTATACCTTAAAAAAATTAAAGCGTTTTTTACCTCAGCTTTTATCCATTTGTTTTTGTGTTGCTTTTAAAAAAGGGCAACAAAAAATAGACATTGTATAAAAAGGAGACTGTCGAATTATTTGAAAAGTAACAAGCTTCTCGAAGCTTTTTTCCGGGATGTGTGTAAATGATTTTTTTTTCTATTTTGCAGGTTTAAAATTCAGCACAACTGGTAATTAGTTTATCCATCCTTCATTTTTCTATCTTCATATTACGTGTTATATCCGGCTTTGTTTCTATGTTATTAATATTTTTGTACTTGCATGTTTCGTCTTTTGGAATTTTGATTAAAGATAATTTTATTTATAAATTTCTTTCAGTTTTCAGCTTATCCAACGACAAAGATGATGATGACTGACCGCTTGGAAGAAGAAAAATATGAAAGATTGAAACTTCGATTGAAAACAATTGAAAGAGACAGAGCTGCTCAAATATCTAAAAATGAAATTGCAAAGAATGTTCATCATAATAAATGTGAAAAGATGAAAAGTAAATGCACTCTATTGGCCGAAGAATTAAATGAAATGCGTTTATTAAGAATCATGGAAGATCATGGCTTGGTTAAATATCTACCTCCAAGCAATCGAGAATATGACGCAAAAATTGCTCAATTGGAAAAGCTTAAGAAAGAATGTGAATTGATTGAAGGATTGGTACGTCAAATGTCTCAAGATGAAGAAGACCTTAAAGCTTTGAATAAAGAATTGTTGGAACGACATTATGAAGCTAAGATGCTTTCAAAATTTGTTCAACCTGAAAATCCTGCACCGAATGATACAGTTTTTGAAGATCCCGTAAGTTTTTGTTTGAGGTTTTGTTATGCATACAGTACTTTTTTAGTTAAAAACTGATATTGAAAGTTTATTAGCTATGTTAAACAGTAAGTTTCTAAGAAACAAGAAGAAACTGTTTCTTCTTGTTGGGCATGTAGGTATTGTATGCAAATTTTAGCCCCACTTTGTGTTGATCCTGTTGAACCTGAACTTGATAATGCTCCTAAACAACGTTTGTTTTATATTTTCTTTAATTTTTATTAATTCATTTGTGTTTTTTAAAGACAAATTTAACAAAAAGAATTATCCAAAACATGAAGAAACTCCAACATTCATTCCATACCGCTTTAGTGACTCTGATGATGATGAAGAAGATTATAATGGTCGTAACCATGATAATAAAATCTAAACATATTTGTTCTATTTTGTTGTTGTACTTCTTTCATTAATAAAGTTGTTTTTGATTTGAAATGGAGTCAGCTTTTTTTGTGGATGAATGATGGCATTTTCACTTTTTGAAAAGAATGGATACGGTATACTGTATCTACACTTTTCTTGTTCACGCAGCAGCTACTGTCAGATTATTTTGAGATCTGATAAATTTTTGTTTAGCTGTGTAGGATATTTTTTTGATGGCTTAAAGTTTAGTATCATACTTGTATCAAAAAGAACAAACAGAACAAAATTTGATTTCTAACGTAATTTGTTAGCAGTGCCAAAATTTAATTTTTGGATAAAGCTTGGAAGCTTTTTGCAAACCAGCCCGAAGGCGGATTTGCAAAAAGCAAACTTTATCCAAAATTTATTTCGTTTTCTAAACCGGAGTTTAAAAAAAATTGAAGAAGTTGAAAAAAATGAAAGCTTATATAAAAAAGAAAAAGAATAAAGAAATACGAGGTTTTGCGGGAGGCAGAGAAACAAAGACTCGCTCTCTTTTTAGTGATTCTTTTTTGCAGATAATTTTCAGCTTTCACTTTTGTTGAAAATTTTCAACTTTTTGTTGATTTTTTTCAAATTTTCAATTTTGCTGATTTTTATCAACTTTTTGAAAATTTTCAACTTTTTGTTGATATTTTGCAGTTTTCTACTTTTCGTTGATTTTTTTCAACTTTTTGCTGATAATTTGCAAATTTTTGCAAATTTTTTGCAAGTTCAGAGACCTGTGTTTATTTTTTTGAATGTTTGAAACTTCGAACAACTTTTTCAATCTTCAAATTTTTTGGTTTTTCTTTGTTTTTAAATAAATAAATTTATTAAAGATTACTCCGTTTTTAAAAATATTAAAATAAATTTTTTATCTCGCTTTTGTGTGTTTTATTTCACAATTATTGTATACGATAGATTAATAACCATATATTTTCAGATTTTTATCTTTTTCCAACTTAATTATTAACCAAATGGATCCACAATTAACTTCGTCTTCTTCTGCTAACACTGCTCAACCAACAACAACTATTCGTAGAAGAATTTCATGGCCTGGTGGTCCTTCAATCAAGCAAAACTTTTCAATTCCTTATACAATTATTCGCTATTTGGCAATGTATCCATCATCATCAAAAGGTTACAACAAGCTTATCCAAACCTGTAAATTATTTTTTGAAAAGAATCCGATCCTCGTTATGGAATATTTAACTGAAAAAGGTATTTGCTTAAATAAAGAATGTGTTCATGATGTTGATTTACCTTCAAATGGCTGCTATTGCACTCCCAAGAAAATTGATATTAACAAAATTACAAGCAAGATTTGGCTTACTGGACAACTTTATCTTGATCAATACAATATTCCAAATTTTATCTCTGTGCTTCTTCCAAAGATTTTTCGATGTGATATTGATATGTTTGGTATCCAAAGTATTAAATCAATCAATTTTGATGATTTAAGATATTTGGCATCATCTGCTAAATGGATTGATCTTCGTACTCAAGTCGTCTCTGACAATGGTAATCCTGTAATGCTTGAAAATATTCTTGAAGTACTTCCAAAGGTTGAAAAAATTGAATTGTAAGATTTCTCTTTTTTTAACAATGTTTAAATGATGATTTTTAGCTGTAATGATTACATTGTTTCTTCTTCAACGCTTAAAAATTTGTCAAAACTCAACAATCTCGGAAATCTTAAAGAAATGGAATTTTGGCAATATGATGAATCATGTTCTGTTGATGATTTGTTTGCTTTTGTTAAGGTATGATCAATTTTATTGGTTTCTCCTCACTTGCCCCGCTTTTTTCACACAGCTGTGTGAAAGTTTGCGCACTTGCCCCGTTTTTTCATTGACATAATGCCAAACTGCACAAAAAATCTATTTTTTTGCACTAACAATTGATACCGTATTTTTTTAAGAATGGTAATAAATAGATAAGTAATAAACTTTATCAAAAAGTTCTTACTTATTGATGATGGATTAAAAAATATTAAATTCCAATATGCATTTTATTGTGAATTTTAGTGTGTGAAAATGAAAAACAACAAAACAAAAGGGTTCAAAGCTTTGACCCTTTTGTATTGTATTGTTTGTTGTGTTTTTAAAAAATTATTGTTTGAAGTTTAAAAATGTTAAAATAAGCTGAAAAAGAACTTGACTGTTTGATTTTTTAGAAGATGTTATACTCAGCAGAAACTTATGTACTTTGAGCATTATGATTTCTTATTTGTGGAAAGCAAAAGTTGGGATTATTTCTTATTGTGTTTTTAAAAATTACAGTTTCAAGTCAAATTTGAGGGGTAATTGTTTATAGTTTGGTGTAAACGAAAATGGGTAGTTAATCCTGTACGTTATTTTAGAGAAGAAGAAATCTCTAAAATAAAGTACACTGTATTCTGATGCTGTGCCAAATGAGTTCTAAAATATGCCAACTCCAAGTTACTAATAATGGATGTGTTTGATAGTTTTTTAGCACTAGACGGATTTATTATTAGGGGAGATTCAATTGTCTGATACTCAAAAACTTTTGCATTTTTCAATTTTATAAAATCGTAACATTTTGTTGTAACTGTAGATGAAAAGCTTTAAACTTTGTATTTTAAAAACCTCTAGTATATGGTTGGTTTTTGTGGCTAAAAATTAATAGTTAATGATAAAAAACTTCAAATAAAACTATCAAAGTATGCAAGATTTCGAATTGTATGTGCAAACACAAGATAATACAAACATAAATTATCTTGTAAACTTTTGCTCTCCACTAACTTCTTCGTTTCTTCATCAATAGATGATCATGATCAATGATTATGTTGATGATAATCATTTGTAACTATTCTTAATATCTAATTGTAACTTTAGAAATCTATATTTTTAATTTAACATAATAACTTTTAATATAAAAATTCAAATTTAATTTAAAACAAATTAACTTTAAATTAATTTCGAATGAATCACTTATTAAATTACTTTTAAATTCAGATGTGGATTCACCAAATTAGCTTAAAATAATTTAAAAATATATGTGTGCACACACTTTTTTATCTGTTTTTTTTCGCACAGTTTGGCATTGTGTTAATCAAAAAACGGGGCAAGTGCGCAAAGTTTCACACAGCTGTGCGAAAAAAGCGGGGCAAGTGCGAATAAGCCATTTTATTTCTTAATCAATACGTTCATTAATAAATTTTTAGGATCACAGTCATATTAAATTTAACTTTGAATTTAGTGATCATTTTGATATGTCTGAAGAATACGAGAATCAACTTGATCAATTTGTTGATTCTTTAATTGAAAATACACATTTGAAAGTTCTTGTTGTTTATGATAATGATAATTGGGAAAAGCGAAAGATTTTATTCAAACGTTATTGCATGTAATTTTATTGCTTTCTTTTTGTCGTGCCTGTAATTTTGAAATAAACTCTTTATACTCTTAAATTTTTCCATTTTTGTACTGTAATTAGTTTAATATTTTTGTTCAATCAATGAATCGTTTTATATCTTTCTGTTGCAATTTGGTTTTGCCTGTGAAAAAGTCATTGAAGTAAATTAGATTATTATTATGTATTCAATTTTTTGTCACAAATTATTGAGATTTAGATTTTCAGAATACGGTGGTTTAGCGTATTCTTAAAAAGTTTATTTTTTTCCATATTTTGTATATGTTTTATTACAAATATATTTGTGTTTTAAAATGTTACATTTAAATCAGTCAGAAAAATAAATTTTTTATGCAAATTGTATAATTTTTAGATTTTGGAGTAGTTGAACAATTTGATATACGATATCATGCAGTGTCTCCACCGTTCTCGTTCCCGAACGGGAACGTATACCCGTTCCTCAGTTGAAGAATTGAACGGACGAAACGTGTTCCTTTTAAAATTTCAGACGTTCCGTTTCTTTCCATGTTTTTGCTGTTTTTTCCATAAATTTTGGTACAAAATTGTGACTCAAGAATTGCCAAAACTTTATTCTATTATATTTCCTGTTTTTAAATAAAATTTTATAAAAGTAATCTTTTGCATCCCAAAAAAATCTCATGTTGCTTTTTATGGTTGAATAAACACCGTGTCCTTTACAATTTTTGCATCTTTGAAAACCAAGAATACAGTATTTTGACGAGATCGTAATGATCTTATAAAATCCCAATGAACTCGTATGAAAAAAATTAAGTCTCTAACATTACTTTGAAAAATTGATTTGGTAATGAGCATTTGAAAAAAATAAGTTTTAAAGTTTAAAACTTAAAATTTAAATGTTGACAGAAAATGGTATAATTTTTACTTTCTTCTGAAAATTTAAAATTTTTTGCACAATAGAAAGTTAAAAAACGGTCTCTAACTTAAACCTTGATTCTTGTTGTGTTGAGCCAGATAGGAAAAATTTGCATAATGCAATTACACTTGACTGTTCCTTCCATTATCTCTGTGATTTTCAAAAACTTGCAAACATCTTTCTTCACACTTTATTTTTCAAAAATGCTTGATCTTATTTTACCTGAATTCTTTCAATGCTTCAAACCTTCAAATCAATGCATTTATTATCATTATCAAAAACATATTTTTAAAATTCAATCAATTCAAGCTCAAATTTTTGAACATGAAAATCATGATGATATTTCTGGAAGATTATGGAAGAATAAAAGTGAAGGATTGGTTGATGTTGTAATATTAGCTGTTGGATTTCAATTGGAATATTAATTGTGCGTGATTTGTATTAATTTTATTAATCTGATTATATTTATCTGAATCTGATTATGATAAAAAATAAAGCAACTGTTTTTTTTTGTTTTTGCTTGCTAAGGAATGGTTTCAGATACCATATTCAGATTCCTCTTCGATGATTACATTCGTATTTACAGGCACATCCAAAAATTAGTCGAGGAATCTAAAATAATCCTGATACATTGTATAAAAGTTCACGTCTATTTTGTTCGGAAGTCGAAAGTAATCAATTTTACAGTAAACATTTGTCGAAAAATTTTGAATATATTGGTAAAATTAAAACTTGTTTAAATTTCTAAACCCAAACAGCCATTTTTCAATTTTTTATAACTATTTCAATTTTGGATTTCCAAAAAATATGTGAGTTGAAAATGTATCAAAAACAATTACGACATTATTTTTTACATCGCATTTTGATAATGGAATTTAAACAAATAACAACAACAAAAATACACCTTTACTTTTGGTTGCTGTTTTCCACTTTTTTGATTGTGGAATGTTCTTTTTCGCGAAAAAATAGAAAAAATAAATAGCAGCAGCAGTCCGCCGCAAATAAAAAAGTCTGCTTTTCGCGAAATTTCTTTTCCTTCTCTTTTTTTTCTTCCTTTTTCCAGTAAATTCTAGTGCGATGTTGAAAGTTCTTTTGCAGTTTTTTGCTAAAACACATTTCGTAGTTTACTTCATTTTGTTTCTATCTTTTCTTGTCTCGTTCATTCGTGAAAAATTTTAAAAGCTCGAAACCTGCCGCGTAATTACTCGGTCTTTCTTCGTTTTTCTCAATCTATCTTTCTTTCTACCTTTAACATTAAAATACACATTTTTTAGTTAGTCATTTTTCACATGGCGTTATTTGCACCAAATTTTTATCAATCGCAGAATATTTCTGCTGCGACTTCTGCAACTTTGAACACTAACTTTTTTCCACAAACTTATATCAACAATAGTAATATCTTTGTTCCTCCATCATCAAATATCAATACACAATTTGCTCATCCTTCTCATTCATCGCCATCTGATTCTACAGCAGCAATGAAACGACGAAGAGTAAGTTTATCGTTGTTTAATTTAAACTCAAACTTATTTATTCTTTTTTAGGGAGCAGATGATTCAGAACCTTTACCAAAACGGGCCCATTATGAAGACCGTATGGCACAAAGATTTGATTCTTTGGATTTAAGCAATGAAAATCCTATTCCTCCAATTGATATTATGGATGATGAACTTGAAATTAATGAAATTGATCCTGAAATTCTCTCTGATAGTCCACAATCTTTTACCGATGATCTTGGGGATGAACCTATCATTGAAGAACCTGATGATGAAGACCGAATTGTTCTCAGTGATGAACTTCACAGATATATGAAATCTGCCTATGATCACAATCTTCTTTCTAAATTGTAAGTTTAATTTCTTAAAATAATTTTATTAGTTTTCGGGTAGGTAGTGTGTTTCTTAGATTTCTTTTACAATGATGGCTAATTTTAATAATGAGTGTACGTTTATTTTTATTACTCGTTTTATTAATTTTATGCCTGATTTTTAGTCATAAGAAACCCTCTGGGAATGAGCTAGTTTTGTGGCGTCCACTTTCAAATCTTTTCTCTTCCAGTGACAATGCATCCGGCTCATCCATGAATGATCGTATCACGGAAGTCAATGATGATGAAGATGATACTGTAATTCAGAATTCTTCTGATGCCATGGAACCTATTATTGATGAGAGTTCGTCATCAAGTCGTAGCTCAATTTCACCTCCCAAAGGTTTAGATGATGATCCTGTAATTTTTTCATCCACATCATCAAGCTGTTGCTCAAGTGATGGAAATCGGCCTTCAAGAATGCCTTCGACAAATTTATTAATCCCTCAAAATCAACCAGATTATGAACCAATGGAAATGGATTAATACACTTTCTTCAACTTTATGAATACAAAAACTCACCAAAAAATACGTGTTATATGTTGTTATTTTTCTTTTGTTTTTGATTTGTATATACTTTTTGTTATAAAGTTTTATTACTTTCTTTAAATATTAACAGTTGTCATTTATTTACAAAACTATTAGAAGAGGGGGTTTTTAACCTAATCTTTTTTACTTGAAGTTTTTGCAGCGAGTTCTTTGTCAAGTTTATTGAGTTCTGTAGTCATCAGTTTTCGGCATTCATCAGATAATTCTTCAATGCTTGAATAATCTTGAGGATAAACGGGTGGAAGAGCTTTAATAATTACACGACCACCGTAATCAAATCTTCTTTCATCATGATTGTAAAAATTCTTGTATCGAGAAAATACAACTGGAATAATCGGAACATTTGCTTCTTTTGCAAGAATAAAGGCGCCTTTTTTGAATGGAAGTAATTCATCTGCGGAACTTCGAGTGCCTTCAGGAAAGATAAACACTTTGTGCTACAAAATAAATTACGGTATTATTTGGGGAGAGAACAAATCAAAAATTTAACCTTTTTATTTTTGATATGATCCATTGCATCATCTAAGGACTTATGAGCTTTTTCTTTGTTAATTCTATCAATCCATATTGAATGGCAAAGATATCCACATAAATTAAAACCAGGAAGATATTTCAAACTTTTCTTTAAGATAACTACGGTATTTTGAGGCCACATGTATCCCATCGCTATAAATTCAAATCATAAAAGAGACAAAAAAAAGTCAAAAAATCTTACTGATAACATCTAAAGCACTTTGATGATTCGCAATAACAATACACGGTTCATCTCTATCCAAGTGTTTTAAATCTCGTGTATCATATTTGATTCCAGTCCATAAACAAATTTTTTTGTAAACTTTGAACATTAATCTGAAACAAAGACACTACTTAAAAACGATTAACAAAAAAGTCTTACAAAGTATTTTGAGGTGTTCTTCCATTTTTCAGGCTTATCAAAGCTCCCATAAATCCGGCATAAATAATACAAAGAAAATATAAATAAAATTTTAAGACATATCTAACAGAAGATGAATATTGATACAAAGCTGCAACAATAGCGAAGAGAAGAATAAAAAGTATCCATATCAAATCCATTGAAGAGCAATAATGGAAAATAAGCTTGTGATCTGAAAAATATTAAAGAAACTATAAAATTTGCAGTGAACTTGATTAAAGGGGGTAGAAAGATGTGCAAATTTTTTAACGAAAGGAAAGAAATCAGGCGACGGCGTGAATTTTGCACTTTGGCCATTGTACATTGGGGACACGTGATTATTATTGCTGCTGCAGTTGCTGTTGTCTCACTTTAAATATCGACTTTGATTGGAAGAAACAAGAAAGAAAAGCAAAAAGGAAGAAGAAATTAATGAAGAGAAAAAACGAGAAAAAGCTCACGTTATTACATTATAGTGTTGCTGCAAAAGAATAATATGAAATGGAATAGTTTGGTGCAACCTTAAAAAGCAAAAAAAAAAGAAATATCAAACATTTTTATTGCCTTTTTTAGTTGATGACAGCAGCAATAAATATAAAAATTAATTGTTAACAAAAAATTCAAATCCAAGATTCATAAAAAATCGAGCAAGAATAAATGTGAATGCGATTGATGGAATTAAGAAGAGATAATAGCATGTTGGACATCCAAAAATTGCTAAAGCTTGTTCATCTAACCAAAAGGTGGTGGTATCCATTGTAGCAGAATGATGTTCAAGATCCATAACTTTTTTCGATAAAGTTTTTATCATACAGGGAAAATAGAAAGAAATTTGACGGCAAAAAGGGAAAAGAAAAAACTGAAAAAAAAAATGGTTCGGAAAAAAGAGAAAAGGGACGACAAATGTGTGTGTTGAATGACGCGACACAGTTTTCTCTTTGACTTTGTTGAACATGGATAAATTTCTACAGTAATTTTTTTTGGTAATTTTTTTAAAATAAAATGAATATAAATTTATTAACAATTAATAAACACAAGTAAAAAAAGCAATTTAAATTAGATTTAAGCAATAAAATAAATTCTCACAATAACATCTGCGACAATTTTTTCCGATTAGTCAAGAATTTGGAGTATTAATTAAAAGTTGTTGCATTTTATTGTTACATTTCTGTAATTCCAGAATGTGAACAATACATGATAACATTCCAATTATAAAGGCATGTAACGTCTTGTTTTGTAATTGTGTCTAAAGCACTTCCAGCAGGATCACACATTCTCAAACATCTGGAGCCGACCATAAGCGCGGAGGAATTTAAATCCAAATCAGCACAACATTTTGTGTTGTTTCGATTTTGTGATGCACAATATAAAATTGATGAAATATGTTTAAAACTGCATTTATTTTCCAAAACCATTCTGCTTAACTAAAAAAGGAATACGGTAACTTTTATGTAAGTTGGGATACTGTAGAGGAGAAATGACTTGCCATATCTTTAGTTTTTTCTTGATCATATTCATATTCACACATAAAATGACATTCTGGAGGAACATAGAGTTCACAACAAGAAAGGAAAAGTTTATTTGCTACCGATTTGGTGGTACATGGTTGATACCCAGTTTCAGCGGTACCACATTTAGGCTAAAAATATTACTGTAGATAAACCTTACATTTAGATAGAAACAATAATATAAGATATTGTAACATTAATGGTACTCTTTTTTTACAGTATCTTTTAAATCAATATTTTACATACTATTAATATTATGTGCTTCTAAAGTATCCATATTTTTTGATAACTTACAACTTCAGGCTTTTGTGGAGCACGGCGGAGATCTTTTGAATGAAGAGCATGTTGTATAAGAGCTTTTCTCTCAGGGCATCGACGATTAACTTGTTTTGCACATTGTGGTTGGGGGCATCTTTCTGACCATAACCTTGTACAACATTCACCAATTGGAACCTAAATATGTATCACATTACCGTATCAACTCAATACAGTATACCCCATACTTTTGTACATTCAAGTGATCGAGATTCAGCATTAACAAAAACAAAACAAATTAAAGCTGCTGTCAAAAATTTCAAAATCATTTTTTAATCCACCAAATTTTTTAACAAATCGAAAACGTTTAAAGAAAGAAAAGAAGAAGAAAGTTTTAAATATGAAAAAAAAGAAAAGAAAAAGTGATGGATAATTTTCAGAGATTTTATAAAATTGCATCTTTTTTTTTATTTAAAAAAAAAGAAAATCCTATTTTTCCCTTTTTTTGGAATTGAATGACAGAGAATCTGTGTCACAGATTCTTCTTCGTCTTTAAATGAAACGAACTGGAGCAAAGCAGAATATCCCATAACTTTTTTTGTTGTTGAAAATCTATTATTTTCTCTATTTTCCGTTTAAATATTTCCGTTTTACACTCTTTTTTTTGGTTTTTTTGTTCTTAAAAGAGAAAAATAAAACAATTGGCAACTAATAAATACAGTTATAAATTTTTGGTAGAAATAAATTAAAAACTTGACTATAAAATGGCCTAAATTACAGTATCACATAACAAATTTGTTTTAATATTTTTAAAAAATGCACAAATTACTGAGAAAGGTAGTATTAATTATCTAAACTGAAAAAATTGAAAAAAATTCAGCCATCTTAAGATGGCTGAATTTTTCTATCTATTAATATTCAAACATGAACGAAACTCGATCCTGCCACCTTCCGTCTACTGGACAGCCGCCTTTAACCGGACGACCATCAAGTGGACGTTAGATCTGAAAAAATTCTTAGCTAATATCTATCCTTTGAAGATGAAAAAGTTTTTTATTCGATTTTTTTAAATTCAGCGGCTAGCCCAAACCATTTTAATATGTCAAAACAAAAAATGTTTTCATTACCATTTCAGTCGTCATTTTTAAAAAGAAGATGCTTTTTTTTTAATTTTCAAGATCGATCGTGAATAGTAAATAATTGGTACTCAGGGAATTTCGCTTTTACTAGTTTTTTTTAATCTTTAATATGATAATAAAAATTGCCATTCTTTCAACATTCTTTCAATCTACAATAAAATATTGTTACTAAAAGAGATTGCTTTGGTCCGAAAACATGTTTATACGATGCAGAAGCTTGTAGTGTCAAATTGGCACAAAATAATAAAAAGAATTCAAGCTTCATTTTCACCAAATTCACGACCGTCGTGTTTTTTTTATATCCAACTTCAAATGGAATCTACAGAATCCTGAAGGGGCAGCTAGTACTTTGGGGTTTTGCATATCTATGGGATTGCCTCCCATTTCGAAAGTCTAGCCTGCCATCCATATTTTGGTTACAAAAACCCCCAATTAGCTCCATTTTGGTTTCAATTTAACATGCGTGACAAAAATACTCTTTACAAACATATCCCATGGTAAAATGATTATGCTCGAACTGTAATATTATTTTTCTGCCGAATTTGTAGAAATTTTCTTCACTTTTTCTTAAGGATGGACACGGGCCCATTTTTTCAAAGCCCGGCCCGGCCCGTGAAATCAAAAGCCCTAGCCAGCCCGATCCATACGGGCCCGGCCGGGCCGGGCCCAAGCCCGGGCTTGGGCCTGTTTTACCTGTATTTTTTTAAAAATTTTTCAGGCCCGCTCGGCCCGTTTGGTAAAATCAAAAGCCCGGCCCGGGCTTTGTCGGCCCGCGGCCATCCTTACTTTTTCTTCAAAAAGACAGATTAAAAAATAAAATTTCATCCATGTTTCGTCACGAGTTTTGAAGCCTTTTTTGAAAACAAACACAGATCAAAAACTTGTATACAAAAAAGTCACAAATTAAGGTATCACCATTGTTGTGATAAGATTTTTACTAACTTTTACAAATTATTGTGTTAATATTTTTGCAATAGAATATTATCACTAAAAATACAAAACATTTGTTTTTTGAAATTTTATAAAATTTTTTGAAGTCACAATTTTGTTTTTTTTAAAGTGCAAAATAAGGACATCAAAGCTACAAAATATTCTTACGGTAGCATTTAAAAATAATTTTATGCCTACTTTATTGTCATCAAAAAATTTGCTCTGTTAAAAAAACAGAAAATTGAATACAAAAAAGTTAAAGTATTATTTATTTATGGGAAATCTGTCGCCAAAATTCTAAGAAGAATTAAGCTTTAATTTTTTATACTTCACATTTTCAATACATCTTTTTTTCATGCTTTTGCAAGCAATAATTACAAGGTAAAATAGAAAGAGAAAAGAAGAAAAACACATGTCTGAAGCATGTGAATGAATACATATATTTATAATATAGTTTTAAAAAATTTTTCTAAACATAATTATTTCAAAAAATGGGCATAAAAACCACCAATTTTAAAATTCTTTTAATTTTTTGTTTTTGAAAAAAAGGATATAAAATGCTCCAGAAAAGTGCCGTTGAACTATTTCTTTCCCAAATGCTTAAAGATTAGTTTTTGGTTCGTACTGTTACAGTATACCTATAGTTTTGTTTTTGGAGCTTTCACGAAAACTTATAAATAAAAGTTGTCCCTTTTGAAACTGAATTGATTCTTTTTGTTTTTCAAAACAATTTTATATTATGTTTTACATAAACGCAGAGATTTATTCATTAACATTGTTGCTGATGCTATTGGAAACAATGAATTGAATTCATTGTTTCCAATAACAACAACAATACAAAAACATCGGAGAAAAAAAGAAGAACTAGAATAATTGAGTGGAAAAAAAGAGAGAAGAAGAAAGATTTTTGAGGGAGAGAAAGATTAAGCACGATCTCTGTGATCTTTTTGGTCTTTTTTCTATTTAGGACGACGAAGAACAATTTTAAAGTGCAAACACATATTTTTTTAAATGATTTTCTCTGCAAAAAATTAAAAGGCATCAAATATTAAATTTTTTCTCTCGTGATGCCTACCCGCCTGCTAGGCTGCTTGTTTCCCTGGGAAACTTGTTTGTTTGTGTTTTTTTTTTGATATCAAAACAAGCAAGTGCAAATTGCTTATTACGTAAACGTCGGGGCAGTTTTTACAAATATAAAGATTTACTATCAGCTTTTAACAAAGAAAGATCAAAGAAAGTTTATTCCGTTTTTCTTTGTTGCGACATTTTTTCGATGTTTCCCTTTCCTTCTCTTTTATATATTTCCCCCTCTTCGACAGACTATAAACTACCACACGACAAAAATAATAATATTGGGACACAGAATGGTAAAGAAGGGGAAAAAACGTGTTGCACGTGTACCCCTTTAAATCGTCAGCAGCCCTTTTTCCTTCTTCCATCATGTCACCGTCGTCGCCGCCATAGAAAGTTTTTTACCGCACTTTTATTTTATACGTGAAAAACGTTGATATTGATTGCTTCCCCCTTACCCCCATTTTTTTCCCATCACATTAAAAAAATTTGTTGATTAATTTTGTCCAAAAAAATGTTTTTATTGTTTAAAGAAAAAAATATTTGTGTGTTCAAAAAGCATGGATCTAGCAAAAAAATTATTTTAATGACTCAATATTTTATTTAAACAGTAGTTTTAAATTCAGCACTGTTTTTTTACCCCCACACTCTTTTTTCTTTCTACAATCATTTATAAACTGCTCCGGTTTTTTGGTGTTTTAGAATTTTAAACCCTTTTTTTCTGTTGTTTTGATCATTTTTGTTTTACTCAATTTTGCACATGTTGTTTTTACCACACATTTTCTATAAAATGCAAAATTTTATACGTGTTCTTTTTCTTACGTCATTCTTGAACAATGTGATTCAAGTATAAACTTCCTGATAATCAAGTAGATAATAATGTTTCCTCTTTTGTCTTACCGGGTGCAATAATTGAATTCAACAAGTTAACTCATTGGGTTATGTATTTTGTAAAAAAACGTTTTTTTCAAAATTACTTTCATGTTTGATTCATGAAAATTTTTTTACAAAATAACAAAACTATGTTCAACATTAAGTACAACTGTGTCATAGGTTTTTTAAAGTTGCACAAAAAAATTTCAAATTAAATGTTGAAAAGTACATTTCGGACACCGGTAGCAACAATGAAACAACGGTATTATCACAGCTTTTTCTGTCCCTACAAAAAGTGACATCCTTCTTTTTTTTCAAATCTTAAAACTTTTTGCTAATAAAAACTTTTTTGTTATATTTAGTTTGTGAATCTTTGTTCAATGAAAGAAAAGAAAAATAAGGAAAGAAATAAAAGTAGTGTTTATTTAATCCAAAAAGTTCAAGTTGATCAAAAATTGGTGTTGCCCAATTTCTCTTCTTCTTTTTTTGAAAGAAGAAACCACCCAACTTTTTTTTGTTGTTTTCATTGATATCAATTTTTACACGCACTTGGAACAAAATAGATCAATGTTGTCTGATGTGTTTTTTTCTTTCTTTTCAAATTTCATTTTTGCACCAGTAGATTTCTTCTATTTATGATATTGTTTTTTGATATACACCTTCCATGTAGTACATTGAACTTTTATTTTCTGTTTCCATTTATATATAGATAGATGACGAGGGTGGTGGTGTTGATCTATCTAATTTTTCTTGGCCTTTTTTCAATATTTCTGTTGCAACCTTCGAGATATTTATCATTCGTTTTTTAAAAAAATAAATAGATAATAATCGCCGTAAGTAAAAAAAGTTCCGACGTCTCATTTTTGTAGAAATAAACAATAGTCTACCTACCTAATGCCACTAACTCGAGAAATCTCTCCTCCCCAAACATATTTTTTATTACCAAATCAAAATTTTAACACAAATATGGAAGAATATTATTCCACTTCATCATCTTCTTCTTCCTCATCATCATCAATTGAATCTCCAACAATTGAAAATGTTGAACCACAACACGAAATTCGATGTGCTGTTTGTAATGATATCGCTTCAGGCTGTCATTATTTAATTCCATCTTGTAATGGCTGTAAAACATTTTTTAGGTAAATGTTTTTAAAATTAAATAACTGTTGTCCAAAATTTAATAAAAGAGCCCCCTCAAAAATCTTGTAATCTTTGATGTATTTTATTTTATTAAACTAATAACTTTTTGGTTGAATTTTTAGAAGGACAATTGTGTCACAACGAAAGTTTGTATGTAAAAATGGTGGACAATGTGATTTTGATAAAAGTAATATTTTGTTTTGGAATTACGGTAATCATGTTTTAAATGTGGAAGTTTCAGATAGAAGATGCGCATGTCGAGCATGCAGATTTGAAAAATGTTTAAAAGCTGGAATGCAAGCTGCAGGTTTGTGTTTATTTAAATTATTGTTTCGAATCCGACCCTCACACATCCTTTATAAAACATCAAAGAAATGTGCCGCTTTTTGATGTAACACTTTTATCGAATTTAAAGTTGGAGCTATAAAAAATATCCGGTCTAATATTTGTTATAAAAGTTTTATTTTAAATGTCTTAATCCAGCATTGATTGTTTTTCAATGAATTACATTATCCCTAAAAAGGTCATTATGTAGTAGTATATTGCTCTTTACGGTTCTATGACCTCACAAAAAACTTTTCATATTCTTTTTCTCTTTCTTATCAAAACTTTCTCTCCTCCGAGAATTAATGTCCATTAAAATCAAAGCACACCTTGTATTTACTACAAGCAACCATAAAGTTTTTACCCTCTGTTTTCACAAAAATTTAATTCCGGTAAAAAAAGGAAGACTTTGTACCACCATAAATAATACACATGTAAATATATTTTTGCAGCAATTCAATATACACCATCTGCAAATTTAACCCTTTCAATTGCACGAAAACGTTTCAAAGGTGGACCGTCTTCTTCATCACCAAATTTAAAACAAGCTCATTTGAGCTTTACAATTCAAGATCAAATTTTACAAAGAATTGGATATGTTTTGAGATTGGAAGAAAAACATTCCAGATTAAGACTATCAACATTTTATCCCTATGATGAGGAAGTTGGAATAAAAGGATACCTGGAAAATAGAAGTGCTTTTGCCGATGCTGACAAATACCCTGTAAGTTCTTTACAAAAGATAGGAGGATTACGGTAACATAACCCAATAGAAGGGGTAATTTGTTCCGCAAAAAGTTCAATGTGAGTACAAATTGCCTATAACAATCAATCCTCTTTCACTTTTTGCTTCCCTATTATTAAATTAAAACTCAAACAGGATTTTCAAAACACACAAATCTGCTTTTGTACGTTACCTCCCTTCTAAAATTTCGATTTACAGTTGTTTAAACAATTGAAAATTCTTCTAAATTTTTCTAGATTGTTGACAAATGGCCGTCAAGACCTGATCGGGATACCTATCCCTCAAAATATGAAATGAAAGCAAGGGGAATTAAATTTTGGTATTTCGTTGATATGCTTTTATCCCTTGAATACATCAAAACTTTCCCATTTTATCAACAATTCAGTTTATCTGATAAAGTAAGTTTTTTAATAAATTTACAAACGTAAAAAAACAAAGTAGTGAATAAAAAAAACAATCTTCAACCTGAAACAGGTTCACCATTTGTGCCATTGCTATTTCCTTTCTTTCCTGGATCACCAGCACCGGCACCATCGTCTTTTCCACCTTTACGACGACGGCAATATTTTCGATGAGTTCGCCAATGATCATGTTGACATTGTTGTGAGCAATAACTTGTATTCCAGCAACAGAAATAGACAGCTTCTACAAAATTAAGGAAATTATATGATAGATAATTTTTCTAAATTGACATGAACGCAGTACAGTAATTAGGATTCTGCAAGATATACTCGCACTACATAGGATTTAAAAAAATAGTCCTGCGTCAGTTATTATTACTAATGAAAAACATACCATTTTCACAATGCCAACACCATTGCTTCTTTTTGATATTAGAGAGTTCACGACGATGTGTTGCTTCCATTTGTGCAACTTCAGCATTTATCATTTCACGATATCGTTCTTCCAATGAGCTTCTAAAAGTCTAACATAACAATCTAGATTTAAGATAAACATAAAGAAAATACGGTCAGTGCATGTGCGTCGACCGTAATTTCATCAATAAGCATTATTAAAAGCAAAAACATACCTAACATCATCAAGTTCTTGCTTAAATTCTGTCAAAAGTTCGGTTCTAATCTTTTGTTGATCACTAAGAAATTCTTGATGAAGCTAAAATAGAAATATATTAGATATATAAGATTACGATAGTCTACAGTAGACTCAAGATTATTACCTTTTCAGTCATTTCAACGAGTATCTTTTCACGGGAACATTGTAATTCAGAAAGCCAATGCTTTTGTAAATCAATAAATATATGAAGAACTCGTTCATCTTGAATATTATTAGAAGATTGAGAAAGTTGTTGTTGCTGCTGTTGTTGCTCTTGTTGTTGTTGATGCTGTTGAACATCTGCAATCAATTGGCTTACACTTGCACCTTCATCATTATTTTGATCTTGCTCCATATCTTCTTCTTCATTTTTAAGCATTTTTATACAGTAATAAGGAAGCTAAAAAAGAGAAAATTTGTAAAAATCTATAGTAAAAATACAAATTAAATCGAAAAATAAATTTTACGCGTTTTTTGTTGCAAAAACGAACCAAAGCAGCAGTATTAAAACGTACGCACATTGCACGCAACAAAACAGCAGCAGCGGAAAAAATAGGAAAAGAGCCACAGTAAAAAAAAGAATAGGGAAAGACAAATGGTGGAAAGAGACACGGTTGAAGTTGACTACGGTCCATGTGGAAAAAAAAGATGATGACAGCAACATCACCATCAGCCACAGTATTAAAGAGAGAAAAGGAAAGACAAGGAGATTGAGGGAGAAAAGGAATTGTTGGGCCACAGTATGTACGTCTGTAAGGGTTTTTTCTTTAGGGACAAAATTCTACAGTGTAAATTTAAATTTTATAATCGTTTGTCCGTCAGATCTCAGTAAAAAATGTATGAATACATACATGCATGCATAAAAGAAAAAAATAGAAGAGGTAAAAAGATAGGATCATAAAATATAGGATGTCATGATATTGGTAGTGGTAATGAGGTAACATATTTATAAAGCAAACATGAGAAAAAATACACTTTTACATTTTGTTTCAAAATAACCATCTTAAAATCAATATATTTTTTAATCTAACAAATTTTAGCTTGCATGGGTTCGTAATACATGTATCGCGGGATTATTACTGTCATCGGCATATTATGCACATGTAAAAAAGTCAAAAGTTGTTATATATCCTGATGGATCTTTACCTTTTCATGGAAAATATGATTCAGAGTAAGGATTTTTACTTACAAAATTTCAAAGGTATCTGAGCAACACCAACGTTGTGAAAGTTAAAACAGCAGATTTTTGTTAAATCAAATTTTTAGATTAAACATGCTTGAACAAAATCTTCGACATGGAGTTGTTACACAAATTGTCGATTTAAAAATGGATCAAATACAGTATTCCATGGCCCGGGCCGTTGTTGCTTTAAATGATTGTATGTTATTTTTATTAGAATATCAATTCGTATTGTTTTTTTAAACTATCATTACAGTATCCATCCTTTTAAGGTATTCCTGGAATGTCAGAGGATGCCAGAGAGATACTTGCTGAAGAAAGATCAAAATATGCCACAGGGCTTTTAAAATATCTTCAAAATAAAAGAGGCGAGGATGCTGGCACAAAATTATTTGCCGAGACAATCGCATTCATAAATGGTCTGTACCGTCGAGTGGAATATAATCAAGCATATTTTACATATCGAAGATTTGTAACTCGAGATAATACAAAAGCAAAACTGCTGTCACAGTTGCTACTTTCCACAGATTAAATTATTAGTTATTACAGTATCCAAAATTACAGTAGTTGAAAGTTTGTTTATTTGTATGTTCAAAGATGTTCTTTTTTGTGATCTTTTAAATTTAAATATTTTAAAAATGTAATAAACTATTTTGAAACCTGGTGTTAAAATTATTAAACTTATACGTTATTGTATCGATTAAATACTTTTTCCCACATTTTCTACAGCAATCATATTTACAAATTCAATTATTATTTTGTTACAGATTGTAATTACAGTAATTTTACCTACGGTAATACAGTATCTATCCCATGGCATTGCTTCAACCAACATTCCATGAATTGGATGATATTTTTGAAATCATTCAACGTGATGAAAAATCTTTAACACAGTAATATATACTTTAACATAGCGTTTACTAAAGATTTAATTTTAGAAACTCCTCATGTGATGATCTCCAATGGCCATCCCCTCCGCCCCAATCTTCTTCTTCATCCATGTCATCTCCGGATTCAGGATTCGGGGGAAGTAGTAGTACTACAAATCCATGCAGGTATTTTTCAACTCCTGCTCCAGATATAATCTTTCCAAGTATTAAACATTGTGATTCATTTTATGATGAAGATTCTGTACCTGTGAATATTCCATTTCCTGTTGCAGCTTCAAAGAATTCAGAAGCCAAAGAAGCACCAAAAATTTGTAGCATTTGTGGAGAACCAACGAATTGTTGTCATTATGATGTTCCATCATGCTCGGGGTGTAAAACATTTTTTAGACGAAGTAAGTAATATCTTTTATAGTTATAATATACTAATACTTATTGAAGTAATGTGATACTGTGGTAAATATATTTCGAGTTACAGTACTTGTTTATGGTGAATTATAAGCTTAGGCCTAAATTATAAATATGGTGTTCCTTTTAACCTAAGCTTAGGTTAAAAGGAACACCATATTTATAATTTACACTGTTATAGTATACTGTTATACTGTACACATACATGGTGTACTTTAGTATGTATATATTACATGTTCAATTTTTTAGGTATTCTAACAACAAAAGAATATATTTGTAAACGGAGTGGTAAATGCGATATCAAAAAGGGTGAAAGATGTCGAGCTTGTCGATTTACTAAATGTATTACAGCTGGAATGAACCCTGAGGCGATAAAACTCCCTGAGAATGTTGATATCAGTACCGTAATGGTCCATGTTGAAAATCATCGAAAAAGAGTTTTACCTTCCTCCACCACCAAAGATGAAGATTCTGAAGAACCTGAAACTTCTTTGGTTGTTTCAAATAAGCTTACCCCAATTTTCAATCAAACTCGACAATCACAAGAAATTGATTTTTTAATATTTTTGGAAATGAAAGTTCAAAAACTTCGTGAATCAAATTATAATCCGGCACCGTTGTATTTTTCAAAAATAGAAGAAATACTTCAAAGAAAAACAGAACTTCGAAATTGTGATCGATATATTAGGCCTCCGACATGGCCAATCGAAAAACAAAATCTTGAAATAATGTATGCTTGTGCACCACCGCCTGGACCCCCTAAGAGAATGTGGCTCGCAATTGACGTTATCATTTGTATTGAACAGGCAAAAACTTTGCCATTCTTTGATAAATTAGAAGTTTCTGATCAGGTAAACAGTTTTTCTTTATGTTACAGTGCACCCCATACTTACAGTATCCAATTTTCAGCTTTCCCTATTGAAACATGTAACTTTGATGAATGCCATGTTAACTGAATGCTATTATAGTTACGAAAAACACAGTGATGCCATTATATATCCGGATGGTTTAATGCCAATTCGATTTTCATTAAATACTGGGAAGCTTGGATATGATGTTTACTGTAGACCCATTGAACCTTTAAAAAGGATAAAAATTACCAAAGAAGAATATGTTCTACTCAAAACTTTAGTCTTTTGTTACCCATGTAAGTCATTCCCTTAGGGCATAATATGCTAATCTAAACAATTTTTCAGCCGTAAAAGAAATCAGTGATAAAGGAAGAAAAATATTAGAAAAAGAATTTGAAAGATACTCTAAAATTTTAATGAATCATATGCAAGCTCAACTTGGTGCCGCCCCAGGGGCTGTTAAATACGCCCAAGTGGTTGCAATTTTGGAAGCTTTGACACACTTTTCTGAAAGGAAAAAAGAACACCATATCATGATGAATATGCATCGAATTTCACAAACTAATCATCCGGCACTTTCAATTCTTGAAGAAGTTCATAATTGAAAGTACTGTATCAATGATACACACATTACGGATACACCGACAAACAAATAAAACTACCACAAAAAAGAAGCTTTACAAACTACTGTATTTCAATGACATGCTTTTGAATTATTTTAATATTATAAAATTTAAAAATAATTCAGGAATCTTTTTTTAAATTGTATTAGTGCAATAATATTTATCACATCAGAATTTTTGTATTTCCAATATAAATATAGTTCAAAGAATAAAACAAAATAACAACTTGTGAAGTAAATTTTTCAAATAAAAAACATATTGTAAAATGTCTTGTATACTCTAAAAATGATCTATGGTAAATCCTTCTGCATAAAACTTCTCAAGATTCATTGATACATTTTTTTATTCTATGAAAATTTTCTTTTTAAAAAATCAAGGGAAAAAATGAAAAGTAGTTTAATTTCATGATCGGTTAAAAATGCAATTTTCAAATATAACCAATATTTACTACAGTAACCTTCAGAAAATGAATATTTTTAAACAATGAAAAAATTCAGATTTTTTTCTTTTCCATGAATTAATAATTTCTTTAATTTGAGGAACAAGTTGATATCCGAGAGGGTAAGAATCAAGGTCAAAGGAAAGCGAAATAAAAAAGCATCATCATCTAAATTCTTCTAAAATTTTTCAAATTAAACACCAAGGTAAAAGAGATGAACAATGATTTAAACTCAATAGCTTTTTAATTATTAGCCGATTTTTAAAGCCATAAGGGATTGTTCAGGAATTAGGTGACCATGAGGAAAGAGGCGGTAAGCCAAATGATCATCCTTCTTTGATGTTGTCGGCAAAAAGCTTTGATCTTTGGTCACGTGGGGAGGGAGGGGGTATGAAAACTTTTTATCACGTGATTTCTGGATAATCCCTAACCGCAGATGTCATATCCAAGTCTGCGCTTCTGACCCTCAAGGGCTTTCATTATTTAAAAATATTATATAAATATTTTAAAATAACAAACTTGTAGAAATTCACAATAGCTTATCGGATCAAAATCACATTTTATCTGAGATAAATGCAATTCTTTAATCTTATTTGAAAATTCAACGTTTAAAAGTTTGTTGAAGGATTCCATTGAAACAATTGTAGGGGATAGACTAAATTAATTAATGTGTATCCTAGATTAAATTTTTAAAAATCTAAAAAAAATGATTACTGAAAATTTTTGATGTTTGGAAAACTTCGTCAATTGAAATTGTTTTTCCATTTTCATTTTCAATTGTTGCACATATTTTTGATTTGATTAAATCAGGCGAATTACACAAAATTATAAGTTCTTTGAATAGAATAAATCTAGAACGAATGGATAATTCTTTTAAATTACATCTATTAATTTTTTTTAAAAATGCATCTCCAATTAATCCATAATGCCATGAAGGCCGTGTTAAAGAAAATACATGTAATTTATCAGTAAGTCATATATTTTCAGAATCTGAATACCAAAAATCGGAAATGTCACAGTGTTTTATTTTTAAACAGAATCCAATTATTTTCTCATTTCAAATGAGAAAATCATTGGATGAGTCATTTGGATAATTTTTGTAATTATTATTTGGAGCGATTATGAATTTTAATTTAAAAATAAAATATTTGAAGCATTGATAAAGTTTTAATAATGGTTTGGGCGAGACATCCTTCAATACATAATTCATGTATGATGGCAAAATTGGAAATTGTTGGTTCTTAATTGGAAGAGACAATACTTTTCTTTCTGATAAAAACCTTATAAATTTTTCCTTTTTTATAAATGTGACCAACAAAATAAAAACAAACTATTTAATTTTTTGATATATATTAAAACCACAAAAGTATTTATGAGTTACATGAGAAAAAAAGAACGTTGTGGGTGTAGGGAAAGATAGGGCCACTTTTTCATTGAAGCTCTCATTATAATTTTATAAAATAAGAGTATAAAAATTTATTTTCAATACATAGATAATTCAAAAAATAATACAAAATAACAACAGAATAAATGTTTCAAATTTACAAAAATACACAATTAACAAGATTTTTAAAGGTTATGGATTTGGATTAGTATCATTTTGAGGAGGAATTCTTGCTCGACAAATGACATCTTTTGGAGGATTGAAAAATGATGAAAAAAAGTCAGCTCCATATTTTGTAATACCTTCTTCGGAGACAATTGGATCAATCCATTCAATATCAACGAATCCGGCATCTTTTAGGCAATGTTCATATGTGGAGCGATAGAAGAATGTTATATCTGTATTTCCAATGACTTCTCCTAAAACATTTACCAAAAGTTATACGGTAATATACAGACGGAGATATGATAATAGTCTACCTTCAGGATTAAAAAATTCAACTTTAAGTCTTTCACCATCAATTGGAGGAACTGTATTCAAAATAACACATGCACCTAATATCAAAAATAAAACATAAGTAATACTATAATTCAAAGAAAAACGAACCAAATTGAATGCCTAAAGCTTTTGTTGAAAAATAATCTCCAACTCCATTTGGGACAAAAGCAATTAATTCCCCTCCAGGCTTCAAAGATCGAGCAATATTCGTTAAACTCTAAAATGATGTTAAAAATAAAATACAGTAACGAAACAACCTTTCGAAGTTCGGCAGCATTATTATTGAATTGTAAAACAAATACAGCAAATGCAAAATCATATTGTGCTACATCAGATAAATCAAAGCTTGATTGTTCACGAAATTCAACATTTTTAGTATCTTAAAAACATTGGTACAAAAACAAATATGTGAAATATTATCGAGATGGGGGATTACGGTAGTGGAAGCTTTTAAAGAGAAAAGATCATAAAAATTGTGGATGGAGGTTCTTTTGTCTTTTTTTTAACATAAAAGGAAAACGCCGATAAATATTGAATGTTTAAACAAAGAAAGAAAAAAATGTGATTAATATAAAATTTTGTGCAAAGTGTCATAAAAAATGATAAAAATGTGATATTTTTTCTATATATTTTTTTCTCACATTTCTTTACCCTTAAATGTTTCAAAAAAAGAAACAAAAGTCCATCTTTCAAAATTGAACTTTTTGATTCCAATCTTAGAGGAAAAGAAAAAAATTACAGTTATATTTGGTTTTACAATTAACAATCATTTCATGATTTGAATCAATTCCGATAATTTTGTTTGCGCCAAGTTTTATTAATTCTTGTGCCAATTTTCCATCTCCACATCCAATATCAATTGTATCTTTTCCAGAAACTCGATCCCCAATAACCTTCAATAAAGATGGGTAAATAATTAAAGATTGAGCCAGAGATTTCTTTGAAGCAGAAATATACACTTCTGCCGGAAATTTTTGAGGTAAATCATTTTGAACTTCTGCAACCATCGTTTCGTAAAATAAATTAAAAAATTGTTAGTTTTTGTCACTGAAAAAAGGTTTTACTAATTTAAAAAAGTGGAAGAAAAAGTACATAAAAAAGATTGCAAAAATAGATATAATCTAGAAAAAAGTTGTTCAAACACGTTAAAAAATGTCAAAATTAACAAGAACAAAGTCAACTTTAAAAAAAGGACAAGGTCGAACAAAAACTATCAGAAACTTTTATTTTATTTATTCCCGGAAAGTTGTTGGTAAAGTTATTTAAAATTTTCGTAATCAATTCAGATCAAAAAAATCAGAAATTTTCCCAAAGGTGATGTTTTAAATAGAGATATTTAAAGAAGGCGAAAAATGAGTTTAATGAACTCAAAAGAAAAACAAAATAAAAAAAATATCAAGCAGCAAACAGCAGCAACAATCATCATCATCAAACACGAGAACGAACGTTTAAATAAATGCAAGAAAGAGCAAGAACAACAACATTGCAACAGAAAAAAAGATTGAATGAAAAAGAAAAAAAGGTTGTTTGCGTTTTGCATTGTTTTTCTTTAAAGAAAAATGGATCCTTCATTTTTTCACGTGTGTAAAACTTTTACTCTTAAAACAACAAAAAACAAATATAAGAGATACTTTTTCTTAGGGTATGTATCATTTTTGTAGAAGTAAAAAACATATAACATTCAAATGACCATTTTTGTGAAGAAATTTTCTGTTATTCGGGGGTGATAGGAGCTGTGAGTTAAGTTGATTAGAGTATAAATTCTTTAACATGATAGGAGTAAACAGATTTTTTTTGTTATGACATAAAAACAAAACTATTTACTTTTTATATGTTTAATTTTATGGAATTTTTTATAAAACAAAATATATTATTAAAAGTGGTGACTCAAATGATATCATCCTAATGATAATATAAAACATTTCATGCATTTGTTAGCCTAAAATTGCGGCCGGCTGTATTCTCAACCCCTGAAAGCAATTATCGAATTATGACAGAAAGTTTACAGAAAAACACTTAAAATTTGCCTTAAATACTTTATCTCTTTTGTTCAGGGCCAAAAAATAAAACTGTTTTATTCAACTCGAATTTGCTTTTTTGAAAATATTTTATTTTTGAATGACTCTTTTCCATTTTTTGCAGTTCTTTTAACTTTTTTAAATATTTTAGAAAAAATTAAAAATTTACTTTAAGAATGTTGTTTGGCATCTTTACTTTGAGGAATTATTAAAAAATTAGTCAAATGTTTAAATTTTAATTGTTCATTAAATATTATAAATTTGAAAACCACTCTTCCAAAAATTTGTTTAATTATTAATTTTTGAACATTTTTGTGATTTTGGTGCAAGCATCCACGCCCGTTGGCATTTAAGGCATGACCTAAAACAAAAGGAAAATCATAAATTAGTTATTTATTCTTATTTTTTGCGATCATCATGGACTTTTTTAAAAGCTATTAATCTTTATGAATATTTTATAAAAATTTTATATTTATATAATTTGACCCTAATTTTTGGTTCAAGATGTAAAAACTGTTTACGATCATCTTCTTGAAGTAGAAAGAATAACTCTAATTTTTTATCAAAAGGAACAACTGCAAATTTTTGGTGCTAAATATTATTCTCAATTTTACCGCAAACAATGTCGTTCCTATTTAAACAAAAAAACTTATTTGATTGCTTAAAAGCGCACTGTAACCTTGTTATTGCGATGCAAGACTCAAATTTTTTTTGCAAAAGTCATTGCTGACACAAGTTTAGATTTTTAATCAGCAAATTATTTTCAAAAAAATTAAAGTCCTGCCAAATTTTTGAAATGATATAAACAATATGCATATCTTCTAGAATCAGGAACGAGACATGTCAGCCTAATCTGTGAATCTCTTGTTGGTTTAATCAAAAACACTTGAAATATGTCTTTAAGTATTATTTTCTTTTCATCTAATCAATACTTCTCTTAAGTCATTCATTCAAATGACCTAAAACAAAAAGAAAATCAGTTATTCTCGTTTTTGCAGTCGACAACTTTTCTAAAGCTATAAATTTTTTTGAATATTTAATTTATCAAAAGATTTTATCAAACATTTTCTTTAAATGATTGAAGAAAGTCTTTTTAGTATTTTTTGTGAAAAGGCTTTTTTACAATCTTTACATATCATTAAATATTTAGAATAAGTTTCCAAAATTAAACATTTTATGTTTAAAAATAAAAAATAAAATTTACTATTATTTATTAATATTTTTCAAAATAAACACAAAATTATCAAATTACTTATCAATTAAATATATAAATATTACCGTAATTAAAATACTATATTATTTAAAATTTATTAGGTAAAAGAAGTTTAAGCAAATCAACAAGAGTTTGAAGGCCTGGAATTAATTCAATTTCTGAAATATCCTTTGCACTTTCATTCTTCAACCAAAGTTTTGCCCATGCAGAATTTGCAAATTGTCGAAGATTATCACTTAGCGAAAGTTGCATATTTGAATTATTGATAATATTGAAGCAAGAAGCATAAATATTATTTGCAACAAGATTTCCGCTATGCGTCATTGGAGCATAAATTCCTTTTTCTTTTACAATTTCAATCTTTGAAATTCTAGTTTCAACAAAATCAATGCCATCTTTATGAACGAAAAGGCATTGATCGGGGGTAATTTCTTCGGCATAAACCATATCGGCATTAAGTCTTTCAATTGAAACAACTTCTCCAACTTGGCGACAATCTCCTCGGAAAATGTAATGTTTGTTTGTGAGTTTAAGATCTGTGCCATCTTCCAACTCAAAATGAATAAAATCAGCAAAAGTTTCAGGCATTCGATGAAGCCATTGCTCAACCCGACTATAAACAATTGCATTTTTATTTCCAGACAAAATCCAATCATCTAATTCAAGCTCGTCCATTCTCTTTTCGATTCCACCTTGAAGTTGCACTTTTGTATCGGCACTGAAGCAGAAGAATCCACCACCTCCGGCACCTCCGCCTCCAACTGGATAATACCCTGAGGCGGCACCACCATATCCCCCAGCACCTCCGACATCAGCAGGTGGATTAATAATATTTGGGACTTGTCCAGCTGGGAGTTCAATACCCTGAATGGCTGTTTCCCCTGGGGGTAGAGCATTTGCGGTTTCAATGATGGCATCATTTTCAGCAACAAATGGACCTTCAATATTCTCAACAACGGGTTCTTCAATTCTTACAAGTTGAGGATCTTGAACTTCAACGACATCATTGTCAACATTATTTCGAGTCGGAGCTTGGTAAGCTCGAGCATGGCCATTTTTAACAGTTGAATTTGTTGGGGCCGCTGGTGCAGGACTCTTTTTGGCACCATCTTTTCCAAATCTTCGAAGCATTTCTTCATGAACTGCTTTATCAACATTTACAGTAAACTCAGTAGGATACGGTAGACATGGTAAACGACGAATAGAAACATCATATGATACTCTAAATTTTAAACATTGGCACTTTTCTAAATTTGCATACTGTAGAAATCCTTACTTTCCATCTGGAGCTGTATGTTTTACAACATCACTAATATAATCAAAAGCATATTGCCGGCCATTATTAAGAACTTCCCCGCCAATAACAATTTGTCCAGAATTTACAACTGCAACTCCCCGATCTTCTGAAAGTTTAAGGGGTTCATATTCGCAGCATTGAACAGCTAATGGAAGTTCAGAGGCATTCAAAACTGGTCCAAACCCTCCAACCCAAGTAGATTCTGATGGACATTGCTCTGAATCGAATGTTGATGCACAAGTCTGAAAAATGTAAACACACATTTAATACAGTAATAAAAGTTTATTTATTTTTATTAGTTTTTTTCTTTATTGATTTTAAGCTATTAGTTTTAGACTTTCTTTTTCTTTCATTATGATGAACATTGAAAATAGGTTCAAGTTCTTGAATATATTTCTTTTCTTTTCCAACATCAAAATCCAAATGTTTCATTCGTATTCCATTCACAGAAGATTCTTTGATTTCAGGATGCTTTCTAAAAACTTGCTAATTAATGTTTTTAAATTACAGTAATCACTCACACAAAAAACTACAAAAATAAACACTTACCTTAAATGTTCTTTACCACGAAGTATCAAAGTTCTTTCAGTTTTTCCAACATATAAAGATTCACCATTCATACTTTCTAATGAATATACACCACTTTTTTCAAAATCATAATCATGCATTACCGCTTTTGGTAATTTTGATGAAATTGGAATTTCGATGAATCGAGCATTTGAAGGTTTTGTAAATTGTTGAGAAGGTTTAATCAGTTTTGTAACAAATCCATAGAAGGCCATTTCAATCCAATCCAACGCAATCAGTTAGTATCTTTTTCAATCAATTGATTGATATCAAATGAATGTTTTTTTTCATTTTATTTTCAGTGGTTTTAGTTTTGTGTTTTTTAAAATACAAAAAAATTTGCATAAAACTTTAAACTTACAGCAGTTTGGGATTTGAAGTTCTTGGCTTCTGCAGCTGGGATTGGTCGAGGAGTGTCAGCAGATTTTCGGAAATAACCATCTGGTTTTCGATTAACTCGATAAAAGCTTGCAGGAGTTCCAGCTGGAAGACCATCAGATTGCCATCCAAAGCAGGTCGGTCTTGCACAACCTAATACAGGTTGACCATTTGGTAATGCCTAAATTAGAAAAAGAAAAAAGATTAATTCAAAATTTAATTAACCTTTGAAAAAGGGAAAAAGGGCTTTTTGTCGAAAAAGAAAGCAATTAAAAGGATAATCTTGGCATTTTTCTTTTCGGACTTTTAAGAATTTGCGTCAAATCTCTTCTTTTTTTCTTACGTTTAATAATATCGTAATAAGTAATTAAACTTTCAAGGACAAAAGAAGAAAACTACGTGAAAATGCATTACACATCTCTAAAAACCCCGCCAAAAAAATATAACGTCACTTACTTCGAAGCTGAATGGAACTGCTGATTCTCCACAGAATGATGCCAATGTCAAACATGGCAAAAGTGCCAACGCCAAAAACAGCGTTGCATTAAATTTTTTCATTTTCTCTTTTTTTTATTCTACCAATTTATCAAAGGTAGAAAAAATTTGAAAGAAAATAAATCGTATTTGATAATATTTTTTTCGGGATGAATAAAAAAAGTGAATTGTTTTGTTTGATTTGAGGATGGTGGTTAGGTTTTTCCCGGATTTTTCTTTATCTCTCTTCCTTTCATGTATTTTTCAACTTTTTGACCTAATTTGAATTTCTTTCTTTTTCTTTTACAATAGATCCGATTTCGTTTTGTTACTACTTTTCATTTTTCTGTTTTCAATCTCTTCTTTGGGCGGGATATGATTTAACTAAAATCAGCAAAGACGTGATGTGATGTTATTTGGGGATAACGTAATCGCAAAGCCCCCACGCAAAAATCATTATGCGCATAAGTATGTTACAAATTTTTTCAATAAATGTTAATGATAAAAAAAGATATCAATGATCCATCAATTCTTTTCTTTTTTTGATTCATTCTTTGAAAATCTAAATTTTCTTGAATATTTGAACCCGAAAATTTAAATTTACAAATATTTTACAAATGTTCAGAAAGCAAAAGTTTTCTTTCTTTTCTGAAAAATAAAATGTGTGTCAAAAATCAAGTTTTTAAAAAATAATTTTGAATTTAATGATTGCATTTTGAAAAAAAGAAACTTCAAAATTTTGTATTTTATTTTTGGAGGCATACTGTAACTTTTAAAGTTTTGTTGAAAAATTTAATATAAAGTTTAAGATTCAAAATTAAATTAATTAAAAACAAAAGAAAATACAAATACTTTGGAATACATTTTTATGGTTACCGTAGAATTGAAAAAATATCCAAAAATAGTTTAAAGTTCATATCATTATTTTTTTTAGCATAATTCAAAACAACAAAAAAATTGTTCCGCTTTTTTTGTTTTGTTTTTTTCAATATTTATCATTTTCCTTTAACTATTTAGAAATTAAAAGAAAAAAATACATGTTTGTAACAATGACCCCCAAAAAAGAAGGAAAAGTGTTGTTTTTTGAGTTAAAAGTTTCATATTTTTACGCACATTATGCATTTATAAATAATTATTATGAGAAAAAAAGAGAAGGGGCTTCATTATTTAATCTAACAACATTTAAAAGCGGGAAATTGAGCAGCTTCCTTCCCGCTTTTTTTTATTTCATAAACAATAAACAAGTGCCCTTTTCCTTATTTATTTAAATTTTGCAACATATTTAATTATGAATATTTATTTATGGTAAGATTAGTTAATATTCTTGTCGTCTTTTAATCATTTAACATGTTAAATATGTTTAGTTATTTATATTCCATATTTTAAGTCATTTCCATACAAAAGACGCAATTGAAACTTTTTGGATAATGATGATGACATCGCCTTAGGGGAAAAACAGTAAATTAAGTTATCTCTCTTTCCTTTTTTTCAATGGACGATTCTTTGAAAATTTCTTTTCTTTTTTTATTAAAAAATACGTACAAAAACGAGTGAATTGGAACGTTACATGAAAAAAATAAGAATGAAACGACAGAAAAAGATAGAATAACAAATTAAATTGAATTTGATTATTTTGGATATCAGGTGTTTTATTTTTTCTGCGTGAAAATCTCTGAAGTTTTTGGAAGATTAAAGTCGGTTAAAAAATATCATTGATTTGACTATTTTTACCATTGACCTGTTTATCATGTTATCATTACCGTATTCATATGGTAGCAGTCATATTTAATTCCGTTTTGAGATTAGATAAAAGAATTTTTGAATTTACATTTTTAAATTGAGTTTATATTCCATGAATTGAATATGTTCCGTAAGAACAAAAATTTTGAACCAGAAGACCTTTGAAGATAACCCACCCAGATCGGAATCTGATTTGCTTATTCAGATTCTATTAAACGATGAAAACAGAAACTACGCTTCTTCAATTTTTTGTTTTTACTTTCAATTGAATTTGGAAGAAATGGTTAAATTTTGCAAATCCAAATTTGCAAAAAATACTTCTTCTCATGACTTGAAGCATTTAGTTACTTCCACTTCTAAAGTTTTCACTTGTTTACAACATATTTAAATGTTTAAAGACATAGAATAACAATCATCATTTTGTAGTACAATGATCATTTATTTATTTCTTCCAAATGTCCATTTTTTCATTAATAATTCTGAAATGCAAAAAAAAGTCTTTCATTGTTTTTCCTTCTTCTTTTGGAAAAAAGAAAGCGTCAGCATCTGAAAAGAAAAAAGAACAAATGATTACGGTATTCATTGTCTTTTTCCATAAAAAGAGAAAGTAGCAGCAACTTCGATCTATAATTCTTTAATATTTTTTTCAACTACCAAAAAAATAGTTAGTACATTTTTATAATAGCAAAAACAATTGTTTTTGACATCAAAAGAGAAGCTGCAATTGTATTTTTTCCATGAAAAACAGAAAGTTATGGAACTCTATTTTAAGGATACAAATGACGGAATTTTTCTTTTTTCAGCTTTGAACTTGCTAAAAAAGAAGTTTGAATTGTTTTTCAAAAACTTTTTTAAAAAATATATAAATATATTTTTGTTGAAGAAGAACGTCATTACTACTATTACTATTTTCTTTTTCTGTCATTGACAAACAAGGGGCAGCGGCATCATCCAAGATGATGATGTTGATGATTCTAAACCTTGAAAAAAAGATGTAGATTTTAAGAAGAAGAAGCCAAAAAAGAAGAAGCTCATTAAATTTCAGATCTTGCTTTTTCCAATTTCATTTCTTTGCTGCTGGTTTTTACTATATAAAATAAAAAGTTATTTTTCATTTCAAAAGTATTTCAAAGAATTATGCAAAGTTTTTGTCGATCCTTTTCCCTCCTCATATTAAGGCAGCAGCTTCTTCTTTTAATTTGTTTTTTTGAAAAAACTCATATAAATATATATAAATACACATATATTTTGATCTAAAAATTTATTTTTCTACAGAATGAAATCTGAATTTGAAGCGTTCGTCATTTTCCGAGTTTTTGCCTGTCTTTTGCCAAATATCTTTTTTTGCCATTTCCACCTTCAACAATTTTCTTTTCCTTTTTTGGCACTTTTTTTATCAGTCATTCATTTTTGTTCTAAAATATAATAATTTTGAGCTTTACATTTTCTTTGTTTTAAAGCCTGTACAAATTCTTTTGACAATCTCACGTCATTTTTATTACTTTTTTTCTTCGGACAAAAAATTGTATTCATCAAATTTGGGGAAACAATAAACACCGAAAAAAGAAAGCTTTCGCATTTTTTTAGTGCTGGTCCCGCTGGTGCTGTCATTGAAGGTGTCAAAAACACCTTTCTTTCCTGCCTTCCACAGAACCCAGGGGCCTTTCATTAGTCTTCTGAAGCCGCCTTTTTTCGGCTGTTGCATTTAAAGCATTTTTTAAACACTGTTATTATATTTTTGGAAAAAAATCTTTCATTTCACTTTTTTGGCATTGTTTTAGGCACAAAAAGGCATTTCTTTAATTTTACGCTTCTTTAAAGGTTTTGTTTTTTGGAGAAAGAATGGGTTTTAGGTTTTTTCGTTCATTTTTGCTTTTTCCTGTTGAGACAAAGAATGAATGCGAATGACGTGTTTTTTATTTCTTGCTTTAGGTGATTCAGAGATGATGTGATTTTTAGCTTTTGAAATCTCAAAAAATTGACTTTAAGGTCATGTGATTACGGTAGCAGTGCTGCTTTTTTAATTTAAATAGATCATTGTAAGAATTATAATAACTTTGCTTTAATAAATGTCAAATATGAATCTTTTTTCTTTTAATTTACTTCCATATAAGAAAGAGAGGGGGATTAAACATACTGCGGAGAAAGCAGCAGCAGCAATGATAATTAATATTTATATTTTACATAACATAAAAAAGATAGGATTTATTTCATTACTTTTTTTATTATCTTTGCTGTGTCGGAGGAGAAAAAGAAAGAATTAAAATTGGTAACCGTAATAATACTAATAATACTAAATAAGTGTGCTGGTATAAATTTCAGAGTCTCTCCCACTTTTTTTCATGCTATTAAGTTCCGTCTTCTTCCTTCTTCTTTTCTTTTTTTAAATGTTCAAGTTAATTCTATCATCAAACTTATCCCCTCAGGGCGGGATAAGATATAAACTTAAATATCTTTCTCTCTTTTTTTCTTTCTGGATTCATGGAAAGAAAAGAGACAATGAAAATGACAGAAAACAAGTCACCAAACATTTTCTTTCTCGAATTCATTCAAAAAGGATGGCCTAAATTTTTCTTTCCGTTTTTATCATCTCAAAGAAATCCGGGAGCCCGAGAAAAAAGGGAAAAACAGTTTGAAACAAAAAGCCCCAATTTTCATTTCACTTTCTATCAAAAATCCTTTTTTCTTACTTTTTATTTAATCGCGATAATATAAATATTTTCACTTTTTTTATTACATCAAAAAATAATATATTTATTTTTTTTGCAGTAATTTAAAAACTTTTCTTGGAAAAAGTGAAGGGAAATCATGAGTAATTATTATTTTGCGCTTCTTAGCAGCGCATGCATCTTTTTTGTTTTTGCTTATGCTCAAAAGGATGATGAAACAGCTGCTGCTGCAACATCAGAAGCCCAATGTGGTACACCTGAAACAGATTATGCCCCATGTCTTGCCCGAGAACGTGCAGATTCCCTCTTCCGGCATTGCTGTCAACAATATGCTCCAGAAGGATGTCAATCTCTTTGTACATATGAATCTGATGAACTAACAGCACGAAATAATTTATTACAATCTGTTAAAGCTGGTAAATGTGATCTTAAACATGTTTCAACAATTCTTTATTGTGCAAGTCAAAATCAGGTATGCAAATTTTTTTTCTTACGAAGAAAAAGTCTTACCGTAACCCTTCAAACTTTTGTAGGATAATCGTAAATGTTGTGATCATCTTGGACTTGGCGATCCAAAACTTGGAGTTGGAAAAAGATGTCTACGATTCTGTGATCCTGCAGGGGAAGGTATTGGCTCCATCTCTCGACAAGATGTTACATGCTTATTCAATTGGAATGTCATAAATTATTGTTCACACAGTGGCATCAAACTTGAATAAATTCAACATTTTAAAAATACATAAACAAATATCATAGAAGCCTTTTTTCCTTTTCCAATCCCCCAAAAAACAACATCTGTTTTTTCCTTATTCTAATTTATATATTTATATACATATATATTTACTCATTAATTCATATGCCATATTATTATACATAATTTTTTAAAGAACTTTTTATTTCATCAATAAATTGTTAATAAGGGTCTTTTACATAATTATTTAACTTTATTCATTATACAAAATTATAAATTTTCACTTGAAGTTTCACGGTGAAGATTTACCAAATATCGCGCCAATTCATCCAATTCATCTCCACATTCTGCCATATATACCTAAAAATATGTAAATCATACAGTATACTAATTAAGAAAAAGCTACCGTACCTCAGTATCCCACATCATTTGCATAACAAAAGTATCACGATTTTCATCTAAATCAATTTTTTGAGCTAGCGGAGGTGAAAATCGAAAATATGGAATTCCATTTGAATATGTCCAATTTTTTACTTTTTCAACTGGTAAACCATCTGATGCTGTTATCTAAAAACGTGTTTAAAATTTAAAAAACTTTACAGCTTTCAATTAAATGCAGTAGATCGTTTTGAATTGAAAACTAAATTCAAAATCATGATTTAATTCTCAAGTTTTAGAATTTATATATTTCAACTTTTTGCATTTTACGGAACTACAGTAACCCAGCCACAAAGACAACAAAAACATACTTGTTTAATGAAAACCATTGCATAATTTTTGATTTGTTCGGTTGTTCGAGAAATAAATTTCAGAATATCATTTGCTCGGCCCTTGTTTGAAATTGTTACAGGTGTGACCATTCCAGTTCCAAGTGAAATTACACATGATAAAGGTGGAGGAGATTCGGCACCAACATATTCTTGAATTTGCTTAAATCGATAATATTCAGTTAGAAGAACTTCCGTTGGATTATTTGCCATAATTCCACCATCAGAATATATTCCTTCAAAAGGCAAAAAATATGTTGGAGCTGCAGATGATGCTCGAGCAGCCTTCCAAAGATATACTGTAAAATAGCATCTATAAAAGTTTACAATTAATAAATAACCAACTAACTTTGTTCAGGATCTTCATATTCGTATTCTCGAAGATCACGACTTTCAAGATTTGGTTGATAATTACGATATAGCTTTAGTTTTGGTGGAGCTAAATTACTTTGACATGCTGTTATTATAATCCTGAAAAATACTGCATAGATTACAGTAACTGAAAAAAGCGTACTTGTGATTATTTAATTCACTCATTTTTGTTCTTGCACCAAAAACAAATTTCAAATATGTTTCATATCGACTACAATTATATGGACGAGAATTCGCAAAGATATCATTCTTTAATCGAAGATAAACTTTTAAATTTTCTTCCAATGATTTATCTATAAAAGTATACTATAAATTGTGTTCTACAGTATTAAAGAAAACAAACTTAATCCAATTCCCAGGGCAACAATTGCTCCAGTACTTGTTCCGGCAACCCAATCCACATGTCGATAAATACTTTCACCAATTCGGCGTTCAAGATTCATCAAAAGCTAAAAAAATTTAGTCAGAAATTTTCGGAATAATACAAAAAATTTTACCTGAAGAAGAATAATCCCTCGAATTCCACCTCCATCCAATGCCAATAAAACAGTTGTTTTTTCATCTTGACCATGAAGGACATCTTTAATGAGTTGACTATTAACTGCTCGTTGCATTTCTACAATATACATTTATTATTACTGTAAATTTGCAGCAAAAGCGAAGTTGTTCAAAACTACAGGAATCCAAAAAATAACTAACCATGTTTAAGAGAATATGGCTTTTCTGTTACTTTATAACTATTATTTGTATTATCAAAAATTTCCAGAGATTTTCTAAAAATGACACAAAATTAGTATTTCAAAAATAATCAAAAAACTTACTTAATTTCGATTTTATTTGTCATATCAAATGGACGTAGCCCAAGTCGATTCTTCTTTTTTGTAAGGCCATATCGATGTTCAAAGAGAAGAAGAATAGTTCGAACAACTTGAATATTTCCACCTCGGCAAGCAATATGTAATGCAGTATTTCCTTCATGATCTCGAATATCACCTTGTACAGCCTGTTCAGAAGCATATAATCGAACAATCCCTTGAATAGATTGTGATGCAATTGCATCAAATAATTCATGATTTCGAGGATGCATTGCTGCACACGCAACTCAAAAAATCACCGTTGAAATTGTTAAAGCAGAAGCAAAAAAGACCAAGAATCAGTGAAATATATAAAATCAGTTTTTCATCAACAATAAGAACTTGTGGCAACACCTTGTTTTCTGTATGGCAAATTTGAAAATATGAATTTTCATTGAGCAAGAATGAAATTTTTTGTTGAAGAAAACTGTAAAGATTTGCATATTTTTTTATGTATTTTGTAATTTGTAAGAACAGTAATTGTTCTTAACAAAAATTATTGGATGTTTGAAGTCAGAGCAATTTAATTTATTTTTAAGTTACTTAAATTTATTTGATAAAGATTTAATTGTTTTATTATGATATTTTTTCTTTTGATTTTTGTTTGGTGTTAAAAAAGTCATTTGAAATATTGCCATTTTTGGCATTCTGTCTCATTCTTTCTTCTTCACTGCTGTTATTTCTAACGCGCAGCCGAATACTTTCTTACCTCCTTTTATTCGCAGACGTTTTCGACTTTCTTTGTCTGTCGTACTCATTCACAACTTTAATTGTATTTTGTAACTTTAGAATTTTATCCTTTTGTGGTTTATTTATATAATTTATATATACTTTTTCGCAAGATTCACGGATTGCAAGCAGAATATCCGCTACAGTTGTCAGAGTTTTGCTATGTTTCAAAACACTTTTTGTTTACTGTTTTAAAACCCTTTTTTCCTGTGTAAATGCTCCTATTTGGAAAAGATCCTATGCAATAGCCATTGCATGGTGTTTTTAGTTTCGCAGCAAATGCTTTCTTAAGAAGATTTCTCCCGCGCAAACGGCTTTCAACTTTGTTTGTTTTTAGTTGTTGATTTTTACACTTTTTTGATGCCTTTCTAACGATTCTTTTTAGTTTAGTTTTTCTGACAAAATATACTGGGTTTTTTATCGCGAAACTTTTTTTACATTTTTATTTTTTAAACATCGTGTAATTCATATGTTTTTTTAGATACAGAGAAAAGATGGTTATCTCTAAACTAACCTTCCGTCGCTATAAACAAGCTGATTTACAACGATTTGATGAAGTATGTTCTTCGTTTATCACTTGTAGATGTAAAACTAACATTCATATTTTAGTTATTACTCAAACATCAATTTACAAATATGACAAATTTTACCAAACTTTCTTCAAAGCATTTTGAGGCTGATAAAAATGGACTTGGAAAATGTGATGAAGTTGAATATTCGTATTCCTTGAATGATGTCCCATCTGAACTTACACATCAACGAAATTGTGCTTCTTTAGCTGAATTGACTGTTGTACTCCATAATTATCAAAAAGAAATGAAAACTTCTGCTGATTTGGAAAACACTGCATTCGTTTCCTTTACTTTGTTGAAAGATGATGGCATCTTTCCTGGAGATTTTTCGTGCGTTTTTTAAAATTGTTATCTTAAACTTTATGCTTTCATTTTAGACTTCTTAACGTTCTTCCACTAAAGCGAGCAGTTATGGGAAATATTTATAAGCAGTATTGTTTCAATCCTGTTTTCCCTGTTACAACTGTGAAAAATGGAGCTTTACAAAGATTTCTGCAAGAACAAAAAGGACTTGATAACTTTACTCCTAAAATGGTTGCATTATTTGAACATGATCAAGAATCTTTTTCTGTGTTTTTCAATGATTTCTATGGTACTTGTCCTCGAGTTATTGAACTTAAGGTACCATATTCATCGATTCGACGGATTATTGCAAACACTGCTCATATCAAAGATAATATCCATTGCAAATTGTATTTTCAACTTGCTTTTCCACCTTTTATTCATCCACGTCGTGAGCAAATGAATGAAAATAGTGGTGATAAATTCTACGTTCGCGAAAGATATCCAACTTGGAATCCAAAGAGAGCAAATGAAATGGATATTCGTCAAAGTTCATGCCTTCTTCTTCGTTGCGAATATCTTGATGTAAGTATTCTTGCTTTTACTGTTAACAATATCACGTCAATAAGTGTTTCAGGGTCATCATTTATTAGATTGTTTTGGAAAACTTCGTAAACTTACCGGACTTGATATTGAATTTCGTAGTATAAGAGGAAATCCTTTTGTTAAACATTGTTTCTACGAAAAAAATTGGCTTCAAAATTCTGATCTTTTGCCTGAAAATCTTAAAAAGATTCAAGATGCCAAATATTTTCCTCTTCTTTATGCCGTTGAAGCTTTGGTAAATCGAGGCGGTGAAATTTATGATTATTTCTTTCGTAAACCATATATCTGCTTTGAAGCATTTATGACATTTGTTATTGGCAAATATGAACATGATTTTGAAACTGAACCTGATAAACGTAAGGAAATTTTTTTCGTTTTGTATCTTATGCATGATTAATGCTTGTTTTAGCTATCACAAGAACTGTAAGAGCTTTGGAAATTATGCATCAAAAACTCGATCAATTATTGGATGTCCCGGAACCAATTGCATTCTTCTTATCCTTATATGATCAACCTGAATTTGAAGCTGCTTCAGAATTGACTCAAAAATTACTTAAAAATGGATTTATGCGAGTTAGAAAGATTGTTGTCACTCCAACCCGAGTCATCTATTGTAATCCCGAAATTGTTATGGGTAATCGAGCTCTTCGTATGGTTGGCAGTGATTACATGATTAATATAACCTTTCGAGATGAAAATAGTTCAAAACTTTTTGGAATTCAAAAAATTATGGTTACAAAAACTGTTGAAAATTTTTTGAAAACTTCTAAAGTTATTGGAAGTTTGTTGTTTTGCTTTTGTTCTGTATTTACCGCTAAATATTTTTAGTGCGAACATTCTCATACCTTGGTTCATCAGATTCTCAAATGCATGATCATGGCTGTTATTTATTCGCTGGTACCCGAGAAGATGTGATAAAATTTCGTGAAAAGTGTGGAAACTTTTCAGTTGAAGCTATTCCAAAGATGATGAGCCATTTTGGACAATGTTTTGCACAGTCTCGAAATTCTTCTCTTCAACTTGATCATAAAGATTTTTGTGAAACACCTGATTATTCTGGTGGTTCTGACAGCAATGGAAATCCATATATCTTTTCGAACGGTGTAGGAATTATGAGTACAAGTGAGTGCATTTATCAAGATTGACTTATTTTAATTTATATATAATTTTAGATTTTGCTCAAACTATTGCTGAAGATATCGGACAACCTGATTATGTGCCATCATGTATCTCATTTCAGTTTCGTGGATATAAAGGCATTCTTGTACAAAATTCACAAATTGATCAAATCCCTCCACAAGCTATTATTGAACCCAATGATAGCGAAGTTCGATGGCATAATAAGAAGGTTGTCTTCCGACCATCTCAAAAAACTTTTGATGCTCAACATGAAAATTCCTTTGAAGTTTTGAATGTTTCCAAACCTCTTTCCGTTACTCTTAATAAACCATTGATTAATCTTTTGGATCAAGTATGTTTACAATTAACCATACGTTCACAAAGTAATTTCATTTTTAGGTTGCTGAAAAGCAAGATACTGTACTTCATACAAGAATCAAAAATCGAATTTTGACACTTTTGGAAAATGATATTGAATCTATGTTTTGTACTCTTGATGGAACCGATTCCGCTTATTCAACTTTAGCCGAACTTTCAAAATTGATTCCCTACCAACTATTTAAAGATTTTCCGTTGATGAAAGAACCATTTTTCCGTTCACTGCTTCGTGCATCTTCTGTTGTTCGTTTACGTAAGAGAAATTAATTTCTATTTCAAATGTTAATACAAAAATTTTAGATCGTTTGATTGGTCGGATGAAGATTAACCTCCCAGCATCACAATCTCGAATGATGTTTGGTGTAATCGATGAAAGTGGATATTTAAAGCCTGGACAAGTTTTTGTACAATATACAGTTGATGTCAATACAAAGTTTCCATCTAAAACTGCTGAAAAGGCTACTGTCACTGGCCCAGTAATGGTTTCAAAGAAAAGTGCTATCTTACCTGGTGATATTCGAATGGTTGAAGGTAAATGTAATTATGTCTTATATTACAATATTAAATGTTCTTTTTTAGCTGTGGATATTGAAGCCTTGCATGAACTTGTTGATGTAATTGTTTTTCCAAAGAATGGCGATCGTCCACTTCCTCTGGAAATCTCTCCTTCCAATTTACATGGCGATGAATTTATTGTAATTTGGGATCCAGAATTACTTTTGCATCATGGTGAAGAACCATTTGATTATACTGCTGCTATTACTGAAACTCCCAAAGAATCGGAAGATCCACACTTTGTTCAAATGATTCCTGATTTGATGATTGATTGCTTCAAGAATTTTATTTTTGAAGATGCCATAGGAACAATTTCAAATTCTCATTTGGCGAATTCTGATCTCTTTGGAATTGATAGTGAAGTATGTTTTGAATTTTATTTTTTTCTATAACAGTATTAATGGATTTTTTTCAGTTATGTTCAAATATTGCAGTTAAACATAATCTTGCTGTCAACTTTCAAGTGACTGGAATTTCGCCCGATCATTTAACCAAACAATGGAGTGAAGATGCAAAGATGCCACCAGAAAAGGTTGAAAGATATCCAAATTTTATGCGGAAGACAGTTGTTTCACCTTCGTATAAAAGCGGTCGACTTCTTGGAAAACTCCATGACCGTCTTTCTGAAGTTGAAGGAATTTTGAAAGCTTCAGAACTTGTTCCTGAAGAATCTTCAATCACTATTGATCAAAGCTTTGTTATTTCTGGTGATGAAATTTACAGTGATGAAGCTGTCATGGCATATACTCAATATTCGTCATTAATTCAAAACTTGCTTGATTCATACGGTATCACAAATGAAGGAAAGCTTTTTTCATCACATTTTGGCAATTTGAAAAGACGATTATCCGATCGTGAAGACAATTCAACTGGTTTCACAACTACTTACATGATTCAAGAACAATTGGCAAATATCTACGAAAAATTCCGACTTCAATTTTTCGAAAAAGGTGGTGGAATTGAACAATGTGCTGAAATTGATGGAAAATATCCACCTGGAGTTCGAGAAGCCTTTTCCCGAGTCTGCAAATTACCATGTATTTGCCTTCGAAAGAAAGCTAGCGCATATTATCGTGTTGCGTATTCTGGTAAAAATTTCTTATCATTTGCTTGGCTTGTTGCTGATGTTTTAATGGTTAATCGTCGAACATTTCTTGGAAAATGTTCAATTGATACGGATGATGCTAATAATAATATTGATGGATTACTTCGGACAAAAACACTTGATAAGACTCTCGGCGATACTGTATGTGAAGGTAAAGCATACGTAATTGAATTGCCTCTGGAAGCAAACAATTATGAAGAACTTTTATGGAAACTTGCAATGAAATGTGGTTGCGAATACTTGGCATACAAAAAGAAATATGAACCTCGAGGTTTGTTGTTATTTTTATTTATGTCTATTAACTTTCCATTTTTTAGTTGGACTTCAAACTTTTCGAGTTATTCTTCAACCACTTGGAACTCATCAAAATATTATGAAGTTTAATAATATTTTACTTCCCGTTCCAAAAATGGATGAACCCGATTTTCAAGTGCGAAGTAATTTGCTTGCTGCTGATACTTATAAAAAGATTGTCTTTTACACCCAAGATGAAAATTCTATTGGTGCTGTTTATCCTTAATTTTTTAAAATGTTAACTTTTGTATGATTCTTTGTTATTATGTTTTGTTTTTGTGATTAATAAATCCTTTTCGTATCCATTTTTTGTGTGATGATTTACAGTAAACTGTTGAGGTCACAATAACTAAGTTTAAAAAATTTAAAATTAATATGCTTTTTATAAATTTTATTTTACCAACAACAAAGTACAGTTGAACCTCGTTATAACGTCCCTCGGTATACCGTTTACGTAATTAATTACCTTGTTATAACGTCCTTTATCTGTGGTCCCTTCAACAAGGAGCCCCCTTAAATTGAACCTCGTTATAACGTCAACCTCGATATAACGTCTTTTTTCTACGGTCCCTTGAAAAACGTTATATGATAACAAGGTTAGACTGTAGCATAATTTGTTTAACGGCGAATGCGGTACTTTAATTTTAGGCAATGTTTTGTTTTTTTTTTAAATTGATAAAAAATATGAATCATTTTATTTTCATTGAACGTTTTTTAAAGACAAAGTCATTAATTAATAGATAATCTTGTTAAAATTAAAAAAAATAAATTTTTTTGGGAAATATAAATTGATACCCAATGCAATGGCACACAAAGATAAAAGAAAACTAAAAAAATACAAAATAATAATTTTTTATAATTGAAACAAAGGGGGGGATAAAAAATGTTAAATGAGACGATCATTTGAAAGTAAAACTGCCGTTCTCTTTTCTTGTGTTGCATTAAGGAATTGAGTTTTTGGTGATGGTGAACGATTCTGAAAAATATATGAGAAGGTTAAAAAAGTGATCAGAGTCAATATTATCAGTAGATCGGATAACCCTGATCAGGTTTATAATTCGATTGATTACAAAATGTATCCAAAATCCAAATTAATTACCTTTCTTTCTTGCTCCCATCGACGACGTTCTTCAGTAAACATTTGCATTTGTGTATTTAGCTGATCCCGAAGAGAACTAATTTCACCTCGTAAATCATCAACTTCTCCACGGAGTTGCCGATCATTCTCTTTTGAAAGTCTTGGAGCTGGGATGGGTGCCTTTCCAGATATTGTTGAACCCATTGATGCAATGGAACCATTTTCATAGATTATCTGGGGCTTTGATTGTAAAGAAGAATTTTGCTGCTGTTGTTGTCGTCGGGCTGCAGCAGCACAAGATTCACAGAATCCTTTTTGTTGTTGTTGGGTCGCTGCTGCCGCAGCTTTAGTATCCCGAACAAAATCTTCAAATCTATTTCGAATTGTATAAAGTTCACGTTCAATTTGTTGGCATTTCTTTTGTAAATTTTGTTTTTCATCTGAAAGATTTTCGAATCCTCGTTGAAGTTCTTTTCGATGTTCATCAGATTGTCGAAGCTGTTGTCGAAGGGCAGCTTCACCCTGCTGGGAAGCTTGTAATTTTTGTCGTAAATCAATCATTTGATCACGATATTGCCGTTCCTTCTCTTGATAAACTCTCACTAAAACTTCTTCATTCTGTTCCATGGCATTTCGAACAGATGTAAGCTCATTCTCTTTATCACGAATTAAAGTTTCATAATCAACGATCCCAGAATCGGATGGGGAAGGGGTAATATGAATACCAGAATGTCGGCTTGCACTTTTCTTCACTGATGATCCTGTGCTACTGCTATGAGGGGGAGAATTTGGAAGGCCAGATGTTGTTGAACTTGAATTTGAGGATGTTAAAGATTGTCCAGTTAAGTGATAATGAAATCCTCCACTTCCACCACCCCCTGAACCAGCTGAAGATGCACCAGATTGTGCCCGGCGATGATGTTGATTGTTTGTTATTGCGGCAGCAGAAGAATGCTGTTGAAAATTATATATCAAAGAGTAATTATCAGCTGATGGATCATGATCAGATTTTCGATCAATAAATTCTGGTACAGTATCATAGTCATTTTCATCAGTGACTTTTGTGGCACTATTTGATGTAACAAGGGGGAATAAATTTGAGGCTGAACTTGTTGAAGGAAGGATTCCAGAAGTTCGTTGCCGAGGGATTACAGCTATTGAATTAATTGCAGCCAAATTTCCAATTGATCGAGAATTTTCACGATTCTTTATTATCAATTCCGAGACTGATGAAGATTCTTTGTTTTGATTTAATGGCCGAAATGCAATTGGCCGAATAATACCATTATCCTAAAAATGATGAAATTGGGATACGGTAGTTTTATTGAAATCCTAACCAGACAAATACATTCTAGATAACCCAAAGGTGAAGTAGTCATTTTTTGAAGAAAGAGTAAATTTACTTAAATGAATTTTTATGAAAAAAGGTTTAAAAATTGTCCAACGAAAAAGTGATTGCTTTTGTTCAACAAACAGTCCGCCTATTTTCTCAATGAAGAAGGACAAAGAAAAACCTTCAAATTTTTTTGAAAAATAGTTTTAAATTCATTGAAATTTCTCAAAAATGGACATCAATCTTATGTCAAGTGTACCACCCCATATTGGAATGTTTAATAATAAAAAAGTATTTACCTGTGGTTTTATTCCACTATAAGGTAAAATTCTTGCAGGTGGAGGTAAATCCAATTCTCGATGATGTTGATGATGATGGGATGAAGAAGAATATCCTTCAATAGTTTGAACAAGTTGTTGAAGATTTTTCATATTTTGATAATGAATATTTGCATTGGCATTTATTTGAGCCGTTGTTGAAGACGTTGAAGATAATGCCGAAATTGAGTTATTAATTGATGACAATGACTTATTATTATTGTCATTAATTAAATTTTCACGTGGTTTAAGTGTTCGATGTTCCATATTCGCTTCACGAAATGAGCCTCTAAAAATCATAGGTTGTTAGGCTTGAATTTTTAGAAATATTTTCCTTTGGGAGATGGACAACAACAATCTTTAAAACGAAGATTTTGTAATGTTAGAAAATAAGAGATGGGAAAAGTGGCCTTTTGAAAGATAGTTTTTTGTGATATTTGTTAAAAAAAGAAAAAAGTAAACATTTGTAGATGCGTTAAAAATCAAATTTTGAAGGCCATTTTTATTGGACATTTATATTTTATTTTTGATAGTTGGGAAAATGGGAACAAAAAACTATGTGTGACTAAGAAAAAATGTATGATTTTTACATAAAAGATTTCTTCATTTTAAAGCTAAAATTGGGCATTTTGAGTAAAAGAGATAAATATTTTGGATGAAAGAAAGCAAGAAAAAAACTATCCAAAAATAAATGAATGTTTACAAGAAGAGTCAAACATTGACCAAGAAACAAAAAATTTGCTTTTCTTGAAATACATATCTCTTTCATTTTCTTGTATGTTTTGCTTGAAGGGGTGTTTGTTAGTTTTTGTTCGAGCAAAAGAAAAGACAAAAGACATCAAAAATATAAGATATATAAAGTGGACACACGAAATCTCGAGGGAAGAAAAAAAAAGAATCCTTAATTGCGCAAAAGAGATCCGTATTACATATTAAAAAGTTCTCTTCTTTTTGTTTTTGTCGTTGCTGATGCTATTAAAGAAACCGAAAAATAACTCATTTAAGCAACCCAAAAAATTATTGACTAAATTTTCAAAAAAATCTGTTTCTGCGCAATTCTGTTTCTCTCTTATCACGACCTCAAATCTTTGATATTCCCTATTCAAAAAAAATCAAATCCTAACGTGGAAGTGCGACATCGACAACGGTTTAATTGAGAAAAAAAGCTGCGAAAAAAGATAAGAAAAAATGAGTGATTTTTTGAAAAGAAAAAAATGTGTTGTGTTTACATGAAGGGAACACTATCGTTTCACTTTCATACTGGTCGACCCAAAGAAGTGTGATGCATAGATGAATTGAGGGGTAACTTTTTTTCTCCGAGGCTATAGGTCTGTAAAGACCTTTTTGGGGAAAAAAATATTTTCGTCGTCAAAAATTTTTTTGGTTGGTCTGTAACGACCTTTTTTTGCTAAAAAAATTTTCGCAGCGGCGCTTCGCGCCGCTGCGAAAATTTTTTATTTACACATATATGCCGTACATCAAAGGCGGTATCTGATAGATCAAAGGCAGCATCCTTTGATCTTATTTTGCATAATTGTTTTTTCATTACTTTTTGAATTTGGCAACTTTTTTGCTATTTTTTAGAGTTTTTATTACGCTTTCTAATTTTAGTTGTTTATTGTTAACTGTAGAAATTCCATTGAGCAGAATAATGTATTTTCTATTTTTGATTGTTGTTTTTTCTCCTCATTTGTTTTTATTTGTTTATTCGAGGGAAGCGTTTTTTTGTTTTCGTTGTTCTTGTAAAAATGATGATATTATTGATTTGAGTGATGAGCTTTTGGATTACCTTGCAAGTGCCCTTACCGTTCCCGTCGGCAGTGCTGACGCGGAACGAGGCTTTCCATATTGTTTCATTCACTTGATTTACGACGAAGTCGTCTAAGCATTGATACCATCAATAACATTCTGCATATCCGAATCAATGGTCCACCAGTTGGCCAATTCGTTTGTTACAAGTATTTTGAACAATGGACGAAGACTGGCCATCTTCATTCTGATGCTCGGGAAGCCCGTGGTCCTGGACGTAAAAGTAAAGATATCGTAGAAAGTGATGACCCAGCCGAAAATGTTACAAAAGATAAAGAAACAAAAAAAACGGTAGGAACAACGATTTCAAATCTTTATACCTGATCCATTTGTTTAAAGTGACCCTTTTTGTAAAGAAATATTTTAACCATATTTTTCATATAAATTTTGTGATCATTTAGATAACTTATTTATTTGTTTAATAAAGTAATTTTTAAAACAAACTAAGTTTTTGCTCAATTTACCTAATGACATTAAAAAAATTTTTTTGACAAAATCAACGTACTCCCCCTTTGGGCAATTGGGAATTTTTGGTTTCAGGTCGGTCGGTCTGTAGGGTAACTTTAGTTACCCTCTATTCATCTATGTTTGATTCATGACTAGAATTAATAAAAATAATAATTTTGTTTTATAAAAGTCTTTGGAATTTTTAAATCGTTTTCTTGATGACGAGTATTATTAATTCTAGTCATGAATGGAACATTGTAAGCGAAAAAATGAAAGAAACAAATTTTAAGGATAAAAGTAAACTTTCTAAAACGATTGAGCAATAATAAATAGAATCGAAGATGATGATAAATAAAATATAATACAATATATTTCTTGGTCAAGCAATAGAAAAAAAAGAAAAAAACGGGAATGACTTTGATTTTTAAGCTTTAAACAAAGAAAAGTCTTGGCATTAAAAAAAGCGTCAAAAAATATATCGAAGAAGAAGAAGAGTCTTCCAAGAAAATAATAATAATAAGAAGATGAACAGAACGGAACAAAACAGTACGGAAATATGATCGGCTTTTCTGCTTTCTTTATTCTCTCTTTTTTAAATGTCGAGAAGAAGAATAAGCAGATGAAGAGAGAGAGAGAGAATTTTCGAAGACACTCGACAACTAATATATATCCCGCTGGGGTAAAAGAAAAAAGTCCGAAAAAAGGCGATAATTTTGCCACATTTTTTTGTTTCTTGCAAAAACATAAAAAACTTTTCCCGAAATCATAATTTTTTGGCAGCAGCAGCCCCAGCGATGACGGCACCCACAATTATAAGTTTCACAGCCGTTCCTTTTTTTTATCCATCTCAATTGAGATCTACAAAAGCCTCATCAAAGCTGTCATCCATTTTAAAGATGGTCCTTCTTTTTAAGGAAGGGTTTTAAACTTAAGTTTAAAACATCCCCTTCCAGACTTTTGGATAAGCTTGTCCATTTTCTTTAGATGAAAGTAAAAGAAAAAAAAACAAATTTATATAATTAAATCAGCATGAAAAAGACGAAGGGAAACTCTCCATTACTACTACCTTCAAATTAAACAGGATTAAATTCACTTTCAAATAAATAAAATAAATATGATTTGTATTTTTCGATCAGTGTCATTTATTTTTCCTTCTTCTCCTCCGTCAACAAAAAAATGATGGGTTTTAAAAAATCTTCTAATAAGATTTGTTGAAAAAATAAAAGAAAGAAAATCCTCAAAAATCAAAGGCATTCATGCGAAACTTTTTAGGGGGAAGAAAAAAGGATTTGAAGAAAAAGTTCTTTCTTCTTCCGATTGAACTTTTTTCTTTTATTTTTTTGATCCGAAAATATTGCTTCTAGAATCCCAAAAATCTATCGTTTTTCAAATAATGAAATCAATCGGAGGTTTTTAAGCTTAAGAAAAAAACTTTTTTTAATCCGAGAAAAGAAAACCAAAATAAAGCTTCGAAACTGTTTTTTGTCCGAAAAAGAATGAACCATTTTCTTACAAGCTTTTTTCAACAGTTTTAAAACTAGATTTTCAATGTTCATGTTTTTCTTTTTGTCGCTTCTAACAAAAAACATTGTTGTTTTTTTAAAAAAAAGAATATCAATCAAAAATTTACACATTTTTTTTCTAAAAAACGATTTTTTTAACATTTTAGAACATTTTTTTCAGATTTTGCAGATCTGATAATAAAAATCCATCATAATAAAAGTTTTCGATACGCGATTTTGTTCATTCTCTTTCTGATTTAAATGGATTAATGACTTGTAAGGAAATGACAAATTGAAAGAAGAAAGAAAGTTGAATAAAGAGCAGCATTCTTGCACCCTTTTTCCGTTTTCAAACAAAATGATAAAAAAAAGTTTAAACAGAAAAATTTGATCCATGTAAGTTTTTTACTTCTAACTACTACTTCCAATCAAATAAATTTTTTGACACCTAATCCCGATCATTGAAAGAAGGCAGTATTAAGTTTGAAGTGTGAAACTTAAAAACAGCTGCTGCTGTTATTCCCTTATTTGCATGTTTACAAAACTACTTGAAGTAAACAAGCAGAACTTTTTGGATATAAAAAAGACAAATCTGGTCAAAAAAAGAACTAAACTTCTGCTACTTCATACTTTTTTCAATTCATTCAAACATCATTCATGATGAAGAGAAAAAGGAGTACTTTAAAGGGATTGTCCAAGGCAGAACAAAACTTTTTTTATTTTTTAGATGACGTATCTTAACACGAAAGCAATATGCTCAGGCAGCAACAAAAGAAAAGAAAAGAGAGAAGACAAAAGGAACAAATGTTTCACTCGCGGATCCATTGTTTTTCCTGAGCATATTGCTATCGTGTTAAGATACGTCATCTAAAAGAATAAAAAAGTTTTGTACTGCCTTAGACAATCCCTTTAAACAAGTCCCAAAAAAGGAGGGAGAAAGAAAAAGATTTGTAATAGAAACAAGCAGAAGGAAGGAAAAAGAGGGAGACTAGAAGAAGATAATCCTTGGTCAAATTTGTCGCAAAAGAAAGCATTCTTCTTATTTTTGGTGGTGGTGTTGAAAGAAGAAATAAGAAACATACAAAAGTGCCATTCAATGATCGGCAAAGCAAACAAAAAAACAATCATTGAAAGAAAAAAGAAGATGTCGTGACCAAAACATCTTGCGCCGGACATGACCGACCAGATTGTCATTGAAGTTTTTAGCTTTAAATGGCATTGAATATACATAAATATATGTATTTATTTCTTGCCCAGCTGACTTGCCATTCAATTCTTATTCAACAAAATTTAACGACTTTTGTGCCGGTTAAAAAAAATCTTTCAACACCAAAAACCTTAAAGCTTAGAAATCCCCTAAAATCCCAATAAAAAATCAAATTCGAAATAAATTTCTCGAGATCTCCCTATTTTTTAACTTCAAAAAAATATTAAGACAAAACAAACAAAATAAAAAATTAAATTTTGAAGGAAAAAAAATGTCAAATGTCTCAATTATCGTCACCACCTGATTTGTCACAATTAACTAACCATCCTGCCTGCCATCTGATCCCAACTCGGATTTTGGATCCAAGCTTTATTTAATTCAATCATGAAACAAAACAGCCAAGGTTGATTACGTAAAAAATGACACAAGGGATTATTTTTCTTTATTTAAAAATAGAAAAGAAAAAGGCAGATGGGGGGATCCTTCCAATAATATACCCAAAGCTTTGGATGAAAAAATCAGTCGTCAGTCATTAATTCATTCCCCAGTCAATTAAGCAAAAAAAGCTGCTAAAAAAGAAAATGACTGAAAATGTCCTCCCTTGTTTTTATATTTTTTGAAGAAAGAAGATGCATGGTTTTTTTTGTTCATTCAATCTTCTTCCTTCCAAATTTTTCCATGTGTTGGGATAAAACAAAAAAGAAAGAAATGGGATCAAATTTATTATTAATATTAGTCAAAGTAGATTAATCTTTTTTATTTTCTTTCTCAAAAATAAATAAATAAATTTGTAATGAAGAATCGAAAAAATAAAATTGAACAAAAATGGGAAAAAACACAGAAAAAAATTATTCAAAAGTACCATTGTTAGTTAAATCGAGAAAAAAAGGCGATAAAAAAAGGTTGGGTTGAAGTAGTAAGTGAAAAAGTGGTAGTGGAAAAGAGTCATTCAATATAAAAAAATTTTGCTTTGAAGAAACCGCAGCAAAAAAAGAATATTGTCATTCTTCAAAAACGTTGACTTCAAAGCTGGCGAAAAAGAAGGCTATAATTATAGGATTTTTGGCATTCGTTTTGTAAAAGCTTAACAACGTTAATATTACGGTAGATCGTTGCACGCTGCAGTACACCTAACAGTTATAGTAAACACGACATCTCCGCTCAACAAAATTTTTTCTGGATTATTTAAATATTAATTTGTTACCTACAGTAACCTCATAGTTCAATTACAGTAATTATCGTATAATTTTACCAATTATTATTACTTTTCTATTAAAAATTAAATTATTCCAAACAAATTTAAAACATAATTCCATGTTTGTTCGAAATATTCTCATTTAAGAAATGAACAAAACTAATCCATTTGAAAAAAAGAAGAACATTGAAAAATAGTGGTGTTCGTTTCTAATGTCTTTATTTAATTTTATCGTCTTTCTTAAATTAGAAGAAATAAAACTAAACAGGGGCGATGACAGCTCTTTTCGACCTTTCAAATATCACTTTTTTTATTATTTTACATTTTTTTTGTATCCCGAAGGAAAATAAAAAATGCAAAAATAAAACAAATTGCGGTTTTTGCGAGATTTTTATATTTAACAGAAAAAAGACAGAGATTGAATAATTATTTTGTTTTTCAATATTTTGGGGATAAATAAAAAAGAAGCTGATATCTTTTCAACATTAAAGAAAAGTACTATTTGTTTGGCAAAAAAATAAATAAAGTGGTAGTGATCAATTTTCCATTAAGAAAATAAAAGATATACATATTAGCATCTGGAATATTTTAGGGAAGAAAGGGAAACGGAAATGCGCGAAAAATCTGCCACCATTTGGTTTGGATTTTGATGATGGCCAAATCTGTCGTAAAACTTAATGGAAAAGAAAAAGGAAAAAAGACGATAATAAAAAAATCAAGAAAGATTTTGTCCATCATAATGATCTATTATTTGTTAGTTATTAGTTTTCTTTTAATGGCAAGATAAGCATATCCAAATGGCTACTTTCAAATATGCCTTAAGGGTAATGGTCAAGATTAATAAACAGCTTTTTATGGCAAAAACTAAAAACAAACCTTTTAATCATGCCTGTTGCGCCTTCTGAAAGATAAACGTCTTGGTCGAATGCCGTTGAAATATTTAATGCATTCGTTGCAGATCTTGAAGGATGAAGAGCCCGAGGTCCAAGGGAATGAACTCTTTTGGTTGCTGCTGGAACAATGGGATTTGAGACAAATTTTGGTTTGTCTGTCGTTGTCCAATCCAACAATGAATCCATATCCGAAAGTCCTGGGAAGGTGCTAAAAATTGATGACATTTGAAATATAAAAAAAAGAAAGAGACTAATTAATCAAAAAAAACCAAGAGGGACTTTGTGTGTGCCAATAAAAAGTGAGTGAGGAAAAAAAGCGATAAAAGTTTATCTTTCAAAAATCGGCTGTCATCTTTTTACTATCAAGAAACTCAAAAAAGAAAAAAACGTAAAGTAAATTTCTAAGAAAAAAAAAGGATTTTTAAAGATGGATGCATTTTTTTAATTGTTGTTATTTTTCTTTTTGAGGAAAGAATAATTTAGGGAGGTAAATATCTCCAAAAAAATTATAAAATGTCTAAAAGTGCCGAGTCAAGGAAAGGAAAAGGAACAATGAAAATGAAGAATAACGAAGGCCATTTTCTGTAAATTGAGAGAAAACCGGACAGAACCGATCTCTTTTTTTTAAAAGAACGGTCAATTTTTGCGAAGAACAACGATAAAAATCGAAAGAGTTTTCTTTCTTTCGCTTCGGCGCGGCAAATTGGCCCGAATAATTTGACCATTATTATTATTAAACATTTTTCGCGCGAAGTAGTTACATTTTCACGTCGTCAAAGATTGTTTTTGATTGTCGTGAAAGAAAAAGCATTCGTTTTTGACGAAGAAAAAGAAACAAAAAAAATATGAAAGAGTAATAATAATTTGAAAGAAAAGCACTCCTTTTTTGAAGAGCTAGGAGTGTACCTCTCTTTTTTTAAGGTGTTGAAGGTTACTTTTTCTTTACTTTTTTTTTGCCTTTTTTTAAACTTTTTTTGATTAAAATTTTGATTTTGATTGCAAACAAAAAAGTTGTTGTTTTTAGACATTTTACAAAAAAGATGCAATCAACTTTTTTCGGAAGGTGAAAAATGGGAAAAGGTTCCTCTTCTTTTTCTTCGACGACATCATCTCAAAAGCTACTGCTGTTGCGTTTTTTTTAATTGTTGCAATTGCAAAATAATGAATTGCTCTGTCTCATAATAGAAAGGCTCCCCTTTGGGGGGAAGAAGATAAGTGCAGACTTGTGCCAGGATTTTCCTTCAACGGGGTTTTGAAAAAATGAACAGTTGTTTTACTTTTTTGAGTAAAAGAAAGATGTTTTACATTGATTTATGAAATAAAGAAAAAAAGTTTGAGGTACATGGGAAAAATGAGCTTAAAAAAGTTTTGGAGAAAAAGGTTGTGTTTGCAAACAGGGGGTTTTAGTTTTGGATTTTGTTACAAAATCGATACTTTTTTAGTTTTTAAAAAGTTTTCATACTTTTTAGTTTTAAACAAAACGCTTAAATTTAAAAAAAAATGACAGCTTTGCCGCTTTAAAAGTTACAGTATACCCATAATGGCAGGTAAACGGTAATCATTCCTAAAAAATCCAAAACATTCCATGTTTTTTCTCTCTCATTAGAATTTCTAATTTATTTTTTTGGTATAAAAATGTCTCATTCATTTGATTTGCAAAAAAAAACTCAGCAATCGCAATCGGCAATTCTTTGGCATTTCAAAAAAGAAAGAATTTTTTTGTTGAAGGAAAGGTTATTGCTTAACCTTTGAACGCTGCCGCATAACATTTTCTTTCTCTCTCTTTTTTTCCTATGTTGCTAATGTTGTTGTCCATTACTTCTTTTCGGACTCTTTTTCTTCAAAACAGCAAAAATAAATATTTTTGATCAATCAGTTCTCCTTAGCCATATATTTTGATGGAATGAAAGTAAATTTAAGGCAGGGCAGAGGTCATTTTCAAAAAAAAGAAACTTACACATCTGGAGGTTCTGATAAATCTTTTGACATTTTTGGATTTCTTTTTCCAGTTTGAAGTTTATTCTTCCATTTTTGAAGGCGATCTTGACTACCATGTGTAAGATCAAAGAAGCTTCGAGAAAGTTTTTCTGCTAATGAACCTTCAGAAGGCTTTTCAGAAGCCATTGTTAAACCAAGTCGAGAAAGTGGAGCAGAAAGATCAAGTTCACTTTTGCCTTGAAATCCGCTTTGATTGTTTTGGGGTTTGGGTTCTCTAGCCGAAGATGGAGTTGAAGATGGTGCAGCACCTCCGGAGACAGCAGAAGATGATGAAATTGTTGTTGAAAGGGTTGTATTTGAAGAGACTTTTGAACTGCCGCCAATTGATGCAAGAGATTTTTTTGATGGCGAAAATGAATCAGAAATCGTTTGTTTCATTGAAGGTTTACATGAAGTAAAAACATTTGGAGATTTCTGCAAAAATTTGAATATCTTTAAATGTGGCTTTAATACGTTTTGTAAAAAATAATAATACTGTACACTTTTGAACAAAATGTTTGAAATACAGTTATTTGGCTACAGTAACCCCGTTACTGTAATGTAATTTTACGGCAATTGTTTAGGCTACAGTAATCAATTTCGTAGTTTGAAAAACAAACCTGAGAAGTTTTATCACATTTTTCAACATTTACTGTAGCTGAAACTGATGCCTTTTGTGGTTGGGAAATATCGAGGTTGGCACTGGCATGTGCAATTTCAGGATGTCTAAAATTAAAAATGTGTTTATCAAAATATACAGTACTATTTGTAATTTTTTTAAAAAAGTAAGCCTTACGAGAGTCGATCTCTCAATGTTGGACGAAATTTTTGTTGTCGATAAAAAGCGCCAATTGTTCGAAATCTTAATTCTTCCATTTTTGAAGAAAGCTTTAAAAAAATGGATAAAATTTGAATCATCAAAAAGCTGTGAAAAAAAACAGACAAATTTCGCGCAAAAAAGAATCTCTTTGAAGAAACCCGACAAAAAATGACTATCTTACAATTTTTAAAAGAAAAATGAAAAAAAAAATTTCGTGCACCCCCGGAAGTTGTTGTCAGCTTTACAATAGCCAATTTTTATTGTCTTCATATTCTTTTTCCCTTTGAAAAGAATATGAAAGTAACAGAAAACTCCTCCGAAAATCTCACATATGTATCTTCTTTGAAAACATTTTTATTTTTTAAAAAGCAAGTTTCTATCTTTTCCATGTCCTCTCTCTCTTTGTAGCCATGATTTTTCAATGTTTAGCAAAAGCATGAAAAAAATATTCGATTCGATTTGAATTAGCGTCAAAGAAAAAAAAGAGAGGCAAAAAAGGCAAAAACAAAATTGGCGCAATTAAGCGTTGAACAGAATCAGCAGCAACAGCAAACATTAGAAGAAACAAAAAAAGTAGGAACAAGTTCGATACATATTTTCATTCAGAAAAAAATAGAATTTTTACCCTTTTTTCCAAGGTCATTAAAAAATTTTCACATTCCTTCTTCTTTTTTTGTATTTTAACCCTTTTTTGGCTGTTGGCGGGCTAAACTGTTTTTTGATATAAAAATTTTATACATTTTCTAAAACAAAAGAGGCGACAAAAAAGGAATGAAAGAAAGAAGAAATTAGACAGGTAAAAAATGGTTCTTTCTTCTTCAACTTTGAAAATTCTTCTTTCGATTTCGACCGGTTGTTTTTGTAAGAAGAAGTTGAAAGATGGTAAAGGTTCACTCATTTTCGCTCCTAATCATCATCTTCAAAAAGCAACCAAAAAAATAGGTAGTTAATTGCAGGCGGCGGCGATGGTGCAGGATCAACAAGTTTAAAAAAATGAACAACAACAAAAAAAGAAGCAGCAGAAAAAAGAAGCTCCGTAAAAAGCAGATTTTTGCGCAATTTTAAGTTATTTCTTTTTTTTTTGTGCTTCCAAAAATGAACAAAAATTTAAGCTATTTAAAAATCCAAGAATTTGTGCAAGGAAGAAAGGAAGAAGATTTTTTCAAGTGGAAACGGACAAGGTTGGTTCCAATCCTTTTTTTCAAAGACTTCTTTGTTAGCAAAAAACTTTAACTACAAATTCAACGACAGCGGCAAACACTGACCAAAAAAAATATGAGGTTTTTTTGAACTTTAAAAATTCTTTTCTGTCGCTTTTAGTGTTTAGCAATTCAAAAAAGGTAAGTTCTTTCAAAAAAATTTCTTCATGAGGACCTTCGAAATAAAAAAAGGTTCATTCATTGACGCAAAAAAATGGAAACAAAAGACCAAAATTTGCTGATGCAATTAAGCAAAAAACTAATATTGAATGTCTCAAATTTGCATTTCCGTGTGTTCTAACAAAACACAAAAAAGTATGAACTTTCGCTTTTAAAAAACATTTTCAAAACACGAAACAAAGGCTTTTAGACTGTACTCCTGTTTTGTTTGCGTTACAAACAATGGCAATAAATAATTATGTTAGTAAGCATAATAGTAGTTTGAGCAAATCTCAAGGGGATTGAAATGTTCAACAAGTTATTACTCATTAGCATAATAGGTTAGGATTTATGATATCAGATTTACTGTCACCTGAGGGGTTTGAAATGAATAACTTAAGTGGTATACGGTAGGCTACAAACAATTTTGTTGCGAGTTAACTTCAGAGGTGGAAAAAACCACAACCTTGGTCCAGCTTAACATTGACCATAAACACAAGCAAAACTAATTTTACAATAAAAAAACAAGAACTATTAAAAACTTAAGCTTAAACAAACAATAGAATAAAAAAAATCTAGAAAAAAAGTAAAAAAAGACGACTTGTTCCTTGGTCTTTTTCTTATTTTTTATATCTAAAGCATTTATGAATTCTGCTACCCCCAATTCAATTCAAACAAAAACCATCAGGTAAAAAAAAGAAGCAAACAGAAAAAGTGTTAAAACAACACTTTTCTTTTTCAAGTTTTTTGGAAGCAGCATTTTTTGAGAGATACACTACGATATTACATAAGTGGACTTCTGCTTACAAGAAAGAAAAGAGAGAAAAACAACATCATCAAAAAACTAGCATTTTGCTGCTCATCTTCCATTTTTTTACAACAACAACACCACCAATCAAATACAAATAAAATAAATTTAGTAACTTTGTAAAAAAATGAGTAAAAAAAGTGAAAGGAATGTGTACTTTTTTCAAAATAACTATTTTTACAAAGTTTTCTAAAATAAAAAAACAGGACTAAAATCTCTAGCAAAAAGCAGAACCAAAACAAAACAAATTTAAATAAAATTAAAATTAGACTATCTTTGAATTTTAAAAACACGCGCTATTTTTTGAAATTTAAATAAATCTTTTTTCTTTGAAAAAGTTCAAAGCTGCAGTTTTTTATCTTCTGAAAAAAGAAAGAAACGCGTTTTTGGCTTTTTTTAAATGCGCAAAAACACCACTTTTCTCTTCGAACAAAGCCAGAGCATTAAAAAAAGAAGATATGTGCCTGCTTTGAATGGGCAATGGTGGTGGTGGTTAAAGGGGCTCCGAAGGCTCAGCGTGAAATCCGTTTTGTCGAATAAAATATTTAAAGTTTTTGAAAAAAATAGTTTTTTGGGAAAAAAACGATTAAAATTTTATAGTTCTTAAAATTATATATTTTAAAAATGAATATAATGAGGCAACGACATGAATTTTTGGAAACATGTGTTTGAGGTTTCTGAAAGCTTGTTTCATCTTGCTTAACTTGCTACAAAAATAGAAAACACGCTCTTCTAACATCTTTGAATAAAAAAAATCTTTGCTTTTCTTCTTCGATGAAAAAGAGAAAAAACGCAAATAACTATAACTATAATTTATGGTATTTTTATCCTTGTGGTCATTTTTTTATTATCAAAAAGTATGAGAAAAGAAGATGGGAAAAAAGTAGTAGTGGCCACAAGTGATGTTTAAGAAGGAGCTATAAAAAAAAGAACCCTCCTGATGGCTGCTTCTTTTTGGACCGATACAAATATTATTATTATCGTTTTTCTCAGTCTTCTTTTCCCTGCAGCCGTTGCCGCCGTCACTGCCATCAACTTCAAAGCAAAGCAATGCAAAAAAGAAGAAGAAACTATCAACACCAGATTTAATTTTAGTTTTTTTTTGCAGCTTTCATCCAACATTTTTCCTTTTCTTTTTTTGCATAAAAAAGTATAATTAAAAACTTACGAAGAAATATTTCCAAATGGTAAAAAGATTCCTTCAGTTTTAGCTTCATGCAGGGTTCGCTTTTTCATAATAATTGTTTGTGAAACTCTTGCATCTGATTCTGTTCCAGTTTCTGGGATGACTATTGTATCCTTGTCATCAGTTGTAGCAGCACCAGTTATGGATTGATCCTCGTAGGAAGAAATTGGAGAATGACTATTATTTCTAAAAATTTGAAAAAGTTAGAAAAAATAGGTTAAAAAACATTAATAGAAGGAACAGTTTTTTATGTTCCGGAAGCTGATGCTGCTATATAAATACTGATACAGCCTTATCAGTGATGTTCAAAATTGCAACTTTTAAAATTTTAGAAAAATTATTTGGCGCCATTTTTATGGATCAAAATGCAAACAACGGTCAAAAATAAGCATTTAGTTTTTTTTTAAATGAAACAGTTTTTATACTTAAACTATTCCTTTTGGACAAATTAGTATCAATTATTTCAGTTAAAATAAATTTAAAAATTATAAAAACCCGACGGACAACCTTTCATTTTCCATTTATAATAAATAAAATCAAAACCAAATAGGTTTTATTTAAAATATAAAGTTGAAGGTTGAAAGTTGAAAAATATATATGCAACAAAAATATATTTAAAGCTTTCTTTTCTTCTTCCACCGCCGCCACCACCACACAAAGTGGATTAAAGGCAACGATCGAATGTCGTAAAAAATATATATTTCGGAATATCGGAGGTAAATCGGTTTAAACTTTTTGGCAGTTTGTCAAAAAATTGAATGAAATAGGAAAAACGAAAGAAAATGAAAAATTTGAAAGTTTTGAAGAAAAATCAAAGTTGCAATTTTTTGTTTTAAGCTTAATATTGAACAGCAGCTAGTTAGGTAGGTAAATAGGTTGGAAGGGTATGTAACGGGGAACTCACTTGTCATCTTCATCAACTTTAACATCCCCGTCGGCAGTGGCATTTTTTACATCGACCTCAACTGTTGTTGCTGTGGTTGAAATATCTTTCTTCTTTTCACTTTTATCATTATTTTTTGATAATTTTAATTTTGGTGATCCTTCCTGTTTCGATGATGGCTTCTTTTCCAAGACTGCTTTTTTTGTTGCCGAAGATGTGGCTTTCTCGCTGGCTTCAACATTTTTACGTTGAATTTTTCGAGGCATTTTTTCATCATGAATTTCAGATGAACATCTTGGAATTGAAATTATATTTTTTACGGGCGAAACAGAAGCTGATTTTGAGCCAAAACCAAATTTCTGAAAGAATCCATGCTTTTCTTCTTTGTTTTTCTTTTCTTTTTTTGAAGATGAAGAAGAAGTCAAAGCTCGATCATCGGGACCATTGTCTTTGATCGGTTTACTGAAAAAATTTATTTTTGTGTTGAATAATTTTTATTATGAATCATTTTTGGATGTTTAAAGAAAAAAAGGATTAATAAACTGAAATGAATTCCCTGATTTTCATGTTTAAACAAAAGAAAAAATATATGTAGTCTAATTTAATGTAGTTGAAAGCTTGACAATTGTTATTGGTTTGTTTGAATTCAACAATTTTAATCATTTAAAAGTATTGTTGCCCTCAGGAAAAAAATTTATTTTTAGTGCTTTTTGAATTATTTGTTCCAAGAAATATAGATACTTCAAAAGCTACAGTAATACAAAAGCAAGCTGTTTAAAGTGTAAAAATCTGATGATGGCTTCTTAAGTTTTTTAAGTGTTGAAAAGTTGTTCCCAAGAACTTTCTTATTTTTTTCTGTTTCAGTTAGTTTTTCTTTTGTAAATTTCAAGTATCGGAAAAAAACATACCTTGTTTTAAAGATTTTTAGTTCATGAGATTTGTCGCTTTCAATTTCAGAAATTTTTGTAGGGCTTGTTCTTGGACTACTTTGAATTTGTTGTTGTTGTTGTTGGTTTTGATGGTGTACATTTTCCATTAAATCTGTTGATGATGTTGGTGGGGAATTAATGGACAAAAATACAAGTGATGAAGAATCGTTTAATAACTGTAACATTTTTACAAATGTATAAAAGATAAGAAAATGACAAAAAAAGTTTATACTACTTTGCCACACTTATTATTATTAATATTTATTGATGGAAAGGATAAACGATTAGATAAAAGTAAAAAAAAAGGGCCTTGGAATATCCGCCGATAAGTGAAAGACCTGTTCGCGCACAAGAATAAAAAAATACATATGCAAAAAACGAATCACGCTTTTTTCCTAATTTTCAAGCACGCGTCATTTACTTTTTTGTTTTATTTCATCTTCTAAAAAACTAAAGTGAACCGGTAACTAAAAAATTCTCTTTCGTTTTTTTGCTAAACTTCAGGAAATTACACAAGCTTGTTTCTTCTTTAAGGGTTTCAAAAAGAAGAATTTGATGGGAAAGAAAAAAGAAGAGTTTGCAAAGGACCATCATCGTCCATGAAAAATGAAAAAAACGAACGGAGAGAAATTTGAAACTGTAAGAAAAAAACGGGTTTAAAAGAAGTAAACGATTTGATTCTTTTTTGTAACAAAAGTAATTAACAGTTTTAATCAGATTTGTGAGAAGAAGAAATAAATAAATATAGAAACTCGTGGCTTTGATTGTATAAAAGCTAATCTTTGATTTAAAACCATCATCAGTCAGTCTATTTACTAAAAGAATTTTGTTATGTAACAACAATGTTAACAACAAATGATTGAGTGAAGAACAAAAATAAGAAGAAGAAGAAAGAAGAGGTAAGGAAAAAAACAAGCTTATTGATCGGTCAAGTGATGATGAATAAAAAAGGGGGATGTGGTTTTGAAAAAACTGTCTGGAATTTTAAGAGGAAAACAAATGGTTACAATACATTTCAAAATCATTTTATCGGATGACCATGATCAGGAACACGGTTTCGATTTTTTCAAGGAACACGGAAGGAAATGATTCATTTTAAAAGGAAAATCTATCCATTGCTTTTATGTTCTTGATCATGGGTAAGTTGATTGATTACAAAATGTGTCAAATCTCATGTTTTCAAAAATTCGAACAAATGACTTATCGATCAAAAATATTGCTTCAAAACATATCGAAAGTATCTTTAAAAAGCTTTTTAAGGTTTAACAGAAACAAACTCAAAAAAATATTTTTCCAAATCAAAGTCAACAAAATTTTTGACCAAAAATGAGTTGCGATGATTCATTTGAAAAAAAAGAAATTCTCATTGAATCATAAAAAGATAAATATCAATGATTATCTTCAAAAAAATATATTTCTTTCTCACTTTCTCTTTCTTTTCCATTTTTGTGTTGCCTGAAAATAGAAAATTTGCAAAGAAAAGAATATCCAAATTTCGGATCTCTCACACAAAAGTGAAGTGACTGACATCTATCACTTAACACATAGAAATATATATTTTGGTTAAGGAAGCGTAAAAAATAATTATTTGAATAAAATAATAAAAATGTCAGAAGAAGAAAAAATCATCTTCATCATCATATTTTTTAGATATTGCAATTTTCAAAGGGCAAATCAAAAGTTAAAGATTTTAAAAAGTTCGAAGTTAAAATGTCAGTGTCAAAAAAAGAGTGATAGAGAGAAAAAATCTTTGGGACAAATTTTTAGCTTTCTTCCATTTTTCTTGCTTGCCTTTTAACTAACTTCCTCATTTATCTTCTTTCTTTTCTTTTGCAAATGATTTTTTCAGGAAGAAAAAAAAGATTAAGGGGGATATATCAAAGCCATCAATAAAAAAGTGAGGTAAAAACACAATGAACACTAACAGCAAATCTTTCACGTTAATGAAAAGATTGCTTGTCGCCATCTAGCCCCTGAGGGGTTCTTGCTTTCATTTTTGCGCTTAATCTTTTTATTCGAAATATCTCTCTTTCAATTAATTAGATTTTTTCTTGCCCTCAAATCGTTATTTGCAACTTTTTGGCTGCATTTTTACTAATTGTTTTTGTTCTTCAACTTCGAAAATGTTGTGATAATCATAGATGATTAGGGGGGTTGGAAAAATAAAATTTTGCTATCTCCCCCAACAAATTTTTCGAAATGATTGACAGGGGTCCGTCGACCTTTTTTTGCATATGTGGAAAAAATTTTTCGGCGGCGCTTCGCGCCGCCGAAAAATTTCTTATGGTTGCTCCTATATTTCGCTTGCCAGGGGTTCGTCGACCTTTTTTTGTAATACTTGGACTTTTGCTTGGACTTTATTTAACTGATTTTGTTAGTTTTTTTACTTCGGAAATACAAGGGTAGGGGTTTAATTTTGGTTTCTTTTGTTACTTTTCAAGATTTTTTGTTCTTTTTACTACTTTTGTTTTACAAAGAAAAGAGGTATGTTCTTTTTTGATGCAAGTTTGCATTTGCAATTAATAGGTTGTTCTATTTTTCTTCTAACTGATCTACGTAGTTTAATAAGATTGAGTTTGTTTTTACGTTTTTGAAAATCAGCGTCCGTAGTTGGTGTGATCTCGTTTAAATTGGGTAAATTGTTCATGATTTTACTATTGTTTTGCTTTATTGGTTTAATTGTGAATAATTGATATTACTTCTGTTATTGTAAAATCTTCTCTGCTTTTGACCGATAAGTTGACGGTTTTCATGATGTTATTTTTGTTATACGTCACTATTAAAGCTCAACTTAATGAAGACAAAGTGAAGTTTTTTGTAATTTTTATAAATTTTTAATAATGATTCTTACAACTTGAAGCACGTATTCGTTCTCGTCGTTGATCGCATTTTATGATAATAAATTCTGTCGGGCTTCCTACTAAAGGGATATTTGAGGTCGTCGATTGAAAAGGCAGACTTATTGTTGTTTTTCAAGATTCTTGGAAATTGGCGATGATGAAGACAGAAATAAAGTGGCGACGAGAAACTATGTGTTGGTTGTTACAAATTTGTCACCAACTGTAACGTAACAGTAGTGTTGATAAGTTGGCCGGTAAAATAGTAGTGCTGGACAATTGACCAGTTAATTAATCGCATACGCCTTAAGTAGTGATTTAGTATACATAAGCTCAAAACACTTTAAAAGGCTCATTTTAGGGCCAAAAGTGTATTGTAGAGGCGAAACTTTAAAATTTAATTAATATCAGCATACAACCATGAAAAACATGTCATTAGGGATCATTTTGAAGTATCTGCAAAACAAAGTTTTCCATGATGTTGGGGTAATTGATAGTGATTTATCAAGTGATAGGCAAATGAAAAATATTCATCGGATTGTAAAACCCTATCCTGCATTAATAAACTTAAACATGAGATTCATTTTAAGACCAAAGTCAATATTCTAAGAGGCATAGTTGTGAACACAATATCTCAGTTGCACTCCAAAAACCAAAAAAAATGCTATCCACCACCTAAAGTTGTACATAGAAATATTTTAAAATGTTTGAAAAATGCTTTTTTATCTTGATTTAATAACACTTAACATCATGAAAATGCTATAAATCTATTATTTGTAAAGTACTTTAAACTAGAAAAATTAAAGTACTTTACTTGTGACAATAAAATATTTTGAATTGACCGTAAATTACTATTGGTCAATTGACCGCGCAACACTACGTAACAGTGATGAATTCGTAACTTCGGACAGAATGTTTCTCACCAAAATGCGGCAAAAGTAAAGGCAAGCTACTAATGAAAAATAAAAAATCCGTCATTCTCGACTCTGACAATGATTATGTTAACAAAGAAAATTATCGTACAAAAAACTTGCACATATACAAAGCTTATTTAATTTGGGTTGGAGTCAATAAAAGCAGTGAAATCAAAAACTCTGATGCCAATAAAAGTAGGGAAATCAAATAAGAAATTCAACAAATTTTCTAAATTTCAAAAACAGGTAATTTTAAAAAAGTAATTTAGAAAATTTGTTGAATTTCTTATTTGATTTCCCTACTTTTATTGGCATCAGAGTTTTTGATTTCACTGCTTTTATTGACTCCAACCCAAATTAAATAAGCTTTGTATATGTGCAAGTTTTTTGTACGATTTCCCGACTTTTATTGATATCTTTGATATATAGTTAATAATAACATTCAATAATAATACCCCTTTTTTAATGACTCATTTTGGTCGCTCATAAAATTTTTAAAAGGCGCCACGAATTCTCTCGTGAAAATAGTGACTAAGTTGGTAAAATCAAGTATTGTTATATTATAAAACTAAGATAAAGTCTGAGATAAAGTCTTAGGTCTAAGATAAGCTCATAAAGTCGCGTAATGGAAAGAAAATAGAGGCTGAGCGTTAAAAAGCTTGTCTGAGCTGTGAGATACAGCGTAAATTTATATATTACGTAAAATAAAACAACAAACACTAGGCGATCAATAATTTATATAATTATAATTCATAGCTAACAAAATTAGAAAGTATTACATTTTACTTGCAAAGAAAACACTATGGGTAAAAATATTTTTTACAACCGCGGGCAAAAAGAACCAAAAAATGATTTTTTAAACATTACAAAACACATCATCACCTTTCTTTGCATAAAAAAATAACTTTTTGCTAGATTTATGTTCAGTATTCAAAAATCTATAATTAGTGCTGTGGGCCACAAATGCAACCCGACCCAAATTAATGTGGGCTTTTTAATCTGTATTTATTTTAAAATAATTAACGGGAACAAAAAAATTAATGTAAAAATGAGCGCGCAAATTTTAATTTTTTGCGGGCCGGATTTTACCTAACCCGGTCCATAAAATGTGAACCCTACGTTTTACACATTGTCAATTTTGCAAAAAAAGAAAAAAATTTCACTTTAAAAAAATTCAAAAAAAATTTGCGGGGTACAAAAATTTTTTCGGGTCGGACATTTTATGGCCCGGGCTAAAAAAAAGAAAAAAAATATTTTATTATTAATTTAAAAGTTAAGCAAAAAAAGCTTTTTTTAAATCTGAGCAACAAAAAAAGAAATCAAAAACTTCACTTCTCGCGCCAAAAAAACTCTCACCACGAAAAAAAAATGAATTTTTTTGTGACTTACAAACGAACGAACGAAGAGACATCAGCATAATTTCTTGTGACAAAACTTTCTAAACGACGTTATACTGGTTCAATTTTTTTAATTTTTTTTTTACTTTTCAACATTAATAGACGCCCGGAAAGGTAGTCCAAACTTAAAAAAAGTAAAAAAGTGAAGGAGAAGCCGAAAAGTAGGGGTTTTACGTTTTCGGGTCTGTGGCAGTTGGGGAAGTGAACCCAAATTGCCCCAGACTCCCCTTCGGGTCGTCCTGGGGCCAATGGCCACAAAAAATGGATGCAATTATTTAAAAGAATTAACTGTTGAACGCCCTCAAAGTTTCACATCGAAATTTGTTCGATGCATCGCTTTTCGGAATGAAAGAAGAATGCGCTTGAAAGTTAAAACTATTTATTATTGATGCCTTCCTGCGTGTACAAATTAATTTACAAAAGTTGGCTGACCTTAGATGTTCCGCAATAAGTGACTAAATAACGTTTACTCAGTTACGTTGCTTTTCTCGAGAAAGTCAAGTTAAAAATCACAAAAACGGAGAAGAATATTTACTGCAAGTAATTAATGATCCGATTGAATTGCATAAGACTTATTGTCATTTTATTTCAAGTTAATATAATGAAAGGTTCAAACCTTAAAAGAATTTGTTTATGTCAAAGCATGATAAACATTGTGGACAAAAGCAAATTTGGCATTGCCCCAGTAACAATGTTAACAATAACCTTAATTGTTTGTTAACTATGGAAATGTTTGCTTCAAAAAAGAATTACGTAATCATTTATAGAGAATACCCCCTGTCAGATGATATAAATATTATATTTTGTACAAAAGCATTCCATTTGTAATTCTCATGATGCTTAAAGATAATATATTTAACAACTTTGTAAAGAAAAATTTTAACCTCTTTAATATTGTTGAGTATCAAATGTTGACGACTATTACTATTTTAACTGAAATTATGCTTAATTAATAAAGTTATTGTACAGCTATTATTTGGGAATAATTCTGTGAAAACTTCTCATTTTTCCGTATTCATTTTAAAAGAAAATTTTTAGGTTTTCCATGTACTACCACCTTTTTCCGCTTGTCCCAAAATTTTTCCACTTTTTCACGTACTCCCCCCTTTGCTCATTTTTCTCGAAAATTTTTCGCTTGACAGGGGGGGAGGGGTGGGGGGTTGGAATTCCAACCCCCTAATCATCTATGGTGATAATTAACTATCTTTCTCACTCATCGATTAATCGATCTAATGTTTTCATCAAGGATTAAAGAATAAAATTCTTGAGATAAAGAAATTATATCTTCAAGGAAACAATGCAAATCGCAATCGCGCAACTCTTCTTTTCAAGTATTTCGTTTCGATTTTTTCAAGCTTTTTTGAAAATCCAATTTTGACAAAAACGATCACAAAGAATTTTAAATTCAAAAAAACTGAAGGTAAACCTTTTTTAAAACTAATTTTTTATGACAAAGAAAATGGTAAAATGCAGAACAAAGAAAAAAAAGAATAAAACCTTCTGTCAATCAATGATGATTCACTACTTTGAAACTGAAACCAATAAAAAAAGAAGAAGAGTCAGAGTCATTGACCTTTCAAGCATATTATATTATGTCCATGGCCATGGTATTTATTCATACACATAAAAAGGAAGAAGATAGAAAAAAGAGTAATAATACTATTTTATTATGGGTAGAAAATTGAAAAATTATGAGAAAAAAGTATAGTCACGAATGTGTACAACATTATTATATTGCAAAAGTTATGAAAAATACAGTATTGAATCGTCGTACAGGATTACTGTAAAAATAATTTCAGATGCTTCATTAAAAAAGATGAAAAAAATGATAAAAATGTTTTCTTAAAGGTAAAAAATTGAAAAATGTTGGGAAAAAGTAGTACTAGTAAAAACTAATAAATAATCCAAAAAAATACAATAATCATCTACAAAGTTACTGTAGCGGTAATAAAATAAAAGAATGTTTTGGGCTACAAAAATCAAAGACAAAAATAAACTTTAAACTTTTAAAAGGTAGCAAAAAGAGATATACATAAATGACAAATACAAACACGTTCCTTCAAAAGATATCATTTTTCCGGGAGTCATTTATAAGATAGATCACCTTACACTTTTTTTACTTTGTTTCTTTTCTTTATTGCTATTACTAAAACCTACAAAAAAGCAACAACAGCAAAAACGTAATAATAACAAAAATTAAAGCAAAAAATAAAAATAAAGAAATAAGTCAACGGCTGTTTTTTGTTTGCAATAATCAAGAAAAAGAAAAAAGAGCTCTAAAAACAATCGTGCTCAAAGAGGGGGAAAAACTCTATCATCAAAAATCTTCTGCTGTTGCTGATGATGTTGGATGAAACCAGCTTTTTCTCTCTTTTTTTTAATTTTCGAGAAGACTTTAAACTATTCTTTTTTTTCTTTCATTAATGCAATAAAACAACGATTTAAAGTAATCGAAAATGATTAACATTCAAAAAAATAGGACCTCCAAGACTTCCATTAATGGAAAGATAATTCGATTTAAAAGTTAAAAAACGTAATTTTTCAAACATCCCAAAATATTATTTAGTGGCCAAAGAAGAAGAAAAAGATCAATGTGTGGCAGCAAAAAAACAATTTTCACAAATTATCTTTTTTTACTTCCTGCAACCGCCAGAAGCAATATCCATCCGGTGGCGGTGACTGCTCGTGGCATTCGTATGTCTTTTTCTGATTTATTTTTTTCCTATTTGAATATTTTTTTGGAAGAAAGAAAAAATGAATCAAAGAAAAATTATTTTGGCATGTGTTTTGCGACAAAAACAAAAATTTTCATCATCATCACGGCTGTCTCTTTCTTTCTTTGCTGCAGATATTTCGGAAATGGGCCTCTCTGAAAAGCAGCAAAAAACACACATATTTTTTTATTGTTTTTTTCCTACCTATGCCTCATCATTTTTTATCATTACACTTGTCTGATGATAGAAATATCAGGTCGTTCCATAAGTTTCTGCGTTTTGTTCAGCTTGGCAAAGTGTTCTCCCCTATAAAAAAGCGCAGACCTGATAAAAGGAAAACACAAATAATTTTATCCGACTTTCGAAGTTATTGTACAAACACCTAAGCTTTCAAAATTTGAATTGAGGTTTTTTACAAAGAAACAAGCGTTGAAACTGTTGCAGTAGCTTGTCCTGGCATATTTGAAGCTACATACTGCAACAGTTTCGCCTTCTGAAATATAGTACACAAGATTTTATTCGTACCTGAGCTTTCAGTTGCGAAATACTTGCATCAAAAATTTACATCTTGAAAAAATAATTTTTAATACTATTGCGGATGTTTTTTGATTTTGGTGTCTCTTAATTTTACCTAATAAACATATCTGCAGCATTTATTAAACTCTAATTTTTGAACCAAGCTTTACATACCTAAAACGGCTAACAAAATGTTTCGTACAGCAAGTTTCTGTGCCCCTTTAAATCGAAATTAAAACCGATAATATTTATTTTAAAATCATTAATTTTTGTGTTTAAAACTGATCACATGTTGATAGATTCCCACCAGATAGAAGTGCTTTCCGACAACATTGTCGTTGTCTCTAAAAGGAATGCGAATTTGTTATAGCGACATCGTTGATTACGATATCTTAACCAATAACACTTTGTACTTATTTCCTATGATCAATATATCCCACTCTGGTTTAAAACTTTTAATAATTACAAACTTGATAAAACTTTTACTCAAACAATTAAAGTTTTTTGTCATTTGTAAGGAAACAACAAAATCTGTAACATTAAAATGTGAATCAGGCATGTTTCTGTTATCCCATTTCTGATGCAAAATTGTATGAGGAAAAAAAACTGACATTTAATTGTTGTTCTACAAACTATTATAAACAGTCGTTTATGTTAAAGTCAACGGTGCCATTCATTGTTAATGAACAACATTGATTTCAATTAATTATTTATTTCTATCAAAAAAAGAGAAAATAAGGTTAAAAAATACATGCAAAACAATTAACAATATTTATTAAACAACATTTTTTGCAACTTTTTCTTGAATTTCTTGCATTCTTTCATATTCTTCATAGCCATAAAAAACAGGAGGAACAAAATCGAAAGAATCTGTATTTAAGATTTCATCGATAACACCATCGATGTCTTGATCATTCAATAAATTAATATCAATCAAAGAACGATTCTTAATTTTCTGAAAAAAAAGTTTAGTTAACAGCTGATCAATAACAATAATAACAAACTAACCTTTAGATATTGATAAAAGCCGATGCCATCAAATTCTTTATGAACATCACATTGAACTCTTTCTATTCTTTGACAAGCATCGGCTAACGCAACATAACTTTCACACGTTGATGAACTGAAAAAACTAGTAATACAACAAAGATATAAATTTTGCAAAAAGCAACTTACACGTTAATTTCTTCACAATTTGAGAAGAGAGGAAGTTAATTTTCCAACGGAATTGCTTCTCCATTTTCATATGTAATTTGTGAATCAATGAGTCTACATTCTTTTACGCCAGAAGCAAAAAATTTGAGTTCATCATAAGTCAGCTTTTGATAAAAAAAGTTCGAGAAATTCAACATCATAACGAAAAATCTTTGGTATAACATCTGCGGCAACAGTTTCGAGATCATAACTGCTGTCAATACGAAGCATCTTTGTCACCCAAATATTACTTTGAATTGTATCTCCAATACCATGCCATTTATTTGTTTTTGCATTTTTATATTCCCATCCACATTCATAACGTAATTCTTCAAAAATTAAAATAGGATTCTTGATGAAGAAAAGTTTGCAGCATTGAATTAATTTTTGATATGATATTGATGAAGATGGATTCATCCAAATATATTTCATCATTGTCATTGGGAATGGAAACTCTTGTGGCATACATGATTGAAGAAATTGTTCTCGATTTAGAAACTTTGTTGAATCAAGATTTTTTTCTTGACAATTTTCGAGACTTGATGACATTTCTGGACCTAAACCACATTATATATAAAAGTTACTTAAATATATTTTTATTTGTGAAGGGCATTTCGATGAAAAGGTAGAAATTTTATATGACTACGGTAACAAAATCAACACAAAGTTCACGGACGGTAGAATTAAAGAGATAAAGATTTTTACACATTAAATGAATTTTCGGAGGTGAATCTTCTGCGAAACATAAGGATAAATATAGAGACCGGCAGCTCATAGAAAAAAGTTCGTGAAAAAATACTTATTTGCGTGATTTAGGTACTTTTTAACGTGATTAAGCCGAAAATAAAATCAAAAAAATTATTAAAAATCATTAAAATGCCGAAAATAGCAATTAAAAATAGTACAAAACAAAAATTTTTCGTTAAAAAAATAAAAAAGGGAACACTTTTTTGTCGTGAAAACTTTTGTGGTGCGTTCATTTTTGTCGAGAGAAAAATGTTTTTGCAATTTTTTAACAAATTCTAGCTCTGCGTTTAATGCCATATTTTTTCCTGTGATTTCCTGTGATTTTCCTTTTAACTGGAGATGCAGTTTTTCAAGGGCTATCTAATGGTATAAGTCGCTAAGCTTACTTCGGTTTACTTTGTGGTCAAATACTTAAAAAACATCTTAAAATGCAAATTTTGGGTATTTTTCCCAGAGAAATCATTTTCAAAAGTGGCATATTCGGAATCAGCGTAAAAAAATACGTCTGGTAGGATAAATAGTTAATTTATAAAAAAAAGTATGCGCAAATTCGTTTTTTTTTACGGTAACGAAGAAAAAAAAGGAAAAAGAGAAAAGAAAAGAGTTCCCTGCCGGTCTCTAGATAAATATGCTAATTTCATCTTTGAGACACTTTTGGTTAAAAGCATAAAACTTTTCAGTAAAATCAGACCGAGATTTCAACAGAAATTTGATCGAAAAAAAAACGCGATTTCAACAAATATTCAAAAAAATATATTAGAGTAAAGCATTTTGAGATTAAAAAAGAATATTTTATAGGCAAATGAAAAGAAAGACATTTTAAATGGCTACAGTAATAATAAAATACAGTCGAACCTCGTTATAACGTTTTTCAAGGGACCATGAAAAAAAGACGTTATATCGAGGTCCGATTAACATGGGCTCTTTGTTGAAGGGACGTTATAACGAGGTTCGACTGTAAACGAAAAACAAAACAGAAATATCAAGAAAGGGGGACGGCAAGGACAATGTTCTTATGAAATTTAAAGATATCGGAATTTTTGCAAGTTTTATTAAGTTTTTGTGGAATTGTCAATGCTAGGGTACTGTATCTCAACAAAATTTACAGTTTTTTAATTGAATATTTTTCTGAAACAATTCATTGATCTCAAAAATGATAAAAATAATATTATTAAATGATGATTACACAAGCATATACAAAAGAAATATTTCCAAACAATTCTTATTATAAAAATTAGTGTTTTTAAGACTTGTTCTTTTTTCATGTTTAAAAAAAATAAATTTAAAATTAAAATTCAGCATGGTTAAAAGTATAAAAAGAACGGTGATAAACGAGGATAACATTGTAGGATAATTCTTTACAGAAAACAACATTCGGGTTTTACATGTGCATGTCCGAATCGAACAAACATAATCTATTGTAAGAAGACACTGTATAAAGGTGATAGATATAAATATAAAATAATACATTTAATAATTTAGACTTCAAAGTGATCCGAAAAAAGATGACGAAATAAATTACATAAAATTTAAAATCAAACAACTAATTTTTAGATTAAAACTAAGAAAAAGGGAAGGAAGACAAAGTCTAAAAATAAATAGAGAGTGATCACTTTCGCACTTTCCGAAACTGCCGATCCCAAAGTGCGAAAGTGATGACTGAATGTTTTAGCTGGACAAAGACACAGCCTGGCAGCAACCAATAAAAACATATTCGATGATAATCATCACAGAACTTTCTAGAACAGAAATAAGTAGAAAGAAAGACGATTCCGATATTACAAAAAAATGTTTTTAAAAAAGACAAAAATTAAAATAAAGACGGGGAATTTCGAAAGACATATTTTTAACAAATTACTGCAACAGTTTCATCTTCTGAAATAAAGTATACACATGATTTTAATTCTCCCTTGAAGATACTGTATTTGTACCTGAATTGAGGCATTTTACAAAGAAACAAGTGGTAAAATTTTTAATGGGTTTTTAGTTACAATACTGCGATTTTGTACCAGGAATATTTATTTCATTTCAAGGAGCATTGTCATAATCAATGTTCAAACACATAGATTTATGTATCAGCCCAAGAAATACAAATATAAACATTAATAATGTTATGATAATTTTTGAGATTTGTCGCAAGGAGCAGAAAAACGATTTGCTTGTTTCAAAAGAAAAAGGTTAGAAAATAAGTTTCACTTGCTTTCAAAAATACAAATAAATTTTTTAAAATGCATGTTTGAAGATTACTGTAGCTAAATTCACTGCTGTGTCTCATTTTTCAAACACAAAACCAAAAAGTTAAAATTCTTTTATTTATAAATATATTTAATTCTTTTCTATTTAATTCAGAGATCAAAGATTAATTTTTTTTAAACCGGTAAACAATTATAAGGCAACATTTGGCACTAAGATATATTTCAACAATAATAATAACTAAACAACAATCATTTCACCCCAAGCTTTCAGACGTTTCATTTGATTTCTTTTTTTGAACCATTCAATCATTTCAGAATCATTTGGATCACATTTACCAGACCATTTACCAGGCTTACAGTACATTTCTGCAAAATCAAGATATCGAGACATTTTATCCCAATCTTCATGATATAATGATGAACTTTCAAATGATCCAAGCGGCTTTGATAAATCCAAATTACCATGTACAGCATAAACTCGAGCTTTATTTACCATAAATGGGACAATACCGTAATAAGCCGTTCTACCCATTCCAGATCGGATATCATTCATAATATTAAAAGCTTTTGCAATTTTTCGATATTCTCGAGGATTAATATACACAACACGATAAGAATATTCATTATTTAAGGTTGATCGTTGATTAAGAAGTTCATCAATTGAAAGTAATTTAGCTTCAAGAACTTGTTTATGAAAGAATGGATCATAGTTATCTTTCTTTAGTCGATTAATATCAACAAGTGAAAAGTCAACAGGATTTGATGGAAGTCCAATAGAAGCCAAGAATTTCTTGTAAAGTCCACTAAAAAAATTATTCCTGTAATATATGTAACATAATAATATTGAGAAACTTACTTGCTTGAGCCTCTTCCTGCTAATTTATTGTTATGAGCAGTTCGTGAAACTTCTGGTCGAATACAAACTCGATTCTTTCGAATATCTTGTCGTCGAAGCCAATCATCCCAATATGCTTCTGGCCAAATTGGACTTAATTCTTCCCATAACTTCGAAGTCAACATCCAACCAAGTCCAGGAAAAAAATCTGTTCGATACAGGGTTTCACTCTTTTCTTGATCAACCAAATCTGGAGCACCATTATCGTTCCATGCTGAGACACACCAAATTGTTTCATCTTCATTCAGCAAATGTTTAGTCGATTCAAAATATGAAAAGAAATCTTGTGATAAATCCAAATCATCTATATAAAGATACAGTATTCAAGAGATGTTTAAACTAAGAGATCCAAACCTTCAGTAATAATAACAGTTTTATATCCGTATTCATTAAAAACTTTATCCAAAGCAAATTTGTAATGTTGAGCAATAAAAAAGTAATTCTTTGCTGTTTTTCTTGTTGGTGAATCAAGATTTGTTCTTTCTTTATGCTGAAAATGATATTTAGATGATTACTGTAACAAATTATGCATGCACAAAACTAACCTGTATAAAATAAATTTGAGCAGTTTCATTTACATATTCTTTGATTGTATTTGTGACATCATCATTATCACCATCTTGACTAATAATAATAGGAAATTTGTTAATATTTGTACGATATTTTAAAAGTTGACTTAAATGATTTTTCACTGCCGCAGATCGTATCGCAGACATCACAAGAATTGCAATTTTATCTTCATTACTACTAATAGTTGTAGTTTTCATTTCTTGTCTTATCCTAACCTAAAAAAGGTGCAAAGGTTAGAAATACATGTGTTAAAAAAATAAAGGAAAAATGTATTACATCACGAACAATAGGAATTTGATGATGTGGATGTGGGACAAAGACATGTGTTACTACCTCAGCATTATTACCATTTTCTATTCTATCATTTGAGATCTAAAAAGAAGAATTTGTTAATGCTTATATTTACAATTTTAAATAAACAATCTTACCAAATTTATTGAATTTTTAAAGAACCATAAACATGAGAAAAGTAAACATATTCCAATAATTAAAGAGAATCTTTTAGAAGTTTTTGTTGACCAAAGTATTCTTCGCCATTTTATTGGAAGAAGCATTTGCTGCTGAAACATTTTATTAGCAGCAATAACATTGAAAATTGGAGGTAGAAAATTCATTTAAGCAATTACAAAAACATACCAAATTACATATGCCAAAAGATAAACGCGAAGGATGATAAAGAATAAAAAGGATAATTCGGGAATGTTGTCGCTATTGTTCTTATTGTTGTTGTTGTTAAGTAATTTGAATAATCACCAAGACAATCATAAGAAGAACTGAACTGAAAAAAAGAACACAAAAGATTAAAGCTTTCTTTAAATAAAAAAATATAACATTTTATATTATTAAATTTATGACTGTTAAAAACAGGAAAAGCATGAATGTTTTTTGCAGCTCTGTCTGATACTGATGATGCTAATAATGGGAAAAAAAGAAAAATTGGTTGGTTCAGGTAGGACAAACATAATGCTTTTTAACACGTCTATATTACACGAAGGTGGGAGGTTTCTCAGGAAAAAATATGATAAAGTCATTACAGTAATGATTGAGGGCAACGATATTGTGGAAAAAACAAATTACAGTACAAATTTTGTCGATGAAAAAAAAACTGTCAAAAGTTTTTAGCACGGATTTTTTGAAAGATTAGCTATTTTGGCAAAATGTTACTCAAAGACAACAAAGCACATCGAATTTTTTTCCAGAAAAAACCAGAAAAACGTGAGACAAAGTGTGGCAAAATGTTTATGAACGCCATGTGTAAAACAGGCTTTCGAAAAAAAACGAATCCAAGCAGCGTCATTGCATATTCGTGTTGAAACATTTTGATGCATTTTTTCTCTTCCACAAAAAATTTCTGTTTTATCCGATTTTTGCAGATCTCAGTAATTACTAGACCAATTTTTATGATTTAAAAAGCATTGTTCTTATTTTAAATAATTAAGAATATCCAATATCATAAACAAGCTTGAAAAAAATGCAGCAAAAAATAAATAAAAATGTTTCGACACGAAAATACCTTCTTAATATATGATGCTGTTTGGATTCGAAAAGGAAGAAAAAATTCCATAGTGTTTCGAAAAAAAACGAAAAGACTTTTCTTTTGTTCTTTTTAAAAACGAAAGAAAACGAAAAATCTCACATTTTTCTGCCTTCGTTTCGATGTGAAAGTTCTTGCATTTGGAAAATTTTAAACTTGAAAAAACAAATTTGAATTGTTGAACATTGATTGTGATTCCGATTCAACTGTCGGATTCAATCACCACAGAAATCCTGCTTATGTTCTCGTATTTCATCAACAAAGTTCCATTAGTGGTAACTTTATTCCAAGAGTGCGTTCCGTAAATAATCTTTATATTTTTTTGATAAACTTAAACGTCACTACAACGCGTTTTCGACCTTTTTGATCATGCGCTGCGTCTCTTCTTTTCTCTGTTCTTTTTTTTTCTTTCACAACAGAGTTAAAAAAAGAACAGAGAAAAGAAGAGACGCAGCGCATGATCAAAAAGGTGGAAAACGCGTTGTAGTGAAACGTCATTTTCTTCAAACAAGAACCAGATTACACACGCTGATTTTCTTCCTATTTTTTTCTGAAAATAGTTTTTTACCTTTTTACACATTTTCTGATATTGACTGCTTTTTATTTTTGTACCACTATTGTCTAACATAAAAAAACCGTCAATGCTCTTTTAAAAACGAGTATTAACTGTTATTAAAATTCTAAACTACAAATTTTTAAAAAAAGCTAAATTTTCCAAGTGTCCATGGGAATAATAAGAAATGTAATTACAGCAAATGAAGAAAAGTGTCCATGTCTAAGGGAATAATAAGAAATGTAATTACAGCAAATGAAGAAAAGGAAAAAGGAGATTCATTCATTTACAATTCAATTCAATATGAAAAGGCAAAGAATAATAGAAAAAGAAAAAAGCAATGTCCTCCTCTTCTTGCTCTTATGTTTTAACTCAAGTTTAAAAGCACTTAAGTAGCGCAAGATCTTTTCCAGAGATATATTATATATTCACGACTGCTGCTTCTTTTTGTCGTTTTACACATTTTTAACAACACCCAAAAAGTAGAAAAAAGCATAAAATTGGATGATGCCAGAAATTTTGAAAAAATTTTTGGAGATGCTTTTGTTGTTGCGCAATTCATTTTTCTCAATACTTTTCTTTTTACTTACAACAAAAAAGGGTAAAAAAGGAAATTTTATGTGGAATTGAATTTTGGGGATGAGGCAAAAAAGTTGCTAAGAAAATGTTTTGACATTGAAAATAATAGACATTTACAAAGGATACAAACGGCCCCTTTAGGAAATGAGTAAAAAATGAAAAAACCCGATTCAATGAAATGAATGGGTAATCATTTTTTTGTGTCGCGATTTTAGAATCCTTCTTTTCTTTTCTTTTTCTTCTTTGTTACTTTGTTCAGATGTTTTCTTTCTTCTTTTGAATTTACAAGAAGAAAAAAGTAGAGGGGAGGAGGATTTAGACAAAAAATGAAAGAAAAAAAGAAAGGCGTTCCAGGTACATTTAAAATCGTATGAAACAATGTGTTTTTTGTTACCTCTAAAATGTATGAATGACTCAGATGAGGCATAAAAAATTCTTTTTCAATGTTCAACAATTTTTTGTTGAAAAAAAGTAAAAAATGGTATGGACCAATTCAAAGTGACAAAAAAGTGGATCAAATTTCTAAAAATTTTCTAAAATATTGTTTCCTTCCAACTCAGCTGAGCCGAACTAAAATAGAAAATTGCCATACTTAACTTAAATGTTGCTCTTTTTTGTTGGAGGCGAAAAAGCGAAGATCGCGTTTTTGGCTTTGTTTCAACAAAAATAAAAAAGTAAAGAAAAAAATTGCCGGAAGCAATGGTTGCGCTTTGGGACGAGCGCAGAATGGAAATGGCAAAATAGAAAAAGAGTAATGTCATTTTAACTCAAAAACAAAAGGCCATAAAATGCCACTTTGTCTTTCCTCCCCGCTTTTTTAAAGTTTTTTTTATTTTTATGGTAAACGAATCTAAAAAATACAAATGTATCTTTTTTTCCTCCGAAAAATGGCATTTTTATAATAGCTGCTGCTGCAAAGCAAAAAAAGTAGCAACAATTTTTGGGAGAAAAAAGAATTTTTGGGGACAAAAATATAGAGATAATAAATTGTATAACAAGAAAGGGAAAAAACTACGGAACAAAAAAATTTTTTTCCACGTTGCCAAGAAGCAAGTCAGTCATCAGCAGCAGCAACAGAAACATCACGATAGGAAAAAAACGTGAAAAATTCATGCATTTTAAAACATTGAAAAAAAAACGTTAAAAATCGTTAGCAAAAAATATTTTAAGCAGACAAAATTTTTTTCATTTGTTGATTTTAAAATTTTTTGGTGATTGAAAAACTAATACTAATATGAGCAATTTTAGAAGTGAAATTTTTTGGGGGGAAAACAGAGGGAAAAATAATATTTTTTATGGGGGGTGTGGTGGTGTTTGACGATTGTTGTTGTCATCGTTAAAATTTCATTTTTGGTTTTAATCAATGTTCAAAATTGGGAGAAGAGAAAAACTGAAAAAAATTTATCGCTTGAAACAAAAAGGAATCAAAAGGAGGAGGAAATGAGAGACCCCACAGCATTGAAAAATAACAGCCAGCTTTAGTTTTAGTTAGTTTCAATCAAAAATGTGTATCTTTGCTAATTAAATTTTTTTGAATGAGGCAATAAAAATAGAAAAAAAATAGTTTTTCGTTGCTGCAGGGTTTTTGCAGGAACAAAGAGATAAAGCTCTGAAACATTTGTTTTAGTTTTGAACTTTGAGCTTTTCAAAACAAAAGCAAAATAATGACTTTTATGCAAAAAATTTAGTCTTTAAAAATAGGGTTATTAATTTTTTATGATTTCTGTTGCGTCAAAAGATAAGAACCTTTTTTATCTTTTTTTTAATATATGGAGGAAGGATTACTGTAAAGTGGATTATTGACTGACGGATTTTCAAAAAAATTTTAAAGTTTAATCTTTTTTTTTTGAATTGATCAGAATTTTTACACCCCCAATTTAGTTAAAATCGTGATATTCGATAAATTTAAATTTTAAAAATTGTACAGTAATTTTATTTTTTACACACAACAAACAATTATAAAATTTTACAAAAAAGCTATAGATTTTTTTTATTAACACACAAAAATTTATTTGAAAATGATGATGAAGAGCATTGTTGAAGAATAAGAAGAAGATGAAGAAGAAAGAATTGCACCCGGACTAGTAAAATATATATATAGAATTTTTTTGGATTTGACTTTAATTTTTTATGACCCTTTTTTCTTATTTGAAAATATGTGTTTTTTAAATCTTTCTTTAAGGCTTTTTTGGGTCATCTAATGGAACATCGACCGTATCCATTTCAGATTCATTTATATTGTTATGATTTGGTAAACGACTCATTGCAAGTGGATCATTGAAAAGTGAATTTTCAAATGAATGGACGGATGTTCCATTTGTGTTTGGAGAAATTGGAGCTTTTGTCATTGATGTTGAAGTTGATGATGAACCAGGTTCAGCATTTGCAATATCCATTCCAAGAATTGAAATTTCATGATTATCATTTGATTTAACGCTTTCATCTTCAACAACGTTATCAATGATATAAACAGAAATGGCCAAAGCAAAAACAGTCAAAAACCATTGAGCAATTTGAAGGAAATGTAAAATCTAAAAAATTTAAATAGGATATATTCAATGCTTGTTTAACTGTAAACTACGATAACTTATTTCTAATTACTGTAGTAAGTACAACAATTTTGATTACTGTAAATTTTACAAAAAACTGCTACTTTTGGATTACTGTAGAATCTAGTAATTGCAGACAATTTAATTACAGTAAGTTACAGTAACTTTTCATGTTAAAATTTTGTGTTGTTTACTGTAATATGTAGTAATCTTCTTATAAAAAACTTACCAAAATAATAATAAAATGATCGATTGGGAATGCAGGGATGGTAGTTTTAAGTCTAGAAGCCATTTCACCGTGTTGGAATAAAATTGTAATTAACATTTGTATCAAATCTGTTTGTTGTGCCAATAAATCTAACGTCACCAAGGATACATTTGCTAACTTAAAATTTTAAACATTACTGTATTATCGCTAAAAGGTAAGAGAATTAATTACTTGGAAGATTAGAATCAATAAAGTGCACTGATATCGATCATATTTTGTAACCCAAAATAGGAATAAACTTTGTACAGCCGTTATCAGCCAATCATGAATGCTACTGGTCATGGATAAATGGGCAGCCATGGCTTCAATTCTCAACTGAAATAGTTGGGGATCAGATTTGATATATCTCTTGAATATCCCAAAAAAAGTTCCGAATTTGATTTTGTTTAATTTTAACAAAAAGAAACATGGTAGTATGCAAATTTTTCTGATAAAACCGAACAAAATTTGAACAACTTTTGTTTAAACAAAAGTTCGATTAAAAAATTGCAAAATGTCTGTAAATAAATTTGTAAAACAAAATCAAAATCTAAAATCTTATTTTGCCTCAAGACAAACTATACCTCTAACAGCAAAACAAATTCAAGCCCGACTGTCAGCAAACTAAATAATCCAACATGGCGTAAAATTCGAACGGCTTTTGTGACAGCTGGTGACTGCTTTGTAAGGGTATAAGTTTCCAGCAAAGTTCGAGTACAAAATTTAAGGACTTGTGTTGAAACGATTACGGTTACAATGGCAAGAGAGATATCAGCAATATACAAAAGTGTATATTTTGGTTTGGGGCCTTTTTGTCCAAAAATAATATCTTGAATAAAACTTGCAACAAGAAGGGAAGCCGAAATGAAAAGATTCAGAGTACAATAAGCCCCAAAGATGAGCGCTAATCGATATCGGCGTCGAAGATAAATAATTATGGAAACAAATACCAACAAACAGAAAAGGAAAGAAGTGCCAGCGGCAACAACCAAAGCTTCCATTAAAGAATCCAAAATGACATAGGTCATATTTAAGGCGAAATGTCCAACAGCAATTACGGCAACCCATGCGGCAATCATCAAAAGCCAACGATTTTCTTTTGCTGTTGCTTGTGCCAAATCTTGCATTGCAGTCAATCGATTTCGATCAATTTTTCGTTGAACTCTTAAATTGATTACAGATTCCCAGATAATTGGTGCAATGATCCATGCCGTGGCAGCACACATTCCCATTCGGCATAAATGTGCCAATAAATTCATGATAATAATTATTTGACGGAAAAAGAAATCTGATAGCTGTGTGGCAACAACAAGTTTTCGAATATAAAATGCTGTATAAAATGCCGTTGAACCAATATAGAGTTCTTGAACAAATTGGCATAAATTTGCAATGAATATTGCTTTTAGCATTACGGTATTTGAATGAACTAATGCCGTAATCTGCAAAACTGCCAATGATAAAGATAATAATGAACAACTGAATTCATGAACCATATAAACTCGAATAAACCAGGTCTTGAATGGTGTGAGCTCTTCCACAACATACATTGTAAAAAGGGCAAAGCAAACATGTAAAGTCGAAAAAATTTGAATAGATTTTAAATTTCGAACCATTTTTGGGGGTGCCATTTCCCATCCAATTAAATAAAGTCGATGAATGTAAACTAACGAAATGCCAAGTCCAAAAGCGGATAAAACAATCAAAACGGCAGCTAACTTTAAATATGGCGTAAAATCAGCATTCACATTGGCATTTATTGGTTGGCCATTAATTATCATTAAACAATCAACTCCATATATCACCAAACTCAAAAATGAATAAACCAGGGAATATTGGGCTGCAACAAATGTCCCCGCAAATAATAGTGGAGATGGACATCTCATAAATAGAATTCCAAATCCGGCACTGATTAATAAACATGATAAATGCCATCTACAATCATATAATTGTTCGACCTAAAAGATGTTGCAAAAAATAAAAGGTACTGTAAAAATAGAACATTTTTTAAAAGGAGGGATACTGTAATTGCAGAAATTATTACTGTCTGCAACAATTACAGTAATTGTTGTAGACAGAAAAATTTAAAAAAGCTTTTAAAAGGTCAAAGGAAAAGTTGTTAATGCATTTTTTCGCGAAAAAACTTTTTTAATCGAAATCCATTAAAAACAGACTGCAAAAAATTTGGTCAATAAAAAAAATTGCGATTATTTTTGAATTTTGAAAAAAAATGCTGCAAAAAATAAAAGTTGAGTAAATAAAAAATGTTTTAAATTCGTTAATCCATTTTAGTTTTTGAAAAAATTCATAACATGCTTGTTTAAGCGATATAGAAAATTTCAATTCAAAAACAAAATTTGAAATTCTGAAATCAAAACAACAAAGGGCAAGATAGCAATAAACACAAAATCGAAATTTCGATTTTCCTGATTATAAAAAAACACTCATGAGTCATGCAGTTTTAGGACAATTCATAAGTATGCATAATAAAAAGAATATATATTCAAAATGTAATATACCTGGAATGATGGTGCATGCCAATACATTAACAAACATGCCGAAAACCACATTAGGCAAAGTACCAACTGACTGGCATGACAAAATCGTGTCCATCGTGCATGTTGCTGATTGATAGGATTTGTCATTTTTCAAAGAAATACAGAGATTTACACTAATTACAAATATTTAACAATTATCATTCATGCCAAAACCCAAAATGAATATAAAGGATCACCGGTATTTAACAATTCTTTGTACAATAAAATTTGATGGCACAATAAAAGTATTAAGCAGGAATGGCACTTTAAGATCAACTGCTTTGTAAAACAATAATAATAATAATAAATCAGGTCAAAAATATGCTAAAAAAGAAAAAAAGAGATTACAAATTTTTTTATGTGCAAAAACTTTGAAACTTTCAAGGGCACGTAAAAAACATTTTTGAAGGAAGGAAAAACCTTCAAGAAAAAGAAAATATTTATTCCTCGGGTTTTTAGTTGATGTAATTGGATTATTTTTAAGCAAAAAAAGAAGGGCAGAAAAGAGGACGAAGAAGGCCATCTTTCTTTTTCTTACATTTAAAAATAATTGCGGCTATTTTTGTGTTAGAATTTTTTGGGGATGTCCTCCCTCAAAAATATCCTCAACAACAAAGAAAAATGGACACAATAGAATCCGGAAGAAAACGGGACAGAGAAAACGATGATGATGATGACACGCTTTGAAAAAAGAAGGGGAAGAAATTGTGCGAAAAAAAGGTTTGAATTTTTTAAACGATAAATACAAAAAAAGAGTAGAAAAGGAAATGGATTGGAAATAAAATATAACCTCAATCAACAAAAACGAGACAAAAATGTCTTTAAAGTTTAAACCCAATCTATTCGACGTCGATGATGATACCATCGTTGAATAATTTGTATTTGTTCAATGATAGTTTATATCTCTTCTTCATTTTTAGAAAAAAGGGAAAGGTAGTGAAAAGTAAGTAAATGGTAAACATCATTAAGGGTATTTGAACGGGTGAAATTTTTTAGAGCTTAACAAAACAATTATGACGAAAAAAGAGATGACTAAAATAGGTTAGAAAAAAAAGTAGTTCAAGAGTACAAATTTGAGTTTTTAAAAAAGTATTGGTCAGTCGGAAAAACTTTTAAGCGAATAGGTCGTTATATTGTATAATCATGGTATCGATTTTTTGTTTTAAAATTGCAAAAGAAGTGAGAAGGATCATTGAATAAGAAGTTCTAATTTTGAAGAGAATCCCATTTATCCCATGCAGGGATCTCTGTATCCCATAAGAAAACTAAATCAAAAATCAAGGATGATCGAGAAAAAACGAAAGAAAAAAAACACACGCGCAATTTAATTCTTTTTTCTTTATTGTTTTTCTCTTTTTTTTAAAACTTCTATTTTCTATCTAATTACTGCTACTAAATTTTACGTTGTCTTCCTTTTTCCATTTTTTCAATTATTGCGCAAAATAACAAAAAAGAAATATAAATCATAAATTCATTTGTTTTTGGTTTAAAAAAGTAGTAATAATTTCTTTAAATGATGTTCCGTTACAGGTAGTTGAGAACCTTCAATGTCCCTATCAGCAGTTAGTATATGTAAGTACAGATGGCGGTGGTGACAAAAGAAACACAGAATAGAAAAAAACAATAACTTTTTTGAAGATGGATCGAAGAACAAAATTGAAAAAAAGAGAGTTGAACGAAAAACAGTTGAGTTTCTTTCTCTTTTTTTTCTCAAACATCATCCTTCAATTTTTTTTATTGCCACAGGTTTGAACATAGGTAAAAGAAAAAGGAAGAAAGAAAAAGGAAAAACCGAAAGTGACAAGTTTAAAAGATGTTGGAGAAAAAAATCTTTTTGGAAAAAAAACGATTTTTCATAAAAACACACTAAAAAAATCGACCCGGAGGAAATGAATGAAAGCAGTGATGGTGGAAAAAAAGGCAAAAATTATCCTGATTTGAAGGAAAAAAGGTTAGTTTCAAAAAACCAAAAAAATGTGATAATAATTTATTGCTGTTTTTCTTTGATGTGGTTTTTTCTTTGAAGGGGTAATAAGAAAAAAATTAATAATAATAATATTCACGCATAAAAGATTTTTGGAATGAGAAAGGAAAAAGAAATTGATCAAAGACATCTGGTCGGATAAATGAAAGAAGAAGGATGGATTGCAAAAAAAGCACCGTTATTCTTTTTTGAAAGCAAAAAAGAAATTTGTGTTTTCTTCGTTCTTTTTTCACATGAAAGTTTTCTTTGATTTTGCGCAAATCTAAACATGATTTTTTTTCTTCTTCAAAAAAGACCTCAACTGAAAAAACTTCGTTTTTTTCTCAAACAACAGAAACAACAGAAAAAGTCTTTAAGGATAGATTTCGTTTTTTTTAACATTGTCATTTTTCTTCATCTCTAACATTGGTCCATAATATATTTACTATCTTCTTTTTCTTTTTTTCGAACTGGCTTCAAAAGCGATAAATATTTTTTGAAGAAAAAGAAAGCAGCAAAAAAATGAAGAAGTATAGAAAAGATTAAAAGCAACATTTAGGAAAAAATTAAAAGGGGGGACAAAACTCTCTTTTTTTCATTCGAGGCGATCGGAGAGGGGAGATCTCTTCAACGGGTAAGAAGTAAAAAACGAAATCGAAGAGTAAGTGTTTGTGACGACAACTTCTTTTTTTTTTATTTTTATGTGGCTCGAGGGTGGTTTTTTCTCCCTTTCCATCATAATTCTTCTTGTTCATGAAAGTAAAAATTGAATGAAAAGTTTTTTTTTGGACAAATTAAAAGAGAGAGATGTTTGATAGCAATGATGGAAAATAGTAAAGAAAATTTCATGGAAAATGAAATTTATTGACTGAATTTCTCTTTTCGGTTTTTGCAAAAAGAAAGAGTGATCGAAAATTTGTTTTGATCAAATTAAATGGATTTTAACTACAAAGATCAAAGTCAGAAAAAAAAGAACGAAGTGAGAAAGTAATTTTTAGCTATTTTACAGAAGTTTTTATCCAACAACACTTTTTTAATTTCACGAAAAATATTTATAACAAAACGTGAAAATCAGGCATTTGTTGAAGCTGCTATTTGGCTGATTAGATCTACAAAAATACCAAAAAACCAATCAATTGATGCTTGATTTTCAGGTTTGGTTACAAGAAAAGAATTTATGTTTCCTAAAACTTTAACACTTGTCAAAATGTTAGAATAATAGGCTAAACCTATTGGATTACTGTACTAAAAATCCTTCCACAATGATAAAAAACAATCGCTTCAAAATGAAAAAATAATTTCGTACAATGAAAGTTTAAACCTAAAAAGAAGAAAAGTGTCAAAAGGAAAAGAAAAAAAGAGTCATGAAAAAGTATCCGTTTAGTTTTCGTTTATTCAAAGCAGTTGTTGTTGTTGCCATTTTATTTTTGCAACAGAACAATTCAATTTTACAAATGTTGCTGTTGAGGGAAAAGAACTGCAGCTTTTCGGTCAGCTGGCAAAAAAGAAGAAGAAGAATGACACTACGATTGAAATAAAACGGAGATGAGGAAGGGGGGATAATGTTGCTTCTGCCGTTGCGGCTCTTTTTCCCTCATAATTTTCTGGGGAGAAGAGGGTGTTCATCCCGCAATAAACAACACAAAAATATAAAAATAATAATAACACTTCGCCGTTTTTGGGAATGGTCACCTCTCTTTTTCTCTCTATTTTTTTTGTCAATGTTGGGGACGAATTCTTTTTCATCGCCTTTGGCGTTAATCGTTTTTAAACCAAAAATGGGGGTTTATGCAAAACAGCTTTTTCTTCTTCTTTAACCAAAAGCAGCTACAAAGATGAAGGCCTTTGAAAAATGGAATTTCTTTCAATTTTACGCCTTTTGGGGTTTTTACTTTTCCTTTGCTTTTATATCTTTAGTTTGTTAAACCCTTCCTTCTTCTTCCTTCTTTTATTGTTTTTCAATCAACAAAAAGAAGAACAAACAAATAAGTAAGTAATAATTTGCGCAATGTTGATGAGCTACAACAACTGCTGCTGTTGCTGATGTTGATGTCTTTTGCAGTAACTTCTTTTTCTTCGTCTTTCACGGGCTCAAAGCTTTGTTGTCCCTTGATATTTGGCGATCGTTGTTGGGAGCGCTTGTCGCCTCAAGTTATAATGTATCTGCTCTTCTCAAATTTCATCTCGTCTTCTTTTTCTTTAGCATCTCTTAAGTTTTGTAATCGTTTAAAAATTTTTACTTTCATTTATTTTGATTCTGTTTCTTCAAACCCAAAACAAAACATTCAAAAACTGAACTATTTTCAACTGTTAATAGCTGTTCCATGTTATTGCACTTAATTTTGTAAAATTAATTAATTTGTCATTTCCCCCACAAAAAGAGATACCCGCTTTTTATTAATTTAAAAACATAAAATACAAAATTAAATCCAAATTGAAACTGAGATACTTGGTGACAAACTTCGCATTAAATGAAAATATTTTTCTGGCATAAATAGGCATTCTCCTTCTTCTAAAATGACATCTTCCATTTCAATTTCTTTTAATCTTGGAAACTGTTCAAAGTCTAGATTTTCAAAATCCGCTACACTACTATTCGCAAACATCGGATCTGGATTTAAATAAACATCATCACGATATTTGGGATTAACAAGCCGAACGAATTTTCTTCCTCGAATCTAAAGAAAAACTATACAGTAAAAGAAATATTTATTGAAAAAAAACATACTTGACAAAAGAAATTTGGTCGTGGATCAAAATGTAATGGAGAGATTGTGCCTGAAGGTCCAATAAAAACATTTACAAGTGGATCTTTATCAGATGGCAGAAGACTGGCATAATCTGGAATCGGAACATTCGAAAGGAGGTCGAGTTGATCCAAAAGGGCATGTTGAGCAAGATATGCCTTTGGGGAATCCTGAAATATCAGTAAATAAAATTTCACAGTTCTACAGTATCATCTAAAACTAATTTGTTTACGGTAACTTATATTACAAGATTATTACAGTAACTACGATTAAAAATGAATAGTAGCTTTTTGTAATTACTGTAATGATTAATACAGTATCCATAAAAATCAGACTTATATTTATTACAATAATAAGCATACTGTAATAGTAAATCATGATTCGGTATCATTACAGTAATCATAAAAACAAGCATGTGCTTCTCAAAATTTCATATCCTTTTCCATGAATTAACTTTTGGTCCATTTCAAAATGTAATGAATAAATTAATAAATAAAAAACACGCAATTATACATGCCCCATGTCCCCAAGTCTATGGACAAGTCTATCTATGCTATATCACATATTCAAAAAGTACAAAAAACAGACAAACCTCAGAAGTTAAGAAATCACGTAAATATTCATGAATTGTTACAATTTTTTGTGAATAATCTTCCCCGGCATATGATGAACCGAATTCAATTGGGACTCGACGGTAACCATGGACATTATTCAAATATTCAAAACTAAAAAACACAACTTTGAAAATGCTTATTAAAAATAATATTAAAAACTTACTCAAAAAATTGAAAAAGTGGAAAATGTTGAACAAAATCTTTGATAACAACTGGTCGATCAAGATACTGTAGGAATTGTTCAAGAGATGGTCGAACAAGAATTGGAACTGGCTGAGAATTGGGTGATGGGTTTGGAATTGGATATAAACTTCGACAAATTTCAATCTTTGGTAATGTTGGAAGTTTTGAAGATATCAAAAAAGCAAGCTTTCCGAGATTATTATCATCAAATTGAATACCTTTCATAATTCCTTCATCCAAAATTTTTAGAGCAGATTGAAGATCACCTTGAAAAATTAGAAGTTTACCAATTTCATGGCATACTGTAGCAAATAGTTGACGATATTGTTGTGGAGTTTCTGCAAATATTTGTGAATATATAAAAGCATTCAGACGGCCTTTAATTGTACAAAACATTTTTGAACACCATTTTATCGTGTTTTGAACATCTTCGTCATCATCAGAGACTAAAATAGAAATATTGAATAAAATACAACCGGAAACACAACAAACCTGAAGAAGCATTTGACGTCGAAGAAGACGAAAAAAGAAAATTGCCTTGATTAAAAGAATCCAACGAAATTGGATTTGAAGAAATCAGTTCAAGAAAAAATTTAACCGCTGAATTTCGAAGTCCCCAAAAAAGAGGTTCTTGAATGCAATGCCTCCAAAAATATGGTTCAAATTGTTCTTGCAAAAAGCTTCGTCCAAATTTTTCATTTTCATTAAATATTTTCAAAACTTTGATAATTCTGTCTCCGATATTTTTCAATTCTGAATCTTCTTCTGCCAAAGCTTGAATATCCTCAGGGTAGAAATTCAATGGTGGGAAAATACCGTAACCAGAATCATTGAATAGATAAAAACCATTTCGAATTAATTGTTCATGTGAAAATTCTTGCTTCAGATTTTGAGTAAAAATAATATTTCTGGGAAATTTCTCTCGAAGAATTGAAATTGAAGAATCCAAAATCATGTCATTTTTATAACTGCTGCTGCTGGAATGACTATTTTCAGTATCAAATTTTATCAATTCTGCTAAATTTTTACTAATTTTCCATAAAATAAAATATCCTTTTTCATCACTGCCTTCTTCGACATCATCATTTGTGCCATCCGTATTTGCTGCAACCGCCTCTTCAAATTTGAATCCAATTTTGGTTTTGCCTTCTTTAATTTCTTCTTCTTCAATTTTGATTTCTTCCAATTTCTTCCATTTTATTTTGCTTTTCGTTGCTTCTTCTTCACTTTTGTCAAAAATTGCAACTTCTATTTTCATCATTCTTTCTTCTTTTTTGCTTTCTTGATTCGAGTTAAAGAGAGAAAAAAGATGGAACCACAGCTCTGCAAAAAATAAAATATTTAAAACTTTTTTCTTCCAACAAAAAAATCTTTTTTTAAAAATGCAACGACGCGAATTTAACCAAAAACAAATTTAATGTTCCTCCAAAATTTAAGGCCCCATTTTTGGAATAATTTTAGTTTAAGAAATGTACATTTGAGTAACTTCAGTTTCGTCAGAAAAACTTCCGTTTTTTCCCTTCAAAAGCAGCAAAAAATTTAATCGAAAAGTCATTCTTTTTTCTTTAAAAAACCAAGTCTTCTCTTTTTTAGGATGCCATTGGGGCCGAATTTTTCGTACGCCAAAAATCATCAGATTTTTGTTTTATTTTTGGAATATCTTTTTTTTGTAAGTGAGGATTGAAAAAAATAGAGATAAATTTTGTTTTTTGTTTTTCTTCTCTCAAACCATTTTTTATTTTTGATTTCAAACAATATTTTTTGACAACAATTTAAAATTGAGAGATGAAAAAATATATATCTCAAAAAATAATAATAATGTCTCTCAACTTTTTGTTTTTTTTCAAGTGTTCACATATTTTTGTTGTTGTTCTCCTTTTTTGTTCGCCCGTGCCATGGCATGTCGGCAGTTTTTTTTTGTTTTTGGCATGTTTGTTGTTTTTCCTTTTATAGTTTTATCGTACTATTATTATTAAAAGTATATAAAAATGCATGAGATTCTACTTTTTTAATCTTTCAAAACAAAAACTGTATAGTCTATGATGTCGTCTTCTTCTTGATCTCTCTCTCTTTCTCGTATTTTATTCATTCATTTTCTCTCATTAATGGTAAAGGGGATTTTCTCTCAGGAAAGAACTATAATTCCTTCATTTTTTGTGTGATTAATCTTTTTCACCACAAAAAACAAGGAATTAAAGAAAGATAATGAGATTAAAATTAATAATATTATTTTTTTAATCATTGTTTTAAAAAAGAGGATTTTTAATTCCCATCAGTCATGAACAGGCACTATGAAATAAGCAGACGTAAAAAACGGAAATGCGACAACAAAAAACGCAAGTACTTTGCCTTTCTTCTTTCAAAGGTGTTTTTTTATTTCTCTTTCAACAAAATGCCATTTAAAAAAATTAATTGCTGCCATTATTCACGTTTCCCCTTAATCTAAAAGAACTTTGATTTTAAACGTGTTTAATCGAAAAAAAAATTTAAAAAATTGTTTTAATTAAACTTTTTAATATCTAAAAAGTACATTTTTTAAGGTTTCGCAAAAATTAATCAAAGCACAAATTATTTTTTGTACTTTTTGTTTGAATTCTGATACTTCTTTTTTGATGTCGTCTACTTCGTTTTTTGGATTTATTAGTGGTCAAAAAAGGTGTGAGATTTAGTTAAGCTTCTTTCATGGAAATAGAAAAATACATATAATAAATTATTATCTTTAATGCCATAGAGATAAAATTATATAGAAAGAGAAAAATGAAGGCAACAGAGAACATTTTTATTATTTTGTTTCACCCACATTTTTGTCGTCGTCACTTTTTTTTCGTTTTTCACAAAGAGAAAAAAAGGCGGAGTTTAACAGCGGCATGAATGCCATCAACGAAAAAGAAGAAGAAGAAAGAGAAAAGAGCGAACATATATTTTACAATGCCATTGGCGATGGCAGTCGGCTGCCGGCTTTTCGTGCGCGTTTTTGGTAAAAAAAAAAGAAGTCTTCGGCTTTTGTCTTCTTCTTCTTGGATGGAAAAAAACACTGAAAAAAAAGACGGGTTGCTCCTTCCCCCAAATGGTGGAAAATTTAGCCACCAAAATAGGTGCTCAAATCGGGATTACTCCTATTTAGAAAGGTGCTCCTTATTCCCGTAACAAGGGGAAAGCTTTCCCCTAAAATACGGGAAAAACTATCCACCATTTTTACGGGAAACCTCTTCCCATAAATGAACTATGGGAAATTGTTCCCTTAAAATGGTGGAAACCAGCTCCCCTATTTTACGGGAAATGCTTCCCCTTTTTCAGGGAATTTCAGCACATTTTTATGGGAATTTCTTCCCCTATTTTAGGGGAAAATTTTCCCGTAAAATACGGGAAAATCAAAATGTAAAATTTTAAAAAAATTGATTTTTGAAAAATTTTTTTTGGTAAAACACTTTGAGAAAGCTCAAAGATATATCCAAAATTTAAAGAGATCTTAGCAGATCTAAAGACAACATTAAAATTAATTTTTTAATGTTGCCTTCACACACGAACGGCACGACGCGACGGGGAAACGAAACCCAAAAAATGCTTTGATTTTAACGGAATTTGTCTCCAGAAAGAGATAACGTGAAAGCGAGGTGCACTTTTGCTAATTTTTGCAACAGAGAAAAAAAGAAATCTGTTCTTTATTCTGACATTAAAAGATTTCCCCCAAAATAGTGCTATTTTTGCACAAATTTGTACAAAGCATAAGAGCAGCACCAGATAGGGGAACATTTTCCCCCAAAAATAGGGGATAGGTTTTTAAATTCCCCTAAAAGAGGGGAAGGAGCAGCCCTTAAAATTTTTGGGCTGTGTTTAAGAGTTTCCACTTTTTTTTCAGTGTAAGGAAGGGAAAAGAAAATAATATTGAAACTTTTCATTTCAAAAAGGCAAGGAAAAAGAAACGAAAGAAAGGAAGAAGGCTCTTTCCTTTCCGCCATCCCCCCTTTTTTAAAACACTGTTTCAAACAACGACAACTCATTCGTCACGCATTTTCTCTTCTTCTTCTTCCATCTATCTTTTTTTCCCAGCTCAAAAAAGTATAAGAAGAAGGAGAAAAAAGAAGCGGGAGATATTTATTATTATTTTGAAATATATAAAAATGTCGTCCCCGTGTCCGGCAACATTTTTTTAAAAACAAACGTTTTTTTGAATAAAGACTTTTTTTCTTCATCCAAGTTTTTTTTCCATCTGACAGGATCAGTTTTCTCTTTTCTTTTTTAGGAAAGAAATAGAAAAAAAACTTATAATAATTTGTTTTTTAAAAAAGTAGTAGTAAAAAAACAACCACTTTTATTTTTTTCTCGTAAAACATTTTTTTCTTTTTTGATTTTCGGAATCCATTTTTACTTTTTTTTCGACATGAATTTCAGGAATGTTTTCTTCTTTGTAAAAGTGCATATGAAAAAAGCGTGCAAAAAAGCGTTAAATTTTTTAAAATGCTGTTTTTTGAATGTTTAAGGTTTTTTAAAAAATGTGACAATGTAACAGGCTTACGTGTGATATGATGAAGATAATAAGTTTGTTGTAATAAAGGATAAGGGAAGTTAAATAGCAGCAGTTAAAACAGCAGAAAAGCAGGAATTCAAAATACTATTAACTATAACAACAAAATTTGATGATGATCAACGTCATTGTTATCCGTCACACACATACTTTTTTAAATTTTAAATTTCATTTTTTTAAACGGCTGCTGCTCTTTCTTTCGTTTTTTCCAACTGCTTTGCTCTGTGCTTTTTTAAACGGACAATTGCTCATTGCTGCTTTTTTCCCTGACTTTTTTCTCTTTCTTTTTTTCTCGTGTCTTTTTGATTTTAAAAACCAAAAAATTGAAGGGGAATAAAACGACGTCATCAATGGCGTTCTTTTGTCTCTTTTTTTCTCTTTCCAAGATTCTTTTTTTTGTTCTTCCAATCAAATCAATAAATTTAGTTTTTAACGTTTTTTTTGCGCAAATTTGTCGTTATCGGTCGTTTTTGTGATTTTTTGCTGCTGCTGTTTTGTTACATTATAAATGTCACAAAAAATTCAGTTATTTTTTTAAACATTTACAAAACGTTAAAACCTTTTAATTCCGCCTATTTTTTCTGTGTTTCTCCCATTTTTGTAGTAATTTTTTTCGTTTTAATTTACAAATATAAATTCAAAATCACAACCCCCAGCAGCGATATCAATAACCCCTCCATGAATGAACGCGTGACGGTTTCACTTCTCTCTTTCAATTAATTTTCATATACTTTTTTTTGCTGAAATCTATCATTTTTTTCTTTCATTAAAAATTATTTCTCTTTTTAGGAAAAAAATATTGAAGATAGAGAAAAGAGGGTATTTGCTGTTATCAGATAACACAACACCCTTGCATATTTTACCTCATTTTTTTATCCCTTTCGTCATCACCTTTTCGACGCCAGTTTTAAAAATTTATTTAAAAGTATTATTTTCCAAAAAAACTTGTATTTTCAATCCTTAACATTTTGAATTTTCATCGTCGTAATTAATTGATTGATTAATTTAAAGTCGGTGCCAATTCTGTCGCAACTTTCAACGCCAGCTTCAACAAAAATTTCTACGCCAACAAGCAGCAGTGGAACAACAGGTGGTGGAACTTCTGAAGAAGTTATGGGTGAAATGGATACAATACAATTTGCAGAACAATTTGTAAATTCTGGACGATCCGGACGAAGAAATGCTATGCCAGATTTGCCTGAGCTTGCAAATGCCGATATTGGGGCACATAAACTTGCAGAAGCTTTTTCACAGTTAGATGCTGGAAATGAGGCAGGTCCTTCTTCAGGTTTGTATCCCTTTCATCTTTTCCTATTGTTTGTTCTTTGTCCTTTTGTAATGCCTTAGGGGATATTCAAAAAGAATACTGTTAATTTTTAGTTGTTGACCTACTTTTTTTTAGCTTTTTCCTAAATTTCTGCAAAATTTAATGTCATTTTTTGAATGTAAAAATTGCTTTTTATCTATCAAAAATCGCACTTCATGAATCTTTTGCAGAAGCAGTTTTTTCGTTTTTTTCCAAAAAAAACTAATTTCCCTTGGGCTTTTTAAAGTCAACAAGGTTTTAGGAAAAAAACAGAAGGCAAAAGAAGTTGAAAGCGAAAACATTTTTTCGTTGTTGAATTCCTTCAAAAATTGAAGAGCAGAGATTGAGTGAGGGGACTGATGTGTGCCATATTATAAATCTTTTAAAAACAAAGAATTTTTCAAAAACAAAAAATACCCGAAAAAACTCCGCGTTATTTTTGTTTTTTTTTAACGCCCTTCAAAATCAATCAAAGCCAACGCCCTTTTCCGGGCATTGTTTTTCAAAAATACAAATATTTTTTAAAAACATTAAAAACAATAGTCCCAAAAGTTTTTGTTGCCTTTGCTTTAAATTATCTTTGATGAATCATTAAATAATATTTTTTTTAAAAACACTTTTTTGGGCAAATATGAAATATATTTTTTAAACGGTAAAAGAGACAAAACATGTTTTCATCATTTTTTAATTACAACAAAAAATTACTAAAACTTGTCAAAAAAGATTACTACAGTTAAGCATCAAAATGAAAAAAAGAAGTATGTACTTTTTTGCGGAGGGGGTTATTTTTCGTGCTACAAATTATCGGTATTAATCTAAAATCTAAGGTAATGAAAACGTTTTTTTCTTTTTCAATACAATTATTTTTTGTTGTTAAAGGTTATAATTTAATTTTGTGCTTGTTTGAATTTATGTCACTTTTCGTTTGAAATGCTATAATTCAATAATCACAACATTTAATCAAACAACCACAAGGGAAACGGCAAAAAAAGGCTATAATCAAATATTATTTCGATATTTAAAAAGCATAATTGCAAAAATTTTATTCGAAAAAGCAAAGGTCAAAAATTGAGGTTGAGTTTTTAGATATCTCATATCCTAAAATCCAAAAGTCAAAATCTCTTCTCCCATGTTAAATATTAAACCTATAATAAAAAATAAGCAATCAATTAATTAGTTTTTCTTTTCTTTTTTCAGCCAATTCCCAGTAAACTTTGACACCCCGACAACAACGACGATGTTTCATTTTTAAATGGGTAAAAAATGAACGTCAAGAAAACAGAAGATAGAAACACCACCACATAAAAATTAATCATGCCTGTTTCAAAGAATTTTATATATTTTATTTCTTTAAATATTAAAAAATGAAAATATGTCTTGCCTGACAAATCCAAAGAAAGATCTCAAAATTGTGTTACACTACTTATAAATAGATAAAAAAAAGTGCCCCTCCGGATTTGTGTATTTTAATAAATATTTAAAATCTTAATAATTTTGTATATTTTTATTATTTTTGTTAAAAATTGATTCTTTTTTTAAAATTAATTGCTTAAAAAAACATTTAAAAAAACTTTAAGAATCAATTTTTAATTACAGTAATTTTCTTTCATTCCTCTTTTTTGGATAAAAAAATGGTTCCGTGTTCTTTTTTTCTTTGTTTTTTAGTGTTTGGAAAATAACTTTTTTAAAATTAATTGTATAAATTTGTGAGAAAAAAAAATTTGCAAAAAAAACTTAAATAAAATTTGTAAAAATTAAGTTGACATGTTTTTTTGGAAAAAAGCAAACCAGTTTATAAAATTTGTTAAAGATAAAACATTAAATTAATTCAATTTAATTTGCAAAAAGTTTGCAAAAGTTTTAATTTACAGAATGACAAGTAATCAAGGAATGAATAAGGTACAGTAAAACATTCCACATAAGACAACACAAAAATTACAGTATACCCAATATTTTCCAAAAAGATCAAATTTGTTTAATAAATTACATTTAAAGCTTATAAATTATAATTATTACCGGTGGGAACTAATCTGAATACTATTTAAATTTAATCTAAACATTTACTGCTGCTAATCTTTCACTTTCATCATCAACTTGTGATCCATGCTCGGATTCTTCATCGTCTGATAAAACTCTTTCATCATCATTTACTTGGGCATCATTAATTTCATCTGGAAGTGGGCAATCCTTTGTTTCAGGAAAAACAAAATACACGATTCCCCATTGAATTGTTAACATTAAAGCGAAAACAATGATCGGAGTTTCAGAAAACCATTGTCGACTGTAGACAATTAAAGGTGCGGCAAGGCTTCCCAATCGAGCTCCAACATTACAAACTGCACGGGACATATTTCGTACAGTTGTTGGAAAAAGTTCTGCAGAATATAAATGATTAATTTTCCATGTTGGATCAATTGAAGCTGTAATTAAAAGGCCAAGAAATGTTATTATCCAATGTTTGGAAAGGCTTAAGCCAAGTGAAAATCCCAAATATATCCAAATTGAAATACATGCAACTCCTACAAAATGGGATTTCATATATCTTTTTATCCCATCTAATGAGAATCTTACCAACTGAAGTTAGAATAATTGGTCGCCGTCCCACAAAATACGAAACAAGATACGGTAAAAATCCAAGTCCAAATTTGAGTAATCCCATCAGGGCCAAATTCAGATATCGACTTCCAGGCAAAGCTTCCACAGAAAAATAAAATCCAAACGAGACCACCGAAGATGTTGCGAAACAATAGCAAAGTGCCAACAATGGTTTTCGAACTGATGGATGCCGAAATAAATCAAAATATGTTAATTTTCGATTCTTATTTGGCATTTCTTGATTCACATTTTCTTGATCCATCAAAGTTGGAGTTTTTGCACGCTATAAAATAAATACTTTTGTGTTTTGATTTTTAATTAAAAACAAACAATTAAGTTGATTCTTTCTGTTTGTGTTTTGTATTATATGATATTTTTTTACTTACTTCAAATTCTTGTGACTGCATAATCTTAGGTAAAAGTTCATTGACGCGAATATTTCTTGCGTCAATTTGTAGTTGAATTTTATCAGCTCTTCGAAGGCGTTTTTGATGAATTAACCATCGAACACTTTCAAGTGAAATGCATTGCTGTAATTTTTTTGGGTTTTAATAAAAAATCTTGTTTGATTCAAATGTTTATGTTATACAGTATCCAGACATTCTTTTCAAGGAAAAAGGGCATTTCTTTGCTCAACATTAGCTTCTAATACAGTATCCCTAGGATACTGTATTAGAAGCTAATTTTGTACTTTTAAATTATTTTACAAGGAAGAATATTTTTTTCTTTAGAACAGTAAAATGATAACCATCGACTATTTTTAAACCCAAGAAAGAAACCAACCAAAATAATAAACAACACCGCAGAAGTTACAGCAAAAATGATATGATATGTTCGCCATTCCTCTGATGCCCAAGCCACAAAACCAACATATGCCATTCCAAGAGGCCATCCATTTAAGCTTACAACTAAAAGCCTTGAAGTTGCATGCTCCAAATTTTCAATCATTAACACCAAATTTGTTACCATATATCCTTTAAAGATTATTTGTTTAATCTTTAAATAATGACTACAGGAATCTATTGAAACAAACCTCCACAAGAGCTACCAATTATAAAAAAGATTACGGTAGCAAGATATGGTGAAAGATGACCAAATCCGGCAAGTGATGCATTTCCAAAACACATAATTATCATTGCTCCAACCACTACTGGTTTTCTACCAAAAGAATCTGAATCCCTTTTAGTTAAAATGTAAACAATGGGATTTAAAAAAAGATAACCTGCTAAAAATCCTGAAATAAATGCTCCAACAACTGCCCCAAGCATTACGGTAGATGAAATAATTATTGTCCAAGCAGAACCCGTGCAATGATTATTCCATTCAATCAATAATGATCGGAATTTTGTTTCTGTTGTTCTATTACAGTACTCCTGCAAAGTTCATTTGGGATAATACTAAGGAGAAAAAATGATAACTAACTACATTTGGTTCAAAGAATGTCGTGGACAATAATGATCCCGCTGCTGGAAGGTATCCAAGTTGAGTGACAAGAAATAAACTAAGTTGATAAGCATGAAAATCTCGTTGGGTCGATTGAGTTGAACTTGAACGATCGGGTGTCTTTGATCGCTCCTCCGCGTAAGGGGTCATAGTGGCGAAAACAAATCCAGTCTTAATGAAGATTACTGTAATTACCCTAAAGTAAAATTATGAAAAATGTAAAATCTCCAAAGACCGTATTAAATTATACACGTTTATTTTAACAAACAAAAACCGCGAGAAAAAAACACGCATAAAGAATATTACAGATTCACAATCATGAATATCAGTTGAAACAAAAGATTAAATTCAAACAGGAACAAAAAACGTGAAAAATAACACAAAAGATAAGAACTTTAATTGAAAAAAGTCATAAAAAGAAATTCCTTGTTTCTTTTGTCATCATCATTAATCCATTCGGCGACCTTCGATACTAACACCAATTGCTCGTTCAGATTTTGTTGATCGGGTACGTTCTTTAAAATCACGTTGTGCTCGATCAAAACGATTATTTTGACGATTCTTAGATGGACCACGAAAATTTCCTTCAATATTTGGTTTTGGACGAATAATATATGCAGAAGTTGAGAGCTTTGGAACACGTGCACGACTAATATACCCGGGATCACCAGGTCCCAAAGTAACTTCTTGTTGTGTTGATTGCGTTAACCGAGATGAACCAGCTTGTGAACGATTACGATGTTCTCTAAAAAAAATTAAAAAGTCAATAAAACGTTTTTAAGACATGTTTTAAAAGGATGGTGAAAGCTTAAAAAAATGTCAAAAAGATCTATAGCATAATTTAAATCCTATTTTTTCAGAAAATTATTAACATTTTCACAAAACACAAACTGTCAAAAAAAGCTGCGCTTTCAAGAAAATATACAAAGCATAAAAGCATTTTTCTTGTTAGTGTTTTAAAAATGACGCACAAAAAACAAACGTTTTACAATTTTTTTGATATAAAAAAAAGAAATTGAGATACGATTGATGTTGCCATGACAAATCTATTTTCTTTTATATTTTAAACCATATTTTACTTCTTTTTTTCTTACTTTTTTATACTTTTTATTTGTGCCACAATAAAAAGAAGAAAGTAAAAGCATAAAAAGTAAAAAAATAAGAACGACGACGCACAAAATACTAAAATGCTTTACTTGGAAGCGGAAAGATCTTTAGAATAAGCGCAAAGCCTTTTGCTGACATTTCAAAAAGAATGACTAGTTCGTTCCTGCTGAAGGCGTTCTTCTTTTTTTTCAAGCACGAAGCGTTTAAAAAATGGTTTAAAGTTTTTAAGCCTGGACAAATAAGGAAGAAAAACTTACTCAAGTTTCCGACGTTTTGCTTCAGGTAAATGCTCATAATCAAATGTTTCACGATCTTCCCGAGTAATTGATGAAATATCAGATGAAATCTAAAAAGACAGAATATAAAAATAGAAAAAAAAAGTGTAAACAAACTTGAAAAATGGGTTGAGACCAATTTCGGATCAACTTTGAAGCCATAATTTTATTTTCACGCGTTTCTTTTGGATGCTTGAATATAAGCATGATAGCTTTTCCTAATCCAGATTGCTTTAAACATCCAGGTTCAAGGTTGGGAAAGCTTGAAAGAATTTTGAGCAAAGTTGTTCTGAAAACGAAACAGTTAGTTAATACAGTACGAAATGCAACAAGAACAAACCTAATTTCAAGAGCAGGTAAAGATTTATCAGGAAGAGGTGCAAGCCATTCAGAGATAGCACTAAAATATCAAACATGATTAGAGTACAAAAGTGCCACGAACAAACCTCATCATATCATTTTCAATTAAAGCTTCTAAATAATCAGCTCTCAATAAAATATTTCGAACAACTTCAAGCATTTTAGTTTTTTGAATAGCTGGTCGACGTTGATTATTTGCTTCCCGGTCTTCAGCAGCTGCATTCTTCATCAATTCAACAACATGCCGAATTTGGCCATCAGCATTTGAGCAAAGATCAATTGAGCCATCCTTTCTACGCTTTCGTTTCTTTCCACGTTCACGTTTCTTTTCTTCCATAATACGATCGAAATCCCATTCCTTCCTATAAAAAAGTATGAATAGCAAAAGGATACTCTTAGAGAAGTTCAGCAGAAGATAAAAAAGCCAAAAGTTTATCAGGTTGGAATTTTTAAGCTTCTTTGATATCCATGAAACATAAAACTTACTCTTCATCATCATAGATAATTCCTCCTTCTTCATCATCGTCTTCTTCACCAGCAGGTCTTTGTTCGTTATCACCCTTAAAAAACTTCAATGAATACTCAGCATTAAAATGAATATTAACAAACTTCTTCACGATGTTGCTCTTCTTCTTCATCACTGTCTTCTCCAAAGATATTTGTCATAAGTTGTTCAACTTCTGCAGGCTTTTCATTATCATTATCTGAAATATTTGCGTTTTCAGTTTCCATGTTTAGCATATGTAAGATTTATATTGCTTTTGAACTTTGATATAAAAGTTTTGACGTTTTTTACTTTATCAAATAATTTGAAAATGTCAAAACTTTTTACAAACGTTTAAACAAAAATCTTTTACGCGGCGAGAGTTATCTTATTTCAAAAGGTGTCGGACGGAGTGTCGAACAATGAAATGACTTTTTTTTATCTTGTGCTAGCTTTTCTATATTAAATCTTACAAACTTTTTTCTGAGAAAGCGAAGTAGTCTTAACAAATTCTGTAAAAACAAAAAAAAAGCATAATCACTACTGAGAGAAGAGCTAAAATGTAAAGTTAATGATCTCAAATTAAACTCACCATTGTCAGAATCATCTTCAGCAACTGGTGATCTGGGAGCTTCGTCATCTTCTTTTTCATCAGGTGACTTGGGAGCTTCTTGATCATCTGGATAATCATGTGGCTCATTATCTGGTGATTTTGGTTCATCAAGTTCACTGATTTGGTCATCAGGTTGTACCGGGGATTGAGGACCATCTTGTGGAGGTGACTGAATGATATTTTCAGGAGAAGCAGGTTCTTGCTGAGCCTGTGAATAATCATAAATATCTGGAGATTCAGGACCCGCTTGTTCAGGAGATTGTGGACCTTCAGGAGGAGAGGCCGGAGCATCTGGATATTCATTTGTGTAATCAGGTGAACCTTCAGGACTAGCAGGTGGTCCTAATTCTTCCTGGTCGTGTTGCTGCTGATAATTTTGTTGTTGTTCATAATATTGTGGATTATATCCTCCTTCAGGATCATATTCTTCCGTTGGACTTTCAGGTTGTCCATAATCACGAGGTGGTGATCGGCTTTCACTCATTTTTACAATAATTTATGGACAATACCACAAAATTTGAAAAATCTAAAATTAAACTTGTTAAATTTAATACATTAGTTATAATAAATAAATTGTAGTTAATAAAACGTAAATATCTTAATAGCAGTAATAACAAAATGTAAAAAACAAATAAAAAAAGTATTGATAGAAAAAAAATTTCAACAAAAACATTTGTTATAGCAAAACGCTAAAGACATTTTGCCAAAAATGTTATGAAAAATGAACTTCAATTTTTCTGTACTGAATTATGAAAATAAAAATGTGTTACGGTTATTATTTTTGCGAGTTTTGTAATTTTTAATATTTTTAACATAATGGTTCTTAATCAAAACAGAAAGATTTTGTGGTATTGTTAAATAAATCTAACCATCGTTTTTGGTGTATCTCTTATTTTGTTCGCATTTTCGAAGAAAATTTGTTTTGACACATTTACAAATTCAATAAATAGCATGCTTTTGGTGCGCATTCATTTTGCATTGAATACGCATTCAATGCATGGTAAATGTTCTGCAGTATCAAAATAAAATGCGCATTCAAAATGCATTTTAAGCGCACAAGATGTAAAAGGCATTTAAATTAAGCTAGATGCTTTTTGCATTTAGTGAAGCCTGGGTATTTCGTTTATATTAAAGAAAGGAAAAATTAATTATCATACTTTTTCGGTGAGTTGCTATCTTAATTTTGTTACTGTATGAAAAAATCTAAAACCAATATTTTCGGTCGACTTGCAAAATTAATTTAGTCGAATGAATAACACTTCTAAATTGAAACTTTGAAAAAAATCTTCAAAAAAATTCAGCCATAAGATGGCTGAATTCTTTTGATCATTATTGTTAAGATTATTGATTGCTTCTTCTGTTTCTTTTATTATTAATGATTATTATTTTTAGAAGAATTTTCATCTTTCGTGTTTTTTTATTTTAGTTTGCTTTGTGTGATTAATCTGTTTTATAATAATACATTATACAACTTATCAAGACAGAAATATATATCTAATATTCAAACATAAACGAAACTCGAGCCTGCCCCCTTCCGCCTAAACCGGACGACCATCCAGTGGACGTTAGATCTGAAAAAATTCTTAGATATCCTTCAAAACTGAAAAATTTTTTAATTCACTCTTTTTTAAAATTCGGCGGCTAGCCCAGACCATTTTAATACGTCGAAACAAAAAAATCTTTGCATTCACTTTTCAACCGTCATTTTTTAAAGGACATATTTTATTTGATTAAATTATTTTATTTGCAAGAAATATCGCAAATTGCAAATATTTGATATTCAGAGATTTTCGCTTTTTTCTTTTGTTTTATCTTTTTCAAAAACGTTAGTGAAAATAGTCATTCTTTCAAGTTTATTCTGATACCAAACACTGCCACAAATTTATATGGTTTTGTTTTACCTCTGCAATACTTTGTCATTACCGATATCTCAATTCTAATTAAACTTAAAATTGTCAAACTTTGTTCCACTTTTGAAAATTTTTTACGAAGGTGATTTTGGTACCGTTTATGTTACAGTAACCCAATCATTGCAAAATGCGTTTGTTTTAATAAAAAAGGGAACAATGAAATCATGATTATTTTCCAATTTGGGGGTTTTCTTTGAAAAGTGGCATTTGAAAGGTTCAAGAGTAGTTCTTTTTTCTCATACAACAGATGGACCGTTTTTCATCATCGTTGTCATTGTCGTTGTTCTCGTTGCTTAGCGTATATGTATTTTTTATTATTGCATTATTGCCTGCCTTTTTTTGTTATGTTATAGCAACTTTTTTCTATTCCTTTTTTAGTCAAAAAATATATTCAGTTGGTTTTTAGTCTATTTTTTCCCAAAAATACATATTTTTTTGATAATCGTATTTTAACATTTCAGATATAGCACGGAAAATTGAAAAAAAGAAGGATTGTAAATGGAAATGAGGTTCCTCTTATTTTAAAGCATAATCCTTCTTCGTTTTGGTTTTGTTTTTTTTTTCAGTTGAAAATCTTTAAAAAGGAGTGACTTTTTGACATTGCTTTATTTTACTTTTTCTGTTTTTTGCGTGACATTTTACGTAATTTAAAAAAGGGAAAACAAAGCAAAATCTTTTTTCTCATTAACAACAGAAAAAAAAACCAATTTTGAGTAATTTTCGCAGTTTTCTTTTTCTCATTAGTTTGTTAACCATAAGCAGTAGAAGAAGCAGCACTTTGCCACCGCTTCCACCAACTTGATAAAGATGGCGAAGGCTACGAGAGAGAGAAAGAGTCTTTTCCCTTATTTGGATTTAAGTGTAAGCATTTCTCTGCGTGTATATTTTTCTTTTTCTTTCATCCTGAGAAAAGAAGGAGCTAAAAAAAGTGTCTCCTTCTCCGTGTAATTTTTTTCTTGTCCTCCTTCTCGATCAATGAGAAATATAAATGAACGCCACAGGGGCAAAAAAAGAAAGAAGAAGGAGTTTTGTGTTGGATGTTGTTGCAAAAAAACTCCTTCTACGCTTTCCTTCTTGCTTCATCTTTTCACTTTCTTTCTTTTTTTACGTAAAGCTTATATGTCCTTCTTAGCTCTATTTTTTGGAAGTGCGTGAAAATATGTTTTTTCTTCTCCTTCTCAAATCGAGATGATGATGATGAAGAAAATGTTGATGACCAAAAAATTATATCTCAAAAAAGGAGAGAGAAGAAAGCGATGAAATTACTTTTAAAGATTCCTTTTATTTTTTTCGTTTACGTTTTTTTTCTTTTATTTTTAATCTTTTTAGCCATTTTTGGTAGGGGGTTTTCTTCTTTATTTACTTTTGTTATGTTCGAAGAAGATGAAAGAAGAGGGTGAGCAAGCAAAAGGGTGGACACTTCTTTTTATTTTGGGTTTTCTTTTTGCAAAAATACATATCCATCCATCTCCCCATCATCATCAACAACAACATCAATCGGTCAAACTTCTTTCTTCTTTTTTTCTTGCGCGTGTCCGAAAGATTCTCCCCTCCCTCCCTTTCCCTTCATTGACGTTGTATTTTTTGAGGGAATTTTCAAAGAAGTTGTTTTTATTTAATTTTTGTAAAAAGAATTACCATTTCTTTTTTATTAGACGAGATTTATCTCAAAAATAAAAAAATGGATTCTTCTTCTTCCAAAAAAGATGAAATGCCATCTTCATCACCTTTGCCATCCCCAACGAAGCTAGCAGTGGCAGATGAAAAATCTTCACTTCCAACATCTCCAATTCCATTTTCACCTTCACCACCCCCACTACGAGTATCCCCTCCACCAAGTTATGCATCAAATGGCTCCTTCCGTAGATGTGACAATAAAATGCCTTCAACATGTATTTATTGTGGAAATGCCGGAGGCAAAAATTCTTCATCTTCGAAATATTGGGAACCAAAAGCTCAAGCTCAATATTTCTTAGAGCGATCCCAGCAAGCTTTACGAGCTATGACCTTTTTAGGTTTAGCTTTATTCTTCATTGTTATTTTTATTCTTTTGGTATACGGTAATCAACACTTTTTTCAACCAAAAACTTTTTCGGGTTGGTGCGGCACTTCTTTTGTTGATGATGGACAGCCTCGGCATCTCGCACAAGAAATGGAAATTAATCCAAATGAGGTTTTTATTTAAAACTTATTTATTGCAACTTTTTTGTAAACATTCAATTTTTAGCTTTACGAAAAAATTCAAGTTCCCAAATTTGGTCTAAATCGACCTGCAGTTTTTGTGCACGATTTTCGCAAGGTTTGTTCAAGCAATTCATTTATTTGTATATATTTTTTATTGAAAGGAAACCAACCTCCCGATTATAAAAAGAAAAGTAATCTGTTTGATTTTCTATTTTCTTTTCACCAAAAATTTATGTATTCAATTTTCTTTTGCGTTTCATTAATTTTCGGTCCCAAAAAAGATTTTTAAAGAGAAAAAAAGCATGTTTGCTGCCTTTTATCGGAATCATCGATTTTTGAAATGAGAGGGGTGTACTGTAACATTTGAAAAATTGTTTTTTGCAAAATTCCCAGACATATTTTTTAAAAGGTTTTTAATAACTTTAATATGTCTTTCTACAAAATTAAAGACAGATTTTTAAAAAGACATTTTGCAATGTCTGCTGTTATCTAAATTTGCAAAATTTATCCAACCAAAAACGCCAAAACAATTTGCTCCAATGGGATCCTAAAATTTCATATTTGATCTAAAGTTTTTAAAGGAGATACTTTTGAAAGAGAAAAACACCCTCAAATTTATGCAAATTCGCACATTTTTGGATCTCCTGTTTTTTATCCAATGGATACTATAGTTTTAAAAAATTTCTAAATTTGGGAGACTGTTTTACTATTTTATAACAACAAAATGTTACAATAATTTTTTTAGAATATTACTGCGATTGTTGATGTTTTGGGTGATCGATGCTTCCTAAAAACTCTTGATCGTTCAATTGTTGCACCACCAAAAAATTTTATTGATTTAATTCAAAAAATGGAAACAGGATATTATTCACAGAATCCTCGAGTAATTCATGAAACTTTCCGAGTTGGGGGACAACTTTCAGCAGCTGATATTTCTGAAATTGATTCAACAATGGTCAGTCGGCATTGCAATGGTAAAGATGTTTATCAACTTGTTAAAGCCTCTCGAACCCTTGATGCACCATATTTTATTCGAGATAAAAGAGGTAAATAAACTTTTTTTTATCTATATCTATATTCATTTAATAATATTTGTGCCCTTACTTTTAAGATACTTCAAAGGAAAGTCTAGAGCAGCTTCAATTTTCTGTTCTCAGTGGTGACAATGTTGAAATTGAACGCATCATTTTTTGAAAACAAAATTATTCCTCATTCATTTTTGTGACTTTTATTTATTTTGTAAATATTTTTTTTACAAACGAATTTAGTATACATAATTTTAATGTTATTTCAATGAATTACTTAATTTCTTTTTTTACAATAAAATTATTTAATTGTACCACATAATAATCTTATATAAGAATACAAAGATATTTTGAATCTTGCAGACTGCAAAAAATTAAAAAAGGGAAAACTTGACCAGTGTATTCGCGCCATCGACGGCGACGGCGTATTTTGGAAAACTTCAAAAGCCTTTGCCGCACATCAAAGGATGCCGACGACGGCGGTACTTCCAATTTTCCCCGACGGCGACGGCGGTATTTTACAAAAAAGGAATAGATTTTTGATGCTTGTGATGTTAATGATTGAAACCCTTTTTGTCACAATGTGCTACATATCTGTAACAGAATACTCTTACAATAATGATCAATTAAAAGACAAACTTTTTAACTTCATATTTTTATTTCTTAATTGGTCTTTGAAATTTAAAATTTGTTTCTTCTTTTTCTTTGTTTCTTAATTTTAGCTTCAAGCTTTTTTTTCTGTTGTAAATCATAACAGCAACAAAGAAAGAAGAATAACCGTTTTCTTTCTCCTTTTTCCTTTTTTCTTTAATCTTTGTCAGTTCGTGTTTCAGTCCTTATCCATTTACTTCTATTCTCTTTGCTATCACATTCCTTTCATTCATATTCATCAAAAAGATTGTAATAATGTACCTTCTTTTCGTTTTTGTTCAAACAATTACTTGTCTTCTTTTAGGTTATCTAAAATTGTAAAATTCATTTAGAATTTTGTTGTTGACTAAAACATTTTTTATCAAAATTTGTTCTGTTTTTCAAAATTGAAATGATTTTGAATTCATTGAAAAAAGAATGTTATTGGATATTTTTATTAAAAAGTGTTTGACAGTTTCAAAAAAACAATTGCAAAGTTCATTTTGTATTCATTTTTATATGATTAACATCAATTAAACGTATGTGATCATTTCAAAAAAGTTTGCAAAAGATTTATGTAAAGGTTTTATCGTAAAACTGATAGGACTTTTAATGTTATTGCTGAAATTTCAAAAAAAATTTTCAAGTTTTTCAAAGGTTAAAATAAAAATTCATTTTGTTTAAAATTGATTTAAACATTTTGTCAACTCTTACACTGCTACATCTTTGAAGGGAACAATTTCTTTCGACAAGAAAAATTTCAAAACGAAACTTTAAGCCATTTTTGAACTTCTCAGGGGCATAAAACCATTAAAACGGGTCAAATATGAATACTTTTGCATATTCCTGACTCAACACTTCCAGGGCTTTCGAAAAGTATCATTTTTGAAATTTTCTAAAAATTTGGCTTCAGAATCCAGCAGAAGAATCTGCAATATTATGACGAAATTCCCCAACCAACCAAAATTACCCCAGGAACACATTTTCAGCCAATTCTGAGAAAAACACTTTCCTAATGCCAAATATCGCCAAAAATTCTCAAATATTACAAAAAACGTCCTATAAACTTTTATTTTTTTTGTTCAAAATGCATTTGTTTAGTATTTTGCGCTTTTATGAAGAAAAAAATATCACCAGCTAAATAAACTTAAACCTCGCATTTGAAAAAAGAAGTACATCCACCATTCAATGTTTTTTTTGCAGCGCCTCTTCGAATGTTTCCTTTCCAAATGGTGATTTTTTTCTTTATTTAGTGAATCAAAATTAGTTATTTTTAATAAAACAGGATTCTTAATTTTATATTTGAATTGGAATTGCTGTAGTGTTAACAAACCGATAAACTTACAAAAAAATTTTTATTATTTACTTTTTTGACAACTTTTTATTTTTGATTTTTAAACTTGCCTGCTAAAGCCATTTGTTTTAATCCCTTTCCATTTTTTGTGTGCCTTTTTTCTTCGTGAAAAAGAAAAGAATCTTTGTTTTAACCGAAAACGGCAAATTTTTATACTTTGAAGTAAAATAGATTCAGATAAATTACACAAAATCTTTCTATCCTATTTTTGACGTTGTTTTATAAATTTCTTCTCCATTAAAAGCCATTTTCTGAATTTTGCAAACACTGGCTGGCACAATGTTTTCGATATCCTTGTTTTTTCATGATTCTTTGCCTCTAGGGGTTTTCGACGATGGGGAATCCGAATTTGATATCAGCTGATACGGTTTTTCTGGTGGATTCTGAATCCAACTTCAGAATCCATTTTTCAGAATCCATTAAAAAATGATATCAACCGAAATGACAGCTCATAACGAGTGTAGAATGATAAAAAAAATGACTTTAAGTGCCCTAGTTTTAATTTAACAACACTTTGAAAATTTTTTAAACGTCGACTTTTGCGCCATCTGTAATAACTCGAAAACTTTATATCTGGGGCATTTCTAGAACTATCATATTTCGAAAGAGCACAAAAAAAGGTGTTAAAAAATACCAAAAATTTTAAAATCTGAGTGTGTCTCGAAGTACACCATTTACGTGAACTTACTTACACAATACCCCCAACATCAAAAAAAATTCATAATTTCTGAAATATGTTGTGAATTTGCTTTAGGTGACTTGCATGATGAACCATGATGTTATTGGAGATTTTTGGGAAAGTTTCAGTACACCAACATCAAATCTTGATGTTTGCGATCAATTTAAAATATCAATTTTTACCTAAATGAACAATATTACTCAAAAAATTCCGAAAATGGTTTTTTCTTCTGAAATATGTTTTATTTTGCTTTATTTATTTAAATTACATGTTGGGGCAACATATAAACGCACAAGTAATGAAATTTGGGTCAAAATTGATTTTTACGGATTTTTTCAAAATACCTCCCTTTTAGTCATTTTTGGTGATTTTCTGATGTGTCTCCAATAACATCATGGTTCATCATGCAAGTCACCTAAAGCAAATTCACAACATATTTCAGAAATTATGAATTTTTTTTGATGTTGGGGGTATTGTGTAAGTAAGTTCACGTAAATGGTGTACTTCGAGACACACTCAGATTTTAAAATTTTTGGTATTTTTTAACACCTTTTTTTGTGCTCTTTCGAAATATGATAGTTCTAGAAATGCCCCAGATATAAAGTTTTCGAGTTATTACAGATGGCGCAAAAGTCGACGTTTAAAAAATTTTCAAAGTGTTGTTAAATTAAAACTAGGGCACTTAAAGTCATTTTTTTTATCATTCTACACTCGTTATGAGCTGTCATTTCGGTTTATATCATTTTTTAATGGATTCTGAAAAATGGATTCTGAAGTTGGATTCAGAATCCCAGAATTCAGAATCCACCAGAAAAACCGTATCAGCTGATATCAAATTCGGATTCCCCATCGTCGAAAACCCCTAGAGGCAAAGAATCATGAAAAAACAAGGATATCGAAAACATTGTGCCAATCGATCCAAATTAAGCTCGAAGAATTCAGAAAATGGCTTTTAAACGAACACCTTGAACACTTCTTTTTTCTGAAATCACAATTTATTTAATAAAAAAATTATTTCCAGCTTTCAAGCTTTCAAGGTTTTCTTTTCTTATTTGTGTTTTTTTTGAGAGGCATCCCTTGGATTTTTTGAAGTTTTAATCACTAAAAACCTAAATATTTCAGTTTATTACTCTGCTTTTTTTAATTTCTGATAATATTGCAGTATTATATCGCTTTATGAAATTATCACTGCTATTTTCTTACTGATCGTTGGAGAACGATAAAAATTCTTTTTTTAAAAATCAAAGAAAAAACACAAATGCATATTACCGTAATGCATTTGTGTCCTTTTGATGTTGATCATATTTTCCTCTCATATTTTTAAAGCATTCAATTAATAATTTACAATAGGATAAAAAGCTTGTTCTTTTTTTTTGTGATTCTTCCCTTTCCCCTTCTTTTTCTTTCCTTTTCTTTGTTTAAAAATATTTTGCCTAACAAGGGAACCGCGCAAAGTGATAGTTGAATTTTTAAACAAAATAAACTTTTTTGGGATGGTTTTAGGTTCCTAATGATAATACTAAAATATTACGTGCCCCTTTTTAGGTTTATGTACTTTTTCGGCACTTTGAAGTTTTGTACCCTCCTGTCCAAAGGGGGGAGTACGTGCTCAAAAAAGTGAAAAAAATAAAAAAAATTTAAAAAATGTTAAAAATGAATGGAAATGCTAGTAATAAGCATATTATTGATACCCATAAAATATTTTTGCTTAAAAACGTTTTAAATCTACTTTTTAAAGCAATTTAAGCATGCGTCATGTATTAGTACAACAACTTTGAAGCGTTCAAAAACAAATTTATCGGCCTTCTGGTGAAAAAATATTTTGCATACGCTTATTACCGACCCTCAGAAACAATTTGGAGCAAAATTTGCGAAATTTAAAAAATTTCAAATTTTTTCATTTTTGAATCCAAAGGGGGGAGTAAGGCAAATCGCAGAACTTCAAAGTGCCGAAAAAGTACATAAACCTAAAAAGGGGCACGTTATATTTTAGTATGATCATTAGGGACCTAAAACCATCCCAAAAAAGTATATTTTATTTAAAAATTCAACTATAACTTCGCGCGGTTCCCTTGTAAGTTAAAAGTTCATTTCCTTTTTTGTAGGTCTTTATGGAAAAGATGACACCGTTTTCCTTCATGAAATGAATCCAGTATTTGGTGTCCGAAGTAAGATTTTTTAAAAATGCAATGAATACATTTTTTACCGTACCTTCTTTTTTTATAGATGTTTTTTCATATTTAACAGAAGAAGCTGAAAAAATTGATCTTCAAGATACCCCTTTGCGGCATGAAGAACCTGAATCTGCTGTTATGTAAGTTCAAATATAGTTTATAATTTAATGAATGCCCAAACACTTTCATTTTCAGTAATTTAATGAAACAACTCATTGAAGAACAAATTGAAGTTATCCGTGAAGCAATTGGAACACCCGTTGAAGAAATTAGATTTTTGGTTCGCTTGGATACTGATGAAAATAGCAAAGACCTTTTCGAAAATCGCCTCAAACAAATCTTAGAAGATTCGGGATTTATTTGGCATATTCTGCAACTTGAAATTCCTATGGAGGAAAACAATTCGGCGCGGGCATCTTCATTTCGGAAGGGGCGCGCCTTTGATCTTTTGCCGCCTTAACACGGCGAAAGCAAAGGATCAAAGGGTTTTCCCAGTTTTGGGGGCACGTGCCCCAAATGCCTCCCATCTCTACGGCCTTGTTCCTCAATAATTGTTTTGTGTTTTAAAAGAGAAAAATCATCACGTTGGGTTACTGTAATCACCATTAACTTTTTCTTTAGCTAATTTTGTTGAATAATTTTTATATAAAAATCTTTATTTACATTTTTTTATATTTTCATTGTATTTTATTTCCAATCTAAATTTATGATAAACATTTGTTAAATTATATAACTTTTATATATAACTGACTTTCTGAAAAAATCGAGGAAAATGAATGCGAGACGATCGATCAAAAATTTCAAAATTGTTTTTTTGAGCTGAAATTTGGCGTGTAGTATCCTTAGGGGTCAGGGAGGTGTGATCAAAAAAAATTTTTTTGATTCGTCGTGCCACGGCATTTTTATGCCGTTTGGTCGCCCTGGCTTTAGTTTTGATCCTTTTTTTACAAATGAGGTATATTCTGGTAGCCCTTAATCAGGGCTATCAGATGCACGCCTTGGGATTTTTATTGGTGGTCCCGCCGCGAAAATTTAGCATATTAAAATTTCAAAGGGGGATAAGTACCCCAAGAATTCGACACCGCAAAAATTTTTTTCTCTTAAAATGTTCCTTTTCTCATGACTCATTTATCGGCAGAAAAAAATTTTCGATTTCGAAAAATTTTTACGAGACTTTTTCAAAAAAACCGAATTTGACCTCAAAAACGATAGTTTAAACGAAATCGGAGTTCACCATCGAATTCCCCGTGGTCGATTTGCTATATGGGTATAAAATCAGAGCGATTGGACCAAAAAAATTTTTTCGTAGGGGGGGTCGTCGGCAAAAATTTTTTTTGGTCCAATCGCTCTGATTTTATACCCATATAGCAAATCGACCACGGGGAATTCGATGGTGAACTCCGATTTCGTTTAAACTATCGTTTTTGAGGTCAAATTCGGTTTTTTTGAAAAAGTCTCGTAAAAATTTTTCGAAATCGAAAATTTTTTTCTGCCGATAAATGAGTCATGAGAAAAGGAACATTTTAAGAGAAAAAAATTTTTGCGGTGTCGAATTCTTGGGGTACTTATCCCCCTTTGAAATTTTAATATGCTAAATTTTCGCGGCGGGACCACCAATAAAAATCCCAAGGCGTGCGTCTGATAGCCCTGATTAAGGGCTACCAGAATATACCTCATTTGTAAAAAAAGGATCAAAACTAAAGCCAGGGCGACCAAACGGCATAAAAATGCCGTGGCACGACGAATCAAAAAAATTTTTTTTGATCACACCTCCCTGACCCCTAAGGATACTACACGCCAAATTTCAGCTCAAAAAAACAATTTTGAAATTTTTGATCGATCGCCCTTTCCTCGATTTTTTCAGAAAGTCAGTTATATACAAAAAAAACTTTATAACAAAAATGTCAAACTTAAAAATACTAAAATAAACTTGAAGATCCTACAATAAATTATTATCAGAATAATAATAATATCAATGAATATTAGCGATTGCAAATGATCAACATAATAAATTACAGTAAAATGGTTGGCCGAAATTATTCAAGTTCTATTAAAATTTTATCGAAGATGAATAAAAATATTCATAAAAATTTAAGTTACACAACTTTTGGCAAAATGTCTACAACGTAAAAACTTGTTTCAAAATTTTTAAACCAAAAAAATTTAAAAAAGTTTTTTGGTTATTATTTTTTTACAGGATTGTTGCCACTTAAATATTATCTTAATAATCTTACGACATTCAAAAGAAGCTCGTGAAAATAAAATAATGGCTTCTGAAATGATTCGGAATTTGTCTCCACAAATTTTTCAAGTTTGTTTATCTTTTTTTTTCTGTTTTTTAAATTTTTGTCTTTAGATTTCGTCTGATATTTCTTCAATAACCCAGGAAGATCGGGAAACATTTGATTATGAACATTTACCTAAAGCAAAACGTCGAAAGCTTGAGTAAGTTTTTCTTCCTTATTTGTCCAGACTTAAAAATACATATAAACCATTTTAACGTTTTATTGTCTTCAAAATGAAAGTTTTTGTAGTATTTTTTGTTTTTTTAGAGAAAGCAGTCCTTCAAAAGCTGATTCATCTCATTTACCGCAATCGTCGCAACAACAAGAAGTTATTTCGGGACCTTCTGATCCAGTGCATGTCCCGAAGTCATCTGCATCTACATATTTGAAAGAACAACTAGAATCATCAAATTTATCAAAAGTGCAAAAGAAAAAGGAACAAGCTGAAAAGTACGTTGAACATTTTGCATTACATTACATATTTCAATTTTAAATATTTTAGATTTCGATACGGAAACTTTTATCGTTATTATGGCAATCGTTTAAAAGGATTACAAAGGGATCCAAGGCTTGACGTATTTAACAAAGAATGGTTTCAAAGAAGGAATGTCTTGGATATTGGATGCAATGCTGGATATTTAACACTCTCTGTTGCAAAAGAATTTGAACCTGCATGGATTCTCGGAATTGATATCGACGAACACTTGGTTAGTGTTGCAAGGCATAATATTAAACATTATTATGATGGAAAAGAGGTTTGTTTCTTTCATGTCAATTACCAGTCTCATGACAATATTTTTCAGCTAATTGGAAAATTTCCTGCATCTCTTGCTTTACGGGAAGAAGAAGGTGGGCCAAAAGTTAAAAAGTTCCCGAATAATGTTTGGTTTCGTCGGCAAAATTATGTTTCTACAATGGATGAAGAGATTGAACAAACTCAAGAAGAATACGATGTAATACTGGCTTTAAGTATCACAAAATGGGTTCACTTAAATTGGGGTGATATTGGAATGAAGAGGTTCTTCAAAAGAGCATTCAACAATCTTCGACCTGGTGGACGGTTTATTGTTGAACCACAAGATTTTAGCACTTATTGGAAACGTGCAAAAGCTGTTGTAAGTTTTGATTGTGTTTAATTGGTTATTTTTACGTTTAAGCAATAATTTTGTAGGAAGAACTTCGAGAGAATTGTAAGAAAATTGAATTTAAACCTGAACAATTTAAAGATTATTTACTCAATGAAATTGGTTTCGTTAATTTTGAAGAGCTTGCCGTTTCACAATCAAATGCCAAAGGTAAAATTTTTTTCTTTATTATTAAGCTTAAGACGACTAGAGACAGAATTTGGCGACCCAGAATTCAGAAACGCATCCTGAATTTATCGTATTCTTAATTTTCATACTATTCATTTTTAGGGTTTGAACGTCCACTTCAAGTCTTCAGAAAAGCTGTTTTCAAAGAAACCATTAAGAAAGTGTTGCCGAAAAAGTAGAATGTTTATTCTTCCTGTGTTTGTCTATATATCTCTGGTTATTCTAATAAGCGCCTCGTCGTCTACCTGTGATTATGTATTTTATATTGTTTAACAATTTTTTGTATTTTAATAATATTAATAAAGTTATTTATTAATTTTGGAAAGGAATTCATTTTTGCCAAAAATGTTTGAAACTTTTTTTATATCTGAAATGTGAAGTTTTGCTGTTTGCTTCGCCTAAACGCTATGTGGACTCTTAGCACGAATAAAAACGATGATTTTATCCAGATTTTTTTTATTTTTTAGAAGAAGGCGTACTTCATCTATCTTTTTGTCATTGTTTTTTTAACTTTGAATTTCACTAATAATATTAACTCTTCAGAAACTTATTGAAAAAGATGTCTGGTGGAAAAGTTGTTGATGCTGATTTTGAGCCCTGTGAAGCATTTGATTTTAGTAATGTTGCTCGGAATATTGCTCTTGTTGATTGTGGAATGAAAGCTCCTCGAACAACAAGTACTGGAACAACAATTGTTGGAATGTGCTTTAAAGTATGATTTTAAAATAGTGTATTGTAATTGAACTAATTTAATTTATTTTTTTAGGATGGAGTTGTAATGGGAGCTGATTCTCGTGCAACAGCTGGAAATATAATTGCTGATAAAGATTGTATGAAGGTTCATAAACTAACAGAGTCAATTTATGCTTGTGGAGCTGGAACTGCTGCAGATTTAGATCAAGTTACTAAAATGCTATCAGCAAATCTTCGCTTGAATGAACTAAATACAGGAAAGAAGGCTCGTGTTATTACTGCAATGCGTCATGCAAAACAACATCTTTTCAAATATATGGGATATATTGGAGCTTATCTTCTAATTGGTGGTGTTGATGCTGTTGGTCCACATCTTTATGATGTTAGTGCAAATGGTACAACCATGGCAAAGGCTTATGCTGCTGATGGTTCTGGTAGTTATGCAGCTATTTCTGTTCTTGAACGTGAATTTAAACAAAACATGAGTGTAAGTTTCGATATTTATTATTTCTTTTAAACCAATATGTTCATTTATAGGAAGCAGATGCAAAAGAACTTGTTCAACGTGCTCTTGAATCTGGTATGCATGGTGATAATGCTTCTGGAAACTCCCTTAATCTTGTTGTCATCACCATTGAAGGTGCTCGCTTTGAAGGCCCAATCTTTCCCGACTTTTGTAAACGACCAACTGAAATTGAATTGGAATACAAGTTTAAAGCTGGAACAACCTCAGTTCTCAAACAAAAGACATTCAAATACGATATCATTGAATCTATGGATATTTACTAAAAGTTCTTTTCTTTGTGAATGTTTTGTTTTTTCAAACTTTTCTTCCTTTCTAAATTTATACTGTAAGTCATATTTCTGCATGTTTAAGTGGTTATTATACATCTTGAATAAAAAATAATTTATTTTGTTATTAAATCACTGAACATAAATTTAATAATAAAAAAAAGAAAATTAGAACGTGGAAAGTTCTCAATAATTCTTTCCCCCGTTTAAAGCCTGAGATTTCTTTAAAGAAAAGAGTAATTTGATAAGATTAAGAGAAATATGATTTGTGAAAGTGGGAGAGTTTTTTTTCTTTTTGCACATGTCAAAAATTAAATTTCATTTATATGATTAATGTTGTTGTTGTTAATATTGATAGAACTCGTGACAATAGCTTTCTTTGGAGGCAAATATTTTGTTGTGGAATGACGGTAATTTCGACGAGAAGGAAAATATCGAAATGATGAACGAACCCTTCCAATTACGGTCGAGGATAAACGATATGTTGGAGAATCTGCAGTTGTTTGAGAGGAATTCGGTGTATCACAACCAATAAGTTTATAAAATGCATGCCGATATTCAATTGAGCATAACATGTATAGGAATAAATGTGGTAAATAACTAAAATTACAAATAATTACTTTAGGGGTTTGTTGAAAAATGAGGTTGTAGTTTTTAAAAACTTGAAACAAAACACATTTCAAAGAACTACAGTATACTTTTTGGGCAAGATAGTAAAAGAATCAAAAGGTTTTACACATTAACTTTGTGTTTCACGTAATTTGTAAAGTAAAATGTAAACCCTGATTTTGTCTGAATTTTGAAACAAAACAATTGGAAAATTATCAACAAAATCAGGGTGAAACACTAATCAAATGTATCAAACCTTTTCGGTTCTTGCAAGTAAAAGAAAAAACTTACTGTGAAACTTGTAAACAATTTGCAAAAGCTCGAAATATTTGTAGGCCAACACTTTTATGTGAATGATCAATAAAAAAGCTTAAAGCTGATGCCGGAAGGGTACAAAGCACGAAGGTCGCGGAAGTAATAAATAATAAAATTAAAATTCTTCGACGATCTTCTCGTTGACGATGTTGTCTTGCGACGGTTGGGATCGCAGCAGCCGAGGCACGAGCCCTTCTTGTGTCATCAATTTGTTGAAGGGAACGAATCATTCCCAAATTTAATACCACCAAAATTATTATTGGTCCAATTCGAGCTATTGTCTATAAAAAAAGAATTGGAAAATGTTACCAAAGTTTTCGGAAAGGTATTGTTTTCAAATATGGATTACTGTAGTTAAATAAAATTATTACAGTAATTCAAAGTGTTACTGTAGCTAATTTAAGAGATTACGGTAATCCTTAAGAGGAGCTTTAAAGTACAGTTTCTTAAAGTTCATAAATTTGAGAAACTTAAATTCCAATTTCTAATTCAAAGAATGAGAAAGTTCAAAAAAATGCAATCTTTCTCATGTTTGCATTTGTATTTAAACCTTTTAAATTTTTCCTTTGAATAAAGACTTTCAAAGAAAGAAACTTACTTCTCTAAAATAAAGATAAATAATAAAACCAATAGATCGATTAATTGTGTGATTCCTTTCAACCCTCCATAATGTTCGATTCAAAGCGTCTTCAGAATCTATCGATCCAACAAGAACTTTTTGAATTCCAGAAGGAAGAAAAACAATAAATGCAATAAAATACAATAAAAATACAGTATTCCGAATACGAGATCTAGCTCCAGAAGAATTATGAAAAACAATTGGATATCGAATTGAAAGATATCGATCCACAGTCATTACAACCAAACATAGTGCGGATGCAGTGATCAAAGAATTGATAATTGGAAGTTCCAAATGTGCATGGTAAAACATAATTAAATAGGAATGTTCATCAGAATATCCGCCATGTCTTAGACAGAATGGAATTAGAGCGAAGATTGAAAGGATATCCGCAATTGCGGATCCCTTCAAATAGAGATATGCTGCAGCTCGCATTGTATTTAAAGTCCAAATATTTAAGCATTGATTTATAAATCCAATAATGAGCAAAATAGGCATAACATAAACATGCGCAATAAAATCAATCCTTGCTGTTGTTGTCGATGTTGTTGTTGTAGAAGGTTCAAGAAAAGGGGATTCTGTAGTTAAGGATGACATGGATGATGAAGCCGATAAATCGTCATCAGAAAAGAATAACAGTGGCGAGTGGTGCGCTGCTGCCGCCACTGCCACCGTTACAGTGGATGCAGCAGCGATGCCAATCGTTGCAACGGTAATCGCAAAATTTGGTGATAATAAAAAGAATCTTGCTAGTCGATATCCAAATGTCTTCTTTTGTATTAAAATATTCGTGGCTGTTGTATTTGATTCTTCAGAAATTTCTTCTCCTTCTTCTTCCTCTCCTTCCTCTGCTTCTTCTTCGGCTACAGTAGGCAATATCACAGCTGTAATATATTTTGGCATTTAGCATTTAATATATATATCAATGATATGAATATGAATAATAACACAGTATTATTAAAGAATAGATGGAAGAAGGGGTACTACTACCTTGCTTTTGCTAAAAAAGCAAGTTTGTTATAGAATCAAAAAGAAAAAGAAAGTTTCCCGTTTAACTTGCTTTTTTCTCTTTTTTGCGCACACGCACTTAAATATATAAAGGCTTTAAAAAGAGTGAAAAAAAAGTAATAATCATTGGAGCAAATATAAGATACAAAGTTAGTTTTGTTTGCAAAGAACCATGAAAAGCAAAAGCAATAACAACAAAAAAAGAGGGAGGGGAAAGAAAGAAAAGAAGAAAGAAGGTGTTAAGATTATATCAGTTAAAGGAGGGATAGATAAGTGTACTGTTGTTGTTGGGTAACTTGTAACATGAATTTGTTATGTGCAAAAACAAAAGCTATGATTATAGTGTTCAAAAGATTTGAGTACAGACAAGTCTAAGATACGAAAAGAAACAAACAATAATCCGGATTTTGTTTTTTCAAAAGAATTAACATGATTTTTAAGAGGTCAAAACTTTGAATTTTGTAAAACTTTTTTGCAATTTATCACTTTTTTAAACTTTAAATTCAAAGCCTAAAAAAATTAAAAAACCTTAAAAAGCGGTATAAATCAAAGGAAGAATTGAGATCATCGCTTCAAACAAGGTTAACAAAGAACAATCAAAGAAACAAGAACAAAAAGGTGTAGTCAAAATTGAAACAAGTGTTAGTCCTTTTCTTGTTTCCCCAACAAGCTAATCTAACATATCTGTCTATCGCCAAACAGCTAATGAATGATCTCTCTCGCCCTCTCTTTTTTTGAAACATTTATTTTTTTGACGAAGACAAAAGAAGATCAAATGTTTATATATTTTTTTTGCATCATCATCAGCCCATTTTTGCAGCAGCAAAGAAAAAATTTGAAAAAGCTTTTTATTCTTTGAGCAAGAATAACAGGAAAAATAGATTAACTGTTAACAGCTAAAAACTTTTTTGCGCGTTTTTTTTCTTATTAAAACTTTTAACATCAAAAGCATTGACTCAATTATTGTTGCCTCGTTTAGAAAAAAAAAGAGTTTTTAAGTTATCACGTGTTTGTTTGCAACAGCAGCAACAACACAAAGTCATACCAACCAAAGTAGAAGAAGAAATACCGTCATCAGAAGCAGAACAGCAGAAGAGATTTTGTTAAGTTTTTCCCCAAAAGTTTTGTTAATTGCCACAATTTTGAGTCGTTCTTATTCTTTTCTTTGCATTTAAATATTTAGATAAAGTTGCAATAAAAGTTGGAGATTCTAATTTTGTAAATGTCAAAATTGTTGCAATTCTTTTTTTATCCAACAAAAACCGTAGTAATAATCAAAAATATATGAAATTTAGAAATCAGTTTTCCCTTGATGCACTTTTCGCTTTTTTTCGAAACTTCGAATCAAAAAAGCTAAAACTTTGAAAAAAACACGCAAAAAAACAAAAATGCTTTATTAATAATTTTATTTGGAATCTTTATTTTTGGATTTTTTAAAAACAAAGAACACATAAAATGAAGTTTTGTATTTTCTCTATTTTTTCCAAATATGGCATGGCATTTTATTCTTCTTTTTTTGTTGTCCTTGAAAAAATTACTAACTTTAACTTCAAATTGTTGTTGAATCTTTGTAGGAATGAAATAATGGAATACGGTAGTAGTCGCATTCCTTGGGGGCATTTTTAATAAAGTGAAAAAAAATGATTTTCATTTTTTGAAAAAGGGAGAGATTTTTTGACCATTATAAAAAACAGAGTTTTTCAAAGTTTGAAACACATCCAAAAAATTTTTCAAATGAATTCAATTTTTTATACATTTTAAAATTGGCAGCTAATTTTTGGGGGAATGAAAAATGAGAGTGGCACACTAGGGAACAATGAAAAAATTATATATTTTTGAAAGACAAAAAAATAAATGTTGTAGGCAAAAGAATAACTGAAAAAGAAGTAGAAGAAAGAAAAAGAAAATGATGGCAGAAAATGTATAAAATAACGGAAACACCACTATTAAAATTCTCTTCAAAGAAAAAACAACAGAAGGAAGATAAAGCTCAGAGAACATGTTGTTGATGATGATAATAATACAGATGTGTGTTTTTTTTTAAATTTGAATTTAAAAAAGAACTGGGTAAAAAATAAGGTTACTGTGACCTTAGAAATTTTCCAGAATTTTGCAAAAGTGAAAAAACAAAAATGGGAAAAACAGATGAATTTTGAGTGGGGATTTTCGGGGTTCAACATTAGTTACAGCGTAAAGGAAAGCATCATGCTTGAAGCATGAAATGAAAACGGAAACTTATTAGTTTTTTTTGATGAAGCAAGAAACCGCAACAACACCAATGCAGAAAAAAGTTGCAAAAAATGCATGCATGCTTCATCATAAATAATAATCTCCAAAACATATTATCAGGTAGTTCCAAAAGTTTTGAGCGGTTTTTACAGTTGGCAAAGTGTTCTGCCATAGAAAAAACGCTCAAAACTTTTGGAACGACCTGATATATAAGTAGCAGCAGCAGCTGATGGGGGCAGTAAAAAACAGATGAAGACGGAGAAAAAAAAAGTAATCAAAAAAATATAATTATTTGAAACAACTTTCTCGATATTAATGTGTTTGTTTATTCTTTAAAAATTAGAAAAAAATATTTATGAGTTTTAAACAACTGCAAAAAATAAAATAAATGAGAGAGATAAAAATTGTTCTTTGCAACAAAAACACCAAAAACCTAAGCTTTTTTCGAATGTATTAAATATTTACTTTTTATTATTTAAAAAAAATTATAAAAACTCAGGAACGTTGTTTTTGGAAAGAAGCGATTACGGTCATTAAAAACATTTAAAAATGTTTAATAACTCTAACGTCAATGGAATAAAAGCAAGAAACGCATGGGAAAAAATTAAATAACTAGAATAAGATTTTTTATAAAAAACAGAAATTTAAAATTAGAAATTTTTTGAAAAAAGAAAGAGTTTCACATGTAACTTTAGAGAAGCAAAATAAAAGAGGAAATGAAAATTTCTCGAAGGCAAAAAAAGAAGAAAGGGTTTTGTTTTCTTCTGTTTTCGTTTTTTAATTTTGTTAATGGAGGTTGAAATGTGGAACTTTTTGTTTATTTTTTTTGAATGGAAAGTGTGAAATGCGGTAACACAAAATAAAATATATTTTGGGGTGTTAGCTTTCATAAAGCTTTTAGGGCATTCTGGACAAAAAAACGGTGTAAAGGTCTGGTATAAAAGTAATGATGGATTCAAGGCTACAAAAGGCAATGCTGATGTGAACCCAAAAAAAGATCAAAGTGCCGCTTTTGTAGTTTAAGTAAATAAACGCACCAAGTTAATGTAAAAAGTTTGGATTCAATGGTCAAATTTAGACCATTAAATTCAAATACACTTGAAACAAGTAAAATATACGTACTCAAACTACATAAATGACAAACTTTTTTAAACTTATAAAAGACTGCACATCGCCTACACATCCAAAAAAAGAGAAGAAGAAGAAGTAGATTACTGTAATGCAAACCCAACCCACACTTCTTTCTTCTTTTTTTTGCAATTAAAAGATTAATCACATGGTCATGCCTCCCAATAAATGATTAATAGATTATGCCTGCTGGCTGCTGCTGCTGCTAGTTTGTAGGCAGCAAAAAAATGAAAAAAAATTAAAAGATCAAACTCGAAAAACGTTTTACTCATATTTTTTGCCAAAAAAAGTGAAGGATAAAAAGAAGCTTCATTTCGAATGCGAAATTTTTTATGAAGGATACATTATTTTTTATTTGATGTGAAACTGAAAAAGAGAAAAAGGCTCATTTGCGCATCTTTAAATTTCTTTTTTTATTTAAAAAAGAGGGTTACTTTCGTACTCATTTAACTAAGGACCTTTAACAACCAAAAAAACATAAGCGGCATCAAAAATGCCAAAAAAGAAAAACCGTCGAAAATCCACCAAATTCTCTCCTTTCTCTTTCTGTCACCAGGGAAATGACGATTGTTCTCTATCAAATATAAATAATTTTTTGACTCTTTTTTTTGCAATTTTCTGCATTTTAATAGCGTCATACTTACTTTCCGTGTCTCTGGAAGTAAAAAAGAGATATATAAAAAAGTCTGTGCAAAAAAATAAATAAAATTCAAAAAAGCTTTCGGCTTTTAGCACCAAAAATAAAATGTATTTCGAAGACGACAATGATGACAATGACCTGAGTAAAAAAGTATAGTATTTGTTAATCGAGGAGTTCTCTTCTAAAATTCTTTTTTCCTTTTTTCTCTCTCGAGAGAGACACTTTTCTTAGGATATCTTTAGAAAAGTAACTAAAATAAAACTAAAAATGACCAAAAAAAGTCGACACTAAAAATGGTGGTGGCATCAACGGATTTGGTTTCGGAATGCCGAGTATCAGAAAAAATATTTTAAAATTGAAAGTCTAAGACTTGAAAGAAAGAGAGGGGAAAAGAAAAAGAAGACATTGTTGTTTTTCCGTTAATGAAAATGAGATTGATGTTGCCATTATTTTTTTTTAAATCCTTCAGCTTTCTCAGATTTTTTGTTAGTAAAGTCAAAAAGAAGCTAGAAAAAGCAGGGATTTTTAGGGATAAATTAAATCGAAATATTATTTCGTCACAAAATGAAATTTTTGCAAGAGTTTAGTTTCGGAATTGGAGTTTAAAAAAGAATGGCATTCGAATAGTGGTATTTTGTCTTTGATCTTTTTGATCCCAACTCCAAAGTCGCACCAATATTGAAAAAAAAACAATCTTGCACCCTTTTCCAAGAAATTTAAATGGAAAAACAACAACTTTTTATAGAAAAAAATAAAAATTTGTTTAAGAAAAAAGTAACACGGAAACAAAAATGAACAAAAAAGGTTTAGTTTAAAAATATAAAAAAGCTGTTGTTTCCATTTTCCAATGGACATCAGAAAAAGAAATGAAAATAATTCCATGTTGTTCTTGTTGCTTCTCGATGTTGCGACTTTTGATCCCTAAAAATATATGAGAGAAATAAGTGCCAATTGATGCAAACAAGAAGAAATTTCAGAGGTCGAATTTCAGCAATACGGAATTCTTTTCTTCTTTTTTTATCTTACTCAATTCTTTGTGGGAAGATTTACGTTTTTTATTTTTCTAAATATTTTTTTGAATACCGGAAGTCAGTTTTCTTCGCCTTCAGAGTTATTTGAGCCATCGAAGAAGAAAAGAGAGAAAGCAAACGGATGTTGCGCAAAACCAAAACTCAAACCATAAAAAATAACTTTCAAAAAAATGTTTTTAGATAATCTCAAAATTGTCTATATTTCAGCTAAATAAAATAACAATTATAACTTTACTCGGGAGCAAGAAAGACAATGGGTCAAACATCAAACTTCTGGAGATTTGGATGATGCAAAACTTATTGAAGGTTTAACCGGGGAAAAAGGAATTTATCGGAGACGAATGGAACAACCACCTGAGCCCGGTGCAATTCAAACAAAACCTAAACGATTACGGTAAAGTACTGTAGTTTTTGGATTTTAAAGAACTTGTAATTTTTTAGACTTGTTTTTGATGTTTCGGGTTCAATGTATCGCTTTAATGGACATGATCAACGACTTCAAAAATCAATGGAAGCTGCTTTAATGGTCATGGAAGCATTTGATGGAAAAGAAGATAAAGTAAAGGTTGGTTACTATAGTTTTTGATGAATTTTTTAACCCTTGAATTACAGTATGATATTGTTGGACATAGTGGTGATGGTCCAGAAATGATCTTCACATATCCAGATAAGCCGCCATCAAATGAAAAAGAGAAATTTGATGTCGCAAAAAAGATGTTCCTTCAAGCGCAATTCTGTTACAGCGGAGATTTTACGCTTGAAGCTCTTCAAACTGCAATCTCAAAAGTATCAAAGGAATCAGATGTTGATGAAAGATTTGTGATTGTTCTCTCTGATGCCAACCTGGACCGATATGGAATTAAGCCACACCATTTGACGAAGCGACTTGAAGCAGATCCAAAAGTTCATGCTTTTGTAATTCTTGTTGGATCTTTGGGTGCTCAAGCTGATAAACTTGTCAAAGCTCTTCCAGCTGGAAAAGCTTTCTATGCTTCAGATACCGCACACATTTTTTAAATTATGGTGAAGTACAAAACGATTCCATTTTAGAAGTTAATGAAAAAAAACTGTTGTGCAAGTTTTTTTTACAAAATTTAACAGCGTTAGTGACAGTGTTGTGCTTTTTTATTTTAGTCGCCTCCGAGTCCGCCTCCGGAGGCGCAAAGCGGCATTCTCACCTTTGATCTTTTGTAAAACGCGCCTCCGGAGGCGCAACAACACTGGTTAGTGATCGTAAAAAAATAGACGTATCAGCAATAATATTTATGGCTCATCTTTACAAGTTTGTGATTTCATTCAGCGGTGAAATATTTTCCGTAATATTACCGTTCATTAATGGTACATTTGCATGGAGCGGAAGTATTACTGTCATTGTTTTTATTAAACAGAAAAGTCTAACAAATTGTTTTTATTAAACATAAAAACGTATTACCCTTTCATCATTCAAAAACAAAGATTAATACAGCATAAAAAAAGACTAACAAATAAATAGTAATGCAAAATTTATAAAGAACAAATACAAATTTATCGTCCAAATCTGGATGGACGTTGTTGTTGCTGTGGTGGATGATGTCCAAGAGGTCTTGAAGAACCCAAAGGCCTATTACCAGCAGGTACTTCACGGAAATTTTGTTTGAACCAATTGATAAGAGTATTGACATCCCGGAATGTTCGTTTACGAAATTCTAATCCATTCGGTGTAAGAGTAACATATTCATGATGATTTTTACCATATGATAAAAGGAATTTGCCAGGATATTTTGCACTTACAGTAAAACAATATCTAAAAAATAAAATACGGTAAATTAGTTTAAAAATAACAAAAGAAAAACTTACGGAATTCTTCTTGGTTCTCCAGCTTTTTCACGAGCTAAATATTCATTAATATCTTCTTTTTGTTCAGCTTTAAAATTTTCAAGAAAATAGCGATAACTAAGAATTTCTCGAGCATATCCAGCAAGGGGTTGAATATATCTAGCAAGAATTTCATCCAAATCTTCAAAAGACTAAAAAAGATATGCATAAACAAACAGAAATAGTTAATGTGAAAAACTTACGTCATCTTTAATGTAGAGAGTTTTACCAATGTTAAAATGATGAACTTTGTTTTCTTCTCGAACTGTTATATGTTGATAAATATCATCAGTTACTTTCCAAGTGACAACCAAATGATCAGGTGCACTTGAAGATGGACGAATAATTGCTTCACCTTGTTCCATTTTCTTTAACATTTTTTCGGCTTCTTTGAATGTAATATTATGGAATGCAGAATGTGTAACAACACGTTTGATAAAATTAGTAGGTTCACGTCGTATTCTTCTATTATCCAACTGTCTTTCATCTGCATCTGCTCGATCTTGATCGAAATGCCGATCAAGCGGTCCTTCATAGTTATTTTTACGTAAATCACTTCCTTTACAAGAAAGATCAACTTTCATTCTTTCATAATTAATATCCATAATTCGAAAATGTTGTGTTGTACCAATTTTAAGCATACTCGGCCATACATTTTTTATAGAATCAAGATCATCAGATAAATTCTTCCAATATACAGTACCGAAGAAGCCATTTTCCATTCGAACTTTATATCCTATTGGTGGACCAGGGCAATCACGATTTGAATGATCATAGACATCATTGATATCTTCAAAATCAGATTGACGACAGAATGGGCATTGCCATCTTCCAGTATTATGATCTCGACTTGGTTGAACATCATCACCTTGTGGCTTTCTTCCGTGTTGAAGTCCTCGAACTTCACCAACAATAAGCTTTCCAACGCAAAATACTTTATCAGATTCAGGAGATAACATTTTAAAGATTTCTTCAGCCGAAGGTGGACGATATGGTTCTCGGAGGTCTCTGTATCGACAGCTTAATTCTGCACGAATATCATATAAAGTTATATTTTTATTTCCGAATCCACGATGTTCCATTTCAATGGCGAATGCATCAAGATCGAGTACTTTCAAACGTGATGGATCACTTAAAACTTCTTCAACTGCCGAAACAGAATTATATGATTCATCAACTTCCAAAGCATCGGCAGCCATTTTTCTTGCAACTTCATAACTTTCTGGATGAACTCGTGAACCATCAAGCACTTCTATGTAAACTTCAGAATCCTCAACTCGAGAAGGGTCTACAATAATAAAACCAGCACAATTCATAAAGACTTTTGGGCCCAAATTTGCAACTTGAATGAGTCTTGCACGACCTTCGAGATGTTGATTTGTATTTTTAATTGCTTGAATAATTGCAGCAGCTTTTCGTCTGCCAAGACCAGAAACAAATTGTAAAGGACCAGATCGGAATGGCATATCAACAATGGCATTAATATCAACACCCACTTCACTAACTCGATTAATAGTTTCCATTTCCAAATACCACAAAAGGTCATGAGTTGGAATACAATCTTGAAGGGGATGCCAATGTACACATAATACATCATTTTCATGATTAAATAATCTTGAAATTTCAACCAATGGATCAGCGGCAATCCGAGCCAAAGATACAGCTTGTCGTTGAATAACAACATAATCAGGTAATTCATGTTTACCAAGTTCAGAAAGTGAATAGACTTTGGCAATATCATTACGGTAAAGATCAACAGGAATTGCTTGAGGAATTTCATTTTGTTCAAGTAAATTTTCAATGATTCGCTTAACATCTTTAATTAATCGTTCAGCATCCATATTTTCAGCTGACATCATAATAACATGTGGTCTTTGTTTCATGATTAATTGTTCCAATAATCTCATATCACGTTTCTATAAGAACAAAGATAACGGTAATTAGTAATCCAATAACTCCATAAAAACTACCTTTGGACATCCAGGATCATAAACCTTTTCACGTTCCAAAAAGTTTGCAAGTCTTACACTATCAATAATATCGCCATAATGATCGACAACAATAGCATAAGATGCAAGACCAAATTCACCAGGATATGCAATTGCCATAATTCGAGTATCTTTGCCATTTGTAGCACCAACAGCGAATTCATCTTCTTCGTAAGCAAAAGTTTTGGCATAACCCTAAATTAATACGGTTTTATTTCTTTATTTAAATTTAAAATCTTTCGTCTGTTTCGTACATGACAACACCAATAATTCAAAAATTATAGAAACGAAGTTTGTAACTGGTCTACAGTAAACAAAAGATAAAAAAGATATTTTTAATATACTGAACGTTTGCCCAAATATTTTTGATATCTGATTATACAAATTAACTCTACCTGAATACGAATACGTTCACCATATGCATTTTGGCATTGCTAAAAACGAACAAGTAGAACACTGTAGTTCAAACAAAAAAAACTATACCCTTGCAACTTCATATTGTGATTCACGAAGTAAGATTTCAATTGTTTCTTTTTCCAAATGTGGAAAGAGATATTCTTTTAAAGCCATTTTCATTGCACGTAGCCGTAATTTTGTCCAAGCATTGGATGGATTTAAGAAATCTGTTTCATCGGCAATTTCAAATAATGGACTAAAAACGAAATCAAATCCGCTATCACTTGGTTCTCCAATATTAATTTTGATTTCAACAAGTCCATCTTGTTTTGCTTTATGAACAATGACAAATTCTTCACCAGAAAAATCATTGACAGGTTTATCTTTAAGATATCGCATTGGCCAAATAAGCATTGCATCATTAATTGTATCTCGGCCTTTCTTCGTTGGCCATACACTTACAGATGCAGCTAAACGGAACATGAGACGAATATGATTACGGAATTCTGGTTGCCGTGAAATCATTAAAGCAAAATATCGAACAGCAAAATCAATTACAGACTGAGGGGTTGAAAATGATCTAAAATCACTTATTCATTTAAGCCATAACTATGGATAAAACATACGGTGATAAAAAGTTTTCGGCAAGAGTTTCAGGAAGTAATTCAGATGCATTTGTACTTTGATCACCAAGTGTACCCCATTCAACCAAACGTTCAGTATATTTTTCAGGTGTAACTCCAAAACCTTCAACGAATACATTAATTCGCTCTCGAGAAACAGTTTCAAGTAAACTATTTCGAGCAAGCATTTTAAATTGTGGTAAAAATGTTTCAATTTCTTCGTGTGCTTTTTCGGGATCATTTGCTTTTGCGGCAGCTTCCCATTGTGTCATACTTGCCAAAAATCTTCCATAACAACTTTGAAAGAGATATGAAAAATCTGATATTTCTTCATTACTTCCAGCATCACCAATACTAAAAATTTATAAAACTCAACACCAATTTTGTAAAAAATAAAAACTAACGTGAAAAGATCTTTAGAAGAAATTGGGCGAAGTGGAAGATCAGGATGTGCATCAAAATAATCCGACATACGACGGAAAAGAGCTTGAAGTTTTCGACGGCGAGCATTCATTACCATCCACTAAAGCAAAACATAAAAAACCGGTAATTTTTAAAACAAAGCTTACACGTTCATCGTAACAATAAATTCTCCACAAATCTGATACGGTAAAATATTCGTCAAGTTGTTCTTTACGATAAAAGGCCATAAATGGAACTTCAAAAGATTGTGAACGAATATAGCCAACAATTTCAGAAAGCTTTTCATAATATTCATCAGACTGAGAATTACAATACTTTCTTTTACCGCTATCAATTTCATTATATTGTGGTTGCCTTGAGAGTGATTGTTTAGAGAAAGCGTGACGTTGAAGCCATCTTGCTTCTTCTTTGTACTCATCTTCTGTTGATTCAAAAACTGGCGCTCTTCTTGTCTAAAAAAGCTATATATTATTAAGTTAAAAAATTACAGTAAAACTAACCATAAATCTTTCAGGTTTATCTTCACGAACAATCAGTTTATCTTCTTCACTTAATCGAGCTTTTTCCAAATCATTTGGATCAAGTTCTTGTAATAACTGAGTAGTTCTCGATTTTCGGGGTTCTCTTGGACCACCCTCTTCATCATAATCGAATTCTACAAAGAAATAATACGTTTTACTAAAATACGACAGACAAATCTAACCTTCATCACCATCTTCATCGAAAAATTCATTTATATTAAAGTCATCAACGCCAAATACATCTCGAACTTCTCTTAAAGTATCTTCATCAAGATCATCGTGACGTTTTTTGTAACGAGGCTTTCCGTGATCACTAACAATAAATTGGCCTAAAGAAGAGAAAGTTACTTTTACAAAAAAGAAAACAGAGTAAAACCTGATCCATCAGATTCAGCACCAGAATCAATTTCTCGTTCATCATGCTCTATTCCGTCATCTTCATCAGAATAACCACCATGAGTTTCACGTCCACGCTAAACAATAGCAAAATTACGTAAAAATAGGAAAATCAGCATAATAAACTAACCTTATTAAAATGTTCACGCTCAACCCGATCACGATCTAATTCTTCATTTTCTTCTTCGTCATCACTGATACGAATACGACTACCAAGAACATTTCCAGTATTTTCATTAATAACAGCCAAATCTTCATCTGACAATTCACCATCAGAACTACCTTTTGAAGATTTCTAAAAGATGCAAAAAACTAATCAATAATAAACTTAATAATAATAAAACTAACATCGTCATCATCATTGTCTTCTTCAATTTCTTCTTCGTCATTATCGACGACAAAACCTTTCATTTCATCTTTCAACCGAGCTTCTTCATCGTCATCTTCTTCCTCTTCTTCATCTGAGCTTACAATCTTTCTCTTCTTCTTTTTATCATCAACACGACGTCGCTTTGCGCGAGGTTGTTCTTCAGAGTCTGTACTTTCGCCATCGGATTCTTCTGCTTGATTATCAAGAAAATGTGACATTTTTACACTAAAAACGAGGTCTTAAATATAGCAAAAATAATGGAAAATTCAAGAGAAAATAGCAAACACGACTGGAACCTACAAGAAAATCGAATAAAAATGAAGAATTTCAGAAAAATACTTTGAAAGTTAGAAATTTTTTTTATATTTTTCTACTTTTTAACACAAGCTTTTTTCGTTGCAAGAGAATTCTTCAAGGATTAACGTTATTCTGTTTGTCGACGAAGAAAAAAGAAAATTTTAAAAGTTGACATCTAAATTCAATGATACAATTTTCTTTATGAATCATCTTATATATAATATATTTTTTGTTATTTTTAAATAGTATACTGTAAGTATTACAATATTTTAATACCTTCACGAGAAATTCCTTTTATTGGCATTTTGTGAACAATCCTTTCAGGTGTTGTTGAAGAAAAAAAGATGACATCTGAATTTTACCGTTATGAATATTTTTTATTACTCTTTGTTATCTTTTTTGTCTTCCATCCATTTTTTAAAACATTTACTTTATTTATTATTATTACAACATTTACAATTATTACAGTATTAGTATTATGACAAGAATTTCATCCATTTTCCATTTCTAATACATTCCCCAATTTGGATAATATTTTGATACAGATTGATCAAACGGGACAATCCATTTTCCATCTGCTGTATGAGTTCTTAACCATTCACTTTCGATACATTCTTTAAAACCAGCGCGTTGACTTTCTTCTTTTTCGAGTAAGCGATCGATAATTTGTCGAGCTAAAGATGAAATTCTTGGTGTAGCCTTTACAGGATAGGTAATCTTTTCCCAAGGTTCCTAAAACTGATTTTTTATTTAAACCATTTTTAAGTTGATTACTTACATGTGGCCAAAATCCAGCAATCATAGTGTAAAGAGCAATACCACAGGCAAACCAATCAGCAGCGAAGGAATCATATGGAATATGTTCAACCAATTGTGGGGAGCTGTACGGTCTCGTTCCGCAAAAAGACGTTGATTTTTCAGCTTTATATGTTTGACGAGCAAATCCAAAATCAGCTAATTTGAGGACTTTGTTTGAATCAAGAAGAATATTTTCGAGTTTAATATCACGATGGGCCTAAAATCAATTTAGTTGTATATTGTATTTTCTAGGTATTTAGGTCAAACGTACAACTGAGAGTTCAGAATGAAGATAGTTAACAGCCTAAAATAGTTTTTTTTACTTTTGCTTTCAATATTAAAACTTACATCAATCAATTGCCGAAATAAGCGTGCAGCTTCTTTTTCTGAAAAATAACTGTAGTTATCTTTAAATTCCTGAAAGAGCGCGCTTACCTTCTAATCCATTATGATCCAACGCATATTTCAATAAAGTTCCACCATCACAAAATTCCGAAATGATAATAACTTTTGTTGGGAGGGGTTGAGCAATATGAAGGCAATGGACGATATGTGGATGATTAACTCGTTTAACAATTTCAAGTTCGCGTGGCAAAAACTTTTCAACCAAGAAAGAAGGAATTGAATTTTTGTCAATGATTTTAATTGCAACAAAGCGACCAAATCTAAAAAGTAGATTTTATTACTAACCCATAAAAATACTAATGACTTACATTTGTGAATAGGATTTATGGACAGTTGAATGTTGAGTTACGGCAACAAGTTCTGCAGCTGTCATCAATTGATAATTGTAGTCAACAAAAGAGGTTGCATTATAAAATGATTGAGTTGCCCATAATGGTTTATTGCTAAAATCAGTTGGGCATGTTTGTGTTTCATTTCCTCCGCGTTCTTCCATCACAAGCTTTCAACTTCAACAATGAAACATTCATACTTTGATTATCCTTTTTTTACTATTTATCCATCCAAATTTACGCAAATTTTTCTATAAAATGTACTTTTTCGCGTTTTTTATTCTCATGATTTTATTTTTTATTTACTGCAAAGTACTTTGAGCCCTTGATTAAATTATTAAAATATTTTGTACCCTTTTCAGTTGAAATTTAATTATGGATGAATCCGTCACTAATTTTATGGCTGTTACTGGTAAGGAATTTTATTAACAAAATTTATAAAAACTTTTATATATTTTTAGGATGTACAAATGTCGATGATGCTCGTAGACTTTTACTGACATATGATAATGATTTGAATCGTGCAATTGATCGATATTTTAATCAAAAGAATAGAGATATTGTGAGTAAAGCAAATGGACCTTCGTCATCTTCTGCAGGGCCTTCTGGGAATTCAAGTCGTGATGTTGAAGTTATTGAACCAATGGATACAAATGAACAACCTGGTCCATCAAGGCGTCGACTTCCCATGCGACGGCCAGTTACAGTAAGAAATACTCATCCTGCTCCAAGTGCACCGTAAGCTTATGCTTATACCGTATTAAATATATGATTATCTTTTAAGTGATGTAAACCTTCTTGATGATGATGAAGGTATCCGTCGACCAATTGCTCCTGTTTCGGGTCAACTTGTTAATGAAAGTTTTCAACAAACATGGAGTATGTACTGATGACTTGTTGAAGCAAAATCGTTATTTTAAAATTTTAGGAGCTGGTGTATCACGCCCAACAAATGGTGTTTTTCATGCAACGACTGATTTTCGAGAACTTGCTCGACAACAAGAACAACGATTATATGCAAATAGAGTAAATGGTGGACCACCAAATGGTTTAAAACCTAAAACTTTGCAAACTCTTTTTCAACCTCCAACTGAAGTATTGTTTATTGGTCCTTGGGAAGCTGTATGTTATCCCTATTTTAACAACCCTTTTAAGTAACTTTATTTTTTCAGGCACGTCATCAAGCAAATATGCAAAATCGTTGGCTGTTAGTTAATCTTCAAAACAATTCTGAATTTGCTTGTGCATGCTTAAATCGAGATATTTGGAATAAAGAATCGGTGCAAGAACTTGTAAAAAAGAATTTTATTTTTTGGCAAGTTGCTGATGATTCTCCTGATTGCAAACGGGTTTCTTCGTATTATTCTGTGACCTCATTTCCTACGGTTTTAATTATTGATCCAAGAACGGGTGAATCTGTAAAAGCAATGACGCGGTTAAAAGATACATTTTTATTTCTTGAAGATTGTTAGAAATTGCTTTTTTCTCTAAAAGGTTAGTAAAAGTAAATTTTTAGTGATGGAATTTTTGGAGCGGTACCCTGATTTTGCTGCATATGATCAAAGTTTTGTGCAAAAGCGGAATAAACCTGGACCTTCAGATGATGATATTATAATTGAAGAAGCAGCAGTAAATGGGGTAAAGAAGGTACTAATATTTTTAATATTGTTTAAAAATTATTACTGTAATTACGCAGGCAAAAAAACGTAAAATTGACGATGACGAAGATTCCTCCAATTCAAAACGTGTGCGAATTTCAAATTCTTTACCAACTTCACAACAAAGTGCTATGGATATTGATATGAATGAAGAAATCGATGAGCTATGCAATAAAGGAACAAAACTTACAACTGCAGATCGCGAAGAACGGAAAGCTTTTATTGGTCCTGAAGAGCCTGCTCCAACTGATAAAGATATTATTACAATTCGGATACGCTTTCCTACGGGTGATCAACATCAAATTCGAAGATTTCGTATGGATGAATCTATTAAATGGTTGGTAGCTTATTGTGAATCTCTGGGGTATAGTATGAAAACGTGTCGACTTTTTACATCTGATGTTCCTAAAAAAGATGTAAGTTTGTTCTTTGGATTTCTACAGAGTTAAAACCATACTTTTAGGTTGCAACATTGGATAATAATAAAAGCTTTCGTGAACTTAAATGGCCTCCTCGTGAACAAATTATAATTGAAGAAAAATGAAAAAGCCATTAAAAAACTGGTGAATATCTTTTGCTTTCGATATTCGTCTTATTTTCATTCTTCCTGTGTTTTTTCTGAATAAAACGATTTTTTCACTGTAAAATTTACACCAGTTTTGTTATAATTTGTCATTTTGTTTAATTTATTTACGCAGCTAGTCGGCTAGTCAGCAATACAGATACAGTACGCCTTCAGAAATGCGCATATGTTTTTCTTTACAAAAGATAATTTTTAATAAAATTTTCTTTTGTATAATTTTAGTACTTTTTGGAAAATGATGCTACAATTACATAAGTTTTTATTTTGATTTTTAACCTTTGAAATAACAAAACCATGCTTGATTATAAATTATTCTCTTTTGTTGCATCTAATTTGGATGCCATTGAAAGAGAAATGACTGAATGAAAATCTATGCAATTTTGTTAATGTAAAATAAACCTGATTTATTTACTTTTCATGTTTACCACTTTCGTTTTGTGTATGCTTCTGCTGCATACATTTTAACAATTTTTTCTCGCATGGCATTATTTCTCTACTTTCTCATTTGGATTTCATTGAAGAAATCTCTTTTGCGAAAGATTTCAAAATTTTTTTGGAAGAAGATGACTTTAAATAAGATTCATTTCCGTTGTGGGTTCCACATGCTGAAGATTTTTTGATATTGTTTATTCTTTATATAAAAATTTTACTAAAGCGGAAGTCTTTTTTATTCAAGAAGAAAAAGAGAAAGTCATATCTTTTTTGGCAGTAAAAATGTGTATACTTTCTTAAAGGTCTTTTCAAAAAAGTTACCAATTTACACACCCGTGATTGGATACATTGTTTTGGTTTTTCCCCCTTCAAAATTTTATTATACACAAAACTCTCACCCGCCTTCTAAACATTATGTTGATTAATTATTTACCAGTACCCACAAGCAAGAAAAAAATATACTTTTTCAAAAAAACTCTTTCTTTCGTCAATGAACTTTTAAAGCTCTAAAAAGTTTTAAAACTCGATGTGTTTCATCGATGTCGATGATGTCCTTGTCATGTTTTTTCTCAAAATCGTAAAATTTTTTCGATATCTTTTTATATTTGTTTTCATTATAGTTTCATTGTCGTAACTCAAGCATTAATAAATATATGTTTAATTTATAGTGTTTGTTTAGTTACGGTACAAAGTATACATAAATGTATTAATTAATTTCAATCAGAAGATTAATTAAAATTAATTTAATCTTCTGATTATCTATTTTTGAATAACAATGTTTTTACGGAAGTTCGCTTAAATTACCAATTTATTTATTTATTGCAATATCTCAATTTTTATCCAAGGAGATACTTCCTTTCGAAGTTTTAATGGTATTAGAAAAATTAAAAAAAGTTTTGGAAATTTAACTTTGATTTAACCCACACAAATGATAAAAAATGATTTTTCTAAAACTTTTAAAACTGATAATTTCATCTTTTAAAATTTTATGTGGGTTGCGACTTTCAAAGATTTATAATCTCTTTCATGATACCGTAATATACCACTTTCATAAAAGTGCACCCTAAAAAAATGCATGACATTCATTTACGTGCCACATTTTATCTTAAAAGTTATGGCATTTACCATTTTTTAATATAATAATAAAAGTATCAGAAAAAATTGAATTACCAAATAATATTTTTTTGATCATTACGAAAATGAAGTGTATGCTTAAAATTGCATCAAATTTTAATAATGCATTTTTTTGTTAATCTAAAAAAATAAAGGGGGAAGTTTTTAATTAAACTGAAATTGATGTTTGACGAAAAATTGTTTTTTTGGTATTTATATTTGGCATAATACTGAAAGAGGATAAAAGTTTAATTAAATTTTTGGCTCAAAAAATAATATAATTTTACCATATTTCTATATTTTATTATCGAAAAACTGCTATAGTTTGTAGGTGTTGCTGCTGCTGCAACGAAAAGTAATTCCATAAATCTGACGTAAAGAGTCTGAAAATGACAACTTTTATTTTAGATTTTTTTCATGTTCATCTAAAGGAGGAGACGGACACTTCGATAATTATTTTTGTCTTGAATATCTTGTTTTCATGGTGTTTTGAGCAGACCACACAGTATCCTCTGTTTTTTGAATTATCTCGGTTCAAAATTTGAACTTCAAATTCTGCAGACTTTATCAAATAATTTGTTTAAAAAATTGAAAAATACCCAAATTTTTTCACATTAGAGTATTCTTTCTATTTCAAAAATGAAACTACGAATTTGTTTTTTTCAAACTACTTTTTCATTCCTACTTTTACCGTACTCCAAATTGCTTGCATTCTTTAATAAAATTTTAGGAAACACAAAGTCAAAAGTTCAAAATCTTTTTTTGAATTCCATGTTTCCATAATAACAGTAAATTGAAATTGAATTGTATCTGTTAAAAAAGGGGGGAAGTTGTTACATGACTTTTGATAATTTCGTTTTGAAAAGGATCTAAATTATTTTCTTTTTAGGTATAAATATATTTAAAATGGGTTTATTTGTTGTTTTTTTTTCAAAATGAATATTATAGTTTCAGGATACTGTAACAGTTTTACGATTGCCTTTAAAAAAGACAGTTAAGATTCATTTAACAATTTTCATTCATTTGTAAAATTTTATGGTTCTTTAATTTTCGGGAAATAAACAAAACTATAAACTTGTTTTTTATTTTACGGTTATATAAATTATTTACCGAGAAATTCTTTCATCCATTTAACTTTTTTAACACATTCTTTCAATATTTTTACAGTAATATTTTTCATCTCTGTTTTATTTTTGAGTTCACGTGTTCTTTAATTTTTTCCGTTTTAATAAAATTTATGTGTTTTTAAAGAATTTATTTTTGTCATAAAAGTACCATACCTTTTTTTAAAAAATATTTCATTTAATTACATTTTTTGCAGAATTCTGAAGATGGAAAAATATGATTTCAGTTCGCTGCTTGCATTGGCGAATGCTACAAATTCTTTTAAAGTTTCATCCGGACTTGATTTGCTTGCATTTCATTTATTTTTGTTAACCTTTGGAGCCTTTAATATTTGCTTAATAATTTTCTTATCATGGAGTTTTTGTTGGCGACGAAGTTATCATCCAAATTTTAGAATATTATTCTTGAACTTTTTTCTTTCATTATTTTTGGAGTCTTTTTGTCTTGCCGGATATTCATTATCCGTTTTTACGGTGGATGTAATGAAATATCCGATAATTGTTTGGATTTCACAAATTGGTGGAATTTATGGTACCAATCTTTTAAGGATTACATATTTTATGTTTATTGTTGAACGTGGAATTGCAACAATAAAACATGCAAGCTATGAAAAAAATCGAAATATTACTGTTGGAATTATTTTGGTTATCATTTCTGTAAGTTTTTATTAAAAAGAAGGGAAGATGTTTTGATGCAGTGTTTAATCAATGGGATTACTGTAACCACAAACATAAAAGCATATAAATGAAAAGAACCAACCATTTGATTCATTGTTTTGACCCCCGACATTATGCAAATTTCAGAGTCTACGTCTCCGTAGAGATAATCTTTTTCAGTACTGAAATCCTTAAAATTTAATCAAAACCTTTTTTTGGGAGAAAAAATGCTCTAAAAATTTGCATATTATCACTCTTGCAATTAAGATCATTAATGCATGTTAGCGTAATTCAATCAATAATTTATGCACTGCATTAAACACTTCACCTTCTTTATCAATTTAATTACAGTAACTTTTAATAATTCCTTATTCAATTTTAGCATTTAGTTGATGCTTTTCTTGCCTTCAATTATTTTTATCTTAGCTTTAACATGTTTGCTCAAATTGGAATCCTTTTTACAATTGATATTTTAACACTTTTCTCCCTGGGATTCCTTATAGCAAAGAATCGAAAACTTCGAAGAATCAATGGCCGTTCCACAATTGCCCTTTCTCAAAGATATCAAATCTATGAAAATATTCGAGCTTTAAGTATTTCTCTTCCAATTATTTCTGCAGGAATTTCAGTAAATATTCTTGCAACAATTGTAACAACAATTCAAAGCTTGAATGATGTTGTTCAAACTTCTCGAACTCCATTCTTTTATGTCATTATGACACCATACGTGACATTTGTGCTATTCTTAATTATTAAAAGGGACAAAATTGCAAGAAGTCGACTTTTAAATATATTAAAATGTGGTAAAAATGGAATGCGATATGATTCAAATTCGAATACGGTAGTTTTTAATCCAGCAACGGCAGTCAAAAATGTCCTGGGAGAAAATCTTCTTACTACACAATCCCCGGAAAAACATTTCACTGATCTCAAACATATGTGGAAATAAATAATTAAAACAATAAATTTGAAAATTGATATAAGTTATTACTGGTATAATTATTATTGTTAAAAATTCATATAAAATAAATATAAATTTTGAGTCCACAAAACAATTTTGCAAACAAAAATACAGTATTCTATTTCATGAGTGAATCACAAATAAACACAAATAAAAACAAGTATCAAATGTTCAAAAAACAAATGACTAAACTACAACAATGTGTCATTTATAGCTTTTTAACATCTTATTCTGATTCAAAAATACTGCCAGACTTTCTTTAAATTTTTTTTGAAATTCATTTCCCTAGTTGTAAAAATTATGCAAAAGACATAATTTTTCAAAAACTGAAATTCAAAGTGTATCAAAGTTCAAAAAAGAAGTATAATGATAAAACTTTTCTGGCAAAGACGTTGCGAATAAAAAATACAGTATCCTCTTTCATGACTAAATCAATCTATCAAAAATACAAAAAAGACGTTACAGTATGAAACAAAATCTCTTAAAAGACAAATGACAAATTTACAACAGCATCAAAAACTGGTGTGTCACCTTTGGTCATTTAACTTCTCATGTAATCAAAATTCAGTGTCGCTAAACATGTGTCTTTTCTATTTTTTAAAATATCCATTTCTTTACAGATGCTGGAATTATCTGTAAGTTTTTAACATAAATAAATCTTCCTAGAGATCTTAATTCTTTACTAAAACATTCATATAAATGTAAAATATCATAGCAAAAATTTTTTTTATCATATATGACTTGTTTATCACAATTATTGCAACATACTTCCTCTTTTAACCAACAAACTATTTTAAAAGTAATAATTTTACGTCAACAAAAGAACCACAATGATCTTTGTAAAAAAAATTAGAAAAAAAACATCAAAAAAAGTTTCTTTCAATTTTTGTGTCCCACAATTTTTTTACACAAAAATAAATTTCTTTGAACTCGCAAAATTTAAAAAAACGCGATTTGAACAATGCTTCTCTCTTTTACTTTTCAAAAAACGTTGATCCTCAATGTTTTTCTCAATTTTTTGAAGTTGCCATTTTTTTATTATCACCAAAAACCACTGATTCGGATTGTGTCATGATTAACTAATTAATTACTAATTAATACTAATCAAAATAATGTATATTCACAAACAACACAATGAATCTCCAGAGAGGCGGTGTTGTTTTCTTAATCGACTAACTTTATGGTGGTTCAATCGTGAGTTTTTCTTTATTAAAGATTGTATTCTTTTAAAAAATATAATTTTAGGAATTTGTGCAATTGGTGCAAAGAAACCCCTGGAGGTCTCTGATCTTTATTCTCTGAATCCTGATGATACTTCTGCTGTGCTTGTTCCAAAATGGTCATCTCTTTGGGATCCTGCTGTCAAGAAATTCACAAACAAGAAGAAAGAAGCAGAATTGGAGTCAAGAAATGCAGCTTTTTATGGAGATAGCAATGATAAGACACCTATTTTGAGTGCAAACGTCGATTGGATTGGAGGTGTAAGTATATAAAACATTTTAATACAACACAAATTATGCTTTCACATTTTTCAGGAAAATGATTATGGAACATTAGGAGGAACATCAACTTCTTCCCCACCAAAATCAACAAAGATGCCATCATCACCATCAATAATTTGGAGGCTGTTTTTAATGTTTAAATGGGATATCATTTCTGCAATGGTACTGAAATGTATCTCAGATTTACTGCAATTTGCAAATCCTCTTCTTCTCAAGTATGCTTATGAGTATAGAATCTATCATAGTTGTTATATTTTAGACGATTAATTCAATTCACAGAAGATGCATCTTTACCACTTTGGGATGGAGTATTTCTTTCACTTTGCATGTTTACAGCTTCTGAACTCTCTTCTCTTCTTTTGAATCATTATTATTATTTAATGTATCGAATTGGAACTCGAGTTCAGACATGTTTAACGGCAACCGTCTACAAGAAAACCCTTCGACTTTCAAATGGTGCCCGTAGAGATCGTTCAGTTGGTGAAATTGTAAATTTGATGGCAATTGACATTGATCGCTTTCAACAAATTACTCCTCAAACTCATCAATATTGGTCCACTCCAATGCAGATTTCAATTGCACTCTTCTTTCTTTGGCAACAAATTGGTATTTCTGTTTTGAGTGGGGTTGCTGTGATGCTTCTCCTTCTTCCAATCAATTTCTTTATAACAATGGCAATTCGAAAATCACAAGTTGAACAGATGAAAGTGAAGGATAATCGAACGAAAATGGTTAATGAAGTTTTGAATGGTATCAAAGTGATCAAACTCTATGCCTGGGAACCACCAATGGAATCTGTGATAACAAATTTGAGGAATAAAGAGTTATCCCTGATTCGAAGAGCAGCATTTTTGAGAACTTTGAGTGATATGTTGAATTGTGCTTCGCCATTTCTTGTTGCGCTTTGTACCTTTTCAACTTTTATCTATCTTGATCCAAAGAATGTTCTCACCCCGCAGATTGCCTTTGTTTCTTTGACCCTCTTTAATCAACTTCGAACTCCAATGTCAACTGTTGCAGAGTTGATCTCACAAACGGTTCAAGTATTTGTATCTAATCGTCGGCTGGTTGATTTCTTTACTGCTGATGAACTTGAAGATTATGTTGAAAAGATTCCAACTGATTCTCGTAAGTTTCTTAAGTGCACATACATTTATCTATCAATTAATATGTATTTTATAGGAGATGATGATATTATTGAAATGAAGGATGCATCAATGGCATGGGATCGTGATATGAATGTTCCATCCTTGCATAACATCAATATCAATGTTCCAAAAGGTCAACTGATTGCAATTGTTGGAAAAGTTGGTGCTGGAAAATCAAGTTTGTTGATGTCCCTTCTCGGTGAAATGGAACGTCTTCGAGGTCATATTGGTGTGCATGGTACTGTAGCATATGTTCCACAACAACCATGGATGCAAAATCAAACGGTTTGCTTCATTTATAATATTCATACTGTATTTAATTGTATTTATATGAAATTTAAGGTTCGACATAATATAACATTTGGGAAATGCTTTGATGAATATTTTTATTCTCGTGTCATGGATGCCTGTGCACTTTATCAAGATATGTCAATTCTACCCATGGGGGATATTACGGAAATTGGTGAAAAAGGAATTAATCTCTCTGGTGGACAAAAATCTCGGATTTCTCTTGCTCGAGCAGTTTATCAAAATCATGACGTCTATCTTTTGGATGATCCTCTTTCAGCTGTGGATAGTCATGTTGGAGCGCAGTTATTCTTGAATGTTCTTGGACCAGAAGGAATGCTTAGAAATAAAACTCGAATTCTTGTTACCCATGAACTTAGCTATCTTCGATATGCCAATTTAATTCTTGTTATGCAAGATGGTAAAGTTGTGAGTGAAGGAAGTTATGCGGAAATGATGAAAACTGGAGCATTCTCTCAGCTGCTTGAAGAGTGTAAAGTTGAACAAGAAGATCAAATTCAGAAGCAAAAGCAAGAAGAAGAAGAAGTTGTTTATTCTTCTGAAGAAGATGAAGAGCCATTTGTTGATGAAAATGAATTTGGTGAAAATGTATGCATATACATTTATAACTTTAAAAATATATTAAAGTGATTACATTCTTTTTAGCTTCTTGGAACAAGTCATATGTCTACAGTATCTGGAATAATTTCAAGAAAGCGGCAATATTCTGTTTCTCATAATAAAGTAAAGAGAAGACGGCATTCAACTGTTGCATCATTGATTTCTGGAACGGATGTTCAGCATCGTCAATTAACTGGTACTGAACGGGTTGAAACTGGACGGGTCAAGTTGATTGTGTATGCCCGATACTTCAAAGCAATGGGATATGTTCTTTCATCGCTTTTTGTCTTTGGAATGATATTTTCAACGATTGCTTCAATGCTAAGAAATTTATGGCTTACTGATTGGTCAAATGATAATGCCGCTTCCGTTGCCAGTAACACAACCGGACAAACCCATCCAATTGGAATTCGACTTGGTGTTTATGCTGGAATTGGATTCTCTGAAATTCTTTTAATGTTTATGGGAATGTCGTCCCTGCTTTTTGGTGGTGTTTCGGCTTCTAAAAATCTTCATTCTCCACTTGTTCGAGCAATCTTTCGTGCACCGATGAGATTCTTTGATACCACTCCCTTTGGTCGTATTCTAAATCGTATTGGAAAGGTATCTCTCTTTTTTATACATAAATATATGTATACTGTAATTTTTAAAAATTTTAGGATATTGAAACAATTGATATTTTGATACCGTACAATGTGCAATTCTTTACACAATGCATTCTGCAAGTTACGTCAACCCTGATCATTATTATCATTTCGACACCAATTTTTGGAGTTGTTGTTATCCCTCTGGCAATTATGTATCTTTTTGTTATGGTAGGTTCTTTTTTAATGTTAGAATATTTTTGACATAAAGCTTTTTTAGAATTATTATATTGGAACTTCCCGACAACTTAAACGTCTTGAATCAATAACTCGCTCGCCAATTTATTCTCATCTCAGTGAATCAATCAATGGATCTGCAACAATTCGAGCCTATAATTTGGTTTCAAAGTTTAGTCGAATCTCTGAAAATAAAGTTGATACACATGTTCAATGCCGATATCTTAATTATGTTGCAAATCGATGGCTTTCAGTTCGCCTTGAATTTATTGGAAATTGTGTTGTCCTTTTTGCGGCCCTTTTTGCAGCTTTAACCCGTGATTCAACTTCTGCTGGAAATATTGGTCTCTCCGTTTCATATTCATTAAATGTAAGTTTTTTCTACGACGATATATTGATTACGGTATCAATATTTAATATATTTTTAGATAACATTTGTTCTAAATTTTGCTGTTAGACAAATATCAAAATTGGAAACCAATATTGTCTCGGTTGAACGAGTAAAAGAATATTCTGAAACTCCAACAGAAGCAGAATGGCGATGCCCTGGAAAAGAACCACCAAAGAATTGGCCATCTGAAGGTCGAATTGTCTTCTCAAATTATTCAACTCGGTATCGACCTGGTCTTGATCTTGTTTTGCGTGGAGTCAATGCTGAAATCGGTGCACATGAAAGAATTGGAATTGTTGGACGAACGGGAGCTGGCAAAAGTTCTATCACGCTGGCATTATTCCGAATGGTTGAAGCGGCAGAAGGATCGATTTCAATTGATGGAATAAATATTGCTGAGCTTGGACTTCATGATCTTCGATCAAATCTTACAATTATTCCACAAGATCCTGTTCTATTTTCTGAAACTCTGCGAACAAATTTGGATCCATTTGGAGATTTTTCGGATGCAGAATTATGGGATGCAATTGATAAATCTCATCTTCGAAGATTGGTGGAAGAATTCCCTCTGAAATTTGATCAAGAAATTACAGAAGGCGGTGGAAATCTTTCTGTTGGACAACGGCAACTTGTATGTCTTGCTCGGGCGATTTTGCGAAAAAAAACCAAAATTTTGATATTGGATGAAGCGACTGCTGCTGTTGATATGGAAACTGATCAATTGATACAGCAATCAATTCGAACTCAATTCCCACAATGTACTATTTTAACAATTGCTCATCGATTGAATACTATTTTGGATTATGACAGAATTTTGGTGCTTGATTCTGGGAAAGTTCGAGAATTTGATTCACCTCAAAATCTTTTATCTAATAGGAATGGCCTTTTTTATTCTTTAGCTTCACAAGCTAATCTCATTTAATAGTTGTTTTTTTTCTTCTACTTTTTAATATAATTTAATTAATAAAGATTCCATTAATTTTTTTTACTAATTGTCTCAATATTTGTTATAACAATAATGGCAGTATTTTTTTGGATGTTTAGGGTTTGTGTTAGTGTCTTTGATCATTTGCACAAATCTGATTAATTTTTTAAAAAAGTATTTTTGGTCGTTATAAAAAATAAAAAAATAATTGAAATTATTATAAAATTTGTTTTTACTTTTCGGTGGGCCAAATTATCTTAAATAAAACCTTTTCGGCAAATAGCTATAACATTTACTTGTTTTTGATTCGAAAAACAGTTACTTATTTAAAATTTTGAAAAAGTTTTGCATTTTTTGGTTTTAATTAAAGAATTTTGGATAAGTTCAAGGGTTGGATATGAGAGGATTTGAACGTAAAATGAAACCAAAAATGCCCAAAATACAAATTCAGTTGGTCAAATTTAACTGATTACTTGTTTTATGTACAGTAATTTTTAGCTTTCTACTTTATGATGCAACAACCTGTGCTTCCTCAGGTATTTTTTTGTCATCTAATTTGTATTTCATATTTTACGATTCTGAAGTTTCCGGCACAAGAAGTCTATGTAATTTGTTCATATTCGAATTCAGCATGTCGAAAAACCTATATATCCTAGAAACACGCTGGGAAAACGTGTTTCTTACCGCGAAAATAGTAGAGGAGCTACCGTAACCTTAAAACTTTAAGATATGTTTTTGAAGCCACTATTAATCGTATACTGTTGAAATTTATTTGAAATCACACTTTTACTACATGTGATCAAATTTACGGGATCTTTTAGCCTAAATCTCAAATTTAAAAAATGACGTTTTTTACGTTTTTACCCATTTTTTGTCGATTTTGGTCATATTTGGGTCTGTAAAAACAGAACTAATGCATGTTTTCTAAATTCCTCCCGTACATACCTGCTACATACGTCAAAGAAGTTATGCTGAAAGTTTGAGGGAAATTTATGGGAGCATCGCTTCAAAAAAACGTTTTGTCCACACTTTTCCCAGCGTGCTAGAAATTGTTCAAAAATATCATGGATTAATATTTTTACAGTAATAAATGCTAAATATGGGTGTTGCAAAATTGTAGACTCACTCTGGACAAATTTGCATACGACGTAATTTGAAGCAACCAGTGTTTGGAGGTTGTTCAGCATGCTTAATTAAGCTTATATGTGATGAAAAAAAGAAAAAAAATTGATTGGCACCGATTTTTCCATTTTGCTGTTTTTGGCATTTTTTCGGTGCCGGGGTAGCCCCGGAGGGAACGTTTTAGAGAAAACCGAATATGCCATTTTGTAGCCTTATCCATGTTTATTAAGTCCCCAAAGTTTCATAGCTCAATCTTTTTAAGGTTTCTTCAACCGAGCCTTTAAAGTTACATGAAAGCTTCTAAAACACCAAATTTTTTCTTTAAAAAGCTGAAAAATGGCTGAATTGCTGATTTTCAAAACAATGGCTACAGTATCCTACGTAAGATTTCACTAATGTACAATCAGCTTGACATTGTTGTAAGTGCAAGATGCAGGATTCTGTAAATGAATATTCGATTGATATTTTAACATAATTTTTTTAAGTTTAAAGATATCTTATTCCGGATTTTCAAAGAATAAGTAAATAAAGGTTTTTGAACGAAGTTAACCCGTTTATTTATTAGCTTATCACCAGGCAAACGATGGAACAAATACGATGATCCGTCACCTGCTAACAAGAATCCAATTGAACCAAACATTCCAACAACTTTTGTCCACCACATTCTATTCTTGTAAGCAGGATCAGTATTATCAGTGATGGTAACAAGAATCATCGTTGTACAGTATGATGCCAATGTATCACCCAATGTCATAATGGCAACAAGTAATGTGAAAAAACTCGAGATGAAATTTGATACCGTAGTTTCACAAACATTTCCACCAGGCGAGGTACCATTGATCAACATTTCCATTTTTTCGACGGCATAATAATTGTATGTGGATTTTGGAGCATGTTGAAGTACAAATAAAATATTCGATAATTCATCACAAAGGGGAGTCTTTCCTTCAGTAAATACTATCATATTTTGTTGAACTCCCAATGAACACTATAATTTAATTTTTTTTAAATTTCCCCTCCGTCTGTTTGTATAAGAGATTAGAAAGAAACACAAGTATTTTATTTTAAAATTAATGAATTAGGGAGACAATATTCATAAACAAAAGTATTCACGAAAAAACTAAAATACCAAACAAAGCATTCAAATCTTTACTAAAAGCAAAAAGAAAATTTAAAAAATTCAGAGAGTATGTTTTTCTTTATATAAATCTTTAGATAAAAGAGTTTATATCTGTTACCGTATATCTTGAGAGGCGAGTGTTGACTTTAAAAGAATATGAATGAGCTTCAAAATAATTCAGATACAGTAATTTTTAAAAACAAGATTAAAAAACAAGTATTGCAGGTAAGAATGTGTGTGGCAGAATGATAAAATATCATTAATTAATATTCTCTAAGAGGTAACAAAAGAAAAAATATATTAGCAGCAAAAGGCAATAAGAAATCAATAGAAAAAAATATTTAAAAAATGCAAGATTTAAATAATTTTTATTAAGAACAAAATGAATAAAATGAAGTTTTTGCTTTAATTGATTTAATTGGAGATGAGCATGTCTTTTTGGAAAATGGCAAAGTTTGTCTTGAATTGATTTTTGCATGGAGTCTACGAAATCCTCGATCTGCAACAACATGTTGTAAAGAATTATTTCAATCTAACCATGGTTCAACAAAAAGAATAAAGTAACTATGTGTAAAAAAAGAACATTTTAAAAACATGTTTGTTTAATTTAAACAAACAAATAAATATTTTCATGTTTAAACAGTTTAAACATGAAAATATTTATTTAAATTATTTAAAGATTTCAATGTACTAAAAAACGTTTCAATAAAAACAATGTAAATGTTTTTTAAGGAAGTATCTTTTGAAAGCATACGTTTATCCACAAATCCATTTTTCACAATAAAATCATCAACTTTTAGGTAAAAAACTGATAAGCATGTGAAACAAAATTAATATTAAAAGCTGTAAGTTCAAATTATCAAGAAGAAGAATAAGAAGTTTTGAGGACAAAAATCATAAAAAAGCAATCTCAAATGTGTTTCTCCCTGTTCCCAAAATTATAAAAAAGATGTACCAGACCAAAAATAAAGTAACCAATGGACCAGATCAAAATTGTCTGTGACATAAAAGAAGAAAGTCCCTATTAAAAATTTTGTGGTTTAATAAAAAATACAAATTAGATGACAAAAAAATACCTGAGGAAGCACAGGTTGTTGCATCATAAAGTAGAAAGCTAAAAATTACTGTACATAAAACAAGTAATCAGTTAAATTTGACCAACTGAATTTGTATTTTGGGCATTTTTGGTTTCATTTTACGTTCAAATCCTCTCATATCCAACCCTTGAACTTATCCAAAATTCTTTAATTAAAACCAAAAAATGCAAAACTTTTTCAAAATTTTAAATAAGTAACTGTTTTTCGAATCAAAAACAAGTAAATGTTATAGCTATTTGCCGAAAAGGTTTTATTTAAGATAATTTGGCCCACCGAAAAGTAAAAACAAATTTTATAATAATTTCAATTATTTTTTTATTTTTTATAACGACCAAAAATACTTTTTTAAAAAATTAATCAGATTTGTGCAAATGATCAAAGACACTAACACAAACCCTAAACATCCAAAAAAATACTGCCATTATTGTTATAACAAATATTGAGACAATTAGTAAAAAAAATTAATGGAATCTTTATTAATTAAATTATATTAAAAAGTAGAAGAAAAAAAACAACTATTAAATGAGATTAGCTTGTGAAGCTAAAGAATAAAAAAGGCCATTCCTATTAGATAAAAGATTTTGAGGTGAATCAAATTCTCGAACTTTCCCAGAATCAAGCACCAAAATTCTGTCATAATCCAAAATAGTATTCAATCGATGAGCAATTGTTAAAATAGTACATTGTGGGAATTGAGTTCGAATTGATTGCTGTATCAATTGATCAGTTTCCATATCAACAGCAGCAGTCGCTTCATCCAATATCAAAATTTTGGTTTTTTTTCGCAAAATCGCCCGAGCAAGACATACAAGTTGCCGTTGTCCAACAGAAAGATTTCCACCGCCTTCTGTAATTTCTTGATCAAATTTCAGAGGGAATTCTTCCACCAATCTTCGAAGATGAGATTTATCAATTGCATCCCATAATTCTGCATCCGAAAAATCTCCAAATGGATCCAAATTTGTTCGCAGAGTTTCAGAAAATAGAACAGGATCTTGTGGAATAATTGTAAGATTTGATCGAAGATCATGAAGTCCAAGCTCAGCAATATTTATTCCATCAATTGAAATCGATCCTTCTGCCGCTTCAACCATTCGGAATAATGCCAGCGTGATAGAACTTTTGCCAGCTCCCGTTCGTCCAACAATTCCAATTCTTTCATGTGCACCGATTTCAGCATTGACTCCACGCAAAACAAGATCAAGACCAGGTCGATACCGAGTTGAATAATTTGAGAAGACAATTCGACCTTCAGATGGCCAATTCTTTGGTGGTTCTTTTCCAGGGCATCGCCATTCTGCTTCTGTTGGAGTTTCAGAATATTCTTTTACTCGTTCAACCGAGACAATATTGGTTTCCAATTTTGATATTTGTCTAACAGCAAAATTTAGAACAAATGTTATCTAAAAATATATTAAATATTGATACCGTAATCAATATATCGTCGTAGAAAAAACTTACATTTAATGAATATGAAACGGAGAGACCAATATTTCCAGCAGAAGTTGAATCACGGGTTAAAGCTGCAAAAAGGGCCGCAAAAAGGACAACACAATTTCCAATAAATTCAAGGCGAACTGAAAGCCATCGATTTGCAACATAATTAAGATATCGGCATTGAACATGTGTATCAACTTTATTTTCAGAGATTCGACTAAACTTTGAAACCAAATTATAGGCTCGAATTGTTGCAGATCCATTGATTGATTCACTGAGATGAGAATAAATTGGCGAGCGAGTTATTGATTCAAGACGTTTAAGTTGTCGGGAAGTTCCAATATAATAATTCTAAAAAAGCTTTATGTCAAAAATATTCTAACATTAAAAAAGAACCTACCATAACAAAAAGATACATAATTGCCAGAGGGATAACAACAACTCCAAAAATTGGTGTCGAAATGATAATAATGATCAGGGTTGACGTAACTTGCAGAATGCATTGTGTAAAGAATTGCACATTGTACGGTATCAAAATATCAATTGTTTCAATATCCTAAAATTTTTAAAAATTACAGTATACATATATTTATGTATAAAAAAGAGAGATACCTTTCCAATACGATTTAGAATACGACCAAAGGGAGTGGTATCAAAGAATCTCATCGGTGCACGAAAGATTGCTCGAACAAGTGGAGAATGAAGATTTTTAGAAGCCGAAACACCACCAAAAAGCAGGGACGACATTCCCATAAACATTAAAAGAATTTCAGAGAATCCAATTCCAGCATAAACACCAAGTCGAATTCCAATTGGATGGGTTTGTCCGGTTGTGTTACTGGCAACGGAAGCGGCATTATCATTTGACCAATCAGTAAGCCATAAATTTCTTAGCATTGAAGCAATCGTTGAAAATATCATTCCAAAGACAAAAAGCGATGAAAGAACATATCCCATTGCTTTGAAGTATCGGGCATACACAATCAACTTGACCCGTCCAGTTTCAACCCGTTCAGTACCAGTTAATTGACGATGCTGAACATCCGTTCCAGAAATCAATGATGCAACAGTTGAATGCCGTCTTCTCTTTACTTTATTATGAGAAACAGAATATTGCCGCTTTCTTGAAATTATTCCAGATACTGTAGACATATGACTTGTTCCAAGAAGCTAAAAAGAATGTAATCACTTTAATATATTTTTAAAGTTATAAATGTATATGCATACATTTTCACCAAATTCATTTTCATCAACAAATGGCTCTTCATCTTCTTCAGAAGAATAAACAACTTCTTCTTCTTCTTGCTTTTGCTTCTGAATTTGATCTTCTTGTTCAACTTTACACTCTTCAAGCAGCTGAGAGAATGCTCCAGTTTTCATCATTTCCGCATAACTTCCTTCACTCACAACTTTACCATCTTGCATAACAAGAATTAAATTGGCATATCGAAGATAGCTAAGTTCATGGGTAACAAGAATTCGAGTTTTATTTCTAAGCATTCCTTCTGGTCCAAGAACATTCAAGAATAACTGCGCTCCAACATGACTATCCACAGCTGAAAGAGGATCATCCAAAAGATAGACGTCATGATTTTGATAAACTGCTCGAGCAAGAGAAATCCGAGATTTTTGTCCACCAGAGAGATTAATTCCTTTTTCACCAATTTCCGTAATATCCCCCATGGGTAGAATTGACATATCTTGATAAAGTGCACAGGCATCCATGACACGAGAATAAAAATATTCATCAAAGCATTTCCCAAATGTTATATTATGTCGAACCTTAAATTTCATATAAATACAATTAAATACAGTATGAATATTATAAATGAAGCAAACCGTTTGATTTTGCATCCATGGTTGTTGTGGAACATATGCTACAGTACCATGCACACCAATATGACCTCGAAGACGTTCCATTTCACCGAGAAGGGACATCAACAAACTTGATTTTCCAGCACCAACTTTTCCAACAATTGCAATCAGTTGACCTTTTGGAACATTGATATTGATGTTATGCAAGGATGGAACATTCATATCACGATCCCATGCCATTGATGCATCCTTCATTTCAATAATATCATCATCTCCTATAAAATACATATTAATTGATAGATAAATGTATGTGCACTTAAGAAACTTACGAGAATCAGTTGGAATCTTTTCAACATAATCTTCAAGTTCATCAGCAGTAAAGAAATCAACCAGCCGACGATTAGATACAAATACTTGAACCGTTTGTGAGATCAACTCTGCAACAGTTGACATTGGAGTTCGAAGTTGATTAAAGAGGGTCAAAGAAACAAAGGCAATCTGCGGGGTGAGAACATTCTTTGGATCAAGATAGATAAAAGTTGAAAAGGTACAAAGCGCAACAAGAAATGGCGAAGCACAATTCAACATATCACTCAAAGTTCTCAAAAATGCTGCTCTTCGAATCAGGGATAACTCTTTATTCCTCAAATTTGTTATCACAGATTCCATTGGTGGTTCCCAGGCATAGAGTTTGATCACTTTGATACCATTCAAAACTTCATTAACCATTTTCGTTCGATTATCCTTCACTTTCATCTGTTCAACTTGTGATTTTCGAATTGCCATTGTTATAAAGAAATTGATTGGAAGAAGGAGAAGCATCACAGCAACCCCACTCAAAACAGAAATACCAATTTGTTGCCAAAGAAAGAAGAGTGCAATTGAAATCTGCATTGGAGTGGACCAATATTGATGAGTTTGAGGAGTAATTTGTTGAAAGCGATCAATGTCAATTGCCATCAAATTTACAATTTCACCAACTGAACGATCTCTACGGGCACCATTTGAAAGTCGAAGGGTTTTCTTGTAGACGGTTGCCGTTAAACATGTCTGAACTCGAGTTCCAATTCGATACATTAAATAATAATAATGATTCAAAAGAAGAGAAGAGAGTTCAGAAGCTGTAAACATGCAAAGTGAAAGAAATACTCCATCCCAAAGTGGTAAAGATGCATCTTCTGTGAATTGAATTAATCGTCTAAAATATAACAACTATGATAGATTCTATACTCATAAGCATACTTGAGAAGAAGAGGATTTGCAAATTGCAGTAAATCTGAGATACATTTCAGTACCATTGCAGAAATGATATCCCATTTAAACATTAAAAACAGCCTCCAAATTATTGATGGTGATGATGGCATTTTGGCAGATTTTATTGGAGATCCCGATGATGATCCTAATGTTCCATAATCATTATCCTACAAAAATGCATGTGGTTTGGTTTGAATACATAAAACGGAACACTTGCGTTATTTTCTTTAATGATTTTGAAACTTTTGTAATAGCTATTATAACTATAACCCTTTTTTGTTTGATATTTTTTTTTCTTAAAAGAGCCGAATTTGTAAATTTTTTAAAATTTATTTATAGTAATTTCAGCGTTATACTTACAGTTCCATTTCGATTAACACTTGCATTTAACAGAGGTACTGTATCAGTTGCATCAACAATATTAGAGGCAGATTCACGTCGAGCACTGACATTTTCTGCCTCCAATTCAGCTTCCTTTCTTTTCGCCATGTATTTTTTTACTGCTGGATCCCAATATGACGACCATTTTGGAATTAGAATTGATGAACTGTCATCCGGATTCAAAGCATAAAGATCCGAAACTTCCAAGGGCTTTTTATTGCCAATTGCAGATATTTTATTAAACCACCATAAAGTTTGTCGATTTAAAAAAGAGCTAAGTTTTTCAGGTGAATCATTTTCTTGTTTATTTATCCGTTTATAAACATCTTGTCCGTGTTTGTCCGCAAATGAAAAAAGAATAACTTGAACCCCAACAAGGGCATACCAAATCATATAAAGTAAAAATCTTGGAGTTCCATTTAGTGTTAGCTTGCTTGGATGGGTATTTTGTGATAACCACCAATATGCTTCTGGAAGTCCACAAATAAGCAGAAGGACCCATGTCAAAAATATTCCACCACTTGTTACTTTTCCATTTCTTTGACAGGCAACAATAAAAAGAGATATTAAAAACTAAAACAAATGGGATATATTAAATCTTATTGGAAATCAGAACCCTACCATAAGAAACATAAACATTAGAGGATATATAAAATCTACAGTATATGTGATATCAACAGTTATGGATTCATAAACAGCTAATATTAGAAGAAAAAAGGCGTCAGCTAATAATATTAATGTAATTATCTGAAATTAATATAATTAGATAGATTGTTATATTAAATGGTAAAAAGAGAATTACCAATTTAGTTAATAACAGTTTCGTCCATGGTAACGGTGCATTCCTTTCCAGGGTAATTTGAAATATTAAAATTGGTGATAAACAAAAAAGGAAAAAACATGGAATCCAAACAAGTAAAGTATGTTGGAAGCATTGTGAAAATAGTGGCAGTGTTTCTATATTTAAAAAAATATGTATTAGCATTTAATTAAAATTAATCAAAAGTTTTGTAATTTTAGAAGCATAAAAAATCTTCTAAATTTTATCGGCTTCGAAATTCGTGAATCTGAATCAATGTTTGTAAACAACAACGAAATTTTAAAACCCTTATTATGATAATTAAAAAAAACTTTTACGCATTCTTCAATCAATAAACACCTTTATTCCCTAAAAAAGATCAAAGGACCAACCATTACGAAAGATGTCATCTGTCTAAAAAAGAATATCGATTATTTAAAATTTTAAAAATTTTAAAATCTTTCATACCCAAAATGGTTCACCACAGAATGCTTCCATTCCAGTTGGAATATCATCATCTCCAAAATTCCATGGAATCGATGTACTTGTACTTTCAAAACTTGTCATTGTTAAATAAATAAGCTACAGTAATATTCTACATAAAAATTGATTTTATTTTGGGGTATTTTGTTTTCTGTAAAAAAGCAACAATTAATTAAACATGGGAAAAAGGAAGGTAGGGAAAACTGCTGCTGAATATATTTTGATAATATCAAACACGCGATTATACTTTTGTCTTTGTCTGGTTGCTTGTTACCACTCACCGTGGTGGAACCTTTCAAGAAAACAAAAAGGAGAAGGTTGTTATCTTTTGTTTTAAGCTTCTTCGAACCTTTGACATAAAAATAAAGAGATCTTTGAGTAACAATGACGAAAATTGAGGGTAGACTTCTACAGTCAGTAATTTATGGGGTAAAAAGAAGGAGGTTGAAGGTCAGAAGAATTGAGTGTTTATTTTATTAATTTTTTACCAGATATTATTGATCGTAAATTTACTGTAATTTTTTAATAACTATCACTGGTTACCGTAATTTTCTTGCAGATTTAACCAAAAAAAGATTAAAAATGAAAATTTTCAAAACTCAAAAGAAGCAACTTCACTGTTTTCATTTTAAGGGTTGATTTGTGATTAAACATTTTTCTTAAATGAAACATTCATTATTTAGCTGCGCCGACTAACTTCTATATAAACCATCACAATTCGACGTTCATCGATGTTCTTTCGAGAAATTTCTCGAAAGAATATCGATGAATTCCAACTATCCTCTCCCCTAAGACTGACTTCTGCTTTTGTCGTTGTGTGTTCGATTTATATTTGTTTTAGATAATGTTAATATTATTTTTCTTATCAAATCAAAAACATGTCCAAGAATGACCATTCGCGCATTTTCTTCGTTTAGGTCAAACTTTAACTGTTGTTTTATTGATTAAAAATATGTGAGACTTTATTTAACCCAAAAAAATTATTGCCTTTTCTTTCAACACAACTAAAAATAAAACTGTAAAAAAAAGGAAAGAAAGGGTCACAAAGAAAAAGAAAAAAATGTCTGATAACAGCAGCAATCGTGTGTGTATGCTAAAATGTGTTCTTTAAAAATATTCAGGTGATTTTCAAATGATCATCTTCATTAACAATAGCTCATTGCATATTCGGTAATCGAATAAATTTTTGATGCATCTACCTAAAAATATTAATGTTGGATTACAGTACTGATCGTTGCAGAAAAGTCAACTGCAACTTTCATAATGACCGAACTTGAAAATCAGGGAATCGTTGAATCATTGAAGCTGTTTTGTGACACTTTTTGCAAACTCAACCCGTGCCCCTGATTTTCAAGTTTAGTTAAAAGAAAGATTAAGAAAAGTGCTGTTGCGTTTTAACAGATAGAAGATATATTTCTGTCTGGATACTGTAACCATAAACTTACTTGAATTATATGATCTGTAAATTGTCCATACATGACATCATATTCTTGAACCTTTCCATCGGCTAATTTATAAAAGATGTCTTTTGCATCTTGATTTGTGCTTGCCGGGAAAAGAAAAAGTTTACCGTAATCCCCCAAATCAGGGAATTCCTTGAGGGCATCTTTCAAAAGGCTTTCTGCAATTTTCTTCGAATTTGCATAAAACGGCCCAATTACAAGTTGCTTTCCAAATCCAATTCGAATATTACAAACTCCAACAACACTTTCATCCTCCAAATTAATGGCAACTTTTGAAAAAGTATTTTTTGAATACAACCATTTTTGAATAAATCCATCTCGACGAATCCCACCCGTCATTACCGTATCATATTCAATAAACTTTTTGAAATCGACTTTTTTGAAGGAGATAGTTTTGATTGAAGGATTTGTTTCTAATCGATCCGGATCAATATCCTTAATTCCAGCTTCAAAATTTCCAATTTGCCATTCTGGATATTTATTAAAACCAAATTTTGAGGCATATTTTTTTGTCATTTTTGGCACACCATTCAAAGCCCAATTAACATTTTTGAATTTTGGATCCTCTAAAACTTGCTCAAATAATTTCCATCCAAGTTTAATTCCACGAAATTCTGGTAAAACAAAAAACATTCCAACTGTGACCAGCGGTTCCGAGCCATCAATCGATTTGTAAAAAGCTGTTGCCACGTGGCCAACAGTTTTATTGCTGTCTTTTTCAATCGCAACAAAAAGATTAAAATTCTCCTTTCCAAATCCTTCACTCCATCGCTCAAAATCTTCATCTGCTAAAATCCAACCTTCTAATTTTCCTGTCTAAAAATAGGCAATTTTGAAGTTAAAGAATGCAAAAAATACATACGTTTTCAACGGCATCCTTCCATCGATCAGCCCCACAAAATGGAATTAATTTAATATTTTCCATTTTATAAAGATTTTATTTTGTAAAAACTTCAACAAAATGAACTCAACACTTTTTAAATTTTATTTTGTGCAGCACAAAAAGTTTATCTAATTAAAATGGGTTCAATCGATCAAATTTTGTCTCTCCTATTTTCCAACAATTATTTTTATGTTTGTCCTGTTTCAATTTTCAAATAATCACGTTAGTCAATTAAATCCATTTTCTCTCACGAAAAATTGCATAAACTTTTAATTTATAAAAAATCAAATTCCTTCGAGAACATTCTACAGTACAAAAATTAGTGATATTAGTGACATACTTCGTTACTGTTAAATTGCTCTCAGATACACTAACATTACTGTATCTGATGGAGAAGGTTGTATTTTAAGATAACATTACTGTATCTGTGTCTGAGCGCAAAGCTAATTATTCTGTAATTAAAATTGATGCTTGAGATTTGTGTTAATTAAAAATTACTATTTATTTATTTAATTTATTTAAAAACACATAAAAATACCACCATTTAAATAATTAAATTACAGATAAGAAAAAAAACATTTCAAACGTTTTCTGCAGTTTTTGTAAATGGTGGAAGAGCATTTTTATTTTCAGTTTTGAAGCAGCAACAATAGCAAAGAAGAAGAATGATAGCAAAGATTAAAACAGCCAATAAAATACAATTTAAAATACAATCTTCTTCAGCAACATTTTCATCTTCTGCTGCATTTAATAATTCTACATTTTTTTCATCATCATTTGAATCATCAATTGGAAGAGGTTGTGGTGGATTTAGTTTATTCAAGTATGGAATTCTTGTTGCATCATCTGTATCATTGAAAGCAGCTTCAGAAGATAATGGAAGAGAACGTTTGGAATCTTTTGGAAAGATGATATGACAATTCGCTGCGCCATTTGTTACCTGTGCAATCCAACCACAATACGGATAAAGTGGAACAGCAGTATCTAAAAAAATAAAATAATATTTAAGGTACTGTAAACATACCGAAAAGGGTTTAATCAAGATTTATGAGTTAACAGAAAAAATATATGCAAATTATAGCCCTTTGGGTACTGTACCTCAGATACAGCAGTGTTTATTTAAGTAAGTAAATCAAGCAACTTACGTAAACGTGCATCAGAACCATTTTTAATAAGAATACCAAATTGATAAGTTTTAATATGAATTCTGTAATTTGTTTGCATATTATGAAAGAGAAGAGGTCCACCAGTATCTTCTGGATATGCATATGGAGTATAATCAGAAGTACAAAGAAGATCTTGATGTCGATGGCATGTTCCTTTTGGAAATAGTGGAACTTTTCGAACTCGAAGTTTATCACGTGGATTTAAATCAAGTAAACCAGAATGCATTCCAGCTTCAACTTTTTGATCTAAAAAAACTTATATGCAAATTATAATTATATAATAAATTCACCTCTTTGAAAATCAAAAACACTGTAACCAGCCATGTATGCAGTTGAATTGATTTGTTTTTGATAACTTTCTTCATCCAATAAATCTGCAGAAAGGTGAATTGGGTAAGCTGTCTTTGATAAAACTGCATCATTTGGAAGTGAAATAACTGCAATATCTTTGTCATAAAAGATTCCAAGTGATTCACTATATTTTGCAACATCCACAATATTCATGGTAAATCGACGTTTTCTAAAAAAACGTTAGTCCGCATCAGGCCATTATTTAAGAGTGGCTGAAGCCCCCAGCCAATGGGCTAAAATCCTTTGATGTTTTGCCGCAGAAGATCAAAGGAAGAAATTCCTGGGGACTGTTGAAATATTACGTCATCATTAAATTCGGATTTATCCCTCCACATCAAAGACACTTTTTGCAGCACATCAAAGGCGGCAAAGTCATTTACCCCTCCCTCCCTGATGACGCAATATTTGGACAGTCACCTGGACACGAACCTAGTCCCGGAACAAAAAAAAGACTTACTGTGGAAATGCATTTATATGATGTCGAACACAATTATATGCTGTTAAAATATGTTTATCAGAGATAAGGGTTCCAGTACAAATATTAGGTCTTCCATTATCATCAAGATATTTAATTTCAACAATGCTATAATCATAATGATCTGGATCCACGACAAAGCTATCAATCATACGATTCTAAAAATGATATTCAAGGATTGTTAAATAATTTAAAGATACCAAAAAGAACTTACACTGTCATACATACAGTAAACATTTCCAATAATAAAAAAGAGCAAAAACATAAACTTCCATTTTAACATGGTTGCAGCTGTTAAATTGAAAGGAACAAACAAAAACGTTGCGATTGAAATGAGATGAAATGACTGAATGAAATGAAATGTCAAAATTTAACAAAATGAGATTAAAAAGATAATTTTATAAAAATTATGCAAATTAGATGAGAAAATTTAAGGTTTTAGATATGTAACAGATACCATTTGGCCCGATCATAAACTGACGCTATATAAAGAGCCAGCTCGGCGCAGATGACCGGGCTATAAACAATAATGAAGCTGTAAAAACGATAACAAATTTTTATAAAAAAATACAGAAAAATACAGTTAAACTTGCTTATATTTTTAATTTATGTCATAAAAACTTTATTAAAAGTTTTCTAATCCCAGTTTTTTACTGAATTTTCGGATTAGCTATTATTTTACATCTTTTTCAAACTGTAAATTCCTTTTTGCTATCATTATTTTGTTTAATGTTTACCCAAATTTTGACGTTCTTTTGTTTAGAATTAATGCTAGCATATTAAAATATTGCCATCAATCCGTTCTTCAAAATAAAGAAAAATTTGCATTTCACAAAAACGCAAAATCTAATTAGAAAACAGTCTACGATTATGTCACCTTTAATTTAACACCACTGAATAATGAATGTAAATAAAAAAATAATAACTTTATTAAATTAATTACTGCTGAAAATGGCTTCCAGAAAAACAAATCAAATACAAGAAACATAACCGAAATTTGCAAAATTACACGAAACTATCGCCCCAAAGATTTTTTAAAGCTTTTTTGCCTTTCATTTTTTTGTTTCAAAAATTATTATAAAAAAATAATCCTACAAAAAAAAGCAAAAGAAAAAGTCACCCCTTTTTTTCGATATATTTCTATTCGAGACCACACATAAATATATTTAGAAACTCGTTTTTCATTTTTCTTTGATGCTACCGTAATTTTTAAAGAACAAGAAGTAAAAAAAAGAAGAAATAAGAGCATTGCAGAGTTAAATATTTTAAAGAATAATAATTAAAAGAAGACAGAAGTTCCGATATCTGTAACAGAAAAGATATTTTCACTTTGAATTGCCGGAATTGAAGAAGTGAATTGTGGGGTTAAATTTGCGATTGGGATACAGGTGCCAACGGTAAGTTTAACATAAAGTTTTCGAGCAATTGAATTGGTTGTTAGCGGATGAAAGAAGATATACCGGTATTGATAAAGATCATCAACACATTCAAACGCAGATCGAAGAAGGGTTGATGCAATATCCTGTAAAAAGAAAAATTAAAGGATTCGACATATCCAAAAAAAGATAAATTTGCATACCGGTGTTTTAGCATACAACGGTGCAACAGATAAATCATTGGATAATGATTTTCGAAGTGAAATAAATCCAACAATTTCTTGATGATGATTAATTGCAACATGGGAAGCCAAGGAATTGGGAGCTTCAAGCCAAGCCTTCAGAAAACGGTCCCGCCGTAATCCGCCATTAATTGAAGCATCAAATGCTGCAATGGCATTTAAGCCATATTCGGCACAAGCATGCGGAAAATGAATAACCCGTAATTCAGGGGATGCCGTCAAATTCCGAGTATGAATATCAGAAACAATTCCACGGCAGGAAACAATTTTAGCATCCGAAATTTGATTAAATCCATGTTCCTTTGAATATTTTTCCATCATATCTTCAACCGAAATTAAACCCGTATTTGCTTTTTGAAATCTTTCGTCTTCAAATGCCCGACGCCATAATTCTTTTCCAAGACCAATTTTTCGATGACTTGGTCGTACAAAATACATTCCAATGGTGACAATCGGTTCAGCCCCAGGCTTCTCCGGAATAAACAATGAAACACTGATACATCCAACAACTTCATTTTTACCTAAAAATTTATATTTTTCAAGAATAAATGTTTAAAGATATTGAGCTGTTAATTATAATGTTTACCCTATTTACATGGTTTTTAAAATATGCAAATTTATAAAATTTTGGTGCCTATGCCTCTTTTGGAATAATTATGAAATTTTTAGTTATTAGTTATTTTGCTTATTTTTTAAAATGACTGTAAGATCAAATTTGCATATTTCAATGCAACGTCATAATGACAAATTACTGTAGTTCTGCTAATGGTTGTCAAAAATCATTTTTGAGTTTTTTCCCTTTTTAAATATCTCATTTCAAAACTTTTTTTTGCGGTGACAGCATTTTTGCAAATTCTGTTTCGGACTTTCATCTTTTCTTCTTTCTTCCATCATAAAAACAAATGTGTTTTATTTATGGTTTTCAAAAAAGAAAAATATTGATTAATTCTTCTACTTTTTTCTTATTTTTTTATTGGTTTCATCTTTAATGTGATAGATATCAAGTTTTGACATGCACCTGTCAGAAAGCAAAAAAAAGCAGAAATATAAAAAAGGTTTTTAATGCCATATTTTTTTTCAAAAATATCGCAATTTTAGCATTTTATGACTGATGACAAATGAACATATATATTTTTTGTTGTCCCTTTTTATGAAAAAAGAAAAAAAATGAGGGGTACTTTTTTTCTTTCTTTCGCTTCGCAGTTTTTTTTACAATTTACGAATCAATGAAACTTTTTTTTTCTGCTTTTATTTATGCATCAAAGGATAACTTTTCTCATCTCTTTTTTTGAAAAAGTTTTAAATACAGTGAAATTTTTTTTGGGAAAACAAGAACAAGAATAACTAACAAACCTGTATCAAGTGCAACAATAAGATTAAAATTATCTGGACCAAATGCAGATAGCCATGTATCATAATCATCTTCAGAAAGGAACCATTTTTCATTGTCATAAATCTAAAAAAGCAAAAAACAATGAAAACTGAAAAATGGCCGGGGATTTGTTAAAGAAGAAGGAAGATTCTTAATATATTTATGTTGGGTTTCTTGAAATTTTACATCCCTGAGTTACATGAATTTCAAAATAAAGCAATTGAAAAATTCTTGAACTTTGTTGAAACTTTTCAATTGTTTTATTTCAAAATTTAGGCAAATCATGGATGTACAAATTGCATGAAATCCAAAATAAATGTTTTAAAAATATTCCGTCTGCTTCAACAGTAAAAAAGTAATCAATTTACCAAATGTACAGTTTCAAGCCAAATATCATGATCTGGATTTACAAAATATTGAATACCAGCAAGTTTGGGATTGGATGGAGTTGGAACCATTTTGTCTAGTTCTTTTTAGTGGAGTAGGAAAAAATGGGTTAACCCTGTAAGAAAAGAAAGAAAAGTCAAAGTTCATGGAAATAAACAAAATAAAAAGAAAAGAAAAATTTGGGGAAAAGGAGGCGTTCGTTTTTACTTTGAGTGAGTCGAAAAGCAAAAAAAGATGCAAAAACAAAACAACACTGTTTTTCAAAAAAGGCATAATCGAAAAAAACAAAAAGTGAAAGAGAAAAAGAGATAAGCTAATCTTTTGCTCTCTTTTTTTAAAAGCATAATAAATTTATGGGGCAGATTTTTAAAAAAAATTAAAAGTGTGTTTAAATTCTATGAAAATGCAAAAATGAATTTTACCAAATTTAAGTTTTTAACAGACAAAAAGAAGTGTTCTGCGCGGGGCAAAGTTTTTTAAAAAAAAAGAAGAAAGAGATGAATTCGCATACATTTTATTTTCAGTGTTCGGTTTTTTCCTTTCTTTTGCCTTTTTGCTCAGAGAGGAAACATATAAAAATAGAAGGGGGAAAAGAAAAAAAAACAACAAGAACAAAGTCGAATTTTGTTTGTTGCACATTGGTCTCTCTCTTTTTTTCTTTCTCTGTTTTCCCCCTCCGAACATTTATATTTTGAAGAATCGATAGAAGCAGCAAGAAAGAGAAAAACGACGGCGATCCCATCCCCCCTTTCTCTGTTTTCTCTTCCCCCATCAGAGTTGTTGTTCCCGAAACAAATAAATAAAAAAAGACCTTTTTGAAGCAAAAAATAAAATAATAATAACAACAGCCCAATGGCCACGACGACGGACACGCTTATTTTGTTTTTTTTAAAGAAAAATATTACTTTTAAGTTCTTAAAAGAAAAGAGAAAGTAGAAAAAGAACGGCAAAGAAAATACATGTTTAAAGTCAAGTTCGGTTTTTTTTTGACAAAAATTGGCTGGAAAAAAACACGAGAAAAAAAAATCATAGTTCTTTTTTGAAGTTTGCTCTCATTTATTTTTTCTTTAAGGAAAATGTCAAAAATGTAAAAGGACTGTTTCATCGTCGCTCTTTTTTTCATGACAGACAAAAATGAATCGTACTTTTTTTATCATTAGAAAATACGATTTTAAAATGGTTAAAAGTCAATTTTTTATAAATTGTCCTGAAAAAGTAAAAATATTTAAAATTTTGGAAATATAGTTCAAAAGAATCGGCATCTTTTTTGCAGAAAAAATGTTTTGAAAGAGAAAAGCACAATCTTTTTTTCACAACCTTTTTTTCCAAACCCCGGGATACGGTACGTTAAAGCTAAAGAAAGGGATAAAAAAACTGACAAAAAAGTTTATGAAAAATAGAGAAAGTTACAATAATTATTTGTGTTTATCTTAACCTTATTTTTTCCTAAACCATCTGGATACAAAATGTGCCATAAAAATAAGCTTGAAATGTCACAAAGCATCAATGAAAATCAAAAGCTCATGAATGAATCAGATACAAAGGAAGATGCCGATCATCAAAAAAAGAAATTCATAAAATTATTTGCAAATATCCATTTTATTTTTAAAATACAGTGTTGTTGCGACTCCGGAATCGGAGTCGGAGTCCGAGTTGGAGTCGGAGTCGACTCCGACACAAAATTTTAAAAATTGCAAGAAAAGCAGTTTCTGTTGAATTTAATCGTTGTAAACATGATTTACCGATATTATAAGCATATTAGGTTATTAAATAAAGCTTTTAAATTAGTTTAAACAGATTTTTCGAAATTTTCAAAAAATTTTGAAAAAAGTGTGAAATTTTTTTTGTTAACAAAAGTTGTTAAAAACCACCAGAAACTGTTAATATATGAATTAGACATATTAAATAGTAATAAATAGCATCAAAAAAGCATTTTTATAAGTTTTACAAGATTTTTTTGAGTCGGAGTCGACTCCGGAGTCGACTTCAGTGACTTCGGAGTCGACCAAAAGTAAAAAGCACAACACTGTTAAAATATTATCTGGAGCAAAAAATTAGATTGCCGCAAAACTTTAAAATGATGGTTGAAAAGTGAATGTAAAAGGGGATGTTTTTGATTTGACACATTAAAATGGTCTGGGCTAGCCGCCGAATTTTATAAAAATGAAATTTTCCATCTTCGAAGGATAGCTATTAGCTAAGATTTTTTTCATATCTATCATCTACTGGATGGTCGTCCGGTTAAAGGCGATCGTCCAGTAGACGGAAGGTGGCAGGATCGAGTTTCGTTCATGTTTGAATATTAATAGATATATTTCTGTCTTGATAAATTGTATAATGTATTATTATAAAACAGTTAAAACACACAAAACAAACTAAAATATCATACTTAAAAAATGAAATACTAAAGAGAAACGGATTGTACCCAATAATAATAAAAGAAAACATGGCTCAACAAACATAAAAGTTAAAAAAAAAGAAAAAACATTTTTTAATTTTTTTTCAAAATTTCTTTTTTAAACTTAAAAGTTTGATAATTACAAATTAATAATTATGTAATTCTATCTTTCTTTGATATAAACGAAATATACACTTCCATGACTCACAAAACGCGGAATGGAGCTGCCCCAGACTATTCAGAAAAGGGCAAAGAAGGAATTTGCATAAAATTGAAAGCGTTTATAATTTTTAAACAAATGACCAGGTTTTCGTTTCGTGATTCTCTGTATGATTTTACAGTAGGAAGCCTTTAAAACCCTTCCAGAAATTTACGCAATTAAGTGGATTAATTACAATTAAAATATTCTTTTTCTCAATAATCAAAAAATGGTACAGCACTCATTGGCAAATGGTTTCGTAGAAAACTTTCGTTTGCCTTGTCCCGCTTCTGCAAAAAAAGGTATTGGAGAAGGACAACATGCTCAGGGACGGGAGATGAAAGCGGGGATTTAGTCGTCAAACGAGAAGAGGAACGGGACATCAGGGAAATGAGAAGTTTGCAGGAAGAATTCTCATAACTAATGTTAAGTTTAAACTTCCGCGAATTGAGCTAATTAATTGTTAATCGAATTAGGGGGTTCTGAAACTTAAAATGTTGATGATGAAACTTATGATGGGACGGGGAACTTGAAAAAAACAGAAACTAAACGTCAGCGGGGAGAAGAAACGGCGATGTCTCTGTAGGCGAAGAATCTATCAGGTGTAAAATGCTAAATATCAGGAGGAGAAACGAAAATCCTTTTGTTGATAAAAAGCAATAAAAATAAAAAAAGTTGATGTTTTTGGAATTAATTTTTTTTCATGCTCCTCGTATAATCTTGTTTTTTCTAAATTATATGAAAGCTAATCCGCGTTGAAATAAGTGTGATTGGCGAAGAAAATTCTGCATCACTATAGAACAACTCAAGGCACATTTCTTCAAAAATTAAAAGAAGTTCTTCTCCAAGGAATAAAACGCTTTTGCCTGTACCCATGGATTTTATAATTTACGACAAAGATTATTTTTTTACTAAAAATGCTTAAAACATTGTCCTGATTCCATTCTAATTTTTCCATTCTAATTTTAAAAATATGAACAGTAAATGTTGTTGAAAAGAATACGGTAAAATTATTTTAAAAGAAAAGAGTTTTTGATAAGTAAATTACAGTAATCTCTAAACTAATAAAATGTTTAACCGAGAAACAAAAAAATGGATTTAAAAATGATAGCACTATTAAAGAACAAATCTGCTTTTTTATTGACCCATTTTCAAATAATTCAAAACTGCATCACAGGATTTTTATATGCTGTTTTTATGGATTATCTTTGATTTTTTTGTGGAATGATAACCTTTTACTTTTTGCCTTTACATTTCTTTCGTAATTTTATTATTTATTCTTTAAAATGTTTTCTTTTTGTTAATGTGTTTTCTGATATCTCTGTTTTTCGTTTTTAACCTCTTTTGAATAAAAAACTATTTTTATTTCTGATTCATCCGATTCATTTTTTTCTGTTTTAACTTTCGCCATTATTTTTTTTCATTCCGTCAAAGTCTTTGCCTCAAAGATCAACAAAAAAATACGCAATTTTTGACCGTCAAAAAAGACATCGAATAAATTTGTTTTTGTCTGTTGTTTTTGCAGAAAATCTGACATTCAAATTACATACAATTTTTATGTCTATTTTTTTTGAAAGATCAAAAGTTTACAACATGAATTTTTTTAGTGTTGAAAATTTCCAAATTTCAAAAGAGTCGAAAAACGAAGAAAAGTTTATTATTAAAAGTGGAGAGGATTACGAAAAACAACAACAGATTTATAAAGGCGAAAAAAGAAGGTGAAGAAGGTAAACCTGAAAACGAAGGAGAAAAAATGTAAATATCATTCTCTCTTTCAAATTTTCGAAATGAGAAAGAAAGTGATTTCTCTCTAGCGAGCTTGGTTAGGCCTGAGGCGATAATGAAAATGAAAATGAAAATGAAATCGGTGCTGCAGCAAGAAAAAACATGAACAAAGCCGAGTCAATTTTTGAATGAAAAAAAGTGTAAGCAACGACAACGACATCGACTACGACGATAAAGAAGATGATGACCGCGCAAGAAGAAAAAAATCTGAAAGAGTTATAAAAAAACAAGTCTTCTTCATTTCTTTCTTTCCTTCTTACATTTGATTTGTGCTATGAATGAAGATGATTTTGATCTTCTGAAGCATGACGAAAAAGAAGAGAGGTCTTCGACATGATTTTTTACAAACAGATATATCTTCCCTTTCCATTTCTAGTTTTCCTCCATCATTTGAATAAGCCCTGAAGACTTTTCAATTGTCAAGTCATTGTCGAGCTTGAAACTCTTACCTTTTTTTCTTTCCTTCTTCAACTTCTTTAGAGATTTCTTTTTCTCGTGGCTTTTGTTTCATCTTTTTTTTTTGTTTGAAATGAGATTTGTTTGAGGAAGGCGGATATCCCTCTTTTGAAGGAAGGGGTAAACATTCTTTATAGTCATTTTTCTCCCAAACAATACACATATTACTACCTACAACTTTTATCATCAAACATCCCTTTTGTCGGAGGGATGAAAGTTTACCTTTTACTCTTACTTTTACCTGTCATAATTATCCGGATTTTGTTTGTTATAATCCTTTTCATCTTTTTGTAAGTGACATGTTTTCTTTGTTACAGAAGAACAAAAAGTTATTGTTTTCTTACCCTTAAGGTCTTTTTACTTTCTCGTTTCCCTTTCATCCCTGACTTTTTGCCTAAACTTTTCGTCTGTCATTCATTCGTATCACCAAAAACTTGTTAAAAAGTACTGATTCGAATTTTAGATAGTCTTCTTTTTCATTGTTTCTAACAAAATGAATGCACTTTTATTCTCCTCTTTTTTGGATGTATTTTGGCAGTCTTTGGTGAAATTTTTTTCTAAACATTCCTAAAGACTTCCTTATTTTGAAAAAATTAATTTTTTGAACTTTTTCCACTTCAGAAAATGAGTATCTCTCCACTTTTGGATGAATTTTTTAAACAAATTACTTACTTTCGTCTAAGAGTTTTCAAAAAAAGTAAAAGTTACTTTAAAAAATTGAAAAAAGTTTCTTCCTTAATAAATTTTGTGTTCCAAATTGTAAAAAAAACATCATCGAAAATATATCTCGTGATACCGTAATCCTTTCGAAGAAGTTGTAACTAATATGTTGTTGTTTCTATTTATCTTTTACATCACTTAAAAACAAGATAAACACAATCTTTGGCTATACTTTTACCATATCCTTTTCCTTAAAGAAATCCCTCCACTCATATATTTTCAAGTTTTTTGCCAACCTGAACTTTCAAGTTTTTAAAAAAAATTATTTTTCACGTGGTTTCTTTTTTCTTTTAAAAAAACTTGTGTTTTTTCTCAACAAACTCGTTTACCTCCTCCTCCAACATTATTGGGTGCTTGCAAACTGAAAAAAAAGTTTTGTTTTTTGCAAAACTAATTTTTAGTACAATTTTTTTGTTTCTCGCTTTCCCGAATGACAAAAATTATCTTCAATCTTTTTTTGTAAACAAAATTTTTGACTTTTCGATGATCTTTGTTTCCCCTCTTTTTACGAACTCTCAAAAAAAACTTCCTACACTTTTTGATTTTTAAAAGTTCAATTTTTATCTCGGGTTTTTTTTGAGATCTTTGATTACATTACTGTATTTCTCTCTCTTGACCTTAGATTTAATTCAAGTGAATTAAATCAAATAAAAAGTATAAAAAAGCAAAATCTGTCTGGACCATTTTTTCAAAACTCGGAAAGCTTTTTTTTAAAAAAAATGTGTAAAAATTTGCAGTTTTTCTTTGTTTTTTGTTAATTTTATTATGTTTTTTATTTGCAAATAAAAGCTTTTAAATAGCACTTTCTCTCTCTATCTTTTTATGGATTCCAGAAAGATCCATTAAAGCTCCAAAAAGATTCACATAAAAAAGATTCATCAAATTCTTCTTCACTTTTTTTAGGCTGAAATAAACTTTGTCTTTCAACATTCGCTTTTTTCCATGTTTCACGTTTCACTGAAATTCCTTGGAGATTTTGAAAAAGAGTTTTTCCTTTTCTTTTTTTCCAACAAAAATAACAGAAGTCTATTAATTAACACTTTCCATTACAGCCAGCTTTTTTGGAGGTTCATTTTCCATTTTTCCATCCACCCCCTGAAGGCCTCAATGGTCTGCCGGCTTAAAAAAATGTAACCTAAATTCCACAAAAGTATTACTTTTTAACTTTCTTTGAAGACTGAATTATCTTCCAAAAACAATGGACTTGTTTTTCTTTCTAATTCAAAATATTTGCCTTCAACATGTTCGACATTTCATCGTTCTCAACAACCATTTCTTGATGTTCCCATAAAAACCATCAAAAACTTGTTTTACCTTCGTTTTTTCTAAAGTCAAAAAAGAGAGTTCAGGAATGACTTCTTCAATTTTGGCAAAAAAAAGAAGAAAAACATCGACATTGAAACCTTTAATACAAAAAAATATATAATTCATTCAAGGACTTTTTTTCCCATGTGGTGAAAAATTGTTCAAAAAAATTTCATCCGATTCTTATTTTTTGGAACTTTTTATTCTTCTTCTTTTTTTGATTGTAAAAAAACCTGAAGTTTATTTTTTTCCAATCTTCTTCTTCTTTTTTGTTGCATCATCCTTGCGTCAAACAAAGAGAGTTATTTTTTTATACGAATTATATATTATTTTTGATTGTCACTTTTTTATTTGTTTATTTTATGGGCAAAAAATAGAATGGCACTTTTTTGTCACAATGGCTTTTTTTATTTTTTTTGAAGAATCCTTGTACATTTTTTTAATTGAGAGACAAAAGTTTAGCTTTTATCTTTGTTCTTTTTTAAAAAAGCTTTAATCTTATGATTGGTCTTGTCAAAAAATTGAGTGTTTAAAAATAAAACGACAACATTTTTTAAAGATGTTTTATTTTTATAGCCTTTTTTAAAAAACAAAGATAAAAGCATCATTTTTAAGCTATGGTTTTAGATAGCCTAAAAGTTTACAAAGAATTTTGTGATAAATTTTTAATCAAAAATGTCGGTTTTTTGATGATTGCTTTCTTGCTTCTTTCTTTCATTGCGTGCTTCTTATGTTTATTTTTATTTTTTGGTGGCTTTTAGGTCATCAAAATTGGTTGCTCTGACCTCTGCATTTTTAAAGATGCCCTTGCTTAAATATCTTTTTGTTTCGTCAGACCAAAAACTTACTTGTTTTAAGAATATTGCCGTTTTAGAATTTTGTTTAATTTACGATCATTTTTTTAACAAGTACCGTAACCCTCGTTTAAATAAAACGTGCTATCGGGGCAATATTAATACTGTTAAATGTATATTAAACGTGAATATATTTTGAGATTTGCGATCCTATGTTAAATTTAACCTTTCTGAAAATTCTTGATCATTACAAATACGAAATTTCACATTAATAAAAATGTGCCAAATGTTTTTTTTAATTTGCCCAAAGATCAGATGTTTTTTCTATCACCCATTAAGAATCCCATCATTTTTTCCCAAATAATGGATTCTATCATTTTTTAAAATGGTGTTATTCTTTCTCTTTTTTTAGGATATTTGATTTCAAAAAAGTGAAAGAAATGTATCCATCCAAAAAACAATAAAGACTTTTTCCCTCTCTTTTTTATCCACAGAAGCCTTCAAAGGGGAAGAAAGAAGGCTTGTAAAATGAAAGAAAGAAAAGAAAGATAAATGGCTTCTAAAACTTTTGGATAGAAAAAAGAAGAAGGAAAGAAATGAATGAAAGCTTTTAGACATCTTTCTTCTTCTTCTTTTTCATATCCCTTTTTGACTTTTGTTTTTGAGTTTTTTGTTTGACACAAAAAAGAAAGAATGAAATGTAACATCATTGGTTTTTTTGCTGCGCCTTCTGTTTTGACTTTTGACTATTTATTGTCAATGGAATTGTCGGGTATACGGTTTTTATAAATATATCGGCTTCTTCTTTTTAAAAGAGCAACATTTAAAAAAATAAGATTTATTATTTTTGCTTGTCTTTATTTTAAAAAGGATAAAATCTGTTTTGACTGTTTCTATTTAAAGTTGTTCTGAATGAAAGGTTAATCATTGTTAGTTTTGAGAAAGAGGGTGTTTGTTTAGTTAAAAGGTAAAAGTGGAACCCTAATTAGGTCTCATAGGAAATAAAAATATTAAGAATAAAAGTTAAAAGTTAAGTTTACCAAAAGTTGTAAAAAAAGTAAATTTCATGATAATTCAAACTTTTAGTTTCGTTAAAAAATGTAATAGTTGCTTTTAATCTTGATAAAATGTTGTTTTCTTTTTTATCTGCTAAATTTAGTTTTTTCATTTAAGATACTATCATCATCTATTTAGCCTTAAACCTTCAAAAAATTTAGCTAAATGAAAAAATTCGTCACTTAAATATATAGGGTTTCAATATAATCCAATACACCGCCTACAGTATTTTTCAAAAATAAAATGAAATGGAAGAGAGACCCAGCTTGTGATAGCTTGTAATAAATCCCTTTTCTTTTTAACTGAAACTACATAAAACTTTTTTATTTAAACCTCCACCCCTTCTTTTTTATTTTTTTGTGTTTCAAGTTTCTGAATCACGCAATAAAAAAGCCGCAGTTTAGTTTTCATCGAAAATATTTTATATAAAAATGAGAAGGCAAATGAAACCATTTTTTTCAAAGAAAAATTAAATGCTTCAGTTTTTTCCATTAAAACTCTTTTTTCTCCTTAATGATTATTATTATTATAGAAGACGGAAGGAATTTTTATTAAATGAAAGAATCGCTTGGTGGTGTAATGAATCATTTTTTAAATAATTTTTCTTTCACATTTAATTTTTTTGTTGACTACTGTTTTTTTGTTGGGAAGCCATCCCGTCTTCTTCCTCCTCCCTCCTTCATCATCATTCATTCATCCATCCCAATTACCCTCATTTCACGTTTAAACGTATTATTTCGTTTTGTTTTGTTTCGTGATGTTGAAGATGATGATGATAGATCGTTCGAGGTTGTCTTACTTTTTCTAAAATTTTTTTCAGCTGCTGCTTCTTTTTTTGATGTTTTTCTTACTCGATTGAACTTATTCCCAAAAAAGTGTGAGTGAAACAAAACTATTTTTTCATCGTTCTTTTTCGCCTTTTTTCGCGCACGTGAGACCCTCAAAAATCCTTCATAACTTTTCTTTTTTTTTTAAATTGTTATTTGTGACTTTTGTTTTTTTATTATTTTTTCCAAAATGCGATTATCCAATTCAAAAATTATATTTTACTCATAGGTTTTTTGAGTAACTTGTGGGTGACCTCTTCATTCTTCTTGTAAAAATATGTTTGAAGAGATCATACTCAAAAAAATTGATAGAATCATTTCACATTTTTACAGTTTTTACTATTTTCAATTGTTTTGTTTTTTATCTTTCTTCTTTTTGAGTAATAACTTTTACTACTGTAAAAAAGAAGAAGAAAAACACCAACGCGGATTTGTGATCAAGTATGTCCTCCTCTCTCCCTTCCAAAGGTGTGCACTTTCAAGTATCTTCTTCTAGACAAAATTATTATTATTTTTTGAAGTTTAAAAAGTAGTAATCTTTTTGTAGCTAAAAATCTGGGCGTTCAGGTTCATTGACAAGTTGTTCTCAGGATTGTTTAAAACTGTTCATTGAACTTGTTAAAGAAGGCTAAAAATAAGTTTTTATCTGTAAAATGGATATCTTAAATCCACAATATATCTCATTGACAACAATGTTTTAGTCATTCTTTTTCTCTTGAAATTGTTAAAATATGTTTAAAAATCAAAGTTTGTTAAACTTTTTCAAAAATTGCTTAAAATAACTTTTTATTTTTGAAACGGATATTTGAAAACCAGCACTTTGGTATTCATTGACGACAAAAATTATTTGCTAAAACGGATATATAATCAACAAAATCCGTTTAAAAACAGATGGAAAACGCTTTTTTCTTTTTCTGATCTTTAGCTTTTACAAATTTTCGTTTCTTTTTCAACCGTCTGTTTTATGCTATCGCGGATCAAAAAAATATCTCCCCAAAATAAAAAAATTCCGACAAATTGAAATTTATCAAACATGTATTTCAATTTTTTAACGCTATACTTTTTTCTACAAAAATGACAACAAAATCAAAAAAATAAAATTGACAGCTTTAAAAATGTTATGTCTTCTCCTTCTTCTTCATCATCATCGTTGAAGCAGGAGCAGCAGCTCACTTTTTTAGAAGGAATCAAAAAATCAAGGCTTTGAGCAACAACGTGTTTGGAAGAAAAAGAAAGGAATAGCCAACATTTTTTGATGATTGGGAGACACCGAAAAAAGCAAAGCCGGACTCAATTTCAAGCGCATGTTTGACCAATGGTCAATTCTTTTCTTTTTCGTTTTTTGATGTTTCTGCATTCTTTGATTTCGTCTTTCTTTTTCTTTGTTGTATTTTTACGTACATTTTTGATTTTTTTCTAACATTGAAGAAATTTCAAAATTGCATAAATGAAAATCCGTTTTTAAGCTGCTTCTGCTTACTTAAATTAGGTTGGAGGTTTATTCTTTGATCATCAACTTTATTATACCCTTAGGGGAAGATGATGAACCCCTTAGGTGAAAGCTTTACAGGTAAAAAAACTTTTTAAAAGAAAGAAAGTTATTACGTTTCTCTCTCTTTTTTTATTACTTTTTTGCAATTTGCAATTGTTTTCACTGTTTTTCGTTGTTTTTCGTTGTTGCAGTTGCTGACAAACGGCGGCGGCTACCAACCTTCGCCCAGCCAGCTGACGATTATAATTCTTTTTCGTGCTGCGCAAGAAAAAAAAGCTTCGGTCACGGTCATTCAAAATTCTTGTATGTTGTTTTTATAGTTTTCTCTCTCTCTTTCTCTTTTACTCGGAGTAGTGGTCAAAAAGAGAGAAATTTTCTCTCAGGTGAGTTAAAAACAGAGGGAGATGAAGAAGAACGAACGCAGAGGGTGCACGAAAACATATTCATATTTATGCAAAAAAGAGAAGAAGGTGTATAAAAATAAATTATATATATTTTTCTGCAAGAAGAACACCAAAAAAGAGAAGGACTCTTCTATGCAAATTGTTGCTCTCCCTTTTTTGCCTCTTGAAAGAACTGTTCCGTGTGTGTCATTCTTGTTACTGCATTCATATTCAATCTGCGCACCTTTTCACATAGATAGAAAAATGTATATTTTTGGCGGAATTTCTTTTTTTTCCAATATATTTGCCGCCACCGCCGTCGTCGCCACTCAAAATATATTTCTAGTTCCTTCTGTCTTCAATCGATTTATATCCGATTTTCAATTTGTTCTTTTTGATTTTCTTTTTTATGTTGAATTAATACGTAATTTATATCTTCTTCTTGAAAGAAAGAATTAAAAGCTTTGATTCTTTTTATGAAAGTAGCCGATTTTCACGCTTTCTTTGTTTTTACCACCGCCAAAAAAATCGAATTAAAGGATTCACTTTTTTGTTGCGTGTTTTTTTGATGCGATTTCTTTTTTTTTGACTATTTTCGTTTTGACTGCCGCCAGCTGATTCATAGACGTAAAAATAGAGTTACGAAATACTTAAACGATTAATTACCGTAACCCCCCCCCCCTCATGGTTTTAAACTTCCAAAAAATTGCGATACAAAAATAGTAAATAAAAAGATGTCCAAGAAAAAAATGTGATTTATTTCAATGAAAAATACATTTCTTTTAATTAATTACAAAAACAATGTTGCTTTTTTAAAGTGCAGTTAAAGAAGAAAATAGATATTGTTTGTTTTTGTAAAAAACATTCTGAAAAAACTTTTCCGATAAAACACCAATTTTTGAACTTTATCGATAACTTTTTTGTCTGTGTTATTATTTCATCGTCGTTCAGCAATAATATTTATAGTTTAATAAAACAATTTTTTTCTTTTCCCGATTTTTTAATCATGATTTTTATCTTTCATGCAAGACATCGTCGATAATCTTTTAAAAATATATATTTTCGTCGTTCTTCAACAATCTTTTTCTTGCTTGCTTGCAATTGCTTATGTTTTTGTCGACTTTTTTCGTTTTTCGTTTTTCGTTCCGATCACAGAAAATCAACCTTTAAAAAATTCTACCTTGATCGAAAAAAGAAAAATTTTGTTCGAATCTTTTCTTTTTTTGATCATAGACAGAACAGGCAAAGCAAAGCAAAGCAGAGCAAGCCTTCAAGGAACCGGACGCTTGCTTGCTTTTTTTGGAGGTGCTTTAAGCTTTTCGCTTTTCAACAATTCAAAATCAAATTCAACAACTTCATTCCTTTTTTTTCTGTCCATGATTTTCTATTGCTTGCTTGCTTGCTGTTGGCTGACTGCACTTCAATCTTGTCAAATCGCGGCTTTTTTCTGTCTTTGCTTTGAACAGGCAAGGCTTGAAATCATTTTTTTTCTCAAGCCCGCAGGGCCTTTTTTTAAACCAATGTTAGCTTTTTGAAAAATTATTTTTAAATGCTTTTTTTAAACTCTAACTAGGTAGTGATTTTTTTCTGTTCAAAAAAATGTCTTGTCTTTAATCATTTGTCAATTTTTCTGCAAAAAAACTTTTTGATTTACTTCCTTTATTTTATTTTTTCTCACAAATCAAAAATTGTTAGACACTTTTTGAATTTAAAAATTTTTAGGTTTTTTCTTTCCTTTAAAATTTTGCCTTCTCTCTTTTTTCTGAAATTTAAAACTTTGTTTTCGGTTCGGCTTCTTCTTTGATGTTATGAATTTTTAAAGGGCACAAAAAAATCTTTAAAGTTTGTTTTTTGCATAAAAAAGAAATGTTTTTGGTCATTTTTTATGTCCAGAATGGTACACCTTTTTGATTTGGTGCCGGTCAAAAACATCTTTTAGGATTACTGTAGCTTTTAATAGTTTTTAGGAATATTTTCTATAGCAGACTATTTTGATTATATAATTGCCAGAATTTTTTGTTGCTGGTTAAGAAAGTTTTATAATAGATTAAGGAGCAAAATAAAAAGATGTGCATCAGACGTCCTCCTTCTTTTCTCTTTCTCAGTGTCAAATTTGACACATATTTTTTCAATAATCATTAAGAAATTTATTTATTATTTTAAAAACAAATCCTTCTTCTCTCTTTTTTCTCCTTGTTTATTGTCTTTTTTTAAATCAAGACTAAAATATTTATCCTTTATTTTTTCATGTTAAAATTTCTTAATTTTCAAAAATTGCAATCTTTGAATCTGTTCATCAAATTTCTGATATTCTATATTTAACCTTAAACTTTTGCAACTTCCTTTTTTTGATTTGATTGATAAATGCTATTCTTAGAATCGTATTTTAGTCACAAGAATAACTCGGCGATTCCTATAATTTTTCTGTCTTTGCTTTTTGCATTTTCAAGTTTTCAACTTTGCAACCTTTGATTTCCCGCAATTTCTATGATACTTCTACACTTTTATTTTCATGGACGTTAAAGATCACTTAACATTCTTCTTCCTTCCATTATTTCTGATTGCAATGAAACCACAAAGATTTTAGATCGGTTCAAACAGAAAATCTAATTAATCAAATAATAAATGTATATATGGGCGGTTTCCGGTGATGGTGAGATGGTGTGTCTTAATTCAAAAAAAAGAAAAAATGTAATAAAAATGAAATAACTTCTTTTTTCCTCCATCACTTTTTTCTCTCTTATTCTTCTTCTTCATCATCAATCGCCTGCTGCTGCCACTTCTTCTTTTGGGATGCTTGTTTCTGTTGTTAACCTTTAAATAGACAAAAAAATAAATAAATTTTTTTAACTTTTTTGGAAATAAAATAAATAATTTCCTCCTTCATTTTGTTTTTTCTTTAAAGCTTTGGCTAATGAGAAAATATGTGTCAAATTTGTTATTTTTTGGCGGATATAGTAGCTTTATATGTGTGTATTTTCTGTTTCATTTTCTTCTCTTTTTGGGGTTGTCTATTTATTTGTTAATATAATGTTTCTGACATGGAGCAGTCACGCATATAAAATTTCCGAGCTTCTGTTTTGTTGTCCTTCTTTGACAGCATCCTTCTTCTTCCTTCTGTTTCTGCTTCCCCCTTCATTTTGGAAATTAAACCGATTCTTTGCTCCCCAAAAATAAAAACTTTCACCTTCCGCTTTCATTCGCTTCCCTGTTTCATTTTTGTGTTGTGTCCTACAAAGAAGGAAGAAGTTTTATTTTTATCCTAAAAATTATATTTTTTGTTTGAAGTTTTTCGATCCGCCCTTTTTTACGCGATCGTGGCTTTCAAATTAAATAGATTTGTAAGCTTTGACAGATCGCGTCATTTTTCCTCTTCTGTTTTTATCGTGCGCAAAAAAGCATCTTTTTTCGTTAGCTTTTGATTTAAAAAGTAATAAAAACTTTTATAATACAGTTTCAAGTCTTTTCTTCTTTTCCTGCTTTTGATTGATTGCTAATTTAATTTTTGTACGAAAAATGATTACTGTAATCTCACTTTTTAAATATTCATATTTATTTTAGGTTTTTTAATCAACAGATATATTTTTTTATTTAATGCCATCAATATCTCCATCACAATCAAGAGATTTTTTTACAATGCCATTTCGAAAACGAAAATATACGATTAATCCACCGGATGATGTTCACAATGTTATCTATCTTGGAAATGTTTTAACAATTATGGGAAAAGGTGAACAATCAATTGAGAAGCCTCTATCGTTGATTTGGAAAGCATATTGTTCAAAGCAGCAAAGGCATGAACTTTCAATGAAGCTTATGGTCACCAGATCTGGTCTAAAAGCTGAAACAAAGCTTCAAGGTTTAACAGAATATTGGGCTCATCGAATAACATTCTGTTCTGCCCCTGCAGATTATCCAAAAGTTTTTTGTTGGGTTTATAAACATGATGGAAAGAAGATGAAACCCGAACTAAGATGCCATGCCGTTCTTTGCAAGAAAACTGCGATTCCGGCACAAATTGCTTCAAGCTTAAATGATTTCCTGCATCAGGCTCTTCAAGAATACAAACGAGAAAAAAGATGCATTGAAAAAGCGAGAAAAGTTAGTGCCCAAGCTGGTGGACATGGACTTGGACCTCGAAGGAAACTTTTGCTTCAATCTGGTTCACTTAATTTTCGACCACCTGTTAGCCGTTCAAAATCTGCTCCAAGACTTGGATCCATTGATGAAGAAGATGAAGTTGATGAACATGTTTGTAATGAAATTATTATGGAGGTTAGTTTTATATTTTTCATCTTTTTAACGAATTTCGGAAGATTACTGTAACGTTTTTGAATCAGAGAATTTCAAACAAATTATAAAAAATTCCATTAACGTTTTTTTGCATCCGGAAAAAAGTAATAATAATAATAATTTTCTGGTCTATCAAATTACTCCTATAAAAAACTTAAAAATTGACCTAAATTTTACAGTTCTTTTTTGTGCTTTTTTAAAAAACCTTTGAAAATGCTTTTTTATGACTTCAACGTCAAAAAAAGACGAAAAAGAAGAATCTTTGAAGCGTGGCCAATTTTTACGAATTCAATTCCATTTTTAGAAAACCCCCAAAAAAAGTGGCATTGTCCCAGTTTTTTTTCGGTGCTTCTAAAAAAATGTCATGAATTTTTTATTATTTGATTTTTTTAATGTTCATAATTTTTGTCTTTCTTCATGAAAAAAAGGTCCGCTTCAATCGTCTTCTGTCGATTCTTTTTCGATGTAGATTCTAAAAGTTTTTTGAAGACTGTCGACGGCGACGGTATTCATACACTTGAAAGTGGATGTACAAGAACTACAAAGTCGAAAGGTTGTTCTTCTTCTTATCCACCTTCTTCTTTTTCTTCTCAAAAGTTAAAACACGTCTTTTTTCTTTTCTGTTCAAAATCGACAGAAGATTGAAGGGATAGAAGATGAAAAAAAGAAAGTAGTAGTAATTGAAAAAAGTGAAGCAAAAACCAAATCTAAATGACAGGGTAATGTTTTTCCTCGGGGCTTCTCCTTCTCTTTTTCGCTCATTAAAAGCCGACAACTTGTCGCAATTCCAAATTTTGACACTTTACTAATCTCAAAAATAGTGACGAACAAGAATAAATAAAAAGTAAGCATTTAAAAAATTTGTAGCTTCTCTTTTTTGAAACTGTAGTTGCTTGTTTTTGTGCATTGCAAAAAAAGCTTTTTAGTCACTCTTCGTGTTTTTCTCAAAATTTTTTTTTTTTATTAAAAGACATTCTTTTCGACAGTCTTGATTTTTGTCGAATTCTGAAGCAGCAGCAACATCAAAAAAAGTGTTAATATAACTTGCGCAATTTTTTTTCTCTTTTTTGACAGATCAAAAATCTCGACAAATCTCTTTTTTTAGCTGCAGCTGACAAATTTTGCGGATCTCTCTAAATCTGAATCATCCAGAGATAAACAAATTCTTTTTTTGATTTAATCAAATTTTTATAAGATTTAAAAATCTTGATAAAAACTGCATATTTTTTACGTCACACGTTTGTAATTGTCTCTCTTGAAAGTTTTTTGATTTGAAAAAGTTTAGAAAAACCGGAAACTTTTTGCACTCAAAAATCAATCAAAGTCTAATTTTGAAAAACAACTTGTAATTATTAGAAGATTCGAAACATTAGAATTATTTGAGATTTTTAAATTTGTAAAATTTCATCATTTTTCAATCAAAAATTGAAAAGTGCACGTGATTTTATAAAATAATTTTTTGAATGTCAATGAAAGAAGAATCTTTTTTCTTCTTCGTTCACAACGTATTAATTTCAATGTGTTTTTTTACATGAGATCATGAGCAACAACACCCTATTTTTTAATAGAGAAAAAATTCCAAAGGGTAAATAAAAAAATTAAACAGAAATTGAACATTCTTTGTGTTCTACAAATGTTACAGTAATCAACAAAACTTTAATAAAAAACATGCCTTTTTAAATGTCTTTATGTTTTTAGGAAAATGATGATACCTTTGATGTTGAAGAAGATGAAGGCGAAGTTGGAACCGAATCAATGACATATGATGATCGAAATTCAGAGCGTCGTTTAAGTGATAATGATTTTGATTCATCTGCTGATTCAAGTTTAATAATTTTACCAAAAACCACTGAAGAAATAAATAATAACAATAATTATGCAAGTGATGAAGAAGATGAGGAGGAGGAAAATGAATTTATGAGACCGATTCGATTTCAACGACAATGTTCAATGAATTCTGCGACAAAACGTCGGCATCAATCTCTTCCGCATTCAACAGAATTGTTAGCAGCAAATTTTCAAAGTTCCTGTCAAATTCAAGATAGCAATGATAATAATGAAGTGGAGGATGAAGAAGAAGAAGATCATCAACAACCAACGGCATCGGATTCAACCACACAACTTCCAACCAGTTCTGCTTCTTCTGATGATGGATTTACATCTTCCTGTCAATCTTCAGACCTTGAACAACTTCATCGAAATCAACGAGCATCTTTAAGAAGGCGAATAAAAGCTCTTAAAGAACCTGATTCAATTAGTGATGAATCAGGATATCATGAATCTGGAGCCGGAAGTGGAAGTGAATCCAAAACAACAACAAGTCGACAATCTCTTCGTTCAATTGAATACAGGTATAGAGATTACTATAGTTTTTAAGATTTATATTTATGCAAATTTCCATTTCAGTGATGAAGATGACGAAGTGGAAGAAGAAGATGAAGATTTTGATGAAGAACGAAAAGCTGCCCTTGCTGCTCAATGCATTCTTGGAACTTCTGCCACGATTGAACTTGAACCAAATGTTCAAATTACAGCTCTCTAAAAAAAGAATCAGAAGAAGAAAAAAGGAACAGCTTTGAAAATAGAATTCTTTCAAACTTTTGTCACTTTTTTTCTCTCAAATTCTTTCAACATAGATTTCAAACAGGTGTTTTTCTTTGACTTTTTGTAAGAGCAACTTTAATCCACGACTCTTTTTATATTTCTTTTATTTTTACTGTATATAGATTGTTTTTATTTTTGAGAATTTTTAATAATTTTCTATTGTTTTCATTTTTTTCCTTCACAGATATAAAAAATCCTACTTTTTTTGATGTAAAAACACAATATTTCTTTCAAATTATTTTTACATTGCAATCGCATTTTTCCTATTTTATTTTTTTTTGATGAGCTTTGTTTCGTCTTTTTCCAATCAAAGAATTTTTTTTCCATTTTAATTTGAAACAAAAAAATTTTTTAAACCAAAGAATTCTTTTAAAATATTTGTTTGTGTTTTGTGTGTGTCTTTTCTTCTGTAGTAGTACAATTTATATATATATTAATTAATACGAGCATATTTTAAAGAAAATCAGAGTCCTACTTAATAAATGACGAAAAAAAAGTTTATTACAATCTTGTCAAACAGTTTTAAATTCAGACAAAAATATTACAATAATTTTGTCAAAAAACGATCAGTAAGTTTCATTTTCGAATTTACCACAAAACAGTTGACACAAAATGAAAAAGAAGAAGAAAAAAATTTTGAGACAAAGTTTTGCAGTACATTAAAATGCTTCTTTCAATGTTTGCGTTTGATAAGTTACTAAGAAAACCTAGCTTGTAGGACAGTGAAAATATGCGCGAAAATAATCTTTTATTTAGATGTAATATATTTTTCATCTAGCAAAATATATTTTTACAAATAAAAATATGTGTGTAAAAAAAAGCATAAAAATTTCAATCTAACAAAAAAGTATACAGTAACATAGCATAACTAAAAATATAATAAAAAGCTTAAATATGAAAATTGATATAAATTCCAATTAGGCATTGAAGCGACGATTGCCAAGTTCACTATCAGAATAATTCAGCAAAGTACTCAGTTCATAATACTTTATTTCACCATTATCCCATTTAATTGCCTGTGGCATATTTTGTTTAACAGAATGATAAACTTCAAAGCCACGAGTTGCTAAATCATCAGCTTGATAGATTGGAGTTGGCAATGAAACAGGGGAACAAACAATTTGATGTCCATATGAAAGGGAATGAAGAAAATTGAATAATTCTTTTTTGGAGACTTCAGGTTCATTCAAGACAACACTAACTTGAACGAATTTTGCCGTTCCTTTTATAGCTTTATGACATTGCATATAAAATTCAAAGATATCAGGTCGGGTAAATTTATTTTCAACAAATGAACCAGCTTGTGGATTTTCAAATTGTCCATTTGCACCTTCAAAGAATCGCTTGTGATGACGTTTTGTACAAATAACAAAAACAAATTTCGGCTTATAGCTTGGATCAAAATCAACAAATCCCAAACGAATTGCAGGAAGTTCATCTTCCATTGTCATTTTAAATTGTCCTTCTAAAAAATAGTTTTTGTATTTTAATTTAATACTATTACAGTATCTTACCAGAAACTCCATCTCTTAAAATAACAATTGTACTTGGCAATTTTGTTCGATTCTTTTTAAGACGAGCCAAAAAGGTTTTAACATAAATTCGTAATTCATTTTTATCAACTTTTTCTTGACAAGTTGGTTGAAAAAAGAAATCTCCGATAAATGCCGATGAATCCGAGAGAACATTTGCAGTTATCCCAACCACAGATGGATCACCTAAAACAAAAATCATGCAAATATTTCTATCAACAGAATTAAGTTGCTTACGAGTTTCACTAATATGACCTTTATCAATATTTTCTTTCCGTTCTTCCGGAGAAACTCCAGCAGGATGAGCTACATCATACCCAAAAACAAGGACATCACTTTTATTGATATCAAGTCGATCTCTGTAATTAAAAATAATTTGCATAAATTTTTGAAATTTATTAAGTAGCTTACGCAGTATTAAATTGAACCTTATAATTAATTCCACCATTTTTAACATTAATTTTTAAAAGAATATTTCCAAGTGTACGGAATTGTCCTAGTTCAACCACTTTTTTAGCAACTTCAAGAGTTCTAAAATAAAATAATTTGAATATTTTTTAACCTCTAAAACAACAAAAAACTTACACATGTTGCGTAAGAACTTTTGTAACAGATTCCATCAACTTCAGAATATTATGAGACCGTTGATTTTGTTTACTGTCAATCAGAATAACAAATGTTGCTTGCTTCTTTTTAAACATCATAAACAGCTCATGCCATTCATTAAAAGAAGCATTTCGGCTATCAAATTTCATAATATTTGCATCTTCTTTAAAAGTTATTCCACGACGTTTTGATTCATTCGTAAAGGTTTGATTGAATTCTTCAACCAATTTAGGATCACATTCATGGCCATGAATAATCGCCCAACGATATATTGTACATGGTTGAAAATATCTATTTCGTCCAAGATCAAAACCTCCATCTTCATTTGGATGAATGACGGCATTGCCTCCGGCGATGATTGTCGGTTTTGGGGGTCTTTCAAATTTCAATTCAGTTGCTTTTTCAATTGGTTCAAATGCAACATGGATTCCAAAAGCTTTACTAACATCGGAATTAAAATTCATATTATGCACTTCATCCATGATATTTTCATATCTTTCTTGAGGGGAAACAGCATTTAAACGATGAACTTGATCACTTAAATAACCACCAACTTTTTCAAGGGAAACACGTTGATTTGGAAGAATAACTAAAAAAAGTTTACGTAAAAAAGACACGGGACTTTTAAGTTTACGGATTTCTCCTTTGAATCTACAGTAATCTAAAGAATTTTAAAAACGAATTTAAATCATTTGCGGAAACTGTTAAACATTAAATGATAACACTTTTGGGCATTTATAATAATATACAATATCTAAATGTGCTACAATAAGATAAAAATAAAGACATGTTTAACCATTTTTATTACAAAAAGTCCCAATAGGATTCCGAAAACCCCACAAAATTCGAATTGCAAAACCCGTTTTGCGAATTTCACAAGAGAACCTATATGCAAATTTGTATTCCAGCGTGCCCACATTATTTTGAAAAACAATTATTTTAAAAAACGTACTTAAAAGTTCCATTGGAAATTGTCCTTTATCACCAAACATGTTAACTGCACGGGAATGTGGAAATTCAAGACGACAACGTTTTTTGGTTCGGAAAAAATCAGGTAAAGAAATTACTTCACCGCTATCAAGTGTAAGACTGAAAAATAAGAACTTTTAAATTTGTAACTATATGTTGCTTGTTTATACTATTACTGTATAAACAATACAATAACAATAAACATACGTAATTTGATCAAGATATTTATCATCAAAACTTTTAACAGTTAAAACTCGATGTCGATCATAAACTGGACAAACTCGAATACCATTAAAGAATTTAATTGCATCTTCCCAGACACCAGGATTTCGGTTATCTGCATTAACAAATTCTGTCACTTTTTCATAAAGATTTTTTCCAACTGCGTAAAACGGTGAACATTTAAAATCCACAATTAAACCAGGGCAAATCTTTTTTGCTTGAGTATTATTAGGTCCATCAGCTTCAACTTCAACAATTCGAATACCCTTTTGGGTTCCATAACGAACACAAAGGCCACGACCAATTGGTTTTTCAGCTAAACGATAAAGCTGTCCTGCACCGACCATGTCATAAAGACCGCTAAAAAGGGTATATTAATATTACTGTAGCTGTGGTAAACTATTTACACGAACCTATTTATAGCACCTTGAGATAAAATAATTTCTAGAACCTGCCGCACTGTCTGATCTTCATCAAGAAGAATATCACCAGAGCAATATTGACTTAAATCGGAAATATCAACATATTCCATTTCTTCATTTGGTGCAATTACAACTGTAACTTCACCATTTCCTTTAAGAAAAGCTTGAACATCGGTTGGAAGTTGATCTTTTGTTACAATGTAAGAAACTTGGGTAAATGGTTGCGAAGCATATAGGGTATTTTGATTATCATATGCAACCTGGATATCATCAACTCCAAAATCATTTGTGTCTCGCATAACAATTGATAATATCCGATAGCATAAAGCTCTCATTCTTGTATCACGTCTATAAAAATTTTTTACTATCTTTGCATATTTAAGCTTATGAACGTACTTTTCTTTTGTAAGTGAAGTTACAATGGTTCCACCACCATATTTTTGAGCTTTAAAATCCATTGAAACATCATATCGATATGCCTTTCTTCCAGATTCAACATTTACAGGAAAAATTGCACCTTCCCCGGAAAGTACATGAGGCTTTGGTGGAGGTCTTGGACCACCACCTCGACCACCACGATCTCCCCCTCCTCCACCACGTCCTCTTCCCCGGCTTCCCCCATCTTGATAATTACGATTTCCGCCGTCTTGGTAGTTTCCACGATTTCCGCCACCACCATCCCGAAAATTACCACGATTTCCGCTGTCTTGGTAGTTTCCACGATTTCCGCCGCCACCATCCCGAAAATTACCACGTTTTCCGCTGTCATTGTATCTTCGAGGGGATCCAGCGGCATCATTAAAGCTTCGGGGTCCACTATTATTTCCATGATAATCACCACGTCCTCTTCCTCTGCCTCCTCCTCCACCTCTGTTAAAGTTACCACCACCGCCACGGTTATTATCTCTTTGTTGCTAAAAAATGTGCCATAAAGATTCTGATTCTAGAATACCATAATGTTTCACTTACATTATTTCCTCTGCTATAAGCCATAATTGAAGTAAATACTCACGTCTCTCACGGTCGAAAGGAGAAGGAATAAACTAAAAAAGTTAAAATTTTCGCGTGATCAATTTTATCATGGAAGAGAAATATACCCCCGGAAAGGATGTAAACACGGAAAGACGGTTTCTGTTTTTCTAATTGTCATTCGGAAAAAAATGAGGGAAAACGCGGCATTTTTAAAATTTGTTAGTTAGGATTAAACAAAAAATAAATTAATTTATCGGGTTTTAAAGTTTTAATTTTAGAGTAAAATGTCTAATTTGGAGTTAAAAATATTTTTATGGGAAATATTTTTAACTCCAATTATGTGTAATCTAAATTTAAGCTCGATGCTAAAATTAAGGCATTCTTTGCAGCAAAAACTGTGATGAGTTTAGAAAATTGAGCATAAATTTTACATTTAATTACATTAATTTATAAACACAAAAAAGATTTTAAAAGGGTATTTAAGAAAAAAGAAGAAATAAGGGTCTTCAGAATCCAACTCGTTGTCGTATCTTCCTGCTACCAAGTTAACTCTAATAAGATAATAAATAATAATTTTTTATTAAAGAACCAAATTTCAATCATCTATTACTTTTTTTAATAAAGAATTATTTTGTGGAACTTATAAAATAAAATCTGAAATTATCAAGGTTTGCGAAAAAATAGTCGATTTTCAGAAACTTTTGCTGCATATTTCTGCATATAGGTATGAATATCAATATAAAAGGTCAGTTCTTTTTAGGGATTGCTTGTGCAATAACTGATCAAAAACGTAACTCTCCCTTTCTCGTAAAATGAATCAATAGTTAGTATTCAATAAAATCCATCAGTAAATGCAGACTATTCCTTTTTTGGTTTTTTTTATTTGAGAAATTGATTTGGTTAAGGAAAAGATAGATTTAGGAAAAAATTTGAGTCAGCAAAGTTATCGAGCCAAAAAAAGTTTCAAAATGTTGGAATGGCCTTTTCAACATTGAATGAATACACCTTTAGAGAATCAACTCTTTTTTAATTAAAAATTTTGCCGCCTTAAAAGGTAGTTTAAGAAATGTCCAACAAAAAGAACTCAAATGTTAGGTAGATAGAAAAAAAACATCAACAAGAACAACCAAAACAAACAGCCATTCAATTTTTTGTTGCTGCTGACACTTTTGAAATTTTTGCCATTTGCTGCTTGAAAAGTACTACCCCAACAAAGAAAGAAAAAACAATCAAAGATGGAAGAAAAATGTTTCTTTTTGTTGTTGTTAAAAAATAATACAGACAGAACACAAGCATATTTATTGTTCATTTGAACACACACAAATATTTAAAACAATGAAAAAAGGTTTTTTTAGTTGTGATTAAAAAGGTTGATAGATTTTTTTATCAGAAAAAAAGACTTTTTTCACGGTGTTCAATTTTTTTTAAAACCGGACATTTAAAATATAGAACAGAAGGAACACAGCAACAAAAAATGTACAATAAAAAACTTTTTTATCAATTTTTTTATGCAACTGTCAAAACTGTCAATTGATTCTCTCTCTTTCAGTTGATAAACATCGATGTTAATCTTTGGAAGAATCTTTTTTATATATTTTTAAATAAAAGTTTAATTGCAGAAAATTCTATATATTTTTTATAATCCTTTATTTAGGTGGTTGTAAATAAGAGGAAAAAAATATAATGCTACACGTTGAAAAATAAATTATGTGTTTTTTACAGAAAAAAACAAACACAATTTTTAGGGCAAAGGTGCAGTTTTCAAAGAACAAAAATCGTCAAAAGAAAATAGACGAAACCTACAAATGTCAAAAAAACCTGCACTGAAAATAAAAAAATCATAGAATTACTGTAATCCACATATGGCTTGAAAATGTGGCGGTCCGACAATCATTGATTAATGTTATTTTTTGAAATTATTAAAAAAAGCAATCCAATCTCAAAAATTCGACAATGAAAGAATAACGTTATCGGTTTTTTTCTGTTACAACAAGTTTTGGGTCACAGCTTTATTTCACATTTTTTCTTTCAAATTAATCTGTAAGAAAGACGGATCAAATGTCAAAAGAAGAAAAAGGTGAAAGCGAATACGAATTGATTGTAAATACAGATAATAAACTTAAAAGTTTGTTTTCATTTTTTTGACTGGAGATTAATTAAATTTGGATTTTTTAGAAGAAGGAAAGCCATTGTGTCGGTTATGCCGATACAAAAAATGCGTTGAAATTGGAATGGTTACAGTATTAATAAAAAATTTTGTCAAAGCTTTTAAACCTACAGTTTCATTAAATCCATTCAGTATGTACCTTCAGTAATATTACATAATACTAATGTTACCACACAAAAAACAAGAGTCACTTTTAGGTGGAAATCATGAAAGTACCGTAAAAAGATGCTTTTTTATAAATAAACAATTTTTTGCAACTGCTGAAATGTTGTCCAAATATTCTCCATTTTCAACATTACCAGTGAACGATAAAGTAAGTCTTGACTTTCAAGATTATTGATTAGTTGTTATAAATTTTTTGAATTTTTTTCAGATATCTCTTTTCTGTCATTTTTGGAATATTTTTCGATTGTTTGAAAGAACTTTTCAAGCAATTTTACACTTTAAAAACACGGATGAAAATGATTGTCGAATTCAATGCGGCTTTGATGAATATTATGAAATTAACAATTTATTTTTGTGGAGTCAATCAGGGCTGCTCCAATCGCTTCTTTGTGAAAATGCGACGAAAGTTTCGCTAAAAAATTAGAAGCGAAAAAAAGTGAAAAGAGAGTCTTCGTTGTTTTTTCAAACAGTGAGCATTCTCTTTCACTTTTTTGTCTCTAGAGAAAAGTGACGATTTCGCTGTTTTTTTTGTGCGCGAAATTCAAAAATGCTGTCAAAGATAATGAATTTGAATTTGTTTGTGTTTTATTAAACTTGTTTCGTGTCGAGAAACGTAGTTTGTTGAACACTTCAACTCAAATTCATAATCTTTGATAGCATTTTTGAATTTCGCGCACAAAACAAAACAGCGAAATCGTCACTTTTCTCTAGAGACAAAAAAGTGAAAGAGAATGCTCACTGTTTGAAAAAACAACGAAGACTCTCTTTTCACTTTTTTTCGCTTTCATTCTTTTTGCGATCTCTCTCTTTTCACAGCGACTTGAGCACCCCTGGAGTCAATAAAATACATTTGTGGAGTCAAAAAGAGTATTTTTTTGTGGTGTAGTCCAAAAAATACTTTTGTGGAGTCTTTTTTAAACTATGATTTTCAAACTCTCTTTTATTATTCTTGTGCCGTGAATATTTTTGTCTTTTGTATACTGTAAAATTGTTGCTTTATTGATTCTTGTAAACTTTTAATAAAAAATCGTTGAATATTGAATTGAATCCAATTTCATTTTTTATGGAACAAATTCCCAAAGAATTGATAAAAACTGTTCAACTTTCAAAGGAAGCTTCCATCCCGGAAATCAAAGATTTTGGCTGTTGAAGGTTCAATTGAGAAAGAAGAAACTGTTCAAAAATTAAGAGACAGTCTACGAGGAAATTTAAATCGAGCGGAACCGAGAATTTTTAAATGAAATTTTTTGTGGTCCATTCGATTAAACTAGGTAAAAAAAGGTTATTCTGAGAGTTTTGGCTTAATCTATCTCGTACTTTTGATTTAACTGTAAAGTAAAGTTACTGTATGGCCATGAAATGAAATAAATTACAAAAACCTTTTTTTGAACTCAGTGAGAGTATTTAGTAATATTAAACTGAAAAAGAAAACCAATAGATAAAAAATCAATAATTCGAAAACTCGAAAATATCGAAATTTTCGAAAAATTTGCATATGCTTCAAATTTGTTCTTAAATAATTTTTACTGGCAATATTAATCATAAAAATTAATTTTGAGGCATTTTGAACCTTTTTCAGGGCAAAAAACACGGATTTTAGAGATAATTTCTATGCGAAAAATACCATGATTTTTTAAATGATGGGAAATAAAAAGTGGGTATCCCTGGCTGCTGAAATTGTACCTACTAACTTAAAACATGTTATATTTGATCGGAAACGGCAAAAAAAGTTGCCTAGAATGATATTTCATACAGTTTGGATACCTCAAAAAATGGTCGAAAACCAAGTAAATTTCGAACCAACCGGAAAAATCAAAAATGACTGATATATCAATATTCAGATCTTATGACTACTTTAATTACATCTATTTAATGTTTTAAAAGCAATCACTCTTTCATTTTTAACAAAAAACCCAAATTACCTTGATTTTCCCTTCGAAGTCCAATGTTGCTAAATTTGGAAATTTCATATTGATGGCATATTTCTAGATGATATCAAAATGTTATGAAACTCACCCAGAATACTCTTTTAACATGATATTTCATAGTGTAAGTCACCACATGTCGATATCTTTCATCATACATGAGTTTTACCCCGAGGTTGATATTGGAGATATTGATCGAGCGCACCTTTTTTACTGGCTATCGATATCGACCCCATCGATTTCAACAAATTTTATATTTTTGGAAAGCCCAGATATAGGGCTATTCAGTGAGGTATGACTTTTGTCCCGGCGGCTAAATATGCAAATTTTTCTTCTGTGTCGAAAATTACAGTACCCAAAATTTCGACATTAGAGGTCAGATAAAATTTTTTTGTATAGTGCAATAAATAGTCCTTACTTATATGTATAATCATGGGAAATAACTTTTTGATTGGTTCACTTTTGGATTTTTCCCGAATTTTTCCATTTTTGGCCATACAGTAACTTTACTTTACAGTTAAATCAAAAGTACGAGATAGATTAAGCCAAAACTCTCAGAATAACCTTTTTTTACCTAGTTTAATCGAATGGACCACAAAAAATTTCATTTAAAAATTCTCGGTTCCGCTTCAACCCTGAATTTTCAAATTCTCTCGTAGAACGTCTCTTAATAACAAAAACTTTAGAAAAATTGATGTCTTGGTAATTAATGCTTGACATGGAAGTGCGAAAGGTGCGGCAGAAATTACGGTAAAAATTTTTGATGACGTTATGGAAGTTAATTCAAGAGCCTATGTTTAGAGATGTGCAGTGTTTTTTCAAAGTTTAGCTATAAATATAATTTTGGTAACAATAAATGCAGAATTTTTTTCTGATTAATAATGGATAAAAAAAATTAAAAGGAATAATACTGATAAAAAAGATAAATGATAAAGAAAAATATCAAAAACCAATTTTTTTTTCAGTCGGGGAACACTTACACAGGTCGATTTTTTTTAAAAAACGGCCATTGCAAAAAAATAAGAAAATATTTTCCACACGGGAGCACTTTTTTGCAGTGTTAAATTTTTACTGATTTTTAAGCAAACTTTAGGAATTAATTCCCAAGCCAAATGATATTCTAAACGTTTTTTCTGTATTGCTAATCGTTCTCAGCACCATCGAGAACCTAAGTGAGTATGGAGAAAATATAAAAGTTTGTGTGAGCTGAGTTATCTCACATATGCGTTTTTACATGAATATTCACGATCTATTTTATCCATAGAAATATATGAATCTGGAGCTAAAAACCATAATAAAATCAATAATATACATCTATTAGCACCCAGGAAAGTTTTAAGATGCGTAAAAACACTAAAAAACACTTTTGAAATTTGACGGTGTACAGCACATACGTGAACATCTCCAACACCAAAACAGCGATAAAATTCAACTTTTATATATAAAAACTTTGGCTTATCATTGCATAAGTCTTAAAAACGGTTGTTAATGGTAAAATAAAGGTTTTTAGTGCAAAAATATATTTTTTTGAAAATTTTGTTACTACGGTAAGCAACCACCAAAACATGCGATTCAGCTAAATCTTGTCTTAAAAACATATTGAACTATCCTAACATATGTTATTTTCTATGCTGAACATGTTAAAAGTGTTATAAACATGGATTACTACTTTAAATCATGTTTTTATCACTAATTCATATGCTATATTTGTAAACTTTGATGCGCAAGAAAACGCTCCACACGAATCCTTATATTTTCTCCATACTCACTTAGGTTCTCGATGGTGCTGAGAACGATTAGCAATACAGAAAAAACGTTTAGAATATCATTTGGCTTGGGAATTAATTCCTAAAGTTTGCTTAAAAATCAGTAAAAATTTAACACTGCAAAAAAGTGCTCCCGGGTGGAAAATATTTTCTTATTTTTTTGCAATGGCCGTTTTTTAAAAAAAATCGACCTGTGACTTTTTCTTCTTAAATATTTTCGTGTGGGGTGCAAAAAAACACATTTTTTTGCAGCAATTTTTTTGTTTAATTCTCCATTGACTTCTTTATATAATTATCAGCTTTAAATCTTTAATTTAATTTAGTTTTTTTAATTGGTATATTCTAAATATTAAAAAATAAATAAAAATATTTCTAAAAAATGAAAAAAAAATCGAACCCGCGTCTGCATGCTTGTTAACCGAACGCAGTGTACCACTCGGACAAACATACAAACAACTTGAGTCGTGAATTCGTACTCTTGCACTTTTTGAGAAAAAAAGAAGAGGAAAATTAAAAAAACATGAATCCTGTCTAACCGGTTAATTTCGGCTGATTTCTAAAAAATAGCCCTTCTAGAGCATTGAAAGCTCTATCGAACAGATATAATTACAAGCTGGAAGGGCTCGGAGTGTAGTATATCATTTTCTGAAAAACGTTAAAAAAAGCGGTTTTTTGACTTTTTTCAGATTTTTTGCATGGAAATGATGTCCAAAAGTTGGATTTTCGGAATCTCCGTAAAATTTTACATATAGTAGGATAAAAATTAAAAGTTTAAAAAAAAGTTTCAATTTCTACAGTATACCTCTCTTGCATTTTCCTTGACTGAAAAAAAGTGAAGGGGAACACTCGCGTCGCATAACGCCATGCACATCTCTACCTATGTTTTTGTTATTTGGATTACTGTAACAATGGGCGAAATTTTACGCAATATCAAAAAAAATAAAACAATTGAAAAAATTCCTCTTTAATCTTATTTTCTTGTGCCCTTAGGCTATAACTTTTTGTTTACCAGAATTTCATTTATACCTTTTTAGCATGGATCGGTGGTTTACGTATTTGTTCCATATTTTGGATCTTGTAAGAAAAATAGATTTGAATTTGTCTCGACAAAAAATCCTGATTGTCAGTAGTGTTGTTTTTTAAACGCAAATAGCTTTCAGAATTATTTTATTTATTTATTGTTTTTCAACAAATGTCAAAAACATTTTTGTTTAACGATGTAATGCACAACCTTAAAAAATATAATGTAAAATTATCAGAAGTAAACTTTAAAATATAAAACATTTTTCAGTTTCTTTTGCAATGCTTTCGTCCAACCGATATTCTTTTTCGGAATTCGTTTCGTCCTTTTTCAGTTCCTTATACAATTTAAATAAATGATCAGCAGCATGAAATTTAGAAATCAATGAGAAAATTACTACAATTGTAAAATACTGCACACATAAAATTGTGAATAAAACATAAAATAATTGGGTTCTGTCTTTTTCCACAAATTTTTCACCCCAAGCAAAATGTAAAAATTGTAACGAATAATCAAGGGTCTAAAAAATATATTAATATAGTAAAAATCTGAATGGCCACCAGTTTTGGAAATCATTTAACCTTACCGGAAGAGCGGCGACCATTGGAATATGTTTTTCCAAAATAGGTTTTCTCTTACGACTAATTTGAATAACAAGACAAATTTCAAAAATTAATCCGCAAATTCCTATGAAAATTCCAATTCTTCCCAGCATACAAGTCCGCGGATTTTCATTCATTCCAAAAATATAAAATAAATAGTGATTTTTGTAACAATAAAAAATGAAATATAATCCAAAGGTAAAACATAAAATTAAAATCTGCTTTAAATATTCATTTTGTAACTTCTTTTCTACAGAATTACAGTAATCTCGATTATAAACAAGTTTATCCGTTTTTAATATTTTCATTTTTTAATTGACAATTGGTTTAAGAACGACTGAAAAAAGTGAATGAACCATCTTTAAAATCAATAATACCTTTTGCCCTGAAATAACAATGCCATCTGCCAATGGAAACATGTCTAAGAGATACACACAATTTTGTGGTCTCCCTCTTTCAATTAATTAAAACATTTTTTACGATCAAAAAGCAAAGTTACTTTTTATTACAAAAAAACTTTATCAATATTTACAAATACAGTAATAAAAAAAACAGAATTACTTTGATTTTGCTTTTCTTTTAACATTTCCAGATAAATTTGTTAATTTCAAGCCATCCTTTTTTCTTTCGGGTGTTGCAGCTGGAGCACTTTTTACTTCTTTTTTATTATTGTTATTATCTTTTTCGTCATGACCAATTGACCAAATTACCGGTTGATTCACTTGACATTTGCTTCTTCCTTCTGAGATTGGCTTCTTCAAAGAAATTGGTAGAGTTCCTCCTTCTAAACCGGTAGATGTATTTGCAGGTGATATTGGACGTACTCGAGCAGGAGCAGCAGCACCTGCACCGCCTCCAGCATTTCCCTAAAAAAGATGAATAATTAGATTTTGATTTGATAAGAAAAAAAGGGCAAATTTGAAATTTCATAATATTAAAAAAACCTGATTCCTGAAAAGTGTCTCAAAACGAAAAAAAATGCAAAAGCTTTTACGTTTCAAGATACAATTAAGGGATCATGTTTAACAAATAAAAGATTTCTTTTTCGTTTAAAAATTAACAAATAAAATTCGACAAACCTTTGCTTGACCTTTCTTTTCGGCTTCAATTGCGGCATCCATTTCAGCTTGAAATTTTGCCCGTTGTTCATCAGTCATTTTTTCCATTTCTTGTTCTGTATTTCGATTTGAAGATTCATTATTGTTATTATTATTACTCAAATCCGTTCGAGATGATACATTTGATGGTCCCTTAAAATGTGAATTAATTCTTTTGAGAAACTTCAACAACAAATTTCTTACTCCATTTTTTCGTTTCCTTGAACACTTGAATATTACTGCTCCAAATAAAATTGAATTAAATAATACCGTAAAAATCAAGATTAAAAACATTACTTTTTTTAAAACCAAAAAAAGAAGAGAAAAATCAGTTTTGTGAAAAAATGTTTATTCAATTTTAAATTTTGAGAATCAAAAATTTACATAGAATCAAGTTTAAATAAATTGAAACAAATTAAATATTTTTTAGAGTTTGAAAGAACTTTTTAAATGTTTTTTTTAAATTAATTAATCGGTTGAATGAAAGCACTGAATATGAAATTGTAAATGTGAATCATGATCAAAGCATTTATCACAGCTATGACATTTAAATAAATTTGCAGTATTTTGATCAGAATGTGTTCGACGAACATGGCTGTCATGTGCAGCATGGGAGGCAAAAGATTTTCCACAAAATGCACACTAAAAATTTTGGTCGTATTTCAATTAGGGATACTGTATTTTAATTTAAAAAAATAGACAAGAATTTTAAATTATTAAATGGTGGATAAAATTAATGTTAAATAGAAACTGTATTACGATATTTGGTAAAAGGGTTTTAAAAATGTTGGATTAAGTAAAGTTTAAATAAACTTACTTTGAAAGGTTTTTCACCACTATGCTGTCGAATATGGGTTCGAAGAATTGAACTTGCAGTAAAACATTTGGTACAAAATGGACATTTATATGGACGTTCACCAGAATGAACTCGTAAATGCTAAAAAATGAATGCATTTTAACTATTGTAAGTAATACGGTAACAAATCTTGCAAGAATTATGGGTCAAATAAGTATAATAAAAATGCAAAATTTTAAACTTGTTAACTATGATACTGTAGCCCACAAAAGTGAACCCAAAATTTGTAATTTACTGTAACAAAAATAAAACTTGCCTTATTTAAGCTTGAAGATTGTGAAAAAGATTTTCCACAAACATTACAAATATGTGGTCGATGATTTTCATGTACATGAAGGATATGAATTCGAAGGCGATCTCGCTTTTCAAAAGATCGGGTACAAAGTGGACAGGGAAATTTTCGATCCTGTAATAATTCAAATTTTTTTAAAAAAGAAGTGTTCAATAAAGAACTCTTACGCCATTATCCACACAACGAGTATATTTTAAATGTTTATCTCGATAATATGCATATGAAAACATTTTTCCGCATCTTTCACATTGATATCCTCCACCACCACTGCTGTTGTTGGCATTATTTCCCCCGAGGGTTAATTGAGATTCAAGTAATGAATTTGGAGTCTCCGAAGATGGGGGTAAAAGAAAGTTTCGAGAAAGAGGTGGAGCAGATGGTCCTGAAGATTCACTTTGTGAATCCAAATTTGCATCTTCTGATGCATTATTATTGCTGAGGGTTTCGGTTTCAGAAATAACTGAAACTTGCTCCAATCGATTATTCAAAAAATCAAAAGTTGATTTTTTATAAAAAATTATTTCATCTCCATAATTTATGGATTTTAGGGTGAGATTATTTTCATCCGAAAGATTTGCTTCTTCTTCATTTATCGTCGAATGGCATAAAAGTTTCCAAGATTCTGGAATCTGAAACATAAAAGGGGAGGATTAACACGAAAATAATCAAAAACTAAAACGAACATCCAAAATTTCTTGTTCATCAATTCCCTGATTCCCTGTGTAGATTACGGTATGTGAAACGGAATCTGCTGCACTTACAGTAACAATTGAAAGATTTTCACAGATTTCATTTGATTCAGAAATTTGCTCCAATGCTAAAAAATGTCGAATTTAAGAAACTTCAAAACTTTTTAACATTCAACTATTTCCCTTGAGGCATTATTACCCACCCCCAAAGAATTCCATTTTTAACCCCAAAAAATAATTACCCTGAATATTTTCAGTATGACGCAGAAAAGCATTAATTGGTTCATTTGGAGTTTTGCCATTGATAAGTTGAAAATTTATTTGTTTTGTTGGACGTTGTTGAAATCCATTTTTTCGTTGTTGTTGGCTTTGATTTTGTTTATCTAATCCAGAAGATAAAGTTTTATCATTATTGATGGTTGTTTCAATGCTTTGAATTTGTTTCATTCGAGCTTCCAAAAGTGATGCAAATGCCGCCGGAGGGAAAATTGGTGGAATATTTCCAAATCCAAAAGGTGGTGGAAATCGAAATAAAAATGGAAATGGAAATCCATGTGGATTCAGATTCAGACTATTGGCATCTGAAGATGAACGAGGAATCTGATGTTGTTGTTGTTGTGGAAGATGGAAATGATTGTTATTTGTTGGAAACATTTTTACCAGTTTCAGTAAAATGACCAACAAAAAAGAAGAACCTTCTTTAAAAAAGAGTCAACTTCGAGGTTTAAAAAAGTGAAATAATGTATCTAAAAAATATTGAGAAAAAAAGGATGCTGCGTTTACCGTAATCCTCTTCTCCACCCTTCTCTCTCTCTTTAACGTTCTTCTTTTATTCAAACAAAATTTTGTTAGTTAAAGTCAGAAAAGAATAAAAGAAAAGAAAGAAAATAGGCACCGCCCCATAGACACGACGACCCAATAAGGCCGCATTCATTCTTCTTTCTTTTTTTAAAGATTCAAAAATGTAAAAAAGAAAGAACTCGAGTTTAGTAAAATATCCAACAACGGTGCTCTTGAAAAATGAAATGAGAAAAAAAGAGAGAGACCGGATATTGTCATCCCTTTGAAAAAAGTGGTAAATAACTGCAACAACAATAACTTAACACTCGGAAATTCTGTATTCTTTTTAGACATATATTGCTTTTTCTTGTCCAATACTTATCTAAAAAATATTGAACAAAATAAGCAATTTTGTTTTGGTAAAATTAAAAATTTCAGTTTTAAGCTTTAAAGTAATGTTTTAAGAGATTTAAATTTTGGTACTTTGATGGTTTTGAAGCAAGATGGTTACGGTAGCTGAACAAATGAGCATAAATTTGGTTACAATAGTTTTAAAAAATTAGCACAAGTTTAATATGTTTAAAATACATTAATCAAATGAATAAAATTTTAATTTTAAAATATTACAATAATCACATAAAAATTCGAATTTTCATTTTCTCTTTGAAACGTTAAAATCAGAGTCAAAATAGTTAAGTTAGATGAGATACGATACCATCAAAGTCTTTTTCCTTCTTCTTTCCTTTCTTTTGTTATTATTGCCATTGCATGGTCTTCGACATCGTTGTGCTCCATATTGCAAATTGATATATCTATATAAAATAGCTAAATATAATTACATAAATAAGAATAGCAATGACGGAGAAAGAAACCGAGGGCAGGAAAGGAAAGGACACGATGCCTCTCTTCTTTTTCTCTCTTGCGTAATTACTCATTTCTTTTCTATTTTTTCATTTACATTTCGGGAGTTAATTTTAGATCCATTTTTTTTAATATGGAAATAAGGGATGCTTCTTCTTTTTTGCCAGAGAGAGATAAATTTGAATGTCTCTTTTACGGTTGTAAATCCTTCTTTCTTTTTTTTCTCGACTGTCTTCTTCTTTTTCGAAGAATCGCATTGTTTTGATTAAAATTTAATTGAGTTACCGCAATTTTTTAGTTGGACTTGACTTTTGCATCTGTTCTCTTTCATTCAATTCTTCTTTTTTGGCAATTTCTTTAGTTTTTGATTTTTATAAGAGTTTCCAAATATTTGGATTCGGGTCGGTCGACCGTAACATTCATACGTGGGGGGACAGCATGAAAAATATAATAAAGTCACACACTTGAAAATAAAAAAGTAACAAACACGCGCGCGCCCGCTTATTTCCAAACAATAGATTCTTGTTACTTTTTTTGTGGATTCTTAAAAATAAATTATTAAAAATAATAAAAATGAATCAGATCTCTTTCTTACCATCACCTTCACACCCTCTCAAAAAAATATATAGATACACTTATTCGACGACGATAAACTTAAGTGTGACATATTCATATAAAAATAAAGAAAAGGTATTTGTAAAAAAAGTGACCAGATAACGGTACTTAACAAAAATTTTTCAAAAACTGTTTGATCAAAAAACTGTAAAAAAATAATAGACAAAAACAAATTTTTAGCAAAACAAAATACTAAAAAATCGTGAAAGTAAAGACAAAAATTTTTTTAACTAAAGCATTTAAAATTGTATGGTTTTTAACTTGTTCTACAGTAACCAACATTTTCATTTTTTGCAGTATCATATTTTTAAACACGTTATTGTGATAAAACAGAAATCAATTATAAAAAATATACTTTATTTAACCTTTTTAATTTAAAAAGAATAATTCATAATCTGCTGCAGAAAATATATTAATTGACGGGTGTTTGCATCCAGGACCATAAAGTTTCACAAAAGAAGAATATTGATTTTCAAATTCAGCAACAAATTCATTGCTAACTTCTTCAGAACATGAAAATGTACACTTTGCATTTGAACGAATATTTTTCTGAAAAAAATACTGTAATGGACAACAATGAAAGTGAAAAAACTTACAAATAAAAATGTAAAAAAATCATTAAGTTCTAATTTATCATTAATGTTCAGAAGTTTGAATTCTTGAAGCCGGTTTTTGAAAGGAATTTGAAGCAGACAGTTTGAAGTTTGAGAAGTACAGTATACATTGTCGAGACTGAAAAGTGATATTTCAGTATTGGAGATTACTGTAGCATGAAAATCAAGAACACAAAAAAGTCAAGTATTGTGTTACAGTATTCTGCTATTTATAGCAACGTAAACAGGTTATCGTAACCTTCCAGTTAAGATGCAAAAAGAACTTACCAAAATTCATAAACATTTGGTACTTTCGCCATAATATCTTCCAATGGTACATTTCCACCATCTTCATCACTGATTCGAACATTTTTAAAATGCAAAGTTTCAATTCTTCCATGTCCCGCAAGAAAATTATATTCAGCAAAAGTCAAATTTTGATTTTCAATTGTCAAATGTTTAGGTTCACAACGGGCAAAGCTTCGAATAATCGTTGAAAGAGTTTGATATTTAATTTCGGGTAAATAATAAAATGCCAAAGAATTCGCAATAAATAAATTATCAAGTTCAAAAATTCCATTTTGATCCATTCGAATATCCATAGATTGTTCACGAAAAGTTATTTTTTGCATTCTTGGAGAACATGTATAATCAAACTTGAAAATAATTGGCATAGATTTCTTAGCAAAAAAGTATTTACATGATTCATAAAGTTTTTGAAGAACGATATGATTTGCGGTTTGAAGGATGTAATGGATTACGGTATCTGGAAGAGAGAAATCTTGATGAATATAATTATTTGTGTTGAAAAAATGTTGGCATGGCTGTTTCTGTTTGAAAGAAATTCTTTCAGTTGGTTGATATTCTTCATCAAAGAGATCAGGCTCAGAGGATTGTGATTCAAGATTCTCAAAATCGAAAGGATTCTTCCATGAAACAGTTATTGGACCGTATTGAGAAACTTCTTGCTTGTATTTTTCTAACATTTTATGATCATCAATAAAGAAACGACAGTACTTAGAAAAGGCATGAAGCATTTCCTGAAACAAATATTTAACTTAAATCCAATTATATAACTAGAAGGCTGCATTTAGGTTACCGTAAACTCCAAAAATTTACGGTTGTATTTTTGACACTTGATTCTTCATTAAAAATTCAACTTACCTTCGTATCAATGTTCCTTAAATACTCAGTATACAATTCCCATAGCCTTGTATCAAATAAATGTCCACCAAGTCGATATTCAATATTATGTATAACAAATTTTTCATCTCCAACTTCCTTCAACTTCTCCAACCATTGCACAACATCATCTTCAACCGCCACAATCTCAGCATAAAGTTTCTTCATTTCTCGATATTTCTTTACCAATGCCGTTGATGGAGTACTTGCTAAATATAAAATTAAATATATTTTTATCACATTTAAAAATAACATACACGATAATCTTTCATAAACTCGAAAGATTTCATCCAATGCTTGATGAGGATATCCTAATTTAATCTTCAAATACGGTAATCCAAGAGTTCGATATTCATTAAAATTTCCTGCAGTTTTAAGTAATTTTCGATGTTCAACTTGAAAAAATAAATATAAACGAATTTGATCACGAAATTTTCCGCTTCGATCGTAATAAAATTGATAGAGGGCACGTTGTCGAAGTTTTTCGAGATTGTCTGTTGAATCTTGGTCATATCCATCACGATTGTTGAAGAAGTACAAACTAAAAAATATGAAATGTAGGTAGGTAGATGAATAAATAGATTTTAGATGAAGCGGAATGGTCACAAGCTAAATATGCACGTATACGTTAAACACACATACGTTAAACTCTGTCACTATTGATATATGTCATGTTTAATCCATCAATTGAAACTCACCAAATCAATTCATCCCATAATTGCCGGGGCATTAAATATTCTTCAGAAAATGAATTCAAAAGTTTTTGTTGTTTTTTAAAATCCAACGTTGCAGAAACTTCTTCTTCCAATTTCTCCAATCTTCGACGATAATTTGGACAAAATTGTTTTCTAAACCCTGGGGGTAAGGAAGCTTTCATTATTACAAAATATACATAAATGTGTTAAAGTAAATATTTATAGATTACTGTCACTTTTTTTTATTAATGTTGTTACAATTGCAACAACAATCAAATGAAATTACCTTTATTTAATCCGTGGCATTTTGCCAACACAGAGCAAGAAAAAAAATTTTATTTTGAAATTTCTTTTTTTTGGAAGTCCGGAAGTTCAATGCTGAAAATTAAAACATGAATCTATTGTTTCCTAAACCACTTTAAATCCTGTTTTTTCGTTATTTTAAAAATAATAATTGTTGCAACTTCAAAATTTCTGCTTCAAATTTCTGTCAATAATTTAAAAACTTTCTTCTTTTAGTTGTGCTACCGTAATCATCGTTACAATTATAATTTTATTTCGGTCATTCAAAAAAATTAGTAAAAATACTTAAAATGTGTTCATCTGAAATTGACAAAACCCTTTGATCTTTTGCCGCTTAAGGTAAAGGTATGCCCCGTACACAATGTTATGTGCCATCCCCTAAAATTGTTTCTGTATACAGCCGTGAAAACAGCTCTGATGCTGCACAAACCTGAAAATGAGAGACCAAAAATATCTAAACTGCAACCAACAAAAGAGATTCGACTACGGTATTTCCTTTTTCTGTAACAACTATTTCAGGATTATTCATTTGATAAAATTAATCACTCCAAACATATTTTATACAGTATATTTTTGATAGTATAGGCTGTTTTATATTTTAACATATTTGTCAAATTGAAAAAGTTATATTCTGCTTTTTTTATAATTTAAATATATTTTTTAATTCTTCATTTTCTTACACCTGGTTAAAACTATAAATTTGACAAAACAATTATAAAGTTTTCCAAGAAACGTTTTTTTTTCAAAAACTTTTGTCAGAATTTAGTCATACCATTTTAAATTACCTTTTCTTAAAAAAGAGACTTTTGAATTTTTTAAAAACTATAATTTCTAAGAAACACTATATTATTTGCAGCAAAAAACTTTGATTAAATTTTTCCACATGCTTTCAGTTTTACAGGGTGTGCCAAAAAAAATGAGCAAGGCGATGTTAAATAAAAATGGTGGGGGCACTAAATTTGGTTATTGGTGGTATAGTATGACCCTTTTAGGAGTAATTTGTGGCACAAATATCATAAGTCGAAAACTTTCGCTTCGGGAGATACGGGAGTTCAAAGTTAAAAAAAGGCTGTTTTTGGTGGTCTTGCGCGCTAGAGCATCACAATATTTCCAGATGCTATTAAAAGAAGCTTTTAGGCAGATTTTGTGGGCCAGTGGACCTAGTCGTCCATAGGCTTTAGTTTGACGCAATAACTCTTCTGGTGGAATTATGGCGAATTTTTTTCTAAACCCTTGCGCAAAATTTTTCATTTTTGGCCAACTTTGACGTATTGCTATAGTTCACAGAGAAGGAGATGGAGGCTCATATTGGTTGCCAACAAACTTCAGCCAATTTGTGGTCGATCCCACACAAAAATATTGAAATCTGGAAAAATGAATTTTTTTTCGATAATCAAAAATGCCTGAAAATGGCTGCTTAAATTTATATACTAATAAATAGTCAGTACGTATGTATACAAAAAAGTTTTTAAATGCTGTTTTTTGCTGTAAATCAATAAAAATAGTCCAGACAGATACAGTAAAATGCATTTTAATCGTTTATGAACAATTTAGTTACTTTAACATTGCATTGAATTTCATCATGTTTTAAGTATACTTACTAACATACGAAAATTACGGTTGCTTGAAAATTCATTTTTCCAGATTTCAATATTTTTGTGTGGGATCGACCACAAATTGGCTGAAGTTTGTTGGCAACCAATATGAGCCTCCATCTCCTTCTCTGTGAACTATAGCAATACGTCAAAGTTGGCCAAAAATGAAAAATTTTGCGCAAGGGTTTAGAAAAAAATTCGCCATAATTCCACCAGAAGAGTTATTGCGTCAAACTAAAGCCTATGGACGACTAGGTCCACTGGCCCACAAAATCTGCCTAAAAGCTTCTTTTAATAGCATCTGGAAATATTGTGATGCTCTAGCGCGCAAGACCACCAAAAACAGCCTTTTTTTAACTTTGAACTCCCGTATCTCCCGAAGCGAAAGTTTTCGACCCATGATATTTGTGCCACAAATTACTCCTAAAAGGGTCATACTATACCACCAATAACCAAATTTAGTGCCCCCACCATTTTTATTTAACATCGCCTTGCTCATTTTTTTTGGCACACCCTGTAAGAAATAATAATAATGTTTTTTTATATTAACTAAAAATTGTCGAAATTTTTTCTCATTTATGCTTAGTCACACATACAAAAAAAATTAGCAAAGCTGAGCTTAATCTTTTTCCTCTAAAAAATGCAACTTTACTTTTTAATAACCGCTTTTTTTTCTCTTCGTTGCATGTATTTTTTGCAATTTTTTCCAAAAATAGAATGAGAATTTATAGGAAAAGATTCCATTTTTAGCTAATTTTTAAAAATAGAAATTAATTTGTGAATTGTGTTTTCAATAAATAAAAATGGATATTTGTTATTTTTAAGTTTTCCAATGTACCGTAATCACATTATCGTTATTCTTTGAAGGGTTTTACTTGGAATTGTTATAATGTTTTGAAAGTAACAATTTCGACGTAATAGGTTTTTTGAATAAATCAAGAAATTATGTAGTCTGAATTACTGTATGATTATTTATTTTAAAAAATTTTTAATCAATGGTGTCGATTTGGATAGCGTAAAAATATTCAAACCCCAAAATCATATATTACAGTAACCTATTCTGACTTCAATATCGATAAATCATTGCCGGATACCTTGTTATACGAGTTACAGTATCCACATTTTACAAAAACACGTTTTATGAAAATCATCTTTTTAAATTACGTTTGTATCGTATCATTACTGTATTTTTGTGTATTGTTGAATTCGGTTTTCTCATTGAGTATAATACCTGATTATTACAAACATTATGGTAACAATAAAAGTAAAACAGTTTACAATTAGTATTTTAAATTCCAAATTATCTGATAACGATCCATCAATTTTAAAGTAATTCTGATTATAAATTACTTCATTAAAGTATACCGTACTTTAAAGAATTTGTGTTTTGAATGTTTTTAAACTGCCCAAGTCAAAACCATTATTCCCAAAAAAACCAGGAAGCTATTTGCATTCAAGAGAAAAAGTTGAACACAGTGTTTTTTGAAAAGCACGCATTCTTTCCTTTTTTCTTTTTTTATTTTCTTGGAATTCTTTACACTCGTGCCAAAGTAATCACTTTTTGTTTGCGTCCGGTTCATGCGCGCAATTCCTCGAATACTTATTTTTATTTCCAAGTAAACCCGCTCTTTTTTTCTTCTTCTGCAACTCTCCTCTTTTAGAAGAAATACGATGGCTGCTGCTGCCTTTTTGGTCGAGACATTTTCAGCTGCTGCTACTTTTAATGTTTTCCCCCTTTCGATTCTTCCTCCTTCCTTCTTATTTCAGACACTATTTTTTCAACACTGGGAAAAGGGAAAATATATGCCAACCGGCTGCTATTCTGTTTTTTTTTGCTCTTTTTCCATTTTTAGCTTACTCACGATTATTATTATTTATTATTATTTAAAAAATAATATAGTTGTTGTAAAAAATGGCAAACAAAGACGCAACCAAAACAATCTTTATACCATTTTTTTATAAAATCCCATTTACCAAGAATTTAATAATCCGGATTTCATATATCTCTTTTTTTCTTCATTTTGCAAAAATCAAACGTTTTTTTTTAATATCTTGGGGTTTAAATATTTTTTAAGCGGATTTGAACGTAAAAATTTTGTATCTGAAATTGTGTCTCAAATATGTATGTATATTTTTGAGTCAATATAAAATTAGCTGTTTTTGGATTTTTTTGTTAATTTATAGCAGACTTTTTAGTTAATTTTAATGGTTGTTACATGTTTGAATTCTGGTAATTGTTGTTATCAAAAAAGTTAAATAACAAAAGCATTTGAAGCATGTAACACAAATTTGATGCCGTATTTAAACAGAACATTTCTCAAAAAATTTGTTTAGCTGAAAAACAGTATTTCTACAGTATTTTTTATGTTACCTAAATATATTAACATTTGCATTTTAAAATAAGACTTTTTTTAAAAAACCTTTTATTTATCCTTCAATGACCTCGCTTCACCTTTTCATATTTTTTCATCTTGTGCCACCTGTCTATTATATTTTTTTGCTGTGCCGTCACCCAACCAACAGTCCCCCCTTCCACTACAGTCAGTCATTTTTATGTGACTTCATTGAAAACCTTGTTTTTCTTTGAAATGTTTCATGTCATTTTTTTCAATCAATGAAAATAAAGCAACCATAATTTTTATATTGTTCTTTAATGTTTTCGTTTTTTTATGAATTAAATTAGCACAAAAAAACTTCCGTGTATTTTTTGGCGTTAAATCGAGAGAGGGTGTCAATGGTTGGCTCGGGGCAGGGCAGGCGTTCTTTGGAATTTCCATGTCTGCTTTTCTTCTTTCATTTCTTTGAATTCTCAGAATTTAAATAACATTTAATTTCGTTTTCTTTTAATTTTGACATTTGTATCCCCTGTTTTTCTTAGAAATAGAAATATATACCGTAGCCATTTTAGATTTAAAAAAATTTTAAAATTTATATTTAAAAATGTCAGACGAAAATGAAAACAGTATTTCTTCAATAAAACCAAATTGGAATTTAATAGGTTTGTTTTTAAAACCCGAAAAATGTTAATTTTAATTTTAAATTTTTTGAAGATGAAATAAGTATTCCATTGTTGGAGCAAGGAATCGGATCATTTGATATTTTGCAACAAACTCTTCCATCAATTGTTTTGACAAGATTTGATAAAATTGTAATATTTTCTAAAATTTTAAACAATTAATAAAAACAATTTTTAACTTTTAGGATAAAGATTGGACAGAAGCAAGAATGGTAAAAATGTACCGGATTGCTCAGCTTCAGATACAGTATATTTTGGTATGTTTTTTCATTACTATGTGATGAAAACATATAATTTTTTTAGCAAAGTCAACAAACATTGGTGAAAGAATTGGAGCAAGAAAGAGAAAAAGTTTCAAAAGTGAATAAAATAAATCAAGCATTTCGAAAATCTGTTATGCAATCACAGCGATCTTCCCGGGAACTTTTCAAGGTGTGTTTTTATTTTTTAAAAATCAATTTTTACCGTAATGAATTTATTTTTAATTTTAAAAAAATTACCGTAGTCTGAATCATAAAAAACAAATGTAATTATCAAAGTTTTGAAATCTATATACAAAATTACAGTAATCCAAATTTTTTTCAAGTTGAACTACCGTAATTCAATTCTTTTAACCTTTCTTTTTTTGCAGTGTGAAGAATGTTCAAAAATTTTTTTGCACAGTACCTTCTTAGCTGATCATATACAACGAAAGCATCGATCCAGTAGTGTTTTAACCAATCACGAACCCGAAACTCCGAAATTGTTTGGAACTTCTGCACCAAATAATCCTTGGAAATAATAATTAATTTTACAATATTCATATTTCAGTTTCTGTACATTAAACCGGTTGCAATTTTATTATCATTTGGAAAAATTTATATCTATAATAGAGAGAGCTTAAAACTATTTAAAAGTTAAATATTAACAACAATGTTTATTATAAAAAAAGATTTAAACACAAACAATGCAAACCAAAAAAACTTATAACAAATTTGAATTAAAAAATATTTGAACGACAATTTTCTGCACGAAGACGCTTCTTTTTTAGAGAAGTAACATATTTTCCAAACTTCTTTGCTTGCGCATTACTCCAAAAGAATTCATGTGAAGTTTTCAGAGATCTTGTTCGTCGCTCTCTTGAACGTTTTGCTTTTCGAGACATTTCAGGTTCCTAAAAACACACATCATAAACATATAATATATAAAACATTGTTTAAACATACATAACATTCAAAACAATTCCATTTAAAATCAATTGGAGCTAGTGTAACTGCTTCATTAATGCTGACACTTCGAACAGCATCCACAGCTTTAAAAAAATCATAGCATTTTGGACACATAATTTTATTCTTTTTTCCAGCATAAAATTCTGTCTTTTCACAATATTGACAAAGAATTGCAACATTCATGAATTTGGATTCAATGCAAAGCTCTTTTGCAGCAATAATACCATTTGTAATTTCTTTTGGACCATTACGATAATACTTTTCCATTATCTTTGATCCATTATGTGTTCGTTTCCAAGACTGATAATAATTGAAGAGATAAATAATGGCTGATTTCTTGCTATCTTTTTCTTGACTTGATGATGCATTTCGACGCCTCTAAACCTCGTATATAAAATTTTAGAAATAAATAGAACACAAACAAACTCACATAATCAAAATTGATAACTCTCGTTAAAGCAGGTTCAAAGCCATTTTGTAAAACATAATTTTCAAATATTCGAAGCTTTTCTTTATCAAGTCTTCCATCTTCCCAAGGATGACGTAAATCATTATCATAAAGATAATTACATGCATCCACAACATTGTAATCACATTGATCCAAAACTGTTATAGCATCCGACACCAAGAGATCACCACAAAGAGCTTTGAAGTCAACACTGGTAATAAATTGTTCAAAATTTCGAAGAACCAAAGTCCTTGAGAATCGACAGAATCGAATGTAAGCAGCTTCAAGTTTAGGATTAATTTGTTCAGGAATATATACTTGCACATCTCGATCTGGACTTTCATCATCCTTCATCAAGCAGCATTCTTCCTCTATCGCTGTAAGAAACTCCAGCAATTCAGATGCTTTTTCATCATTCCAACCATATTCCCGGCAAGACATTACCGACCTTCTTCGATTTCTGCTTTCTTGGCGTCTTCGAGGAGGTATTAATGATTCCTAAAACGAGAGAAAGATCATCAAAAGAATGTCATTATTAAAATGATACTCACATAACATTCAGCTTGATTCCATCTAAACTCAACAGGAGCCAACATGATTGCTTTTACATGATTTAGGATTAGCAAAACATCGACATGGTTTAAAAAATCATAACATTTTGGACACATAATTTTATTGGTTTTTCCAGCATAAAATTCTGCCTTTTCACAATATTGACAAAGGATCGGAACATCCATAAATTCGAATTCAATACCAGGTTTATTTATTTCAAGAGTATCATTTTGTTCCCTATAGTATTCTTCCATTATCTTTGATCCATCATATGTTCGTTTCCAAGATTGATAAAAATTAAAGAGATAAATCATAGCTGATTTCTTATTTTTTTTTCTCGACGATACTCCATAAAGCTTCTAAAATTCGTATATCAAATTTCAAAAAAAATCAACCACAAGAGAAACTTACATTATCAAATTTGATAGCTTTCGTTACCTCAGAATCGAAGCCATTTTGTAATACATAATTTTCGAATATTCGTAGCTTTTCTTTATCAAGTCTTCCATCTTCCCAAGGATGACGTAAATCATTATCATAAAGATAATTACAGGCATCCACAACATTGTAGTCAAATTGCTCCAGCACTGTTATAGCATCAGATAAGAGAAGATCGCCACAATAAGCTTTGAAATCAACACTGGTAATAAATTCTTCAAAATTTCGAAGAACCAAGGTCCTTGAAAATCGACAGAATCGAATGTACGCAGCTTCAAGTTTAGGATTAATTTGTTCAGGAATATAAACTTGCATATCTCGATCCGGACTTTCAACATCTTTCTCCAAGACTTGTTCTTCACTTATCGTTGAAAGAGATTCCATAGAATCAGATGCTGTTTCAACATGTGTTTCTTTTATTGTTGCGAGAAACTTGATGCCTTCATCATTCCAGCCATATTTTTTGCAAAACATGACAGATCTTCTTGGCTTTCTTCTTTCTTGTCGTTTCTGAGGTATTGATGATTACTAAAATATAACTTATTAAAAATATCATGAAAACACGAAAGTACTACTATTAAATGCACGCGGTTCCTGCTTTTTGTATATAAATTACTGAACAATTATACAGAAAGCGTTAAAAAATGCACAAGGAAAGATTGTTCTTTTCAACTTGACCTTAATTTATCAATAAATTTTATAAATTGGAGAATAAAAAACCACAAAAGCTATGGATTTGATATATCTTTCAGCTATTAATATTTATCTCTTACATAAAGGAAGTAAAAACATTAAAAAATGAAAAAAAACTAGGAAAAGAGAGATAAAAATTTTGATGTGCAACAGAAAGAGAAAAACCATGAACTTTTTTTGCTTTCTCGTTTTTTTGATGACCTGTTTTGTACAGTATGTTTTTCTGCTGCGGCAAAAGGCATTTTCGTTCTGAAAACCTTTTTTTTCGAATTCAAATTGCTTCTTTTTTGGCTTACTGTATTTTTTTTTAATTCAAAAAGTTTTTTACTTTTTAATTTTTTTTGAATAATATTAATATCCCTATTTGTTTCAATAATAATATATTTTCTATTATATTTTTTTGATGATGATTCTCCTCAATTTCAATTTTTAAAAAACAAAAAAACCACTTAATTTTTTTTACCTTTTTCAATCATTAAAAGTTTGAACCGGATTTCTTTGTTTATTTTGAATGAAGCGAGTCTCCCTCTCTCTTTCTTTTTTTCTTTTGATTGAACTACTTCAATTGCTTCTTTAATCTTGCAATTTATAACGAAAAAAAGAGCAATATATTTTTTGGAACGCCCTATCAACTCCGGGAAAGACTATTTAACAAAGGGGGTATTTAAGGTCAAGCAATCCCTTCTTTATTAATATTAGCCTTGCGGGAAATCCTTGCATCTTTTCAACGGTTTGTTTTAAATCATAAAAATTGCTTTGATTTTTTTTAAAATTTTAATTTCAGATGTTTTTGTTATCACTTTTTCTTTTATCTTTTTTGAGTTATACGGTAGCAGATGAAGATTTGGCTTTTTTTGGGGATGAAGGCAGCTCAACCTGGATTCGAGCAAAACGATCATGTGGGGGTTGCTGTGGTGGTGGATCATGTTGTGGAATGGGAAATGCTTGTGCTTCTGTAAGACCATAATTATAATTCATTTCTTTATTTTCTAAATTCAGACATGTTGCTCCGTTCCAATTTCAATAACCCCAACGTGTTCTTGTGGGACACCCGGCTGCTCATGTGGAGGTTGTTCATGTGGATCTCCAAATTGTTTTTGTAATGGTGGAATGCCATCTTGTGCATGTGGAAGTCCGGGTTGTTCATGCTCCATTTCACAGACATCCCTTGTAATTCCAATTCAAACATGTTGCAAATGTTGTCAACCTGTATGTGCCACGGCATGCATCCAAGGTGGAGGTTGTAGTTGTGGATGTAATCGTGGGGGATGTCGCCGAAAAAGAGATCTCTTCCAAAGTATTTCTGCCCTTGAAGCTTCTAAATTAGGCGATTCTGTGCCTGCTTTAAACCTTAATTAATTATTATTATATTAAGTAATTTATATTTTATTACTGATTTAATAAATTCTAATAAATCTAAAACTTTTTTGGCATCATTTTTATTCAAAATCTAAAATACATAAAATACCATGCCACACAAAACAAAAAATTTTTATATAAAGTTGAAAATTTTGAAATCAACGTACAAATATAATGAAAGGTAACATAACACATAAAAAACAAGAGTAAGAGACCAAAAATTTAAAAAGAAAGTGAGTAATAAAAAAAATCAAATAGAAAAAACCAACATTCAAAACACAAACAAAAAATATAATAAAATAATTCATTCATCAGTTCTCATCTTTTTGTTAGTATCGGATTCGCCTTCTTCTTCTGCTGTTGATGATTCAGCTGGACGTTTGGCAACTTTAAAAGATTCTTCATTTCTAATATCGCCACCTTCTTTTTCATTATCATAAAGTTCAGCAGAATGTTCCACAGTTTTATCTGTAATTGCATCACCTAATCGCTCATCAGAATTTGATGCATCCAATCGGCATTGTTCCAGCTCTTCAATATTCAAAATATCAGCAGGAACAGCTAAAAAGGAAGAAATAAGATTACTGTAGAAATAGATAAGCAAACATACCATGCATCTGTACACTTGGACATGCTGGAACCTGTCGTAGATTTTCGAATACTGTCTTTTGAATATTTTCTAGCATATCTTTTGGATTTTCATTTGGAATATTACTGCTATCAATATGAAGAGTGAATGATGGAGCATAATATTCAAAGAAATCATTGTATGGTAGTCGATTTGATATTTCAACATTGAGTGCTAAAGAAGTTTCATAGGTCCAACATCTCGCAACATTTCTTGCTGTATATCCACCACCACCAAGAATCATCAATTTGAGATCTAAATTAATACGTTATAAAGCAACTAAATATTAGAACGAAATTTACCATTGTATTTTCGGAAGAAAGTTACACAACTTCCATGACCATGAAGAGTAAGATTAAAATTTCCAAGTCGATCACCATTGAGAGAATCTGCACCACATTGTAAAACGACTGCACTTGGTTCAAAGGTTTCCATAACTCGAGTCATAACCGGTTCGAAAATTGATTTATAAGCTTCATCAGTGATGCCATCTCGAAGAGGAACATTCACAGCATAATATTTTCCACGACTAACTCCAACATCACATATATCACCAGTTCCAGGAAAGAAATCACCATGTTTATGAAATGATACTGTCATTACACGATCAGTTGTGTAAAAAGCTTCCTCGACACCATCACCATGATGAACATCAATATCAACATACAAAACTCTGAAAAAATGACAATTGATAAAATGGTAACAAAAATTTACATAAAATTTTAATACAAAATTATTACAAACTATTTTTTTAGTTTTCAACAGTTTTCTACAAACACACAAACATGTATTTAATTATTGCTATATTTTTACTTATGCTTAGTTTAGTTAATTCTTGCAAACTTCTTCAACCTAATGATTATTTTGATATAAAGGTAAGTAGAAGTTTTAGAAAATACTCTAATAATTATTTTAGCTAACAATCAAAACAAGTGAATGCTCTTTTGCTGGTACAGATACTTTACTCTTTCTTCATCTTCCATTTCACGGAAATCAATCATATACTTTTATACCTCATTTGGGGCCATTTCAAATTCAAACAGATTATGATGCTTTAGAAGGTGGTGAAGCTACTACTCAAATTGTAAGTTTTCCTTTCTTGTGCAAAACAGTTTACACAAAATATTTTAGATTACATGGAATGAAATTCGAGCATCTACGAAAGGAAGACCAATTTGTTGGCCATTATTGGAAACAATCTTAATTGAACGACAACGTTTTACTTATATTATTCCAGAAATTGCATCAGCATGGAAGCCAAAATCTATTCAAATTGAATTATTCGGTACTCTTCAAGCTAATATTACACGTGAATTTCCACCAAGTTGTGATGTCGGATGGATAAATGATGTTGGCTTTTATCAAATTGGTCCTGCTCCTGATCAAATTCAAATGTTATCAGATAAAGAAGAAGAAGTTTTTGAATAAGTTTGTACGAGTTTTGATTTTGTTTGTTCTTTAAAGTAATAAAGCTTACCGTTTATGATATTTTAAAAGTTCCAAGATGCCTAAGACAATATCATTTGAATAACAAAATCCTGACGCTTCTGCTTTCTTAGCATGATGTAAACCACCCATCCAATTAATTGCAATATCAGTTTTTTGTTTGTTAAGCTTGACAGCAGCAGCTAATGAACCTCCGCTTGAAAGTTGACAAAACTCATAAAGTCCATCAAAAACTGGACAATCTTCACCAACATTGACTAAAAATATAAGGGTTTAAAGAAAGCAGAATTTGTTGAATAACTTGCATTTAACCATTTGCTTGTTAAGGGTTTTTAGATTATCTGGGACAGCTTGTTGTAAAAAGGTTATGTAATCTTCAGTATGAAATTTGATGAGATCTTCATATTGAGCAGGAAATGGGCGCTAAAAAGGGGAGAATTACTTAAATTTTAATAAAAGTGAACATATTACATAGATTTCCATATGCCTGTAAAGTCCATAATTTAGGATGAGATGATGAGCCATCTTAATACGATTAGGTTTCATAACATGGCCTTGTCCATAATAATAATTACCGATACTTGCTAAAAACAAGACAAATTTTTTAGATACGATAGAAACAATTAAGAACCTACAATCATAGTAATAACAAACACGTCGTTTGCTATGTTCTTGAACTCCGGACATGACTGCTACAATATAATGATTAGATTTTCAAATTATAAATTCAAAGCAAGAAAAGAGAGAAAAAATAGAAATATTAAATGGTTAGCCGTAACCACAAAATTTAAAAACAAAAATACAACTATAATATATTTTTTTTATCAAAACAACAACAACAAACAAATAACTAAGTAAATTATTTTCCTAAATATATAAATTATAATATATAATATAATACAAACTAATCCTAATCTTTAAAAGTATCACGAATCATTTTAATCAATTCTGTCTTTTCCCGTTTAGCTTGATATTTTTCATCATATTTTCCTTTAAGCTTTTCGCGTTGTTCTGCAATCGGAATTTTGTGCCGATGTGCAACATTTTGATCAATTGCAGTTTTCCAATCACCACCAGATTCAGCAACATACTTAAAGGTTCGAAGCATATTTGGTAGCGGCATATTAAAGGCACCACTTTCCCATTTGATATATTTTTTGATCGGTAAATAAATTGGTGTAAATCGATACTTTTTGACAACATTCATTGAATGCATATCTCTTTCCCAATCCATTGTTGCCGGCAAAATAATAGTTTTATTAGGATCAAGTGGTCCATCAAAAAATCTTTTGGCATACCTAAAAAAAGCGTTGAGATTAATATTTAGCAGAAGAAAAAATTACTTTGTTACATAATAAACATTTTTGTCATTGGGTTTGTAATGCATATCAGGATATACATCTGGTACAATTTGTTGATAAGCATGTTCTTTTGTAATATGATTATAAATTCCTGCCAATGGAGTCTTGACATTAAAATCTTCAAGGTTTGATGAATTCAAATTCAAAAATTCAAGATGAAAAGGACGGCGAAAAACAGTATTTTCCTGAAATTCACGCATATTTATTTGTCTGAGTGGAAATTCCTTACAGCTAAACACATATCAACTTGAGCACCCATTTTTGAAGCATCTCGTACCGTCATCTGTGGAAAAAATTGTAAATCAATAGCAATTTTAGGTGTTTCAGCAAGGGTTTGAGTAATGTACTGTCGAAACCCATTTAAAAGATTCAGGTCTATAAATAATAAAAATAAATAAACATTAAAACCAAAAAGTATGTTGTTTACGTTTTGTATTTCGCATCGGATTCATCATTAGTTGATACATATAAGCTCCATATCCCATTTGGCCATTATCGAATTTCGCTCTCTATAAATTACATATGATTATTTGAGAAATTTTACTAATTTTTAAATTTACTTCTCTATCCATCATTTCAGTAAAAGCTTTTTTATTTGCTGCAGTCCGTTCTTTATCCAGTTGTTCTCGGCGTTGGGTAAGTGCAATATATTCAAGCAAGCTTACACGTTCTTCAACTTTTAGAGTTCGAATAAGTCTAAAAAGCAGAAAAAATTTCTCCAACTCTTTTACAAAAGTTAATACTTACTTTGCCCAATGAAAATCATTCAAGGTCTCAGGAACTTTTTGATGAAAATAATCAATAAGCTAAAAATATTATTACATTTTTAGTTCATTACAACTTTGAAGAAATTAAACAAACCAACTTCTAATTCTTTTAAAATTCGATTTACAAGTTCAACCTTTTGTTGACCATCTCTTGAAGATTTAAGATTAGCAAGAAATTTCGCTGATGGCATAAACTTTGAAATTTTTGGCGACGCTGCCATGGTTTCAGTAGTAGCATAAACACACGATTAATAAAAATTTATAAAAAAATATTTTTTAAAAAGTTGGTAAAAAACAGCAACGAAAAAAATTTTGTTTGGCATTTTCCTATAAGTTTTTTTCGTGTCAAGAATCAGCCAATTTTTGTTGAAGTGAAATTTTTTTTGCACGCGGGAGCGGCCTGCAACAAGCCGGAATTGATTTGTGTTCTTTTTCTTGGCATCAAATATAAAGTAAATATACTTTGGTTTAAACTGTTTTGTTACAAAAAACATTTATAAATTAAAATTCTGTTTACACTCCTTGTCATTGATATTTTCACCATCATGAATTAATGTATTTTGTGATTATATATCGATTTTAGACATTATTTATTCGAATTAAAATCACATTTTTCTTAAAAGAAAATTTTAGTTCCACTCTTTCTTCCCATTTATTTTTCCTTGAATGCCCATGGGCCCACCGGGAAGACAACACTTCCCACCCCAAGGCGGTATAAATAATGGATGGCCCCAACAACAACAGCAACCACCCCCACCTCATCATCACCCACAACAATCTCAACAGCAGCATCAGATTCCACCCCAACATCCACATTATCCTTCAAATCATGCTGCTGCCGCTGCTGCCCATCAACAACAGCAACAAGCTCGTATAAGATTCCAACAACAGCAGCAACAACAACAACAATCTTCAATGCCAGGTCCAAGTAATATTCCCAATCATGTTTCTGCAATTCAATATGCAAGATCGTAAGCTTTATCCCTTATTTAAAATTAAAACATATGCTTTTTTAAGTGGCTTACAACAACAACGTCCCCCAATGATGCCTTTATCCTCTTCAAATCCTTTAACAACTTCTTTATCCCATCCAATCACAAAACCAACAATAAAAAAGCCAAAAAATCCTACGATTGATAAAGAAAAAATTCAAACATGGCATGATTATCCTGCTGATAAAAGGCAGCTTAAAAAGCATAGATTTGCACCAGATGTCTTTCCCCAAGATCCTCAACAAGAAGAAGATAAAATGACTCCAGAACGGATCAAAAGAGGATTTAGTATATCTCATAATCTTATCAGGGATGAAGGAGAATCTGCAATGAAACATGTATGATTTCTTTTTACTTTTATCACTGATTTAAAAAATTTGATATATTTTTTAGTTTATTCGAGAAGAAAAAAGTGGTGAAAAGGGTGGCGATAAAGTGGATGATTTTTTGCATAAAGCTGCAATTTTTATACAAAGTGTTAGCCAAAAGAAGAGTGGACTCTTGGATAATAAAAAGATTAAGGATCTTGCATTTGTTGTATATAAAGTAAGAGATTTCATTTATCTATATTCATCATTTTCAACATCATAATTATTCAGGATCAACAAAAAATTGCACAATGGCTTGATGATCTTGGAAAAGGAAAATCTTATCATTCTTTGGCGAAAAAGATCCCCCTCTTTAAAAATATGGAAGAATGTTTGGAAGAAGTTTTTGAACATAAAATCTCCATTCCACAAGTTGTTTGGCTGTTAAAAGTTAGTCATATCGGAACCCAAGAAAGTCAGCAACGCTTTGAAAAACAACAAATCTCAAAAAATAAAAAGCAAATGGAATCCTGTGATTATACTTTAATATTTTTAAAGTTGATCAAAGATTTATTTGATAAAATTGAAGATGAAACAACCGCAAATTTAGCCAAACAAAAATGGAAATATTATTCAATGTTAATTCGGCATTCGGTTATGGTACGTCTTTTTCATATTGTCTTCTAGAATACTGTAGTTACAGTAACATGATTCTATGTATAATATGCAGATGTTTTTTTTATAAACTAACCTAAAAATATATAAATCGTATACAGTATTCTTAAATTTAATTTATAAAAGTACTGTAATTACTGTAACTTCGATTATTAATAGATATCATCAGAAATATTATTACCACTTTCTATAATTATTTTATACGTGCTCTTCTATTACGGTAATCCAAAAATTACAAGAACAAAAAGTACTGTAATTAAGAGAATTACTGTAGTCACAGTAATTTTTAAATATTGTACCAGAATGTTACTGCCAATTTTTTACATTACTTTATTAAACATACTTTTTCATGTTATTCTCATAGAGTTACAGTAACCTAATAGAAATAGAAAAACTTCATTTTCATAATTCATTCATTACAGTATCCATGTTAATTTTTAGGAAGGATTAGTGAACCGGCAAGAATTTTTTATTGAACTTGCTGATGTTTTGTTGGATGCGCATCAAAAATGTTCACTTGAAAAAATGCAACTTTATCGAATAATTATTTCTTTTGTTTCTTTATTTACCAGAGAAATAACTAAAAATGTTTTTATTGCAAGAAAATTTTTATATATTATTGGATTACGGCTAAAAGGATATATGGATGAAGTGGAAAAGAAGAAAAAGTATGCCCTTCTTGTCCATTCATGCAATTACAGTGTCCTAATTAAAAATATATTTTAGAGCTCGACAACCTCCAAAACAGATATTCTCAGAATTGATAGCATGTAATAATCATCGATTGATTGTGTTAACCTCATTTGGAATAATTACAAGTATTGTAATTGATTGCCCAGAGGCATGTATTTGGATGCCATTGGATGAAAGTCAAGTTCCAATGTATCTTGTTGGATCCCCTCTGGATATTCTTCCAATTGATCCGCTATTATTTCCAACATTTTTAAATGAAAAAGAATCCATGGAATTTTCAAAAACGCTGAAAAAACTTTTGGCATCGAAGTTGAAACAAATTCATACTCGAAGTTGTAAAATTGATAATCGATGGGCATTGAATTGTTCAAGAGAAACTGATTTTCGTAAGTGCATATAAAATAGATAAAATTACTGTAAATGCTTGAAATTTTATGAACCTGTTTTCGGGAGGATGGGGATAAATTTTCGGTGAACAATTTTTCTGAATGATTACTGTAGTTTTAAGTAGTTGAGAATACTGTATTATGTCATAAATTCTTTAAAAGGATAACTTTTTGTAAGCATTATAATACAGTATCCCCGATTTAAGTAATTTTTTTATAAAATATTTCAAATTGCTAAAACTACAGTAATCGGATTCTAAATATTTGTTTGCTTCAAAATTTGAAACAAGTGACCACAAAAATGGGTCCAATTTTTTAACAATTTCCTACCAAATTAGACACATCCATTTTTAGATATGATTGTTCGAGCCTGTGTTGATGTTGTCAGTTTGCTGGATACAGCGGATCTCACAAAACCTCGTGCCATCTTTGATTTATATTCCAAAGTTTTTGGGTTAACAAAGGGCAACAATGATTTTTTTGACGGTGAAATTGTAATTCGGGTTAAAGCGATGTTTCAATGGGCAATTACCTCAGAACGAGAAGGATCATTTCGGGGTTTATTGGTTTCAAAAATCCTTCAAATTTATGTCCGACATTTTCATTCTTTGATTTTTGATTCAAGAAGCTTCGTTCAAATTGTTGTGGATTTTTTGAATCGTGAATCTCCAACTCCAGGAAAGACAGCCTTCAGAAAAGAATATGCAAATTTAATTTTGTTATTGATTGAACTTCAACGAGCAGGTCTATTCGGTCATGATGATTATATGATGTTGTTGATAAAATATGATGAGCTAAAAGATGGCGAACATCCAATAATACCAAAACTCCAGAAAATTTTGGATCCTTTAAAAATTCCAGAACCTGAAAAGGGGGTGCTGGATGAAAGTTCTGGAAGGACATCGAATGAGAATCAACAATTGATAAGAAATTTCTTAACTCCTGCAACATCGATTCAGGGAAATCTTGCAGATCATGAATTTTGTCGTCTGAAGGATGAAGTGGATGATGAAATTGTTTTTATGGAAAAACCTGAAATAATGTCCATTCATGAACGACTAATTATTCAACTTCCAATTGAACAAATTGAAGCCAATCGAGGGGCCGTAAATCAACGGGCAATTTATCTTTATGGAATTTCGAATGAAAGAGAAGAAGCTTCGAAGAATTTAAGGAATTTTGCATCAAATATTATCTCAAAATGGATGGAATTTTGTTATATTTTTCATCGAAAAAGAAAAACTGTTAAAACTCGGAAAAATATGGTTGGACTTGATGAATGTTTTAAAGAATTTAAGTAAGTGCTACAGTATGAAATTTTTAGTTTTTTTTGAAATCAACTGAAAATAACAAAAATAGAATTTCGAAATTTATCGAAAATTACGCAAATAGTCAAAATTTCGGTTTTGCAACTCCTTGATTACCATAATCTTCCCTAAAACATAAACATTTTTGTTTTAGAAAATTAACATATTATGATCGCTTATGTGTAACGGGTTACTGTATGGATGGATATTTACAAATTCTTCGAGATTTTACCCAAAAATCTACGTCATCATTTGCTCTTCCGATTATCGAAATTTTGGATATGCTTTTATCGATGGCAGAAGCTTCCCAGTGCATTGGCTGGACACTTTCATTCTTTGTCGAATTATTTCCTGCAATTTTATCCTGTGAAAAAATTCTTGATTCTGTTCGAACTGATCTTGCCCCAGGGACATTTTCTTCGCAGCAATGTTTTGGGATTGTTGGATTCCTTGCAGAACATTACAAATATTTTTTACTTTCCAAAGATGCAATTAAAATTTGTAATGCCCTTTTTCGAGTGATTGAACCTGCAATTCAAGCTGAAGATTTTCCAATCACGGGTTGGACAAAAGCGGTCGCGGCATTTTTGATTCAAGCTAGATTTGACCTTCGAATTCGAGGAAAAGGATTCTTTGCATTTCGAGCTCGAGATTGCCAAAAACTTCTCCCTCAACATGGCACCCCAATTGATTATATCAGTGAATTTGATGATGAACTTTTTGTGACTGAAGATGACCTACTTAATTATCAAAAGTAATCCCTATTTTTTGCAAATGTCCTACAGTATACAACTTTTTAGGCGAATTTATACTTTTCATGATTTTAAAGTTTTCGTTCAAAGACTTACATCCCCTGAGGCGGAGCATAGCTTTGTAGTGAATGCTTTTGCGATGGCAAAAGAATTTGCAAATGATTTTTCAAAGCTGACAGAATTGGCAAATTTTTGTGGAAATGTTTCAGCTGTAAAACCTCTGGAATCCCATTGGCTAAATACAATTGAAGCTTTATGCTCTCCCCATGGCTCAAAAAGGATTATAAATTTTCCCGGTTTTGATAAAATTGATAATTCAATGGATTATTATCAACATTACACATATTCAACATTTATTACCCTTTTGGCAACAAGATTTTGCTTCAGTGTTCATTCATTATTTGTTCGATTTAATAATGACTTTTTTAAAGCTCCGCGTAAGATTTATTAAATTAAGTAGCTTTGAATGACGGCATCTTTAAAAATTTTAAAAAAAATTTAATATCGTCTGCACAAGTTTGCATGGCAAGATGGTAAAATGCAAATTAGGATCTTTCCACCTTCATTTTCTAAGAAGCCTCGAATCAAATAGTTCCTTTTTAAATAAAACCTGTTTTGGTTGCCCAATAGTTTTACCAAATTTGCATATTATTGCCAAATTTCAACCATCATTGTTGTTTCTTTGATCTTTGCTGCCCTTAGAAACTTAATGTTTTTCGATTCATCTTTTCCTTGATTGCGTCATCTCGATGAGACATTAAAAATAATATTACCGTAATCCTTTGTGTTTTAGATTTATATGAAGGTGGTAAACCACATCTATTATTAACAATGCAAATCATTGCAAACATCGCAACCGCAACGGATGAACCATTTTATATTTCAAAAAGTCTCTTTCGACTTTCAAGTATTCCATTTCGAGTACCTTGGAGAACTTCAGATCTTCGATGTCTTCGAATCCTTCAAATTCGAGAACTTGATGCTGTTATTCTTCCACTTTTGCTCCAAATCTTTTCATATGTTGATGGAATTAAAAAGAAGGATACCCTTCGAGATATTTATTCTTTCCTATGGAATACGGTATTAACAATTACGGATCAAGAATGGATTATTTCAAGAATGTTTCAAGTTTGTGCCGTTGAAAGAGATATGGAAGATTTTATTAAAGCTGGAAAGTTGTTACTTGCAATTGCGCTTCGACGAAAAACTGATCGAAAATATAAAACTGAAGTAATGGAACTTCGACCCGCTCTTAAAACTTCAATCCAAAAATCTTTTTCCGTTTTAACAATCTGGAATTTACGTGCAACATTTTGTGATTTAAAAGTTATGATTCGAGAGGTACGTTTTAAATATGAAATTGTAGTAACAAAATTATTAAAATGAATTTCGTAACCATTAGAAGCTTTTTTTAATTACAATCTCAATTTAAAAACAAATTAAAGTTTTGATTTTGAGAATACTTTCAAAAATACAGGAACCTTTAACAACATGATAAAATTTCATTTTCGAAAATGTTGATAAGGATGCTGTAATTATGTGTTAATCATTTTTGATTTTAAATCCGCAACAAAAATACCATAACCGTTTTCTGTTTACAAATTACTGATTTAAATAACCTTAAACTGTAACCTAAAAAAATCAGTTAAAATTCACTTAAAGTTTACGGTAGAAATACTATACCCGCTAAATATTCATAAAACTTTGATTTTATAAATAAATATATTAATGATATGATTAAAATTTTTGCAGGCAATTCCAAGTCGAAATGGAAACGGAAACAAGAATGCCCAATATCAAGCATTAGCGACAAATTTAATTGTTGAAATTGGAAAATCATGTCGAGATTTTTTTCTTACTGATGACGTTGAGAAAATTCGACATTTGAAATCTCCAACCACTGAAGCTTTTACTTTTTCTGATTTGAATTGTTATTGGTTGTTGGCGGAGTTGGTCGAGATTATCACAATTCCAGAAACCCTACCAAAAACAATCAAGGGTGCATTCCTTGATGAAGTTGGAAATATTTTTTCAACGGTGCCACTGGAAAGCCTTTCAGAAAATGAAAGAGAAAAGAAACTGAAGATTTGTGCAAATCTTCTTGAAACTCAACCATTCTTGAATTTACTTGGCACCTGTCAGCAGGGAGAAGAAAAGGCACGAGATAATATGATCAAGATGATGTTGGATTATGCCGCGGATATTAAACTCTCCGAAACTCCAACAAATTTATTTGAGAAGAGATTTAATGATGATCGAGCTGGAATTTTGTTGAGAATGAATTTGGTTGGAACGATTATTGATTTTGTAAATACTCCAACGGATAAACTTGGAGAATATGCAGGATGTATTTTGCAAGCTATGGTAAATGGAGTGCTTTCACCAGAAAGAGATGGAGAATATTTTACAACTTGTTTTGACCTACTTTTAACCTTGGTACTTTCACTTTTCACCGGACAACCCCAATTGGATAAAGATGGAAATGTTAAAAAGCCCAGATACAATGATTATGCAAAATTCGTTAATAAAATTACAAATAAAAACATGCCGGGATCTTTGAGATGTCTGGAATTGTTGTTTCCAATTGCGGCTCCAACTTCTGAACAGCCAACCTTCAATGATACTTTCCCAGTAAATTCACCGATGAAAAATAATGGAGGAAAGTATCCAAATATGGGATTACCTGGATTTGCAAGAAATATCAAACATATTAAATTGGATAAACATTGTGATCCGGCACAAAAACGAATTCAACGATTCTTGTATCATTCACATCAAAATGATTTCTTCCATCCTGGAACAATTGGAAATCCATTGCCAAAGGGGATGTTGGAACAATTTGTTGTTGGTCCACCGGCATATATTGAACCAGGCCCCGATGAGCATGCATATAATCATCCACAAATGCAACATCAAAATTCATTGATGAATCTTCGGCATTCACAAGGAAATTTCCCTGGAGGGCAACAACAACAACCCCATCATCCACAACAGCAGCAGCAACAACAACAATTTTATCCTCAACATGATCGACCTCCAATGCAACCTGGAAATTCTATGCCACCTCGACCCCTTCCACCTGGACATCCAAATATGCAAATGCCCCCGGGTCAAATGGGAGGTGGTGGAGGAATGCATCGTGGAATGCAACCACCTCAACCACCAAGCTTTAGTCAATTACCAGGACCACTGCCATCTCACCAACAACCTCATCCATTGCCACCTCCTCAACCACCAATGGTGCCACATAGCAGTAATAGCAATGATCCAATGTTTAATAATAATCAAATGCCATCAATGCAACCTCCGATGCATCATCCACCATCTGGATTTGGAATGCAACCAGCAGGAATGAATCCCCGAATGCCACAACCTCAACAACAGCTTCCACCTGATCAAATGAGGCCAATGTTAGCAGCACCAATTCGGGCACAACCAAGAAAGAGGAATGCAAGTGGTGGAGTGGGTGCCCAACAACCCGTTAAAAGAGCACGAAATGACCCAAACATGATGGGAATGAATCGACCTCCAGGACAACCGGGACCACCAAATCCAATGCCACCAAGTTATATGATGCACCAACAACAGCAAAATCAACATCAAGGCCCTGGGCCAGGAGGACCAGGACTTGGAATACCACATGGGGGACCACCACCTGGAGGGCCTGGACAACAACAACAATCTAATCCATTGTGGGATCAACAGCAACATCAAAATCAACCAGGACCATCTGGAATGATGCAACAAAATCTTCCACCCCAACAAAATCAACAACCATCACATCATCAACCCCAGCAGCAACAACAACATCAGCTACCCTTGCCTCCCCAACAACAGCAGCAACAACAATCACAACAGCCTCCAATGAGTTTTAATAATAATTCGACGAGATTTGGAGGTGGACTTGCTCCGCCGCAAGGACCTTCAATGAATCCAATGCAGCAGAGAACAGAAGATTCAGATACAAAAGGAAGATTGAGAATGACACTTCAAAATAAAATGGAACGTCAAGAGAGACAAGCAATGCATCAAATTCCACCACAATTAAATCCCCAACAATCTCAGCAACAGCAACAACAACATCTTCGACAACAGCAACAAATGCAACAACAAGCTCATATGAGACAACAGCAACAGCAACAGCAACCACCTCAACAGCAGTTGCAACAACCTCCACAACAACAACAAAGTAAGTTTTAAAAAAAGATTACTGTACTTTTGGTTACTGTATTGCGTTGCAGTATTTTAAATTCAGTGTGTATAGCAATTTTTAATCATTCCCATTTTTCAGATTTCAATCCACAAATGAGATAGCATTCCCCAACAATGACACCTAAAACTTCTTACAATTGTTAGCTGAATTCTTGTCCCAAATTCTGGTCACCTCTTTTTGTTTGTTATCCAAAACTTGTTCTTCTTCTATTTTTCATTCATTACTGCTTTTCACTCCGGTCACGCTTTTGCATCATCGCTTTTTCTAAATTTTTTAAAATTCATTTAAAAAAGTATTATTATTATTTTTAACTTTTCAAAGATTTTAAACTGTAATATTTTTTGTATGTATCTTTCTATCTACATTTTTCTATCTTTTTTCTTATCGGGTGCTGTTCGAGTTCATATCTGATATGATCGAATTATTAGTCTTTTTTATCCCTTTTTTGTTTTCTTTCTTCAAAAAAATTTAGTACGAATTCAATCCCAGATTGTTATAATGGTATCATTTTGTTTTTTTGTTTTTTCTTTTGGGTTTATCTTTTATTTTAAAATTTTGGCATAAAATTATTAAACATTAAACAAAACATTGATTTTGAAAAAAATTTTAAAACAGAAATATTATATGCAGTGCAGAATTAAAGGAGAGAAAACCCTTTTTATACCGATGCAGAAATTATGCAATAGTTCAGTAAAGTTGTACTTTTCAATCGGCTGCATGACATATGTTTTTTGAAAATGTGTCTGTTTTAAGAAATGATACATCACGTACTTTGGTGCAGTGTTTGGTATCAAAATAAACTTGAAAGTATGACATTTTTCACTAACGTTTTTGAAGAAGATAAAACAAAAGAAAAAAGCCAAAATCCCTGAATATCAAATATTTGCAATTTGCGATATTTCTTGCAAAATAAAAAAAATTTAATCAAATGAAATATCTACTTTTTAAAAATGATGGTTGAAAAGTGAATGCAAAGATTTTTTTGTTTCGACGTAATGGTCTGGGCTAGCCGCCGAATTTTAAAAAAAAGTGAATTAAAAAATTTTTCAGTTTTGAAGGATATCTAAGAATTTTTTCATATCTAATGTCCACTGGATGGTCGTCCGGTTTATGGCGGCCGTCCAGTAGACGGAAGGGGGCAGGCTCGAGTTTCGTTTATGTTTGAATATTAAATATATATTTCTGTCTTGAATAATATAATGTATTATTATAAAACAGATAAATCACAAAAAAACAAACTTAAATGTAATAAATAAATTAAACAGTACGTAGATTACCAACCAATTCAATCGATCACTAATAATCAAAGAAAAGGAAAGAAAAAACAACATTTTTCAATTTTTTTCAAGATTTCTTTCAAGTATACTTACAAGTATCTCATTATTAAATTATTAAAAAACGCAAACCGTTTGCGGCAAACGTGTTGTTTTAAAAAATTCTTTAGCCGGGACGTTTCTTTGAGGTATGTCTGCATCATCAAGTCACCAACAATTTTTACATATATGTATACAAAAGATAAATTTACATACATAAATATTTGTTATATTTATTTTCTTATTCTAAGTATTATTGCTTCTTTCAAACGATAACAAATAAAAAATTCATTTTCAATATTGCATTCTTTTCAATTCAGCGGCAGGATGGGGAGTAAACAATTTGGAAAAGAAATTTATCAACAGTCTTCATCATCAAGTCATCAACAAAAACGTCGTCATCGTCGTCGAACAATGAAAGATAAAGAAAAGCATGCTGTTGAAAGCAACAATAATAATGAATTGATATTTGTTGATGAAGGTAATGGCATCCAACAAAATCAAAAATCGCAACAAGAACCTGAACAACTCTATGAAGCTGCATTTGAATCTGGTTCAACATTGATGGATTTTAAAAATCCCAAAGGACAATCTTCAATTGGAACTGATAAATCAGAATCTTCAAAAAATTGTCGCAAATGTAAAAAGCTTCGTGAAAAGTAAGTTTTCTATTTCTTGTTTTTGAGCAAAGAAGTTATACGGTAAATTTGCATATTTTTTACATGGCCTCAACATATTTATGCTTGTGAATTACAAGTTGTAATAACTTTTTGAGTAGATTGGTTAAAGCTGTGAAAGTTGTTCAACAACACTAATTCATTTTTAGAGCTGCCAAATCTCAAAAATCAAAAAAGGCTGTCAAGCAATACGAAAATTTGTCAACTGAAGAAGAAGCAGCAATGGAAAATTCAAAAGTTTCTACTTCAAAGACTCTTGAAACTGAAAGTGCTTGCAAAAGACGTCGTCGTCGATCATCAACAACAACCTCAACCACATCAACTTCAAAAACTGAAAAAGAATCAAAAAGTCAAAAGAAGCAGAAGAATAAAAAGTATGAAGGAACTCAACCAGTTTATATGCCTCGAAGTAAATATTATCGTGATACCGATGATGAAAAAACATCAAAACCTGAACATTCACGTCGTTCACGGAAACGTCGAACATCATCATCTTCAACTCGAAAACAACAAAAACAACGGAATAATGGTAAAAATCAACAACGTCGTCATTATGCAAATTCTTCTTCCTCATCATTAAATGTAACAAAACTTAATGATGATGATAATATGTTTTATATTGGCTCATATACTGCCACAGAAGCTGCAAAAATCTTGAAACCTAATGAATTTCGAATTTATTATCAAGTTCCTGAAAATCCTAAAAGTATTCCATATAAGCTTCGACTATATCTATCATATATGAGCAGTCAAAAAAAGGTTAGTTTACTTTTTTTGTGCCTGGAGGGGATGTCATCCCAATGATTTGTTGTTTTTAGGAAGTTTTTCATTTTCCAGTTGTTTGTGGAAAGAATTCTCGATCTGGTGAAAATTTTTGGAGTCTTCGATACACTGATTCTGCAACATTTCCAACTCTTCTTGCTTTAATCAAATATCACAAAACTTATGCATATATGGATCCAAAAACTGGAAAAATTGATACTTTTCCCGTTTGGAAGGGTGCAATTATTGATGATGATAGTTTGAATGAAAGTTAATTAATTTTTCATGTGTTCTTAATTATATATAATTTATTTTTAAATGTGTACTATTATATGCCATATTGATTTCAATAAAAATTTATTATTTTATAATAAAGTGTATTTTTCGTATTCATCAGGGGTCGAAGATGTTGCCGGGTTGGTTTTTTTTGGGCCGCGGGTCGATCCGGCCATGAATTTTTGAAAAATTCTTTGTTTTTCGCCTTATAAAAGTGAAAATTTCAACCGCATTTTCGACCGACCCCTGGTATTCATTCGAAAATTTTACAGTTACATCATTTTTGAATCTCACCGATGCTAAAGTATTTTTGTAAAATTCTAGATAAAAACAGAACATCAGTTCCTTCAATACAGAATGCTTTTTTCAAACTTTTTCGTACTTTTTACTTAAGAGTATTTGATATTTTGTTATTCTGTAAAAGGAATAAACTAAATTAAACTTCTCGTTCATTGCAGCAGTTTCAGAAGTTAAATATCATTAAAAACCAAATGTTTTAAAAAAATGTGTTACGGTATATATCAGAAAGTTAATGTTGTAGGTAAAATATGAATAAAAAATTGTCTGGCCCTTTTAAAATCCCATGTTATTATGACTGACTTAAAACTTCAAATCACAAAGAATAAAAAGTGTATGTGATCAATGAAACAACAAAAATTATGCAAATTTTTTAAGCACAACAAGGAATTGTTTGTTTTCTTAAAGAAGTAATATATGAAAGTTGTCGAAATAAAATGTCGAATGTTGATGGAGGAAGTAATGACGAAAATGATGGAACTTCAAATATTCAAATTGAAATAACAGAAGAAACAAATAATCAAACGACGACAGAATCAACATCGACAAGAACAGCATTACCTGAATTACCACCATTAAATGATAATGAAAGATCAATTTATTTTTTTTGCCTAACAAATCAAGTTACTTTTCGACTTTTGTTATTGATATGTTGGATTTGGACTCTTGCATCATTTTCATTCAATGCAAATACTGTATTTCCTGCATTACTGTATCTTTTTCCAATTTGTTCAATTATGTTAGCGTCTATTGGTTCAATAACAGGAGATCACCGATTTTTAAAACCTTTCCTTTTTATGGCTGCTTGGGATATAGTAGGTTTTGTCATATATTTTATCATATTAAGGAACCTTTTTTAGTTTTATACATTTTTATGTCCCTTTATTTTATTTAGCTTTATTTTGTCTGGTCGAACATTTCGGCTGATTCAATTTTTATATAATTATTGGCCAAAAAAAGCTAAAGAATTGGAAGCAATGATTCTTGAAAGTTTTAAATTGTAAGTTTTTTAGATAAATTTAAACAAAAATTACAGTACCATTTTAGATTACTAATAAAATTTTGTTTAAAACTTATTTATACAGGTCTCACTTTTGGAATTACCACACAAGAATATTATCGTTTACTAAACAACAAATATGATGAAGTTTGTTTATTTTTAAATTATATTTTTCCGTAACCTCAGAATTTGTGTGTGTCCATTTTACCCTTCGTAAATTAAAAATCACGGGGATGGAGGGGGATAAGCTTGTAGGGGAACGGGGATAAAAATCGGGAATGACATGGACACTACTCAGAATCTAATTTTTTTCTAATTTTTTAGATTCTGAAGTTACATTAGGTAACATTAGAATACTGTAATCGTTAATGCAATAAATATGTTTTCAGATTTTTATACTATTTTTATTTTAGGAATTGCGTGCAATACTTCGTCAAAGAGAATTAGAATTAACTCGAGTTCGACTTCAATATTTGTTAAATGAACAACAAGAACTCAATGAGCCTCCTCAAGATCCTTATGCACAATTATTTTCTCAAGTACCGCCACCTCCATCTTATGAAGTATGAAAGCTGGGTTATGTACGATTTTAATGATGGATTTTTAGGCTTTTTCACATCCAGTATTACGAACTCCACAATTGGGTACACCTCCACCAACCTACAGTATGCTTGAACGAGATGGTCGTCTTCAACCTATTCAACAAAATAATGGACAACAAAGAATGGATTTTACAGAAATTTCAATTGATTTAAAGAGATCTGAAACTCCTTCAACTGCAATGTCACCATCATCATTTTTGCAATCACCACTTCAACCATCTTCATCAACAGTATCTTCACCAAAGAAATTGGAAAAAGAAAAGAAATGATAAAACATGATTTCTAAAGTAATAAAAAATGATAATAACAATGTAATTAATTTATTTGGTGATAAGGTAATATAAATTGCATGTATTTTTCAAGTCAAAAAATTAGAAGTTGAATATTTTCAAAATTTGAAAGCTTTAATGAAATGCGTTACAGTATATCAAAAACTTTTTGTTTTTTCGAGATATAATGTAAATATACCGTATATTAAACGAACGAAAGAACGTCTGTGATGTGCTATGCCTTTCACAACAATTTACAAACACAAAAAATACTGCAGTTATTTGGGGAAGATGATTGAAAAGGAATTTAATTAGGTAAAAGTGGTGGAAAATGGACAACAGTTTCTTGGATACAACAAAAATGTCGCCAGAAAATTTCGCAAAATTCAAACATTGTGCCATACATTGATCGGCACAAATCAATCAACCACAGTAAAAAAATAATAACGAATGTTTCAAAGATATTAAGTGTTAACAAGCATAAAAGAAGCGTTTATGAGTTTTCGATAACTTCTCTGACACAAACAAATGAAGTACACCGATTAGAATTGGAAATTACCCGTGAAAAGAACGAAACATTTTCTCTGGAATCCTTTCCACGGTGGAATTTTTTCCTTGTATTTTGGAAATAAGCTCTTTTTTCGACCGGCGAATACTCATCCGCATTACTTCCAATTAAGATAATTCAAACTAAGATTATAGATATGAATGTTGGGAACATTTTAGAATAGAAATAAAGCTAAAATATTCATTTTAAAAAAACGGGGTCTTGTTCAGTTCAATATTTTTTCAAAGTTTTTGGAAATGAAAAATTAAAAAACAACAACAAAGAATCTGGCTTTCACGTGATGAACGGTGCATTAGAATCTAAGTTTGACATCGAAATGCAATTTTTTATAGATTTTTTGAAAGTCGAAAATTTTGAAAAAATACTCTTGCCCGCTAAACTGAAGAAAATCCAAAACAAGTTCTAACAAAAGTTAATTTCGGTGAAAAATTGAATCGCGCACCTTTCCTGGGACATAACTTTGACGGTATGCTTCAAATCATCATGAGTCAAACTAGAATTGTAAAAAACATCATGGAAAAGCTATTGGGAAAGTTTCATGCAAAAATATTAAAAAATAAAAAAGTTCTAACAAAAGTTTGAACAAATTTTTTTATATTTCCTAAAAATTCCGCCGTGTTTCTCGATATTCCAGTTACTCTCCCATAATACAAGTTAAAAACCTGTAAATAGTTGAAAGATCACTTTCAAGAATGTGGATAAGCAAAATTCTAAACGTTATTTTAACAAAACTGATTTTGTCAATAACTTTTTGTCTTTTGTCTGCATAATTGTTAAACCTTTCTCAAAGTTTTCATTAAATAAAAAAATTATTTTATTTATAAAATTTGTGTTAAAAGGGGATGACATTTGGGATTTTGGAATCAACTTTTAGCATATTTTTTTTGAAACATGTAGCGAGCAAATCTTCGTTACAGTAATCAATGAATTCATTTTTTTTGTCATACGGTATTTGCTTCTTTTACGATACTTTTGTATCCCAATTTTACGAGTTAATTTTGAGCATTATTCGATAATTATTATATCTAGAAAATACATCCACAAAAACAGAATTTTAAAATTTGAGACAGGCATTTTTATAAACTTTATTTTTATTTTTTTGAAGCGCTTTTGTTACGTTACAAAAAATAAAAAAAGTTTCCTTGGATACGTTAGAAAAAAGGCTATGCCATAGTCTTGAGGGAGAGATATGACTGACTGATGTACATATTTATATATATGAATGAATGCCAATGCCATTTATTTTATACGTGAAAAAGACCTAAATTGTTAAATGGTGTCACCAAACAACTCTGTTGTTTTTTTAACTCTACTTTTTTTTTGTTTGCCGCGCAGAAGTTGACAAAAAACATGGTAGAGGGAGAGAGATGGAAAAAAGAAGCCTTTTAAGTTTTTTTAAACACAACTTTACCTTTCTAATATTTATTTTATAAAATTAGAGAAAAAGCAGCTGTACTGGAGGGAAACAGAAAAAACGTGGTTTTTTAAACAAAAATAATATTTTTGTGAATGCTGTTTTTGGACAAATCTGTCGAGCTTTCGAAATTTCGACATTAATAATGATTAATATTTTAGGTAGCTTGAATGGTATGCTTAAACTTTAAAATTTCCTCATTTTTTCGAGGAATTTTAATTATCCTAAAAATCTATGCAACATTACAAAATAATTCGTTTTTAAATGTCACAGAATCAATTTGTAACAAAGCTGGAGGTAACAAGACCCTCAAATTTGCATATTCTCTATTCTATTGTTTTTAGATTCCTTAATCCCAAATATTTCAACAAAAGATATCCATCTTAGCAATGATTTGATTCCAACACTTTCCCCAGATTCAAATTTTAGTAATGCTGTTTCAGTGACAAAACTTTCAAGTACTTTAATAAATGGCTTTGGAGATTCTTATGCCATTGCTGTAAGCTTTTTATAAAACCTAAAACAATTAATATTATTTTGCAGGTGATTGGTGTTTTGAATGATGAAATAATTGAATGGCAATATGTTTCTTCAACTGGTTCAGCATTGCCATTCCCGCCATTAATAAATTCAATAAATTTTACAAAAAATTCTTCTCTTGAAGTACAGTATGACAATCGATATGGATTATTCCATGTTGAAGCAGATTTGGAAACAGAATTTCCATCAAACGTAAATTTCTGACAATTCACCTCCGTCAAAACCAAATTCAAATAGCAATTTCAGATACTTATTTTATCTCCAACAGACAGAATCCGATTCAAACTTTTATCACCTTCTTCCCCGCTTTCCAACTGTGAATCCCATTCTCTTTGGTTTACTTTCTTTAAAACAATTTCTGCAATTAAAAAATTATTAGAATATACTCAAATTGGAGAAAAGAAAGCAATAAATATTGAAAAATGCAAAGAATGGCCATTCTCGAATATTCTTTATCGGCTATGTCCCGGTTATGAAGTTGAAACAAATGGAACAACACCAAATCAAAGTTTTAGGTTTGAAAATTTTGTAAATAACAAATTCTAAAGTCTAATTTTAACATTTTAGCACATTTATGAATAAAATTACAGAAGGAACAACAATTGAAAGTAAAGCATTTACGGCGAACAATACTTTGACTGAAAAGATTACTCTTCCAACTACAGTACCACATCCGTCTACAGTATCCTCGGGCGATAAAAATAATACAAATTCACAAAGTTCAACAAATTCTTCATCGACTTTACCATCTTCAACAAATTCAAATCCAGAAATTATTGGCACAACTAGTACAAGAACAAGAAATATGCAAATGAGTTCCTCAAATGATCCATTAACAACTTCAAACAATAATGAAAAAACAACATTGAATAATCAATTTGAAGATTCGCTTACTGTTTCAAATTCCCCAAAAACAACAATTACGAAAAAAGAATTATCAAGTCCAAATCAAGATTCAATAATTCAATCATCAACTTTACGACCAATAAATTTACAACTTCTTTCCTCTGAAGCCGTACGAGAACAAAGATCAACTCCCATTACTCCGAGTACCCAATTTTCAACGACAGCAAGTACAGTAACCCCTTCAACAACTACAGTAATTCAAACCCAAACAGATAAAGTTTGGATGTCAACAACTGAGATAAAGAATACCAATGATGCAACTATTTCATCATCATCATCTGTTGGTACAAAATCAACAACAACTTCACCATCTTTGAGTACAAGTACATACACTATTCCAACATCGTCATCAACGACAACTTCAAATTTCGGAACTCAAACATCATCGACTGTCAGCGATTCAACAACACCATCATCAACATCAATATCATCGTCAACATCATCGTCAACATCAAAAACTGAAACAACTTCTGCGGCTTCAATCAACACAGAAAACTCACTAAAAACAACAAATCCAACTTCATCTACAGTAGAAAAAACTACAGATACAGTATCACCAACAAGTACAGAAAGAATTGAAAGAGAAATTACTCAAGGAACTGCAACAACAATAATTCAAACAAGTTCAACCGGATCAATTCTTTCAACAATCAATAGTTCAAATGAAATCTCTTCTCTTCCATTATCATCTTCATCTCCTCAAAGCAGTTCAACAAATTTATCTCCAACTACAAATATTCCAGCCACAACATCATCAACAATAGAATCTTCTTCAACTTCTGTATCCTCTCAAGATTTGTCCTCATCATCCACCATAACTTCTACAGTAACTTCTATAGTAATTTCATCAACAATTTCTACTCCAACAACTTCAAAAAGGCATAAATTACTTTTTTAAATTAAATATACAAAGTTCAATTTTTAGTTCGAAACCTGGCTGTTTATTAAATAGCGATTCTGGTTTATGCAAATATTGCACAAAAGGTTTTTTTTCTTTAGTTTAAAATTGTTCTTAAAATTAATTTTAGATTCTTCCAACAAACAATGCATGGTAACTGTTTATCCACAATTATTTGATACAAATATAAAAGATGCAAAAATTACGGTATTTACCACAAATATTTATAGGACAATAAAAAGAAATAATATTTTAGGTAACCCTTTTGGTATCGAAAGATTTGGAAGATATTGGAAAAGTTGAATGCAATTTAATTAACAAAGACACTTTTCAAATTATTGAAATCAAAGTTGAAACTGACGATAACACAGTAACCATTGAATTTAAACCCAAAAATGAGATTGCTGAAATGAGACTTTCATGTTCAATTGATGGCATAGGTTTGCTATTTTTAAAGATAATCCAAAAATTTGAATAACAACAAGTTATTTTAGAATTTGTAAGTAATAAAACAATTTATGTTTCATCTTTTCAATCTTTGGTTGAACACAAAACACCTTTTGCCTCTGGTTTTGATTCAACATTGGAGCATAAAACTATTTATGTTTGTTTTTTTGTATTTAATAAAATATTCAAACTTTTAAAAAATTTATAGGTAACATTTAAAGAAGCGTTACCATCACAATTTACTGCGGCTGCTGCGACGACTGCAACGACGACTGGAAGCAATGATGCATTTTGTGTTTTGGGTTTGTTTCTTTTCTTTTTTGCAATGAAAAAAGTGCGCCTCTTTGGTTGTCTGACGCCTCGGTCAGCCGTCTCTTGTCTTTCATTTGTGCGCACTTTTTTTGTTCCCTTTCTTTCTTTTTTGTTCACGCTGTGATGTTTAACCTTAAACCATCTTTCGGATGATAGACGTTGATTAGGAAACTCTCAACTGAGCGTAAATTATAAAATGAAAAAATTTTTGTAAAAAAATTTAAAAGTTTCGTTTGAATTAAAAAATACATATTTATTAAATTTAAAATTTATAAATAGATTTTTTAAAATTTTTATCTAAAAAGTTGTACAACAACAGTCACAGATTTATTCGTATGAATTTATTTACCAGATCAAATAAAGTTATACAGTATATTTTTTTATCATGAGCATAAATAATTCCCTTATTATTAAACCCTTCGCAACAAAAAATATTAAAAAATGCATTTTAGATCAGAAATCGGGACCAATATATTCTGCAAAATTGGAGACTCCATCAGTTTTGAGTTGTAATTTAAATTCAAGTGTTACAATTGGGTCACATAAACTTTATGCAATTCGACGACAAGAACTCGAGAGTGCAACTTTTCAATACCAAACTCCTTTGACATTTTCTGTGTTTTCTCCAACCACGCCTTCACCAAACACAAAAACAGCAGAATTTTTGCCATCTTTGAAAGGCATTCTTGTAACATTTGATTCAACAACGGACATTAAAAATCGAACATTTAATTGCACAAAAATTTTTATGAGTTCTGAAACTTTTGGATCGGCGGCAAGTTGTCAAATGACAGGTTCTGAATTGACAATTTCATTTGGCCTTTCTCCAACAATTCTTCCAAATCAGCCTTTATTGGTAAGATCGGGAGCTTTAACAAATGCCTATCTTGATGGGGAACGTCCAAATACAACCCAATATGATGCCATTGAACTTAAAATCCCAGTTGATGCCGTAACACCTTCAATAACCCTTCTAGAGCCATCAACGGCAATCGCCTGCCAACAAAATGTTAACCTTTCTGTTACCATTGCCTCCGGGGATGGTGGAAGGAATATGACTTATAAATGGAAGCTAAAAGCTGGAGGTTTGTAACAGTTGTTAAAAATAATCAAAAATTTGCATAAATATCATTTTAGGATCTACCAGTATTGGTACAACCTTGTCACAAGCCGGGACAGCATTTATTCAAATTCCATTAACGGATATCGGATCAGGTGCTTCAATAAGTGCAGAAGCCTGCAATTTTGTGAAAAAATGTTCAGAATCGAATACTGTTGAAATAAAATCAAGTCAGAAGACTTTCCAATTTACAGTATCCATTGCTGGAATTCCATCAACTCCACTTCCATCTTCCAAAATTTCATTATCCGCGATTCCAAGTTTTGCTTCATGTAATTCTACCCGAGATCTTTCAATGACAAATATTTCTGTAAGTTTACCAAAAGAGTACTGTAACTAGTATAAAAATTAAATTACAGTATGAATGGTCAATTAATGGTTCTACAGTATCCCATGATTCTGTGTATATTGTTCCAGCAAAAACTTATGCACCTTTTTCAAGTTTGAGCATTTCAGTTGCTGCAAAATATTGGGATTCTGAAGCTGCAACAATGTTGGAGGCGACTTCTGAAGAGGGAATTGTGTATGGAATTGAAGGATTGGTTGGGATTGTTGATGGAATTGAAAGGGCTGTGGCATCCGATACTGAATTGTTGATTGATGCTCGGCAATCCTTTGATCCAAACACGGGAAACAGTAATTTAATCCATTTATGGACATGTTCTCAAAATGGTGGAATTAATTGCACAAATTTGGATTTAAATTGGAAATCAAAATTATTGGTTATTGCCTCAGGGGTTTTAAAACCTGGACAAAAGTTAGCATTATTATAAGTTTAGTTTTTATAATCATTGATTTTTAGTTACACCTTTACGGATACGATTTCAAATGGCCTTGGAAGTTCAACCCAAGTTTCGGTCAATGTTCACGTTCTTCAAGGTTCAGTTCCAATTATCCAGCTTGTTGCTTTAACAGAAAAATCCCTTCCAATTGATTCTCATATCCGCGTACAAGGATATGTTCAATCCAAAACTGAACTCTCAACTGAATGGCAACTTTTTAAATCGCCTGAAAATTCAATTGTTGATATTTCAAAAGTTTTTCCACAAGTTAAACGAAATTTCAGTGAAAATGGAAATAATGCGGTTGTTTCGGTTTCATTTACAATTCCACCTGGAAATAATAGTAAATTTCCGGAATGGAAGGGATTGGATCCGGGAAGCTATATTGTAAGATTAATGGCAACAAACATTGTTGGAAGTTCATTCACCGAACATTCCTTTGAAATTTTACCACTTCCAAAGAAGCCTACTTTAGCTGTAAGTTATTAAACGAATCGCTGCTTGTTTTGATTTTATGCAAATTTTTTACAGATGACTCCAATGAAAGATATGTTCGCCCTTCAAACTCCAATTCAACTTTCTGCAAAAGATGTCCCACCATCTGCAGATAAACCAATTTCACTTCGATTTGGTTTCCGAACAATTATGGTCAACAATACAACTGCAGATAAATGGTTCCGAGCTTCCGCGTTGGATTTTTATAAAACAATATTAGCTGCAGCATGGCCTGAACCCCATGCAGCTTGTAATGAGCGGGTCGCCTATGAAGGACTTTTAGAAATTTGCAGTTTTGATGGAGCCTGTTCCCAAACACAATCTTCAAGATTTGTTGTTCAACATCCCCTGAATTCTTCAATTGCATTTTCACAGATTCTAATTTCTGCAACTTCAGACATCGCCTCAGGGGATATCGAAGGAGCTTTGGTAAAACTGGAAGCCATTCAACGGGAACAATGTAATACAACAATTGATAGAGCTGTTACTGATGCGCTGATAACAAAAGTTTTATCAAATCTTGAAAATTCAACGGATTCTGATGCCCTTCTTGCTGGAGTTGGCATCTGTACAACTGTAATTAATTCAGCATCAAAAGAAAATGTTGATAAAGTTATGGAGCTGCTTCTTCGAGCTCAGAAAGCAGCTGTTGCATCTCGTTCCACATCATCAACGTCGACAAGACAAAAGCGAAGTGTTACTGCAACGGCAATCGCAGCTTTGCCCGCGATGTCCGTGTCCCCGATTTTTGAATCTTCTGCAGAAACATTTTTAATTTCATATGATAGTTTGTTGACTGGAAATCAAGATCTCTCCATTGCATATGTCAGAATTATTAATGATCTCCTGGCTGGATTCTGTGTTCAACTAGATTCAGCGAGGATTCTGAAAGCTGAAGGAAATGGATATACAACCATTCAAGCAGAAGGCCTTTCACCAATTGATGAAAATTTCTTGAATCAATCTTATTCTGCAGCAAGTGTTGATAATGCCGTAAGGTTTATGTTAAAATTTGTATATTGAAATAGAAATATTTTTAGATAACGTTTGGCACAAACTTTCAAGCTGCATATAAATCTTATAAATGCGGGGAATCAAAGATTGCCACATGTACCGATATTTGCTTGGCAACTGCGAATATCGCCAAAAAAGCATTAGTTCAAAATACCCATTTACAACAATACTTTTTTAGTTCAAGCTATAATTCAATTACATTCGCATCTGCAATGAGTGACTTTTATTTGGTATGGTTTTGTATTTCTAAAAGTTGGAATTTCCCCTCAAAATTTATTCTAACAAAACCTAAAATTCAGGGATTCATTGGGGCTGCTAAAAGTACCGAAAAAATTTAAGTTTCAAAGAATCCCTAATTTTTCAATTTATAAAAAGTTTTCATTTTTTATCATTAACTGAATTTCCGAATCCTTATCACGTAACTTTTGCAGATTCGTTTTATTGATCCTAATAGTGGAAATGAAGTTTCATTGACTTCTGGAGCAGCATATAATTTTAGTATTCCACTTTTGAATTATGCTGCTGCAAATTATTACAGCGTAATTTTAATTCATTTATAATTTTTAAACTTACAGTAATCATTGCAGTGTTTTGTATTTGTAAATGGAATTTGGAGGAATAATATGTGTAAATCAAATGATTATGGAACAAAAGCAGCCAATACAAATTATGTTTTGCAATGCTATTGTGAAATTTCAGGCGTTTTAGGGTAAGAGTTTAATGTAACAATTTATACAAATTTAGTATACTGTAATTTTTTAGAGTGTTTACTGTAACACCACCAACGCCAAAATATTATCCGCCATATAATGAAATTGAGCTAAAATTTAATTTGGTATTAGTTTACTCTGGTTCTACCATTTTTTAACATTAAATTTCAGTCTACCGTAACTGCATGTACAAGTTCACAACTTTCAAATTTTCTTGGAACTCTTTCTTCAAATTCTGGAGTTGCAGCAGAAAGATTTCGAAATTATACTTGTAATGCCGGAGGCAATATTACAACAGATCCAGCATTAATCATTCTTCGCCTTCGTCCACCTTTTCGGGCAACTCATTTATCAAATGCATTTGCAATGCAAGCAATAAAACGAGCTGTCACAGTTGGAAATAAAATGATTGCCTACGGCAAGATTGAAGTTACAGCCTTAAATGCAACAACAATTTATCGAAGTAAAAAAAAATTGACAAAAAGATTTTGTATTTTTAATGTTTAAAAAATTGTAGCAATGGAAGGTGATGATCGAGGTCGACGAGTTCCTCTCAGAATTGATCGATCATATCGGGAAGTCGTGGGTGGAAATGATACAGAAGCAAGTGCCATGGCATCAAAATGGGCAAAAAATTTGGCAAAAGATATGAATATTGATTCACAGAGATTTAAGAATCCCGCCATTTTAATGGGTAGTTTTTTGTTTGCATTTATAAAAATAGCTTTTGGTTACAGTAATTACGCAAAAGAATCCCATTTAACCATTTTATAAAATGTTTTAAATTACTGTAGCCGATATCGAATTACAATAATGAATACACTAGTCAAACTAACATGTTTTTTTCAAAATTATTGTAATTTATACGGTAACGAAATTACTGTTTTGAAAGACACACTTTTATTAATACGGTAATTACTGAATCGTAACAAAATTGGAGATTTAATCCAGTAATAGAAAAATTACTGTATACAAAGATACAGTTACCACGACAATTTTTGTAGTGAAAACATGTGATTTCCATAAAAATTAATTACAAGACATATTTTTCCAGGAATGCTCTTCAACTTTACGATTACCCTTCCATTTGAAGGTGAAGCAACTTTAGCGGATAAAGCTTTAACAGCAGAAGAATTGTCCCTTTGGATTCGAGAACAAACAGATTACAATGAAATTGATTTACGAGATAACAACGATCAACGAATGCCAATTGATCCATTGGCATACAATGAAATTGTTCAACTTGCTGTTATTTCACCTACTAATACTTTAATGACAGTTTTGGCAATCGTTTTATCCTCCGTTTTTGTTCTCTCATCCCTTTGCATCGGAGGTTTAGTATTTTTAAAGATTCGAACGGATCGATTAATTGAAGAGCATAATCGAAATATTCGAACAATACAAATTGATGCGGCACAGGATATCCCTCTAAATGTGATTCCATTTGAATCAAATGGTCTTGTCGTGGATCGGAATGGCATAATTTCAGAGGAGATGCATGAAGCCGCTGATACGGTAGTCTTTGGACGGCATCGAACAACAAGACAAGTTTGGCATCGTTAATTGAAAAACTGTTCTTAAACTTTGAAATGTAAAAAGTCTTTTTTTAAAATATGTATCCGGTTACAAATATCTATTTTTCACGTGTTATAAATTTATTCAAATTTCCCGATGTATATTTTTTACGTGCTTTTTTGTGTTATCTTTTTTCGGTGATATTTATTTTTTACAGTTCATATATTATATTTGTCTGTTTTTAAAAATTATTTGTTGCTAACCTCAACAATATTGTATTTTTTCTTTCTTTGCTTCATTTAAATAATAAAAATAAAAATCATTTATTCAAAAGCTGTTTCAACAAACAATCAAAAAGAAGAAGAAAGAAAAAGCACTTGAAAAATACAAAACCAAAATCAAAAAGCTTTTTCCGTTTTCGGACAAAAAAAAATCATTTTTCAAGTGGCTTCTTTTCTTTGACGTTTTCTAAATAAAATTAAGAAAAAATCTTCAAAGAAAATGACAAACTTGAAACTGCGTTAATCTTCTTCATTTTTGGGTACGCGTGTAATTACAATAATCTCTTTTCAGTGTTCTAACGTGTTCCACTTTTACAGTTTCCGCGTACACATTTCTTATGAAAAGGTTTTTTGAAAGCAAAAAGCAAAACTCACGTTTTTGTTGAAGCTGTAACGTGACCAAACTATGTTTCTTCTGTTTTCTTTAATAATCTTTTTCACCTTGAAGTTACTAACATAACTAGAGATTGTCTGAGAGAAATGCTTTTTTGTAAACAATCAAAAAATTAAATCAAAAATTCCATTTATAATTTTGGTCCTACCGTAAATTGACCCATTAGTCGATTTGAAATTTGGTTGGATCATTACTGTAACATACACATATAAGCTTTGACCATTGATGAAAAGAAAACAAATACATATTTTATGATCATTGTTGCGGTTTTGAATTTTTTGATCAATCTTGATGAGATAAGAAAAAAGACAACTGCGGAAATGTCCAAGACGTGTTTTTTTATCTCTTATTATTTGACATTTGCTGCCAGATTGTTGTGGGCAAAAAAAACGAAAAATAAAAGTGATCAAAAACTTAAGGCAACTCAGGGGACATTGGCTCCGTATTTTTGTTAGCTTAAAATTTGGAAAAATGACTTAATATTTTTTTCATCGTCCATTTGCTGCCTTTCTTTTTTTTCAAAAATGCGAATACTTTTTTTTCTATAAGTTAGTCAGTCTCCTTTACCCACCCAAATGGCTACTTTTCTTCCTTTCATCTCATTTCTTTTTTTGTGTTGTTTCAGTTTCAAAGAAGCAAAGAAAGTGAGGTGCTTTTCGGCAACAGCATTTTTTGCTTTCCTTTTGAATTCGTGTGAGTTCTTTACGTTTATTTTTTTCTTCATTTCTCTTTATTTTAGAAAAATAAAAATATATAAATGTCTCAAGGCCCCAGTTTTTCTTCTTTCTCTCTTAAAATTTTAAGTCAGCTGTGCCATAACGTGTGTTTTACATCCCCTTCTTTCCTTTTTTCCATTCTCATTGCCAAAACAATATTATATAATATAAAAAGTGTGTTGTCTTTATTTTTTGTTTTTGTAATGCTTGATATATTTCATATTTTTTTATGAAACAACAACAAAAAATTGAGTGAAAATGTATCATTATCAAATTACAAGAACAAAAAACAAGTTTTCTTTCAAATTTGCGTTCATTAATTTGGATATTTGAAAAAATTGTTTAATTATGAATTTTATGAGAAATTTTTTATTACATTTGTAATTTTAAGTTTTGTAGGAGTTGTTAAATTTTTTAATTTAAAAATATTTTGTGTGTTGCGCGAAACTTATATTCTTTCGAATTTGCGATCATAATTGGGGTTAATTAAATTGTTGATAGATGATTTTTGAAGATTAGATTTTTGAAATGGGGATATATTTTAAAACTAATTCATATAAAATTTAAAGCCTTTTTTTCTGAATTTATCGTGTACTAGCAAGAATATTTTCGAATGTTTTTCCTAAAATTTGGATTCAAGAAAACAAAAATATACAAATTTTTCAAATCACTTTTTTAATTCATAGTTTAAACCATCCAGAATCCAGGCAGAATCCATTTATTCATTATTTAACTAACCCTTATTTAATGATCCATTTTTAGCCCAAATGAAATGCCATCTCCAACAAACGGGTTTAAACGTGAGAATGGCACTCCAACAGGTCGAACCCGTTTAACGGGTTCAACACCTTCCCTGTCGTCCCCATCCGCAAATGCCATCACAACTTTATTATCCAATGCTTCGATGAATGCATCATTTCCATCAACATCAGATACAAATTATTTTATTACCCCTGCAATTGGAAGGCATCGATTTTCACCTTCTTCTTCAGCATCTGCAGCTCCAAAGAAATCCATCCTAAAACGATCAACATTTCCTCTTCCTGTAAGTTTACTGTAAAATATTAGAATTTTCATAGGTTTCACAAAATAAATATATTTAAAAATTTAACAACTTTTTTTGTAGACTGGTAAAGTTGCATTTGAATCCCCGTTTACAACATTTGCAACAAATGCTTTATTACCGCCTACTCGAAATAATAATTTTGAACAACAAAAAACAAATAATCCTTCGGGTTCAAGAATTCCAAAACCATCAGTTGGATTTTCAGAAAAAAATACTGGTTTGTTTTCTTTGTTTTAATTAAAAATAAAAAGAGTAATATATAAAAATTTAGTGGCGATATTTGGGGATACTTCAGATGACAATACCACAGAAAATGAAAGTTTAGCTTTAGCAAATTCAAGAATTCCAATTCCAGTAGCTTCCACAAATCCATTAGATAAATTAATTAGGTAATTTTGAATTGAGAAAATTTCCAACATGATAAATTATTATTTAAGGCAAACCAGTATACTGTATTCAGAAGACGAGGATACTGATGATCCAAGTCAACCGGCTGGAGATTCTCATGAAGGCACCGATTATGAAGAAGATGATACTCCAACAGAGGAAATGGAGAATATTGTTGAAGAGAAAAAAGAGAACAATAATGGCACAGATGATGGAGATATTTCATATACAAGTTCAACGGCAAGTTCATTGGTCACAAGTAAATGGTGGTTTGGAAAAGAAACAAAGTTTGTTTATATCTAGTGGATGATTACTGTAATAACATTTTGTTACAGATATGTAACACATTGTGACAAAAAGGGTTGTAATCATAAACATCACAAGCATCAACAATCTCCCCCTGGGGCATATTTAACTCCAACCCAACAAAAATCAAAAGAAATTAATAAACTTAAAAAAGAATTAAAAACTGCCAAAGCTGTTGTCGAAGAGAAAGAAAAGCATCTTCGAGAACTTCGAGAGCGAGTAAAAGAAATTGAGAATATGATGGATACAAATTCTGCCCTGCGGGAACATTCTCGGCTAATGCAAAGGCAAAAGGAGATTCAAGATGAATATAAAGCTGAAAAGCAACAAATGGTTGAAAAACACGAGGTTCGAGTTCGGCAACTAATTCAAGAGGCCGTTGATGCAAGGGCTGATGTGTTGAGGAAAACGGAACAGTTGGAGCAATTTCATAAAATGAAAAGACAGAATTATGTTGATTCTTCGACGAATACAGATCCTCCACAGCCACCACCCTCACATGTTGCTGTTGGGCTTCAAGCAGCTTTGGCATCATTAGCTCCATCCCCGCAACCTGGGGATCAGCCACCATCTGAACAACAGCAGCACCAACAACATCAAATGCAAGCCGCAATTGTCCAAGATGCCGTAAATCAGTTACAGGTATTTTTAAATTATTAGGATACTGTAACCCTACAGATAAATAAGATTTTAGGCATACCAAAATGAAGCCCTAATTTGGAGGACAAAAGCAGCCCAACTTGAAATTGTTGTAAAAGAACAACTTTCAAAAGCCTCAACAACAGAAGCCATTTTAATGAATGATCTCGAAGCTGCCAGAACTGAAACAGAGCGATTGCGAGATTATTGTCATCGCTTAGAAGCTGCGGCCTTAGCTGATTCAATTATTGATGGAGATCGACTTGATACAGCTGCAATGATTCGATCCATGGATTCCTCATCTCGGGCAACCCCGGCCATTCCCCTACTTCAATCACCAAGTTCTGTTCATTTAGTTTTAGCTGCCGAATGTCAATCCCCAGCTTGCCTGGAACGAACCCGACTTCTCGGAGAAGAAAATAAACAACTTTATGAAAGTGTAAGCATTTATTATTTATATCTGTTTTTTGGTGTCCTTTGTGGTCTATTTTTTCTTTTGTTCAAGTCCGTTTTATGCAAATTTTCTGTTTCATTTTAAAATTTTGTTTTACACTTTTTTGGATTAAATGTTTGGTTCAGTGATGACGTCATTCTTGATACTTTTTTTCTCAAAAATTTCTTTGATCTTTGCCGCCACTTAAAAAACCTTCATTCTTCTTGTTAATTACGTCATCAATGAACAAAGCTAAACAATTTTTTATCTGTGTGTTTTTTTGTACTTCATTTAAATAAATTTATGTTTTTTTGTTGTTCTTATGTTGGTGTACAGTACTCTTGTGTTCCACAAAAATATTAGTAAAGCTATCAATTACTTTAGTTAGAAGAACGTGCGGCAAGAGTGAATGAGCTTGAAGAAGCTGTTACAGGCCTGCGGCAATCTGCAGAAGATATGATGTTTGAAATGGATGATCTAAAAGAGCAACATCAAAGATTGGCCCAACTAGCAGAAGAAAGGAATTCAGAATGTGAAGCAGCTCAGTTAATCCTTTCAAGACTTCAAGATGAAAAAGAACAACTCAATCAAGCTTTAATCTTTTTGGAAGAGCGAACAAAAGTTTATCGAAATACAATCTTGGATAATGACCTTGTAGTTCAAGATGAAGCCACATCCGAATGGCACCGGGGATTCATTGATCCAAGATTTCAGATTCTTGTTTCAAAACAAGCTCAAACGGATTTAACAAGTGATGAACTGCAAAGTAATGAAAGAGAATTTGTGAATTTACGGGATAAACTTCGGGAAATTCAAGCTGAATTTTCATCAAAACATAAAACCTTGCATGAGAAGTTCAATGAAATTGAAGAAAATTTAATTTTAAAAACAAATTTGGTTGAATCTTTAAGTCGGCAGTTGGATTCGGCACAGGATGAAATTCAACAAAGTCTTGAGCAGAAGCAAAAAGAAAGAGAAACATATCAGCAAAGGTACAATTTATGCAAATATATTATAGCAGAAAAAAAATTGCTGTATTTTTAGGATAAATAATTTAGCAAAAACCGCAGAAAGGATACCATTTTTGGAAGCGGAACATGAAAGAATGAAATCTGTAAGAATTTATTATTGGCAATTTATGTGCCGTGCTTTCTAAAATGCAAGTTTTTCAGGAAAAAAGTTTGTTGGAACGAAGATTTGAAGAGATGAAAGAAGAATATGAAGATGGATTGGGAGCTGCGCTGGATGGCACTTTAAGAAAATATAAAGAGCAATCACTTTATTGGCAAGATAAAGTGTCAAAATTAGAGCAATCCAGAAATTTAGCAAAAGCTGAAAATGAACGACTTCGAAAAGAGCTTGAATTGATAAAAATGAAAAATTTCTTGGATAAAGCGGATCTTGAAAATCGATTGACATCCAGTATTGATCATGTAACAATCCTTAATAGTCAGGTAAATGCCGTTTTTAGAAAGTGCCAATAACAAGTAACAAGTTTGAACATTGTAGATAAACATTCCAAAAAGAGATGCACAATGTGATGCCCGCCCGAAACAAATAAGCAAATATGTTTCATGTAAACCGAATGTGAAAGAAAAAGAAACCCGAATTTTCAAAGGTGACTTATTTGATGAAGTTGAAGAAAGACTAAAATTGACACAAGTGGAGTTAAGTGTCACAAAACGGCAGTTACAAGTTATACAACAAAAAATGTTAGAAGGCATAAATAATAATTCTGGAAGTCATGGAAGAGGATCTGGAGATCGAGATACAAATTATCAAGGCACACCTCGACCTTCTCCATTCAGAAGTACAGTATCCCCTGTTCCAACTGTGGAAAGGAATTCAAGTTTCATGTTCTCAGTTTTCGATCACAGTAATAACACAGAAGGTGGAGGAAGAAATTATTCCCTTGCTGAAACAGAAGATATTGAAGATTTAAAAGAAAATATTTCACAATTGGAAGAAAGAAATACAGAATTATCGACAAAGTTGCGGCAATCTGAAGCAGAACGAAATGAACAAATTCGAGCCGAGAAAGAACGACTACAACAAATTTTCAATGAATTTGATAATGTTCGAAAAGAATTGGATGAAGAAATCAAAAAATATGAAAATGAGCGAATGAAAATGAAAGAAAAGATTCAAAAATTGGAGCAACAAAAAGATGAAAATGATAAATTAAAAGCTAAAATCCGGCAATGGAATAAACTTCATCGCCTTCTTGCCCCAAGGGTTTCAGCAACCTCCGATAGCAATGACGAAAATGAAATTGAAAAAGCTATTGAAAAAATGCATCATTCAATGTTTTCTGCCACGGCATTGATGGAAGAAAATTCTGAAGAAGAGCTAAAAAGATCTGTTTCCTTCCCGGCACTGCTGGTTACTTCTGCAGATTCAGATTCTGAAATGGGGGAAGAAGTTTTGAGTGAATCTGGAACACAAAAACATAAAAACCCCAAAGCTGAAATAAATGACACAAAATTATTGTCAGCTGAGTTGGCCCGACTAAAAGCAAAAGTTGAACAATCAATTCGAAGAACTGTTTCACAGAATTCCGCAGCTTCTGGAGCTACATCAGAATCTTTAAGTCCTTCCACTGCAAAAGTTGAAGCCTCTCCAACTCCAGCATTTGCAGAATTTTCAACAGACTTGGAAGAGGTTCAAGCTGAACTTGAAAAGCTTATAATTAGTATGGAAACTCCGGCACTTCTTCCTACTGTAACTGTTGGGGATAAACCTGAGGTTACGGTAGAAAATGAAAGTTTGAAGAAAGAATTTGCCGAACTAAAAGCAAATTATGATGAAGCTGCTCGAGAATTGGATATGTACAGAAATGAAACAGCTGCGGCAGTTTTGGATCAAAAAGCAAATCCAAGATTTCCGAGATCGAATAGTTCAGAAAATTTGATCAATACTTCTGTTACACCCCAAGAGCTTCAAAGGTTTGTTTCACCTTTTTCAAAAATAATGATAATCCAAGATAAATTTTAGATGGAAAGAAACAGCAGGAACAACTTTCAGGGAAGTAAATCGACTTCGAAAAAATTGTGCCGGATTAGAGAATGAAAGACGAGAGCTAAAAACGCAGGTTGCAATTTTGAAAGGTGAAATTGAACTTGCAAAAGCTCAAACCCAATTGAATAAAGAGTTGGCAGAGGTTTCAAGGAGGGGGTCATTCCAATCCCATAAAAGACAGCGAAGATCCACAGATCGAAAAGCTCGAACTCAATCTTTATCAACCACAACTGGATCATATGCCACGGCAAATTATTCATTTGCTTCGATGGATGTTTTATTAAGTAATAGTGATCCATCTTTAAATGAGTAAGTAAATTTGCACAATTACAGTACTACGGAAAATAAGATAATTTGCAGATGGAAATCAACAGAACAAATGAATTCATCTATGAACGAAAAACATAGCCTTGAGGCTATTTCAAAAGTTGATCCACAAGATGAACTTTCAATTGTGCAGGAAGCTTTCCAGAAACAAGTTTCTGCACTAAAGGCAAGAAATGCCGAACTTGAAAAAGCACTGGCAGCAAGAAATAAATTAACAAAGCAACCCCTTTCGCGATCCCAAGAAGCGATTGCACCTTTGCCAAATTTGACCGAAAAACAAAACGAAAAACTTGCGATTCTTGAACGCGAAGTTAAATTATACGAAAAAAAGATTCGTGAAATGGAAGATGAACGGCAAACAATGAATTTAGTTATGTTTCAAAAGGGTCAACAAGCTGCTAAACATGATCTCACTGAAGTTTGTTATTAAAAGGGCTTTGTAAAGGGATGACATTATCAAGATTTGGATAATTTTTATTCTCTATCTTTTCGTAGATGATGTCATCCTTAGACAAAATTTTACTAATTTTGAATGCGGATTATTCAAATTTGTTATTTCAGGATAAACGAATCGACGAAATGACGGAGGATCGAATTGTACTGAAATTTCTCCACGATGCCTTTTATTATTATCTTTTAAATCGAGGGAATACAAAAGAGCATTTAAATGTAAGTATTAAATACATGGATTACGCCGCAACGATTAAGTGGTTTAAATGAGTTATGCAAATTTTAGGCGATTATGACAATGCTCAATTTTACTTCTGCTCAAAAAGATGAAGTTGGAAAACGACGTGGAAATTCACATTAACTAATGCCAACAAAAAGTGCCTTTTCTGCATCGAAATGCCAATGATAAAAAAGTGCCGAAATAGCCAGCCAAGGTTAAAGAAGATGGCAAAAATGCCAAAAATTGAAAATCGGGTTTTAGTTTTTAAAAATTGTTTTTAATTGAAAAGTTTTGGTTGTCTGTTATTTCATTTTTATTATTGTTTACAAAAAATAAATAAAAAAGTTATTTACATTAAAATAGAAAAAGGTTTTTTAAGGCTTTCGTTTTGAAGATCCAGGAGTTGCAGTTTTTCCGCCTCGAGTTGAACCTGTTGATTTTGGTGTTTTTGGAGTTTTTTGAGAGGAAGGTCTTCCCCTGGGGGTTGGAGTTTTGAAGACTGTTGCTTTTGGAGTTTTTGGTGTTTTTTGTTTCTTTGCCGGTTTTGGCTTTTTGGGTTTCTTTGGTTTCTTCGGTTTTGCAGCTCTTTCACTTCGCTGTTTTGCTCGATTCACTTCAAATTCTTTTCTTTGAATTTGATGTTCAGCTCGGGCTTTTTCAATCTTTTCATTTTGAACAGCTTGTAACTTTTCAACTTCTTTTAAAGCACTCAAAAATCGAAGTTCTTTTTCGTGATTTCGGCCTTTATAAGAGGTGATGGTAATTGTGATTCCATCATCATCGGTGATCTCATATTTCTTTGCTGAATCTCGGAAGATTAAACTATCACGAAGTTTTTCACGTTTTTGTAGAGCTGCTTCTGCGGCAGCATCTTTATCTCGACTGGATGTGGATGATGGAGATCCAATATCCGGGATTGTTGCAACGTTGGAAGAAACTGAGGATTCTCGCTTTCCATTATTGCCAATGCTGGAGGGTCCAGCTTCTTGACTATCAGGGGTATGTCCACGGGTTGAAAGTCGTTGTCTTCTATAAATACACATATATAAATTTACATAATATATTATGAATATTAATTAAATTACTTATGAGCTTTATCCTGGGCTAAACTTTGTACCAAAGCTTGTTGCTGGACAACATTAGAATTAACTCGAGGCTTTCGGGTTGATGTTCCTTTCCTGTAAACAAACAAGGTAGAAATTACTCAAAAATAATTTAACAAGCTATCATTAAAAAATACCTTGTATCACAAATTTCACATTTAAAAGCTTCAAATCGATTCTTAAATGTACAAACTGTACAATCCCATGAATCCGTTGGATCATAATCATCTGGTTCAGGATCCGATTCATCCGTTACTTCTGGTTTTTTAGATTTTGGAGTCTTTTCTCCAGATTTCTTAGGTTTTTTAGACATTTTTTGGCAGAAAAAAAATAATTAAAGCGTCTATCGGGAACTGAGACTTGCTCGCTTGGTTGCTGACATTTGTCAATGTTCATTCAATGCCACAATTGGCGGGAAATTATATTTTAATGAAAGAAGAGACTTAATAATTTTAAACAAATGTTTTTTACATTGTGTATCAAAACACATACTGTAAGAATGTTGAAATTTAGATAATTTTTGTGTTAAACATTATACCATAACCTATATTTATAAACGCACATTTAAAAGTTGTTTACACATCCTAAAATACCAATGCTGTTGAAAGTTTTTAACCAGTTTCATTGTTTTTTTAAACATTTAATGACTGGTTTTCTTGCTTTTTTTTTGTTTGTGTTGTTTCTGGCAATAGCAGCAAAATATAAATTTGCTGCTCGGGTTGATTCTTTACATAAAATCTCCAGATGAATCAATTGGTCGTGATTTACCAGCATAATTTTTTAATAGATTTAAAGAATTTTAAAACTACTGTAATCTCTAATCCAGACAACCCAAAAAACCTTCTCCTTTTTTTGCTTCATCTCATATTTCTTCATTTAATCGGGAATACCTTAAAAATACCGTAATTTAAAAACTCAAGTTTTAAAAAAAGTATTGCAGCACGAATCCTTTTCCAAGAAGAAAGAAATAGAAAGAATCAAAATTATACTATTTGATTTCAAACTAACAATCTCAAATTTCATTATTTAATTTCAAACTTTTTTTCAAATCAAAAGTCCCAATTGAGTAAGTAACCACTTGAAAATTTAATAAAAAAAACATTTTATATTGAAATAAATCAAAGCTATTCTTTTTCATCATCAATTTTTTTTTGCTTAACCAATAAAAAATTGGATGATTGCAATCCCGAGTCAGGTTACTATTATTATTTTATTCCCCTTTCAGTATTTTCTTTTTTTGCGTTTAGAATATTGAGTTTTGGTACTTGAAAAAAGATATTACATAAAAAGCCATTAAAAATAATTCTGTTTTTAACAATCAAAAAATAATATATAGTTTATTTTGACATCAAAACTGGTTGTCTTCTCTTTTCACTGATTTTAATTTTGTATATTAAGTTTTGAAAGATTTTGGTTATTCTATAATTATTAAAAATTAGATAGCCCAATTTCAAATTTTGTTAAGACCAATTAAATCTCTTAATAATTCAAAAAAGTAAAATGTCTACTTTTTATCAAAGGTCAAAAATCTTTCATTAAATTGTTTCGTCTAAAATTGATCTATCACGAAATTTAATTAGCTAAAGTAAAGTAGGAATAAACGAATTAAATTACCAAACTCTAATTTTGGATTCATTTTTCCAGGTAATTACTACAGTAATATTCATTCTATAATTAGTTTTTAGTCATTTTTTAATTTAATTTTTTAAAATTTTACATAAATAGAAAATGCATGTGAATGCACTTGTTCAAGTTAATAACTACAGTATTCATTTTTTATCGGTGTTATTAACGCTTTAGTCATCGTCTTATGCAAATTTTTCATTGTATTTTAATACGTGCAAAATTACTAATTTTTATTATTTATATTTTGGACATAGTTATTTTGTGTTTGGTTTTATATATATAAAACTATAATTATGTTTTCGATGATTTTTTTGTTACAAAGGTTACGGTATCTTATATAAATGGATAATCGTATTTTAAAGAAAAAGAAGCTTATAGTACTGGTGTGTTGCAAATCTTTTTTCTTTTCTGTCACTCTCAATTAGCCTAAATGACCTCTGTTTCAAAGTATACTTTGAATTTTAAAAAAAGTGCAAATTTCTTTACCTTTTAAAAAAAATAAAACAATATTTTTCTGTAATAAAAAGTTTTTACATTATTAAAACCCATAAATTAAATATGAAAAAATAAATAAGAATTAAATAAATGCTTTTAAGAAACGTAAAAGTTTTTAAAACCAAAGTATACTTTTTATAAAATAATTATGCGGCTAGCAACTTCTAGAATTATCCAAATTTATCTTCTTTTTTTTAAAAAATTGTGAACAGCAAACGTTTAAGAATTATCACGATAATTCGACATTGATTCTTTTCTAACTAGGCTACAGTACATTCGGTGTTACGATTATGATAATTTTTATATATATAAATATATATATATATTTCTTGACGTCGTTTTGTTTTTTGTAATTTTGATAATTCTTGTTTAACAAATATAGATTTTTATGGATTTATTATTTGTTTAGATGTTGTTTGGTAGAAGCATCATACCTATTTTTTGTTACTAAATATGTATTATTTTTAATCTTTTGTAGTGAAATTTTATTATCTTTAAAAAATTATGTCATTCATATCTCTCTATGAATTGAATGATACTATTAAAGCAAAAAACCTAAAAGTCCAAAGAAACAAAAGGGATTTGTTGTTACTTGAACTTCTGATTTCTTGCGTATCTTTTGGTTCGAATTTATCAGTTTTCTTACATTCCGCGTTTTGACTAGTTTTCAAAAATTATTAAACTTTTACTTCGAAAAACTTAGTAATAGAATACTGTAGCTTTTTTTATTCTGCAAAATCTTCTTTTTGTATAATGACATAAAATATCCGAATACCGTAATTTTAAAAAAATACACCAAATGTTAAAAAAGGTTTGCAAAAATCACTTGACATTAACAAAATATTTAAGATTCCCCCAACCTTCCATTTCTTTGGATTACATGAAATTAAATGTGTGTGTTTTAATTTTTGCAATGATACTCTCATGTTAAAAATTAATTAAATTTTGCTAAAATTTTCAAAATAAAAATATAGTAATTTAAAATATTAAAATTTTTGCATTGTTTTTTCTGTGTCACAGGTTTGTATGCATTTTTCTATACTTAAATGATCCTTCAAAAAGACGCATATTTCTTTGAGTAATATTATTTTATATATTATAATATAAAAATATTTCCAAAAATAAATATTTTTATTTCTTCTTCATTAACTTTACTGTTTCAGTGGAGTTTAGTAATCCTTTTCAAAATCTCTTAAATTATGACGAATTCTTCTCATACTTTATCCTTGTTGTTGTTCTTGAAGAAAATATACATAAGTATACTGTAGTTGTATTTGGTATACAGATTAGATGACGTGTAGATCAAATCTTTGGTTTTCATACAACACAACAACAAAAAGAAGAAACATATTAAAATATTTTAGATAAGTAAATACAAATCTTCAAAGACCATTTGTTTTTAAATATGTGTGTTTTAAATGTTTCAATGTTTTTAAGTAGCGGAAGTACAAATATTTTGAAAAAGAGAGAGATTTCAATGTTTTCGTTCTTTTTTGGAATGCCAACTTCTTTTTTTCGATGCTTAATCTTTTCTTTTTTTATCAGTGTAGCAATTTCCTCGTGTTTGTATATTTTGATTATTTCAAAATTCTTGGAATTAATTATATTTTTTAAATTTTAAAATTTGACACGTAAGAAAACCATCTATTTCAAAATAGAAAGAAACAAGAACAAAACAAAGTCCCGGATGTCGCTGGATTTTCTTATCATTCTATTCAAATTTAACCTCCTCCTCTTTTTTTTTATCTTTCTGTTCAAAAAGATTCACTAAAAATATGTTTTTAAATTCAAGGAAATGAAAATAAATGATGTTATTTTAAATGCAAAAAGAGTTGATTATTATTGTTTCTGGATTGTTGTTGCTGATGGAATTGTTTCCTCATTTTCGCTTCCTTCCGTCTCTCTTTCCACTTAGTGATTCCATTGTCAAAAATTTATTTAGTTTGAAAAATACATTATTCGAAAAACATGGAAATAATTTCGATGGATGGGGAGAGTTTCTTTTTGGCAGTCCTCGAAAGGGTAACCTTCTCTCTTTTCTCTTTTCTGCACCGCCGCCATCAATTGACAGAGAAAAGAGTAAAAAGTGCGCATCCATCTCAATTAAAAAAATCTAAAAAAGAAAAAAAAGAGCGATAAAAAAATGCGCAACAATTTTTCAACTCCAACAGTAACAGCAGAATCAGCATCACAAAAATAATAAAGTGGTATATAAATATAAATGGATAGATGGATGGGTTGTGAAAGAGAGTACCAAACCTGCTTTTGTACTCTTCCTCTTTTTTTTAAAATTTTGTTACCATTTTCATCCATTTATATTTTTTTGCCTCACCAATCAACCCAACTATTCTCACCACCATCAACAAGTCTAAAATTTACAAGCGTGAACAGAATAAAAACTAATATTATTATATTTTTAAGTGGTACACTTTTTCATTAATAAAACTCATTCAAACAAACAAAACCATACTTATTTAATTTCACGTTTTATTGTTTCTTTTTTCACATAATAAAAAATGAGTTCCTACAAAATTAAAAACAATCAAAAACGTTAGTTCAGAACACTTTCAAAGGGAATGCTTCATCCTTTGAACTCAAAAGGAATTAAACTCTGGTGAAACATTATCTACAGTATCCATATTCTTTCACACTATAGTCTTTATCCGTCTTTTTATCCTTCAACAATATCAAATTATGCATTAATCTTTACTCAAACAAATCTCTTCTCTTAGGGTTTGCATTTAGCTGATGTTAACCCTTTTTGATCACCTTATGATAAGGAATGATAAGGTGATCAAAAAGGGATTTAACTTTGCTGTTTCACCTCTTTTAATATCCAATAATTTAATCCTTCTCGCTATTTATTTTTTTGTAAAACATACATTTAAAGAAACTTTCACAACGGTTTTTAGTCCCAATTCGTTCAATAATAATTGCTGTCTTTCTGTAATTTTGTGAAACTTTTTATTCTTTATACTTTGCCACTTTTACAATGTTTTTAAAAAAAGCTCAAATTTGACAGAAATAGAAAGTAAGAGACATCTCGAACAGGTGTCTCTGCTTTAAAATGTCATTTTAGGCATAAAATGCTTAACTTTTATGCATATTTTTGATTTCCTGGAAACCTAAAATTGTATAAAATATAATTTCAGATGTCGTATGCACAAGTTTTGCATATATTTTTTGTTCTTAAACTTTTTTGTCTGTTTTCAATATTGCTCAAAACCAAATCAAAACCTTTTTGAATGCAAAACCCATCATTGCAAAATATAAAAACCGGCCAAAATTGAGAATCACCACCACCACTAAATTATTACCTCAAAAAACTGCGCAATCCAAAAACTTAACTACTCTTCTTTTTTGTCCCTCAACAATCATCAAAAACAATGACACAAAAAAACGGAACAGGTTTGGGTTTTGAAAATTTTTTTTATTTTGTTGTTGTTGCAGCAGCAGTAGTTTCCCTCAATCAAACCTAAAAATAAAAGAAACGAAATATTTGCATCACAATCATCGTCCATTGCGCATCGCGTGTGCCTCTTTTTTTTGTTTCTGCGGTTGCCTTTCTTTCTTCTTTTTTTTCAGGAGTTTCTTTCTTTCTTTGTTAAAGAATTTTCTGAGTCTTTGTTTGATCTAAAAATAATCTATTATTTATTTTTCATGGGTTATCTTTCTTGTTTTCTTTCAAATTTGCATTTTAAAAAATTTATTTTTTGTGAATCAAACCTTTGCAAAAAATTGTCATCACCTGATAAATGCAATGGCATGCCAGGATGCATCATAAAAAAATACTCTATGAAAATTTAAATTTATTACAGTTGGATTAATTTTTTTAATTAAATTGTTGCAAAAAATTATCAATTCTTATTTTGAAAAAGTCCCCGAACTTTCTTTTTATGTCACAAAACTTTTTAATTTTCTCTGCTTTTTTGCAACTTTAAAAATATAATGAATCTTTCTATGAATTAAAAAAAGTTGAAACTTGTGCTTTTAATTTTAATTTTACTTTTTTAAAATTGTCATGTGATATTTTAAATTGTAAAAAGGTGAGTCAAAGAGTAAATAAATAAGTAATAATTTAATTCAACTTTTAAAAATTTGAATTTAAATGTACCTAACCCCGCTAGGCAGGTTGTTTCAATTCATGAAACACATTATTATTTATTTATCAATATATTACTGGTCACGTTTTTGTTGTGGGTTTTGTTGTTGTTGGTGTTGACCAACACAAACATATCATATTTAATTCATTTAAATTTACCTTTCTTTTTTAACAACCCCTTATTCCTTTTAATTCTACTTTTTCCATGTAAAAATAGTTTTAGAAACCGCCTACGAAGATTCTTAACTTTTCTAAAAATGGAAACTTTTACAAAATTGCACCTTTCTTTTTCTCCCTAAAAAAGATTATGGCCTCGAGGTCTCTTTTTCAAAAATTGAGTTAAGCCTTTTCTTAAAAGACTAAATTTTAGCACGTTTTTCGAAGGTAAAAAAAACGGTAAAAAACCTAAATTAATTTTTAACCTACACACTTTCAATAAAAAAATAAAAAGGTAGGCATTATTTATTACTTTTATATGCAAATGTTTGCAACAGGTGTTTGTAGAAAAAAGCATTATTTTTGTCAAAAATAATAAATAAATAAAATTATTTTAAAATACATTTTTTTTGAGATACTACGCTTTTTTTTCTTTGTTCTTGCTTGCACAAGGTTGAAGTAATTATGTAATAAAAACAAAAGTATGTGTTTTGAGCATTTAAAACAAAACTACTTTTTTGTTGTTGATGATGATGATGACATCCCCCCTATCGGCAGAGATAAAGATTATCGCTTTTTTCAAGTTTTGAATAAGGTTTCATGAATTAAAAAATGAAAAGTATTTGAGGATTAATGTTTATTTTAGTTCTGTTTTTGTCTGATGATAAAAGTGTATTATACAATTCTTCTTGTCTATTTATAATTGCGCTAAAATACTCGGAACAAAATATTTTTGATGATTAATTGTTGTCATTTTAGTTTCCTCGAGACTAACATATTCAAAAGCCCAAAAAGAAAAAGAAAAGGATTAAACTTTCCCTTATTTTTTTCTTACCTAATAAATAAATAGTAATAAATATTTACAATTTAAAAATTTTCATTCACGCTTTTTCCCCTAGTTCGTAATAAAAGGTAGTAATAGTAGTAGTACTTTGAAGGCAGGTATAATTACTTGTTTTTTCACGCGCTTAAATAATTGCGAAAAACATACTTTTTATATTTTGGCATTTTGCCACCTTTAAAGGCATTTCTTTCACCTCATGTTTTTAATTTTACAGCAAAGAACAAAGTTTTTCACTTTTATTTTGAAAACAACTTTTAATAACTACAAACTTTTTCTTTCTTTTTCTTCCATCTGCATCTTAAAAAGTAAATCTCTTCCTGATTGGATATTGTTATTATTTAAAAACGATGGTAAGTTAAAAAAATAGTTTTACGTGATTTAAAGTATTTACATAAATATAATCCTTAAAAAGATAAAATTTATGCAACAACAAAATAACCACCTAAAAATAGAAAATAATTAAAAAAGTGTTGCTGTTGAAAGTTAAGTGTAGTCGATTATCCATTATTGTTTTTCATTCCCTTTTTTTAAACCTTCTTCCTTATTAAATTTCTTTTGTTTAAAAAGTTTAATCCGATACAAGCACATATCCCTTGTTCATGTTCTTAAATTCATTCATTATACATCATCAACATCCGCAAAAATCCCCTCATCATTTGATTCTTATGAATTGGATTGAATTGGAAATAAAACGTATATGAAACAAGCAGCACACAAATTGGATTACTGTAGGTTCCTTTTTTGCTATTAAAAAAACGCTTTCTTTCTTTCATTTTTTTCATTAACGAGTTTTTTATGGTTGCGCGAAAAATAAAAAAAGAGTGTCAGCCCGCGCTCTGGTTTTCTATCCATCCGCCTTTTTCTTCTTTAAAAATTACGGTAATTCTTTTTTAAAAAGAAAGAAAAAATTAAAATTTCTTGGTATTTAAAAAATTTATTTATATTTTTAAAGAAAAACCTATATGGTCACAATAAAATAAAATGTTAGGTCTTGTGATATTATAGATATAGAAGCATGGTGGCAGGCAACGTAGTATTATTATAACACTACTTTTTTTGTTTTTGGTGCGCAATAAAAAGAAAATACACTTTATTATTAAATTTTTTCTTTTTTTGCTTCAATGAATTAAATTTCTTTTTCAAAAAAAAGCACGAGAAATTTTTTGTTATTAAAATTACAGTACCCCCAAGAGAGAGAGAGAAAGTTGTTTACCTAAATTATTACCCATTCTCTTAAAAAATGGGTATTTTTTGTTTACGCTTCGAAAACAGTATTTTCTCACTTTTCTGCTTTCTAAACTTGGCAACATCAACACCAGCAGCAGTAACAGCAATGACGCTCATTAACACCGTAAAACAGCAAAAAGTCATATGCAAATTACGTGTAAAATTATTTACGCTTTGTTTGGTACATTTCGTACAACAACAAAAGTAAGAAATAGAATTTTTTGTACATTTGAGCTAATGGTCAAAAACACAAGGCTCAAACTATATTCATTCTTTTTTTTAATTAAAAGAATTTAGCCATTAAACTTCTGCTTTTTTGCATTTATCCCTCAGATTATCACTAAACAAACATTTATGAAAACATTCCAGGAAATCAAAAATTAAATCTTTTACTAAAAATTTTGCTAAATCAAAAATCTCTTTTTTAAGCCTTTTTTGTAAAACAATAATTTTTTGGAAACAAATTTTAGCGAATCTTCCTTCCTGTTAATTGGGTATAAATAATTACATTTTTCGATTAAAAACTTTTTCTTGCTAATGCTTTTTCAATTTTTGAGTTAAACATTTGTACTTTAAATTTTACTGCTTTTTATGCTTACACGTGCTTTTTTAAAGTTGGTCTTTTTTATTCTTATGACTCCTTAATTGCTACTAACAGTTTAAATAGAATATTTAGTTTGACCTTTTTTGGTCTTTAAACGAAACCGAAATGAATAGAGTTCAAATTTTTCAGTTCAAATTTTTCAGTTCAAATTTTTCAGTTCAAATTTTTTTCAGTTCAAATTTTTCAGTTCAAATTTTTACAGTTCAAATTTTTCAGTTCAAATTTTTTCAGTTCAAATTTTTACAGTTCAAATTTTTTTCAGTTCAAATTTTTACAGTTCAAATTTTTTTCAGTTCAAATTTTTTTCGCAGTTCAAATTTTTTTCAGTTCAAATTTTTTTCACAGTTCAAATTTTTTTCAGTTCAAATTTTTTTCAGTTCAAATTTTTTTCAGTTCAAATTTTTTTCGTCTGTGCTGGTGATCAAATTTTTTGCTCTCAAATTATTATTATTTATTTATTCTCAAATATTTATTAATTCAATATGAGTATTGAAACTTTGAAAAAAGAATTGAAAGATGCTCGTGGTGCTATTTCAGAAAAATCAAAATATGGTATTTTAAATTTTATTGATTCCTTGAAAGCTGAAAATGATCGATTAAAAACTGAAATTCAAATGAAAGAAAAAATTATTAGTGCTAAAGATGATGTGATTCAAACTCAAGCTGGTTGTATTGAAACTCAAAAAGAACTCATTGAAACTCAAAAATTATTGATTGAAAAACAACCTGAAAATTATCGACAATTTCCAACTGAATCAATAAATGCTGAAGAAAAAGAACGAAAAAGATGTATTGTCATTGCTCGATTTCCTGAATCAACGAAAGAAACTCCATCCGAGCGAATGGCTGAAGATACTGCAAATGTCAAGCAATTAATTGATGAAATGAAAGTTGAAGCCTGTGTTGTTGAAACTTTTCGTATGGGAACTGTTAAAGAAAAGAAAGCTGGTGAAAAAGCTGTTAAACCTCAACCTCGACTCTTGAAAGTTAGGCTCCAAACCAGTGCTCAAGCCAAAGCTATTCTCTCAAATGCAAAAAATATTAAAGATTCATCTTCATTCAAAGATAAGAAAATTCTGCTTCGAAAATCCTTGTCTGCTGAACAACGCAAATTTGAAAATGATTTATTCAAAAAGCAACAAGCTCGTGTTCGAGAACTCCAACATTCAAATGGCCATCAAGAATATACAATTTATGCTGGTAAAATTTGCATCAAAGTTGTTGATAAGAAACCTGAAGTTATTCGTGATCCATTAAATGAATTGAAATACTCAAAAGTCTCTGCTCCAAGTGTTCCTTCAACTCCTCTTAATTCCTCTCAAAACTTTCATTCAAGCCGCTCAACGCCAAGTGGAAATAATTAGGTCGGTTGAAAATTTAAATATTAATTGTAGTAGTAGATTAGATTTTTTAAATTCATTTTCATTGTATCCTTTTATTCTTAACTTTAAGCTTTTTAATGCCAGAAGTCTCTCTAAAAAAGAAACCTTTTTGATTTCCACTCTAAAAACCTATCCAAATTCAATTTTTTGTGTTACGGAAACTTTTTTAAATTCCAAAAATGTTTCTTTTAATGACAATTCAACTCTTGTCGGAGACTCTAATTTTATTGTTGTTCGAGCTGATAGATCCAATTCGAAAAAGTCTCGGGGTGGAGGTGTTTGCGCCTTCATTCCAAAACATTTTCCTTTTACGGTTAGAAAAACTCCTTCTATCAAAAATATCGAATATCTTGTTTTGGACATCTTTTTCGGAACTTTTTCTTTCACTTTAATTGTCACATATATCCCTCCAGATATCCAAACGGATACTGTAAGAGATTTTTGTGAACTTCTTTTATCTTTACAATCTAACTCTTCTTCTGAAATTCTTCTTGTTGGGGATTTTAACATGCCAGAAATTAACTGGGAAACCAAGTCAAGTAATTTTTTGAAAGAAAAATTATTTCTTGATTTTCTTTTTGAATCTGGGATGTCGAATTCCGTAACAATTCCAACCAGAAAAGAAAATATCCTGGATCTTGTCATTTCAAATTTTCCACAAAATATTTTTAACGTTTCGACAGATCCAGGATTTTTCGGCTCTGATCATAATGTTGTTAATTTTTCTTTGAAATGTTCTGATAATCCTCCTCCAAAACCTTCTCTTTCTTATAAAAACTTTAAAAAAGCCGACTTTTTATCCATGAACTTTTTCTTTTTTGAACAAAAATGGGAATTTTTGGACCAAAAAAACATTACTGTAGATCAGGCTTGTTCTCAATTTTGTAAAATTGTTAATGAGGCGATCTCTCTTTTTGTTAAAACTGTTTCTCCTTCTTCTGAAGATAAGATATCTCCAAAAATGAGATCTATGATCAATTTTCAGAAATCTTTACCAAAAACAGCAGCCAATTTTAAAACCATTTCTCTTATCTCTAAAAAGTTAAATAAATTATCAATTCAGGAAAAACGAGAAAAAGAAAAAAATATTTTGAAAAAATACGGTAGCAAAGGCATTTTTAATCATCTTGCCAAATACCTCAAAAACGACTCGTCAATTCCTGCAATTTCAACTGAATCAAAAACTTTATTTTCGGATTTTGAAAAAACTGCTGTTTTTGGTAAAAATTTTTTGAATAATTTTCATTCTGAGAAATCACCAATTTTTGAGGATTGTTTTCCTGTCAAAGACAGTTCTCTCTCTTTTCTTACTGTAGAACAATGTAAGGAATTCCTTCAAAAACTTAAACCAAAATGTAACACTTCACCCGATGGAATTCCTTATATTGTTCTCAAAAAATGTTTTTTAACTTTGGCAAAACCTATTACTAAAATCATCAATTTATCTTTTTTGCAATCTAAAGTTCCTGAAATATGGAAAATTTCTCATGTAATTCCTATTTTTAAAAAAGGTGACAAACACCTTGCTTCCAATTATCGTCCTATCTCTTTAAATTGTTCTCTTTCTATGATTCCTCAAAAAATTGTAATAGATTTTTTGAATGATTTCTTTTTTAAAAATAATCTTATTCCTCCATGCCAACATGGTTTTACAAAATCTAAATCTGTCACAACTCAATTAGTTGAGACTTTTGATTTTATCACCTCCAAAGCTGAAAAAAATATTCCTGTTGATATAATTTATTTTGATGTTAAAAAAGCTTTCGATAGAATGAAACATTTTTTACTTTTTCGAAAACTCAAAAATGCAAATGTTCCAAATTCTATCATTGCTTGGATTCAAGCTTTTCTCTCTAACCGGAAATTTAGGGTCAAAATTGGGGATTCTCTTTCTGATTCTTTTGATGCAAATTCTGGGGTTCCACAAGGATCTAAGCTCGGGCCAATTTTATTTCTATTTTTCATTTCCGATCTTATTTCTTTTTGTGAAACTCCAGAAGTTGAAAATAAACTCTTTGCTGATGATCTAAAAGCTTTTTCTTCCAATTTATCTTTAACTAATCCTCCTCTTCAAATTTTTCTTGGAAAACTTGAAATATGGATGGATCAAAATGAGCTTGAGATTGCTATCGAGAAGTGCAATGTTCTTCATTGTCTTCCAGATAAAAATCCAAAAATATCATATTTTTTGAAAAATCAAAAACTTCCAAATAACCAAAATTCTCTCAGGGATCTTGGTTTAATCGTTTCGGATGATTTGAGCTGGAAAGCTCATATCAAAACTATTTCAAAAAAAGCTTTATCTCGTCTTTTTATTCTTTTCAAATCTCTTAAATCTCATTCTCCTAAACTCTTACTTCATATGTATCAATCTTATGTTCGTCCTTTGGTTGAATTTTCGACACCTGTCTTTAATCCAACCCAAGTTTATTTGATTGATAAATTAGAAAAAGTCCAAAAAGTAGCTCTAAAACTTATTTTTCTCAGGTCTCGTGAACTTCGTCCTCATTTTAATGCTCCATACGAAGAAAAACTTGAAATGTTAGGTATTGAATCTCTAGAAATTCGAAGAAATAAGTTTGATCTTATTTTTTTGAATGATTATCTTTCGGGAAAAATAAATTGTAAATTGGATCTATCAGTTCGAACTTCAAAAACTAGAGGATCTTCCAAAAAACTGGAAATTCCAAACTCTAAAAAAGTCATTAAAAGAAACTTTTTTACTTTTAGAACTGTTTCCAAATACACAAAACTACCACGTCATTTACAATATACCACCCCCAATCTTTTTAAGAGAGGCATTATGGCATTAAAAGTTTAAAGTTTTGAAAAATTGTTTGAATTGTATTTTTTTACCTATGTAAAATTTTATTGTTGAAATTGAATTTTTAAATTTTATCTTTTCTTTTTATTTGTACATATATGTCAATTTTTTTATTGTTTCTTTTTTATTGTATTGATTTTGTTTGTTTTTTATCATGTGTTAGAGCATGAAAATAAATTATTATTTTTATTTTATTTCATTTTTTTCATTAACGAGTTTTTTATGGTTGCGCGAAAAATAAAAAAAGAGTGTCAGCCCGCGCTCTGGTTTTCTATCCATCCGCCTTTTTCTTCTTTAAAAATTACGGTAATTCTTTTTTAAAAAGAAAGAAAAAATTAAAATTTCTTGGTATTTAAAAAATTTATTTATATTTTTAAAGAAAAACCTATATGGTCACAATAAAATAAAATGTTAGGTCTTGTGATATTATAGATATAGAAGCATGGTGGCAGGCAACGTAGTATTATTATAACACTACTTTTTTTGTTTTTGGTGCGCAATAAAAAGAAAATACACTTTATTATTAAATTTTTTCTTTTTTTGCTTCAATGAATTAAATTTCTTTTTCAAAAAAAAGCACGAGAAATTTTTTGTTATTAAAATTACAGTACCCCCAAGAGAGAGAGAGAAAGTTGTTTACCTAAATTATTACCCATTCTCTTAAAAAATGGGTATTTTTTGTTTACGCTTCGAAAACAGTATTTTCTCACTTTTCTGCTTTCTAAACTTGGCAACATCAACACCAGCAGCAGTAACAGCAATGACGCTCATTAACACCGTAAAACAGCAAAAAGTCATATGCAAATTACGTGTAAAATTATTTACGCTTTGTTTGGTACATTTCGTACAACAACAAAAGTAAGAAATAGAATTTTTTGTACATTTGAGCTAATGGTCAAAAACACAAGGCTCAAACTATATTCATTCTTTTTTTTAATTAAAAGAATTTAGCCATTAAACTTCTGCTTTTTTGCATTTATCCCTCAGATTATCACTAAACAAACATTTATGAAAACATTCCAGGAAATCAAAAATTAAATCTTTTACTAAAAATTTTGCTAAATCAAAAATCTCTTTTTTAAGCCTTTTTTGTAAAACAATAATTTTTTGGAAACAAATTTTAGCGAATCTTCCTTCCTGTTAATTGGGTATAAATAATTACATTTTTCGATTAAAAACTTTTTCTTGCTAATGCTTTTTCAATTTTTGAGTTAAACATTTGTACTTTAAATTTTACTGCTTTTTATGCTTACACGTGCTTTTTTAAAGTTGGTCTTTTTTATTCTTATGACTCCTTAATTGCTACTAACAGTTTAAATAGAATATTTAGTTTGACCTTTTTTGGTCTTTAAACGAAACCGAAATGAATAGAAATTTCGTTATCAGGGTTTTCGCTTCAAGAGATTAAAGCTGCTTTTAAAATGGTCACTTTCCGTGGTTTAAAAAAAGAAAAAACTGACCAATGTCCATTTTTTAAAACAAAACAAAACATTGCTGTATACTATTTTTAGTTTTTAACAAAAAAAGAATGAAGCAAAAAAATTTTGCAATTTGGTCTTTCCTTTCAAGCATGTGTTTTTTCCTTCTTTTTTCTCCGACATTTTGTTGGCAACTGCCCAAAGCAATTCTTTTTCTTCCTTTAAAATTTGTTTTATATTTTTTGTTCCGCAACATCATCATCAACAACAGCAGCGGCAGCCAAAAAAAATAGTGGTTTCAAATTTATTTTTTTTCTCTTCTGCTTCATTGCAATAGTTTAAAAAAAGCAAAAAAAAGTTTGTTTCAATCGTTTATTTTTTATTTTAAATTTCTTGGAATCGTATAAAAAATATTTTTTGGGCCAAAATTAATCGCTTCTTGTCGTCTGTTATCTTTATCAGTAATGTTTTTGTTTAAAATTTATATTCATTTTTTTGTTTGTTTGCCTTCTTTTTTTATATAGTTTTTTTCATGCCTATTAAAATCACATTTTATTTTTCTTGGCAAATTTCCATGTGCTTTTTTTCTTGATGTTTTTCTTTTTAAACAAATGTACTTTCTTTTTTTTATGTTTGTTTGTTTCATTGAGAAAGAAAGAAATTTTTTTAACAAGACTTGTCTAAAAACTTTTTTATACACATTATAGATAGAGATAGAGAGGCTAGTAAAAGTGATGATGTTATAAAATGAAATTCTTTTGCATTTTAGCATTTTTCTACACTCCTTCAACAAAAAAATAGCCATTGCAAAAATAGAAGGGTCCTTTTCTTGGACTTTAAAAAACCCCGCCTTTGAAATTTTTTTACATGTTTCGTTTTTGTCAAATTTGTTTAACAACAAAAAAAAGAAACAAAAACATGCATCACCAAAAAACGGGTCCTTGTGGACTTTCCAAATGGCGACTACTACTCTTTCTTTGGCATCCTTGAAAGCCGTCGGTGAAGTAATCATTCACATTTTTTTAAAAAGTTTTTTTACAATGGCATAAAATACAATTTTTTCTTGGCATTGCCTCAAGTTCTTTTTTTAGGAGGAAAGGGGTTGTCAAGTGTCCGAAACCAATATACGCAAAAAAACTTTTTGCCATTCTTTTTTTTAATCATATGTTTCACTTCTGAAAAAAGAAAACAAAAGCTTCTTCTTCAATATAAAACGGGTAATGCCAAAGGCATTTAAAATCATCAGAAATGGCACACAAAAAGAAATGGATGATGACCATCACAGAAACTCTTTTTTGTGCCGTTGTTTTTCTTTCTCATTCGTGAGACTCGTAACGTTTTTTCTTTTTTTTTGCTGCCTGCTGATGCTGTTTTGGCTCTCTCTTTCTCTTTTTTTCATCAAAAATAGTAAAAAATAAAAACACGAAACAAGCTTTTAAACAAAAAAGAATTTCAATGCCCAGAAGGCAGCAGCAACCACCCAAAGCAATTGCAAGAAAGAAGGAGCAGAAAAATGCTTACAACTAAACACATTTTTTTCTTGGCTAACCGCCAGTCAAACCCATCCTTTTTCTTTTCTTTCTTCTTTTTTATATGTGTATTTCGGACAAGACCTCCCTGAATATTTTAAGAGTTTAAAGGAAGTTAGTTAGTTAAAAAAAGCTTATGTTACGCAATGCAGCAGCAGCCTCCCTGTCCTGCCTGGATAGATGGTCTTGGACTCCCAAGCTTTTGTTTTGTTACTGCTGCCAATATTGCCGATGCCGATGATGATGCTGCTCTTTGATGAAGCAATACATTTAAAAGAATTTGGCTGCTTCCAAATTTTTTTAAAATGGCGCGGGCGTCAAAAAACGGACCCTTCAAATATTTTTTTCTCGTTCTTTTTTTTGCTTTTGGCAAGCAGCTTCGTTTCTTTTCTTTTTTTTTTGTTAAACTAACAACGGTCAGTCAGCTGGTGCTTATTTATTTTTCGTGTTTGAAAAGAGACTCCCTTTTTTTGAATGCCGCAAAACAAGACTTTAAATGAAATGAAGTTAAGGATGATGATGACAAAAAAACCAAATAGAAATTTTTTTTGCTTAAACATAGTTTTTATTGTTGTTGAAACTCAAAATTATTTAAACTTTTTGATGATGAAAAGAATTTTTTGGGAATGATGAAAAGAGAAATTTAATGAAAGAAAAGGAGGACATCAATGACGCCGAGTCATTTAAATTTAAAAGGAAAAACGTGTGATCACCAGTTTGCTTTCTTGCTTGCTTGTTTGAGAGAGAGAATGAGAAAGGAAAAACTTAAACTTTTGCTGTTGTTTTTCTTTTTTTTCAACAAAAAAAGTTTTTCGGGGCCTCACTAAACGGTGGATGGACGGGTCCAGTGGAGTGGACGTCTAAACGGTGGATGGATTGCTAAACGGTGGATGGATTTTTTTGATTTTTAGGTTTAAAAAAATTCAAGTTTTTTTGTTTCTACCGTACTCTCATTTTTTTAATCTGCAATTTTTGGGAGGAAGAATCCGGAAGGATTCCGATGAGAGTATGGTAAAAACAAAAAAACTTGAATTTTTTTTAACCCAAAAATCAAAAAAATCCATCCACCGTTTAGCAATCCGTCCACCGTTTAGCAATCCATCCACCGTTTAGACGTCCACTCCACTGGACCCGTCCATCCACCGTTTAGTGAGGCCCAGTTTTTCGTGTTTCTGCTTAATCATCCAAAACAAAAAAAAATTGAAAGAGTTTTGAAAGAAATTTAAACAATTAAAAAATGTGTCAAAAGAAGCAATGAAGTATATAGGCTTTTTGGTGGTGGTGGTGTATGGTGATGATGATGATGGAATGAGGGGTGCTTCTGAAACAAAACAAAACTTTTTTTTATTTTTTTGAAAATTATTGTTTCTTGCAAGATCTATCTATACACTTTTTCAAAACTCATTATTTTCTAAAATTTATCATTCATTTTAAGATAGCAGAAGATCATTGAGATCTCTATTTTCATGAGATTTTATAAATCCACAAATGAGTTTTTCGATGAATGGCACCTGTTTTCATTCCTTTTCACTTTAAATTTAACTTTTATTTTTTCGCAAAATTTATATACACTTTTTTGCTGCTTTATCTTATTCAATTTTTATTTATTTTCTTTTGTTCTTTCTTCTAAGTCTGCCCAGCCTTTTATCTCCTTCTACTAAACCAAATGGACATCTCATTTTTTATATAATTTTTCAAAGGCAAAGCCGGAAATTCTTTTCAATTTAAAAAATAAAAGAAAGAAATTTGTAAAGTTTTTTTTGCCCGGAAACTTTTGGCCATTTTTTCTTTCCTTCCCTTGAGGCAAACTTGTATGCGCATAAGCAATGGCTACTTTTTTGTGTTTCTCGTTTGTCACTTTCTTCTTTTTTATTTCGTGTTTCTTTCTTTTTTTAGTTTTTATACATTTTTGTTAGTTTTATATTTATGTTTAAGCAAAAAAAATTTGTAATCTTTATGCCAAAAAAAACTTTTTTTCTATTTCCCCTTGAGGGTGTGTTTTTCTGTCTTTTTTGAAAGCAGCCGCCGCAGTTTCAAGCAAACGAAGACGTAATAGATGAAAGAAAGTAGGAAAGGGAAAGGGAGAACTGACCATTGGGCAATCTCTTTCTCTCTCGAAGGAAGGCAGCAGTTAAAGTTAAAGTCTAAGACGCATGTTTCTTTTTTTTTAAAAGAGAAAACAAAAAAAAGAAGAAGCATATATATACTTTTTGAGGAGGAGAAGGGGGGATTACGTAATCTCTAACAATTGCATATGTGTTGGAAGGAAGCCTTTTGCATTCATTTTGCGGCAAAGAGTTTCAGTTTTTAAAAAAAAGAAGAGAAAAATGGACGTTGGCGGCGTAAAAATGCAAAAGAAAGAGAAAAAATTGGCAGCAGCAGCCGTTGGCAAGCAGTCGCAAGTCCAACACTCACGCGCCAATGGTCAGCAGCATTGGGCATTGCCAACGGCTATTACTTCATCGTTGCTGCATAGGGGCATTTTTTTAAAAGAAAGCATTTTTTTCATCTAAAAATATGCATCCGTCTTTCTTCGACTCAAGGGAGATTCAAAACTTACTAGACCAAAATGCAAAAAAAAGCAAGAAAGAAATGGATAAATGCATTGAAATGTTTCAAAAAAGCTTAAAAGAAAAAAAATTGAAATGTGGGAGGTTGGAAGCCCAGCGGCAGCAAAAGCATGCTTTTAGTTTTAGAGTAGTGGCCGTCGATTACGACAACAACAACAAGAAAAAAAAATAAAAATAAAACGGCAAAAAAAGCTGTTTCCCGTTTTTTGCTTTTAAAGCTATTTATAAAATTTTGATTTTCATCCAAAAAATGCTTTTTTTAAATGCTACAGGGTGTCCCAAAAAAAATGGCGGTGGGCCTGCTATACAAAAACGATAATGATTAAATATCTAACTATATGTGGACTGGTATGACCCTTGGAGGAGTAATTTATTACAGTAATCTGACCTCTTCACAACTTTCGCTTCGGGACCAATGGCGTTCACAAATTAAAAAATGACCGTTTTTTGGGTGTTTCGTAGGTACACTGCCCTAATTTTCTCAGAAGTGATTTTTAAAATCTGTTAATTGGATTTTTTAGACAACCGATGGAACTCGTCCGTAGGCTATATTTTGAGACTTTAACTCAACTCCCTGAATTTTGGCGAATTTTTTTCTGACCCTCTGCGCAAAATTTTTCATTTTTGGCCAACTTTGACTTATTGGTGTAGTTCACAGAGATGGAGTTTGGGGCTCATATTTGTTGCCAACAAACTTCAGCTTGTTTGTGGTCGATTCCATACCAAAATATTGAAATCTAGAAAATTGACTTTTTTAGCAGCCGTAATTTTCGTATGTTAGTAAGTATATGTAGTAAACAACAAAATTCAATTCAATGCTAAATTATCCAAAATGGTCATAAACGCATAAAATGTACTTTACAGCATTTTTCTGGACTATTCTTATTGATTTATAGCAAAAAACAACATTTAAAAACTTTTGTGTATATATAGTTACTTGCAATTTATTAGTATACAACTTCAAGCTGTCGTTTTTGGGCATTTTGGAGTATCGAAAAGAAGTCAATTTTCCAGATTTCAATATTTTGGTATGGAATCGACCACAAACAAGCTGAAGTTTGTTGGCAACAAATATGAGCCCCAAACTCCATCTCTGTGAACTACACCAATAAGTCAAAGTTGGCCAAAAATGAAAAATTTTGCGCAGAGGGTCAGAAAAAAATTCGCCAAAATTCAGGGAGTTGAGTTAAAGTCTCAAAATATAGCCTACGGACGAGTTCCATCGGTTGTCTAAAAAATCCAATTAACAGATTTTAAAAATCACTTCTGAGAAAATTAGGGCAGTGTACCTACGAAACACCCAAAAAACGGTCATTTTTTAATTTGTGAACGCCATTGGTCCCGAAGCGAAAGTTGTGAAGAGGTCAGATTACTGTAATAAATTACTCCTCCAAGGGTCATACCAGTCCACATATAGTTAGATATTTAATCATTATCGTTTTTGTATAGCAGGCCCACCGCCATTTTTTTTGGGACACCCTGTATAGTTTAAAAACTATAGCATTTTTGAAAAAAATAAAGAAAGATGAATGACCATCGCCTACCGTAATCTCTCTCTCTTGCCCCTAAAGGTTTTTAATCTTTTATTCTTTTTTTACTTCTTTGCCCCTGTTACTTTTTAATCTTGGCAATGGCACAAAAAACGAAAGAGCGAAAAAGAAAACATTTATTTCACGTTGTGTTTTTAGGGGTTTGATGACATAAACTTTTACAAACATTACCCTTTTTTCTTTTATTCTCCTTCTTTCACATTTTTTTAAATGTCCTTTGATCTTTAAAGTCTTGAGTGAGTGAAATGAAAAAAAAAGTTTGTTTCGAAAGTAGTAGTAAAAAAATATAAAACTAAAAAACTCAAACAAGCTCAAGCAGCGCATGCAAAAAGGCGGAGAGCGCCGTTTGGGACCTTCTTCCTCCTCTTGTCATGTGGTCTTGGACTTGGACTTACTATACACGCTTTAACAACAACAAAAAAAAGTGGCGCTTGGCTTTTTGCCCAGAAAACTGCTTAAACCCACTTTTCTTTTTTTTCTTTCCACTTTAAAAGTAGTAAAAAAATGCAGCATCCAAGCAGCCGCCAAGAAAAAAACTTATCCCTACTTTTTCAAGACTGGATTTTTTTGTATCAAATCAAGCCGCTTCGAGTTTCTTTTTTTACTACTTCTTTTTTTATTTGTTTAAATGTCTGTATATTGCATAAAAAATTTATAACGTTTTCTTGGAAGTTTTGAATCTTCTTCTTTCAAAAAGGTGTTTCCACTTTTTTAAACACCTTTTTGGAAGTTTTCTTTCTATTTTATGTTTGGCGTCGGCCAAGAGTTTAGTCTTGTCTCCAACAGTCTCGCCAAATGTCTCAAGTCCTTATCAATTTAATTATTGTTATTATTATTATTACTACTTCTTTCGTTTCTTTTCCGTTTTTGCCGTTTTTCTTGATCATTGCTGGCTGCTGCTGTCTGGACATTTTTTTGCTTGCTTTGCAAAAATAAGAATTTTGTTACGACTTTTAACTCATTCATTCCTTTATTATAATATAATATCACACACATATTAGCAGTCATTATCGGACCTCTCTGCTTCATCTCTTTTTCTCCTCTTTTTCCCCATATTTGCAAAGACTAATGATGAAAAGAGAAAGCAAAAAAAAGTTTTTAAAAAGACCATTGGCGCCAATCATGTTTGTGTCGTTTTTATATACTTTTTTTCATGAATGAAAAAAAGCATAAAAAAAAGAAAGAGTCTCGTAAGAGTTAATGTCCGGTGAAAAAAGAAAGAAGTTGCAGCAACAGCAACGTCGTCTGCTAATAAACATAATAATGATGATGGAAGTAAGTTATTTAGTTTTAAAGAGATGGGAGGTTGTAACAGGCGTTGTCTCTCTTCCTTTCTTTCATTCTAAAAAAAGAATATGTTGATAAAAAAAACACTCTGAAACATTATTTTTTTTCTTTGTTAAAAAAATGTTTTATATGTTTTTAATGGACCAAATCAAGGAATACATCATCAACAAAAAAAGTTATTACAAACAATTTTTTGTATGGTTTTACACACTTTTCTCCCTCATTTTCTTCCTTTTCCTTGATGTTCTGTTTTCCTTCTTCCAGGCGAGTTTAAAATGGCCGTTGAAAATAGCAGCAAACAAGCAAAAGCAGCAGCGGCGATTTTTTTCTTTAACACTTTCTTTTTGTTTGATAATATTAAAAATATAAAATGCCAAGCCCATTTTTCTATTTCCCTCTTTTTTTGAAAATTTCAAGAAATTTATATGTATATAAATGTATACGGACAAAAACAACCAAAAAAAATAATGATATTGATGATGAGGCTTCGGGATTGATAGCTTGCTGATGCTCCTGCTGCTGCTGCAGCTGATGACTTACTCGGCGGTCTTGGCTCTGCTTTTTTCTTTCTTTCTTTTTTTACGTTTCTTTGTTTTTCCACTTGACAATCTTTTAACTTTGAAATATTAACATCAAAAAAAAAATAAAAATAAGAAGAAGAAATAAGAAGGGATGAAATGATGATGAGTGTTTTTCGGGATCACCGCTACCACCTTCTTCTTTTCCCCTTTCATCTTTCAAATTTGTTCTTTCTTCTTCTCGTTTCAAATCTCCTGCTTATTTCTTGCTTTCTCTTACTCATTCATTTAAAGTTTTTATTTTTGTTGTTTTTAAAAATATATAAAATAAAAGAGTAACAGGAGGCACACACAGAAAAAAAAATCATGTGCCATTTTTAACTTTCTCTTTTTTTCTTTCCTTTTTTATTCTCTTTCGTTTACGATACTTTTTTAACAGGTTGTTGCTTTGTTTTTCTTTCTTTCTCCGCACTTTTTTTATTGGCCCTTTTAAAAAAAGGTGTTTAAAAAGTTTAAAATATACATTTTTTTGAAAGAATGTGATTCTTTTTTAAGAACATCTTTGTTTGCTTTGATGTGATCATTAGCTAATCTCACCCTCTTTTTCTCTCTTTCTGCCTCGTGTTCAGTTTCAGTCATCCCCCTTTTAAAAGAGGCCTCTTCAAACCCAAATCAAATCAAAAAAATCTAATGATACCTATTGTTTCTATGTTTGTATGTTGAAAAATGGCACATCTTTCTTCTTTTTATTATTTGATAATGGTTTTATCTCTTTCTTTCTTTGTCTTTAACAATGATGATAATGGTGTGGTTGGGGATATCAAAAAAGAAAATGTTTGTTGTTAAAGGTTTTGAAAAAAAGGATTTCTTTACATCCATAAAACAATCGTTTTTTCTGTGTCGGGCTTTTAATCATGTTGCAGTTTTTTCTGTCACTTTTTTATTGTCTGCTTCTTCTTCTTTAATACCTTTTTAAACAAATTTTTTTGGGAGAGGAATGCGCCTATCAGGAGGTAAAAAAAGGAAGAAGACGACGGAAAAGTTGATTAAAAGCAAACGGAAAAGAAAAAGTGGCAAATGAGTGAAAAAAATACATGTTGAATTTATTGCTTTTTGGTGTTTGGTTTTTTCTTCTTCAACTGAAACTCTCCCAATTTCATTCTATCTTTTTTGTGTTGATTAGCTAACTTTTTTTATGGGAGGAAAGGCACCTATCACTTGTTCTTCTTCTTCATCATCTTCAACATCATCATTTCTTTCTTGGGCCTTGCCTTTTTTGTCGTCGTTGTCTAGTTAAATTTTTTTTGTGATGAAGAATGTGTTAAACAAAATCACGCGACTCACGTGGAGGTTTAAGGAGTTGGATTCTTTCCCCATCAAAAGCAAAATATTATTCCTCTTTTATTCACTTGTCCCCAAAAATATATATGCCATTTGGTCTTTTAAGTTTTTTCATTGATAACAGAAACCTCTCTCTTCTTTTTTAGGGCGGATGATGACTGTATGACGCACTGTATTTCTTCTTCTTCTTCCTGGCTCCAACTTTCCGTTTCTTCTGACTGGCGCCAATTGATCAGTTTATTTTATTTCAGAATGCTTAAATCATCAGAAAAAAAGAAAAACTTTTAATTGACAAAAAAAATTCTTTCATAATCTTTATTTTCTTTTTCAAAACCCTTTTTTTAGTCATGAGAAAGTGAGAGGGAGGAGAAGGGGGTTACGGTAGCAGCACTGATAATAATAATAATAATAGAGGTCTCTTAAATTCTTTAAATTAGTTTTTATAAAACGTGTGACTTTTATAAGATCACGTAAAAAGTGTCTTGCCACTAAAAAAATGATGTAGTAAATTTCGTAATAAAAACTTTTAAGAAACTTTTTTTTTTTTTTTTTTTTTTTTTTTTTTTTTTGAGAAAAAGAAAGAAAGATAAAATCCAATTGACCACTTCTTGCTTTTTATTCTTCCGGGCCTTTTCCCACGCTGTCGTTGATGTTGTTGTTGCTGCTGCTGTAACTGTTGCAGCAGCAGAAACTTTTTCCCTCTTTTTGTTTTTTGATTACTGCGCGTTTAAAATTTTAAAATAAAAAAAAAGTTTAACCTTAAATTTTTTTGCAGAGTTTTCTTGAGAGATTCTTCCTTTCCTGACTGCTACTTCTACTACTCCCGAAAGAAGAAGAAGACGAAGAATTTTTATACAACATTTTTATAGATAGAAAATGTTGCAACATTTTCTTTCTCAGAGGTCTTCTGGGGCTTGCTGCTACTACGAAAATATAAAACTAATGCCAAATGCAGAAAAAAATTGCGCAATTTTTCTAAAAACTTTTTTTGCTTCTGTTTGGGTCTTTGAAAGTGGTCACTCAAAAAGGGAAGAAAACTAAACTCTCCTTTTAAACACAAAAATTGTTGGAGTCGTTTTAACTTCACTTTCTCCCTCTCTTTTTTTTAATTCCGGGAAACTTGGATGTTGTTACTGATGTTGTTGTTGTTGCTCTTTAGTTTTTTTTCGCGCACGCTAAAAATGGCACAAAAATAAGGTTGGCAGTAGGCATCAACAAGGGCATATTATATTTAGGTCTCCATTATTCAAATTTATATTTCTTTCTTTTTTCGACTGACTCCCTTTGCGTGCTGAAACCCCTTTTTCCCGAAGTCGAAGAAGGAAAAGAAGAAGAAGCGTCACGTGTTTAATAGCGTGATAAGCGGCGCGCACAAAACAAAAACTGGATTGGTGCCAGTTTTTCGCAACAAACAACAAAAAAAAAATATATATTATATAACTTTTTTTACCCCCTGTTTCAAAACATAAGCATGAAAAAAAAGAAAGAAAAAAAGGCACACACGTGTTTAATCTTTATTTTTTGCTTATAAATGTATTTTAGTTTTTTTTTCTACTTCTTGGGGATTGTCCAGATCTGACGTCGGGTGTTTGAAGGGGGGAGGGGGTCAGCCCAAATCTGACGCTCACATTAAAAGCGGCAAACATCAAATCAAAAAATCTGACGGAGGGGGAGGGGGGTTTAAAAATTTCGACAAAAAACCCGACGTCAGATCTGGACAATCCCTTGGTTATAAAAAAAACTTTCTCAATTTTTTATTCGTCTTTGATTCATTTACCTACCTCCTTTTTTATTTTATGAGAAAGAAGGTATCAGATTTCTTCGTTCATAGAAGAAAGTTGTTTCAGAAAATGTGTTTTAAAACCTTCATGTTATCTCTTTTTTTCCCGTCTCGTTTACTACCTTTTAATTCCTTCTTTTTTTCAAATCATTTTTGCTTCCGAAAATTTACCTAAAGTTTAAAAAATATAATCAAATAAATTTCTTTTTTGTGTTTAAAAAGCGATAATCTTACCTCACTTCCGCTTCTTTTTTTATTGTTATTACTCTTCTTCAACTGAAAGAAAAAAAACTGGACAATAAACCGGACAATGAGAAGGAGGGAGAGAGAGTGTTGGTGGTCTCGTCTCACATCATATCATCATCCTCATCATTGACTTAGTCCTTCTTAGACTTAAACTAACTAACTTGCAAACAAGCAGCAAGCAAATAAGTAAAAGCAGCAAAAAGTTGATCTGTTTTGTTTAGAAAAAAAAATGAAAAAAGAGCATTGCGCAACAACGGTTTTGTACTTGTTTTTTCTACTGCACCACGCAACCGCCGCTGGTCGCTTGCTTACTTTCGCGCGCTCGGCTTTATTGTTATCCTTCTTCATCGTCGATGTCGCCGTTAACAAAATGCTCCCAGCCTTTTCTGAAACTTCTTTTTTCCTTTCCTTCCGGTATTATTTCTTTCTTTCTCTCTTGCGCAACACCATCATCAAAAACTCCATTATTGTACTTTTTTTCTTTCTCGCAAAACTGTCGAAGAAAAAAATTCCATTCTTCTTGTTTTGTTTTATTTGCCTGTAGGGTTTTTCTTTTCACGCGAAACTAGTAAAAAACTTTCTACTTCTTCTTCTTCAATGTTGTCCTTTCTTGGAAGGGTTTCAAATATGTATAAATAATACTTTTGTACGCTCATTGATGGAAGTTGATGATGATGGAAAAATGAAATGTTACTACTGGTAAGTTGTCAAAAATTGAATGAAGGAAAGAAAAAGTTGTTGCGATGTCTTTTTTACGCTTGTCATCATCAAGTCCTTCCCTGAAGGGTTATTATATAATAGTAGGAAAACAGAAGGAGGGGATGTCCGTGGGGTTTGGTTTTTTCTTTTTCCCAAACAAACAGTTCACCGTCAATCCAAAAAGAAACTTTTCATTTTTGTAATAAGTAAGTTCAAAGTTGTAATAGTCGGAGGAACATCGACAGCAGAAGATGAAGAAAAAGGAATGACAGTTTTAGCAAATATTATACTTCCCGAAAAGTAAAAGAAAAAATCACATAAATGGGAGGCGGTTGAAGAAAAATGTTGTTGCGTTTATTAAATTTATTATAATAAAAAAAGACGTTCAACAAGCAATTTTACAAAAATAAATCTCAAAAAAGAAAAATCAAGGGCGGAGTCACTCAAACACTTTTTTTATTAAACTTACTTTTATTATTTTTAACGAGCTTTTTGGACGTGTTTTTCGGATGATGATGGCGGCGGCGATGATGATGTCTGAATCAAGGAAAAGAGAAAGGGTTGTCCTTCTTCTTGTACTACTATTAACTATTACAACTTCTACTACTAGCAGCTGGCTGGTTGGAGGTATACCTCTCTACCTCTTCTTCCCCCCTTCCCCGCCTCACAGAACTTTTTTTTGTTCTTCAATTTTTTGCGCAACTCAGGTTTTTAGACTCACGAGTTTTTTTTATTTGTTTATGATTCCATATCTCTCTCTTCTTCTTCTATAACTTACTTTTTTTGTTTGATTCATTTACAGTCATTTTCAAATCTCTCTTTTTTATTATTTTGAAGGGCTTAGATTTATCTCGTGTTATTCTTTTTATTTATTTCAATTGTAATCAAAAAAGTTTTTTTTTCTATTTTGTTTCAAATAAATTTGATCTGTTTCGATTTTAAAAAAAGTTTTTGTTTCGAGATTGAAAAAAACTGTAAAAAAGTGTTTTTTTAAATCAAAACAGTCTCACTCTTTTTTCCATACTTTTTTTAACTAACAAGTCGAGAAAAAATAGGAAGAAGAACATCGGCAAAAAATAAAAATAATAAATATATAACAATGACGAAGCTTTTAGGACAGCTTTCCCAAAACTTTTTCTTCTTTTTTCCGTGACTGTACTATTACTCCTTCTTCCTTCCTTTCCTTTCCATCGATCCTTGCTGTTGCTACTGCAAATACGTTTCTGCTCCCATAAAAAATAAAAGTTTGTTGTTTTTTTTCTTTTCTCTCCTTTGCTTCCAGCAGTCTGACTAATCATTTCTTCTTCTTCTTTTTCATCTTCGATTGTAACTGTTTTTTCTTTTCTATTGTTGCACAAAAACAGTTACGTCTTCTTCACTTTCTTTAAAATTTGAGCGTGTTTTTGTCCGGTCGGGTTTGAACCGTTTTACTCAAAAACTTTTTGTGTTCAAAAACCTTTCCTTCTCTCCATCTTCTCTTTACCTTTTCCCGTCATCATCATCTTTTGTTATTTTGTTGTAAGAAATTTAAAATAAAATTTCAAAGTCATTTAAAAAATTTCTTTTTTTTTCATACATCTGGGCTTATCGCCAGCCAAGAACCAACCACTTTCCATTCTTTTCAAAAATTTTCTATTCATTTTTCAATTCTTCCTTCGCCCCCGTTTCTGATGATCAGTTTTTTATTACTTTAAACTTTTTTGTCTTACTTTCTTCTTCCTTTTTTCCCATTCATTTACGATAGTTGGAATAAAATTTAAAAAAGAGATAATCCTCTCTTTCATCTTATCTCTTCTTATGTCATTTCCTGAATTCTTTATCCTTGATTGGTTTAATATGAAAAAAAAATATTTTATTACCTCATTGAGACTTTTGTTGTTTTCTTGTTTATTCTATGGCTTCTTCGGCTTCTTTGATAATATTTAATGTATCACATTTTCAATATTTTATTTTTCTTCCTTGTGGTCATATTTATTAAATTTTTTAATCCTTAAGTACTTCACATTTTATTATTATTATCAATTTTTTAAGCTTTTTTACATGTGTTTATATTAAATCCACGAAATTGCTTTCACTTTCACTTTTTTTACTTCCTACTACAGGATCAATCTTTCTGGAAGGCAAGTCATAATAATCGGAACACCCCTTTTTTCTCTTCTTTTCTCCACCTCTTTTCTTTCCTTTCTTTGGCGATTACCGTATAAACCACATGAATTTATTTAGAGAAGAAACCCATTTTTTACGCAATTCTTTCTTTCATTCTACCACGGTAATATGCCCGCCGGGTAAATGGATAAAAAGGAAAAGAAAGAAGCGTTCCATTTGATGCCCTGAGGCGATGATTGTCGCCGCCACTGGCTCTTCTTTTTTGTTTGTTTACTTTTTTATTTTTTTGGAAGGTCACTCTTCTTCCATTCCATTCTTTTTTTACTTTACTTCTTAGATGCTTATCTTCTTCACCTTCTTTTTTTTTCACTTTAAAGCTTTGAACCCAATTCCTTCTTTCTTTTTCTTTTTTAAATTTGAAACCCATTTTGTGACGTCACCCTTCTTCGTCGTCAGTTTTGACTCCCGTAGAAAAAAAAGTTGAACGTTAAACGGTCTTTAAATATATAAAAAAAGTCATCCTTCATTCATTTTACCCAAAATTGATCATGATAATTTTTTTGTGTTGTTTGTTTTTTGGCTATTAATTAAATAGTTTGTTTAATACGCGTATTAATATTATTACTTGAAACATGCACTTTTTAAAAATTTTTATGCTTTTTTGTAGCGACTAATCCTGACTTGTTGCATCAAAGCTTTTCTCACTCTGTTTAAAGCTTGTATATTTATTACTATAATGCAAAAAGAAAGAAGTCAACAAGATATCTCCCCCCTCCTTTGCTTTTACCAAAAAACATACACTATCTAAAATATTTTAATTCCGTCATTGGAACAAGAAATATAATTGAAAAAACATCCAAAAAGAAAGTGGGGGGATACTTTGAAGCTGTTGATTCGTTCATTTCCTTTTTCTAATAACCAACCCTTTTTTTATCTCATGTGTCTGTAGTACCAAAAAAATATATATGTTTATAAACATGACTTTAAACAACATTGTCCAAATATCCTCTTATCTTTCTCTCTGTCTCACACACATGTAATTTCTAATTTCTATTTACGGTTATCTAATCTTTTGTTCTAGAACAGTACAGTCTATTCTTGGTGTGATAAAAGTAGAATTTTTTAGGATATATAAGTCAACAGAAGTTTTTCTAATATTGTAATTCCTTTTTAATAAAATAATTACTTCTTTCCTTTTTTTTGTTTTTTTTTGTTCCTTAAGGCCTTATTCTTAAATTTTTAAAGTGTTGTTTAAAACTTGTAACACTTTTTTTGTTACATCACAACTACCATCTCTTATATAATCTTTGTTCTTATTAAATTTCACTTTTTTTACTTACCTCTCTTTCATATAAAAGTCTCCCAAAAAACTGTATTTTATTATTATTCTCACGGCAACAAATTCGCCACGCCTTCAAACATTATTAAAAAAAAAGAAGAGGCGATCGCTTCAAACACTTTTTTTTCGATATACAAAAGAAAAACATAATACGTGAAACTATTTTTCCCCCTCCCTTTTCTTTGCCTTTGATTTGTTTGTATTTCACACGATCGTTTTTTTTTTCATTTACAAAAAAAATCTTTTTTTAAATGATAATATTTTTGATGATTGCCATATTTGGTTTTGCCTTCAGAGGAGAATCAAACATAATATCAGTCACCCTTTTTTTCCACTTTATTGCCTGCCCTTCTATATAAAGCCCTCCTTGAAGCTTTTAACATTTTTAGTTTTAGTTTTCCTGTTTCTCTTTTTTTCGTTTCCCGTTTTTTGACTTTTTTTCGTGAATAAAATTTGTATCTCTTTTAAATGAAAAAAGGCATACTGTAACATTTATTTTTTAGAAACCCTTGTTCGTGTTAGAAAAGTTCCGTGCGTATAAACGCGCGTAGCTTGCAGCCACGATTCTTTTCCCGGCTGCCTTTCAAGCGAATATGTCGCTTACAAATGCGGCACAGGCAGCACTCAGTCAAATGCTTGAGCAATCAGATTGTAAATCAATGTTAACGAATATATCTGGGAGATTGAATGACATTGACCTAAAGCTATCCCTAATTTTGGATCTTCTAAATAAGCAACAACCAAATGGCATGACTTCGATGGATTTAACTCAAACTCCATCTATCACAGATTCAATGCTACATAATGCCGCCAATTTGGGTGTAAATTCTTCATTGGCATCTCAGCTTGCAGCAGTTGTAAATTCAAATGCAAATTTATTGGCATCTCCACCACCGCCAACGTCGATATTCTCAGATCCGACTTTGGCATCTCGGCTATTGGCAGCTTGTCAGGAGAGGCCTGAACTCTCTCAAACAGCTCTTTCAGCTTTAATGAATTCTGTGCCAAAAATGGATGCATTAATGCCAAAGTTAGAGCCATCGGAGAATCAAATGATTTGGACTTCTTCGGCATCTTCCACGCAGCCATCCCCAACTGATCCATCGGAGTTGATGGCCGCAGCTGTTGCAGCTGCAGCAGCCGCCGCAGGGCATCATACTGTATCTTCTCCGTCTCCAGCAGCAAATCACCACAATCATCATCATCATCCAATGGCACATTTGGATGACCGGCATAAATCTGGTGGAGCTGGATCCGCCGATTCAAAGGCCTTCAGCGATGATGTTGTTGATGAAAATGATGATGAAGAAGAATTTGATTATGATGATGAAGGAGATTCCCCTACAGCAACAACATCTAAACATCCATCTGAGTTATCACCCCCACAGGATACTGTAGAATCAAATTTCCCTGAAGGTGCTGTAAAACGAGCTGCTGAAAAAGCTGCTCGGTCATTTCAATCCACTCAGCCAAAAGTCTTTGCATGGCAAATCCTTCGTGAATCGATAACCGATGATGAACTTAAAAATATTCAAATTTCTTTAAGAACTTTTCATGGCGAAACTGCAACACATTTGTTATCTCGTCAACTTCCAAAGGTATGCACAATATTAGATTAAATTACTGTAACCAGTGAATAATATCGTTCCCATATTAGAAATGATTAGTGTAGCAATTAATCAATAACAATTACTGTACCCAACAATCAATAATCCTTAAAATTATTTTAGATTCGATCAGTTGTTGAAATGACAATGAGATATTTCAAATGGGATGCCCTTCCAGATGAAGCTCAACTTGCAAAGGCAAAACTTCTTCTAAGCCATTTAAAGAATAATGCAAAAGTTCGAAATTGGACATTACGTGAAGGTCGACCAAATCGGTAAGAAAATCTTCATTTGTTTGTTTCACTTTAATAAAATTAAAAAATTATATTTGAACCGGTTTAAATTTTCGTTCATTTGAAATGTAACAACCGGAATCGGGCGTTTTATTAGTTTACGTTCAACTCTTTTTTTTCATCTAACTTTTTTTTCTGTTACGTAAAAACCTTATTCAATCTTTTTTCAAGACTGAGACGTTTGTTTCCGGTTTTGTCGTCGTCGTTGTTGCTTTTCTCTCTTATCTATCATTTTTCTTGCAAAAAAAGAGTGCAATCTTTTGCATCTTCTTTTTATGCTTTTTACTTACCTAATTGCTACCGTAATTTTAGGAATCTAATTTGTAGTTTTGAGACACTTTTTCAATTTTTTAAGTTATCTCCCCCAATTACAGTATTCGTTTCCCCTTTTTTTCACCAATGAAAAACCTATTACGTAATTTAATGTTCTCCTTTTTTCATGACCAAAAAAAAGAAACGAATAATAATTGCGCAAAAGAAAAATGTTGAACAAACTCATCATCAATTTTTATACGAGTTTTTTATATATGAGTGAAAGTAACACCATCAAAATTGCTATGTTTTTTTCTTCAATTTTTTGTAATGCTTTTGACAACGACGACCACCCTCAAGTTTTTATTGTTGTTTTTGCGGAAGTGGGTGAAAGGATAGAAGAGAAGAGAATATTGGCTTAACAAATAACCTCTCACACTTTCTTTCTTCTTCTTTCATCTTCAATAAAATAACATACCCATTAGAAAGTCTCCCTTCCAGCCCCTATCTTTCATCTATCAAGAAGAAAAAATACGAAAGAGAGAAAGTTTTTTTGTTGTTATATAACTCAAATTGAGTCAACGACAATGCTGACAGTTTTTCCGGTTTTTGTCATTTTTTTTGTTGTTGTGTTATACCTGAAGAACCAAAAAACTTTTTCTTCATAAAAAAAGGCCCAACGCGCAGAATCTGGACAAAATAAATGACAAAATTTTTGTGAGGGACTAACATCTCATTACCTGAAATTTTGTTTTTGGTTTTTCTTTTGAAGGATAGAATTTATCCCCGATTTTACTAGTTTTACGTAAAAACAGTTTTTACATTTTATGAAGAATAAAAACAGTTTTTCTTTGATACAATTTGTAAAATTGAAAATACAAAACTTGAAAAGATCAAGAAACGATTTTTTTATTCTACCACCAAAATTTTCCGTGTCTTTAGGCAAAAAGAAAGTTTTGGTGAAAGAAGAAACTGTAGAAAGATGTTTTAATTTGTTGATCAAGGTGATTTAAGACATTTGAAAATAAATAATATTAAAAAGAAAAACTTTTTTCACTCTCTCTCTCATCTGACTAGGTTAATTACAAACCGGTTTAATTTATAAACACATGCACACAAAGTTACAGTATGACACTTCTTCTTTTTTGAATGTCATTACTCTCTAGTTGGTTTTGGCGGTGTCTAGTCTTTGCCAAAAAATGCTAAACTTTTAAATCTGTGCCAAAAAATCATTGCATTCTTGTGTTAAACAAATAAATCTTTTTTATACAATTGTTTGATTTCATGTTCTTTGCTAAAAAATGCTTGCCATTTCATATTTAACTTTAAAATGTTTGCCAAATTATTCTTGCATTACATTTTTAAGATAATATTATGTTTGCGATGATTTTTTTAAACTACAAAATCTGTGTCAAAAAATCTTTGATCTCAATTTCTTTGAGAAAAAATCCTTGCGTTTTTTTTTAAAAATCCAAGATCTTTGCCAACAGATTCTTGACACGAAAATGTCTTTCTTCCTTTTTTCTGTATACATTTTTTTAAACTCCAAAATCTTTGCCAAAAAATCTTTGATCTCAATTTTTTTGAGAACAAATCCTTGTAATTTTTTTAAAAAATCCAAGATCTTTGCCAAATTATCCTTGTATTGAACTTTTTTGACATCGCTTTTTTTGCTTTTATTTTTCGGGATTTTTTGATGACATTTTTTGTGCCAAAAATCATGGAAATCCGGCAAGAAAAACAACATTGGAAAAATTTTGGCAAAGACCTTGTAGTTAAAAATTAAAATTACAAGAATTTATTGTCAAAAAAATTGATATCAAAAAAAATTTGCCAAAGAATTTGCAGTTAAAAAAGATAAAAGCAAAAAAAGCGATGTCAAAAAAGTTCAATACAAGGATAATTTGGCAAAGATCTTGGATTTTTTAAAAAAATTACAAGGATTTGTTCTCAAAGAAATTGAGATCAAAGATTTTTTGGCAAAGATTTTGGAGTTTAAAAAAATGTACACAGAAAAAAGGAAGGAAGACATTTTCGTGTCAAGAATCTGTTGGCAAAGATCTTGGATTTTTTAAAAAAAACGCAAGGATTTTTTCTCAAAGAAATTGAGATCAAAGATTTTTTGGCAAAGATTTTGCATTTAAAGATATTAATTCCAAAGATTTTTTCGCAAAGAACACGAAATCAAACAAATGTATAAATAAGATTTATTTGTTTAGCACAAGAATACAATGATTTTTTGGCACAGATTTAAAAGTTTAGCATTTTTTGGCAAAGACTAGACACCGCCTTGGTTTTCTCTTTTCATTTTTTAAACTATTTTTAAAATCTTAATTAACGCAACATTCATTTTAAAGTTTAAACAAAATTAAAAAAAGAAGTTCAAAGAATTATTTAATCTACAGTATCCTAAAAAAGTTCATAATGAAAATATTTCATTTTCAGATCCACTCAAAATGCTGATGTTTTATGGCGTCGTTATGCTGCATTGCTAGGGCCACAAGGGTTCGCATCCCTAAATAATATGAATCTTCTTCAACAGGGAAATAACAATAACACCACTGCACCATCCCCTGCACCAACTGCAGCTGGAAATATTGGTGGCCGATAAATAAAAAACACCTTCAAAGAAGAATCGAATTCAGATGGTTTAACTCTCTATTTTTTGCTATTGTTCACAATATTCACACAACATCTTTCAATCTTTTTTAATTCAATAATTTTATCTTGTCTTTGTTTTTGACGCCAAAAGCCTCATTTAAATTGTGATTATAATTTTTTTTGTATCTTTGTTTTTTATCATTTTTTATCTTACTTTTTTTGTAATTTTTCTTCATCATCCAATCTCTCAAGTCACAACCAAAGATGTTATTCATTTTTTTAAAATTCAAGTCATTTCATGTTTTTTTTTGAAGCAATTTAATATACTTTTTTACATTTTGATTGATTTTTTTACTGTACATAGCCTCATTTTTTTTAAAAAAAAGCAAAAAAACTTTCAAAGTTATCTCTCACAATTTTCGTTCATGTTTATTATATTATTTTTATATTAATTACAATTTTCTCCCCAGGGCAATATCTTTATCATTATCTTGTCATTCGCCTTTCTATATTTTTAATCATATTTTTTTGAAAAAAAACTTCCTCAAAAAATCTTTTTTTTAGTAAATTTATTAAAAACTCAGCTTCCAAAATATTCGTCCATTCCCCAATAATTGTTCTTCTTTTTGATGTTATTATTTTCATGTTGTTGTTACAGGATCTTTTTTTGTATGTGTTTCATCATCATCATCCGTTTCTCTACCGAAAAAATGTCTTCCAAAGAATTATTAAGAATCCCAAAAAAAGCAAGAAACGGGAAAATCCCAACACGATTTTCACTTTTCTTGCTTTTTTAGGATCATTATAATTCTTTCCAAAATTCCGGACCTCACTTTGTTGCAAAAAAATTTTATTAAAAAAACCTGAAAATTTTAACACATTTCTTACTACTTTTTTTATTCTTAAAATTTTAGCAAAAATCATATAAATTTTTTGTATATCTTCTTTTTTTCTTCTTCTTCTTTGCGTTTTTAGCTTCTTAGCCATGTCGGTGTCAATAGATTTTTATAATTAAAATTAATTCTTTTTAGATTTTTAAAAAAAAGAAACTCAAAATCCCCGTTTTTCCAAAGTATACTTTTACCGATGCAATACCGTATGCCCCGAGTCTTTGACATCTTTTTTTCTTTATTCTTTTTAAATTTTATATATTAAAAAACAAGTTTCTTTTTTTAACATTTTGGATTCTAAATCTTCTTTCTTTCTTCAATCTTTAAAATATATAACCAAAAATACTACTTAAAATTTTCATATATTTTTTAAAATTCAAACATTTGTGATCTTTTTTCTTCTTTCTTTCTTTGTTGTTTTTTATATCCTTTCTGTGATTTAAAAGAAACAAAAAATTTTATAATAATTTTATACTTCGAGGAAGTTTTTGTTTATTAATATTGCAAAATGATTAAAAAATAATAAAAATTTAAACCCTTATTTTTTCATTTTAGAAGGATTTACACCCACAAATATTCATATTTCAGAGATGATGTAATACTCATTGTATTATTTTTTTTCAAAAACAAATGTCTCGCCGGCTATTAAATAAAATTCAAAAAACGGACAAGGAGATTTTGAACTTTACAAACACATATAAAAATTCTGTCTCCAAAAAAGGTAGAAAAGTTGCTGTTGCGCAACACGCGGAAATTAAGAGGGAAAATGAAGACATTTGAAAGAAGCAAGAAAAAAGAGATGTTTGCATTTATTATGTATTTGTAATGCATCAAAAAAAGAGAAGACTGAAAAAAATTGAAAGTTGAAGTCCGATTTTTCCTTTTTGCTTTGATTTAAAATTTTTTGTCCTTCTCTTTTCTTTTTCCTTGTAATACTTCTTCAAATCGACGAAAGAAAGAGAGAGAGATATTATTATTTCAATTTTTTCTCGTTTGATCAAGCTTTTTGATTTAAAACGTAATAAAAAAAGAGATTTTTTTGTTTAAAAATATGTACTTTTATTTGGCAGAAGAAAGATGGAAAGAAGGAAAAGCTCTTAAAACGCGAGATGAAACACTTGTACCGATCGAGAACGAAAGAAAAAAGAGGTAAAAAGCTTCAGCTTTTTTTAATCGAAGACCACCAACAACGAATAATAAAAAAAGTGATTTAAAAAAGTACAAAAAAAATTTACACGGGTTTCAAATTTTTGTTTTTATTTAACGCAAAGAAGTTTCGAGGGAAAATATAAATATTTTTTATTCAAAATCAAAAAAAAATTCACAACAAATTGAAAAAAATACAAACAATATAAAAGTTTAATCAAAGTTCAGCATGATTTAGCTCATCTTTGACTGATACATCATCATCATTGACAATATCAGCATCGGGTAAACAGGTATGATCGAGTTCTTTGGCGAATCGAGTATGGCACAAAGAAACCTGAAAAGAAAATGTTCATTTTTGATTTTATTGTTTCAAACATTAAAAAAATTCAATCCTTGTCAGTCAAATACATCTCTGTTTTAAAGAAAAATTTTTGACAACTTTTTTTCTTTCTTCTCTTTCTTTATTACGTCACAAAACAGTTCAGGTTTATGTTGTTGTTTTTTATTATAAATTTTTGCAATCAACGAATCTTTTTTCTTTCTTTCTCATTTTTTAAACACCCCCTTTTTCTTCTTTCTTTTTACTTTTGTCCGTTAAAGAAATGCCAGCAATTGTAAAAGAAGAAACTTATTTTTGATACAGTCTCACACTCACTTTTTTCAAAATTGTACAAAAGAATGCATGCATTCATTTTTTTTGTAACTTTGATCATTGACTGTATTTCAATCAAAAATGAGTCCATCATTAGGCAACGAAACACATATTGAAAATGGCCAAAAACTATAAGTTAGAGAGTTATGAAAAAGCTCGTTTTTTTGCCTGTTCTCCAAAAAAACTATACTTAAATTGTTGAAGCGACAAGTACATTTAGGTATATTATATTGCTACTTTTTATGATTATTATTATTGACAAAAACTGGTTCAGGTAATTGGTACAATACGCAGGGGTAGGCAGCAGCAGCAGCGTCAACTGACAATAATAAAAAATACAATACAATACGTTAAAAGGACAGGAAAAAAAAGAGAAAAACAGTGTTGAGACTGTTTGCGCATTTTTTTTTGTTTTGCCTCACTTCATCATTGAATTTTTCAATCCTTTTTCCAGACTGTCAAAAACCAAAAATGAGTTACATTACCCAAATGAGATTCCTAATGCTGCAGCAGAAAAGTAACCACCACCAAAACTTACTCAACTCATTCATCCAAAACAAAAATACAAACAGGAAAGAATGAAAAAAAGAGTTGATTTTTGCCAAATACGTGAAATTGGTTTTTTCGTTGTGACAGTAATTATCCCTTTTCTCTTTTTTTCAATTTTTTCCACTTACAATTAAAAGCCCCAAAAAAGCCAGTGTTACGCAATTTACAGAAAATTAAGAAAGAAACGTTGGTTTAAAAATGATTTTTCAGGGACCAAACACTGAAAAAAATAATACTACAGTAATCACAATCGTTTTCCGAATAAAATTCATATGACAAAAATTCAACTGCGAAATTCGATACTCAAAAATTATAGATTTAAGAAGCAAACTACAGTAACCCCCCACTATTTTTATATTTTGTTGCAAATTTAAAAAAAACTTACAGCCAAAGTATTTTTTGTTTGATGTTTGAATCGTTTCCAAAACCAGCTTTCAATATCATTTTCATATTCTTCAATAATTAATTCACAATATCGTTGCAGCATTTCAGTTTCAACAGATGGAGCTTCCCAGAGATCTTCAGGCATTCCAAGTTCAACCTATAAATAAAGAAAACTTGTTAAATTCAATTCATTACGATGTTTTTTTATCTCGTTTTTCCTAATCTGATTTGATCTTGCATGAATCATATTGATCTTTCATCAGTCATTTAATTTAATAATGGAAACTTGTTTCGACAATTATGTATTTTTACACGTTTCTTTCATTTATCTTAATCTCATTTGCTCGAAAAACTGTTTGCACTTTTATCTTTTCTTGTTGCTGAGCTTTGCAAAAAAGCGATAAAACACGTAAAAAAATAAAACGGAGACGTTTTGCACTTGAATAATGCTAAATTCAAAAGTGTAACACTTAAAAGTTTTTTTTGTAAAACGCAACAATGAAAAAAAGTTTATTGTATTTTTCCGCTTCATCTTCGAAGATGCTTTTTGAAAAGAGCTTCACACACGGGCCTCACGCAGTGTTTTTCTTACACATGTTTTGATTTTTGTTATGTATTCAAACAATCAAAAAAATGTAATATCAAAATATAAAAAATCTCAGGGATCTTAGATATCTAGCTCTTCTCATTGAAAAATAACATTTTATAATAAAAAACGAATTTGATATTTTATTAACGAAAAAAATAAATATGAAACCTACTTTGACACCTTTCTTTCGAAGATTCTTTAGAGTTTTCATAGTTTTTGAGGAATCTGGGGAAAATCGATGAATCCCGGATTTTTCTTTATGAATTTTAAAATGTAACATTTCTTCACAAATTGATTCCATTTGTTCAATTAACCAAATTTCTGCATCTTCTTTTGCCTAAAAAAGACATTTAAAATTACAGTATCCATGCTACAGAAAAATGCATAAATTTTTAAAAGCAGATTTTTTAGTACACTACAGTATACAAAGGAATTGTGCAAAAAAACAAAGAGATTAACTTACAATTTTTGTATTCAACTTTGAGATTGCAGTCTCTATTTCACGAGATAATATAAGACATCCTTCACATTTTGTTGGCATTTGAATATTTTTTTCATCAATTTGAGAATATTTTTCTTCTTCTATTTCTTTAGCATTTGTTAAATTTAATAAAAATAAAATTGAAACCATCCAGACTAAAAGATTCCAAGAATAAAGCCATTGAAGATTCATGTTAAAGATGACTACAGTATTATATCGGATTTGCCTTGGAGTGATGACACAAAGATTTTACAAATGCTACAAAACCTAAAAAAATAGAATTGTTGAAGATTAAATTTTTGTAAAACAAAAGAAAGATATAAATAGATTATCGGGCAAGAATAGGAGAGTTGAAAAAATTACGCTAAAAAATTTTAGCAGGCTTGCCGGCTATAAACGGATCACACATTGAAATATTGAAACCGAAATAAAAAGATTTAAATAATTTTAAATTTAAAAAAAGCTATAATAGTTCATTCACATGATTCATATTAAAATTACGAGGGTTTCTTTCGAATTTTGTAGCTTATAGTTCTTATGGATATTCTTGTTTATACGTTCAAATGACTAACTAATACTAACAGTCTGATGGAACCCATTTTTTAAAAGTTAATTCAAGATGACTTTTCCAGAAAGAAATCTATGCAAACTTTCAGTTCACTCTTGGGAATATGATATAATTTGATTTGTTTATTGTTCGTTTCTCGTAATCGATAAAGAAGAAATATAAGAGTGAGAAAGACGGGGAATATTACAACAAAAATTGATCACATAACCAAAAAATAAACCAAAAAGTTTAGATATGATAGCTCTACCACATACAAACAAATAAATAACAACAGCATAAGTATTTTGATACGTAATGAAATTTCATTGATCAAAGCTATTTATATCTACCAAAAACCGCTGCACAATTATTAATGTAAAAAGTGTATTTTGAATGCAAATCAATGATTAAGTCTTCAGTAATTTGTACAAAAAACAATTTATTTAATAACTTACAAAAAAACAAAACAAAATACACGTAAATCAAGCAATCAATATTATTCTTCCATAGGTTCTTCACTATCTTCAGTTGAAGCAGATGGTGGATCAAAGATTCGCTGGGTTGGAAGAGGTTGTTGCTCAGGTTGAAGACGGTGAGGTGATTGAACAAAAGTAGTCGTAAACTGGCTTAATCGTTGCCGCTTTCTCAAATAATAATGCCATTGAAGGAGCATTTGATCTTCAATAAATTTTGCATTACTCGATGATGCAATTGCTTCACGGAATTCAGCTTTCTGCAATAAATCCAAGAATAACAGGCATTGTGGATATTTAAGAGTTTTAGCATAATCAGGTTGTTTAAAATATCGAAGATAATTAAGATATCGAACAAATGTTGCTTCTTTAAAGTAGCCACGTTGAGCTAAATCTAAAAAAATGAATGATTAATTATTAAGCAAATGAAAAGATATATAAAAACATACAATTGAGATAATGCGGATTTGCGAGTGATTGAACAAATTCTGATTCAATTTCAAATCGTAATTTTGCTTGTTCTCGATTTTCAAGGAAAAATGGTGGTTGCTGCTGCTGTTGTTGGTGTTGCATATAAGATTGTTGTTGAGTTTGCTGATGATGGAGATATGGTAAAGCTTGATGGGGCATCATTGGAGGCTGAGACGGAGCACCCCAAGGTGCTTGTCCCATATTTAATGGTGGTAATAATGGCCGTGACGGATCCATTATATCAATAAAATATGAATAAAAAAAATTTAAAAATATCTAATTTAATTTTTTTCTGTTGCAGCATTCAACAGAAAAAAAGCAAAGAAATCTTCTTTGCATTAAAGAACATTTAGCCAAAATCTTTAATGAAATGGCGGTGTCATTAGGGTTGCGCATTTACCGGTAAATCTGAGGTCCGGTAAATTTACCGGTAAATTTGCCGGTAAATTTACCGGTCGAATGGTAAATTTACCGAAAATGCCAAAAGTGGTAAAAATGAGGTCAAATTATGTACACTATCAAAGAAGAGGTTATAAATATGCTTAAAAAGCTGTTTTGAACTTGTTTATTTGTTATTTTAAATATAAAACAACATTTTTGGTGTTTTCAAGTTCATCGGGAATCCTTGATAACGAAAAACAAGATTTTTGTCGAAAACGTACACGAATTTAAGCCATTTTTGGGCTCTATTCGAGAATAGCTGACTTTTTAAATTTTGCTGGTCCCAGACATTTTTGATGGTCCCAGGGATTTATAATGGTCCCAGAATTTATAATGGTCCCAGGACCACTATAATTTAATGGTCCCAAAATTATTACATTTGGGACCATTATATCTCGGACCATGAAGATTTAATGGTCCAAGATGTATTTGGGACCACCAAAAGTAATGGTCCGGAAATTTTAATGGTCCCAATGGTTAAAAACAGTTTTCGGACCATTAAAATTATTTTTTTCAGAATTTCTTTTTCGAATGTTTACAAATGCATATTTTATTTATTCATCAGCAATATTGAACAATTTTAATTTTTTCGAAAATGGTTTTTAAAGAAATACAATAAACAACTCAAATGTATACCAAAAAACAAGTTCTTTTCTTTATTTAATTTTCATCTGCTTCTTTGGCAACTTGTGGAGGGAAATAATGAACAACCCAAAACAAAATATTTTGCATAATTTTGAAATTACCATGTCCACGACGAAATATATAGTTGTCAATGTAACCTTGGAATAAATCACGTTTGACACCTGCAAGTCGTTTTAATGTACGCTTGAGGGCTCCCCAAGTGGCCTCAATACTTTGAGTATGAACTTGATCATCATCGGGATCAACAAAATAGTATCGATGATTGACCCAATGATGTTCATATCGATTGACGGAGGCATTGAGGGTAAAATAAGCCCTCCAGCTAAAGTGGAAATATTAGAAATTTTTGAAAAATCAATTATCAATTATTACTGGTGAAGAAGAACGCCGATTTCAATATATTGTTTCAGCAGTCACTTGGGAATCTCCTCCAAAAGTTATAATTTGCCCCACTCCTTATCCGTCAACCGTAATGGCCAAAAATGACATTCTTGATTGCATGATAAATAATTTACGTGATGGGTCAAAGGTTGTAGCCCCTGAAAGCTTTTTTGATACAATTGGAGGTGCGAAGGAATTTTGCAAAGATCTTGAAGCCTTTGCATTTACTCGACAAAGAATAAATATCAAATGTAAGACTATCGAATCCTTGACTCGACTTTCTGCATCCAATACGGCATTTGTACAATTGCGCAAAGATTTGGCAGCAACTACATCTTCTAAAACAAGTGTCTGTCCAACTTATCTTTACCGTTATTTTTTTTATCGATACTATCCTTCATCACGTTTAAATAATTTTCTTAGAATTATTACTGAACTTTACACTTTTTAATATAACATATGTTTGCAAAAAAATATAACTTTTGTAATAGTAAATAAAATTACTTTGTAAAATTTGAAAAAAAAATCTGGACCACTATTAATTAGAAATCATTTTAATGGTCCCGGACCATTATTTTTTTCCCTCCATTCGTTCATTTTGATGGTCCGAAAAAATAGTGGTCCCATTTGTAGAATTATATTTTGGGACCATTAAATTTTAATGGTCCGAGATATAGTGGTCCCTGGACCATTAAATTATAGTGGTCCCATCCCGGACCATTATAAATCCCTGGGACCATCAAAAATGTCTGGGACCAGCAAAATTTAAAAAGTCAGCTATTCTCGAATAGAGCCCATTTTTGGGCAAAAAAATGTTTTTACAACTTTTGTGGCACTTGAAAAAAATAAAAAATATTATAAAAAAGCAAGAATTTTTCGATTTTCCGTTGAGTTTTTAAAAAATTTCTTCATTTGTCCTACACACAAATTTTTCTAATTTACCGGTAAATTAGGCATCGGTAAATTTACCGGCAAATTTACCGGTAATTTACCGGTAAATTTACCACCGCGCAACCCTAGGTGTCATACAGTATACTTTTTGCTATCTTTTACATTTTAAAACTCAAATTATATAAATTAATTTCTAAAGGAATATGCCTCCAAGGAAGCGAGCAATACAATAAAAAGCAATTCAATAAAATTTGTTGTTGCAAAACTTTTTAAATTATTGCAATTAATGCAACAAATAACCACTTTATCAGCATCTATTTGATCAATTGAATCGAACTAAAATGATTTTTCGAATTTCTAATTAAACTTTACAAACCAAACGGTATATCTCTAATGTTTTTGCTGCTGATATTTGTTTTTACCCGGATTATCCAGAATTCTGGAATCTGATGGATTTTTCGGATCCTGGATTAGACATGGCAACGGGCCGATTTTTTCGAAGCCCGGCCCGGCCCGGCCCGTGAAAAAAAAGCCCGGCCCGGCCCGTAGCCGGGCCTGGCGGGCCGGGCTTCCGGGCTTTTACATATTTTTTTCAAAATTTTCTTATTATTGTTTTTTGAACCGGTGAACGAAAAAAATTATTTCAATGAATAGTAACATGAAAATAATGCAGTTTTAAATGAAATCTATTAAAAAGTTATGAAATTATAAACAATTTTTGATAAGACTTTAATAGAAATTACCCAAAATAGTGATTTTTTTTTTAAAAATGATGTCTTTCTCGAATTTTAAAAGCCCGCGGGCCTGTTTTCACAAGCCCGGCCCGGCCCGTAGAAATAAAGGTCCGGCCAGGCCCGGGCCCGCCGGGCTTCGGGCTTTTTCAGTTTAGGCCCGGCCCGTTGCCATGCTTAGTCCTGGATTCCAGATTCCGGATTAAAAAATTTTTTTCCGCCCAGTCATGGTTTTGCTAGAATAATGTCACCAAATACCGCATTCAAGGGTACGGTAACGTTTTTTAACATTTGTTCACAATTGAAATTGAAAGCGTAATGACAAAATTTGTTTTCCATAAAAAATCTTAAAAACTAAAAAAATTTTCGAATTTCATTGGTCGACCATACAAATTTGCGGTCCAAAATGAACCACACACGGCTGTAGAAAGTCGTGTTAAGATCGCACCTTTTTTTGAAAAAAATGCTTGCAAAAAATTTTTTTGTTGCAAAAAAATGAAAAGAGAAAAAAAACTTTGCAGCAAAAAAAGATTTTGCGAGCATTTTTTTAAAAGAAAGGTGCGATCTTAACACGACTTTCTACAGCCGTGTGTGGTTCATTTTGGAATGCGTTTGCTCACAAAATTTCTATGGTGGGTCCCTTTGGAAGAAAATCATTTTTATTTTTTTTTCTTTTCATTATTAATTTTTCGTTTTGATGAAAAGAAAAATAGGAATACCGAAATTAATAAAAGGCAAATAATTACAAATGGAGGATATTTGATGTAAAACCTGAAAAAAAGGGGTAGATTTGACAGTAATATTACAGTAATACTTTAAAGATTTGAAACAAAAAATATTGGTACAAAATTTCAAAATCAAACAAAAACCACCTCATTTGTTAAAACCATTGTTACAGTATAATATTTATGGATGATAATTATTTTTAGGGATTGTCCACATCTAAGGTCCGAAATTTTGAGGATGGAAAAGGATACATCGAAATCAGCAAATAGAATTATTACAATTGAACATTATCATTCTTTTGTACAACTTCTCGTTTATCAGTTGCTATGAATTATTTTTCAACTGATAACCGAGAAGCTGCAGAAAAGAATGATAAAGGTTGAAAAATAGTCAGCCGCATCCACTGGAGAAGTTCTTGAATTATAATTAATTTGATAATTGTTTGTCGTTTATTATTTCGATGATCATCTTGAGTGAGCATCTAATTTAACATTTGAAGTAAAAAGCTTTTTTAAATTCACTGTCATCTAAAATAAATTTAAACTTTTTTAAATTTTTTAAAAAAAAAAGGCAAAAGACTACAGGAATATAATTTGTAACAGTGCTTCTTGAAAGTAACAAACTTCAAAATTAAGAAGAGGTACAATTGATCTTTTTTAAGTGCGAACTAAATATTTGCCAAGAAGGGTGAATGACTAAAAAGCACGGTAATACAGTATTTACGGTAACGGTAATAATAAAATCAATCATTAATATAAGAAAATTCAAATCAAAAAATAAAATAAATAAAAAAAACCTATCAAAAAAAAAATTAATGACCTGAGAAAAAAAACAAGTGTTCGAGGTGTTTCGTTTAAGGGAGGGAAAGTATCAAAACGATAGAAACAATGTCAAAAATTGGATAGAAAGATTTTATGTGATTTGTAAATATAAGTATTATTAAAACTGGTCATTTTTGGTTAAAACAAAGATTCTTTTTCACGAAGAAAAAACAAGACACAAAAAAAGGAAAACTGTTTAAAATATGATAAATTGCTTTGCCAGGGAAGTTTTTTTAAAGTTATCAAAAAAGTAAAAAATAAAATTATTTGTTCCGGATTGCTGATACTCTTCCAATTGAATAAACATAAAATTAAGAAGCCTATTTTATTAAAAATAAATAAGTTTCATTTACTAAAAATATAAAAAAAATAAAATCACAAATTTGAGAAGGAAAGATTTTCGACGGCGCTGCAAAAGAAAAGCACTGATTGTTGTGGAGAAAGTCCACAATCACAATAATTTACATAATTAACATTTATTCTCTCTCAATGTCTATAAAAATCCTTTCTCACTTTCTTTTGTTGTTCATTCTTATATTATTTTTATGTAGTGATAAACGTTCTTTATTTATCTCTCTCTCAACAATCTCATCTGTGGAAAGAGCAATTTATTCTCCACACTGATTGGTGTTCGCCCATTTTTCCCATTTTTTGAATGCCTGTTTTTTCAAAGAAGTTTTTGTTATTGCACACTCTATTTTTTTATTTGGTTCAGAAGTGCCCATGTTTTGAATAACAGATATTATCTTTGCCAGGAAAAAACGAAAAAGAAATGTTTCAAAAGCTCTTTTTTGCAAATGTAATGGTTAAGTTTCTGCAACAACAGAGTATTTGGTTGTGATTTTTTTACTTCAGAAAAAAGCAAAACCAAAACAGATGCATTTTGAACAAAATTATTTTGCTTAATGTATTTTGAAAAATAAAAGTTTTTGACAGACGACGTTGTTAAACAAATTTCTTTAGTTTTCATAGAATCAATAGAGATAAATGTGGTATGCAAATTATATTGGGAAATTTTAAATTCATTCGAGTGTAAAAATTGTAAAAAGAACACATTTAACGCTACAGTATACAAGTTACTGTATTTTGTGATTAACAAGTTAATTCCTGCAAGTTTTAGTTTAGTGGTTTTGAAACAAAAACGCTTGTGGAAATTTGAGACAGAAAAGAATTGTTTTAATTTTTCATTTCAGTTTTTATCAAAAACAACAACACAAAAATCAAAAAATAAAAAAAAAAATTTTTTTCGGAGAAAAAAAGTTATTTAAAAAATATTCAATAATTTTTTTAATTAGATCTTGCAGAAGCAACACTCAATTGAAATTAATTTTATGGTTAATAATCTGATTCATATTTTGTAACAATGCTTTTTTTCAACTTCAACTTTTTTTATCGCATTCTTTCTTTTTAGTTTTAACAGATTGTAAAATTTTTCATGGGTTATTGTTTCGTGAAAATCGACAAAAAAAAGCAAAATAAGAGAATACAAAAAAATGCGAAACTATGTTTTCTGACATGTCCGATCCCTCAATTATCCCTTGTCCCTCTTTTCCGTTCAAAACACCAACACCAAAATTTAATAAAAAAATTTATAATTTTCCAACAGCATTTTAAATTAAACATCAAAAATTATAAAAAAAAGAAAAAAACAAATATAAAATGCATGGTAAAATTAAAAAAATAAAATAAGTATTGCAAAATTAAAAGTAAACAACTACATCCAAGAAGCGGCATGACAACACTTGAAAATCAGCTATCAATTGCAGCTTCAATTGCTTCAGAATAAATAAAATTTAATGCAACATCATTTCGACCTCTTCCATGAATGGGAATACAAATAACAGCTTGAAATGGAACTGCAGCAATATCATCTGTATGAACAAGAATAAACTTTTTATTATTTTCACGAGCAAATGAAATGGCATCCAAAAGTTTTTCCTAAAATCATATATGTATGAGAAATATGTGGGATCATATAGCGAGTTTTAAGATGTTAGTGGTTATAGTTACAGTAACCTTGTTTTATGTATTTAAATGTTCATCATCCTTCATTAAAAATATGAAATGAAATGTATTAATAAGGATAAAGATTTGTGAAAGTAATAAAAAACGAGAAATTATCTCTTATTTCAAAGCAAGGCCGTAGAGAGAGGGGGGGGGGGCATTTGGGGCACGTGAACTGGGAAAATCCTTTGATCTTTTGCCACGGCCGCCGTGTTAAGACGCCAAAAGATCAAAGGCGTGCCCCTTCCGAAATGAAGATGCCCACCCCGATATTTTTTTCTCCCTACGGCCTTGTTTCAAAGCCATAAAACTCAAAATTTAAGTGAAAGAACGCTTACTGATAAACGAGAAGCTGTACATAATAATAATAAATAATGAAAAATAATCAGCAGCACCCGCTGGAGAAACTTTTGGATCACATTCATTTGATAAATATTTGTTGTTTCGACGATCACCTTGAGCTTAACATTTGAATTTTTTAAATTCGTTGCCATCGAATAGATCTAAAATTAATTTAATGTAGATCTTAATTAATGCAAATAAATAGTCAAGCAAATCTAACACATTTTCGCACTGATCCAAAATTTCATAAATCGATACAGTATCACGATAGTATCATAAATTTTAAAAAATACAACATTTTAAGATCAATTATATTTGTGTTTTTGGTGATTAGAATTTAGAAGATTACTGTAACGAATAAATGCAACGATGCATAACTTTGTGATAAAATGAGAAAAAATGATAAAATAAAGCAAGCAAAAGAAAAAAAATTACGGTAGACAGAAAAAAAGTGAATATGCGCCGTCACAATTTTAATGTTGTATTTTTTCATAAAAACGACTTTAGAATAAAAAAGCAATGTTAAATATTGCATACTGTAGATATAAGAATCAGGTTGTTAGATTTCAATAATATTACCTTACCGTAATCTCTCTCAATCAATAAGAAAATTCATATCAAAAAATAAGATAAATAAGAAAAAAACCTATCAAATAAAAAATTAATGACCTGAGAAAAGTATAAAAACGATGACAAAATTTTTTTGAAGAAATAAGATTTTGTGTGATTTGTGTGAGTATTAAAAAGAAAAGTATCGCATTAAAACTAGTCATTTTCGGTTTTAAACAAAGATTATTTTTTACAAGAAGAAAAAAAAGACACAAAAAGGGAAACTTATTAAAATAAACTGCTTTGACGCGGTAGTTTAAGAATCTCAAATTTAAAAGTGTCAAAAAAGCCAAAAATAAAATTATATGTACCGAATTGCTGATACTCTTCCAATTGAACAATTCTCCTATTTTTGAAAGCCTGTTTTTTCAAAGAAGTTTTTGTTTTTGCACACTCTATTTTTTTATTTGGTGCTGAAGTGCCCATGTTTTGAATAACAGATATTATCTTTGCCAGGAAAAAACGAAAGAGAAATGTTTCAAAAGCTCTTTTTTGCAAATCTAATTTTTAAAGGGAGAGTTTTGGATAGAATAAGTTTTTTCTTCTCTTAAAGGAGATCTTTCATTTGCTGCTATTTTTTGATTTCGCAATAAAATTTGCGAGGCTGAAAGAAATCTAAATTCAGGGACTTTTGCTTTTTTCTTAATGTTAAAAAAAGTTTTAGTTTTTGTAAATTTTAAATTTCAAGCAATTCTGGCCGCTTTTTCTGTCTTAATTATTTTTGAGCCAAAAAATATGTGTCGATCTTCAAAAATAATCAAAGGAAACATGTAATTTCAAGATTTTTGGATTATTCATCCAAACATTTTCTGCAATCGTAAAATGTATACCGGCTGTATTTTTGTAAAAAAGGGTTCCAAACATTGTTTAAAAAGTGTAAATAATTAGAATGGAAAAAGTGCGAGTTTTTAGCAGAAAATAATAAATAAAAAACAGTGATAAAAAATGAATTAGGATCTGGACGTAACAATACTTACATGAAAGCTGGAGGTGATCGATGTGGAGAAATGTGTGATTCAGATATTTATGAATAATAATATTTTTTGTTCTTTTATTTTGGATGTCTCTTTTGTGTTTTTGAAATTTAAAAAGTTTTTGTTTTAATAATTTTGTTGTCGGAAGGAATTGTTTCTTATCAAAAACAATGAACTGTAAAAGTTGACAGAAATGTTTAAACAAATTTTCAACGAAATGAATGTTATTTGGTTGTTTGAAATTAAAACTTTGAATACTTTTATGTTTAAAATCACCCTCAAAGGTTTTACGCAGTTTCAGGAATAATTGCTATGGCAAAAACACTAATTTATACCGAAAAACTAATTAATTCGAACCTATTTTTTAAAACTTTGAATGCATTTTTTTGTCGAATTTTTTCTCCATAATTTTAACTTTCGATAAATTTAGTGTTGACAGCTTCCTGAATTTTAGAAAAGAAAAATGGTTACAAAAAACAAGAAATCATACGATATTTAAATAAATCAAAACTTTAAACTTTTCTTTATTCAAAATAGCTTATTATACTCCACATTAGTTTTTCTTGAAGAGATAGAAATTGAGAAAAGATTATTTTTTGAAATTACTTTTTTACTTTTTCTTGCAATTTCAGGGGTTTATTGTTAAAATATCGTCGGATGTTTTCGTTCAACGACCATATTTAAAAATCGAATTGAAAGTGATTATTTTTTTGTATTGCAATTTTGTGCCAAAAAAAACAATTTCATGTGGTGCGAATTCATGTAACAATCTAGAATGATTTAAAAATTTCAAAACAGCTTTAATTAAAATTTTTGCCATCCACATAATTACATAATTATGATATCAGCTTCTGAAGCTTATTTAAATTTATACATTATTTTAAAAAGATAAATACTGTAACACAGTAATCCTGAATTACAGTAGTTATCTTCAAATTTTGCTTTCTTCAATTTCTTTAATACAATTATTCTGATATACGCATATGCCAAAATTTAAGAGCTAGAATTTACTTAAGTAATAAAATTCGTAAATCTTTTCCTCTTTTATCCTCCAATGATTCTCCTCCTTTTTGTTTCTTCGATTTTTAGAAAAAACTTTCTTCAATTTTACAAACTTTTTTGTACGTTCAAGAACAAAATCGAATTTCGATTAGAATACAGTAATCTATTCAATTTCAAATACATGATAGAGATAATGGCAATTGGTTAATGAAATTAAATTAATTCACGTAACAAATCAAATTTTATGTTAAAGATTTTTCATAAATTTATTAGAAAGGTTGTTTCTCGAACAAATAAAACCAGTGCAATTAAAGAAAAAACAAAGCAAAAAAATAATTTTAATACATTAGGGTAAATATTACTGAAGAAGGTTTCTTGGTTCTTGAAATATTATTTCACAAAAACACAAAAAAACATTAAAAACACAATTAAAAAACAAGATTTATTCAAATTTAATTTCAATTTTGCAGGAATCGGTAACAGAAAAACCACTTTTATCTTCAATCATTTCAGCAAGTAAATAGCATTTTTCATCAATTTGAATATGATGTGCATGTGCTACACCAATATCTCCATCCCCGAAATAAGCCAAATACCATTCAATACCATTTCTTTTTTGCAATGGACTTAAGGATGAAGGAATTTTACATTTCGTTTTCCAACAGACACGTCTAACCCGGGGAATATGAGATTGATAACTTTTTGCTGATTTAATATTTTGAATAACATTATCATCAGGAATAAGAGTTCCACGTAACTTTTGCCGAAGATTGTTTGTTACAGTAACTGAAAACGTTTTTTTAATAAAATGATTCGGATTTAATTATATATTTTTATTACAATTAACAGTAATAAACTTTACCATACCTTTACACTTTGGTTCTGGGAAGCTGTGTTTCAATATTTTGTTCATTTCATCATATGAAAAAATGAAGCTACATGGAGCTGAAAAAAAGGCACATAAAAAAGGTAGCAAAAATATTGTGAAACTTTATTACCAACAACATCAGCCAAAAATTCGAGTTCCATTTTATCAAAAGCAATGTAAGGAAGGAAATCAGAGAATTCCTTTTTAATTAAATCATGTCGATCATAGTTTGAATCGATTGCTTGTTTATCCAAAGCTTGTTTTTCAACCCATTTAAAAATCTAAAATTTGCTTTTGTTAAAGCCTCACAATTTAAAAAAGTACCATTAAAAATAAATATTCAGGATTAACTTTGTCCTTAACAGAAATAATAACTTCAGTAAAGATTTCTTTGCTGGCATTCAAGAGCACTTTAGAATTTCTTCCCATAGATTTTCTAAAAATTCAGCGAGGTAGATGAATTAAAAAAAGATAAACTTAAGTTACTTAACAAATATTTTAACTTTTTAAAATTTTTAAAAAATCACTGGTTCTTCTCATTTTGGTGTCAAAAAACGGAAAAACGAAATTTTAATTTAGGACAATAAAATATATGTTTAGGATGTAACAAAAGTTGGTAAGCTTATTTAAAAAATTAACTGCAAAAAGCTCAAAAAGTTATATGTGGAAAATACTTTTTACTCTACCTCGGTGAAATACAAACAGGATTCGATGGTGAAAGAAAAGAAGATTTCAATGATGAGAAGTCATCAGAATTTCCGAGATTAAAAAAACTTTTGATGAAAAAAGGTTTAATCGAATTTTGAAGTTTAATCAAAGAATATTTTTTCCCCAAATCCAAAAAGCGAAAAACATTATCAATGTTTAATTTCTTTGATAAATATTCATCACAATATGATTTAAAAAGCGGGACTTGATAAAATTCAGCCATATCAATCATAGTAACGATATTTTCTTCAGTTAATTTACATTGTGCAGAATAAATAAAAGTCAAAAATTGATAAAAGTCATCGAAATTGTAATCAGTAATTGGAATGGGTTCATCCTTATTCTTGTTCCAACGGTCCGAAAGCATTGAATTCAAAGTTGAAGAGATCGCATGTAACAAACTTTTGTAACCGTAAATCTTCTGAAACATGCATTTTCTGACTTAAAAATAAAACAAAAATAATTTGATTTACCTTTCCTTCGACTTCAAAAATAATATCAAAATAACCAATTTGGGGATCCTGAGATTTGAATAAATCAAATTGCATTTGTTGAATATGCCGAAATTCATAGCTAACTGTCATTGCTCTAAAGTGAAAGAATTATTCAATAAAAACGTGATACAATAAAAATATAAATTATGTCAACACAAATTGGGCATAAATTTATAAAGAAAAAAATAAAGCTTTACAATTTTAGTTTAAAAAATAACTAAAATGCAAAAACTTCTTTTGCGCAAGTTCTTACAAAAAATAGTTTTTTTTGTAAATCATCTTTCTCATTTTAACAGCAGTGCTTCGAAAGTTCTTTGTCTGTATTCTCGAGTTGGCTTATCTTTTTCCATCTGCATCTTTTTACTTCTTTTTAGTTAGAAAAAGGCTGGCGCCAAAAGTTATTGGCAAGTGCTGCTGTGCAATAACTTCTTCAACCTCCGCTTTTCTTTATGTCCAACAACCAGAGACTACAGTCAAAATAAATGTGTTCGAGATCGGCTGCTATTTTATTATTTAACTTTCATTTGTTGTAATCGTTTTGGGTCAAACGTATATCGTAATTGTTGCTCTAACTTTTATTATAACCCCAGAATATTTATGGCTTTCTCAAAGCCCCACAGTAGTCAGATTTTAAACTCTTTTTGACAAATTTAGGATTACTGTGTTATATTGAATAATTTTAAAAAAAAAGTAACACAAAAATAATACATTCAAAGTAAAAAAAAGTTTTTAAAATACTGAAAAAAAGATCAGAAGTCAGTATTAATAAATGTAATGAATAATGGAGGTTGAAATTTAGGAATTTATTTTTCACCAACAACAAATTTAGTGTTGATAGCTTTCCGAATTAAAAAAAATACTGTTTGCAAGTTTAATCCTCAACAGTTTTTGAGAATCATTAAAAGTCGACTTCTTTTTTTCTGTGTACTGTAGTTCTTTTTGAAGAGGCAAAAATTGAAAAAAGATTATTTTTTGAAGTAATTTCTTTAGTTTTTTTGGTCATTTTAGGACTTTATTGTTAAAATTTTAAATGGTATTTTTGATATGATCAGGCTTCTTGGAAATCAAAATCATTTGTTCAACGGCCAAAATTAAAAACCAAAATGAAAGTGATTCTTTATGTATTGAAAATTTAGGACAAAAAACCAATTTCATTTGTCTTACAAAGTTCGAAATAGTACATTAAAAATTGTTGCCATCCACATAATTATAATAGCAGCTTCTGAAGCTTATTTATATTTATACAATATTTTAAAAAGATAATTAATGTAATACAGTAGCCATGAACTTGCCAAATGAGTTTTTATTGAAATTTAGGATACCATGAAAGTGGTTTACATTGTTCTTGAATGAGTGGTAATGGCTCTGGCATCTGAGGATGTTGATGGTTAAAAAAGAGAACCAATCCATTGCATGCCATAAACAATTTCATTGTTACCGTAGTTATATTTGTATTAAATGTATTAAATTCTTACTGTGCACTTATCAGTTTTTTATTTGAAGGTGTGTAATTTGCTGCATAAATCACTTTTTTATGATTGAATTTTTCACATATTTCCAGGTGTACAACCGTCGATTGAAGTAACCATTTTTGTAAAGCCTTCGTAAATTAAGTTATACAAAAAACCTAAACACAGATTTCGCGACCTGTTTTGAACAAGAGAATTTAAAATAATTACCCATAGACGTTAAACACCAAAATTCACAATTCTATTCAAAGATGCAACAAATAGAAAAAATAAAAGTTGTGCAATTAAAAAAAGCACTAACAAATAAGATATAAATCCCATCCATTGTCCACTCCCTCCTAAACATGACTTTCATAATGAGCATATTGACGCTCTCCATGAAAGCGGCAAAGATCAAAGTAAAAAATCTGACGGAGGGGGTTTGAAAATTTCGAGAAAATGCCCGACGATTAAACCCTTTTGGAAAAACTTTTATCGTTTTCCATCCTTTAATCTGCTTGTTTCGTCAACGTTGCGTACAACGTTCAAAGAGGACAATCACAATACAGAGAGGTAAGAAAAACTGTTAAAGATTTAGAGTGAAAAATCTTCTTAAAATGTGTTTTTCTTGTAACATTAAAGTGTCAAAAAAATGGTTATTTCACGAAAACTATAAGCCGATTAAAAAATTTTCATTTTTTGCAAATCACAGAATTTTTTGTTTTTAACATTTCAGCATTTCTTGTCGTTTTTGATTGATCAAAAAACGCAGATTATAGTTAGGGACAGGCGACGAAAAAATAAATGTTCACTTTCGGGTACAAGCAATATCTCTTCAGATACTTTCTGATATGGAGAATTTAAACATAAAAAGAAAAAAATTTAAAAAAATTAATATAAGCTTTAATATTACCATCAGAAGTCGACTTCTAAAAGAAAAAGTGATCTCAAAAAAGTGCGTCATTTTTTCGCTTGCAGTCGTTTTTGCAAGTTGCATGCAACATTCCTGCGACAAACGAAGAAGAAAAAAACTTTTTTCTCCAACAAATGTTTGAATTTCCCGCCTCACTCGGCGGGAAATTCAAACCTTGTCTGAAAAAATGGGAAAAAAACGGATCACTTATTTTCGTTGGCAAACTGTTTTGAACGATCGACGCCGGTCTCTAATTATAGTTTTAACATTATTTTATTTATTTTTGTTAATAAATGGAGAACATATTTGTACTAAGAACACTACGGTATTTTTAAAATACAATGAAATAGTGTTTTACGAAACTCCAAATTATCCTGCTTTAATTACAAATGAAAAATATTCAGCTTGTTTCATCTCATTTAAGTTTGAAAGAAAAAAACGAAACGGTAAATGAAAAAAGAGAATTTAGGAAAGGAAACCTCTAGATTTACGTTTTTAATAAGACATAAAGTGATGGATACAGTACAGGTTTGAAAATAGCATTGTGAAAATAAAGAACAATTTTTTCAGTATTTTCGAGCGATCGTTGGATTTGTGCACAGTACCCTCGATCAACACGATAATCATGAAGGAGAAATTACTATTACAACCGTATTTGACGTTTCACTATGGAATTTTTCCGAGAAAAATCCGTCATACACTAAGAAAACATTTTCGCGTCGAAACGTTTTGATGCATTTTTTTCTACAACAAAAAATTTCTGTTTTATTCGATTTTTGCAGATCTCAGCAACTATTAGACCAATTTTTATCATTTAAAAAGCATTGTTCTTATTTTAAATAATTAAGAATAGCCAAAATAATAAAGAAGCTTGAAAAAAATGCAGAAAAAAACGCATTAAAATGTTTCGACACGAAAATGTCTTCTTAGTGTATGACGGATTTTTCTCGGAAAAGGAAGAAAAAATTCCATAGTGGTTTATCCAAATAATCCTTACATTTTTCCATCTTCTCCAGAAAGTTATTATCCTCAAACTTTTAATGCGGAGCATGGTTTTGTAATTTTTGACGATGGTTTAGATAATTGTCCGTGAGAATCTGCATTTTTGAAAATGAAACCCAAATAATTTATATTATTTGGGTTTCATTTTCCATAATAATTTATTTTTATAACCATCTAATAACAACAAATTTAATTTACTGTGATGCTTCAATGGTTGATCAAGCAATGTTTGAAACTTCGAACAACTTTTTCACCCTTCTTTTTTTTGGTTTTTCCTTTTTTTATCAAATGTGTCAAGTGAAAAAATGTTTAAACTTTTTGTTTTGCACAGATTAAATTTCATAAATTTATTAAAGATTAATCCGTTTTTTTAAAATATTAAAATAAATTTTTTATCTCGCTTTCGTGTTTTATTTCACAATTATTGTATACGATAGATTAATAACCATATATTTTCAGATTTTTATCTTTTTCCAACTTAATTATTAACCAAATGGATCCTCAATTAACTTCATCTTCTTCTGCCGATATTGCTGAAAGATCAACAATGAAAGGAAGAATTTCCTGGACTGGTGGTCCTTCAATTAACCAAATCTTTTCACTTCCTGCTTCAATTATTTACAATATGATCATGTATCCATCGTCATCAAAAGGTTACAACAAGCTTATCCAGTCATGCAAATTCTTTTTCGAAAAGAATCCGATTCTCGTCATGGAATATTTGACTGAAGAAGGTATTTGCTTAAATAAAGAATGTGTTCATGATGTTGATTTACCTGAAGATGGCTGCTGTTGCATTTCCAAGAAAATTGATATTAACAAAATTACGAGCAAGATTTGGCTTACTGGACAACTTTATCTTCAGCTTTATTATTCCGATATTCCCAATCTCGTCTCTTTGCTTCGTTCAAAGATTTTTCGATGTGATATTGACATGCTTGGTATCCAAAGTAATACATCAATCAATTTTGATGATTTAAGATATTTGGCATCATCTGCTAAATGGATTGATCTTTGTGGTCAAATCGTCTCTGACAATGGTAATCCTGTAATGCTTGAAAATGTTCTTGCAGCTTTTCCAAAGGTTGAAAAGATTGAATTGTAAGATTTCTCTTTTTTAACAATATTTAAATGATCATTTTTAGCTGTGGTGACTACCTTATTTCTTCTTCAACGCTTAAAAATATGTCAAAACTCAACAATCTCGGAAATCTTAAAGAAATGAACTTATGGCGATGTGATGAATTGTGTCCTCTTGATGATTTGTTTGCTTTTGTAAAGGTATGATCAATTTTATTTATTAATCAATACGTTCATTAATCAATTTTTAGGATCACAGTCATATTAAATTTTACTTTGGATTTAGTGATTATTTTGATATGTCTGAAGAATACGAGAATCAACTTGATCAATTTGTTGATTTTTTAATTGAAAATACACATTTGAAAGTTCTTGTTGATTATGCTGGTCAAAATCAAGAAAAGCATAAGATTTTGTCTAAACGTATTCATATGTAACTTTATTGCTTTCTTTTTGTCATGCCTGTAATTTTGAAATAAACTCTTTGTACTCTTAAATTTTTCCATTTTTGTACTGTAATTAGTTTAATATTTTTGTTCAATCAATGAATCGTTTTATATCTTTCTGTTGCAATTTGGTTTTGCCTGTGAAAAAGTCATTTTTAAAATAATATACTTAAAAGTATATTAGATTATTTTTTCGTTTATTATGATTTTTTTGTCACAAATTATTGAGATTTAGATTTTCAGAATACGGTAGTTTAGCGTATTCTGAGAAAGTTTATTTTTTCCATATTTTATAAATGTTTTATTACAAATATATTTCTGTTTTAAAATGTTACATTTAAATCAGTCAGAAAAATAATTTTTTTATGCAAATTGAATAATATTTAGATTTTGGAGTTGTTGAACAATTTGATATACAGTATCATGCAGTGTATCCACTGTTTCGTTCTTCCGTTCCCGTTCCGGAAAAGGAATGTATACCCGTTCCTCATTTGAAGAACTGAACGGATGGAACGCGCTCCTTTTGAGATTTCAGACGTTCCTTTCCATGTTTTTGCAGTCTTTTCCATGAATTTGGGTACAAAATTATGACTCAAGAATTGCAAAAGCTTTAATTCTATTAAATTTCCTGTTTTTAAATAAAAGTAATCTTTTGCATCCCAAAAAAATCTCATGTTGCTTTTTATGGTTGAATAAACACCTTGTCCTTCAAAATTTTTGCACCTTTGAATAGAGACCGGCAGGGAACACTTTTTCCTTTTCTTTTTCTTTCCTTTTTTTCGCTACCGTATCAAAAAATTGAAAAATTGAAGGGACAAGTCTTTTTTTTAAATTTGTATCCTACTATATGTATTTTTTTACGCTGATTCCGAAAATGCAACTTTTAAAATAGATTATCCTTATGCATCATGGAGAAAACATCGATTTTATCACAAAAATCAAAAGATGACCCGTTCCCCATTCGACCCCAAGAACGGGACAAGTACCATTCGATAGCCCATTAAATTCTGCATCTCGTACAATATGCCACTTTTCCCCCCGGTTTCCCCTTCATACTTTTTTTAATTAAAAACTAAAACACAAATAGAAACAACCGCAAAAAAGTCTAAACAAATTGGTGTTGGCATTATGTGATTCAACAACAACACATTTTCTTTGACAATTTTTTTTTCTCTAAGAAATCAAAAACAAACTTTTTTATCAAACAGTTATTTTTCAGTTACTCTTTTTTAATTTAATTTGTATCTGTTCAAAATATAAAAATTTATGTCTCGTGCAGCTCTTGCGAGGTCAAACCTCGAGGAGCTTGGGTTCAGTTTTAACTCAACAACGGATTGTAATCCACCCATTAAAATTACAAATCATATATACAGTTCTCTGAAACAATTGTTTCTACCAAAAGAAAGACGAATAGCTATTCTTAGGCTCTTAGGTGAGTCATCACGTGTAACCAACATTGATTTATTAAAGGTTAAAACTATGTCACATTTTGATCGATCTTTTGATATTGAAAGAAGTCAAGCGAGTCGAAAAGGGAATCTATTAATTTTTAATTCGGATGAAATAAATCTTAAAAAGTTAGGGTATTTTCCTTATTCTCCTGATAATGAAGATGAGGATATGCCATTATTACCTCGTGCTACTACTTCTTTTCAAGCACCAGATCTTTTAATTCCTACAGTTGAAGAAAAAATACCAAGTAAAACTGCCTCCAAAAAAGCAAAAAGAAGTGAACGTATTTTACCATCTTTGAGAGTTATTGATAATGCTAAAAGGCGTGCTCGTTACAGTTCTGTAAAGCTTAAAGCGGTTGCAAGGGAGTTGTCTGAAGCTAAAAAGGAAATTATAAAATTGCAAAATCTTGAAAAGGACAATGAAATGTTGAAAGGTCACAATGAAGAACTTAAAGATATGTGTCGAAATTTAAATGAACGTATAATATTTCTTGAAGATTGTCTTGCCACAGTTAACAGTAATATCACGGAAACGGCATCAGTTAAAAATCATACGCCAAAAACAGTTTGCCTCAAAGGTCGCAATGGTGCTTTTACCCCTAAAGCAATGATGACATTTGGTGAGTTAGCAATTCGTTGTTCAATCCCACAAGATAAAATAGGTTTAGCGATAATAATTGTTAGTAGGATGCTTGAAATTGAAGTTGATAGCGTTCCATCTGCTCGAACTGTAGGTCGATCTTTTCATGGTGTATCAAGTGTTGTTGCGAAGCAAATCAATGAATTATTAAGCAGATGTGAAAATTATACGCTAATGAGTGATGAAACGGGCAAGTTTTGTCAAATATTTCAAGATTTCATTGCAGCGGGTCGTGATAAATTTACGGGTGAAGAGATTTTGATCCATTTGGGTTTAATTGAAGTTGTAACTAAATCTGCTGCTAAATCTTTTGAAGCACTTGAAAGTATCATTAAAGGTATTGCAACAACAGTTGGGATCGATAAAACGCCATTTTGGGAAGCTTTCATTATTTCTATCAAAAGCTTATGCAGCGATCAAGCAGCGACACAACTTTGCTTTAATAAAATCCTTACGCTTTGTCGCGAAGCTTTTTTGAAATGTGTTCCAGCTTTTAATGCGATGGATGAGGTTGCTCAAGTTCAATCACTTAAAGTTCATTCAATTTTTTGTTTATTGCATGTTATCCAAAATTTAACTCCTGTTGTTTTAAATATTTTGCTTGAACATGAAAAACGCGTCACTGGAAATCCTAATCTTACCAAATCTTCCATTGAATGGTTGATTACAGAAATTGCTCGGTATTTCGGTCAACGATCTGCTGCACGATACCATTCAGCAAGAGATTGGAAAAGAGATTGTGAGGAAAAGGATTTTTTATTTTTTACAATTTGCAACCTTCTTGGACATCGTTTTAATATTCTTTTTGTAATTGCAGTTCAAATTCTTTTTAACAAGGATAGAATTGTTGCCTTTATAAAAAAATATGCACCGGAATTGGAAGAAGAACATAAACTTGCTACTGCGCTTGAAAATCCCATGTTAAATATGCATCTTCATTTCTTAGCTACCATTAATTCTAAAATAACCGGGCCTCTTTGGCGTTTATCCGAAAATAAAGAATCTTTTTTAAAAACTCGTGAATATGCCCAATCATTGATTGTTTTTCTTAATCGAGTAATGCAAGAACCAATGCTCTTCTTCAGTAGTGAAGCTCCATTTGAACATTTTGAAAGAGGTAAACCAGAAAAACCTAAAAGCATTGCTTTTCGCGAGATGCTCGAAGATCTTGAACCTGTTACTGGATCTTCTGAAGTCGTTCTTTCTTTAGTTCCAGCTTTAGTGGATTATTTCACTCATCAATTCCAGTTTCAACTTGGTGATGAATTTTCATTGCTTACCGAAAATGAAATTGGCTGCGCCCCATCAAATAATCAGCCATGCGAAGGAGATTTTGGATTTCTTGATTACCTTTTTAAGCGCGCGCCTTATATGACGACTGAAAATAGGAATATTACAATTTTAGCTGTTAAAAATCGCGCTTTTGAATGGCTTCAATCATTACCAGCAGAAAAATACGATGAAGTTATCAATGAAGCTGCAGCTGCTCGCAATTTAATTGAAGCAAGAAGTTTTGAAAAAGCTCGAAAATTAAAGCGCGATATTGTTGAACATATGGAAGAGCAAGCAATAGCGCGGTTAGCATCTTTGGAAAAGTCTAATAATAAAAAAGCTAAGCTACAAGCAGAAGTTGAAAAGGTCGGGTTTTGGCGAACGCTTCAAGAAATGGAAGACGCTCTTTTGGAATTAGCACCAAAGCTTCGGCTTCAAGCTTTGAAAGTTAATATTCGATACAGAAAGTTTATTTTCCAACCAAAGTTTGAACGTCCTGCTCTTTTTCGATTTTCTAAAGATGGAAATAATTTTAGCTTGGCAACGTTGAAACAAAATTTGTCTGTATTAATTGCAGCATCCGTTGAAACTTAAATCATTTTATTTTGGTTTAAGGGTGAAGTTTTAGTTATTTCGTTTGTTGTTATTTTATCCCCCAAAAGAAACTATCCCCCTGACCACATTTTTGTAGTTTCTTTTGCCTATTTTTCCACTAAGGGAGACTCATTCCCCCAGGTCATCATTCCCCCCGAGTCTCTCTGTCCTTCCCCCGGCCTTCCTCACTGAATTTGGGATACCTTGTCGTGGTAGTGAGGCCCATATGCGTTGCTTACTCATATGCTAAAATCCTAAAATGCGACCTTTTAATTGTGTTTGGGTGAAGCAATTTTTTTTAAATTGGCCAAAGAATTCAAATCATTTGGCCCAATTACTTTGTAAAGTTCGTGATGCTTTGTGTTAGTTTATGTTAAAATAGAATAATAAAAAAGTTAAAAATCCAATTTAGGTTTTAGTCGAATTGCATGAAATTAAAAATTTTAATAAATCTTTATCTAATAACTATTTATCTTTCATTTAGTTTCGCAAAGCTTTTAATATCTAATTATTTTGTATAACAAAAAGTAGTTTAATAAAAACAGGTGGACGGTCAAAAAAATAATGGTCAAAAAAATAACCGGACAAAAAAATAATTTTTTAAAAGGCCGGACAAAAAAATAACGGATAAAAAAATAACGGACAAAAAAATAACTTTATACATAATTATACACAAAAAGTGCTATAATAGAAATGGGTCACTTAAAAAATAAAGAATTTGAAATTTTTGAAAATTGTCATTTAAATTTCAAGTTTTTGCTCTTCGAATTTCGACAAAACTCAAATATAAAATGGATGGTGAAAATATTACAACGTATACTGTTGGTGATAAAATTCAAATATCAAATCAAACTTATAAGAAACCTGTCGCACAAGTTGGAGGCTATGAATTTAAATGGTCCCATGAAGCTAAAACTACAGGTCTTCATTATTGGCAGTGTGTTAAGTAAGTTTTTAATTATTTATTTGAAACTTTTTTGTAATAGTGTTTTTTCAGTTATAACAGACAAAATGTTGCAAAATGTCGAGCAGTAATTTATACAGATGGCAAGATTTCCGGTTCTGCAATTGATCAAATCAAAGAAACTCACAATCATGCTGGTGATGCTGTTGCAATTGAAAGAAGAGTTGTTAGAAATGCTGGACGTGAAATTGCTACTTCAAATCCTTTGCTTCCAACTCGACGTGTTATTACTGAAATTACTCTAACCACATCAGATGCATTACTGACTGAAGGAACATCAAATTTGCAACGATTGATCCGACGTCAACGTCAACGTTTTGAACCACCAGTTCCTCGAACAGCTGAATTTGAAATTCCCGATGATTACAAGACAATGTCTGATGGAAGTCCATTTGTGAAAATTTTTTTATTTTCATTTTTTTGTATGTATAACTATTTTATTTTTTTGTATAAAGTTATTTTTTTGTCCGCTTATTTTTTTATCCGTTATTTTTTATTTTTATATTTTTGTCCGTTATTATTTTGACCTTTATTTTTTTGTCCTAGTACCTAAAAACAAATCAAAAACAATACTTTTGCAGCAAAAAAAGTTTTGCAAAAAAAGGTTGCAAAAAAAAGTGCAAATCTTTTTTCTTCTCTTTTTCTCTCGACAAAAATGAACGCACCACGAAAGTTTTAACGACAGAAAAGTGTTCCCTTTTGCTTTTCGACGACGAAAAATTTTTGTTTTTGCAGATTTTCAGATGGCATTATCGGAGCTTAAAATTAATTTTTTTTAAATTCTGTTTTAATATTCGTTTTATTCAGGGTCAAAAATATATGAATCAAACAAAAAAAAATTTTTTTCTCAATTTTCATTTTTCACCTGCCGGTCCCTACCTTTGAAAACCAAAAATACAGTATTTTAAAAGTACGGGAACGGAACGGGAACGTATACCCGTTCCTGTCGTGCGGAACGGAACGGACGGACGGGAAAGGGTTGAGCAAAAACATGGAACTGGCCGGACGGAACGGATAAAGCTGGAGAAGGAACGCAACGCGTCGGAAAAAATTGGAACGCTGGAGACATTTCGTAAAACCCGTTACGTAACGTCTGGACAGTCCCTTAATCGAAGGAAAGTGGCTTCAAAAGCCAAAGGGTAGGGTTGATGGATAATTTGGGCGGAAGGAGTATTTTATTATTTTACCGATACCATATCTTGGATACTCTACTTTCGCTTTTTGAGCCCCACCTAGACTAAAGTTTGAAAATATCAAAAATAAGTTATATAAAGATCAAAAGAATTTATTTCAAAAATTTAGATGGAACCTTGTCCTACAAATTATGGAGCTTTAGAACTTGCCCTTCCATTACGTCAAACGGCAATCGAATTAATGGATGTCTTTAGTGTTTCATCAAATGGAGAAATTTTATTAAAATTGGATGCATCAACACAAACATTGATAGGGTTTTCTGTTTATTTAAATTCAAGAAATAAGAATTTACTGAATGTTATTACCCATCCATCACATTTTCCAAATATTTTTGTTATTAATTATAAACCTTTTAATTGTCGGTTCTTTTTTATAACTATTATTTTATGTTTCAAAAACGGTGAAATATATTTTAGTACCATCTTCAAATTCTCATACAATTTTAACCCCTACTTTTCCATATGTTATTTTGAATTTAACTAAGGATTCTTTACCGGTAATTAAAATTACGGAATCTTTAGTGAGTTTTGGTCTTTTTCGAAATCAAAATCTATTTTTATTTGCATTTTAGAAATCAGAAAAGTTATTAATTTATTATTTACGTGATTTACCTAGTGTTGACGTTACAGTATGTCACCCAAGGGTATATTCTACTTTGAGGCTGTTGACATTAGTAATCAATTTAACGTAAATTTTTTAACGTAGGTAGTTTCATTTTTATTTTTGTTGTTCGTATTAAAAATTCAAGCATAAACAAAACGGGTCATTATCTCATATTTCAAGATCAATTTGTTTATGTTTACTACAATCACAGCATTGTCGCAGATGAAGTTATGTTGTACATTGAAGGAATAAATCCAAATATTATCCCGTAAATAATCACTTTGTTACATATTTTTTAATAAATAGATATTATCTTTATCTTGCTTCTGCCACAGCTCACAAAGGCTTGCCGTAAAGCAAGAAGACAATCAAGATTATAAATTTTAAAAACATATATGTCAATTGCAATTGTAGAATCAACTTCTTCTGGTAAAAAGTACAGTACTTTTATTAAATATCGTCAAGTATTTTCTTAACAGGCTCTTGGAAACCAAAATCATATGTTCAACGGCCAAAATTAAAAACCAAAATGAAAGTGATTCTTTATGTATTGCAAATTTAGGACAAAAAACCAATTTCATTTGGTGCGAATTCTTTAACGGCTTACAAATTTTGAAACAGCTTTAATTACATTAAAAACTGTTGCCATCCACATAATTATAAAATCGGATTCTGAAGCTTATTTAAATTTATACGGTAAAGATTATATCATTAATCATGTTCCAAAAATTGCAAGAATTGACACCCTAAAAATGCCATTTCACCAAGGTGAATCACCATCCGGCAAAACCAATAAGCCAAAAACAATAACCACAATCAATAAATTAATTATTACTCCAGATACCTTTATTATGCCAAATCCTGTCGATGACACTGGATTGGTACCTCTCCAACCAATTTCTTTGCCACCTTCATTTATTTGTGCCTAAAAGTTATGCAAAATCCCATTTATTTTAAGCTATAATTAAATTTTGTACACTGTGTAGTTCGTTACTTTCATTACTGTAACACTATATGATCAACAAACAGATTACATTTGTGAAAAAAAATTTTGCTTTCCGAATAAATATGGAATATACGAAGGCATTAACATACAAATATTGTTTTCAACAAGTGTTAAATATTTTGAATACATATTTTTTATTTATATTTATTTAAAATAATTAATTAATTACATGCATTTATACATTTTTATATATATGGTAGAAATTGTACGGCAGCACGTGAGGACCGCACAATTTTTTCAAACAAGACACATGCGGCACTCGCGTGTTCCGTTGCGCACACAAAAGAACACCTGCAGACTTTCAGACGAACGCCAAAAAAGGGCCGCCATTGTTTTTTTTTTGTATAAAAAAGTTGGAAAAAAATGAAAAAAGTCAAATGCGAGTTTTGAAACTTCACGGTTCTTTTTTTTGTGTTTTTGGTTTTTGTACGTGTTCGTTTTTTGCTAAGTTATTTTTGTCATGTAATAATGCTGAAGCAAATCTTTTAAATTTTGTAAAATATAATGATTCTGATAATTTCAATGATTATAACTTTTTTTGTACAAAATTAAGGCGTTTTTACATGTGATTTGTTGCTCCCCGCACTCACATTGCGTCATTTCCCGAGAAACAACAACAACTTTGCGCTCCGAATCTTACGCATCTGTTTTTTTACTGCGGGTTTCAGAATACAAAAAAATGCTCTGATTTTTTCGCACATAAAAGTAAATTGTAAAATTTTAGAAAAGTGTTCTTTTTATCTTTGTGTCTATATCTTCCTCACCCTTTCTTGTATATCTGCGTTTACTTTAGTTTTTCTTGTTCGTGGGTGATGGCTTTTTTGTACAATAATTTGGTTTTATCTTTCACCTCTTTTCAGTTGTGCAATTTTAAGATATAATCAAATCAATATGTCTGAATCTTCTTCACATACAGATGTTACAACATCATCAAGTAAGAAAACATTTTTAAGCTTTTGTTCAAAAGCAACTCAATCCTTGCATGATACAATAAAATGTGATGAAAATGGTATGTTTTTTGTTTATTCTCGGTTGTTTCGTTATGTGATGTAGAATGATCTGCAGCTTTTAAGGCGGGGATCAAGATTGGACCTTGTCCTTCTAAAGCTTCCCGCTTCATGGGGAAGATGAAGCGGGAAGCTTTATAAAATGATAACCTACGGCCAATAGCAGTATAAATTTGGTAATATTTTCAGATGAAGTTTCAAAGGTTCATGTACTTCAAGAATACAAGAAAACTTCATCACTATTAAAATTAGCAATGAATTCTCTTCCACGATCTGTTGCCAAGAAAGAAAAAAGCGAAATTCAAGGACAATTTGATTTTATGGAAAGGTGTTATTCCCAAACTCTATTACGTATGGAAGTATTGAAGGCTGAAATTGCAAATAATGGCTCAAAAGCTAGTGAATCGCTTTGCGGAAGTACACGTGTTATGGCTTCTGGAGCTGAAGCGTCAACATCAAAAATGCAGCAAAATGTTCTTGACTTAATTGTGAAAACAACAGATGTTTACTTCAAAGATGTTTTGGGGAATGAAGATGCCAAACGAGCCTTAAGAGAAGCAGTTATCCTGCCAAATTTGAATCAATTTGATTTATTCACTGGTCTACGAGAACCTGTTAAAGGAATCCTCTTGTTTGGTCCACCTGGAAATGGTAAAACAATGCTTGCAAAAGCTTGTGCAACTGAAGCGAATTGTACATTCTTCAATGTCTCTGCAGCTGCGATTATGTCGAAATGGCTTGGACAAGCTGAAAAAATGATGAAAGTATTGTTTGATGAAGCTCGAAAAAGAAAACCTTCGATGATTTTTATTGGTTTGTTTTTTCGAATTTTTATTAATAAGTTTTCAAGGGTATGCCAGCTGTCGTTGGACTTCCCAAGCCGCTTTCTGTTTAAAAACTACCTCTAAAAATATAATTCATTTGGGGAGGAAAGCATTTGACACGTTCAGTGACTGTAATTTGCGATTTTGACAAGGCATCCTTGATGTCTAAAGCCTGTCATAATTTTCACATGGATATTTTTTTATGTTTTCAACTCTTTGAAAACTTAAAATAGATCAATGCACATTCCCCGTCGAAAGTTAATTATACCTAATTCATTGAGTTTTTGTATTATTCATCCTAAATGCATATTTTTAGATGAAGCTGACTCACTTCTAAGTGCTCGGGGTGAAGATGATAGTGGTGGTGGAGCCACCCGTGTTAAAACTGAATTTCTTTTACAATTTGATGGAATAACCTCACATGCGTCTGATCGAGTTCTTGTTTTGCTTGCGACAAATCGTCCGGATATGCTTGATGATGCTGTTTTGCGTCGAACTCCACTTCGTATTCCAATTGATCTTCCATGTCCAGCAGCTCGAATTAATCTTGCTCGACGCCTATTTAAGGATACCTTGAATGAACTCAATGACAAGGATTGGGAAAAGATTGGTGAAGCAACTGACAATTATTCATATTCTGATTTGACTGCATTGTGTAAAGAAGCTGCAATGACTGTTATTCGAGGGTTGAGACCTGATGAAATTGCCAATGCAACAAAAGAAACTGTTCCACCTGTTACGTATGAACATTTTGTTGAAGCTTTGAAGATTGTTAAACCATCAACAACTCGAACAGCAAGCTCAAGAATGGAAGCTTTCATGAAAAATCATGCTCAAGGAAAATGATATGTTGTTTTTTATTCTTGAACTTATCTTTCTGTTATCGTAATATTGTACGACATTTTTGATTAATTATGTTCTCCGTTACCTTTCTTTATAAAGTTAATGTCACACTTTAATAGGATTATGATAAACTTTTTCAAATAAACTTTTATATAAAAAAATTTTTGTATCATTTTATAACTACTGTAATTTTTAATACATTATTATTGTTGATTAAAATCAACAATAATAAGGGAGATATGACGTCATGCACGGGTAGGGAGTGAGGGGGTATGATGCAGCTTTGAAGTTGCGGCAAAGATTAAAGCAATTGTATGACGCATGGGGACTGAGGGGTAAAAAAATGTCGATTTTTGTATGACGTCATATCTAGATGATCCTTAATGTAAAAAATAATGATCATTGAATAATCAACAAAGATAAAAACAGTACTTCTGTCGTTTAAGAATTTCCTTGTAATTGCTTATCAATTTTATCTCACACAAAAGATTCCAACAAAAATAAAACTTTTAAGTGTTTATTAAAAAAATAATCAAAATACACAAAAGAAAGCAACATGTAATACAGTAAACAAAGAGAAGAGATCTAAGTTATCAACGACTGATTAAAAAATATTATTTATATTACATATCAATATTCCAAATCATCTTCATCTCCACCTTTATTTTCATCATTGGCAGCATTTTTTACTTGATCTTGATTTCTATACATGTCCGCAACTTGATCTGCTGTTGTTGCATCTGTTGAGCTTTTATCGTCACGAATACGAACAAAACGTGGAAATCGAAGTGAAATTCCTAAAAAACCAAAATTAAAAGATGATTTTAAAATTTCAAGGATCACCTTTATCAGGATCTACAATACCAATTGCAGCTTTAGCCTTTGGAGATATTGATAAATCTGCACATTTAACTTCCCATACAACTTCAGGTTCAAACCAAACATCCGGCTTTTCTTCTGAGGCAACAGCATAGTACTGTGGAGGTTTCGGAATGATAAGCTTTGTCAAAGTTTCATGATGGTTCTTTAAATCTTCATCACTAAATCCGGTACCAATTTTGCAAATAACTTGATACATTTCAGAATCAGGTTCATAACAAGCCAATAAAAATCCACCGTATACTCCAACACGTTTCCCAGTACCTTTATAACCTCCAATAACAACCAAATCAAATGTATCTCCAACACCTTCCAGATAATCCTTCTTCAATTTCAACCAACTGTGAGAACGTTTTGCAATTTCATATGTAGCATTTTCATCCAAACTTTTAACCATTAATCCTTCACAGTTTCCTTTGATAGCATCATCCAAAAATTGAGCAATTTCATCAGTATCACTTGTATCCAAGCTTGTTGCAAAAGTAAATGAGCCAGGTGATTCATGAAAATGCTGATGTAAAAGTCCTCGTCTTTCACGGAAACTTTTTTTGACTAACGATTCATCATTGAGATATAACAAATCAAAGAGGAACACACAAACATGAACTTCTGCTTTCTTTATTTCTTTTCCATCAGCCCCTCGTTTCTTTGCTGGAGTACTGTCAGCTTTACGAGCTCGAGTTGTTAATACTTGAAAGGGAAGAATTCTTTCTGCAACAGGATCCCATGCAACAACTTCTGCATCAGCAATAAAACTTTTAACGGTATCTTTAAAGCAATCCGGGAGCTTGCCAATAATATCAGGATATTTTCCTGTATGATCTTCTTGATTTCGACTATATAATTTTACAACGCCAGAAGAATTTCGATGAATTTGACATCTTTCACCATCATATTTCCATTCACATGCAAAATCATTATCACCAAATCGTTTCATAACTTCAGCAACAGCTCGAGTTGGATGTGCTAACATTGGCTTCATTGGAATACCCGGTTCAATTTTACATTCAGTTGGAAGGGCTGCAATACCTTTACTAAGAGCAACATCAATCAATTTATCAAAATTTGGGCATTCACAATAAGTTGTTTTCACGATTAAGGCATCATCAACCATTCGTTGTTTAAGTTTTTCTGTTGGAAGCTTTTTACCTAAAAAATTAAACCCGTAAATAAATATTAATTAAAACTATTGTTATACCTTCATTCTTTAATTCAACAGTTGTAAAAGCATTTGCTAAGGCAGCAATAAGGGACTGACCAGCAAGCCCAATTCGTAATTTTCCTTGAAGTCCTCGAATCAAGTATCTTGCTTCACATTCTTTACATGATACCAATAAGCCTTGAATAGCACCAATCTTTTTATCAGTTGACTAAAAATATATATTTAATTTTGAAACTCATGTATAGAAATTTTACCTTCAAGCCACTCATTAAAGCAATTTCTCGAAGCTTTTTAAACACTGCAGGAATAGTTAACTTTTTAGCAGCTCCAAATCCAAGAGTTTTTTGAGAAGTTCGAGAGTTTTCAGCAACTAAACCGAGATCACCATATTTATGAAGATCTTCCTTGATTTTAGATACCTGAAAGATAATGATATAATCATCATTGCAACAGCGACATTAACCAACATTTCGACCAAACGCAGATCCCATAGCCTTCATTAAATTTGTTTCAGCGATACCAAGTTCAAGCCCTTCATAAGCAGGACCAAGTTGATTAACACAAAGATAAACAGTTGCAGGAAGATCTTTTGGTGAAAGTTCAATAGCATGGACGAAGAAATCACATAAAATTTTGATAATTTCCAATCTTGAACTCGTACCTTCAATTTGTTCAAGAGTTTTAGCTAATGCTAAATATGGTATTCTATAAAAGCATTCATTTAATTAATGTTAAGATTCTTGAAACTATACTTACGGATCATCCTTCTTCCATCCCGTTGATTCTACAATATCAACAGCCATTCTTTTTTGAATAACAAGGTTAAACTTTTTTGGTCTTTTAGCTGCTGCAGAAACTGTGAAGGAGAATAAACGAAATGTTGCAGAAAATAATTGAAATCGAGCAATTTTTTAGATTTTTGGAGCTAAAATAAAACTTCGTAAAAAAACTTTTTCAACAAACACTTTTGCAAAATTGCAAACAGCTCATTTTCGCGCTTAGGAGTTAAGAACTCTTAACACGAATTTTAGCAACCCGATTTTTTGTACAAAATTGTAAAACCGTCGAATGTTACTTTTATTTTTATACGGTAGAATCTGTATGTTTTTTACAACCCACATTTACTGTTTATAAATTTACAATGACTATTACCTAACCAACCACCAAACACAAAAAGTAAAAGAAAATAAAGATTTATTTTTAATTATTTAAAAAAATCATTTAAAAATCGGTATACTAGAATTATCCTAGTAACCGGAAATTATGCAATATTAAGGCCACATTAACAAACCAATAATAAAAACTAAAGTAAGATTGAAGTGAAATAATGGAATTTAAAATCTTCTATAAAAAATGAGCGACCGAGGATTCTTTGGACGCTCTCGACGCCGGGGTAAAATCGAAATGAAAGCGAAAGACGCGAAGGATTCAGAAAGAAAATTTTTTTATAAAAAAAAATTAAGAAGTACAGTACAACAAAAAAAGAGATATAACAATATTATACTAAAACAACAATTAAATTACAAGAAAAAAATTTAAAACAATAAAAAAAAGAAGTATCACAATGTTGATAATTTTTTGACTTGACTAAAATAGTTATAAAGGCACGGATGATGATGATTGAAGAAGAATAATAATAAAAAAAGAAGAGTCTCACAATTCTCAGCACTATAAGACTAGAATGCTGAAATAATAATGATATATAAAATAAAATCTCAAAACATATTAAGAAAAGATAGAATAATATCACAACACATAGTTACCATGCTTTGCAATAATAAAACGAAACACAACACAATAGAAAAAGGATATGAAAAATCAAATAAGGAACGAATATATATTTAAATGAAGGAATATACTTAAGGTCACTTTTACAGAAACAACAAAAACAGCTATTGAAGAAGAGATATAATTCTGGGTACCGGTTGAATGTGATATATACGAAAACAACATCAAAAACTTATGAATGTGAACGTTTGACACCTCTTGTACAAGTTTCATCAGAGCAACAACATACTCGAATAATTCGGCATCCACAGCTTGATAATGGATTCAGGCATGCACTAACACGAATTTCTGCCCCATCAGTAATGTATGGATCAGTTTGAGTTTCAATGGTAACCATTTTTGGAGATGCTGATGGTGGAGTACTATTTCCATTGACAGATGATGATACGGTATTTGCTGTTGTTGGTGGAGTATTGGCTGTAGATACGGTATTTGAAGAAGCAGCTGCAGCAGCTTTATTAGAAAGTCTATAAAATGGATTACGGTAATTTACAAAATCAAATCATTATTACAAATAATTACTTGTTAAATATAGCATTAACACGTTGAGCTCGACTTGCTTTATCAACAATTTTTCTTTTCTTTGTTGTTGCAGCAGCTACAGAAGCTAATGAATCATTTCCATGATTTGAGATAGGTGTACTACGATTTGAATCCATCATGCCATTATTATTTGGTCGATCAAAGATTAAATGATTTGCCCAATCTGTACTACTCATAGATCCCATACTTGCAAAACCAGAAGAATTAAAGCTTTGATTGGCAGAATTTAAGAGTGATAAAATACTTTCATTGATTACAGAAGCATCATCAAATCTTCCAAGCTTTGTTGGTGGATGGACATTTTGTTCATCTTCAAAATCATTATTCACAAACTGATTCAAAATTGAGCTGGATGCTGATGAAGTAGATTGTTGAAAATCATCAATTGAAGGATTTGATCGAGTATCTTCGAGTTCATTATTATTATTTGTTTCTTGACATTGTCTTGCCAAGGAAAGCAGAGAAGCCATGGTACGATTTTCAAAGAGCTAAAAAACATAAAAGAGAGTTAAAAAATGTTTTTAAAAATCAATAAATAAATATACTAACCTTTTTTGCTGCAGCAGCATCATCATTATTTGAACTGACAGAATGCATTTTTGTTCGACTTCCAGTTGTTTCAGCAGAATTTTTGTAACTTTTAAGTTTGAATCCACCATTTTCAGCAGTTTTTCGAGCTTGTGTCAAAGATTTTTTAAGGCTTTCTCGGCTGCTAAAAGTTACACCTTCGGACATCATTGAAGTTGCAGCATCAACCAAATCATTCAAATTTGTTTCAGGAAATTCAATGGCAGCAAGAATTAATTGACTCTAAATATATATTATTAATAATTAATAAAAAAGGTAACCAATAAAAATAAACGAACCTTAAAATATTCGAGTTCTGCTTGATCATGTTCAGCGGGATGATTGTGTTCACCTTTTGAAGTGCCATGTGAATCATTGTCCCATGTTTCAGCTCTTCCTTTACACCATGATCGGGCAGATGTTAACTTTTTTGCACAGACACATCTCCAAGTTTTAACATTTTTTGCCGGAACAATGTGATGAATATTATATCGATATCCTTCAAAGATTAACTTTTGATTCCCTTTAAAGGATGTCACCATTCGAGGTGTGGCAGGATTATACGGTTGAAAATTATACATCCTAAAAAATGTAATTTTTGTTAAATGTAAAAGTAATTAATTGTCAATCACGAGAGGGAAATATATCAGACATTATTTGCGGGCAGGCAAGAAGATAGCGATGTTGAAAGAAAAAAGTGTTGAATGCGTGTGCGCCCTTTTTTAGGTACTTTGATTTCCTTTTTTGCCAAGTGCTGCTCGAAAAAACGTGGCACGTCATAAAAGAACAAAAACAAATGAAAAAAAAAACGGACTTTGATTGGTTCAACAAAAACAAAGGCAAATCATTGAACCTTTTTTCAACCTTGTGTTGACAAGGACACAAAAAAAGAATGGCACTTTTTTTATGCCAAAATTTATTTATGCAAAACTAAGACATTTAAAGATACTTTACCAATTTTTTAATGAAGAAAAATATAAAAGATCATTACTTTTTTTAATCCGTTTTAAATTTGTGTCAACAAAAGTTAACAAGGACACAAAAAAGAATGGCACTTTTTTGTGCCAAAAACTAAAAAGTATAAAATCAAAGCGTTTACAAAAATTTTTTTTTGGGGAAAAATAAAAATTTGATCACGATTTATTTTTTTTGATGGTTCACCTTCTTCATTCTTAAAACATTGCTCTCGATTTTTATTGACAGCGCCATTCTAGTAGTGGCAGAAAAATAAGAAAAAAAACGGAAGAAGAAAGAAAAAAAGAATTTTTTTTGTGATAAGCGTTAACGTAAATGGCGACAACACCGATATTTTCCATTTTTATTCTTCTGTCTAATGCCGGTCTATGCTGTTGCAGTTGAAGTAGAAATAGTGTTGTATCATGATATTATATTTTTGATGATGATGTATATGGGGCGGCGGTGGTGGCAAAAAAAAGAGAAAAGAGCTTTGCCACTTTTTAATATGTGTGTTGTTTGTCCGATGCTGCGTGAAAAACGAGAAAAATTGAAAAAAAAGGAAGGAAAGAAGATTAAGAATTGATTTTTTAGGGCGTTTTATATTTTATATTTTTGCCGATATCGGGGGTAGACGTAAAGAATAAGAGGAGAGAGATGGAAGGATGATGATGGCGTGGCAGTGTCGGCGCCGCCGCCGATGCTGATGCTCAACAAAACAACTCCGTGAAAGGAGAAGAAAAAGAATTTTTAGATGATGCAAAAATAGATAGCAAAAAAGAAGATAGACATATTAGGTGAATGCCGTTCCTTGCGTTCCAATTTTTTCTTTGTTCAAGTTTTCAATTTTTTTGTGACAGTACACTTGACAATATTACGGTATCGTATTGCAATTTGCTTCTTTCTTTCTATTGAAATTAGTTAAACTTTTTTTGGTTGTGAAGACCTTTTTAAAAAACTGAGAAAAAGAATACACAAAAAGAAATATTTTTAAAACTTTAGAATGCCACCCGAAAAATTTTTTCAAAGCCATTTCAAGTTTTTGAAAAATTTTGTACAAACAATGCCTCATCGGGTCTATCTTTCTACTTCTGTAATGGGTTATATGCGGTGGTTGTGAAAAAAGAAGAAGTTAAACATCGACGATGGTGATGATGAAGTTCCATCATATTTTACTTTTCTCTCTCTCACTCAATTTTCACACTGCCACCATCGTTTTTGTCGTCGCCGAAATTTCTTTGGCTTCTCACTGTATTCTTTTTTCGGCGGCGACAAAAATTTAATACAGTTCAAATTCAATCGGCGGCAGTTAGTTAAGTCACAGTCATAGTTGAGCAGCAGCAGCCACCACCTGGTTGTCAACATCATCATCATATTTTTGTATATGCTTTTTTTTAATATAGTAGTCCTGTCCTCACGAGACAAGAGCAGCAGCGCAGGTTCTCTCTTTTTCTCGTACAGTTAGTTGTCAAAACGAAGAAAAAGCAAAGGCAAAATCACCTCTTTTTCTCTCTTCTTTTTGCTTCTCTTTCATCTTCTTTTTTTGGCTTTCCCCTCCCCCCGAAGTGATGGAAAAATGTGAGATGATGGAAATGGACTTCTTCTTTTTCTTTTATCGGCGAAGCGCAAACCACCAATACAATGCTCAAGGGGACGATGGATTCTTTCATCGCCATTCTCTTTTTTTGCTTTGGCCCTCTTTCTTTTCTTACACAATCGTTATGTCCAGTTCGGTGTATTATTTAACAATCAAACAGAAAAAAAGAAAGACACTAAACAATCACGACAACAACTATTTTTCAAACGGATAATAAAAAAACGGCGATTCGGGCAATTTTTTAAAAGCTTCGGCGAAAAAAAAACAAGTTTAACAACAATAAAGTTTTTTTGTACCTTAAAGGTTTTTAAGTTAAAAGCCGTTTTTAAAAATGGTTTTTAAAATTGAACAACTTAAACATAGACATTTTTCTACTCAATTTTTTTAAAGGAACTCTAATGCTTTGATTTTTTTATTTTGCACAAACAAAAAATTTCGCCGCTTTGAAATTATGTTTGTCATAAATTTCTTTTTTTTGCGTGAAAATTCCATTTTATTTCTTTTGCCTTTGCATTTGCCAGCCTTAAACAAAAAAATCAGTATCTCGCCATTGTTTGTTTGCAAAATAGTATTTTTTTGTACGTGTGAGAGAGTGAAAGAAAGAGCAATCAATTACGCTAATACCGATATTATTGTTAATAATATTTTTAGGGACATAATTTTTGTTAATTAATTAATTTTTTTAAATGATAACTTACAGTGGAGAAGGACAAAAAGTTGGAGTTGTTGTTGCTGTTGAAAGATTATTAAAACTATTTAATAAAATTTCTCCAGGATTTTTAGTAATTGTCGCCAGTGTTGTATTTGGATTATTTGGAGGTATGATGTATTATTTTGAATGCAACAGAACCAAAAAGTCGGAACTGTTGCTTTTATTTTTTTACAAAAAAGAGGATGACGAATGCCGTAACCAATTGGAGTGGCTGCTGCTGCCTTTTGTAAGCAAAAAGACAGGATTGGATGAAACAGAAAAAACGAATGAAGGTGCGCAACAGCAGCTGCAATTTTTATTGGTCGATTGTGTCTTCGGCAAAAGAAATGGAAAGTGAAAGACGGTATTCAAAGAAGGAAGGTACTGTCTGAAAAAGATGGTGCCATTAAAAATTTGAATTTTGATTAACTTTTAAAAAATATAACATAACATTCGAAGGCAGAAAACGAACAAAAAAAATAAGGAAGAAATTTTTTTCTATTTTTGATTTTAGAAAGATGCTCAGAATCGCCTGAAGCGGTAATGGCAGCGGCAGTTGTAAGTAGCAGCAGAAACAACAACGCAGAATCACGTCTTTTTCTTTTGCCCTGCCTGCCGAGGAAATCAATTACTCGAACACCCCCTCTTCTTTTTCTATCTTTTTAATTTTTGAGATACACGCACATCAAAATTTGGTGTAGAAAAAGATGAAAGAGAAGAGAAAAACCGTTGTTGCCCCCCTCTGGGTTCACGAAAAAAATCAGGCAGAAGCAACGGAGAAAACTTTTAGGGCAAAAAAGTGAAGGAAAGGAAAGAAAAATGTCGGCGCCGATTTCGCGCAAAACAGAAAAAACAGGCACACATGCGCGAAAATTTGGCGCCAAAGGGACAAAAGAGGAGAAAGAAGAAGTAAAAAGGTTGTTGGAAAAAAAGATTGCAACAACACATAACAATAATGTTTTAAAAAGAAGAAGACGGAAAAGGAACGGGTTTTTGCCTAGGCATCTCTTCTATTCCATCTGAAGAAAGGCCATCTTCGGTTAACTGCCTGCCATCAATAGTAAAAGTAACAAAAATAATAAAATATATAAAATATTTTGAGAAAAAAAAGAGTAAAAGCATCAAGTGATCAAAGGGGAAAGAGAAAGAAAAATATAGCAGTGCGCAAGAAGCGTTTCATTTTTACAGAGTGGCTTTTTTTCTACTTTTTGCGCCGAGGATGAAATCGGCGAAGACGAAGAAAAAGAAGAAGAGGACTTCATTGATGATGGTTGCCTCGAGCGGAGTATTATTTTTGTGAGGCGGAGAGAAAAAAATGAAAGAAGAAGAAAGAAACAATCCAAAAAGAAAAGCTTAAAGAAAAAGGTATGCGTGTGTCCATCAACAACAATCATCAACATCATCAGAAGTCAGTTAAAAAGAAAAAGTTATTCAACATTTTATGCACGGTTTTTTCTTTCTTTCTTCGTTTTTCAACAATGCCAAAAGAGACCACACACGCGTCGTCCTTCATCATCTCTTTCACCAACCAAACAAGCGAGAAAAAGAGCCAGCCATTGATGGAACTGACCGGTCCTCTTTCTTCTTCTTTTCCTTTTCATCGACGACAGTCCATCCATTCCTCGTTGATGTTATTGTTGTTGTTGATGGAGGAGATGGCGGGTGTCCACTGTCTTCTTTGTCCAAAAAGTCAAAGTCAGTCTCGAAATAGTTCTTTTTGAGCCGCTTTCGTTTGAAAAGAAAAGGCGTTTTTGCGCAAAACGGTGGCAGCAACAGCCTCAGAAGAAAGAAAGATTTTTCTTGCTTCTTTTTTTTCTCGATCTCGTTTTTGTCAATTCTTTGACAAACCACTACCTCCACCATCATCGATGATGTTGATGATGGAAGGGACGAGGAGAGGCAAAAAGAAGAGGAAAAATTTTTGCTACCTGGACTGTTGGTGGTGGATGAATTGTTGCTTTTTGCATTGCTTTGCTTCTTTTTTTGCTTGCCAAACAGTACATAGATTTTAAAGCGGCGCATTTTGTCGCCAGCAGTCACTCAAAAATTCAAAGAGAGAAAAAAAGGATTCCATCATCGGTTTTACGAAAGAATTGAGAAAGCGGAGGGTTTTTTTGGAAAAACTGTAATATCAAAAAAGAGCCACAGGGGCCAAATTCAAAAAGAATCTAGTTACTCTTCATTTCTTTACAGAAAAGTCTGAAGGAAGTAAGAAAAGCAAATCTGGCAAGTTTCTTTTATTTTTCTTTCATTTTTACAGTCTCGAGGAGGAAGAAAAACTTTTTTTTGTCATACCTTTTGATGATATTTTTTCTTTTTTTTGTTTGTTGATTTTATTTTTTGGCCACTGAAAATTTTCATTTCTGTATAAAATTTTTGGTGGCAGCAGCCATCGTGTGGTAAAAAAAAGGCCAACATTTTGAGACAGAAGAATAGAGAAAAGTAGAAACCTCTATCATCACTTTTGTGTGCGCATTTATTTCTATCAAAAAAATAAAGTTAAATACAGCGGCAGGAGCAGCAGGAATTTTCAAGAGGGGCAAAAATTGGAAAAAAAGAGAATGAAAGAAACACGTCAATTTATTTTTTCTGCCACCAACGAAAATGGCGCAACCGTGTCTTTTGTGTTTTTGGAAAAAAAGATTTTTCTCTCTTTTTTAAAATTTTTTAAAAACAGCCAATTGGAGAGAAATGGCTTTTATTTATTTGGGTGCTGCGCATAAAAAGGAAAGGGTGCAGTCGATGGCGCCGCCGAAGACAGAAAAAGCAATTACGGTATTGACAATAGCGAAAAAATAGAGAAAGAAAAAGAGCAAAGAACGGCACTTGAAATACTGTAATTGGAAAAATTGATAATTTTTTTGAGTAAATACTTATCTCAGTTTTATGTTTTAGTAAAAATGCCAAAAATACTGATACTGTAAATGACAAAAAGTTAAAAAGGTTAAAAACTGAATTATAATTGGTATTTAGATTACGGTAGGTGTTGAAATTATTTAAACGATTTAAAAAGTGAAGCAATTAAAAAGCTGACAAATGAATGATGCTAGTGAAAGGATAATTATGGAGATTAAATTTCAAAAGTTTAGCCATACTTTTTAATAAGTTTTTCTCAAAAATTTTAAAAATGTTTTCTTTTTTCGATGAAAGTTTTTGAAAACGGAAGTAAAAAATCTGAAAGTTGCCAAATAAACATCAGAAAAAAAGTAAAGCAGTTTACTTTTTTATTTTCGATTCTTTTTCATTTCTATATATTTTATTATTGGCGCAATGTTGGCAATCACCGATGACGATAAAGTGGAAATAAATAGACAGAATGAGAGAGGGGGGTGACTGCGCAAAACTGGCTTTGGCCCCCCAAAAAGTTTTATTTTCAAAAAGTGAACATTTCATTTTTATTTTAGATTTTTGCTGTATTTTTTTTCTCATCGAGGCATGGCGCGACTTGCCCGCCTTTGTTGTTTGCCTGCGCGCTTGCTTGCTCGAACTACCTGCTTTCCTGCGCCCCCGAAGCACTTCAGATTGTGCCACACGTTTGTGACGCGCCGTTGTTGTAGCAATTCTATCATCAGAAAAAGAAGAGGAGATATGAAAAAAGAAGTGAATTGTTTTTGTAGGAGCATCAGTCGGCAGCAGCAGGGGAATGGAGTCTATCACGTTTATTAGAGAGAGGAGCTCACTTGATTTTTTTTCTCTGCTGTGTTTCACTCCGACGCACATTCAAACAAACAAAGTAAAATGAAAGAGAATAAGGAAGGAAGAAGGAGATAATATGATGGTGGTGGTGGCAAAAATAAAAGAAGAAGAATGTATATATTAAAGTAGCAGAAGAAGTACATGTATATAACGGGTAGAAGTAGAAGATGGAGCATTAACGCAAATCAAAGTAGCGAATAGAAGGAAAGACTTCTAAAACCTTTTTTCTTTCATCTTTGATATTTTTGGTGATGATGGCAGTGGCAGGGTAGGGTAGCGGATTCTTTTATTTCATTACATTGGCGTAAATAAACGTGTTTGAAAGAAAAAAGTATGGCGATTTTTAAAAAAAAAAGGTTTTTAAAATTTTGTTTGTCATTCCTTTTCTCATCGAGTCTTGCGCTAACACTCCTGCCCGCCATCCATCCATCTCAGCCACCACCATCTCAGCTGGCCCAACTCTGGCATACAAAAAAATGAAAAGCATAAAAACGTAAAAGCAGCTTTTCGTCCTCACAAAATAAATTTTTGTAAAAATTTTCAAAAAAAAAGAAGAAGAAAGGGGGGATTGTGGCGGTGATGGAAACTCTTTTCTCGTCTTTTTTTGCCTCGTCGATGACGGCCAAAAATATAAAAAGCGCCACCTAGAAAAAAATCACGACTTTCACGACACAACTAAAAAGAAAATAAGGATTCCTTTTTTTCGACAGTTCAAAATGATGATGGAAAAAAAGAATTTATTTTAAAAAGGTGGAAAAAATATAATTTTTTTGATGATGAGGGAAAGTGCAAGAGTGGCTCCGTCTGCGGCGGCTTTGATTTTTGAGGGTTTTTTAAAGGCTTTTTCATCGAAAATGAAAAACTGTAATGCTGCATTTTTTAAAAAGAGGGCGAAAAGGATTTTAAAATTGAGTCATAAAAATTGAAAGAGATGATTTTTTACAGTATACCCTCTCATATCATAGAATGGCACAAATCCAAAAGTTGAAATCAGATTAATTTTTCAAAGCAATTAATTTCTGTAAAACAAAGCAATTCTTTTTTGGATACAAAAACAACCGATTTAGTTTAAAGCTTGTTTTTTTGCATGCCAGAAAATTTAATTCCTTTTTTGATTAACGAAGAAGAAAAGAAATGGGGATAAAGGGGGATATATCGCCAGAGGCAATATTGTTGCCTTTGAACAATGGCCATTTTCGTATAAATAAATTGCAAAAACATTCTTCCGAACACACACATGTTTTTAAAAAAGTTGACCAATTTGTAGAAATGAAAAAAAGAAGAAATAGAAAAAAAAAGAAAAATGCCAACAGTGCGCGAAATTTTGCCGCAAAATACTTTTATTTTTGACGGTGGCAAATAAATAAAAAAGAGGAACGATGAAAATTGTTTTTGCCGATGATGACCGGACTGGCGGCAAAAACAAAATTTTTTTGCATTGTGTTTTTCGGTGCTGTTGATGATGATCGTTTTTTTTTCTATTTTTTTTCGTTTACGAGCCGCCCTTATTGAAGAAACAGAAGAAGAGAAATGCATACAATGGCGAAATAAATGCGCCAATATTGAAGCCGGCACACATTAGTCACTTTTTTCTTTTCCTTCTTTTCTAACTAACATTCTCATTCATTTTTGGCCCTGCCAGAAGCGATGGCGAAAAAAAGAGAGAAAAGGAGAAAAAAGACCTAACGTTTAAGATCAATCACAAACATTTATTTCCCCTTTTAAAAATGAACGGCAAAAATATAAATGGTAGGGGGGCTGAAATGCGATGATCAAATGACACAGGCAGCATTTCCAACATCAGCAGCAAGGGCAAAAAGGGTGAAAGAAAAATTATGTGTTGGCATTTCTCATTCCTTCTTTTTTTAGTGAAACCAATCTGGTGCCTACCTTTCCCAACGTATATAACAATGACCTCGATCTTCAACTTTTTCTCTCTTCCCCCGAGAATGGCATTCAAAAATAAAAAGTTTAAAAAGTACTACTACTCGACCCTGCCTGAATGAAGAAGAATGAGAAAAAAGAAATGTGTACAAATTGGTCGGCGTTGAGGGTGATGGTGGCAGCGGCATTTACTATATATCGACGATGCTGCGTGTAATTTTTTTTTGAAAAAGGAAAGAAAAAAGTGTTTCCTGCCGGTAGTAGCAGAAAATAGAATTGAATGCGCCGAATCGCCGAAAATTTTTCTAAATCTAGCAGCAACAACATCCCCCCCCTTTTTTTATACAGAAGGAAAGGAAAAGAAGAAAGAAATGAGACCACGGAAATACCACGTAATTGGGAGGCACATTTTTTTGAGGACAACAAAAACAACATCGATGGCGGGAAGGGCTCTTTCAATAATTTGTATATGAAGAAGAAGATCAAGGGTAAAAACGGCACGAAAGTATGGCCTTCAAAAAAGAATATGCGCAATCCTTTTCCAACATTTTTGAAAGTGTTATTCGAAACAAATATAATATAATATAAAAACAATTGAGACAACAAGACCAGAATCCAATGAAAAAATCGGCAACAAAGATTTTTGAGGAAATGAAAAATCAGCAGCAACAAAAAAGAAGACAATTTAAAAAAAAGAGTTGCAGCAAACACAAAAAAATGCGTGAGAGACATCTTCGAAAAAAGGCAAAAAAAATGGAAAGAGTCAAATAAAAAAAATGCGCCAAAAAATGTGCACAAAAATATGCTCCTTTTTTAAAAAATATTGTTCAACACTTTTTGGACACAAAAGAGTATTTCACACAATTTAAAAAGGCCATCGTTTAATTAAATACGCATATCTTTTTTCAAGTCAGTTTTAAAAAAATCAACAGCAAAAGAATGGCATTTGTGAAAGTAAGAAAAAGAAAAATTTTGAAAGCTGTTTTGGCATAAAAAGATCTGCTGATTCATTCATTCAACATAAAGTAAGCTAGAGCAGTCCCAAAAAGCTTTTTTAGATAGATGGGATATTGCCACAAAGCCGATTGCTGCCTTTTTGCTTTTTTCTTCTTTTTCGTTTTTAATGTGCCATCACACATTTGGCACAAAAACAATGAACGTTGTTTCTTTCTCTTTTTTTCAATTTGTGTTGTTGATTTTTTTTCTTGCAGTCAAAAAATTTTGGATGGCAAGTTTTAAAAGTTGAAGTTGAAAAAAGATAGAAAAACCATTCTTTTTTTGTTAGAAATTTTTGTTGAAAATTGCCGCCAGCGGCAACCAACAACGAAAAAGTATGAAAGCGGCGAAGTCATTAAAAAAAAGAAGTTGTGTGTTTGATTTTTTCGGTTCTGTTATGTCTCTCTTTTGCCGCAAAAATGGAAATGAAGAGAAAAAAAGAAAAAAAATCGACGTAAAAGTTTTAGTTACTTCTTTTTCTCTCTCTTTCCTTTCACGTTTCCATTTTTGGAAATTATTTTTGTTTGAATCAAAAGAAAGGGGAATGGCAAATAAGAGTGATGGAAATGGAAGGCAGGCAAACGATAGACATTGACAAAAAAGGTGAACAAAAAGAGGGGAGCAGCAAAGTCAATGATCAAAAAGATCTGTTATTTTTTTTTCAACTTTTATTTTTGGTGATAATGTGGTCGTTTAAGTTGATAAAAAAATCTATGGCTATTTTTCATGTTTCTGCCAGTGGCAATCAAAAAACAAAATCAATGAATAAAAAGTAGTGCGCAAAGAGATCATCAACATGAACATTGGGGGTAACAGAAAGTAGCATCCTTCTTTCTTTACCTACTTTCACTTCATTTTTCAATGATGATTTTCTCATTTATTTACACGCATATTTTCTTTTTTCTTTGTAGATTTATATTCGCCATGGCGGTTGACTGTTTGGTTAGTTGTTGTTGTTATTATTGCGCAGGAGGAAGAGTAAAGAGTAGAGTCCAGGCAATCATCATTACCACCACCCTTTTCAATGTTCTATTAAAAAAACTAAAATTACTCATGCCAGAATTGTAAGTACAACAAAAAATAGGGTAGCATTTTTTTCTGTTGCTTTTTTATGAGTTTCACTAAGGCAAAAAACGAAAATGATTCTAATCTAGGGCATGTTAAAACAAGTTTGGCAAAAAAAGAAGGTTATTTCCTACTCTCTTTCGTTGATCATAATCACTTGAACTTATATGTGCCAGACAAGAAAAAAGAAGACAAGAAAAGTTTGAGTTTAAAGGTAATGTTATATTTTGCGCGAACCTGAATGAGTCACATTTCAACGAAGTTGAGTGGAAAAAAAGAGAGAAAAAGAAAGAGATGTAAGCTTTGAGAAAAAAGGGGAAAGAAAAGAATCAAACTATGTTTTTTATTTTTAAACCCTTGATCAACAAAAAGAAAAAGTTATCAAAAACAATAATTTTTTTATGCGCGAAAAAGAGTGCCATTTTTATCAAAGGATTACTGTATTTAATAAAAAATTTGACCATTGAAGAAAAATAATTTAACAAAATTTCGAAACTCATTAACATTTTATTTTTGTGTAAAAACGACAATTAAAATTATCAATTTTTCATAAAAAATGTAAGAAAAAACTGTGAAAATTGAAAAATATAAATCAGAAGGAACAATGCCATTGTTGTTGATTTCTTTCAAATTTTTGTTTTGTAAGAAGAATCATTTCTTTCTTATTTTTTTTGCCACTGATCATCAGTGTTGTCGTGTATGTGTGTGTTTTTTCTCTTTTTTTACACAAATCAATCAACAATGATGAAAAGGAAAAAAGAGAGGAGAGAAAAAAACGTGTATGGCGTATAAAAATTTTATTTTTGAGTCAGCAAAATTCCATCTCTCTTTTTTCTTCTTTCTACGGCCCTCGTTTATATTTTAAAAAAGCCGTGTACAGTTCCCCACTCTCATGTGTCTCTTCTTTTGTCACAAAAAAAAAATTTTTTTGCCTTTATTTTAAAAAAATATAAAAATTTGAACAAAAGAACAAATACGTATGATTCTTTAAAAAAAGAGTTTTTGCCAAAACTTTGTGTAGACAGACAGTAACGAAATTTGCAATGATGGTTTGAAAAAACGTTTTTGGAAGAAATGAAAAAGCAAAGGGAGTTTTTGATGGCATTCTTATTTTGCTGATATCACGGCACCGCTACTGCCGTTTATAACGTTCCACGCAGCGTGATCACCAAAAACAAAGAAAGAGTAAAGAACCCGGACAAACACTGGTACTGCCACGGCGACGATCTTTAAATCAATTTTTGGAAATCGAAAAAAACTGCGTTGAAAATTAACTTCTTCTTCAAAAGGGCTTTTAGATAAGCTTAAAAATACTAATGGAACAATGCACAGAAGACTGATAGTAATTTGAAAATTTTCAAAATACTTTTAAAAGTGCCTTTTGCAACGGCCGTTCTTGTCATGACTCTCGATTCTGAAGTTTTAGAGAATTAACATATTATGAATTCAATATTGAATGTCTGAATTTAAGCTTTTGCTTTTGAAAGATTAAAGAGAAAATACCAATATCCGATTCCATAATCATTTTATTGGTTCGGATTTTTGTGGTCCAATATACCGAAAGATTTAGCACTTGTCAATCAATGCCATTAAAAGCTGCTTACACATATATGCCATAATTGTTTCATCCTTTTCCACTTTAGTCTGCCTTTTTAAAAACTTAAACAATCAACATTGAAGAAAAAAGAGCCCAAAACGATTTTATTTTGTTGACAGATTGCGGCAAAAAAGGGACACAAAAAATTTTCGTGAAAGGGCAAAAAAACGGAGAAAAACTAAAACGGCGGCGATCATTTTTCTTCTTTTTTTTGATTGCTCTTTTCGACTCTTTTTTTTGTGCTTTTGCTTTTTTCAAAGCTTCATTCCAATGGCACTTTTTTTCTCTCTCATTCTTTCTCATTTTTGATTTGTTTAGACAAAAGTCGTCGTTTTTAATATTATAAAAAAATATTTTTTCGATGAAAGAAAAAGCAAAGTATTGCGCGAAAAATGGGCATTATTTACTTTTTCTCTCAAAAACAAAAAAGAGGGAAAGAAAAAAGAAGGAAATGCGCCAGGCGGGGAAAGGCGCACCAAAAATATTTTTTCGCGCAAAATCTTTTTTTATTTCTTTGCCATTGCACACCTGTGCTTTTCCTCCTCCTTTTTTTGCCATTCTCTCTCATTTCCTTTAATGTCGGCTTATTTTCATTCATTGAATCAAAATCAAAAAAGTCATCAACACGTTTGTCAATAAGCAATAATGAGAAGAAGCAATAAATATGCCAAAATCAAAAAAGAAGTTTAAATAAAAATAGTGACAAAAACTGACATAGGTAAAAAGCTAAAGAGGGAGACTTCTTCGGGGGTCAAGTCAAAAAATACAGTTATTTCAAAACACAATTGTTGAAATATAATAGTTAGAAAAAAGTGTTGATTGGACTCAGACGAACACTGAAAATACAAAACGTATTTATTTCAATTCAAAAATCAAAACTTTTATCGGCTCTTTTTCTTCGGCAATATTTTTTTCTTTTCCTCCAAAATAAATGGCCATGAAATTTTAAATGTATCGCCCCCATGCACATTCCATTTTGTTCAAAAATGACCTTTTTTGAAACCGGCAAATAATTTTAAACATTTTTTCTTTCCGATTTTCTATCGGGCTCTTTCATTCTTGCAAATGAGTTTTAGACTAAAATGATGCCATTCCGAAAAAGATTTCTTTTTGTGTGTATTAGTAAAAACTTAAAAAATGTTGCCGAGAGAAAACGATAGATAGAAATTCAACAATGACGGCCTCGAAACACGCGTAATTCTTCTTTTAAAAAACTCAAAGTATGCTGATTTAAACCGGTTTTTTCTGCCATTCAGATTTTCATTCTTTTCTTTTGCTGCACCCCACCTTTTTGCTCATTTGAAAATTTTGTCAAAAAAATAGGCACAATAAATTCCCATAAAAAGATAAAATCCAACCTGGCAGAAATTTCAAAATCTTGGGATTATGCCGTTGTTCCATTTAATTTTTCCGTTACGATGAACAAAATTACCAAACGTATCCTAATGGCCAAAATCAATTTACCTATCGTATTTTACGGGAAACAACAAACGGGAAAATATCTAAAAATCTGCAACACCTCAAAACTTTATTTTTTTTTCTAATTTTACCAAGTTGAAGAATAAAACAAAAAAATAATCTTTATTAATTTATTAACAAACATTAAACAAACATTGAAACAATATACATAATCAGATCGAAAAATAAAGAAAAACAATGACAATAACAGTTGATTCATTTTTTTATTTCGCAAGATCGTATTCCAAAAATATAACAAAAATGGGCGAAAGCCCTGAGTATCAGTTATTTTAGGTTCGCGATCTTGCGAAATGAAAAAATGAATCAAATAAAAGACCCCCTTTAAAGGAGGCGGAATTTTTGATTCAAAATTCTTTCATTTCTTTTCTTTTTTAATCAATACCAAAAATGTCATTCCAAAAAGTTAAGCAAATTTTTTTGCACAGATTGGTTTTTCTAAGACTTAAAAGTTGTACGAAGTTAAAAAAATCAAAAATTTGACAACAGAAAATGTTGCAAAAACCGTAACAAAACGATTAAAGAATTTATATATTTTCTAATCTACAGTAATATTAGAAATCAGATGCACTGCCACAGCCTGCTATACTACATTCATCTGAAACAACTTCTCAACGAAGAAGCTAAGATTCTCCCCATAGAAAAACAGGAAAAGCACAGAATAAAATTGTGAGTTTAACAAGAAAAGGGAAACACAAAGAATTAGAAATCAATTTTATAATAATTAAAACAACTATTTATTTCTTTTATAAACCCTACAGTAATCTATTTCAACACAACATAACATAATTTCTATTTGATTAACGTTGAAGCAAAGATATTTTGAATGATATGCGGAAGTTGAGCGGTATCTGAAGCATAGAAAGCTTTTCCAGCTGGAAGAGCTTTGACAAGTTTATCAGCTTGAGCACCCAAAGATCCAACAAGAATTACAAAAGCATGAACTTTTGGATCTGCTTCAAGTCGCTTCGTCAAATGTTGTGGTTTAATTCCATATCGATCCAGGTTGGCATCAGAGAGAACAATCACAAATCTTTCATCAACATCTGATTCCTTTGATACTTTTGAGATTGCAGTTTGAAGAGCTTCAAGCGTAAAATCTCCGCTGTAACAGAATTGCGCTTGAAGGAACATCTTTTTTGCGACATCAAATTTCTCTTTTTCATTTGATGGCGGCTTATCTGGATATGTGAAGATCATTTCTGGACCATCACCACTATGTCCAACAATGTCATACTGTAATTCAAGGATTAAAAAATTCATCAAAAGCTACAGTAACCAACCTTTACTTTATCTTGTTTTCCATAAAATGCTTCCATGACCATTAAAGCAGCTTCCATTGATTTTTGAAGTCGTTGATCATGTCCATTAAAGCGATACATCGAACCAGAAACATCAAAAACAAGTCTAAAATAAATACATATTTCACAAAATTATAAAACTACAGTACTCTACCGTAATCGTTTAGGTTTTGTTTGAATTGCACCGGGCTCAGGTGGTTGTTCCATTCGTCTCCGATAAATTCCTTTTTCCCCGGTTAAACCTTCAATAAGTTTTGCATCATCCAAATCTCCAGAAGTTTGATGTTTGACCCATTGTCGTTCTTGTTCTCGAGCTTCCAATGAATCAATAATACTTTTCATATGTGTTACTTGTTTCTTAATCTTTTCTTTAAAAGTTTCATAAGTTTCTGCATCATGTTCACTCATATCAATATCCTACAATGGTATACTGTAATGGTACTTCTTACATTTGTAAAAAATTAATAACCTTCAATCGCTTTTGATATTCTCTTCGATTAATTTCCCTTGCTTTTCGTTTATAATCTTCTGGAACTTGTGCTTTGGCACTTTCATGAATTTGATGTACGTCATGTCCGGCATCTAATCGAAATGGCCCTCCTACGCCTCCAAGCCCTGCAGTATTGTAACCACCAGTTCCTCCTAAAATTATATCATGTTATTATCATTGACTAAAGTTACAGTAACCAACCTTGCCACATATTTCCGCCAACATGTGGGGTATTTTTTGGATCAAATTTTCCAAGTGTTGGTTCTGTTAGTTTTGACATATCAATTTGTGATTGAGCTTTTTCAAATTCAATTCTTTCATTTGGATCTTCACTACCGAATAATTTATGCCATGCTTGAAGGGAAGACATAAGTTCTATCTAAAGCTTTGAAATTGTTTTACAACAATTAAATAAAAATAAATTCAAACTTCATCAATTTCCCATTTCCTTATTGCACCATTTGTTTCACATGTATACAACGATTTTTCATCGGACCCTTTGGCAATTGTAAATGGAGTTTTTGAAATTGATGCAACCCAAGATGAATGATATATTGATTGTCGAGTTGCTGGAACTGGAATATATTGCACATTATTTCGACGAGGATCAACAACTTCCAAAAATCCAGAAACTGATGTCGGTGAAATGTCTAAAATCAATTAATACGAATTACTGTAAAAACCTTAATCTGAAATTTCAAACTTTTTGGTAATGCTTTTTCCGGAGTTTTCCATTTTGGTAATGCTCGAACAATAACTCCATTTTCAAAGATCACAACTTCTTTTTGAGGATGAATAAGTGGGAATTTCTCTTTCAATGATCGATATGGAACTTCAGCTTGTACGAATTTTCCTTCTTCAGCTGACCTTTTCCATGCAAAAACTTCTCCAGACGACATTAATTCAGGGAAATTTTCTGATTTAACAGCATAAAAATCTTCATGTGATAGCATAAATGAAGGATTTGGATTTTCATTATTTGGCAGCATTTTATTGATTGAATCAAAGTGAAGTGGGATATCCGAATCTTCAGACATTGAACGAAGAAATACCCGACCATCTGATTCAAAGGTTAATAAATAATTTCTAAAATGAATCAAAATATTAAATAAATTATCTCAAAACTACAGTACCCTTTGTTAGTTGCAATTAAAAATTTATCTTTTGAAGCTGGCAAGACATTTAAAATTGAGAAGCCATCAGGAAGGGCAATGATTTCAGCTCCAGCTGGAAGTTCACCAGGAAAAAGAAGCTGAAGTTCATTTTCGCCACGATTAAATAGAATTGGACGTTCTTTGTGATTTACAAGTCTCCAATGATTTATTCCATTTGATACTAAAAATTTGACTTCTATTTTTAAAAATGCTTCAAAAAAACTAACAAGAAGATGCAGTAAATTTGTCCCCGATTGAATTCAATACAGTAGCTTCTTCATTCACCAATTTGTTGATCTTCAATTTATCAAAATCTACCATTAATAAGGTATTTGTCTAAAACTACCATTTTCTACAGTATCCTCTTCCACAAAATCACTTACAGTTTCTTCATGAACCAAAACCGCAGATGAACCCCAATTTCCAAGGGTCAATCTTGGTCGAAATTCACCTCGAGTAAACTTTGAAAATTGTTCTGATAAATCAATTTCAATACATGCCGGCTTCCTTTGATCTGGTATATAATAAATAGTTGGAGGATTAACTGTTGAAACACAAATCTTTTCATTTCCAAGATCCAAAATATCTGTACAAATATTGACATCAGAAATTGGAAGTTGCCAAAAGAATTTTTGTTCAGAAAACATTGAAGCTCTTGAATGATGCATCTCCAAATTGAAAGCATATCTTTTGTAATCAAATTCTTTCTAAACAGTTCTTTCAAATTATTAATTCCAACATTTCTGTAACATTCAAACCTCGGCAATTAATGGCACAACTTTTGGTTCAATTAAAAATGGTTTTGTATTTTCTTTGATTTTCCATTCTCCCAATTTTCGAGGTTCTTCTATTTGAAATCGTCTGCTAAGAAAAACATTGTCTTCAGGTTTTTTGATTCCTAAAACATTTTAATAATTTATTGGTTAGAAACGGTTAAAATATTTTATTGAAAATTACTACTTTTAAAAACTACAGTAATCAAAAAAATTTTACAATAGAATAAATATTTTATTAAAATCCTAATTATAAAAAAAAACTACAGTAACCAAAAAAGTTTCCTATTGTATAAAAAAACAATAAAGTTTTAAAATCTTAAAACAGAATTTTTATCATTCTTCCTTTAAAGAATCCATACCCAATGGGATGCCATATTTTTGAAAGATTGCTTCAATTGATTGAGTTGTTTCTTTTGTGTATGAATCAAAATCAAAGACATTTCGAACAACTACGGTAAGTGGGTCATCAGGATATACCTAAAATTAAATTAAATACAGGCAATCGAACAAAGAACAAATAATTACTTGAAGATGTTTAACGATGTTAACAAGTTCTCGAGTACTGTATGGATATGATAACAGAGAATTATCAGCCATATTTCGAAGTTCTTCAAATGCAGAAACAAGTTGTTGAAGGTGTTCTTCTTTGACATTTGGGCCATATTGCTTAAGCATTGCAAGTTCAGAGGCTCGAGATGGATTATCCACAACATGAATGGAAAAGAGATCTCCCAAAACTGCAAATAAATCATTTCCAAGAAAAGGAAATCCAGGACGATTTGCAAGCATAATTAAACGAAAATCAGGATGAATGGCTAAAAATAAAATTTAAGAATAAATGATCCATTTAGAAAACCTACTAATTGGTTTAAAAGCTAGATCAACAGGAAAGCCTGAAGGTTGAATTCGGCGTCCATCAGAAAGATACAAAATTCCAGAATCAATTAAACTTTTTAAAACTGCAACAACATGAAGTGGAGCTTTATCAGCTTCATCAATAACAAGAACAAGTCCATCTCGAACAGCTTTAACAAGGGGTGAATCTTCATGCTTTAAAATGCCATCAACTACTGTAGATTGTACTGTTAAAGATTGAACAGTTGTATCCCTAAAATAATTTCTTTTTTTGATTACTGTAGAACCAGGTGATAAAATACAAACCGATGAAGTTGCATGTATTGTCTTGGACGTTGAATAAGTTGCAGGAATCGATCAGTAATTTTATTCTTTCCAACACCCTGATTTCCGATTACAAGTAAATGAGAGCCAAGTTCAAAATCTTTTGCCATATCATTCATAACTTTCAAATGCTGAAAATAATCTTATTTACTTATTTTACTCGTCATATTTGGAAAGCGGCTTTCGTTCTTTGATAGTAAAGTCACAAAAATACAGTATCACATTTAAATGAATACAAAAACATACTTGTTTATTATCAAAGAATACAATATCTGGTACCATACTTTCATGTTCAACAGAATCTGCAGTTTTTTTGCTACTTTCAAGGAGACGTTCCTTCCAACTTTCATCATGTAAAGAGCCAGCTTTTGCATCCGGGCCAATTCCAGCTTCGGTTAAAGCTTTATCAAAAGCAGTTTTAGTAATTGTTGGCATAAATCTTGAAAGAGCAGAACGATGAATGGCATTAAAAATTCCTTCATCTGAATTTTGGGTGTATCGTCTTAGAATATAGATGAGCCTTCTCAGCGAAAGTGAAATTGCAATGCCTCGAACTCCTGCATCTGTTGAAGCTCGAAGTTTTTCAACGAAAGAAACAAGTCGATGCGAAATTTCTTTATTCACATTTGAAATCAGCTTTGAAATTACTTCACACTGTTCTTTGATGGACATTGGCTTTAAATTGTGAAAGAGAAACATGCTTAAAATTTGTTCATTTAACCATTTCGATGAATTTACACTTTCTGAATCAGCTAATCCAACAAGGCGAAAATTTTCAGCAATTTTATAAACACCTCTAAAAATTAACTTTGCAGTATTAGTTTCATTACAGTATCCTTATGTTAAGGTTTACGCATAAATACATTTTTATAATAACATTTCAAAATTTTTTAGCAATAATTTCGAAATTATTGTTACGTCAACGTTTTACTAAAACAAAATTGGAATTTTTTTTGAAAATTAAATTTTCAATTCTGAAAAACAACTGCTAATCATTGACTTACTTTTGTGCTAATAATTCCTCGGAGAAACCCGTTTTAGCTTTTATTGCATCATAATACATTGCCCCAATCAATCTTGAACCATCCGGCAATTGAAGATACCGATGATGAATTAAAGGTGCCAACATTTCAGCTGTACTCCAATGAATCTTTTCAAGTCCATCCAAAATACATAAGGCACCCTTTTTTGCAGCTCGAACAAGCTGTGAATCTTCCCATACCTAAAAATTTAAGTGTTCAATAATTAAAAGTATAGAACAGTCAATTTATTACAGTATCCCCATTTGAAAGCATTCGACGTTGTTGAATTAACTCTCGAGAATTCATATCCTGATACAGTACAATTGTTTCCGTTTCATATCCAAGTCGATGAGAAAATTCTTCTAAAATTGTTGATTTTCCAGATCCTCGAGGTCCAAGCAAACAAAAATCGGATGTTGAATGTGTTAAAAATAAGTTTGAAAGGAGACTTTCATGTGCTTTGGTTGAAACAAATTCATGCTTTTTTGGGAGGTGTGAATATGATCCTGCCGGAACATCAAATTCTAGATTTGACCCATCAAATTTCGTTGAAACTGTTGCGGAATTATTTGAAATTTCTATTTCTTTAGTTGAAGCAGAAAAGGTTTTGGGTTCACGTTGGGTTGAAAAATTATTAAAGAATTCTTCCAAAATTGGCAGCTGATTTTCTTCTTTTAAAATTGAATTTTTGGGATACGATAAATTGAAAATAGTTTCTTCAGAGCATGTTGGATTCAGATTCTGAAAATTAAATTTGCATTATTGTCCGATTAAATGCGATACTGTAAATCAAATAAGTCATTTTTCAATTATCTGTATTACAGTAATACAAAAAAATAATGAAAACTATTACCCATATTTTCATAGATTTAAGCAAATTATCAGTTGGAAACAGCGGCAAAGCAATGCCAGTTTTTTCTGTATTTTGAGAATTTAAACCATATACCAGTGCCAAGAGATTATTCACTCGTTCACTTCCAACATTTGAAGCTATGAAAGAGCAAAGCTGCGACATTGTTTCAAACGGAAGTTCAGAAATATTTCGACATTGAAATCTTGAACGAAGTGGTGGATCCAAGGTATGCCCTCTTAAAATGCCAAAATATTAATTCTACAGTATACAAATATAAACAACTAACTTAAAAGTAGGAACAGGAAGGCCGAGAGCAATTACATGAAAACTTTCTGAAACTCTTTCCAATTTCATTTTTTGTAGTTCCTCTTCCGAATATTTCTGAAACATTAGCATTTTAGGTATAGGTACAGTAATCAACGACAAACAAACTTCTCGCAATTTATCATATTTTGGAGCCGCCATCAAAAATCTTCCATCATCTAGCTGCATTTCACGATTTTCTAATAAATTATTTAAAATAGGAAGAACATTTCTTTCCGCTTTTTCAACGCCATCAATTACCAAAACACGACCATTCAAGGCTGCTCGAACCGCACATAAATCTGAATAAAATGCATTTCCGCCACTGATTTCTCTTCGTTGTTTGATATCCGCTTCTGTTGTATCTCGAGTGACAGAGAGATATTCAAATTCACGATTCGTTAAATCCAGGTATGAAAGAACCACGAAGGATCGAAGATATCCCGGTACACCAATCAGAAATACATCTTGCTGCCAGGCATCTTTTTGAATCAACCATTTTATTGCATGTATTAACGAAGGCGGAAGGTTTTTATCTGCTAAAATTTTGAAGGTTAAAAAGTTTTGAAATGTTACAGTAATTCTTTTGTGTTCAGATGCAATTAGCAAGTTACAGTATACCCATACTTCCTTTTTACAAGTATACTGTACTTTCCTAACCCCAAAAACCTAACACCTTTCTTTAAAAATAATATTAAAATCCTTACCAAATCCTTTTGGAACAAGTTCAGGCCTTTTTGCATCTCTCACAGGAACTCGAATATTTCCAATTTTTATTACTGTATTTTTCGCATCACCTAAATTCATTTTCACTCAAGATTTTATCAAACACCTAAATCATACCATGTAAAGATCTTCGAAAAATTATTCCAACATATGTCATTGCAGCAACAACTGATATTCAACAAAGTTCAACCCGGGATATTTCAAGGTTCACTGATCAAACATAGACTACGAACAATGTGTTGTTATTCAATTTAAAAATTTCATCATTTTATAAAAGTTTAAAAAATAAGCACATTGGATAAATCCTGTTATAAACCAAACATCTTTTTGCCGTATTTTTCCAAAATCTAACACACACTTTATTCCGAAATAACAAACTAAAGAGATCAGAAACAAGAAAACAATATAGAGAGATATAATAACCTAGACATACAAAAACTAAACAGTAGCATATAAAGAGTAATTGCTAATGAAACAAATATACATTTACAAAGATGAAATCCCGTTGTAAATCACATTTTTGACTCCAATGAAGTATATAAAGAATATTACAAAAATATATTAAATGAATTTTCCTTTTCTTCGGAGCATTCCAAATGCTAATGTTGCGATTGTTGTTAAAAGTGTAATCCAGAGAGCCGTTTCACGAGTATTTCGGCTTGTTCTTTCATCTTCTAATTGCATAACACGAGTTGAAAGTCGACCCAATTGCTTTCGCATTATTTTTAATTCACGTAATGGATCTTCATCAATGGCAATTGAAGCTTCCTAGAAACAAAGTTTATTAAATGACGCAATAAATTTTATAAAATTACTTACACTTGCATTAGTGCATTGATTATCGGCACTATCATCTGACTGATTCAAATCTTCTGCAGTTAAGACATTGGGGACTTCATGACTTGGAGTCTGAAAAAACATTTAATTTGAGAAGAAACTTGATCCAAAACTTGGATTACATATAAGTCACTTACCAAAATTGGAATTGTTCGAAGTCGATCTGCCATTACTTCTGTTGGATCAGCTTTATTCCCGATATGAGTTTCCCCTCCACCAAGTACAATTCGATCAGGAACACGCATATCTTCGAGCACCCGAGAAGCTTCATAATTATCAAGTGATTGATGTTTATTTCGTTTATTTCCAACACCATTAACATAAATATGCTCCGGTACAATCATGATTGAATATGTGTTATTGAATAATATAAAATATAACAAACACAATAATAAACTTTAACAAATTATTACTACGGTTAAATAATGAATGACCGTGATAAACAACGACCGTCTACTTTTATTGCAACATTGACTTCAACAAAAAAGTATATTCGTTACAAGAGATTTTCATTTGAGACAGAGCAGCAACTTTTGCAAAACTTTCAAAAAAATTTCAGAAATCTATTGTATTTGTTATTTTAAATTTTATTTTAAATTTACCAACAAGATGACAGAAGTTTTTAAACGTCCTGCTGATGCTAGCGCTCTGGTTCCAACAGGTAAGCTTTTGCCATTTATTAAGATTGTCAATGAAATTTTTCGGACGTGATGGCACTTTTATTCGAACGATATTTAAATCTAGTTTTAAAACCTTGTTTCTAATTTAAGTACAATTAATAAGATAGATAATGCCTTAAATTAGAGCTTGTTCGATAGACAACCCTATTTCCGATACAAAATAATTAAAACAATTTTTAGCTGCTAAACGAGGTCGATATGAAAGTAATGCAGTTGCAATTCGAGGTGAAGATCAACAACAAATGAAAAGACATTCAAGTCTTCAATCTCCGATTATGCTTTTAACTGGGCATGAAGGTGAAATTTATGCTGCAAAATTCAGTCATGATGGAAGGATTCTTGCTTCAGCTGGTTTCGATATGAAGATTAGTAAGTTTCTATAGAGTCTTTATTTGCATACTTAACTTTTTTTAAATTTTAGTGTTCTGGAATACATATGGAGATTGTGAAAATTTTTCACATATTCGAGCTCATAAAGGTGCAATCCTTGATATTCAATTTGGAAGCGATGAAACGTATGTTTATCTTTCATTTTTGTTATTTAATAAATGTATATTTTTAGGCATATCTTTTCTGCGTCAACTGATAAAACTCTTAAAGCTTGGGATTTGGAAACTGGAAAATGTGTAAGAAATTTCAAGGCTCATACGGAAATTGTTAATTCATGTCATCCGGCACGACGTGGACCTTCATTGATTCTTTCGGGTGGTGATGATGGAATGGTTCATGTTCATGATCTTCGAAAAAAAGAACCTGCAATGTCGATTACAAATGAAGAAAATTTTCAAATTCTTGCTGTTTCTTTCAATGATACCGCAGATATTGCATTCGGAGGTGGCATTGATAACAGAATTCATGTCAGTTCCTTTAAATATTTTTAATTAATATTTATAAAATTATTTAGGCTTGGGATATGAGAAAACAACAAATTGTTTATGATCTTTCTGGGCATACCGATACAATCACGTCTTTATGTTTAAGTCCAAAAGGAGAATTTTTACTTTCGAATTCAATGGATAATACAGTACGAACATTTGATGTTCGACCATTTGCAACAGATGATCGTCTTCGTGGTGTTTTTGGAGGGCATCAACACAATTTTGAAAAGAATTTATTGAAATGTGCTTGGTCAGCAGATAGTAAATGGATTACAGCAGGTTCAAGTGATCGATATTCATATGTTTGGGATGTTAAATCAAAGAATATTTTGTACAAGCTACCTGGACATCAAGGATGTGTAAACGCAACCGATTTTCATCCATCAGAGCCAATTCGTAAGTTCCTTTTTCTATAAGTTCTGATTTAATTGTTTCTATTTTAGTTTTATCCGCTAGCAGTGACAAACAAATCTTTTTGGGTGAACTTGAACCGTAATAATGATCTCGATGTTTTGTTTTATTTATTTTTGGCATGTTACTTTTTCAATATGGTTTCATTTTTGTAATAAATTTATCCTCTTTTTATTTGTGTCATCCAAAAACAGAAAAACGAAATTCGAAATAGAAAAAAAAAGAATGAAAGTGTTTATATTTTTAAAAGCAGCTAACAATGGAGAACTCTTTTGCAGTCTTCCAACAGACTTCAACAGTAAGGAAGAATTCGGAAGACTCTGTGCCTGTATTTCTTGCTGTATGAAGACTGCAGAAGAGTTTGTCAGTGAAAAATGAAAAAGCGTAAATAAGAAATTCTGTCTTCAAAGGTCAAATCTTTTTTTTAACTTGCAGAGAGAAAGGTAGAGTTCGATAAGATGACAAACTGTAACTCGTATTTCTCCCAGCCGGTTTAAAGATAACTGAAGTGACAAAAAAATATACTTTGTGGCAATTTAATTTTACAATTTATTTACAAATATATCCATTTTAATTAACTAAAGTACAACAGATACAATAAAAACTATTTAAAATGGACGACCGTTTACATAAATTACAAAATTCATATCTTCAGCGTTGACAGAATTCTTAAAAGTATCCAAACGCTTTTTAAAGCTTTGAAAATCATATACCCGAAAATCGATGAATACCCGTTCAGGAGATTGACATTTATATTTGACAAAATGGCAAAGGGCTTGAAGATTACAATTTTCAGGTGCACCGGAAAGAGCAAAATCTTCTAATGGCGTTGAGCGATCCCATCCCAAAAGTTGTTCAGCAAAATAAATTGGAATATCACCAGGAGATTTTTTAATTGAAAGGCTAAAAAGGGTGGATATGATTATTGAGGATTTTGTAAAAAAAAAGAAATGTACAGTATACCAGCAAGATAGCTAAGTATAATGTTTAAACAACAAACCTTAAAGCAGAAGAATGCTTTGTAAGATCAAGGAGTTCAGAAAAAGTGATGGAATGATTACATAATTGATCCATTTCAAGAAATATTGCATCAAAATGCCGAAAATAATCAAATTTATCCTTGAATGATTCACGACGAGAGATGTTGCAATAAAGAGAAAATGGACCATGAGGTACTTTATTAATTTTATCCATGTTACTTGGAATTCCATAAAGGCTATCCGCAACGACATTCAAGCCACCACCAAATTCAAATTGTTGAAGATAATTTTCAGGAAATTGAATTACACCAAAGATTGTTTCAGTTTCAAATTTACCTGTAACAATAATGTATTTATTTGATGATTGAATTTAAGCTTAAACAAACAAACCTTCATATGTTTGAGTAATGGTGAAAGATTCAAAGAATGGATAAGTAAGAAGATGACCCTTATCACCAAGAATTGCAACAAGATCACAAAATCTTTGAAGATCAAGACGAGGTGCAAATTTTTTGAGATCATCAATTGGCAGCTGAATAAATTCAGAGAGAGGTGGCAAAGGACAAAAAAGATTATACGCCATAAGCATTGATTTAAGTTGTTGCATTTCTTCTACGGCTGCAGAATATTTTCCACGATCAAATCTTCTTTTATTTGATGACGTTTGAATGCCGCTGCTTTCCATCTTCATCTTTTTTAGTTAGCAAAAAAGGGATATAAATATGGAAAGAAGAAAGGAAAGCTTCCTTCAAAGGTGAAAAGAAGAAAAAAGCACGAGATAGAAAAAAGAAAGAAAGACAGAACCAAAACCAAAAACGACCTGATGCAATTTGAAAAAGAAAGATCGCGTTCGGTGTTGCAGGCTGCAAAAAGCAAAAAATACACCCTTCTTTCTCTTTTCAACACTGCCTTTCACAGCTTCGATTTTCTTGTCTTACATTTCTACTTTCACAATAATAATAATAATCAAGCATACAAACAGTAGCAACGACAGCAACAGCTGGAATGCCTTTTTTGAAAAAGAGAAAAAAGCTGCTGCTGTTCAACACTTTCGAAAACGACAATGTCGATGATCGCCTGCTGTGTTTTAATTGATGATCTCTTTTTGTATTTTTAAAATTCTATTGTAAATGAAAATTGATGTCACAAGTTTTTCAACAAAAAAAACACGATTAAAAGCTCTTTTTTATTTTTTTAAATACAAAAAATTTGATGACTGTAAGCTACTGTAAAAGACAGTAGGAAAACAAAATATAAAAAATTATAGAATCTTTGAATTTTTGTTTGACTTGATAAATGAGAAAAAATGCCAACTGGTATAAAAATAAGAGATATATCACAACCAAGAAAAAACCACTGAGCAAATTTGAAAAAGAATATCATGGCCACCGTTAAGATTTTTTTAAAAAAAGTGGACCGGAAATGCAGTTTTAAAAAAAGAGAAGAAGACGGATACAACATAACTGTGAAGGATTTTAGAAAACCCGGGAAAACTAAAATTTAAACAAAAAAGTTTAAAATAGAATTTTTAAGCGAATCATTGATGAGATTAAAGGGAACAAAGAAGGGAAAGTAGAAAAATTATATATCAAATGTATTACAGTATCCCCAACAGAAAGTGAAATATCAATATATTACAGTAACCCAAAATAGAAAAATTATAAAGTACCCAAAAATTAAATTTTTGATAAGTATTCTAATATCACAGAAATTTTTAATGAAAAAAAGATGAGGTTTTTCTTTAAATTTTTGAATAAATGCCACTTTCAATATCGTCTTGCATTTTTTCATCCATAATTTTGTATTGCTTTTCAGAGGATTCCCAGTAATAAATTTTATCGCCGCCACATTTTTTCAAATCAAAACCATCTTTTTGAAGGGCAGTTTTTTTAAGTTTGAATGTGCCAGTTTTATCGAGTTCTTTACAAATTCGAAGAAAGATTGGAATTGCATATGGTGCGAGATTGGCACTTAACCGACTGGAAGCTTCTCGAATAAATTCTTCTTCATTGGAATTTTCAACCAACACAACTCCAATCATTCCAGCCCTACCTTCTCGGCCTTTAATTTCCACCCCAAAAACAGATGCATCTTCAATGGACATGAGAGGTTGAAGAATGCCTTCAACTTCCATCGTTGAAACATTTTCACCTTTCCATCGATATGTATCCCCTCGACGATCTTTGAAATAAAGGTATCCAAGTGGGTCCCAGTAAAGGATATCCCCGCTACTGAATACACAGTCACCCTTTTTGCAGACATCTCGGATTAACTTTTTGGCAGTATCCCCAGCATCTACATAACCTTCAAATCGAAGCAACGGATCATTTTCTTTGATCATTCCAACCTAAAATATCAACATTGTGATTTTTGCATCATTCAAATGCAATTTACCATTTCGCCATAAGACCCAGGTCGACATGAAATACAAAGGCCATTTTTATCTCGAATTACTTCATTTGTTTCTGGATCAACTTTTACCAGTCTTACAGGATAAAGGGAAGTCAAAAATGGATAAATGGGAAAGAATCCACATGCACCGACATGTCCATCAATGTTCAAGATATTTGAATTTCCTTCTGTTGAACCATAAAGTTCTCCAATCTTTTTAATTCCAAATCGGTTAACAAAATCTGGCCAAATCTCTCCTCGAAGTCCATTTCCAAACATTACTCTAACATTGTGAAGTCTCTCCTCAGGGCATGGCTTTTGTGCAAGAAGGTATCGACATATTTCACCGATATATTGGGACGCAGTACAATGATACTTTACACAATCTTTCCAAAAATTAGATGCTGAGAATTTCTTTCGAATCACAACTGTACATCCACGAGAAAGAACTTGTCCAATTCCAAGAATTCCAGCTTGGGAATGGTACATTGGAAGCTTAAATAATTATTACGGTATTTTTCATTGTAAATGATTTTCCAAAAAGCTTACTGTAACATAAAAAACATCATCATGCTTAATTCCAAAGGCAACTCCTGAGCCATTTGCAATCCAGTAATATCGTAAATGTTTGCTAAAAAAGATATCTGTTGACCTACTGTAACCTAATTTTTATATTCCTTACATGACAGCAGGCTTTGGATTTCCAGTTGTTCCAGAAGTATAAATATAACAAAGATTACTTTTAAAATCCAGCCCTGCGGGAATTGGAGGTTCTGATTCATCTTTGATTACTTTTGCCAATGAAATATAATTATTTTCTTCACTTCCATCAGTTAAAAATATTTTCATCTTTTCATCAAGTAGCCCCTCAGAGATTGTACTTTTTAATGCTAAAAAATGCTACTGTAATTGTATGTATATTTTATTAAAAAATTACTTGGTAATAATGTTGGAGTTGTAATTGTACATTTAACTTTTGCAACTTTGATGGAATGAGCAAGAGGTTCAAGTTTTAGGTTTGAATTAATCCAGGCTGTAATTACTCCAATTTTGGAGAGACCAAGCCAAAGAGCAAAAAATTCTGGATTATTTTCAATAAAAAGTGCAACAACATCATCTTTTTTGTATCCTTGACTCTGAAATTTGAGATTTCAGTTATCAAATGAATTTATCTGTTGTTTTTTAAGCGATACTGTAATATTTAAAATCTGTGACGGACATTAGAGTAACATGTTACGGTAACAACAGAAGCTGCTACAGAAAATACCAAAAATACGAACCTTAAAATAATTTGCATATTTGTTGCAAAGCGCGTTAAATTCTTTGTAAGAGTATTTTCGACCACTATCGATATCGACAACACAATCTTTGTTTGGATGTTTTTCAACGTAATCAAGAAAATATTGATGTAATGGAGCATTTCGTCTTAAAGCTTTTCGAATCATATGTTTTACAGTAAAAAGAATCACAAGGCCTCTAAAATTAAATCATAATATTACTGTACATAATTACTGTATATGTGTCCCTTACTTGATATCCCTTGGAAAAGATCTCAGACATCTTCGTCCAAGTTCACTGTAGAAAAATCGAAAAACAATAAAACTCAAGGCTAACCAAATCCAATGTTGTCTTTGTACAAAAAATATCATCAAAAATAGGGCAAAGGATGCCTCAACTAATAATTGCGGGACTCCAGCATATTGCTTTTGATAAAGGGATGATGAATCTTTTTCTGTTGTTGAATTTGAATGTGAAGAAGAAGATGTACCATTCGATTTTGAAGAATGGCTATTATTCATTGTACCTTCAAGATATTGGCTGGATGTTTGAGGATTTTCTGAATGTTCAGGGGTTGATGGTTTCTTGGAATCAGAAGACAGAAGATCTGTAATTTTCAATTTAAACTTTTGAAAAGTTGTAAATGACCTAATAAATTATATTTGAAGAGGTTGTAAACTTTAGAAAGAATAGTCTAGCACAATTATTGTTTGGATTATAAGAAAGAAAAGTACGTTAAAAACAGAAAAAAATTGTATTTTTGCTATTAAAAGGACCAAAAATTTTAATAGAATGAGAGAGATAAGACAAGACAAAATTCAGGGGGTCAGTGGTGACAGGCAAATAAGAAGAAACAGAAAAAAGAGAGTTCGTACTAACTTATTATTTGACAAGACTACAAAAACTACACTGATTTATATTTTTTTGCCTCAATAAAAGCAAAGTTGAAGGAAGAAAGAAATTAGATGAAATATAATAGTTTTTGCCATGTACTTTGAACATGATATGAAATGTATTTGATAAGTTTAATGTAACTAAAATGTGATTAAAATATTTTTAAAAGCTTTTAATCACAAACTATATTACAGTAATCGATATTTTAAAAACCAGGAATTCCTATTTCGAAAATTACCGTATTTCTAACATCCAAAGATGCCTTATATTAAATTTTTTTGTTATCAAGAAAACACTAAAAATAGTTTTTATATTGAACACTAACTTTCAAAAAAATGAGGGTATTAAAATGAAGGATTTATTTGGCCAAAAAACAAACAACCCCGACAAAAAAATGAAAAAGGGCCAAAAACAGCGATAGAAAATAATCAAGAAAAAATACTTTCTTCAACAACAAAAAAATAATCAATTAAGGTTAAAATTTCTACTAAAAAGCAGTTTTTTCCATAAAAAGTGGGAATAAAACAAGTCCGGATAAAATAAGTAACTAACAAAAAACTCTTATTTATCCCATCTCGTTTTTTGGATATTTCTTGAATGAACCATGAATAAAAAAAAGTGAAAATCGAGAAAATAAACCGCAGCAAAAAAAGAACAAAAATGTTTTTAATCAATTATTCCAAAAATTTAATTTTGACTAAAAAGAGGGGTTAAAAGAATTTTAGTCTTGAACAATCAGTTGTTTTACGTAATTTTTCTTTACAATCAGTTTTTTCAAAGTTAAATTAAAAACGGGTGCGACAGAAACAATGATAAAAGTAAATGCTCTGTATACTGTAATCACTACAAAAGCAAACAGTTTGTTTTGTTTTTTTGAATTATTTCTGTATTTTTAGTTTTCTTTTTAGCCATAGATTTTTCATCGACTTTGGTCGGTCAAATTTTTGATTCAATTGTGTAAAAAGTGTATTGTTATGGTTATTTTTTGGCCACAAAAAGATCAAAGCGGTTCATAGAAAACTATGCTGTTGAATGAATCAAAAACGTTTAAACGGTTTTCGGATAATTAAAAATTCAAAAAGCAAGAAAAATGTTTCGTTTTTTTTGTATCAATACAAAATTCATGGAATTTGCAAGTTTTTTACAATACAATATTACAAGCTTCTTTAAAAAAGCAGAGAGGTCAAAGTTTGGAAAATTCCGAGAAACATTCCCACAATAAATTACCCCAAAATTATGAGCATCAAAACTTACTCATTTTCTTTTTTGTTGTCATTTTAAACTGTTTATATTTGCTCGAATGACGTCTGCCTTTTTACATGGTTTCTAAATTAGTTTTTTTTATTTGACCTATTGCCTATCAAGTCACAAATATTTTTTTCAAGTAACAGAAATTTCAGTCGATTCAAACGACATTCAATGAATTTTAATCGTCTCTTTCAAAATTGAAATGTATGGGCCAAATTGTTTATATTTAAATTAATATATCACAGAAAAACCAGTTTATATAAAGAAATGAGCACAAAATGTTTTTTGATTAAATGTTGCAAACAACATTTATCACACAGAAAAAAACACAAAAGAATTTCAGAAAGCGCACAAGAAAAACCACAGATATTACATAAAAAATAACACTTGACAGTTAAGAGATTTGTAATAGTTATTAAAAATTAAGATAAAATTTTCAGCTAAAGAAAAAAACATTTTTGAAGTTAATTAAATAATTCGTTCATAGAACAAAATATAAGCTTCAGCATTCTTCACTTCATTTTTGGTAATTGTTCGAACATGACTATCTGAAAATGAAAAGAGATTTAAGTTCACCGCAATAAAATTAGAAAGCTAATTACCACTTGCATAATACCATGTTGCATTTTCATCCAATTTTTGTAGAATTTCATCTTTGCTTAAGGAAGGAGTTTTTGATTGTTGCTGTTCTTGATGCTGCTCAAATGTTGTTCCATTATTAAGCTTTTCCATTTTTTCACATAATTTATCAGGTTTTAGTCCAGCTTCCATGAATTGTTTCAAATGTTCAACCTTATTCCTTGACTTGATATATGCGACATAATGACCACCACCAAGATCACCCGAATGCGATACAATTCCATACAATGAATAAATAACTTCACGCTGGCCTGGTTGAACACGTTGACCACCGCTGTAAATGAAAGGTGCAATATCAAGTTCAAATGGAAATTCAACATGTCCACGAATTTTCCGTGTTCGCATTCGATTCCCAAATGAATTCATTGGAACTTGTTCAAAGCGTTTAAGATGCACAGTAAGAACACATGGAGGTGAATAAATAAGATATCGCTTTGTTGCTTCAACGGTCATCTTTTCTTTTGAATTTGCAGGAAGCTAAAAATTACCAGTGTTTTTTTGAAATTGCCCTTTTAATACGAAAAAAATCTCTTTTATCAAATATTTAGTTAAATGTCATACCGATTTGTTATGAGGAGCACAACAACTTTCACATTCATATGCATTTGAAGCGCATAAATTTTCAGAAGCAGTAAAATGCTTGAGTGAATTCAGTACAGTTCGTACTTCAGCAGTATCTTCTTCAGGAGGTTGTGGAGATAGCACAGAAACATAATTAGGACTCGAACATTCCATTGCTTCTACAAAAAACAATAACAGATTAGATAAGTTAAGATTATGACAATATTTCATACCATCGGCATCATTATTACCATTTTCATTTTCACTTACAGACATATCTTCTGTACTTGATGCATCATCATCAGTATCACTATTTTCATCAATAGCTTTAATATCATCTGTTGGATTTGCAGAAGCTGTGGTTGGACTTGTTTCATTTGCAGAAGGAGCAGATTGAGGGCTGGAAACAGGTTGACTTTCATCATTGCCATTTTCAGTAGGAGCATTTTTATTCTTTTTTGCAGCCAATTTAGCTTCTTTCTAAAAAGTGCAAAAAAATTTACTAACTTTAAATAAACTTTATAAAATGTAACTAACTCTTTCCTTCTTTTTCATTTTCTTCGTTTGATGTTTGCTTGGAGTTCCTTCACGACGGTTGTTAGGTAAAGGAAAATGCATTTGTACAGTTGGAGTAGAAGGTGCCCCATAATTTAATGGCAAAGATAAATCAAGGAAAGGCTCAAGGCTATTAGACATATGCTTGCATTTTGAACATGAAATAATTTGTAGCAAACTTCCACCAAAAATTGAATCAATATAACAATGATCAGTACTTTCCAACATAGCTAAAAAGATTGATAGAGTGATAAAATAACAAGAATAACAACATGTTCTCCAAAGTTTAATCCATCTTAGTTACAAAGTGTAATCACAGCAAAAAGGTTTTTTAAAAAAAGCATACCTTTACACATCAGCGTTTGCTCAGGAGTAGGCTTATCTTCAACACCCAAATGAGCAAAAATGGCTTCTTTATATCGTTTAAGTTCTTCAGATCTTATTCCATCAAGTAAATATCGAAGCAATTCATGAGCATCTTGTTGAGCCCATCCTCGAAATCGTGGAGCCCTAAAAATGTACGAATTAATAAAAGCAATATCCATAAAAAACAAACATACTTAACAGCGATTTGACTAAACAACGGTGAAGGATTTGGACCTTTACCGCACCGAAATTCAACCAAAAAATTTTGTAATGCATTTACCAATGGAAGAGCTTGTGATTCTTTCACAGTTATGACCGCAGCAGCGACTTCAATCTTCTTTTCATAATTTACAACTGTATTCTTGCTGATAATAAGTTCTTTCTCTTCGGTAACCATTTCTTGCCATGAATATAATGCATGAGTATGCATTAAGCATTGCATTGTTGAATTATAGAAGCATGTATTGCCAAGGTTGGATAAACCTTTAGCAGGTCTTGGACGGTCTTCATCGATGGTCATTTGGGTGGTGCCTGAAACAAAAAAGATGTACTATAAACGATCGAAGCCGAGTAGTGAGTATTGGATTACATTAGGGTAAACGTTTGTGAAAAATGTATTTCTACGTAGACTAAAAAAGCTTCGAAATTTCAGAGCTCATTTTGAATCATTGGTTGTCGAAGATTAAATTTATCGCTCTCAAAAACCGTTCTTTTTAACGCCCACGAAAACACAAGAAAAAAGTGAACATAAAAGCAGCAGCAACTGCTACGAAAAAAACACTTTTGATGAAATGTTGGACACGAAAATTAATAACTTTAAAAAGGTAAAAATTGATTCAAAGATGATACCAAAAAGAAGCAAAGCAGCAGGTTTCAGATGCACCTCAAAAAACCCAAAACCTTTCCATCGAAAAGTTTTACACGTTTTTAACATTGAATTTAATCAAACGTCTTTAAAAATTTTTAAAAAAGCTTTTAATTTTATGTTTGCAAAAAAACTTTTTTTTTCAATGTTTGCAGCATTAATTTCGTGCCAAGACCGTTACTTTTTGTAACCATTTTCAAAAAAATTGCTGACAAAAATTTTAAAATTTTATAAAAAAGTTAAAAATTAAAAAATTGATACATACCAAAATTGTTTCTTCCAAGCTTTTCGAAAATAAAAGTTTTTACAATATCAATTAGTTTGTGGCAGTTTCTTACGTCGCAAACGATAGACATGCTTTTGTGTATTCATATGGATTGTAAAAATTCTATGTTTTTGTTTTTTTGCAAATTATAAAATTTATGTTAATTGAAAAGTTTAAAAGCAAAAGAGAAATCATTTTCGGTTGCGGCTATTAAATTTTTGTTGCTGATATGTCAGGTAACGTTAACAACAATGCTATAAAAACATTAATGATATCAGCATGAAAAAATTAGCTGCAGCTTTTAATATTTATAAATTTTCTAGTTTCACAACCTTTTGTCTCCATTAAAATGTTTATAAATACCAAAAACTACAGTACCTTTTTTATCCATCTTTGCTTCATCAGTATTGACACCACTATCATCATTATTAAGCTCATTCTCTTTTGTTCCATCATCACTAAATTTAAGCAATTTTTGGGATGCTGTAAATTGCATAATTTCTGGTTTTATATTTGAATCATCTTTTTGTTGACGCGGAATTTCAAAGGAATCGATCAAAGGAGAATTACCAAAATGTTGTTTCACGCTATGACGAATTTTTTTGAAAGTCTTGTTCTGCAAATACAGTATTTCAGCATACTATAATTAAATTTGACAAAAATTACCTTTGATAATTTTGAACCCAAAAATTTTTCAAATGAACCAGTACCAGATTCATTAGCATTTTCATAGGCGGCAATATGAAGGGAAAGGGTGCTGCTGCTATTTTTTGTTGAAGAACTTCTTCCAAAAACATGCTTCCAACGTTTATGAATTTGATCTCCAGAATTACTTGAAATTGAATCAATTTTTGACACTGATTTTCCCAATTTCAGATTTGGCTTATCCTTGTTTGAATGATTAGAATGGCAATCTGATAATTTATTTTTAATGTCGAAGTTTCAGACAATAAGTTTTCAGAATTTGACAAATTTAAAAAACAAAATGTCACGTTTTTGTGACCATACAATCACATTTATGTCACATGATGGCGACATAAATGTGATTTTTCCATTGTTAAAAAAACTCTAATTTAAAATTCTGAAACTGCAGCATTTAAATTTTTTACCATCTGTAGCATTTCCATTAATCTTTGAAATGGTTGTTTTTGATGGTATTGGATCAGCAGTAGAACATTTGTGGCCCTTATTCAAATTTAAGTTGGCATATTGACCGTTAACTTTTGCTCCCGAAGAATGTTTCGGCTCCGCTTTTAACGGTAAGCAACGATCTTTTGTTGCCATCTAAAATTTATAACATTAACTTAAAATTACTAATATTATCAAATTATAGTATTTAATAATTTCAAGAGAATATTCGTAACACAACTCCTTTGTTATAAATTTGTAAATAATAAAAATGGATTTAATTTCAAAGTTTTAGGATTGTTCAGCAAAATTTCTCAACGCATCAAAAATCTTTTGTTGAAAAACAAAGGTGTTTCTTTTTCTAAAATCATCATTTTTTGTTCTGCAAAGAGATGTCTAATTGGAAGACATAAGTATGATGCAATATAAAAATTAGACAAATCAATCGACAATTTCAGTTTTGTTCTGTCTGACAATCTTTGCGGCAAAAATTAGTATACAGAAACTACCTGAATTAGAAACAAACTTTTGGAAAATATCGATATTAGAATGCTTCGATTTGATTCAAACAACTAAAATTATTAATATTTTTAATTAAATTAAAATCTAATTGAATTTTTTAAAATTTACTTATAAATATTAATTATTAAACATGTCATCGGTTTTCATTACTGTAGCAATTATTGCTTTTACAGAAGCATGAAATGTACAAGCTTTTATGAATGTTTTTGGACATCTTTTTCTTTATGTTGTCGTGCACTTGTTTTTTTAGGGTATCATTAGTATTTAAAGTGTGATATGATGGATCACACTGTAAATATTAATACTACAGTATCACTTCCATTAAATAATTACCGTAATTGGATTAGTTTTATTGATAACTGTTTAAAGAATGACAAGGTTTCTATTTTTAAACAAGATTTTGTTAGTACAGCTTTTTAATAAAATATTAACTTTCACAACAGAGTAGTTAAGATAAAATAAAAAAGTTGGAAACATTTTTAATTTTTTTTTGTAAACCTTCAAGTTTGGTCCTTCAATATGCAAGAAGTTTTTTGGGTAACATTATGCCAAGAATGCTTTTTTGCTGCAATATTTTTTTGGGAGAATTTTTTTGTGATCCCAAAAAACACAGCTGTTGAAACTTTTACTTTTTTACCCCGTATCTTATTAATATTTTACATTTAATTATTTTAGGGTAACTCAGCAACGTTAATAATATGGCAAATTACAAGCTTAGTAAGTTTCTTGTCCATTTTATAGCAGTTCATTGATAAATTTTTTTAGAAAAACCCAGTAAACGTCAATCTTGTAAAAAGAAGTATAAGATTGTAAAGAAAGTTGCAGAACATAATAAGAAATTAAAGCGGGATACAAAGAGAAAAGGTTTGGGTTAATCACTATTGCACTATTCTCATAACTTTTATTTTATAGGACATCATAAAGGTGCTGAAAAGCTTATTTCAATTCCAAATAAATGCCCGTTTAAAGAAGAACTCCAAAATGAAGCTGAACAACGTCGTGAGCAGTTGAAGGAAGAAAAGGCTTTGAAGAAGGCTGAATTGAAAGCATTCAAAGCTGATCCAACTAAAAAGCGAAAGCTTTTTAATGATGTTTCAATCGAAATTGGAAAGAAAGCCCTCGTTGATTTGCCTGAAGTACATCATGATCAATATGTCCTTGAACCAAATGAAGTTATTGGAGATAAAAATGATAAATCTACCCGAGCCTTTGCTGGTGAAGTTCGGAAAACTGTTGAAGCTGCGGATATTATTATTGAAGTTTTGGATGCTCGTGATCCACTTGGTTCCCGAAATCGGGCTATTGAAAAATCTGTTATTTCACAAGGAAAACGTCTCATCCTTCTTTTAAATAAGATTGATTTAGTCCCCAAAGCAAATATTACTGCATGGCTTAAATATCTTCGTCTTGAATTACCAACTGTTGCCTTCAAAGCTTCTACCCAAGAACAAGCTGATAAGCTCGGGCGCTTCAATGCTTCACATTTGCTGAAACAAAATCAAGGCTCGAAGTGTATTGGTGCTGAACTAATCATGAGCTTGCTTGCAAATTATTGCAGAAATAAAGATATCAAGACTTCTGTTCGAGTTGGTGTTGTTGGTAAGCCGTGTTCTCTCCTTCGTTTATCGAATAATTAAAATTTTATAGGATATCCTAATGTTGGTAAAAGCAGCGTGATTAACAGTTTAAAGCGTCGTCGTGCTTGTCAAACTGGTGCTACTCCTGGTGTTACAAGAAAGCTTCAAGAAGTTGAACTCGATAAACATATTCGTTTAATTGATTCTCCTGGCGTTGTTCTTGCATCTCGAGATCAATTTGATCCTGTTGAAGTTGCATTGAAAAATGCATTGCGTGTTGAAGCCTTATCTGATCCCATCTCTCCTGTTATTGCAATTCTTCGTCGATGTACTGTTGATACTGTATGTTTTTAAACTATTTCTGTATTGTTAGTACATATAAATTGTATTTTTAGTTAATGATGCATTTCAATATTCCTCAGTTTACTGATATTGATCAATTTTTATCCTTGATTGCGAACAAAATTGGTAGATTGAAGAAAGGTGGCAGACCTGATCGAAATGCTGCTGCGAAGCATGTTTTAAATGCTTGGACTTCTGGAAAACTCCGATATTATACTCAGCCACCTGAAAATCGTCCCAAAACTGATGATGATGCTGTTTGTTCTTCTGAATTACTTTCATCATTCTCTAAAGAATTCAATCTTGACGAAGTTGATGATAATGCTATTGTTGAAGGATTACCTGAAAATGTTATGCAAATTGATACTGCCTATGATCCATCAGTTCCTCGTGAAGGTGATATGAATGGCGATGTTGCTATGGAAGAAGACACTCCAGATAAAAGTGTAGTTGTAACTGGACGTATAACCGCAAAGAAAACAGGAAAAGCAGATGATGGGAATTCAAAAATTTCTCTTCCAAATTCTTTCAATATTGATGGAAATGTTCAATTGAATAAAACTATTGCTGAAGCGATTAAAAAGAATAAGAAAAAGGCAAAGAAGACTGCAAAACGTGCTGACAAACTTGGAGATGAACTTGAAAAAGTTTTTGGTGCTGGAAATGATGTCGATATGGAATATGATTTTGATGAATTAAAAGCTGAAGTTTGATTTGTTGTTGCTATTTTCTTTTTACATTATTGTTGAGTTATAAAAAATTTATTATAATAATTTAATTAAATTAGCAAAAAATCAGATTTAGAGTGTATCAATTTTTGATATTTTTAAAAGATTTGGGACGATTTGTATTTGCGCTTTTGTTTTTCTTTTTCATCTAATTCACTGATGAAATCTTTTGGAGGTTTTCCGATTGCCATTAACTCTGCCTCGATTAATTCAGTTGCAGAGGGTCGTCTGTCAATGAGATTTATGGGGGCACACAGTTCTGTGGGCGTGCTTAATGGTATTACAGAAGATGCCGGAGGAGTTTGATTTCGTAAAGAAGGAAGTGAACTTTGAGATATATTTGAAATTGACTTTGTTACCGCGACATGGCAAGGTCGTACAAATTGCCCTGAATTTGTTAGCTTACTAATTTTTCAAAGAATAAAATTCAAATTACATACCTTTTGGCGTTGGTTCAACTTTATCTTTGAATGGCGGAGTTGAAGTTCGACTCACGGTTGTTTCTTCTCTTTTACCAGCTTCAATATCTTTTATTGTTGTTGATGTTGTTGTTACAGTTTTCTTTTTTATTTTTGTTGTTTGTCTGAAAATCGTAGAAGTTGTTCTACATTCACATTTTGAGACATTTAACAAAGTCTTGGAAGCATAAAAAGTTCCAAGAACAAAATTTAACGTTAAAAATTTTTGGAAGTGTTATTAAACTTACCGTAATCTTTTAAGTTTATGTTTATATAAAACTATTCCAAGTACAGTAAGAACAGAAATTAAAACAATAATAGATAAAATAATGGCTAACCATGGCACTGCCATATTCTGTTTCTGAAGAAAGAATGGATTTTGTTTGACCTATTTGCTTTTTTTTTGAGGGAAAAGGTATGTTAAAATTGAAGTTGCAAAAGACAAATGACTTTCGGTCTTCCTGAAATTTATCGAGGAATGACGACGGAAATTTAGCTTTCAAAAATTTTCATCAAAGACAGGAGAGTAAGAAGAATGTTTCATCGTCTTCTGGAAAAACAGAAGCCCAAAAACTTTTTTCTTCTTCTCCACAATCATCATCTATTTTAGCTGTTTCCATTTTTGACGTGAGTTTCAATGAAGCATAAAAAACAAGAAAAATCTCAAAAGCAAAAAACGAAGAAATAAACGGAAGCTAAAATTGCCTCCTTGTTCCTTTACTTGCCATCATACGGGAAATGCCATTTTATAAATATAAGAAGAACATAAGAAAATAAAATGGGAGAAAAAAATGAAGATAATTTATTTTTGGGTCAAAAAAACAAACATCACAGACATTATGAAATTCACAGTAAGAGAAAGATATGATGCTATCAGGGTAATAATATGTAAAACTTTCAAAATGTTATGCACTTGGAAGTTCATCCATTAAAAGATCAACAACCCCAGGATTAAATATTTTTTCCATTGTTCGATGTTCTCCAATTGCATTTGCAGCTTTACTTAAATCATGTAAAGCACAGATTAAATTTCCAATTCTAACTCCAATACTTCCAATTCCATGTTTATTTATTAGATATCCATGAAGCTCTTGAAATATCTGCTGTTTTGCTTTCTCTCCAGGCATCCATTGTGGAAGAAGAAGAGAGGCTTCATTCCAAAGCATTATCCCAGCGGCTGCAGCAATCTCGCATTCATCCACCTTCAGTCTGGTAAACATTTTTCGAGTTTTTCGACAATTTTTATGAATTGTATCTGTACATTCTTGATTTCGGGTTGCCATGTCAGTAAAGAAAATTTCAATATTATTATAATCCTAAATATTTTTTTGTTTGACGTATATAATGAAACAGTGTGATAAAAAACTAACCATATATTGACCATAATGTAATTGAAAAACATGGTCAGGAAGTGCTGGGCCTTTTTGGTACGATGCAAAAGCACCATTTAAAAGATTAAATCGAACATTGTAATTTTGAAAGATTAGAATCTGAAATTTTAATAGGGGCGATTACGGTATTCGTGCAGAAGGTACATACCTTTGTCTCTTTTTCAAGTTGATTAAAAGGAAGATAAAAATCATTCAGCATTGAAAATAGCAGGGAAATACATCCTCGTTCCATTTTAACAAATTCACCATGTGTTACAACTTGAAGCTTAAAAGTTATTGATTTTGGGTTACTGTATGTGATACAGTAATAACAAAGCTTACATTTTCTTCTCCAAAGAAATCAGCAGGATAAAGAACTTTATACAGCGATTTTTGAGATGTCCGATAAATGTTATATCCTTGTTTGAGTCTTTCCAAAGTTGTTAACCTATTCAAATTTGGATACGGTACTATTGAAATTGGGGGATTCTAAATATCATTTTTGTTTTTATTTTTCAAAAATTGGTAAAATTGTTTACCGAAGTTGCATAAGTTTCTCGATTACTGTTATCTTGGATTACTGTGATTATTGAAGAATTTGCGGTTGTTGAAGATGTCGAAGAAGCGGAAGATGAAGGTTCAGGAGAATTATTTTGTTTTTCTTTCTTTCCAATTGGATCTCGGTTCATTTGAACATCTATAAAACGCATTTTTAATGTTATGCTTTATTTGTCTTTTTAATAGTTCAGTTTTACCATTTTTATCCATTCCAAATTCTTCACATTTTCGATATCGACATGCTCGGCACATATTTCTTAGACCGTCTTCTGCAAAAAAAATTTGTGTTTTATTTTGATTGCATTAAATTTTTTGAATGCATTTTTAAAAAACACAAATCAGAAACATTTGTGAACAAAAAAATTTATAAATTTTGTTTGGAATTGAATTATTTGGAATTGTGTTTTAAATTTAAAAAAAAAGAATGTCCGTTTTTAAAAATGCTACTTTTGAACGTTACCTTTTGCTACAGTACATTCAAAATTTGTTTTGCATTTGTATGTTTTGTTTTCGGCTACCTAAAAATATGTTTAACTTGTTAGCAGCATTTGATCGACACAAGTGAAAGATGATGATGACTAATTGTTTGGTAAACGAAAAAAGAGGTTCCAAAAACTATTGTATTTCAATGAAAGCACAAAAAAATAAGCAAGTGTTGTTGTTTATCTTTCTGCTGCGGTTTTACATGTTTTAACAAAAAAACTGTAAAATGACGTTTGGGGCAATGCTTCTTTTTATTAGTCATTGATTGTACAATACATTTCAAACTTTTTCAAGTTTTACAGGTTGCACAAATGCTGTGTTACATGTTTGTATTTGTTTTTCTTTGAAAATTGACTTACAGTACGCCGAAAGAAAGCTGCACATGCTCGGCATGCAAGAATGCCAAAATGATAACCATATGAAATTCCGCCACAAATTAAACAATTTAATGGAGTATTTCCTGGCATACTAAAACGGTAAACATAAAATTTACAAACATAATTTTTTCAAATAATTTACAAACATAATTTTTTCAAATGCAATCAATTTATATTTTTTTAATAGAAATTTTGTATTTTGAGATTTAAAAATTGTCGGATAAAAAACCGATTACATTTTTTTCGAAATCTTTATTCTGATCTTTTTTTAAATGAGAAATTTATTTTGTAACAAGATGATGAATATAAAATTATGAATGCAAAACAATGAAAAAAAACAACACTGATATTTTCAATACTTTTTTAAAAATTATTTATTAATTGATATTTTAATCATCCCAAACTTCAATTAAATGTGGATTAAATAATTTTCCAATAATAACATGTTCATTGATTTCTTTGGCAATTACCTGTAACCAATAAAGAAGATTTATTAATTTATAAGTATTACAGTAATTTTTATGGCTTTAATCAGATTAAAAGGGACATTTTTAGAAATACTTTTTTTGTATCGAACGAGGATATTTTCAAATTTTCAAATATACAAATTTTGAAAAATTAATATACTTTTGTGATAATTAATTACCTTCGCAGGATATATAGCTTTAAAAGATATAAAATGGCGAAACTGTGCTAAAATCGGATTTTGTTTTACAATTTTAAAATTAAAAATATTTCCAAAAATGAACATAAATTTTTGGATTAGTTATTCAAAGATTGGCTACAGTATTTCTGGGAATAAGAGCTTTTGAATTAGAAAAATCAAATTAAAAAACATTAGCATAAAACATTTTGTAGTTTGTGATATTAATTTTCTAAAAACTACGGCCGAATAAGAATTAAACTTTTGGTCCACCAAAAAGGGGAAAGAACTGATATCACTCATTTTGAAAATTTAATTAAATCAAATTTAGGGGATACTGTATTTTGCTTAAATTTACAGAAGAACTTACATTAATTTCATGCAAAATAAAAAGTAATCCACCAAGTCTTGCTCCGGTCCCAGAAAGGCCATAATGAAGAATTAAAAAGTTATGCAATTCCGAGTAAATTCGATCCCGGACTTCTTCAGCTGTTTTATTATCCGCCAATAAAAATGATACTTCATTCCATAGTAGAATTCCCATAAGGGCAACAAATTCAGTTTCAAGAATTTTATATTTCACCAGTTTATCTTTTACTCCTCTTAAAGCTTTTATCACAGATCCCATTAATTTTGCAGATTCAGCAGGATCTTTGTCGTCTTTGAAAAAATGCTCCAAATCTGTTCCATCCAAATATTGTCCATAATGCATTGCCCATTTTGTGTCATTTGAAGAAGGAAAGGCACTCATAGTTCGATAGGAAGAATCAAGGAGAGAAAATTTGAGAGAAAATGTTTGCAAAATATTAACTTTGATTTCATGGGGTAATTGATCGAATGGTTGAAACCAATCATTGAGCATTGACAATTGAAGGGAAAGACATCCACGTTCCATTTTAACAAATTCTGTATGTGTCGCTTTTCGGAACTAAAATTTAGGATTTTTTCTTTAAACGATATTTTGATAAAGTACAGTAATTTGTTTGGCTACGGTAATATGGTTTAAATGAATTCCTTCAGAATTACCGTAATAAAATTTTTTAAAACTGCGTAAACTTTTGACTTACGATATCAGTTGCAAAAATATTATCAGGATACATTACAGTAAACAATGATTTTTGTGAGGAATGAAAATTACTGTATCCTTCTTGCAGCCTTTGAATTACGGATGGAACTTGAGGGGATGAGAATGGGACTAATGCAATTGGCTGAGACTAAAACATATGTTTTTGGTAATTTTTATTAACATTAATATTATTAATTTACCAATCCAAATTGATTATTTTGAAATCTGGGATAAATAATTGGTTGTTGAATTTGCTGTTGCGGTGGAAGGGATGGTGGGGGAAGTGGGGCAGATGAAGATGCGATCACTTGTGGAAGGGCATCCTCAATCGGGACCGGTGTTGGTTTAACAATGGTTTTGGGGCAGCAAGTTGCACTTGAATTGGATCCACAACATTCAATTTCTTTCCTTTTTCCAATTGGATCACGATTTAACTGAACATCTTCTTTATTCATGCCGAGTTCTTCACATTTTCGAAAACGGCAACAACGGCACATATTTCGCATTTCTTTTTGAATTGGACAATTACAATTGCCACGGCATTTATAGACTTTATTTTCAGCAACCTATAATGCCAGTGGTTAGAATCAATATTTATGATCTCAAGACGAAAACTAACAGTACGCCGGAAGAAAGCTGCACAAGCTCGACATGCAAGAATCCCAAAATGATAACTGCAAAAAAGATATTAATAAAATTTAAATAAGGCCGAAAATGTTACGAACCCATGAGAAACATGTCCGCAAATAAGGCAAGATTTTGGTTCATTTCCTGAGGAATTTGAAGGTGTTGGGGAAAGGGATGGAGATGCCGAAGAAGGCGGCATTTTTACATCAAACATTTAATTTTTCTTTATTTTTCAATTAAATCTAAAAGCAACAATTGCAATTGACTTGAATAGAAAAAGATACACTACAAACACGCTGTTTTAGAAAAAAAACAAAACACATATATCATTCATTTAACTTGCAAAAAACAAATGGGCTATAAAGATTGTAAACAAACTTATAAAAAATTTTTAGATTGCGGATGGCAGGAAAAAAGGGACAAATTTATTGGAAATAACTAAAAATAGTTTTTTATTTCAAGTAAAAATGGAAAATAAGTGATCAGATCAACAACTCTAAGATCTTAAGAGAGCTCAAAAATGACGAAAAAAAATTATGAAAAAAATGAATCACTTCTTTTTTTTGAAACAGAGCAATTTTAAAATATATTATCCTCAAAAAAAGAAGAAGGATGGAACCGTATATTTATAAAAAAAGGTATCAGGCCCGCAACTACAAAATACAATAGGCTACAATTTTTTTCTGTTCATTTGTAACACCTCTTTTTTGAAAGTTTTTCTTTGATGATCAAAAGTATTGTAAGGCAATCCGGTCCGATCCGACGGATTGATCCGTTAATCCGATCCGCGAATCCGATCCGTGATCCGATCCGTGGAATTTTTCAATCCGTTTTAATCCGTTAATCCGATCCGTAAAAAAATCGGATCCGTTTGTGCAAAAGTGCCTTTGAAAAACTTTTGTGTCTTCTTTTCGTTTTATTTTCAAACATTAAAAATTCAATTAAATTAATTGATATTTCTTAAAAATACCAATTACTTTTGTTTAACTTCGGGAAAAACGTTTTCGGTTAAATTATACTTCTTTATCCTTATTAATCCGACGGATCAATCCGTTAATCCGATCCGTCAATCTGATCCGTGATCCGATCCGTAAAATTTCTTAATCCGTTTTCAATCCGTCAATCCGATCCGTAAGATGTCGGATTGATCCGTGATCCGATATTTCGAGTTTCGGATCGGATTGCCTTACAATAATCAAAAGTAGAAAATCGACAACACTAGGGTTCAGAGGAAGAAAGAAGAAAAATGTCTAAATTGGACATAAAATCTGAGAAGAAAAAGAATGAAAGTAATCACACAAACTTTCATTTTATTAACGTTTTTATAATAAAAAAAATGGTGAGAGAGAGAAATAAAATATAAGAAAATACGTGCATAAACTATAAATCATTGCAGCAGCAAAAAATTCAAACAACAAAATAAAAAAGAAGTCATGTGAGAAATACACATAAATGTCATAAAATATAAAAAATATTGAAAACCCAATTTTTCAAATTTTTTAGGATTTCATGAATCTATTATCACCATATTTTTGGGATTTAAAAAAAAATTGAAAAAGTTTAGTTTTTTATTGAACATGGAAAAATGCATGTTTTAAGTTTACAAAGCAAAAGCTCTGAAAAAAATTTTTTCAAACAAAAAAATCAAAAAACGACAGAAGCAAAAAAGTAAAGAAAAAAAGAAAAAGAGAAAAAGGCAAAGTCACAGCACAAACCCCAAAAAACTGATATTTGTGTCATAAAGAATACTATTATTTTGTTGGTTGACGTTTTTTTTTCGTTCTTTCTTTCATTTTTTCTCAAAGTTGTGTCACCAGCAATTTTGAAAAGGACTCTTTCTTTTTTTGCAGGTAAACTTTTAGTTTTTAGTGTTTCGTGTTGATGATGATGATGTCTGTCTTTCATCATTCGTTTTGCTCCTTTAAAATTTTCCACGTTTTTTCTCTCATATGTGTGTTTATGTATGTTTGCAGTAACAAAAAATTCTATTTTTTCAAACATAAACTATAAGTCCATTAGAAAAAGAGATTCTCTTTTTTCAAGTCACAAAAAATATAAAATGAAACATATTTTAGTTTTTCTGACAGCAACAACGAAGTGCAAAAATGAAAAGATAAAAAATATTAAAGATTCAAAACACGCGTAGTTTAACCTTTCTCACCTAAATTTTTCTTATTGTTTTTGGAGATATTCGTAGTTGGAATTTGTGCAGGTTATAATAACAGTGTAATAAATATCTTTGTATTGTTGAATTGGGGTACTGTATATGTTAGACTTAATTGGATATTAATAAAGAATATTTTAAAAGACTATAATTAAAATGTACCTAAAGAAGTAATAATATTTAATGTAAAATGATTAATAATGTATTTTGCATCTTAATGTTTATATGTACATTACTGTAGAACAACAACGAACTAATGCTACAGCATACCAATGAATTATTTAATCAACATTTATTTTTACCCAGAAATAAACAAAATAAATAATTTATAAAATTATTTTAAATAAAATAACATATTTGGCCCGTATAATTTAAAAATATATACACACATTTTGAGCTAATTTTTTCCTGATATTTGTTGTACAACAAACTACAGTATCCCTACAGTATTTCTACTTTTTTGACTTCATAGAAGTTCATCGTCAGATGCTTTTGTAATAATGATTTTTGTAGTTGCTTGTCGAATGAGAGGTTTTCCATATGTGGTAATGCTTATCTTTGAATCATTTGATGAAACATATGATCGAAATGACCGCATTTTTAGAGCATCAATAAGTTTTGGCCTTCTTCCTCCCATTACAGTAACCGTTTCACGAAGTTCTCGATTCATTGCAGCATAAAAAATCCAATTGCCCGCAGAATTTAGATATGGCAAAAAGCTGAAAATGAATAGGGATTAAAAAGGATATTAAAAAGGTTTAATTGGGTACATCAAAAATTTATATTTCTTCTAATTTGCATGAAATGGGTTTAATGGAACATGAACGCGAAAATGTGAAATTTGAATCCACTAGAAATCAGATTTCACTTTTCCGCGTTTAAGTTCTCGAATTTATTGGAACGTAAAAAGAAAGCATCAATGATTATCTGGATTCTTTGAATTTTTATTTTAAAATTACCTTGCACTCATTCGAAGTTTATCAACATAAGGCGAAAGTAAAATACTCCAATCCCAATCTTCAAAATACTGTGGAAGAATTGGTAAAACTACAAAAAACCAGAATGGAATCCAACAAACAAAATGAAACACAACAACTTTTAAAATTGATCGAACAACTCGTCCGGTATATGCTGTAACGAACATATTTTTACCTAAAAAATAATTTGAATTTTTATCAGTTACAGTAATTTTCTTTGAGTGTAAAAATCAAGAAATCTCAACGAAAACGAACCATTTTTGTTTCGAAGATGTCGGATAAGAAAGATATAACAAAGGGCGATAATAATCCCAGGAACAACAAATCCAAATCCGACCATGTAAAAGATAAAATATGGCAAAAATTCATCGGGTAAATTTGATAAACATAATTCAACTGATACAATCTGAGATGTTCCATTCGTTTCATCAAAGGACATTTCGTATGTAATTACTTCAGCATAATATACAATTGGGGAACACAGTAATATAATTACTGTAAGCAGCACTGCCAAAACTACCAAAATATTACAGCCACGTTTTCGACTGAAAAGATTCAAAAAAATATTATTACAATGTTTTTTAAATTTTTAATTTACATCAGAAACTAGGAATTTTGTGATAGAAGAAAACTGGCGGTTTCGTATTTAGTCTGTAAGCCCTGATTTGCATGAATTTTTAAATATTTGGAACACAACAATTTAAAATCCTTTTGTTTTGTTTGAAATTTTTTAATCTCACAATTCAGGCAAATCAGGATTTACAAAAATACAAAACTAAAAATGTTCAATCTTCTTTCAAGTGTTCTTTTACAATAATATTCCACTTGCAGAAATTCGTACTACTTAAAAAAGCTTGTTGCTTTAATCTGAACAAATATCCGTTACACAAGATAAGAAGCCCTTTAAAAGTTTTTTTTGACTCACATGTTATTGTTACTTTTACTGCCTACGCTTCCAACAAAATGCAAAAAAAGAAAAAACACTAAAATGAACGTAATTTTTTGGAATATTTTTTATAAAAATTAGAGTATCCTTGTTTTGCATCGAAATTTTGGTAAAAATGAGGATACAAATTTGGCGTATTTTTGTTTCGTAAAAATTATGTCAATATTATTCGAAATTTCGATTTTTGGCATTTAAAAAAATTACTCATTTTCAAGGATATTTTTGAACACTTTAATGAATGACAGTAATTTGTATGTGTGCCAAAGAAAGAAAAACGGATTAGTTCAAAAATATTCTTTTGTTGACTACGGCACAGCTTAAAAAAAGAAGGTAAAGCGAGTTTGTCTAAATGCAAAAAAGAAGGGTTAAATCATCTCAATGGAAAATGAAATACATTGGATTATAAGAAGAAAATCGTCTGATTTTGAATTTGAATGAGATTATTTCATAGTCTTGTACTCAGGAAGTTTCAAACATCAAACAGATAATTGGTTTTTTAAGGTAATTAAGTAATTTTTTTAATGATATTTGTTCAGATTAATGAAGCATAAAAGTATCACAACAAATTCATGATGTTTGTTTACTAATATTTTCTTGTAATTAATGATGTTTAATTCGTGGTAATTTAAAGATACAGTAATCACTGAAGCATAACTAATAAAAATGCTTACTCTACCGTATACCGAAAGTCAATAAAATTTGCATATATACTTACCGACAACAAAAGACATGAAAGGGCCGACAAACGGCCAAAAATCTTTCAAAACTCATCACGGCCAAAAGTGCCACCGACAGCAATTTATTAATATTTTCAACGGCCCAAAATAATTTACATGCAAAATATCCAAATTGCCATGTACCTTGAATAAAATATCCCATTGGCATTGGTGCCATACATAGAACAAAGATATCAACAATTGATAGCGATAATACCCATGAAATTGTATGTTGAAAAACACTATTCACAGGTGACCAAGATTTATACAATATTCTTACAACAGAAAATATTACCCATAAATTTCCGGCAATTCCAATTGTAAATACAAGAAAGAAAAATATTGTAGTGAGAGAGGCCTCACTTACAAATGCCCAATCTGTCATGATGTTTATGATACTGTATATCTGAAAATGGGGAATAAATTGTATTAGGATGAAAGAATTTCTGTAATCGTTTTAAACAAAAGCTACAGTAATCTTGAAAAACAATAAAAGCAACGGAAAATGCATTTAAAAAAATGTCTTTGCACGAAAAAATTACAGTAATCAAATTTATTTAAAAATAGAGAACCGTAACACGAAAAGTAATTTTTTAAAAATGTAAAATATAAAAATGTTCATTTTCGAAAATGGATAAGATAAAAGTGAAAGTAAGCAAAATACAATTATTAAATTAATCCATCAAAGCGTGGTGAAACACAAAAAAAGCAGCAAAAGTAAAGCCCTTTTTAAGGGGGGTACATGAAAGAGAAGCAAAAAAAGGGGTGGAGACAAAAAAAGGAAAGGTGATAAGAAATCCCTCAACATCGTCAAAAATAGAAGAAGAAGAAGAAGACATATCTATTTTTAAAGCTTAAGCCTTGGCAAAAAAGAAGTTTCAAAACGTTTTTAAATGCAACTTTTTGCAGCAGCAGCAAAAAAGAAGCAAAATCTTAAACTTTTGACTTCTGAAAAAGTCAAAATACTTTTCAAAAATCTGAAGAACTAAAAGTCAAAGAAACAAATATTTTTTTGCTGCAAAATTTTAATTGAGATGAAAAATGTCTGACTTGACTGACACACAATCTTATTATATTGCATAGGAAATATTTTTTAGATGACGCAAAATTAAGCTTTTCAATGTAAAAAAATTCCAAAGCAAAGAAATTACTTGTTGTTCTTTTGAAAAAAAATAGTCTATGAACTAGTTCATGAACTTTATTTCTATTCATTATTTTGAACACTCATTTAAAAGCTGAAAGAAAATTTAATTCATGTTTTCATTAATAATGTTTTTTTTAGAAACTAGAACAAACAAATGTTTTTACTAAGAAAATATAGCATTTGTAAGGATGACAGTATCTGTATCAAAACATGCGTATTTTTGGGAAGAAAATAATGAGTTGTTTTTACCATTTCCAGAAATAATAACAAAATAGTAATGAAAAATAATATATTTGTAAAGAAAAGGACATGCCCTAGGACAGTATATCCAAAGCATGCGTATTTAGAATAAAAATGAGGTGTCTTTACTGTTTCCAAGGATAAAAACAAAATAGCCAATATTCAAGGAGAGGATTAAAGAGAGGAGACGTCAGAAACTTGTAACGCAAAAATAGATGATATTAAAAAAGAAGACGGGATATCCCTTTTTTGTATAGCACTTTTAATAACATTGATAGTGTCACAGTTTTTTTATTCATTCCAAAAAAATTGAAACATTTTGTTTTTGGAAAAGAAGATTGAAACTGATGTAACTTTTTTTAAAACGTGGTTTTTTATCCATGAAAATAAAAAGCAATAAAACTTAACAGCAAAAAGAAGAAAATGTCTTATGCTTCCTTCATATCACATTTTTTTAATGTTATGAAAAACAGAAAGTCACAATTCTAAAAGATAAAACATTTGAAAACGATATTCAAATAAAAAAAGCAAAAAGCAAATAACATTTGTTACATCACTTGGAAAAAAAGAAGAAGATAGTTAAACTACAGTTTAATGGCACAGAAAAAAAAGAGAGAAAGCGGAAGAAAAATTTATATTTTTAGTGTTCTTTTTTTAAACACGCAACAACAATGACATTTTTGAAAATGGAACAATAACTGTTTCATAAAACTACAATTTAACATAGATTACCGTAACACTTTTAAACAGGAAAGTTTTTGAGACACCATTTTGTATTTTATTATACGTCAAGGTTTCAGTTTTAAAAAATGAATTTTAGAGGATGTATTTTAAAAAGTCAAATTATAAAACATTCTAAAAAACAGTCATATAAGAGTAATATTAAAAAGTCAATTTATTGCTCCTTATAAAACAGATACAGACAGGCACAAGAGATTTTTTGGCATTCTTAGATTTCCAAAAATGCAGCTGAAAATGAAAAAAAACACACTAAAACATAAAAAACAATTAAAGAAAGGTTTAAAATTTTTTTAGGCAGTTTTGCTTTAACCCTTCAAAAGGGAAAAAAAGAAGAATTACAAGATAAATGACCCCCAATTTTTAGAAGCACCGCCGCCGCAGCAACCAGAAATCTCATTTATTTCATGGAGTTTGCTTCTGTTGCTGCTTTCTTTTTTATGGCATTTTTTAACCAATTATTTATGTGCATTCCCAATCTTTTTCTTCTGCCAAAAAATAAATAAATAAACATAAATTATATCAAAACGTTAAAAAGGAGCGCTTTCTTTTTTTGATTAAACAATAGGGGCTTCAAAGAATTCGAAGAAATAACTTTGTTTCAAAGTTTTTGCAAATCAAAGTTCTCTGGGAAAGTAAGTAATAAAACTTGAGTGAAAGTTTCTCATCCTCCTTTGAAAGAGAGGGAGTTCCCCACTTCTCTCTTCCTCATTTGACCGGATATACGAAAACTCAAACCAAAGAGAGAAGGCAATGAAAATGACGAAAGGAAAAATGAAACTCTGGTCATGGAAAAGAAAGTTTATCAAAGAAACAAACAAACAAAATATAAATAATAGAATTATGAATGAAAGTTTTGATTAAAAAGAAGCTAATAAAAAATATTTTTTTAGCAAAAATTAGAAAAAAATACAAAAATTCACGTTTCATTGGTTTTTTAAAAGACCAGTAAATTTTGTTGGTTTTTGCAATTAAGCTTTGGCATTCATGATTTCACTGAACACAGAATCATCAAGAAAAACTACTAACAATGTAAATTAAAAATAGAAAAAAGTAGGAGGGATGAGGTTGGAAAAGAAAATGATCTTTAAGGAAATTCTAGCTCCAGACATACAAGATGCAAGTCCGGTCTGGTTTTTGCAATTATTTATAGAAAAAGTTGTTTGTTTTAAAAACAAATGTGACATTTAATAACACTAAAATAATAAGAACATAAAAGTATATAAAAATCCAAAGCTTGTTCAAATCTTCTTTATATTTATATAGGTATACCTACAGTATGAAAGCTGCTCAATTTTAATACAAAAATTAGAGGATCAAAAATGAACTGAAACCATAGTAAAGCTTGATTATCTTTTTCAAAAAAGCTTATCAACAATAATAAATAAAAGTAAACACTTTTCACTTAAAAAGAACTAATACCAAGTATCAAAAGCTTAAAATCCTAATCTTAAACTGTTTAAAAACAAACAAAATGTGTAAGATTATTTATTTGTAGGTGGAAGAAGACCTTTTTGAAACATTTTTAGTTTTTCAAAAAAAGAAAAATTTATTAGAATGTGTCATTGACACAATAAAAATTATATAAGGCTTCATTTGAATAAATATAATTCAAAAATGGAAATTTGCCATCTCAGTTTTTCCAAAATTATATTTATTTATAAATAATTAGATAGTAATTCTTTCTTAAAGAAAAAAGTTGTAACATTACGTGACAAAACTTAACAAAAAAAGAGAGAAGAAACAGGTGAAATGTTTTAAATTAAAACCAAATTTAGACACAAAAATTTGTAACAAATCTGTAAAATTTAAACTTTTTTGAGGAGGTTTATGTTGATATTCTAGAACAAAGAAAAGTCTCGCATGTTTGACATTTAAAAATGTAGTTTTTTTGATTTAAATTTATTAAAATTAGTCAACATTTTTAATTAATTCATTGTTGAATTTCTAACAATTTTTTTGTTTACACATGCATAAAATTTAATAAAAAGAACTTTCTATATGAGATTACGGTAGCTTAAATGTATCCTAAAAATGCTTATGTTGTTTTGGATAAAAGTTTGACTAAAATCATAAATAAACATCAAAGATGTTTTTTTCTATTTATCTGTTTAAGGCTTCTTTAATAAACATTTAATTTTGCAAAAATGTAGTCTGCAATAAAAAAACTTTAAAATATTGTTTTGGTAAATAACAATAATTTTAATCTTCAAAAGTTTTTTTTGAAGCGGATGAAGATTAATGAATGTGATGATATTAATCAAGTAAGTCTCAAAGCTCATATATCCTACATTTATGCAAAGTCAAACATTTTCAGCATAAAATAAGCCAAAATGTTTGAAAAATTATATTGGATTACCCAAAAAAGCCCCATATTTACCAGGAAAAAATAAATTTGCTTAAAGGACAACAAAAGCTTTTGTCTGCCGGCTAGTGTTTTCTCGCCCACTTATTTTTAGTCTTCAATTCGAAGAAAAATCCCGGAGATAAAAGATACCAAAAATATGGAGGGAATAAGAAGGGATTTACCAAAGCCGATTCATTTTTAGATGGATTTGTTCAACAACAAAAGAATTTCATTTTTGTAATTTTAATAAAATTAAGTGTTCTGGAGCATGTTGTATCCTACTCGAGTAGGATATAAAATGAGAGAATTATGTATGATACAAATTAATTTTTTAATGTACCCTAAAATAATCACCTGCACTAAAAAGAATAGATAGAATTCTTTAAAAATGGATAAGAAGGGATATTCAGAGGCGTAAAAGTAAAAGTTCAAAAGATTTTTAGAAAATCAGCGAAAAAATATAAATTTTTTGCCTTCTTCAAAAAAGAAAACAGAAAAAACCAGACATTTTAAAACAAGACAAAAAGTTAATAAGGAAGAGCTTTTAAAAAACACATGGAAAAAAGTGTTCCGGTGGTGTCGTATTTACATGGTAAATTAGATACACAAACACAACAGATTTGTTGAAAAATTTATAGAATGTTTAATCAATTTCCTTATGCTTGCTTGACCTCTTGTAAGAAGTTGAGTAATTTAAAGAGTTTTTCAACAACTTATGTCTAACTTTAACTTCAAATTCTTAGTTTATTTTCAAGTTCAATTCTGGTTTTTTGAATGGAAAAAAATTCATGATAAAACATGCATGCATGTCAGATAAAACATTTGTTAACTTCTTTGGGATACATTGTCTCAAAATTCTATTATTTTTATTAAATAAACAAAAATAAGATTACGAACACTTTTAAAACGTCTATTAATTAAATTTTTTTAAATTTTATTAAATCTTGACATTCTTTGAAAAATGAACAACAGGAAATAAATACGCATGAAAAACTTAATGAAAGAAAAAGCCTCAAATGTTTTTTTATGAATAAACTTTTCAGACTTTGATTTTAGAATTTCAATGTAAAAATATAAAAATTACTCAATAAATCCCTCAGGGGATCAAAGCAAAAAGTTCAACAGGAAGTGTTCCATCCTTTCTTTCTCACGAGAAAAACGAATATTTTTTAACAAGTTTAAAAAAGGGCATCTGCGAATGACGAACAATAAAAAAAGCATGTCAGAAAAGAAATTGAAAGTTTGTACTTTAAATTATTCCCGATGGGAAAAATTGGAAGGGTTTTTTAGTTTCCTTAAAAAATTTACCGTCATTTTTAATTAACACAAAAAAAACAACAGTTTGTAAGAAATTTGTAAAACAATTGTATTTGAACCATAAATGTTTAAAATACATTTTAAAAAATTTCATTTTTGTTTCACAAAAAAACAAAACTGTTCAGTTTCCAACAAATCTTGAATTTAGTGGTTTAATGATAAACATCACTCGAAAGCAAAATTAAAAAGTTACGGCATTTTTATAAAATTTCTGTTTCAAAAAAAAAAAAGAAAAAAAACTAGTATTATTACGGTAGTTTATAATAAGGAATTGTAGGCGGATAAGTTTTATTAATAAAATTCTGGATGATCTAAAATGATTCATGCATTGTTTTTCAAAGACAAAAAAGCCGATGAAATAATTAATAAAAACATAATTAATAATTAATTTTAATTAATCAAGAAAAAAAAGATGAAACACGCCAACGTCATTATAAATGACCATAACAATGGCAAAACCAACGGAATAAAAAAAACTTGGTTTTTGAAATTTTTTACTGCGCATATTCATACGGTAATAATGAGTCATTATCAACTGCTACTCAGAATTTATAAAAGTTAAACAAAATATAACTTCCTTAAAATTTTAAGTTAAAAATGGTTCTTTTTTGCGTTATGGAACAATAAAAAAAACAAACGCAATTATTTCTTTCTCTCTCAAAGGAATCCTAAAATTAATAACATCAAAAATCAGATAAAACGACGAAGACTGAAAACCCAAAGTTGTAGTTTTAAAAATTGGTCAGAGTTGAAAGAAGAAGAAAGAAAAAAGTGCGGGAACAAGGATGACTAAAATAAATAAATTTGTTTTAACAAGGAAGTATCATTTCTAAATTTTTCATGAAAGCTAAAATAAAAAATTGATGGTAATTATAAATTAAATTGAATTAAGTAAAAAGAGTAAAAAGGAAGTTTCTTATTTCTTTTTTTTGCAATTTTTTGATGCTGCTTCTTTTTACATTTGCAAAATGCATTTGGAGACGAAACCGCAGAAGTTTAAGAAAAAGAAAGCATCAGTTTTTTGAATAATTTTATTATCATTTTTTTGTTTTCATTTTTCCAAGTTTTTTTAGGTTTTAAAAACAAATTTGTTTCTTTTTAAAACTTAAAAGTTGTATATGAAAATGGCATCATTTTGGGAGAATGCCAATTGAATTTATTTCAGCTAATTTTCACGTATTTTACAGAATATCAAATGGCTATCAATTAAAGAGTTATTGTTACTTTTTTTATATCAAATATAACATTTTAATGTTTTAAAGTAAATATTTTTGGTACCACTTAAGTTAAGTTTTTGAACTCAAAAGTTGCTTGCAAGTTTTAAAGATAGGTTTTTATACCTTTTTTGAAATTTTTCTTTGAAAAAATAAAAATAAATTTTATTTACCAAAATACAAAATAAAAAAAAATGTTAAAAAACACATTTGAAATTTCAAAGTTTTTCAATTTTTTAGAGATTTAAATCAAAAAGGTTTTAAGTGTTAATTTATCTGCAAAACAAAAACAAAAACAAAGGATTAAAAATTTGTATTTGATAGATCCTGATTATTCTGGAGCGCCTACACAGGTCTCTGACATTGCAAGAAACTTGCATAAAAGTGCAAAAAATCAGCAAAAACTTTGAATTTGCAAAAAATCTGGTTGTAAGTTAACCAGCTGACTGCAAAAAAAGAAAAAAAAGAAAAACATTCTTTTGTTGAAAAAAGCGCGTTTCTTTGCATCTCTGTTTTCTTGCGAACTTCGCGTTCACTTTCTCTTTTTTTTTCATGAGGTTGCTTTTGGGTAATAAAACCGTTGCTGGTTAAAACAAAATGGTTAGGTTAACCACTGGTTAAACTAATCACCAAAAAATGGTGGTTATTTTTCAGTGGTCGTAAAAGCCATTTGGAGTTGCCTGCAGTGACGTCTGTCATTGGATCAAATGATACAAAGCCAGAAGATGAAAAAGTTCAATGTCCATGCCCACATGAATTTTATGATGAATGTATTCTACGGGAATACTGCGTTTATGGTATCAATGATGTTGGTAATGTATATTTTAATGGAAAAAATGATGAAATTGATCTCACAAATGTTGCACTTCAAAGGAAATCAGAAATTGCAAAGTTTTTGAATGGACATGAAGATGATGATCTTCTTGTTAATCTTTATTCTCCACTAAGTGTATGTACTTTTTCGTTACTGTAATCACTTAAATCATTTGTTTTTCAGAGAGCTGATGTAATATTTTATTACGGCTGTCGCAAATGTGATAATTTGAAGCAACTTGGAAGCAATATTACAGTACCCAAGATTAAAGTATTTCTGTTAAGCTTGTATAATCAAAGAATGAAATACAATATTAAATATTCTCAATCAGATTTTCGATACTATTCTGATTCATCTGATGACGTTCAATTAATGCCAGAAATCTCTGTTCGACCAATTTGGAAGAATCGATTAATGTTTAACCAAAGCTGTGCTTCAAGAATTGTAAGTGTTTTTTTTTATTTTTTGAAATTAGGTGCTTGATTATTTTTATTCAAAAATGATTCATGTAACGAAAATTTATCTCTCTCTTTTTCTCCATCCATCTCTCAAATACTTTTCGCGAATTTTTTTAAAAATGATTTTTCTTCTTTTCAACGTGATTTTTTCATGCAATTTCCTTTATTTTTTCTTTGAAATTTGTTTCTTTGCTTCCGCTATTTATGTTTATTTTATCCACGAATATTAATATTTTCGCTTTCTCACACTGATACTTGTTCGTGAATATTAGTATTTAAAGTTTCTACTATTTTTTTTATCATCCTTTTACTAAAACTTTTGTAATTTTTAGTAACTTTCTAACTCTCGGCAGTAACTAACAATAATCATCAAACATGTGTGACGAAGAAGTTGCAGCTCTTGTTGTTGATAATGGATCAGGAATGTGCAAAGCTGGATTTGCCGGAGATGATGCTCCTCGTGCTGTCTTCCCATCAATTGTTGGATGTCCTCGTCCTGGTATGTGGATAAAAGAATGTCTTGGAGATGAAGCTCAATCAAAACGTGGTATGCTCACCTTGAAATATCCAATTGAACATGGCATCGTCACGAATTGGGATGATATGCAAAAGATCTGGCATCATACCTTCTACAATGAACTTCGTGTTGCTCCTGAAGAACATCCCGTCCTCCTTACGGATGCACCACTGAATCCAAAAGCAAATCGTGAAAAGATGACTCAAATTATGTTCGAAACTTTCAATACCCCAGCAATGTATGTTGCCATTCAAGCGGCCCTCTCTCTTTATGCTTCTGGTCGTACCACTGGTGTTGTCCTTGATTCTGGAGATGGTGTTACCCATACCGTACCAATCAATGAAGGTTATGCTCTTCCCCATGCTATTCTTCGTCTTGATTTGGCTGGTCGTGACTTGACTGATTACTTGATGAGGCTCCTCACAGAACGTGGTTACTATTTCACCACCACAGCAGAACGTGAAATTGTTCGTGATATTAAAGAAAAACTCTGCTATGTTGCCCTTGACTTCGAACAAGAAATGACCACCGCTGCATCTTCGTCATCTCTTGAGAAATCTTATGAACTTCCTGATGGTCAAGTTATTACTGTTGGTAATGAACGTTTCCGTTGTCCAGAAGCTCTCTTCCAAGTATGTTTAATCTTTCAACAATCTTTTGCATTTACTAATATTACTTTTATTTTTTAGCCATCATTCTTGGGTAGAGAATCTGCAGGTATCCATGAAACCACATACAATTCAATCATGAAATGCGATATTGATATCCGTAAGAATCTTTATGCAAATACTGTTCTCTCTGGTGGTACAACCATGCATCCTGGTATTGCTTATCGAATGCAAAAAGAAATTACTGCTATTGCTCCATCAACCATGAAAATCAAGATTATTGCTCCAGCAGAACGTAAATACGCCGTCTGGATTGGTGGTTCCATCCTTGCTTCTCTCTCCACTTTCCAACAAGTAAGCTTTCTATTACTTTATTATTTGTATGACAACTATTAATCTTATTACTATTTCTAGATGTGGATTTCAAAACAAGAGTATGCTGAATCTGGTCCTTCCGTTGTTCATCGCAAGTGCTTCTAATCTCTTTCTCTTTTTGATTTTCATGTTTTTATCCTCCTGTATTGATGTCTGTATTTTTTTGGAAAATGTTTTAATAAAATATTGTATTATTTATAAATTTGTTTATTTATTTAAAAGGGACTTTGCACATGTTATGAGATCCTATAGGACTTGTTAAATAAGGACTGAAGGTTATCCTTGATAGTTCATTCTCATCATTATTTGTTTCATTGCATTGCCGAAACTTTGGTGATGTTCAACCCGAAGATTGGGCTGAAATGATTTTTGTGAGATATAAATTAAGGTTTAAGTTATATGGCTGTCTACTTACCGGAGCCCAAACTTTGTTAGGCTTTCGAGAAAAGACAACTGGATAAAGTGGTTCACCATTATTTCGTTGTTGTAAATTATTGGAATTTGAATTAAGTTTTTGAGCAACGTATCCATCATTGCCGGCATTGTCTTCTGCTTCATCAAGTGATGGATTTTTCTTCTTTTACAACTGCAGCAGCAGCGGCACTAAGCACTATCGTTTTAGCGACCCAAGAAGTTCTGATAGTGTTAAAGCTGTTCGTGTTGAGAAAAAAGAGCCTTCCTCTGCCTTATTTTTTTTTGCAGCGACAAAAATAAAAAAGAAAAAAAAGAAAGGCAGAGGAAGGCTCATTTTTCTCAACACGAACAGATTTAACACTATCAGAACTTCTTGGGTCGACTAATATGAAAGTGAAACGATAGTGTAAGAGAAATCGAACGCCGATTGAAGAGGCATGTGAAGAGGCGAGTAATATAATGATTGATGGTGATGTTGTGGCCGGGGGTGAATGTACAAAGACTTCATTGCCTGCTTCCCCTGAGAAATTTATCAATTGTTGGGCAGATGTGGTGGAAGATAAAAACCTGAAGGAATTAATTTAAAAATTAATTTTTGTTTGATTTATAATTTTATGAAAAGTAAGAATCAATTTTATAGGTTACGGTAGTTATGCAAGAGTAGCAATTTTGTAAGTTAAATGGTTATATGAAAGTATTTTCTTAAACTTTTCTTAAACGAAATCTAGTAATTTATATGGATCCACCTACAGTATGAATCTATGACAACGAAACTTATTTTTTTGGTTGAATAAAAATGAAAGTATGACGGTTGAAAAACAAAAATGACGCAAACACCTTACAACTATATCCAGGGGTTGAAAATGAGGCCGGCCCTAGGGCCGGCCGGCCTCAGGCCGGGCCGGCTTAGTTTTTTCAGGCCCAGGGCCGGCCGGGCCGAGCTTTTTGAGGCCAATTTTTGTGATGTATAATAAACTGTAAAATATGCAAATTATCACAATGCTCTAATTGTCTATAAATATCTTGTGTGTGTAAAATAAATTTATCATTCTGCCAACTTTTCCTACAACAGGTAGGATTAAAAAACATAAAGAAACAAACATGTTTTTCAAAAGGTGAAAAATGAAACAAATTAATTTTCGTTTTTTATTAAAGAAATAAGCAAAAAATTAATTTAAAACACTCAAAAACTGAAAGTTTAACTTGGATTTTTTTCAATTTTATCTAAAATGAAAGAGATTTTTTTGAAAGGAAGACTTAATAAAAGAGTGAGGGTGGGAAATTTTAATAATGAAAAAAGATTGAAAATTTATTTAAAAATGGATGATGCTGGGAAAGTAAGTAGAAGGAGATAGAAAAAAGTGTTTAAATGTTTAACATCTTGAAAAAAGTCAAAGATAGCTTAAAAAAGCATTTGATTTTTTTCATGGCACAGTCAGTCGGATTAAAAAGGTGCCGCCAAACATTTAAATGGTTATTGCAATTGAATAAGAAAATTTTGAAATGCTGAAAGGTTATAGGCTAGAAAGTAAAGAAAGTAAAAAGAGAGATAAATATTTTGTATTTAAAAGTTACCTTTCTTTTCTTTCAGTTTTGTAGCGGTATAATTATTTCTGAAAGTTAATAACGAATACACGAAATTATGTAAGTTGTAAGTTAAAAAACAATTTTAAGATAAAACAAAAAATCCTATTAAACACTGAACACACTTTCGAAATTCGTTTTAGTTACATATGAATCGACACCGTGTTCACTGGTATATCTTTATTTGCGACCCCGGGGGACCGCTTTTTTCTTAAAAAAACGGGGTTTTGCGGGGTTTCGAGATTTTTTGCTGAGTACGAGGTTATAGATATATTTCACTGTCATCTGTGATATGTGTTACGTGCAGATTTGCTTGTCATTCGATATTAGAGTCAATGGGTTGAAGGCGGAATAGTAATGAGCCCCGGCCCTTCGGGCCGGGGCTCATTTCCTTCTGCTATGCCAAAAACTGTAAGAAACAAAATTACTGTAACTATTACATCATACATGTTAAACTAAAACTATTTTAACAAATCGATTGTTATATCATTTAATATTGAATAATTATTTAAAATTAATAGAATCCCCTTTTTTCTCAAAAATACAACAACAATCAATAATATCAAAAATAACTTTATCAAATTCATAGTTCTTACAAATCGCTTAACTCATTTTTAGTGCTTCGCAGCAGACGGCTCAGGAGACTAGCCAACGGGGCAACAATAATTTAAAATTATAACAAATACGGCTGTTGCAATGGAAGACGGGAAAGGAGATTAAAGGTTGCAGACGGGATTGGCTTACTGTAAGACGGGAAAGGAGATTAAAGAGGGGATCCACAATAGGCTGTAAGACGGGAAGCGATATTAATTTTTTTCTGATAGACTACCGTACAACAGCCATCGCCCTCTGCAATAAAAAAAAGGCGGACACGTTGATGATCGCCGCTTTGCGGAGATCATCCATGCCCGCTCTTTAGTTGTGCAAGAAAACATCACTGAAAACCACCAACTGTTTTTTGTTTTATTTGTTTTAGATCTCCAAATGCATTTTATAATAGATTCACATTTCGAATATTCAGGATTTAATGTACATCTATATAGCAAAGTCTTTTTATATACTTGTTTCACGGATAAATGGTTTCTGGCTCACCTTGAATAAATTTATTAAATTCTTGTAAATGTATTATCATTCCAGATCCCTTATATTTCCTTTAGATCTCTTAATTTATTATTTTATCATACAAAAGTACCCGATTATTTATGCTTTTTCTCCTACAAATGCATTCCGAATTTGCATGCCCATACAATAGGTTAAAAATTAAGTTTTTTGTGTAAATTGAAATTTAAATGAATCAAATAACATTTGTCCATAGTCTATGGACCATAGAACTAATTTTATTTCGTTTACAGTTACTTAGTTTTCAATTGTATTGATTATAGTCAATTTATAGTAAAAACATAATATATTTTTGCAAACAAAATATTAAAAAATAAATTGAAGGGCTGAATGATAGAGTTTTATTTATTGCAGAGGGCGATGCACGTGCTCATAGCTATGGGCAAAATGTTCGGTAGAAACGGTTTTGGGTCAAAACCGTTCAAAATGTGTTAAAAATGCATAAAAAATAGTTTAGAATGTGTTCTGGGCACTTTCGGCGAGGTGCACTCGAAAAAACGAAAACGGCCAAAAAGTGCCATTTTCGGCAGTTTTTTGGATGCCAAATTAAAACTAGGTTAAAAATAAAACTTTTGAGCCGCTACGATTTTTTTTTCAACCACATTTTAGTCAAAAACAACTTTTGAACATTGATATCTATGCACATGTAGAAAAAAATAAGGTCAGAAAATGGCAAATTTTGGTCAAAAATGAGCAAAAAATCCGGTTTTTGGCATTTCCTGGTCGTCTGGGGTCAAATATCGGAAATTTGATCCGTTACGTTTTTAGATATACATGTTATTGATATTTGTGAACAACTTAAATGATCTTTACTGTCAACACCGAAAAAAAAATAAGGTCATAAGAAACATACTAAATTTGGAGCAATTTCACATTTGCATACGGGAATCGCGTAAGAAGGTGATAATCAAAAATCGGATCCCTGAGAATTGTTCAAAATAATCTCAGGTACAAGAATAAATGCGCCAAAATCTTTCATACACTCCCAATTCTTCAATTTTGGACGTGGAAGTAATAGCACTCGAAAATCAACGTTTCATTAAAAAATTCGAAAAAAAATTTTTAGAGTCCTAAATCAAAAATCGGATCCCTGAGGATTGTTCTAAATTTTATAGGGAACGTTTTAAGACCTTTGATGTCCTCTAAAGTGCTGTGGGAACCCCAAAAATAGAAAAAATCAATATTAAAGCCTAAAAACACCCATATCACAGAAAAACAAAGCTTTAAAATTAATCTAAACATTTGAAAATGCTTTATTTAAGTTCCTCGACCTCGATTTAGTATTATACAATCTTATTATAGTCAAGAAACCCCACAGAAAAGTTTTCATTCATAAGGAAATGTTTCACATTACCCCCAACATCATTTTCAGCTTCCCCTCACGAAAAATTTCGTTTTTTCGTATAGGAATTTCGAAGTGCACTTCAGGAATTCATCAGAGGGTTATTACGAGTAGTTTAAGCCCAAAAACAAGAAAATCGAAAAAAATTATTTTTTTGTTAAAATCCCCCTGTGGAAAAAATCGAAATTTTCAAAATTTCGGTTTTCGAGGTGCACCTTTCCGAAATTATTTTGGGGGTATTTCTATGATATTTAGAAGTGATTTTGACCACATTCGATCGCTCAAATCCGAAATCCGTCTCTACCGAACGCAAAATGAGCACGTGGGATTACGGTAATGAATGTGATACTTTGAATTTTGACTGGCAGTGGAATAATTATTTCTGAAAGTTAATAATGAATACACGAAATTATGTAAATTAAAAAAACAATTTTAAGATAAAACAAAAAAAATCTGTCCAACACTGAACACACTTTCGAAATTCGTTTTCAAAAACATTCACTTTTAAAAATTTGTCAGCCATTTGAAATAATGGTCGTTTGAGCAAGCTGCCGATTTTTGAAAAAAGCGAATTAAAAACTTTTCAGTTTTGAAGGATATATAAGAATTTTTTCAAATCTAATGTCCACTGGATGGTCGTCCGGTTTACGGCGGCCGTTCAGTAGACGGAAGGGGGCAGGTTCGAATTTCGTTTATGTTTGAATATTAGATATATATTTCTGTCTTGGATAAATTGTATAATGTATTATTATAAAACAGATTAATCACACAAAGCATACTAAAATGTAATAAAAATGGGCAGTATGCCCCCATTAACTTTACACTGACCTACAATAATAATCAAAGAAAAGAAGTTATAACAGATACATAAATTGGAAAAAAAATAATCTTTATCTACAGTAATTCAGTAATAATCAAAGGAAAGAAAAAAACATTTTTTAATTTTTTTTCAAAATTTTTTTTATTTACTCCCATATAAATGAACGATACCCATCCTCCAATTCCATTAATTATTAATAGGGTGGTTACTGTAGTTTCATTATTATTATCAAAACAAAATCTTCTGCAACTACAGTAACAACATAAAAATAAAATGCTTTTGAAATGATTACTTACCTGAAATTTTTTATCGCAATTTTCATGCTTCTTTGACAGAAATTCCTATTAATTATTTTTGTATCTAATCATTATTAAAGCGGCATTTTATGATAAATGTTGCTACTGTAACTACAGTAACAACATAAAAGAAAATACCGCCTTGGAATTGATCAAATATATTTGACATTTTGATACTCTTTTTTATGTGCTTTTCAGTAAAAATTTAAGTTTTTTCAAAGTTGTTTTAGTTTAAATTTTCTCTTTCCCGCCATTTTTTCTTTGTTTTAGTTCGACATTAAACTTCAATGTTTTGGCACTATTCTTTCCTGTTGTTTGTTTTGAGCCTTCACACCTTTTCAAAAAAGCATATTTGAATAGTGTAAGTCAAAAATAAATGAGTTTTTAGAGAATGTGAATCATCAATAGCCTTTTTTTCATTTCTTTTTGGCAAAGTTTTTTTTATGTTTGGGTTCTTTTCTCAATCCTTGTTATATCCAGTGTTTTCCCGATTCTGATTCTCGATTCTCGATTCCGATTCTTATGTAAGAATCGATAAAATCGGAATCGGTATCAGGAATCGATGGAATCGAATCGGAATCGGAAATTGAAGAATCGATTCCTACTTTTTCTTAAAAACCATAGTTGAATGTTTATGTTTTTTATGATTTGATAAATTTTTGGTTCATTTGAATCAATTATTATGTTTGGATTGTTTTTAATTCATCTAATCAATGTTGAAAATTAAAATTTTGGCGTATTGAAGCTCATTGTCCACGTTAATTATGATCAAAATTTTCGTAAAAAACAGTTTAGCAAAAAGGAAGAATCGGAATCGATAAGAATCGATTCTCATGTGAGAATCGATTCTTGTCAATAGAATCGGAATCGAAATTGGAATCGGAAATATAAATGGAATCGATTCCAAAAAAGAATCGGAAAAAATGGAATCGGGAAAACACTGGTTATATCGAATAATTTTTTTTGATTTCACGCCGCATTCGGAATCATTCTCTTCTTCCTATCTTTGAGCAACCCCTAAGAGATTGTTACTCATTTTTCTTTTGATCCTTAATTAAAGTATGGATAACAGGATCAAAAACAACCCATCAGAAATAATTCCCTTTCTTGATCATTTATAAAAGTTTGGCCTCTGTTTTTCAAGTGCAATGATGGGTAACAACTAAAGAGCTCGCTTTTTTGTGAAAATAATCCAATATCCCACTAATATAGCGTCTGCCAAAAAACGCACTTGATTTTGTGACAATTTTTTGTATTTATTTTTGACCCATCTCTGCATAAACTTTCTACGAATTTTTCACTTTCTTCCAAAAAATTTTCATAAGAAGTTGATTTTTTATGTTATAATATATCGCCTAATGGATATTTATCATTGGATGCTTTTTTTGATTGCGTAAGAAAGTTTGCGAAGCTGAAAATGATTGAAAATCAGGAACTTTTGCTTTTTTCTAACTTTAAAAAAAAGAAAAACCGAAAGTTCCTGAAGATTAATTGCTTTCAGCCTCCCAAACTTTTTTTTGTGAAATCAAAAAAGGCAGCAAATAATCGATCTCCTCTAACTCCATAATTTCTTTCCTATTCTGTAAGAATACTGTAATCAGTTTTTAAGTGATCATTTTATCAAAACACCTGCATCAGGCAAATCTATATTGAGTGATGGTAAAGCGAGAAGTGGTCAATTGTGAAATAAATAATGTAAGAATTTTCATCAAAACATGGAAGTCATAAAAATAAAGTGTAATATTTCAGACTCAAAAAACTGCAACTGAATTGATTCGATTAAATTTAAATCATCAAATTCACTATCAGGGTTACTGTAAACTCCAAATTAACATTGTTTCACAATTTTTACTTGTTGAACCGATTAATGAAAGTAAGATTTAAAACATGGAATTTTACAAATTCTGCAAAATTAATTATTTAAGATTTTATCGACATCGTTGGTTTTAATGCTTCATTTAAATGGAAATTTATTAAACAAAAGGTAATTTAATTTAAAAAGAGAAAAGATATTCAGTGCCATATTCTGTTTTTATTTTAGAATATTTTATTTGTTTTTGGAGAAGATGAAGATGGTGTTCAAGATTTTGCATTGATTTTTAATAATGAAAAAATTTGTCGAAAAGTTTATATCAGAATTTTCAAAGACAGAGTAATTTTATTATTTTTAAATCTTTATAAAATACAACTGAAATTTTTTTAGAGCAAAGATTTTGTAACCAGAAAACTTCTTCTTAAAAGATTTTTGAATCCCTGCTTTAAAAATGTTGTCAAAAATGATTCTTCAAGAATGAAAGAGATTTTTGAAGAATGGATTCAAAGACATGCTGGAAATGAAAGGGATGAATATTTCAGGCTTTTGAAATGGCATAAAGTCAATGAAAATGATATCAAGGATGTAAAGCCTGAAATGGATCAAAAACCAAAAAAGTAATTTTGATTTATTTTAAATTTATTTATCACAAAATGCAAATTTTTAGTCGCAAAAGAAGGCATCATGAAGTGGAAGCTTACAGGAATAATTTATCTGTTACGGAACGAGTTCCAAAGGAATCAATTGATGATTTTCATTCAGATAATTATGGCGTACAGTATGTTTAAATTATAAGCAAGAGAAATAACAAATTTTTATATTTCTGATTTTAGGAATCCATCAGATGCAGAAAACCATAATTCAATTGAACGATTCACAAAAATTATCGATGGGTCAATGTTCAAAATTGTTAGTTTCAAACATAAGATCCAGCTTTCGCGTAAATTATTGATATTTACATCTCAAGAAAAAACTCATTGTTATGAATATCAGTTTTATCCACAAATGCAGCAGCAACTCTTTAATCATCCCTGCAACACTCGACGAATAGGATTGAAAGCTATTCTTGATCGAGATGAAAATGGAGAAGAATGCATCAAAATGGAAGATAAAAAGCATTTTTGTACTCCGATTTTATATGAACCTGAAAAATATATTGAAATGAAAATGGTGAAGAAGCCGAATTATGTAATATTGGAAAATTGTGGAAAGAAATCAAAACAATGGTTGATTATTTTTGATTCGGATGACAGAAGTCAATGTTATGAATATTTTTGGTGTTGTGAAGCAAAGAAATTTTATTGTTGTGGTTGTTTTTCAGCAAGAAAAAAAAAGATTTTCGCAGAAATTTTTCATGAAAATACTGAAATTGAATATGCATTGTTATCCAGTTATGAACATATTTGTGAAAAAAGGAAATACAATCCAGGAAAATATTTTTCAAGCCATCAATTTGTGACTCACCAAATTTTGAAATTCAAAAAAAACTTAGAAATGGAATTGAAAGGAAAATTTTAATTATTTTTGATGGAAATAATCGAAAATTTTGTTATACTTATCATTGGAATAATAATTGTAAGACATTTTTTTGTTATGGTTGCAGCAGTAAGCAAAAATATGTTAGTGCAAAAGTTTATAAGAATGATGAAAATGAAGAATATGTTATTTTATCAAATGCAAAACATATTTGCTCTCTTCGAAATTATATTCTTCCAAATGAAACAATTATTCTTCGTCCACCAAAAATCAAATTTATGAAAGCCACCGAAATTGATAAATCAAAGTTATTCATTTTTGATTCAACTGATCCTGAATTTTGTTATACATTTTCACAATATGGAGTTCAAAAACGATATTCTTGTCTTGGATGTTTAGCAGTTCAGAGAATAAATAGAAACACAAGTGAAATAAACCATATTGTGACTGCATTTTTGGGAAAAGAAGATGGACCAAATGAAGAGTATTTTGTTCAAATTAATGAAGGAAGAAAACATATTTGCCAGCCTCAAAAATATCAGCCCGAAAAATATGAAACGAAAATTCTGAAGCCAACCACCGATTATATTCTATTTCGAGATAATGGAAGAAATAGTGAAAGTAATTATGTTCTTATTTATCACCCTGATGATAAAAAACTTTGTTACAAATATTTTTTTGAAAAATTGTACAACTGGTTTCAATGTCGGTCTTGTCGAAATTTGAAAATTCAGGTTACAGCAAAACTTCATCAAGATTCTGATGGACATGAATATTTAACTACCAATCAAAAAGAACATGTTTGTACTCCACTTAAATATTCTTCTGTCATAAAACGTGGTACTGTAATTCTTGAAAAAAAGTGGTTTACCTTTTGAAAAACCAAAGAAAGAAGAAATTGATGAAAAACGAATTGTTCGTCGTCCAAAATTTGAACTTCAACGAAATTCTAAACGTGTCCCTGAAAAACGATTAATTGTTTTCTTTGATGAAGATCAAAACCTTTGTTATGATTATTCTTATAATAACCAGCAACAATTCATTTGTAAAAATTGTAAAGTTTCTGCAAAAGTTCTAATTGATGAAGAAAATGATAATGAAAAATGTTTAATTTTGAGTGAAAAGAAACATAAATGCGAACCTGTGAAATATGAGCCGCAAAAAGAAATTATTGAATCAAATGACTCTAAAAATGGAAATTTGAATTTTATGGTTTTTAATCGAGATAGCGAAACTAAACCAACAAAACTTGTAATTTTTACTTCTTCGACAAAGGATTTTTGCTATGAATATTCTTACTGGAACGGTCCCAAAACTTTTCGGTGTTGTGGTTGTAAAATTTTGAAGAAAACTATGCCGGCGAAATTGTTGAAACATCCCGATAATGGAAAAGAATATGTCCAACTTCTGAAAAATGAACATGTTTGTACTCCGAAGAAATTTGTTCAGGAAGAATTTCAACGAAAAATTATTCCAGAATCTGGTTTCCAACTTTGTTCAAATAAAAATGGAAAACCGAATTCAAAGCTAATTTTATTTGATTTCGAAAAAGACTGTTTTGTCTATGAATATTACTTGTCTGAAAAGAATTATTTTTCCTGTCTTCATTGTAGAAAAGTTAAAGTATCGGCAAAACTTTTTGAAAAGGAAAATGGAGAAAAATATCTTGAACTTTCGTCAACGAAGCATGACTGTAAATCAAAAAAATATGAACCGAAAAAACCAAAAGTAACAAGCAATTTTGTTGTTCATTACAATGATTCTGGTATTCCTGCTTCAAGATTAACTGTTTTAAATGATGATGATGCATCACTGGGATATCGGTATTATTTTTTGCCATCTCGAAAAAACTGGTGTTTTGGTTGTCAGTCAAAAAATAAATGTTCAAGTGCTAAATTAATAACTGATAAAGATGGAAATCAATCACTTGAATTTGGTAAAATTGAACATGTTTGCACTGTCCAGAATCTGAAAGAAGAAAAACTTTTTTTTGGTGATTTTAAATTTGAAGAAAATCGAAATATTTTAATTACAAAAGATCCAATTCAAATTAATCGATTCTACAAATTTGAGCTTAATGAAAAAATTGGAATTTTTTGTTGTGTAAAATGTTTGGAAAAGAAAAAATATATCACTGCAACAGTTTGCAAAGAAGACGAGGAAAAAGAATTTGTACTTTTAAATGCTGCACATCGTTGTACCTCTGTTTTGAAATAATCATTTTTGTGCTTTTGTATTTTTTATTATTTTTTGGTGAATTAAAAAGTGCCATAATCGGTTTTTCATTTTTGTTTCAAAACCTTTGGTGCCGGATAATTTAGATTATTATCATGACACATCCTTTGTAGCCATTTTTGTCGAATAAAATAAAACTGTTCAGATGTTATGTCACGTAATACTAATTGAATGAAATACATTAAATTATTAAGTTACACAAGCTCATATTTTCCTAGAACCACTGTTTGGGATTAAAGTTGGATTCACAAAACTTCAGCCAAATCAAAGAACTTTTTTTGACGATCTAGATCAGGGCCACAAATTGGTCAAAAGTAAAGAGGTAGAAGAGGTCCTTGTAAAAGTCATGATCAAGATGCTATGGCTTACATCAAAAATAATTAAGAATTATGGAAAAAAGTTTTTTCTTATCTTAATCTGCTTATGTGTAACCTTTCAAAAACATAAAATTAAGAATGATATTGTATCACCCAGGCTTCACTAAATGCAAAAAGCATCTAACTTAATTTAAATGCCTTTTGCACTTAGTGCGCGTAAAATGCATTTTAAATGCGCATTTTATTTTGATTTGCATTCAATGCGCACTAACTGCAAACCAAAACATTTACCATGCATTTGGTGCGCATTCAATGCAAAATGAATGCGCACCAAATGCATGCTAAAATGCGTAGAGCACCTTTAAAATCGGCAGCTTGCTCAAACGACCATTATTTCAAATGGCTGACAAATTTTTAAAAGTGAATGTTTTTGAAAACGAATTTCGAAAGTGTGTTCAGTGTTGAATAGGATTTTTTGTTTTATCTTAAAATTGTTTTTTTAACTTACAACTTACATAATTTCGTGTATTCATTATTAACTTTCAAAAATAATTATTCCACTGCCAGTCAGAATTCAAAGTATCTCATTCATTACCGTAATCCTATAAGGATTGATTTTGGAGTATTACAAGTTTTTCAACCAAAAAACGATTTATTTGATGAACAAAAAAAATTTGAAAAAAGTGAAATCTAATTTTTTAAATATACTAGCCAACGGGGCAACAATAATTTAAAATTATAACAAATACGGCTGTTGCAATGGAAGACGGGAAGAGAGATTAAAGGTTGCAGACGGGATTGGCTTACTGTAAGACGGGAAAGGAGATTAATTTTTTTCTGATAGACTACCGTACAACAGCCATCGCCCTCTGCAATAAATAAAACTCTATCATTCAGCCCTTCAATTTATTTTTTAATATTTTGTTTGCAAAAATATATTATGCTTTTACTATAAATTGACTATAATCAATACAATTGAAAACTAAGTAACTGTAAACGAAATAAAATTAGTTCTATGGTCCATAGACTATGGACAAATGTTATCGATTCCAATGCTTATCTAAGCTCGTACTTGACAAAAAATCCCGAAACCCCGCAAAACCCCGTTTTTTTAAGAAAAAAGCGGTCCCCCGGGGTCGCAAATAAAGATATACCAGTGAACCCGGTGTCGATTCATATGTAACTAAAACGAATTTTGAAAGTGTGTTCAGTGTTTAATAGGATTTTTTGTTTTATCTTAAAATTGTTTTTTTAACTGACAACTTACATAATTTCGTGTATTCGTTATTAACTTTCAGAAATAATTATTTCACTGTCATGGCAGTCAGAATTCAAAGTATCTCATTCATTACCGTAATCCTATAAGGATTGATTTTGGAGTATAACAAGTTGTTCAACCAAAAAACGATTTATTTGATGAACAAAATTTTGTTGAAAAAAGTGAAATCTAATTTTTTAAATATATTTATTTTTTGCCATTGAGTTTCTGTTGAACTTTGAAATTTTTAATAAGGGTCTTCGTACAGTTTATACGTATCTGAAACAAGACACAAAAAATATAATTACTTTGTTTGAAAAATACCTTCTTACATTTTTTTAAAACTGACTTTTCTTGTCTTTGAAATCAACTTTTTGCTTTTCAACAAAAATTTATCACACAACTTTTTTTCTTGTTTCTTTTTAAAAATACTAGGAAAAACAAATCCAATAAAAAGTTGAAGTTTGAAAAAAACAAAAATAAATTGGATGTCGGACATTTTTATAAAACATAAATCAGATTTTTCACCACACAATAGATTTCAATTAAGTGTTGCTTCTGCATGATCCAATTTTAAGCACAAAAATTATTGAACCTTTTTTAAAAAACTTTGTTTCTTTAAAAAAAATATTTTTTGTCATTTTTTTGATTGTTGTGTTGGTGTTTGTGAAGAATTAAAATAGTCTATGTTTTTCTACCTCAAATGTCCACAAATATCTTTATTATTAAAACTGCCTTTTTACACTTCCGAAGGGTTTTTGTCTTTCCTGGAAAAATATCATATTTCATAATCAATTTTTTTTTAAAAATCCAAAATAGTTTTATTCTAATTGCATCTGTTTTGTAATTTGCGTTCTTATGAAGTAAAAAAACCACAAGCAAATACTCTGTTGTTGCAGAAACTTAAACATTACATTTGCAAAAAAGAGCTTTTGAAACATTTCTCTTTCTTTTTCTCCTGGTAAAGATAATATCTGTTATTCAAAACATGGGCACTTCTGAACCAAATAAAAAAATAGAGTGTGCAAAAATAAAAGCTTTTTAAAAAACAGGCATCCAAAAAATAGGAGAAAAATGCGAACGCCGGCATTAAAACCAATCAGTGCTTTTCTTTTGCAGCACCTTGTCGAAAGTCTCTCCTTCTTAAATTTGTGGTTTTATTTATTAGTAGAATTGCAGCAACATGTTTAACGTTAGGTTATACTGTAACACATAATGTCAAAGATGTTAAATTTTTTTCTGATTTATTTCATGTTTGATCTAAGAAAATAGATAAAAGATCAATCATGGAATAAATTAGCAAAAAATTCAATAATTAAAGCAAATTTTATTTATTTATTTATTAAATGAAAATTAGTTATCTTTAGTAAAGCAGGCTTCTTAATTTTATGATTATTCAATTGGATTTTCGATAGTATCAACAATTAGGTAAACTTGCAAACAATTTGATTCTTATTTTTTACTTTTTTGATAAATTTTATTTTTGATTCTTAAACTTCCGTGCGAAAACAATTTATTTTGATCAATTTCCACTTGTGTCTTTATTTTCTTAATGAAAAAACGGAATCTTCGTTTTAACCAAAAATTACCAGTTTTAATACTTATATTTTCTCACAAAAATAACACGAAATCTTTCTACTCCTGGGCCTCAGAAAAATTTACTGTATGTTTGTACTTGTCTCTTTTTTTTTGAATGACATGGATTGGATCTGCCATCAAAGAAGAACAAGAAAACAGAAAAATTACGTTTTAAACCCCGAAAAAAATTTTTTGCTTCTTATCAATACAGTTTTTTCTCAACAGCTTCTTCTCTTTATTTTAAAGAAGAAATTGCTGAGAATTAATCAGGGTATTTTTGGAAAGAGATTAAACCCTATCCTTCTTGTTTGAATTTCTTTTTCAAACAAGAAGGATATTCTATTATTTTGATTCCTTTGATTCTTGAAATTCCTTGTCAAAGCAATTTATTTTAATCTTATTCCCTTTTTGTCTTTTTTCTTCATAAAAAGTAAAGTACTGTAATTTTTTTTGAAATCACGCATTTTTTCTTTAATATGGATTCCTTTTTCATTTGAAATTATTTCATCAAATCTTTTTTTAAACATTAAAATATTTCCTTTTTCTATTTTCTGCAAAATTCCAAAGTTTTGATTTTTTGAACTTTTTTGCTGCTAAATTTTTTCATTTTTGTTTTTGTTAATCTTCTGATTTCAAAAGTTTCTTCGCATTTTTTTGACACTTTCTTTTTTCTCCTTTTTTGCAGAAGCTTTAAAACTTTTTATTGCCGATAAGAAATGTTCCGCCACTTCGGATTTCTTTGAAAAAAAAAGCAATTTCGAAATGAAGCCAAAATGCAGTTTCATTTTGGCTTCAAGAATTTGTTTCTCGGCTGGGCGATCAAATTTCCACGTGGGGCCGAACCTCTCATCTGTTATTACTTTCACAAATCTATATCCCTTTTAATATATTTCAGATGCGGAAACGAAAGAGGATGGAACGGGAGCAGTTCACTTCAACCAATCATTCTCACATTAATAATAGCAACAAGAGACACTGGGGCCTCCCTACGGGAGTCCCTCACCAGAAATTTCCATTACATTTTACAAATATACTTGACACTACATTTTACACTACATTTTACAATAACATTTCTCATTTTGTCTAAGTAAAGTCTGAGTAAAGTCTTAGGTCTAAGATAAGCTTATAGTTGGGTGTCTGAGTTGGAGTGTTACAGTATAAAGTTGTGTGTTACAACCAAAAACCATATATTGCTTATTACTGCGCTAATAAAATTTAAATTTCCAAATTCATATTTTTTATCCATCAAAAGTAAAAAAGAGTTATTGTCTACAGTAACCAAACTTCACCAACATTGACAAAAATTAAACCATAAAGAATACTTTACACGCATTTTTGTTAATGTTTTTTTCATTTTTTTAAACAAAAAATTAACAAAAAAAATTTGCGCACAAAAATTTGAAAGTTTTGTATTTTTTCAAAAAATTTCAATCAAATTTCACCAATTGTTTCTCATTCACATTTTTCAAAAAATTATTTTTTTCAACAAAAAAGTTCCAACGCGAATCTTTTTTTAAAAAAATAAAAAATTTGATGAAAAAATTAAACTTCAAAATTGATGAAAAAAGTGCAGGTTCCAGGTTAGTTTAACTATGTATATGTTTATACATGTTTTTTGTTGGTTTAAAACTGATGGAAAACATTTTTAGATATCAGGGATGAACTGCTGTCAATTCTGGTGCTGAAAATCAGGTTGTATTTTCCAGTTTTATTTTTTAATTTTCATTACTATACTCTTTTGTTTTAGATATGGAGAAAAAAAATCAAAAAGAAGAAGAAAAAGAAAAATTATCAAATATTTATTTTTATTATATTAATATTAATGGGCTTATTAAACAGCCAACAGCCAGCCAGTGCTGAACTGGTCGACGTCAACGGTAACGGTTTTTAAATCAGTATAGGCTCCCCTTTTCTTATTTCTATCTATTTCTCTTTCTTTGATTTTCTCTATCTCTCATTTCTACCGTATCTTCTCTGCCAAAATCTAGTTGCGTTACAATTATAAAAAGTTATTAAGCACCAAACTTGGAATTAGATGATTAAATACTTTTTGATTAATATTGCTACAGTATACAAAACATAAGCAAATTTGTTGAGTACGAGTTAGTTAAACAAAAAGTTTAACATTAAGCCCTCTAACCACGCCAAGGTTCTCAACTTCTAGAGAGTAAGTTGATTTTTTGTTTTTGGGGGAAACAACTCGAACAAAACCCCCCACCAAATCACGAAAAACATTAAGCACAAAACAAATTATTCATTAAAACTTTTAATCATCTTGCTCTAAAAACTGTTGCATATCTTCATCATCAGTTGCATAATTATCTTCTTCATTTAAAACAACATTGGCCAAGATTTGCTGAAACTGCAAATCATTAACTTCTTCATTTTCATTTTCTTCAATATCCATTCTTTCTTCATTTTCTTCATCATTTTCTTCGACACTTGCTCTCCAATTAGGATTAAGATCCCTCTCAGGTTGCAAATTTTCAAGAGGATTAAGATGCAATAATTCACTATAAACAATATTTCTTGAACAATTAATATCATCAGGATGCAATTTAATATGTAAACGATGCCAAGCTTTAGTTCTTGAAACAGCGACATATAAATGTCCATGAACATAAACACCTTTGCTAATATCAACACCAATCTTTTCGAATGTTTGCCCTTGAGACTTATGAACAGTTAAAGCAAAAGCTGGACGAACCGGAAATTGCTTTCTGTAAACATGATAAAGACTTGAGTCATCTAACAATGTAATTCTTGGAATAATTACTGTAGCATCTTCACCTTCTTTAACATTTGTAAGCTTTTCAGCAACAATAATATTACGTTCAAGTTTCTTAACTAAAAGTCTAGTACCATTGCAAAGTCCTTCACGAATATTTAAATTTCTCATCAACATGACTACAGTATTTTCACGTAACCGTAATGAGTAAGCTGGAAAGCCACTCGGTCGGATACATTCAAAATGCTCAGGTGCATATGCAAAAGATTGTCCTTCTCCTCCAATAGCTTCAACACGATCAATAGCTTGATATACTCTTTCCGTTTCCGGTTCAAGCATATCAATAACTTTATCATTATAAGCATCAACATCAATATTAAGCGTAGCAATAATAGCTCTTGTAGCAAAAGCATCATAATCTTTATTATCTACAACTTCACGAAAAACTGTTTCAACTAAATCTTCATCAGTCATGCATTCTTCAGGCAGTTTACATTTTCCTTCATTATCATTTGCACTTCCATCACCAATTTTTAAGATTTCTTCAGCAAAGCCATCACTAGCATTTGCATCAGCTCTTTCATTTTTAATCAAAGTAAAATTATTTGCAACAAAATGCTGCCATAATGGACTTGTTTTAATGCTACTTCTTACAGTATCATTTCTTGTACCATTTTTCACAACTGGGGGTAATTGTCGAAAATCACCACCCAACACCAAAACTTTGCCTCCAAAAGCAATTTCATTATTCATAATTTCTCTTAGCTTTTTATCAACAACTTCAAGAGCATGTCTTGGTGCCATAGGTGCTTCATCCCAAATTAGAACATCAACTTCTTTTAAACTTTTGCCAAGTTCATCTGAAGGATTAACTCCAGAATTACTTTCATCAGTAAATGGAAAATCAAGCTTAAAAACATTATGGCATGTTCGGCCTGTTTCATATAATGAAGCAGCAATACCTGACCATGCCATTACAGTAACTTTTTTATTCTTTCCAATTAGATTAGAAAACAAACAATTAAATAAATAACTTTTGCCAGATCCTCCAGGTCCATCTACAAAAAAGCATGCAGGTGAATCATTTGGAGTTTCAACTCTTGTCATAATTGCATCATAAGCACCAGCTTGTTCTTCATTTAAACTTGTTCGCATTTCTTCACCACGTCGGCGATGCAAAGAAACATCAATACTTTCATCTTCCATTCTAAATTCTTCCATTTCTGAAAGACACTTTAGAACTGGATAATCTTCAAGATTTCGTTCATTATTAACAATCATTCTTAAGGCTTGTCGAAAAGCTGCACATTCTGCTAAATCTGCATCTCCTCGGAAAGGTTTTAATAAATCACTTGAAAGTTTTAATCTGAATTTTTCCCATAACAAAATAGGATCTTCAACATCACAATGAGCCACAATTCGAGCATAAAGACAACGAAGTTGTTTTGGCTTGCAATGATAGGATCCTTCATCAATAGCATCATAATACATTTGATCAGATTCAACTAATCCTCTTGCAACACATGCTTCTCGAAAAGTTTCATAAATAATATTTTGATCATTTGGATCTCTTCTTAAATCTTCATATCCAGTTGGACCTTTAACAATTGTAAGCAATTTTCTCAAATAAAAAAGCTCAGTTTGCTTTGGATTCACAGAATACATTCTTGGACATTTAGGCTTTGAGCATCCTGCTCTCGGCATCCACTTGGTACTTTTTGCATTCCATGTAAAATGGTAACAAACATCAAGATACGTTAAAGTCTTATTAACTCCATCAGGATTTTGTACATTTAATTCAAAGAAAGCAGTTAATTTAGACTTTTTCGTTAATGCTCTTACAACTTCTTCTTCACTAGGATCATTAGACATTGTAACTGTTTGTCTTTCATTTAAATGTACTTGTAATCTTTCGATTGATTCACTACAGTAATGCATTTTAAACTTTCTTAAGCGATGATAAGCTTCATGAGAACTGATATATCTTGCATTTAAAAAACTTTGCACTTCATCATAAACTCCTTCATTATTTGCACGAATTTCAATATCAATCATATCTGATCCTTTAAAAAGATATTTAAAAAGATAATTGACTGATCTTAAGCTACAAACAACTTCAACATTAATGTGACATTGGAATCTTTTCAACAAATATAAATTATATGGAACAACTGAACGATTATCAACAACAAAAGGACTTCCTTTAAAATTAATAGTCGCCGTTCTTCCATCATCTCTTCTTCTATAAGTTGGAAAAGAATTTTCATCTAAACTTGTTTGATCACAAAATTCTTTAAGAAATCCTCTTTTACATTTGCCATTTTGCATGCACATTGCTTTTGGATCATAAGTGCCACAGGGCCTATGAATCATATTTTTAACTACCAAATCGAATCCTTCTTTATCCACATTTTCATCAGGCAATTCTGAACTAATAAATCTATTAATCTTTTCAACATCAGCCCATCCTTCTTCAAAAGTCCATAAACTATGAATATGCGGTAAACCGCGCTTTTGAAACTCTGTAACATATGTAAAACATTTAATTTTGCCAAACAGGCCATCTCTCATTTCTTTAATAAATTCTTTAACTTGCAAATCAAATACAGTATCCACCACATCAGGTCGATCACATGCTTTTTGGTTCTCATATAAATTATTCACAATATCTGGGTGCTCAGGATTACACGTCATCGTAATAAACAAATGCGGTGTACCATTTTTCTGTGTACTTGCCATAGCATCATGCCATGTTTCTGACTGATTTCTTGGTCCCATTAAATAAGTAGAGGGCAAAATTACTTTTTTTCCAATTGTAACACCGGTTCTTTGTTCATAATTACTTAAATAATCTTTCAAACCACCGTAACTTTCTACTCTAAACTCTTTTTGATGTGTTCTAATAAATTTCATTCTTTCATTATCAACAATCATATAAGCCATTACTAAATATTTACAAAGTAATTTTCCTCCATAAAGTAAAGGATTAAAATTAACTCCGTCTTCATTTGCTCTTCTTCTTGATAATTTAAACAAAAAATACTGTAATGCTGTCATTTTTCCAAGTCCTGGATTATCACGATTCTTTGGTTTATTATAAAACCAAAAATCTCCAGTCCCATAAGGATAAAATAATACAAAAGTCAAAGGTTCAACATGCTCTGAATATCTTGAAATTTTTTCTGCTCTTGGTCTTTCACCTTCAGGACATTTTCGTTGTACTTCGAGATCCGAAACTGGAACATCTCCATTTTCATCACAAACATAAATGCCTGCAACTTCATTAACTCTTGGGAATGCAAGCACATCACTTGTATTATCAGTAGACTTTTTAAATACAATTTTGCAAATTTTAGCATCTCTGCCTTCATTTTCTGCTTGCGCTCTTTCTTCTTCTTCAACTTCATATAACATTTTATAAATTTCTGCATATTTATTTCTACTTTCAATAATTCTATGCAAATAATCAAACATTTCTCTCGAACAACTTTCGGCAAATGGTGCTTGGCATCTATATTCCACAGCATCATCTGTCTCTAAAATCCACAATTGTCCAAATGCAGGATTATGTCCCGGCAATGGATCTGTATATCTTGGTAACACATGCATTAATTCACCTTGAATACGATAATGAAAAATGCCAGGCAATTGCCGCACTTCTCCTTTTGTATACGCAAAACTCATACTTGTATTATACTTTAAAACATTTTTATCTAATTCTCTCCAATTTGTTCCTTCTTCCCGTTTCATTAATCTTCTTAATTCCTCGGGATAAGGACCAATATCAACTTTAACTTTTCCACCATTACAACAACTATCATATGCTCCATTTTTCATTTTTGTTTCACCTTTAAAATGCAAAGCTTGACATCCTGTACATTCTTTATCCATTTCTCCTAATCTATGCATTTCTACATTTTCACTATTTGCAGCACGAAATTCTCCTCGAGGATTTTCTTGCCGCTCATAATAAGCTTCTCTCATTTCTTCGAGTCGCTCTTCTCTTTCTTCTTCATCTTCATTTTCACGTAGTCGATTTTGAATTTCACGTTGTGAATTTAATCTTTGTGAATATTCTTCCTCTGTTTCATTTTCACGAATTCTATTTTGAATTTCACGTTGCAAATTTAATCTTTGGGTATACTGTAATTCAGTTTCATTTTCACGAATTTTATTTTGATAGTCACGTTTTGAACTTAATCTTGCTTCATACTGCACTTCATCTTCATTTTCACGTTGTGCATTTACAGTATCTCTCATATTTTCTAAACGTCTTTGCTTTGCTTCTCTTCCTTCACTGTTATTACGAATATTTCGTAATTCACGTGCTTCATCTCTTTTACGCTTTCTTTCAGTTTCACTTTGATTCTCTCTTGCAAGTCTACGTCTTTCACGTTCTTTTTCATTTTTTTCAATTTGTTCTTGAGCTGTCATTTTGGAATCATTCCATTTTTTTCTCAAAGCTGCACTTCCTTTTTTCTTCACTCTTTTACAGTAATCTTTAAAGCTTTCTTGAACTTGTGCTACTAATTCACTTTCGTTATTCATTACTAATTCGTCACCATTAACTCTGTTAATATCAATCATGGCACCCATTAAAATGGGTTCACCACTGTCAATATCAACTTCCATATTATCTTTATTTGCTCTTTCACGTCTTTCATTAAGCTCTTTATTAATTTGTTCAATTTGTGCTTTTGCATTATTTTTTCTGTTATTCCATTCTTTTTTCAATTCTGCACTTTTCTTTTTTTTCGTTCTTATACTGTAACTATTATACGACTCTTTAACAATTGCATTTAAATTTTCAATTTCAATAATTGCATTTTCTTCATAATTATTACTAACATTTTCATCAATAACAACTTCCATAAAATCATCTTGCGAAAAAAATTTAGGAACTTGTTCAGTTGTTTCTTCTTTCTCTGTTTCTACTTCAACTCCATCACCGTAAACAATATTTTCAGCCCGAGAGCTTCCAACATTATCAACAGTTGCTTTCCAAAAACCACAAACACAATCAGGTGCCGAAAGGCTACAAATGCATGGTGCCCGAGGGCCTTCAACACTTGGTGCCCGAGGGCCTTCAAAACTTGGTGCCCGAAGGCCTTCAAAACTTGGTGCCCGGAGGCCTTCAAAACTTGGTGCCCGAAGGCCTTCAATACTCGGTGCCCGGAGGCCTTCAAAACTTGGTGCCCGAAGGCCTTCAAAACTTGGTGCCCGAAGGCCTTCAATACTCGGTGCCCGAAGGCCTTCAATACTCGGTGCCCGAAGGCCTTCAATACTCGGTGCCCGAAGGCCTTCAATATCATCAACAGCAGCATTGCTACTACTATCAACGAACATTTTTGGTCCACGACAAAATGGGTTTGACCAGAACCGGGAAACAAAAAGGCAAAAAAATAAAAAAAGCAGGGGAAAAAATCGCGATTGTATTGCAAAAAAAAATGCAACTCTGAAAAATTCGGTTGAAAATTTTTGCTTTTATACTGCCAGAAAAACCACTTAATTGCATTTCCCTGCAGTTTCACAACGAAATGACAATCTTTTCTTTACGCACAAAAAAGAAAAGATATTTCAACGGCACAAATCTTCTTTCAAAATCAATAAACTCACACACAACTGCGCCAAAAAAAATGTACGTCCTTGCGCGCAAAAAAGCGTTCAACTTTTTTCACATGAATCAAAAATACTCAGCAAAAACTGAATAAAATAAATCTTAACAAAATATTAACATTTTAACACAAATTAAATACAAAATGCTAATTTTTGCCCTCAACGAAAACCACGTTTTTTTTAAATTTCAATTGGCATTCTTAAAAGTTTTTTTTAAAAAATTATTTGATTTTAAAAAAACATTCAACAAAATTTTAAAAAATCCTATTTTTACACGATCTAAATTTTTTGTATCGGAATTCTTAAAAAACAATTAAATAATTTTTACTTATAAAAGTCCCCATTGTTGTGCTTTAGAAAATTGCTAAATTACTGTGTCTTAATTTAAAAAAAACCTGTTTATTCATGTTTAAATATTATTCCATCCAACAGATCCGAAATGAAGAAAAAACATTTTACCACATTATGACTTTACCACCTTCCCACAAATTCCTTATTATTTTTTCATTCAAAAAGTTTATTTTCTATCATTTTCCAACAGAATTCATTTTACAACATTTTAATTTTACAAAAACATTCAACAGAAATTTAAAAAATCACATTTATACAAATCTTAACTTTCTACCACAAATTAAATATTTCTGCACAATTTACTACAAATTACATATTACTGGTTCACTAAAAATAATTTACGTTTTTCCATTTTTCGAAAAAACAAAAAAAGTCATCAAAAACTAAAAAATTACATTTTTGAAAATTTTAACATTTTACCACATATTACTTATTACTAAATGACACAAAACATTTTTAAATTTATTATGCAACGTTTTTTTCTTTTTTTTATTTTTAAAATTCCATCCAACACATTCCCAACAAACGATAAACACTTTATACAAAAGAATTTTACCGTATTTTACCAATTTACCACAAATTACTTATTACTGGTTCACAAAAAATTTAACTTTCCTTAATTTTTTTATCAAGCCATAAAAATTTTAAAAAAATTGAAAAAATTACATTTTTTGAAAATTTTAACATTTTACCACATATTACTTATTACTGTAAAACACAGGTTTTCTTTACTGGAGTCTTAAACATAAACATACAAACACAAAAAAATAATCACTTTCATTTTTGCACGCGCAAAAAAATCTAGGTCAAATCAAAAAAGAAAAAGAAAAGAAAACATTCGTGCAAAGAAAACTGCAAGAAAACTGCAAATTTTACCAACTTTAACAGGCCCAAAAATTACTTTCCGCAAATTTCCGCCAAAAATGCACATTACCATTAAAATCAGAATTTTTCACTCTATCCAATCACACCAAACACTTTGCAAAAAAACATTTACTACTTTTTACACACAAACAAACATAAGCATTTACATTTACAAAGGTAGACAAGAGACACTGGGGCCTCCCTACGGGAGTCCCTCACCACTCCACAACATTTTACAGATATACTTTACACTACTTTTTAAACTGCATTTTGCAATAATATTTCTCATTTTGTCTAAGTAAAGTCTGAGTAAAGTCTTAGGTCTAAGATAAGCTTAAGCTTAGGTTGGTTGGGTGACTAAGTTTGTGACACATTTTACCACATTATTACTTTACCACACATTACATATTACTGGATCACTCAAAAATTTATAATTTTTTTCATTTTTTAATCAAGCCAAAAAACTTTTAAAAAATTAAAAAAATTACATTTTTTTAAAAATTTAAACAATTTACCATAAATTACTTATTACTGCAACACTGGGTCTCCCTGACGGGATCCCCAGCGTCCTCTTTTACCATTCACTACATCTTCCAATATTTCATATTCATCCAACAGGTGCACAGCAAACATTTTACAACTCCACATAAAACTGTTTACCACATTTTACCATTTTACCACAAATTACTTATTAATAAATTAAACATCAACACAACTTTTTACATTCTTTTATCCAACATTGTCTTTAATTATTCATTTTTTTAATTCCACCCGACAGATTCCCAACAAACCATTAACACTTCCGAGTAACAACATTTACCACGATTTCCCATTTTACCACATATTACTTATTACTAAACTACACATCGACACTTTTTACATTTTTATATCAAACACTGTCTCTATTTTTCATTATTTTAAATCCACCCGGCAGGCCCATACCATTAACACTTTAAACATAAATCATTTTACCACACTTTCAATTTACCACAAATTACTTATTACAAAATTACACATCAACACTTTTCACATTTTTATATCCATTATTGACTTTATTTTTTATAATTACAATTCCATCCAACAGATCTCCGAAAAACCGTTTACACTCACCCAAAAATCATTTTACCAAATTTTACCACTTTACCACAAATTACTTATTACTGGGTCATTAAAAAATTTATTTTCTTTATTTTTCATTCAAACAACAAACTTTTTACAACAAAAAAAATGAAAAAATTACATTTTTTTGAAATTTTAACATTTTACCACAAATTACTTATTACTGCATAACACAGGGCCTCCCTGCGGGAGTCCCAAACGTCCATAACCAAACACAAAAAAATAATCACTTTCATTTTTGCACGCGCAAAAAAATCTAGGTCAAATCAAAAAACAAAAAGAAAAGAAAACATTCGCGTCAAGAAAACTGCAAATTTTACCAACTTTAACAGGCCCAAAAATTACTTTCCGATCAATTCCGCCAAAAATGCACATTACCATTAAAATCAGAATTTTTCACTCTATCCAATCACACCAAACACTTTGCAAAAAAACATTTACTAATAACCACAAACAAACACACAAACATAAGCATTTACATTTACAAAGGTAGATAGATTTATTAATTTACGTCAAAGCTATAAATCTTCAAATGCGCATATATGCTTTGATGTAAATTAAGGTCAGTAAATTTGTTGTTTGTTGTTCAAATTTACTGATCTTAATTTACATCAAAGTCATAAATCTTCGGAATCACCTGTTAACAGGTCCTGTTCAGTATTTTAGCAAATCGAAAAATGGCCAAAATTATGGTAAATAAAAAAATCAGCTGCAATTTTCCTACTGTAGCTTAAAATATGAAAAAAAAGTATTTAATAAATCACAAAATTATTTCAAGTGAAGCAGAAGACAAAAACGTTTTAAGTAGAATTGCAGCAAACATTTATAATGTAAGGTTATACTGTAACACACATAATGTTAAAGATCAAACATGGAATAAATCAGCAAAGGATTCAACATTAAAAGCAACAAAGAATCGATATTTAAGTGTTGATGCCGAAGAAGAAAAAGGAGGTCGAAAGCGTTGGATGAATAATAAAAATAAATCAAGCAAAAATAGCAACAGCATCCTTTCACAGGAAGAAGAAAAGGGAAGCTGTTCAATAATGGTCTTCTCCATCGGGTGCTGCTAATGATTATTTTTCAATTGATATACGAGAAGCTGTTGATAAAGGTATGCATTTTTATTTATCTCCATATTTGATTAACCCACACGGTTTTTTAAATAAAAATTTTGTCGTTTTTTTGTGTTAAGAAAGCACCGTTTTAAACGCGTTTTGACCAAAATTGCGTTTGTTTTGTCGATTCGAAATTACATATTAGTAATTTTATGTGATTTAAATTTTAAACTTTGTATTTTGTACTAAATCCGATCCATCTCATTTTACTTCGGCCCCTTGTTTTCCTTTTTTCAAATTAGCCAATGTTATTATTTTGCGTTTAAAAATGAAACCCAATGAATATATTTGAAGTTATTTGTTTTTTTGCTGATCCTGAACAAAAGGAAATTAATATCGTTATTTGTTATCTTTTGATAGAAATGATGTGTAATCTTTAATTGCATTTCCATCTGAAGATAACAATGAAAATAATGGTTCAACAAAACCAACTTCAACAGCAGCAACATCAAATCCCGAAGAATCAAAAGCTCCATCCAATTTGGCAGCCACAGCAGCAAGAACCCCTGGGGCAGAAGTGACTAAAGATTCAATCCTTTCAAAGAATCATCAGTCAAAATTATGGACAACAATCAAGAATATTGTTGACGATATCTGAAGTTTTGGAAGTTAAATTCCATAATTTTTTTTATTGTTTATAAAAATTCTTTAAAATTTGTATTCCATTGAAAAAATAAAAATAAATTTTATACAAAAATTTATTAAAAAAATGCTAAATACAAATTCGAAATTTTAAAGCTTTTCAATTTTTTGGGGATTTAAAAGTTGCTTCAATCAAAAAGGTTTTAATTTCCATTGGATTAAGTTGAATCGTAAATTTATCTGCAAAACAAAGGATTAAAAATGAATAAATTCTGTTTATTCTGGAACACTTACCTCCAAAGGAAGAAGAAATTCGAGATGAACGATTCCATGATTTTGGAAGATTATGCATTCCACTTATTTGTGTAGTTCCAGCCAAATTTAGTTCTTCAACGGAGAGAATTGTTAAAGTTGAAAAAGTTTCGACTAAATTAATTGTGGAAGGTTGTGCAAGGATTCCATCTTCACCATTTTGTAAAAAATGTTCAAGACGAAGAAGAATTTGAGTAGGGGAAAGTTGTTTAAGGGTAAGCAAATGAATATTCTCTGGAAGGGATTTATGTAATCCTGAGAATTCAGTGACAGCTAAAGATCGATATTTTGATTGTGATGTAATTGGAGCGTATGAAATTATTGGAGAATGAAAAAGTTCCATTGCTTTTTGACGTTGTTTTTTTTGAGAATTTGTTGCTGATTCAAGGATAAGCCAATGCCGGCCTCGGGCAACCAACCCTCGACCATCATTGCCTGGTTCATTTAGAGCTTCTTCAACCCCAAAATTATCATCACAATACATTCGACGATGAAGCTGGAAAAAGAAATTTGCATAAACATATTTTTCTGTTAACAAAACAAACCATTAATTCAATACTATTATCATTGAGCGAAGTACCTGCCTGGCTTCTATCAATTAAAATTGAAAGTTGAGTTTTATCATCGGACATGATAATCCTCGATGGAACAGGATAATAATTTCCAGCAATTGGTTCCGTCTTTTCAAAGGGATAAAATTCTGCAGAATTTCGACTAAAAATTTTTGGGTAAAAAATATTAGCTAAAACGGTACTATATATTAAACTATCTACTGTAATCTGACAAAAGCAATATGCAAAAAACCGGTTTAAAAAACTTACATTCTTTTAATTAATTGACGACCGTTTGAATCTGTATAAAAAACACCATTATTTTTAAGTCCTTTTATTGTATATCGACTAATGATTTCTTTACCAGTGGCATTTCTGTAAACAAATTATAATTACAGTAACTATTCCAAACCATAATAAACTTACTCTTTTTCCTTAAAAATTGGTCCAACAATCCAATCAAATTCGATATAATTTTGATTTTCAATTAATCGAATTGTTTGTGTTATCCATGAATTGATAGTTTGTCGAATTTCTTGAATGTGCTTTCCTCGAATCACTTCAATGCTAATATTTCCGTCAAAACTATCTGCAACCATGACCGGCCGGAAAATGTATGCCCCAGAGGGTTGAGGATTTTCTTTGCTTTTGTTCACACTTTCGTAATACAGAAATTCTTGTGAAAGTTCTCGGCTGAAATTACTTTTGAGATTTTTGAAAAATGAAAGTCGACCATTTTCGCCAAAAGTTAATTCAATAATTCCATTGCTAATTTTTGTTGGAATATTTACTGCTGGGGTAATTGGGGATACTGAAGCTAGAGGTGAAATAATCTTTTCAAGACCCGTGATTTCACGGGTAATTCGATGACGTAATTTTTTTCCACGAAAATTTCTTGAAAGTGTATGACTTTTTTCAAAAACTGTTTTTTCTCTGCAAAATTTATTGTTGATAAATGTTTACGAGCTTCAACGACTTACAATTTTTTTGTTGAATTACTTCGATTTAAGAAAAACGTTTTAAAGCCAAGTGCGGGAAGATTAACAGGGAGATGAATTTCATAATCAGCAGAATCATTGGAAATTAATTGATTTTTGGGGAGAAAAGCTTTAACAACCTTAAAATTTAAATGTTGATAAAATAGTCCAAACCAATCAATAAAAACAAACTTCAAAGGGAACCGCTTGACCATTTGGACCATTGATATCAGCATTTTCAGAATAATATGGAATTCTGACTACTGTAGCCACCGGCTGACTATATCCATTATAAATTGTAAAAGCTAATTTTTTATTTGATCTAAAAACTTTTTGTTATAAAAATTACAGTATCTTGTTAAACCGTACTTTGTAAGCAAACAAATACTTTCATTTGAAAGTAAACAAATTTTTTGTTGTGGAAGAGTTTCATTTTCTTTTAAAACTGATAAATTTGTAAAAGAATTTTTTAAGCTTTCCTAAAATTACTGTATTTTTATTTTGTAAAATAAATAAACAAAAAATTACTTCTCCTTTGTTCCAACCTTCTATCAATCGTCTCTCATAATCTTGTGTAACATTTTCTTTTGATGTTCCACTAAAAAAGTTTTTGTTACAACAAATTTTTGTGATTGATAAACAAACGTGACAGCATCATGATGTTGTGATAGTGCAACAGCGCGTTCAAATTTTTCAATTCTTTCATTGTTGACATTTGTAGAGGAAAGAGCAAAAGCATCAAAGAATCGAACAAGCTTAAAAATTTGAATGTTTTTAAATATTTTTAGAGTGAAATGGATTTGGGCAATTTAAAATGTATTAAACGGTCACATCCCATTTACAGTTGTTAAAACAAACCTGTAAAAATGCGGATGATGATCGGACCATTCCTTTCATGACTGGTTTGCTTGTAAAATATCCAGTCCAATAACTATGATTTCCAGAAGCATATGGGAAAAAGTCATTAGTTCGTCGTGGAAGATGTGGAGAAGCAGATGTCAGGGATTTTACATAACAAGATGGAGTTGAATATCGGAATGTAATTTTTGTTTGATTTGACTAAAAATAAGATAAATTACTGCATTAATGTATTACTGTAAAGTTGCAAGAACAAGAAATGTGCTGAAGTACCGTAATCAAGGCATATACCTTTTCAGAACTATTACTTTATTACTTTTAACTTTTTTTAAATTTAGAATATCTTTAGAAACTCAAAAAAGTGCATTACGGTATCTTCGACACATTACCGTAATCAACAATTAGTTTACCCTTGAATTTGCAGCTTTAATAAGTTTATCAATATTTGTGTAAATCATATTTGCATCTGTGTAATGAAAATCACTTCCCATCATTAACATCACATTTCGATGCTTTTGTGCTTCAACTTGTTTTTTAACATATTTAATTAACTGATCAACTTTTGTATCAACATTATAGCCTTGAAGGAATGGAGCATCCACAATTGGATCATCTGCACACAAAATGTCATAACAAAAACCGGCTGGTGGTCCATAATCACCAGAATAAAATTGTCCAGTTAAAATTTGATTTTCTTCTAAACATGAATTTTTCGATTACAGTAGGGTGTACTGTAGAAGATACTTACTAAAGTCATCACTGGTACTCCAAACAAATTCTAAACTTTTATTTTTGATTCGTTGTTCATGTTCAAGATAATGCATTCGAGCAAAGAATAATGCTTCATAACCAATTCCAACAGCGATATTTGCATGTTCTTAAAATATGATAATTACAGTATTTTGCTGTAAAGTTATTGTATGCCCAAACCTCGGGAATGTCCAAATGGATCAATTTGCCATGCAACTTTTGGTCGACCACATTCCCCAAAACTTTCATTTAATTTTCGAAGTCCAAGGGTATATTGATCAATGATTTCAACATACTGTAATTATAACAGTAAGTAATAAACACAAAACCAAGCTATCAAACCTGAGATGCAGCTTCATCTGGTTGAACCCAGCCACCTAAAAATTGGTTTTAGACAAGTACAAAGTTCCATGGCACTTTTATTTCATTTATGCAAATATTGTTATAAACGAAAAATTCCTTAATGAGACATTGATTGCAGAATGTCAAACTATTACAGTACACTTTTAACTGTGACACAAATTTACCTCCAATTAATTCAATTTGCCCATTTGCTACAAGTTTTTGGAATCTTTTAAAATCTTTTTTGTCATGGGATTCAATCCATCGAGTTAAAAAACCTGTTTCTGCAAAACTAAATTTTTTCTCTGGATCTCTTTCAAGTTCGATTAAAACTGTATTATAAATGTGTTCAACGCTTGCTTGAATTCGTTCAGGTCGTACTAAAATGGAACAATAGATTTTTCAAAATCTGTTCAAAATGAAAGATTATTATTACTCACATCGACTAAAATATTCATCAACATTTATAATCCAACCCAAATCATCATGTGAATGACAAATTAAATGTACATTTATGACATCATCATTTAAAGAACCTACTTTTGGAAAGGTCGGACAATTCTATAAACAACATTTTCAATTATTTTTTTTTACAAAGTGGTTTTAAAAAATGATTAAAGAAATTAAAATTAATTGTTCTACTAATTTGTTCTTTTTTTTACATTTTTGTTGTGTTTGATTGAAAAAAACTGCAAAAAAGTTAATAAACACCTTTTTTGAACATTCATTACTTTTTTTCAAAAGTGCAATTACTGCAGCTTCCTTGAATAAATCATATTTTTACAGTAAAATTGTAACTTTTGATTTCAAAAAGCGGCAAAAACATTTTGAGATTCTTTTTTGAACATTTAACTATTTTTGTAAAACTAGAGTTACTGTAGCTACAGTATCAATTATGTTTAAAAAACTACACAAAAATTAAGCTTTCAAAATTGCTCAAATATTTTCTTCAAATTTTATCAAAAATCCTTCTATTACAGTATACGACTTACATTCCATGAGCAATCTTTTCCATGAGTTGTTCGATTACTACACCCACATGCAAATATCAGTAACCAAAATAAAAACAAAAATGGGGATAGCCTTTTTTGCTGCTGATCCCTTGTTTTAAAGCTGATCATTTAAAATATCACCCGTTTATATCAGTAAAGCTGGAATTAAACAATTTGAAATTTGGATTTTAAGAAAAGTGAAAAATAATGGTTGCAATAATGGCAATCCCGAGGCTTTAAAAAACCAATAAATTAAAATAAGTCTTGCTTTTTTTTATCAATCAGGCACAAGAGAAAATATTTTTGAGTCCCTGACAAGAAAGGTAACAAAATTGAAGTGGATAAATGGAAGAAGAAGAAGAACTTGTGATAGTCACAGGTTGAGGCAAGTTTTAAGTGTTCAATCAATTTAGTTTTCTTTGGCCTCAAAAACATTTAAAGACAGTGGATTTTGACTTCTGGTCAAAATCTCAAACCTTTTAAATCCAACTCAAAATAACAAATTTTTAACAGCAATTTTATTAATTACAACTTTTTTCTCTGATTAAATAAGGCAAATATCTTTAAGCAAAAATTCATAAAATCAAATATGCTTTTTGTTTCATTTGTCACAGATTTTAATTGTTTTATTGCTTTCTTTCTGTCGTTTTTGTATGTTTGTTTTGGTTTTCTTTTTGCAATGTTTTTTTTGTAATTCTTTATGCACATTTTTTTGTTCCCTCTTTTTTCCATAATGATTAACAATGCCTTCAAAAAACTTTTTCTGTCCCTTTCGTTTTTTTTCACTTTTATGTTTTTAAACTTTGACATACACTTTTTCTTCTCTCATAAATACACACATATGTCAATCACTTCTTCCCCCTTTCTAACTTCTTTTTTGTTATTTATGCTTTTCTTTTTATGTTACCGGATATCAATAATCTTAAAAAAATCTATCTCAATCCCCCCTTTTTGCATCATAAGATATATATAAGTATATATCTCAAATGGGCCATAAGAAAGAAAGAGAAAGAGATTACGCTTCACCGAATGTGTATCTTTCCAAGTCCACCACAATTTTTTTGCCAAAAAACCCAACGACGGCGACAAATGGAAAGAAAGAAAAGATTTGTATAGATTGTCATCATCGTTTTATATTTCTTTCTTTCGTTTTTTCGTAACAATCAAAAAAATTGGGAGAGGCAATGAAAATCAAAAACAAACTATTACAATTTTGAGTGCAAAAATAAAACTTTTTAATGATTGGTTGAAATTCTGTACAGAAAAAGGAAGAGTAGTAGTCCATTCAATTTTTCTTCTTCTTTTTGCTTCAGGTTTTATATGGTAAAATTGATGGTACCACTACTACTACTACTACCTACTCTTGCTCACCCTTTTCAATCATCTACCAAAACATCATTTAACCTTCGACTTTTTTCTCTCTCGATTTTTCAGAAAAAAAAGAAAGAAAAACAGCAACCTTAAAAAGAATTTTGTTTTTTATATTCAATTTTGAAATTATTTTTATGAATCATACCCATTATTTTCTCATCCTTTCACTTTTTTATATTTTTTTTTGTTATAAAACATTTGCACTTTCTCTTTCTTTCTATAATTTTCGCATCATCTGCTCTCTTTGGCAGTTTTGGAGCAAAGAAGAAAATGCCAAAAATAACAACAGCAATCATCAAACACAACAGCCTTCAACAAAAACAAGCAAGCATAAAAGATTGAAAGGAAAAAAGGGGAAAAGCAGCAAAAGTGACCAAAGGCTAAAAACTTTTGGTGTTGTATAAAAAGTCATAAATCCCCTATTTCTTTTTCATTTTTGAAAGCCCCCTTTTTTCTTTTCCTTCTCATATCTTAAGTCGAGTAAAAATAGCAGCAGCAGCAAGCAACAGCAACAACATCAGCAGATAGATAGAACTTAATTCAAAAATAGTGCAAGCTCCATTGCCTTCTTTTTTTCAGTAGCAAAAATGTAGAAGAAGGAGATATTTCGTAACAGCGAAAGCAACGAAGGGAAGGAAAAGTGAAGGACGAAAGGGGATAGATAGAAATAAAAATATATTTTAACCGACCAAACAACAAAAAACAACAGCAGCAGCAAAAGAATTTTGTTGTCTTTTTTCTTTCAAAAAAGACGAGTAAAAAAGAGAGAGAAAAGTCCCCCTCCAAAAATTTTCTTCTTTACACACATTTAGAAAGGATATTTTTCTACATTTTTTCCCCTCTTTCCCTTATGCTGATGTTGTTGTTGCGCTTCTTCCCCTTATTTTGGTGTTTGTTGCACTCATCATGTACAAAAAAACTGGACTTTTATGAGGTTTTTTCTTATTCCTCTTTGATGGCTTATTTTTTTCCAACATAAAATTGCAAAAAAAACACACTAGAACGAGAGTGAATAAAAAGAACAAAATTAAACCAACGACCAGCAACATTTAGAAAAATTTTAAAAACCTTCAATAATAAAAATTTACCAGCAAAAAATACAGTAGAAAAAAACATATTGCAACGAAAAAAATAAGCAAAGAAAGAAATGCAGCGTTCAAAAATTGCGCCAATCCTGAACGAACAAAAGAGGATTACGGTCGAAGCTTCTCGAAGAAAATGTCGCGCATCCAATTTTGGCTCTTCTTTTTTTGTTGTTGTTGGTTTTCGTTGCGCTGTTTTTTGATCTTCTCTTTTTTCAATTTTCTTCCTCTTTTTTTGAAATTATTATTTTTTCCGCGATATTTTTCTTCTACTTTTTTGGTTGTTTGTACATATTATTTTTTCTCATTCTAAAACTATCCATTTTCTCTCTTATCGTGTTTACAAGTGTAGCAACATCATCACCAGGACTTATTTTTTCATCTTCCCCCTTCTTTTTCTCTTTTTATTCCAGCACGCAACGATATTTACGATTTTGTTTTTGATTTTTAAGTGCGCTTTTTTTTGCATTTTTATGCAGAGCATATGATGTTGATCATTTTTAAAGGAGAACGGTGAGGAATATAGCAACAGGACTTGCATATATATAAAATTGCCGGAAGTATGCGTAATAGTAGTTTTTGAAAAAATTTCGCAGCTCTTGAATATTTTTTGGTTGAGTTGTCACCTCATATATTTTTTCCTTACTTTTATGAAACATACCTTTTGATGTTTAAGGCACCATTAGGGTTTGTTTGTTTTTGTGTAACCACCATTAGAAATACACAGCTGTTTTTGGTCAGATTTTCTTTCTTCAGATTACATTCTTTTAGCTTTGTTATTTCTTTATCCTTTTTGTCTTTGGTCTTTTTACAATTATATTTGTTTGAAAATGCGCAACCAGTAAAATGAAAACAGCAGCGCGCACAGTAATAAAAGGCAAAACCTCGCGATGTTCACACCGACGGTTGTTTTTTTCATTTTTACGGGATAATTTTTGGCCCCTTCATTTTTATAAAAGGCATTTGCACAAATGTCAGGTACCTTAACTTTTTTGTGCTGTGTTTGAAGGAATGTGAAAACTCTAACCACCATTTTAAAAAACCAGTTTCTGAAGACGCCCAAAAACACATTTTTTGTTTGCATCATCTGCAGTGGCATTATTACAGTAAAATGCTGTTTGGGTTTGAGTTTAGCAGTAAATGTTTTATCTTCAAAAGTTATTGCTTTGCTTTTCACTCTGCTATTCAGATATCTGTATCGCTGCTTTATTGTCTTTACATATATGCCATGGAGAGGCAAACCTGTGACACATTCTTGTGTTACCACGTGTTGCTTGATTATTACCTTTTTTCTTTGTAACATTACTTATAGCCTAAGGGAAATTCTTTCGTTTTGCGGTCTTTGGTCCTCTGTATTTTTTCTTTCTTTGCTGTATTTATATATCAGTGTGGCCTCCTTTTGCTATCGGGAACAGCTTTAGCCTTGATCATTAAAAGTTTCTTAGCTTATTTTCTTTTAAACAAACATAACTTGTGAAGAGAAACAGCTGCAGCATCAAAATACTTGACATTGCGCACTTTCTTCCCCATTATTATTGACATTTAAGTTTTCGTGTTTGCTTTTCTTAGATTGCTTTAACGTGACTTCATTGATGATCAATTTGACTCAATTGATTTTTTTACAAATTTTAAAACTTTTTTGATTTTGAGTTGTTTACTGTTCGCACTAAAAAACAGGAGGCCCTCTTGTGTGAGTCACACGGACGCGCGTTTTTCGTTGGGCAATGAGCCAGTCTCCGCCTTTTTGTTGTTTTGTTGCGCTCCTCCCACTGGCATGTTTTTCAGCGATCGTTGGGTTCTGAGTTAGTTTTAAAGTGGTGAGATGCCTTGGACTGTCGTGGCAGTTGCTTTTTTTATCACTTTGTTTACCACGCCGCGAATTATTGACTTTTCGTTGAAATAATATTCAGTTAATTTATCTTTATTGTTTTAGTTAATACCTTATTCAACTGTAATAAGCTCTTTTCATAATGGCTAATCTTAATACTGGTTATCTTTCTACCAATCGTGGTGTCATCAAGATCCTCCAAGCTATTGCTGGTTTTATTATGTGCAGTTTGCTCTGTGCTAATTGGTAAGTGTATTTCAATATTTTGTGATTTAACTTATTTCTCTTGTATAGGTACGGTGGTCGTTCATGTTTTGGTGAAGGCCGTCTTGGCTATGCTTCTGGTCTTAACTTTGTCGTTTTGGTTATCAACATTGTTCTTTTCATCCTCAATTTGCTCAATCTTGCTGTTTGGAAGCTTGAACGTATCTATTCCATCATTTGCACCATCCTTTTCGCAATTGCTACTGGTTTGCTCCTTTGGTACATGATTCAACATGAAAATTTCCATTCCACTCTTGTCATCACTGCCATCCTTCTCTTCGTTCAAACTTTGCTCTTCCTTTGGTAAGCTTTTGCATTTATTTTAACGAAAATGCATTATTAATTTGGTTATTTTTTTCAGGGATGTCAAGATCCTTCAAGGTGAATCTCCTAACTAAATGATTCTGATGATCGTTACCACAAGGAGGATATTTTTCCGTCCTAAATGTTTTGCGAAATCTCAGCCTTTTTTATTGTATTAATGTTTCTCCTTTTTTCTTTTGTTTACGCATCCTTTTGCTTCAAGCAATTGTATCATAAGTTTGTTTCTCAATTTTTTTTAAGTTGTTTCAACTTTTGATCTTTAAAAATTTTATTGTCACTTTGTTGACTTTCGTTTTGATGTTTTTATAAAAAATAAAATTTAAAAAATATATCATGTGTTTTTCATAATCGGTTATTTTAAATTGGGGGATTTGTATGTTGTTGTAAATGGTCAAAGCTTGTATTTACAAGAACATTCAGCGATTAGGGTAGAAGTGTTAATCTTTGAGATTGAAAAATTTTGTGTTATTAGGCATGTAAAATTGGTTACAATGTTTTCCTTTTTAAACGTATGTTTTTTTATATCTTCAACAAACGTTTTAATCATTGGGTTGTCACGTAATTCTTTAATCGTCTTTCTTTTCTCCAATTTCTGCTATAGCTGACTGATGTTTAATTACCAAAAAGGGAATGGAAAAAAGAAAGAAAAATAACAGAAACCATATCTCTTTATTTTTGTCCATTTTCTTTTTTTGGCACTGGCAAAAAACTCTAATTCGACTTTTTTGTTTCTCATTTTGTGTATTTTTTCTTTTTCTTCTCATCTTCCTCCCCTCATGTGGCCAATGGTGGCCTTCAATAACATAACCATTGTACGGCAAAAGAAGCAAAATGGACCGCTTTGAAGGCATTTTCGAGTAAACAACCACGCGTTTTTTTTATCTTTTTTCTTTGATACATCTTTTTTTTGTTTTGTTTTTCTTTGCATTGCAATTGAACGAAAAAGAAACAGATAGAAAATTGAAAGGAAGAAGGGCAAAGAAAAACATACATAGAATTTGATTGTTTTTCAGTATAAAAAATAAAAGGAAAATCACATTGATAACACCATCACCTCTTTTTCAGACCATTAAAAATGTTTGGGTTCCTATAGTATTGATTTATTTTGCCTCAGATTTTTTTAGATGATCAACATTGTAAGCAATAACTGCAGTGAAAAATTGCATGCATGTTTTTCAATGAAAATAGAAAAAAAACTATTTGGGTCTCAAAAGAATCAAAGATTACATAACCGAAAAAAGATGCAGTATTTCAATTTTTTTATTTCAACGGGGAAAAAGAAAGAAAAAAGCGGAGAAGAAGAAAAAATGCTAGTTTTTTTCCAACATTTTATTAAAAAATATATTGGAGCATTAAAATGTTTATGCGTGAAAAATCATAAATTTTTCTTCAAAACTCGTTAGGAAAACTGGAACTGTAATTTTAATAGATACATTCTTTGCAAGTAATCAAAAAAGAAGAGTTTATTAGTAATAAACAAATAAATAAATATTAACAAACAATTGGACACAGTGAAAACCGCGTCTTTTGTTTGTTGAAAGTTTTGAACAATCTTTTGTCATTCAAAAAAGAAAATAGTTTGAATTCAGGTTCAAGTAAATAAATATGTTTGTGGTCACCAATTCGGATATCCGTTCAATGCAAAGAAAAGCGCCAAAGAAAGAGATGGACATTCAAAAATGTATATGTTTACATAAAAAATGGTCACAATTGTTTTTCTTTCAGAAAAAATACAGCTGCTTTTTAAAAAAATATCTAAAAATAGTGGGTTCTCAAGAATACCAAATTGATGACAAGGAAAATAACAACTACTTTTAAAAAAGCTTTCACTTTTTTTCTAAAAATGGAGAGAGAATTTTGATGGATTAAAACAAACATTATTAATGCTGCTTACGTTTACGTTTTATCAAACATACATAATTTACTATTTAATTCAGAATTTTATGAAAGTGCTGATATTTTTTTTAAATATCAAAAACATCTTCGTAAACATAGAGTTTTATGATTTTAAGAAGAATAAATTTTAAAAATTTTATTTTTATTAATTTTTAAAAAATTTGATGACTTCGCATTTCTGGGGTCAATGGTGATAAAGTTTATCAAAGAGAACATATTTGATAGAATTTATTCCAATAATACCATGTCGAGATTTTGCAATTGATACTGTACGAAAATTTGCAAAAAAAATTTTAATCGAGTTATAACTGCAAAAGTGTTTTTAAAACCTCAAGCACATAATATTTAAAAATTAATAATATTTGGGTAACATTGATGTTCAGAAAGTTTCAAAAGAAAATATAAATTAACGACAAAAAGAAAAATCCTTGCTATTTTTGCCGGCAAATTTAAAAACGTAATAAAAATGCTTCAGTGAATCAATCAAACGACAAGAATTAATAAGGTAATGCAACCGTAAACCATATTAAAAAATAATTCAGTTTATTATGACAATGTTGCCGTAAAAAGTAAGAAGAAAATGAAAAACAGCACGAATCAAAACAAAAATTATTTCCGGAATGTAAATCAGTGGTTTAAACAAAGTATTTCAAAGTTGGAGTGAAAGGCTTTCGCATTATCGTAACTTGTTATAACTATAACATACAGTAATCAGTTAATTATAAGCTGATAGAAAAGATTCCTGAAAAATTGACTGTCTTCTGGTGTATAATTTTATTTATTTAAAAATATCATATATCGTTTTTATTTAATACTATTTTAGCAGTTACAACAATGTTACTGTAATTAACAGCTGTAATTATAAAATCGAAGAATGCTTCCTGTTTTAATTCATTGCTTTGAAGCTTTTTATACTGTTTAAAACCAAATTAAAGATTCAAAAAAATAAGTTTTAAAAAATAACGCGCTAAATTTTTCATTTTGAAGGACATTCGAGATAAATATCAGCGTAATTTTTTTAACATCAAAAAAGTATACCGAAAAAATCCACATTCAGAAAATCTGGTTGCTCACTTTCATGTGCAAGTGTCTAAACAAAGATGCTAATACCGTACCTATGCCATGATTGATGGTATAATAATCAAAACAAAAAAGCAGAGTTGCGTTCAAAAAATATTTCACATGTTTATTGTTTCAAAAAACACAGTAACCAAAAATAAAACAAATTTTTCTAGACTATATTACTACTACATAACAAAAATAAATAACATTACTTTCTAATCAAAGGATTTTCATCAAGTTTATCTTCACGAGTATGTTTGACCGTAAATCTCTTCCATGTAAAGTTTGGATCATTTTCATGTGAATGTTCAACTGATTGCGGTTCTTCCAATTTTATGCCACCTGCTTGTAATGCATCATAGAAAGCTTTCTTTCGTTCACTTCTTTCAACTTCTTCACCTTCAGTTGCAGGAATACACCAAGAGATACCAGCTTGTGAACATCGATCAGCTAATACTCGACCAATATTATATGCAGCACTGACATCAACAGGACTAAAATTCTACAATTAATTGATGGATATTATTACAGTATTATACATACCTATGTAATTGTTGAGAGATAAGCGGTTCTCGAGTTGAAGCAGTTAGAATAACACCATTTTCGTAATGAGTAATATATGCATCAATATGATTTTTGAATGTTGATAACGTTGCTCTAAAAAATAAAAATACATAATTATTAACATCCACAAAGTTACAATAAACATACTTGTAAAAGAAATTTTTCTTATCTTTATTCTTCTCAAAATCCCATCCAGTTTGACGTCGCTGCACTTTTGTAACTTCTAAATTTCGAGGATTCTTATTTACGAATGTTGTAAGCAGTTTCTTTGATGTTGACATCTATAAATGCATTTTTATAATACAGTATTCATTTGTAAAACAAAAACATATTATGTTTTTAAACAGGCAGTCTGGCTAATTTTTTCACTGTTAAAACACAATGATAATAAGTGAATAAAAATAGTTAAAATCGTAAAACTATTACAAAAGTATTAAAAAATGTTTATCAACATTATTGCTTATCCTTTAAATACAAAGTAATATAAAAGAGACGATGTACAATAACTTAATTTATTAAAATCAAATGATATTAACAAAACAAAAACAATTAATGAACATCATCATAACGAGGACGCTTACGAGAACTGGAAGAAACTTGAGAAACAATTTCAACATCAGAATCTGATTCACTCGCATTTGTACTGGTACCAGGTGCGTCATTAATTAAAGGGCTTTGAGGTCGACGAGGGCGAAATGCTGACAATCGATCCAAAAGAACTAAAAAAATAAAAATATTATTTATTAAGAGACAAGTTAAAACATACTGCTACGTCGACTTCGACGTGGTGGAAGCAAAAGATCAGGATGCGCAAAAATATTATCAGAATTATCACCGTTTCGTTGATCACCTTCATCCTCACTTAAAACAATTGTATTATCTTCATCCATTCGAGTCGGGCGTGAATCATTAATAACAATTGGATCTCGATCACTATCATTTGCATCTATGGTAATCACTTGTGGAGATGATGAAACAGGAGCAGGAGGGTTTGTTGCAATTGTTCGAAAATACTCCGTTCTCATATTATCGGCCCATTGTTCAAGAGGTGGTCTACGGGGATCGGCCCCAATTGTAATTGTTTCATTCAAAAATTCAATATCATTATCTGAATCCCTTTCAAAGTATGATCGTATATCAGACATAGTACCTCTAACTCTGGAAAAATACTATCGTAAGTAGAGCAAATAAGTGGAATAAAAAAACATACCGATATTCACAATTTTCATCATATACATCTAATCTTTGACCCGAAGCAAGAAAATGTGAGACATTGTTCAAGAAATGTAAAGGATGTTCGATACCCGCAGAAAGAAGCTTATTAAGAATGTTATTCTTAGTATTTCGATCTAGTGCCTTCAGATATTTCAAAATCAAATCAAGATAAGTACTAATATCAATAACATCTCGAGGAATAATTGCAGTTAATTCTCGAAGAATAAAAGGGATAAGCCGCTTTCGAAATAATTGTTCATTAGCAGTAATTCCATTTGCAGTTGCATCAGCTGGAAATCTAGGAGATAAACGAGATCTGGGAGCAAGATTTGCGGAATAAACAAGACGACGAAATTCTGGTGAGTTATATATTACATTTCTAAAAGAATTAAAGAAATTAAAATTTTACAAATAAATTAAAAACAAACCTTTTGGCTTGAGTATTGATCAAACTTTTTAAAGTTGTTAAATTTCGAATATTTTTTTCATAAGCATCTCGCTTTTCTTGCATTTGTTGCTTGCTAAATACATCAGCATTAGTAAATAGATTATGAAAAGGAAGGAAACTTACGTAAGAATACCATTATATTCCAAATTTTGAAGATGAAGAGATTTGCGATACATTTGATCCATTGCTACTTCAATGCATCGCTTTTCAATAGTTAAAGGTGTATAACCTTGTTCTTCCAAAAATCCCATTTCATAACGAGTAAGCAAATCTTCAACAGTTTGTCTATAAAAGTTAATGTGTTTATTAACAAAAAGTAAATAAATGTTTAAAAACTTACTCATCACCACTAACAGAATCATATGGAACTGGTAAACCAGCAGGAAGTGGTGAAAGATTATGCTTAATTTTGTTTAGATGTGTTTTGCACATTGGACAACTTGGATTTGTGAGAAGCCATTGACTAATACAATCATAGCAGAAAAAATGTTGACAGCAATCAAGAATTGTTGCATCTTGTAGTTTTGTATCAAGGCAAATCACACATGCTGAACCTGGGTATGAAGCTTGAGAGGAATCGGAAGGTGGTGTTTTAACTTGTTTAATTTCGATGATTTCTTCAGACATTTGTAACCAGAAAAACACCTATAAAATCGATCGATGAATTAAATGTTGAATAAAAAAAAGATGTGAACACGTATTATGCTTGAAAATTTACAACAAAAAAGCTTTTTTGTTGATAAAAATAAAAAAGATGATAAAATCTTTGAATAAAAAAGTGTAATATGAAATAATGGATTTCTTAAAAATGCCTAGAACTAAACAAAACGAACAAATTTATTAAAGTTCTGAGACAAAGTCCACTTTCATTGAAAAAACGTTTGACACACATTTTGCCAAAAAATTGAATTTGTTTTAAAAAATTTACAGTAATCATTGTAGCAGTATTATCATACGATAAGTAGTTGTTCCAATTTTCATCATCTATTAATATCACAAACTTATTATTAATATAATCAATTATTAGCTGTACCAAAAAGTTTAGCTATAATGCCAATGCTCTGTGATCAGTTTTTCTTTATTTAAATTACTGTATTTGTGTTTAACAATTTTGCCATTTTCTTCCATTTTTTTCTGTATAACATGAACACTTTTCTTTTAAAAAATAACATTGTTATATCCGTTTTAGAAAAAAGTGTTAAGAGCTCGAACTTTTAAAAAGTGTTCGTTTTTTCTGTAACAGTAACAGACAGACAAATATACATATTTATAAAGATATTTTTAGAAAGAAAGAATTTATCTGTATAGTTTTGATTATTAAATTACAAAAGAAAGAAGAAAAGGAAGAATGTTAACGTCCTGATAATGAGAAGGGAAGAAAAGAAGATTCTTAAATGTCTTTTGGCATCCATCTATTTATTCCCCCCAATGGGACGTAATCTGGTTTTGGCATTTTAGCAACTGCAAAAAAACGGAATTTTGACACAAAAAAAGCTGCCGCCGTCGCCATCGCTTTAGGGCAAAATGAATGTTCTTCTTCTTCTTTTAGCAGTGAGAGTAAGTAAAAGAAAAAGAAGAAGATGATCACAAGCGTATTATATGTCTTCTTCTTTTTCTTTCTGCTCTTCTTCTTCTTCCAAAAAATATACATAGTTAAAGCTTGCTTTTAACAAAATGCATTTAGAAGAAAAAAGAAATATCCCGTTGTTGACGGACAAACTATTTTTTCCTCCCTTCGAGCAAAGTAGAAAAATGAGAAGGGGAAAAAGAAAAAAATTTCCGGTGATGGCGGTGGCCCGTTTTTGCGTGTCGCGTAAAAGCCCCTTTTTTCCTTCTTCTTCTTCAAAGTCCGCCGCCGCCATCCCCGTTTAAAGCTACGGCAAAACGAGGCTCTTCTTTTTTTCCTTGTTTTTGCCATTCCTTTCTTCTTTTATCCTCCCTTTTTCTATCTATCTTTGGAGTTTATTTTTTTTTGTTCTTCATCAATTTTATGTTTAGTTTATCACAATCCAAATTTTCCCTAAAACTTACTTGTGGCTCTTTTCTCTTCTTTTGTATTTAAAAAGTAATGTCTTTTTGACTAAAAAATTGTAGCTATAAATTTTATGCAAAAATATTAAAAGTGCCTGGTACAAAAAATGGAGGAAGGTGGTCACGCAAATGCCAAATGTGTTTTTTTCTCTTTCTTTGGCTTTAAATTGAAAAAAAGTGAACAATTTTGTAACCGTAAATATTTTCTTTCTTGCCCGAAAATGGTTTTTTTAAATAAAAATATAATTTTATAATTTTTCCTTGTTTACTGTAGATAGAAGAAATGTACTGTACATAAAATCAGCTGTAAATGATACTGTATCATTCCTTTGAAATGACGGGTTTCAAATGCTTAAAATAAAAGGTATTGAAAAAAATGAAAAATGTCCTCCATTTCTGTCGTGACTGCTCAAAAATATTATTCCAAACGAATATGCATAAACGATCCGATTCATTTATTAAGACCTTCAAACAGCAGATTATTGGAGATATTATTTGACCCATAATATTTTTTTCATTTCATATTTTCAAAAACCTCATCAAAATCCTTTTTCATATAAAAATCTGGGTATAATTCCCGAATAGTGGAAGGATTTTTTTAACACATAACAAATGGGATTTCTACCAAAAGATTTTAATAAAAAAAGCAAATTTTATCAAAGTTTTATGTTCAAGTAATACCTGTGAGGTGGTTTGTAAATTTTTTGCATGTGTTTATGTGTAATACCTTGATAAAATAAAAATTTTTTTAATGTTTTTCCGATTCATTTTTTATCCCATAAACGGGCCTCTAAAATAGGAAACATAAAGATGCCCGTTTATGGTCGTCGTCGGTCAACCCCCAAAACTCATTTATCAAAATAAAAGGATTCTGTCTTTTTTCTTTTGTTTTTTTGCAGCAAACAAAATCGGTTAAATTTTATTTGTTGCATCTTTTTACATTTTGCTTCTCTCCAAAAATATCCCCTCCCCAAAAGCAGACTATCTTTCAAGCTTTTATCCATTTTTAAAAAACTGTCAATTTTCAACTCTTTTTTTCCCAAAGATTTCTTTGTCCTTCTTTTTCCTCTTCTTCAGATTCCTTCTAAGGTCCTGCCTACGATCCACAAGAGACTCATTTTCGAAAATAAAAAAACAAAGGCACGTATTTTTTTATATCTTCTTTGATGTTTCTGTGATAACATTTTTTTTGGCATTTTTTTATATTTGATTTTTGACGCAACATTTTTATTTTTGATGGGATAATTTTAGAAAATGCACATAAAAATCCCAGCATTTTAAAGGCAACTTTTTACTTATTTCTAAGCCTTATAATTTGTTTTTCAAAATTGCTTCAATTTTATTTTTTCTCTCGTTTTATTCCATTTCGCATAAACAGTTATTATCCTTCTTTTTCCCTTGTGAGAAGTGAAATTACTACTTTTTATAGTAAAAAATGGAAAAAAGTCTTCCAAAGCATAAGTGGGATATTTTAGTGGCAATTTAAGTACATGTCATGTCTCATTTAAAAGAATATATTCATTACTTTATTCAAAATGTTTTTAATTCTTTCCAAATCGAATAATAATAATAAGTATTTATTTATTCTATGCCTCTCATTTTTTCATCAAAAACAGCATCTTTTTTACATTTTTTTCTTTCTTACGCCTTCCGAAGCAAAAAAAAGTGTTCGTTTTTTTGCTTTTGCTGGCTGACTTAGACACTAATGCCTTCAATATTGTTGTAGCTTTTTTTCGGGGTCGTTTGTTGTTGTTTTTGCTGCTTCTTTCATGAAGCAAAAGGAAGAAGAAAGAACAGCATCAGCAACAACATACGTTCAACTAACATTGTTGTCGTCCATTCCAATTTATATTCTTCCTCCTTCTAAATGTACTTTTTTCCGTGTGCGCGTGTCCATTTTTTCTTCTTCTCCTGTTCCGTTCCGGAATAAAACGAAAGAAGGAAAAAAAATTTGCGAGTGCAACTGTTGTTGTTTTTATTGTTCGTTCTCGACTGCTGCTGCTACTTCGAATACTATTATTCTTTGCTCAGTATTGCTACTAAAAAAATAACGGGTCCAACTTTTTTAGATTCAATATACATATTTTCCTTTTTTCATTCCAATAAAAAACTTTTTTAACTTCCACCAAAAAAGGAAGAAAAGAGACACATTGTTATACTTTTGATGAAAAAGTCGAATTGATTTTCATTTTTCAATGGTTTCAAAAAATAATTATTTATGCTCGAATGTAACTTTTTTCAAAAAAGTTTAGTTTCTTCTTTCATCGAAAAATATATCAAATGGCAACGATTGTAAGTCTTTTTTTCGATAGAGCTTTTTAAAAAATTTGTTACGGTACTTTTTTTCTTTGCCAAAAATAACATTTTTGACTTTAGGTAAAATACTGTAACTGCATTTTTAATGGCTAATTCTAACTTTTAAAGCATTTTTGGAATCTCATTAAAAATATTAAAAAAAATCTTTTCCTTGCTATAGCAAAAATATATAAAAAGAACCCATTTCTCTATTTTTTTAACCCTCAAAGAAAAAGTTATTCATGCGGTGTTAATTAAGTCTTTTCCGGCGTTATTTCTTTCTTTTTTGCATGTTTAAAAAATGGGACTCCATTTCTACTTGATTACTTTTTCTTCTTCCATTTTTTCCTGCTTTCAAATCTGAACAAAGACTACATTACTGTTTTTCAACCCCCAAAAAATCATTAAAAAACATAACCTTTGAACTTTTTTGGATTTTTAAATCTAATTTTTTTGAAAGAATTAAAATTGAAAGAAAAAAAGCGTTTCAAACTCCTCCGGCAAAGAATGAAAGAAAGAAAAAAGAGGGAAAAGCAATTATCTTTTTCAAATAAAAAAAGTGCCGAAAAAATAAAAATGTGTTTTTGATGTTGCTTGTTTGCAGCTGCAAAACAGTGGTTTTCTTCATCAAATTTTTTTAGGTGACGAACAACTCATTTTATCCGACATTTTGTCACTTTTTATGGACTACAACATTTTTATTATTTTCACATTCTTTAATAATTTCCGGGTCAAGGCATGGCGATCCAACAATAATTCAAGAAAGTGTAAGTAATATTATTAATTTGAAAAAAAGAAAAATACAGTAATCAAAAATCATCGAATTTTTCAAACTACTGTAGCTATTGCATCATTCTTTAAAATTTCATTAAAATGAATGCATTTTTTAAGTTATGCTTTTAAATTTTAGGATCCAAATTCCCGATATATGTGTAAAGGTCAGCTGGGAGATTTTGCGGCTTGTACATGCATAGAAGCAACATCTGAAATTGCCTGCATTAATGCCCAATTTGTTGATGCTGATGTCTTCCTTCACATAAATGGATTCTATAAATCAATTAATAAAATAACATTTCATGGAAATAATTTTCAAGATTTACCAAATCGTCCCCTTTTTGGAGATGTTGAACATCGAAATTTGAATGTCTTAAACATATCTGCAAATTATATTGTAAATTTAAATTCAAATGCACTTCAGGGAATGCCAAATATTCGGGTTTTGGATTTATCAAATAATGAAATAGTTTTGAGACCACAAGATGTCAACTTTTTATCTCATACACCTTTAATAACACATGTAAGTTATATTACCATTACCGTATCACATGACTTAATATTTGGTAACAAATATCATATATATATATATCGATTCCCAGAACATTCACAATACCATAACTCTTACAGTATCTATATTCCCCATATAAATGTTGTACAGATACAATTATGCAATTTTTTCAGCTATATTTTCGACGAGCTTTTACATCTACAGTAAACCGAACAAAGCAGTTTGATTTAATGATGCAACTATTTTCAAATGGAAAATTGAATAATCTTCAATTTTTGGATTTAAGTTATAATTATTTAACTTCAGTACCGTATTCCTTGGTGTGTCCATTTCCATCTTTGAATACATTGGATCTTCGACAAAATATGCTTAAAACAATTACAATGAATACAACCTGCCTATCAGGGATGAATACAATTGATTTATCACAGAATTCTTTTCATGAATTGGATCAAAATTTTCGAGAGAATTTTGCAAATTTATTACCAAATAATATGTTGGTAATGAGAAATTCGTTTCATTGTGATTGCCATTCATCACCTTATATTCAATGGATTCGATCTACTGGAGCTGTAAGTTTTTAAATCACATCAAGGAATTTTCGAAATCGAAATTTTGAAGAGCCTTGTCGCACCTAAATTTGCATAATCTTAAAATATACTGTACTTTTTAAGATTCGTGGAAAGAATTTGCTGACATGTGGAAAGGCTTCACCAGAGAAATATCGAGGTGCTCGACTTGTTGAAGTTCCGTTGCTGCAATTAGATTGTTCCGTCAGCCTAAATTTTGCAACAACTTTCAACACTTTTTCCATCCCGACATTCATTGCTTCAATTTTTGCGACAAAAATTTTATTTTATTTGTAAAAATTTGCTGCTTTTATTCCGGTTATTAATTAATTGATTATTATTGTTTTTAGCTTTATTTTGTTACTTTTTTTGCTTTCCTCTTTTTTAAAAAGAATAAAAATTTTATTGGTAAAAAAATGACTGCGGCAAAAGATCAAAGGTGCGTGCCTAAATCGAAACCACAAAATTTTTTACGGCCTTTGACACAAAGCGAAATCTATTTATCCTTTGATACTTCAATGACCGGCTTTAACTTCGGCATAACTGTATTAATTTTTGTGTTCGAGTATTACGTTAATCAAAAATTTCTTTCCTTGATTCTTGACAAATGAATGTCGCAAATCATGAAGAGAACTTTTTGGTCATAAAAAAAGAAAATATGCCGATCCGTGAGGAAAGGCTTCCAAAATTTAGAGTTTAACGATTAGGAATCCAATTGCCACTGCTTCAAGATTCACTTCCTTCATTCTGCAAGACTGAACTGCAAATTATATGTGGCCCTAAAAAGGACCGTTGGGATAAAAGTGTTAGGTTGTTAGTATTATTAATTCATTAACCAATTAATCGAATGGAAAATGACTTCGCCAAAAAAGCGGTATAAAATATCGAAGATTATTATTGTCATGTCATTAACAACCAAGGCAGTTCTGACAAAAATTCACATTACTTCCCTTGTAAATCTTGGAGGTGGGAAGTTGGTAACTAGCATGAAAATTGTTACCATTAAAAAATAATCAAAATTGAAAATTTTGTCAAAAACGTACGAAAGCAAGCAGAAATGAAGAAAGTGGTCCATCCTTAACAGTGGATTTGCAACCAAAGAAATGAAAATTTTGTTGATTTTTCATTGCCAAAAAAATTTCGAGAGTAGATTCAACTTCCTCTTCCTTCTGTCTTTTTAAACAAAGCGTCAAAATGAAACCGAGAGTTCACGTTTTTAAAAAAGAACTGTTGTTTTGAAGCTCGTATAGAAACAAAGAAGGAAAAAAAGTTGAATCTACTCAGGAATTTTTTTGGCACTAAAAAATCAGCAAAACTTTTGTTTTTAAGAAAAAAAAATTTATCTTAAATATTCAAAGAAGTATTTGCAAAAAATCACATTTTCGTTTAACTCAGTTTACAAAAAAATGTTTAAAATGAATGAATAAAATAAAACTAAAAATGGATTGTTTTCGTTTTTTGTTTGAGACAGGCATTTTCTCAAGTGTTTTAGCAAAAGAAAAGTTGTTGATGGTTATTAGAAGAGAGATATTCTCTCATAATGTTTTTAATAATATAAAAGCAATAAATCAATAAAAAATGAGGAAAAATTTGTTAGTATTGCTTACGATAATCTCATTTTTAAAATGGTCTCTTTTTTATGAAACATCAAGAATTACAGTATGCCACGGCATGGGATCATGAGGTATCAATGCATTCAGTGAAAAAATGATGGACAATGTCACGAGGTATATGTCTCGTGTTGAAACTACTTTTTGCTTAATTAGGCTACATTTTTTTTCGCTGACTGCGAAAGTGTCTTTAAGCTCATTTAAATGTGACCTTTATACTTTTAATACTTTCCAAAGTTTTAAGCATTTGAAATTTTTTAGATATTTGATAAGGTTCTTTTTATTAATCTGATAATCATTTCCTGTCTTTGAAAAAAATGACTATAAAACTTTAAGCATTTTCTTTATTCTTTTTGTGCTGCATACAATTTACTTTCTCCAAAAAATGTTTCAATTTTGTTTTCCAATTTTGATAGTGATTTTACCGATTGTTGTAATTGGTGAAAAGCTACTTCTTGTTCAAACACTTTTTCGACACGGGGATCGAACTCCTTCTTTCACATATCCGAATGATCCATATCAAGAGAGTCATTGGGGTGATTCATCTTGGGGTCAATTGACTACGGTAAGAATGATACGAGTAAAGATTGATATACAAATAGAATTTCAGAAAGGAATGATTCAACATTTTGAACAAGGTATTAAAATTCGTGATCGATATGTTTATGATCATCCATTTATCAGTGGAGAATATCATGATTATGGTGTACGTTTTTTAAAAATTTAAGGTTTTCGAATAAAGTTTTGTACGGACTTCTTTTACAAACTTTTACACCTTCCCTCTAGTTATAACTCATCCTGTCATCTTTGCCGCAATAGATAATGACCTCTCTTTTTTTGACTTGTCAAAGCCTAACATGTTATGTTAAAAATTATAGGTATATGTTCGATCAACCGATGTAAATAGAACTTTAATGTCAGCATATTCGCATATTGCTGGATTTTATGAAAAATCAAAGGATACATATCCATCTGGAAATGGATTATGGCCAACCAAGTGGACACCTGTTCCTGTTCATACTGTAGAAAGGGATCATGATCATGTAGGTTCTAATTTCTCATGTTTACAGTTGCATTTATTTTTATGTCTTTTAGCTTTTAAATACAGGTGCACATTGCCCTCGAATGGAAGCCATTCATAAACTTTTAAAATCTAATGCAGCTTTCAAAAAATTTATGAGTCAACATGAAGTTTGTCAAATTTGCATATCAAACAGTAACTTCCTCTAATCAATAATATCCATATATTTTAGCCATTGCTTCGAACAATTTCGCAGAAAACTGGAATCAATACCAATGATTTTGATACTTTTTCACATGTAGAAAAATTTTATTCCGGAACAAAGATCGAAAAAGATCATCATTTAACCCTTCCAGCATGGATTACCGATTCATTGTGGGAGCAATATGTCAACGGTAAATATCGAGAAGATGATTATTTAAGTGGGAATGCCGATTTTGGATGGCCTCATAACACTGAACTTATCACCCTTAAAGGTGGTGTTCTGCTGAAGACAATGATTGATAACATGGAGTTGGTCTTGGCTGGAAAAACTAAAAAGAAATTTTTCATGTATTCTGCTGTAAGTATATTTTAGGTTTATAGTAGTATGTATAATCAAGGGATTACTGTAATAATTATATTTTTTTTCAGCATGACACTACAGTATCCGCATTCCTTCGAACTCTTGAAGCAAAACAAGATGTTCTTGGATATTCACCTCCGGATTATGCAGCTACAGTAATCCTTGAATTATGGGAATCGGATAACCATACCCCATTTATCCGAGCTCGATATATCCCAAATGTATCCTCTGCAATTCAACACATCACACATTTTATTAATGGCTGCAAAGGCGGTGATGATTGTTCTTTAAAGGATTTCAAAGAAAGAAGTGAAAAATTTTTGGGTACACATATTCATCATTTGTGTGGAGATGCAAAACGATTATATGATGATTGAATTTTAAATATGAAGCATCAATTTTGATGCCATAGCTTAGCTGATAAAGATTTTATAAATACCCCTACAAGGATATTATTGAATCAGTTTATCAGTTGTGATGCTATTTAAAAATTTTTCCTTGTATGCTAAAATATTACTGTAAATTGTGTGCTAAATTCTAAGTTGCAATAAAAAATGTAATAATTTGTTTAAAAACATTTGTAAGCATTTTTAAAATTACAGCCACAAAAAGAACAAAAATGACTCAAACATTTTCGAAACTGTACAACATTTTTTTTTAAATATGTAAGCAGTAAACAATGTGAACTTGTTAAAAAAAGGGTCATGACTTACAACTGCATTCTTCCTTCTCTCTTTTCCTCTTTTTTATCATGTTCAATCATTCTCTGCTGCTTGTATATTAGCAGCTATTTAAAAATGATGAAGTGAAACAACCAAGCCAAAATAGCACATTCAACAGTTCTATCATGCATGTACATTATTTCTTTCCCATTTATTGACCGTTGATGCTTTTTTTTCTACCATTTGAATCGACAAGAAAGAAAGAAATATGCTTATCAAAAGGATCCCTCTTTTTTTGGTCTTTCCTCCCCCTCCATTTCTTCCTTCTTCCTTTCATTCGGGTCTGCAGCTCTGATTCATTCAACTTTTTTTTGATGAAAACTCTTTTCTTTCTCAATGTAAAAAACGAAGAACAACGATAGCTTTCTTGCTTGCTTTTTGCTTTTCGAAAAAGAAAAGCATTTTTTGCAGCAGCAGTAAAAATACTGTTTCCATCATTTCCTTTTTTGATGGAAACATTCTTTTTCAACATTCCCAAACACACATTTACTTGGTTTTCTTTGCGTTTTTAGTGTTACAAAAATGAAGTAATTTTTTGAAATTTTGATAATTGATGAAAAAAGGGAGTCATGATTTGTCGGAAATGATTATCAGTAAAATTACTATGATGTTAAAAAGATGCGATGAGTTTTGAAAAATTGCTTAAATTATGAAATAGATAACCTGATCAGGAGCATGTAATTAATCACATATGAAATTCGTTTGAGATTAATTACTTGCTTATACGTGCCTGATCATGGTTGTTCGATTGATTCACTGATAAATGCAACCTTTTAAAACACCCACCTCCTTCTAAAATCAATAAATTTAACAAATATTTATGGAGTGTTATAAAATAAAATGATGAAATATCTGTTTTGTTTGATGCAATATTTTCTTCATAATAGTTTATTTAAGGTTATCCTTGTTACATCTCTAATTTACTGTAACTCAGACTTTTTCAAAAAATTTGAAGGTAAACATTTATATTTACTTCTTTAAATTATACTTTTTCTTCATGTCATTTTGCCTTCCTTCTAGCTGACCTTAGACGACACACTTTTTCCGCTTTCATAGTCTTTTTACCTTCCATAAATTTAACCTAAACTTAACTCATCATTTTTTGTTGTTGAAGGGGGATTCTCAAATTTCATATTTTTGTTGACTTTTTTCAAAACTTTTGCTTCTTCTTCTTTTTTTCCATGCCTTTGTTCCTCAAAAAATTTAATCCTTTGTTACACAATTTTTTGTCTTCTACTTTTTTTTCATTTCATTAATTACTTACTAACCCTTTTTCTGTAAATATTTAACTTTTTATATACCTTTTTTTGATATTTTACACTTTTCCGAATTAATCGTCAGACATTCAAATTTAAGGTTTTAAGTTTCTCATTGTCGCTTTTTTGACTTTTAATTTTGTCCCATATTTGAACAGCAGTTTTTTATTTTTTCCAAAAAAGTAATTTTAAAAACGTTTAAAAAACCTATGCGAAAAATAAATTTTAGCTGATTTTTTTGAAGAAGAGCGGCGTTTTTAAAAAGTTTATTTTTCAACCAAAACAAAAAAGGCCCAAGAATTTATATTTTTTTATTGCCCGTGTTAAAAATTTCTAAAGAAAGAAAAAGAGAGAGTCAATTTCACCTGTTGTCAAAAAAAAGATGATGAGCTTCAACACACAAAATCTTTTTTCGTTTTTATTATTTATCTCTTGTTCGACAAATGTCTTCATCTTTCCTGACTTTTTCTTCCACTTTTTTTCAACAATTGCAACTTTAACAGCTTTAAAAAAGGTTCAAAAAAAGATAATTGAAATGAGTTTAATGGATTTTTAGAAAAAGAACTTTGTTGCAAAAAGTTTTAATTTGTTTGCTAATTTTTGATTGTCGCGATTTTATTGGAGGCCATGAATTGGCTTCTCTTGACTGTTTGGTTCAATTCATCACTTTAAAAATTTGCATATTCATTGATTAAATACTTTCAAATCGTCCTAAGATGCACATTTTTTCTGTTTTCATTTTAGCAAATTTTCGTTGACCAATACATGTTTGCCAAAAAATAAATATATGTCCAAATCCTTAAAATTTTGTAGGCAATTTTTTGGAAGAGGAAATTCAATGTCGTAACCAAGGATTATTATTATTTATGGGGTTTCCAGCAATAATAAATAGATTTTATAAAATTTTAAAATAATAAAATTTTTATTTTCCTTTCTTTGTTTTCTAAACAAAAATTATAAAATCTCAAAAACCTGTGTTAAGCAATTTACTTACAATCCCTTACAAGATCAAATATCCGATCTCTCCCGATTATTCATTTTTTGTTGTGGTTCATCAAAAAAGAAAACATTATATCTCTCAATGTATATTTTCATTGACCAAAACCGACCCTTTTTGAATGAAAGAGAAAGCGAGATGATCTTTACCTACCTTTTTTGGGTATATAAAGTATATTTTGTGTACTCAATAATAATTCCTTCACCATTTTTATACACATCTCCAAATAATAAATATATGTATAAATTTCTTCAAAAATCAGAAAGAAAAGGGATTCTCTTTATTTGATGGAAGATGGAAGGAGGGTTTTAGAAGAAAACACTCGTGCTGAGCCTTTGTTTGATTACTTTCTTCTTTTTTTTACTTTTGAATGTTGTTTTTGGAGCTCCCGCTTTTCAACAAACAAAACCTTCCTCTCTGTTTCGAACGCAGGTCAACCAAAAGAATTTTGTTAGATCGTCTTTAACTTTTTTTGTTCTGTTTTTCTTTGTCGATCAAGTTCACTGTTTGGCACAAAAAAATGCCAAAATATTCTTTCCTTATCGGAAGCAAAAATCTTTTCAAAAAAGGGTGATTGTTTTCTCACCTTTTTTTCTTTCTTTTTTTGATCTGTCATTCAAAAGCGCCAAAGAAAAGAAAGAAAAAGTAGAAAAACAGTATGGAAATATTTCTCAATCTTTGGCATTTTGGTGGTGTTTTGAAGGATAATAGATAATAGTTAGTTTGGAAGGGATATGATCGGTGACACAAGATTGAAAAGTGAGAGCGATTAAGAGACATAAAATTGTTATCTTTCAAAGGTTATCTCATCTCATCCCTATCTCTCCATTATCCTTCATTTTTTTGGTTATTTTTGGGCAAATTTATGCATGGCAAAAAATATATAACCCTTTTCAGTGGTTTTAAAGTTGTTTTTAAATGCCATACTGGCGTTTGGCATTTTTAAATGGCATCTACAGATGCATTTGATTACGGTATACGATGATTGGTTAGATCAAAGTAATAAATCCAAAAATTTGCATATTTATAGGTTCTGGGACTTGGGGCAATCTATTCACGAAAGTAACTTTCGGGATTTTTATAAATATTCATATAAATATTCAGAGATTTTTAATTTCCTTTTTACCATTTTTTTGCAAAAAAAAGTCTGCCAAAATCTTCAATCCAAAAAATGCCCATCATTTCTTTCCAATTTTTACCCGCTCCCAAAACCCCCCCCCCCCCCAAAAAAAAAAAAAGTATGCCATTTCCTTCGAACACTTTCATCAACATGCAAATTGAATCCACAATAATTTTTTTCCAGACTTTTTTCCTTTTTTCCAGCTTTTATGCAAATAGCTTTTTTGCATTACATTTTTTGCACATTTAGGACCCTTTTAAATTGGCCATTTTTTCTTTGATTTTTTAAAGAAAATAATTTTTTTCATGTTTTTTTACCTAAAATCTTTTAATTCACTGTCGTCAAAAAGTAATCGCTTTTCTTGAAATTTTTTTGTATATTTTTGTATTCATCTCAAATTCATTCAACAGGAAATAACAAGAAAAAGAAGGAAAAAAAGTGTAAAAAAAAGAAAAAGGTGAACCTCCCAATCCCAAGTGCGAACTGTCGAAGAATCTTTTTTTAAGTGTGCTTCTTTTTCAACGCTGCTTTCTTTTTTTATGCTTTTTTGATTCATCACAAAACATGCGTTTCTTTTGTTTGCAAGAATTGTAAAAAACTGCAAGAGAAGAAGAAAAAAATCGAGGAAGGAAAGGTAAAAAATAACCCTTTTTTCGAAAAAAATGGAACTTTTTCAAGATGTTTTTTTTGGCGGGATTTAAGTTGGATGTAACAATGACAATCTTTTTTTGTGGGAGAAGAAGGAGTAACTTATTTCTGCAGGAACAAATGATCCAGAATTATTTGCTGATGATGGAAATTTTTAGAAGTATTGAATTACTGTAGAAAGATCTAAATATTTAACCTTCCTTGATTTTCTTGAATTTAGGGATTATGATATTTAATAACTTACGAGTAATATTTCGTGCCCTTCTTTTGTTTGAAATGCCAAAACATTTTGAATTGACATTTAAACCCTTTTTTGACCGATAAAGGTTGAGTGATTCTTTTGTTATAAGGAAATCCTTCTTTTTTCTTGTTTCGGACCATTCTCAACAATATCCCCGGGATGGATGATGATGATGAGGGATGTCCTTATGATTACCGACGATTGTTGTTTTATTTTCGGTAGATCATTATCTCTTTCCATCATCGTCATCGATGAAAATCCTTTTCTTTCTTCTTTTTCTTTTGATCTTTCGAGCTTATCCCTCCCTTCATCCATCCATATATCCCTCAAGTTAGTTATTGTTCTCTCAATCTCTCTATTCTTTAAGAGTAATTACCCAAAAATGTTTACCGCAAAAAAGGACACTGAATAAAATAGAATATATATTTCTATTCCTGCGCAATCAAACGCTGTCACTCTTTGAAATTACAATCTTTCCCCTTCTCTATGTTTTTCCCTTGTTTAAGTGCATTCAAGCGAGATTGAATTCTTTTTCTTTTTTTATGTTTTTCCGCTTATATTTTTTTGCCATCGATACTCTTTTTCCCAGAGTCAGTCTTTTTTCTCTCAGGTCAAGCAGCAACATACTACTAAACCCTAAAAAAAGAAGAAAAAAACACCGATGCCGCACCTTTTTTCTTTTTTTGCTGTGTTTGAAGCAACGCTCAAAAACATACAAAAATTACTCATATCTCTGTTTTCTTGCGCGCTGAATATATTTTTACGAGGGTCGGAAATTCTTTATTTTTTTAAAAATGCCATGTTTATTTCATGTGCCTTTTTTCTGATCAAATACAAAGATGAAAAGTACATACTTTGAAAAAGAGGTACTTGTTGCACCGAACTTTTTCCCCCTTTGAAAATAATTATGAATGAAAACAGTTTCTTTTCTTTCATTTTTGTGTTTCAAAAAGTTTCGATAAAGTGGATTTTAAAAGTGACTGTTTTGCAAATTATGTTTTATTTTGTTTAATAATAATAAAAAAATAATGCGCAAAAACATAAAAAAGAAAAGCTCAAGTACGTGTCTTGAAAAATGTTTTACTTAAGGCACTCTTCCTCGCCTTCCATTTTAGATGGTGTTGGTCATTTTGTTTTCTTCTCTATAAAAATGTAATATGCCTCCGGGGCAAGAAATAATAATACATGGTTAAAAAATTGAAGGAAAGGCACTTCTTCTTTTGCTTGCTCATTTTGTATTCAATTTGCAACTCATTTATATGAATTTTGATGAAATAAAACAAAACAAAAAAAATTGATGTTTCATTTTGTGGTAGAAAAAAAATGAAAATAGACACAAATAGAGAGAGATGTCTGGGATGTATTAAAAATGCTTTTAAGTGATTCAAAAATCTTTTTATGGTCTTCAATTTTTATGTGTTAAAATTTATTGGGTGATACACATTTTGCTTTGAAGAATTTTCAGAGGTCATTCTGTTAGCATCATAGGATTACTGTAAGCGAAAGCAAAAAACCACCACTTTTTGACCGACATATTAGAAAAGCATGTTCGATTTCAAAAACTTTTATTGGTGTTTTTTTGTTTTTTGTCTTCTTCTACAGTAATCCATGACGAAATATTATTTAATGAGTTTATTTTTTCACTGTATGCTAATAGAAACAATAAGACTTTGATCGTCTGCTATAAAAATTGCTGGGAAAGTGTTTATGATTCAAAGGGTTTTTGTTATTTTTTTGCAACAGATTACCCCTTCAAAAAAATCATTTCCCATCATTTCTATTATTAATTTTTTTGCTTCCCACGAAATCTATGAATTGTTTTGGTAAGCTAAACCATTCCATCTTCTGGCGATTGTTTGATTTTGTTTCATTTTTTGTGAACCTTTAAAACAGCTGCCTTTAACCCAAATTTTTTCCAAACAAAAAAAGAGCAGCAGCAGATCCAATTTATTTTTGTCTGTATTGTATCATTTTGCCTCAAATTCTTTTTTATTGTTTTTGTTTCATATCTATTTTTTGTGATGAAAAATTGCGTGTACACAATTGTTTTTCCTTCTCTCGAACGATAATAGTATTATTAATTTAAAAAAATAGGGAAGGAAGGGGGGATGCGCAACCCATCGAATTTGGCTTTTTTTGATTGGGGGATTTACGATGCACCTGCTTCTTTTTCTTTCTTCTTTCAGGATAGAGACAAAAATAGAGATGGATGATTGTTTTTTTAAACTTGTTTGAATTTACCTTTTTTTATTCAATTTAAAATGTCCTAGTAACACCTTTTTTTAAATGACTCAAAAAAAGATATATGTTTTTCATTGGAGTTAAAAAATGGAAAGAGGGATACATGTATGCTGGGGAATAATTGATCATGGGTTATGTACAAATGGATTTAAGGATCAATCTAATATGAAATGGGATATTGTCTATGCATCTCTCTCTATCTGTCTATTGTTTATGCACGTAGGATTTTGTTTAAGTGTTATATTATGTCTTTTTTGAATTAATCATAAGTGTTTTTGTTTTTTATCAATCCAAATTTGAAGGGATTTGACCTTATATTAATATCAACCCCATATTCGATTAAGTCAAGACTCAATCAAATATGTGATTGATAAAAAAAGGTCTTCAATATTGTTTATATCTTACCCCTGGAATATCACTGGTCACTTCATAGTACCCTTTGTAAAATCAATCCTTCTTTTCTTCCCATTTGCAAAAAAGTTTCCGTCTTCCAAAAAATATTTCCCCTTCCTTATTCCATTTCAACCCCTTCTCCAACTTTTTTGAAAGTGTTGAACTTTGATACCCGTGTGAGCACTTTTCATCTGTTCTTTTTTCTTCTAAGATTCTTCTTCTTCCTACTTCATTTTTGCTAATTTGCATTTATTCTTTGTTTTTCTTTTACAAAAAAAAGAAATTTACGAAAAATCTTTAAAAAAAGTTTACGATTGCCCATCCATTTTTTGACATTTTGCATATTGCGCAAAAACAAAGGTGTCAAAAGTGCCATTGATCTTTTTACGATCTCTCTTTCAGTTTTTTCTGTTTATATCCCCCTTCCTTTTGATTGAATGGCCATATTTTTTAAAACTAAACTGAACCAATTCGACTGAATGATCTTTTTTCTTCTTCTTGCATAATAGAAACAGAGAATGAAAGAAAAAAAAAGAAGAAGCAACACTTCCTAAACATCTTTTTTCTTCATCGTCGAAAAACAGCGGCAACGATATTTTCAGTTTGCATATGTTTCTTCCCTTTTTTTTCTTTCTTTCATTCATTCAACGCCTTTCTGCTTCTTCTTTGGTATTTATATTAATATTTTTTTCCAGCTAAAAATTTTTCGCTTTTGATATTTCATTTATGACTATCTTCTTTTTCACTTTTTTTTTTATTATTTTGCTGCTGCGGCTTATGTTTTTTTAAAAAAGATTTTTTTATTTTAAAAAAAGATGAATTTGTTTCTTTTAAATTTTTCATTTTTGACGTTTACCTTTGATCATTTTCGGCAAAGATAACATTTCTTTGTTTTGAAGGGCACTTTGTAGTTGTAATTTTGTTGTTTTCTAGTTACAGTAACCCAAAGTTTGTAAATAATATTCCATCATAGTCATTGATGTATCGCTTAATTTTACGTGCCTTTGATTTTGATACTGTAATTGGACTTCAGAGTTATAGTTGGGATAGGATGAGGTCAAGATTATTAACTGTTTGAGTTGGAATAAAATAATACTGATCAAAATCAGTATTAAGTAAGCCTAGACTTTTTCAGTTTTGAAAAGCGGCATTTTTCTTTGATCTTTTGTAGCGTTTACTGACTGCACTTTCTTTTTTGAGAATCCGATTATCAGAATTATTGAATCAAATTTCATGTCTTTTTTTCTTTTTTATTGCAAATTTATGATGTTTTCATTTTATGGCATATCAAAATAACTACAGGTTTTGCACTCCCTTTTTTCTCGTGTTTTTTTCAAAGTTCAAGGTAATCCCTTCCACAGCTGCCACTTATTCCATATTCAATTCCTTTCGTGTTTTTCAATAATTTTTTTCAAAACAAAAATTAACTTTACAAATTTAATTAAAACAGCTGAAAATTCTCATGACTCCTTCAAATTTTTACCTTAACAATTTTTTCGGCATTTTTTTAAGAAGTAAGAAAAATGTTAAGCCTTGGTAAAAGTAAAAGGCATGAGAGAGATATGATGATGGTCCGGATGGAACCAACAAAAAACCAAAAAGCCTCATTTAATTTTTTTTCTTTCTTTCAAAAGTTTAGGTGGTCTTTTTTTGGGGGGCCGTCATTGAGCTGCTAATATCCTTCTTCAGTCATTTATTGCTTCATCTGCTAGAAGGTCTTAGAAAAATGGCTCAAAAGTCATTCCATTTTTTCTTTCAAATTCTTACGTTTGCCTTTTTCGATCTCAGAAATGAAGATGAAATGGAATAACCTCTTTTTTGGCCTTTTTCTTCTTTTTTCTATTACTTTCTGATGGAAGTGCCAATAGTCTATTTCAGTGTATGTAAAAGGGATGTGCCAAAAACAACTTTTTTAAGGATATAAAAAATACATCTTTGTTTTCAAAAATATTTTTTGACACCATTCATTTGTTTTTTGCCCCTTTTCTGTCCCTGTTCTTCTCTGCCAACACCATCCTTGGAAGAAATACATAAGAAAAAGTATATTTATTATAGAAAGAAAAAAAGAGTCATTGAAAAGCTATTAATGACTAAATTTTAAACATGGGTTTTTTTATATGACTATAAATTTAAAATTTCCTGCTTCAACATTCCTTTAACACATTTATTATTTTGCTACCCTCAGAAACTATAAGAAAAAGTATGTTTTGAGTCAATGTTTTTCTCTTTGGGTGCTTCTTTGATTGATGAAAAAAGAGGGGAAAACTTACTTGCGCAATTCATTCAGTTTTTTGCAAGTATATTTATATAAATTAGCACTTTACAGAAACAGAAGAAAATGCGTTGCATCTTCTTTTTCTTTTTTGACCACCCGGAGAGATTTTTCTTGATGTTGTCATTTTTTAAATGGTGTGAATTTTAACGCTTTTTTTGAATGGCTACAATCTCTTTCTTTCCTTCTTTTAATAGCAAATGAAAAAGGAGAAGAAGAAGAAGAAGCAGGAAAAGGAAAAATGTGTTTAATGAAGTCGTTCGCCTTCTTTCTGGCTTTCAATTTCTTTGCTTCAAGCTTTAACGAACATTTTATTGCTTTATAAAAAGGAAAATAAATATATTTAATTCTAACACCAAAAATTAATTTATTTTCAAAGAAAAAGGCAAAAGCAAAAGAAAAAAAATATAAATTGCAAAATTGTCACTTTCAAAAAAGTTGTTGCAAAAGCTTGTTTTTGATTTTTTCTATAAAATTCAAATCTCCATGGATTAACTAAAAAAATATTTTTGTATAGTTTTTAGCTTAATTATTCACTAAAAAAGTATAGTATTTTTTTTTCTTCCACTTCATCAATTCTCTGAAGATTTAAACTGCTGACCTTAAAAATAATTTTGTTTTGAGAAATGTTGGAAGCCAGAAAGGAAAGGAAAGAGACTCCTGCTGATTCGTTAATTGGCATTACAAGCTTCCGGTAATCTTTCCTTTTCTTTCTCTCCCATTCCCTTCCTGTCTTATTTTTGTAAATAAAAAGTAAATATAATAATACCAATTCACACTGGGACTAATTAAGTGAGTGAGTGAAACAGAGAAAGCAAGCAAGGACTAAATGGATGGATTGGAATTTTTTTAAAGAGAGGAAAAACATTGTATTTTTAGAGTTTTCTTCAAAATTCAACATCGCTGTTTTATATTTTTTTGACAAGAAGGTGTTATCGCGTTGAGTGGAGGAAAAACTTAAATGAGTGAGTGAAAATGGAAGGTCCGAAAGTCTTATTTTGGACTGTTTTCATTTCTTTCATTTTTTTCTTGTTTATCTGTTTGACCAACTTTATTCTTTTTCGTTGGAGTTGGTGAGATTTAATAATTTGTGCAAACAAGATTTACAAGAAAAAAACAAGACTACCGTAATCTGGTCAAAATTTGACTTGCTTTTACTTTTTTGGATTCAAAATAAGCTAATCGCCAGTTTTTTGGGGTTCGTTTTTTCTTGGTTCCTTCCGGATAATCTTCTTCCTTTTTTTATGTTGAACAAGAAAAAAGTCAATCAATTTTTTTTCTTATTTGATCAAATTCTTTCCTTTTTACTTTTGCCGTTGCTGCTATGCAAATTTTTTTTGATCCGACGACAAATCTGTTGCTGATTTTTTAGGCTTCTTTCGTCGGTGTCGGCATGAATTTTTATATTTGTTTGATTCGCACTTTTATGACCTCTTTCTTTCGATCTACAAAAAAAGATATTTATGTTTCTTTCTTTCTTCTACCTTGCATCTACTTTGGCAGGCATTTGAGTTGAATGTTGAATGAATGGATTGCTTTCGTCTTTCTTGTTCTTGCTGTTGTTGTTGATGTTAAAAAAGGTACTTAAAAAACTAAAAAATTCAAACAATATGCATTTTTTGTTTTGCTGCGCACTTAAAAGTTACTTGCAATCGAAAAAATTTTTTACCCAAAAAAGGAAACATTTTTTTGTTTGTGATCATTTTTCACTATTTTTTGAATGAAAGAATCAATGATTGTTGGCACTTGCCGTTATCGGAAAGCAAAAGAGAAGAGATACTTTTTCATTTGGCACCCACTTGTTGCTTTTTTTATAACCTGACCACTTTTTTTATCTTGTTATTCTTGTTCGTACCCTTCTTTGGTCATTGCCAATTCCAATGACAAACGAAAATGCCAAAAAACTTTATTATTACTTTTTATTATTTATTTACCTTTGCTCTTCAGCTTTTTAAAAGAAAAAATTGGAAAAATTAAGTTAATGCAATTTGCGTTTTTTCTTTCAAATTTTTTTACGATTTTGTTAGACTTTTTTACATTTAACAAGCTTCTCTTTCCCCCTTTTTTTTTGACTGTTGTAAAACAAACTTTGTAATAAAATGTTGAAACAAAGTTTTCTTCCAATGATGATGATTATTTATTAGTGTATGTACAAGCATTCATTTTTTTGTTTCACACTTTTAAGCTTCTTCTTCTTATTTACACTTGAAAAAAGGCGCCAAGTTTTTCGTCGTTGATTTTTTGTGTTATCAAAATTCTTTGTATTTTTCCAACAACTTTTTTGTTTCTTTTTTCCTGCAGTAAATTTTATGTTGATGACGTTCTTTTAAAATTTCGTGTTTTAGTTTATGATTTTAGAAATTGTTGTAATTCCGAATTTTAAACGGTTTTTAATTTTTTAGAAACGACTAACGAGGAAAACAACTGATTTTATTAATTCAAAAAAGGAGAATCAAAATGGAAAGGCATTTATTGGTTGCTGGTTTTGTAATTTTGATTTCTATTATTTGTGTAAATGGAGCTTCAATCAATCATGGCTCATCTGGTGGTCCATCTTCTTTCGTCCATGGCGACGAATCTTCACCACATTACAATGGACAATTCGGTCAAATGGAATTTATTAGTGAAGGTTTGTTTTTGTTTTACTGTAATTTAACAATTGTTATGTCCATACTGTAATTTTAAATAAAATATATTTTCAGAAATGAAGTTATTTGGAACTCGTGGACATTGTCGTGATGCTTGTGCAAGATCCTGCAAACCTATTATGTTGGCTGATACCGATCAAGTCTTCTTCATCTGTCCACAAATCAAACCACCAGAGAAATCAATTCCTGAAAAACTTTTTGCAAAAGTTTCATTCCCTGTTATGCTTTTGGTTGGTGTTATCACATTTGCACTTTTGATCTGTCTTATCTGCTGTTGTCGATCAATGTGCTGCTCTGGAAGTACCCGTTCAAATCATTCCTCTCGAGATATCCTTCATCAACGACATATCAATGATTTGACTGATAATGGCGGAGAATTTGAAAAGCAACCCCTTCCTGCGTCATCAATTGAAGAAAATCAAACTCCGCCATTTCTTCCAAAAACTTTAAGATCTACTCGAGTTCAAGATGTTTAAAGAAATGATTGTATATTTTTTGAATCTTTATGTTTCTTATATTGTTTAAATTATATATATTATTATCTCAGTTTATCTCTTATATTTCAATTATATTCATTCCATTCAAAATTGTTGTATGTTTGTTTCTTATTTTTTCAATACTGCCAAAAATTACTGTAGATTTTTTACTTTGTTTCTTTTAGTGTTTTGTAGTTTTTATCTGTTTTTGAACATTTGATTGTTTTTGTTTGAAAACCTTTGTTATTTCGGGTTGTTTGATATTTGCTGCAATTTTTTATTTTTGTTTATCTTTGCATTTTCTCAGTTTTGATTATCTTTATTTTTGTGCTGTTTTTAGCCAAATAAAATATCCCTCCCGTTTTCTTTCTCTTTCCAAAACTCTTTTTTATGCTTTACCTTTTTGTTGTTTTTCTCTCTCATTTTTTCTTTATCAAAATTTGTGCCTTTTTTGTAAAATTTTCAATTTCTTTGTTCAAAAAGAATTTGATTGTTTTTTGTATGAAATTTTCAATTTTTTATGTGTTTTTGGATGTATAAAGAGTTTATCAATTATTTTGTAATTTTGCAAAAAAAGAAACAGTTATTTACTAAATTAATAGAATGGAGATAACAGTAATAAAAAGTTTTGATTTGTTATCTAGTTTTTGATTCACTTTTAAATTGATTAACAAAAGTTCGTAGTACACGGTAGCTAGAAAAAAGAGAGCAAAAATGGTTTTCCGAAAATTTCTTATGTAATGCTTCCTAATTGATGTATTCAAAATTTGGTGAAACAAAAATTTTTAAATCTCTAAAGAAAATTATAATTTTAAAGGACCGTTTGACAGTAAATAAAATGAACAAGGCAAAGCATCATTTTTTGTACGAAAATGTCTCCAAATAGCCTTTGTTTCCCTTTTTTGATCTAGATCTGAAAGCATTGCAGCAACGCTAACAGAGATGGAAAACACAGTCGGCAAAAACGAGTCTAAGGGGCAAAAAAATCGTCGCATAGGCTCGTTTTAACTTTTTCAAAACCATAAATAAAAAAGTTCCAACTTTATCTTGCCGATCGCAAAAGGTAAAAAAGTGCCGCGATAAAAAAACATTCGATCCGGGCGTGTTTTTTTATCATTGAGATAGCTTAAAAGATTTGTGTGTAGAAATAAAAAACTTTTTTTCACTGTTTCTTTATAGTATTCGAAGAAATGATTAACTTTTGAAATAGTTTGCGTTTTTCTGCCGTTTATAAAAATTGCCCAGATATTTACAATAACTTAGTTTTTAGGAAATCATGAGCCGGCAATGTTTTTCTAAGAAACATGCAATTGTTGCTTTTAGCAATGGTTTCTTCAGTATTAAAACTGCATCTCATGAATTCCATTACGATGACGCAAAGAAATTCGTTGATGATATTCCACGGATATTCAAGGAAGTCAAATTTATTGTGTTTATGGTTTTTGATTGTCGACCTGATGGATTTTCTTCAAATTTGGATTTTTGCAAATCTGTTAAAGAAAAACTGGATTCTCTACAAATTTTACATCATTTTTGCTTACCACAACATATCATTTTGTCAGCATCTTTATGCCGTTCTAAATTCGAATTTCAACTTCATGATGTTGTTATTACAATTGTTGCCGTTAATGACAAGATTCATATCTTTGAATATGAATATACTGAAAATGGATATAAACAAGTGAAAGAAGTTACTGAAATGATCATTGATATCAAAGAAGATCCAAAGCTTGTTCGTGAAAAGATTATTGCTTCTTCAAATCCAAGGAAAATTTTTTTGATCAAACCTGGATTCAACGATTCTATGATAAGATTTTTGAAGACCGCATTGAAATCAAGGAAACTTCGGATTTTCGATAGTAATCCTGATATCTTGGAAGAATATCTTGTTGAAGCTTCAAAGTGGATGTTCGATAAAAGCTACACAAAATACCATATTATTCCTACAAGTAAAAGACCATATTTTTCTTCAGCAGCAACTTCAGAATCTAAATTACATCCATTGATCTTGATGGAACAATTCAAAATTAATTTACCATATTCTCGGATTATGTTTGTACCTAAATGTTTCAAAAATATTGTAGTGAGTTTTAACAAAATTATTATTGGATTTATCATCAGAACTTGGTCAATAATATTCATACTTTTGCTTACTCTTGTAAAATTTTTAGTTTGGTGACTCAGAAGATACCGAAAGCTTTCAACGATTTGATCTTCAGAGAGATTGCCATCGAAATAATTTAACTTTTACCGTAGATGCTGAACATTTTCTTGATGTTAAGTTGGAGGGAGTTTTTTATCCTGCTATACAAGCTTTACCTGGAATGATGGATTTAAAATTTGAAGATGCCGGTAACAAAATTCCTGTCATTGGATTTATGAATGAACTTTCTGTTATTTCTATTAACATGGATGGGAAATATGACTTCTTAAATTCATGGAATGGTAGGGGTTTTTGAAATTACAGTAATTTTTGCAACATAACTAATGATTTTTAGGCTTGTATGGGAAAGAACTTGCTGTAAGCTTTGATGAAGAAAAACTAAAATATTGTGATGATGCATTTTTGGTTTTACCAACAAAACCTACATCTGTTGTATACGGTAATTCTTCGTTTTATCTGCGATCAAACCTGGATTGTGCTTACTGTTGTTTAAATCAATGTACAATATTTTAGATTTGCTCAAAATTATGTCAATGCCACCCGATGATATTCAGCTTCAAGATGAGTGGAAATTTAGTTTTACAAAAGATCAAAATAATCCTGTTTTGGTAGAATTTGATAATTTTGATGAAACTCGAAAAAGTGCATCTCCTGCATTCTTGATGGCATTATTGTTGAAGAAACATTTAAAAATTATTAAAACTGAAATTGGAGAAAAGCCTTCTGTAATTGGTATTTGCATTTTTGATGAATTCAATATTGATGAAAGAGCTCGAGTTGAAGAAGGACTAAAGGAATCTTGTAAATTATTGAAAATTGAATGCATCTTTGTCAAAGATTGAAATTCGTTTGTTTTCGACATAAGTTTTGTAAAATTTGATTTTCGATTTTTTATTATTTAATTACTGCATTTTTTTGGACATTTCTTTATCCTTTTTTAATAAATTAGTAAAAATTTCAAACTTTTTTTTCAAAAAAACAACGATGAAAATTGAGCAATGGAAGAAAACTATGAAAAAACGGAAACCAAATGTCGGCAGCTAGAGTGAAACGGGGATGTTTTTGCAGACGAAAAAAGTAGATTTATTAGACACAAAATGCAAAATTTATGTGAAAATGTGAATTAATATAAAATTGCAGAAAAACGGTTAAAGCAAAAAATATGTTTGATAAGGAAATGTAAACGCTATACTTCTACAGTATCACGTTTACAACAGTAAAGTGACTTGCGGAGCGATCCTTAAAAGAGGAGATTGGCGGCGGACGGGGCAGCATGTTTGAATGGTATGGGAAACGTTAGGAACGTTTGGTGGAAGAACGTCAAAGGGTTTCGCTGGTAAACAGCTTTTGTATGCCATGCGCAAGGCAATGCCCAAAAAAAGTTCTGCAAAAATCTGTCGGAATAAATCTGAATTGAACAAAAAATGTAACAAATACGAAAAAACATGAAAATTAAAGTAACGTAAAGGTGATTTGTTAGAAGACCCGGCAAAGCCGGGTTTCGCTTGTCAATTATTTTGTAATTATGAAAAACTTATATATTAAATAAAAATAATGGAGATAACAGTAATAAACAGTTTTGATTTGTTATCTAGTTTTTGATTCACTTTTAAATTGATTTGGCATGTTATTCGTACACGGCAAACCGGAAAAAAGAGAGCAAAAATGGTTTTCCGAAAATTTCTTATGTAATATTTATTAATTAATGAATGCAAAATTTAGTGATTCCTTTGAACTTCAAAAACCTCGGTTCCAAATTTGAAGATTTAGGTTCAACTACAGTATCTTCCGGGCAGGATCAAATCATTTGCGACTTAATTCATACTTATTGCATCATAGTTATTTATAGTTTGAAATTTGGTTATAAAAATATAATTGTTTGGTATATTTTACTTCATCAGACGACGTTTGCAATTTTGCACAATTTTTTTGCCATTATTTGAGATTTTGCTATGTGATGGTAAATTTTTGGAAGGTATGTTCTTCAACATCCAACAACTTACAAGGAAATTGGCTTGCCCATAAAACTTTCTTTCTCATAGAAATACGAAGGAAAAAACTCAAGTATTCTTTAAAAAGTTTAAATGAGCTTTTATGAAACACTTGAGTTTTTTGATCTTTCTTTATTGGGCTGCAGTAGTTTCGGTGCCTTTTTTCCAAAAGAGGAAAGTTTGATCTAGGAGCTTTTAAAGGCTGACCTGAGCAGATGGATTTTTATTTTGTGATACAAAAACAACTCACACTTTTTCGCACAAATAACTTTCAAATATTTTTTTGGCATGCATCTTGTTTTATTTTACATTTTGATCCATAATTAATCTTTATAAAAATTTTAGAGCTTAGTATATCGCTTCATTCATACTGTTTTTCTCTGTGTTTAATTATCTACAATTTTTTTTCAAGGATGGTTAAAATCAGCATTGAATTGGTTGAAAAAATTCAACGACTTGGTGTTGGCTCGATTGAAGATCAAAAAAGTGCTGTTAAAATTATGCGTGAAAACATATTTTTAAATCGAATTTGCATTGATGGATCATTAATTCCATTATTGCTTCCATTAATTGTAAGATTAATTGCATCTGAAGAGTAAGCTTATTATTTTTATTATTATTAAATTTATTACCATTTTTTTTAGTCAATTTCTTCAACAAAATGGAGCTTATTTTGTTGAAGCAATTACAAATACTTCAAATTCTCGTCGAAATGATAAAGAGAATACTGAACTTGTAATTGAACATGATGCAACAGTAAACCTTGTCAATTGTTTGTCATTATCTCGTCCTGAAACATTAATTATTCAATGTTTGAAATGTTTAGTAAACATCTCATTTTATTTTCCTGCTAAAATTGCTGAAACTGAAAATGCCCTTCAATCAATTATTAAATGCATGGAAATTAAGAATGGAGCAATATCATATTGTTCTGCAGAAATTTTGAAAAATGTTGCAATGAAATGTAAAAATAGTGTTTCAGTGATTCTTCAAGCTGGTGGGGTTGCGTCCTTGAAAAATCTTTTGGAATCAAAAAATCTTAAATTTTTTGAAGTATCTCTTGAAGCTTTGATTAATATAATGTGTCTTAATGCAGAAGCATGCCGAAAAGTTCTCGATCCTGATCTGGGTATTTTAAATTTGATGGAACCCGTTTTTATTCGTTTTTTTGATGACACCAAAAAACCGTCAAAGAAACGTCGAAGCTGTTTAACTGCAACAAAGAAGAATAATACAAGGTAAAACATAATCAATCAAGTGCCATAAAAAATTAATTTCTTAATGTTTTTTTAGCAAAATTAAATATTTGACAATTCGATTTTTTATACATGCGACATATTTTAATGTTGAACAGATTGATATGGTACTTGAAAGAAATTTTGTGCCATTTATTGTTAAAAAAATTGGCGGAAAAACTTCTGACAAAATAAAAAATTTAAGCTTTTCAGAATAATGTTGAAATAAATCATATGATACTATATTTTTAGGATTCTATTTTGGTGATTGATAATATTGTTGACAAGAAGCCGAGTTATATTCCAACATTAATAAATTCCAATACATGCATTGTTTCTTTGCTCCTTGAAAATCTTAAATCCGAAAATTTTGTATTGCTTGTAACTGTTTTGGAATTTTTATACAATTTAATCCGCTACTCTGGATATGATGAAACTGTTCGTGAAAATGTTCTTAGCAAATATATCGAATGCAAAATCCAGGAAAAACTTAAGGAATTTATTAAAGCCAATGACGAGAAAAAACTTATGAAACCTCCTGCAAATAAAAATTTTAGGCAACTTCCAGAAGATATTCTCAGATTTGTTGTTAGAAAAATCAAAACTGAACCTGGAGTAGTAGTTGAAAAAGTTGAAGAAACGTAAAATTTTTTAATCATAATAATGAAAAACAAAAACCTATTTATTTTAGTGAACCTGAAAATCAAAATCTTAGGGGACAAGAATCATTAAGTGACATTGAAAATGGGTCTGAATTTGATGAAGTTACCGATCCCGATTTTGATGATAATAATATGGAAGCTCAAGAAATTGTAATAACAGAAGCAAAGTAAATTTTATATATAAATAATTAAACACAAAAAAATTGTTTATTTTAGTGCTATCAATATTAAAAATGAAGCGGAACAAGGATTTGTTGCTGGCAGTGAAAATAGTATCGTTCAATTCGATGCTGTTGAAGAAAGCAATGTTGAAACTCAAGAATTTTCAACAGAAACTCACGCTTCTGTTGTTGAAAATGTCAAAATTGAACCTGGAATTTTTGAAAAAATTGAATCGGAGTAAATTTTTAATGTTAGAATTAAATGTGATACATTTGTTCATTTTAGTGAATTCAATGAGCGTGAAGAAATTCGTTCAATTGCAGCTGTTGAAAATGATAATGTCGTTGAATTTGATGAATTTGCGAGTAACGTTTCTGATCATAACAATGTTGACATTCAAGAAAGCCAACCGACAACTCCTCTGTCTTGTACAATATCTTTCCCAGCTAGTTCCAACAATATTGAAAATATTGTTATAACAGAAGCAGGGTATAACTTTTAATGATAAAAATTTTGACATTATGAGACTCGTTTTAGCAATGAACAAAATGAAGAACCTGCAATTTTTATTCAAAATGGCACAAGACGAAGTAAGCGTACATTGAATGAATCTGAACAAGCTGTACCACCACTTTGTAAAAAACGACGACAAAATGGTCAATTTTTACATCAGTAAGTTTAAATACTTTGTTATAAACATCGTTAAATGCATTCTCACTTTTCTAGAAATCAAAATATTGTCAAATATTATAGTCCATCTGAAAAAGATATCGTTTCATATTGCAGAGATCTTGAAGTGGATTTTGATCGGAAATTATTCCATGAATTTCATTCACAAATTAATTTTGAAACAATTACTCCTGATTCAAAACCAAATCGTATTTATGCCATAAATGATAAATCGGGATTTGGATGTTTTTCTGTTTTCTTTACCGGGACAGAATCAAGTGCTGAAAAAATCCGAAATAAAATCTTCAATAAATTTATCAACTTTTTAAATCCAGCAGAAAATTCAAGTAATTTTTTAATTCCATTTTTTACCGTAATCTTTAGAAAATTTTAGGTAATGAAAAATTGCAACAGATTTTGAATAGTAATTCAATGACAGCTGAACATTTGGAAACTTTAGTTAAATGGTTTAAATTTAGAATCGTGGTATATTCTAATGAAAATGGCTGGGAAAAATATGGTGTTTGGAATTCTGAAAATGATCCAATTTTTGTTTTGAATAAAATTCAATCCGGAAATGAGAATCTCTTTGAAATTGTTTTGTCCTTTGATTAAAAACTTTTATTTTGGCATTTTTCATTCATTGTTGTTTTTATTTATTTTTTGTATGATTTTGTATTGTATTTGTTTCAATAAAACTTTTACAATCTAGATTTTTAGGGAATTGCCCTGGCGATGGGCGTGCAAAAAGGGGCATTTTCAGGTTTCGGGCGTCACACGCAACACTTTTTGTGTTGCGTGTGACGTTTTACACTTTGTGTACTTCAAAGTGTAAAACTTTTAAAAATCTTTTGAACAAACTTTTATTTTTATCGAATTTTTAAATCGGCTTATACAAATTATTTCTTTCTTGTCTGGAAACAAAAAAAATGTGACAAAAAATGTTGAACAAAAAAGTTTTAGTTTTAAACGTTTCAAATTGAAACTTTCTATCATAGACAATAGTTTTTCAAAAATTCTCTCAAAGTTGTGCTTTAAAAAACGAGATGTCGGGGAAATTTGTTGATAAAGTTGTAATTATTACCGGATCATCAGCTGGAATTGGACAAGCAGCTGCCGTCGCATTTGCGAAGGAAGGGGCTTCCATTACGATTCATGGACAATCTGAGAATCGTTTAAAAGTAACATTTACAAATTTATTATTTTTGGGACATTTTTTGGAAGTTTTGTAGGAGACCGAAGCTTTACTAAAAGCAGCCGGAATTCCATCAAATCGAATTTTGCCCGTTCTTGGCCCAATTGAACGAGAAGAAACTCTTCAAGCAATCATTAATAAAACAATTGAAAAGTTTGGAAAGATTAATGTTTTGGTATTTATTTAAATTTTATGAAATTAAAAAAGATAGCTAATAATATTTTTGTAGATAAATAATGCTGGAACAGCTAAAAAGACAAACTGTGATCCATCAACAACGGAAAATCTTGATTATGTTTTTTCTGTGAATGTTCGGGCGTAAGTTTTGAACAAAAAAGAAAACAAAAGTACTGTAATTAAATACAAATTTGGTAAAATTGCTTTACAGTAAGTAAGCTTCCAAAACACATTTTTACAGACTTTATTAGTAATCTGAAAAAACACGTGCATTTTTTTATTCCTTGAACCTTTTTATTTTTTCAGGCCATTTCGCTTAACTGAACTTTGTCTTCCATTTTTGCAAAAAACGAAAGGAAATATTATAAATGTTTCAAGCATTTCTGCATTTCGTCGCTCGGTTTGTGCTTTTTTTGTGCTTTCAACTTTTGATTCTTTTTTTTTCTGCGAAACTTTTTAATTTTTTAAACCTTTTCCAAGTTTTTGTTTTACAGTTTGAAAGTCCAATGCACACGGCATATGGAATGTCAAAGGCGGCGTTGGATGCTTTTACTGTCAATGAATGTCCGAGACTTGCAAAAATGGGAATTCGAATAAATAATTTAAAGTTTGTTTAAATATTTTTTATTAATAAATAAGCATCAAATTTTAAGTCCTGGACCAGTGAAGACTTTTATTGCAGAAAGGAATCTTCCAGAAATGTCAGATGAAAAGAAGCAAGATGCTCTTGATAAGGTTTAATGTAACTTTTTTCAAAATATAATAGTATCCCATTTTAGTCATGGGATTATTTCATTCATCAAACCCCTTTAGGGCGTGTTGCAGAACCATCTGAAATGACCCCAACCCTTTTGTTATTAGCTGGCGAAGGTGCAGGATTTGTAACAGGCTCCTGTTGGGTCATTGATGGTGGCATGACCTGTTTTGCAAATGATATGTCACTTTATGATTAAATCAAATTTATTTACAAAAAATAGATTAGTGTTATTAAAATTAAAAAATATTATTATACAAATTATGGGAAGAAAAGGAAAAAAAGATCACCGATTTTTGTCTTTTAATTTTTGTGTACTCATAGTTGTTTTTTCAAAATTTGAATAAAAAACATTTAAAATTTATGCGTTTTTAATAATTTATACTGTACATCTGGGGTTCCATCTTTGGTGAACATGTGATCCATTTGTCGAAAAACTCTTGTGGCATTACTGAATGGAACAAAAGAAGTTGGACGACCATAAACAGAATCATGATAATTTATCAAATCATCATCTACAAAAATTTGAATATCACAAATTAATGTATTTCATATTTTAAATCATTACCATAACTCCAAAATGAAAAAACGAATGATCCTTCATTGATTGGATCTTCATTCATTTCTTGCAACAACTGGGAATAGGCATTTCTGGAGCATGCTCGAATTGGTCCTCCACAAAGTTGTTTAGCTGTAAGGGAATCATAAATGCCACAGGGTTCACCGGGCCAAAATCCATTTTTCTTGTTACACGTTGGAAAAATTGCTGTTGTATTTCCTCCAGAGCATTGGCACATGCCATACTGAAAAATAAACACGAATGAGAACACAAACTTTTTTATTTTTTCAATGAAACTCAAAACATGTGTTTTGGAAAGAGGATTACGGTATATCAGTTTTCGTTCCAAGAAACAAATAAATATATTTTATACGTTGAACATGCTTTTTTCTAAGAAAAATGCTTACATTTGCACCCGAAATTCCAATAAAAGTATTAATTCTGGATCGAAGTGAACTTCCAATATTACAAATGCCATCGTCAGCATCAATGTAGCCTCCTCGAATGGCTTTTCTTGCAATTGCAACTCCCATTGAATGTGAAATAACATGAACCTGTGGGGCCCCGGTATAATCCAAAACTGCTTCAATAAAAGTTCGAATTCGGGATATCACTTCACAGCTATGGGTTCGAGTATAAGCATTTCCGGCAATTCTATCACCCCATGTTGTGGCATATAGGGTTGCAGTTGAATAATTTTGTGTTGAAAAATATGTGATACTTTTTGACCATCCTGTTCCCCATTTTGAGTGATCACTTAAGGCTCCATCACTATTTCCGTGAACTAAAAAAAGAAACAAAGAGTTACGGTAATTTTGCAAAACTGTTAATACTGTATAATATTAGTAAAACTGCAGTATTCAAAAAACTAACCAAAGACAATTGGAATTTGCGTAATTGGCTGATCAGGATATGCCCTTCCACCATAACTTCCAATTTGGCCAAGATCTTCACGAGCAAAATCGTAATTACCGTAACCATTTCTATAAAAATGGTAAATTAGTCATTGCTTTTAGACATCTATGAAAATTCTTACGTTTGTAACCATGCCTGAAAGTCAGATGTAATTGGGCCAAGGGGTTCATCTGCATCCGGAACAAAAGAATCCCATTTTCGTTTTGTAATCAAAAATTCGCTTTCCCCAGAAAACCGTAATCCTTGAGTATCAAAATTTATTACAATTGCTTCAGAAATTGAAATGTATAAAAGAAGCAAACAATAAACATTATTTAATTTAATCATTGTTCAAAAAAGTTGTTAGTTCTATGCTGAAAAAAATGAAGATGAATTTGATGAAATTTATTTTTAAAAGTTTAAAGAAAATTTGTGTGAGACTGAAAATTTTGATAAGAGAAATCACGCACATGAAAAAAGGAAGGGATTGGCTGGAAGGGGAAATAAAAAGAAATGAAAAGGACGATTGTTCTTTTAACCTGATAATGATAACAAAAGAAGAAAGAGGGAAAAAACAAAAGCATCCATCTTCATTCAAACTTATGCTTATTCAATTTTTGTCGTCATGGTTCTTTAATAGTTAGTTAGTTTTTTAGGTGGGTTTAGTTTTGTTAAGAGGGCGTCGTCTATTTTACTACTACCATTCATACATTGTCCTTATATATTCCAAAGACAAGAGTCTAAAAATCTTCACGTGAAAATGAAACTGCTTTTTTGCTTGTGTAAAATATACATATTTAAATACGGAAACAATTTTAGACATGAATGGTGATGCTGCTAAAATATTTGTTAAAAATTTATAATTTTCACAGTTTTTGAAAAGATGTCTAACTAGTTTAAAAAGTTTATTTTTTTCACACAAAAAAATACGTCGTATTTTTTGGAGATTTGGAGGAGGAAATGGAATTATTTAAAAGGTTTTACGTTACAGATGAATACGGTAGTGTTTATTTGAAGCAAAGGAAAAAAGGGTTGAATGAACTTTAAATTTGTGTAATTTCAAAAAAAACTCATGACTGATATCGTAGACAGGAAAATTAAATTTTTGTATTGAAAATTTACAAGAAAAAGCTACGTTTTAATTTTGCTTAATTGGTTACGGTCATTGAGTTTTCACGTTTATTGAAGAATATAAAGTGAGACGTCACAAAGGATGAAAGATCCTCATAGCTATAAATGGTTTTTTAATTTCGATTCTTAATAAACGTCAAAGAGGTTGTGCATTGCTTACTGTAAATTAATACTTTAACGAAATTGATTCTTAATTTTTTTATTAAAAATACTGCAAGCTATTTCCGTCCTACCAAAAAAAATCTGGTAACTTTTTACAAAGCTAAATTATTACTAACAAAAACAGTATTTCAAAAGCCAATGCAAATTATAACAAAGAACTCAGAGCTACGGTATACAGCATTTATTAAACATTTTTTGAAGTAATAAAAAAGCCTTTTTAAAAAACGACTACAATTTATGCACAACTGGTACTTATTCCCAAAAATTTAAATAAAAAATTTGCAGGAAAAATTTTAATATAAAAGGTTAAAAAGAGGGTGGAGTCAAAATTTCCGGCTTAATGAAAGCAATACCTGACTTGAAGCTTAACGTCATTTTTTTCATTGAACATTTCTGTTTCGGAAAAAAATAACAAAGATATGCGATATTTCCTCTTCTTGAAAAGAGGGATCCGCAGGAATTTCCTGTCAAACAATTCAAAAATTTGCATCGCCTACATTTAATTAAACAAAGAATTTCATTCAGACTGAAATTCTACCGTATTCCGTGGAAGAATCTGAAATTAAAGCAGTCTGGCTTCAGCAAAATTGGAAGCAAAGCGTGCAAAACCCAATTTCATTTCCGGTCTATTTTTTTCTTCTCCAAAAAATGAAAGTGAGGTGGCGTGAAATAAAACTTGAAAAAGAATTTGACCACTTAAAAATAAAATACATATAAGCTCTTTTTCTCTTTAAAGCCAGTAAACAAAGTTCTCTTTTGCCTTTTTCGAGTTAAAAAAGAATCATGCTTGAAAAAAAAGCTTTTTTGTATTTTCAGTTTTGGCTTAAATTATTTTTTTTGCAGTTCACTTATCAATGATGATAAAATGGTGAAACTATGGTGATTAACCTTAAAGAAAAGAAGAAGGTTAATGTCTTTGTCGTTGCTTTAAATATGGTTGATTAAGAACACATTAATCCGGTACAAGAAAGCAAAATACAGCTGCTGCAGTTGTGTTTCAAACTTTTACCATTTTTTTGAATCAAAGCAGAAATTTTACAAAACACAAAGGCTAAAGTCAAAAAAAGAAAAAGAAAGAAAAAAACACCCACAAATTCAAAGAAGCGGACAAAAAAAATAATCTTTTAAAGAATGCAGAAAAACAAGTTAGGAAAGCTTTTTTGTGATAAACTTTTGCAGATCATGTCTGAATACGGTAATTAATTTTTCCATGTTTGGAAGATCTGAATCACATAATTTTGGAAGATGATTTTCAACTTCTGAAATCTTAATGTTTGATTTCTCATAAAAGCGAAAAAATAAATCAGAAATCCCATAATTTTGTGTTACACAAGCATTAATTTTAAAATTTTCTGTCCTTAAAACATCCCCAAAACTTGAAGAAGTATTTAAAAAAACATTTGAATATCAGCTTCCCAAATGTTCAATTTCTGTAAAACACGTTCTCAAAAATCCTACCGTAACAGACTCATTTATTTTTTTTTTATAACTTTTAACCCAACTTCTTTATTCATTTAATGAGTCAGTATTTTTTACCATGTAAATAGTGGTACATAAATCTTCATTTAAATTGCTTCCTTTTTATACTACTCCAAAAAAGAGAAGGTATGTATCTGTCTTCATTAAATTTTACTTCAAAGATTTGACATTTAAAAATCCTTTCTTTCTTTCGTTTTTCTTTTAACACATTTTTTGTACAATTTTTTTGGCATTGCCATATTTTTGTCATCAAAATATATCTTTTTTTATTATAAAAAGATTTTTTCGTTTACCTAAAAATCAAAAGAATTGAACCACATGTGACGACAACAAAATTACGACGACATCGTCGACATCAAAAAAAAACATGTTCCAAGCATCCCAAAAAAGGACAGAAGGAAGCAATAACCATTCATAATCCATCGTCGACAATAAGACGTAAATTTTAAAGTTTGAACTGAATGCAATTAGGCACTTCTTTTTTAGGATAATACACTAGCTCAAAAATCACACAAATAAATGAATGAAATTTGTCCACAAAATATTTTTGAATGAAAAAAAAATTTTTGAGAAGACAAAAAGAAATCTTCCAAGAAGAAAAATCACGTTCAAATGGCTACACTTACGTATGCAAAAAAAAAGTTCACCAACAAACTTCTTTGTTCCTTGCAACAACAGCAGAAAAGAATACTGTAAAAACTTACAAATGTTTTTAAACCATTTTGAACCTTTTTAAAACCATTTTTTGCCTTTGGTTTTGATGTGTTTAAATTATTTAAACTTAAAAACAAAAGAATTATTATTTTCTTTTTAAAGCGGAAACTATTTTTATTTTTGCTCCATTTTTTAAAAAACTTTTTTTAACGTGATTGTTGTGACTTTTAACTCGTGACTCTTTTTCATGCAAAAAATTCATATGATGGCATTTTCTATGAAACTACAATTTTACTGTACCATAATAATTATTGGTTCATGCCTTTCTTTGTTCAAAACATCATACTGTCTTTGGGGAATTTAAAAAAAAGCTTTAAAAAGCTTGTCCAGAATTAATACTATTTTTACTCATTATTCATCATCAGTTAAAATTAAAAGTGAAGAAAAATTTGCAAAGAACAAATTGTGTGCTATTTAAGAAACAATGAAATTTTGGTCCCCACTGTTGATTGGGGGTCTTCAACAAAATTCGAAAAAAAGTCAACTTGGTCCCCACTGTTGATTGGGGGTCTTCAACAAAATTCGAAAAAAAGTCAACTTGGTCCCCACTGTTGATTGGGGGTCTTCAACAAAATTTTGAAAAAAAGTCAACTTGGTCCCCACTGTTGATTGGGGGTCTTCAACAAAATTTGAAAAAAAGTCAACTTGGTCCCCACTGTTGATTGGGGGTCTTCAACAAAATTTGAAAAAAAGTCAACTTGGTCCCCACTGTTGATTGGGGGTCTTCAACAAAATTTGAAAAAAAGTCAACTTGGTCCCCACTGTTGATTGGGGGTCTTCAACAAAATTCGAAAAAAAGTCAACTTGGTCCCCACTGTTGATTGGGGGTCTTCAACAAAATTCGAAAAAAAGTCAACTTGGTCCCCACTGTTGATTGGGGGTCTTCAACAAAATTCGAAAAAAAGTCAACTTGGTCCCCACTGTTGATTGGGGGTCTTCAACAAAATTCGAAAAAAAGTCAACTTGGTCCCCACTGTTGATTGGGGGTCTTCAACAAAATTTGAAAAAAAGTCAACTTGGTCCCCACTGTTGATTGGGGGTCTTCAACAAAATTCGAAAAAAAGTCAACTTGGTCCCCACTGTTGATTGGGGGTCTTCAACAAAATTTGAAAAAAAGTCAACTTGGTCCCCACTGTTGATTGGGGGTCTTCAACAAAATTTGAAAAAAAGACAACTTGATAATTGATTCCAAGTTTTGTGGACGTTAACAGAAAATTTGGATACTGCAACAGTTTACCCTCCAAATATCATCTCCGAAAGGCTTTTCGGTTGAATGAAAGATGTCATAATATGTGAAAATGGTCATTATATTATAATGACCATTTTCACACTGAAAAATAAGATTTTGAAATTTGCAGACGTGCTGCATTTTACTTGTAATTACATTTACGTCTTCGTTAATTTCATCAACTCTTTTCTCTTGTCAACATCCGAGGTTAAAAATAAATTTATCAATTAACTTAACTTCAAAAAGAATTGTAAAAAAATTGGGTTGTCGGTAGAAAATTAATTAAAAGGCAGTGAGAAAATTATACCGATATATTATTCTCAAATCCTTATTTATAGAAAAGTTTTATTTGGGATTTAACAACCGATTTGATTTGTCCATTTCATGGTTCTTTCTTCCTCTCTCTGCTTTACAAACCCTATAATTCAATTCTGGAAATTTTTATCGTTTAAAAAAGGGAATCCGTTATTTCTTTCTTCTTTCCTGCCAATTTGTACAAAAGGAAAAACTAGAACTTTTTGGATCAAACAAATATCAGCTTTAATCATTTCCTTTCATGCTTCCTTCCTTAAAAAGCGCCCTGCAGACAACATACCTTTTTTATTTTCAACCAATCATATTTGTTTTTTTCATTGCTGTTCCAGAAGTCATCATCAACAAATGCATCCTAAATAAGGCGTGAAAATATATTGCTTTTGAAGAAGGGATTAAAGAGAGACAAGACGATAGATTTCTGTTGTCTCAATTTCGTTAATTCATTTTTTTTTCTTTTTTCGCGCAATCGTGCTTCACTGATCATTTAAAAAAAAACAAGTGAATTTCAGAAACAAATGAATGAGATTAAAAAATGCACAGAAGTGTTAAAAAGAGATGATGGAAAAAGGAGAAATCATTAATAAAAAAGCAATTTATTCTTGATTTTGAGGTAACATAAGTAACAGAAAGAATCACGATTTATTATTAATTTTGATTTTATTCTTTGTTTTCTTTGATGCGTAAAACATTAAAAAGTTCTGTTTTATATTATTTTGACCAAACTGGATTCATTTGATGAGATTAATATTTCAAATACCTTTTGTTTTTAACGACCAACGCTCGAAATAAGAGCCCATAATTTTAGCCAGTTTGCATCAGCCTGTTGCCATTTAAAAGCCTGAAAAGGACATTTAAATTTTTTTTCAAAATTATTTTGATTCAAAAATTTGACCCCATATTTTTGTTTGTTTTTGCCCTTATCAGTTTTTTGTCTGTTTTTTTGTTTTGGAACCAGCCGATAAAATGGCACACAAATTCCTTTTATGTTCTTCTTGGCGATCGTATAACAAGAATATTCTTGTTAGTTTTTACAATCAAAAAAAGACATCGTTTCACCATTCCTTCTATGAAAACACTTCTTTTGTTTATTAAAAAAGAGTAACTTTTGATTTTTCGGCAAAAAAGGAAAACAAGACGAAAAAAATGAACGTGAAACCTTTGGCCATTCATTCCAAAAACATCACCTCCCAAAAAATGTTTACCATATAAATAACGGTGAATATTTTTATATTGTTCTTTTTTTTTGGCTGGTGCCTTCAATTTTGTTGTTCGACATTTTTTCTTTTTGCCCTTTTTTGAGGTGACTGAATGTACATGTTTTCTTTCTTCTTTTCATTCATTTATACCCACCCCGTTAATGGTCACCCTTTTGCTGCCCCCCCCCCCCCTTTTTTACAGTTAGTTCATATTGTTATACTACTCTTTTTTTCTCGATCTGATCGGAGGAAATTGGCGAAAGTCGGTTGGTTGCCATTGGAAACTTTGTGTATATTTTTTAGTAGCGGATCCCGTAGAAGAGAGAAGATTTAGTTAAGCTGCCGTTCTTTTTTCCCTTCTATTGTTTTACCTTTAACCTTTGCCAAAAATAATAATAATAAAATAATTGGAAAAATATTTCATTCAAAAAGTGGCGGCATAAAAATTTCTTTCAAAGTAAATGAAAAACAGTTATGGGATAATCATGATAGGTATCTACTGTCCTCGAATTTGAAGAAAAACAATTTTTGTTTCAATATCCACATCTGCAGAACTTTGAGGTTATTTCCATAAAACATTTGTTTTTGAAAAATTTTGATGATATACATTTTTTGCGAAAATATTATAAGTTCAAATTTTTTCAAAAATCTCCATGAATAATAAATTCTCAATTTTTTGCAAAGTTGTATATTACCATTCATAAACTTTGTTTTTGGACCCAAATTTTTGAATTTATTCAAAAAAAACTTTTGGCTAAAACGTATTTATTTAAATCAACCCTAATTTGCATAAAACTCGTTTTTTCTTCCTTTGGTCGCGCAATCTTTTTTCCGATTCTTTTTTCTATTTTTATTGCAAATTGAAAATAGCAAATTTGAATCAAAAAAACGAAGAAAGAGAAGACGATTTTTTTGTTGTTTCATTTTCATAGTTTCTTTTTCCTTCCCTTTTCTTCATGCCGATGTTCTGCTTCTTCTTTTTTCATTTTTTTGCCGAGATCGTTTGCATGATTTTTCATCTTCCCTTTTCCTTTCAATTTGTGTAAATATCATCAGCAACCGCAACAAACCTTTTCAACTTTCACCTTTCCGTCCTATGTTCTTCTCTAACACAGCGGGATTCTTCTTTTTTCCATTTTTTACAATCAAAAAATATTATATTTTCTTGGCAAATTCTTATCGCTTTCTTTTTTTACATTTTTCTTGATTTAATCAACACCAACCAAAAACTGCCATTTTTTGACCTTTTCAATCTTAATTTATTTTCATTTCATTTATTTCCTTGGCCATTTTCTTCTTTCTTTTTTTCCGGCCAATGAGTTTAACAGTTTTTTTAAAAATAGCAATAAAAGATATATCTTTTAAAGAATTAAAAAAGATACTGAAGATTTAGATAATTTTTTACCGGTTTTTTACGGCTTTTTGTTGAATGAAAATGTAAAAATCCTGCTGCAACGGATTTAACTGAACTGGACTTTTGCATCTGGACGTTGATTTTCTTTCCTTCTTTCTTTTAAAACTCTTTTCTTCTTCTAAACTTTCATGCCTTTCTTCTTTAAAGCTGATGGTGTTTTCTTTGCAATTTAATTTTTTTGTTTGAAGTCACACTTAAATTTGCTGATTTTTTCATTTCATAGAAAAAATGAGTTACGGAATTTTTATTTTAAAAAAAGTCAAATTTGGCCAATTTCAAGTACCACTTTTTTGCGGTTTTAAATAGGCATTGTTTTCTTTCAAGGTTAAGTATTTCCATTGTTCTTTTAACTGCTACATTTGAAGGAAAGAGGAAATACGGTCAAAGAACATGTTGGAATGATCTATGTATTACCGTAAAACAGTATTACAGTATCTTCCTCTAAAAATGCTAAAAGATTTTAATACAGTATTCATTTGCATAATCGTCATAACTGATCCTGTAATTCTTTCAGCTTTATAAAAATTACGATCCTTTTTAAATTTCAAAAAAGTCAAAGATCGAAACAATTAAAAACTTATTCTTTCTTGACCATAAGTTTTTTAATCGACTGCCCTCAATTTAAAAAGTCGATTTACAACTTATAATCTAATTAACCGCAATCTTCTTCCTTCTTCCTTTTCCTTCCATCATTAGATGTTTTTTTCCTTCCTATTATTGATCATCAACAAGAACAATAATTATTTGGAATGCTGGAAATTCTTGCAATCTCGTCTCTTTCTTTCTATTTTTTTCATTGACTTTTTGATCAAGCGATAACCTTTAATTTCTTTCACTTAGTTACTTGATGATGATGACCTTGACTGGATGCTACTTTTTCTCACTCTCTCTAACAGTAGCATCAGAAAAAAAAACATAATGTTGTTGAGGCTACTGGGTCGTCGTCGTCATAAAAAATATAAGAGAAAAGAAGAAGAAGAACTTCGCGCAATGAATCCAATTCTTTTTGATTACTTTTTTTGCTCTTTTTCAATTTATTTATTTCTTAAAGGCGTGTTGTTTGGGGTTGCTTTCTTTAATGACCTCCTCCTCTTCTTTTTTACTGCTGCTGACCTGTTACTTACATATTTGAGTCATGCGTAAAACTTTTTACAAACTTTTTTTTATTAATTTTCTTTTTTGTTTTTGGAGTTTGAGTTAATAAAGTTTTTTAATTGTTACGTTTGTACCTTTCCATTTTTGTTATAAAGGTTGTTGGAGAAAATAGAGGGATAGATAGAAAGAGAGAGATTGTTTCAAATCCATTTTTATCCAAAAAAGGGATGGAATGGAGTCCATTTTTGTTGCGCAAGAATGATTTTTTAGAATATGAAAATAGAGGAGAGAGGGGACACAATAAATATGCAAACGTGTGGCGCTTTTTTTCATCAATGACAATTGAATTCTGTATTCATTCATCTCATTTTGAATGAAATGAAAATAGAGATATTCGGATGATTATGCCTATACTTAACTTAAATATTATATTTTCTCCCACAGACTTTTTAAATAATAATTTTTTGCATAAAATAAAATATTCAATTTTTTAAAAATCCTTTAAAAATATTGTTTTGAAATGATTTTTAAAATTATTACTTCTTTTAATTATCTTAAAAAGGATGACAGTAAATGAGTGAGTGGCTTTGTCTGTTGACGTTGCATACTTACTTACTTCTTTTGCTTATTTCTTTTCTCCCTTTGATTACCTCTCTTTTTTCTGATGTTGAGGGATTTTGTTTCGGTACTCTTCTTCTTCTCTTTTTTCTCTTCAATTTAACCTGCGATGGCAAGCCTCAACCTCAGCAGCAGCAAAAAAATATATATAATCTCGCAAATCTCAAGAGCTTCGATGTCCGTACACGGCTAGCTCTTACTAAAAAAAAGAAAATGAAGAGAAAAGACAAAACTTATTGTGTTGAGATGAAGCGATCTTAAAAAAGAAAGACCGAATGGAAGAAGGAGGGGGATTGTCGAAATCCCATTTTTTGGACAAAAAAACTTAACCTTATACTTTTTTCCCTCGTCGAAATCGAAGTTAAAGAAGAAAAAGAATTGACGAATTTATATCTGTGTTCGGGGTTTCGCTTTAAACAATTATTATTACCACATTTGCTTGTTGATTTTCCAAAACGTTTTTTTATTTTAAGTTTTTACTCTAAAAACAACTGGTATCACTTCATTCATCCATCCAAAGAAATGATTTTTTTTTCAAAACCATCAATGCTTTTCTTTAACCCAAAAACAGTCAGCTTTTTTTGATTTTTTTTTTAAAAAAGTAAAGGTTAAAAAAAGCGTTAATGACTTTATTGAGTTTTTTTACCTTACTACTCTCAGTTTCATCTCCCGTATATTTTTTCCAGTTAAATTTTTTTATAATGATTGACTAATCTTTCTGAAGCTCCGATATTTTTATTTGGGGGTCACCTTTCATGCTGCTGCAGCAGCAATGGCTGTGTTTCTGGTGTCTCATTTTCAAAAGCCCCCCTTTTTTCTCTTTTTTTCGCAATTTGCTTTTGATTTTTTTGTTAATTTTAAATCAATTGATTACTGATTTTTCAGATAAATATTTTATTTTTTTAATTCCGGCATTTTAATTCTATGTTGATCGAAAAATTACATTTTTTCCGGCTGAATTCGAGATGACGAGAATATTTTCTTCCTCGTCGTCGCCGGCATTATTTTATATTTATTGGCTTTTTCTTATTGTATTTTTATGTTGTTGTCATGGTAAGAATTTAAGAAGATCAATTCGGACAATTTTTTTTAATACGTAATTAGCAGATTGTAATAATCTTGATTACAATTAATCTGGGTCAAATATGTTTTTAAATTATTGATTTTATTTATTGTTCCTACAAATTGCTTTACAAAAATATGTTTTTTTAATTAATCGATAAAATTTAAAATTAATTTTTGTTTCTGTTTAATTTTTACACTTTCTTGAAATTAGGGAAAAAATTTTAGAAATGTTTTTTCGAATCTATTTTTTTACTTATAATTTTGTAAAATCGAATCAAAAATTTATCCACAAATTTTCTGTAAAATCAGAAAATAACTAATTAGAATCATTTTGAAAAAACTTTTTGTAACAACTTTTTTAAAACTGATCCTTTCCTTATTTTTGCAGATGTAACGGGTAAAAGAAATTGTGCTTCGAATGTTTGTTTCAATGGTGGAAATTGTATTGTTGATGATGAAGCGGGAGTTTTTCAATGTGAATGCCGACCGGGCTTCAGTGGAACCCTTTGTGAATCTGCACTTCCGTGTTCCTTGGATTGTCGAAATGGTGGCCTTTGCTCCTTTGATTCCTTCAATAATGAACGATGTGAATGCCCTGAAGGCTAGTTTTTCTTTGATACTTTTTTGATATTCTCCTTACAAAAACTTTAAATTCAAAAAAAAGTTTTTTTTGATTCAATCAAAACAAAAAATCATTTCTTTTTCTCTTTTTTGAATTACAAAAATTTGCGGGTGAAATTTAAAACTTTTCTTTATCCAAAGTTTTTAATAACCGTTTTTTTGACACAGATTTTTTGGGATTGAAAACGAAAAACTTTTTTTGATTGTAATTTAATCCTTCATTTGAACTTCAGATTCTGATGATGAATAAAAATGATATTAATTTTTCTATTTTTAGGATTTACAGGAGATTTATGCACTTCAACTGCTGATTGCCAAGTTACTGGTTGTTTACAAGGCGAAATGTAAGCATATTTATTATCAACTTGATCAGGCCCAAACTAATTATTTGTTAAGGGATTGATCAGATTTCATTTTTTTAAATTTTCAACCCCCTCCCTTTCCATCAAATTTTTCTTTGATTTTTACCGCAAAAACATATCCTTTTCAGTTGTTTGCTAGATCCATCCCTTTCAAAATGGTCATGTGTAATTGATAGATGTGAACAACTTTCTCCTTGCCTTCATAATGCCACCTGTCGACCAACTCGAAATTCCTTTATTTGTGAATGTGAACTTGGCTTTACCGGGCATCGATGTGAAATTGACGTGGATGAATGTGCCCCACAAAAACCATGTAAAAATAATGGCAATTGCGTTAATCTCCCTGGGGGCTTTAAATGTGATTGCCTAAATGGATTCAGTGGAAATCTTTGTGAACAAAGAATTGGATTCTGTATTCAGAATCCCTGCGGGACACATGGGCAATGCTTTGATGAAGTTTCAGAATATCATTGTGAATGTGAACCTGGATGGACTGGAAAAAATTGTGAAGCAGAAGCAAAAGAAATCTGCGAATGTGAAAATCCGAATCATGAATGCATAATCAAAGAAGGAAAGCCGATTTGTGAATGCCCTGCGGGAACTCAAGGTGCCAAATGTGATGAACCAATTGACCTTTGTGCCAATGAAAATAAATGTGCCAATGGGGGACAATGTATTGCGAATGGAAATTCAACATTTTGTATTTGTCCATCACAATTTACTGGGGCATTTTGTGAAAGTAAAATTGAAGATTGCCTTGTCGAGGAAAAACCATGCATAAATGGTGGAAAATGTATTCGTGGAGAACAAAATAATGGAATTGAAGCCAAATGTGAATGTATTGGAAGATTTATGGGAAAATGGTGTGAACAAATGCGATTAAATGCACATCTAAATTCAACAAATATCTTATCAAAACAATGCCCTGCAGGATACTGTATGAATGGAGGTGAACTTTCTATAATTTGGGTTACGGTAGTATAATAATAATTTTTAGGTAAATGCAAGATTGAAAGAGGTCAACCAAAATGTGATTGCTTGAATCAAGCATTTACGGGTGAAAAATGTGAACGGCGTGTTGCTGAAGATCTTTGTGATCCAAATCCTTGCCTCAATGATGGCCAATGTCATTCAAATGGAACTACCGTATCCTGTTTCTGCCTTGAAACTTTCACCGGAACAAAATGTGAAATTCCATGTGATTGTGGAGTGAATGAACTATGTCGAGAATCAATTCGATCTCCGGGTTCTGCAGAATGTCTTACGGTACCTGATCCAGAGATTATAATCCCAGATAACAATAATGATAACAATTCTTTTCCATCTGATTTTCTTCCTTCTGAAACCACTAATGAAATTGATGTTGAAGATGATGGAACAACAACAAATTTAATTACAGAATCTCAACCTTCAACAACCTTAACAAATTTTCCTATTCCATCTTCAACACTTTTAACACAAGATTTTAACAGTAATAATAATACCAACAGTAATTTTGTTGATTCTTCTTCTTCTACGATAAATGTCTTTACAACGACAACACCTTCAGAATCTTTAACACAACCATCACCAACAAAAACAACAACATTTAATCCAAATAATTTGTCTTCTTCTACCATAATAACCGAAACTGATACATTTGATGAGTTACTTGTGAGTTGTATTTTCTTCTTCAAACTTTCAACCTAATTTACATTATTTATTGTTCTGTTATCATAAAAAATTTAACAATCTAACAATTTTTAGAATGTTACATCTTGTGACAGTTGTGTAAATGCTCAACGATGTTTACAAATGGATAATCGATATATTTGCCTTTGTAATGAAGGATATACAGGTGCATATTGCGATGAGCCTTCAAATGTTTGTTCTTCAATTTCTTGCAACGATGGACAAGTTTGTCGACTTCAAAGAACTGGATCAATTGATTTACCACAATGTGCCTGTGCCCCAGGATATTTTGGGATTAGCTGTCATGATGCCACAACTGCTTCGTTCAAGCCTTCTTCAATTCTAATTTATCAATCTCAATCCAAACCTTTGAAGGACACCGCCGAATACAGTCTAATTCTATCATTTCGAACTACCGTACCAAATGTACATTTCGTTACAGGAGAAAATTTGTTTGGAAAACAACAATTTTCGCTAAATTTAAATTCTGGATTTTTAACAATTACAATTGGAAATACTCCAACCTCGATCAATGACTTAACGCTAGATGATGGACAATGGTATACAATTTGGTTCAATTCTACATCAACAAAGATTACGGTAGAAATTGAAGATAGTGCCTCCGGGTATATTTTAACTCGAAAACAGTTACAAATAAAACCACTCAATATTTATACTACACGATTTGGGCGAATTAATGAAGGTGAACATTTTACTGGTTGCCTCAGAGATGCATTTATTAATCAAGAATTGGTTGATCTTTTAACATCTGATCGATCAGTTGATATTGAACCAGGTTGTAATCGAAAGGAACAATGCAAACCAGATACATGCCAAAATGGTGCTGCCTGCATTGATTTATGGGATAAATTTCGATGTGAATGTGTTCGACCCTTTTTGGAACCGATGTGTGTGAATCAACTTCGAGAAGTTACTTTTGGGCATGATAATGCTTCTTCGTTGATTGAATTTTCTATTGATGGAAATGATTCAAAGCTGATTCGACAAAAAACTGATATTTCATTTTTGATTCGAACCAAAAATGATAATGGAATTATTGCATTTCTTGGAAATCGATCAGATGATGATGATTCAGTTGGGACATTTTTGAGTGTTGAAATGGTTGAAGGAAAAATTATTGTAAATGGTCGGCTTGGATCAAAGAGAATCGTAACAGAAAAAAGCAAAAAAACAATAAACGATAACAAAGTTCATTTAATTGAAATTCAAAGAAGTGGGAATGACCTTAGGCTAAAGATCGATGGAAAACAAGATGCCACCCTTCAATTTCGGCATCCCTTTGAACATCCACTTTTGGCAGACTCTTTGGTGCTTGGAGATCGAACAAGTATTAAACAAGCTGCATTTTCATCCCCCTCTGGCGGCTACTTCAAAGGCACCCTTCAAGATCTCAGAATTAATGGAAAATCTGTTATCCTTGCCGATGATCCTCCAACTTTCAATCTTGAAAGTTTTGGCCAAAAACAAATTGACCAAAATATTCTTGAGGGTACTGTATCTGATGACATTTGTGCCCAATTAAAACCATGCGAGCAAGGAAAATGCTTCAACACTTTCAACGATTTTCAATGCTTATGTGAATCTGGATGGATTGGATTAAAATGTGAAAAGAAGGATTTCTGCGTGGATAAACCCTGTCCATTTGGAACAACATGTGAAAATACACATGGCGGATATGTTTGTACTTCAACGGCTTCTTTCTATCCCACATCAGTCGTCAAATATTCCCTTAAACTTCCTGAAACTGTTGCCCCACCAAACGCATATGCAAATTTTACTGTTCAACTTCGAACCCGATCAAAGGCTGGACAAGTTTTTAAATTGGTAATTCTTTATTGATTTTTTTTGTGTTGAAATTAACATAAATTATTTTAGCAAAGTTCATTGGATTCGATTGCAATTATTTTAACTGAATTTGGGTTGGATATAATTTACAGTAATTCAACCACTTCAATCCGAGATCCTTTGGCTATTCCGATTAGTGATGGACAATGGCATAAATTTTCAATTCAAGAAGAAAATTCAAAATTATCCGCGGAATTTGATACTTTTCCATCATCACCATTATTGGCACCATTTTCTTTGACCCGATTTGGGATTGATAAAAATGCGAGGTTAATTCTTGGCAAAGGTTTCAACATCACGGGCTTTAAAGGGTGTCTTCAAAAAATTGTCTTTAATGATTTCCCTGAAATTTCATTTTTGCCAAAAGATACTTTTGCTGGAAATCTCAATTCTGTTTTGCATTTTGTTCCAATTCAACGAGAAAATATTCAATCGGATGGGTGTCATTCAACTGAAGTTTGTGGAGCTTTAAATCCATGCAAAAATGGCGCATCTTGTATTGATCACTTTTATCTCAAAGAATGCCGATGTAGTGCGGGATTTGAGGGAGAATTTTGTGAACGAAATAAAGACGAATGTGCTGGGCATGAAAGTTGTGGACCAAATGGACGCTGTATTGATGGAATTGGAGAATTTGCATGTCTTTGTAAGCCTGGCTTTTCTGGGAATAAATGTGAAACTGCAATTGATCAATGCCGGCAAAATCCATGTCAAAATAATGGAAAATGTGAAAGCTTATCCAATGGAACATATTCATGCCATTGTGAAGAACAATATTTTGGTCGTCGATGCCAACAAAAGCGATCAGTGAATTGTGCAGCCCGGCCATGTGAAAATAATGGCACTTGCAAAGATTCAGAGGAATCTGGAGTTCAATGTGAATGCCCTGAAGGCTTTTATGGACCACTTTGTGAAGATGCCATTGATGCATGTGCCACATTGCCATGTGTCAATGGTGGCAGTTGTAGCAAAACTCCAGATGGCAAATATAAATGTGAATGTCAGCCAGAGTTTACTGGTGATACATGCAACCAATTTGCTGATATCTGTCATCTTTCTGGTCAATCATTCTGTAAACATGGAGCTTGCAAAAATATTTTTGGCGGTGCCCTTTGTACTTGTGATGAAGGATGGATTGGGTCCAGATGTGACATTGATGAAGATGAATGTGCCGAATTTCCGTGTGCCAATAATGGTACTTGCGTAAATACAGCTGGTGGATTCAGATGTGAATGTGCACCTTTCTATCTAGGATCTCGATGTGAGATTACTGGGATTTGTGCAACTGAACCCTGCCTTCATGGAACTTGTCTCCAACACTCCGCTAAGGAACACACCTGCCAATGTGATAAAGGTTTTGAGGGAGCAAGATGTGATGAACAAATTGATTATTGCCGAGATGAGCCCTGCCAAAACGGTGCCACTTGCCAAAAGTTGATTGGTGCTTTTAAATGCAGTTGTATTGCCGGATTTACCGGAGAAACTTGTGAAACTGATATCGATGATTGTGTACAAAATGCATGTGCAAATGGTGGAAAATGTTTGGATCGAGTAAATGGATTTGAATGTGCTTGTAATGGCACTGGATTTAAAGGTGCACAATGCACAGAAGATATCAATGAATGCTCACCCCAACTTCTTTCATCACATTGTGTCAATGGTCTTTGCAATAACATCCCTGGAAGGTAAAGTTTTCTTTTGTTATTTTTCCCGATCCTTAATTTAAAATGTGTCTGCTAGCGAAATAATGCATCACGTTTTTTGGTGCGATGTTTACGGTAACTGAATTTCTAAGATAGATAGGATTTTGAACTGTCATTTCTTTTTGAGAGACAAAATCTTAAAGCACTAAATTTAAAAGAAACTTTTTGGTAGTCTTTAAAAACTGATCAACAACAAAAAAATAATTTTTTAAAACCCAGTAAAAATGATAAATAAAAAAACACAAACACAACGGCATTAATTTTCAACAATTTAAAGAAAAAAATATCTTATAACACTCTTTTTCAATAAATTCAAAACCATTTCAACATCAAAAAAAAGCAAAACAAATTTTTGTGAGAGTAACAGTAAAATTCTAAACTAAAATTTTTTTGTTACTCTATTTCACTTTTTCGTGGTAGAAATTTGCATATCTCAAATTTCACAAAAAAGTTGTTTAAAAAATCTGTCCAACACTGAACACACTTTCGAAATTCGTTTTCAAAAACATTCACTTTTAAAAATTTGTCAGCCATTTGAAATAATGGTCGTTTGAGCAAGCTGCCGATTTTAAAAAAAAGTGAATTAAAAAATTTTTCAGTTTTGAAGGATATATAAGAATTTTTTCACATCTAACGTCCACTGGATGGTCGTCCGGTTTACGGCGGCCGTTCAGTAGACGGAAGGGGGCAGGTTCGAATTTCGTTTATGTTTGAATATTAGATATATATTTCTGTCTTGGATAAATTGTATAATGTATTATTATAAAACAGATTGAAAAACAAAGCATACTAAAATGTAATAAAAAAAATGAATAGATTTTTCCAATTCAATTTGCATGACAATAATAATCAAAGAAAAGAAGTTATAACAAATACATAAATTGAAAAAAAAATAATCTTTATCTACAATAATTCAGTAATAATCAAAGAAAAGAAAAAAAAACATTTTTTAATTTTTTTTTCAAAATTTCTTTTAAGTATGATAATTAAAACTGCCTTTCTCCCATATAAATGAAATATACACTTTCCCAATTTCATCAATAATTAATTGTTAATGAAAGTGGGGGTTTCAAAACTTTAAACCTCGAAGATAAACGTTATACGGGGGATGGGAAACTGAGATAAAGTGGAAACATAATGTCAGCGGGGAGGAAAAACGAGGATGCTTTTGCAAGGAAAGGACGGGGATCTATTTTAGGTGTAAAATACAATATCTGGGGGGAATAAAAAATGTAATATAAAATTGGGGGGAAAAAGGAGAAAGTGATAAAAAGTATGATTATTTACTTTCAATGTATTTATTATCTAAAATTTAGAAATAAGTTTAATCTATTCATTTTAAGTCTATCTCATTCATCCACTTCTACTTGGCTTCTATTTTGACTTCCCTTTAAAACAACACGATCGGGTGGCTTTAAAGTGTTCAAATGATTCGGATAACGTGTAAGCCCTGTCCGTTTTCATAGAACATCCACCTCATTCTTGGATGATCGATGTTCGATTATAAATTTCAAATCCAAGTTCAGTAAAAGTTGGTGCTTGTTATAGTTTAAAATTCATTTAAAAACTTATTTTTTCTTTTATTACTTTATTTAAAACATTTTATTGTATTTATTTTTTTTCTGTTGTATTCTTTTATTCTTATTATATTTCTTGCTTTATACCCGCACTTAAAGTGAGCAATCGCTTTGAAGTGAATAAATAAATAAAAAAAAATATGATTATTTAAAAAAACGTAAACGTGTTGTTTTAGAAGACCCAGCTTCAGCCCTAGAATTGCTTGTCTTTTCACTAATTTCGATTTTTTAAGCTACAAATGTCAATGTGATGATGGATATATTGGGCCAAAATGTAATATGGTTAATCCATGCCTTCCTGATCCTCTAAATCGAACCCTTCATAATTGTGTTCATGGAAAATGTACCAATCCCATTGTTGTACTGTTAACATCTGGCAGGGAAGTTGCCCAACATGAATGTGATTGTTTTGAAGGTTACACAGGACCCCAATGTACACATCAAATGGAAAAGCAATACTCCATTCCAATTGGATATATTGCTGGCCCTTTGGTTGCCATAATTGTTATCCTTTGCCTTCTTGGATGTATGCTTTTCTTTTTTGTTGCTCGAAGTAAACGTGCCAATCAAGGACATTATTCTCCTTCAAATCAAGAACAAACTGGTGGAGCTCGAATGCAGGTTTGTGTCTTTTTTTAAAAATTGAATGCTTTATCCAAAAAATACTAATACCGTATTTCATTTTAATAATATGCTTCTTTAAAGTAGGCGAATAGTTTGATACATTTTTTAATTTATTGATTGGAAAACCCTGATCAGGAACATAGATGCAAGTGATTGGTCTCAAATGGAATCCGTATGAGACCAATACTTTGATTCTGAGTGTCTCTGATCAGGGTTTTTCCAACAATAATTTATTCAAATTTTCAAACTCTTTTGCCATCTTTTAACTTTTTCCACGACATTTTTGTTTTTTGCTTTATTTTGGGCTTCCCACAATATTTACCTTGCTTTTAATCAAAACTTTTTTATTTTTCAGCATTTTTCAGATGTTCACAATGGAGGCACAAAAAATTCAATTACCCCCGAACAAATCTATGCCCGAGCGACTCATTTAACCATTCCATCAAAACGTCCTGCTCCTCCACCACCTGCTTCTTCGGTTGCTACAACATGGGCATTTACAATTCATCAAGATGAAACTTTATAATTCAAATTCAAACTTTTTGCGCCTTTGATTCTCTCTCTTCTTTTTTTTGATTAACTTCAAGTCTTCTTTTTTACAAAAACGGGTTTTATTTTTTAATTTAAAAAATTTAAATAAAAAATTGTTAAAAAGTTTTTTTTAATAAATATTTAAAAATTTTATGTTTTGTGTTTTTGATCATTTTTTGAAAGAAAGAAAAAAACATTGTATTATTCAAAAAACATAGCTACAACATTTTTATGAGGTTAAAAGTTGGTTGCTTTAAAAAAGAAGGAATTGCATAATCATAAATTTTAAGGCTTTTCCGGAATAAATAAAGAAAGAAAAGGGTCAATTTAAATTTAATGGAAGTCAAAAGAATAACCAAATCAGGAAGCAAAGAAAAAAGACTTCGAAAAAGGTCTTGAAATTGAAAGGAAAATTTTGCCAAAAAAAAGTATGGCATGTCTATTAATATTTTAAAGGCAGACTTCGAAATTTAATCGAAAATCTGGTTGGAAAAATAAAGCACGAAAAAAGTTTAACCTTATTTCATGTTTCATGATTAATTATTTATGCCTGCATTTTTCTTCTTCCTGGAAGCTAAAATATTTATTTTCGAATAAAAATAAAGGTTCACAAAAAATGAAGAAAATTGTCAAAGAGAAACACCAGTAAAACATCTGGCTTCCAAAAATTTGCTTCATCTTCTTTTTTTCATTTTTTCTTCTTTAGTAGTTCAATTTTGATGATGATGAAGGGTGAGGTCCAAAGCTCAAAAAATTTAGTTGAAAGACACATAAATTCTTTCCGCCTTCCTTTCCCGTAGTTGTTCTTCGTCTTCTTCTTCTTCTGTTTCATCTCACTTTCATTTTTCCTCCTTCTTCAAAAAAAAGTAGCATGTGCCATGTTATTTTTTGCCGCATTTTTTTAAAGCATTTTGGGCATTATATTTTTTCCACCCTCAGGGCAAAAACTGAAAAAGGACTATATTTTCTTCTTTTTTTTATGCCGCCCTGCACTTTTCTCCTTCTTTTTTTATTTCGTGAAACCCAAGTCTATCTTTTTTTTATTTTTACTTTCAATTTCAAAAAAAAGAAATTTCCCATGTTTTTTATATTCGACTTTTTTCAAGCTTTTTTCTTTCTTTTGCCAAAAGTTAAAATTCTTCCGTGTATTTTTTCTTTCTTTCCGATTTCTGTTCAAAACTTTGAACAGAAAAAAATATAAAAAATGTCAAACCTTTTGTTTCCGTTTCAATAAATTTCCAAGAATTTTTCATTTTCTTTCATTTTGACTCAAGCTTTTTTTAATCACACCTTTTTTTCATTTGAAATCCAAAAAATGATTGTATTTTCGCGTGAAAGAAATTTCTTTTATCCTAAATTCCCAAAGGTTTTCAAACAAAAGCAGTGACTTCTTATTTAAAAAGTTGTCCCTTTTTGACATTGTCATTATTAATTTTTTACAGCAGCAGCTGGTTTTTTATAACTTCCAAAAATAAAAAATTGATTAATCTTTAACAAATCTTATTTCAATTAATTTTTTTATTCTTTGTCACCCTCTTTTTTTGGCTTTTCATCAAAAATTTTATTCCCTCTCTCTTTTTTTCATGGCACTGCTTTTATTTCAAAAACATGTAAAACAAGAGTTTTGCGAATTATTTTCTTAAATTTTAAATTGTGTTGAGTAATTTTTTATTCAATTTTCTTAACTTTTACTTTTTTCCTCTCTTAATTTACTTTTTATTTTGACTTTAGAACCTTCTGACGTAAAAAATAGAACAGCAACGTTGGTAAAAAAGCAAAAGCAAGAAATAAAAGAAAGGAAATGGTATTTTTGATATTTCAAATTTAAAAAATCGTTTATTTTGATTTGATTTTATTTTTTAAATAATTTAATGTTTTATGAAATGATTGAAGAACCAGAAAGTAGTTGTAAGTTTTACCTTTGGTTTCGTTTTTATTAAAATCGCAAAATTTTGAATTGCTCATTTTTTTCACGGCATTTTGAATAGTTTTTTCTAGAAACCATTAATTTTTATTACCTTGTAGATTTCATTACCTTTCGCGTTTTGAGCTAATACGGTTTTTTGGGAGAAAATTGTTCATTTAGAAACGCGTAAACGAAAATTTTTGAGATCAAAAACCAAGAAAAATATTGAAAAATTTTAAATTTTATTATTTTTTTGCAATAAATTATTAGAAACCTTTGTAACGAAACCGTTAAAAAAATGTAAAGCCTCAAAAAACGAAAGCTTGAAGAATTCAAAAATTAATTATTCCTCCTTTTTTTCGAAATTTTTTAAATATTTTCGTTACAAAAAAATGGTTCAAAACCGCATATAAAAAGAATAATGTCTTACATGTTTTTTACCAGACGTTTTCTTAAACATTTTCTAAACCCTCTTCATCTTTTTAGCCCTTCATAGAATGCCATCTGATTCAGAAGTGATAATCGCAACGGAAACAGATGGAAGCGGAACCCGGCATAAAGTTGTAATCCCTCCGGCAATGACCCCAAGATCTCTATTTAAAAAGCCCCGAATGAATAACAATCGATTTCCATTTTTAATGATTTGTGTAATTTGTTGTGGACTTTTGCTGCTTTTCATTATTTTAATTGCCACATCCGCTGAGACATGGTTTTCAAGTGGCGGCGGAATTGATCGAACCACTGATTATGATGATGGGGAAGAGCTTCAAGAACATGTAAGACATTTTATATAATTAAATTTTTGAGTTAATTCAATTTTAATACACTCGAAAAAAAAAACTAATTACAAATTTATTTTTTTAAGGAAATTGTTTATGTAAAGCATACATCCGCAGATGAAAGATATCATCGAGCAATTGTAAATGATGTTAATCGAAAACAAGGAAGTTGGAAAGCCGTCTACAACAAATATGCTTCCAGGTCACAAAGTTCCGGGCTTCTTTCGGATCCAGAATCACAAAAAGTTTTTTATATTCGAAATATTGTCACAAATGAAAATTCAACCTTCTCCGAATTGATGGGGGATACAATTTTACAACAAAAGTAATTTTGTTTTTTGTTAGGGTTACTGTAATTTTGAATTTTTGTAGAAAATTAGCAAAAATGAATATAAATTTGCCAAAGCGATTTGATGCAAGAGAAAAATGGCCTTTTTGTGAATCTGTTCATCGTGTTTGGAATCAAGGCGGTTGTGGTTCTTGTTATGTAAGATTTTCTTTGATAGTTTACTGTAATTTCAAAATTTGCATAACCATATTCCAAAAATCCTTTAATCTTTTGATCCTTTTTATAGGCCGTTGCTGCAGCGGCAGTTATATCAGATCGAATTTGCATACAAAGTAATGGCATTGAACAACCCTTCATTTCGGCACAAGATCTAATCAGTTGTTGTCCAAATTGTGGGGGATGCCATGGCACTGTTTGGGCATTGTTATCATTTAATTATTGGCGGGATCATGGAATCGTATCCGGTGGGTCATATGGTTCCTATGAAGGCTGTAAACCATACGCTCAACCTCCAAATTGTGGATCACCATGTTCAATCGATATTTATTCCAAGAAAGATCATGACCATATGAAATGCCGGCGGCAATGCCAAAAACATTTCAATAAAGAATATGATGATGATTTGCATCGGGCGAAATCTGTTTATTGGGTAAAAGTCAATAAAGTTACGGTAGGAAATATGGATATGCTTAAAGCGGCTTTAAATGTTACAATTGGTAATTTTTTTGATTCAAAATATATCAATTTATGTGAAATTTTAGAAAGTAACGAAGTAATAATAAAACGTGAAATTATGACAAACGGCCCGGTACTTGCTTGCTTTGTCGTTTATGAAGAATTTCAACATTATAAAAGTGGTAAGAATTTCTTTCTGGCTTTAAAAGTTTTAAATGTTTAAAACAAACATCAGTTTTGTTCTTTGAAATAAAGCAGAATAGCATCGTGGGAATCTTTTTTGGAGCAAAAAATTTGTATCATTGAACATTCAAATTTTTGAACTTTTAAAATCTTGAAGTAAAACAAATTTTTGGCAAAAAGAAGTAACTTTAAAAAGAAAAGGTCAAAAGTCATATGCCATTGAAATGCATTTAATGGTTGTTTTACTTTTGTGCCAAACTTTAATAAGCATTTATCAACTTTTTTTGATAAAAAATTAATTATGCCAAAATTGGAATTGTGCCATCCATCAAGCCATAAATGCTGCATTCAATAGAAAAAGTGTCATAAAAACTTTTCATTATCGTTCAAAACTTTTGAAACTGATAATTTTTTTCATCCTTGCCGTTTTTCAGGAATTTATAAAGCTCAAACGAGTTCGTTGAGTAAAGACTTGTATGGGCATTGTGCAAAGTTAATTGGTTGGGGTGAATCTGAAACAGGTATAAAATTTTGGCAATTCATGAATACATGGGGCCGTTCAACATGGGGTGAAAATGGCTTCTTCCGAATGGCCGATGAACCGGAGGAAGTTGCCGCAGGCATTCCATTATAATTCTAATTATATAAATAAATATATATCTATGACGACAACAATTTTTTAAGTTTTTAAAGATTCCATAGATTTTTTTCTCACGCTTCTTAGCTTTCTTTTTTTGAAGCTTTGTCACTTCTCTTCTTTTTTTTATTGTTTCTCTCTGTACAGATGCTACTTTTTTTTATCATCGTTTACTTTTAAAAGACAACTTTTTTTTTCTACGGCATTGCCGTCCTTTAAAGACTTTGAAAAAGAAACAAAAAGAAATATCTTTTTAAAAAAGTTTTTTTTGAAAATATCCAAAACTTTGCTGTTCTTTTGTTTCTATTTTTTTATCAAAACAAAGAAAAGCATTGTTTTTTTGAGATTGCATAAAGAAGTATCCTAAAATATGATATATATATATATCGATTTTAAAGAAGCCAATTTCTTCGTATTCTTATCATTTAATCTCTTTGCTCTCTGTTGCAGCTTAAAATTACCCCGCATGTGTTTTTCCTGATGGAAGAAGGGAGATTATTGTGATTACACATTGCAACTGATTCTTTTTCTTTCATTGAAACAACACAAAACAACGCTAATCAAAATACAAGGATTTTTGCTTGTCTTTGAACTATTTTTGCTTCCCTTTTTTACAAAAGCTTTAATTATTTTTTACGATCCAAAAATTTTATTTGTTTTTAAATTTACAAATTTATCGTATTTTTTTAAAGTTTAACAAGCCGAACGCCATTTTGAACATTACCTATCAAGTCCAAAAACCAAATCACAAACAATTATTAAACTTCTAAAAGAAGTGATGATTATCTTTTATACGTTAGATTTCACGTAACATTTCGAATTTCAAAATTTATTAATTTTTTTAAAACTCACAAAAATGGCTTCACGAAAATCTCAAAGGAATTAATTTTCCTTTCTCTAATTTTTTAAAATATTTTTAAATTTTAAAAAATTTATATTTATTTTACTTTTTTTGTCTGTTAAAAGTATTTATTATTTCACGTGTTATTATTTTTCTTCCTTATTAATATTTTTATCTAAATATTTTTTAATCAATCTTCTTTCAATATTTTCCTTTGTACATTTATTTTTTATTGAAAAAAACTTGTAAATTTTACCAATTACCGTATCCGAGAAAAGAAAAGTATTATATATTTTTTACTGGTTTTTATTATTTTAAATTTTTTGTATTCATTTAATAAATTTTATTTTTTATTTTTGGCACTTTTACAAAAACAATGAATCTGAATCAAACAGTTTTGGAAGAGATTTGGCTTCGATTTCGTTTTTATCACCATGTATATCACGGGGTTCTTGGAGCTGTTTCAGTTGCATTCAATATTTTTGTTGCTCGAATTATTATTACCCGAACTCCGCAACAAATAATACAGTATTCAAGGGTGCTATTTTTAAGTTGTTTAGTAAATATTTGTGTTGCCGCATATCTTTTTATTGATCATAATGTAAGTGTTTTTAAAGAATCTTGAAAAAAAAGGGCTGCAAATATTTTTTATGGAGCCAAAAATGTCAAGATCCTGATTTTTGCATTTTAAAAAAGATGTTTTTGGTTGGGTTTAGACCTTAAATAATTTAAATAAGGCATACTAAATAAATGAAACAAAGTAAGGATATCTTTTCTGAGACGAGATTGAAATTTAATCCGTTTTTTCTGGAAAAGAGTTTTTTCAAAAGATCCTCAACAAATTAACAAAGATTGTTTTGTTTGATAAAGAAATGAGCCATAAATAATAAAAATGTGACCAAGTTTTATGAGTCAAAGATTACTGTAGAAAAAGAGAACAGTGTCGTGTTCTTTGAATAAAAATAGTATCACGCACTTGTGGCGCATAGATTACTGTATTCTTTAACCTATAACTACCGTAATTTAAGCAATCGGTTACAGTAATCGACAAAATTAAACATTTATTTTTAGATAATGATAATATCAAAAGAAGGATTATATGTAATTCCGAATGGATTCTTTCGAGATGCACCATTACCAATTATTTATTGTTTATCAGTGCTGCACGGATTCTGCTTTTCATTTACTTTAGCAATGATTCCATTACCTTTTGTATATCGATATTTTTATATTTGCAGGTTTTCATTTTTATACTTAGATAATATTAAATTATATGTTTTGTAGGAACAAAATATTAACAAATTTTGAACTTTTTCAATTGGCAATTATTTGTTACATTCCATGTTTTATTTATTCTGCCATTGGGGCATACACTCGAATTCCAATTTCGGAAGCACAAAAATTTGATGAAAATTTTCAAGAATTTCAATGGCTTGATCCTGAGAATGATGAAATATTACTAATACAAAAAGCGGTTTGTTTTTATTAATTTTTGTCGTTTTAAGATTACGGTAATTTAGAATAGCCCAGAATTTAAAACTATGGTTTCCACTATTGCAACCTTGTTATCAATTTTATATGCTACCGTAATCATATGTTCATGGTTGATATACAAAAAATTACACAGTACAAAAAAATTTCGAAAAACTTTAAAACTTCAACATCAGCTAACAAGAACTTTAACATTTCAGGTAAAATTTATTTGAAATACTCTTTTTAAAAAATGCAATAAAACTTTTGAAAACACCGGTTCAAAAACAAATTTAAAAAGAATTACACGAGATTTTTTTCACAGGGATATAAAAAATAAATGGTTAAAGCCGTATTAAAACTAAAGTTCAAAAAAGAGATTACAATTTTTAGGCTATAACACCGGTGGTATTCATGTTGGGGCCAATGTTGATTGCAACAATTTGTTTAATATTTCAAAAAGGAAGTATTAGAATTTCAATCTTAATAACTGCAATAATTGAATTGTATCCAATTGTGGATCCATTGGGTAATTGAATACACTTTAAAATATATATAATAAAAATATGGTAATTTCAGGTACTGTATTCTTTGTAAAACCATATTATAATTCAATATTTGGAAGAAGGAAAAAAGTTTCTAAACAAAACATAATCGAAGATCAACAAAGTGAACCACCCGAATCTTCTGAAGGATTGACATCCGTATAATATAAATAATAATAATAAGACTATATGAACATGAATAATAGAAGTTTAATAAAACTGATATTAATTTGATAATGTTGTTGAAAGGCAATAATGAAAAAATAACAAAAAAGATGAAAAACTTATTAATTAGTAAGAATATCTTTGAGACACCGGGATTCAGCAAATTTACCAGCCATTTTAGGGTGATCATTTTTGAATTTATCCCATTGAACGAGTTGTCGAGTATCGTAATAATCAACTATAGCAAATTTTGTTCCATTTACTTCAACAATTCCAATAACATCTAATGGAGTTGAATTTTGAAGAGGATTCTTTGATGCACGATTATTTCTTTTTCGAAAATCATATTTGTTTTTGATCAGTTTCTGTTCAGCATTAAATATTGGAGCCCAATCAGTTGCAGATTGTAAAGCTTTTCGATCAAATTCATCAAAGAGTTTTTTACTGAAAAAAGAATCCCGCAGTTCCCATGTTGGTCGTTCACCATTCTTCCAAATAATCAAATATTCAATTCCTTGAAGACAACTTCTACTTCGAACAATTTCTGCAATTTCGCTTTCATCCCAATGGACTGAAGATCCCATAATGCACGAATCTAAAAGAACAAAGTTACAGTATACTTAGCAAAACAAATTCAAGAATAAAAGATATGTAGAAAATCAATGTCACAACATTTTTAAATTTCAAAAATCAAAGAAAATGCAAAATCAATTTATTTTATTATTTCACAAATATTTATCCTACATTAGATAAAAGAAGAAAGAATTCAAGCTATTCCAAATACAAAGATGAACAAATCATTCATTCTTGGGATATCGACGATTCCAAACGGGAATATATTGTCCAACGGTTTTCCATTCAGCAAAATAAATGGCCATTAAAAAGGCAGCTCCACCATAAGCAGCATAAGTTCTGTAACTAAAATAAAGAAAGAATTTGTAAAACTTGAGTAACTGATAACAAATATAAAAACTTACTAGCCAGGATTGGTGATAGCTTTCTTGGCGATGGGCATTAAACGCATGTAATGACTCATGATTGATTGCTGAAAAAGAAAAAGAGATTAATAACGTAAAAGTAATTCGTTTTTAAAAAATTAAATGAAATTAAAAAAGTTTTGTTATGATTTTCTCGAGGAAATTTTTAACATTGTGTTACCTTATTTCGTGTTGAGACAAATCCGTTTTGAAAAGCAAGAAAAAAGTTTAGGTTTTTTGCTTCTCAAAAAAATATTCAAGTCCTTCTATTTTTTCTTCTGTTTTTTTTCATTTGTTTTCCCCCTTGTTTTTTTCCACTGTTTATTTCCCTGTTTTTCAAATTCATCCTTGTTGTACTTTTGTTATTTTGCTCAAAAATGTTATTTTTAACAAGTTATTTCAAAATATTAAATTTTTTGCACAAAAATGAGCTTGTTTTTCTTTTTCTTCAAATTTTTCCTTTTTTGATCAACAAAAGAACGAAAGATAAAAGATGAGAAAAGCTCAAAAATTTTTTGGGGTATTGTTGCTATTTTCGAAGGAAACAGATGACTCTTCTTAGTCATCCATCCAATTTTGAATTTTTAAAACAAGGAAAGAAAAGATCAAGAAATTTTGCGCGCTTTTCGTTAAAAATCGCATATGTTTTGAAAGAAGACGAAACATTGAAATTTTAAGAAAAAATGTATGATTTGTGTGATGACGATTTGTTGATCTTTTGCACATCGCATCGGTTTGGTCATTATCGTCATCGATCATCACGTGCTTGCATCTGTTATTTTAAGATTCTTTTTGTGTTCTTTTTACGTAATAGGATTTGCAAAAAAGCATTTTTTTTACTTTTTATTCAAGTATTTGAAGTTCGTTTTTTTTTTACTTTAAGAAGATTTTTCTTGGATAAAACTTTATTTAAAACAAAAAAATAAAAAACAAATTCGTTTTTATTTTAAACAAAAAAACGGAAGCGCGTAGGAAAGAAAAAGTTGGAGAAAATGAATTCTTTCTTCTGATTTATCACAAAGTTTTCCCTTTTCTTTTGTTATGTGATGATATGAAGATGTTAAAAGTGTGATAAATGTGTAAATCACGTGGATTGTATGATATATAATAATTGTGTACAGTTCTCTTTCTTCCCACAATTTGAGCCTACTTGTTTTTACAAATGTAATAAATTTTAAACATTTATGTTTTTTGTCCCTGTCTATGTCTTATTGACATATACTTTGTTTTTTTCGATAATATATGTACGTGTGAAAATATTGTAAATTGATAGCATTTCTTTGCTTCTTTTGGTAGACGATGTTAAAGAATTGATGATAGCCTACGGGTGTGTCTGTATTTTTGAATTGTTACATCCTGACCAGTCAAAAACAACCTTTGTACCATCATTTTTCACATTGATTGTGACAGACTGGCTTTTTTCTAAGACAAATAAAAAAAAGAGTTGTCTGCTGCCCGCTTTTTTTGTGTCCATTTTAATGAAAAAAATGCTATCTCTTTTTAACAATAATTCTGATGGAATACCTTTTTGATGGTGTTCTTTGTCGTTGAGTTCGGGTTCATTAGTTTTTTTACATTTAATTCTTCCTATTAAGTACCTATATAGAAAAAGTGAAATGAAAAATGGCGGTTACTTTTTTTTGTCCTTTTCCACTTTTTTATATTTAAACGTTTTTTCAAATGTTTAAATGTGCTTCAAATTTCAAATATAAATAAATTCAGAGAAAAAGAAGAAAGCCATAGTTTATAAGAAGGCAAAAACGAGCTGAAGTTTGTTTTTCTCTTTGCATTTTTCTTCTCTATTAGGAAAGGGAAAAAGAATTTCATCCCATTGTGGTCGCATTTTTTAAAAACGAAATGTTTTTTAAAGCTTTAAATTTTCTGTTATGTTGCGCACAAGCAAGAAACAGCACCCGATGACTTAAAAAAGCAGAAGCAAAAAAAATTGCCAAAGGCGGTAGCCGCAGCAGCAATGAAAAGAAACGGTGGCAGTCGTCGCAGTTATAAGGAAGCCAGCCAAAGGAAGGCCACAATGTGACAACGACAAAAAAAAGGACTTGAGCTGTCGCGGTGCATTTTTTTCTAATATAATATATTTTGCAATGTTGTTTTTTTTAAAGGATCTTATAGAAAAAGTAGTTCTTTTTTTTCAAATATAACTGGCGTGAATGTTGCGTAAAATAAGTGGTGCTTTTTTCTTCTTAGCTGCTCATTCTTGCTTGTATTAATATTATTGCGGACGACGACGAGGACAAAGTTGTTAACGGACACAATTGCTTTGCTTTGCTCTGTTGCTGCTGGTACTTGAGGTAAGGAATACAGAATATGGATGGATGAAGATGACTGACAAAAATAAATAATGAGGACCTCCTTTTCAATTTTTTCATTGTTTTTCTTCATTAGCACGTAAAAGCGCTCTTTTGTTTTTATTTTTTTTTGCAAAAATACCTAAAATTTAAAAACTTACCGTAATCTTTTCTATGAGGTCGAGTTAAATGCTTTTCCTATTTTTATTGAAAAAAATTTTTGAGTTTTTATGTTAAATTGAACTTAAAAAATTTATAATTGAGGTTGATTTCTGTGAAAGGAAGTAACTAACATTTTTGAGATGTTACAACTAAAATCTTAAGCTCCTCCATAAATAAATCTTTTATCTTTAAAATGGACTTTGTACAAGCTTCGTTGATTTTATCAATAGAAACCCTATAAAATTCCATGCCCTATAATCCGGTATCAATATATTGTGTTTTTCCCCGACATTTTTTTTTCTTTATCAGTCATAAAAAGGAAACCCTTCCATCAAATCTTTTCTTCTTTTTCTCTATCTTTGACCAAAGCAGTCTCCGCCCTTGTTTACTTGAATGTTATGTTGTTTTTTTCCTTGCCGAGGCGACTGTTTGTCTACCCCTTATGATCCTTGTTTTTTTCCTTCCCCTTCTTTCTCCCCCTACTTTTTTTGTTGCAAATACATATTTCTTAAATTTTGTTTCGCTGATGAAAATTTCATAGTTGTACATATATTTTTTTATTTGTGTGAAATTCGTTCACTAAATTTTTTCTATTTCAATTTTGGTTCAAAATCAACATCTCCAATTTTTTAGCTTCGGCTCGCCCTTGTGGTAAACCTTCAAATTTATATTCTCTTTATTGTTATTATTATCCTTTATTTGTATTTACTTACTTCTTATTATTCATCCATATTGTTAATCGTCTCAAAAATCAAATTAAATCAAACACAAAATGACAAAGAACGGCAACGGAATTCAATTGAATGTACCTTTTGATGCGGATGAAAGCCAAGACGGATTAAATGCGACTTCCGTTGAAGAGGAAGTCGTCAATGAAAGAACATCAAAAAATAATCAAGATTTAATGCTTGTTTCGGTACGATCCAGAAGTGCTGTATCTCGTCGGGAAGATGAAACAGATACTTATGATATTAATGAGCTTAATGCAAAACTTGAATGGAAGCTTATGATTAGTGATCCAAATTTAAAAGTAAGTTTTAAATTTTGCATTTGAAGTTTTTTAATAATGGATTAATCCCTTTTTAGAGCACTTTAATGACTCGATTAAATACATTCCGACAAAATCGTGAACTTTGTGATATTGTTATATTTGTACGGGAAAGAGAAATTATTGCACATAAAGTTGTGCTCGCTTCAATATCACCAGTTTTGCTTGATAAATTCAGAAATAATGAAGACTTTTATCCAAAAGGCACACCTCCTCTAACTCCATCTGCTCCAGGAACATCAGGAAATTTGCCATTCTATGAATTGAATTTTGTTGATTATGAAAGTTTTTCTGCTTTGGTTAATTATGCCTATACTGGAAAATTATTTATAACAAATCGAAAAGTTGCTGATCTTTACAAAACTTCTTATGAGCTTGAAGTTTATCCAGTTGCAAATGCCTGCGCCCGATATCTCGCTGATCATTTGAGCATTCATTCTTGTATTGGTTGGTTTTTTTCGTCATTAAACTTTTATCTTTCGTCATTTAAAAAACTGGTTTTTTAGGTATTCGAAAGCACGCCAATTTTAACAAAGATCAGTTTCTCGTTGAACAAGTTGATAAATTTATTTGTGAAAATATTCAAGTAATTGTTTAATCTTATTAATTACAGTACCTGATAAAGCATAATTTTCAGAGAATTATTGTCGAATCAACGGAATTTGCAACCCTTACATGCATCAAATCTCGAATCATCCTTCCTAGCAATGAACTTGAAAAACCTGATATTGGAAAGGATATCAGTGAAAAGGCATTGGAATACTTTAGCAATATTCCGTGGATTTCAGACCGAAATGATCTTCAAATAGAATCCCTGGCTGAAAAGGTTAGTTTTGTTTCTTCCAATGATTGATAAAAAGAACAAAAAGAGACAGAGGAAAAAACACAAGTGACAGACAGAGACGACGAAGAAAAGCTATTTTTGTTTTTCATTGACAAAAAATGTTTTGTCTATGAAATGTTTTTTGTTCTTTCTACCAAGCTTTTTTGATGTCTTTTTTCACGTTTAAGAAAAACAGAAAGAACCCTAACAAATTTTTTTTCTTACGGAATGAATTATGTTTTAATTTTGATTTTTCAAGCATAAAAAAGGAAACATTAAAAACCAAAGCTTTTAAAAGCTTCGAAGTTGTTGCAGACCATTTTTCGATGCTTCACTTTGCCTTGTTTGTTTCTGTTAATAAAAATAAGAAGAAAAACATTATTGAATCAGCGAAAGTTTGAGCAAAAAAAGAAACGTGCGAATGCATTTCTATTTTTGAAGAAACATTCTTTTTTCTTGCAAAAAATATTGTGATTGATAGGCAATGAAAAGGTCAATTAAATAGCTGTCAATTAATCTGTTTTTTTTCCTCGTCCTGTTTTGTGTTTTTATCTTTTTAATTCTAAAATAGGAATTCAGACAATTAAAATAGGCAAAAAAATTCTAAAGCATGAAAATAATGTTAAACTTTATACACTGATTAAATATAACATTTTTAGAAGCATATGCTTTATCTTGATGTGATAACCAATAACCTTCAAGATTGTATTAAACTTGATGAAGAAAGTCAAGTTGGAATGTGTGAAATGATTAAAGACTACAAGAAAGGTGATGGCGTTAAAAAGATTGGGCATAACAAGTAATTATCTTTTTGTTACCGTACCTTTTTGAAAGCATTCATTAAATGTGATTACTTTTTTAGAGCTCCAGTTGGAATTGAAAAAATTGAACATCATGTTAATGGAGCAATTCCATTGAGTGAACATAAAAATAATGCAAAATATGCTTCAAATGAAAGCTTGGATTCTATTGAAACTGGACCATCTGAAATGGCTGACGAAATTGAGACACGGCTTATTGTTGCAACTGAAACTTCAAGTATTATTTTTATCCCATTACGGTAGCTAACAATGTGAATATTTTTAGATAATTTTTGGGTTTCGATTGTTGTTCTTTTCCGTCGAATTGCAGTTATTAGCATTCAACTCACAGAAGATGATGAAATTATCCGAGAACAATCTCGTGCTGCAAGTGAAGCAAATGGAACACCGGTTTTGCGAGAATCTTTCACCGATACAAATTCAAATGGTTCAAATTCTCCTGCGTCACCAGCTGATTCACAAGATGCAACCCTTACAAATATGGAAACCAAACAAGTCGTAGATTTATCAGCTCAACACGGTTCACTTCTTGCAAGACTTTCTCTATCTCGAGGAATGAGTCGTATCCCACTTCCTGCAATGGGAGTTGCTCGATGTTCAATTGGTGCTGTTTTCTTGGAAGGCAAAATTATTATTTGTGGAGGATATGATCGAGGAGAATGCCTTAAATCTGTTGAACAATATGATGTCACAAAAGGTGAATGGAATGCCCTTCCTGATATGTGCTCTGAACGTGGACGATTTGATGCTTCGGTTGCAAATGGAAAGGTGTATGCTGTTGCGGGAAGTTCTGGAAATCGTGATTTAGCCACCGCAGAATGTTATGATCCAAAAATGAATAAATGGACAAAAATTAAGAATCTTTCAATTGCCCGAAGTCAAAATGGAACTGCAAGTCTTGATGGTCATATTTATTGTATTGGTGGAACATCTGAAGGTGAAGTCTTGAAACAATGTGAACGATATTCAATTGAAACAGAAGAATGGAATAAAATTGCACCAATGCAAAATGCAAGATATCAAGCAGCAACTTGTAATTGGCGTGGATTTGTTCTTGCTATTGGTGGCTCTGAAAGATGGTCAGTTCTTGATACTGTAGAAGCTTATGATCCTAAAACTGATACCTGGCGATTCCTTGCAAAACTTAAAACTCCAAGACGCGGATGTGCAGTTGCTGTAGTTCGAGATGCTTTGTACGTTATTGGAGGAAATGATGGTAATACAACATTGAATTCCGTTGAAATTCTTGATAATCCAAATGGAACATGGCGTGCTGGACCTCCTCTAATAACTCCCCGAGCAAATACTCATGCTGTTGTAACTGCTGGAAATGTTATCTATGTTATTGGCGGATACAACGCTAATCAATTCCTTTCCTCTATTGAACTTCTTGAAAATGGTAAACATTTTTTACTTGATTGAGCATACTGTAATTTTTATACTTTTTAGAATCTGTTGGTTGGCGGAATTGGCAACTTGAACCTGAAATTGCTATTCCGGAAGACAGTGAAGAAGAATCTTCATCAAATGCTGGTCCTGAAACACATTCTGAATCATCGTCTTCAGCTCCTGCAGCACCTGTAGCAGTTTTATAAATTTGTATTTTTCATCAATCATTTCAATCACTTTATAATATTATTTACCTTTCATATTTTTATTTGGGACATTTCACTCCTATTTTTTCTTCAACTAACAGAATATCATTGATTTCGTCATTGATTTTAAAAAATAAGCATTTCTAACCCTTTTTTCTCTTTATTTTATTTTTGTTTCTTGAAAGCGTCGATGTCTTCTTGATTCATTTTTGAAATTATCCCCCTTTTAACAATATTATTAAAAACGAGGTCAAACAGTTATTTTTGGTGTTTCTTTTTTTATATTAATTATTTTTTACCCATGTCTTTGTAATTATATTTGTTTTGTTGAATTTGTTTTTTTTCTAAATTTTTTTCTTTTTATCTTTGTATATCTCTCTTTCTATTCATATGAAAACTATATCAAAAAGCGTCGACGAAAATAAAAAATTTAGTTTTTAAAATAAAATTAGTTTAGCACGTTACAGTATCCTACAGAAAAAGATCGGTTTTTTTCAAAAATTTTAACGGCTACTACTGTTATACTATGTTGCTGTGTTTGTTCTTTAATAATACCATAGAAATAACAGCTTGAAATCTTTGATGAGTAAAATTTTTGTAAAAATGCAGTTGTGAAAAATAAAGAAGTTGGAAGACTGGAAAAAATTAGATAAATTTGGATCAAATTTTTAAAAACTGATTTTTATGTACGTAAGCGTTGCAAAAATTGTAAATACTGTAAAATGATTAATATAAACTAGCAGACACTAATATCAAAATTATACAAAATTTATTAAAGATACATAAATTTATTGACGAAAATCATTTAAAAACTTTTTTGCAATTATAAGATTAATGAAAATATTTATGGAATAACAGGAGTTGAAGAAGTTCCATCCCGAGAGATAAGCTTAATTTCAACTTGAATACTTTCTTCATTTTTTCCATCAAGATATTTTCTAACAATTCCAGCAACAATTTTTCCAATTTGATCGGCTCGATCCATTTTTCCTTCTTTGCTTTTCTTTTTAAGTTTTTTTGATGAAACACTTCGAAGACTTCCAGATGATGAGGCATCGGTATTCTTTGGGGAAGCAGGAGATTTTCCATCTTTGTCACCTTTCTTTTTCAATGCAAATACAGTTACACGATTCTAAAAAAAGAAAGAAGTTATAAATGGATACAGTATTCTGGATATTATGCATAGACTTTCAAAAAAGTAAACTTACAGGTTTACGTTTAACATTTAAAAGTGCGGCATGATAAGCTGCAGAACCATGTTCCCATTCCTTTTCACTACAAGGAGCAAGAGTTTCACCACCGCCATCGGCATCAGCTGGGGAAGAAGGGATTGTTGAAATGGCCGGTTCTTCCTGGGATCGGCGACTTTTTTCTCCACGATTTTTTCGATCCTTCTTTTTTGATTGATGAGATTTTGAGGATGAACGCTTCTTTGAAGATTTCTTCTTTTTTGGGCTTTTCTTTTTTCCTTCTTTTCCTTCAGATTTGCCTCCTCCAGATTTGCCTTCAGATTTTCCATCAGATTTCTCTGATTTTTCTGATACTTCTTTCTTCAATTCTTTTTGGGAATCCGCTTCTGAAGCTGTTGTTGAAGGGGGTGCAGCAGAAGATGAAATTTCTAGAGCTTTTCCTTTTCCGTTTTCAACCTAAAAAAATAAATTTTTTTCAATTTTTTATTTAATAAATATTTTTTTAAAATTTTCAATGAGAAGCATCCCTTCCAACTTTGAATAAACCTTTTGAAAACTTACTGCTGGAGGTTGGATTTCGCTCGATGATGGAGGAACAGGAGCACTTTGATTCGGTGAAAGCAATTTTTGAGATGCTTTAAATTGTTGAACTTCTGGTGCAGCCGGTTTATTGTCATCCTGTTGTCGAGGGAATTCAAATACATCCTATACAGTATATTATACATAAATAAAATACATGATTTTTAAAAACCTAAACCCCACCTTTTGAATTTTTTGTTGATTTATTCCATGTTTGATCTTTGAGAAATCAACATTTTTAAATGCTTTGGATTTCAATGAAAGGTAATCACTTTCATTTGCAACAGCTTCAATGGAATTTTCATAAGCTGCAATATGAAGTGAAAGGGTGCTTGCATTTTTGGCATTTGAAGAATTTTTATCATTCATCCAACGTTTTCGACGTCTTTTTTCTTCGGCATCAACAATTGAAAAGCGATTCTTTGATGTTTTAAAAGTTGAATCTTTTGCTGATTTATTCCATGTTTGATCTTTGACATTAACTGTTACAGTATAACCTAACATTATAAATGTTTGCTGCAATTCTACTTAAAACAGTTTTGCATTACTCGTTGAATTTTATGATTTACTAAATACTTTATTACGTTTCATTCCGTAAACAAATTTTCTTTATCTACAATATATATTTTAGTAGAATTGCAGCTGATTTATTTATTTACTATAATTTTGGTCATTCTTTGATTTGCTAAAAGACTGAACAGGTGAAACTTGATCATTTGAAGATTTATAGCTTTGATGTAAATTAAGATCAGTAAATTTGTTGCTTTTATTAATGCGAGAATCATTGGATAAAGTGAACTGCTGCTTGCAAAACAGACCATCTACTTTTGTTGCCATCTGAAACACATTAATATGGATATAGATTTGAGAAAGAAGAAGTAACAAGAGATGTGAAATCAGCACACATAAGAAACAAAAGTTTGATGGTTGCAAGTTGAATGGTTGGGTGGGGGATTTGGGAATCAAGGTTGGGACAACTGAAATGATTGAAATGAACGTTGAAGCTGTAGAAGTTGTGCTATTTAAACGCCTCGTTTAGGCAAGTTTGGACATACACTTTGAGGCGGAGCATCGCATGCTGATAAGCACAAGTCTTACAAAAAAGCCGTCGAAACGAAAGTTGAAGAAAATAACAAAAATCGGAAATAAGAATGATGCAATTTTTGTTATTATGTATGACTTTTCACCGAAAAGGTCTTGAAAAAAATTTACTTTTCAAACATTAAAATGTTAAATTTTGATAAAAAAACGTAACGTCAGTTGTTAGTTGGAACCAAATGCAGAATATTTACTAAATCACAATAACACGCATCCAGAATGTATTCTAAATTTTTAATGAATTCAAAATGAGTTATAATTTTTTCACATTTTTTTGTGCCGAATTCTGGATTTCTGGGATTCAGAAGTCCCAAATTTTAAGTGTGCAGGAGAAATCCAGTTTTGCTTCTTTATTTAAAATTTCCTTCGACCATGGGGAATCGAATGGCACTCTCGGTTTTTTGAGAAAATTTTTTTAAAGTTTTTTTGAACCGGGTACTGAATATGGTAGGATTCTGGGAGATGAAAAATTACATGTTTAAAAGATTGCCCAATAGGTCTACTAAATGGCATTTGGGCCATTTTTTTGGAGGTCATCCTGCACCAGAAATAAGCCTCATTCTACTTTTTTTACATACTTTTCCCATTTTCGGCATTAAAAAATTTTTTTAAAAAATCTGAAGGCGCCATCAGATTCCCCATGGTCGATTACATATACTCGCCAAAAACGAGCCAAAAAAATATCATTTGCAAATGCTGAATCTGATGTAATCATGAATTTGAAATGCATATTCAGTCATAACCTTTTTGTTTACAAAGTTTTTTTAAACAATAAAAATAACATTTTTTGCAAATTCCTTTAATCGGATTAAAAGAACGAATTTATTATGACGGTTGACACATAAAAGTGAGAAGAAAAAGAACCATCAAATCTGTTACTGGAAACTATAAAATTTTATTTATTTTTTACTTTAATAATGTTAAAAATGGAAAAAAAGATATTAATTTTTATGGTTTCTCTGTTTTAAGTTTTTTTGTGTTGCCCTTTTTTAGAGAATTTGACGTTACCCATAGAAACGTTTCCGTGTTTGAAAAGTTATTTATTTATGAATTCTGACAAATTTCATTCAGCTTTGTGGTTTAAAATTTGCACCTTTAATCTTAGAATTGAAAAGTTAAAGGATAGTTTTGACGAAGATTCTTGATGACAATTTAAAATGAGGTGATACGATTTGTCATAGGTTTTTTTTATGTGCAGGAAACAAAATGATTCATACCCCAGAAAAATGTTGGAAAAAGATTTTTTGTTTGAAAATTGTTGAATAATATTTTTTTCTTTCATGAAATTCTAAGATATATTTTTTTGAATATTGTCCATATCCTATAGTAAACTTTTAAATAGCTCCGGTATGGTTACGGTATTTTTCCATTCTTTTCTTTGGCAAAATGTCCGACCCTGAAAATCGCAAAAAGCAGTTTTTTGCAACACGAGCTTCCCGCGATCTTTTTAATGTTTAACGATTGATTCGACGATCCCATTGTTTATGTTATAACAATAAAAAATAAGCATTTTGATTTGAATCATGTTTATAGATGATATCTTTTTGATGGAATGAAAAGGAGCTTTTGATTTTTTTCTTCTCCTTCTTCAACAACAGCAAAAAAGTTATGACTTCTTCATCTAAACTGAAAAGACGTTTACGAGGTTTGTTTAACATTAATTAAATATATCTGTGTTAATATGATTTAAAATTTTTAGCAACAATTCAACAAGAAGATTGCCGAAAAAAGTTATCTATTTTTGCTTTTGTACTAATTGGATGGTGTGCCTTTTGGGCAATTGGATTCACAGATTTTTTATTTGAAGTTGATTTTAAAGATTTTCAATGGCCTCCATTTGTTGATGTTCGAGAACAAGTTTGTTTTTTTCTTTTGCAATTAAAGTTGTTATTACTGTTTCCCTTTAGGTTGTTCTGCAAATGCTTGGTGAACGTCCAACTAATTTATATGAAAATAATTGGCAGGATTATAGTACAGTTTTGGAGCCAACCTGTGCTTTTAATCGATTAACAAGACGTAAATCCCTTTTGATAATTGTTAAAAGTGCTCCACATCGTTTACAAGTTTGTTGATCTTTTACTCTTTACTTCAACTAAAGTATAATTTTAGCATCGAGATGCAATTCGAGCAACATGGGCAAAATTTAAACAATGGGGAAACTTTCGTATTCGTACAATATTTGTGATGGGAACAATGAGCGCAAAAGAATCAGAAACATACGGGAATGTACTGGAAGCAGAGCATAAACAATTCAGTGATCTATTAATTGGTGATTTTATTGACGGGTATAGAAATAACACTTTGAAGGTAAGCATAAATATGGTTAAACAGATTTCTTACTGTAATTTTTACATATTTTTAGCTTATGCATTCACTTAAATTTGCTCAAAATTATTGTTCAACGGGTCCTGTATCCTATGTCTTTCTTGTAGATGATGACTATATGGTTTCAATGAAAAATTTAATTGGAGAAGTTGAAAAACATCCACCAAATGAACGATTATATATGGGTTGGAGATTTGATACTTCACCTTTTAGACTTGTATTTAGTAAGCATCGGGTAAGCATTTTATTAATGTTGGAATATGTTTTTTGATGACTTTTTTTAGGTATCACTATTATCTTATCCATATTCTCAATATCCACCGTATATTTCTGCTGGTGCCGTACTATTAACCTCACAATCAGTTCGAGAATTCTACCTTGCTATTCAACATCTTAAAGTTTATCCATTTGACGACGTTTATGCTGGTGAGTTTTATCTTTATTTAAATCGATCCACTAAAATTTTATTTTGTAGGTATTGTTGCTTATAAACTTGGTATATGGCCTCAACACAACGATTATTTTCGTTTTTGGTCAGGTAATCCTGAAACTGACTTATTTGATCATGTTATTGCCGCACATGGTTATTCCCCTAAAGATCTCATTCAACAAAATAATCGTGTCAATAATAATCAAAGTAGTATAAATTAATTTCATGTATATTTATTTAAACGAATAAAACATATCGGGTAATATTTGTTATCAAAGAAAAGTTTACAAAGAAACAAATAATAATAAAGTTTAATTAAGTGGATAAGCATCAAGATTTCCATGAATGAGATAAGGACGAGGTTGTTGATCGGTATCACGAGCTTGACGATTATTAAGTTGATTATGTTCTTGAATAACTCTCTAAAAATATGAATTAGTCTTGTTTTGAACAATTTGGTTTTACCCTGATCAGGTAAAGAAAAGCGAATGGTTTTGCGCGGAATCGGTACGTGACCGATTCCTATTTTGCCTGATCAGGGTGATGACTGGACTAACAAGTACCCAATGCCTTCATAAATTCTAAAAAACTTACGGTAAATTCAGCACTCAAAAATTCACCAAGCTTTGTGCCATTGATGACTTTAATAGTTGATGAAATAGGAATATTGAAACTCATTTGATCTTCTTTAAAGCGAATTTGATTATTACCAGGAGTTGTTGATGCAACAGGTTCTCCAGTTGATGCAGTTTGTTCACGAGGTGCAGCAGCATTAACCAAATAGCAAAATGTTGAAGCAATTAAAAGAACAAAAAGAATTTGTTTCATTTTTTTGTTGTTGATGGATGAGATGATGAGAGAAGAGGAAGAAGGAAAGAAAAGACGCGCACAACCTTTCAAAACTTTTGATGAATAATAATAATAAGGAAAATATTGTGTCAAAATTTTGTTAAGACGCAAAAATGACTGTATTCTAATTTTGTATCTTTTATGCAAAAATATTATTATCCAAAAACAACTTTCAAATTTTTTTGGCACTTGCATTTTTCTGTTAAACCTTCAAAAAATATGATAGCTACAATACACAAATAAATTTATACAACAAAAAAGCAAATGAAATTTTTAAAAAATGAAGCAAAAACGATAACAAACATACACAAAATTAGATTTAGGTAAGAGCAGAAATTTGTACATCCAAACTTTGACGATACATTTCCATTACAGATTTAACAGCATAAATTCCAAAACCATGAGTCAAAAGTGAAAAATCTGTTAATTGACTTTGGAGATATTCTGGAAGAGTTTCAAGTGGATATGAATCCATGACAGGTGAAGCATCTTCATTCAAAATATTCAAGAATTCCATGACATGATTCTTGACAATTTGAAGTTCATTTATTTTTTTGATTCTCTTTTCCTTTTCTGCTGCAGCATTTGCTTCTGCCAAATGATAGGCAATAAATTGAAATGGAAATATTTCAGTGAGAAGATGTTTGAAATCTTTGCCAAGTTGAACAGCTTCACCTTCCAAAAGCCCGCAAAAAAGCGTGTAACGACAAGTTCGACTAAAATATTTTGGTTTAACATTGGTAAAATACAGTAACAAAAAAATACCGTCGTCCACGTTCAAGTTCAATTCCAATGGATTCCAATTCAGCTTTTAAAGCATTTGTATTGTTTGGAGTTTTTGCTCGTCGTAAAAGTCCACCAAGAAGGCTGAAGGAGAATGATTCTGGACCAAAAATTCGACGGGTCATTTCACCAACAGTAACCTAAAAAACAAAGTTACGACAATACAGTAATCGAAGTCTTCACAAAAACGCTATTAATCAAAATTTTAAAAACTTACAACATATTTTTGGCTATTTAACAATGACAATCGTCCAGCTACAGTAGTAAATTCATCACCTATTTCTTTTTGTGAAGCATCAAAATTAGATTTTGTTGGAGCTGCAGAAAGTGCAAGAGATGGCGGGGGAGAAGAACTTGAAGAATTTGATGACGATGATGATGAAGAAGAAGAAAATGTTTGACTCCATGGTGAAGGGAGGCTTGAAAGCAAAGAAAATGGTAATGAATCAGAAAGTAAAAGAGGTGAAAAAGCAGACAAAAGAGATGACTCAATTCCGGTTGAAGTAGAAGGGTTATTCAAAATTACTACAGGTTCTAATGTTTGATCTTCAACTTTGGATTTTTTAAATGGTGTTTCATTTTCGTCATCTGCAGAAGAAGAAGCTCCCAAAAGTTCAGATAATAAAACTTCAACACTTTTTCCAGCATTTTTAACCTAAAATATTTGTCATATTTTAAAAAAAGAAAAAGAATGTCTTTAAAAGTTACCATTTTTTCATGTTCAATTCGATGTCGCCGCTTTCGGATAAGGTCTGCAATTGCATTTGAAGGAAGTTCTGGAACCACGGAGGCATTGATAGATGCAAACAAATTATTGATTGTTGTTATTTCAGAAGCAATTTGGTTAAAAGACATTTCAGATGTTGATGAAAGTTAGGCAATAGTCTTTAAAAAATTGAAAGAAGGTAAAAAGTTAAAAAAATCAATGAAAAAAACGCATACAAAAAAAACAAGGGTATAAAAAATAGCAAAAAAATGCGCGCAAGCCTTGAGCAAAGCCACTGGCAAAAAATAACGAATGTTGAAGAATGGACATCGAAGAAAATGAAGGAAGGAAGGAAAAAAGAAAACTGATTGCTGCTGCTGCTCTGTCTGCCGTCGCTTTCAAAACTTACAAAAAAAATCACCTGAAAAATCTTTTAGAGGGACATGTTTGAGTGAACCCCCACCAGCAATAAAATAAAAGTTTGTTTAATTTTTGCCATGACCCATGTTGCGCTAAAATGCATCATTTTCTTTGGACCTTTGGCAACACCGTTTTTACAGTGTTCGAACATGTTCTCTCATTTTTCTGTATGTTCCGTTCCGCGTTTTTGAAAAATTTTGTGCACGTTTTTTTCCAGTATTTTGTTCTACTTCTATTTTTTACTTTTTTAGCTCTGAATTTCTTTTATCTTTAAAATTTCAATCAATGAAAAAATGCAAATTTTAACACTTATAACTTTCAACGTGGAAAGATAGAAATTTATGTTTCATTTTCAAACAAAATCATTTTTTACTAATTGCATTTTGCCTCGGTGTCGTCGCAATTCACCTTCTTGTCATTGACATTTCTCTTGAAGTCTTCCTTTTTCTCTTCTTCTTCTTCACCAGCATAAAGAAATGAAGAAAAAATCTACTGGATCAAAGCCTCGAAGGAAACCAACACCAGTAAGTTTTTTTACAACTTGTTAAACAAACGGTCTTTTTTTCATTTTATTTTTACATTTACTCTGGCATTTAACCCCCTTTGTATTTTGATTGCAAAACTTTTGCCTTTCAAAGTGATAGTAAAGATCGAACAATATAATTCATAATGAATGTTTTAGTCCAAAGGTCGAAAGAAGACTGTCTACGAAGAAGAGCCAAGTCGTGAAGATGATAAACCTGCACTTGGGACAATTCAAACTGAAGAAGGAAATCAAGATGAAGGAACTGATATGGAACAAGCCAAAAAGAAGACAAAACCTGAAGCTGCAATGGAAAAATTTGCTACTTCAACAATACAAAAGAGTCAGTTTACTTTTATATTTTAAGAAATGTTATTAATGTTTTATTTTTTAGAGATGGAAGGCCTAAAAGCAGAATTTCAATCATTAACAACATTTGTACCAGCTGATGTTGCTGCAACTGCATTTGCACAACATAAAGAAAAGAATCGATACAATAATATACCGTGTTATGATCATTCAAGGGTCGTCCTAAAATATCTTGTACCTCCTGAAACAGATTATATTCATGTATGTCTTTTTTTATTTATTACCCTGATGAAAATCCTCAACATTTTTTAGGCCAATTGGATATCTGATACCAAAAATATTTTCTTGGGTGATTGCAAATACATCTGTGCTCAAGCTCCAAATGATGCGGCGGTCAATGATTTTTGGAGAATGGTATGTACTTAATTTATTCAATAAAATGTGATAAATGCTACCATCTTTTTAGTTATGGCAAGATAAAATCAAACATATTGTAATGCTTTGTAAAACTGTTGAAAATGGAAGTATGTTTATGCAGCTTTATTACTTTTTAGTATTCAAATTTTTCAGAACCTAAATGTGCCCAATATTGGCCCTTGAATCTTGGTGAAACAAAGCAATATGGAAGTATTTCAGTAACCCATGCAAAGAATGCCACAATTGAAAAAGAACATGTCTTTGAAAGCAGCCTCTTCCTTGTTACTGTTGGTACAGAAACAATTCAAATTTATCAGTAAGTTTTCTGTTGTTACAGTAACCCAATCAATAATTACTTGGGTTGTTCAGTTCCCGGGAAATGGAAAAAAGTCGAGAATATTCCCGGAGTTACAGTAATATTTTACCGAAATTATCCTTATAACCTAAAAAAGACTGTTAAATACTGAAATCAATAATTTTTGACTATTTACAGTGTTTGTATTGCATATTTATCCCGTTCTTAAATGATTAATTTAAAATCGATAAATATTATTGTAAAATTTCCCGGAAAAAAATCGGGAAATCAATAACCCTTATAATTACATTTTTTAGGCATCGATGGAATAATTGGCCAGATTTTGGTGTACCTGATAGTGGAATGGGAATGCTACGATTATTGCGAATTGTTCGAGAATCAAAGAAAGTTTTGATACATTGTTCCGCGGGTGTTGGTCGAACGGGTACTGTAATGGCAGTTGAAATATGTCTTCGAAATTTGCTTGAAGGAAAAGATATTATTGTAAGCTTTGAACGTTTTGTTGAATTATTTATCGACATTTTTAGCCATTGGATATTGTCAAAGATCTTCGATCTCAACGTGCTGGTTCCATTCAAACTGAAAATCAATATCTCTTTGTTCACAAAACAATTTTTGAATACATGTTTGCAAAGAAAATTGCCAGAACTGAAACCAAGGAATTCATGACTGCTTACCAAGAGACTGTAAAACCTCCTCCAGCTACACCACCTGCTCCAGCAGCAGCAGCAGCAGCTCCTTCTTCGCCAACTCCTCCTCCAGCTTGAAAGAATTAATTATTTAACAATAATTATTGATAATCAATTGTATTATTTTTAAAACTAAATGTATAAAAATAAATTTTGCAAATATAACCTTGTTTTTATTAGAAAGGGTCGATCTTAAAGTTTTCATTTTAGTAAAAACGGATGTACTTAAAAATATAACTAAAGTTTACTTTATTTTTTACTGAAAGGATGAAATTGGTTATCTAAAAGTTATTGAACATTAAGGGATCTTAAATATTGCATCGATGTTCAAAGTCTGTTTTTAGTTTTTACTTTTAAAAAGGAATGTCAAACATGTTTCTTGCATTGTTTTAGTAATTTTTCACGTCCAAAAAACAAAAAATTATGTTCACGGAAGTTTTCTTGTCGCACAATTTTAACTCGCAAAAAATTTTTTTTATGAAATTCATTTCACTTCTAAATTCAATTGAATTTTATCCAGAATTGTGGCATTGTGAAGGCCTGGGAAAGACACGGGGCCAAGTTTTGATTTTGGCGATTCCGCTGCATCTACAAAAGTTTTTTCCGTTTTCTTCTTCCGATGGCAAAGTGTTCTACGCTAAATATTTTTCCATCTTTTCGAAGTTAGATAGTTAGAGAAGAAATTTTTGCTTTAAAATTCAAATCAATCTTCAAAATTTTTATCATTCATGCAAATTTTAACATTCATAATTTTAAATATGGCAATTAAAAAATGTTAGTTTCAAACAAAAGCATTTTTTACTAATTGCATTTTGCCTTGGTGTCGTCGCCTTTCACCTTCGTGTCATTGACATCATTTTTTCCTCTTCTTCTTGGACAAGATAAAGAAATGAAGAAGAAATCTTCTGGATCGAAACCAAATAAAAAGTCACTGGTAAGTTCTGTTTTTTGTTTTTTTTGAAAAAGTATAAAAAGTTTGAAGCATCTTTACCATGTCCCGCTGACTTTTAAAAAACATGCTTCGCTTTTCGGATTGTAAAATCTTTAACCCTTTTCAAAGTTCAAAGAAAAGAATCAAAAATGTTTGTTTGTTTTTTTAGTTTAAAGGACGAAAAAAGACTGTATATGAAGATGAACCAAGTCGAGAAGATGATAAAGCCCCACTTGGAACAACTGTGACTGAAAATCAGGATGAAGGAACTGATATTGAACAAGCAAAAAAGAAACCAAAACCTGAAGCTGCAATGGAAAAATTTGCTGCTGCAACGTTACAGAAAAGTCAGTTTTTTCCTTTATCATTGTTTTATGATAAATATTTATTTTTTAGAGATGGAAGGCCTAAAAGCAGAATTTCAATCATTAACAACATTTGTACCAGCTGATGTTGCTGCAACTGCATTTGCACAACATAAAGAAAAGAATCGATACAATAATATACCGTGTTATGATCATTCAAGGGTCGTTCTAAAATATCTTGTACCTCCTGAAACAGATTATATTCATGTATGTCTTTTTTTATTTATTACCCTGATGAAAATCCTCAACATTTTTTTTATTGTTTTTAGGCCAATTGGATATCTGATACCAAAAATATTTTCTTGGGTGATTGCAAATACATATGTGCTCAAGCTCCAAATGATGCAGCAGTCAATGATTTTTGGAGAATGGTATGTACTTAATTTATTCAATAAAATGTGATAAATGCTACCATCTTTTTAGTTATGGCAAGATAAAATCAAACATATTGTAATGCTTTGTAAAACTGTTGAAAATGGAAGTATGTTCTTAAATATGTTTACTTTTTTATTTTTATTACTTTAATTTTTAGAACCTAAATGTGCCCAATATTGGCCCTTGAATCTTGGTGAAACAAAGCAATATGGAAGTATTTCAGTAACCCATGCAAAGAATGCCACAATTGAAAAAGAACATGTCTTTGAAAGCAGCCTCTTCCTTGTTACTGTTGGTACAGAAACAATTCAAATTTATCAGTAAGTTTTCTGTTGTTACAGTAACCCAATCAATAATATTAGTTTTTAGGCATCGATGGAATAATTGGCCAGATTTTGGTGTACCTGATAGTGGAATGGGAATGCTACGATTATTGCGAATTGTTCGAGAATCAAAGAAAGTTTTGATACATTGTTCCGCGGGTGTTGGTCGAACGGGTACTGTAATGGCAGTTGAAATATGTCTTCGAAATTTGCTTGAAGGAAAAGATATTATTGTAAGCGATGAACGTTTTGTTGAATTATTTATCGACATTTTTAGCCATTGGATATTGTCAAAGATCTTCGATCTCAACGTGCTGGTTCCATTCAAACTGAAAATCAATATCTCTTTGTTCACAAAACAATTTTTGAATATATGAATGCAAAGAAGATTGCCAGAACTGAAATGAAGGAATTTATTACTGCTTATCAAGAAGCTGTCAAACCTGCTCCTGGTGCAGCAGCTACTCCAGCAGCAGCACCATCAAGTCCAGCTCCAGCAGCAAGTCCACCACCTCCAGTCGTTGTAGGTCCTGCACCAAAACCTGCTGCAGCTGCTCCTGCTCCATCAGCAACTCCGCCACCTGCTTCACCGAAACCACCTGCAGCTGCTCCAACACCGGCTACTCCAGCACCAGTTGCAGCAGCAACTACACCAACTCCGGCTGCAGCAGCTGCTGCTCCAGCTTCTCCAAGTCCTGCTCCAGCTACGCCAACACCAGCATCAAATCCTGCTCCAGCGTCAAACAATTGATTATTTTTCCTCAACAACAATTATTGATAATATTGTATTATTTTTAAAACTGATTGTATAAAAATAAATTTTTTTTCAAATAAATACTTTTATTTATTTTGGTGGTATTAATATCTATTATTACGGTAGATACTGTTTTTTTGCAAAAAGCCTACGATTGCTTGTCGAAGCTTTATGATTTTGTCGAGTTTCAAGTTAAAAAAAAAATTCAATTGACTTATTCAGTTCTTGTTTAATAATGCAGTGATAATCAGTAAAACTTTTATTTATAATAAATCTCATCCCAATAGAACAATAAAGCTTCAAAAAATTAATAGAAAAACGAGTAAAAAGGACATTGTTAATTTTTTAAAAAAGGTAATAACTTTTGCAGAAAAAGAAGTTTGAATAACAAAAATAATATACGATGATGCTAGCTTCTTTTACAGTAATAGTAATGTTGTTGTTGTTTGAATAATATTAATAATAATCTTTGTGAGACATAAGAAACAATTTAAAATACTTAAGAATTCCTTTCTTTTGTTTGTTAGGTAATATAAAAATAGTAGTAATATTTATAAAAAGAGAGTTGTTACCAAAAGAAAAAAAAGACTTTGAAAAAAGTTTTTTAAAAATTTGGATTTGAAAGTAATACGCGATGGAACGCGCGGAAACAGTGCCGATTGCCTCTTTTTTCTTTGATTTTTTTTCTGGGATTTTTTGAAAATTTAAATTTAGAAAAAATACTAGCCTTTGTATTTGAACATTGGTGGTTATTAATATTAATATAAATGAAAGTTTTAATAGTAATAATATAATACTGTAATTTAAAAAACAAAAAAGTAAAAAAAACGGCAGTAGGACGGCTTCCGAGCGATTAATAATAAAAAAAAGTTGGATATGAAAATAAAAACTAAATAAAAAAATATTAATAATAAAAAGAGATATAAGGTATATATTAAAAAAGAAGACAATAATTTTTGTTAGTTTTTTTGCGTGAAAAGGGACTAGACACGTCTTTTATGCAAATGTAAAAGAGATATAAGTTGTAAAATAAGAGTTAAAATGAAAAGAATTTCCGTTTTAATGTGCCGATTGCTCTTCATGATGAACGACAGTAGATTCGGTAGTCTTTTGAACCTCAACTCGAACACCATTTTCATCTGTATATTCATAGGTTTCAACAGTTTTATGAGTTTTTGCATCACCATCTTCAAAATCTTCGGTTGTAATAACGTGGCCATTCTCTTCTTCAGTTTGAATATATGGTCTTGAAATGCCATCCTCGATGGCATCATCATCTTCTCGAATTACGACTGAACTTTCTTCTTGTTCTACTTCTTCTTCTTGGATACCATTGTTATACGCAACTTCTTCTGCTTCATCTTCACTTCGAGGTTGATCTTCACTTGGCGTAATTTCAACAATTGGAATTGGAGATGGTTCTTTTCGTTCTGAGACATTATTTTCTTCGTAGGATACTTGATGGGGTTGTTGTTCTTCGTGGTGAGATTCTTCACGATACTCATGATGCTCATTATGATGATGATGTTCTTCAACAACAACAGGCGGTGAAGGACTAACTTCTTTCACTCTTTCAAGAGCTTCAGGGGCAATTGGAATTGGTGGTTCTTCATCGGGAAGAACTCGTTTATGTATTGAATGCCTTTGAGAATCTGGTGATCGTTCTTCATTATGAACAATAACCATTTCTTCTCGAGATAGAATAACTCGATCACCATTTGGAAGTTCACTAATTTCAACGCTTCGACTAAGCTCAACATCGCCATTGGGGGTTACAATCATTTCATGATCAGGTTCATTTGAAATTGAAACAACTGGAGCAGGAGATTTTGCATAAATTGGATATTTTGGTTGATATTTGAATGGAGCATTGAGAGGCTTTTTATCAGTTTCATCAGCTTCATGGAAGTTTTGGATTCCTGCAGCGAAAGGTTGGAATTCAATTCCATTCTCGTAAAGAGGAATTGGATGTATGGTAATTGGAATATCAATTACAATTTTATTTCCAGCTGAGATTTGAATTAAATAATTAATCATTAAAAATGGCTTCTTTCGTTGCTTCAACGTTCCAGTTGAAGGAGATTCAAGAAGTCGTGAAACTTGTCCATCTGGTTCAAGCTTAATTTCAGGTGATAACAATGGAGATGGAAATGTGGGTCGTTGAGTGGATGGAACAACTGGTGGAATTGTTAATAAATGAATATTTGATAAACTGACTGGGCCTTTTTGATTTTGAGTATTTGTTAAATCTTCCAATTGAAGTTTTCGAACATATATCGTTCTTGAATCCATTGTACCAGATTTATGATGGGATTTTGATTTATGTGAACCTTCATTCTCAATATCCGCTCTTGTCACTTTATCCACAAGTCGAACTTCAATTTGTTCCAAAATTTGTTTTGGTTGTTTTCCATTTAAAGTAAATGTGCCAATAACTTTTTCCCCGGGGGCATATGCAGTTTTGGGAAGTTCTATTCTTGCAACAACTTTTCCCCTGCAACAACATGATCCATATGTTGCAGTTTCTTCAACTTCAATCGGTTCAGAATGTGGTGGAAGTAATTCATGAAGTTCTGGAGGAGAAATAATTGTGATTCCTTTTTTAACAAAGTATTGAGTCTGAAATTGGAAAAAATGAGGATAAAGTTGTAGCAGTTCAAAAACTTTTGTAACAATTTTTGGTAAACTTTTTGCTACGAAATTTGCAATCTTCGTTGCAGGAAAAAAATTTAAACAAAAAGTAGAATATTTAAATTTTTTTTAAACTTACAGCATCAACTTCATCAGTGATTAAAGTGGCTCGAGCAAAATATCGAATAAAACCTTGTGGACCTTCATAACTTGTAGGGCATCCTTTTGGTAAAGGACATTGAAATGGAAGAGAATAGGTAAAATTTGCAACCCATGGAAAATGTCCAGGTTCAGGTCGTCCAGGTGGTCGTTCAAGTAAAATAAAATCTTTATCAAAATATACTTTTTCAATTTCTGCTCCTTTTGCGGCATCTCCAAGCCAGCAGGCTCGACCTTTAAATTGTATCCGAATAACTTTAATTGTAATTTGTTTTCTTAAATTAATTTTAAGGGATCCAGTAATTAATTCTCCGCCATGAAAAACTGGATCATCGCCAGCATCCAAATCAATATCAAATCTTTCAAAAACTTCTGTAGCTGGCAGCGACGACATTTTTTTTGGCTGCAGAAGCTAAAAATAATATAATATTTTAATTAAGAATTGTTCAACTTTTTTTCTATACAAAGGTTTTAATGAAATGTGGCTACTGCAAGCAAGCAGAAGCTTATCAAAAACAATAATAAAAAGCTTTTTTAGGGCAAAAATTCTTTTGAGGGAAATACAATGGGAAAAAAAGGAAGAAAGAAACGCAAAAAAATGTGTTTTTTCTTTCAAAACTGTAAACAAAAAAATCGGGTACAACAACGAATATATATGTTATAAGCATAGAATAGGAAAAAGTTAAATGGATGATGTTGATGAAGAGAGAAAAAGAGAGAGAAAGGGGGAAATTGAGTGAAAGAGATGGGAGAGAAAAAAGTACTTGGTTATAAAAAAACACGTATACTTGACGATTGTCAAACAAAAGAAGAAGCAGCAGCAAAAAAAGATGAGTGTTCTGGAATGCAGCCAAGATTTATTTTGTCTTGTTCAAAAACATAAATCTCGAGAAATTTCTTCTGATCGATCAAAATGGAATCTATTTTGAGGGTGAGAAAATATAAATCTTTGATCTGGTTTTGAAAAAGACCATATTTCCGATAATTAGGCTTTTAACTTAATTATACCAATTAATTTTTAATTTAATTAAAAATGAGATAAACATTAAAAAGGAAATAAAAAAGCTTAAATGTGTTTTTGCAGTGCAAAAAAACTTATAGCATAAAATATTTTTTTTGCGCGCGCGATCGGTGGTTTTTCTTCTTCTGTTGCTTCGGCCAAATGTCACAAAAACGAAAAAAGAGACGAAAGATTTTTTCTTGGCTCTTTGCCGCAACATTCTTCATTCGATTTTTTTTCTCTTCTTTCTTTGGGTTAAAGGGACCCAACACGCATGAATAAGCAAAGTCGCCAGGGTTTTTCAGGCAACGCGCGCGAAATTTAAAAATTTCCTTGCTGCGTTTTTTTTGAAACCAAAATTTTTTTTGCTGCTGCTTTTTTTCTTCTCATCGACTTTTTTTTATATCCGTGATTTTTTGCCGTGCTTATTTTTATTTTTTATGTTTTTTATTTGTGTTAATGTAATAAATAAAGTTTATTTTCTTTGTTTGTATGTGTTTATTGCGTTGTAATGAAAGGTTTTAACCTTATCAAATATCTTTTTTCTTTAGATTTTAGATGTGCTGCTGCTGATGGATTGGTTGATGGATGGATAAAAAGGTAAGTTTAGCCATATCAGGTACGTTTATGTGTTGCTTTTCTATATCAAGGACTAATTTTTATTATTTTTTAGGCATGGAGAAGAAGATATGGAAGAAGTAGAGGAAGAGGCCTATACTTATATGTCATTTGTTGGCATATATACCCTCTTATTTGGTGCCTAAAATTGTTACTGATAATGCTGCTGCATGCTGGTTATTTCTTTCCCTCCTTAAGTATTTCATCTTGGGGCCGTGATCATCAACCTCGAAGTTGTTGATCACCCTAGGCTTAGGCTCCTTGATGTTTGTGTTTTGTCATTCCCATCATACTGCCCCTCAAACACATCCTACAATATAAAAATTTTAGCAACAGCTCAACATTTCCAACCACAGAAAATCCGTGATCATTTTTGTTTTAACTTTTTGTTCACGGCTTTTTGATTAGTTCACATAGAATGTTTTTAAAACCTTGTTTGCCGAAGCAACACCAGTTTTTGTAAATTTATGTTTTATATGTTTGCTTTAACACATCTAAAATTTTGATATCTACATACACTTTCTGCTAATGCAACTTTATCATTATGTATATGCTGCACATAATAGATCAGATCACATTTAATTTTCCAAAGTTTACATGAGTTATGAGTTTGCTTCAAGACATTTACAACTATAGTACAGCAAACAAAGTATTTCATGCCAAATTTTTAATGCATCTTGTTTTCAAAGTAAAGCATGTAACAGCTTTTTATACTTTCACAGACAAAAATCATTGTGGTGTTCAGCTTTTTCAATTTGAAATAGTATTTATGAACAACTCAAAGACAATATATAAAAGAAGCATGTATAATATGAATAGATTTTCAAATCTGAAAAAACATTGTATAGTTTATTATCACCATTTTGTTCCTAAAAACAGTATGTAAAAAATGAGAAACTGTTTTTTAATGAAAAATGCTGAAGTCGTAAAAGACAATGATCCTATTTTTTAGAAAGAGATACATCAAATATCTCAAATAAGGGCAGAAGAACCAATCAGATAATCACCAACTTCGAGGTTGGTGATTATAATGTAATGATTGAATGTTATGATGGTTCTTTAGAAAGGTAGATTGGTAATGCTTTATTGGTTTCAACGTCGGATGGAAAGAGGGAAGAGAGATGGTGTTGCCATGTAATTGTCTGCTGCTGTTTGGTGGATGTTGAGAGGCGATGGAGTGCTTGTTTAAGCAGGATCAAATGCTCTTAAAGTATTGATGAAAGTTAAGAGGAGTTAGGTCGCTCTTTCGAAGGTGATGAACGTGTACTTTGTTAAATCAAAGATGCACGTGAAGATCCTCCATCCTCACAATAACACTGATTAAGAAACATCAAGGAGTCTAAACCTAAGGTGACTAACAACTTCAAGGTTGATGATCACGACACCAAGATGTTTCAAAATACAGAAGAGGGGAAGACGACAGAATTACAAAAACATCTGAGACATAAACAGCAGCAAAAAAGAAGAGAGGTTATATGTATATGCCAACAAATATATAACGATATATATATATGTGCTGGCATATCCACATCCCGGTTGGGGTTGGTAAAGTGAAAGCGCAAAAATGAAAAAAAGAAAGGGGGGTTCGCGATCAACGATGACGATAAGAAAGAAAAGAAGAAGAAAGACGAGAAAGTAAAGGAAAAAAAGGAATGGGAACGGAGCCTTATGGCAGTTGACTTAGCTTTCACATTTTTGTCGCCAATGGCAGATTTAAAAAAAAGATGTGCGAAAAAAGCATCTTTCAATTCTTTTGAACAAAAGCAGCAAAGTGATTTTTGAGAAAAAAAAGATCTTTTGGGGGTTTCTTTAAATAAGTTTGTTTAAACAAACTTTGTTTTTTTAAACAAAAAATGTTTAATTAATGAATCGTTTCAACCTATGTTGTTAAACAAAAACATTAATATTCAAAAAAGAATTTGAAAGAGAAACAGAAAAATGATTTTTTAGGATTTAAAAAAAATTTGCGGTAAAAATAAAGGGGCAAAAAGGGGGGATAATAATAAATATTTGCGCAGTTTACAGGTGACAAAAATTTGAGAAAAACGGAGAAAAAACTATTATTTTTTAAGTGACAGACATACGAGAGATTTTTAGAAGCTACCTGAAACCTTTTTTCTATCTAAAATTTCAAAGCGAGAAAAAGAACTAACTGATTGAAAGGAAATCTCTCTCTCTCAGAAATCAATCAATTCTTCTTCATTTAATCATTCATATTTTTGCGCAAGGATTTCTTTTATGTATAACAGCAGTCAATCGGTAAGTGAATAGATAGATAGGTAGAGAAAGATAGTTGCAGCTACTCAAATACTTTTTTGAAGCATTTTTTTTCTTCACTTGAAACACACTTTTTCTTGCTTTTCTATATGTGTTTGAAACTCTCACTCCCTCATTCATTCACATTCACATACATTATATTTCCTGCTTCTTCTCAAATTTTTGATACTTGAAAAGCAGCTCTTCTTCTTTCTTCTTCATTTTTATTATATTTTTAAACTAACAAACTACTACTATTATAACAACAACAACTAAACTAACATTATGCTCTTCCTTCTTCTTCATCTCCTTATGTCTCACTCTCTCAATTACCCACCCTCACAGAAAATTCTCGTCATTCTTCCATAACAATTTTCGGTACAAATTTAGTCAACAAAACAAGAAGAAAGGTAAACAAAATTAAATGCATAATTACAACAACAAGAACAAAAAAATACACGCATAAAAATAAATAAATCTCTTATTTCTTTAAATCATTAAAAATATGTATAATCATTAGCTAATATAACTTTTTCTATAAATTTTCTGCTCTCCAAAATGCATTTGCCATTACTTGAAAAAATAAAAACATTTGAAAATTTGTGTAATCAATCTTAAAAATGTTAAATAAGTGTCAAACTTTTGAGCAAAAAAGAACCAAGCAATTGGAAAAATAGAAAAAAGCTATAATCATACTTATACACTTTCACTAATCTCTTCTTATTTAACCCTTTTTTGCAACGGTTTTTGTTTTTTTGTTGGCATTTTTTAAGCAGTCAAAACTGAAACATGCCTAAAATTGATTGTTTGTTTAAAAAAATATCTAATCTTACAACAACAGGATAAAAGGAAGTAAATGGCCTAAAGGCAATTTAGCTGTCATGAACATATTCCCTTTTCGGAACTTTAATATGTGTGTATCAAAAGTTTTTGATACGTATATTAAAAGCACAAAAATGAAATGGCATTTGAAAATATGAAAAAATGCCGAAACATGCAATTACATGCCATCATAAAAATAAACAACAATATCGAATCGCGTAAAAAATTAAAGGCTAAAAAGAAAAATGCAAAAAAGAAAGACACCTGTTTTTTGTCTTTCAAACAAAACTTTTTTTTGATCAACTGTTTTTGCTTATTTTTTTTCTCAAAAAAAGCTTTGGAGGTTTATTGCTTTGAACAAAAAAACTTAACAACTTTTTTCATGATTAGAAACACATTTTTTCCTACTTTTAAAAAAGATAAAAAAGAATACCCGTAAATTTTGATCTTAAGGTTCTTTTAGTACCAATTGATTAGGTATCTTATTAACTTATTTTCCGTTTGAGACGCATAAAATTATTGTAACCAATAAAATCTCAAAAATACATTTTTAAAGTTCATAAAAATATATTATTAGGGGAAAAATGCAATTTAATATTTTTGCAGATACAAAAAACGAAAAAAAAGTGAGCCGTGTATTTTTGTATCAAGAAAAAAAGAGAAATAGACAAATATTGTAGCAACCCCAACAGCAACAACTACACATTATTAAAAAACGCAAATAATCCGACCTTCCTTTTTCTCGATTTATGAAAAATATAAAATTATTAGCGTTTTTGAGTGAAGTGTCTCTCTCTTTCTCATTTCTTCTCCATTTTACACTTATAAAAATACATTTGAAAAAAAAAAGATTTTTATACAATACAAAAACGTGAGTGTTGTTCTTACACATACACACTTTTACACTTTTTAGAAAAAAATTTGTGAAAAAAAGAAGGTGATTTTACTCTTTTTCAAAAAGGGGGGATTGTCATTTTTAGAAGAAGGAATTTTAAAGAAACTCAAAAATATATGTATTCTTTTCTATGGTGGTGGAAGAGGAAGGAAGGAAGGCGGAACAAATAATAAATAATCTTTGCCTTGTTTTTCGCGGTTATGTTCTTCTTCTTTTACGTGGGTCGTGAATGAAACAAGTTCATTTCATTTTTAAATGTTTTTAAAGAAGAGGAGAGAAGTAAGTTTTCAAACAAGTGAAAGAAAAAGAGTAATGAAATAACCTTTTAAAAAGGAGTTCAATCGAGTAAAAATTCATTTTTGCAAAATCAAACAAAAAATTATTGTAAAAAGGTTTTAAAAATATGAATCAACAAATTTTAAACAATTTCGAACAATAAAAGATTTTTTGAAGAAAACAACATTTTGAGAATGAGTCAAATAAGTTTCGAAATTTACAAAAAAAAGGATCAATTTTGGGAAAAAATACAGTATCAAAATTTGGTGACAACGATTTCGGATACGTATTTTTAAAAATTTACGTGTGTTGAATAAATTTTTAAAATAAAACATAAGGAAGACTTTCAAGGTTTTTGGAGATAAACAATTCAATGTAAAATAAAGACCTCCTACATGGAACTGTTTAGGTTCAAAAATTATGAAAGAAGTCTCTCTCATTTCTCAATTTCAAACCTTATTTAACCCACGTAAAACTTTTATACAAAATACGTGTCCAAAATCGTTATTACAAAAATGCTTCAAAAACACATTTATAACCTTTTTTTCATATTTTTTTTGAACAAAAATTCCAAATCAATCATAAAATTTTGTTAATTTGTTTTTTTCCCAATTTAACAAAAAATGAGCGAGAGTAAAAATATTTGGTGTCAAAAAATTCCATCCATTTTGATGCAGAAAAATGTAATTAATTTTTTGTACGCACATGAACAAAAAAGGCCAAAAAAATGAAAATGAATTCATTAAAGTTTTTCATCTGAAGAGGGGGTATTATATCTATCTATCTATTATATTTGGGGTGTGTGAAAAACACAGGATTTTTAATTTTTTCGCGCTACAAAAAAGAAGAAGAGGAATTTGTCAAATTTTAGTTTCCTGCTGTGACAAAAAGAGATATACCGAAAAAGAATAAAGGAATATCAAAAGAAAGTAATCCGATGGTCTTCTTCCAAATTCAAAAAGAATTTATTTGCAAATGCCACCAACATTTCGTTGTTGTTGTTATTTTGTGTGTGGAGAGTTAAGTTAAGTTAAAGACAACATTATAAGAGTGGGCAAAATGCCAAACCTCTAGAGGCTAAAAGATGTGTTTTAAATGAATGAGGGAAAACGAAGAAAAAAGAAGGAAAGGAAAGGAATTAAAATGAACAGGGGTGAAAAAGAAGAGGCAAAAAAGTGCGCGATTAATGTTGCAATAAAAAAACGAAAAAGAAGGAATAAAAAAAGAACGCATTGAGTCGGAAGAAAACGAAAAAAAAAGAGAAGACAAAAATTAAGCGTTTTTGCTGCCTTCTTCTATCTCCCCAATATGTATTGTATTTTTTACTCATCATATTATTGTCTTCTTGTCCATGTCAAAAAAAGAAATAAATAAGCACCGAAAAAATTGATACCCGTGTGTCAGGAAAATTGAGAAAGGCCTATTTTTAATAATAAATACCTCAACATTTATATATTTTTTATGGCTGCAACTAGTCAAAAATTGTTACGATCACTTTTTTGGCAGTCATTTAATTTTTCAATTTTTTAATGGAAGCGAAAAAAGAAATAAAAAAATTTCAAAGGTCAAAAAGCTTAAAAACAATTGAAAAATTGTAGTAAAACGGTGTTTTACAGTCAATCATATATCGTTGGGGAAGGGAAAGATTAAAATCTTTTTTGAAACACCGGAAAGGATTTTTCACGAAAAAAATAAAATACAGCGTTGCTGAGGTTACGACCTCCCAAAAAAAGAAAAAAGGATGGCACTTTCTGTGTGTCAAACGTTGGAAAACGGTGTTGAAAAAGCAATGAATTTTGCGCGAAAAAAATATATTAATAAGCTTTTCATCCATCCTCTTTCTCTTTTCCTGGATTTGGCATTTTGAAAAAAGCGAATAAATTAAAAATATTCTACCTTTTTCTGATTTATAAAACACTTTTTGAAAACGAACAAAAATAAAATTGAAAATGGCAGGGTTCTATTTTTATCATTCAAAAGAAAGAGATAAAAGCCTTTAATTCTGTTGTAAACAAAAAAAGATATAATAACTTTTTGTACTTATTTGCATTTTTTATAAATATTTTAAATTCAAATAAAATAGAGCAGATTTAACGTTTTTTTGAACTTTTAATTTTATAAAAATGGCAAAAAAATTTTTACTTTTAAAATTTATTAAAAGTTTGTTTAAAAAAGAGCGATTTCAATCAAAAAAAAGAATAAAAGAGAAATGCCGATGATCAAAGGGCCGCCAGCTGTTCTTTTTTCTCTCATTTATTTGGCGCAAAGAAATTTTCGATTTTTAAAAATGCCGACACCGTTTCGGTAGATTTTATGAAAAAATGGCATTTTTAGATTGCGATGTAATATGCAAATTTTGCAAACGCCTGGATCTACATCCTCTACAAAAACTTTGGGCTAAAATGTATAGAATTTTAACAGTGGAGGTTTCCAGAAAATATTTTCTCCAGGTAACAGTATTCGAAATTTGCAAGGTTTATATCAGGACCTCTTTATCCTATTACAGTATCAATCTCAATAACCAAAAGCAACATAAAAAATTCCGGAACAAAACAAATATTTTTGAATAAAAATTATGAATGACCTCAAGAAATAAAAAAAGCAAGAAAAAGGAAAGAGGTGAAATGGTTTCTGCTACTATTTTCTTTTTCCCCCTCAGGGCAATAGTAGTGTGCCATTCATCGTTGTTGTTGCCAATGTCGTCAATGTTGTGTTTGCAACAAAAAATGAAATATTTATTATTTAAAACTATAGCGTGCCAATTCTTTTTTTTTCTTTCAAAAGCAGTAACAAGAACACACTTTTTTCAGATTTAATTTTAAGAAAATTCTTACTTTTGCTGCCTTTTTTTGAAAAAAAGTGCCAAAAATCGGAAAAGAAAGAAAAATATTAATTAACTCAAAAAAAGAAATAATTTGTTTTCGTTAAATTTTAATAATGAAAAAAAGAACTTCGTTGTTTTTGGTGGTCATCTTTTTTTCGTTCCCATTCATGGATTCCAGAAAATGAATGGAAGTAAAGAAAAAGTGAAGGGTAAATGAGGCATTTCAAAGTGAAAAAAGAGAGAAGCATGAAAAGTACAAATATAAGTAAGTAACTAAGATGGAATGGAAGAAGATTCCTCAAGGGATATTTCAATTCCTTACAGCTTGAAAATTTTTGTGTCACCCGAAAAAGGAAAGAAGGAAGGACCCCCAAGGCTATGGTATGTATACTTGAGTCGATAGTTTTTGGATGCTTTTTAGTTATACTTTTACCACAAAAATAAATATATATAAGTTTTCAGTTTTTCTGTTGCAAAAAAAGTATTTCTTGGATACATTTTTTGAACCAGCAGGGATAAATCTTTTCCAAAGGCGAAGAGGTTCACACAATTTTTGCATTTGAATTGTTGTTGAAGTTGATTGATAAGGAAGGAAGGGAGGGAGGGGTTCCATGCTGTGTGATGGAAAGAAGAAATGAGAAGGGGCGACGCCAATTTGTGAAATAAAAAAAGAATAATGCTAAAACAAAAAAAAGAAGCAGGGGCATTTGTTCTTTTTTATTTTTTTTTGAGTGAAGCTTTGATTGATTGCAAAAAACTATGAAAATCTTTTCATTTGTGGATAGAAGAAGAAAAAAGATGGGGTTGTCATGAAAAATATTTTTTGGGTTTTCTTTTTTAAAAATACATTCAAAAATGTTGCAATGGTTTTTAATTGAAAGATCTCTTGATTGGAATTTGAATTACAGTAATCAAAAGGGAAACATGCATCGAACTTTACCGCTTAAGACAAAATACAGTATACTGGAAATGGTCTGTGTGCGATTACACTTTTTTCCAAAGCATTCAGCTTCTAGCAAATATTGAAAAAAAAACTTTTCAATGGCTAGACATATTTATTTTAGCAGTTTTAATAATGTTTTTCAATTTTGCAGCTGTTGTTTCTTTGCTTTGAACGTTTTTTCAAAATTTTTGTACAAGAACGTAATTTTAAGGCAAATAGAAGATCAAAAAAAAAGTATTTGTAATTTTTTAAAAAAAAAAAAGACAACATCCCCTGCATTTGGATAAAAATAAACAGATGATTTTCATTCAAAAAGCCTAAAAAAGAAAATTAAAAATGCATGCATAAAAAAGGATTTATTTGATTTTAATGACATGTCTATAAATTTTTTAAAAAGATCTGAAACTTGTCAATTCAGTTCAGAGAAATCCCAAAAACTTGTCCATAAATTTCATCTTGCTATATTTGCCAATTCCCGCGATTGAATTAAAAATACAATGAATCCCAAATTGTACGAAAACTTTGCACAATTTTTTCAACAAATGATATTCTCTTGAAATTCAAACAAAGGTTTTCACAAATGTAAAAATAATTTTTTAACACCAACAAACACGGCATACACAAATTTATTTGGCAATATCGCGAAAGGAAGAATACAATCACGGAGCTTTTTAAGCTTGATTTTGGAATTCTTCCTGTCAAAAATTCTGAATCTTTTTATTCTATTCCATTTAGTGTGGGGGCCAAAAAAATGATGTAAGAAAACAATCAAAACGGCGAAACAGAATTATTAAAAAAATTTAATCTTTTTGTGAGCACAGTTACCGTAATCTCGTGTCATACAACAGCAAAGAAAAAATTTATATCTTCTCATTTAAAAAAATAAATTTCATTGGTTAATATATTTTCTTAATTAATAAATTTACAATATTGTATATTGTAATAAACTGAATGAACCAAAAAAAAGCTGTATTATTCATACTTCGAGCATCTTGCAAAATTGCTTGAACATGCCGAAGAAAGTAGACTTCGAACTTCTCAAACTCTATTTATCATTCAATATATTTTTAGTCTTGATTAATACCCCTTTAATCATTTGGGTGGAAAAAGGTACATTATCCTCATTAATTAATTTTCCCTTGAAACAAGAAAACAAAAGCAAAAACCACGAACGTCAAAGTCATTACTCATGTTGAATGTGAGTTTGAAAGAAAGAATTAATTCTGTTGAATTGAATGATGATGATGGAACAAAAAGAACCATAGAAATGAGAGAGAAAAGAGGAAAATAAAATATATTTGATCGACGCCGACATTTTTCTTTTTCAACACCAATAAAAAGAGAAGAAATTTTGAAGGTCACTTTTAAATGAATTGAATTCAGTACTAAAATTTCAGTACTATTGAGAGTCCGATGATGTGTGCCTCTAATTAAGTTGCTTTGCCTGCCTATACTCTCCATAGTTAAATGCATTCGTACGCAAAACGCGTGAAAAAATTCAAGGTCAAACAATTCCAATCCACACTTTTCAACATTTTGAATCAAAGCTTAAAATTTATTGTAACAAAAAAAGAACATGAACGATATAAAAGTAATAATATCAAACAAAAAAGAGATCAAACTCCCCCAAATAAATAATCATTGAATTGCTTCCAGCTTATTCCTGTTCATGTGCAGCTAAAAAAAGAAAAACCAATAAAAATTCATTTTTAATTACGAAAAAAATATAATTACCTCGTCGAGTAGCAACTTCCTTATTCCAACCACCTCGTCCAGCATCAAAATCTTTACGATATTCATCACGAACTTGCCCGCCGTGTCGTCCTCGACCATATTGCCTTCCCTCAACAAAACCAGCATCCCAATCAGTTCGTATAATACGATCATCAAGTCGAGTTGCATTTATGTAACGTATTGCATTTTCACCATCATCACGATTGTAATACCTGTTTTAAAAAAAAACCATTATAAATAGAATAATGATGAACAAATGAAATCATCATACTCAACAAAGCAAAATCCACATGGAGTTTTTTTATATCTATCAATTCCCATAATGACTCTTCGAATATCACCAGCACGACGAAATAATTCATAAACTTGTTCTTCGGTTGTATAATATGATAAATTTCCAACGTAAAGGGTTGTAGAAGTTTTTAGCATCTTTTCTTGTTCTTTTAATGTCCCCTGAAACGGTTATTATTAAAACTATGAAATCAAATGTTTAAATACAAAATAAAAACTTACACTAAATCGTTGATCTCTGTAAGCACTAAGCTCACCAGCTTTATCCTTTTCTTTAGGAGCAAGAGCAGGCATCTTTGATATGAAGTAAATATAGTATACAGAAAAATAATAATTTGAAAGTTAAAAAAGTTTGTTTTAATTTTTTGTAAAATTTTTTTGATGAAATTGAAAAACGTTGGCATTCAAGAACAAATCGCCAAATTACGCAAAATTTTTAACGATTCGATTGCGCACCTTCTTCTTGCCCCTTCAAGGTCTTCTTCTTCCTTTTTCTTTCTGCATGATGTTTTTTCTAATATAATATTAAAAATCCTTTTTCAATAACAGCAATCGATTTAAAAAACTTCAACAGCATGTTTTTCTTTTTATTAGTTTGTTGTTATATAAAAGTATGATACGTTTAAACTCGCTTTTTGCTCTACGAATCTTGAATGTTTGTTTAGTATTTTGGTTAATTTTGGAAATTTGTGATCGGCTAAAAGATGATCAAGCATGGAAAAGTTTTTGGGGTGTTTCAAATATTCAAAAGCAAAAGTGAGTTTTATTTCCAACATATTAATATGATGTTTGTATTTTTAGTAAAACTGAATTAACATGGGATACTGTAGATATTCTCGATCCTCCAATTTTGAATAATACGGAATTAGAAGCAATGAGATTAAATGAATATTTTGCAAAACCGCAGTATCATTGCTCAAATCGAAAATTAGTTGGTGGACCAAGTGATAACTTTTTGTTATGCTTTGATAAAAAATTTTTAGTTGAACCATATTTTTTTGGGTAACTACAACGGTTACTGTAACTTTTTACAACAAATTAAAAATTTCAGAAAAACTGTTGTAATTACTGGATTAACAAATTCTCCAGCAGTTTTTGAAGCAGAATTAAATACAACCCGATGGGAAGCTTATCTTCCACCAGAATCCCCAATTATTGATGAATTAAAATGTTTGGTTTTTTAATCAGTAATATTTTGGTAGACTTAAGACTATCAATATTTAGTTGATGTTGAAGTACAGTACATTCCGGAAGTTGTTGAAGAAGATTATTTTCCAATGGAAACAATAATTGATGGCATTCGAGAGAACAAATATGCCGTGGCAAAACTTGAATTTTATTCAAATCATTTCAAAAATGATCAACTTGAAAAAGCTCCGGAATTGGTTGAAAAAATTCTTCAAGTAATATAATTATAAAATCATACTGTATTTATATAATCACAATTACAGTATCTTCGAACTGACCAACTTCTTATTCAAATCCGTTTGGAACAAAAGGATGCAACTACCGTAATCCCAATGTGGATGAAATTACTATACAAACTTTTCTTCAAACATTCTTTTGCATTTTTGGGAGCTCATTCAAATTCAGCTTGTAATCGGCCCTTAGGGCATTGCATTTATCGGGCCACTTTTATTAAAGCTCCGATTGAACAAGTTTCTGAAGCCCCTGTCTGGGGTTTAGGATCCCCGGGGGAGGAACGAAGCAGGCTTTTCAAATATTTAAAAGATTTGGAAACGAATTGTTCGCAAAAACTTGGAAATCAAAAAGAAGAAATACCGTATCTCTGTTTGGATGATGAAGAACTCGATGAATGTAGTGTACTCTATTTTAGGTAAGCAATATTACTGTGTGTATTAAATTAAAAGATATTGTATTACATTAAAAATATTGTGAAAACATGCCTTCAAATTATCAGAATAACATAACTTCAGGTACCGTAATCTTGACCAAGTCACAGTTTCAAATCTTCAAAACCATTTTGGTCAATGTAATATTCAAATTAATTATCCAGAACCTTCAAAAATTGAACCCCCAAATAATATAAAAATTATTCAAAATGGAATTCTTTCAAAAATTCAACGCTCCAATCTTGTTGCCGGTTTTTCTTTGAACTCCCAATGGCAACTCAAAACTTTCAATGATGCATTATCCAAATTTGAAGAAACAGCAAATCGAAAAAAGTATCTCCTCTTTGATTTGGACGGAGATGAAAGTGAAGTGCTCGATTCAATTGTCAATGATTGTGCAGCACTGAAAAAATATCGGCAAATTTCTTTTCGATTTAGGTAAATTTTTCCTTTTTTACAGTATACTTTAACAGTAACCTTTTACAACAAAATATTTTTAGAATTTGGTTTGGAGAAGAAAACAAAAATTATAGAAATTTTTATTTACATTTATTACAACTGGAAAAATGTGGATTTTCAAAAGTTTTTTCAAACAAAACAAATGTTTCAACTGTTTTTGTAATTTTTAAGAGAGATTCTGGTTTTGTATAAACATTTCGGGTAAATAATAACAAAAGTTTTTTCAAATTTTAAAATAATTAATTATTTTGTTATTTTTGATGCCTTTTTGTATCAACGGTGACCGTTTATGCTTTTTTCTTCAATATTTTAAGATGTTGAGATCTTACTGTAACCAACGGAACCCCATAAACAGGATATTAAAATGTTGCACGACACATTTTCTTTCAATTTTTTGCGCTGAATTTATTAGCTGACATTTGTTTCGGATGACCGAAATTACTTTAACAGAACTAAATGTGTATAATAAAAAATAAGTTTAATTAATACTACTTCCGCCGCTTCCTTTAACTACAACTTTCTGATGAACGTGTATGAAAAACCAGTGTTTATTTCTTTCTTCCTAAAACAGCTGTTCAAACATAAACATTTATGTTTTAATGATTTCAGCAAAATTAATGACTCATTTCTATCCAAATAATAATATAGCACAAATGATTTATTAAATAAAAAAATAATAATTTAAATTCACAAAGAATACAATGATTACATTAGTGCACAAAGTTCAAAGGAGTCATTTTATGCACGACATCTTTCTTTCATTCATTCTAATAATTAGTAAGTGTGATTTCAAATGAAGCAGGAACAGGGAAATCAGCATTCGCACTTCCTGGAGCATTAGTAGAACCACCAGCCGGAACAAGAGCAACGATTTCTTCCTTTTCAAGGGGCTTGCTATCTTTCAAAATAATAATTCCACCATGATTAAGATTCTTCAGAGGCTTGTAACGGGATTCATCCGGAACTTGTAAAGTTTTGAGTTGAAGCCGAACAACACGAGCTGGATTCTTTACATTGAAGGTAGACGGTTCAGGAGCTTCTTTTGTTTCCTTTTCTTTGCCTTCTTTGGTGGCATCCTTGGCATCTTTGTTCCTGAAAAAAACATACATTTTTTAAAACCAATATCAAGCAATAACAACAAGTGAAGCAGTTGCCAAACAATCGACGCTAACGGCATTGGAAAAATATGAAGACGCATTCCTTGGACCGGAAACTCAATTCATTATTTATTTGCAGCCTGTTTTTTACAATTTTAAGTTGGTTGCAAAAAATCATTTTTAAACCCCTAAAGCAATTTTTTTTTCAAGAAAGTTGTGCAATTCTTTTTTTACCCATTTTACCAAACCAAGTTTTATGACTTTATTTTTTTTCTTCTTTACTTTTTTAAAAAAGCTTTTTAGATTGACTTGTGATTCATGGCCCTACCAAAAAACTCATTTTTTTGCCTTTTTGATGCTGCTCACCATCTTCAGACCACCAGACATTACACTATTAAAAAAGATCTATTAACAAAAGTAATAGGAAAATTTTTCAACCCATCTTTAAAAAATCTTTCAAAAAGATATTCCTATTTTAAAATACTTCTTTCTTTGAAAAAAATCGAAAGCTATAAAAAATGTTGAAGCCTAGTTTAAAATGCAAAATTATGCGTGTCAAAAGAGTTCCTCCTCAGCAGATAGCGATGTCATAAAAACACTTTTCTAACTTGCGAAGTAAAAATTAATAGTCTTACATATAATTATGCAAAACGGAAAAAATATATCTAAATTAATTAAGATGATGCAAAAGTTTTACTCATCTTTTTCAAGAGCAAAGATAAGACATGGCATCATTCAAAGTTTCAAAAATTAAAATTTTTATTGAATGAAAGCTGGCTGTTACAAATTATATGCTTGTCCCATTTTATTTACTTTATAACTCATTAAACGCACTTTTTCATAAAAACTTCTTAAAAGTACTCACATCCAGAAGCATATTATTATCGCCTCTTAAAAGAAATACTTACTTTTCATCTTTTTTAGCAACATCTTTTTCATCATTTTTAACATCAACTTCCATCTTTTCATCTTCTTTAACTAAAAATTATATATAATAATTTTACCGATGTATAATTTCGAAAATACCAACCTTTAGGTTTATCCTTGGAAGCATCCTTAGCAGTATCCTTTGCTTTTTCCTTTTCTTTTAATTGCTGCTTTTTCTTGTTTGTAATTGAAAGAACAGCACTTTCAACCTTTTCTGCTTCTTCCTTCTTCTTTTCTTCCAATGGTGGTGGGTATGCGAATAGAGAAGGCTTTGCATTGCAACGAAATTCAATTTTAGGCATCTAAAACATAAATTCTTTGATCCTTATTTTGTGCTTTTATTACGCCACTTGCAAAAGTTTGAGCAAAAAATAATTAATTTCTTGCAACTTTCAATAACAACAATGTTTGTTTAAAATAATTTTGGCAAAAATAAAATCCCCAAGATAGTTGTTCCTTTTTCAGTGTGTGCAAATGACGTTTTTTATAATTCATTTGTCACATAATTTTGTATCAAATAATTTAAAAAAAACAAACTTCAAGATTTTTGTTTAACCCAATAAGACATGTGGGACGGAAAGCTAATGAAGCAAAGTGAGCAAAAGAATGCCAATACCAATATTGAAGGAAAACAAATGTTCCAATCATACTTGGCATATCAGGATGACCATTTCGATTATGAAGAGAGATTGTCACATTACGGCCACCAGCATCCAAGATACCATGAGCAAGAATAGCTCCAAACTAAAAAAAACTGAACATTATAAAAAATTTTAATCAAATTTCGTACCTTGGTAATTGAATCTTCGCCTTTTTCGGTTATCATTTTCATGATAGTCTTTCGATAATCTGCAACCTTTGGGCATGTTGGTTCCGTTTGTTGAACAAGAACAAAGGAAAGCGCAATCAATGCACCTTGACGAACAAAATTTTCTTTAGCTGAGAGCAAAGGTTCCAATAGAGCAATAGCTTCCTGAAAATAAAAAAGTTATAAAAATTGCGCAAACATAAAACGTGAAAAGCTTAGAAAAGTATGCAAAAGCGATTTGAAATTTGATATGACAGAGACTTTTGTTCGACAAAGAATGGCTTAGCTTGCAGTCACACACATCTAAACGTCACTGCATATTTAAAGCTTAAACAAAGGTGTTTTCCAATTACAACTGAAAACGGTGCAGTTATAGAATGCAAATGCGCTACAAAATTAACACCGTTAAAATTTTTAGGTAAACAATTGTTTCATAAAATTTTTCAAAGATCTATTTTTATGTAGTAAATTTTTGAAGCGATTTATTATTGCAAACAAAGAACCCTAGCATTTTAAAAAAGCTCACGCTTTTCTTACATAGCATGTTATTAAAAAACGCAAAAATAGCAATGAATCAAAGTTTTTATTGTTTTTTTAAGTGCCGAAAAGTGTGGATTTCAAAGCATGTTGACAGCTGCCTTAAAAAAATTGGCTCTAATTATCGTTTCCATAAAGCACAAGTGCATGCATTTAGGGGATTATGATTTGTGTTTCCGGAAGAAGAAAAGAGCTTTGGATAACAAAATAAATCTTAAACCAATTTAAGCGCCTATCAATTTCTTCAAAAAGATGCTTTAAATTATAACGCTCAGAAAAATATTTTTTTCCCAAAAGCTTAGTTTGCAAAAATATTTTTTTAGAAAATCTCTAAAATTAGATAAAAATGTTTTGATTATATAAATTTTGTCCTATGGGAATTTAACCAAAAAGGTAACAGCAAAAATTTAAATTTAAAAACTCAAAATAATCTTTCATTTAGTTAAACTTTGTTATTAGTTGGAAAAAAATATTAATTCACAGCTCCAAAAACCATATAGCCTCATTAGCGCTGCTGGACGGGCTTAAAAAGAAGCCAAAGGTAACGTCATAAAACAGAATTTATTTATAAGTTTTCAATGCCTTTTTTATGATCTCACGCTATTAATAGTTGCAAGCAAAGAATTCTCAATGAAGCTTTTTTGTAGAGAAATAATCGCGAGGGCGTAAAGTTTCTAAAAGTGGAATCATAAGTTCCATTTTTATTTTAGCACATGTGGGAAAAAAGATGAAACTTATGCTGTGATGAATTTCTCTCAGCAGTTAATAAAATTTTTAAGTTTGAAAAAGATTCATAGAACGATAAATAAAACTAACCTTGTATCCGGATCCAGCACAAGCGATTCCAAGTGCAATAGCAGCACCGTAACGAACATGACCATTGAAGTGTTCGACCAACATTCCAGTATAGTTGAGGCATTGTTCAGGATCACTAAAACAAAACAATTAAAAATCTTATCTTTACAACAAAAAAGGTAGTTTGATATTTTATTTTGTATAAAAACTGCTTTTAAAGTCTTTTTTATCTTTTCCATATGCGTTTTGTTTTGCTTAACTTTAAACTTTTACGTTAAAAAAAGCAAAAGCAAAAAATTGAACAAAAAACTACCGCTACTTTTTTTTCTCAAACTGCAGCGAGGCGGGGCCATCCACAAAGGAAGACCAAGTGCAGTTGCGGTTTTGCTATTTCTCGCAAGCGGTTGCTTCATCCTATGCGTCCAAGTGACTGGCGAAGTCATCGGATTTCCTATGAATCAGTTGAAAAAAATTTTTTTTATTACAGTTTATTTTTTTACTTTTATGCATATTCATTTTTCATTGTGGTATTCTAACACTTTTTTGTCTGTGTTGACACTAAACTTTTTTGTGCCTCAAAAGCTTTTTTACATCATCATTTTTTTAAACTATCATTTGTTTCTTTTTCATCAAAAAATATAAGTTACTTTGACATTCGTCACATTGTCAGCTTTTTTGACATTCTTTGTTGACCGTTTGGCAGATAGCAGCATAAAGATCAATGTAATTTTTTTCATAACAATCATAATCATCAAAAATCCTAAATTCTTAGTACTCGTTTTTATTTGACTTTTTTTCTATAGCTCATCTATATTTGTATTTTGTTGTGTTTTTCTTTGCAAAAAAACCACAAAATCTTTTTTCAATGATCTTAAAAGCTCATTAGATTGTCCCCAGAGATCCTTTGAGGATTATTAACTTAGAATGTACTTTTTTATTTTTATGTAAACAACCTTCAATAAAACTCGTGTTATAAATATTTTACTTATGAACCGTGGTGAGAATTTCAACAAGTTTTTTTCTTTGAATTTTCAGACGAATTCTTCCTATTTCGAAGAAAAAATACGACATAAAATATTGTGAATCAACTCATATATTTCATCAAAAAATATAGAGGAAAAGGAAGCAACAAATATTATTAGTTGTTTTTTGATTTCACAAAAAATGGTTGCTGCATTATAAACAAAATATTTGAGGAAGCAAGTCTTCCATATTTTTCATTTGGCTTTATCTGCCAATAGGTGCAATGAATTCTTATTCAACAACACAGTTAGCCGAAAGTATATGGAAGACTACAAGAGCAGCTGAATTCAACACCGGAACACCCATCTCAAAGTTTATTCCCTTTGAACCAAATCTTCTAGCTTTACTTTTATTGCCTTTGTTATGTGCAATAGGCTTTATTGGTAATCTAATGGTGTGTATTGCAATTGCTACTGATAAGCGCTTACAAAATGTAACAAACTACTTCCTCTTTTCTCTCGCTCTAGCAGATCTTTTTGTGTGTTCCATCGTAATGCCTTTAGCTCTTCTTGCAGAAGTGCGTCATGGTAAGTGCCAAAAAAGCAGATTGGTTTCGGCCACAAATCTTTTTTTTTGAAAAAGACGTTTTCAAAAGTTTTTGGCAAAAGTCAGTTGCATTAATGCCGTCTTTTAACTATAGTGTGCCAACAAAAGGTGTGGCGCAAAAGAAGCAACATTGAACAATAGCGAACTCAGCAGGTGTTTGTGTTTACCAAAAGCAATTCCCTTTCATACAAAAACATTAATAATCATATAACAAATAAAAGATTTTTAAATTTCAGGGCTATGGACTTGGGACTTTCCAATGTGTCTATTGTATTCATACTCAGACGTATTTTTATGCAGCGCAAGTATTGTGCACATGTCTGTTATATCACTTGACCGATATTTGGGTATTTCAAAACCTCTCAAAACACGAAATAAATCAAGAACAATTGTTATCGTAAAAATTATATTTGTTTGGGTTATGACGACAATTATTTCAAGCCCTCTTGCAGTAATAGCTGTTCTTAATCCTAAGAATATTTTACATTCAAATCAATGTGCTATTGCTAATCAATTCTATATGATTTATGGGTCAACACTCTCCTTTCTCATACCATTCATAATTATGGCAGTAACGTATGTAAAAACTACTCAATTATTAAACAAGCAAGCTTCACTTCTCACTCAAAAAACGAATGACAGATTTCATAATGGTTTACGAAGAACTCTGCCTCATAGGAAACTTGGATGTGTTAGGTAAGAAACTAAAAGAAACATAAAAGAAAATATTGAACAATTTATAGAAATAGTTCATACAGTGCTGGAAACACAACAACTGCCACACATAAAACAAGCGTAGTGAGCTACACTTCTTTAAATACCGTAACCTCCGCACAACAAGGAACACCTAAAAATGGTGAAAAGCGTTTTGCTCTTTATCAGCAACAACAAAATTCTTCATCCACAGAAGCAGAAGATGTACATCTTTTAAACAAAACTGATAATCAAGCCCTTCCTCCAAGAGTACCACCAAAATTAGAAAAGCAGTCGTCGGCATTAAAATTGCAATTTGGAAAACTTAAAACAAGAACGTCATCTGTTTTAACATCAATAACAACAAAAGTCGGAAGAAGAAATTCTTTACAAAGTGCAAGTATGGAACTTGCAAATGAACATAAAGCAACAAGAGTATTAGCTGTCGTATTTATTTGCTTTTTCATTTGTTGGACTCCATTTTTCGCGATTAATTTTTTAATTGGATTTTGTGGAGACAATTGTGCACCACCGCCATGGGTATCTTCATTGTTTTTATGGCTGGGTTATATTTCAAGTATTATTAATCCAATAATTTACACAATATTTAATCGACGCTTTCGTCAAGCCTTTTTACGTATTTTGCGATGCCAGTGCTTGCATTCTCTTCGCGATTCCAGCAGTCTTAACTACTCGCGCAATCATACTTTTATACCTCCAGACACACATACGTGGTAAGTCCACTTTTTTATTCTTCTTTAACTTTTAAGCAGTTCTTTTACATTGGGATTTCATCGCAAAACTCTCAAGAACCTCTTTTTGTCATAGCTTACCAACAAGTAAACCCGCTTTTTTCATCAACGTAACAAAAAATAGCACTCACGCAAAAAGAGAAGAGCCCTTTTTCGTCTTTTTTTAAAGAAAAAATTCTTCTGCCAAAAAGCTTTCAAGCTACCGGTAAAAAGCCAAAAGCAATTATTGATTCACTAATTGTTTAAAACAACAGTTTTTGACACACCAGACAGAAAAAACCATAGGAACAAATTTTTAAAATATTTTAAAGCACAAAAAGGAAAAAGGGGGCCAAAAAACTAAAACTATTGCAAAAAACATTTTAGGTCTAATTTTGACAAATCCATTGCGACGAATAATGGAAAAGATAATGGAAAAATGGGAACACCACCATTTAGCTATAAAAATACAGCAATGGGATTGCTAGCAGCAGGAAGTCGAACAATAAGTGCACCAGCAGCTCCATTAATAATGCCCCATTTGAATTTACAACATTTTTGGAGTGAAAATAGAGAAATTGAAAGTCCCGATTCTATCGGAAATGGGAGTGGAGGGTGGAATACACCAACGCCACCATTACGACAGGCTATTTTTTCATCTTTTAAAAATAGGCCATTAGCATTTCCACCATCTGATGAATCCACAGCGATAAATAATGTAAAGAAGCCAAATCTTAATAGACTTTTTTCTTCAACGCCACCATCTCCTGCAAAAAGCATCCGATCTTCTACAAATGCATCATACAGGTCACGAGGAGACGGCAAACAGCTTGATGATACTGTAACTCAAATTATGCAAACATCTGATTACGATAATCTCAAACCAGATACGGTAAAACATTTTAATTCAGGGTAAAAATGCAAAAAGAAAGATTTATAGATTCTATGCAAATCTCAAACTGCACAACGAAATTCTTTAAGTGACAGTGAAGACGAAGCAGCAAGCGAAAACAAACCCCTTATTACGCAAAGTTTTCCTACACCATTAACCACAAAAAGGCTGTTATTTTCTACACTCACTGGAACAGCGCCTTCACCTACAAATCAAATGCATGGCTCGTCAATTTTCGCATTTAATTCTATGCCACGTTCAGTATCTGAAAATTTTAGCAGCAGGATTTCTCCAGCAACATTTCATATTATTAAATCAACAACAGTAACCGAACAACTTTCGCATGCTTCTGCAACACCAATTCGAGTTCAGCCTTTACGCCCCAGAAAAAAAGAATTGAAGCAAGAAATTTCTTTAACGGATTCGCAAAGTTTAGATTCTACAATTAATTCAAGCACAAGCACTCCTATTGACTCAACAGTAAAAAGCGGTCTTATGATTAACAGCAATTCACGACAAATTAACGAAACATACTTATAATTTTTTTTTGCAATTCACTTGTTTTGATTTTTCAACGCCTAATCCTTACGTTCTCAAAAATATACGTGTAAAGTTTTAAAATTTTGAAAATAAATAATTAAAAACATAAACTTACTTGCTAAGAACAAATCCAACAGCGATAACAGCAAAACGTTTGACATCTTGATTTGGATCAGCAGCAACTTTAGCAAGAAGTCGACGAACAACATCAGCTTTTCCACTTCCAGCATAAGCCATAGCAAGCATACATACGGCAGTTTGACGAAGAACTGCATTAGATTTAGCTAAAATTTTATCAAAAGGGTTACATCAGATTTCTATTTTTTAAAAACAATTATTACCTTCAAGAAGTTCATTAACCCAGGGTTCAACTTCTTCCATGCGTCCATAAGCAAGAAGAGAGAGACCTGTACGAAGACCGCGTTGAATTTTGTCATGAGCAGTATCACTAATGTATTGAACCATTTCTCGGAATGCTGTTGCATCCAGACTTGCAGCCATAACAAGGCCCATTGCAGTACCAGCAGCTTCACCAACAACTGCATCATCTTGATAGAGAGTTTCGCGTAATTGAGCATAAACTGCATCATTATGAGTTCCAAGAGCAGCAACACCAAGTCCCAAACATGCACCATGGCGAACTGAAGCAGTTGTTGCAGTAGCAAGTTGTTTTTGAAGATATTCAATGACATTTGAACTTCCATGATTAGCATGAATTAAACCTAAACAATACTGTAAGTTTCAAACAACTGAATTATTGATTAAAGCTTACCATAAGCATAAAGAGAACCACCTTCTTTGTATCCAAATTGATCAGGTTCACCCTTGGGAAGATATGGATCTAATACTTTTAAAGCATTCGATTCATGACCACGATGAATAAGACCAAGTGTTGCGACAGCATTGAATTTATTCCAATTTGTAGCTTTTGATATCCATTCAAGATTGTCACTAAAAATATTTATTTAAACATCAAAGAAACAAAAACGATGTATATATTACCGTAAGAAATCATCACATGTTGTGCCAATATGCATTAAACCATTAGCAATTACGGTACCATTATGGGTGCAAGCCATACGAACAGAATCTTTAATATTTTTAAGAATAAGCATATCAGTATGATTATTTTTGATCAAAAATTGCATATGATGCTTGATAGTTTCTTCACCACGTAAAATACTTCGAAGTTTATTGCGAACTTCAGAACTCATTGTACCAGGTGCAGAAACAGTTTCTGCGGATTCAGAGCTGGAAGATGACGTCGAACCTGAGCTATCATCAGCAGATTTAGAGGTTACAGCAGCAGAAGTAGTAGTAGCAGTTGTAGAGCTTGTTGTTCCAGAAGTGGTGGTAGCAGTTGTAGTTTCAGTTGCTGATGAAGTTGAAGTCGTATGTTCTGTTCCAGATTCAGAAGTTGCTGCAGCAGTTTTTTCAGTTTCCTAAAAATTATTCACTTGTAATACATAAATTTAAAACAGCATCACATACAGGTATAAGAGCTTTTTCAATTTGTTGAATGAATTGTTGGGTAGCATTTTCATACAAATCAAAAGAAATTTGATAAGCAAGAAGTTCACCATCTTGATTCTTTACAAGCCGATTCAAAATTTCTGCAACGTCACCAGGTTTTTCGAGCTTAATTAAACATTGACACATTGAAACGAAATCAGGTTCATCAAGTTCAGAGAAAAGGCGAAGTAAAACATCCAAAACTTTACTCCGAAAAGCACGATCCAATTGAGAACCAAGAACTTTTGTAACAGTTTCAGAGAGCAAGGTTGTAGGATCTTCAGAAGCTTTTACAGCTCTTTCAATTTGATCAAGACGACGAGTATCAAGAGCAAGACCAACAACTTGACGATATTCTTTACTTTCCATATTGAGATTAAATATACGATTAAGAAGATTTTCAAGACGTTGATCAATCTTGGTGTTATCACGCTTTGCAATCTTGTAAGTATCAACAGCTTGTTCAATAATCTTGTTAACATACTATAAATAAATCAATTACAAAGGCATAGAAACGTGACAAAAAAAACAAACCAATTCATCTTGTTGTCCATATTGAGGATGTGCCGGACGTGGACTAAGAGAGAATAAATCTTCGGCACCTAAGACAAGCTTTAATGCACCAGCATAATCTCCAAGACAATATGCAACTTTTGAAGAAAGAAGAGCAGCTCGTCGATATTCAGAAAAAGAAGAATCGTCGGAAAGCTTTTCAATAGTTGAAAGAAAATCGGCAACTTCAAACCATGTTGAGGTCAAAACTCCCCAATCATCAAAAGTTTTAACGATCAATTCTTTTTCACGTAGAGTAGTTGTTTCATTGCCAAGGGAAAGCATAAAAGGGACTAAAAGAAAAAGGATGTATTAGGTGAGAGTGATGAACAAGACCGCAACTTGGATAAGTTCAAGAAAAGGGTAAAACTTGAAAAGCGTATTTAGTATGTAATTATCCCTTTTAATATAATAACTATCCCATTCCAAATCCCCAAATTGCGGTCCTGTTTATAAATAGTGATAAGAGGATAAAGATATTACCAGGATTTTGAGGTCCACCAGGTTGATTCTTCCATTGGGATAACAAAAATGAAGTCATAGTTCTTTGCTTAACTAAAAAACAATATAATAAAATAGTATTTTTGGTAAATAATCAGGTGCCGATTAAAGATGCCGGTGAACGAGATAAAAAATATTTCAAAGGATAAAAAAAGAAAACACGACAGCGATCGTCGAAATTCGAATAACTCTTTTTCTCGGATTTTTTGTCATCAAAATTTTACTTTTCAACACAGAAAAAAATCTCAACACGAACGTGCGAGTTCTTTCAAAAAATGTTCGACACATTTTAAATTTTTTTTCATCACCTTTTCAACATTAAAATTTTTAAATTAAAAATATTACTGTTACTGTATTGTTAATATATTTTATGTCATAACATTATAAGATTCATCTCATTCGTATATGTTGTCTTCCATCTTACGTAATCCTGTGCGGGCATTTGTTAAATTTGAATACCGCCGACTTTTTGCATCATCATCTGTTCCAATTGGAAGCCTTGATCGTCGTCTTGCAATTAAATATACTTGTAAAGTTTGTGATTCTCGACAAGTATGTTTTAATGTTTTCCTTTCAGAATTATTAGCAATAAATATTTTTAGGGCCCGAAAGAATTTTCAAAAAAATCTTACGATACTGGTGTTGTAATTGTAACCTGTGACTCTTGCAACAATCATCACATTATTGCTGATCATCTTGGCTGGTTTAGCGATTTAGAAGGCAAGAAGAATATCGAAGAAATTCTTGCGGCAAGAGGTGAAAAAGTCAAAAAAGGTATCGCAGGAACTCTGGAAGGTTTTTCCGAAGTTGAATCTACAGTTTCCTCATCATAAAGATGACTTCGAATTTTGCGAAACTTTATCCCTCTCACATTCCAACAAGTCGATTACAAAAAGCTATTTTAACTCTTGGCTCCGCTGTTGCTGCTATTTCAGATCCAAAAAGAGGAGATATGGTATGATACTTTTACTTTTCATTTTTTTAAACAAACAGTAACAATAATTTTAGGTTGCTACAATGGCTGAAACAACTGCTGTTGGACCTGTTTTAAGAAATATTCGAGATCGTATGGCTCAAGATAAGAAAGGTAGCTGGTTATTAGATCATCGTCCAAGAATATCAAATGCAAGTATTAACAGAGATAAACTTCGTCGAATGCCAGATGGAACTTTGGGACGTGAATATGGTCGATTTTTGGATGAACTTAAAACTGAACCAGATGCGCGTCCTCCTGTACAGTATATTGATGATGAGGAGCTAGTCTATGTTATGCAAAGGTTTGTAATAGAATTAATTAATTTTTGTAATCGTTTAATTTAATGTTTTTAGATATCGTGAAACTCACGATTTTACACATACTTTGTTAGAAATGAAACCAAATATGCTCGGTGAGGTTACGGTAAAATACTTTGAAGTACGTTGTTTAACATTACCTTCTTCATCTTTATTCATAAACCTTTTTAGGCAATTCAATTAGGTCTTCCAATGTGTATTTCAGCAGCTATTTTCGGTGGTGCACGTCTTGGACCAAAGTATGTTGGATTAATTAAAGTATTAAAATAATTTAAAAAATTTTAGGCATGGACAACAACTTTTGGAGAAAAATTTACCGTGGGTCGTTGATCAAGCAATCAATGGTCGATTGTTAATTACTCTGGATTGGGAAAATCTCTTTGAAAAAAGAATAAAAGATATTCAAGAAGAATGCTCAATTATTCCATTTTCTGAGTGGACAGGTTCTCGTTAATTTTTAAAAAACTGGTACATATTTGTTAGGAAAAATTTATTATGTTAATAAAAACTTCTATCTTTGCCATTATATGTTTGTTGCAATTTGAAAACCATGTTTTTCATACTGTAGTATGAAAAACATGGTTTGCTGCTTTGAAAAATTCGATATGCAAATTTTTTCATATCGGGGTCAGATAAAAATTTTTTCTATAGGTCACCTGATAGCCCTTTCTTATGTGTATAATCATGGGAAATAACTTTTTGGTTTACTTTTGGATTTTTCCCGAATTTTTCCATTTTTGGCTATGCAGTTACTTTACTCGGAAATCGGAAGTACGAAATATATTGAGCCAAAACTTTCAAAATAACCTTTTTTTTCACCTATCAAATGGACCACAAAAAGTTTCATTCAAAAATTTTCAGTTCCGCTTCACCCCTGAATTTTCAAATTGCTTCGTAGACTGTCTCTTAAACAACACATTTTTCAGCAACGACCTTCTTTATCAAAACAAGTCCAATATTAAAAATGCGACAAAAGTTTTATTCAAAAAGTTTATTATCCATATTTGGCATGACACGAAAAAGGAATAATTGAAATATCGTTGGCAAAACAGACTTAAACTTCAACGCGTTTGAACAACCTACGGTAGTTACAGTAATTTCAATTTATTTGCAATCATATTTCAATAAAAAAGAAAAGACTAGTAAAAAGAGGCAAGTAATAATTTTGGAACAAAAAAACAAAAAAAGAAACAAACATAAAACAATCATGGCAAAAATTTAAAAATGTTTCACTTCCAAACATTCGTCAGATGGACAAAAGTCAAATGACACGTTGTTTTTTTAAATGTTGACAACGGCACCATCATCGGCGTCGTCATTTAAACAATGTCCATCTTCCTTCCAAAATAAGTAATGGGAATGTTTAAATAAGATTTTTTAGCATTTTCTAAAAAAACAATGTCTGACAAATTTCCGTCATCATTTTCTTTTTATGTTTGTTATTGATCTTTTGTCGCCTTCTACTGAAGCTTCAGGAATCTTTAGAGGAAAGCAGCTGCAAATAGTAATAATGAAAATAATAACCTTCTTGGTCTTTTGTTATTGTTGTTGTTGAACGTCGAAAAAAAGAAAGTGAGAAGCTTTGTTGGAAGAAGAAGAAGAACATGGACAATTTCTTTCTTTTTTTCAATGGCAAAATTTTTTGGCACAAAAATGCCGCTGCTTTGCTTTTTTTGCAATAGGGCAATTTAGGGAAGAGTTGGTCTCCATTTCTTGCTTCTTCTTGCTTCAATTGCCTTGCCGCCTCCAGGGCTTTTTGGGCTTTTGGTGGTTCCTTTTCAAAAAAAAGAATGAAAGAGTCTTCATTTTTCGTCATATTCTTCTTTTTACTCCTACTAAAAATGCTTTTTTTCGAAAACGATATGTTTGTTGAGATAGGAAAAGAGAAAGAAGAAGAATGCCATTGCTTTTCGTTAAAGTCAATTGGAAGAAGAAAGAGAAGATGAGTTGTAGTAGCAAAACATTTCCCAACATTTTTTTTGGCATTGGAAGAAGACTCCAAAAATGAGAAACGGAAGAAGAGAACAGAGAGAAGAATGATGAAAAAGAAGATGTTTCTCTTTCTTCTTTTTCTTTTGATGGTACCACCAATATGAATGAGAAAATGATGATGATGTTCATTTTTTTGGAAGCCAATTTCTTCTGCTTTCTTTTTTTATTTTTTTTGTTGTGGAAAAGTATCTCCATTTTCGAAAATTTCCCTTTCTTCTTTTTTATTTTCCACGCCATTCTTATTTTACAGAATTCTTATTTTGACATTATTGTTTTTTTACTGTTCCAATTTTAGCATGTACTGTAGTTTGTTTTCGCGTCGAGATAAAAAGTCGCTGTACAAAAATTTTCTGTCATAATAGTTGTATTTGAAAAAGTATTTATATTTTTTATAAATGACAAATGTTCTTATATAATATTTTATAACAATGATAAGCTTGTCATGACGACAGATGACACCAAAAATTGATCAATCATATGTCATTTTTATCTTTATTTCGGCTCCAACTGATTTATTATTGTAAAATTTAAAGAGATTCTAAAGGATTTTTGTTGGTCAATACTCTAGACATTTATTTCTTTTTCAACTTTTTATGCTAATAACAATTTTGTTCAACTTATGCATGGTTTATTCATACATACTCACAAGTTATATTTATTTACTACAGCGTGATTTTTGTAGACTTATTTCTTGTCATCTAAGTAAAATCATTATGGATTCTTTTTTTGAAATTTGAAACGAAAGAATTTTTTGATTAATTTCAAAACTTTTGAATCAAAAGATTATTTTTTAAAACAACTTATTTTTGTTAGAATTTGAAAAAGAAATTGTGTTTGTGTAGATTCAAAAAGGCAAAAACTTTTATTTTTTAAACCACTTCCATTTATTCATTTTTAAGAAACTTCAATCATTTACAGTATTAGTTAAGACTTGAGAACAATTTTAATTTTTACATTTTTGTTTCCCAAAATACAGAATTTGTTTAGAAAATGTATATTTCTTTTTTGAAACAGTTATTTGCTTTATTTCATCCATTTTCTTTTCCTTCTTGTCATCAATTGCAATTGTAAGTAACAATAATAATAACGGCCTGTTTTTATTTTTGTTTTATTTTCATCTGAAAATGAGTCAATTTGAAGTGCTGCAATCCGTCACCCCGTGCTTTTTCTCTTTTTTCCTTTCATTCATTTAATATCTCTATTTTGAAACATGTCTTGCGCCGTCAAGCGCGCGAATGCATGCATTTTGTTTATATGTATTTGATTCCAAAAACATGCACACATTCAAAATACGACAAATGTTTCCTTTTTTAAAATATATATTGACTCATTTAAAAAGATGGACATGCTCATTTTTTTGAAAAACAGAAAAAAGTAAATTTTTTAAAACCTTTTGCATTCCAAATCTGACATGCCCGGAAGCTTTGAAACGATCGCGTGGCAATTCATTTCTTTTATTTTTGGGTGCATTTGTTTTATCGCTTTTCCTTTCCTTTTCCAGAACAAAAAAAGAAGGATAACAAAGCTTTCGTCAAAATTTAAAATGAATAAAATAGAACAAGAAGAAACAAAATAGCGATCGCAATGCATAAAAAATGAGTGATGTACAATTTTTTTTAACAACCATACACAAAAAAGGCACTTTTAAGAGACTCAGAATTATAAATACATACATAATTATATTTTTTCTTCTGTTAACTTTTCAAAAAAAAGAGATTATGGTAATACGTTTTTCTTCTTCTCTTTACTTTTCAAAAAAGGGATTATGGTAATAGGTTACTGTATATTGTTTATTTGTTTAAACTTTTAATCATATAAATATTAACAATAGGTCATCTATCAACAGTTCAAATGTTTAAAATTTAAAAAAATTGTTTCAAATGGTTTTAGAAACAATAATTGTATTAAAATTAATGTTGTTTTTCAAACGTTTGATTAATGTTTTGGAATAATCTTTTTTCAAAACATTTTTATACAGAAAGTAAAACAACAGATTATCAGTTCTCTAATTTTAGTCAAAAATCAAATGTTAGTATTTATCAAAAACATGCAGAATGAAAACAAAATAAATACTTTAAATTGAATTTTTATTTTGTTGGATTTTTTAAATGTTTTCTCATCATAACTCTTAAAATTGAATACTTTTTGAAATTTATTGTTTGAATAAGCCTGATCAGGAAATAAGTTATTAACCTCATTTGGAAATTGAACGATACCAATAATTTGCTTACATGTTCTTGATTAGTGTTTTACCGTTGAATAATATCTAAATTTATCGAATTAATAACCTCATTAAAATTAATTTTTGAGTTTAATTTACAATTTTCTTTAAAACTTTTTTGCAGTCGGTTACTTCTTCTTTTATCATTTATGTTTTTTTGCTTTCCTTGCAATTTAACGAACTACCGTGTAAAGGTGCTCCTCTTTTTTATCCGCGCTAACTTTTGAAGCTTGCTTTAACCAATGAAAGTAAATCTCAGCCATGCTTCAAAAAACTTGAAAGCTCAAAAATTTTAAAAAATAAGAAGCCAGCCAATAACTGCGCAGTTTCCCTCTCTTTTTTCCCTCTTTTTTTAGAGCTACTACCCTAAAGTGGATATCTAATTAGTCCCCAAAAATATTCATTCTCCTTCATCGTTCTTTTTTTATTTTATTTTTTCGGGATACTTTTTTTACAGAGTTTTATTTTTTACGACCTTTGGCCACGAAAATGTAATGTTTCTTTTTTTCATTTTCAAAAAAAGAAAGAGGTCTATCTGAAGACAGGCAAGGAGGGGATATATTAGATCCACTTAAAAACAAAAAGAACATTCAACATGTTTTTCCTTTCCATTTTTTTCATCTTGAATTATGGCTTTTTTAGCGACATTTTGCGTGACCGGAAAAACATCTTGCTTTTTTGCAACAAAAAAAAACAATTCCGAATTGCGTTCGTTCTTTCATCATCTGCTCTTCTGAAGAGTACTGTATTGAAAGAGGCTTCTGAAGTTTCACAATTCCCTTGTCAATTTTTTCTTTTTTTTATCTTTCAATTGTCTCTTGTTCTGTTTTTTTAAATGTCCTCCTCTTCGTCTGGCTGGGCCTTTTTTTGTAATTACGAACAGAATCGTCTCCTCAAAAAAGTTATTTCAAAACTGGCACAAAACATTAAACAAAACAAAAAAAACCACTGAAGTCGTTCTTCTTCTTCTTTTGTGTTCCCCCCTCGAGCTTTGGGCACTTTTTTCCGGTAATCGAAAAAGCAGTGACACCAAAAAAAACCCTTCCGCCGACGCCATCCACCATCGACGACAACAATGACTTTTTCTGTGCAGTTTTTCTTTTTTCGGTTTCCAGACGCATTTCTCATTTATTTTCTTCTTACTACTTCGACTTCTACTTCTGCTGCCTGAACAAGTTCTATATATACACAGAGATATATATGAAAAATAGGACACAGATGGCATTTTCTTCATCATTTAAAACCCCCTTCCTAACTTCTGTGACGGCTAAAAATGGAAGGATTTTATGCATATTTTTTTGGAACACAAAAAACAACTTAAACGGCAGCAGCAGCTTTTTTTGGAAAAAGGATCGTTCAAAATTAAAATTTAAATGATGCTTTTAGGTTTTTAGACTTCAAAGCCCACAGATTTAGAAAAAAAGATCTTTAAAAAATTTGCATACTGATTTTCTTTTGATGGGTGTTTGATGCTTTTTTAAAAAGACATGAACCGCTGAATAAATGCCAAAAAATGAAAATGGATTGTCTTTTTTTAATGCTTCTTTTTTTGGGTTTTTTCAAAGCTTTGGGTAATTTGAAATTTTAAAAGCGGTTTTTTTCAGCGTTAATTTGAGTCATTTTAAATGAATTTTTTGGTGGTTGAAAAAAAAGAAAATGGCATTTCATTTCCGTAGGCGGCAGTTTTCTGCTTTGGGATTGTCCAGAAATCACGTGACCATGAGGGGGGAGGGAGGGGGCAAGCCAAATGGTCACCCGGCTTTGATGTTGTCGGTAAAAAGCTTTGATCTTTGGTCACGGAGGGAGGGAGGGGGTCTGAAAATCACGTTTTGTTGGTCACGTGATTTCTGGACAATCCCTTTTTCCTAAATTATAATGATGACGAATACTGTATAACTAAAAAATTCATTTCATCGAAGAAATTTTACACATTTTTTTATTTAAAAAATCGTACATCATTTTTTTCAATGAAAAAATATTGATGAAATATGGAGGCAAAATTTCGAAAAATATTATTAATGTGCAATGATAAATTGCATATTTTTGAAAAAAAATAATTTTTTCATGAAAAGTATTAGTTTTAATTTTTTTGTCTCTGTCTCAAACTGAACGGATGCTTTTGGTCTTCTTCTTTTTATTTGGCCTTTTCCCGAAAAAATGTACATATCTAAAATGGGATAATTATGCTAATCCAATCAAGTTTTTTCCAAAAGGGATGGAATGGACTACTATTTTCTTCTGTCCCAGATTGATTACGTTGTTGAAGGGAAAGAAAATAAAAATATATCTTTTATTTTTCAATACCAAAAACAAATGAAAAAAGAACACAGAAGAAAAAAGCTTATTTTATTTTGAAAACAAAAAAACGTTAATTTTGTAATTCTTCTTCTTCTTTTTGCATTGGATTCTCCCAAGAAAAAAATTTATAAGAAAAAAATTCGGTAATGAGCTTTTTTGTTTTCTTTTCTTTTTTATTCCCTTAGAGGAAGAAAGACTGCCTTTCTTTGGAGGGATATAAAAGTTGGTTGACTTTTGTCATGAATTTTTGAAGTTTTCCTTTGACACTCATCAAATTTAAAAACATACACATATATATCCCGCAAACAAGAACAACAATTTTTACAAAAAAAGACGGCAAAACTAACTTCTTTGTCTTTTTTTGTTCTGAATGAGTATATTTATTCTTTGACCAAAAATGGTGATGTTGAACCCCCCAAAAAGAAGGGGATGGAAGTAGGAAACGATAGTCCAGAAAAGCAAAAGTATTATTTAAACGAAGAATTTCAAACACACAAAAGCATCAACAACAAAAAATTCGGAAATTGAAAAAAATAAAAACGGATTTGAATTGATTAAGTTTTATTTGATAGAAAAAAATTTATTCTCGAGGTCAAAGCTTTTGTTTCTCTTTCTCTCGTTTTTTCGGTGTTGATGCAGCTTTTTCTATTTAAAATTCATTTAAATAATCGCTGCTGTCACTGAATACTTTTTATGCCTGCAGGGATGCCTTAAGCTTTGATGAGACGAGACTGACTGTAACTCTCTTTTGAAATTTCGAAATTCTTTGTTTTTAGGAGAAATTAAAATTTAAAAAAGAACAAAAACTCAAGGTTGGTTACAGCTTTTTTGTATATATTTGTGCTTTAAAAATGATTTTATTTAACAACGCCAAAAAAAGAATTTTGTTGATTCAGTCTTTTCCATTCATGCATCAATATTTTTCATCAAGAACAACACCGACAATAAAGAAGAAGGAGACACGGCAAGGGAGGAGGATTCGTCATCTCCCCCCACTTTTTTCCCTCCTCATCTAAAGTCTTCATCTACCTTTTTCCTTCATATTTTCTGTCCCTTTTCCAAATATGCTCAATCAGAGTTCCATAAATTGCAAAAAATAGAAAAAAATCACTTCTTTCATGTCCTATGTCCATGTTGGAAAAAGTGAGACTTGTTTGTATTTCATTCAACAACAACCAAATAAAATAGTATTATTCACTTTTTCCATCCTCTTCTTCATCGACTTAATACTTTAGTTTACTTTTTCCTTTTTTATACTTTTTTTTGCCAACTATTTTTACAAAATTTGTTACTTTTTTTAAAAATCCTAAAACGTTTGTATTTCGAAATATTCTGCAATTACCGTAATTGCATCTCTCTGTCTCACAATGAAAATTGTTATCCGCGCACTTGCTTCTGTCCAAAAAAATGAAACAACATTTCACAGCTACTTTTTTATCTCCGACTTTTAATGTTTGATCAAAAGATTATCACAAAAAACTAAGTATTTTTCCCTCTTTTTTTAAAACCTTGTTTCGAAGCAACACAAAAAAAATTTGTTAGAAATTCTTTCAAAAAACAGGAAATTCATCAAAAAAACATACATTCTTCTTCTTTCCGATGCTTTTAAAAAAAATTTATACATTTTTGTTTCTGATTTTCTAATTTTTCATCTTTTTTTTTCCCTCGATTATTCATTATTATCATTGTTGTTGCTTTAGGCAAGGCAAAAAAAAGAACGTTGCAATTTATAAATTTTTCAAATGCTTGAAAAAAATATGAATACAGCTGGTTCATGCACTCTATTCTTATTCATTTCTGTCTCCTTTAATAGCAGCTTTATGTAATAGGGTTTTTTGATCAAAAAAATTCACCGAAAACCTTAAATTGATATTTTAAAAAATTCTTTTGCCGTTAATCGAATAATAAAAAAACGACTGCTATTAACTTTTGATTATACGTTTTTTCCTGTTAGAGGGCGGAAGCAGGTTTTAAAATTTTTTGTACAATTTCGAAAAAAAGAAACACTTTGATGATGACTGTACGAAAAAATTGCGCAATCATCAGTTTTAAAAACTTTACTTTTTTAAAAAAAAATTTTTGTAACAAACTTTTCAATGCCGAAACCTTCTCTTTTGGAGACAATAAATTTACATTTCCGTTTTTCAATCTAAGTTTTGGACATAAACATGTCACCACAAATCTTGATAAAAATTGACATTGATAAACTTCACAAAATTTACAAACTCTCTAAAAAAATTTTCATCAAAATTTGATTTATATTTTCATGTGTATAAAATTCTCTGCGCAAAAACAAATATTTTTGGCTTATCTGATTCTTTTTTTTTCTTTTTTTTGGTATTGTCTGTTTTTATTTTTTCGAGGGAAGAAATTCTTCTTTTTTTTGACGACTTCATCAAATTTTCATCTCTTTTTCTGTCAAAATTGTATTTTTATTTTCTGAAATAACTTTATTAAAAGATGGAAAAGAAAGATTGAATTAAATGATAAAGGTTTCGGGAAATAAAATTGAAAATATTAGTTTCTAGAATTTTTATAAAAGGTTTTGTACAGTAACTTTCTAATCTATTTTGTTCATGCTTACTGTAATTATTTTTTGATTACTGTAGATTTTAATTGTTACTACATTAATCAAAATACATGTTTCTCTTTCAATCGCTTCACTAAAATATGCAATTACAGTATCTTCTATTTTTTTATTACCTCGAACCGAACTCCTCTTTCTGGAATCCCATAAAAAAACAGAACTTGATTAAATTGTTGCAAAAACAGAAATAATTTTTGTGTTTCTTCTTTTTTCCTTGTTTTAATCTTGTTCCACTTTGGAGTTAGTTGTTTTTAAGTGCGTGTTTAATGAGACTTTCTTTTTCAATTTTTTTGTCTGCTTGAGTGGTATCGGTTTTTCCTTCTTCGTCTTCAGAAGAATGACGAAAAACGGCTTCTTCTGCTTTAAAAATTTTTTCAATTCCAAAACAGACGACAAAACCGCTATCACAAAAAAGAAAAGAAGAAAGATAGTTTTCAGACGAGTTCCGTTCCATTTTTTTGTTTTGCTTAAAAATTTGAACTGAATTCCACGACTTTTGGTCAAATTTATTCTTTTTTGGGTTCGTTTTGGGGTTGAGAAAAAGTTGTGTTCTTTTTTCTTCTTCTTTTTCATTTTGGTCCTTCTTTTGTGGAAGAAGAAAGATACTGGAGATTGCTTCTTCCATTCCACTTTTTTCTTCCAACAATTTTGGCATTGTTGTCATCGTTGGTGAAAATCCTCTAGGGAACTGTAAAACAAAATGTGCTCCTCATCTTCTTCCTTCTACTTCGTCCATTCTATTTTTCCAAAAAGTAAACCAATGGCCCGATCTTTTTTCTTCCAAGCTGGCACCAGAAAAGAATGGTTGTTAAAAGGGCGGTACTTTTTTCTGTTTTCCATTTTGGCAAAAAGATGCCCTAAAAAGAAGGCGTCTTCCGAATCCTGCCTTCTTCGTTCTTTTGTTTTCCCTTTCCTTTTTCTCTCAATACTTCTGTTCTTCTTCAGAGATAGCAAAAAAAGGCGGAGAAGAAGAAGAAGCTTCGAAAAACTTCTTCTCAACTCCAAAAAATAACATCACTGTCATTGTTTCTCGGTTTTTGGTTTTGGTAAAAGAAAAAGTTGACCCATGTTTTTTCATTTTTTTTGGTGTCAAAACTCTTTCTTCAAAGTTTCGAGAATCACTTTTTAAGACCAAAGGTTTTTCAATAATAGTAAAGTTAAACTCCTGTTTTAAACCCCTTCCATCATCGGTAGAACCCTCACTCTTTTTTGTCTATTGGTTATTCCCAAAAAAAACTTCCAAAAAACAGTATTTAACCAATCCAACGAAAAACAAGAATAGTACTTACTTACTTATGCAGAAAAAAGTAAAATAAGTTGTTCATTTTTTTCTATCCAAAAACATAAATCAGTTGATTTTCTTCCATCGCGATTTTGTTGTTTTTTGCATGGAGAAAATAACTCAAACAACAATTTCACCGATTCTCTCTCCCTTCAGAAGCATGGATGATTGTTGTCGTTAATCGTATATGTATGTGATTTTTTTCTCCCTCATTTTTTCTTTATCGCTGATATTTTATTTTTTTCTGAATCTGGACAAAATCATAAATATATAAGCCTTTTGACGACGACTTGCTTGCTTCTTTTTGATGTTGATAATCCGTTCAACGGCGAGAGAGACGGATTACGTTTAGTTTTTCTCTACTTTTTGTTGCGGGGTTCTTTTTCGTTGATTCTGTTTGGGGAGGTTTTTTTGCTAAAACTTCTATTTTTCCATTTTCAATTCTTTCATCAACACACTTTTATTTGTTTCATCGCTGACAATTTTTATTTGAACTTTTTTGCGCTTTTTATAGTTTTTCCATTTTCGTTCTTTTTTGGAATTTATAGAATAAAATCTTTGTATTCCCAAAAATACGATAAAGAAGAACATTTAATTGAATCACGTGTTTTGGTTCGTTAATTATCAAAAAAGTTATTTCAAGTTTCCTTTTTTGCAACAAAAAATGAGAGATAATCTTTGTATCCCTTGAGGGCATAATATTCCACTAATAAGCAGAACTGACCATTTTGATGGGATAAAAGGATAAAATGGAAGGTTACGGTATCTCCATTAATGGTTAGATGTTCCACAGCTTTAGCCTAAGGGCTGATAGTTGCAACAACCGTATGACTAAAGTTCCATCAGAGTTTTTTTGTTTCCAAAAAGACAATTATTTTGCACACTTGTCAGATCAAATTGTTTTGAATTGAAATGACATATTTTCATTATTTTATTTTTTAGCAGAAATAACCATCAGCAGGTCCTCCCTTTTCCTCGATGGATTCAGATACCCCAAAGGACCATCTTCATAAAAAATTAAAAATCGCTTGAATAGATCCTCTTTCATGGTCAAAAAAAAAATAAAGTAACAACGTCTTTTTGCATTTAAAAGAGAGAAAGAGTTACGTTCGAATGTCTTTCATTTTCACACATTTTTAAAGTTGTTCTTCCTCTTCTATTAAAACCAATATAACAAACACATAGAAACGAAAAAAGGGAGCTAAGAATGAATGAATATCTTCAAAGAAAAAAAAATGTATATAAAACTTTGAGGGCACTTTCTTTCTAGCTTTTTTTAAAAGCCCCGATCACGCATATTTTTACGAGCCTTTTTTCCTCTTTTCACAAAAAAAATAAAGAAGGAGATCAAGATCAAACGGCTGTTGCTCAACTTTCTTTTTTTTCTCCCTGTTCCAAAATATGCCGCCACAGGGACTTAAAGGCTTACTTGCCGAAGCTGGATCGAAGTGAGAGAAAGAAAAAATGAAAGAGAGACATTTTTAAACGTTGCATTTTTTGAAAAACGCGCTTCACAAAAACAGAGAGGAAACAAAAGAAAGAAAAACGCCAAAAAGTGGTGTTGCCCAAGAACGAATAAAAAAATAGTCTCAAAGGATCCTTCCCATTCAATTTCAACTTTCATTCAATTTTCCTTTTTTCGAACACCAGAAAATATTTAGAGATACACTTTTTTTGTTGATTTTAAAACAATCATTCTCTTTTTTGTTTGTTTTCCATCCTTTTTTTTTGGGACAATGATTTTCTATAACTTTCTTTGAGTCATTTTTTTCAATCAAATTTGTTTCTCCCCCAAAACTTTTCTATATCACCTTCAGATCTTTTTTTCATTTCATTTCACTTTTTAAAATTTAATTGCCCGGAGGGGCACTCTCGATCACTTTTGCAAAAATCAAAAAAAGAAAGAAAAGGCGACATTTGGTTTTTGCGCCATCGCGATATCTTACTTTTTTACACCCAAAAAAAAAAGAAGATTGAGGAAGAGAAGACATTTTTTGCATTTCTCCTATCTTCAGATTTTTATAGAAAACAACTGGTTGTTAATGACTTTGAATATTGAATAGAGTGAGAAAAAAGAGAGATAAACTTCCCTGAGGGGATTTTATACTTTAAATACGCACTCAATTTCATTCATTCATTTTTTACATTTAATTCTTTGATCGAATACTAATCTTTTAATTTTGATAATTTTGATATTTTCGGAAACTTTGTTTTTTTTTGAAGGTATTTGAAAATGTGTGTTTTATTTCTGTTTCTTTCTCCCTGCCAAAAAAGTTTCAGTTTATAAAACTTTTTATTTTGTTTTTTGACCAATATTCTCAACATCAAAGAAGAAGAAAGAAAGAAGAAGAAGAATGTAATAATGCAATGACATTCAAATAATTCTTTTTCCTTCATCATTCAAACCGGTTTTGATACAGAACGTTGCAAGTAAAAATAAAAAAAAGTTTCTTTCAAAGAAAAGAATTTTGAAGCGTGTTTGTTTCTTTCCCATTTTCTGATTCTGTCCCTTTGTTTTTTTCATTTTCTTCCAAAAATGCTTAAATGAAGCAAGTTTTTATTTAATTTTTTCTACTGTCTTTAAAATATATATTTATTTTTAATGATAACTAGAAAAAAATCGGCAAAAAGTAGAACATTATCTTGCTCGAATTACCCTTAGGGCATATTAATGATTTCTTGCTCCCTATCTCTGTCTTTTGAAAAAGTGCTGTAATTAATTTAATAATTTTTTCAATAATTTGATCAAAAATTTTAAAAAGTTTTTATTTGATGACCGTAATCTCTTTTTTAAAAAATCCGAAGTAGGACAACAACAAAATCCTAGATTAACCACCTTTTCTCATTTTTCATCGATGTTTTAAAACAAAAAAGGCAATTGTTTATATAATAAAAAAAATTAGAAATCAATAAAAAGAAATTCAACAAAAAAAATTGAAGAATTGAACGTGCAAAAAAAAGAGAGAGATGCTTTTCTACTTTGATTAATGACTTGACAGCCCCGGCAATCCTCTTCCTTTTCCCTTTTTATAAAACAATCATGGCATTTTTTCTTTTTTATGTAAATTGAAAAAGAAAAAAATGCCATGATCGTTTAAAAACGGCACTTGACAATGACTCTCCCTTCGACGATGAGATGGAAAAAGAAGATCCAAACATGTCCTTGAACTTCAATGCCATTCTTTGAAAATCGAATCGTTTCTTCAACAACAAAAATATAGTCAAATGACAAGGAAAAACAGAAAAAGGGAAAGTTCTTTTTGTGGTTTTAGACCTGTCTTTTTTGTGAAAATAAAAAAATAATTTCCCTCTGTCCATGTGTTTGTTCTATCATGTTTCATTTCATTCCTTTGCATAACTCTCTCTCTCTTCTTTCACTCTTGTATCAACATCATCATCATCAAAACTGCTGATAAGATGATAATGATGGTACATGTACAGATACATGAACTAAAAAGAAGCAACACTTTTTTTAATGAATGCTCAGTTTACACTTTCTTTCTATCAGTTCTTTTCCTTTCTTTAACTGTTTTTTCTTCTCATTTAAAGTTTCTTTGAATTTGAATTTAAATTTGATTAAATTAAACTTTTATAAATGATTTAACAGAGAAAAAAACATTTTTTAAATGCCTTCTCAATTCATGATTTCATTGTTTTATTTCCTGTTTTCGTTTCTAACATTTTTTTCTACCCTGCAAAAGAGTAAATATTTGGCCTCCAAAAAAAGGAATGTTTAAAAACAAAAAAAAGTAATTTTGGGCGTACTTTTTTTTAAAACTTTTTTGTTTTTACGATCGTTTTCACACATTTTTGTTTTTTGTCGCTTCTGATTTTTCTTTCACGTTTTTTTAATTCTTGGAAAAAGGGAATTTTTTGTGGTTAAAACATTGTTCTGTTCTGATTTTGAAAGTAACAAAAAATAGAACAGTACAGAATTTTGGAATAATGATTGAAGGCAAAAAGGCAAAATGAAAACACGTTACTACTATCATTTCAATTTTTTTCTTTCAATGATGACTTGACTCAACTGATTCTTTCCTCTTTCTCGATTTTTTTTTCTCCATGATTCATAGCGAAAATTCATTCTTTCTTCTTTTTTTCTATTCGACATTTTTGGGCGGCTCGTAAATCTGAAATACGAAAAAAAAGTTTTTGAAAAAAAACTTTTGGCTTTTGTTTTGAAAACACAGTCATCATCTGTTGTAGGCCCTCTCTTCTTCTATCAAAAAACAAGAACAGGCACAAATGCATTCAATTTAAATAAAATCATTTTCGAATTTTTTTCTGTTGCACTTTCATGATCGCCTTTTTTCCTTCGACTTCTTCTCGACAACCGCCTGGTCCTTGTGTTTGTGTTGTTTGCATCTATTCCATTTAAGGATGACTGATGATGGGTGATGGTGATCATGTTTTTGCCGCCTTTCCTCTCTCGCTTCACTTTTCCAACATATTTTAAAACTTAAATTGTTGTATTTTTTCTTCCTCTGTTTAAAAAATGTATTCTTTCTTATGTATTTTTGATGTCGTTTTTCGCTCACTTCTTTCTCTCCACCAATCAATATAATACACAACAACACGCAAAAAAGAAGGAATAGATGCGATTGTGACAAAACTGGCCCCACACCATTTTTATATTCATTCTTCCAGTTTTTTTCTCCGTGTCGTTGTTTTAAAGAAGAAGAATGATGGCGCTCACTCGCGCTTGTTCGCGTGGTTTCATGTGCCCCGCGTGAAAACAGAAAAAAATTGAAAACAAAACAAAGAGATTTTTAAAACCGATTTTTTTTCCCTTTCTCTCTCTATTGGCATCTTCCCCAAAATTTATGCAAATATACAGTCATACCGACAGGCATCATCATCAACAACATAAAAAAGACAGTTCTGATTCTAAAACAGTTAAAAACATTTTTATGATTCTTTTTTTATTTTTCACACATTTTCTTTCCATCATTTTTTTCAATTAGAAGGCAAAAAAAGAATTTTTTTGATGATGATGATGAAGGAAAAAATATACATCAACCAACCAAAAATGGGTGTTTGTTCAACTCGTAAAAATGCGATTATTCTTTTTTCATCAAAAATATTCTTTTCTCCCCCTTTTTTTATTCAACTTCTTCTTTCTCTCGACGCCCAACGGCGTTCAATCATTTTTGAGACAAATATTTTTGTTAAAAAGAAATTGATTCGTGATTTAATTTTTTTCGTGAATTATTTTCATATTTTTAATCATTGCTAAATTTAATATTTTTCAGGCGCGACTTTTTTTGCCCTCCTTCGAACCTTTTCCTCAAAAGTTCTTAGGGCCTGCTGCTTCTTTTTTTTGTGTTTTTATTTTTTGGTGCTATCTCTCTTTTATATCTCTGCTGTGTATATATTAGCGCTGACAGATTTGCCGCTTTTATCACTTTCTATTACTGTATTATCTCTTCCTTCAACAACATCATCAGCATTAAATATTACAAATAAGCTATTGGTATTAGTTATTGATTAAATTTGCATAACGTCGATGTACGACGAAAATAGTAATTCAACTGCAACAGCCGCCGCAACCATTGCAGCATTAAATGCTGCAGCGGCAACCTCATCTTCAGCCAATTCCGCCGCCGCTGTTAACGCCGCAGCTTCCATAAATCTTCAACAACAACAACAACAAAATCCTGCAACGGCAGGGATAAATTCCACCCAACTCGTCTCCCAACTTATGAATACCAAAGATTCTCGGTGGCTTCAACTTGAAGTTTGTCGAGAATTTCAACGTGGACAATGTACCCGTTCGGATATTGAATGCAAATTTGCACATCCTCCTGCACATGTTGATGTACAAAATGGTCGAGTTACTGCATGCTATGATTCAATAAAGGTAAAAAAATTAAATTCTTTTTTATCCCTCGAATTATCATCAGTTTAATGATTTCACACTTCAAATGGCCCTTTTTCAAAATAGTTATAAACGACCTAAATTTTTTTCGAAAACCAAAAAAATTTGCAAACGGACACTTTTTTATATATCCAAAAAAGGATAACAATTATCCCAAACTTTCACAAATTCTTTCAATACACTTGACTGATTTTATTGTTTCGAAAATATACGTATGCAAATTTAATCCAATTTTCCAAAAAAGCAAAAATCGAAATTTCTTTTTCTAAAAGGTTTTTGGATTAAAACAATGTCTACAAAAACTCTGAAACTTTTTAAAAGCAATTTTTAACCGTTAAAAGAATTTTTTTAGGGTCGATGTACACGTGAAAATCCAAAATGCAAATACTTGCATCCACCACAACATTTAAAAGATCAACTTTTAATCAATGGTAAAAATACGCTAGTTTTTAAAAATATTATTTGCAATCAACTTCAAAATGGTGGAGCCGCATTAGCACCTGCTTTACAAGTTAATAATTCACTTGCACAATTAATGGTAAGGCTTCTGCTTCTAATACATAAACATACCGTATACCTAAAAAACATGTATAAAACATGTTTAAAAGATAACTGCTACTGTATGCTGAAGCTTGGGATTTTTTTAAAGTTTTGCATTTTCCCTTGCATTATCTTTTATTTTATCACTGATAAGCTTTTAAAAATGTGCAGGATGCCCCAAATGAAGGTTCCACATTTTATTTGAAAAGAAAGTTATTTTGTAAAGGGCTAAACAAAATTTGCATAATTTGAACTTACGTGACAGAGGTTTTTCGAAAAAGCTTTAAAAACTAGCTTACAAGTTTTATAAATTTGGACAAAAGTTGAAATTAAGCAAATTTCTATTAATGAGAAAATTTGCATAAATCAAGCTCAGCTAAATTCCCTAACAAAACAAATTTTTCCAAACATTTGCTATCCAGAAAAAATAACAATTTCGCATTTTGGACATCCTGTAAATATCCACCATAATAAGAAAAAAGAAAAAAGAGATATGCTTAATCCCCAAGATTAATCAATACTTTTAACACATGCTTATCCATTTTTAGCAACAACAACAACATCCTGCATTGGTTCAAGCTCTTCCGTATCAATATTATTCTCCATTAATGTATTCCCCCCTTCTTGCCGCCCAAGGGGCTGATCCATATTCAGCTGTTCAGACTGTAAGTTTTAACCCTTTCATTTTTTTTATTTTTTACAGAATTCAAAACTTTCTTAACTTGATTTTCATTTTGTTTTTTTTATCATTTTTTTCTTCTATCAAGCAAATGCTTTTTTATTACCTTATTCGGTGTTGTTTGTTGTTCGTTGGTTCTTTTTTTAATTTTTCTTTAATTATTTTTTACCAAAAAACCCTAAACACAAAACTTTTCCACGGAAGAAAGAAGCTTTCCTCTCGAGGGGATTTTTTTCGAAATTTATTTCGATTTTTCAAATCTTTAACAAAGAGCACAAATAATTTAATTGAGTGATTAGTTGTTTTTCCAAAAAAATAAAAATTAACTTTGCTGTTATCAGAAGTTTTTCCTGGTATTATTCTAATTTCATTTGATATTTTTGCTGCTATCAAAAAATAATTTACACCTTTGTTTTTGAGTTTGTTTTTAAAAAAGTTAATCTGCATTTTTTCTATCCCCTTTTTTCTGCTGCCGCCTGTTTGTTTGCTGCTGATTCTTAGAGGTTTTTTGTTAAAGAAGTTTTTTAAGTCTTAAAGAAGATAATAGCTACAGTAACCCTATTTCGAAATTACTCTACGTACCTAAATTTTCTTTTTAAAATTATTACGGTACTTGTCATATAGCCTTAGGTGTCCATTTTGTAAAAATTGCTGTAGCTTTTATTTTATGAAAGCTTTGAAACTTCTTGTTGAAATGCAAAAAACTAGTTATCATTTGTGCTCTTTTGATTAATTTTGCTGCTGCAGCTTTAAACAATACTTTTTGGTGTGAAAAATTTGCTGCTGCGCTTTGCCCCGCTGCTTGATAATTAATTTTTGCTGTGAAATACTTATTTAATTTTTGATTTTGTGGTCGTTTTCTTTGCAGTTTACATTACCCCTTTTTAACCCTAAGTTGGCCTTACAGCCTGCATGCAAAATCGCAAAAAAGTATAATTAATTATCTCCTCGGGGGGACCCTTCCCTTCACCGACAACAACAATCATCACCGAATAATTTTTTCAAAGAAGAAGAAAAAAACATCTGAAAAAAAAAACAGGAGAATTTTTTATACAAAAAATGAAAGCTTTTTAAACCGCCAATATTGTTTTTCTTTTCAAATTTAGCAATCTTCGGCTGCTGTGGTCCAACAATTGGCACTTCTTCATCAACAGCAGCAGCAACAACAACAGCAGCAACAAGTTGTTGCAGCTCAACAAGCAGCTCTATCAGCAGCAGCGGCATCATCTCCACTTCTGACAGCTCTTCAGCAGCAACAATTGGCTGCAATTGCTGCTTCAAATCCTCTGATTCAACTTCAACAACATCATCACCATCAACAACAGCAGCAACATCAACAATCTTCTTCATCACCAAATAATATGATATCTCGAAAACGGGCTCATGCTTCATCTTTGGATGATTCGATTCCATCATCATCTTCTGCAAGCTCGAATAACAATAACAGTTTAACAACAGGAGGTTCATCTTCGGCATCTTCAATGGTCGCAGCACAAAATGCTGCTGCCGCTGCTGCTGCTTCGGGCTTGGTTGCTTCCACCGCCGATTCAATGGCTGCACTTCAGCAACAGATGCTATTAGCGGTATCTATTCAAATTTTTTTGTTGTTTCCGTTTTTTTCACTTTTCCAGGTTTTTCGCAATTTCTGTTGTCTTGCGACGAAAGATTTCGTGAGCAAATATTGAGTTACTGTAATTTTTCCCTTCGCTGCACACATGCTTTTTTTATCACTTTTTTATTTACGTTTTTGCGTTATTTTTTCAATTGTTTTAATCCATGCTTTTTCGATTGTTTTCGATGTTCAAAAAAACAAACTTTTCAAAATTTTTAAAAAGCTTTCAATGTTCAAAATGCTTCAAATGCTTACTTTTTTTATCATTGATAATTAACGTTTTTGCGACAAAATTTTTAAAACTCATCCATTATTTTTGCTGCTTCAGCTTTGATATTTAAACTTTTGAAATGCCGAAAATCCTGCAATTTTTTAAAATGATTCATTTTTTATTTTGTGTTGTCCTTTATCATCTTTTACTAAAACCATTATCTTAAATCATAATTTTTAGGCTAATGGTGGCCCAGTTGTGCCAATGAAGCGTCCAGCCCCCGATAAGAATGCCGCCGCTGCTGCCGCCGCGGCTGCCGGATTACCGTTGTATCCGCAACAACTTGCTGCGGCAGCAGCCGCTGGCCAATTCAATCCATATTTGATACCCGGATATATGCCAGCTGTATCGTGTCAGTATTTTTTATGATCAAAACTTTACATTCAAATATTGATTATCAAAAAATTACAGTTGGAGGAGGAGGTGCTGCCCTGCAATTCCCGCCACGATTTTGAATTTTGATGATCCAAAAACAAAAAAGATATTCGAAAATTGTTTTTTTATTAAAATTGTTCTTTTTCTTGCCATTTTCTCTCTCTCTAGTTCTAAACTTTTTCTGAACAAAATTCTGATATATATTTTTTCTGAATACGATGCAACAAAAAAAACTTGTTTCTATCCCTCTTTTTTAATTCTTTCCCGTGCATCTTTCATCCTATCCGATCCTATCTCTTTATTTAAATTTTAAAATTGTATACAAAATATTTCTGCTAGAATCTATTACTACACTCCGTCCATATAAAAAAGAAGAAGATAAAAACTTCGTGTCAAGACTTCCGTCCATTTAAAATTCCAAAATATTACGGTACAATATCCCTCCCCTTCCCCTTGATCCGTCCATTGGAATTTCCGTCCCTCCCATTTAAAAAAAATATTTTTGCGTAATCTCTTCTACACGGGTTACAACCTTTATTATTCTAATTTTTTGTTCATCCAATCACCACAGATATTTTTGTTAGATTTTCTTCCGTCCTTTTTTTAGATTCAAGTTGTGCCCAAACAAAATCAATTTTTTTTAAAAACCGTGCTAACTTTACGGTTTCCGAAACCGTATTCTTTTCTGTAAAAAAATACATATATATTTATTAATATTAGTTTTTTTATTAAAATGCTAAAACTTGGATAGACTTTTTTAGAAAACTTTTAAACACAAAATTTACAAAAGATATATAAATTACTGTAGAATCTGTCCATGTTTTAGTATTTCTACCGTACCCCTTGATACAAATCCACTAGTTATCTCTCTCTATATATTATGTAAATTTGATATTATTAAAAAAATTGTTGTTAAATTTTTTTTCTTCTAAAATCCAAAAAACTGGTCACTCTTTTTCTTTCTCTATCTCTGCGTTCCAGGGCAGAAATTTGTGCTAAAAATAATACTTTTTCTTTACCGTTGTTTGTTTATAAATTGTTTCACTTTTCTCTCTTCTTCCCTATATTTTTGTTTGTTTTTTCGGTCCACACACATGGTACGCGTTCCTTCTCTATTAATATTTTAAGATCCTTAAATATCCATCCATCCATTTTTCTCCCTTTCAGTTTAATTGTTTTTTTTTTGTAATATTTCCGTTCACTGCGTCCGTCTCTGTGATTCTGTTACGGTGATTTTTTTGTTTACTTTTTAAATTTGGTTATAAAAAACAACAAAATGTTTTAGTCTATTTTTTCTCTCTCGCGAGGATGTAATTTTAAACAGCAGTGAAAAATTTCTAGTGATTACCTTTGTTTAATTACTTTTTTTAATGTTCTTTTTTTAAACATTATTCTTTTTTCTCGCGGTTATCTCTCGTCTCTTTTTTTATCTCTATTTCTCTCACAGCGTTGTGAACAACGAAGAATTCAATGAAAAATTAAAAATAAAATGTTTATTTTAAATGCTTTTAATTAATTGAAAGACACAAGAACAAAACAATCTTTTCCTATTAAACAGGGTATTAAATTTGATATATACATTTCCAGTAAACAAGTAATAACAATAACATGACAAAATGCAAATTTGCATCTTTAACATACCCCTTCAGATCACCGGTTTCAAAAAAACACAAACTCAAAATCAATTGCGAACTAAAGAAAGTACTTTTGCAACTTTTTCTTCCAATTTTGAAGCAAATCTATCCAACGATTCATCCTTGATCGGATTCTCAACAATTTCTTTACAATGTAATCCAAGTTCTTCTGGACAATTTGGTTTATAATGAAGTTTTATGGCAACTTCTGGATCGACATGCTGTGTCCGAGTTACATTTGCATAAAGTCGATGAAGGGCAAAATGATTGAAAACACTTGCAATTGTTTTGGTACTGTAATTTTAATTAAATTTAATTTAAAAACACAAAATTCAAAGTCATACTTAATGAAACTTTTTTCACTGATCCCTTTGTCTTGAACCATTTTTGATCGGAAATTAATTTTTAACATTTTTAAAGACGATTTTGAAGTTTGATCAAACGTCTCCAATTTGAAGACGTTTCGAATTGCCAATGAACTTGGATTTGTTTTTGGGGTTTTAAGTGATTCAAGCATGTCTGACCAATTTTCATGTTTCATAGGAACAACAAATTCATCGGAATCAACGATTAAAACAAAATCGTGACTTTGTGAAAATCGATTGAAGCAATCATTGTACGGTATTAATTCAGAACGGCGTTTTTGTTGTCGATTTCGAGCAATAAAATTGTGTCGAATAAATGGAGTATTTGGTGAATATCCTGGAAGGGTTAAATTTACCTAAAAATAGTTACTGTATTTGATAAAAAAAATTGTAAGGTTTATGAAAAAAAAAGGAATTCAGCTTTATATTAGATAAACTTTTTTTATAACCAAGGAATCCTATTTTGTAAGACGAATGAGAAAAAACAAAAATGACAGATTATCAGCTGTGCATACTGTAATCAAGAAACCATCTTCGAAAAGCGGCATTTTTACTCTGATTTTTAGAAGTGATTTATTCAACTTCAGAGTCCGTTCTTCTGATTCCGATTTGATTCCGATTTTAGAGTGACTGCTGATAGTTAACTATAGAATACAGTATATTCTCTATTCAAAATAACATACAATTTCAACTTTTCCCATTTTTGAATAATATTCCAAAGCTTTTCGAGTTTCAGCTGTCACAGAATAAACATAAATAACAATTGTATCAGCGTTCATTAAAAGTTGAAATTCAATCCATTCAATTAAATGTTGGGATCGATCTTCCATAAAATCCAAACCTTTCAAACAAACTCCAACCAAAGGTTTTTGAGAATTTCCTTTTCTTGGATTATTTTGGATTGGAATATTTTTGTAAAGTTTTGATGGGCATTTTGATGGAAGCAAACTGACACTTTTTGGAATTTCGTTATTTGGAAGTCCACATGTTATTAAAAAACTGTTATAAAAAGAGAATCGGGGATCCCATGCTCGTTGCCAAATTGGTCGAAGAACTGCTTCAACAATAATGGGGGTGGTGGAATGGGGGTATTGAATTAAACAATATGGATTTGATGCAGGTTTCAAAAATATGGAAGCTAGAATCTGTAAAGTTTTGGGTAGCAGAGTAAAATACAGAATTACGGTATTTTCAAAAAGGAGGAGATTCAGCCGTACAGTAAAAACAAGTATCGATTACTTTGGTAATATGCAAATTTGAATAGTCGAGCTTCCACATCTCATTTGAAGAAATGTGTCGAAAAAGTTAATGTGAAAGGACCTTTCAGGAAATTTTTTGACCCCAAAGTCTTGTAAAATTGTTAGAGATAACATCTTAACTGGTAATTTTTGCAAATTTGTATATCATTATATCTTGGGCAGAAGGGAAGGATAATTTTGTTGTTCGAGCTATCAAATCAATACAATTTGTAATGTACCAAAAAATGAAATTTAAAAATCTTACTTGAACAGAATTTTTTCCTGGAAACAGTGAATTTTCACGACCATCAAAATGTGCCGAAAATAACCACCAATGAAAATTTTGTACCCATTCATTCTTTTTTGCAATTTTTACATTGTCACTTCGCAATTTTTGACAAAAACTTTCAGAATCCAATTTCTTCGATGCCTCAACAACTGAAGCAATTTCTGCTTTTCCTCGAACAATATCATGCAAATAATCGATTTCTTCTTTCGCCTGCCAAATCAGAGAAAAGAATGAACCTTCTTCGATTGATTCTTGTTCAGTTGAAATTAAAGGTGGCAATTCTTTTGGAAAATATCGAAGAATAAGAATTATTAAAAAGATAACACCAGCCGAAATACTTAAATTATTACGTGACGACCACATTACTATAGTCACCTGTTATGGCTGTTATTGTTATTGCCAAAACCTGGAAACAAATGGGGAAGCTGCTGCTGTTTTTGACATTGATTGAAGAAAAAGAAATAAAGAAGTTTCATGCGCAAAAAATATATAACAAAAATATATGTTTTATTATATTGAAAAAATGAGAAAAACCGCGCACATTAAACTTTGTCCTTGAAAATGGGGGTAGTCATTTTTATGTTTGAGTTTGCTTTACTTCATACATTTTTTGAAATGCAATTTAGAGAGACTTTTTCTTCTAACACGTCAAAGCTTTAAATTCTGTAAAATGTTTCCACCATAAAAAGAATCAATGAAAAATTAAGCTGAAAAACACTTCAAATGTAAGCAAACTGTATTTAATCTTGCTCGACCCAGGGGAATGATAACGTCAATATTGTGAATGACTAGTATATATTGTGAAAAATATTTCATGAATTGTAATATCTTAAAAACTAACACAAAAAATTTAATTGGCATGTTCCATTTAGATCTTCATCCAGTTGCTATACTAATTCAAAGATGGAGAATCCAAATATACAAAACTATCATAATTTCATTAAAAAACACCTTTTTGTACCAAAAAATATATGAAATGAGTTACAAGAAAAATGAAAAAAAAACATGGTATCACGGAATTTCGAATTGCAGAATTTTATTAGATTCTGCAATTCTGAGATTCTTGAAAAATACCAGACGCAGCACTTCCGAAGCAAAAGATAGGATTACGGTATTTGGCTATATAAGATTATCTCTAATGCATATCCCATTTTTTGGCTCAAACTCAGGATTCACTGGTCCATTGTCAAAAAGAAGAACTTTCATCAAGTCGATATTGCCCAATGAATTCGGAAATAATTTTTAATTATTTTCTTTAACAATGCAAACTTATCATTTCTCTTTACTTTTTATTATGCTTTGTATTTCAAAAAATTTATTTAGGATGATATTTTCCAAATTCCAATTAAAACTCATATTTTTGTTTTAATTTTTATCTTCTAAAAATTACCTGTTAATTTGTAAAAAAAAAGTATGTGCAAATACGTTTTTTGTTACGGTAACCAAAAAAATGTCAAAGTAACGAAAAGAAAAAGTGTTCCCTGCCTATCTCTATTCTTATTACAATTTTAAATAAGAATACAGTCGCTGACTAACTTAAATCCAAGTTTGAAGTTTTTTTTTATTTTTCTTACTGTAACTCTCTCATCTTCAACATCAACGAAGAACGAAAAAAAGCATACTTTTTATGAAAAAAATCAGAAAATATGATCTTGCTTCCGTTTTGTATTTAATTTCATATTAATCTATTATTTGAATCTAAAAAAGCACTGGAAAGAAGATATTGTTTTTCTTCGTTAAAAACGATATCTTCCTTGCAATTTTCTTTCGAAATCACGCGTTTCTTATTTAATGCAGATTCCTTGTTTATTAAATTTTTTCATCAAATCTCTTTTTAAAACATAAAAATGTTCCCTTTTTCCATTTCAACAACATTTTTTTTTAAATTTTTGCGGCAAAAATTTTTCAACACCTTCTTTTTTTCTATCCTTTTTTCTCCGTTTTTTCAGTTTTTCCTATTTTTTCTGCTGCAATTTCTTTTAAAAAGCAATTAATTTTTATTCACTTTTAATACCAATTTTTTTAAATGATGGTTTTTTAAAGAAACTTAAAAAAATTTTTATCAAAAAGGGTGGAGAAAAAATATTAGATTTATGTATTTATTTTTTGAGGTACAAAAACTTGAATGAATTATAACTTTTTTATTTTTTCCTCCTTCATAACTGTTTTTCTTCAATCATATGAATATTATTTTTTACATTTTTTAATTTTTTTAAATTATAAAAATATATATATTTCTCTTCTTCTCTTTTCTTATTTTTTTCAATTATTCTCTCAGGCTAAGTTGAAGAGCCGTTGTTTCAAAGATGTTGGATTACTCAGACATGACACCTTTTTAGATGACAACAAAATTTCTTTTGTTGTCAGGAAAAAAAAGAACTGAACAATTCAATAATGCCAATTTTAATCAAGATAAATGTAAATTATTTAATAACTTTTCAAGCAAGAGCAAAAAAGTTCAGAATTACGGTAAACCCAAGTTTAAAGGCTGCAGTTTTTTATAAAAATGTTGGGTAACATGGTTCTTGTTCTTTACGGAGTTTGTAAAACAAAAACAAGAGATCAAATATCATTAGAAAAAAACTGCAGCCTTATCGAAATTGTCAGATGTAACTCACGATACTCAAAAAAGCAAATCTTCACTGTCATGGAAGAAATCATCTGAAAATAAATTACCTTCCAAATATTTAAATTCTGTATCTGATAAAAATGAATCAAAAGAAGGAAAGGATTGTTCAAGCAAAAGCAAAGAAGGAAAGGATTGTTGTAACCGACAGTAAGAAAACTTAAAAATTTATCAGAATAATTAATTTTAATTTATTTTAGAATGATATCACAATTTGAACATGGTGAAAATGGTGTCTCAGATCAAAATGTCGTTTATTTTAAAACTATTGAAGAAAGAAAAGATGATACTGAAGTTGATGAAAGCTTTGAGAATGAAATGGTTCAACGAATCAAGCAACTGAATCCTTCAACCAGTGAAATTTCTGATGCACAATTGGATCCAAATTCAGCAAAAGGTGCTGGCGGATTAGTAAGAACTTGCAAATAGTTTTTCGGCAGTAAACATGTGCAAAATTTTTAGGATCGTGAACTTCAAGGTGAGCCAAGTTATGGAAATGAAACTGTGGAAAGTTCAAGGTCAACAGAAGCTGAAAAAGATATTGAAGATTTTTTCGATTTCTATTCCTTAACACAAGCTTGGTCCATGGTAATTTCAACCCTTCCTGGATTTTATTCTCGCCAGGAAGAATTCATTCAAAAACTGAAAAAATTTAATTTACGTAAAATGGATGCTATCTTTTTGGGGTAAATTTTTGGGTTTTAAGATTTGGTGACCATGTTAATTTTATTATTTTTTAGAATTTAATTCGTGATCAAGTTGTATCTCAATGCTTTGAAATCCTGGAACAAAAGAAGAAGAAAAATTCCAGGGAAACATATCCATTAGCATCACAAAGTATTAAAGCAACGTTTGGTAAGGAATTTTAATGTTTATAAAATAATTGCATGTATATTTAATTAACTATTTTAGCTGTTCGCCCAAGGGATCACAGCATTGGTGTAGTCCGAAGTTTTATTGCTGCAGTTGCTGAAGCTTTAAAAGCTCTTCCAAGTATGCCAAAAGATGGAGTTGAAAATGTTTCATTAATGAATGAAGATGCACCATTCTTTCGACAAATGGAGAATACTCAATATTGTCCAGTACCGGGTACATGCTCTGATGCTCGAATAAATGCTTTTCGAAATGTTGGCCGAATGATTGGCCTTTGTTTGCAACAACGTGAAATTTTTCCGATTCAATTTGCAAGACATCTTTTGAACTTTATTCTTAAAATTCCCCTCACTTGGTTCGATTTGGCATTTTATGATCCAAATTTGTTTGATTCAATGAGATCTATTGTATTTGATGATCAACGTGCTGGACCTCAAAATGCTGCATCAAATGAAGCTCTTCAATTAACTTTTACATTGACGTACAGTGAAGCAGAAGTATGCATTTTCTTTGTTTAAAAAATCGAAATATTTTACATAATAATATTTATAGGGTGGTAAAACAATTGAATTAAAACCTGGTGGAAAGGATATTGAAGTTACTCGTGAAAATTTTGCTGAATTTGCTGAGCTTATTGTTGAAATGAATCTTTATGGTCCTTCTCTTCCTGTAATGGAAGCAATTCGAACTGGAGTATTTGATATTTTGCCGTTGCAAATTTTGTGTGGTTGTGAAAGTGATGTTTTACGGAAAATGCTTTGTGGTAATCCTGGAATCATTGTTGCTCGAGATGAAATAATGGATGACAAAGAAGGAAGTTGTGGAGATATTGTTTCTGGTGACACTGAAACTCTTGATGTACCCGATGGCTCAGCCAATCCTCCACCAGCCCTTCCAACAATGAAAAGTAATGGTGCAGCTCCACTACCTCCGCCACCTCCAAAAGATAAATGCCGTGAAAAATACAAATTTACCCAGTGTACAGTGACTTCCAAAGAATTTAAAAAGCAACGAACAGATGAAAAGTAAGTCCTTAAGTTTTTTTGGATAAAACTTTTAAAAAACATCGTTGCAGGAATGGAAGAACAAAAATCATGATTGCAACAAAGACTGTTAAGGAAATTAGTTCAAGCTTGCAAAATGCAGGTTTTCAAGTTTTGGAAACTTCCTATGGAATTAAAGCAGCTGGTTATGTGGAAGTGAGCAAAAAAGTATTTGTCGAGATTCAACCTGATGATGTAAATGTTTGGTCCGTCTGGTTATTTACCCCATGTTATTCAAAGATGGAAGATGATTTGATGGATTATTTAATTGCTAAAATGCTTGGTTAAATGTAAATACTTTTTTTACTTTATTTATTTATATTATATTCAAAATTTTCTTTTATTTGTTTTTATACGAAACATTTATGTTGTAATAAACACTTGGAGTTTGATCATATTTTTGATTTTTAAAACATTATTACTGTAGTTTAAAAAAACTAGTTAGTATTTTTTGCATTAGCTGTGTTTCCATATTTTACATCATAATATTAATAATAAAAATAACAAAATCTGTATACATAAACAACAAAAGAAAGAAGTTTTTTTATTAACAACTGAAGAAAAAAACGAGATTCTATTCTTTTATTGTTGAACGAGATGCAATATTGTTAAAAACCAGAGATCAATTGAAAGGCACCAGGGAAGCACATAATTATTAAGATTAAAAAAGAAGAGAATGAGGTAACCATTACAGAATTTTCATTGATTATAATCCAGTTTGAAGTTTTCTCCTAAATTTTGCAACTGCGCTATGAATGGCATTTCTTCGAAGCCTTTGAAGTACTTCTTCAGCACATAAAAGAATTGAAATTTGATCAGATGTTGTTAACTTTTCACAAAGATTTTGAAGTTGCGAAACTGTTTCAGTTGCTGTTAAATGAGTCAATTGCTGAACAATTTTAATTGCTTTCACTTTAATTTCATTCAACTTTGTATAATTTAAACCACCACTGGCAGACATAATTGATTCTCTTCGACGTTTTGGTGGAGCTGGAGATGCACATTCAGAAGACGAACCATCATCACTATCTTCCATTGATAGAGTACGTTTAAGAGAAATATTTGAGAATCCATTTAAAAGAGATGGAGAAGGACTTGCTGATCGGAGATTTGTTGTTCCATTTGGTGCTGGAATATCTGCTTGATGTTCACTATCATATCCATTCATTTCAATATTTGCATCTTCCATATCACGGAATGGTGAAACGCATCGAGATAAAGATGGAAGGGAAGAAGTTTCAGAATAGGTACCTCTTCTTTCACTAAAAATTGAAAAATAAATAAAAGGTCAAAATAAATAATAAGAGTTACCGTAAACGAGTAAAATCAGATGCATCTAAGATTCTTACAATTCTTTTTCTTTGTTGGGCATTCTTTCCGCCCTCCCTTGGAGAAGGAGATAAAGCTCTTTGAGATGTTTCAGGTGAACCTTCTTCTGCAACTTCATCAACTGCGACTACTTTTTTATCCAACTTAAATGGATTTCCAAAAGCATGGGATGTCGTTTCTGGAGGAACAACTTCACGAAGCGGTGCAAATCCGATATCTCTAAGTTTTCTATTGTAAGTTTCAAAATCTCCCATAACTTTAATTGCTCGATTATGCAAGTCCTCTGAAATAACATATCACATGATTACGAGAATACAGTAATAATAGCAAATAAAAACAAACCAGCTTCATGAAGTTTAATTTTTTGACCTGGCATTCCACCTTGTAACACATGAAGATCGTGATCTCTACCGTATAAATTAAAGTTAACTCGCATTTTAGTTAAATTTATTATCAATTCGTTACGCGGAATATACTTTGCAGAGTAAAATAGTGCCGAAGGATTTAGCTTTGGTAATAAGTCATGTTCAATGGTAAAAGATGATGGACCATCACCAGTATATTCATGGCATGCAGGACCATATCTTGCAAAAATTGTTTCGACCATTACTTTACTTTTTGACTAAAAATTATTATATAGCACTAAATTACAAAAATGTAAGGCTTACAATTTCAGCTATAACATCTGGAACTTTCTTCAGGAGTTCATGTACAGTAGTAATAGAAAGTTCATATTCACGTCGTAAACTTGCTCTCCAGGTTGATATTGCACCTAATACACGAGAATGATAAGAAATTCGATTAAAATCTTCTTCCGGTGTTCCAAGAGATCGTAATAATATTTTAAGTAAAGCAGGTTTGTTCTCCAAAGCCTAAAATATACTGTATAATTTCATTTTTTTGAATCTAATAACCTACAGTAAAATAATATACAGGCACATGAGTAATATAATCAACAATTTTTTGTCGAAGCAATGGAGTCAAATGTTTTTTATTTGAACTTTTTTCTTGTTCTTCCAAAAGCGATAACAATACTGGATAATTATACGGTACCAAATAAAGAATAACAGTATACCTTGACAAATTATCAGCAACTTTATAATCAAAAGTATTCGTGAAATATCCTTTTGTAGATTCTGCAACCAGATATCCGCAACAATAATTTCGATTATTCTTTCCAGAGCCAACAACATGAATTGGATAATGTCCAGTTTTTCGTTCCAAAATATACTGCGTTAAAGCAGATGGTTCAAGTTCATATCGATCAAAAAGATTCCCATCTTTCCATGACGGAGCTGGTTTTGGATCATATGTAAATGAAACAGTTGGACATTCAGGTCTTTGAGGAAGCTGACCAAGACTGTAATCAGCCCAAAAATTCTCCGGGATCGGCCATAGAAATCGAGATTCAAAATCTTTGCGAGGTAATCGTAAAATTCCAGTAAATGTTTCTTTCCATGATAAAGCTTCTGATTTTGAATTTGAGTCATCATTTGTAATGTTACCATTTTTGGCTGAAAAATTACTTTGTAAAAACAGAATAAATCAAGATTTAATCCAACCATCTGAATCAGTATCAGAACCAGAATATACAAAATTGAGCTTTAAAAATACTAAAGATTTTTGAAGAATGGCATCAATTGCAATACCGATATGTCGACTATTTGAGACAGAAAAACATTTGCCTAAAATAGTGTACTTTAACATTTATTACTTAAAAATTACAAATTGTTTACCTCCAGTTGACATACAAAAATTTGCTAATCCACCTGATGCAGTTTCAAATTGAGAAGACATTGCAATTGGTCTTGCAGGAAGCCGGAAACATACTCCGAAACATCTTTGATCAGGTCGATAAATTTCTTTGAAAAAATCATTTGAAGGATGTTTAATTTTTTCTGGTACAAAATGAGGTCCCAACGAAAAGATTCCATCAGTCAAAACAATCACAACTGCAGGTTCAGGTTTTGCAACACACCAACCAAATCCAGGAAAATCAGAGTATTGTCGATTACAATTCAAAAACCAAAATGCTCTTCCAACGGCTGTTTCTAATGAATTTGTACCAACTGCTTGAAGCTTTTTTAATTGATCCATCATTGTTCCTATATTTTCTCGCCATCCTGTCTGAAAAGATGGAAGAATTTAGATTTATCTGTCATAATTTGAAAAATCATGTCCACGAGACATATCAAGCTATCAAAAACTCTACGTACAAATAATTTTCTAACATTATTCAGTATGTGTTTTTTGCTTTCATGTCCGTGTTTTTAAATTTTCATATTTTCTCTCCTTTTTTAAACTTTGCATTGCTTTGTGTCCCTTTTCCCTCTCTTCCTTCCAATGTTATAAATATACAACATATACAGTAAAAATAAATAATAATAAAATTATATACACACCTTAATACATGCCGGATAATCATCACAAGAAACCGCCATAAAGCGATCCTTTGAAGATTCTTTTTGTCGAGCCTGAAAAAGAGAAAGCAATTTGATGATGATGTTGAAAATAGATATAAGAGAGCTAACCTTTTGAAACATTTCAACAAAACTTTTAGCAAGATCTAAGCTTGTTGCTCCAGCATAGCTCGATTGCGCCATGGAGGCGCTATTATCAATAACAAAAACATATATAGTCATCTATTTTTTACGCATGCAGTCATATGTTAAATGACTTGAACTTGATGATAGATATAATGGATATACAGAGAAGATAAAGAATATTTGTAATAATAGTAAGAAGGAACAATAAGTACAGACAAAAAGAAGTCTACTAAAAATAATAATGCATAAAAAAGAGAGTAAAATTTGGTTGAAAAAAACTCAAAGAAAAAGAAGAGAATTTGAAAATTTCGTTCTTCTTTTATACATTTTTTTGTGTCGGGGCGGAAAAGCTCCACCCCATTTGTTTTCTTCGTGTTGAGAACACAAACTTATTTGAAAAAAACATTTGAATGAATGCCGTAGTTTTTTACTTGCGTTGATGAATAAATAAAAAACGTAATGTATCGAGTTTAATACTTATTTTGTAATTCTATGTAGTTCTTTGTGCATTTCTATTTAAAGTACATATTAAAAATTTTTCAGTAATAATATCAGTAATTTTTTTACAAAATCGTGTTCTTTTCTTTGTTATTTTTTTATCTCAATGAACAAAAAAACTGTTAAATTCCGTAAAAGCTTATGTTGATGGAAGATTATACATTTTAAACGATATTAAATGCCGTTTTGACTTAATTATTCATGGTTGTACTTTGTTTTAAAGCACACACCAATATTACTCTATTTTGCTAATATACGTTTAACACTATGTACTTTCCCCATCATGGTATCATTCAAGTAGTTTAAATACCCCGAAGTTTAATCGAGGAGTGAATGAATTGTTTTGGACTGAAAATCATTTAATACAATTTAAAATGTGTATTAATCTTTCATCAATTTAATTTTGATGGAATATGCCACTTTCTTGATCTTAATTTGTAATATATTTAAAGTTTTTAGTAACACCAGTACCAGCAGTCCTTCTTTTTCTCGATCAATATATGCCAGAATCTCCCCAGCAATATACGCCAAGGATTATTGGCTTGCAATAACTGATTTAACGCCAGCAAAATGGACAGTGCTCAAAATTCTGTACAACCTTTGGTTTCTCCGGGTTCGGAGGATTCTGAATTTGCTCAAAATTTACCACAAGTTCCGAAAGAAGCTGGGCCACAAACAATTTCTTTAGCAGTTTTGATGGATTTTGCAATTCAACAGTCGCTGCATGAATTAACAATTCTTTCTGAAATGTTACTTGTAAAGGATCAACCAGAAAGAAAGAAAGCAATTGTTCAATTTGCTCATGCTACTCGATTAATGTTTGTTAAGCTATTAGCTGTTGTAAAATGGTTAAAACAATCAAAAAAATTTGAAAGGCTGTCTGGAATTTGTTATGTCTTGGATCAGCAAGCAATGTGCTTTATTGAAACTGCTGACAAACTTTTTGAACTTGCAAGAGTTGAATTGCAACAAGCTCGGCATGTTACTGTATTTGTGTAATTCATAATTCAATTATGTATATTTTTAGATTACCATTATTTCAAGTCTCTACAGCTATTGATGTACTTACAACTGGGACATATCCTCGATTACCGTTAATTATCAAAGATGCCTTTGTACCTGAAGAAAAGTTAACACCATTTGAAACTCGACAAACAATTTTATTACTAAATGAACGATTAGTTTTTTATCTTACAAAAGCTGCTCCAACTTTACCAAAGCGAGTTTCGGTATTTAAAATTCATAATGGTACAATTATTATGCGAGTAACTGGTGAATTTCAAATTCGAGTTACAATTCTTCCTCGAGAGAAGCCTGAATTTGTGTTACTTTCTGTTGCAATTTTGGTCAAGGATCATGAAATTGGTGGTGGAATGGATTTGGTTCATCCCTTACAGCTTAATACCATTCACGAAGTTGTACAATCAAGAATTGCTTTTAGTAATGAGGTTTTCTTTTGTTCATTTTTTTCAAAGTTAATCATGACTCATTTTAGCCATTTGTTGAAGCTTTCATTTTTTTGCATTATTTTTCACTTGGTTTAATGTTGGATGTATTTGAATGTCAAGCTCGAAAGTTATCAGCTGATATTGCACCAAATTATGTTCGAGTAGAATCTTATGATCCATATGAAGGCTCTTTGGTGTTACGGTATTGGATTAATGATAAAGTTGAACAACAGCACCAGCAACATTCAAGAAATCAAACTCGAATAAACAAAGTTACATCAAATAGTATTATTTATAAAATGAGAATTTATATTGATCGTGAAGATCCTGTAAGTTATAACATTTATAATTTTAAAACTTATGACTATCTGTTTAGGACGCAGGACTTCGAATTCGACATACTCCACCATCTGTTGTAAAATTGGTTGATCGAATTGAAGCTGAACGAGAAGTTTCAATCAATAGTGTAATAAGTGCTGTAATCGAAGTACGAATTCGAGAGCGACTGATGCTTGTCCGGCAAGTCCTTCTTCAAGTTCCACCACATAGTCAAGTATTTTTGGCTGGGGATGCTGCACCTTCTATTGTCTATGAATTATTGGTACATGAAAAAGAAAGTCATATCGATGAACATTTAATTGTATGTGTGAATGCCTTTTTTGGACATGTTGTTTGTCAAGTTCATTGCCTTGGGCAAAATGAAGAGCTAAGAAATTTGGAAAGAGAATTAAATGGATCATGTTTACTTTCAGAAGTTATTAAAATTATTAATCGTTTAAGGTTTTGCATTTTCATACTGTAACGAAAAATACAAATCGTTGTTTTTAGAATTTTATTGATGATAAGTCGATACCGTAATGCTGCAGCTGTTTCACAAGTTAAGCTGGTAACAGAAGCTCAAATTCCTGTTTTGCTTACAATCAAAAATTTACCAAAAGATCGAATAATTATGAATTTTGTTCGAGAACCAAATCATTTTATGATAGTTACTTTTGAAGCTTCAACAACAATGGGAGTAAAAGTTGGATTCAAAATGGTTTCAAAAGCACTTGAAAATAAACTGATTTCGGTTGATGTTGATCCAATTTCAATAATTTCTGAAACTCCAGTTCCAACTTTTTATCGTTCAGTTTTTACTGGTGACCAAGATGTTATTCGAGATGAAGGAATTGAATATAATAATGGAAAATTAAGAACACCAATTACTGAAGTTGTCATGGAAGCAATGCAAAACGGTGAAATAGATATTAGAGAACCAAGAATGGTATATCTTTTTGATTTTTTTGGTATACTGTAGTTGGTAATATTTTAGCGATCACCTTGGGTTGGAAGTGAAGATCAAGTCAAAGCTGTTATTGCTGCAATTGAAGATAGAATAGCATTCTTAAGAATTGCCGAAGAACTTGATAAAAAGGGTGTTAAATATGATCCTGTAACAGTTGACCCAGTTGTTGGTGGTCCAGTTTTAAAAATTACAAAGTTCGTTTCTATTCAAATGATAATTTTTCTTCGTTTTATCATTTCGAAATATTTTTTAGCATGAAATCATTATTACCAGAAGATTGTGAAGATTTCTACGATACATTAATTTCTGCTTCAATACGAGTTGATTCACGTCGAAATGTTACTTGGCCATTTGAATATACTTTAAAAGATCAACCTTTGATTCCAAACTTTTATCAAAATCGAGCTTTGGGAAAACTAAAAATTGTTCCTTCAAATACATTAATTGCAAAAATGGTTAATTATGAAAATAAACGGGTAGCTGCGGATCGTTCAATTAAATGTATTGTTCAAGAGATTAGTACTGCAGCAAAAGATACAATTAGCGAAAGTATTGCATCAAATGTTGGGGATCGGGTTGCCATCTATGCACAATTGTATGGTCCTGTTCGAAGATTCTCACGTGTTTATCATCATTATGAAAAAGCAATTGATGTATGTTTTATACAGACTTTTGTTTTTATATTTTAAAATTTATTACTGTAGGTTTTGGCATACACTTATCACAAACTTGTTCTGGCATATGGTCCTCGTCGATCAAATACTGTAAATCTTTCATGGAAACCTCAACCACAAAACTCACATTTTGCTGTAAATTTTGGACAATTCTTTTATCTTGCTGTTGAAGATACCGATGATATTGATTATCAAAAACGTATGAATCCACATCATCTTGTTCAACAACATTTGCATGAAAAATTTAATAAAAATCGTGATTTAATTGATCTTGTGGAATATTTGATTCATACTTCACTATCAATGCATTGTTTAACCCAGCTATCTCGTCATCGAATTAAGCCTTCAAGAGTTCCTTCGGGTATTGAACCACCTCCAACTTATCCAGTTGAATATCAAATTTATACTTATTCAATCAGTGAATACGTTATTCGAGTTATCGTTGGTCCAGTTCATTTGGAATTTTTATTACTTTCAAGAAATTCTGTTTGCTTACGAGATGTAACACCTGAAAGGCCATTAGCTCGTGGATTACATTCTTTTATTGAAGGCTTAAAAGATACACCTTTCTGCGATGAAGATTTTATTGAATTCAAAGATGAACTTGAAATGTTGGATGAAGATGTAATACCTGAATTGAAAGTACCAGAGAATCTTCGACCACCTGGTTCTCTGCCACCAAATTCAACAACTCGAGCACCTGTCGAAATTCAAAATCCTCGATCTGTTCCAGAATCATATTTTCATAGTTTGACACAGAATCAAGAAAAGGCAAAAGAGAATGAAGATGTTGAAATGGCATCGACTACTGTAGCTACTCCACAACCATCTCTTCAAGAATCACCTCCTTCCCGTGATGTTATTTATTTGGATTGCAGGCAACTGATGCGACTTTGCACCGATCTCGATGAAAAAGGCATTCCATTCAATAATTATTTTACAACTTTACTTGAATCATTTCAAGCTCATGCATGAAATATAAAAATATTCTTTGTTTTTTGCAATTGTGCTTTTTAATTTATGTATTTTATTGAAAGGAATTTTCAAATAAAAAATTACAAAATTATTTACTTGTATTTTTGAAGTACCGTAAAGCAATGTCAAAGACAAAAAAGACGAAATCAATACGATATTTATAATAAAACTTTACAAAAACAAAAAGTTAATACAAAACAAAATTATAAAAAATTGGACCACGTAATAATTTTGACGAGGTCAAAAAGGCCCGTTTGAGTATGAGAAACAAAGGTAAACGGGCAAAAAGAATACATTAAAGAAATAAATTAAAGAGAAAACAAATCGCAGTTTCATTCCAATCATTGATGGACGGCATTCATGTTTAACGAGCGGCAAATTGACGACGACCTCGACCTCGAGTATAACCATTCATTTGGAAACGTTTTGTTGGCTAAAAATTAAGCTGTTAACTAAGAATATCTTTTCAAAATTTAAGACTTACATCAATTCGACGCCAAGTATATCGACGAAGTTCATTATATTTGCGTTTAGTATCTTCTTCTTCATTTTCTTTCCAATCATGATTTTGACGGAAGAGTTTGCGCAAACGCATCAAACTAAAAAAACTATTAAAATTCAAAAAAAAAATTACATGACATACCTTTTACCACCTTCATTTTGACCATCCCAGTAAATGGGTTTATTTGCTTCATCACGATTTTTGCGCCAACCGGTTCCAAAATACTTATCTTGAGTTGCAACGCTAAAAATATATAATTTATCCACAATGAATACAAAAAAAAATTAAACTTACGCAATGTAAGTTTTATCAGAGAAAACAAGAAGATTTTCAATCCAGCGATTTTGTTCAAGCTTTAAGCGTTGTCCATCTTCCCAAACTTTCATTTTATGTTCATTCCAAGTACTTTCTTTGAAATCTTTAATATTTTTCATTGCCTCTTCAGCATCTTGAACACTTTCAGCATTCATTATGCCTTTCTTGGCATCTTCATCATTGAACATTTCAGCCATTTTATACCAATAATAGCGTTCAGCAGATTTATGTTGAACACCATTAGTATCTTTAATGGTAGCTTGGAATCGAAGACTAAAAAAACATAAAATATGTTACTAAGGATATTATTTTCTCTTTCATTGTTCATAAGTTGCTATGGCTTCTTTAATGTACAAAATTAAAACTTACGCAAGAGGATCATGAATACCACCAACAAGAATAAAATCTCGTCCAATATCATCATAATCAGCTTCAATTTCAGCAGATTCATCGCCATCACGATCATCTCCAACCTTTTCTTGAAGTCTCTTGTACTTCTTTTTCATATGTTCATTTTCGAGTTTTAACTTGCGGATAGCTTTTCGAAGACTATCTTTTTCTTGTTCAAGCATGTCAACAGATTCCCGAAGTTGAGACATTTCTTGTTTAATACCATTAAGTTCTTGTTGGAAGTTTCCACCACCATTACTTTGTCGATTATTATTAGGTTTTCCATAACCCGACATTTGTCTATTGTTACCGTTACCGTTATTAGGTTGTGCACCTTCAGCCATGGTTACTTTATTTTTGTTCAAATTCCCTAAAAACAATCTTTTGTAAAGTATACCTTCGAAAAAACAAGATTTACAAAATGATAACAAAAGTTATTAAAAGACTGCCTAAAAACCACGAAAATACAGGGGATGTAGTGCCGTATAAAAAAAAATATCTAGATGGTATGAAATATCATTTTTGGGTAAATTTTGGCCGCCAAAGAGATACACGTTAAAAACCCAAAGTTCAGAGAGACTCAAAAATTTAAATTGATGAAAGTATCACTTTCGTGGTGGCAAGAAAGAGGTACTTTAGCTGTTTGTATTTTATAAGGTTTATACACGGAAAATCCTAATCAAAATATCAAATTATGATTATAATATTTAAGCAAAAACATTTAATAATTATTAAATGCTATATCGACGCGTGGCACATTAAAATCGGAAAAAAAGAAGGGGAAGAAAATGGAAAAATGGCCAATGCACAAAATAAAAATGGTTGTTGGTTAACCAACAAGACAAAAACAGAATAGAACAGACACAGAGCCGCAGCAGCAGCAAATGCTTTGCTTTTTCAAATAAAAGAAAAAGAACGCTTTGAAAAAATATAAATTTATACAGCCTTTTTTTCGTTGCAAGATTGAACATCCTTGTTTTTGTTATTTTTGAAGTTCAAAAATTTCGAACACAAAAACACAGAATTCAACAACAAAAACTAATTTTTATTTGTGCATAATTTCTACAAAAAAAGGAATTCTGTAAATCGCATTTTCCGTAAACAATAACTATGACCTTTGATGGTATGTTATGGTTTATATTTTATTTCTGAAATAAATATATATTTTTCAGAAGCTGTTGGAGATTATTTTCCTGATTTGAATGATACAAATGTTACCAAAGGCTCTTCTGGAAGACTTTGTATTATTGGTGGAAGTGCCGAATATACAGGAGGTAAATATATCTATAAACAATGAGCTTTTTAAAGATAATTCTGGTGTTTAAAACAAAAACAGTGTAATCTTTATGAACCTCCTTCGCCTGTGGAAACATAATTTCTGAACATATCCTAAGATTAACATAGCCCAGTATTCATTTGAATTTTAAATTTTCAGCTCCATATTACGCTGGTTATGCTCCATTAAGAATCGGCGCGGATCTCTCATATCTCTATACTCATCCAGATGCGTCTCAAGTATTGAAAAGTTATAGTCCGGATTTGATTGTTCATCCAGGCCTTGAATGGGATTTGATTAAGAAACGAATGGATTTCTTTGATGGAATTGTATTTGGCCCTGGCTTGGGGAGAGATGTGGATAGCCTGCTTCCGTTATTGCAAGATGTCCTCAAAGAAGTCAAAGAACGACAAGACAAATTAAGTATGGTAATTGATGCTGTAAGTTTTGATCTTCATTAGATGTATTACTGTATTGTACTTTATTTTAGGATGGCTTATTCATTGCTCAACAAAATATTTCTGCTCTTCGTGGATGTTACAATGTTATACTGTAAGTTTTAATTCAAGTTTCTTTCCCTTTTTGAAATTACATATTTAAATTTTTTAGGACTCCGAATCATCGAGAATTTGAACATCTTTGGGAGGCTGCATTTCCTTCAACAAAGATTGGTGAAAATATCAAAGATTGTGTCCAAAAAGTTGCAAAAGAACTTGGAATTGTTGTATTACGAAAAGGTATATCATTCAAAAGTAATACCGTATACCCATTGAAGAATGGCATTGCAACAAAAGATTTCTTCATATCTTATCTTTCATTTTTTAGGTGGAAGTGATATTATTTCCGATGGTGATCGAATAATTGAATGTTCAGATAAATCATCTCCTCGTCGTTGTGGTGGCCAAGGGGATTTGATAACTGGTGCAACGGCAATTTTTGCACATTGGGCTAAACTGAAATTTCCTGATGCTAAGTGTCCAAAGACAAGGCTGCTTCGTGGTGCTTTCACTGCTTCAAGATTTATTCGATACACTGGTTTACGAACTTTTCAAACTCAAGGCAGATCTATGACTGCAAGTGATATGATTAATAATATTGGAGCTGCTGTTCGACATTTTGAAAGGCCTTCAACAAAAATTTAGATTTTATTTTTTATATATATTAATTAAATTTTGTAATTTTTGAACCCTTGTAAATAAATAAAATGTTAAAGCTGACATGGTCAGTTAAACAAAAAGAATATGTTAAATTTAACTCTTGCGACGGCCATCAACACATCGGCCTTGGTTTTTGTAGAATCCTGGACAGCAGGTATCAAATGAGACGTCCTTATTCGTTTTTCGGTCAATGTTAATAGTTAGAAGAGATGTTGGGCAATTATAAGTGAATCGTTTTTCACAGAAATTTCCATCTGCCATTTGTTTATTTCCATCTACGAATCGACGAGTCCGGGCAGAAGCTTCTCGGCGAACACGCTTCAAAGTTTTTGCATTCTTTGGCGTTTGTAAAAGTTCAATTGTTGGTTTTTGGAATGGATCTAAAAAAGGTTGTTTGAAAAGTGTGATACATGATTTTACAGTATACAAATGATTTAAATAATTTTTTTAAAACACTTTGTATAATTAAATGCTTACCAGCAGAATGAGTTGTACCAAAATCGAGTTCGTCTAAAAGGTCACATGGTAAAACTAAACGTCCTGTACATCGGGTTGTCTTTTTCTTTGGTTTTTCACATGATTCTTGTCCACAATATTCAACTTCAAGATCTTTGCCTTCACAAATTCCATCTCCACCATAGCAGGCTCGAACTCTTCGCCGTTCACCACATCCACATTTTACAGAACATGTTCCCCAAACACCTTAAAGCTATTTATGTTTAGTGATTATTATTCATGATATTATTTACCCCAATCTGACCATTCTGCAATTGATCCAGGTTTACCAGTTGTTGTAGTTTTGATTGTTGTTGTGGTGGTTGTGGTTGGAACAGGGGATGGGGTTGCCGTGGTTGCAACAGTACGGTATCGCATTTTAAAGCCAAGATATCCATGAATAAGTTCAGGATCAGTTCGAAGCCAAAGAAGAACAAAATTATCTTCTGAGATAATAGTTTTGGCAGGAATATCACAGCACAGCCGTGCCCCGGTTGTAGTTTTATCTGCCAAATATTTAATTTCAACAAAACTGCTGCAGGCATCTTTGCATGGAAAAGATGAATATGTAATTTCAATTTCAACAGATTCTCCTTCTGGAGCTAAAACCCTCCAAAAACAATTTAAACCTTCATCAAGGGAAGGCGATTCAAAATTTGACCAATCTTTTGAAGCTTGAATATCTCGACCATTGCAAATTCCATTTGCTTAAAAAAGGAGTGGTTTGGATTACGGTAGGTGTACGGTATTTTCTTACGAGAATATGCAACTTTATCACAATAAGTTCCACCAAGGCCTTTAGGGCATTTACATTGTCGGCAGTTATTTGGATTTGTATAACCTCCATTTTTGCATTCAAGATCTTTTTCACAAATGTCTTAAATATGTTATTTGTATGAATTGGTAAGTGTTTAATTAAAATATCTCACCAGTACAGTATCTTACATTTATCATTCTTGCATCTTTGAAAGACACAGCAAGTCTTTGTCCGATTGTATATTGATAATTTGCATCTTTTGTTACAATTGTATTCCTGAAATACAGTAATATTGCTACTTACAGTATTACAGTATACAAACCGTGAATAATCAGTGCTAAAAGCTTTTGCCCCATAATGCATTACCGATCCCAAATCATATCGTTGTCCCAAATTTTCACTATTTTTCTCATTTCTTTTTGCAAAATTACTTTGTGTTCCAGGAAAGATAAATCCGAAATCAACGTCAACATAATTATCCCTAAAACCACATTTTAGTCTTCTACAGTATGACTATAGAATGACAAACCGATCATAACGAGATTGTTCATGCCAAAGTCCAAGGGCATGTAAAGTTTCATGAGCAACAATGCCTAAGGCATCACATCCATATCCAATTGAAACAGTTTGTTTTCCGCCAACTCGGCCAACATTTGACCAACATCCTCCAGCTCGAGTGAATTGAAGGGCATCCGTATCGGTGGCATTTTCATAAAATCTCATGCATGTTTCCTCTTCCAAATGTCTCAAAGCTGCACGGATTAAATTTTGCCATTTATCTACAAAAAATATGTTTATTGAAGTACAGTATTACCGTTGTTATTACCATCATTAAATTTAAAAGTATAAGCAACTCGATGATCTTTCCAAAAATATCTTTCTCCTGGTTGTGCTTGTCTTCCACTTCTTTTGGGACCATCAGCTAAAGATTATAAAAAAATTACAATTAATAGAGACAATTTAAAAAAAGGTTTCCAAAACACTTTTAAATGAGCGCAGACTTTTTTGAAAAATTTAAAACTTTTAATACAGTGTACTGTAATTTTGAAAATCAGTAAAACGAAATTATTTTTTTCATTTTTCGTAAACGATTTCTTTTACTTTTCCATGTTTCCAAAATAGACTATTAAAAAGCCCGAATCTAAAAAAGTGTTTCAACATTTACTGAAATGGTTTTTGAATCGAAGAATGAAGTTTAGAATTTTTAGCCTGGCTCGTATTTTTGGGAAAAACAATTAAAGTAAAAAACAAACAATTTTTAATTTCTTCCAAAATATCTTGAGCTTGTGGAACTGTAAGTACAATATCATTTTCAAAGAGATAATCCAACACGGGTCGATTAACACTTGCTTCAGTGCCATCATCGAAGGTTGTCTTTCGAATTGCTTCTTTAGCTTTTTCAGGATTCTAGAATTTTTAAACTTTGTTTATTTATAAAAAATTTACAAAATTATTACATAATCTTGAAAAGCTCCAAATTTTTTAATTCCTTCAATTTTAATTTCATCTAACAAAACTTGAACTTGTGCCGCATCTGAAGCCACTGAAGCATCCAAAGGTAATTGGGCCTAAAATTAGTAAATTTTTGTTACTGTAGTTTTGAAAGCATCTCAAAGAGAGGAAATTACCAAAGATGTGCCAAAAAGGCAGAAAGCCAACAATATCACCAACACGGAAGAAAACATTCTTCCTTCAACTCTCATTTTTTTGGAACAAATCAGCGTAGTAAAAATACTTATTCCTTTCTTTCTTTCTTTTGGTCATTCTTTTCACAAGTTTTTTTCCTCCCTCCCCTTTGAAATAAAAAAAACTTAAATTTTCCTTAATTTGAAGTAGGCCATTGTCCGAAAAAAGGTTTTTTTGCACGCACAAAAAAAAGTTGTTTGGGAGAAACCGATTCAAAAAAATGAAATTAAGTGATCGCTTTCTCAATTTAAATGTCAAGGACATCAAATCTTTTTTTTCAAGATTCCAAAAGTTTTAAAACTGTTATAAAACTTTTTTAAAAAAAGGTGCGCAGACTTTTTTCTAAAATTTTTAGACAGAACAGTGATAAACTTTCAAATGATTTATATTTATTTACACATTTTTTATTTAGTGTTCAGTGATATCGAAAAAATTAAAAAAAATTTCAGACGGATAAAATTTGTTTATGACAGTTCTTTCTTTAGAATTCCAACTTTTTTAAGTTATATTTGTTATGTCGGTGCCATACTTCTTTTTCATATAAAATAAAATTTGGGTAGGAATACATATAAAAAAATTACATCAAAAAAGGCATATTTAAATGTACTGTATTTTTAAATCAAGTTTTCTTAAATTATGTAATTTGAATTTTTTAAAGTGCATCTTTTCAAGAACTGTGACATTCATGATTACCAAAAAAGGTGTAATGTGTAAAATATATATGTACATTATTACAGATCAAAGCATTTTCAAAAAAACTTGAATGAATTTCTAAAGGGTTACGGTATTCGCAACAATTCTTTAAAAAATTTACCCAACCGACAGAACAAAAAGTTTATTTTTACAAAATATAAAGTTTTTAACTTGTCTTTTTTTACCCGAAAGCTTTTAGGCATTTGATAGAAAATCGATATTTAAATTCTTTAAACTAAAAAATTCTGAGGTAAATATCTACTTTATGAATAAATTAAAGAACTAAACTTTAACCACAATTTCAAAAATGAATAAGGCGATAATAATCAGAAAAGAAAATTTTATAAAACAAAAACCACAACATAAATTCAACATTTTCAAAACACAATCTAATGGTATAAAGAAAAACTAATCCTTGGATAGGAAGGAAATAGAAAAAAGATAACATTCAATGAAAAAATCTCAATTTAGGAATTACTTTAATCTTTGGAAGAGAAGCATCTTTATCTGGATCATTGAGTTCACGAAAGCAATCAATAAAATGTAAATTAGCTTGTTGGCATCTTTCGGAACAGAAGCATCCATCATGGCAGCAATAGAATTTAGCAGGCTGTTGACAAGTTTGGCATCGAATAGTCTTTGCAATTTTAATAATCTTTTTTTCATATTGATCAGTTAATGTTGCATGTTTCTTTTCCAAATCCAAATCAGAAGCAATAACTATTTGCCTATAAAATGAATTTAAATGTTGACTACTATGAAAAGACAAAAATAAACTTACTCTACAGCTTTATGTTTAGCGCGAACCATTTGTGGAAGCGAAGCAACTGCATTTCCAACATCATTTAATGCTTCATAAGAAAACTAAAAATGAGAATTTTATAAGAGAAAGTGTGGTACATTAGCTAATAAAACAACTTACAACTGGAAAGACCCGTTCAAAAAGCTGGGTACGTGACTTAACATATTCTTTCTTGTAATATGCAAAAAGAAGTTGTTTTCGTTCTTCCAAAGTACCGGTTATTTCAGCAATTTTTGGTTGACATTCATGACATGTATGATGTTCTTCACTGAGAATAAGCTTTTGGCATCGAACACACGCATAAACTTTCTTAACATCTTTATTATCAAGAATTGAATCGGTCATATTAGCAGAGCGACGTTGAAGCACTTAACTCCGTATCACCTGGAAAATGCTTTTCGAATAAATAAGGTAAAGCAAAAACTAACAAAGAACGATGGCTAAAAGTACTACGTTTAGGGATGAGGAATTCGGCTGGAAAACACCGCCGGTTGTGTTCAAAAAAGATCGTGGGCAGCAATGTTTCCGGATTCTTATGTAAGAATCGATGGAATCGGAATCAGAAATAGAGGAATCGATTCCTAATTTTCAATATAAACCATAATGTAATGTTAATGTTTTTTATGATAATATCTGATAAATTTATGGTTCATTTGAATCAATTATCATGTTTCTGTTGTTTTAAATTCATCTAATCAATGTTAAAAATTTCAGCGTTTTAAGCTCATTGTTCACGTTAGCCATCACCAAAATTTTGGTAAAAGACAATTTAGCAGTCGAAAAAATAAATAGAATCGATTCCAAAAAACAATCGTAAAAATGGATTGGGGAAACACTGGTGGGCAGGAATGATTGCATGACAGGATTTTTAGGCCTAAATTTTTTATTTTTATGAGGCAAAATACTATGAATTTTTCTAAAAATCAAGACGAGCCTGACGCAATAATCAGTCAACGTAAAACACACTGACAAAAGCATTCATGGATAGAACAAAAATTACGGAACAACCTATTCTTAAATTAAAAAATAAAAGATATCTCAAAGGTTTCGAACATAATGCATTTCAATAATATAAAATTATATATATTTAATAAATATTTATTATTTAAGACAAAAAACATAAAGTATAACAAGAGTTCAAGTAAACAAGACTAAACAAATGAAGCCTTACAGCATCACAGAGGTTTACTTGTAGATTTTTCCTTGATTAAAAGATTTTCCACCAAAATCTCCTTCCCAAAGCCAGTATTCATTAACCATCTTCTTGGTTTCTTCAGATTTAGGATCCAATTTTTTCCATGCGTAGGATTCATAATCAACAGTCCAATCAGCGCTAAGTGGAAAAACAAGTTCTTGACCACGCCAAATCCATACACCAGAGATAGTTGAATCATTATCCTTTCCAAAAAGACAAACTGATCCAAATGCATACTTTCGGAGCTTTTCTAAACGTTGAAACATGCCTAAAAAAGAAATTATTCAAAAATTTTATCAATGAACGATAAAGATCAACTAACCAGCAATTAAATTACAACTCATGAATGAAAGGGTAAGATCTTCTGGATATTTGTATTCACCATACCAAATACTGTGAGTTTCGGGATCAAAATTTTCCCAGAAATATGGGATCGCTTTGCTGGCAGTATCTTCATTGGAGTAGCAACGTTTCCAAGAATCCATATTGAATGAACTAAAAAAATATATAGATCAATCTGTATATAACAAAAGAAAATCTTACCCGGCAGGTAATGCAGCTAGAGGATCAACAAATTTTTCTTGTGGAGTTTCATCATCGCCCCCTTCTTCAGTTGCAGATGGCTTTCTCTTGTCTTCCTTTTTCTTTTCTTGTTCCTTCTTTGGAGGTGCAGAGGCAGAGAGCTTTTGATAAAGTGCATCATCGAAAGTGGAAACCTTTTCAGCAAGAGTAACTTCTTCAGCAATTGATTTTACAGGTTTTTGATGAACAACAGTAAGGAACCACCGAGTAACATTTACAAATTGATCACGTTCTTTTTGGGTAAGAACATTTTGGAAGACTGGAAGCAACTCAAGAGCACGGGAGACATCAGCATACGAAAATCTATCTCCAACAAGGAAGGTTCGAGTTTGTAAAGTATTATTAAGTTCTTCAAGTTTTGCAGAGAGTTCAGAACTTACAGCAGTCATTTTAGCCGGGCAAACGTTGAAGCAATTGATTGTGTAGAACCTAAAAAAAATGATGGATGAGCAAAGAAAGGTAACAAAAGGATTAAAAATGGATTAAACCACGGGATAAGCAAATCAATGCGTAACATAATGGAAAAGGACGGAATAACACTTCATGAAGAAGTAAAGCTTAAAATGGGGATATAAAAATACAATCCAAGAAATTTTGAAGATCAAAAAAAGTTGCATGAAAAAATTGCAGGATTGAAATTGCGTCGAAAAAACATTTGAGCAACGCGAGTGGTTACCGTATGAAAAGAGTACATTTTCGTGTCAAAACCAATATGAAGAAGGCAACATTCAAAAAACTTTTTTTTGTTGATTCTAGAACACAGCTGTTGCGTGTTCAAAAATGAATTCTTAGTTAATTTTTTGGTTTCTGCAAAATGTTGTCATAAAGTTTTTTACATATGCTTACTACTGCTAAAACCTAATGACAGTTGAATTTCTAGTGGTCATTACAAATTTTTTATTTTACACGTTCCTGAAACTGTTTTTCATTTTTTAATTGCATCTTTAATCAGTGCCGCACTTCACCAAATTTCATGGGGGTGTCCCTCCTTATAAATTTTCAAAAAAATCTCATTTTACCTAGTGTGAATTTAAATTTAAAGTGAAAAGTTGGCAATCCATGGGGGTGTCCGGACACCCCCCCCCCCCCCCCCCCCCCCAAGTTGCGGGCCTGTCTTTAATTTTGAAAGTAATGTAATCTTTTATTATCCTGATAAAACAACAGCAACAATGCTTCTAAAAAGCAAAGATAAAAATAAACTTTTCTGAATAAATAGTGTACAATATACATAAACAATTGTATTTTTTAAAATTTGAACAACATCTTCGGAGGCATAAAGAGACTTTAGAAAGGTATACTGTACTTCAGCTTTATTACTATCAAATTCTCTCCCCAAACATTTCGATTAATATTCGGTTACGATTAATACTTGAAATATTTTTTTAAACACAGTTACAATCGAAAGTTCATTAAAGAAATCAATATAAACCGCAATATCAAACATACAGAAAAATTTTCAGACAATCTCAACTGTTTTGCTCAAAGAAGTTCTCATTTATCAAATACGTATTTTTACTTTACTTTATTTAAATGTCACAATTTACAAGAAAATTCAATCAAAAACATATCACAAGAAATAATCACATTCATTTAGGGCATTAAATTTTGAAGACTAACAATTATAAAATCATGATGTTCATCAAAAGGTTTGTTTATTTATTTGGTTTTAAACTTAAATCATAAATATTTTAGTTTTATTCTAAATGGTGTAGATATTGAAGAACCGAATTACGATAATAGAACATCTCTTGACATTGCTGCAATTGAAGGCAACACAGAAACCCTACAATTTCATCTTTCTCGATGGACAAAAACTTTTGGTAAACTTTTTTTAAATACATTTTAAAATTTAAAAGTGAGAAACAAAGGAATATTAATATTTTTTAGAATGTCTGGACCGATTTGGGCATACACCATTTGATAATGCAAAGCAATTTAAACATGATGATTGTGAAAAGCTATTAGAACAGCCTTAAAAGACATATGAAAATACTAATAAACTTTATTAAAATAATTGTGTTTTTTTGTAATTTTAATTGCATTGAATCAAAGTTTTATATAAAAGTTACTTCAATAAAAATGTAAAGCTTCATTAGATTTTTTAATTTTTTTTGAAAAAGTTTAAAAATTTATTTTGAAAAAGTCTTGACACGATCGAGAGAGAGAGCAAAAGCGCGACGATCGTTTCTCAAATTTTTTTAAACGTCTCAAAGTTCCTCTCTCTCAATTTTTTTTCCAAGCTTTCTTTCATTTTTTGGACCAAAAGTTCGACAGAAATATTTTTTGAATTTGTAATTCTTAAATATTTTTTTTACTGCTGTTGCTGCATGAAAGATGGCGAATGAATTTGAATTTCAAGCTATTCCAAAGTTGGCTGATCTTCAGTGTGAAGGAGAAAACTTAAACTCCACCATTTATTTATTTCAAAAAATATCTGCTGATCAAGATTTACAATCTCCTGCACACAAACCATCAAGTAAAGAAGCTGCAGAAGTAGAAAAAGAACAAAATCATGAAGCATATGATGCTGCAACGGATAAAGAAAATGCTGTTAATGGTGTAAGAGGTATGTTTTAACTAATTGTTAATAGAAATATTGTTAAATTATTGCTTTTAGCTTCTTCGAAATTGGCATTGTTTAATCCTGCTGCAAGCCGTGTCGCTGAAAAAGCTCGTCGTCGATCTCAACAAATTCAAGCTCCACCAGAAGAACCTGTTGAAGCGCCGAAAACTGCTCGAACAAGAACGTCATCTTCAATTCCAAAACTTCGATCAAGCTCTTTTCCACGAAAGCCAGTTGTTATTGCTGATGTTGAAAAACTAAATATTGAAAAGCCTGTTATTGGTGTAGAAGGTATGTTTTAACTATGTGTTGATAGGAGTATTGTTAAATTATTGCTTTTAGCTTCTTCGAAATTGGCATTGTTTAATCCTGCTGCAAGCCGTGTCGCGGAAAAAGCTCGTGGTCGATCTCAACAAGTTCAAGCTCCTCCAGAAGAACCTCCTAAGGAAATCAGAGGCACTCGAACAAGAACTCCATCTTTAATTCCAAAACTTCAATCAAGCTCTTTTCCACGAAAGCCAGTTGTTATTGCTGATGTTGAAAAACCAAGGATTGAAAAGCCAAAGACAGAACCATGGAAAAAACCTGAGCCTTTTACTCGATCTCTTCGGTCTTACAGAAAACCCACTGTACGTTTTTCTTCGTTGTTAATATTTGTTTTAAATCCATATCATTTTTAGGGTAAAACTCCAATGAAACCTTTGACTCTTCCGCAACCGTTTCCTCTTCGTACTTCAAGTCGTTGCCGTGGAACAGTTGCTTCGACGGTGAAACCTCCTCTGACTTCAACAAATCCATCATCGATTCGCCGATCTTCCAATCATATGCGTGATACTACCAAAGATGCTGCCCCACTTTCAAGTTCTATTCAGCGTAAGCCTGTTCATCATCCAGTGAAGCCTTCTCTGACGTCAACAAATCCATCTTCATCATCTCAATTAAATCCACGGCTTCGTGCATCTGTTGATCGATTAAGTGCTCCTCGAAAACGTGAAATTTGTTCAGCGAAATAATATTTTTTTGTACCTGTGTCTATTTTACTTTCGATGTTTTGCTATATATATATCTTGTATAATTGTCAAAATAAATATTATTTTATAAAGTAATATAATGTGTTTAACTCTTTTGTGAATTGCAGTTGTTGAAAAGTTTGAGGTATGCAAAACGTACGTCTTCGAAGATCGTAAATGCCAACGCCATTGCTTGAGTCAGAAACGAGTGAGCCAATGTTGTTGTATTCAGTGCCATTTGGAATTACAACAACAAAACCAGAGGATCCAGCATTTTGTTCATTTTGATAAACTTGGATACCTTATGAAAAGAAATCAATTGGCGCAAATACAGTAGCATTTTGGGAGCAACCAGTGAATTATTTTCATTGATGAAGTATACCATGTTGGGATTAGTTTCATTGCAAGATAGAATTCAGCTTTTTGAATTCCATAAAAGGCGCCAGGTCTTAACAAAAAACAAAAATGGTTGAAAGGCAAGTATAAAACTTACGTAACATTAGCAAGATCTAAAAGAAGTTGATAATCAAGTTGTTGTCCGCAGCTATAAGCGTCCTCGATTTCGTGCATCTGTTGATCGATTAAGTGCACCTCGCAAACGTGAAAGCATTATTTGTGTGCCAAAGTAGACATACCTTGTACAATTTTAAAACTTATGTTTTGTTAAGCATATCTTGTACCAATGCCAAAATAATAATTATTTTGAGAGAAACGATTTGTTTTTTTTGATACTGTAGTGGGACTCGTCTTTTTCTTTTTAGCGTTAATTATTTATTGAACTTTTGTTTTTTTAATAACATTAGACACTTATATTATCTAAATGCCATAAACGTCTCTTATTCAAATAAATTTTTATGATACTGTAATAAAATTTAACAAAAGCAACATTGCTGTTGACAAAATTGAAATCTCTAAAGTTAGAGTCTAAATGTAAAACAATGAAATCGAACGTTTACTGGTACTCTTCTCATAAAAAAATTTGAATAAATGTAATTTTTTATATGTCATCCCAAAAAATGAAAGGGAAAAAATCATTTTTCATTTTATAAAACTGCCTTGATTTGTGACAAAAAAAACTTGTGGAGAGAGAAGAAATCAAAGAAAGAACTCCAACAACATCACCAAAAATATGACGTTTCCTGGCTCACAAAATGTTATGCTTCATCCAACTGAATCTATTGCATCATTGAATGTTCGAGAGAAACTTTTAACTAACAGCATTTCGCTACAATCAAAAGTTCTTGGATCTGGTTCATATTCAAAGTAAGGCTCTTATTAATGATTTTTTATTTATAAAAAATATTTGTAGAGTTCGAATTGGTCATCATCAAGGAATGGGAAAATATGTTGCTGTAAAGCAAATTGATCTTCGACAACAAAATGAATATATTCGTCGATTTATGCCTCGTGAATTGAAGATTGTTGAACAACTTAAACATCCAAATATTGTTGAAGTTTATCAGGTTTGTTTACATTACTAAAATACATAAATATATATTATTTACTTTTTTAGATTATTAAAACAAAGAATTATGTTTGTATGATTCAAGAACTTGCATCACATGGTAATTTGCTTCAACTTATTAAATTGAAGAAACGACTTGATGAACCAGAAAGTCAATTCTTATTTCGTCAACTTATTGAAGGTCTTAAGGTTTGTTCTATTTTTTGTGTTTTTGTAGCCGGTGAACCATAATTCAAGTTCATTGCCGATACCAAAACACTATTTACATTTATACATTAATACTGACAACAATATCTATATTACAGTATCTTGATACTCTTAAAATTGTGCATCGTGATTTAAAATGTGAAAATTTACTTTTGGATGAATATGATAATTTAAAAATTGCTGATTTTGGTTTTGCTCGTGTCTTTAATGACAACGAAGAATCTTACACATTTTGTGGTTCAAGGTTTGTTTTTCACATTCATTGTATACATACTTTATATATGATTTTATAGAGCTTATGTTGCCCATGAAATTATGACTTCAAAGGCATATCGTGGAAATGGTGTTGATATTTGGGGTGCTGGTGTCATACTGTATATCATGTTAAATGGGGTTATGCCATTTGATGATCGAGATACCAATTCATTGATCAATCATCAAAAGAAACAAAAAATTCCATTTTCAAGAAAAGTTTCACAACCTGCAAGAAAATTAATTTTATCAATGCTTCATCCAACACCAACTTTTCGTGCAACTCTTAAATCAATTTTAGCTTCTGAATGGCTTGAAGGAGCTCGGTAAGTATTTTTTCTATTATGTAGTTAAAATAGGTACATTCTTTGACACTTACGTATTTGTTAAACAAATCCGTTCATTCGTGTTTTGGGTGTTAAAATGGCATGTTCGGTTCAACACATAATTCACGGTTTAACAAATAATTCACGGTTTAACAAATAAAAAAAGCATCAAAGAGTTCACCGCTTTAAACTACAATAAAGTATAAACAAACTTTTGAGTAAAAAAACTTTAAAGCTTCAGCTTTAAAAGTTTTTGTTTAAACAAACCAAAGCATTTTTTGTTTGTTTTTGTGAAAATCAATTTAATCATTAAAAATTTTTTTCTGTATTTTAGGTATTTTATGCGTGGTCTTGTTGAAGATGAATCAACTTGCTCAACTGCTTCACTCATAAGTGACACTGAATTACGTCGAATGCATGATAATGAATAAATAACTAATAATCTCCTTTGTAAACCAAGGCAGTAAGTATATAAACTGATCGTAAAAGTGTAAAACGTGTATATTTTGAAAATTGATTAATAAATTTGAATTGATTGATTTTGTTGTTATTTCGACTATTTTATTTGGATCCTTGTTTTTACCTATTAGTATTTGTTGTCCTTACATATTTGTCATTCCACAAATTTCAATACACACAGGTAAGCATTTTATGCCCCACAACTAAAATTAACAAAAATAAACAACACTAATAAATTAACAATAAAAGTTTTTTTTAAAAAAAGAAACCATGACTACTTTCATCTTTGTCTTTACGAGCTTGAGGACTTGAATTGAAGAAAAAGTTATTGGCACCACCATCACTGTTATTGGTTGCTTCTTGCAAGAAAGAAAACATTGGAGTATCATTATTGCTTCCTTGATTATCTCCAAGCAAATTGAAAAAATCATGTCCATTTTCATCAGCAGCAGTGATATCGACGGGATTAGCATCAGGTTGAAAATCATTAAAAGAATCCTGTTCTCTAGCTTGTGGGCGAGGTGGTGTTTCAGGACGGCTACGAGGAGGTTCACATTGAAAATCATTAAAAGAATCCTGTTCTCCAGCATGTGAGCGAGGTGGTGTTTCAGGGCGGCTACGAGTAGTATGTTGTTGACGAGGTGGTGATTGAGATTGCAAAGGTGTAACTGCATCTGATATATCATCAAAAAGACTGTTTTCGCTTGCATGAGCATGACGACTAACTTGTGGACGAAGTGTTGGTTCAGGACGGCTGCGAGGAGTATGTTGTTCACGAGGTGGTGATTCTGATTGTTGAGATTGCAGTGGTGTGACATCATCAGATGCGTCAAGCTCATCATTTGCAGGATGAGCTTGACCCATATAAGGTTCAAGTCGTTGGGGAGCAGCTTCAACAGCACGAGCAGGAGTCAAACGAAGTTCATTGCGAATCATACTACGGAACATTTCAACAGTGTGATTATCAAGATTATTCTTAGCTGAAAAAGTTTTATTGTTAATTTAAAGAGGCTCAAACAATTCACTCACGAGATTTGACATTCTTAGCATTTTGTAATGCATCATGTTCTTGTTCCATTTCTTCAAGTTCATTTTTACGTTTATCAACATCTTCTGCCAACTAAAACCATAATACAATATATGCAAGTTTTTAAAAAAAACAAGCTTACTGCACGATGTTCAACGATCCAGGGACTTTCATAAAGTTCAGAAAGTTGCATATCTAAATTCTTGATATTTTCAGCTTCCTTTTTGTCAATGTTCTTCCAATAACAAACCTATAAAATCAACAATTAAAAACAGTCAATGCTTAATACAATTTTCTTTACCGATTGTTCAATATCATAAAACATTAGATCGATCTTTTGTCTATCACCGCTAATTTTGTAGCTTTCAGCTTTCACAGCGAAGATTCGTTCTTCTTCAAGGCGTTTGAAGCGAGAAAGAGTTTCCAATTCAGATGATACTGATGCAACTTCTTGTTCAACCCGGGATAATTGTGTTAAAGCTACTTCATTTTGTGCTTCAATAGCTAAAAAAATAGTTAATACAAATAAGTATGATGCAAAGAAACTCACCTTTTAATGATCCTTCAAGTGTGATCGAATTTGCAATTTCAACTTGTTCTTCCCGTACTAAAAAGTTTTAATTAATAATAGTTTAGGGATTATATAAAACTTACAAAGTCTTTGATATTCTTCTTTATCCATCATAAAAGTTTAACGATAAAACTTCACAAAAAACGAAGAAAGTAGGATTTGAACAAAGGATAAAAAGAAGAGAAATTTTCAATTTTTTTCCTCTGTGTGAAAAAGTGTGTCGCAGCAGCCGCAAAACCCAACGTTAAAGAACGTAATTTCAGGAATTCGTTTCGGGAACATTGATTGTGTGCAATATTTTAAAAAATCTTTGACGCAAAAAAATGTTTTTTGTACAGTAATTTTTTCACTTGTTTCTGTAAAATTTTTAATTATATTTTTTATTTAACATTTGGTTGTTTTATCACTGCCGTAAAATTTTATTGAAAGATCATGGCTAGTTTCTTTAATTAATCATAATAAAAAAAATGTGATATCAAAACTTTTGAATCAAAAGTACTTTAAAAAAGACATGTCAGATTTGCAAAAATTTTTGTATTTCCAAAACCTAAAATAAATAATTTGCAATTTAATTGAAAACATCAATTTTATATTGAGCATTTCTCAGATGTTCTTGTGATCTTTGTCTTTTTTTATTATTTCAGAATGACTTTTCAAACAATGAATTGCGATGCATTTTTCCAGAAACATAAAATTTAGAATTCTTTTTAAATTTTTCAAAGATAAAAGAATAAATGAGGATACTTCTTTTTTTGAAATTGTAGCTGCATTTTCAACCTTTTGGTTTCTGCCATTTCTCACGGGTGTTTGTTTTTTTATATTCGATGAAATGGCTTCCATTTTTTCTTTGTCATTCTAATCACTTTTTTGCTTCATCATTGAATTGTTAAAATAAATTTTTCAAAGTCTTGTCACATCCCGTCATATTCTCTGGGATTCCGGGATAGGATTTGACTAAAGTTTGGGATTTATAATGATCCTTATCTTATTCATTGCACAAACTTACTTGTTAGTTTTTTTCGAAAACTATTATTACAGTTTTTTTAGAAAATTGTTGACTTGACTTTACGAAAGTAATTAAGCCACCAAATAATACGAACATTATTAAAATTTTGAGGAATAGAAGTAAAAATGTCAAAGTTCAAGTTAATTATTATTCTACCCCCCTTTCTTTTTTTACCCTTCCTATCATTATCTTTTTCCTTCCTTCCAAAACTCATTTATCTGCCAAGTTTGTTTTTAAAAAAGCATGTCTGAAAAACTGAAGTTGAAAAAAAAGAAAAGTTTTGATAAATTGTTTGTAGCAAAAAAATGAAAAGATAAAAAGGAAGAAAAAAATTTGTGCCTTTTGTCGTCGTTTTATAAAAAAGTCTGATCTCTGTTACATAATTTTTTTATTCTTCTAAAAAGTTTTTTTGTTTGAAAGAATTTTATTTTATCTTTGTTGTTTTTATGTTTCCAAAGAAGTTTTTATAGCTGGAATTCTAATCTTCTACTTCGCCCTTTCTTCCTTCCTTTCTCTTCCTCATCATCTTCTTTTCAAAAAATTGATATAAAACCATCTGTTTCAATCATACACTTTTTCGTGGATAAAAATTTTTGTTGTTGTTTGAAATAAAAGTTTTACGTCGAGGTGACAAGAATTAAGATTTTTGAAGGAAGAAAAAACAATCTAGAGTTTAAAAAAAGGTGGCAGCAACAAAAAATGATGAATTACTTTTCACTCAAAAAATGTAACAACATCAAGCTGCATCATCAATGTCAAGGCAGCAATATTATCAATGATCTTGGAAATTTGAAATGGTAAGAACGTTTTCTTCCTTTTTATTTTTCTCGATCAAGACATTTTTTGACGGCAACAACGACGGTGATGATGGTGGAAAAAGTTTTTCTTCACATATAAATACTTTAAGATTAAAATCTTCCTTTTTTTCAAGATGCTTTAATAATAATAATATTATTCTCTTTTTTGATCTTTTTTGTATGTACAGACTGATACACTTTTGGCATTTCTTGTTAATGCCGGAAATACATTTAAGCTTAGAAAGTCGGATTTTGTAAATCTTTGGAGTCTTAATTTAAAAGAGCTTTAATCTTCTTCCTGAAATTAAAAAGAAAAAACTTAAAATTTTTTAGTCTTTTTATTTTTACGTTTCTACAATTTCATAAATTTTCAGGATAATGCAATTTTCAATATTTTTCCTTATTTCTGCTACTTCTTTAGCTTTAAGTAAGTTTTTTTACCATTCTTTAAAAAGTAAACTGATTAATTTAAATACCTTCATCTACCGTAATACATTGCTACAGTAATCATTTCGCCTTTAGGTCAAGCAGATGATCCTTCCTTAAAATGGGGTTACACTGAACGAGATGGTCCATCAACATGGGGTGGAATTTGTGCAGAAGGATTTCGGCAATCCCCAGTTGATATTCAACCTGCAGATGTTGATTTTGTTCATATCAGTAAAGTTCACTTTGTACATTATCATCGAGGTGGAACAATTACAATCAAAAATAATGGGCTATCAGGTTTTTCTCTTTGTCATAATGAATTACCGTAATCTCTCATATTTTTATAGTTACTGTAAGCGGCTTTGAAAAATGGGGTGAAAATCAACCATATGTTTTTGGTGGAGGGTTACAACATAAATATAAGCTTGTTCAATTTCATATTCACTGGGCCCAAGATCATGAAGATGGCAGTGAACATACCCTTGGAACATTGCATTATCCAGCAGAAGTTCATTTTGTTCATATCAAAGAGGGAAATAGCCTCAATCAATCTCTTCATGAATCAGATGGTGTTGCAGTTGTTGGAGCATTTTTAACGTTGGGAGTTGATTCTGCCCCTTTGGCAATGCTCGATAATGCTTTTAAAACTATGCATGCTCCATCGAGTAGTAAGTTTATATTTAAAAGGTGGAAAACTTCTTTTTATTAGGAAAACCCGGATCAAGCAAAAAAATAGAAGATGTCTTGAAAGAGGAAACTGTTCTCGTGCCTGATAAGTTTCTTTGCAAAAAATGGAAAACGAAAAAATTTTGCTCGTTTTCAATCTATTTTGAAATTTGAAACTTTCTTAAAAAATGTTTAAAAAAAGGCTAAATGAAAACTTTTTTTTGCAGAAGGAAAAGATGCCATTGTACATGGATATCGTCCACGATCGCTTCTTCCAACTCAAACTGAAGCCTTTTATCGTTATGAAGGATCTCTAACAACTCCCGGATGTCAAGAATCTGTTATTTGGACCCTTTTAGCTGAACCTATTTCAATGACAGAATCACAGGCATGCCCTTTTTACATTCAAAAATAAAATTTGATATACCTAAAACCTATATTTCTCTTTTTTTAGTTACGTTCACTTCGGCGTATTCGTGAAGTAATGGATATTCCATCGGATCATAATGTTCGGCCCGTTCAACCATTAAATGGTCGTCGAATTTCATTCCGCCCAAGTAGTTTTGATCGCTTTCATCTTTGTGGATCAACTGCCTCAACTTCCACCATTGCCATAACAGCAACAATCCTTTCAACGACCCTCATTTTTGTTACATTTTTCTTTGCATTTTAAAAATTTACAACAGTCGTGATGGGGATGGTGATGACTGACCACTCACTCAACAGGGGCACTGGAGTGAGCGAGGGCAGGGCAGCAGCATCCACTTGAAAATTTAAATTAAAAATCTTTTTTTCTTTCTTTTTTCCTTTTCAAATGTAAATGATTTTTTTCTTCGTCTTTTTTAATTTTTTTTTATTAAAAGTATTAAAAAAATGATTTTTCTCAGTTTCGGTTGTACAGAAAGGCAATGATGGGAGGAATTACTTACAGTAATCAAAAATATACTGTATGAATTTCATTTTTAGGTACAAATTATTATTGAACCCCTTTTGTGATACAAAAATAAAGCTTTTGAAAAAAATTAAAAATAATATTCAGTTTTTGAAAAGCTTTGTTTTTTCTCACCATTATTGTCATTGAATTTCTATGTATCTTTTTTTGTAAAATTTATTTAGTCTTTCCATTGTTTCGCTAAGCAAATATCAGAAATGTAAAAAAGGCTTCTGAATAAAATAGAAAAATATTTTGAAAAGCTTCTTCTTATTTTAACAATGAATAGTCTTGTTGACTCAATATTTTTTGAAGAACAACAGTTTCCATGTTTTTCAAATATTTTTTTCTGCCGTTTATTGTTTTTTTTGTGCCAACCAGAAAGAAAATAGAAGAAAACAAAATGAAATGCGCGGAAAAAACTGAAAAAAAAATGTGTTACGCGAGCGACATCGATGAAAAAAAAAGAAAATTCAATGGCGGACTTTTTGAGACAATGCCCAAATTTTTTTCCTATTCGTTTCCTTTATTTTATTTCAGAGATGCTTCGTTTGTAAAAATAAAAGATGTCGAAAATGAGGGGGGAAGGAAAGGGTTTTTTGACCTTAAAAATTGAAGTAAAGAGGTTTGGTTGCCGCGGTGCCGAGGCTCTCATTTTCCTTTTTTTGGCAGTTTTCAATAAACGGCGCGAATATTTTTTTCTGTTATGTTTGCTCTTTCTTGCTTGTGTTAAGCTCGCTTTAAGGGTTGATGGGGTGGACATTGACATAGCTGCTGCTGCAACGGTTGCTGCTGGCTGCTGTGACATAAAGACGACATTCTTTTATTTTATTTCAAAGCCTTAGGACAAGAAAAAAAGAAAGGAAGATAGATGCACCCGCTAAGCAGATTTTAAAAACCGACACCAATAACAACAAACAACAACAGGCCCTCCTTTTCAATAATACATATATATTTTTGCTGCTGCTGTTACTTTTCTTGTCCTTCTTCTTCCTTGCATTTCATCGTTTTTTAACTCGTTTTTTGCTGCTTTGCTTCAAGCATTTTTTGCAGTTGCTGCTGCTGTTTCAATCTTGTTAGTTTCAAGCATTTATTTAAAAAACGTTTTTTTCAAATTTTTCAATTTTTTGCTGCTGCAACTCCTTTTCTCATTTCCTTATTTAACTTTTTTTACGTGTATGTTTTTGGTTGTTGTCTTTTTCTTCTTCTTCAGCCTATATTATATAGGCTATATATTTTTTATGTACGAATTTTTTTGTTGTTGTTTTCTCATTCCAAATTTATATCTAAAGAGAAGAACCAACCTTTCCTTCTTCATCTTTCTTCTTTTTCCTTTTCTATTTTCGTTCATTCATTCATGAATTTTTATTTTTCACCCCTTTTTTTAAAACAACGCCAATGGCTGCTGTTTCATCTTTCGCCATTTGAAAGAAGAAGAAAATTTGAGAGAACGACTTTTAAGGTAAAGGTTGTAGTTGTATTAATTGTGAAAAGGGTGAAAAATGAAAAAAAATCCCCTTTTCTCTCATTTTACCTTAGCCTTTTTTAACGACCAACATTAACAAAAAGTGGTAGTTAAAAATCAACGATAAATTGCGCGAGAAAAAAACTGGAATTTGTTGTATCCATTTTTATGCCTAAAAAAATTGTGTTTTAATTGCTTTTGTAGCTCTTTTTTTTTATTATTTTTGCAAGTTTTTGAATTTTAAAAAATATTTACAGATTTAAAAAAATGCGGTATTCACATGCAATTGTTGTAAGGATTCCAAGTAAAATAAAATTTGATGACAAAAAATTAGCAAAAAGTATTGACTTAGTTGCAGCCCGAAAAGAACAAGAAGATTTAAATGAAACTTTGAGAGAAGTAAGTTTGAAAATTTTATAAAATCAAAAATAGCTTTTTTGCATTATTTTTGTTAATAAATTACAGTAAGCATTAGAATGTTTTCTTTGGATTTAATGGTTGCCGTAGTCTAATACCGTATCCCTACAAACTATCAATTTTTTTGAAGTTTGTGTTTATCGATTAATCCAATTTTGATTTTACTGAAACTTCAAAATTTTAAAAATGTTTATTGTTAAATGAATTAATGGCAATCTTTAATTAAAAATTAACCACATTTAATTAAAAATGAGATAATTCGATTAATGCCATTAAACAAAAAGCATACGAAAACATAAAATTTATTTTGATTTTTACAGTAATCATAGTTCATTAAACTCTAATGTTTTAAATTTGAAAATTTGAAGTTTTTTTATTATTAAAAATTCTGAAAACCCGGACATAATCATTTTTTAAATAATTTTATACATTTGTTATCCCATTTCTTTTTGTTGTTTTTAAATAAAACACATCTGCTATTTACAAAAGCTTCAGTTAAAAAGAAAATCCTTTTAAAAATGCATTTTGATTTTTTATTGCATCGTTTTATTTTGCAGGCAGGAGTTGACATTATTGAATTGGCACCAGATGAAAATTCTCCCGAGCCATTTTCCCTATTTCCAGATGACGCCGCAATTGTAATAAATGGAACAGCACTTTTAACAAGGCCGAAAAAGCCAAGTGCCTGCAGATTTCAAGAGATCAAAGGAATATTAAAAGATTTAACGTGGCAAATTGTTGAAGCACCAGAACAGGAACATGGAAAGGCAGTAATTTTGGAAGGTTCCGATGTGCTTTATACTGGAAAAGAGATATTTGTTGGAATTCGAAAAAATGGAACAAATATTGAGGGAGCTTTAGTGGTTGGAAGGATATTTGCAGATTTACCTGTGATTCCAATTCAAATAAGTACAAAGCAGCCATTAAAGTATTATGTCAGCGTTGCTGCGGATGGCGTCTTAACAACAACAAGCGAAAAAGAAGCTATTAGTATTAGAACGGTTAGTTTTGAATTACAAAAAACCGTTTTCAAACATTATTACCAGATTCCTTTTTCCCCAAGGGAATACTGTATTCTAACAATAACTTACTATTTTTTTGTTAAAAATCTGTTTGAAAACGATTTCTTGCCCATGACAGTTTTCCTTCTCTAATTATTCCCTAAGGGCTTTAAAATGTAAAGTTTAATCGATTATTTTTGTTACAGAAAATGGAGCGTGAAGCTGCCCATCGTTACAAAGTTTTAACATTGGAAAAAGAAGAAGCTGTAAATTGTATTTCAGTAAATAATCATTTAATTTTTCGAACGGATGTTGGTGAACTGGTGAGGAAAAGGATTACTGTAATCGTTTACAATAATCAATAAAAAATGTTTTCAGAAGTTTGGTTTACTTGAACGTCCAACAGAATTATGGGGAATTACTGCCACAGAATTATCGAAAATTGGATATCCAATATCGAAATTCTGTTTGCTTGTGAAAAAGATTAAAAGTGCCAGAAGTGTTATGTCGTAAATTATCTTTGCAAATGTATCCTTTTCTATCATCAAAATTATAATAGAAAATATTTAAAATAATTTAAAACTGCTTAAAGTAATAATAAACGGATCACTACTTATTTAAAATGGCAGGAGAGAGTTTATCATTGATAATCTTTTACATCCCAAAAAACATCTGATTGTTCAAAAGAAATTTGTCCTAAAAAGTAAGACATGCAAATCAATCCCTATGGTCACAACACAAGAGAAAAGTCAAAAGATAAATATAGTGTTTTTTCTATTATTAAATACAAATGATAGAGAGATACAATCGATGAAAAATATATAAAAATAAAAATATATAAAAGTATACAAAGAAAAAAGTGAAAGAAACTGACACCAAATAAATTAGAAGCACGTAGAAGTAAAAACAGAAAGGAAGAACAAATACATAGAAGAATTTAAATGTCAGAGATATATGAGTTAAGACATGTTAACGGTAACTGGTGGAGGAGCAGGTACTGTAGGGGACCAGGCAGGATTTGAAGCACCATGTGCACCCATCATCATTGATCGATCAGCTCTAAAAAATGCAAAAGATTAACTAAACGTTTAAAGGAACATGCTTTTTGCTAATCATATCTAAGAATAATATAGTTCTTTAATAAGATTTAGCTTCCATGCGTTTGTAACAAAACTAAAAGAAAAGTAAAACTTGCTTTTTTCCAAGTGCCATAAAACCATATACAACACCAGACGCAAAAATCATTCCAGCACCCAATACAGTATTTAATTCCACACATAGAACAATTGGAATAAGTCCCATAACACAATATAATACAGCTTTCTGCCAATATGCACGTGATTCAGAAAATACTGCAATTTTTTCAATAAAGTCAACAAAAGTGCAACAGAATGGAGCTTCTAATGCAATTGTTAAGAATCCAGCAACTCTTAAAAGATTTTAATTGATTATAAAAGATTAGAAATAAAAGTAAAAACTAACAATTGTAGCAAAACAGCAAATATACATGTGGCACTAAAACTTATCAAACCAAGAATTGCAAAAAACATTGCCACAAAACCTCCAATAATTCCAAGTCCCTTTGCAAGATATCGAATCCACCATGGAAATGCTGCATTTGCATCATGTTCTTGTTGCATTTGAGCTTGAGCTGATGCTGCTGCTCCCATGTTTGTTAGTCTATTTTGGATGGGTCAATAAGCTAGAAAAATAGATGGGTTAAAATGTGGAAAGATAACAATAATTTAAGAAATATTTTTTAATTATTTAAAAACACGGATTTGATTGGTATCATATACATTTTATCACAAAACACAAAATTAAAATTTTGCCATGGAAACGAATTATGAAAAAAGAAAAGGTTTTATGAAAAGAAACAACGACAACGTATGCCATCAAATAAAAAAAAACTCAATTTTCTCGAGCTTTTTTGCTGCTGCTTTTTTTGCCGACATCATCAATAATTTTATTTTCCTACCACGAAAAAGAGAGGAAAAGAAATCTCAAAAAAAAACGGTGACAATTTTTTCAAAACTTGAAGAAGGCAAAAAAGATGAAAAATGCTGACATTTGCCTTCAGGCTTCTTCTTTTTTGTCTTTAACTTATTCTTTCATCCTTGTGTTTTTCGCTAGCATTGAATTTGACTGTTTAAAGAAAAAATTTATTCATCCTTTTTCTAAATGTTGTTCAAATGGTAAAACTTGGGATAACACTTGATTTCTTAAACCTCTTTTCCTTGATTTTGTTTTTGAAGGATCGAGTTCTATAAAAAGCAGGTCAAAAGGATTTGATTTTGATAATTGAAACTCTCTCCGTTTGAAACTTTAATACAAGAATCAACAGTTAAAAAGAGGTTTTTTACCGTCAACCTGTTTCTCTAAAACCCTTATCCCAAAGCATATTATTTAAAAAGCTTCTTTTGAAATCTTTGGAATACGCTAATCTACTAAAATTAGAAAAACTTATTTCAGAAATTTAAAGAGATTCTTAGTTTCTAAACTCCACTACTACATAAAATCTTCCTCAACTCTTTTATCATCAAAACCATGTTTCTAAATTCATTGTTTATGTATCTCTTTTTGTTTTTCGAGGCTATATTTGTTTATATTAGGAATTAAACGTGTTAATAAAATTTTTCATACTTGCTAATTTGTTTTGTCTCTTTAAGGTCTCTCAGTATGTCTCTTTACGAAGTTTCTGTTCATGAAGCTGGTCTCACTGAGATGAAGCATTTTGATAAAGCTTTCCGCAATGCATACATTTCTCCTCCATGGCAAACTTCTAAAATTGTTCATCATCAACGCTGGAATCCATATACAATTGAAGGAGGGTAAGTTATTTTTAGTGTTTAAGCTTTGAGATAACTATTTAAATTTTTTTAACTTTTTAGATCAACTTTAGCAATAGCTGGCGAAAATTTTGCAATTGTTGCAACTGATACCCGTATGTCTCAACATGATGTTAACGTTATGAATCGTGAAGCTGAAAAAGTCCATGATTTGTAAGTAATAAAAAATTTGATTTTTATCGTTATCCGTGAAGGGATATTTTGGTTTATTAATGCTATAAATGTTTAGGAACAAGAGTATTATTCTTGCAACTGCTGGCTTTTATGGTGATGTTTTACAATTAAGACGTGTTCTTCAAGTAATATTCTTTGCATTTGCTTTTTAATCATTTGTTTAAAAAAATGTTATAGGCTCGTCTTCATAAATATCGTTTTGATTACCGTACTGATATGACCGTTGATCTTTGTGCAGAACTTCTTTCTCGTAATTTATATTATCGTCGTTTCTTCCCTTATTATACTGGTGCTCTTCTTGCTGGAGTTGATGAAGATGGTATGTTTTTCTTCAACATTTTTTGACCATATTTTAATTTTTTTCTTTCGTTTTAGGCAAAGGTGCCGTTTACAGTTATGATCCAATTGGATGTATTGAACGTCTTGCATATGCTTCTTCAGGAGCTGGAGAATCCATGATCCAACCATTCTTAGACAATCAGGTTAGCATTTCTTAAAAACATCTTTTTTCTTCCACTTCAATCAATCAAGAAAAACTAGTTTTTTGCTGAAAAAAGATTAAAACGAGGAAGAAGATAGCGGACTTGCAAAAAAACATCACATTGTTTGTGTTATAAGTGTTTCAAAAAATGAACATTTCTTTTTAGGTCGGACATTTTACACTTGGTGAAAAAGCAGACCGCCCCAAATTAACCATCGAACGTGCAATCGGTCTTGCAAAAGATGCTTTCAAAATGACTGCTGAACGTGAAATTTCAACTGGTGACAGTATTCGAGTTCATATTGCTGAAGCTGGAAAAAAGATTCGTACTGAAATTGTTAAATTACGTGAAGATTAAAATCTCCGGTTATCTTTACTTCACTGATGAAATTGATTAATAAAAGAATCAATTTTTTTAATTATTATGTTTTATAAATTTATTTTTTTGATGCGTGGTTTTCTTGTGTATGAATAAACTAAAGCTAATACATTTTATTCAATACAAAACATTAAAATTTTGAAATTTTAAACGGTTTATTTTTTTCCGTTTTTTATATTTTTGACTCAAAAATGCTTTGAAAAATAGTTTCTCGATGATTCCATTGTTGTGCATTTTTTCTCGATACAGCCTTTTCAATATAGATGATGAATGCATTCTTTATAATATTTTTTTGAACACAAAAAATATTCGTGGCGAATCTAAAAGAAAAGAGGCATCCTCGTTGTCGTTTTTTGTTGTGTTTTCTCGTGTGCTGCTTCGCGTTTTTATTTTAGATGTCTTAACCCACGTCAGCTGATTATTATTATTGTGGCTGCCGTTTAATATTGTCATTAACTTTCAATATTTGTTTACAGATTTTCATTTCTAATGTAAGAAAACATTAAACACACCTGACGGAAAACAGATGGTACAATTTTGTTCAAAATGGTTAGATTTTTAAGTAGTCTTATAATATTTTTGTAAGTTTATTTTCACTGCATTTCTTTATTGAATTACTGTATTTTTAGTTTAATATTACCATATGCTATACAGTTGCTAGATATATCATGTCACAATGTTAAACGAAGACAATTTTTTGAATTGTTTGAACCTCAATTTCCAGCTTTATCTCCAATGTTTGTTGTTACTTTTTAAAATTCATTTTGCAATCTTTCTTTTTTAGTAAACAAGCTTCTAAATTTTATCCCAAACCACTACTAATACCGTCGTCACATGAAACTGATGAAATTAATGCTACAACTGATCATTGCGGTGCTACTTTGTTAGATATTGAACCGTTGTCTACTTTTGATCCAACATTAAAAATTGAAGCAAATGTTACGGAAACTGAATCAGAAAACATTACAATTCCCTCTGCAAACTTATCGGAAAATGCACCATCTTCTGAAAGTGAACCACCAATTGTATCCTTTGAAGAATGGACAAAACAGAAGCTCGAACAAGAAAAGCTAAAGCATCATGTAAGTTTTAAAAAATTGCTATTTATTTTGACGTATTTCAATCAACGAGGCGTCATTTCTTTTAGAGCGTGACAAATGGTAACCAGCAAAATGTCGATCATTTGACGCCAGCAACAATTGATAAAGCAGCAGCTGCATCAACAATTGAGACGGTTACCAGCATTGAAGAGAAAGTTGCGACAGCACGTGTTGTACATACAATTCCATTGGTTGTTTCAAAGCGTAATTATGCCTCAAAAGAGTGCGGAGCAAAAGTTATTGGAAGCAATGAAGAAGCAGAAAAATCTGGTGCAATCTTGAATGACAAAGAAAAAGATGAGTATATGAGAAATGCATGTGAAAAAGCAAAAGAAAAATTTGTTATTATTGAATTATGTGAAACCATTCAACCAAAATCAATCGAAATTGCAAACTTTGAATTATTTTCTTCATCGCCCAAAACCTTTCGGATATTGGGTTCTGAAAGGCAACCACCGGTGGAATGGATAACATTGGGTGAATTTGAAGCTGAAGATACTCGTCTTGTTCAAACATTTGAAATTCCTGAGCATAATATTTATACAAAATCTATTCGACTTGAACTTCTGACACATTATGGTAAAGAACATTACTGTACCCTAAGCTCTTTTCGAGTATATGGAATATCAATGGTTGATGAATATGAAGCTGAAGCAACTGCGTTTGGTGTAACAGAAAATGCTGGGGCACCAATGAAGGTTACTTTATCCGAGCCTATGCCAAATGATTTACCTGTTGAAGAACCTCTGGTAATTGCACCAATATCACCTGAAGTTACTGAACCTCCACTTGAAGCAACTCTAGAAATTCCACCTTTGAGTATTGTTGAACCTATTCCATTAAAATTAGCACCATGGCAAATTCGAGATTGCCTTAAATGTGATAATAACCATCCGAAAGCGGTTACTGCTTGGCTCTGTTATGTTTTTTCACCATCAATATGTTCAAAAAGACATATTGAAGCTTGGAAAAATGGTACCATAATCTTATCAAACAGTCAAACGAAATTTTTGAAAGCTGTGTTACAACCTCAATTGCTTTGTCCATTGCATAATATTTCCTTGGAAAAGAAAGTTAGTGATAAACCACCTCCTGCTGTTACATTACCTCCAAAGCAAGAACCTACAGTAACCCATACATTGGAAACTGAAGCCAAGAAGCAAACCATTGTTCAAAATAAACGTATGTTATTATTTATTCATTTAAAATTTACAGTATCTTTTTAGAAGTTTTAAATGTGCCTTTACCAGCTGGAACAACGAGCCATAAAGAATCGGTATTCCTCAAATTGAATAAACGTCTATCAAATCTTGAATTAAATATTTCATTAAGCAGTCAATATTTAGCTGAACTTTCGTAAGTTGTTACATTCGTTCTTCTTTTTTTTAAACACCATCATTCAATTTCAGAAATTTTCTTGTTGCACAAAAGGATGAAAATCGAAAAAATTATGAAAAAACTTCAAAATATATTGAAGAAGCAATTTCAAGGGCATCAAATACATTATCAAAGCAATTTGGAGAAGAAATATTAAAAATTCAAAAAGAAGTTAAGGATTTATTTGCTCATTATCATTCTGGTTCTGCATCAGCAAATGTACCTGGACCATTTGAAAAAGGACAGCCAAGTGGAAGTTTAATCATCCGATATCCTGTTGAAGAACACTGCAGCAGCTCTGAATACGATAATATTTATTTGGATCAAAGTGATGGCCTGTGGACAACTCAACAATTGGTCGTTGTTATTGCTGTTATGCAAGCAACAACGTTTGGAATGATCTTTGTGTTACAGTATCTTTGGAAAAGCAGCTCACAAGGATCTCAAAAAGTAATTATTATTCAATCGGATGTTGATGTAAAGAAACTTATTGCTGCTGAAGTACAAAATGAGCTTAAAGAACAACATCAAAGAATGCAACAAAATTTGGTAATGGCTCAAACGACTACAGGTAACTATTTATAATCGTTATTAGTGTTTTGATTTTGTTCTTTTAGCTCTTGTTTTGCCCAATACTTCTTCCTCTTCATCAGAACATCCAACAGCTTCAACACCTTCACCTGCAGCAGCAACTTCAACATCACCTTCAAAAAAGAGAAGGAAAAAGAAGCGAAATGCCAATAGTGCCAATAATTTCAGCATTCCGGCAGCTGATCAATGGGATTCAACTTCTGTATCATCAAATATCTCAGTTCCATCAACATCTGCCTGCAGTAGTACTGTAACTTCAATATCATCACTGTTGAAGAAAAAGAACTCTACTGCTTCAAGAGATTCATGCTTTACTTCGGAGTCTACAGAGAATGCTCCCTCGGAACATTTGTTTCCTCCATTTTTGACTCATTGAATAATAATTAGGACTTCTTATCTCAAGTATTAACCTAAATTTTATCTTTCAAGTATATTAGTTTATTTTGTGCAATAATCGTTTGTTTTCCTACTGTCCCATAACTTTTATGGTTCTTTCGTTTTTTAATATTGAAAATCTTAATTGTTTCTACGGGTGTTTATGTTTATCTTTTTTCTTTCCGGTTATCTTGTTATTATTAACCCAGTGATAATAGCCTTAATCTTGCTCACAAAAATTTTACAAAATACTTTCAATGATTTTAGAAAATCTGCTAGTTTTATTTTTAATTATTTTGTATTTACCGGGATTTGTATTTTTTTCTGTTTTGTTTCTTTTTCCTGTTTGTGTATTTTGAAATTTCAAGAATGTTCAATAAAAAAACCTTTTTCATTTTTAAATTGTTTAGATTCTGAATTGATAGTTTTCAATGGTGATTTAAGTGATGAAAAGTTATCCGAGTCCAAAAAAGAGAGAAGAAAAATACAAAAGAAAACATTCGCGAAAATTGATTGCGATCCATATTTTTTGTTGTGCTTTTTCCCAAAAAAAATCGAGAATAAAAATCTTCCTAAAGGCTCTAAACAGGCAGCAGTTGCCTCAAAAATAATAATGTCTAAAGCGATAAAAACGGATAAGAAGAAGAAAAAAGGGCTTTTAAGAAAAAAGAACAGCAGCAAAGAAGAAGGAGAAAGTAAGCAATCCGGGGGGTGCGCAACTCTATATTATTTTGATTGCTTGAGGCAAACAAATAAAGTGACCAAAAAAGAGAAGAAAATAAAAAGATTGCTACGGAAAACCCGAACCGAATCGTTTCTGGTCCTATTGACCACTTTTTTTTACAAAAAAAATTTGAAAAAATAGAAGTGATTAGCAGCAAATTTTGAATTTTTTGCTCCACCTATTTTTTTAAAAGAATACCGTTTTTTTGTTTTAAAAAATTTACTTTTGTTTCATTTTTCTTCTTTGTATCATTATTATTGTTAATATTATATTGGAAAGGAAGGAACCCCTCAGGCTATTAAATAATTATAAATGAATATCAAAATTAATACCGTATTTTTGATATTTGGTTTTATTAATATTACAGTTATTAATGGACAAGAATTTAAACAATTCATTTTTCCTGGTGAAGATGGTCAATTGCTAGAAGATGACGCTGCTGCTCCGAGTCTTCGAGGTTCAATTCTTTCAGGAATAAATTCAGAAAGAAGTGAAGAAGTGTCGGAAGAAGTTGAAACTGTGCCAATCAATGATCCAGGTCGTCCCCTTGTTCCACAATCTTTAAGAGCCCTTCCATCAGTACAGTATCCCCAAGGTGGATATCTCCCACAACCCCCACCACCACAACAACCTCAACCACTTCAGCCAAATCCGTAAGCAAATTTTTTGGACCGAAGATTACTGTACCCTTAAATTTACAAAATTATGCTTTTATCACATTTATTTTACAGAAGTCTACCGTATCCAACTTTTCCCCAACAACCATACATTCCATCGCAGCCCCTTCAACCCCTTCCCCCTTCACCAACGGATAAACCTGATCTTGGAAGTACTGCATATGAAATAAATTATTGTGATAAATCAGAATTTCCAAGTACTCTTTTGGCCCAATATGATATGGAACAACTTGATTATTTTATTTATAATAAAAGTTGCTCAGGAATTTTCTTTCAATGCGCAATTGGAAAAACTTTTATGCTTCGATGTCCTTCCCCGAAGCAAGCATTCGATCCATCAATTGTAAATTGCAATTTTAAATCTGATAATCGAATCTGTCCTGAATATGATCATATTGTTCATTGCAGTTAGTTTTTTTTCGAATGCTAATTTTAGTGACATTTCTGCAGCACAGTGAGTAAATTAGTTGTAGTTATTGTGACAATTACAGTAATTTTGTGTCATTAATGTTAAAGTTACTTTATGAAGATTACTGTAGTTTATTGTTGTTTACAGTATCAAAACTTATTTATTGAGTAAATTTCAGATTATATTTTTTAAATGATTTAACTGGATTTACTGTAGCTCGATAGTAATTTAGGTATACTTACTACCGTAACTCTATAGATGTTACTGTAAATGTTAAAATAACTCTCTAATTATTACTGTAGTACAGTTTTATTTACTGTATCAAACCCGACTTATCGAAGTATTCAAATTCCAAATTTTTTAGCAATTAAAGAAACATGCACAGAAAATCAATTTGCTTGCTGTGCAGAACCACAACAATGCATTGATTTAAGTCGCCGATGCGATTCTCATCCAGATTGCTCGAATGGCGAAGATGAAAACAATTGTCCATCATGTGGTAAAAGTGAATTTGCGTGTGTTAAAAGCGGTAAGCTCTTATCTTGGATTTACTTAAATCTATGCTTAATTTTTAAAGGTCGATGCATTCCACATGAAAAACGTTGTGATGGAGTTCCAGATGACTGCGGGGATGGATCAAATTTAGATGAAGTTGGATGCAGCAAAAATTCAAGTTTGAATCCTTATTAGTTTAAAACTACAGTATCCTCTCATAATTTTTTAGCATGTTGGGGTAAATTTGTGTGTGATAGTCCAACGACCCTTCAAACCCTTGGACATAGTGAATGCATTGATTATATTTATCATTGTGATGGTCAAAAACATTGCCCAGGGGGTGAGGACGAAATGAATTGTCGTTAGTCGTTTTTGGCATTTTAAAATGGATGAAAACTAAAAGCTTTAAAATTTTAGGAACAACTTCAACGAATTATCTCTTGTGTGAAAATCAAAAACAATCTGTAACAAAAGATCAATGGTGTGATGGTACTGTAAGTATTTTTAAATGATAATTCTAGTTTTTAATATTTGAATTACATTATAATTAATTAATATTTTAGGAACATTGTTCCGATGGTAGCGACGAGTGAGTTTTTAAAAATCTAATTATTAATAAAATTTAGTAATTATATGTATTTTAGGAAATATTGTTATTAAAAATATTAATGTATCACACATATTTATCATGTACAGATAAAAAGAATTCATAAAAATTGCAAATGTAATGTTTAAACGAAAAGTTTTTTTAAAAAAGTTTAAGACTTTACTTTTTTTGTTACATTTAAAGAAAATGTATTATTATTAATAATTACGGTACCGAAATGTGACCATTGTATACTGTAAAAAAATCCAAAATAATAAAAAACTTTTTATCGCATCTTTTTTTGTTTTTTTTCATTAAGTTTTAACAAACAATTTAACAAAGTGATTATAAAATTAGCACCAACATTTCATAGAAAACAATCTTTGTGATTCAAAAATATTTTTCATTTTTAAAAAAGTACTGTAACATATTTGAAATATAACAATCTCATTTTTTAAATAAAAACATTTGATATCTTTTAACATTTTTTTAAATGAAAAAATTGACTGGCTGAATTTTCTGATGGATGATAAATATCATGCATTTTTGAGCTCATGATGGCAACAACACCATTAGCTAATGAGAGCTCAATTCCATGAATCCAACATTTTTGAAAGCCAATAATTTCAAAAAAAACCAACAATAAATAATTTTTTTTCTAATTTAACAAAGCAAAAATAAATGCTTTGATTGGCAGTATTTAAATGTATCAAATATGTGTCAGTGTTAAGGCTTATTTGTAATATTTATCTTTCTCATTCTTCAATAATGTCAGAAAGTGGAGTTCTAAAAATGTATCATTCGTTAAAGATGTTTTTGAAAGAAGAATTTCAAACCTTGCTCTCATGATATCTAATCGGCCAGGGCAATTTGCAAAATGTAAATTAACCAAAACAATAAAATCGTCAACAGTTTCGTACATTTCATGTTTCAATGCCCCATCACAACATAAATTTGTCCATGGCCTAAAATAGGATTACTGTAAAGGGGTGCATTTTAAAGCATAGTTTTTTGAGCTATGGTATTTGTAAATTCAAATTTGGTTTTTTAGCTAATATTTTTTTGTTTTTATACGTAATCAAGTGATATGACTTTGTCTTTTTTCCTGTTTACTTAAACCTTAAAGTTAATTATTGACATTCGGGTTCGGCACATTTTTTTCTCGTTTGGCACAAATTTAATGCTTCCTTTTAAAAAAAATGAAAATGGTTTTTTTTGATGCAATTTGAGATGAAAAAAGAAGAAGCTTTAGCAATAGGAAAACTAGAAATAAAAAGAAGAAAGCAGCTTTAATTCTATTCTGTGCGAAAAAAAATAAACGTGCCTTTCTTTTTTTCATCACCAAAATAATAAAAGAATTAACAAAAAAAATTTTGGTGCTTGTTTTCTTCTATCTGATATTTATGTATTTTTAGATGACACATTAAGTTTTGATGCAAACACAAAAAAAAGAATTGAAGAAACAAAAGTAAAAGAAAAAACAAGTCAAAGATTAAAATTGGGTACACCTTTTTTAAATGGAAAAATTAAATATTACCGTAATCAAATTTCTATTATGGAAAAATGGAAGCCTTTTTTCATTGAAAACGGAAGCGTTTTTTTTGAATAAAAAGAAGGACAATTATAATTGGAATCAAATTTTAATTTGTAATTCAATTTTCCCTTCATCTTCGATAAACTTTGACTTTGAAACTCTTTTTTACTTTTTTTTAATAATAAAAAAATAATTGGAAGCGGAAGATTGAGAAAAGTTTAAGGCCGGAACTTTCCAAATTTAGGATTTTGACCTTTTTGATACTTTTTACACAAGTGTTTACTCAAATAAAAGTAATAAACTAAGTATGTCATAAATGAAATCACATGCTTATTATTTGTTTTCATAAAATAAAAAAGGAATTTTGACGTTTTGACTTTTGGTAAGAAAAACAGGTACTGTAATGGCAAAAGGTCAAACGAAAAAATGAGTCAAAAAAGGTGTTACTTTTAAAAAATTATGTAATTGAAAAATATTAATAAATTATTAATAATTTTGAAGTTTTAAGGAAAAATGGAAAATCTTTAATTAGGAAAATGCCAATTTTTCTTTCCAAATTTATTAAACTTTTCTTGTTCTTACCGATCAAGCATATGCTTTTTATATCGTCGAACCATATCCCTTGCATGTTGAAGAGAATCACCATAAAAATTTCTTAAATCATTACTGTGCGGACAACCACCCGAAAAATGTTCATCTAATTTATACTCGAATCTTGCCAAATTTCCATCCATTCGATCTAACATCTCCAAAATTGATAACTTTTGAGGTCGATGATTCAAATGATTATTTGAATTTAAATTACCCATTTTTTTATTAATACACTTTTGAATGAAAAAAAAAACTGAAAAATGCCAAAAGAGTTAAAAGCTAAAAAGGGTTTTAAAAGAGAAAAAAGGAATAGATAGAGAGAGGGAGGGAAAGAAGAAGAGGGGCACATTCATAAAAATGCCATGGCTCGCGCGCAAAAAAGAATGTTAGAGACACGCCCTCCTTCTTCCTTTCATTCACACTCATTCCTTTTTCTACGGCACTTTTTTTTGCTTAAAACAACGCTTTTATATTTTATTTCAAGAAAAATGTGTCCATTTTTTGACAAGCGTTAAGACTTTTTGGAGATATAAAAAAGTCTGCAAAAATTTTTTAAAGGCGGAAAAACCCTTGTGTCATAGTTTCAGTCTATTAAAAGCAAGAAAAAAAGATATAAAAAGTCAAATCCATCCACCATCTGAAAATAGGACACCAAAAAGGAAGGAACTTTCTCTCTTCAAAAAATATGGAAAATAAGAAAAGTGGCAATAATTTTTTACGCTTGAAATAATTACAAAAACAAAATTTTGTCTTTGAAAAAAGGCAATTTTGTGCCAATTTTGGTAGTTTTTGTCACATTTTTTTGTTTGTTTATAAAAAATGTCAGAACATAATTTTCTTCAATTAAAGCCGGTTGAGCCTTTCCCGGCAGATGAAAGTGAAATAAATCCGGATTTTGATAAACTTCTCGAAAATGGCCCAAATCTTGTTCCAATTGATCCCGAAAAACAATTACAAAGAATTTTGGATTGTGTTTTGCCTCCACGGTACTTTTTATTTTTCTTCTTTGTTTCAGGAAAAAAAGGAAAAACGTTGCAAATTTAGTAAATCTTTTTCTTTGTTTTTTGAATTTTTTAAACAAAAGCTAAAAGTTAGGATGTCCTTTTTTATTTAAAATAGGGATAATTCACTTTGATTCTTTCCTTCTTTCTTTCGTTTTTTCTTACATTGTTTTATATTGTTTTGTTTTTGCAGAAGAATTGAAGAACGCGGACAATTTTTCATTCAAAAGGCAAGCCCAACCCCCACAACTCGATTAGATTTGGTTGCATTACAAGAGAAATTTGAAGCTGCTTTGCAAATGGAAAGGGCAAAACCATTTGGAATTTGTCCGATTCGTCGAAGAATTTATGATGAACTTTTTGGTAAAAGAAAAATTTAATACATTTTTAAGAAAGGGGTTTCTTTTTAAATATTAACTTGTAACAAAAGGGGGAAAAAATAATGTTTCATGAAAATGCATTGTTCAACAAAATGTACATGTCATAATTTATTATAAGTATAAGTAGATGATTAATAGGGTTTAATGGAATATTAAAATAACACGAAACACTAAGATTTTGGCTGTTATGATTATAATAGAACAGCCTTGGAGTTCATGATTTAAAATTTGAACAAAAGAGAATTCAGTGTTTTCTATCAAAGTTCAAGTTTTGAACCACCAAGATAATATACAAATTTGCATTTTGAAATTTTGTGAAAAAAACTAGTTTTAAACCCAAGGACTATTAAAATATTAGTGATTGTTGTAAAATCGTTGACTATAAATTGTATATTTTAGATGAATTAATCCGACAAGTTACGGTAAATTGTGCGGAGCGGGGCCTTTTATTACTTCGAATTCGAGAAGAAATTCGTTTAACATTTTTGGCATATCAATCTGTCTTGGAAAGTGCCATTGCATATGGAATTCGAAAAGCTGTCAGTGTTGAAAAGCAACAAACGAATGCCGTTGTTGAAAGGGATGAAGAGCGGGTAAAAAATGCCGAATTGCTTCATCGAATTGAGCAACTTCAAAAACAGCTTACAACTGAGCGAATGATTAAAGAGGAAGAAGTAAAATTATTGGAACAATCAATGAAAGATGAAAATGAAAGATTGCTTGAATCAAATCGAATCCTAAAAATGCATTTACAATCTATTATTCAAATGGATCAACAACAAGCTCCTCAAACAAAAGATTAATTTTTGTATTATTTTTTTAAAATTAAAAATGTGTGTAAAAAGACAAAAACTACTGTACTTTCAAATCTAACGAGTTTTTACTTTAAATTTTGATACAATATGATAATTTTTTAGCATTACTGTAGTGAACACAAGAAAAAAGTGCAATAATTTCTATTATGAGATTTCTGTAGAAATTTAAATTGGAACGCTATTCTTTGCCTCATTTAAACAAATTGTGATTGATAAATTTATTTTTATACCGTATTCTTTTGTTACCATATCAGAATTACATTTTTAAACAAAAAAACAACAAATAACTCAAGTTAGACAAAAAACATAAGAAAAAACAATGTCAGAAAAATTGGTTGATAAAAAACCCAAAAAAAGTAAAAAATTAGCGTATAAAAAATCTTAAAGAAACATAACCAGTACGAATAAAAAGATAATATCACTTATCATTGACTAAAAAAATATATAAGATATAAAATTCTTGCATCCTAGAAGCTTGCAGTAAAAAACTACCGACTTAAAAATATCAAAAATAAAACCACGTTTTTAAAAAAGAAAGCAAAACAAACATAATTGCCCGAATCAAATTTTTTAACAAAATCAAAAATAAAAGTCATAGAAAGACGACAAATACAATACAATCATAATATGTGTTTAAAAAAACAATATAAAAATTAATCAAAACCCGATAAATATAGATAGAGTTAAACGAAAACCTAAACTAAGTTTGTGTGAAATACAAATAAAAAAGAGAGAATTAAGTAATAAAAATACATAAAATTAACGGCGTGAACGAGATTTCATCATTTTGAGAGCTTTTGCCATTAATGCACCTTTTTTATTTGGATTTGCTGCTGACGCTGAAGATGAGGAGGAACGAGATGTTGAGGATCCAGATGATCCAACTCCAATCATTCTCATTGGAGCTGGAATTGATGCAAGTCCGACTTTGGCACCTAAAAAAAGAAGTACATAAAATCTACAGTAATTTTAACAAACAAATGCCTACCATTATTATAAATTTCTCGTCGAGCTTTTGTAATTTCAATAGCATGTGGAACTTTGCAAGCTTGAACGAAAGTACCATTATTAATTTGTCGACGTCGAACATTTGCTGGAGTAATTGCATCTGCCATTTTTGTCACCAATTGTTGATCAGTTTTATTCTCCTTTTTAATTTTGTTACTAATTTGCCGAAGTCGCATTTCCCGCTCTTCAATTAATCTCTATAATAATCACAAAAACATAAAAAACTAGCAAGAAAAAGACAGGAAACCTTGTAACATTGTTTCCAAGATTCATCCTCATCTTTATCTTTCATAGCTTTTGGGAAAGCTTTTAAGCAGATAGTTTGCCATAATGGATCAGAATCTTCTTCAAAATGCTGAAATAAAATCAGTTATAAGAAGCTGGAGAAGGATGTATGAAACACTTACAGGATTATTATTTTCAATTCGATCAAGCTGATCAGGAGTACATCGAGCGAGAACCGGTTGGAAAACAGAATATACAGTTGGAAGTGGACCATTGGTAAATGCTGTAAAGAGAATAGTATTATTTTAGTGGAAGATAAAGCTTGTATTTTAAGTGAACATTTTCAGGGACAAATTTTTAATTAGATTTTTAGCACATGCTCTATTCCCAAAAGATTAAACCCCAAGGGTCCTTCTTAAACTTTCCATCTAATGAACTTGTCCAAAAACTGGTTAAACACATGAATAATATCAACTTACAATCAATATTTTGCATGCATACAGTCATAGCCAAATTGTATAAAGTATCAACCTTTTTAACGGTTTTAGCTTGCTTTCTTCCAGCATATATTTTTTGTGGTTTTCCTCTTCTGGCACTAAACATTGCTGGATCTTGTTCTTCTTGAACTTTTGTAGGTAGAGATGGAACAAAGTTCTTTTGAATAAATTGTTCTTTTGGAGGTTGTTGCTGTGGCTGTTGTTCAGGCTCAGGTTCTTTAACAATACATCGAACCTTCTTTATTGCAGGAGCTTTCAAAGCATCAGCAAATGAAATTTGATGTGATGATTTAAGTTCTTCAACATCTTCTTCAATGGGCCGCTTTCGTTCATTAATATGGGCACCATTTGTTGTTGCAGCAGCATTAAGGGCTTCCGATTGTTCACTAGCAAGTTTACGCCATTTTTCAACAATTTTTTGAGCTTTATGTCCAAGATCTGAATGATTTCTAAGACGATTGACTTCCTTTCCAACACCCGTTTCAGTTAAAAGCGCCACAGTCATGTCAATTTTATCTAAACGACTTAGAGCATGAGATACCTGAAAAAAGATTATAGCACATCAAAAACCAATCAATACTAAATTAAAAATTTTACTTTTGCTTCATCTTTGAGTTGTCCAATATATTTTCTTATTCTAGCAACTTGATCTCCTGTGCTCATATTTGTCGAAAAGAGTAAAATATGGCTACAACAATTGATGGTATAAATATATATATTGATTTATTACTTTAATAAAAATCCGTCAAAACACAATCATGCATGCGACAAAGAAAATGAAGGAAAAAAAGTTTTAAACGGAACAAAAAAAAAATGAATGTCTTTTCAACAGTAAAAAAATGGTTTTAAAAATTTAATTATAAAACAATCAATAAACTCAAAAGGAAAAAAACAACTGTGTGTAATTACTAAGAAAATTAAATGAAATTGAGAGGATAAAAACATTGATTGAAAAAGCATTATCGAAAAAAATGAAGGAAGAAGAAAAATTGGAAGAAAAATGAATGACGTGAAGCAAAAAAAAACAAAAGCTCCGTTCACGCAAACAACAAAAGACATTGAAGAAAATCCCGAAACGAAGAAAGAAACAAAACATTTTCAAAAAATTTTTTTGCTTTTCTTCAATTAAATTAAAAATCATCGTCTTCAAAATTATTAATCTTCTGTTTCTATTTTGCATAATTTACACCATCATAATTTGCCCGAATTTCGAAATAAAAATAAGAGAAAAACAATCACCAAAAAAAAGATTTCGAAATTCTGACAGCCCGGATTTTAAGAACTGCGCAACTAAAAAAAGAATGCCCTTTAAATTACAAGACTTAAAATTTTTGTAATACTTTTTCGAATATAAAAAACAAACAATCATTAAATTTATAGAAATATTATATCTTTTTATAAACAAAAACAAATTTTTTCCCTCGTAATAAAAGGGTACTAGGACAAAAAAATAAAAGTCAAAAAAATAATGGACAAAAATATAAAAACAAAAAATAACGGTCAATAAAATAAGCGGACAAAAAAATAACTTTATACAAAAAAATAAAATAATTATACATACAAAAAGTGGAAAAAATAAATTTTTAAATTTTGATTTTATTTGCACATAAAGTTAGAAATCGGATCATTGCAGTATTTCCAGCCATGAATTCTTGTTGAAATCTTCGTAAATCTGCAGAAATTTGTGGTTATTTTGCCATGCCATTCGAGAATTACGAGGATCGACTTCAAGTCCAGCATTTCTTGATAAAATGAATTCTTCTTTCATTACTTCGAAAAATCTCCAGATTCCGGGATGTTCAGATGGTAGAGACGTTTTTAGAGCATGATGCCAAGCTTCATAAGAATTACCAGTTCTTGGCATATCATTGGCGACACGCATAAAAACATAATTATCTTCGAAATAATCCAATAATGCATCCCATTGATTTTTAAATTTAAGACGGATCAATGTTGAGAGAGCTGTAAATCCAAAAGCAACTTGTTCAGGTGGTAAAAATGCTAATGATGGAATTATTCTAATATGTTGAGCAACATTTGACCAATTTTAAACTCTTCATAATTTTTCATTGACCCAAAATTTATCACACTTTTTGTATAAAGTTATTTTTTTGTCCGTTATTTTTTTATCCGCTATTTTTTTGTCCGGCATTTTTGAAAATTATTTTTTTGTCCGGTTATTTTTTTGACTTTTATTTTTTTGACCTGCCACCAATAAAAGAAACCAGGTAATTTAAAAATAAAATATTTTAGAGAAAACAATATTGAAAAGAAAAAGTAAAAACAACAAAAAGAATAAAAACAAAAGAGAAAAAGGAGCCCGTAATATAAACGCATGTTTTAATGTTATATAAATACAAAATATAAAAAGAAATATAACATTAACAATCATATAATAATTTTTTTGAGTATTGTAATTCCAGTTCTTTAATCGCTAATCTCAATCGGGGATCGCGAACGGGATCGACTTCGGCTTTTTGAATAATCACGTCGGCGAGGAGGAGGTGATCGACTTCGAGAACGAGAGCGGCGTCTTTCATCACGATCATCAACATGATCTTTGTTTCGTCGGATATATCCTCCATCATTTCCATCAGAAGGTGAACGACTTGGACTACGGGAATTTGAGTAATCACGCTTTCGTCGAGATGAATATTTCTTATCATCACGAGACTGGAATCTTGAATCATGGTATCTTGTATCACGACCATCATCATTTCGTCGGCCATATGCACCAATGCCACCACCTCTTCGAGAAGAACCTCTCATAGAAGGATTGTGTGGATTATTGAATCGAGGAACATTGGATCCAAATCTTGCAGGTTGTTGCTGATTAGGCATTACATGTTGATTACTAAAAAAATAATTGATTAAGTGATTTCGGAAAGAAACTTAAGTTCTTCAAAAACAAAGGCATGCAAAACTTAAAAACTGTACTACATTTTTAAAATGCATTTTTAGAATGTAGTTACAGTAACTATTTAAAAAAAAATTAAATGTTTAAAATGCTTTTGCAAAAAAATGTTGAGAGCAATAAGTTAACTTTAACTTTGCAAGCCTTTTTAAGTTTTTTGTGCATTCAATTCAAAACAATGTTGCACGCTTTCACTTTTGGATTAAACTACCGTAACCTCCAAAGGTGATAGCAAGTTCTTTTACGAAACCTCGCAACACTATTTTGAATAAATGAATAGTTTTTTTATCTTATGTAAACATCAATTTAAAACCTACTAGCAATTAGCGCCAAAAGTACAAGTTCCTTTTAAAAAGAAGTTGCAAACAATTCCACCTAAAAATTGGAAAAATTAGAATGAAAAAGCGATTGACAAAGAGTATTACTCGATCCAGGAGGTGGACGATTTAATTTTTGACGAGGCGGTTGATGTCCAGACATCATCGGTTGATGGTGTTGGAATGGTGGGGGTTGATGTTGTGGAGCACCAACATTTGGTAATTGTTTGGATGCATGAATATCAAAATCATCAAGAATTCGAAAATCTCCAACTGGAGGTGGAACTGCTGAAACCGGTGGTGGAACAGGATGCACAATTGGATGTTGTGTTGTTGGAATAGCTGGAGGCGGAACACTAAAGTTAATGTTCAATGATGAAGCAGCAGTTGAAGATTGTGGGGGAGAGTTTGAAACATTTGCTCCTTTAACCTTTCCAAGAAGAGAATCCAAAAGATCTTTCTTTCCTCTAAGCTTTTGCAGAAATGCAGTTGTATCATCAGATGATGTATTTGATAAACGGGGTGCATTCAATTTACTTGGTTGATCATCCAAGATGATAAGTTCTTCAGCTGGTGCCGGTGGAGGAACAGGCTGTGGAGGGGGTTTCGAAAAATTCGGTGGAGGAACCGAATAATTTGGAGGATTTATAGGAAAAGGAATTGGCACTTGTCTTGGTTGATGTTGAGCAGCATGTCCAGTACCATGAATATCAACATTGCTGAGAATTTGAAAATTGGTTACATCTGTTGGAGTTGACACCGGTGGTGGAGTATAAGATGGAATAGGAGCAGATGCATCAACAGCAGGTGAAACAGAAGGAGCAGGTTGAACGGATGAAATTTCAGGAGAAGTTGCAACATCAACTTCCATAGGTTCAGAGGAATCAAGTTCTGCATCTTCAGGAACAAAATCAATGGGAATATTTTCAGCTTCATGAAATTGTGTGTAAGCAAAATCCGTGTTATCAGGTTCAGAAGGATGTTCAAGCGGGGCATCAGGATGAGAAATGAATGTTCTCAAAGCTTCACCATATCGAGCATTTTCTTCATCGATAAGTTTTTTATTGAATTCTTTACACACAGGTGAAGAGTAACGGAACAATTGCCAAGTATTATCTTCATCATAACTTGGAGGCTCAAATCTCATTTCTTCATCTTCTTCATCATCCGAAACACCGGTTTTCATCTTCTTTAAAGAAATTCTTTCTGCTTCTGCATCAGCATGCTTCATATCAGCTGATGGACGATGAGCTAAAAACATTTGCTTAAAATATTGTTATTTTTGTAAACTATAGTAACCGGGGATGTCAAAAGTTTCGAATTCGGCCAGCTCATCAGTCTTTGTTTAAATCTTAAGCAATAAATTTATCAACAGATGATTTTCGTTTTGAGGTCGAAAACGTTCCGAAAACCTCTTTTTTTAATTATTCAATGAAATTTCATGTTCGATTTTGGTTCCATCATTTCAAAAAGAGAAAGGTTATTTAGAAATCAAGGTTTCCAAATTTTGAATTTGCAAAAAATACAAGACTGAGAATATTAACAAGACAAATCTGTGACTTTTTTGGCCATTATTTTTTCCCTTTGTTGACATCCCTGGAGAGAAAACTCACCTTTATTAAGTAAGACATTTTCAATTAACTTAATATGGACTAAAGTTTCGCCTTTATCATCAGCAAAATGAATTCGTCTTGGATTGTCTTTATCAGGAAGCCGTTTAGGATCTGGACCATTTGGATCAACTTCACGTACACCAGCAACCAAGGGTACGGTAGGAGTTGTAACAACAGGTTCCTAAAAAAATGTTTTGTTCAGATTACAGAGAATAAATAAATAAATTACCATAGGAGAAGTCAACGGAAGATCAATTACTGGAGTCGGCTTCTTTCGTTTTCTTTGAAGTTCAACAGCATTTACGCTAGTCCCAGCTGACAAGGCATTCATAAAACTATTACTAACAACGGCACTTCCACCAACTAAAAATTATCAACATAGAATTTTACAGTACTCTTTTTTATAATAAATTTTTTTACTTTTTTTAGGTACAATAGATTTTGTAATTGGCGTAGAAAGCATTGAAAGAACCGATGGAATTGGTTTTTTTGAAGTTTGAACACTTGATTTATCTTCTTCATCATCTTCTTCAAATCCTACAAATTAAACATGTTGTCAATATGAATCCTTTCTCTCTTCATAAAATTAATTTCGTCATTTTTCTTTTATTTTTGTGTTTGCAACAATATACCGTAATAAATACAAAACGTCTTGAAATTATTTGTATACAGTGTTTTTTAAAAACACTCTTATTATTATTTAATTTCAATAACCATAAATTTATGTTTGTTCCCTTTTTTGCTTTGCCCTTAATGTTATTCTATTACACATAAAGTGTGTGGAGAACACCTTTCATTTGCAAACTTATAAACACATTAACCCTAAGACAATACCAAAAATCACAAAAGTGACAAGAAAATGACAACAAATTGATCAAATTATTACCTGAAAAAGGTTTAATTATTATGATTAAAATATTTTTGCAAAACTTACCAGTTTTTCGAAATTTCGTGTTTTTTGTTCTTGCAGTTTTAGGTCTTGAAACATTAGCATTTTTCTTTTCAACCTTTGGAACAATTGGTGCAGATGGCGGAGGAGGTTTTGAAAGAATTGAAGTCGTTTGAACTGGAGCTGGTTTTGAAACGACAGGAGCAGATTTCGTAGTTTTTTCAGGGATTGCAACCGAAGATTTCCATTTCTTCAAAACTTCAAGTGAAGCCGTTTTAACATCTTGATCAGGATATTTTTTGAATTCACGCATAAGTTTTCCAATTTCAGTTTTTGACAAAATATCTAAAGTGACATTAGCCTAAAAAATTATAGTTTTTTTTAGAAAATTCATAGTAAACGCCAACCTTCCAACACTGAGCTAAAAGCATGCAAAGATATTTACTTTGCTGATTGTTTCGCGCATTTTCAAGCCATTTTTTCATTTGTTCAAGTCCTTCCAATGTTGATATTCTGTCAATTGCTACTTGTTGATTCGGATTAACTTCTCCTCTAAAAGAGATGCATACAAATTCTCATTTACTTTAAATGCCAAAATAAAACGTTAGTAGTAATTGCATAAAGACTGCTGTCATGTTTTCATTCGATTAGAAAACAAGAACTTTGGACATACTTCCTTTTCGTTTTTTAGTTCGAACTTGCTGTTTTCCTTATCTGGTAAAAAAAGATAAACTAACAATAAAGTTTCACAAAATGTTTTTTCATCTTGGCTGGATTTTCTTTTTGATGATGAACCTTTTGAAGTATTCAAATTTTCACTTTGTATAGGAACCATTTCATCATCTTCTGCTTCAGCTTGAAGGCCCATAGATTCCAATGATGGCCCAGTTGTTGTTGCCATTTCAGTATCTTTTTGTTCAACATTTAATTTAGATTCAGAACCATTATCTTGATTAATTTTATTATTCATTGAAGCATCAACTGCCATTTCTTTATCAAATTCATGAGACATGCTTTTTTGCAACGCAACAACTGCTGTCATTGCCTGGAAAATAATAAAAATAAGAAGTAAAAAAATTATAAAAAATTTCTATGAAAAAAAGGAAAAAATTTGAATACTTACCAAACTTTTTTATTAGAGTCCAAGTTTTTTCGTCAGTGAATTTTCCACAGACAATTTTTAAGTTCTTTATTATAGTCTTGATAGCACTTTAATGATTGATGAACGTCCACAGACCAACGGGAGTTAAGCGGCGACGATCTAAAAATAGAAAAAAATTAATTCAAGTTTCTAACCCAACTGGAAAATTTCATAAAAGGCGCGAGTAAGATTCTATCGTATAATCGAAAGGAAAATTAGGGAATTTAACAGTAACAAAGTAGTTATATTTTTACTAATCATAGCAACTATTTATAAATTTTAACGAAAAATTGATTCTGTCAAATTTCGAAATAACTTTTTTATTACATTGTTTGTGTTGTAAAAGTTGAAAGAATACAAGCGAGAGTCGTCTCAATTTCTCTCCCAAAAAAAGCAGCTTCGAAAAAACTAATTAAATCGCAGCAAAAAAAAAACCAAGCTTTCTTATCTTCTTTCCTAAAACAAGGGATTACGACAGAGATAAAAACAAAATTAGAATTTAGTGCGATTGTGTCAAAAACATTCTCAATAGTCTTTTTACGTTGTCGTTCGCATTGGGCTTTATTTAATGCCTTTTTTAGTTCCACAATTTGTCCAAAAACGTTAATATATTGTTTAACTCTGTGTGTCTAGAATAAAATTAAACTTTATCTAAAATTTTTAGTCTAAAAAAAAGTTTTAGAGCATAATTTGTCGGTATTTTTAAGTTATAAGTACTCGATCATTAATGTTTACGATTGAGTGCATCTGAAAAAATGAAAAGTAACTCTGCGCTTTTACATCTCATATGAGTTATGGCTAAATTCGCTTACGTCCAACATTTTTCTTTCTATTTTATTTTTTTTGAATTCGAAAAGGCTATTTAGAAAGTATGCTAAAAAGAAAAGGACCCGCTACCGGTCGATGCAAAAAATGCTTTTCATCAAGAAGACTACCCCCTTTGCCGCTCAATTTTCTAAAACTTCGTATTTTTTGCCTTTGAAAAAAAAATTGTTGTCACTCTATTTGGTCCGCTGAGTTTGTATTAATCTTTCTATTTTTCGAAGATTCTGAGCCATGTGCTTGTTCCAAAATCTTTTATTTTTTATAACACAAAAAAATAAAAATAAAACGAAGTTGTAACTTTTAATCGTTTTTTAGGCTCATTAATAAATATTTAACATGTAAATTGAAATACTCATTTTTTTATATAAGATTTTTAATTTTAGAAGTTCTCAGGAAAAGAAGACGATGATAAAAAAATAAATGTTTTCAAAAATTAATTTTGCTATGATTGTGTCATATTTAGCAAGGCTGATATTACTGTTGCCAGAAATCAGTGCGAGAGACGCAAATACACTTGCAGAAATAGCCGAACAATCTCAAAAATCAAGTCAAATTCCTACAGCAAAATCACCGTATCCCGCAAAAAAACCAGCTGAAAAAAATGCCTTTGTGCCAATGTATGACTTTACTAAACCAACTGTAGATTCGTATTATACAAAGCCTCCGCCTAATCCATTATTTGATGGAACTCAAGAAAATTGTATTCCTGTAAATGAAGCAATGAGAAAACATTTAATACAGGTGAGATAAAAGAACTTTCAAAAAATAAGTTTCCTAAATACAAATCGAGAGAAAAGAAAGAAAAACAAATTCCCAAAAGAACACAAATTTAATTAAGAATCGCTCAAGAACGCGTTTTTAGTCCCTCTTCAATGAAGTGACGTATGACAAAAATACTTTGCCATCCGCAAATTCAACGCATGTTGTTGTCGAGCTTACAGTTCAAAGTATTACAGAAATCAGTGAATTTTCAAGCAGTTTTAAAGCAGATGTTTGGTTCTCTCAAATATGGCATGACACTAGATTAGATTTTACGGGTTACAATTATTGTTTAACAAATATTTCTTTATCATCCCATAAACTAGCTCAACTTTGGACTCCAAACGTTTGGTAAGTAAAAGGCATCTAAAAAACTCTTAATTATCAAAAAATTTAGCTTTGTGAATAGTAAAAAAGTAGAAATTCATTCTTCACCGTATGACAACATTTTGCTTCTAATTTTTCCCAATGGGACAGTATGGTAGGCTTTCTAATTAGATAATAGTGATAACCATTAGCATCTTTCAGGCTCAACTTTAGAGTAAAACTTGAAGGTCCGTGCTTGCTTGATCGTAAGTTTCTAAATTTTGAAAAACTACAGTAATCTGAATTTTAGTTACTTATTTTCCAATGGATACTCAACAGTGCAATCTTATTTTTGAAGTAATATATTAAAACGCATAAAAGTTAAAACATAAAATACGCATTTTTAGAGTTACTCATACAACACTGCAGAAGTTAGGATAATTTGGCGCGATTGGGAACCGTAAGTTTTTGTACTTCAAAGATGGTTACAGTATCTCAGCGATCAAATTTAGCGTTTCAATACCGGATCCAAATTCAAAAAAGCTTCCTGACTTTGAATTAGTTGATTTTACGCATAAAAAGCAAACTTTAGTTTATACAGCAGGCCTATGGGATCGTATGTTTTAATTTGCGCCATAAAGAAAGACAAGGGTAGCATTTATTTTTTTAGAGCTTGAAGTAGTATTTATCTTTAGAAGACTATACGGATTTTATGTTTTACAAGTAAGTTATAAATAATTATAGCGAACATTTGATGCATAATTTTCAGGCCTACATGCCAACATACTTATCAGTATTTATCAGTTGGATAGCGTTTTGGATAGATACAAAGGTAACGCTTTTTCAGTATACGAACGCAGGAAAAATAAATTAAAATTTAGGCTTTGCCCGCAAGAATTACACTAGGAGTCAGGTATGAACAATGCGAGGTACTGTAATAACTGTTTGATTTTTAGTTCATTAATGGCTTTGACTTTTCAATTCGGAAATATTGTTAAAAATCTTCCACGGTAAAAATTATCAATTACTATTTGTTAAATTTTTAAAAAAATTTTAGCGTGAGTTATGTGAAAGCGCTTGATATTTGGATGTTTGGGTAAGTTTCTCCACAAATTTTTTGTTCACAGTTATATAACTTTGGTATTCAGATGTTGCGCAGCCATATTCTTTTCTTTGGTCGAGGTAAATAATGAAAAAAAGTTGATAAGTATCAAAAGATTTTTTCAGCTAGCAGTTGTGGGATTTGCAGATAAATTAGATGCAAAGCGAAGAAGAGTCCAACGAGCAAAAGAACAACTCATGATGAGATCAGATAGTGAACAGCAATGGTTATCAAGAATGAGCTTTCATCGACCAAGTCATCCAATGCCAAACAGTGGAATTGATTCAAGATTTGGTATAAGTGAAGACAAATCAGGGAAAAAAATAAATAAAAATTCAGGGAGTGATGCAGAAATTGTACAGCATCATGGACCCTCGATTTTAACTCAAAATACATATTTTGATAAAGCAAGGACGTTATCTCTGGAGCCCGCAAAAATGCAAATAAAAGCTAGACGAAGAAGTGAAACACCGCAATATGTGAATGGTGAAAGAATTGATGAGGTAAAAAGAGCAAAGGAAAAACAAATGCATATATAACAAAAATTTACAGATATCTGGAAAATTGTTCCCATTAGCCTTTATGGCATTTAACATTTTTTACTGGTTTTATTACATTGGTATGTCCGGGAATGCGCCAACTTAATTCAACTAAATTATACAAAAATTTAAATCAAGGAAGCCATATATTCATCAAATATTTAAAAGTTTACAAATAAAAAATTACTTACCATTTAATCCAATTTGTAAATATTAAAGTATATCAATAAATCTAAAATACACAAATAAAATTACAATTATATCATACACAAGCGGTAATAATCAGACACGAAAACTCGAAATTTTGTAATTACAGCACTGACAGTTTTTGTAATATTAGATCGAAAAAAGTGTAACAATTTTAAGCAATTTTTATCCGTTTTTACGAATACATAAATTCAGCAATTTTGTAAATTACAAATAAACACCAAAAAAGATTTTTTCAAAGTCCAAAAGTCAATTATTTTATTAAAATTATATTAATCGTTAGCTGAAAAAAATTCTGTTACATGTATTGCATTTTTGTTTTCATGATTTTATATTTTTAGATTAATCGAATAAAAAATAATGAGAACTTGGAGATAAACTTTTGCAACAAAAATCAAAAAATACGTCGATAAAAATTTCTGTGTGTGTCACTTGATAGTTACTTTCGTGTTAGGAACACTTTTTTCCTGATTTTTGCGGTAAATTTTAAAAATTGCGCAACAGTTTCAAAGAAAAAAGTGTTGGCAAATAAACATTTGTATGTATTAAAACACGTAATGAAACTTTACCATATTATTTTATTACTGCTTTGTATAGCATACATTACAAATGCAACCTTATCACCTGATAGTGGACAAAAGAAAAAAGAAAAGCAACAAAAATCATCACCTGTGAAAGAGAAGAAAGCTACAGAAAAACCAGTCGCTGTTGTTGAACAATTTGTTAAAGATGTAAGTCTCTTTTCTTTACATACTTTGCTTACACTTTACTAATATTAGGATGCTGCGAAAGAAGAGCTACTTAATAATAAACCGGGTCTAGAAAATGCTGAAAGATTATTCACTGATGGTATTACACTTGCATATGTTACACCTGTAAGTTCTCCTTATTGTATGCTTTTACAACGTAAAACTTTCTAGTGGAATAATCATGGATATGATGTCGCAAAACTTGCTGCCAAAAAGTTTACTCATATTTCTCCTGTCTGGTTCCAAATTAATCAATCTCCAGATGGTGAAACTGCATGCCGAATTGGTACATTTGTTTTTTTTTCTTTTTTCAGAACCAATATTAATAATAATATTTTAGACGGTACTCATGATTTGGATCATGGATGGATAGATGAAATTCGTGCAAATAATCCTGATATTCAAATTGTTCCTCGCTTTCTCTTTGAAAAATGGGATTCTGAATTGGAGAGCTTTATTTCAAATGAAGAACATAGTTATCGTTGTGGACAAGCTGTAGTTGAATTTCTTCAAAGAAATGAATTGAATGGTGCCGTTATTGAAATGTGGTTGCAGCTTATGATTCAAACTCGAGGTCAAGCAAAGCCGTACTTGTTGGAAATTGTACAAAGTTGGCATAAACTTTTTCAAAAAGCTGGTTTAACATTTATCTTGCCTCTTACTTCTCCTCTTGATACCAAGTAAGCTACTATTCTTCTTTTTGCTTATTTTTAATTTTAATTTTTAGGCTTAATGAAATCGGTATTGTTGATCGACAAACTTTGGCAGAGCTCATGGAAAATGTGGATTATTTAAGTCTTATGACATATGATTATCCAAGTGAAACGTATGTTTTAATTTCTATTTTTGACCCACTTACAGTAATACTTTTTAGGCCGGCTGGTGTTGGACCAATTCATTGGATTGAACACAATCTTAATTATGTTTTACAAACAACTCAAGGTGAACATGCTTCAAAAGTGCTTATTGGAATAAACTTTTATGGGTATCTTTACAAACCAAATGCAACTCCTGCACTTGCTCATGAATTTGTTCAACTCCTCAAAAATCCTCAAATGAGTTTACAATGGGACACAAGCGCTAAAGAACATGTTATTCGAGAAGGGTAAGCTGTTTTTACCAATCGTTTTATTATTACTGGAGTATAATGAGCCTTTTTTCAGATCAAATGTTCGTGCATATTTACCATCAAAACGTTCAATTGAAGAAAGATTAAATTTAGCAAGACATCTTGGAATGGGTATTTCAATTTGGGAAGCTGGTCAGGGCCTTGATGATTTTATTACTGTATTGTAATGTGTCTTATTTCTTTTAAAATATTTATGTGCTAAAATGTGTATCACTTATTTTTTTCTTTCTGCGGGTATAATGTTATATGTTTTTGCCATTTTTGAAATAAAAAAATGAGGTTTTGTTTGGGTACATTAATGCACAAAAAAAAGTCAAGATGATGCCGTTAGATTGAGTCAAAAAAATAATTAAGAATGTCGGCGCCATTGTTGCGATATTTATTTTTGTGCCAAAAAATTTGGAGGAGTTGGAGACAGCCTTTTTATTCGTTTTTCGGAATCACCACTTTTGGGAAAAAACGAAGGAGGTTGGCTGAGAGGAGGATAGGTATAAATTGATTGAGAAGGTGGAAAAAAATAAATAAAGAAAAAAACATTTATGCACATTTAAAAATGGTTTTATCTGTTTTTTTTTTGCTATTATTATTCTTGGTGTCAATAGATTTGATTCTTTTTTTTAATTCAAACAAGAAAAAGAATTCGTTTTGTTGTTTTGAATGGGACGGGACAAGAAAGAAAAAGGAGAGGAACGTTTTCGGACATGCAGCAAGCTTAAAGAATAGAACAAAAACAACATTGGCATGAGAATGAGAGAGGGGAATAAAGGTGAAAGGATTGCCTGATCGTCTTCTTTATTTTTCTACGCAATATAACCTATTCTATTTAAAATAGCCATTTTCTTCATATTGAAATGCAAATCACAAAAAAATGTTTTTTCTTTGTATTCAGTTTTTCTTTGCGCAAAAATAAATTCAAAATCAATTTGTGAAAGAGAAGGCGATATTTAAAATTGAAAAGAAAGAAAAAGAAAGGCACCCATTCAACCAACACATTATACATATATCTCTTTATACATGTTTTTGTTTTGTTTTTGGGATGAAATGGGATCGAACAAAATTTTGGGGGAAAGCTGTCTACTAACGAATTTTCGACTTTATTTTTTGTGTTAAAAGCCCTAAAAAATCTAAACATAAAGGTTCTACTTCTATTTTTTGCTCAGCGCCGTTTTTTTTGAGCAACTATTACTTTCTATCGGATCAACAATTTTAACACATTTGGGATGATGATGTATAAGAGCTGCTGTGATTTTTTGAAGTCCTTCGAAAGCAGGAAATTTTATCTTGTTACTGCTTTTTTCTTATAAATTTAATTTTATGTATTCCTTTTCCCCATTTTTGTCTAGCTACCGTAACCAACAATTGCTTTTTTTGAACTTTCTTTGACAGTTACTGTAATACAGTATCCCTTTTTTATGTTGTTTTGTTTATTTTTAAGCGTTACCGAAATCTATGTATTACTGTATATTTTTCTTTACTTTCACAGTTTTTGTAATACCGTAACCATCACCATTATTTAATTCCAATTTAACATTAAAGAAAACTATTTCCACCTTAAATTTCCCATCTTTGCCAAAAATAGGATTAATAATTAAAGGTTCTAAAATGGCGATACTCGTAAAAAGCTTAAATCCACTAAAAAGGTCATCCTTCCTTTTATCCCGCTAATATCCTCTTTTTATTCAAATTTTAAAACTCTAGACAGATTTACTCATTATCCCTATTCACTTTTTTGATTTATCTTATGATTCACCTTCCGATATTTTATTTATTTGCTTTTAACATTGCAGAAAAAGGTGTAAAAAATCTTTTAAAAACAGACAGATTTGATCTTTTTACTTGATCTTTGTTTTGGATATAAATATTTTGATTTTAAAGGGGTTTTGCTTGTGTTTGTTACACTGCCTCTTTATTTTTTTAAACCTGTTAAACCTCATTTTTATTGATGTTTTTCTAAAAATACCTTCTATTTTTTCTCATATTTGATGGCAATTTTTTGCTTCTTCTTTGTATTTAATATGTTCTTTCCCTCCATTTACATATTTCTTTATTTCTTTATGGAAAACCCTCTTCTTGTCGGGTCATGATGATGATCAAGAAAATCGCAGTTTTTTACACTCCCTTTTTTATGATTCTTGGGTTTGAGAATGCTTTGCTTTTAATCGCGGCGCTTTTTTTGCTCCATGATTTGCCGAAAATGGCGCTGGTAATAAAAAAATCACCATCATCATCGCCAATATAAAATTTTTTGCTTTCCCGATCATGCAAGCATTTGAAGAAAAGAAGAAGAAGGAAATAGGAAAAAAAGGCCGCTTAGAAAAGGCCGCCGACGCGCACCAACGGTCTTTCTTTTTTTTGGTTGCTTTACGTTTTTTCATAAATGAGTCAAGACCTCCGAAAGCTTACACAAGCTTTCATTTCATTCCTTCCTTCGTTAGCTAGCAAGCTAGACTTTGAATGTTGTTGTATTTTTTCTTTCCATGTTTAAGACTTTTACGGGAAAAAAAGAGACGAGAAATAATGTATTCAACGATTTCCTTCTCTCTTACCAAAAAACCATGATCAACAATTGCTGTTCTTGTTGTTGTTCTCATTGGTGAGGGATGGAGGGGGGATGTTTTGAGGAAAAGCCGAAGAAGAAGAAAAAAATGTTATACACCTTTTTCCCTCTCTTTCATGATTACAAACAATACATGGAAAAAAAATCTAACAAAGAGATCGATGATGATGGAAGCTTATGCCTAAAATTTTTATATGTGAGCCTCAAAAGAAGGTGTTTGTGATCCAAAAAGATACAGCATTTAGAGTTCCTTTTTCTTTCTCAAATGTATCGTTGTTGTTGTTGTTGCTTTCTTGATCTTTAACAAAAATCACCACCTCCACCAACATCATTTACAGAAAAAGACAAAACAAAAAAAGGAGGCAAAAAACAATAGAAAGCAAAAAATGGCAAAATTACTGTGTCATTGTTTTTTCTCGCGCATTTTTTCATCTTGCAAAGATTGGGTAAACGTGATAAAGAGTAGGGTAGTAATGTGAGAGGGAGGAGGTTCAAAGGGAAAAATACTGTAGTTATGTAACAAAAAAAACATTGAATCAGATTATTATTTTTATAAACAATTTATGAAATTTTTTTTTCAAAAATGAACCAATTTGACGTTAAAAATGGTACATTTAATAATATTAATTTGGTGACAGTCTTTGGATAGATAGAAACATGTAACTGTTTCTTCAAATCCGTTCGAAACCAATCACTTCTTTCTGTGTTTTGTGTTCTGCGGCATACTGTAACTAATCCTTTTTTGTACCTTTCATTTAAATAATCTTTGCTTTTCTTTATCTCAATTTTATTTTTGTCAAATATCTCTTTTTTTATTCAAATCCCTCATCTGTAAGATGATAATGATTAAAAGACAATGTTAAAAAAGAAAAAAATCAAAAAGATTAAGGTACATTCTTTTCTTCTTTTTCTTCTTCCTCCTCGTTGATGTCGTTGTTGTTGATGCCTCTGTAATCAGTGAATCATAAAACACATTTGTATATCCTTTTTTTGAGTTCACTTTTTATTGAGGACACACAAAGATGTAAAGCAGCAATCATGAAAATGAAGAATGTGAAGAAATATTAAGACTTTATCTTTCTTTCTTTCCTTCATTTTTTGTGTTTGAGTTTGAGTATCGAAAAGGATCAAAGCAAAAATATATACAATGTTGTTTGTCATTAAAAACATTCAATTATATTTTTTTCTTGGTTCATAGCTTTCAAACAATCTTCGAAGGGCCAACCAAAGCTGTTTTATTCTTTCTGATAAGGACTCATATAAATTTTTTTCGGGGTCTCATGTCTTTCTCAAATCAATACATTATCCCCCCTTTTCTACCTCTATGTTTTTCTTCCTTTTTTGATGATGCTTAAAAGTTATCACAAATCTGATACTTTTTTTCCATTTCCATGAAAAAGTTCTTTCGAAACAATTATTTCAGAATAAATAAGAATTTTTCTGATTTTTATGAAGCCAATTTTGAAATTCAAATGTTTTCATGTATTTTTTTTGTCTATTTTTTAGTCCCTCAAATTAAAGCAAGAAATAAATACAAGAATGTAATCTTTTTATTTCTTTTTTTCCAACTTTTCTGCTTTACCAAATATGACCGTCATCAAGAATCAGCAGCAACATTCGAGAATTCAAGAGAGCGAGAGAAAAGCTTTCCGTTGTCGGGATTAGTCATCAAGCATCAGCAGCAGCAACAAAAAAAAATGGGAAAAACTTTTGACGGAGCGCAAAACAAAATTTTTTCGGATCGGTCGTTGAGAAGAGATTCGACGGGAAAAGAAAGGGCATCAAGCAAAATGATGAATCGTAAATGAGAGAGAGAAAAAGAAGGGAATCAGAAAAACAGAGGAAGAATGAAGCTTGGCAAATCATGGAACGATGGAAGGAATGAGAAAAAAAAATATCAGAAAACATTAAGCAGCAGCGGCCCTTTTTTTGTACATATTTTTTCACTATCCAAAAACAATATCGCGCTTCATCATCATCCAATAAATTCCCTCTTTGCTTCCTTCTCCTTCTTGAGAAAATAGAAAAAAAGAAGAAAGATATTACGGTAACGAGAAAATCAAAAAAGGCCAAGTCTGAGTCTCCGATTTTTTTTTCGTTTTTTGGGATACATTTTTTTATATCAAAAAAGACTAAAAAAATTTTTTATGATGCGATTTATATGCAAAACATTTTTATTATTTTTGAGTGTCAAAAATGTGAAAAAAAGAAGGAAGAATCATGGATGGTTGGGGACAAAGACTTACTGCTTTTCTTTGTTTTTTTCTTCACCTCAGTTTTTTTTATATTCAGATGGCGCCGATTTCATTCACCTTTTCTTTTTCTACAAATTGCTTCAATGTCCATGATTGTCCATGTCCAAAAATATTTGTTTAGTTTTTTGTGTTTGTAGATATATTTTAAATTTCCCACAACCCTTTCTTCCTTTTCCATCCCTGCCTTCTTTTCACATTTAAATATTAAAAATTGAAACCCCAAAAAACATTTATATTTTTTTGGGGATGGATCATTTTGTCACTTTTATTTTTTGTTAAATAAAGCTTCCGTCAGAGATCTCTCGTATATACTTTTTACCATCCCAAAAAAAGAGTGGATATTTGCATAATCGTTTTTTCTCCCTAAATTTTCAGGCACTCTTCTTCAATTTTTTTGTTTTTCACACTTGCTCTCATCCATCCATCCCCAAAAAAGGAGAGAATTGTCTCCCTTCATCCACTTTGTGCCCTCAAGTCGGATAAGCATTTTTCTTTCTTTTTTTTGCGTGGAAAATGGTTTCGGCAGACTGTGCCTTCATCCATCCCCCATCTCATCCATCTCGACGGATTACTTTCGTCCCTTTCAAGTGGCTTTCCCTCCCTTCTTTTTCCAACCTCTATCATCATCATCAACAAGAAAAACATCACCCAAGTTAAAAAAAGAAAAAGCTAAAAACGAAAATTTGAAGAAGCTAAATTTAAAAATATTTTTTTCAGCTTTTTTAAAAAAAAGTGGGATGAATTTTTTCTTTATTCTTTTCCCAAATTTTTTTTCACGCTTTTACTTTTTTTTCAAATCTAAAATGGTTATTAGCCTTTTTTTGAAAATTCTATGTCACTTTTATTTTTTCGGAACAGGTTTGCGTTTGAAAAGTTTTCCCTTTCGTTCAATGAATGACTATAAAAAATCACTAAAAAGATTTCTAAAAAGGATTATGCAATCATATTTCCCTTTTGGTCGGTTGTCATTGAACAACTAATTTTTATCTCTTTTTTCTTTTCAAATAAAAAGTTGCCCTTAAAAAATATCGTCTTCAAGCACATACTTTTTAATGCCTCAAAAAATCTGAAACTGAAAAAGACCCAATCTCTCTTTTAAGCCTGCCTTGATACAAAAGAGGGGTTAGTTGATTGGAAGAGGAGGAAGGCAAACAGGGCTGGGCAGGGGGGAAAGGTGAAAGAAAGAGAGAGATACTTACTTACTTGGGGGAAAAAGGGCTTTTTCAAGGCCATTCAGGATAAACGCCATAACACAACATGTAGATCGAAGAAGGAAAATCGAAAGAAACACACCCGAGCTTTTAACCATGTTGTTCAAATTCATTTAAAGATGAAAAAAGTGAAAATTGACAAATCGCAGAAAATATAAAAAAAACAACAAAACTTATCTGTCTGAGTGAATCGGGCGGCCTTCTCTTTCTTATTTATTTTCTCTTCTTTGCCTTCAATTTCAGGAGATCACTTCAAGGACAACCCATTCTTTTTCTTAATTTTTGTTGATTTTAAAAATTTTATTTTCAAACTTAATTGACCAAAGAAAATTATGTATAACAAAAAATAAAAATCTTTATCTTTGATCATAAAAAGAAAAAATAAGGCATGTTTTAAAAAAGATTTTTGAATCACTATCATTTTTATCCTGACACGATTTTGCGTGTTTCGTAATAAAACGTTTTTGCACGAAAAAAGCAACTTTTGAAAATCCACCCTAAAATTTCTTTTTCGATCTATGTTTTTCTTCTTCCATTTTTGGAATTTCCTGATTCTTGTTTATTTTTTTTCTGTTGTTTATTTATCCGTGGGCTTTAATCTTTCTTTCTCTTTTTTTTGCAGTGATAAACCTTTTTTTGAATGCGTGAAACCATTTAAAACTTGAATTTGTATATAACCCCTTCCTCTTTCTATTCCATCATCCAATCTTCAATCTCTTCACAGACAACAAAACAAGAAGAAGAAAAAGAAGACATTCATGCAACATAAAAATTGTAAAAAATCTCATCCAAAAATTGCGCAACACGTTTTTTGGATTCGCTTTTCACTTTCACTCTTCTTCTTTTTTTGCCTTCTTCAACCATCACAGAAGAAGGCGAATTATATCATTTTTTTGTCTGATCTTCTTCCTTCTTTTCTTTTCCTTTCATTTCGATCTATCTATTCTATTGCGCCATTAACCATTCATATAATACATTCAGACGTGGACCGGTTTACAATCATTTCATTCCTCAAAAAAAGAAGATATTTTTTTAGCATGGACCCTTAAAGCCGATTCCTTTCTTTTTCCCCCTTTCACTTTTTTCTCATTCCGAGGACACGCTTAATTCTTAATGGCGTCGTGGGGACAACAAATCTTTATTCATTTTTTCCATGATTTTCTTTCTTTCTTACAACTTTCAATTTCTATCTTGTTTTTTTTCTTTCACTGATGATATAAAAAGTTTAATAATAGTCATCATAAAATCAGAAGTAACAAAAAAAGAAAGAAGAAGATCAAGAAAAGTCAAAGAAATAATTAAAAAACATCATAATTTTTTGGTGTGTTTAAAGATTCCTTTTAAGTGATCTAATTTTTCATGATTTTTTTCTTCTAATTTTTTATGAATTTATTTTTTGTTCTTCTGATGGAGCAAAAAATGGATGAATTGGGAAAAGGGAAAATAGTTTCAATTTATTTAGAAATTTCACGTATTTCTTGATTTTATTTTTGATCACTCATTTGAGAAAAATTGAATCTATTTTTTTTGAAGGATCGAGATTCCGCGTGTGTTTTTGGTTGTCCCGAGGAAAAGTAGAATCAAAGGGTAAGAAAGGAAGGAAGAGATTGAACAAGAAAAGTAAGCGTGGTTGTTGCTGTTGTGATAGATAGAAGACAGATATTTCTGAGATTCAAAAAAGGGAAAGGAGAAGGAGATGGATGCACAACCGGTTTCAAAGAAGGTGCTGCTGCTTTTCTTACTACTTTTGGCTGGAGTGTCTTGAACAATTTTCTTTCCATGTCTTCTATATGCTGGTGATGTTTATGTAATCGTTGCAGCATCATCAGGCAGCAGCAGTATCTCAGGCATCAACTTTATATATTCCCCCCTTTCTTTCTTCTTCTACCCTTAAAGGCGGCTCAACTACGATTGCGCAAATCATCATCAATTCCGTGAGAGGGCTTTCCTCCGCCCTTCCTTCCTTTTCCTTCTTTGGTAATAATATTTGCCAGCCGGCTGACTCTGATTTTCTTTTGGTAGGGGAAGAATTTTTCATTTCTTATTTCTAAGGGGAGGGAGATGGCTCATTCGATTACGCAAGAAGAAGGAAGACAAGGATCGGCCGCCAAAATCACTTTCACTTTTTCTCTTTTCTTCTTCTATGTTTTTTCCCTCTTCGATTTGATTCATCTATGTCCTAATACCTTTTTTCTTTTCTTACCTTCTTGCCTTTTTGACAGAAATTGCATATATCAAGTGAAACCTTTTTAAAAAGAGATACGGTAGATATATATGGCATTCAAAGGGATTTAGGATAAAAAAATTTTGTTCAAAAACTTTTTTTTCAAATATTTATTTTTAAAAATGGATATTGCATTTATATTTTGGCCTCGTGTTTATATCTTTATGTTATAAAAACTATAAATGTGCAAATTGAAACCAAAAAAGCTCGATGTATTTTTTTGTTTTTGCCTCTTCTTCCACGATTTGAGAAAAGCTTTTCTGGATTGTTTATAAGCGCGTCAACTTCTTTTTTATTTTATTTCATTTTCCATTTTTGCCCTTCTTTTTTGCTTTTGTCTTTTTTCCCGGAGAAGCACATCTCCACTTCTTTTTTTGTTTCGCCTGTCAGTTGTCCACACCAACACGACTTTTATTTCCTCCGGGTTTAAATCCTTCAAAAAAACTCAAATCCCTTCTACTGGGATTTGAGTTATCCCTCGGATTTCTTGCATTTTAATTCTTATTTCATATTTTTATGCTTAAATATTTATACATATATATCTGTATTTTTTTGTTATCTCCTTTAATATTTTTTCTTTCTCTCTTTTTTGTGTTGTGTTTTTGCTGCTATTATTTTTATTAAGCCAAAGCGCAAGTGATATTATCTCGGGGCCAGAGAACAACATTTATTTTTATTCATTTAAACATTTTATTTGAGGGCCTAGGCTTGCTGATGTTATTTGCGTTCCGGTGCTTTGCAAAAATATTAGAGAGAGAAAAAAGGGGAGGAGTCGGACACGCGGCGCCGATTTCGGTTCGTAGCAGCAGCAAGAAGAAAGAGAAGCATCAGCGATGTTGAGGCTTGCTTTTCTTGCTTGATCCATCCCCAATTCATCTCTCTCACATCCAGGAGAAGCATAAACGATGATGAGGAGAAGAAGAAAGAGGAAAGGGGTGAAGCCCCAGCCTTCTACCGGCGGCTGGCTCGATGAAAGTAGGCTGGTCTCGCGTGCATATAATTTTTTAGTCTTGCCTCTCGTTTTTTATATTCAGTTGCTCGTGTTTAGCCCCTTCTCATAAATATTTTTGATTGGACAAAAATTTTTACTTTGATTAAAGCGAAAAGCTTTATCGTATCCCTTTTTAGCTGTCTTCTTTCTCTCTCGCGATGTTTTTTCTTTTGTTTATTTATTTTACGTGTTTTTTATAATCAAATTTGAATTTTGCGTGTTCGAATAATCGAGCAAAGTTTTCTCATGGATTTTTCCTAATATCGGACTTAATAAGTCCATTTTTATTAATCATTTTTTAAAATTCTTTATTTCAGACCACCATTGTGAGTGAGCTCATTCATCATCAATCTTCAATATTTTTGATATTAAAGAAATAACGGCTTGGTGTGATTCTTCTTCAACTTCAGTATCTCCCCCCGGAAAATGGATATGTTTCCGGTGCGAGTTTTAGTGGAAACAGTTCGTCCTCAACATTGTATTACCTGTTCACATGATGGCCAACCTGTTGTTGATACATATGCAATCGTCAGTGGTCATACCGTTCTTAATCAACTTGTTGAATCAGTTTTAAATGCACTTGGAATGCCACATTTAATTGCAGAAAGTCGAGGTAAGCAAGCTTATATACTCTATAAATTTATTTGTATAAAATTTTTATCGTAAATTTTATTTGCAACAAAAGAGGGATTTGAAATAGTTCTTTTTCTGTTATTCAATAAGTCGACAAATTTTCCTTTATTCTTCTTTCTTAAATCTTCTTTCTTTAAATATTTTCAATCTTTTTCTTCTTCCACCCAGCTTCTCCCAATATTTACTCAACGCCCGAAGGAGCGGGATTTATCTCTTTGCTTTTTTATATCGACTTTTTTGGGGCCGCTGAAAATCCCTTTTTTTGCCGCGCAGGCCAAAAAGTAATCCAGATTTGGACTGTTTGCTTATCCCCTTCTTCTTTTTCTATCATCTTTATTTCTCATTTTTTAGTTCTTCAACACAAAAAAAACTTATATGCAAAAGTCTCCCTCTTTTTTCATCTTCCTTTTTTCTGATCGTTTATTTCTTAACAACAAAGGCATTGCGCCATTTATAGCCAGTTTCTAGTTGCATTTGTCTGATGTGTTACATCTTTCTCCCTTTTTTCGAAACTGTTGAAATATGTAATAATAATTCTTGCCCCAATTGATCTGGTTTCAAATAATATTCAAAAAAATGAATGATTACGCCACACAAAAAAAATTGCATTTGAATCCGATTTTTAAGCGAATGATGATGCCAGGATTTTTTAGTTTTGACAAAAATTTTTTTACAGCCGCTTTATTTAATATCAATGTAGATAGATAAAAAATGGAGAGAAAGAGAGGAACCAAAAACGTGACGCATTGGAGCCCCAAAATATAAATGAAAGATAAACAGTTATAATAACTATCTATCCGCATCAACGAGGCGCATATAAAAAAATTGTAGCGCCATCGATCACCATCAATAAAATTCATCATCACCCATTTAGCTTTTTAGGTGTTTTAAAGCGTTTGTCCTCATCTTAAGCATGTCAGAAGAAGAAGGAAAAGAGAGAAAAAAGCGATAAAACTGATAACAAATACGCGCAAGCCAAAATACACCCTGTATATTCTGAAATACTTCTTATAGCTTTCTCGATTATTGTCGCCACGATTTTTTCTTTGGCCCCATCATAAATGTATAATCCACGTCGTCCCTTTTTGGTAGTAGTGTTTTGCTGTGCTTGGCTTGCTTAGACCGTATTCTATCAATCTATCTGTTTGCGATATTTGTTCATTTAAAGCTTTTTGTATCTCTTTTCTTCTTTCTTTCGTTTTTATTTTTCTCGTACCATTGTATTTGTTGGTTGGTGCCTATCTATTCTATCTCTTCCTTTTTACCAAAAATGAGCATAGATGAGTGAGAAACATAGAAACGAGAGAGGATCGTCGCCATATTTTTGAGGTCTTACATTCATTCTTTAGGGCCACGTAAATAAAATAGAAAAAGGGATGATGATTTTGTTGAGAGAATTTTTGATATGTACAATAAAAAATATATATAGGCAAAAAGCAATGAAAAGAGATCATCGCAGCATACACTTATCAGCAGCTCTAAAAAATATTATTTTTAATTTTTTCCGGAGATTTTTGAACAGAAAAAAAGAGGAAGCAAAATAAAAAAGTGAGGGGTCGATCATCATTGATGAAATATTTTCCAAATTTATAAAATCCCTGGGATTAAAATGAATAAAATTATGCAAATATTTGAATTAAACAGACACAAGAGATCCTATTTCAAACAAGTGATGATTAAATTTATATGCAAAATAATAATTTTTAGGTTTGATACAAGTAAATAATTGGAAGCCGTTAACCTTCGACAGAATTACCGATAATCTTGATGAACCAATTGCAAATATACTCAAAGATATCTCATCAAATTTAACACTTAAAATTTTAACTAAAAAGTAAGTTTTAATATTTATTAAATTTATGATACTGTAGTTGAAACACTTTTGAGTCTATTGTCATATTTTGATTTTATTGCAAGACAAAAGATTTAATTTTTTCGATGATTACTTTTTTGAAATTCTTTTCCTTAAAAACAGTACTAAAGATATTTCTTTGAGAGTGAGTATAAGAGAATTAGTGTAGTGTGATTGATTTGATTTGTTAGAAGAGATTGCTTTTGTTGTCAAATTTATATTGAAAAAAAAATTTGAAAGCGAAAGTGGATAGATGAGAGAAAAAATATAAAATAAAGGGGAAACCGGTTACGTGGTGATTGTGCAAAACCATTTCCGAATCCGATGTTACGTGATCACAAGACGACGTTCAAATTCATTTTTATTTTTCACAAAAGCAATCAAAAACTTTTTAAGGGACCAAAAAAGGCTCATCTTTAAGATGTAAAAGAAGATGATGATTGAGTGTCAAATTTAATTACAAATACCAAATCTACAATAATCTTTAATTTTTTGGAGTTCAAAAAACTTTTTTCTAAAACAGGGACTTTTGAAAATGAATAAGATGATGTAAATGCAATAACACTGTTTTAATGATTTTTATATTTTTTCAGTGCTGATTCACCATCAAATGAATGTCTTGTTGATCTCAAGCAAAAACTTCTCAATATGGCTGTTGATAAACAACCTCAACTTCTTGCATCGTCATCTGGAAGACAGATTCGAGTGAGTTTTTTTCCTGTTTCAAAGTGTTTCAATCTTCATCTTTTTTAATTCATTTTCTCAATTTTATCTCTTTCCTGATGAAAAGCTTCTCTCTTTCTTTCAATTTTTTCAATTTCCCAAAAGAACTTCTGCTTTTCCGTTTTTGGTGAAGCTGTTTCAAAAACAAAACAAAAAAAGTGTCGCAAATTTTTATAGCCGCTTTTTTGTTCTGGAGTTCCAAAATCTTTATTATTTTTTGGGCCAATGGCTGGTGTTTCTGATGATGCATTTTTGGAAGCTTTTTTTAAGACGCCGACTCCGTGTATTCAAAAAAATTTAAAAGCACTTTTTTCTGCTTTTTTTAAAAGGCTAATCCCTGGCGCAGAGCACAAAGTTGATGAAGATGATGAATTTCGTTGATTGAGAAAAGAAAGGAAAAGCCAACCACCGAGAATAAGGCAAAAAAGAAACCAGAACAAAGTGATGAGCATAAAAAATATATAATAGTTGCAAGAGGACAACATTCTCTCTTTTCCCTTGCCTTTTTTCGGCTTTCAAAAAGCAGGAGACAAAAACACGCATTTGCTTGTGACACCACCAAAAAATTATTGAGGATTGAAAAAAACGTTTTTCTCGTTTTCCTTGCCACAAAAGATGAAGGAAGAAGAAGACTCGAGGAAACAACTGGCTCGATTGCGACTTTTGCTAATCCCTTTGAATTGTTCGCATTTCTCTAAAATTCAACTAAACCAAAAATGGAATTTGTTGCAAAAAAGAGAATTTGAAAGAAAGAGAAAATTTTGAGGGAAAGAGAGATTTTTTATAAAAAGCCGAAAGACTTGAAATAACAATTATGTAACATTAAAAAAATATTTTGAAAAGAGATATCTCAAACTGTAAATTACTGTAGGCGTTTCAGGAAACCATTCAACAGATGATAAATAGTGAAGAAATGCCACCACTTACAAATGATCAACAGCAAGCTCTTCATGAATGGCTTGATCAAATTGCTAAAGAAGAAGAGGAAGAAAATAAAAGGAGGAGGTATGTTTCTGATTTAATTTATTACTATGTTTAATTTGGGGATATTTTTAAAATGAATATGTTTTTTGTAAATTTTAAAACATTATTTAATTCTGCAAATCAGCTTTGATAGATTTGCTTTAAAAATAATACTTTCATTGGTTTATCTTTTAATCTTTGAAATTACTTTTTACTTGAAAATTTGCGACTCAAGTATTGCATAAATAACTTAAATCCATTTTAGCATTTTTTTATTTCTTTCTTGAATCTCCTCCTTTTTCTTTTTTTTTGTTTATCCCGCGACCGTATCAAACTAGCTTTTATACATCGAGAAGAAAGGACACGCTGAAAAAAATGAGATACGATAATCCTAAAAAGAGCGCAGCCACTGAGAATAGAGCTCCGACAGAAAAGCCGCGGCCAATTGGCTTTTTCCGTATGGTTGTTGTGCACTTTCAGTTTGAGCTCTTGAAAGAAAGAAAAACGAAAGAGAGAATATTCGTTTGTCATTCTCTCTCTTTTCTCTATCTATCTCTATCTTCTAATCCCTATAGTAGTAATAGTAGTTGAGCATGAAAATGGGTGAATGTTTGAAACTGCAAAAAGGAATGAGCGGCGCCATAAATATTTCCCCTTCATCTTTTTTTTTTGCAACTTCATCTTTATTCGACTTCTGGTGTCTATACAGTTTTTGCGCAAAAAAGAAAGAAGTCCATCAAGCTGGTTAGCCTTGAAAAAAACGACAACGATAAGCCCAAACATTAAGAAGAAGGAAAAAAGTTTTTTTTGCTTCAGAAAAAGAAAATACAGAACAGAGCTCTTGCATAATCCTATCTTGTCTACTTTTGTTTTCTTTGAAATGGAAAAAGAAAAAGTTAAAGCATCATAAGACTAAACACAATAAAAAATGAAATGCTGGGATGAAATGGCTGTCGATGTTTGTACCCCCAATAAATTGTTTTGATGATAAAAACTCATAATATTTTTGGCTTTCTCTGTTTCTTATATAACAAAAAAATGTGAAATATGAAAGTGAATCCGTGATCTTATACATAAAAAGATTGACCGATGATCATTGCTTTTTCTTTGGGCCAAAAACCCTTTTTTTCATTTTATTATGTTCCTTCATCATGATGCATGCTCATATGAACTCCATTGACATTGATTTCTGTCAAAAATAAAAGAAGATTTTGTTTAGGAGCATCAGCAGCCATCGGGTGTAGATGTGAAATATAAAAAAAAGTGAAAGTCGCGCAAATAACAAAACAACAGGGGTCCTAAAAATGCCTCCTCTTATCGCATCAAAGAAAAGTAAAAGTAGAAGAAGTAGTAGTCTGAAGACGCTTCTAAAACTGGTTCTTGTATATTAAGATTTGCCATAGCCAAAAAAAGAAGAAAGGAAAAAAGAAAAGAAAGATGCGCACATACACGTGAGGATTGTTAAATTTCATCTAAAAAATCAAAAATTGAAAGTGGAAAATAAAAAAGAAAGGAAAGAAAAAAATGGGGACACAATCTTTTTAATACACTTGAACTTAAATATCTCTTTTTTAGTCCAAATGGCACAACCCAAACTCGATTCAGTACGGTAACAGAAATTCCAAAGCTTGAAAGATGGTTCAAACAAGATCCTCATCCACCAAGACCAAAACTTCAAAGTTATATGAATATTTTGAATTCAACAGCATACAGAAAAACGAATAGCAAAGTGACGTATCAACAAATAAGTAATTGGTTTACGAATGCTCGAGCTCAACAAAGAAATAGCAGTTCATTTACGCCACAACAAACAACTTCACAAATTCCTGTTGCAACTGCACCAATTGATATTCGAACAAAATTTAATAATGCTTCAAATGGGTATAATCCATTATTATTACTTGATCGACAATCTGAAACTGATGTAAGTTGTTTTTTTATCAGAAGGCATCTTTAGAATGGTTACTGTAGTTTTATTTTGTTTTTTGTTTCAACAATTGTAAATAATTCTTTTCAGAGAATCGATGGTGGCTCAGAATCTCCAAATGGACATGATGATTTAAGTGAACATTCAATAAGTGATAATGATCATGATATTTTACAAAAAGAATCAATAGCATCATCTCCTGATCAATTATTATATGATATTGCAGCAACCTTTACCAATAATGGAACATCTGCAACTGCACAAACTCCATCATCTCCAAAACGGGCTGCATCACCTTCCTCTCATCAATCAGCTGCAACCATGAATGCACTGAATTCAATGCTTCCAAATTTTGCTAATCTTCCTCTGACTGCTGCAAATCAAATTAGTCAATTTGCATCAATGTTTTCAAACAGTCTTTCAAATGGCGGATCTTTTGCACAACTTTCCAAAGATTTATTGAATCCTGCCACACCTGCATCATCTCGAGAATCAACAACAAATTCACATTCAAGAAATACAGAATCAAAATCAACTCCATCATCAAATAATAATAATCATTCAAACAATTCTGAAAATCAACGTGAAGGTTCTGCTACATCAAATACCCCAAATGTTGCAAGATCTCGTTTAATGTTTGATCCATTGAGTGAATTACCAATTTTGGAACGATGGTTTGTTGTTTTTATCAATTGTAAAAAAAGATTAATTCTTATGTTTTTTTAGGTTTGAAGAAAATCCACATCCGGGTTGGATGCAAATTGAACAATATACTGATGCCCTCAATGCATTACCATATCGACAGAATTATCCACCAATTTCAACACATAATGTCAAAATTTGGTTCAAGAATCGTCGAGCAAAATGCAAAAGATTGCTGACAAATGATGCAAACAAAATTGGTTTAAATCAGTTTCTTCAAGGACAGCTTGGAATTAAAGATGACACACTTTTATAATATTTCTATTATTTTCAAGCTTATATATTTTTCTACATTCTTTATTTTGGCGTATATTTCGGGTCTCTCTTTTTTATATTTTATTCTTATTTCTTCTTTGATATTCATTCATTCAGATGCTATTAAACCGACTCAAAAATCGACTCTCGCCATCTCTCCATCTCTCTCTTAACTTTTTCTTTATAATATTGTACAATATTTTTAGTGTTTTAATTTTTTTTATTATTCTTTTAATGGTAAACTTTTCTATGCTTAATAATAGATATAATTTTGTTTACTAATTTTGGCAATGATTTGTTTGACAAGTTTGTTATACTGTAACTACGGTACTACGGTACCAATTAATAAGTCAAACAAATCATTATCAATTCTTAATTAAATTGTTTCATTTTTACTTTAATTATGTAATAATTTTTTCTATTCTCTTAATTTTTAATTGTTTTTAAAAAACTCAGTCCAAAAATATTCTTCTTAATTTCTCTCTTTTTTTTCTCTTCCCGCTTTCTTGCCACATTCGGTTCTTCTTTTTTTAGTTTAACAATATTTTAAATTTCTTAATTTGTTGTTTTGTTTTTTATATAAAATAGTTCAGTTCTTTCGAATTTTTTCCACATTTTTGCGTGTTTTTTGTCTCTCTTTTCATAAAGAAAAAAAGTTTTATTTGATCTGAAAAAATAATAAACGTAAAAGAAGTTTTTAGTTTTTTTGAAGCTTTTTGGAGTGAGATTATTTGAAGCAAGAACTTTGATGGAAAAGGGGGATTGCAAAAAGATTGGAAGGGGATGGATAGATGTTGTGTTTGCAAAGATGATTAAAAAAATTCTTTTAGCCCGGGCCACGCGTACTGGAAAAAGGGAAATGAAAAATAAATGGAAAAAAGAGAAAAAGATTAAATCAACGAAAGCTAGCTTGAAATAAGTAAAAGTTTTTTTTCTCAACTTTTACTTTTATTTCTGCGATCTCAGTCTTCTTTTTTTTCTGAGATTAGCTTTTACATTTATTTTGTTTTGGAACAAAACGAGAAGACATTAATGATGATTGATGGCAAGTAAGAAAGTAGTAAGCTTTGGTAAAAACAGAAAAAGTATAAAAAAGATTAACTTGTAAAAAAGTTTTTGAAAGACACAAAAAACAGATTACATCTTCTTTAGCTAGGTGGAACAAAATATGTCTGAAACAAAAACATCTAAATAAAAACATAAAAAGATTCATCACTACATAAAGGAAGTGATCTGAAGGCACCCCGGATGTCCATGTATCAAAATGGCTGCCATAAGTTGATTTTCTTCTTCGTAAAGCTCTTTTTTAATTCGAGTTTTATTTTTCTCTTTTCCTCAAATGTTTATAAGCATTTTTGAAAACACAAAGAAACCACCAGGGTGGTAAAGGGGTTAGAATCTCGTTTCTAGGTTCACGAGATTCTAACCCCTAGGGGGTCATTCCCTCGTCAGAGTCACCGGATGCCTATTTTGGTTTCCTCTTGCACATTAACTTCAAAAATCTCCTTTAATTTTTTTTACCATAGATAAATTTGGTTGTTTAAAAATATACGGAAACAAATCACATTTCTTCAAAAAATGCAAAAACTCAATGGCTTTATCCTAAAATTTGAGAAATGCTGAAAATTTCAAAAATTTTTTTCAGGTTCAACACTTTTGTTGTCATTTAAGCTTTACAAATGTGTATTATGAAAGTTTGTAATGTTTTAAACTTCTTTCTACATTAATTTTTTCATCAATTTATACGTTTCATACAATACATATTATACATTACAGAAATCAATCAATAATTACAGAAATAAAAGCAATCAGTTCAATTTTTACATAAATTATCCAAGATATCCTTTGTTATTGAGCATTAGTTTTTCCACCATAACTTTCAATATTTGGAATTCCATTTAAAGTTTTATTCTTTGTATTTGCATCAGTCTTGGAAACGGTAGTTTGTGTTGCACGTTTATCATCCTAAAAAAACTTTTAAAATTGAAATGAAAAAACATTTGGGACAAAAATCTCGTTTTCGATTTCTTACAATAAATCGTTTTCGATTTCTTACAATAAATGATTTAAAAAATGTAAAAAACCTCTCCAAATAAATTTTTTTCAATTTTATTGTTACAGAAGAAGAGTGGAAACAAGTTTCAAGTTTTTGAGGAAATGAATAAAAGAGAAAAAGTGAAAGTGTAACGTCAAAAATGAGAAAAAAATCCAAAAAAATCTTCAAACCTGGTTTGTTGTCATTGTTGTTTTAGCAGTTGAATTTTCGAATTTAGTTCTTTCAACATCGGCTTTTGTTGCTGCAACTTCGGCTTCAGAAGTCGGCGGTTTGAAGTAGGAGAAATTTCGAAAAACAAAATATGATGCAATTCCACTAACAATAATTCCACTAAAATTTATACATTTAAGTTCATAGAAATTGCAAAATTAAAGACTTACAGAATTAAACTTCCAAATCCGGCGCCAAGATAAATCCAAATTGATGCTGAATTTGATTCAGATCCAGATTCAGATGGTGATTTTGTTGAAGTTGAAGAGGCGGCAATTTCAGATGGAGTGACTTCTGGTGATGGCAATGCTTTCGGTGTCGGAGGTGAACGAACCATTTCTTTTAATTCACCATAATTTGGCTAAAAATTAATTAAGTAAAGTCACTAAAGCTCTCAACATAATAAATTTCAAACTTACAAATTCAAAAATGAATGGACATCCATTCAAATTTTTACTATCATCAAACCAAGCATAAAAAATAATTCCTAAATGTGTTTGATTAATTGCATCAAATTTTAGGAAATCGTGAATTTTTTCAGTTGATTTTTTCAACTTTCCATCAACAACAATTTCGATTAAGCTTTCAGATTTTAAAGTGACCAAAAATTCTTTTCCCAATCCTCGAGCAGCTAAAAACCAACAGTTTAAAACTTTTATTAAAAAAATTATTAATAAAGATTTATTTACAAATGATTCCATTATTTGTATCCGTTGTTTCTACTTCAAAATAAATATTTTCATTCACGTCAGGATTGACCGAAATACTAAATTTCGTTAAAGATGAACCAGTTTTTGCAGAGCCAATTGAAAATTTAATCCTAAAATTTAATATTACAAAAAGTATTAAAAATAAAAAGACATACGTAGTTTTACTTGTAATTTTACAATTCAAAGGTTTCTTGAAGAAAAAAGTAAATTCATCAGAATTCGTTGTATTATCAGATAATAAAAATTTATGAATATATTCATAATTTTTTTGAATCATAAATCCATCAGAAACGGCACTTGATGATATCAAAATTAAGAGAAAGCAGCAGCAAAGATTCCAAGCATTCATCGTTGTTCAATGTTTTCAACAAAATGAAAATAAAATATACGTTTTTCTTTCAATACAAAATTTTTGTGGTTAAAGATTTGCATAAAGTTATTACATTTCTGACTTATTTACTGTAGGTTTTAATTGTGCAGTATATCAAATAATTTGCATAAAAGTAATTTAAAACTTAATCTTCATGAATGATTTCAACGTTGTAAAAGCGGCCTTTTTTCTTTGATCTTTTATGGCGGTCGACTGACATCGGATAACAATTAAGAACCTATGATTACTGTAGCCTTTGTTTAACTTAATACTTTTAGTTCATGTTCGATGCAATTTATGCAAATATGCGACATATTATGTGAGGCCATGAAAGGGGTTAGATGCTATGTAATATTAAACAATTAAATCGACGATTATATTTGTCAAAGAATTATAATTATATAAATACCGTCACATTTTTTTTACATTTAAAACGTATTTGGTCTTTCAGACAAAGTTCAAAACCCTTTTTAGTATTAATGAACTTTATTTATGACGTCCATTTTGTGGCAGCTGAATAAAGTATAGAAAAAAACCGATGAAAGATTTGCCCCCTTTCATTCATTTGAAAATTCACCGGAAATTACCAACGTTTTTGAGCTTTTCAATTTAAAAACAAAAGTTTAAATCTAAAAAAAGATGTGTGATTTTGATAAAAAAATTTTTTTCAGCTGGAAAAGGATGGATTTGTGGAAACTTTTTAAGTTTTTTCATTATAAAATTTAAACTTTAAAACGGAAGTTTTCAAAGTTTTGGAGACTCAGTGTTTTTTTGAAGGGAAAATGATATTAATTTTTCTCATGGTCTTTTTAAAACTTGACATGTCATTTTCGAAAAAAGAAAGGAAATAAAAAAAAGTCGGATGTAGAAATTTTGAATCCGGAAGAAAATTTGTAATTTTTACAAAGAATTGCATCTTTTGTTGAAATTTAAGTTGAAAATTATAATGCATTTTGTAGGTACAAAAAACCCGAAAACACAAAATATTGTCGTAAGCACGTTTCCAAAAAGCGCGAAAAAAAATTAGATTACACTCATTTTTTATATGAACTGCATTTTTAAGGTGATTAAAATTAAATTGAATTTGGTGTTCTCCGCTCCAAATTATTACTACAGCTGAAAAAATGGATGAAATCAGATAGGGTTTTTGTCATCAAAAATGGGTGTTTGAATTTTCAAGTTTCGATTAGTTACGGTTCTGACAACGTCGTAATCGGAATCGCAAAGCCGAAGTTGATTCTTATGTCAAAACATTGTTTTTTTATGTTTCCGATTTAACAGCTTTTTCTATACTTTGACTCTGATCCGAAGTCTAAAAAATAGAATCATCTGTTTTTGAAATGAAAACGACCAAAACACAAAAATAACTAAAGTTTATCAAGCTAATAATTTTTTTGGCCTTTAAACATTGTATTCCCAAGAGAGATACAAGCTTTTTTTGCTTTTCTTCAATTTTTTGGAGGTTCATTACATTAATGCTTAATGCTTTTTTTCTCCCCTCTTTTTTCTTTCTCATCCCTCATGTTAATGTTTAACGGATTAACCAAATTTTGGCTATTTTTTTCTGTCACGTCACTATGGAATTTGTTCTTCTTTTTGCCGATGAGAATGCGATATACTTGAAGGAGATATTTTCCACTCGAGAAAAATTTTTCGTTTTTTTCTAACATTTTTTTTAAACTTGTTAATAATTCTTGTTATTCTTAATTATTTTAAAGAAGAATAATGTTTTTTAAATCATCAAAATTGATCTAGCCGATGCTGAGATCTGCAAAAATCTGATAAAACATAAATTTTTTTGTACAAGGAAGACACTCATCAAACTGTTTCGACACGAAAATACGTTTTTCATGTATATCGTTTTTCCATCGGCAAAAAGACACAGTGACGTACGTAATTTTTGTTCCATTTCAAATTTTCTTTAAATAACAAAATAGAAAATGGAAAGGCGGAGGCATGCTTTTAGCTTTTTTTTGACTGCGTGAAAGTTAATAATTAATAAATAAAATTTTGCATTTTTTTTGTACATATTTAATACACAAAGATCCATGCCCTCCCTTCTTTCTTTCTATTTTTTGTATTTTATATAAAAAGTAATTTCTTTAAGAAAAATATTTGTTTATTTGCTTTTTTCAAAGTTTGTTTTTGCTTAAAATTTTCAAAAATTTTAATTTAAAAACGAAATTGAATAAAATGATGACCTTCAACTTGAGTTTTTAATAAAAAAGCGTAATCTTCTAGGTGGTCAGAAATAAAGCTGATATATTTGTACAAATTTTAATTTGAAAATATTTTTCATTGAAAGTTTTTCAAGTGTTGCTTTTTTTCATCGCAGTTTTTTGCAAGAAAAAAACATTTATTTACTTTTTCATTGAAAACGGATTACCGTAATCCTCTTTCAGACATTTAACACCTGTCATTTCAAAAAAGTTTTTAAATTATTAAAAATGTGTAAACAACTTTAGGCTTAAACTGAAATAAAATCTTAAAAAAACAAACTTCAGTTTTTTAAAAAAGGTTATTCAATGTTTGAACATTTTTTTTGTTCAAATGCCATTCAAGTCTTTAATAAGTGCCAAAACAGAGTTTCATTGAACCCACTCAAGTTTTCTCCTCTTCTTTAAAATTTAAAACACATATTTTTAAAAAAGCTAATTATTACCACTTTGAGTTTGCTACTTTTTTTAAAATATAAATAATTCAAATATTGTTTTAAAACTTACTTTATTTTTTTTCGTGAAACTTTCACATGTATGACTCAAAGTACGTACTTGTTCATGTGGAAAACAAAACTGCAAGCAGAAACATGCCAAAAACTATGCCTGTGAAATTTGTCATTTTTAAGCTGTTCTTTTATTTTTTTATTTGACATTTTCTTTCATGCTCGAATTTTTTAAACGGTTCCTTCTTTCTTTTTTTGTTGCTTTAAAAATGCTTAAATTTGTTGCGTGAAAAATGAATGAAATCTCTTTTATGGATTCTTCAAAAAAATTTTTTTTATCCATTTTAGAGTTATATAAAAAATGGATCCCCTTAATTTTCAAGATGTTTTGCTCTTTTCATCCAATATTTTGTTATCCGTGATAAATTTTATAATTGGCCTAAAATTCTTTAAATCACTTTTGTTATCCCGAAAAAAATTTCATATCAATCATGTGTAAGTTTCCCTGATGCCTAAAATTCAAGAAAAAGTTGTAAATTTTAGAGTAATTCGATTTCATCATTTTATTTGTTGTGTTTCGTTGAACTTTTTCATTGCAATGATTGCTGCAATCCCATTATTTAGCAATGAAAAAAGTATTTCATCATTTCCAGCTTATTTATATTTTTTTTATCGAGTTTGCGGAATTGGAATTTCAACCATTTCAATCATGTTACGGTAGATTTTAATTTTTTGTTATTTTTGCAAAAAAATGTTTAAACTTTGATGCTTGACTTTTTTTGCATCTATCCCTAGAGAGACAAAATTAAAAATTGTTTTTATTATGCAAATGTAATGCCCTTAGGGGATTACGTTTTATGACTGTATATTTTTAATAAACATTTAGCCTCTTTCATCATAATTACAGTATCCTAAAGTTCACGTGATACTGTTTTAAAAAAATTTAAATGTTATCATTTTCTCAGAAATTTTGCACTATTTTTCTGATTAACTACAACATCTTTTTATAGAAATTTTTTATCCCAAAACATACAATCTTATTTTTAGGCTTGTAACAATTGCAATTTTTGTTGAACGAACTTTTGCAACTGCCTGTAATGCAACATATGAAAATAAATTTTCAAAACTTGGTTTCTTTGTTTGTTTTTCGGCATGCATAATTTCAGCGATGATGGCATCCGCTTATCATGCAAAACTTTACAGTTTTTATACCTATGTTGGATGTGTCATGATTATTGATATCGTAACTATTATTGTAAGTAATGCCCTCAGGGGTTTATTTTTTCTACCTAACCATGATTACGTAAATAGAGTAATTACATTTGACCTTTTACAAATTTGTTTATTTTTTAAAAATGTTACTTATTTTTAGTCCGCAATTGTATTAGTACGTCAAAATAAAAGACTTCGAAAAATTACAACCACTTGCAGCAATATTAAATTAACTCAAAGATATCAGGTACTCATTTAAAAGAAAAATTTGCATAATCCAAACTTGATCTTCAGATTAATGAAAATCTCCAAATTTTGCTAATGATTCAACCAATGATAATTACAGAAGCATTTTTAAACATTTTTGCAAGTGCCTCAGGGCCTTTTGCAATTTGGATCGATGGAAATATGTTTTATGCAAATTATGTTTATTATACTGTAAGTTGTTGATGATCTAAAAAAACTAGATAAAAAGTTTGGCTCTTTTTAGATAAATAATTTCAATGTTTTTTGTATTTTTATAATTTCTTTAAAAATGTCCAAAGCTTTTGGCCCGCTTTCTTGGAAGCGATTGAATAGAGAAAGTCAAACTGCAACTTCAAACAATAATAATCATGTTCGAATAAATAATGTTTTTGGAGAACAAATTAATTGTCATCAATCACAAATGGAATATTTTAATACATTGAAAAAGGAATGGGCATAAGCGATTAACAGATTGTATGATTTGAGCTGTTCAATACCCATAGCAGGCATGTTAGCATACTGTATTAGCACAAAGAGCAAAAACATCAAAGACAATCTACAGTATATATGTTACGTCCAGATCGTAAAACCGTCCAGATCGTAAAACGGACGTCCACATCGTAAAACGGACGTCCAGATCGTGAAACGGACGTCCAGATCACGAAACGGACGTCCAGATCGTAAAACGGACGTCCAGATCTTAAAACCAGAATGTAGTGTTATATGGACGTCCAGATCACAAAACGGACGTCCAGATCGTAAAACCAACAAAGAATGGTTTTAAGATCTGGACGTCCGTTTTGTGATCTGGACGTCCGTTTCACGATCTGGACGTCCGTTTTACGATGTGGACGTCCGTTTTACGATCTGGACGGTGTAACGATCTGGACGTAACATATATATTTTTAAAAATTGTGATAAGAACTTTTTAATTTAATGATGTTCGATTTAAATATGCGGGTATTACTGTATGTTATAAATTCTATGAAATAAAATTATATTTTAGAACAAGCATTTTGAATAACTCTGTTAAATAGATTTTCTTGCATATAATTAGGTTATTATTTTATGGTGGTTATCGTTAACCACTATTCTACAGTAACCCAATTTAAAAACATCACCAAAAACGAATAACATTTGATGACATAAAATTTACATAAATCATTTTACTGTTGCTGCAAAACATTTGATAAATTGAATATCGTTGAAATCAAAAAAGAAAAGAGAAAGAAGCAGCAACAAAAACAGAAAAGATAATGGCAGATAATTATGAACCTTTGGGGCCTGTGCCAGCAGCAGATCTTCCACCGCCTCCACCAATGGCACCAATGCCAGTTGATCCAATCTCGCATGCACCTGCACAAACGAAATTTGAAAATGCTTTTGGTATGTTTTTGCTTTAATTTTATCATTAAATGTATATTAATCGTTTTTTAGGTAATAACAATGTTGAATTTGCAGCAGCAAAGACAACAAAAACAGATCTTCGTTCGGCACCATCTGCACCACCTCGATCATCAAAGAAAGGAGGAAGTAAAAGCAAAAAGAATAATAATAAAAAGAAAGGCAGCAATCAAAATTCTCAAAAAACCGATGAAAAGAACAATGAAGAAGGTGATGAAAATGAAGAGGAAGAAAAAGAGAAAGAAGGCTCTGGTTCAAAGAAACAAAAAAAAGTCAAAAAAATTGGTTACGGAAATCGGGCAAAAATTTCATTATTTATTATTTCAATTGTTATGGCAATTTCTGGAGTTGGCACAATTCTTGGAATCGTTGGAATGGTTATGGGCTGGACGTTGGATAATTCTGCCGAAGATGAATGATCGAATAATTTAATCTTGTTATTAATTGATATAATATCTATGTTTTGTATACTGTAGGAAAGTTTTTTTTATTTGTATAAAAATTTATTGAATTGTTTTTTTGCAACATCATTAATATTTTGTAAAGATGAAATAAAATAAATCTTTGGCTATTATCATATATAAGATTAGAATTAATTAATTATCACAGGAAAAGCAAAAATATAAAAGTTGAAAGAATTTTTGTGGGGCAGTTTTTTTGGATTTTTGTAAAAAAGCAGATAAAAATAGATATGACACGGATAAGAATAAATGATTTTTGATTTTTTTGTGTATGTTTGATTAGATTTATAAAAGCAGAATTTTCCTGAAGATTAAGCATAGAAGATGAAAATGAAGGATAAAAGCGATAAATGTAATTTAAAAAAAATTGGCGGGCAATTTGCGCAATTTCAAAACCCTTTTTTGTCTAAATTTCGAAAATAAAACGAAATGAATCAGGCAACTCAGGATTTGCAAATTTAATAAAAAATAATTTTAACAAATTGTCCGTCCATGTCAAATTTGGATACGGTAAAGCTCAAAAACAAATATAAGTGACTATATAAAATTGATTGATGGCAGCATTGGTTGAAAAGAAAGATTAAATAAAAAAGGAATGGATAAATTTAGGATTATCATGGATATATAAATGGATGTTCAGACATCTGTTGGCACAAGTGCACTATACATATCTGCTGTTTGTGTATATGGGGATTTGTGATGTTTTTGATAATGTTGTTGTTGTTGTTGTTGATATGGTTCTGGGGGAGGAGTTTCAGGACAAAATTCAATATCAGCAATTATTGAAACAGATAAAATAAATTTATCACTAAAAATATTATGGATTAACAAAATCCCTTTAAAAATCAAATTACCTTGGATTATATTTTCGACAAAGTGTTATTAAACTTTGTTCTTTCCCTTGATCAATTAAAGCTTGAACGGGATAATAGAATAAAAGTTTGCTGTGATCCATGGATTCAAAGGCTTTCCAACCTCTTTGAAGGTATTGTTGTGCGGCATGTGCTGAATGAAGTCGGATATTTACAGATCCTCGACCATAATTTTTATATCCATCTCGAGCAACTCGGGACATGTGATATTGAGTTTCAGCATCTTGTCGAACTTTCATAATTACTTCCTTGCAAAGGGTATTAATTCGAGCAAAACTACATCGTTCTCGATGCCGTTGCCAATCCATCTGTCGGCATTGCCTCGAGCAATAGTACGTATAACAATGCTTGCAAGAAACATAATATCCTCGAGCTTCTCGAATTCCTTTTGTTTTATGGCATCGTCCACATCGAACAAAGAGTTGTTCTTGATTGAGTAAATCTTCGGCGAGATGGGGTTGTTGAATTACTTTATCCATCAACATATAGTTGGAAGTATAAATTCCTGGACCATCAAGATTTTCAGTTGGTGGTCGATCAGATTGTGGGAAGGACGGATCAGCTGGGATATCCGAAGCTTTAGTCTGTTGAAAAATTCCATCCAAAACTTCTTCTACCGTAATCCTTCCACCATATCGAAGTACTGTAAATTATTCATGTTAGAGTTAAATATGCAAATTATCGATTGATTACCTTTTTGTGTTTGTTCTGTTGTTGTTGATTGTCTTCCAATAAAAGTATCCGCAACTTCAATAACTCGAGAATTTGCATCTTTTCCTAAATTCCAATCTGTTGGAATTGTGGATACTGTATATCCTGGAAGATGCTTTCCAGATGATGTAACAACTTCTTTTCGACGTAAAAGTGTCTAAAATTATCATTAATATAAGTGGTATCAGAAAACTTGTTCAATAGAATTACCTCTTGTGAAACTTCTCGAGTGATTGCGGCTGTTCCAGACGGGATTAAGAGGTCACTGCTTCCACCCTTTAACAACTAACTTTCAATTCCAAATCAATGATTATTATTTAAATTTTTAAAAAGCTTCAAAAAACACAACCGGACAGAATTGTTTTTTACTTTTTCAATTGTTTTAGAATTTTAAAATCTATCCTTTTTTGTTTGTAAATTAAAAACAACAAAAAACCGATAAGCAACAAAGAGAAGGAAGAGAAGTTAGCGCCGAAGGGGGGAATTTGGAAGGAGAAGGAAGAAGTTGAGGAGGACCAAAAAAACAGTGCAAAAAATATTATGTGTAATTTCTATATTTTTGTGTTTGAATTTTCGAAACTCGAAATTTATTAATCCAATATTTCTTTATTTTTATTGGAAAATTCATTCATTCAAAAAATTAATATAAAATTATAAAAAAAACAATTTTATGATAGATATATTTATAAACTTAGAAATATGTATGTATGTTGGAAGTATACTGTACACTAAAGCAGCCAAAAAAGGAAATATAAAAAGGGAAACAAATTTTTCGTGCAAAAGAAAAAGATAAAATGTGGCATTTGAATTTTTTGGCATCAATGGATACGGTACAGTAAGCTTAAAAATAGGAACAAAAATTTTGAGTACAGTAATTTTGAATGTGCTCAAAAGCATAACTTATGAAATTAAAGGGTACTGTAACAGGATTGCATCATTTTTTAAACGAAAAAATAAGCTTCCATTGTGGCATGCCATTCCAATTCAAAGTGCCACATCACACAACCAAAAATGTAAAGAAAAATAGAAAGAAGAAGAAAGGTTTACAAAAAATGGGGAAACAGAACACAATCGTAACAATCATCATCAAAAAATGTCGAGGGCACTGTAAGTAGGATAAAATATGTGTTGGGAGGAAGGGGAAAAATATGGCAGCAAAAGAAAAAAATGCACAGAGAGCAAAGCATAAAGTAAATGTATTTATGTATAAAGTGAACAGAAGGAAGGAATAAAAGTGGTAAAAGAACAAGTTATTCTTTTTAATTATTATATTTAATATTATTATTATTTATTACAACACACAGACCTTTGTGTGCTCAGGTTGGGTGGAAGTGGAAGTTTGTCCAATTTGGTGCAGTGATGTGCGGGATCGGCGCATATCTTCGATTTCATCTTTGTACTTATCAAACATCCCTGCAGGGAATGATATTCCACCTACCGGTGGAGAAGTTGAATGATGTTGTTGATAATGTGATTGTGATTGTTGTTGAGGTGTGGATGATAATGGTGGATTTGTGTATGACCATGGCTGAGATGGTGGTAAATCATAACGTGTTTGTGAGGTTGTTGTAGTTGTTGAATGTTGTTGTTGTTGTTGTCGAGATGAATAATCTCGATACCAATCAGGTACCTGCATTTTTTCGACAGATTTACGAAAACGATGCTCATATTCTGTGATTGGAACTTCATCGGTGCCACCCTGCTTTTGTAGCTCATTTTCTGGAGCAGCTGCAATTTCACGAGCCCTACAATATGACAATAGTAAGAGTTACAGTATACAAAACTATAATAATATTTTACTTTTGATCCATTAACATATCAGCTGATTTAGAACGGGTATGATTCCCTTCAGCTTTTGGGGAATACCATCCTCGACGAGTTGAAGATGCTTCTTGTTGGGTGGTGGTTACTGTAGAATTGTAATCCAAAACTGATTTTGATCGATTTATATCTTCAGAATCCAACTAAAAATAATTTACAAAATATCAAAATTTTGTTAAAAAAGTCTTTTTTAATGTTTTTATGTGTTATTAAAGTAGTTATAAATTTACAATGGTATTGTTGTTGTCACCTCACAGCCCACAACAGAAATAGAAACAAAAGGAAACAAACAAAAAATGCCACACACACAAATCAGTGATTCCATTAAAGCTGTGCAAAATTTTGTATGAAATAGGTTTTTGGGTAACTCCAAAAATTTGGATTGATAGAAAAGTTGAAAGTAGAAGCAAAGCTACAGTAGTAGAAGGATCAGTGATAAGAAATAAAAGATCCCCAAAATGTAAGATTGATAGTATAAGTAGTGATATCATAAAAGCGGGAGAGAAGCATGCATATGTATATTTTTTATGAACCCTTACCGGTCGTTGTTGTTGTTGTTCCATTGAAGACTGTTGATGGCTACTTGAAGATGGATAATTATTTTTTGATGAAGTGCTCCAATATCGTTGTCGTGGATCAGCAGAGTGCGTGCGTTTACGATAATGAGCAAGTTGTCGCTCAGCTTTTTCAAAGAGTTCTTGAAACTCCTGGGAACAAAAAAAGATATCAAAATTGTCACAAAATGGTTTAAATATTTTCAAAAAACAAATATGGGGATTTTAATTATAAACTTTTTAAAAAAACAGGGAAATATTTTTGTTTAGCACAAAGGGAGGAAGCAAAACGGGGGAAATTTGTTTGTTTGTAAAAAACTGCAAGCTCGAGCAGAAAATTAAATAAAAAAAGATAGAAAGACAAAAGGACTGTGAGTGAAGCAAAAAAATTGTTGTTTAAAAAAACACATGTAAGAATAAATTTTTTAATTTACAAAATAACAATGAACCAACCTTATCATATGGGCTTGGACCAACTGAAGGATATGGACCAGAATCAAGGGGTCTTGAGGCAATGCCTGAATTAAAATTTGAAAGCAGAGGACCACGATATTCAATTCTTCGGGCCAAATCTTCATTTGATCTTCGAAGGCGTTCAAGGGCATCTGAAATTTTGTCTGTTTTCAGATGGATATACAGTATGCTTTTCAGGATTTGCATATTTTTATATATGTGTTTGATTAGTAGTTTATTTGCATTTTATGATATGTTTTTTTTATTACAAATCTGTTTAGTTTAACACAACAATTTTTTTGGATATATCAAATCTCTCTTTTTTGATTAAAGCTAGAAGAAGGTAATCTCTTTTTTTGTGTATTAACTTGATTCAACTTTTTTTGCTGTGTATTTTTTTGCGTGAGTGGATAGATTTTAATCCATTTATTTATTTTAGTATTATTCAAAAATTAAAAGTAGAAAGAAAAAGATAAAGTAAAACTTTTCACAATTGATTTGGCAGTGATAGAAAAGAAAAAGTAGTATTAAGAAAGAAATGTATGAGGCTGTGGCACTTGATAATAAAAAAATTTGAATAATAACAATAATAGGCTAACAAAAGTACTACTATGCGCTGCATATAATCAAAAAAAGCAGAAAAAAAATACACAAAAAAGCATCATCATCAAAAATTGAAATTAAAAACTAAATGCAACTTGTTATTCAAAAAAACAGAGTGATTTTGTTACAGTTAAAAATTTTGGCAGAAGAATGAAAAGTGTAGTGTTTGTTAAAAATTAAAATTTTATGAAATAATTGATAAAATAAATTTTTTGGTGGTAGTATGTATGTGCAGTAGGGAAAGGGGTTGTGATGTGTTTGTTAAAGATCAATGCTCTCACCGTTTTGACTCGAATCAGCACTGAAAAAATCTCGACGAGCTTTATCTTTATCATGACGAGATTTGTATCGGGTTGCACGTTTTGAGTCACGTAAATCATCATTTCGAGATTGGAAAAGCCGTTCACGACTATATTCATCTGATGGAGCTTCAAGGGAAAGGGGATTAACAGATGATCCACCACCAGTGAAGTAGCTGGTTGAAGATAATGGTCCATTATCAGTGTACAAAGTTCGATCAACACGTTCAATTACTTGTCTTTCAACCTTAAATTGAATCATTTTAATCTTAATTATGGATCATGAAAAAATTTGCATACCTTTGTTGTAACTTCTGGTCCACCCAAGGTACTTAAATTTTCTCTTGAATAATACGGTTTTCGGGTAAGCCGTTCCAGGGTTTCTTTTGAAGTTAAATCCTTCTTTCTTTTAAGTTCAGCTTCCTTTTCAGCTAAATGTCTTCGACGTTCCCATTCAAGCTTTTCCCGGTCTTCCCGTTCTTTAACAATGATATCAAGTCGTTCACGACTTCGACGATCATCCCGTTGTCGGGCGGCTTCTCGTTCAGCAGCTTGTCGGCGTTCTTGCTCGCGAAGGGCAGCATTTCGACGCTCTTGTTCACGAAGTTCGGCAAGTCGACGCTCTTCTGCCAGCCTGGAGGTCTCACTTAAGAATTATATTCAAAAAAAAAGTTAGCAAAGCAAAGGGAATGGAAAAAGTGTTAGGATGATTGTGTTCAATGACAGTCATTATAGGGCAAATAAGATAGCAAAAGCGAAATATTTCAGATCTATTAAAAACCAACCGTTCCTTTTCACGACGGTCAGCTTCCATCTTTTCAATTTCAATGAGTCTTAAACGTTCACGTTCAAGTTCCTCTCTTTCCCGGGCACGTTGACCTTCCATGGCTTGAAGGGCCCGACGTTCAGCAGCGTTTCGCTCAAGTTCTGCAAGTCTCTCTTGTTCACGTTGTTCTTCAAGTCTTCGTTGTCTTTCACGATCAGCAGCTAAAATTTATTGATATGATTAAATTTCACCATATCACTATAAGATATTCTAATTACCTTCAAGGCGTTCCCGCTCTCTTCGTTCCCGTTCACGGCGTTCTTGTTCCCGCCGTTCAATTTCACGCCGTTCTTCCTCAAGTCTTTCTTGTTCCCGACGTTTATCGGCAGCAGCTTTAGCTTCCAAAAGTTCAAGCTCTCGACGTTCTTCTTCAAGTCTTTCACGTTCCCGTCGAGCGGCATCTTCTTTTTCACGTTCAAGTCTTTCTTGTTCTGCCCGAAGCCGTTCCAATCTTTCCCATTCAAGTTTTTCTTGAATCCGTCTTTGATGTTCCCGTTCTGCAGCTTCACGTTCAGCTTTTTCAATCAGCTCCCGTTCCCGAGCTTCTTGTTCCCGACGAAGGGCTTCTCGCATTTCATCTTGTCGACGCTCTTTTTCACGTTGTTCTGCTTCCCGACGTTGCTGTTCAATGATTTCCCGTTCAATTCTTTCTCGTTCAATCCGTTCCCGCTCTAATCTTTCTGCTTCAAGTCTTTCCTTTTCAAGTCTTTCAGCTTCCAGCCGTTCTCTTTCCCGATCCCGGTGTTCTCTTTCACGTTGTTCACGTTTAATCCTTTCAATTCTTTCAATTTCAAGTCTCTCAATTTCAATTCTTTCTCTTTCAATTCTTTCCCGTTCAATTCTTTCACGTTCAAGCCTTTCAATTTCAGCTCTTTCTCGGGCTAATCTTTCCCGTTCTATTCTTTCTGCTTCCATTTGTTGCCGCTCAAGCTTCTCCTTTTCAAGTCTTTCACGTTCTCGTCGTCGAGCCAGCTCCTCTTCTTCCATGGCACGCCGCTGATTTTCAAGTCGTTCCCATTCAGCTCGGCGTCGGCGTTCTTCTTCTTCCCGTTCAAGCCTTTCACGCTCAATTTTATCACGTTCAATTCTTTCACGGGCGATAATTTGTTCTTCTAAATCTTTTTCAATTCTCATTCGTTCCATTCGAATTCGAGAAAGCCGTTCATTTTCTTCTTGCTCAAAACGGCGTCGAATTTCTTCTTCTCGCCGGCGACGTTCTTCTTCTTCTTGGCGACGACGTTCTTGAGTTTCACGAATTCGCCGTTCTTCTTCTTCAACGGATCGAGAATATTTGGTTATGTATTCTTGGGTAATTTCATCACGGGGTTCAGGAAGATGATGAAATGCATCAATAACGGGAGCAGGGGCAATTGGAAGGGGTTGTTGAGAGAGGGCTTCCGTGGAACGAGTTACAAGAGTTCTTGTCATAACCTATAAAATATAAAAGTTTACTAATTAACATTTATTTCTTATTTGAAAGGAAAGGAATTCTTTAAAAATTTTGGAAGAAATTCCTAAATAGGCAAATAGTGGCAATAGAATGATTTAAAATTAGTATGAGAAAACATTCTTTCTTGCTTTTGTTTACCTAATCAAGAATTTGAAATAATAAGTATCGAAAAGTTTTTGCTAACACTAAATGCTGCAAAGCTTCTAAAAAAAGCTTACTTCTCTTCGATAATACTCTTCCCCAGGATTTCCAGCTTCGTAACGAGTTGTGGTCCAGCCGGTTCCACCAGCTCCAGGAGTCTTAAAATCTAGCATTGAGCCGTTAGTTGTGGTTGGGGCACGAGAATAACTAAATGCGGATTGTGAACGATGTACAGGGATTTCGCGGACAGTTGCACGTGATCGACGTCCTGCATCAGACATTAAATCATCGCGTGAAGTATCTGCGTCTGTTCGATACCCAGTAGATTCTGCGTATGCTGTCTAAAAAATAGAAAAATGTTTTTTTGCAACAAAAAATATTATATTATAATGTACATAAACTTTTTTTTTCTCGAAGATAGGAAGAAAAAAACAGAACTAGAGTTAAAGGCGGAGAAGAAGAATAAGAAAGACCTCATGTTGAAGATAGATAGGTAGGGTTGACTTAAAGTGTGACTAAGATATAACATCTTAAAGACCAGAATCAATGAGAATGAATGAGTGATGCTTGCTTACATTGCAAGTGTACACAGTTTCTTTCTCCTTTTATTTTTTTGCGCAACAACCAAAGATAAACAATAAAAAATGCAAGATAGAGAGATCATCAGAAAAAACAGTTTTAAAAAGAAAAACAAAGTAACTAAAAAAATTGGTCAAAAAAAAGATTTGTAAAACGTGAAAGTTTTTGGTTCTTGTTATTCAATATAACTGAAAAAGAAAGAAGAAGAATAGGAAGAAGAGTTTTTGCATTTTTCAAAAAAAATTTATAAAATCTAACGGGGAGGGTTTCGGGGGTTCGATGATGTTGTTATTCTTCTTGTCGTTGAAGATTGAAAAAGAAGAAGAGCCTTGGAAAAAAACGTTAAAAGCATAAAGCGAGGTCGTTGATCGGGAGGGAAAAAAATGCAAAAACCATCACAACCAAAAAAAATTCTTTTCCTTCTTATAAATAAATTTTTGTTGTTTTGTTCAAAGGGGAAAAGTAAATAAGTCATTGCGCGAAAGTCTTACCAAAATTTTTTTTGAAGAATAATAAGAAAGAAATAAAAGAAGAAAAGATGGAAAGGTAAGAACTTCCGGGCATGTCTCAAAACCTAAACCTTCATCTTTCGACAACGTCGACCTCTAACAGCACCCAGCCAGCCAGTAGCAGTTGGGCTAAAAACAACAAATTTGATACTACTCCAAAATAAGGAAAAAGGAAGGAAAAGAATTAAAACGCAGAAAGGTAGCTGCTGAAATGAAATTGAACAACAGATGGATAGATTGTGGGGTTTGTGTTACAAGGTTTTGTTTGTTTCTAGTTAAAAATTTTCTATTTCGCGTAACAAATATTCAAATATTCTGCAATGGTCAGTTTTATAATAATAAAACAAAACATTTGAAAATAAAATAATAAGAAAAGATTTTTTACTTTTCAACAGTTTTTATACCTATCTTAAAAATAGTAAGAGAAGGGATTTTCATCATCACGCAAAAAACCAAACGGAACGCCTGTCAGAAAAAAACTAAATAACCAAATCAATGGAAAATCATTGAAAACATTTGTGGCAGCTCCAAATCTTTCCTTTCTTCTTTTTCTAATTCCTTTTCCATTTCGATCTTGTGTCGTCTAGATCTTCAGTACTTACTTCTTTTTCTTGGATATTCCCTTTTTTAGAGGTCATCAAAATTCATGCACGCAAAAATAATATTAATAAATATAAAAAGAAAATCGTAAATGTCTTTTTTGATTTTTTTTTCTGACCAAAAAAAGGATTGACAGATTTTATGAAAGAAGAAGAAGATCGAAGGAGAAGAACTAATGAAAGAGAAATATCAAAAAAGTGAGAGAGAGAAAAAGGGCCCTTTGAAGGGGGATGACCAAAAAAAAGAAGAAAAGTTTTATTTTATTTTCGACACCTTTTTGATATTTTTGGATCTTCTTCTTTTTGCAGAGAAGAACAATCAAACAAGAAAGAAGAAGAAGAAGACTCACCTCTTTCAAATATTTTAAAGCTTCTTCAAATCGACTGATAGCAGTCGTGGACATTCTTCTCTACCTTTTTAATTCTTCTTTAATTTTAATTAGGAGAAAACAAATGTTAGATGATGATAATCAATGTGTTATCAAAGAAGAATTCCTTCAAACAATCAAAAGAAAATATTCTTTCTTCAATCAAGAAATGCCGAAACTCCAAAGCAGCAACTTGATTTGATGTTGAAGAAAATGAAACAATGAAGTTTTTTTCGATTTTTCTTTGCTTCAAAAAAACAAATGTGCCAGAAAAATGCTACGTTTTGGAATGCAAAAAAGGAGGAAAAGAGAAAAAATCTGAATCATCAAAAAAGTTCAACGCCTTTTTTTCTGTTACAAAAAAAGATTCACAATTTTCAGCAAAGGTGGATGGAAAAGAAAACGAAACATGCTTGAATGAGTTTGCTTTGGTTTTTTCTTTTGCGTTCCTTCAAAAATCATTCGTAAAATATTGCAAAAACTTTTTCATATTTTTTTGGAATTTTTTTCGGTACAAAAAATAACTGTACAGAAAAAAAGAATTCTTTGTTTTGGAATGCAAAAAAACAAAAACAAACGTAAAAAATTGCAGAAATTTATCAAAATTTAGAAGAGAAGAAATATTTGATATGAAACTATACAAATTCGGATTCTGTTTAAAACTAAAAATTACTGTACTTTGTTGCTCCTATCTCTAAACTGCTAAACTTACAAGTAAGATTGATGAAAAATTTATTCAAATTTGCATATTTAGTTTAACACTTAAAGTAAAACTTAAACTACTACAGTATAATATAAAATTTAGACATTAATTCTTAATTATCATAAAAAACGTCACCAGAAAATAACTTGTGTTGTTTAATCAAAACCATAAAAAATGGATTTTTGAAACATTTTAAATCTCTTGTTTCGAGTAATAAAATTTGCGAAAACAGCTAATAATAAAAAAAAGAAACACATGATTCTCAGATTCAAGAATCCGATAAAAATCTTAGATATCAAAAAAGAAGAAAAAAGATGATAAATTGAAAAAAATCCTGATTTCTCATTAGAAAAATGTTAAAACAATCACAGCAGGAGACAAAACATTTAAATTTGAAAGGAAAGGAAAGGAATCCTAAAAAAAACTCCAAACAGAATTTTTTAATCTTCAAGTTGCGCAAAAAAAAGTTTAACACACATTTTGAAGAAATTTAGAGAAGAGAGAAAAATAAAGGGATGGATAGATGATCAAAAAGAGCAAAAAGCTCGATTTTTAGATTTGTTGGGAAACCTCCAAAAAAGAAAAAAAACTCTAAAGTAAGATGAACGAAAAAAGATGAAAAAAATGACCATGAATTTTTTTTCTAAATACATTTTTAAAAAACGAAAAAAGAATTTAAAGAGCTCAATGTCAGCCTCATAAAACCACAAACAAAAATAAAACAAACACAAGCACTTTTCTTTCTTCCTTTTGAAAAGAAGAAAGGTAAAATAATAAAATTAATTAAGCGTTGAAGAAAGAGAAAAAAAGATCAAAAGAAGAAAATGATGATTCCAACAATAATTATTTCTTGTAATAAAAAAGCTAAATTAAAACGAACCCTTTGTGTTTGAGGTTGGCTTGAAGTTGGCGGTAGAGGAGCCTCAGAATGAGGTATTTCCATTTCTGAAAAATTAAATATGAAAATTATTTAAGGATAAAATTTTAATAAAAGAAGGTGATGGTTTTATTTTCGGAATCGACGTCATAAAAAAGATAGATAAATCATTTGACACGATTTTAATAATATTTGAAGGATAAAGGATAAAAATATTAAAAGAATTTAAAATATTTTTCGACACCTTTTTTAAAATGAATTTCTTTCTCTCAAAAATGAAAGTTCAAAAATTGATTTTTCTTTTGAAGTTTTCTATCCAATTAAAAGTTTTCTTTTTAAATTTCCTAATAATACTCCCGAGATTACGATCAAAAATATCGGCAAAATTTTTTTGATTTTGTTTGTTTTTATTGGCAGCAAAGAAGAAAAAAAGGTAAAATAAAAATAATTTTTGATGGGAAAAAAGATGGAAGAAAACCTGAGCTTTTTCTTGAAAAACGTGGCCTTCATTTATTTTATTTTGCTGTCAACAAACAAAAACAAACTGCAGCATCAAAAATAGGAAAATAAAAAAAACTTTTTGGAAAGTCCGCGTGTTTTATTTTTGGACGACAAAGTTTTTGCCTGATGACTGACTATTAAATGAATGAATGACTGTTTACCGAAGGGGGTAAAAACGACCAAGCAGGTAAAGGTTAAAAAAATTGAAAAAAAGGAGGAAATGTCGTGCCCAATAATTTAGGTTTAAAAATAACAAAAATAATGATAAAAAACGTGGAGAAATAAGGTAAAAAAGCCATAAAAACTTTTTAAGAGTTTTTGGCAAAGGTTTTGAATCAAAACTTTTTCAAAAAAGCAACAGAAGTTTTGGTAATAAAAAAAAAAGGGAAATTAAAAACCAAAATTTGTTTGTGTCACCCAAAAATACAACAAACAACCAATCTCAACAAAAAAAATTTCCTAAATTTTTCATTCCTTCTTCAATTTATGGAAGAAGGCTAGAAAATATATAGATAGACGTGTTTCATTCAATGTATTTTCTCATGTACTTTCGGAATGCATCAAAAAAAGTAAAAATCAATCAAGAAAAAAATGTTGCTTCTTGCCGATGCAAGAAGATAGAGGGAAATGAAAATGGTAAGAAAAATGCAAAAAGGGGGATCTTGATTACTGAACAGAAAAAGAGGTAGAGGGAAAGAAAAACAAGGACGACATTACTTTTTTTCTTTTTCTTCAAGGACGATAAACCCCTCCTGATTTTTGGAGGTAAAAGAAGGAAAAGAAAAAGAGATAAGAAGGCCATAATCAGGTAAAACGGAGAAAAAGAAGATGAAAATTACTAGTTTAGAGAAGGGAAAAAAATTTAAAACGGCATATTTTGGTGCTTTAAATTAAGGGTTTCATTGATGCAAAAAAAAGATTTTCGATGAATGGGAAATTAATTTTTGTTGGGAAAAAATGTAAATCAAAAATCGTAAAATTGAAACATGAAAAGTATCATCGGATACCTTGAGGGAGTGGCAAATAAGGAACTGTAAAAGAACTGAATTTCATAAAATTCTTGGCATTAATTTAATGCCTTATTTTGGTGTCCAAAAAAACTGGACAAAATAAAGTCTTAAAAAAGATAAACCGCTTTTAAGTTAAAAATACGGTAAAAATTACTTTTTTTGGCACGAAATAACCTTCTTTTTTCCCTCTTTAAAAAATTATTATTATTATTTTTTGAAATTGTTGCCGCAATGGAAGCATTATAGAGAGAGAAAACCCCACATGGAAAACTCTGAAAAAAGAAAGAAGAAAAGCGTGCCTTCTAATCCGACAATGACCGGCTTTTGACCATCGCCACCGCCACGAACAACAAAACAAAAACAGTAAAAAAGGAAAGCGGACTTCGCATGGTTGCACCTTTTCTTTCTTTCTCTCCGGTGTATGATGCAGGGTTTTTGTTTTTGTTGTGTTGGTGTCCACTCACTTCACTTCTGTCTCTGTGTTCCTCGTTATTACCACCGCCAACAACAACAACGTTAACGTTCCAACCTGCTTCTACGTTGGAGAAGTCCTTCTTTTTACCTTTTTCGGTTATGTGTTCTTCTTGTTGTTGATGGTGGTGTTGGTGGATGTTGTTGCAGCTGACCGATATATAATATAAACTCTCCCCCCTTTTGCTCAAAAATAACAATAAAAACAACAAAAATGAGGACAAAAATATGTAACGCAGTCTACGCAAAAAATGGTCAAAAAAGGGCGCAACAAAAACCATGCAACACTGCAAAAATATTTTTAAAAGAAGGAAAAGAAAGAGGGATATAAGTGACTTGAATGACAGCTTTTTAGATTATTATTATTATAAAATATTTTAAAATGTGCTAATCTTTTATTTTCATTTTTTTTTCTCGCGCGTGAACAAAACACTGGAACTGATGTGCTGCAATTTTGTTTTAGTTTTATGAATTTTAATAAAAAAGTGTAAAAAAATGGATTTTAAATAATTTTTTGCATAATTAAATAGCACTTTTTCAAAGACAAAAAGAGGATAATTTAAGTAAAATGCCAACACTGAAATGTGTAGCTACGGTAACTTTTTAGCTTTCATACGATACCGTAGTCAAAATATTTAATCAACAAACTACCGTATAAAAATACCGTAATATTACAAATTAGTTTTTTCTATTGTGAGTATTCAATTTAAAAAGATTTCCTACCTTTTGCATCTGCAGATGACATATAACTGAGGGGGGCATCGGCATAAGTTTGACCATATCTTGCAAGTCTTCTACTTGATCGTTCCAAATCAACATCATATGGATTCCCAAATGTTTCACGTTTAAAGGTTGTTCGTTCTTCTACCGTATACATTGGTGAAGAGGAATATGAATATGAGGAATCTGTGATTAGAGGTCTTGAAAGGATAGATGAAACAGGATCTCCAAATTTGTAATTTGTTGTTCCAAAAGTTTCTGAAGATGTTGTTGGAAGTCGGGTTGAATTCTCTTTATTTCCTTCATCGGGGCTTGTTTTACGATGTTGCCATCCAAGAGGTGCCAATCCACCGCTATCATATCCATAAAGAAGAGAGGAAAGTCTTTCCGGGGAACTGAGATCTCCAGGAATTTTGGGTTTTGTTGCCTCAGGGAGGGTTTTGGGTTTTTCAATTTCTTCAGATTTTTTCTTTTTTTCTTCTTCTTTTTTGGATTCAAATTCCTTAATTTCTTCAGAATTTGGTGCAGTAAGAACAACGGTTTCTTCAGTTGCATCAACAACAATTTCCTCTGGTTCGGGTTTATTTGATTCTTTCAAAGAAGACGCATCGGGTTTTTTACCAATTTCAATTGTTTCCATTTCAACTTTCTTCCTTAAAACTTCTGGAGGCGGGGGTGGACCATCTGAACTTTCTGTGGATTCATTCAATGGTGGTGGTGGTACAGAGGGCAAGGGAGGTGGTGGAAGATTATCTTCATCAAAGCTATCATCAACCTTTTCACCTTTATTCTGGTCTGAATGATGTTGTTGTTCCATTGAAGAATCAGCTGTTGCCAATTTTGAAATTCCAAATTGATCCACGAGTGTACTTTCTTCTCGGGTTGGATTTGAACAAAGTGATTGATCTAACAGCGAATCTCGGGAATGATCAAATTCAATTGAAACGGATGTACTTGAAACTCGGCTTTCGTCACTGCAAAGAAAGTTGGAATTAAAATTTGAATATTTTGCAAAAAAATCAAATCAAAAGTCTCAAGGTCAACAAATATATGGTATTTTTTCAAATTTTTTTTGGCGGGGATCCAAAAGTCCAAGAAAAAAGAAACAAGTTTTTTATGTATTAAAATTTTAAACTTGTTGTTTTTAAAACTTCTCAAGAAAAAAGGAAAAAAGGGTCGTTAACAGATGGAATCAAATAAAAAAGGGACCGTTATCGATTTTGACGATTTTCATCAACGATAAAGCAAGAATTTTTTCTTCTTCTTTTTTGCCTTTGCCTTTTTCATGGGACACCAGCAACAAAGATTTTTGAATAGTTTTAAAAACACGCGCAACAACAAAAAAGTTTAACGAAAAATAAATTTTTTCAATTCAATGCCAAAAATAGAGAAAGGTTGTAAAATGTATGTATAAAAAAAGAAATGCGCACAAAAATGGTCACCTGAAAAAGGTAAAAGAATAAGATTTGAAAGAAAAAAGTAAAAGGGAAAAATCTATTTTATTTTTCGTTCAATGCCGGAAACCATGGGTTTGCTTTTTGAGAAAGAACAAGACTGTTGAAGGGGGGTTTGGTGCCGAAAATGAGACAGAAAATTATTTAACGCAGATTTGTGTATTTTAAAAAAAGCGTCAAAAAAGGTTAAATTTTAAGCTAATCTTATTTTTTTGCTCGAGAAAAAAGGTAAATTGAAGCTGTGATTTTCTACCTTTTTTGGTGGAATAGTGGAATATACAATTTTAAGAAAAGGAGTCAATTTACTACGGCTTGCTTCTTTTAAGATTTTTTTCGTTTTTTCGTTTTTCTTTTTTGGTATTGCTTGCTTGAATGAAATAAGATCAGAAACAAACAAACAAAGAATCAAAGGTTTTAAAAAAATAAATGTAAGCAATGCTCTGCTCGGTCCAGGTAAGCATAAATAAAGGAATAATGTTTTTTTAGGATTTCTATGCTAACAAAAAATGCAACATTTAAATGTTTTTTTAAAGGCTTGTTTGGCATTAAAAGATAGATGGGATACTGTAGCAAAAATTTAAATGTTAAAGGAACAATGAAAACTTAAAAAAATTGAACAACTGTTTTTATTTTTGTGGTGATAACAATCACGTTTACCGGTTATCAGTACAAAAATCAAATATAAGCAGCTTAAAATTGTTGAACATTCTATTATATTAGATCCAAAAACATCAAAATAAATTTAGGCTAAAAGGATTAGCTTTGATTTTCTTCTTCCTTTCAAGGACATATTTTCAAATTAAACGTTTAAAAACTAACAGAAGGCGTAGAAAAAACATTCAAAAATCAAAAAAAGCGGTAGAACTTTTTTCAAAGTCTCTTAAAAAAGATTACCCAAAAAACTGAGGCATTTTTTGTCATGTTAGAAACGAAGGAGGTAAAAAATCGAAAGAGTTGCAACAAAGAAAAGAAAAAGAAAAACAACCTGTTTAAGGAGTTTTAAAGGAATTTAAAAGAATTAAAAAAAGAAGGAGAAAAAAAAACAGGTTAAAGTTGTTGCAGCATGAAAAAAAGAGAGAAGCTTTGTCTTTCTTTAATATTTGAGTTTTCTCTCTTGTCATCTCAAAAACTCTATTACAATCACCTTTTTTTAGAACCTCAGGTGTCAAAAAAGTATGGAAGAAAATGAATGAAAAAAAGTACATCGCAACTTTTGGGAAAAGATTTTTCCCGTTACATTTTTGCAACACTTCATTTTTCGTGGCACAGCGGGAAACTTTTTACTATTATTATTATTTCAGAGAAAGAGCAGAAGAAGAAAGAGCAACAACAGCGGCTTCGAGAAAGATGATGAGAAAAAAGGGACAATCCCTTTTTTCACTCTTCTTCTTCTCAATTCCCGTAAAACACTCTCTTTTTTGAATCTTTTACTTTCTCTCTTGAACGGTCAAGCAAGCATAGAAACGTGTCAATTCAGAAATAACAAACAATAAAAATTCTTCTTATTCCTGCTTTCTTGCGGCTTTTTTCCACGCATTTTCGCGGTGATTGTAAAAAAAGGTACATGTAAGCAACAATAAAAACAACAGATTTCTTTCTTTTTTTGAAGGAATGCGTGTATTTGAAAAGCAAAACCATCCCATGTTTGAAGCAGACGAGATGATTCTGTTCAAGCAGCACAACGTTCCTCACCAAAATCGAAACAACAACATTGATTATTGAATGTTGTTGTTTCTGTATTAAAGAAAAAATTACAAAAATCTATCAAGGCAAAGCAAAAGAGTGGTATTTTTAATTGACGAAGAAAAGAAGAAATATTAGTTGTTATTTAATTGTTTTAACAAAGACAGTCTTTTTAAAGGGAAAGAGAAAAAAGAACCACACGATTGAAAACTCTAAAAAAAAGAAAAAAATCAGAACGCATGATTCATCGTTTTCCACCATCACCTTTTTTTCCCGTTTTACATGGTTTCTTTTTGCCGTAATTTTTTTCTTCAACTTTTAGAGAAATGGTGTTTTTGTAGACTGGGAAAAAAATGAACGAAAGAAAAATAATAAATCACAGACAAACGGCATTTTCATTAAACAACGATTTTTTTCTGTTTTACAGAAGAAAAAAATTAGTACAATTGTAATTACTAATAAAATATAGTTTTTGTGGGAAAACTTTGTACTAAAAAATGTTCGTAAACCAACAATATTTTTAGAAGTTGATGAAAAACTAATTAATTTTAAAGGCGGGATTTTAAGTTTGATTTTTTGAAAATATCTATCTTGATTCGAACCTCCAATTATGGTATTTGAAATGTAAAATACGCCAAAAGACAAACGCTTACTTTTGATTATCAGGCTTTTGATCAATATGAGTAAATCTTTGCTTGTCTTGGACAATAACTTCCGATTGATCTCGATCTGTTTCCATCTGTAAAAAATTAGATTAAATAAATAAATTTTCATAGATCAAAGTATCTCTCAACAAATATTTGTTTTAAAACAATTTGTATACTTTGAAGAACAAATTGCTAAACAAAAAAACATTAAAAATGTAACTAAAAATTATCAGCCGTAACGAGCTTGTTGTAATTTTTATTATTTTACAACCACCCCATCCAAACTCGAAAGAACCTATACACTTTTTCAACCTCAAAAAAAATACAATTTTTGAAAAAATGATGGAAATTTTCAATATTTTTTGTGTACGAAAAAATAATAATTTTCTGTTTGTTCCATTCATAAAAAAAGCTACACAAAAAAATGGAAAAAAAATATTAAACCTATTTTTTATGTGTTCCAAAAATGGAGAAAAGGTTATATTTTTTTTACAAAAAGGTGAATCTGAATGAAAACAAGATTTTTTATTGGGGGTCTTTATTTAAAAAAAAAATATGTTTCCAAAAAGAAAAATATCGTCTTTGATCGATCAGAACTTTGACTTTTTTGGATGGATGGGATTGTTGAATAATAATATTCAAAATAATAATAATAATTTTGTTTCATTTTTTGTTGCAACAAAAACTGAAAAGAATGATTCACCTTTTTTTGAAGTTCTGCTGCGGCAGCAGTAATTCGAGGAAACATTAAATTCTCTGATTCAGGGAGTGATTCTTCAGCTTCAGACAATAATTCAGGGCCTGACTCACGTCGACTTAAAACTGGAGTTTCTTCTTCTTCGCCTTCTGATTCTTCTTTTTTGTTTTTTTCTGTTACAACAGATTCAGAAGATGATTTTGGTGAATCAATTATTTCAACAATTTTTGTTGTTTCTGATGATGATGGAGAAAATAATTCAGAATCAGAAGAATTATTTCCACCGTTATTTGTATTCAAAATATTTATAATTCTTGCATCAACTTCTCCCACGACATCAGCTGATGGAGCTCGAACAGAAGATTGGGCAGAGGAAGAACCAAAATGATGGGATGAAGCAGAACTTTGACTTCGAAGATCGTCACTATCTTCCTATAAAAAAATATAAAGAACGCTTTAAAAAAAGACGGTCGAGAATGTTCGGGTCGAATAAGGTATGTGTTTTTTTGTGTTGCCGTTTTCTTTCTTTCTTTGGCATGGCAAAAAAGGAAAAAAAAGGAAAGCTATCGATTGACCTTTAAATCGGGAAAGGAGGGTCAAGGTGAAGTGAGGTGAAGTGGACAAGACATAAAAAAGACAAAAAGAGAGAGAAAAAATGACTCACTTCTGTAATGGCATCAAGATAACTGCCATATCCGGTCGGATCTAGGGTCGATGGATTGGAGGTTGATGACACAAAATGGATAAGACCTGGCCCACCAAACATAAAAATGTCCGGCTGGGAAGCTTCAGAAAGCCATTCATCTGGAATTTCTTCTTCTGCTTTAGCGGCTTCAGAAGCGACCTGTTCCCGAAATCGAGCTTCTTCAAGTTCTTTTTGAACTCCAAAAGTATTGATTATAATTGGAGGGGATTCAGCTGTGGCAGCTTCAATTGCAGATGCCGCAACAGAAGCCGACTCTTCATTCAGCACTTTTTCCAATTCTTCGGCCGAAGAAGTTAGTTTCGGCACAGGCGGAGGTGCCGTTGATGGTCGTCCAGGGGAAGTTGGCAGGGAATCAGTTTCCAACAAAGTGCTCACACTTTTCAGCGATGCCTTTGGGGATTCTGGGGATGAACCAACTTGTGGCATTTTAATTGGAAATTTTGGTGTTGTTGATGATGATTTTTCTTCTTCGTTATCAGACATATTATCACTTACAGTTTCTTCACCATCACTAGATGAATTTGAATGTTCACTATTATTACCACCTTCAATGGATGGAGTTCGCTTTTTCTCAAAAAAGAATATCCTCCAAGCAAAAAGTACTGCCTAAAAAAAGAGAGTTCAATTTTACAAAAAAATAAGATTATATTTGCTTTCTTTCTTTCACTTCTTTTTTCCCTCCGGGCAGGAAAAAAGGGAAAAAAATAAATGTTCCGGATATTTTTTTCAGCGTGTAAAAATATGCAATTATTATTATTATACTTTTTGTTGAGGTCATGGATGCGCAAAAGGAAGTTCAAAGGAAGAGGCAAAAAAGGGAGAAAAAAGGAGATGTAAGATGATGGAAATCAAATCAAATATATGACATACGGAAGTATGCAAAAAATGGTAGAAAAAGAGGAAGAAGGTGAAGTGCCTCTTAGCAGTTGTCAGTCATCATCAACATAAATAAAAACACGGACAACAACAACAAAAACATGATTGAATAACTTTTTTAAGAATCCATTTTTTATGTAATCTTTTTAAATGATAGTTATTATTAACTCCAGAAAAAGCTATTTTTGCATAATTTGGGGTAATAAATGTTGCATAAAATTCAAAAAAACTTGAGTTTCAATGAAGCATAAAAAAGCAATCTGGGATAAAAAGAGAATATTTGGCACCTTAATAATTCTAGAAATTCTTTAAGAAAATGGATTTGTAGTTACTTTTAGTTTTGTGAATTAAGAATCTGGGACAAAAACGATCAATGAAAACCAATATTTTGATCACAAAAAAAGTCAAAATAAAGTTTATCAACAACGATATTGATAAGAAAGCCCTAAAAAATCTTAAAAATTCACGAAAGGTCATAACAAAAGTCTAATAAGTAGGCAAGATCGAATAGTAATAAAACAAAATCTAAATAATAATAAAACTAAAAACCTAATTTTAAAAAATCACATTAAAAATTAAAATAGAAATAACAAGAAGTAAGTAAGTAGCACATAAATGAATATACAAAACGGAACTCAACTCATCATCAAAAGCGATACTCAAGTGAAACGTAAAAAAGAGTTTTTTTGCGTGCGAACGTTCGTTAAAGAAAGTCAAGTGGATTTCCTCTTCCTTCCTCTGTCCCCCTCAAAAAATCCAAATATTTTTCATTTATCAAAATTTATAATGTTTATTAAAGACAATTTTATAATAAAATTTTATACAATTATAATCAATAATTAAAGAGAGAAAAAATTGATTAATGTGTACAAAATTAAATTTGTATTTATTTATTTTATTGGACGTCGTCTTTTTTTGCTGTTTTTGACGTTCGTCTAATCTCAAATCTCTCTCTTTTCGAAAAATTTTTATGGATTTCATTCTTACTCAAGCTCCGTGGAATCTCATCTATTTTTTGAGATAAAAATGGTTTAACTTTAACTAATACATGAAAAAAAAGCATGGAAAAACCATAAATTAATTCAAAAAAACGTAAAAAAATATTTACAAAAACCTGCAAACATTACAGGCTTGTTAAACAAACAGTTTAGCGCTTCTTTGTTCATTTTCATAGTGAGGCAAATTCATTTTGCTTAACAAAATCAATCAAAGTTAAAGTTGGGATTTTTATTTTTTTTTAAAGGGGGATGAATTGGTGGAGGAGGAAGAAGCGGCAAAGAAAAGAACAAAAAGAAAAAAATCTGTAAAAACAAACACATTTTCTTTTTTCTTTTTTTGTACAATTAAAAAAAACGTTCGTGGATTTGGAACAAAAAAACGAAATAATTTGATTAAACTTTTTACGTGAATTTAAAACACATTAAAAAATCTTCAAAACTTTTAAAAGATCACAGTTGATTTTTTAAGGAAGGGGATTTTTCGTTACTTTTTATCCGGTTGTCTTGGATTGGCTATCCAGAGGCAAGAAAAAGGATTAGTTAGGCTTCGAACATGATAACTTTTCCCCTCAGGAATAATTGATCGGATAAAATATATCAAAAATTTGTCTCAATTAATTTTATTTGATCTTCTTAATTTCTATGAAACTAATGAAGATTATTAAAAATAAAAAACTTTAACACAAAAAATCAGCTCAAGTAAATTATCGCAGAAAAAAACTGAAAATTGTTTGTTATTCAGTTTTTTTTGTTGTTTTGCTACAAAAAGAATATCAAAAATAAAAAATGAAAAACGATTGACCGCAGTAATATTTATTTTTTAGGGTCGATGAAAAGCTTCCTTCATTCATTCATCTCATCGTTGTCGACGTTGAAGTCAAAGAAAAAAGAAGAAGAAGGGGTTCGAGAAAAACAGCAACATTTATTTACTTTTTCGTTTTTGCCAACCTTTGGTTTTGCTTCTCTCTCTCGTTTTCTATCTATCAATTCAGTTCTATCTCTTGCTTAGCTTGCTGCTTTTTATAACCTCCCTTAAAAAGTCAAAACGGAAAATCAAAATAGAAAAAAAGAATCGTCTGCTATTTTTGGTGTTTTTAAAAAAAGGTAAGGTAAAAAAGAGCAAGCAAAGCAAAAAATAGATGTAAGCAAAGGAGGGTAGAAATAAGGATGCTTGTTATTTTTTTTGTTGTTGTTGCTGCTGATGTTGATGGTGAAGCCGAGGAACGAAGAAAATACACTTGCGCGATCTATTATTTTTCTTTTACTGATTTTTAATAGCAAAAATATATTGACGGGGAACGAAAAATGAATGAAGAAAAAAGGAATTTGAGAATCACAATTAATACTTTTTTTCGGTGGCATCTTCTTCTTTAAAAAAATCGAGAAAAAACGTATTTATTAAAAAAAGAGAGGGAAGGAAAAAATAATACTAAATTGTTTTTTTTAAAAAAATGATATTTTTTTGTATTTTTTGTTTAGTAAAAAAGGAAGGCAGCAGCAAAAAATACAGAATTTTCATTTAAGAAACTTTTCTTCTCCTTGAATCGGACCAACACCGAAATGTTGCCGTTTTTGTTCCGTTCAGAGTCACTCGAATAATGCCTCATTCATACATTTTGCTGCTTATTTTCATTTGAATCACTGTTTTTTTGCAAGAAAAAAGGAAAAGAAAAAACTTTGGCAAAAATCAAATCAAAAATAATAAAAAAATTACTTTTTTGTTAAAAAAATTTTAAAAGAAAACCAAAGTTTAAAAAGTTGGGTTTTTTGTAGTTTGGCCTTAATCAATAAAGAAATTATATTTATAGTAGTTATTGTTAAATGTGAAATATGAAATTTGTACTCTTAGAAATAATCTTTGAAGCGTGTAACAGACATCTTAAGTTAAGTGAAATAAATAGAAAAGGGCATTATAAAGTGTCATCTTGAGTAAAAGAAAGATAGGAATTATTATATGTATTTATTACTACTACTTTTTTTACGATGAACACAATGCCAACAAAATGTCCTTGAAATAGAGAAAAAAGTTTAGAAAAAAACTTTTGAAGGATAAAAAAAGTGCCACACATAACGCTGGGCAACAACACCCAACACCCGGCCAGCCCCAAGGTAAAAAAGCCAAGGAAAAAAGGTAAGAAGAAGAAAAAAAGGAAGCAAAAAAGCACTCAAGCAAAACAGAATAATACTCTTTTTTGGATGTGAAAAAAGTAGCAAAAAATCCTGTCTCCATTTTTTTTGTGTTAGCAACGATACATTTTTTGTTTGCAAAAGAAGAGTCCAAGACTTTAAAATTTTGCATATATTAAAAAGTTGTAAAGTAATGTTGAAACTTGGGTTACTGTATCACAGCGCAAAACTTATGCAAATTTGTTAAACTTCGATTGCAAAAAAATTTTTTGTTGAAAATGTAACCTAAAAACTAGCAAAATTATAATAAAAAATAAAGCAAAAATATTTTTAAAGTTCTCTAAAATCTCAAAAGTTTTAAATTAAAATATTTGCATATTACCACAAAAGAGAAAGTTCAAGCGAACACAAAAGTCAAAAATAAATTTGTTTTTAGAAACTTTTGATGGCAAATCAGAAATCATACCTACCAAATTTAAATAACAGGTTTTAAAAATGGCATTGATAGAAATAAAAAGAAGAACTTAACTAATTTCTTTCTTTTAGCTCTCAAAAAATACAAATTAATTATGTTTTCAAAAAAAAAGAAAGTGAAGTTGAACAAGATTGAAAAAAGTGCAAATTAGAAAATTATGTAGAAGTTTGTGAAAAAGATTTTTCCAATGGCACGCTTCAAGGTCATCAAAAAAGGAAGGTGTCATTTCCTTCCTTCTTTTTTTAAAAGAGAAACAATAAAAAAATAATATTTTTTATATGAGAAAAAGAAAAAAAGATCAGCGAAAAAAAGTATTTTATACGTAAAAATTAGAAACCAATTAGGACGAAAAGAAAAAAAGTGAAAACAGTTTTGAAAACAAAAAAAGAACGGTCAAAAACGTTACAGCTTTAATCGTTTGAATCGGATGGCGGCGGTCCAAAAAATTTGCAATAAGTTTTATCTCTTTTTTAAAAGCTTTAAAGTTTTTAAACTCAAAAAGTTTTTGCAGCAAAAATAAATAAATAAGAAGAAAGCCAAAAAAGGACTTACCAAAACTGCGGTAAAAGCAGCCGTTAAAAATGCATCAAATGGTCTTCTTATCGACGTCGATGTTGATCTTGATGTTGTTGATGCACCTCTATTTCCACCACCACCACCAATTGCAGCAGCTTCATCTTGAACGGGTTTACGAAAAATCATTGGACGTCGACGATGACCAAAATAAGATACCATTTTTCTTTCCTTCTTTCTTCTTTAAATTTTTTAAAAGAATATAATTTTTATTTGATTTATGACTTTTCTTTTTTTATTCCGATTTTTTGTTGTGAAAAAAATCTTAATCAATGTGTTTTAAAAATTTTAAATCCATATATAAAAAATTGAATAATAATAATAATTATAATATTAAAATACAATTAAATAAATTTTTTTTAACGAGAGATCTTCTTCATCCAATTGGGTGCTTCTCGATTTTTTTGAATATTGAAATATATCGTTTTAAAGGATGAGTCTCTCTCACACCTATGTCGAATAATTCTTTTTTTAAAAAAAATGATTAAGTCGACATTGTTTTCGTGTCGAGAATTTTTTTCCCCTATAAAAAATAAATAAGTCGACTGCAATCAACTTTTTCTTTTTTTTAATTTCAGTCGACTTATTTATTTTTTATAGGGGAAAAAAATTCTCGACACGAAAACAATGCCGACTTAATCATTTTTTAAAAAAAAAGAATTATTCGACATAGGTGTGAGAGAGACTCGATATATCAAAATTCCAAAATAATGTCATAAAAAATAATTAAAATTTTTTTTCGATCGATTTTGTTGTGAATTTTTATCGTTTTTTTCGTTGATGGGATCGAAATGGAGAAATGATTTCTCGGGTCTTCTGAAAATTCATTTAATTAATTAATCATTCGTTCGTAAGAATTAGTACATGAAAAAACACGTGCATATTTGTATTTAATTATGTTAAAAAATAAATTATTGATTCAATTTTTACAGGCTTTAAGATAAAAAAAGATGATGGCGCGATATTCTTCTGCAGACGTTTCATGTGTTATTCAACAGAAGGCTGGCACATGTTCGGATACACTGAAAAAAAGCGGTGACGTTAAATGGGTTTTTTTGTCACTGCACCGACGTTTAAACCTTATGTGGCCTTTTTGAAGACTCAATTTATGCCTAATTTTGCTTAGTTTCAAAAAATATGGACGATTTTGATCTTTATAAAATCGGCAAATGCCAAAATAGACCGGTGACGGTGACGAAAAAACCCAATTGCGTCACCGATTTTTTTCAGTGTAAAATGTAAATTTACCTATTACGTGTGATTAGGTAAACAACAGAAACTCACGCGAGTTTTAATTAAAAAGTCATTTTTATACTTTTTAATAAATTTCTTTCGTCAAAGTCTTTCCGGATTCAAAAAATGGCACTGTAATACATTTTTTCCCGAACAGAAAGTAGAAAACAGTACCTCAAATTTAATCAGAAAAAATAGACACGATTCAACTCAAAAAAAATTAAATAAAAAAAATGAATCTCTTAAGGAATTAAGCACAACATTCCCCCCACGTGAGATGATATATTTTAAATCGAATCGTTTTTTTTATTGAATTAGAAAAAAGTTCGGAAGCTTTTGATACAAAAAAAATTTAATGAAAAAGTAACCAAAAAACGGGAGCGAAGTTTCGCAAAAGCCAAACCAAAGAGCTAAGATCGGGAAAAAATTTGAGGAGGTCAAAAGAAAAATAAAAGAGTCTCGGCTTTCACGGAATTTATAAAATAAAATATTATATTTTTCTTCAAAAATCTTAAATGACACCAACCACGATCAAATGATTGAAAGAAGGAAAAGAAAAACACAACAAAAACAAAGAAACAAAACCGAAATTCGAAATCGGAACCTTTTATTTTTCGAGGTTTATTATTTTGGAATGGAAAAGCTTCCGCTTTTTTTCCTTTTCCATTTTTGGTGGTCAAAATGGAATTTTTTTATTCAATGTTTTTGGCTGACCAGGCTTGCTTGTGTACAAAATTTATTTGTTTCTCAAAATAAAATGCTTTAAAACACAAAAATGGAAACGAAAAACATTTTTTTCTAAGGTCCAGCAAATACATTAGCAGCAAAAAATGTTGGAACATCAAAAAATGGGCCTCAAGAAAAATGACCAATTAACTTTGAACTTTAAATTTAAATTTTTTACGAAAAACAAACAAATTTGTTTGAAACTAAAAAACGTAAAATTTTTGTAATTTTTTTCAACAACAATTTTCTTGTTTTTTTTACTGATGATTAGTGTTTTTTGTACACGAAAAAAATTACAAGCAAGAAAATTAGTGAAAGTAAAACGTTACAAAAAAATTAGAAATAGTTGGACCACTTTCTGTCAGAAATGATGCAACTTCAATATTCAGAATAGCGCGAAATCATAAAAATTTTCAAAAAAATGCCTGTTGAGTTGCTCAAAACTATCATACCAGATACTCATTTTTATATCATACAAAAAAACACTAAAGCTAATAAAAAAATCTTGCTTAATAAAAAAAAACAACGTTTGCACAAAAAAAAGTTTTAAAAAAGAGGAAAGAATTTTTGAAGAGTTTTCAAACAAACAAACAAAAAAATCAAAGAGAAAAAAGCTAAAACGCCGCTTCTTCTTCCTTTATATTCAAAAAAATAAAACACAAAAGAAGAAGAAGAAGGTAACACATGAAGAATGAAGAGAGATAATAAAAAAAATACAATGAATGCATGTTTAACATTGAAATTGATATATACATAAACTTGAAAGAACATCATCAAGGATGGCGGCGGTATTCAGAAAAAAGAAAAAAACGGAATACATTTTCTGACAATGTACTCATTTTTTGCCAAGAAAAATTGTGTAACTGGTGTTATAAAAATTTTGTTACATTTTTAAGCCTAAAATAACAGACTGCCAAAGTTCTCTGACTAAAAATCAAGCGTTTTAATGCATACGAAATCACAAATGGCAAACTTTTTCGTTACAAAAACAAACAAATTTGGTTGTTTTATGCTTAAACTTTAACATGATTTTTTTGATACACAAGTAACGTGTGTTTAGTGTTGTAAAAAAGGTGTAAAAGCAATTGCAGTGAAGAATCAGCAGCAGCAGAAACCGATAAGAAACTATCAAAAAAATTTAAAAGTTCACGAGGAGAGGAATGAGAGCATCGCAAGATCCCCAAAGGCGATATTATCACCTTCTCCCGTCTTCTTTTTCCCCTTTCCATTCCAATTACAGTTTGTTTTCAATTTCTTTCATTGATTTTAAATTTATTTTTATTTTGGATAATGTTAAATTACATAAATTTGTTATTTACCTCATTTTCGCATTTTTGCCGAAATAATTTTTTGAGGGTCATTTACCCTTTTTTCCTTTGTGATTAGAATCAAATTTGATTTTTATATATTTTTCTCGAAAGAAGAAGAAGTTGCAAGGACATGAGCTTTTTATATTTTTTTTCTCAAATAAATTCCAAAAAAGGAAAAAAGAAGATGTAAAAGAATGAGAAGGGAAGAAAAGAAAAGAAAATGTGATAAGAATAAACACCTTTGATCCTTTTGTTCGTGATTGAAGAAAAAAAGAAAAAATACATAAAAGAGAAAAAAGAACGCAAAAGCAAACACAATCATTACAAAAAGTAACAAGAAACACATTGGTGGTTTTGTTCCAAAAATGGAATAAAAACAAACACATTAAATCATAAATATTATATAAGAAAATGATAAATACAATTAAAATCTATTATTAAAGGGATCCAATGTTTAAAAATAAAATCATTGATTAATGAATTGGATAAACATGTTTTTGAAAAGTAGAACCAAATTCGGATCCTGAATTACTGTAAAAATAATTTGATAGATTACTGTTGATTACTTTAATTTATAAGATTATCCCATGGGTTTTTTGGTGGAACAAATTTGCATAAACAGCTGACGACACTGTGAAACTAGCCAAGACCAAACCATTTGATTGCTATAAATTAACAAATAATCATTATTAATTTTTTACAGTATCTAAAGTGTTTATGACTACATAGCGCCTAATAGATTACATTACAGTAATCCATCCCCCCCCCATAAAAAACCTTTTTTCCCTTTCTCCACCCTCACAAACTGAAATCATGCACAAACATTTCATTTCCGGGATCTATTTTTAATATGACGTTTGCTCTTTTAAAACATTTTTTGCAACAAAAAACCCTCCAAAATAAAATATAACAGTTTTTATTCAAGCATGGGTATTTGAAAATGGAAGGAAACAAAAACTTTAAACAAGTGACCCCTTGTTGAGAACAGAGAAAAAAGATGGAATCATGAGAACTTTTAAAATACATGTTTTACTTTTTCAAGGCTTCTTTTCGCTTCATTGAATTTGATCCGATTTTAGTTAAATGATGCATTTTTTGTGGAAACAAATAATAAATAAATGAAAAGGGTTAACAATTTTTTGATGGGTTTCATTCAAAATTCGTTGGTGGTCTTCAAAAAAATGAATGATTTGTTGACCTATAACTTTTAGGACTTTGATGTTTATTATTTTTGATATCAGATGATTTCTAATTTTCACATATTTTAAATTAATAAAAAACAACGTATTTCTAAGATTTTAGAATCCAACAAAAAATCTGGTGACAAAACGAACAAGGAAATGGAAATTAATAACTCACAAAAAAGCAGACAAATATTTTTTTAATAATAAAAAAAGAACAGATAAAAATGACTCAAAAATTATTCACAAAATAAGCTTATGAAAAATATTGCACATTTGGAAGTAGACAGAAGTAATCCACAAAAAGAAGAATATTTGTAACGTACAGGAGTTACCACTGTGGAAACCCGTGTTTTTCGAAAAGCGGCATTTTCTCTTTGATCTATTGTAATATTAAAATTGTGATTCCAGAATCTTTTTAAAGACATTCATTCTAAATATTTTCAATATGTTCATTACTGGGTAATTATACTTCGAAGTTTTGCTTATCAGTTTATTACCAATCGTACTGTGGATATCTCCTTTTTTTAATCAACATTTTCCTTAATCGTATTAATTAATAAAAACAATTCTTTGAAAATTGACGAAAAGGTTGAATTCCAGAATACAGAATTTTTCTAATTTTCTTTTTCCTTGAGTTTTGCTCTTTTGCAATTTCTCATTTCTTTTTTTGTGAGAAATTTTTGTATCTTTTTTTGCAACTTTGGCTTCATTTTTATCCTTTTCTTTTTTTGACGTAATACATTTTTCTCTTTTAATTTATAGAGACTATAATTTTTTAATTTTAACAAAAAAACGGATTACAATCGTCACAATGAAAAAGGTTGTCGTTCAAAAAAAAGGATGGCAAATTTTTTAGCTGTAGGCGAGATTAAACGGCTTAAATTTTGTCTTTATCTTTTTAAATTTCGCTATTCTTTTTTGTCAAAATCATAATCCTTTTTTTAACTTTGACATTTTTGTTCCTCTCTTTTTTTTGGACAAAAATTTTAAAATATCAATGGCAGATTTTCTGTTAAAAAATGTTTTTTTGTTATTTCTTTTTTTTAAAAAGATTTCGATTTTGGAATACTGTAGTGATGCTTAAATATTTTTAGAAAAACACATGTTTGATTTATCCCTTTTTAAATGTTATTCTACCCTAAAGGCACAAGGTTTCAGAGGATCAACATTTCTTTGTAAATAAAATGCCGTAAAAATATTTTTGAATAAAAAACATAAAATTAAGCTCTGTCTACTTCTTCATCTCTAAGGTGGCACATTTAAATATTTCCGGAAAAACATCGAAGTATAAAAGATGCAACTTTTTTTGCGAATTTTGCTGCTTTAATTAGTTATATGAAATTTTTTAAGTGTTTTGAGATTTGTTTTTTTAACAAGAAAAAAGCGCATAATTATTCGAAGGACTTTAATGTTTATGAAAATTAGAAAATTTCTAGTTAAAGCAAAAGCAAGGATTTTTTGTTTGAAAAAAGTTATTTTTGATCATTTCAAGAAATGATGTAGTCTTTCTCATTCCTCTCTTTTTTGCTGTTTTTTGAAATAAATGATTTTATGCACTTTTACATAACTACGGTAGATTGGGCACTTCCGTTTCTGCTTTTTTCTCTATTTTCCCAGCTCTCGTAAAAAATAACTTCTAAATTTAACATGAATGTAGTTCCAAAGATAAAGAAAACCTACGGTAGCAAAAATGCAACAAAATTTGTATTCGCAGTTTCCTGCAAAAAGAAATATGTTCAAGTTTGAAAACTACGCTTCAAAATGAATGTTTCCCATCCCCTCGTGCCATTGCCGCCGTGAGTTATGCGATAATTACGTTAATAATTTTCTTGTAGTTTTGACAGGCTTTTATGCAAAAGTTTAGAGTGTCTTGTGATGCGTTTCTCATGGTTTTAAATTGAAATATATCGTGTTAACAAGATAAACAAGGTTCTGCAAAATGTAGCCTCAAAATTCCAAGAAATTGATAACCCCAATTTAGAATACGTATTTTCTTCTTCTTTTTCTCAGCAAATTCGGTCACACGATAAAAATTCAGTAAGAAATATTTAAGTAATCATCAACTGCTGGTAAAAAGCTTGTTAGAATTAGCTTCAATTTTATTTGGCTTAGTAATTGTTGAACCTTTGAATTCAAATTTGAACAAGCAAGCATTGTTTTGTTTCAGTTCTGTCATTTAAAAAAACAGATTAGCTTTTTTCCAAGATTTTTTTCAAAAATGTTTTTGTTATTTGTTTTTTTGTTGTTGTTATCAGTTCACATTTAACCAAAGGAATACGGTAGAAATCAAAAGTCAAATTTTTTATAATCCTAAGAGCCCTGGAGAGAATTGAAGCCTTTTGAACTAAGATTTATCACTTGTTTTTAAAATTAAAAACAAGGTCATAAAAACAACTCTCTCATCATCACCCAGAAATTTATCCATTTCATTTATAAATGCTATATAATAATTTATGGATATCCCATATAAATCCTATTTTAAATTTAGCTGCTTTTCATTTCCAAACTTATCCCATCACATTTCATGTTTTAAAACCTACGCAGCGGCAGCAAAAAAAGTATGTGACTTCCGTGAATTTTACCACGCTCTTTGATTTACTGCAGTTTTTTCTTTGAAAATTTGCGTGTAAAACGTCAGATTTTTTCTTTACAACCGTAATATTTTTTCCAAACAAGAAAATTTTATGGCTTCTTCTTTTCAGATTTTTTCAAATAAAAATTCCTCGGAAATCTTTTGATTATTAAATTTTTTTCTGCTACTTTTTTCAGTATTATTTTTTTTGCGTTTTTTCTTTGACGGAAAAAAATTAGCAAAAAAAATTTGATGTTTTAGAAGTGTTTTGTTTTTTGATTTTTGCCAGCCGCCTTTTTGTTGCATGTTTGAAAGGGCAAAATTAAATTAAAACATTCCTTGTCACAACAAAAAAGCGGATTTTTAGATAAGCACATAAATATCCCCTCCAAAAAGTGGATTTTGAGTTAAGCCTATAAATAAAAAGCCATTATAAAAAAGTTGATCCTAGAAAGAGATAATTGAATGTGATTATTTTTTCTTTTCTACTTTTCATATGTCTATAATGACATGAGTTTTTAAAAATAATGATAATATTTTTGGCATTTCTTTTTCTTGTTTCTTCTATTATCTTTCAAAGTGCAAAGACTTCTTCATTAATTTGAACGTCGGCGGCAGCGGTATGCCTCCGGGGTTGATGAAGGGGATTTTAATTATGCAATTTTAATGTCCATATCCTTTTTACATTTTCATTCATCTTTTTTTATCCTTCAAAAAAGTGATATATATTGAAAGATAAATGCTTTTTTCACACTTTTAATTATTTGGCAATTTTCCCCTCCTTTTTTTAAAAGTCATGGAAGATGAAGAAGACAATCATTGACGACGACGTCGACGATGGCATTCTTCAACTTCCATCGATGAGGAGGGCCCCAATTTTTTTGGCATCAGCTTTGAACGACGTAGTCTGTCAACCCTTTTTTTCGCCTTTTCTTTCTTTGCTTTTCCCCTCCTTTTTTTTGACTTCTTCCAGAAGAAAAAAAAATGCCGCCTTTGTCGCCATAAAAAATGCTGTCACTTTTTTATATGTTTCAATTTTATTCTTTTCTTTCTTTTTTTTGCAACATACTTTTTTTTACTCATTTTTCTTTTTTTTTGACGTGATAAAATGGCCACCACGAGATTTTCTTTGTTTAACTTTGTCTAATAAAAATTTAAATAAAAAAAGTGAAGTGCAAATAAATTTTAATTTTGGTGGAAATTTTAGATTTTATTTTAATTTAAAATACAAAGGATGCCTTCTGTGATCTCTGCTGTTTCTATTTTCATTGCCGTTACCGTAATCCTTTTCACAGTTGTAAATGCTTCAATTAGTGGAATGGATGATAGGCATCCAATGGTTCGGTAAGTATTTGGATTTTTAATATTTTGAATAGGATTGTGTGAGGACTTAAAAATAAGGTATTTTGAGAGTTAATTAAATTAAATGAAAGTTTTGTGTGTTTTGAACATCCTCTTTGGACCTCTTTTCTAATATGTCTAAAAACTACAGAATCCTTCTTCCTTCTTTTTGAGTGATACCTGCTTTAAATAATTTTAAGCGTCATCCTTCTCATTTTCTAATCTATGGTTATCTCTCAAATGTTTCAATCATTTTAAATAATTCATAAACAAAAAATATTAAAAAAAGATAAACAGAAAGTATTACATTCTTATTTGGACAATAGGTCAGAACAAAAAAATGCCACCCCAAAAGCTGCCTTCAAACAATTGAACCTATTTCGAGCATTTATGTCATAACTTATAAATTTTGCTAAATTCCTTCCTCTTTTTTCAGATATCGTTCTCAAACGCAATTGTCACCTTTTACTGGCCTTTATCTAAAGTAAGTTTTCTTTTCTTTTTAAAAAAGTGTAAAGGTATATTTCTATAGAAAACAATTAACAAATTCTTTCTTATTTTTTATATCCGACAAAAAAATATATTTAAAAATGTATATTTTTCTTTTGAAGAGGCGGTATTTTTTCAAGAACGTATTTTTGACATTTTTATGAGTACACTTTTACCGTAACCTTTAATAATATAGAAATTTTCGGAAAGGGAAAAATCTTTGGACATTGAAAAAAGATATTTTTATAAAAAAATAAAAAAAATGTTTGGCATTTAAATCAAAAAGGTGAAGAAGCCATTAAAGCAGCACTTAATAATATACAAATTTGCATATTAGGCTAATGTTGAAAATTTTTTTCCAACAATTGTTGTTGCAAAATTAGCATAGTTTTGTTAAAAACCTTCACCCAACAAATACAGTAACTAAATTTATATAATTTTTAGGCCAACAGCTAAAAGACTTCGAGTTGAACAACTTTCTGGAAATAGCAGAAATTGTTTTTTCTCTCCAATCCAGTGTCGTCTACCTGTAGCCGAAATTGGTCCACAACCAATCGAAAATCCCCGATCAAGATTTCGTCGACAAAAAAATGTTTTCTCACTTCCATCATCAGCAGGAGCCTCATCCTATTCATCGTCGTCGATGGCATCCACAGGATCTGGTTTTTAGTTTTCGAAATATCTTATTGTTACAATTCCTTAAAAATTTATTTTTATAAAAATGAATTTTTATTTTTATCATTTTTATTATTATTAATCACAAGGCGTGTAAATAGAAAAAATATTATAATTAAATTAATAAAATCACTTAATTGTTGCTTTTATCTCTCTTGAACTTTTTAACCTTATAAATGCAATTACTGTAACTACAGTATCCTAAAAAAGCATAAACGTTCTTCGTTCGCAAAGTCTTACTGTAGTAACAAGTTTTAAACAAAGTTATCAGTGACTTAAAAGTTTTTAAAATAAAGTTGGCAATTCGTTTAAACAAACCTAAATTTGCATTTTTTCAATCTGTGATACAAAAAATTTATGTTGAACTCCAAAAAGTCCAAAAAGTTAAGACTTTTGGACTCTTTGTATTTCAACAAATTTCAGCTGTCTGAGCCGTTCAAAGCCTTCTTTTCCTTTGTTGTTGATGTAATTAATTCCAAAATTAATCAGCTTTTTTAGGCTACACATTTTTTTGTTGTTGAAGATTTGTAAATGATATCACACACATATCTTTTTTAAAAGCTTTTAATTATCGCTTTTCAAAGTGTAAAAAAATCTAAATTGGTGGTCTAAAAAAAGGAGATAGAAAGCTCTATTTTTAATAGTTTAAACCTATATTTAGATACTTCTTTTTTTATCGTTGTTGCAATCTTTAATCATCAAAAAAACAAAAAAATGTTTGAAAAAAGAATTTGAATGACGTTTCCACTTTGGTTTTAAAACAAAAAAAACTTTTTCCAAGTAATTTTCCTTCCAAAATAGAAAAGAAAATATATATTCTTTGCATTTATTATACAACAAAAAGTATAAGAATCAGCATCAACAATTGCAGCACCTTTTTATTTCTTAAAAGTTTTGTTATACTTTTTATATGTATAATAAATTTATACTTTTATGGACTTCCAACATCCCAAAAATAAAAGCTTCACCTTCACGTCATTTTTTGACTTGAAAAAACGGAAAATATTTTAAAAAGAAGTAAATTCCTTGAATCACTTTTGAATTGGAACGTCTTTCTTTCAAAAACAAAACACAAATTAGTAAATTTAAATTAAATTGCATAAATTTCATTTAATTTATCAAAAATAACAATGAAACAAAAAACAACAAAAAAACTTAAAAGTTTAATGGAATTATTTTTAATGTCCAAAAATAACCGTTGGAATGGGTTCCATAAATGATAGTCGAGTATTATTTATTTTTGGACAATTTTTTGGATATTTTTCGTCGTCGTAAAGATCGAAATCGCAGAATCCGCAGGTCCTTCGACAAATTCTGAAAATTTGCATATGTGTTAAATTTAAGTGAAAAATTTGCACATGTCTCAGTTTTAAGTGAAAAATTTGAATATGTGCTTACCTAAACGCTAAAGCCCCGGCATCGCCGTTGCAGGACATTTTATTACCATTTCCACCCCACATTTCTGTCTAAAAAAGATGCAAAAAATTAATGCAAGTTTTAAAAAAACCCAAAAAAGCACAAACTTGTTCCAAAAATTGCATACAAAATTTTTTATTTTGTCGATCGAAGCAATGTTTTGATTTAATTCCACCTTCAAAAAGCTCTTTTCCAAGTTCAACGATATCCGTTTTACAAGTTTTACAGCATTGAATCATTCCAAAATCTGCGTCTGTTTTGCACCGATTTTGAAAAAGGGATGCCTGTTTTTGTGCGAAAGATTGGCAGGCTGAGCTTCCCATTGTTTCACTGCAACATGGCATTGTTGTTGCTGCTTTTTCACCAATTTTAATTTTATTATTATTACTGTTATTTCCAATTGATTCTGTAAAAATTGAATTTTTTGAATGATTAATCCATTAAAATTTGTAAAGTTATTTTTTCAACTTTAAAAACATGCATTAAAAATGCTTAATTGAATGACATAAAAAATGGAAGCAAAAAAAGTATTGTGTCAGAAACAATTAACTTTAAAAACCAAAAACCTTTTTTTTCCCTTTTCTTTCTAATCTTTCTGTAGCTTTAAAAATTTTTAGCTCTTTTTTGGAAATGAAAGGAATTTCATTTGTTTTAAAAGAACAACAACAATTTTTTTGAGGGTACAAGAACTAAGTCATCGGAAATAAATAAAAAAATAATAATTATGTCACCTTCTTTTTAAAATTTGGCATTTCCGTTCCTTTAAAGAGAAGGTGTCATTTTTGATCAAAAGATACGAAGCAATTTTTAAGCTCAAAATTACAGTATCCGTTTACATTAATTGTTTGCGTCATTCTTATTAAAACATTTTGTGCTTACCTGTGCCAATCAAAAATGTTGTAAAAGCAGCTACCATCAAATAACAAAAATTTTTCATTTTAAATAATTTTTGAAAAAATACTGTATTTTAACACTTTAATTAACAATATTTAAATAAATAACCATAAAAATACAGCAGACAATGGCTTTTAAAATTGAATTGGGAAAAAGAATTAAGCTAATTTTTATCCCACCAACAAAGCAATAAAAACAGAACAAAAAAAGAGATCACTTTCTTTCTATTTTTTCGAATGTAAAAGTAAAATTTAAATTTTTAATGTTTTTAGACTTTGACTTTTGAGGTTCGAGTTTAAGACCGAAAAAAAAAATCTACATTTCACGCCCCGATCTTTTCTTTTTTTGTAGCTGTGTCTTTTTTGGGATTTTTTTGGGAGAAAACGAACGTGAGTAAATCCTTGAAAATGAACAATGAAAGATTTGTTCTTCTTCAACAAAAAAACTACTCAAGTACATACTTTTTTTTTCGGTTCATTGTTGTCATCGAACAAAAATATGGGTTTTCTTTCAATGAACCGTTTTTTTGAAAATCTTCAAGAAACATTCCGAGTTTATTATTATTTTTAAAAAATTGAAATAATTATTAAATGAGGCAATAAATACATACAGATAAATAAACTAAAACATTTAAGTAATATGCAAATTTATTTTGTAATAACATGAATTAATTCTGGAATCGATCCACATGCGGTTGGCTTCCATTTTCCACCATCTGGAGCTTTGTAAATGTTTGGATTACAATATTGACAAGTTTTTCGACAGATTCTGTAAATAGATTTGAATATTCAAGCTTTAATTACAAAATTTGTATATTTACCTAAAGGCAAGATGGGCATATTCCCCACTGCAAGACCATTGCCCCGGGGACCAAACATCTGATCGTTCAAGGAATTTATGGCAGAAAGTATCTTCATGTCGATCAAAACAATGCTTCGATTTTTCTCCCTAAATTTAATTATTTACAAAAAAGTCAAAATCTTCAAGTGCCATACTTCAAGGAAAAACTTTTCATGCCTTGCGGGGGCTTCATTTAATCCACAAGAATTGCAACATTGAATCAATGAAAAATCAGGATCCAATTCGCAACGATTTTGAAAAGATTGGGCATTGCTGGATTTTAATCTTTTGCATGTGACAGATCCAATTAAATCTCCACAACATGGGGGATATTTTGTTCCTAATAATTTTTCAGCTATTTTTGATCCTTTGAATCGAACTGGTTCTGGAAGCTTTTTTGTATCCATCCGAGGATCTGGATCAGCAATGGACAAATCTGTAAGAAATTTATAGCATTACAGTACTCTTTACAAATATTTTTTAATTTTTTTACATAATCTGATTATAAAAAAATCTTAAAAATGCTCATTCCTATCATTTTTGTAACCAATGGGTCGTCTTAAAAGGATTGGCTCTGTTTGTGAAATCATAGCATTAAAACCAGTAACTTTCCGCACGCAGCATACGCGCGTTTAACCACTCGGCCACCGAAGTATTGCCAAGCGTGTTGAAAAAAGGAACCAAGTCTAACGCGTTTCTTTTGTTTTTATCACTGCAAAAATAAAAAAATTACCTGTAAAAACTCCAAATAAAATAAAAACAGAAAAAAATAATTTAAATATCATTCTTTTTTTGGATCAACTGACTGACTTTCAGACTTCCTCGACCGATAAAGTGATGGTGGTTTTGGTGATTTGCATCCGGTGAAAGGAAAGATACTCCTTTTTGCCTTGAAGCAATCCAAACATGCAAGCAAAAAGCTATTCCTTCCATCTCCGCCTCTCTTTATTATCATTCTTCCATCTATTTTTTTACTTACTCAATGACTAACCCAAAAAGGTAGAACATCCGTCATGGATCTTCTTCTTCTTCAAGCATGTGCTTTTTTTGGTTTTGAACAAAAAAATTATTCATTCCTTATTTTTAGGGTTTCAAACACACTCAGTCAATGGAACTAGTTTACATATCTCTTTTTTCCTTAAAATATACTCTTTTTTAAGGAATTTTTTGCTTATCGCAACAACACAGCAAAAAGGGTCGATCACTGTCGTCCTTAACCGATGTTTACCCATCATCTCTCTTCTCTTTCATCTTTTTCAGACACAATCATCCGCTTGCTTCGAAGGAAAGAAAAAAAAGAGAGAGATTAAGCGTTTAAAAATGGTATTTTTTTCCTTTTTCCATGTCTCTGTTTTGCTGTTGATATTCTTGCTTACAGAAAAAAAATTCCTTTGTAACTGTCTTTTTCCGGAAAAATGCAAAAAATCATCAAAGAAAAGGAAGATTGAAAAAGATATTTGTTGCAAAATTGTTTCATTCAAACCCTTCAGAAGAAATTCAAATTCCTTAAATTTTTATTTTCAAGTATGAATCAGCCGGCCATATTTTTGGCCGATCTGCCGCATCATCTCTTTTTAAGATAGTTTTTTCCACCAAAAAATATACACATTTTTTACAACCTTTTGAGTTTCTTTTTTGGACTCATTAAAAAAGTAGCTAAAATATTTTTTTGAACGTTAAAAACAAATCAAAGTTTGAATTGAAAGCAAGCAAAAGAGAGAGAAGAAAGGGAAGTTCCCGACAAAGAAGAAAGGTCGTAAAAATTAACGGCAATCATGTTTTTTAGAGAACAACAAAGAGATAAGAAAGAAGAAAATGAACAGAAGCAAAACAAATTTATATCATCAGTCAACCAAAAAGAACTGATCTTTTTTTACTTCTTTGTTTAAACTGCCTTCATTTGTCTTTCTGTAATGGCTTATTTCTCACAATTTGTTAATTTTTAATTTGAAATTTGCCATGTCTTTAAGGGTTGATTTATAACTTACCCATCAAAAGGGAATAAACATTTCGATCACTTTGGTTATTTGAAGCATCAGGTTTAATGATCGAATATTTTGTTGCGGTTATTGTAATCTCATTTGAAATAAACATTTTTCTTCATCATCCGCTTTTGTTCTATGCTTTAAAAAATCATAAGCCTCTGTTTTCTTCATCATCTTCGATTTTTTTGATGATGTCTAAAACCGATGATACATTTTTTATGATAAATCAAAACAGTTTTTTTAATGTACCTGCTAAAAAATCAATGATTTGCTTCCCACGTAAAATTTTTAGATTGCGTTATTTATTGACTTTCGAAAATGACCTGATTGACATTATTTTTGCTATTAGTATAACGTTTTTAAACTTTTTTTAGATTGAAAATCAAAATTGGCTTAATCATGTTCTAAAAATAGTCTTCCTTGTGGTCATTGTTAAGTGAAATTTTGAGTTTATATTTTTAGTAAATTTTGTTAAGAAAAACAAATCTTTTTGAATTCTACCAATAACATTATTTTATTTTTTATGCGTTTTTTCCGGCACTCATTTTTTGCAGCACTCTTTTACCCTTCGTTTTTGAATGCCGTTTCTTCTTCTGCCAATGGCACTCAAAACTTTTCAAGGACTTTCTTTTTCTTTTTTGGCGTGCGTGAAAAGTCGCCACTGTCAAAAACAAAAGCAGAAAAAAATACAAATAAAGTGTGGTCCTTTTTCAAATAAAAAAAAATAAAAATGCATCAGAAGAATGTTGTTTGGAAGATAAATTTATTGTTTTTTGCTTCTTTAACTTTCTGACAAAAGTGCTAAAAATCCCCTCGAGGGGGATGCTAGTGATAGTAACTGTTGTAGTAGAAGTTGTAAAAAAATTCTAAGAAGTTTTCGAAGAAGAACTTTTAAAGCCATTTTTTCTTCAAAAGAGATTTTTTCTGGTAAAAAAACTGGGAGGTAAATATCCATAAAAAAGAAAAGTGTGTATGAAAATGGCTTTTTTGTTTGTTGCAAAAAATGAATGAAGACATTCTTTTTTTATATCCCCTCTTTTAAAGGATATATTCATTTCTATTTTTTGTTGTGTCCAGTAAAAAAAGTTAAAGAAGCCTGTCTTTCTTCTTCTTCATTTTTGTGGGTGCTGCTGAAATATGAATGATATACAAAAAAACGATGTTGTCGGCTGTTGTTGTCCTTCTTCTTCTCACAAAATAACCATAGTTATGCATTTTTGAAGAAGAAGAAAAGTAATTTTGTTAAAAGACTTCTCGTTTTTTTTCCTGGATAAATTGAAAAAAATATACATCTATGGTGATAAAAGTCAGTGAAGCTTGGAAGAATAATAAAAAAATTTAGTGGTTGTCTTTTTTTATGGATTCTTTTATTTTTTTATGACAGGTTGTAAAATTGCTGCCTTGGGAATTAACTACCTGAAAATTGAAATAGCTGAAAATAAGGTGTTTGTTTATTTTTATGGGATACTGTAGCTTTCTAAATGAATAAAAGACTAATGTTTCCTTTGTTTATAATTTTCCATAATGTTTTTTACCGTAAAATTATGGAAACAATTTTTTGATATGTTTGGAATAATTTCATGGCTAAAACTTGTAATAGTTGAAACCTGTTTCTTTTTGAGATTACTGTAATTCGGATTGAAAGAAAATTTTATGTTTTCTTACAAGCTTCATATTTTTTGCATGAATTTTTTTGCTCGAAGATTATTATTTTTTTAACATTTAAATAAACCAATGTGTGTAAAACTTTATTAATTTGTAACTCTTTTCACATTTATTTTTGTGAACAAACCTTTAAAAATTAGCTTAATTTTTCCAGAGTTATTATTTTTCGGTTTTAACAACTCTTATATTTCATTAATAATCTTTCAAACAAATTTAAAAATATTGTTTTTTGTAATTTTACGCTTCTTAAAAACATCCGAATATTACTATTATTACTTTTTTGCAAATAACAATAACTCTTTTCTTCTTCTTTTTTCTTGCATGTCTTCTCTTTTTTTATCCTTCAAAAAAGCCGAAGAAAGGCGCGATTATTTGTTTGGCAATAAAAAAAGACATTTTTGACAGATTTTTGCAATTTCAACTTTTTTTTCTGCGCATATTTTTTCGAACTGCAAAAACTTTATGGTTTTTTTTGTTGTTATTGTTGTTGTTGGATTTTTGGGGGATGAAGAGAGAGGACTACTTCCGTTGACTTTTTTTTCTTACTTGCAAGGGGGCATCCGGTTGGTCACTTTTGGGGGCATTCAGCAGAGCTATTTTCTTCTTCTTCTTTTGAATGGCGGCGGTCTACAACTTTAACAAACTAATCATGAATGAATAACTGAAATGAATGAATGGTGGCGCAACTTTTTTGAAGCCTTTCTTGCTTGCAGTTTTTGCTTCTGCCGGAACTAATTCAATCTGGAGGCATTTTAGCAAAATAGCTGCGCTCTATTTTTTGACGTTCCTCCTAAAATGTCTTCAAATTTTCTTTTGCTTTTCTCTTCTTTGCTTTTGAAGACTTCATCATTTGAAATCTGTTTTAGCCCTAAGGGCATTTTTATTAGTTTATTTGTTTGTTTAATTTTTACTACGAAGCTTTATTTTTTTCGTAAGGATAAGATTTTGGATTTTGATATGTGAAATAGAAGATAGCTTTATTTCAATTCGTAATTTTATATCGATTACATAATGATGATACGGTAAATATCACATCATTTTTTGTTCAGATATTTTTAGTGAGTAAAATTCATTTCCGTCAAAACAGTATATTTTTCACATGCACCTTTTTTCCATAAATGACCATTAAATCAAGTCCTGTCACAAGTTAAAACAAAGCGTTACATAACTTTCAATAATCCGCTTTAAAAATATTGAATAATTTTGGTCATTTTTAATACCCACTCATCAAATGACACTTTCTTTAGCAGATTTAATTTTTTTTTTATTCTAATCTTTCCCATGCATTTTCTCTCTCTATTATTTGTTCAGCCCCTTCCTTGACTCAATAACAACAAAAATATCAACACTTTTTCAATGTTTTTAATCAAAAACACTTTCCTTTACTTTTTTTTATCAAATTTTGTGGTGGTCATTTTTTGTTTTTCAGTGTCAAAAAATTTTACGTTTTTTCTGCATTTTGTATAACTTTTCTCTGTCTCATCTCAGACGAGGATTGTATATTTGTGGGAAAATTTTATTACTTGTGCTATTTTTTATTCAAATTAAAAAACAAACAAAAAAGTGAACACTTCTTTTTCTTTTGTTTGTTTCACTTTTTCGTTATACCTTTTGTTTCCAAAAACTTTGAAAGTCGTCGAAAAATAAAAAAAATATTTTTTTTCAAAAAATTTATAAAAGCAACTGACTTTTTTTACCATTCCTTAAAAAATTTTTGTCCAAATTGTTTATGTTTCCTTCCGGACTCCAGAGGCACCACTTCTTCTTCTCTTTTTTGCTCTTTGCGTTTTGCTTTTAACTTTGGACTTCGAATTGGGCTTGGACCTTCCCGTTCCTTCAATTTTTCCCTTTTCAAAACGAATAATAATGCCTGAACATTTTTATATTTTATTTTTGTATATTATTTATTTTTGTTTTGTTGTTGTTTCTCTTTTTCTGTTTTCCCTCCAATATTTTTTGAATGGTCAAACACATAAAAAAAGTGATATAAAATTTTTTTTGAAATGGCTATTAATTTCTTTCTGTTTTAATACTGTTCAATTTCAATCAAAATCACAGCAATTATTTTATTGTTTTTGCGATAAGCATCGAACTGCGTATATTTTAAGGGAAAGAAGGAAGAGTAAAAAAAGAGAGAAAAACTGGCTTACAGATGCAATTTTTTCTGCGCATTATATTATTTTAACTATGTCTTTTTTAGTACTACTACTTGTCTATTTTTCCGCTTCCATAAAAGTCTATCTGTGTATGATAGATATTATTTGCATAAAAATGAGCTCAAGTTTTTTCTATGAAAAATGGATTTAACTGATCTATCTATTTACCCATCAGATCAGTTATGTCTTTCTTCTTCTTAGTTTTTTTTGCTTACATTTGGATCATTTTCCGGCTTAATAGGCTTAATCTGTTGGTGGTCGTGGTCATGGTCATGCTGGAACTTTTATTATTCCATTAAAAAGTTTTTGTCGAAACTTTGTTTTCAATCTTTAGATTAGAATCTTCTGAGTTGAAAATGATTAAGCCTTCTTCCTTTCATTTTTCTTCCTTTTGTTTGTTTTTGTCCTTCTTTAATTTTCTTTAAGGACGACAAATAAGGACACTTTTTGCAAAAGAAAGAAAGAGTAAAATGAAATGAAATGAAATGGATACGAGTTGTACGACAACATTTACGCCATCCTGCCCTGTTCTTGTCATCATCTTCTCATTCTAATAAATACTTGTCCTCCTTCTTCGTCTTCTTTATTGCTGTTATTGTTGCTGATGCGTTTAATACGGGTTCTTCTTCTCCCTTCTTTTTTTTTTCTTTGTTTCACGACACTTTTTGTCCCCAAAAAACATCAAATACATAAAAAAAAGATGTTTAAAACCATTCAAAATCTTTTTTCTTCCAAAATTTATCCGAAAGCTTTTTTGGACTTTTTCGCAGTTTTTTACGTGTTTCTTTCTTTTATTCATTCTCTTCTTCTTTTCTATAACACTTTTAATAAGAACCGATTAATTTTTTTAAACCCATTGAATCCAAAAAAGCAGTGAAAAAAACTTCTTAGAAACTTGATCGGGAAAAAAATGAAAGAAAAAAGTGAAAACAAGCAGCAGCAAAAATTATTTTTCACAATCAATCATTTCTCTTCTCTTTTTTGGAAATTTTACAAATCAATTCTTTTCAAGTTTTATTAGAAGAAATAATTATAAAATTGATATCTAATTGCAGAAAAAAAGTGTTAGTATTATTTATGTTCTTGTTTTTAAATTTTTAAAGTTTTGGTTTTCTTCTAAAAAACAATTGTTTTAACGGTTTTATTGGGTGATGATTTATTCGATTTATCTAACGTTTTCTAATTGGATTACTTCGCAAAATTATTTTTTTAGTTCTAAACATGCCCTTGAAAACATTCTATTTAAACGGTATTTTTAATAGACGATTTTTGAATACACTTTTCCTTCCTTCTAATACAGCATTACGGTACAAGATGGTAGACAACTGATAAAAATTGTACCGTAACTTACTGTACATGATTTTTAACTCACCTGACTTTTTTATTCCCTGTCTTTTATTCATGTTTCACAAGCTTCGAATTCAAAAATCAGTGTCTATCTCAGTCAGCGATCATCACTTCCTTTCCTCAATTTTTTTATATTTCGAAAAGCTTTCTCATTTCACTTTTCAAAAAACAACAAAAAACATACATATTTTTGCTTCCATGTTGAATCACACAAATTTCTTTTTCTTCTCTTTTTCATACATACATTTATTTATAAATAAATATATTTATTGCTAATACATTTATTACTATACTTTTTTATTTAACATTTTGATGTGCTTTTTCTATTTTTACATCATGATTGTTGTTAATGAATGTGAGGATCTTTTTAGGGGGAAAGGCAGATGGTACATTTTTCTTTTAAAAAAAGGAGAGGAAGGAAGGCTTTTAACTCATAAAGATTTCCACCCTTCTTCTATTTTTTAAACTAGGGGTTAAAGCGGGCCTACGGCCCGCCAGCATTTGCTTACTGTAAAATAACAGTAACCAATTGCTGTTTTACATTTAACAAAAAATAATAAAAAAATCGATTCAATTAATTCAATTAAGCTTGCTTTTTTTTAAACATGTTTTTGACAAAAAAAATCAGCAAAAAAGATTTCCCTGCATCAGGTTGACGGTTGACACAGTTTGCCAAGCACCCGCTTCCTTTGAAATAAAAAGTGACGCAGACACCAACAACCAACCAACAAACGAACAGTGGCTGTTTTATGAGAGGAAGATGCTTCTTTAAACGATCCTTATTTATGGAATCTGTTTTTCCCATTTTTTCCAACCCTCAAAAAATACAAATACAACAACTTCATTTTTGATTCACAAAATTCTCATTTACTTTTTTTCTTCTTCTTCCCCATTCTTTTTTTCTGTCTGTTTTTTTCTTTCATTAAAAATCAGCTTTGAATTGTTGAAAGCCCAGTCCAACCATCTAAAAAAGAAGAAAGAAGAAAGTCACTCTTTTATTATTCATTGCCTTGTCAAACATTTTTCGTGCCATTTGTCAAACTTTGGATAAGGCTTCAATGGCACTTTTTCTTTCTTATGGCCTTTGTCATCTCTTTTTTTAATAAAGAGTTTATTGTTTCTTTTTTTTCACAGAAAAACAACTGTTATTATTTTTTATTGAGTTTTTATATTTGAATTGTTTCGAGTTATGAACTTTCAAGAGCCGCAACAAAGTAAAAGAAAATGGTATTTGAACTTTATTATTAAGTTGTTTTTATATAATTTATTAGGTGCATCTTAAGGACTTTGAAATTCTAGTCAGAACTTTTAGTGCAACTTTTAGAAAGGAAAGTTTCTGCAAAGTACTGTTTCCCGATGCAGCAACAAGTGAGCGATTGTGGTAACAGCGATGAAGGATGGAAGAAAGTGGCAAAAACGTTCAGCGTTTGAACGTGGCAAGAAAAATGAAAGAACGTGGTAAATTCGATCGCCGTTTTTGCCACCTTTTTTGGTTATTTTTTTAAAACATTTTCTTTGCTTCTCTGGCATCAAATTGCTTAAAAGTGCACCGCATCCTTTGGTTGTCTTCTTTTTTGCATTTAAGCTCGCAACTTATAACTTTTTTTCGTGATTCAATTTCCATCAGCCTTTTTGGGTTTGTGTGGAAGGGATCAAAGAATCCCTAAAAATTAAATTTTGGATAGAATTTTGCTTTTATGCAAATTAGCTTTCGGGCTAATTTGCATAACAATCAAATTTTCTTTTTGAAAATTTGAATGTTTAAATTTTGGATATTTACTGATTAACAACCAGTAATTAAAATCATCACAATAAAATAAAAAAAGAAATAAATAAAAAAAGAAAAAAATTTTTCAAAGGTCAACGAACGTGGTAAGAAAAGTCGAAGATGGTGGTAAGAAGTGGCAAAAACGTTCAGCGTTTAGCTTACCCCGTTTGATCAACATTTTTCTGCTATTTTACCCCGCTTTTACCACAATCGCTCACTTCTTGCTGCATCGGGTTGGTCACATGCAAATTTAGCAAAAAAGTAGGTTCCTTTCTTCTTCTTTGATGAAAGTATTTTCTCAAACATCTTCAAGTCACAATGCACAAAATTTTTTGACCTTAAGTTTTTATCTAAAAATAATTCCATATTTTTCCATCACCCAAAAACAACAACATTTTTGTGAATAAACAAAAGAAGAAGAAAACTGATCTATATTTAGCTCATTTTTTCGTGTTAATTAATTACAATTCAGTACAAATTTTATTTCTTTCCTTTTTTTAAATTAACTGATTCTAATTTTATTTTTTATTCTCAACACATAAAAAATGAAACCCGATGAATAAATTTGAGTTTATTTGTGTTTTTTCTTTGCAGAAAAAAAGTACTTGACAGAAACAGCTCGTTTTTTTTCTTTCTTTCACCCTCTTGAAATGAATAGAGTTAGTTCGAGACAGTCGTGCCATTTTTTGACCTTTTTTGAAAATACTCTCTTGTTTTTTTTCTGATTTTTGAGTTGGTTATTGTAAAAAATGAAAGCAAATTGAATGCGGGGTATTGCAGACTGTGGTTTTTTTTGTTTTTTATGCAATCTACAAAAAAGTATCATCCAAAACATTGGTTTTTTTTGTGTTTTTCAATCTTTCTTTCGTTTTTTTTTGATTGCAATCAGTTTTTTTTGTTTTGGTTACCTGCCTTTCTTCCTTCTTTCTTACTTTGAATCACAAAACAAAAAAAACCCTGAAAAGCTCATCATCAACACACGAACAAATCAATTATGTTTTTTTGCAGTTTAAGGGTTCGGTTTTTTTTGGAAATAAAAATTGTGTAACACTTTTTTTCTTTTTCGCATCCTCTGACACTTTCATGTTTGAAAACAGTAAAAAGAATCTTTTAATTATCTGTGAGAAAAGAAAAGTTGTTGCTTTTGAGTACTTTCAAAAACAAAAACTAGCTTTATTTAAGTGTTAAAGTTGCTATGTTTTTTTTGAATCTGAAATCGACAAAAATGGGTTTGTAAAAACAAAAAAGTAGCGTTTTTTGGATGAATAATTACTATCGAAGAAAAAAAGTGTTTTTGATTTTTTTCTTTCTTTGAAGCAAGAAAGAAAGAGAAAGAAAACTGCCAAAAACAGATGAATTGATTAATGAAAAAATATAAAAAAGAAAGATGTTCAAAACTTTTTTAGAGGACATCTTTTTGGAAAGGTTGAAGTTTTTTGTTGATTAATTCGTATTGGATTTTTCCGACTTTTCAGCGAGTTTTACATGTCTCAAATTTTGATTCTGTTTTTGAAGTTACAATTTGGGTCAATTTTAAAATTACAAAAGCGGCATTTTTACTTTTATCTTTTGATTTTGAGGTTTAAAGTTGAAGTGAAATCATCTAAGAAGAATAAAAACATTTCTTTTGTTGTTTTTATTGAACTTTTTTTATGATTTACAGTAATTATTCATTAACTTTAGTACCCTCCACTAATGATAATAATAATACTCATTGTTCTTTGTCAAAAAAGTTTAAAACAAAACATATATATTTCGGGCCACATGTATTCCCCTCTTTTTTATATTGTTTTTTCTGCTGTTGTTGTTCTAACAAAGAACACTGTTCAGCTTTTTCTTTCATTTTTTGTCTGTTGCAGTTGATTCATAAAAAAGCATTTTTTATGAAGTTGCGTTTCCCTTTCTTTTTCTTCCTCTGCTTTGAACATTGCATTTTTATTACCTTCCTTTTTTCCTGATTTTTAATTTCTTTCTGTGGTATTTTAGCAATATTTTTGCATAGCCCAGATCCCCACCACCACATCCAGATAGAGAGAGAGTTACAGCTAATTAAACATAGAATTAAATTCTATAAAAATTTTAACGTCCATTCAGCTGCTGCTTCTTTCTTCCTTCCAAAAAACTGTCAATTTTGTCACATTTTTTTTAAAAATCCGATATTTTTTGGATCAAAAAAAAGAAAGCTGCAAAGAAGCTTCTTCTTCTTCTTTTTAATTGTCTTCACTTTCAAAACTTTTTTCACACCTTCACTCATTCTTCACTTTTTGCTTCTTCTCTTCTTCTCAATTTATCTCTCCGCTGTCACTTTTAACGTTCGCTTCTTGCTCTTTTTTTGAAGTTTCTTTCTAAGGATCATATTTCCATATTTTTATCGTCGTTTCATTGATACATCATACAAATATATCTATTTCTATCTATCTGATCCCCTTTCTTCTTTTTTTCACGCTATATCCACTTCAAAGCCGTAATTGTTTCCCCCTCTTCTTCTTCTTCTCATTTTTTGGATAGAAACAAAGAAGCCTTTTATTTTATTACCGTGTTACACGATATTCCGTTTTTTGATCTTCTTCTTTTTCAAATACACTTTAAACGTGTGCTTTTTCCTTCATTTTTTTGCAAATTACAAGAGAGATAGACCACCCCAAAAAAAAGAACACTAACTAACTTATTTTTTGGTGGTTGCCGTGGCGCATATTTCTTCCTTTTTTTTCTTCTTTTTTCTTCCTGCTCCGCCCGCCATTGCTTGCTCTCTTTCTTTCATTTTTATCCGTTCCCCCCTTCTTTTCTTCCTTCCCCTTTCTTCCGTTAAGTTAAAGAGAATGGAAAAGAGGGGGCCATTTTGATGTTGAACATCAACATCTTCCTTTTTTTCCTTCCTTCCTTTGGCCCATTGTGTTCCTTTCTTTCTCATTTTTTTCAGATCTTAATTAAACACTCCCCTTATAATTATTATTGTTATATTTATTTGTTTGTTTGTTTGTGTTTTTTATTATCTCTCGTGTTTACTTTTTCTTTAAAGGTTAAAAATATCCAAAAAAATTTATTGTTTTACATTAAATCTATCTATAATAAAAATGATTGTTTATTTGTAGAAATATGTAAAAAAGAACAATGCCAAACCATCGGCCGCCATATTATTCTATTTCTTTTAATTATTCGATTTATGCCATGAAGATTTTGGCATTTTTATTTTTTATTATTGGCAGCAGCTTTATATCATCTGTCAACAGCCTTAATCTCGGTTAGTTTTTAACAGCTTTCTTTTATGATGGCCATTTTACAGTTTTTTTATCTTTCTTTCATCAAAATTCATTCATTTCTTTTTAAACTAACACTTAAAAGTTTCCCTCATCTCATTTTTGGACGGATAATGATGTTTCTCTTCGAAAAATAATAATCGCTTTTTTGCTTCTGCTGCGCGAAGCATCAAAACTTTCCTTTTTTCAAAAAAGCACAAAAATGCCAGCAAAGCTTTCATCAAATGAAAAAGAAAATATTGGATCCCCCAAAGGGGAATTCTATTATTATTATTATTTGGCAGCTTTAGCTTTAAAGCCGTACAAAATAGCTTTGCCCCGTTTCTTCTCTAGTACAGTCGAACCTCGATCTTACGTCCCTCGTTATTACGTTGACCTCGATCTTACGTTGTTTTTCGGCGGTCCCTTCAACAAATTATAAGGGAAATGAACCTCGTTATTACGTTTTTCATTTTTTTGGGTTATTTTGGAAAAATTTACCAAGCAAAACGTTAACTTTCAAAGGTGAAAAGTGTACCAATGGTATAAAAAGCAAAGAAAGAATAACTGTTTTTGTCGGAATCGGGAAAATACATGAGCAGTATTTTCCCGATTCCGATTCTCGATTCTTATGTAAGAATCGATGGAATCAGAACCGGAAATAAGAATCGATTCTTGTCAATGGAATTGGAAAAATAAATAGAATACAATCGATTCCAAAAACGAATCGGAAAAAATACAACCGGGAAAACACTGAACATGAGTGATACAGAAAAAGTATTTTTGCTTGTCATTGGAAAAATAATAATGTACAAAGCTGCCATTGAACTACGACCCAAATTAGAAAATTTTTGTATATGGAACAACGTAAAAAAGCTGTTTAAAACTAAATGGATCAATTCTTATCATAAATGTTGTTTTAATTTGTCATTGTTTACGTTTGTCGATCGATTTTAATCGAAAATTGCAAAAATTTTGCCAAAATACTCTGAACCTCGATCTTACGTTGACCTCGTTGTTACGTTGTTTTTCGTCGGTCCCTTGAAGAACGTAATAACGAGGTTCGACTGTATAAGCTTTTAAAATTAAATTTTCTTTTAAGAACCAGAAAAAATTTTTATAGTTTAAAATAGCTCTAAAAAAGTTTTATTATTTTTTACAATTCAAAAACAGGGACATTTTTGATTTTCAAAAAAAAGATTTTTCTTTGCAAAAATTAAACAAAAGGTTAATTAGTTTGAGGCAAAAGAAAAAATGAAAATGAAAGAGATTTTTTCTAAGCTGGCGACAGATGGCTTTTATGAGTCCTCTTTTTTGGTCATTTTCCTCATATATTCAACATTATAAAAGAAGAAAAAGAACTGCACTCTCTTGCGCGTGTTTTACGACCTTTTAAGATTGCATTTTTGGCGCAAGAACGGATTAACCTTAAACATTTATTTTTTGAAAAGACAAAGAAAGTGCAGATCCTTTAAAAGCTAGTTTTACAAGAGGGTAGTACACTTTTATGGGCCTTAGAAAAATGGTGGTGTAAAATTTTATAACAAGATATCACGGGATTTCGAATATCCCTTCATTAAGGCTTGGCAATATGCAAATTTGCAAAACATTGAATCTTAAAGCCATTGTGGGTTATTTTGAAAATTTGAAATGTTGAGAAATTTCGAGAAAATATTTTTTCATACATTTTTTAGATCCCTAGTTTTGTAAATTTGCATATTTGTACATTGCAATGCATTGAGCTTCGTCTTTAAAAATTACTGTTAATTGAAACAGGTTTCTGATTTATTTTTGGCATGCATCTTTCCGTTGATTGTTGTGATTTGACCGCCACAAAATTGCCATTTTTAATTTCATCTTTTCGTTCATTTTTTTGACCCTTTTAAAGAATGGAATGAATGAGCTAATAAGTCCACCTGTTTTTGGTTTGGTCATCACCGCTGCTTTTTCTTTTTAGACAAAAATTTTTTTATGTCATTTGCGCAATTTCTTCTTTTATTCAAAAATTCATAACAGAAACATTATTTTTTCTTCCATAAATGCCCAAACAATGCTGGAAAGAAAGCAATTGTCCCACACGTTTGCCGGAAAAAAATAGTTATTATTGTTTTTCTTTTGTGAAAGACCTTCTCTGTTCTCTTCTAAATGTTGCAATAGTAGTTTTATGTCCATTTGAGCTCTCTCTCTCTTTTACTCTTAAATGTCCACTATGAATATTTTATGCAACTTTTGCCACCTTTTTTTCATTGTTTGAAAAATGGCTTTATTCTTTGGGTTTTAAGAGAGAATTGAACTTAAATTGTACCACCACCACCAGAAGGGGTAAAGAGAGCAGGCAGATGAAGGCATAAATGCTTTATGTTCTTTTTTTTTAATATATCCCAGAAACTTCTTTATATGCGCAAAAAAACGAAGAAGAATAACAACCAACAAAAAAGTGCCTGCCGATAAATCAAAAGTGATTTGTCATTTTATTTATTATTTCGATTGAATGAATGAAAAGAGGAAGGAATAAAAAGGGATAAAGATTGTGAAGAACAACAGCAGAAAAGTAGAAGAAGAACAGACGTGTCGCAATCCTTCTTTAAGAGGGTCAAACATAACAATAGAAAGAGGAAAAAAACAAGTTCAAAACATGTTTTTGAGATCCCCAGAAACAACAGCAGCCCAGCACTTTGAAGTTCAATTGCGTTCATTCAATCGTTCAAGGGGAAACATTGGCGGCGGCGGCAAAAATTTTTGAACAAAAAAAGTTCATGCAAATCCAAAAATCTAATCTATCATTTTTAATAAATAAAAAAGGTGCTTTTTTCGAAAATCTTCAAAATGGATATTTCTATATTAAATTTGTAATGTAATCAATCAATCAAAAACAAAAATATTCAATTTTTCTGTTGTTTGTTGCCTCAAAAAAGCTATTTTATTATATTTTTTTTCATCGTAAAATTACATATTTTTTGGGATCTCCTTTTTTCCATTTATTTTTTCAATTACAACAACAACAACAGATAATTACATTTTAATTCAACAAATTAGCCTTCTTCTCCCCTGAAATATATAATATAAAACCGTTTTGCATTTCATTTCCATTTTTTCAATGTGTGCCGTTGGCAATGGCAATGCCAAAAAGAGAAAAGAAGAAGAAAGTCATTTTCTTTGTCCCACAAATGAAAAGGAGGCTCAAGAAAACATAAAAAATTTGTCGTCTCAATTTCGCGCGCTCCTTCAAAATTTGCAGCAAAAATATTCGAGTCTTTTTTGTTTTCAAAAAAAGTCATATAATAAAAATGCCTGATTCGATTTTGTAGGCTTTAAAAAATGCTAAAATTTGCATAATTAGCTTTTCTTCTGCCTTCAAACAAAACAAAAAAGTTGAAATTTCGGTGCTGCTTGTGTTTACTCAAGTAGAAATTAAGTATAAAAATGATGATGAAGAAGAAGAGATATAATTTTCAAACAATAAAAAAAACATTCCGGAAAAAATAAATATCTTCAAAACAAAAAAAAAGAAGGGGATAAAAAAGTAATTATTCATTGCAATGTTGGTATAAGAAAAACATAGGAGAAAATCGCTTTTATGACCTTCTTTGAAGGGCTCTTTTTTATCTTTATTTAATCTCTTTAATGGAGAAAAATAATATTGTACAAAAAAGCGTGCAACGGCTGTCTGCAAAAAAAGAAGTCTCGGCAAAAAAGGCATTTTTGTGGTTTTTCTTCATTTTTTGGTTTGAACGCATCATCAACAGATTACAATCATGCAAAAAAAACAATAAATCATAATCTATACGAATCTACTGAAAAAAACTAATAAATGTTTAAATATTAAATTTTTATTAATGACAGTCAAATAAAAATATTACTAAATTTACTTTCAATTTATAAAAACTATAAAAATGTTTTTTATGAAAAATCCATATCAGTTACAGTAACCTAATTAAAACCTGTTATTAAAATTATATTTAATTAATTATTTCACGAAGATACTGTTTCAGTTCAGTTACAGTAATCAAAATCAAAATATTCTTTTGAAAACGTTTTAAAACTAAAAATAAAACCGTATAATTAATTGTAGGAAAATGCCATATCCGAGCTCTTGGAATGGAAAACGGTGAAATCATTGATGAACAAATTTCTGCTTCTTCCAGTTTTGATATGCAAAGTGTTGGACCACAAAATGCTAGGTTTGTTCTTTATTTTTAGACTACCCTTATAAAAAAGAAAGATAATTGGCAGTTTTTATATCTCTTTTTTATACAATTTTTATGCATTTTTAAAAAATCTTTAAACGTTTTTAATTTTTTACAGAATCCGAAGTGAAAAAGCATCTGGTGCCTGGTGCCCCAAGGCACAGATCAAAAACAGTTCATACGAGTTTTTACAAGTATGCTTTTATTTTTTTTCAAGTAGTTATGACTACAGTATCCTTTTTTTATAGGTATCCCTAAACTCCACGCATATTATTCAAGCTGTTGAAACTCAGGGAAGATACGGTAATGGCACAGGAGCTGAATATGTCAATGAATATTATATTGATTATTTTCGATTTGGGGCTCAATGGATTCGATATAAAAATAGAACCGGGCATTCGTTACTTTCTGGAAATTCTGATACCACAACTGCCGTTCTTCAATCCCTTGATCCTCCAATTATCGCTTCAAAAATTCGAATTGTACCACATTCTGAACAAACCCGAACAATGTGTTTGAGAGTTGAACTGCATGGTTGTGAAGATTATGATTCTCTTGTTGCATATTCACTTAATCGGGAAGGATCTGGAGATTTAAGGGATCGAATTTTTGAGGATACAAAAGATGTTGATACAATTATGGGTGGTCGAAAAGGCTTGGGGATTTTAACAGATGGAATTATTGCAACTAATTCCCCACATGATTCCTCAGGGAAACCTCTCACAAATTCAACATGGATTGGATGGAGTCAAAATTCAACATTTGGAAAAATTATCATAATTTTTGAATTTGATGCTATCAAAAATTTCACAGATGTTGAACTTTTTGCCTGGGGTGAACCAATTGATCTTGTGGAAGTTGAATTTAGCAAAGATGGAAATGCCTTTAATCCGGAGAATACTGTTCGATCAAGATATCCTGCCGATATGTCAGCTGCTGAAAATCCCTCAGGGTATTCCATTCATGTTCCACTTCCAAATCGAAGCGGACAGTTTGTTCGAATTCGTCTAAACTTTCAAGGAAAATGGATGTATCTTACAGAAGTTAATTTTAATACTGGTATGTTTATCTTTGAAATCGATGATCCCCTCTAGGTGTATTAGTTGTTAAAACAAAAAATGTATTGTGATTTTTAAACTTTTAGGCAAACCTTTACCCCTGATATCTCCACTTTTAAAATTTAAGGAATATGCATCAAAGACATTTCGGAATGGTTCGTTGAGCCTTATTAATTTTGCAAAAACAAACTTTTTTCCTATCTCCACAAATATACATCTTCCTTAATTCTTTCATGCACATTCGTTCTATCTAAAACTTGAAAGCATAGAGATTCATCAAATCTTGAATAAAGTTCGAAAGAATTTTGATTTTGTAAAGCCTTCAACTTCAACAAATACCTAACCCTAGCATTACTTTTTTTCCTATCCCATTTTTCAATGCAACCTTTTCCTTCTTTTTCTTTGCTTTTTTTTAACACCTCTTTCCCCAGCCAGCTTTTCCATACTTTTCTTATCAGAGAATTTCTAAGAAATGTAAATTAACTTTTTTTTCAGTTTTACTGAACGAAACAATTGATGAATATACCGGTGCAACACAATATTATGGAATGTATTATTTTATTGTTGGATGTAAGTTTCTTTCTTTTACCAAACTACAGTAATCCTCATAAACAATATTTTAGTATTGATTCTGTTATTTTTGTTTTTCTTCGCAATTTTATGTATTATGTGTTTATTTAAACGAAAAAATCAAACAAAGAAATTCAAGAAAGGTGATAAACAAAATGGTGCATATAAATCTGGATGTTTGGTAACAACCCTTGGGGCAAATGGAATCCCACGAAATCATATTCAACAACTTCCACCATCACAAAATATTTTAAATCAATTAAGTTCAAATTTTTATGGCCCAAAATCTTCTGGAGATAAAGATTCCCTTCAAAGAATTCTATCGCATTCTTCAAGGTCTTGTTCATCTGGTACAGTATCGAAAGATACTCCACCATCATTGCTCGATATTCATTTCCCCCCTCCTCCTTCAACAAATTCTTCAGAATCCACTTCTGAACATGTTTATTCTGAACCATCACAACCGTTATTGCAATATTCACATCTCCATTCAAAAAATGCTGGAGCTGCTTCATCCTCATCAGCAAATAATACACCAACTCGTCGTCGACGTTCAACAAGTCAAAATCGAACAATGAAAACTTTGCCCCTTAATCGGCCAAGTATTGTCAGTGAAGAAAATAATCTCTATGGTGTTGCGGTAACTTCAAACAACATTTCAATGTCCTCACATTCTTTTGATGAACTTGTTTCAATTGTAAGAATTCCTCGAAAATCAATAATTCTTGGACCACAAATTGGTGAAGGAAAATTCACTGCAATTCATAAGTGCGAAGTTTCGGGTATCTCCACCACAGCCGTTATAAAGATGATCAAAGAAACATCTGAAGATATTGAAGCTGGAACAAAAGCTCTCTTCTGTGAAGCCCAAATTCTTGCAGCTTTAGAACATCCAAATATTGTAAAACTTTATGGAATTTGTGATGATTATTCTGTCATTATGGAACATATCCCACATGGAAATGTTCGAGATTTTATTATCAACGAAAAAAACAAAATCACTTTTGGGTCACTGCTGCATTTTTGTACAAATATTGCAAATGGAATGAAATATTTGGAGCAGGCAAGAATTGTTCATGGACATTTATCACCAAGAAATTGCTTGATTGAAAGTAATTTAAATGTTAAAATTGCTGCTCCAAGGGGTCCATTACATCATGCCCAACTACGGTATTCTGCTCCAGAGAGTATTATTTTGGTAAACTTTTATTATGCGAAAAAACGAACTAAATATAAAAAAATTATAGAATGAATGGACACATAAATCTGATGCTTGGTCATTTGCAGTTACAGCCTGGGAAATTTTGCATTTTTGTGAAACGATTCCCTTTGAAGCTTTAACCAATCCAGAATTAGTTAATCATGCCAGAGGCATCGCAGAAGGATTACCTCAAAAGGTTTGTTAAATTTTTACAATAATTCTTGTTCAACAAAAAAGTACTTATATTTGGAGCGTAAACTTAGCATTTTTTAAAATTTTACTGATAAAAAATATCAGAAAATATCCAAAATTTAATTAATTTTTGCCTCAGCCAGCCAAGGGTTGTCGACATGCGTCGTATTCAGTTGAAACACGGTGCATCATCATTAGCGACCAAATAGATGTTAAACATTATGTAAAATATAAATAAGAAAAAAGAGACAACACTCGGTAGACGCGGGCTGCAGACAACCAAAGAGGCGTTCTCTTTCACTCGGTTGTTAAAAAAAGAGCACAAATTTTTTTGTGTTCCATATTGAATTTTATGGGGAAAACACAAACCATAAAAATAGAGAAAATGATTACCTTATTTAATTTTTATTAATTAGTTTCAGGTCAAACTTGATTTTAATCCTGATTATTGTCCAGCAGAAATTCGAGATCTTCTGCTTGAATGTTGTGGTGTTCCATCAGAAACCCGTCCGGCATTCCTTGAAATTCAATTATTTCTTTCAAGAAAAGCCATGAGTTTTACACTTCAACATAAAAGGCCTCGACCACCTGGTTTAGTTCTTCCACAAAGCCTTTCAATGTACAGATAAATAAAAAAACTTATGTTTGAAATTCATAGAACTATTAAACTATCACATTCAATCAATTTGACCTTCCATTTTTTGTTATTGTTGCCATATCAGTCTTCGGGCTTTTTTTGATTTTGTATATTTTTTGTTGTTTAAATTTGCCATTTTTAGTGAAAAAGAGATAAACCTGCCTCAGGACCAGATTTAAGAAATTCTTTTTGTAGAGATTCCTTTTTTGAATAAAAAAACTTTTAAAAATTTACCGTAATAATTTATTGCAATCACATCATCAAAAAGTTTAACAAATTACAAATAATTCACATACACCCACAGATACAGTAATTATTATTCATTTTTTCCAATTCTTTGGTGTCATATATGCATATCCATCTTCTTCAGTTGTAACAAATTCATTGGGTTTCTTTTTCTTTATTGCAGCTGGAGCTGGTGTTGCACTTGTTTTTTCAGGTGGTGATTCTTCTTCCTCTTCTTCCATCATTGAACTTTGATCTCCTTTCTTTGCATTTGGAGCTTCCGCAGCTAAAACTTTTCGACGTCGCTCATTTCGATGTTTTATTTTTCGTTCTTCAACATCTTTGAATATTTTGGTATTAAGTCCATCTGAAGCAATTTCCATATCTGTTTCAGTATTCATCTTCTTCTTTGGTTTTCGATTCTTTCCACAAGTTAAACTTTGGCTGAAATAACAGAAAACTACAGTAATGCATTAGGAAAAGGAAATTACAGTAATATGACATGCAGTAATAAAAGAGTAACATGACATTAAATACAGTAATCTAAAGTTATCACTAACAGAAATAAAAACACACCTGATAATAATGCATATCAAAAATAATATTCCACCAATTCCCATAAAAATATGTCCATCATTTGAAGTTGAATCCAGTGTTGAAATATAAGCATTTGTTAATGCATTAGAATCTTTGAAAAATACAGTAATAAAAACCATAATCATTAAAAATCTTGTGCACGATATTCCTTTATCCGTTGAATGAGAAAGTTTTGCGAAAGTTTTTGAGGATTTGAAAGTATGCAAAATATTTCATTCTTTGAGATATCGTAATACCAGAGTTAGAGTAAGACAAAGATTACATGAAACGCGTTTGTTGGATAAATTTTGTAAAAATGTTGTTAAAAACAGTAATAAATTTTAAATTAAAATTTTGTTCATTAAGATTTAATGTCAAATTTAAAATCTGAAAAATTTAACACAAACTTTAACAATAAGTAAGCTTGGCAAAATGTTCTTTTAAAGAAACCAAAGATTTTATAAAAATTTTCAATTTCGATTTTTGCTGATACAACAGTATTATTATTTACGAGTAATTTCTATGTTTATAATGCCATGTATTAAATTGTAATTATTAATATTTGTTTATTATCAAATGACACGTGATAATCATGGAGGCGCTGGAAGAATCAACAAAAAAAGCTTATACGGCTTCTGATCTGAGAATGTAATATTTTTTTTACTTTATTAACTTTTAATAGTATTAATTTAATTTAGAATCAAAGATTTGATTACTAGCTTAGATTCTACTACAGAAAAATTGAAAGAGAAAACGAATAAATTCAATGATGAATTTGAGGCAAATGGAAGCTTTGATTCAATGGTTTAGTGATAAATATTTGTGTGTTAAAAATTAATCAATAACTTTACAGTCTTCTGAAGCTCAGCATAAACAAATTCGAATTAAGATTTATCAGCGACAAATAAAAGAAGCAAATGAACGACTACAAAATGCAAGCAATCGGCAGGTTCTTGTTGAAGAAGCGATCGAGAAGAAAAGTATGTTTTCTTTAGGTTTTTTAAACACTAATTTGAGCATGCGTTTTAGAAAATGCTGAATTAGAACTTAAAAAAAACAGGATTGAAAGTGGAGCAATGGTTAAAGCAGGGATTGAAGAAATTGAGCCTTTAAAGTTTGTGGATTTGTTTACTGTACCTGTGCTTTTCATTCATTTTCATCTATCTTTCAGATTAACGTTTACAAAGCTTAAAAATGAATTAATATTTCGTCGAAGATTTATGTTATTTGAATTATATTCTATTTATTTTACTGATCGATCTCCGGGTAGAAGGAAAGAAAAAACTTGTAACTGTGCAAAATATGATATTGTTCGAGGTCTTCATCTTCCAGCTTGTAGTGATCGATATGGTTTGAATTTAGTTTATTTCTTTATTGAATTTATTTCTAATATTTTAGGTCACAATGAAATAGAAATGACAGCAGCATTAGGACATTTAACAAATATTCTTCTTATGATTGGAAGAATTTTAGATTATAATTTCTTTTCACCAATGTTTTTCAAAAGTTCAAAGTCTTTTATATTAGAACGAAATACTCATCAAATGTATGATTATTTTTATTGTTGGATCTTTTGTTGTTATACCGTAATCTTTTTTTCAGTTTCCACCTCTTTGATATCACATCCAGAAGTCACAGAGAGCGATTTGTTCATGCTTATTTATTACTTAATCGAAATATTATACAATTACGTCGGGATCTCGGATTGAATACTGTTGAACTTGATCGACCAATTCAAAATTTACAAGATGCCATTCTTTGTGCAATTGGAAAATCTTGGTAAGCATTATCATTAACAACTTTATACCAAAGTCATACTGTATGCTATTTTAGTTTACCATGTACTCAAATAATGCGATGCTTATCAATTCATTCTCCATCAATTGTCGTGCCGTTGACTCAAAGTATTCCACAAAATGAAAATGCCATAAATTTATTAAAGAATAATCCTATAAAGCTAAGAAGTAAGGAAGACAATATTTTGGATGTTGTTTCTGCAAAAAATGAAACATTTGATGTTCAAAAACTTTGCAGTCGAAGTGTTTCTTGAATTGAAGCAGATCTTAATTTATGATGATGAAGAAGAATAATTGAAGCAATATTGTTGGGTAAATTCTTAAAACTTAATTGTTAAATTATTTATTGAAGGTTAAGAGCGTGTATGTATTGTTTGTATATTTTTAAGTTAAAAATGTTTAAATAAATTTGTTACGGTGTTTTGAAATAAATAAAATTTACGTGGCTTTCCTTTTTGACCGATATTCCCAAACATTTCTATTAAAATATCCCCCAAAAATTGAAAAAGGTGTCAGCAGTGTTTTTGATTTATCTTTCCTTGTCAAATTTTCGAAAAAAAATATTTTCAGGTTTCAACGTTTTAAAAATCAGCAACTTTGTATTTTTTTGCTTAAGCTTTTGTTAAAATGTCTTCAGCATATTCACTGTTGGATATTTTTAAATATTTAACTACCGTAATTAAGATTAAAAACTAGTTTCAGATGACAGCAAAAGATCGCTGCTTACAAGGCAAACATGATTTTGCTGTTGGTAACAGCACAAATAATCGATATGATAATGTCAACCTCAATCAAAAGCATCAAAGTTTATTAATAGTTGAAACTGTTCATTTAAATAATTTTTCAAATAACACCAAAAAAGTTCAAACTTACGGTAAAATCTATTACAAGGCTGCAGTATTTTTTGTTAAACGATTTTGTTAATGAGACCACTCCTTTACTTCGTCTATTATTTACAGTAAGGTTATTTATTCTTTATTGAATATGTAGAATACCAGAGATAAACCATTATGATTGCATTAGAAAAAACTGCAGCCTCAATGAAATTGTCAGATTTAACTCGCGATACACAAAAAAATAAATCTTTACTTTCATGGAAAAAATCTGAAAAGAAGTTGCCATCGGAATATTTAAATCTTCACTTCGGTCCTGACAAAAATGAATCAAAGGAAGGAAAGGATAATCCAATCAAAAGCAACAAAAATGCTAGCACCCTTTCCCTTCATATTGCAGCATATGAAAATTCTATTGAAGGTGTTGCATCAGATTCATTTAAGGAAATCAAAGATAAATCCGATTTTGTTCAAAGTTTGAAAAATGTTAAACCTATGGCGATATCATCAGCTGGCAATGTAAGAATTAAATTTAAAAATGTATTTCTTCCACTGGATTTGTTTATCAATTTAATTTTTACAGAATTCATTTGAATTTCCAAGGCAGCAAACGAATGATGAAACAGATCCAGCTATTATGCATTTTACAGCATCCCAACAATTGCTTGACCCTAATCAATTGGGCTCATCAAATCAATCCCCATCGGGTTACAGTAACACAGTTAGTATATTCTTTTACGTAAAAACTAGGGAAAGGCTGAAATGCATAAAATTTCGAGCTTAAAAATTTAAGGTTAAAAGACCAAGATTAACATCTCCCCAAAAAGGTAATCCTGACGTTTGTCATCCAAGGGCAATTCCAATATTACGTTATTACAGTTTGCAAAAAATTGGTCCCACCACAAAACCAGCGCATGTATGCACTTCATAAAGACTCAAAATCAGTTATTTGCCGTTAGTGGCTGGTTATGTGTTGCATATTGGGCGACGTCATTTGCTGTGCTTGATCAAAAAAATTTTACGTGAACAATAACTTTTCTTTTCATATAAAAATAGAGCCAATAATAATTTTACCAATTTCAAAATTTATTTATCCCTTGTTCAAAGTTTTGTAACGTTTTTAAATATTAGCTTAAATTCTCTACAATTTCTATGCTTTTCAAAAATTGTAAATTAATTGCTAGGTGATGAATACTTCTTTAAATTCTGTAAACAGCCGAAATGATGAAGATGAAGAGGAAGTTCTTATCGAACCTCGATTTAAATATCATCGAATTCTTGGAACCATGCCTGATCGGGACACAATTTCTTGTTTTACAATTCACGATAAATTTATTGCTGTCGGATGCAGTTCTGGAAAAATAAGAATTTTTGATATCCTTGGAAATCTTCGATCTGAATTTGTTTGTTTATAACTTTAAAAATATAGTCTTATTGCTTTTTTTAGACAGTAAAAAAGCACAAATGTTCAGTGTCACAAATTTGTGTGGATCGATCCGGAAGTTATCTGATAAGTTGTGCAAATGATTCTACCGTATCAATCATGGGAATTGGATGTAATGAATATAATTATACAGTAACTCTTCGGCAATCTGCTCGTTCAATTGGAATTGTTGAAGAATTTACGAGAAAAGGGAATCAAAAATTTGTAACTGGTGAAAAGCAGTTGAGGATATTTGAGAAAGGATTTTTTGGAATTTATAATGATAAAATTATTTACGATGGAAAAGATCCTGATGGATATATTCATGCCATTTCATGGAAAGGTGATGCCATTGCATTCACGAATGAAACTGGAACAAGAATTTATGATTGGTAAAGGCATTTGCTGGAACTACAGTACTTTAATATATATCTGTTGTAGTAAACTTGGTCGCTTTCTTGTTCTTATTCAACCTTTGCATTCTCCAGAAAAATATTTTTCAAGTCGATTCCCACCTTTGCATTCTTGGTTTGATGATAATACAATTGCAATTGGTTGGGGAACGAATGTCATGGTGGCGGGGGTGAAATACGTACAACAAGAACCTCCTGCAATGCCAATTAAAAGGGTTGAAGTTCTTCATCGTCTGAAGCTAAATAATTTTCATGTTGCTGGTGTATCTTTTACAATTCAACCCCCTCAATCTACATCAACCCCAGATAAAAAGGAACGAAAATGGAAAGAAATTGTAATCTTTGGAATTAAATTAGCTGAAAATAAACGAAAAAGCGGTGATAATTTTGATGATACGGCGGTAGGTTTTTTAAATCAGTTACATGTTTATAATGCCTCTTATTGTAGTCAGCAATATCCGGAATTTCAACATATTCAATGGCACCCTCAGTTATGGCATTACAAATTAAACCAAACCATTATGTCTCAATTGAACTTCTACTTGCACTTCCAACCGATGTTGATAATTATATTATTGCAGCCGAAGATGAAATAAGTATGAAACAATCTGAACAAATGTTTCTTCGGCAATTTCATCTTGGTGCAATGGCTGAAGATGGAGTATATTATCTGCTTGGACCTCGCGAACTTATTGAAGCACGACCATGTTCAGTTGAAGATCGAATTGCATGGTTTTTAGATAATGAATTTTTTGTTGAAGCTACAAATTGCGCTTTAGCACATCGAGAAGAACTTCATGAAACCTCTGTTAGTGAAGTTGGAAAGAAATTAGTTGAAAAGTTAATTGCCGAAGGGAATTTTGATTCTGCTGCCTCGTATCTTCCAGTCATTTGTGGTCGGCATAAAGATGAATGGGAGTATTATGTTGGAGAATTTGAAAAGCATGGACATGTGCTAAAATTGGTGCCATTTCTTCCACAAAAGCAACCTCAACTTGAACCTGAATGTTATGAATATGTTTTAATTGCTGCTCTCTACAGTAAAGCATCCCTCTTTCTCAAACTTATCCTTCTTCTTCCATCAGATCTTTATCGAATTGGAGCCGTTATTCAACGAACAATGAATAAATTACAAGATTCAAATTTATCAAAAGAAGATCGAATTTATCTTTTACAGGCTTTGGCAAGACTTTATGCTCATGAAAGGCAGTTTGATAAAGCTCTGCAATTATATTTAACCCTTAAAGATTCTGGAATTTTTGCATTCATTCGACAATATCATCTTTTTAAAGCTGTCAAAGGAAATATCGTTCAACTTGTTGGAATTAATGCAGATCTTGCAATTCGGTTAATCTTGGATCATGAAGCTGAATTTGTTGATTCTGGAACGGGTACGGTAGTAATGCAACTAAGCGGAATCCCAAAAGTTCAAATGGAATATTTAAATCAGCTAATGCAAAGAGGAGAAGGCCTTGAACATTCAAATTTATTAATTCGACTGTATGCTGAACATGCTTCTGATCGGCTACTACCTTTCCTTCGAAAATTTGATTCTTATGATATTCATCGAGCTATTGAAGTTTGTAAAAAATTTAAACTTCAACCAGAACTTGTTTTTCTTCTTGGAAGAAGTGGGAATAAAGTTGCTGCTTTGGAGACAATCGTGGAACAAATGAATCGAGTTGATTTAGCAATAGAATTTTGTGCTGAACATATGGATGAAGATTTATGGTCAAGGTTAATCGAGCTTGCAATGAATAAGCCCGAACATGTTACAGCAATTCTTACTGTAGCTGGAACATATGTGGATCCACTGGTTGTTATTGAAAAAATTCCCCCAACAATGCATGTTCCAAAACTTCAACAATCTCTTCACAAAGTTTTACGAGATTCAAAACTTCAAGTTGGATTAATTCAAGATTGTCAAGAAGTTCGATTTAATGATGTTTTTGATTTATTTGAAAAATTTATTAAACAACCTGCCATTGTTGTTGATGCATTTGATGAATGTTGTGTTTGCAAGTAAGTCTTTTAATCCTTTTTCTTTGATTACTGTAGTTCATCATTTTTGAGATTACTGTAGTCTTTAATGTGTAGATCTAAATTAATCATTAAACCCATTTTGCAGGAAAAAAGTCAATAAAACTGTAGCAGAACTAATGATATTCGGATGTGGACATTTACTTCATTCAAAATGTCGTCCACCAATTCCACGAAAAACTTCTTTATCCTCAACAAATGATGATGATCTTTGTAAACGACAAACTTTACTGGCCTTTGATGAAAATGATCCTGATCCATTTCCTATTGATGATTGTCCAATTTGTCACCATACTCGCCTTATTCAATCTTGAATCAACGGGTTTTTTTGTGGATTCACTTTTATTTATTCTTTTCAGTTCTTTACCGTAACCAAATATATTTTATACAACTGTGATATATAAATTGTATAAAAAAATATAATAAAAGAGTACATATATCATTTCTTCTCAGCATCTTTCAATTTCTTTCCAGATTGTAATAGATCTAAAAATGAAAATTTATTACTTCAAATAAAACAATATAAAGGTATACAGTACCATCAGTTCCAGGTGCAGGTTCAACAGGGGCTGGAGCATTTGTAGGAGGTTTATCATCTTCTGCTGGAATGTATGTATAATATTTTGTATCCTAAAATACATTCTAATATTTTTATTGAAATGTATAAAAAAGAAGAACTTACTTCACCAAGATAATAATCAGGTGCTTCTTCACGTAAAACAGTTTGTTCAAGTAATTGTTTTGAAGTTCTTTCAATGCAACTTTCAACTGCAAGGGTTACATGAATCACAATTAAAGCAATAATTCCAATTGATAATGTTATAACAATTGCCTGAAAAAATGTTTTTTTGATAATTATTAATATACAAAGAAGAAGATACCGCATATGATGAAACAGAAATCAAAACTCTGTTGGTTAAAATTGCTGCATCTTCGTTACACGACATCCTGTTTTTTAGCTGTCTTGAAATGGTAAAATTTGTTGCTGCAAAAAAGAGATAATTGATAATGTTCAAATAAATTTGCATAATCTATGAGCTTTTACCGTTCACTCTAATGTTTTGTCCATAAAAATCAAAAGGTTCCATTTTTTTATTAATGATCGCAAATTTTTAATCTGCAAATTACAAATAATTTGAAGATGAATTAATGAATTCTGTATTTTTTGAAATCAGAAGTTGAATACTCCGTGGACATATTTTTGGCTACAGAATATCGCCTCAAACTTTTTCAACATGGAATTAGGGATCATCCGAATATGACTTTATACAGTAATTGATTATTTTATCCATCCTTTCCTATTGATATGATCTACTCTTTCCCTACCTATGGATGACGTCATATATGATGATCCTTCTTTTTAATATAAGCTTTAATCAAAAAAAAATCGTGTTTTTGTTTTCATTTTGTAACAATCCTTTGATATTTTTTCCTAATGAAATTAGAGGACCCGGACCCACCAATATTACTGTAGTAATTATTATTAATTTTTAAATAATCAGGGTCGGTCATTTCTAAATTTATTTTTTGAAACTGTATTATTTTTGTGTACCAGTTGAGGAATTTGTTTTTTTTATGACTACCGTAATCTCTTTTTTGCCCACTCCTCTCAAAGCAATCTTAACTCCACTCAAAATCAAAAGACAAATTTTTTTAAACATTTATAAATTATAAAGTATAAATACAAAAAAATTGGATAAAAGACAATAAACAAATCAAAGCAAATTTTATCAAAAATATAAAAAAAACAATTTCAAAAAATCAGACATTATTTTGTTGATGTTGTGGTTGTGGTAATTTTCGATCATTTTCGTCAAAAATAATTAAAGTTTTTCTTTCAATTCCATTTTAATATTTGTTTGAAATTCAAAATTTGGTGCAATTACAATTTCATTGCTTGAAAAATATTTTTCGGGGTTATATTTCCTCATTTTACACACCTCTTAATTTCATTGGATAATATTCAATTTCAGTATCTTCATGAAAAACTTCTGCTGAAGTCCGTCCTTTTCTTTTTGTTGCACAACCACGACAATTGAATATCTTTTCACTTAAGATCCAAAAATAATCATTTGAATCAAAAATAATCAACATTCGTCTTGATTTAGCTGAACAATTTTCCTATGCTTTAAAATCAGGCTTTTTCACGATTTTGACTTCAGAATATTTTTCAGGTTCATATAAGATTTTCAAAAAAAATCATGCATGATTCACCTTCTTCATTTCAAAGACAATCCATTTCGATTGAAAAAATTGCCCGGAATTTGCGAACTTAGAAAATAAAATATATTGAGAAAATGTTTATTAGTAAAAAATGTCTCCAAAAAAAGTAACAAGAAATTATTTAAGTAATAAAGTTGCCTTTTGACGTATTTTTGCTCATCTATTAATAGCAGCAGCAAAAAAGTTCTTCTACTTTTTCTTCTTCTTTCTCCTTCCTTTTCATTGCTGCTGCCAAAACAAAAAAATTAAGCACACATTTTTTTTTCGAATCATATTTGTCGCTTTTTCTATCCCTTTTTTTTTCTTTTTCTTCTTCGAAGTTCGGAAATCGTATGGCCTGCTAGCGAGCCTGCAAACCGCGATCGTAAAAAAATTTTCAAAATCGCAAACGTGATGGGTGGTCTTTTATTTTTTCAAAACGACATCGATCCTTCAAAAATGTCTGGGAAGAAAAAATTTTAAATTTGCTTTAATAATTATATTTTTAATATCAATAAAATAGTATTAAAAATTATAAATTTAAAGACATTATTATACTTTGTTTTCTGTTTAGATTGTAATGTGATTTTTGAACTTTCATAAATTTGGAGAAAAGGGTTGCCTTTTTTGCAGCGTTATTAATAATTCATTTTAACATTTATAAAAATAAGAGACCTCTGATGTTGAATAAAATTAATAAATAAAAATGTTAAAACACTGCAGTAATACAGAGTTGTTGTAAATGTTGTTTGGTTTCAACTTTGGAAATTTGAAGAAAAAAGAGTGATTTAAGGTTTCATTAAAGGTTTTTAGCAAATAATCCTTTGTTATTCGTATTAATACTTTCGTAATCAGTTACTGATTATCAGTGCCGGAAAAAAATCACATAGCAATTGTGAAAAGAGTTTAATAAGATTTCACAAAGTAATATTATAGTTGAACATTGGACTTGAAATGCGAAGAATAACATTTGATAAAATTTAAAAAACAATTGAGTGATCGATTTTTGATATGCCGTAACAAAATACAGCGTTGCCAGGGATTCCAAAAAAATGAATGGGTTGATACAAGACAAAGAGAAAAAACAAAAAACAATCTCGCAATTTTGGAATTTTATTTTAATTTAAAATTTAAAAATTATTAAATTAAATATGCAATGTAAAAATTAAAAATAAATAATTTCTGAAAAAAATTATTATCGAAAGTTGAATAATGGATCCGAGGATGAGGGATCGCTGAGGCTTTTCAATTAATGCAGTTTTGTTTGATCGAATACCGACCGTAACGTATTATACGGTACATAAAAAATATAATAAAAGTTTCGAAGTTTTGGTGGTTTTGTCGTGGAAAATGTCCACGATCTCAGAAATTTACATATTATAATGGTCATTCACAACAAATGTCTATAAAAAGGCTTGTTGTCATCTTTTTCTCTCTCTGTTGTTTATCATCATTATATATTTTTTGTAACTCAAATGAAGTCGTTAAAATATATTCGTCTGTCAAGAGATTACACTTTCTCTTCGACAGGTTTAAAGTTTGGAATACAAGACAATAACTTTTGAAAATCATTCATTAAAAGTTTAGGTTTCTTTATATTTAATTGAAGATGTTCATTATCAATCAAACTCATTGAGAGTGGTGCAGATAATAATAGATTTACAAGTTCATCATTTGCTTCTTTGCCTTTGAATGATATGATTGGTGATTTTTGATTTTTCTGCAGCTTCTTCTCTATCTTTGAAAATTTTAAAAAGATCTGATACAACTTTTGGATGACGGGAATCGAAATGTCGTTTAAGATTAAATGATCTCGTTACTTCCAATTGCAGTTATTTTTATCCATGTCCTAGTATGAATCGAAATCTTTTTTCTGTAGTTGTTTAACTTCCTCTGCAAAATAAAATTTTAAGTAACTAGTCAAAAAAACTTTCGATGATTTACCTGACAAATGATCGGAAGTTTCTTTTTAAGGTCCGATTATATTTATGGTCTTTATTACTGAACTCAGCCAACAATTATCTGAATTGCCTGGAATTCTTCATCTGTTATTTGCCGATGATTTAAAAATATATTTGGCATATTATAAAAATGCCTTTGATATTTCAATTATTCAAAATGCAATTGATATTCAATTGGTCCTCCGAAAATTCAATGACCACTTCAACATCAAAAACATTTCACATTCAATTTGGACGAGAAAATAAAGAAGCAAAATACGCTGGTTAACTGTGGTAATTTTGAAGTAATATTTGATTCATATTATATTTTTTGATTAAAATTTAATTTATTCATGTAAAAAAACGAAAAGCTGTTATAATTTCATCACTTTAATACAAGACTGTTTGTGACAGAAACAAAAGAAAAAACCTTAATACAGAAGCACTTATTCACATATTTTAAAACTGAATATTATATTATTGTGGCATTTTTTTGCAAACAAATTTTGTTAAAACATTGCCACAGGGCCAATTATTATATTGTGTTTGTTCAAAATGACTCGGACAAGATGATAACATAATTTCTCCACAATTTTCAACTCCAGGATTATCTGGTTGACGAACAGCCCAATTTGGGTAATCAAAGGATGCTCCATCAGTCCATTTCCAAGTTGCACCATTGTTATCTGTAAATAAACCGATCCATGCATGATGTCCCCAATCGCAATCAGCTCCATCGTAGTACGCAAGCTCTAAAAAACCATTTTAGAAATTAAATTTTTGGGGGAAAACGTAACAACATACTGGCAATGAAAGCTGCTTCTTCAAAGCTATGAATCGAGGTCAAATGTGACCCCTCAACTTTGCACATATCTTCTGCAAGAAGCCATGTTGAGGTATCCAAAACTTTATAACATGATTGAGTTGTGTTATAAAAGGCCCAAGAATTCGGGCATGATTTTGGTTTCGGAGTAGTTGTTGTGACAAAGGAACTGGAAGTTGTGGAAATCGATGCATGAACTACACAAACAAAAGATTTTTGTTTAAAGCAGTCATCAGTTATCCATTTTCCATTGTGTATTGTAATAGAACAACAATCCGAAACATTTTGGGGCTGTCCTTTATCCCAATCCGTAAAATCAAATGGAGTATTATCCGTCCAGGTCCAGTTTCCAGTTGTAACTAAATCATTTGCTCCAATCCAAAAATCTCCACTTGTGCTGTCAGTAAAATTTGAAGAAGCTTTTTCTAAATTAAAATCATTACTTTGACAGATATGTAAAATCAAATCTTACCAGCTAAAAACATGTTTTCAAACATATCATGCACTGATGTCAAATGTCCACCGATTCCCATACAAATACCTTCTGCATCAATAAAATCGGTTTTATTGTTAAATTTATTCTTATGCTTTAGAAACGTAACAACAATGGTTCTTTACAATGATTATCTATTCGAATTAAATCATCTGATACGAAAAAATTGGAACAACTTCAGAAAATAAAATGTTTTGAAAATTTTAATATTTTATTGTCAATAATCAATTTTTGCTAAACTTAATTGTAGTTTTGAAAACTACTAAAAAAATACTTAGAATAGCAAAAACTCGGTATTTTTCACCCCGAAATATTTTTTGCAGTATTGATAGACGAAATTCAAAAACAGAGTCCGTTACATTATTATCACTTTGTTTGTGGTGTTGTAATGTGTCACCTTTTTCCCTCCCACACTGATAAAAAGGTTTAAGTAGTTTTCTTCAATATTTTCCAAATTTGTTTTATTATATAAAAGATTTTTTTTCATTTTGTAATAATCCTTTGATATATTACCAAAATAAATTTTCACATAAAACGTTTTGATAAAAAGTAAAAAGGCAGCTTAAAAATCGATAGCATTCAAAACAATTCAAAAACTGTTGAAGATCCCTATTATCACGAAAGTCAATCATTGATTGTTTTGTGTCTTTTCTTCTATTGCGATTTTTTTCTATTGTAAATAGATTTGATCATTGTTTTATTTCGTTAGTCATTTATAACATTTTTTTGTGCTTTTATACATTTTTTTTGTTAAATTTATTATTTTTTACGTGAAGTTAATGACCAAAAATTTTATACTTTATTAGATGAAATTTAGATCGCCCGCCATTAACAAAAGCTTTTATTGGTTGTTCTGTTTCATACGAAATAATTTTTCATTTTTGTCTTGTCTAACTTATTCTTTTTTGTATTGTATGAATCATACCGTACGAGTTTAATTCGTTCACTTCGATGCTTCTTCTTTCTCTGATTTTTTGTTTCACACGTGAAGCTAGCCATAAACCAAGTAATAAAAGGATGAAAAAATAGATTGTATAGTCGACTCGAGGGAGGGAAAAAAGAAGAAAGCAAACCGCAAAAATATTTTTACAAGAAGAAGAAATTTTTGTTGGTCATGAAGGAAAGAAATGAATCAATTTTGAAGGGACGAACATCAAAGAGGGAAAAAGCCAAATCATGGAGGAACAAAAATAATATTATATCGCGTAAAAAGCAGCGAATGTCCGAAACGAAAGTCAAACATTGTTAAAGACTTTAAAGTGAGGAATATGCGTGTTTGTTTTTGACTTTTCTTCCCTTCATGTTTGTGTTCTACTTTTTTTCTTCTGTGATAAAAAAGCTTACGTTACGGATTTTTATTATTTTTGTGTTTTACGCTTTTAATTACGCAAATTCAAAGTTTTAAGCTTTTTAAAGGTCATGACCGAATTAACATGCGCTGGCGTGAGCGGCGCTTCGGATGCTTTCGCCGTCAGTCATGACGGAAAACGAGCTTTCCTCTTTGATCGAGAAAATGGAACTGTTATTCGACAAAATTTAGAAAATGGTGAACGAACTCGTTTAATTTGGTAAGTTTGTTTCTTATTAGTTTTACATATTACATCAAAGTTTCTACATCACATGTTCTCTTACGATTACAGTATTCTTTTTTTATTTAGCTGCCATCAAAAGCTTTTTTTCTTAAGCTTAGAATTTGCAAATGTATATTTTTTGAAATTCCAATATCCTTGTTTTTAGGAAGACTCGAAATTACGGTGATTTTCGATATCTGTGTTATTCCATGTTTCAATGGAAACGTTTGGAAGATGGTCAAGGCCCCGATCGAATTGGTCTTTTATTATTTGATAAAAAATATCGATCTTTTCGATTATTTCTTTTCATTGTGGCATCCGACAATAATTTAATTCCATTACGAGATTTTACAATTAATTGTTCAAATATTCGTCCACAAAGACTTAGCTATTCTTCACACAAACATGCTGGAAAGCTTGAAGTTTGTTTATTTAAATTTAAATAAAATTTAAAAGTTTGTTTTAGTTTATTTTTTATGAACGATACGATGAAAATCAACGAAATGAGAAGCTTCATTTTTGTTACATTGCTGTTGATTTATCAACGCTAGAATTGTTGCGCCCAAAAAGTGGAACTTTGCCCTCAGGGGGTAATTGGGAGTTGCCATTTGTTGCAGAAATGGTAAATATTACTGTTATTTTACAGTAATTTTTGTTAAACAGAAAATTGCAGAAAATGCATTTTATTTCGCTTGAACGAAATGCAAATAAAATTGCTCAACTTCCAATGAATTTTCTTGCAAGTGATTTAAATTCATGGGTTATTGATCCCTTGAATCCTACTCTGGATGGGGGGAATTTTCCACATCGAAAAGGTTTGTCACAAGTTTTATGATATAGTTGTTTACATAATTTGTATAATTACTGTTGCTAATAAATACAGTAACAAATGCAATGGCATTTTTTAGCAATTTGGTGTCACGCCTGGGAACATGGAATTCCATTTTTTGCTACTGCCAGAAAATCTACTTCGATGTCTCGAATTCTTTTAAGTCTTTGGTTTATTGATCTTCGAAATAGACGATGGCAAAAGTTTGTTTCCCTAAAAACTGTTATTGTAATCGAACAATTTACCATTTCAGAATTAACCCAGATATTCAAATTCCATTTACCTCACAAAATTTTGCAATTCGAGCAGCTTCAAATAATTCTGTAACATTACATTTTGATGCAACTGAAACTGCAGCATTTTTTTATAAATTTGATGTTTCAGAAGTAATTAACTATATATATATACTGTATTTTAACAGATTAATTATTACGAACGTTTGTAGGCATTAAGAAATATTCGACTTCAAAATTCATATGGAAATGAAATTACAGAAAAATTAGAATCCCCACAATCGTCTGCAAATTTTGTGGAAGTTGCATGTCCGATTTGTTTGGAAACATTTGTTGATCCAAGGACACTTTTTTGCGGACATTCTCTTTGTTTTGGATGTTTAGTTCGACTTCGAGAACTTGGTAAGGGATCACTGTATTTTTTGTGGGCTTTGTTATGCTTATCTTTTGACAGGAGGAACAAGTTCAACGGATGTAAAATGCCCAAATTGTCGAAGGATTACAAAAGTTCCAGAAGCCGGTTTACCAACAAATTATGGATTACAAGGTTGGGTTTTGATACTTAAATTGAATGTTTTTTGAAGAGAGAAACATTGCATTTTTCAAAAAATGAAACATTAAATGTTTATTTTTCAGATGCAATTGCAATAATGTTAAAAGCCCAAAAAATTCGTGAATCAGGTTTTCGATGTTTTGATTGCAAAATTCCTGGAATTTTGGAAGAATTTCATGTTTGCCTAAATTGTTTGGATCAACTTCCAACAAAGCTTCCAGAATCTGCAAATCTCACCTGTGGAAAATGTCTCAAAAAATTTCATATTAATCATTCGTCAAAAGATTTTCCATTTTTTCAGTTAGTTGTTTTTTTAAAGGTTCAATGATCACTTTTTTTGTAAACGAATGTTTAGAAATTATTGCAATTCACTCAAATCTTTGAAGGATGATTGCAATGATGAAATAATGAAAGTGTCACAAAAAGTCACAGAACAACTTCAACAAAATCTTCAAACTTTTGTCACGGACGTTGGTCACTTTTTTATTTGAACAATAGTTTTTTAAAAGTGTTTACTTTTTAAGAAATTGGTAAAAACAGCAAAACAAATTGTACAAAATTTTTGTGAAGAAAAGAAATTTCGGAGTAATGAAGAACTTGAGCATCAACGAAATGAAGTCAATGATACTTTAAAAACCATTTCACAGCGACTTTCCGCTGAATCGGGGCCAATTTTTGCGGTTTGTTTTTTTGTGTGTTAAAAAAAGTTGACTTTAAAGATCACAAAAGAGATCAAATATCAACTTTTGTCTCTCAATGAAAAATGCAATCAATCAAAGTTTTTATGGTTTTTTTTAGAAAATGCTTGAACGTGCAATTCTTGAAGAAGAGAACCCTGATTTATCTCCTGGATTAACAGATGAAGAAGTTATGGAACGACTTTTACGAATTTAAATAATTTATTTTATTGCATTTTTCTTGCCAGTATTTATAGTTTCTCTTATTCTTATATGCATTTAAAGTAAATTATGTAAAATAAAAAACTTTTTTATTTAAAAACTTTCGCAAAAGACTTTTATAAATATGAGCATCGATGAAATTTAATTTGGCAAAATTTAAAGGTGAAATAAATTAAAAAGAAAATTTTGGTTTAATTAATGCATGATCGCTCTTCATCTGGAAAATGGAACTCCATGTTTATGGTTGCAGCTTCAAACCATTTTTGAACTTCAGATGTACGGGTAACATATTGATCAGGGATTTTCAAATCAACCTAGAAAGAATATAGATGGATTAAGTTGAAGAGAAATGTGTTTTTGAGCGATAAAAATGAGTAATCCAAAGTAGCATGACAAAATAAAATTTTATGTTACAAAAATTTTTGTAACAAATAATCCAAAGTAATGAAGCGTGGCAAAATTACAATTAAAGATTAAATAGTTTTGTACTTACTTTTCGTTGACAAGGCTTAACTCCATCATCGCAATCATGATAAATTTTAAAGTGAACATTCATTCCGAAAAGTGATCCAACTCCCCCACTTAATTCATAGTTTCCTTGGGCATCAGTTTTAGCAGCAGCAAGTTGATCATCAGTTCCTACAACCAACCAATCAATCGATAATTAATTACAGTAACCTTATGTAAAGTATCATACCAAGCTTATTTTTATTCCATAATTTAACTTGAGTATCAGCTAATGGCTTATCACCACACAAAAGCCGACCTCGAATCCCAACTGATTGTTGTCGGAAAGCAAAAGCTCCAGCAACAAGAACACCAAAGACAAGAATCAAGGAAGTTTTCATTTTTTCGAAAAAAGCAACTTTTTTGAAAAGAGTTGATTTGAGCTTTTCTCTTTAATTTTGATAGGTATTTATACAAATCGGAAATGTATGTCTCTTTTTTTGTTATTTATCGCTCAAAAAAATACTGATTGTGGGAGGAGCTTTTTTTCTAAAGAGAGGGGTGATCCATCGACCGTTTAACAGCAACATTGCTCTCCTCGTTGTTTGTATCTTTTCTCGTTCATTTTTTGTTGATGCTCCCATCCTTTCCACCCTCTCTCTTTCCCATAATAATAGTAATTATTTGTTTGTTCGCGCAATACATTTCAATACAATATTTTATTGATCTCATTGAACACACACATAAAAAAAGAAGCAATGAGTCATTTTGGAACGTTTCCCTTCCTTCTTTTTTGTCAACCATGATGCGATTAATAGCAAGCAAAGCAATCCCTTCCCTGTATCATTACTATTTTTACAAAAAGAAACACACCTATTTTAAAACTATTAAACTTTTGTTCCTTCTTTTCAAAAAATCAAAAACTTTAAGCAATATTTTTTGTTGATTCAGATGTTTTTATCGCCTTCGAAAAACAAACACTCTAAAAAAGGAAAAAGAATAGCATCATTTCTTTTTTGAACATGAAAAAACAAACCCCTCGAGGCCTATAATCCGCAGAAAATAAATTTGTTTTGCCCTTAAGGGATTTGAAACAAAAAAATAATTAATTAACATTTTATAACAGTTGTTTGGGAACAACATAAAAAGGAAGACAATCAAAAACAAATCACGGGCTCATTTTTGAGTGAAAATTGTCCTGTAGAGGCGCCCTGTTAAACCATGATAGAAAACACTTAAAAATGATGGAAAAACCATATTGGCGGTTCTTATGAGGTATTTTGGGGTTGTGCAGCTCAAAAATCGAAAAACGGCAAAAATGGTGTTTTTTGGCACTTTTTACGATGCCATACTCGAAATAACTGAAAAAGTGGTCCCCAAACTAACATTCATTTTTGCCTTTTGGTATGGTTGACTATAATTAATCACTAGAACATGTTGATATACCCCCAAAAAAAATTAATTGCTCGTGAAAATTGGCTATTTTGCCCTAAAATAGGTACAAATTTTGATTTTCTTGGTACCCTGACCATATTCACTGAGAAAGTGGTCCCCAAACTAACATTCATTTTTGCTTTTATGCATGCTTGATTACATTTAACCATTAGAACATGTTTATATACCCCCAAAAAAAAATTAATTGCTCGTGAAAATTTCATATTTTTTGCATTTTTTTCCAAATTCTCATTTTAAAATCCTTGAAATTTGCAAATGAAGGTTATAATCAAAAAAAAAACGTGATAACTTTCTTCATTATGTTGTTGTGAATGAAAAAAAAGCATTGGAACTTTTTCCGTGCCACTGGGATCCAAGTTGATTAATTGTTTCCACGTTAATATACAAAAGTAGCAAATTTTTCAAGTGACCGTCAAATCAACAACAGGGCCAAAAACGAAAAAAAAACGTGATAAAAATTCTCGTAGTCAATAATAGATCATAAAAATACCAGCTGAAACTTTTCACGTTCATTGGTTCCCGAGTTAATATAACGTTTGTAATTATCGTGTGCTACAATACCACCAAGATGAAAAATTGAGTTTAGAAATGGTTTTTAACATGTGAAAATGCTCAAAACAAATTCCCTGACCTTGATTTAGTATTACCCAATCTTGTTTAAATCAAAAACACACAAAAAAAAGTTTTTCTTCAATAATGAAATACTGCACAATACCCCCAACATCATTTTTGCGCTATAACTCAATTATTTGGTCAAGTTTAAAAAAATAAACGGTTTTAATATAATTTTTTGGACATTTCAAGCATAAAAGAATGTTATTAAACGAAAAAACTAAAAATCTAAAAAAAATTTTTTTTTGAAAAAATCCATGTGGTCCCCCCTGTGGAAAAAATCGAAATTTTTAAAATTTTGATTTTCGGGTTGCACATTTCCCAAAATTTTTTTACATCATTCTTAAGTTTTTTGGAAGTGATTTTGACCATATTCGACCCCTTAAATCAAAAAACCGTCTCTACAGGACACTGAATGAGCCCGTGAAATAAAAAGTTTAAAGTTGTTTGTTTGAATAAAAAATTTCACGAATAAATTAATGATCTTTTGGGATCTTTGTGTTCCGGTCAAAGGTCAATTTCAATCTTTAAATTTAAAATTTTGAATGTCTTTTTATGAATACTGAAGGTACAATGAACAATGTATCACATTTTTCTAAATATTTCTTATTTTATTTTATTAAACTACGGTAATAAAATAATTATTTTCTTTGGTATCCGCATTTATGATTTATCAAAAAAATTATGACAGAACAATCGACATAAAATATTTTAACATTTCCCAATGATAGCAAAACGTGGAATGCTTTCAATAAAACTTTACTGTTATGCACATGTTTACGCCGTTATTAAAAAATAATGTAATAAAGAAAGCTTCATGTTTGACATCCTTTTTATTTTAGTTTAATTTTGATTAAATACAAACTTAATTTTCTTTTCCAAAAACAACGAAGAAATGTAATTAATAATAAAATATTTAAAAGACGGTATCCACATAATTTTTCTAAACAATTTTCGGAACACATTTTGATTCTCAGTTAAAAGTTTTTGTTTAACATAAAAAATGTTTAGCTTTTACAGTACTTTATTTATTTGATAATTAAAACGGCGTAAATTGTTTTGATAACAGCTAAATATTACACATATAAATCAGTTAACTAATTGTTGTCACTTTGTTTTCTTTAATAATTAAAATATAATTACAACAATTCTGCATCAAAAAGCGAGCAGCATCCTTTTAGATATGATACTAAAATACAACTGCCTGTTGATTTCGCATAAAATACGGTATGTCTCAGCAATCTGATGATTGTTTTCACGTATAATTTTTTGGTTAAATTGAATGTATAGAATTTTGTAACAGTGTCATGTCTTTGCCATATTAGAATAAATAATCATCGTCTGCAAAACCTCAAAAATTAAACGCCATGGGCCACTAAAAATTTCAAAAATCTTAAAAATTTTTCTTTTTGAATGTTGCTTTGAACAAATTTTTAACAACGCTGGAATAAATTATGGAAAATTTTTTTTTCGACCGAATTTCTTAAATATTTTTTAATGTTTAAATAAAAAGCAATCCCGCTGACCAAGTATGTGTTGATTTTATGATTTAATCTTTTCCCAAAAAAGACCCACTTTAAAAGCACAAATAATTTTGTGCGCTCCATGATACCTTTCACAATGATCGCATTTTGCACGTGAAAGAATATGGAAAGCTAATTTTCTAGGTCAACTTTAAAATACTTTTGCATTCTCAGCATCAGAAAAAAATGCATCATCACCTTTTTTTAATAGAAAAGAAAAATAACCGGAAGAAAAACTACAAACTCCAAGGTTTGCTTTTTCTTTTTTTGCCTTCTTTTGAAATGCTAAAATTTTTTGTGGTTGTCTTTGATGCTTTTATCCAATATAAAAAAAAAATATACCTTTTTGTGTCCCTTCTTTATTTTTTTCACATTAAAATTTTTTAAAAAACCAAAAGCATTCTTTCAATTTTTTTGTCTCTGCTTTTTCGTCTTTTATTTTTTTTCATTTTTGAAACACAGCTTTTTGTACAAAAAAGTATTTATTTTTCGGCAGTGATCGTCCTTGTGAAAAGCATGCTTTTCTCTTTTCTCTGTTTTACGAAAGTTTTATAAACTAAATTATTTTTTTATTATTTTATGTTTATGTGAATTTTAATTGCAAAAAGTATATAAAACCATTTTTGGAAGTTCAAAATTGGAATAAATTATTTCCGTTAAACAAAAAAAAGTTTTTTTGAAGTGATTCAATGAATGAAAAATAGAAGAGAACTCCACCTATTTTTCAAAAAGTTTTTCCTCTTCGATTCCAAAAAAATGGACACAAAATTTTTATTCCATTGTTTTTATACTACTTTTTCTGGTTGATTTGAAACGAACCCCACCAATTTGGTTGTCGATAATAAAAATTATTTCATTCATTCATTTTTGGACTTTTTGTTTCTTTTTCTTCTTCTACTTTTGTCTTCCCCGCTTTGAAATTGGCCGGCCAAAAATGGTATCAATTTTTTTTAATCACTGATAAGAATCTTATGATTAATGAGATTAAATTATAAATCAATGATTTAGGACGGAAGCAGCTTGAATGCAGTCTGTTGTTGAAGAAGAAGAATCTTCAAATCGATTTGAAGAAGAAATTATCACAACAAAAAGTGGTAAACACGAAGAAGAAGAATTATCTCCATTGAAAGGAAGAGGAGGTGAAAAGCCGTTGCCCCCGATTGAAAGAGATAAGAAGAAACGGAATAAAAGAAAAACAGAGGATAAAAGGATGGGACAACTTGATAATACTTCACTGATTAAGTCAAGCTTTATTGCACTTTTTGTTGTTGTTGGTTCGTTTATCATTTTTCATGGGGTACTGTAGTCATATGCAAATCTTTTTTAAGGTGTTGCTTTTTCATGGGCTTGTGCAACACAATTTAGTAAATCTGCACTTGATCTTGATCCAAATAAATTTTATGCTCCATATTCTTTGGTATGGTTTAGTACATGCTTTATGATTGTTTGTTATCCTGTTTATTTAATTTATGCAACAACATGCGGAAAACAAACCTTTCAATCTGCACATTTTGAAGCCATGGGAATTTTTGGAAAAAATGGTTTTACAATTTTGTAGGTTTTTGAACTTTTAAAAATTTAGAAATGTTGAAATTCGAAATTCTTCGAAAATTAAAATTTTGATTTTTCATTGCTGTTAAAAGTTTTATTACTGTATTCTGTATTGTATTCCTGAATCAAATATCGAAATTTTGATTTTACAATTTTCATTACATGATTACTGTAATTTGATATTTTGTAGAAGCCTATTCCTCCGAGTTACCCCATTTCTCTTGCTTTGGATTGGTGCCAATTATTGCTACAGTCAAGGTCTTGGACATATTGCCGCAAGTGCCGCTTCATCAATTATGTCTTCAAATGTTGCAATGGTTTGTATCCTTTCTTGGATTCTTCTTCGTGAAAAAATTGATCCAATCAAAGTTCTCGCGGTCGGATTTGCTGTTGCCGGAGTTGTTGTAATTTCGTTGGATAAAGAATATACAGGAAATATTTTGGGTGCCTGCTTGGTTGTAGCTTCGGCACTTTTTGCGGCGTTTTATAAAGTCTTATTCAAAAAATTCTTGGGTGATGCTACCCTCGGGCAAGTTTCCGCTTTTATGACTTGCTTGGGATTTATGAATGCATTCTTAAATATTATTCCTACCGTAATTTTGGTGTTAACAAATATTGACAAAATTACATGGAGTTATGTGCCCTGGGGAGCTCTGGCTGGGAATGCAATTTTATCATTGTGTAAGTTTCTCCTTAATCATTAGATTACTGTATAAGAGAGTCATTTCAAAAAACAAAATTTTTATTATACAATAATTCACTTACAGTATGCGATCCAATATTTTAACAACTAATTTTTAGTATTCAATTTTTTGGTCAATTTTGGAATTGCTTTATTAAATCCCCTTTTAATCTCAGTTGGAATGTTATGCGGGATTCCCGTCAGTGCAATAATTGATATCCTTTTCCGAAATCTCGAAGTTACTCCACAATTCATAATTGGCTCTTTCTTAATTTTAATTTCATTTATCTTAGCAGCTTTCCCATTACGAGATATCTGTTTAAGATTAACAAAACGATCTAAAACTTCTTATGATGTTACAGTTTCACCTTAATTTATTCCATTTTTTACTATTCACTTTTTTGTATTGTAAAATGTTCATTATTTGTTTAAAAACACATATCAATCAAAACAAATTATTATTTATAAATAAAGCAATAAACACTGTATATCCCTAATTTCAGCTAATGACTAATACTGTGAAAAATATTTGTAAAACTTTATTTATTGTTTTACAAACTATCCCAAAAAAAATAAATTAATAAACTTTATATTCCAAATGTGCACTTTGAAATTTTAACTGTAGTTTTATAATACAGTAATTAAAAGATATCCAATAGATATCCATGATTAGATTTATCCTTTCAAACAAATACATTTTTAAAAAAATTTCATGTTCATGAAAAAAACCAAATTTTGCACAAAAAATTGTCGTGTTTGGAGTTTGTCCGTGTTGTGCATCTAAAAAGTTGTGTCGGAAAAAACCAACACAGTTTTTTTTATTTTTCTTTGCCAAAAAAAACTTTCAAATAGTTTTACCAAAAACTTTTATTAATTTTTCTTTATGTAATTATTAATAATCAAAAGCAACAATCAAAAATGTCAATATCAAATCCAGCGATTCCAGATTTGTATAAATTTTATTCCTCTGGAATGTTTCGACATGCTCCTTTTACTAAATTTTGGTAAGGTTTTAATTGTAAATTCTATTTTAAGATTAAATATGGATTTTATTTTAGGTTAGTATCATTGATTTGTTGTTCTGCGATTCAAATTACACAAGAAATTTATCATACTTCTTCAGCAATTAGAGTTTCAAGTATGGCCGAAGTTGGAAATGGAAAGGTTTGTTTATCTCTCTGTTAAATGGATTATATTTAAACTCATTTTTTAGATATTACATTTGATATATTCTCCATTCATTGCCTATAATATTCCTGAACTAACAATTTCTGCAGTTTTGATTTACTTTTTTCGTGTAATTGAAAGAAGATTTGGCACAAAGAAATATATTGTAGGTTTATTATTTTCGCATTTTCTTGAACTCAAACTTTATATTTTAGAACTGTTTGATAACAACTTTAATAACCACACAATTAATTCGATATTTAATCCTAAAAATTGCCTTTCCACAAATATCTCCAGATCGAATTCCATTTCCTGGTTCACCTTTTATCCTTCTAACAGCAATCTATTGTCAATTTATTCTTGAAATTCCTGTTTATGCAATTTATAGATGGATGGAATTTATTCCAATTTCTGATCACCACTTTATTCTATTTCTTTTAGCTCAGGTAAGTTATATTTATATACTTGGCGTATACTACAGTATCGCATATTTTAGACATTTTCAACTTTTACGGTTCTACACTTTGCTATTCCAGCCATTCTTTCAACGGTTATTTATCGCTTAAATCTCTTTTATATTCAACAACTTTCTTTTATTCCTGAATTTATTGCTCAAATTGCTCGTAACTCTAATTCTAGTCTTGGTTTATGGATTAAAATGTTTGAAGAAATTTTTGAAACTCGAAAAGTTTGTTTTTTTCTTTAAATCTTGCCTACAGTAACTTTCATATTAATTTTTAGTTCAAACCTTTGCCAATTGCTGCAACCCTTGAACGGCAACGAATAGAAGAAGATGATGAAATTCAACGACAAATGTTTCAACAACAAATTGGAAGAAATTCAGCGAGATTAATGGGAGCTCGACGAGCTTTGGGTCCGCCGCCAGAAGCTCTTGTTCAAAGTTTAGTCGGAATGGGATTTACAAATCGACAAGAAGTTATTCGAGCCCTTCAAGAAGCCAATCATAATTTGGATGTTGCTGCAAATCTTTTACTTCAAAGAACTTTTAGTTAAAGCTTGAATGTAGAAATGAATGTGTGAAGAAGATGTGATTATAACTGATCTCAACTAGTCAAAATATTTTTTTTGTAAGTTATTGTTTGTAATTTTTTTTATTAGTTTATTAGAAATAAACTCTGTTTTTTACAAATTTAAAAGATTTAAACTACAGCAAGATTTGTCACCTTTCACAAAGTCAATTAAAAGGGTTCAGAATTTTGGATACGGTAATAATTTTATAAATTAGCTTATGTTAAGTTTTTTATGTACATTATTACATATTTTTATTTTAATAAATTTAATTTGATAAATATTAGTTTAAAAAGTTTCAGATTTAAGCTTTTCTTACTATTTTAAATAAATTTGATTGTTTTTGATAAAGATTTGGTTGAAAATTTGAGTGTTCATATAAAAGAAGATTAATAACAGCTTGATCAAATCGATGACAACCAGAAAATTTGGATGGATTACTGTATATTTTCTGTAATGAATATAAATGTTTTTAGCTTCAACATACTATAAAACACTTACGCTTTCTTTACAGGATTTTGTTGAGCCCGGAGGGGCTATACACGCTGGATGTAAACTGCATTCAACAAATCTTTTCATGATTTTCCATCCCATTTCTGATGCAATCCAAAGAATTAATCCTCCTTGAAATTGGGCGATATTTTTTGTCTGCATAATTTCAAATGAATAAACTTTAATTAATTACGTATTTAAAAGTTTACCGATTTTGGTTCGATATTTGGAAAACAGGCATATGTTTTGGGGTGTGTAGTCGGAAACATGGTATGTCCGGTTGTTCTTAACATTGTAACATCTAATGGATTACTTTCAATTGTTGATTTTATGAATTTCTGTAACATTTTAATCATAAAAATATATTTTTAACAAACAAGCAAACCTCAAAATCTCCATTTTTATCGAACTGAATGGAAGTATCAAAATTGAGCATAATTTTATAATTTTTAAGGGTCATTGCTTCATACATAACTTTAAAACGATACTCTTCAAGTTTTTGAACATTTTCGGGGAATTTTTCAAATGGAAATTTAATAATTTTTGCATTTGGACAAACTTTCCGGAATTTAATAGTTTCATTTTGGGGGACATCTGGTGAAAAATATATTGTGTAAGGAATTGATTTTAATTGGGAATGGTTTCTAATGGATTCACAATTAAAGCTGAAAAGAAATATAAAAATATTGAAAGGAAAAATTTTAAACGATTTACAATGCCTCGACAAAATGAGATTTTGATACAAATGTTACCATTCCTAAATCTTTGAGACTTAATTTTGATCTTTCATCTTTTGTAACAAAAATATTTGGAGTTGTTAATTCTTTGAAAATTTTCCATTCAGAGATATTTAATTCGGGACAAGAAGGATTTTGATGAAGTAATTGATACTTTTGATACTGTTGAACATCAACATCGAAATTTAAACTTGTTTTGAAAGTAAAAAGAAAATTTCCACATAAAAAATACATCAAATACATAAAAGTTGTTAATAAAAAAATGAAGTGTCTTCGACTTTTCCAAAACGTAAATGAAAGCATTTTAATAAAAAATGATTTTATGAATAAAAGCTATAAAAATAAACAAAAAAATTTTTGGCGTTTTTACAAAGGAGTCATTTGCTCTGTTTGTTTAATATTTTTTATACATAAATTTGCATATTTATTATTTTCTAAATAGCTGAGGTAAATCGGTAACTAAACAACGGGATTTTTCAAATCTTTTTTTTCACCTTTTGTGGCGGACTTTGAACAAAAGGAATGGTCAAATGTAACAACCTCTGTTTTTCAGTTTATGATTTTCATGGTTCAAAAAAGTATCAATTACAAAAATTTTATTCCAAATATAATACAAAGTTTTAGCATTACAAAAATAATTATAATATTTAAATTTAAATTTAAAAAAGATACAGAAGCAATTACGAAAAAAGCAAGCGACAAATAAAATACGGTTATAAATGGTGAGACACAACCAGTTGGCAATTAAAGTGGGATTCGCCTCCTATAAATGTTTTTCCATAATTTTCCTTGATAATGAAAGGAAAATGCATTCTTTTTATCAAAAAATAAAAAACGGATACATTTTTCTTTATTATCAAGGAAGATTATGGAAAAACATTTATAGGAGGCGAATCTTCCACTTTAATTGCCACCAACAAAAAACTTTCACAGAACGATCACAAATAGTTTTTCACATTTGTAGATTTATGCAGTGTAACGGGTTCGGGGTAAATTGTCACCATTGAAGTTGAGAAGGTGGGAAAGTTTCATGTAATCGATGCCGTCTTCATTTCGAGGAATTTCACGTTCGGCAAATTTCTTTAATGCTCGGAAGAGGAGTTGACCACGACCTGCAAGGACGTCAGCTTGATACAACGGTGCAGGGATTGAAACTGGAGCAGTTACGATTTGATGCATATGAGTAAGTCCAAGAAGGAAGGTTTTAAGTTCAGCAAGGGAAAGTCCGAGGTCATCACGGATTACGGTAATCATAACAGATTTTGCAGTTCCAGCAAAAGATCGGTGAGCCGTCATGAAGAATTGTGTGAATCCGAAACGGCTTCCAAATGAAACAAAAGACCGGGGTGGCATGGAAGCAGTTTGACCATTTAGAATATTAAAATGACGAGTGTTACCATCTTTGGTAACAAGGATGCCAATAATTTTGGCTTTGATACTTAAAGTGCTTTCTTGAAGGGCAGCAAGCTCAATGTCCGCAAACATGGGAATTTGACCCTCAGAAATCGCATCACGAATCAAAATAACAGTTTTGATTGTGCGTTGTTGTTTTTGTGCTTCTTGAAGCATTTTCTTGATATAAATTTGAAGGAGACTGGGATCAACAGCTTCTTGCCGCGGGGGTTGAAAGAAAAAGACTCCAGCAAATTCATTTTCATCAGCAAGATAATTTCCAACAAGGCCAACAATTGAAGGTTCATCTGTTGACCCTTTATAATCGTCTCCAGTTGGATGTGAAACATCCATTGCGATGATCAAGGTTTCGGCAAGTTTAATCTTGTTCCTAAAATTTGAATATATTATATATAAAAATTTAAAATTAGAATAAAAACTTACAAATTTGGACCAAATTCAACCAAATGATTTAAACCGCCTGCCTTGATATTCAGCTTATGAACGATATTTTCGAGAGTTTGGGGACGACCTCGAGCAACTTTGAAAGCGGTGTCGAAGAAGAGGTGTTGAGTTTGAACTCCAGTAAGAGCTTCAGCAAGCTTAACAATTGGATGGGATTCTTTGTTGTTGTCAACAATCAAAACAACGGCTTTGCCACCTTTGTATTGATTCATTGCTTGAATCCAATCATGGAGGCGTTGAGAGGAAGTATTGAATTCTTTGAAGATTGCCCGAGGCATTTGCATACCTTTTGCAGTGGCAGCTTGAACAAGTCCATTGGCACATTCCATTGACTTTTGTTGATCACGTCGAGTTGCGAAAACAACAAACTGAGAAAATCCAGCAGGATTGTAGTACATGTGCCGATCAAATTTGAATGAGCCTTGATCATTGGATTCAAGTGTTCTTCGTCCACCAACAATCATCCGCATTCGAGGAAGTCGTTCAAAATTGCCTTCGATCATTTTTGGGCTGATTTTCAAGCCAAACGCAGCGGTGATGGGATTATTCAATGTCAATTTGTTGAATTGTTGTTGGATCATTGATAATCGTTCATGGGGTTTAAGTCGGTTGAGCTCTAAAGCCTTTTCCTTTAGAGTTTCAGGCATTCGAACAATTGGTACAGCTTGATTCGGAAGAACTTCTAAAACTTCCAAAGGGAAATCACCATGTCCGTTGCTCATATTGGCCGCTTTTTCATCAAGGTAATTAAGTCGAATATCGAAAGTGGTACGGTAATAAGCATCTAAGGTGGTGCCATCACCTAATTGTATTTGTCGAATTGTTTTATCACTGAATTTTTTGAAGGTGAGAATCCGTGCCCGATTGTAAGCTGGACAGAGTTTGATTTTTCGGAACAAAGCTTCAGCTTCACGGTAATCTCCGCCATTTAACATGAAGTTTTGCACAAGGTCAATAAATTTTACATTGTCGGGGAAGAAGACTTTTCTGCAGAAGTCCAATGAGAGAGCAAGTTGAGGTTGATTTGAACGTTCAATTATTTGAACACCTTTGCGATTACCATTACGGTAGACGAGTCCTCGATCAAAGGGAACAGCAGTACTTTCAAAAAGTTCTCCAGTACCAGTTGATATAAATTGATTATTTGCACGGGTTAGAAGATGTTCAGATAGGACCATTTCAGCTACAGTTCGGCAACTTCGATCTTCATTAGCGTTTGTACAACGCTTGGAGTGGAGATTCGATAAATCAATGGTTCTAGTTTTAGATATTTGAATTCGTAACACCGCTTCAGGATCTTTCAATGATTCTTGGAGGAATTCATCCAACTCCGGTTGAGCCTTAGTAAGATTGATATCTTGCTTTAAAGGTTTGCATGTCCACAAAATTGATCGTTCATCATATGCTAGATATATCCCTTCTAAGGCTTCTAATCGTTGGAGGATAAGGCGGCATATCTTCTTATGGTGGTCATCATTGCTGCAAAAAAGTCTTTGATTTTTACTGTATTTAAGTAATTTCATGACCAACCTCTTTGTCAGCTTTTTAACACCTTTTGCACCTTCTTCATCAAGCTTTTCAGGATGCCCAAAAACAATATCGATATCATATTGATGAGCTAAACTCTTAGGGGCAACAGGGATAACCCATTGAGATGAGGTACACTGTAATTTTATACAATTATTATTTTATTTCAAAAGATTAAATCTCAAAAACAAACCTTAAGCATATTGATTTCTTTTTCAGCAATGGATGGGAACACAAAAACGACTGATACAATTCTTTTTTTAAAACAACTGCCTAAAAGAGTGAATGTTTACCACTATTTTTATATCAACACTTTTTTGAAATTTGGACAAACAAGTGTTCACGCAAAAAAGACCCTCCCCACTTTTTCCTTCATTAAATGTCACATATGTGTTCGGTTTGTTTTGGAAGGAAGGAAAGAAAAAAACAGAGAACACAGAAAAGAGAAGATAGCTGTGAAATGAAAAAAACAGAAAAAAAATAATTGCTGTTGATACACTTTTTTGCAGGACTTAAACAAAAAAAAATCTTGTGATTTAAAACGGAATCAAAATATTATTTTTAAAAAAAGAAACGGAAACATAGGACTGATATTTTTTTAAAAACACAAAAATATGGATGGAAAGGGTGTGCTGTTTTTTTTACAGTATTTGCAAAAAATATCAAAAATTTCATAAGTTATAAAAAAGTTTATCAACAAAAAAAGGATACTGTAGATTTTTTTTCCTTTCTTCATTGCTTCTTTTAAATAAAAATTATTTAATTGCATAAAAAACATTCAAGGTCGTTAAAAAATATGTCTGTGTGCATAGTGTTAAAAAACAGACATCTGTAATCAATAACTAGACATATTTTTATTTCATTGATCTTGGTCGGTTTTTTTGAATGAAAAATAAAAATTAGTTTTTACAAAGTATCTGTGGTTTGTTAAGGTAAAATAATATTGAGAAATATCAAAAGCTGTAAAAAACATGACAAAAATGGATTGATCAAAGCCAATATCATAAGCTTAGCGACTGATAGAAAATGAAGAAATGACTCATTACTAATACAAATTAATATTAATAAATACTCTTTTTCGATAACTTTTATCTAAAAAGGTATTCAAAGAAGGATTTTGTTACAGTAATCTCGAAAAAAGCAAAAACAACTTTCGCAACAAAATTTTTAAATCATGTTTTTTCTCTCGATTTTATTGCTTTTGCTTTCAAGTGATAGCAACAAAGAAATAACACACAATTCAATGATGATTCATGGAACAAAAAATAAAACAAAATTTTGTTCAAAACATTACTTTTTGCTATCAATTCAATCAAAAATAACATAAATAACATTGATTTTAAAACAAAAACTTATTTTCTTAACACAATCTAATACAAAAGTGATTTTTTGTTTAATAAAAGAATTGATTATAGAATTTCAAAATAATAGCAATTCCATGTATCAAAACAATGCAAAAAGTTTAATAAGCTATGATCAAATTATGTTAATTGGCAATGCCGGTTTTTCGGTGGAACTTTTTTATGATAATAATGTGTGGCATCAAAGCGGCATTGATCTTAGGTGATGGCAGATTCAGTTAAATAGATACAAATGATAATCAAATGGTTTGATAAATCATTTGTAATATTTTTACTTTATAAAAAATTTAAAAGATGAAACTTTCAAAATGATATAATAATTATATTTCATGAAACAGCACAAAAGAACAATTTAATCAGTTTAAATTAAATAAAGATGGTCGTTTATTGAAACAGAAGGTTTTACACGGCAAATTAAAGGAGAATCATGACAAAAAATAATGAATGTAATTGATTCTGACTTATCACTGAGAGTAAATGCTGCAGGGTATTGACTGGAATAAACTGGAAAACTTGAATATAGAAAATTGAGGGGTTTTTGATCCTTTTTGCACGAGAAAAGTTTGAAAACGGTGTTTTAAATTTTAAATAATAAATCAAAGTTTGTTAATGGTTTATATATTTAGTTAAAAAATTTCGGATCCTTTAAACTTAAAAAATGTTGTAAACTGTGGAATTGGTTTCTTGTGAATTAAAATCAAAGGTTGCTTCATCATGAAATAAATCAATGACTTTTTACTTAGTTTTTTATACCTCAATAAAAATCTTTTTATGTGCATTTTTATTGCGTCAATTCTTAGAAACGGGCAAAATAACAATCAATACTTCTTAAAAAGAATGCAAAACAAATAAAAAATTTCAACCATGAATCAATGATAGAAATGGGTTAAGAGCATTTTTATTTAAGAAATTTTACAATCCTGTTTACTTTTTTTAGCGGAGCTTTACCAAATAATGCACAATATTAAGTTATACCTTGTTTTATGGTTTAATTTTTATAAATTTTTTATACAAATAAACGTTAAAAAAAAGCAAACTTTTTTAACGTTTATTTGTCGTTGTTGTTCTCATTTTAAAAATAAACGGTTACTTTTTGAGTGTCAAAATACTTCAAAGGCTATCATATATTTATTTAAAAATGGCTGATCTTGCAAATAAGAAAGAAAAAGGTTTGATTTCTTGTTAATTTTTGGGATTCCGATTCTTGACCGAAATTTTGCAAAACCTAACAAATTTCTGATTTTCATTTCGGGTCTAACATAATTGAGGTTTGTTGCGTTCACAGCAAAACCATACGTAACATTTAATTTTTCTGTTTTTAGATGTCCCATCAAAAGAATATTTCCAGGAATGTTCTGACCTTCCCTGCGTTTTGAGAGCAAGCTGCAGAGAGGTAATAGTAAAAAAAAAGCACTAAACGACGAACATGAATTTATTCAACCAAGTACTCACAACGGTATGATGGCAACGGATAAATTGATTGTGGAAAGTTACGGCGATTGGGATTTCTGCGTTTGTCAAATTTTATCCGAATATTTTAACAGCCGAGAAAAATTTGATAATTTATTGATTGAAGAAGATGAACGAAAACAATATCGAACTGGAGAAAGTTTTGCAACAATTTCATTCAAAAATGCTATTAAACAATTAAATACAAAAATTAAAATTAATTTGGAACATTTTTTTCGTGAAGAAAATGAATATAAAAGACTCATCGGCGGAGATTACGATATTGAATACTATCTATCGTGTTGAAATGAAATGAAAAAATTGGAAAATAACAAAAAGAATTCTTCTGAGGAATATTCTCATCTTAGAAATCAGATTAAAAAGATTACAACAATATTACGGTATAAAATAATGACAGAATTATTTGGTGAAAATGATGTCTCAAATGAAGACGAAAATTTATATTATTTGACAAAGTTTAAGTTATTGGTCCATGACGGAAATGAGAGATATGCTTCTGCATGTAATGGCGAAAAATATCTTGGATTTGTTTATGGAACTTCTTGAAACTAATTATGTTTGTCGTTCTTTTTGTTTATTTAGTTTGATTTTTTCTGTTTTTTGAATTGTTTAAATAAAATAACATTATACTTTTTATTTGATCAATTTAGCACAAAGTTGTGTTTTATAGATGTTGATAAACAGCTGCAATTTTTAAAAATCTGCTAAATGACTAATAAAAGAAGGAAATTGTGTCTTTTAAGAAAAACGTGTTTTATTTTATATTAATTTTAATCAGTTTTCAGTAAAATAAATTTGTTATTAAAAATTTTAATGAAACATAGAACACTTCGTTCAAGAACTGACTTTTGTGCTTCAAAAAATTATTTTTTTTTCAATTTATTCATTAAAATTCATAAACAAAAATGCAGATGTAATATGATTTTTAAAAATTTTATTACGTTTGTTCCAGGAAGATGTAAAAAGGAAGGTGGTATGAAACACCTCTGTTCATCTGAAAAAAATGTAATTAACAAAATAGCATTCTATATGTTTAATAAGTTCCAGATTTTAATCTTAAAAGTTTCTACTTTAACCCCTTTGCTACAGTACCCTAACTGCAACATTTATTCATTTATTAAATTTTTTAACTATCTGTGAAATTCTAAAATGAAATACACGATAGAAGAAGTACAAACTTTTGGAGATCGTCTTCGCCTAAATACTGTATTTATAACGTTATTTAGTGCTTTAGCTGCTTATATAATTTTGAAACATTCTCCCTCAATTATGGGAAATTATAAATATTACATTTTATCTACTGTAATATTTACATTTATAACAGACTTTCATGTAACTTTTATTTATGGAGTTTTTCAAATTTATCCATATGCCGGAGGCTGTGCTGCTGGGATTGCGAAATATTGGGGACCATTTTGGGGTGGCTTTGTACAATATGTAAGTTCTTGGTTAATGTTTTGACAAAATGATATGCAAATTTTTCAGGGAATATTTCATCTTACATTCAGTTCTTGTGCTTTATCTGTATTTTTTGGACTTCTTTATCAATATTTTTCAATCAAAAAAAGAATTCATTTTTTACAAACACTTCGAGGTGGCATTTTTGTTGGCGCTGTTATGCTAATTTTTCCTATTCCTTTAATTATATTTTATGCTCTCGAATATAGTTACCCCCAATTTTTGGAACAATTAAAAGCAAATGACCCAGAAATGGTTAATTTCTTTATTTCGGCATCTTGTACTGGACATGTGAAGTCAAAATTTCGGACATACTATTTTTATGTTTGCGGGGCATATATTTTATTCATTCATGCAGTAGCTCTTATAATGGTAATAAAAATTGTAAAAAAGTTATCAGCAGAAAAAATTCGATTGTCAAAAGCAACTTTAAAAATGCGACAACAATATTTTCGAGTTTTAATTATTCAACTTTTACTTCCAATTATATTTAATATGTTACCAACATTGATTTTGGTGACATTAATTTCCTTGAATGTTAAACATATTGATAGTAACTTTTTCGTGTCAATAGAGATCATCATCCAGATATGACGTTATGCAAAGATAGGGAGGCAGAGGTAGATTTTTGTTTGACGTCATATCTGGATGATCCCAAACTTGTTCACAATTTAAAATATTTTCATTGTTTTTTAGCATTTACTCAAATATGCTATCAATTTATGTCATTACACTCGGTTGCAAATGCTTTGACCGTTATGATTTTTGTCAAACCGTATCGTAAAATTCTTTGTCAATGGTTTATTAAAATTACTCTTTGTTCATGCAACAAGAATCAAACAGATGTCACAAATATTACAGTTCAATAAGTGCATACTTGTTTTTAGCAAATATAAAATTTAAGCTTTATTTTTTAAAATTAAAAAAGTTTGCAAATAATATTTTATCTCTGGAAATCCATTTATCTTACAGTAATCGTAAATGTGAAAAAAGTTTACGAAAATTATCATAAATAAATAGTATCAACTAAAATACAATTAAAGAATTAATTAAAATATTATTATACATTAAATATTGTAGCCTTGTTTACAAGTTAAAAAGTTTCTAACAATGACACATTTGGGAAAGCTTCTGTGAATGTCATTCAAAATATTTAGGTGAGAAAATTATAAAATATTTGTTTTCGAAAAATTACGGTGTGAAAAGTTATTTTAAAAAACTTTAAAGTACATCAATTATTTTAAGAAATATGAATTTCAAAGCAATGCCATAAACAAATCACATTTATCTTTACTTTTCTAATAGAATAATAAAAAAGTTGATTAACAAACTACAGTCCCGACCAGCATAGAAGGCTAACTTTCTTTATTCTTTGAAATATATAAACCTTTTCACATTTTACATGACAGAACAACTGTCTTTCTTTAATAATAAGATTTTTATGTTCAAATAATTTATTAACGTTTCATACGGTAATTGCCAAAAAAGAATTTATTTTTTCTTGAAAGTCAAAAATCAAGTTTTGCAAAAGCATCTGAAATAAGAAGGCGGAACTACGGTACAGAAATTTCGACCTTTGATTTTTAAATCATTTTAAAAATGGCTTTGGTTCACTGAAAACTCCGTTGCATTTTTTTTTATTTCAGATAACTACAGTATTCAAAAAAATGTTCATTTTGTTTCACACAAAGTTCAGCGTATTTTTTTATAATATTATTTTCCCACCGTATTTTAATTTGCTTCACCTTTAAAGAAAAATAGACAGTATTCAAGGAAAAGCTTAAATTAGAAATTACTAATAAAAACAACGACAGATATTAATCCCAAGAATTTTTTAAATTTTAATTAAGATTTTGCACTATTTGAACATAATTTGCCAAAAAATAGTCCATTTATTACTTATTAACGGCACAAAAATATAATTTTTTTGGTGCCAAAAAATTTAAGAGAAATTCATTATTGATTTTTTTAACGTACAAAATGAACAATTAAATCCGGCTCTGCTGATGATGACCGTCCGGTACTCAATTTTTTAATTTTCAAACAATAAAAATTAAGACACTATGGCGTTCAGATGAAATGATCGAAACGCCTTTACAGGTAAGTATAATCAAAACTGATTCAACATGAATATTTTGAATTTTTATTTTTATTTTGCTTATCTATTAATAGCAGCAGCAAAAAAGTTCTTCTACTTTTTCTTCTTTCTCCTTCCTTTTCATTGCTGCCGCCAAAACAAAAAACTTAAGCTCACATTTTTTTCTTCGAATCAAATTTGTCGCTTTTTCTATCCCTTTTTTTCTTCTTCTTCGAAGTTCGGAAATCGTATGGCCGATCGCTGCTAGCGAGCCTGCAAACCGCGATCGTAAAAAAATTTTCAAAATCGCAAACGTGATGGGTGGTCTTTTATTTTTTCAAAACGACATCGATCCTTCAAAAATGTCTGGGAAGAAAAAATTTTAAACCATCTTTAATAATTATATTTTTAATATCAATAAAATAGTATTAAAAATTATAAATTTAAAGACATTATTATACTTTGTTTTCTATTTAGATTGTAATGTGATTTTTGAACTTTCATAAATTTGGGGAAAAGGGTTGCCTTTTTTTGCAGCGTTATTAATAATTCATTTTAACATTTATAAAAATAAGAGACCTCTGAAATTACTTTGTGTTTTTTTATATTTTTATGTTTTTGCTAATTTTTTCATTTTTAAAGGATGGCATATACGATAGAAAAAATTGAAGCTTATGGAAATCGACTTCATATAAATACTGTATTGACAATATTATTTAATACTTTAGCAGGGTATTTAATTTTGCGGCATTCGACATCAAATATGGGTATTTACAAATATTACATTTTATCTACCGTAATTTTTGCATTTTTAATGGATTTTCATGTTACATTCATTTATGGATTGTTTCCACTTTATCCATATCCAGGTGGATGCCCTGCAGGGATTTCAAGATATTGGGGACAATTTTGGGGTTCCGCGGTTCAGTTTGTAAGTTTTCCTGAATCGAACAATCTCTTCGATATTGAAATATTAAAATTGTCAAAATTAATATTTTAATTTTCGCGAATTAAGTATTGCGCTAAATTTTGTTAAAATTCTAAAAATGTTTATCCGAAATAATAAAACTTCTTTCAGGGCATTTTCCATTTCACCTTAGCGTTTTGCGGGTTATCAGTATTTTTTGGACTTGTTTATCAGTATTATTCCATCACAAGAAAAAGTGATTTCTTACAAACTTTTCGCGGGGGGATTTGTGTTGCACTATTTATAAATAAATAATTTATTTCATGCTCTAACACATGATAAAAAAGAAAACAAACAAAATCATACAATAAAAAAAAGAAAACAATAAAAAATTTACATATATGTACAAACAAAAAGAAAAATAAAATTTTTAAAATTCAGTTTCAACAATAAAAGTTTACATTGGTAAAAAAAATACAATTCAAACAATTTTTCAAAACTTTAAACTTTTAATGCCATAATGCCTCTCTTAAAAAGATTGGGGGTGGTATATTGTAAATGACGTGGTAGTTTTGTGTATTTGGAAACAGTTCTAAAAATAAAAAAGTTTCTTTTAATGACTTTTTTAGAGTTTGGAATTTCCAGTTTTTTGGAAGATCCTCTGGTTTTTGAAGTTCGAACTGATAGATCCAATTTACAATTTATTTTTCCCGAAAGATAATCATTCAAAAAAATAAGATCAAACTTATTTCTTCGAATTTCTAAAGATTCAATACCTAACATTTCAAGTTTTTCTTCGTATGGAGCATTAAAATGAGGACGAAGTTCACGAGATCTGAGAAAAATAAGTTTTAGAGCTACTTTTTGGACTTTTTCTAATTTATCAATCAAATAATCTTGGGTTGGATTAAAGACAGGTGTCGAAAATTCAACCAAAGGACGAACATAAGATTGGTACATATGAAGCAAGAGTTTTGGAGAATGAGATTTAAGAGATTTGAAAAGAATAAAAAGACGAGATAGAGCTTTTTTTGAAATAGTTTTGATATGAGCTTTCCAGCTCAAATCATCCGAAACGATTAAACCAAGATCCCGGAGGGAATTTTGATTATTTGGTAGTTTTTGATTTTTCAAAAAATAAGAAATTCTTGGATTTTTATCTGGAAGACAATGTAGAACATTGCATTTTTCGATAGCAATCTCAAGCTCATTTTGATCCATCCATATTTCAAGTTTTCCAAGGAAAATTTGAAGTGGAGGATTTGTTAAAGATAAATTTGAAGAAAAAGCTTTTAAATCATCAGCAAAGAGTTTGTTTTCAACTTCTGGAGTTTCACAAAAAGAAATAAGATCGGAAATGAAAAATAGAAATAAAATTGGCCCGAGCTTAGATCCTTGTGGAACCCCAGAATTTGCATCAAAAGAATCAGAAAGAGAATCCCCAATTTTGACCCTAAATTTTCGGTTAGAGAGAAAAGCTTGAATCCAAGCAATGATAGAATTTGGAACATTTGCATTTTTGAGTTTTCGAAAAAGTAAAAAATGTTTCATTCTATCGAAAGCTTTTTTAACATCAAAATAAATTATATCAACAGAAATATTTTTTTCAGCTTTGGAGGTGATAAAATCAAAAGTCTCAACTAATTGAGTTGTGACAGATTTAGATTTTGTAAAACCATGTTGGCATGGAGGAATAAGATTATTTTTAGAAAAGAAATCATTCAAAAAATCTATTACAATTTTTTGAGGAATCATAGATAAAGAACAATTTAAAGAGATAGGACGATAATTGGAAGCAAGGTGTTTGTCACCTTTTTTAAAAATAGGAATTACATGAGAAATTTTCCATATTTCAGGAACCTGAGATTGCAAAAAAGATAAATTGATAATTTTAGTAATAGGTTTTGCTAAAGTTAAAAAACATTTTTTAAGAACAATATAAGGAATTCCATCGGGTGAAGTGTTACATTTTGGTTTAAGTTTTTGAAGGAATTCCTTACATTGTTCTACAGTAAGAAAAGAGAGAGAGCTATCTTTAACAGGAAAACAGTCCTCAAAAATTGGTGATTTTTCAGAATGAAAATTATTTAAAAAATTAATTATTTAAAAAATTCGTTATTTAAAAAATTTTTTTAAAAAATTAATTATTTAAAAAATTTTTTAAAAAATTTTTTTTTAAAAAATTTTTAAAAAATTTTTAAGAGAAATTCATTATTGATTTTTTTAACGTACAAAATGAACAATTAAATCCGGCTCTGCTGATGATGACCGTCCGGTACTCAATTTTTTAATTTTCAAACAATAAAAATTAAGACACTATGGCGTTCAGATGAAATGATCGAAACGCCTTTACAGGTAAGTATAATCAAAACTGATTCAACATGAATATTTTGAATTTTTATTTTTATTTTGCTTATCTATTAATAGCAGCAGCAAAAAAGTTCTTCTACTTTTTCTTCTTTCTCCTTCCTTTTCATTGCTGCCGCCAAAACAAAAAACTTAAGCTCACATTTTTTTCTTCGAATCAAATTTGTCGCTTTTTCTATCCCTTTTTTTCTTCTTCTTCGAAGTTCGGAAATCGTATGGCCGATCGCTGCTAGCGAGCCTGCAAACCGCGATCGTAAAAAAATTTTCAAAATCGCAAACGTGATGGGTGGTCTTTTATTTTTTCAAAACGACATCGATCCTTCAAAAATGTCTGGGAAGAAAAAATTTTAAACCATCTTTAATAATTATATTTTTAATATCAATAAAATAGTATTAAAAATTATAAATTTAAAGACATTATTATACTTTGTTTTCTATTTAGATTGTAATGTGATTTTTGAACTTTCATAAATTTGGGGAAAAGGGTTGCCTTTTTTTGCAGCGTTATTAATAATTCATTTTAACATTTATAAAAATAAGAGACCTCTGAAATTACTTTGTGTTTTTTTATATTTTTATGTTTTTGCTAATTTTTTCATTTTTAAAGGATGGCATATACGATAGAAAAAATTGAAGCTTATGGAAATCGACTTCATATAAATACTGTATTGACAATATTATTTAATACTTTAGCAGGGTATTTAATTTTGCGGCATTCGACATCAAATATGGGTATTTACAAATATTACATTTTATCTACCGTAATTTTTGCATTTTTAATGGATTTTCATGTTACATTCATTTATGGATTGTTTCCACTTTATCCATATCCAGGTGGATGCCCTGCAGGGATTTCAAGATATTGGGGACAATTTTGGGGTTCCGCGGTTCAGTTTGTAAGTTTTCCTGAATCGAACAATCTCTTCGATATTGAAATATTAAAATTGTCAAAATTAATATTTTAATTTTCGCGAATTAAGTATTGCGCTAAATTTTGTTAAAATTCTAAAAATGTTTATCCGAAATAATAAAACTTCTTTCAGGGCATTTTCCATTTCACCTTAGCGTTTTGCGGGTTATCAGTATTTTTTGGACTTGTTTATCAGTATTATTCCATCACAAGAAAAAGTGATTTCTTACAAACTTTTCGCGGGGGGATTTGTGTTGCACTATTTATGCTAATTTATCCACTTCCCTCTTTTGTTTTATATTTTTTAAATCACAATTCTGAAGAATTCTTAGAACAGTTGAAAATTCAAGACCCTGAATTAATTCAATTTTTTATTGCCGCAGGCTGTGACGGGCATTTTGTGATTAAATCTGCCAAAAGTTATTTGGCTGTTTGCAGTTTACAAATTTTAACTGTAAATATTTTGGCATTTATTTTAGTAATAAAAATTGTGAAAGAACTAACAGCACAAAAACGTCGAATTTCACCTTTAACTTTAAAAATGCGGCAACAATATTTTAAAGTTTTAACAATTCAATTTTTTCTTCCAATGATTTTTATGGTTTTTCCATTGATTTCAATAATTGTTATGATTCTTTTGAATGTTAAAAATATTGATGGTTTGTTTCTTCTTTCTTTTAAACCCTGTTACAGTATCCCCTTATTTTCAGTTTACACCCAAATTTGCATACAATTTATGACATTACATTCTGTTGCAAATGCCTTAACAATTATGTGTGTCATAAAATCATATCGTCAAATTCTTTTTCAATGGTTTACATTTTTCTTTAAAAAGGATTACATTGATCCGAAATGGAGTAATTCAGTTTTTGCTTTGCAATAATGTTTGAAAATAAATTTGAATAAAAAGATATCTATGTGACATATTTTTTTGAACAATCATACACTCAAATTATTAAATTTAAAATCAACTCAAGGTTCACATTTGAAATCATTGAAGTTGATTATGGTTTGGAAATAAACTTCTCAAAAGCTTACGCCGAAGTGCTTCTGTAAAATGAATATTTTGATATGACTAATTTGCTAATGTAAATAATTCATTAATATTTTTATAACTTTTGAAATTTTAAGAATATTTATTTTCTGAAAAATTTTTCCACGTTGAAAAAACTTCAATAATTTTTATGAATGTTTAAAACACATTTGTGCTTTATTCGTTTACAAAAATAAATTAAATTAATGCACATTCCAATCTATGGTTTTTGAACAAGATAATAGAAACCAATGGGATTATATTTTTTGTTACTGTTGTAGTTTCACTTATTTTCAAAGCACTTTTTTGATAATTTCATTTTTTTAGATTTTTTTAAAAACAATTTTACAAAAAGCTAACATGTATTTTTTATATTAGCTTTTAGTAATAATTCTTGCAAAAATTAAAAATGCTGTTAAACAACAAAGTCATGTAATTTTTTGCAAAGAAATGGTTCAGTAAGCACCAAGTTTGAAAAGAGATTAATACTTTTTTCAAAATACTTTTGGTATTTGCAACGCTTGTTTGAATTATATCAAAGATAAACGTCATCATTGTGAAAGCATGTGTCATTCAATAAAATGTTGCTTATGATTTTATCTTTCTAAAAATTCACCACAGCATGTTCGAGACGGAGTAGCATTATTTTAATTTCTGCTAGCCATTCGGTCTTCTTAATATTTTAAGACATTCTTTTAATTTCTACACTTAGTAAACATGTTGAACTAAAATATGAAAGAGGAATTTTGCGATATTTTAAGTTCAAGCGATTTGCCAGCCTTATGAAGCCCAAAAAAGAAAAAAGGAAAAATTAATTATAAAAAGAAAAATTTTTTTTGATCGAAAAAAAGTTAAAAAGTAAAAGGGTTACGTTAACCGTTTCGTCCTTACCCTTATAATTTTAAATTTTAAGTTCAAGCGATTTGCCAGCCTTATGAAGCCCAAAAGCTAACCCTTTTCTAAAAAAACAGCTTCATCGGGCTGGCAAATCGCTAAAATTTAAAAAATCGCAAAATCCCTCTTTCATATTTTAGTTAAGCATGTTGACTAACTGTAGAAATTAACAGAATGTCATGAAATATAAAGACGCCAAATGGGAAGCAAAAGTTTGTTGCAAATTCACGTTTTTGCGAACGTGCTGTGTCACTTAATAAGAATGTAAAAAGTTGTTTTTGTGCAACTTGGAAAAAGTAATTTATAACGATGGTATTAATTTTTTGATAAACACTGTCAACTCAAGGTCGATAACAGCAATGAAACACTTTTTAAAATTGATGCATTTGTTATTGTTTACGCCTAATTTCTCTTTTTGCTTAAAACATTCGCCCAATAAAAAAGTCAAGAAATTTTTTTTATTACTGATATATAAGTTTTCCGTTAACCTTCAACAATAGTTAACGTTTTGTTGACCTTTTTTGTCAAACCATTTAATCATTTGAAAATATTTTTGTGTGTTTACAGTGTAAACTTTACACAAAAAAGGAAATACATTTGAAGTGGTAAAAAAAGTTTTTTAGTTAGAACTTTTAAAACACAGTGGTGTTGTTTGCAAAAAATGTTTTTACTTTGATTCTTTGTTTTGGTTTTCTGCAGCTGAATTTACTGTTTTTCATTTCTGACCCTTCCTTTTTATATCGATGAAACTTAAAACTGGAGAAAATCTCAGCAAAAAAAAGTATAAAAGTTCTAAAATAAAAATCAGATACCGCAATTTTTGTTTTCTCTAATTTCAACAACACCTCTCCCTGAAAATGACAAAACGTTCCGGTTTTCTCTGTTTATTCCTTGTTATTTTGGTTGTTGCAAGTCAGTTTTGATTCATCTTTGTTCATAAAAATTACAGTTTTTGTCTCTTTTTTTAAGTCATGATTGAAAGCAGTTTTGGTCAATATATTGATGCATGCAATGAAGTCTGTTCTCGAACAAAACCAGAAAAGGATTCCTGCTGTCGGGCACATGGCTCAAAAGGAAGTCAAGGATGTGAATCTGGAAAAATGCTATGTTACATTAATGATCGACGAGGTCGTCGTAGCTTGGATCAAATTTTGGGATTAAATCGTAGATGATATGTGCCGCAAAAAAATTTATTTTAATTAATTTCACACATAATTATATTACTTTTTCTATGTAGGCATTTTAATGAAAGTAAATATTCAAAATTAGTGTTGTTTACTTCAATTTGTCAAATTTTTCAAGCGTGCACTTAATTTCAATGTTTCTAAAAATTTGAAAGAAAAAAAGTATTTTTCTGTCAATAAAATGCAAATCAATATTCACAAAAAAAGTATTTAGCCAACTTTTTCAAAAACGTTATGTTGATATTTGTTTACAGAAACAATAATTTTTAAGATTCACCCTAATAATAAAAAATGAATCAAATGAAAGATCTCCTTTTAATACAAACTAAAGTTCTATTACGTGCTTAAAAAATATAATAATACCAGACGCAGCGCGCCCCGAAGGGGCGCGCTGCGGCTGTTTACGACTCAACTTCACTACCTTTCTACCCCTAAAAATCGATTTTCGCCAGTTTTGATCGTAGAGCTATGAAATTTGGCAGGTATGTAGAGAAAAAAATCGCATTTGATAATTTGTAGGGTTTGACCCCTTAGGACCCCTGGGACCTGAGATATGCCCCGAAAACGCCCGGACGAGTGTAACTTTCGATGTTCCCGGTATGGGGGACGTAAGAGAGGTATCGGAATGGATCGGGCATGGTCCCAATAGTACTAAATGACTTTTGGTTTGTCCCGAACGGTTCATTTTCGGGGTCAGGGGACCACTTTTTCTTTAAAAAACGGGGTTTTGCAGGGTTTCGAGATTTTTTGTCAAGTACGAACTTAGATAAATATTGGAATCGATAGTCCGTAATTAGTTACATTTGAATCGACACCGGGTTTATTCAGACATCTTTATTTTTGACCCGAGGGGACCACTTTTTTCTTTAAAAAACGGGGTTTTGCGGCGTTTTGATATTTTTTGTCAAGTATAAGCTTAGATAAGTAGTGGAATCGATAGCCAGTGATTAGTTACATATAAATCGACACAGGGTTTTTTCGGATATCTTCGTTTTTGACCCCAGGGGACCACTTTTTTCTTTTAAAAACGGGTTTCGCAGGGTTTTGAGATTTTTTGTCAAGTACTAGTTGAGTTACACATTGGATTCGATAACCCATATCAAAAATACGTACAAAACGACTTCTTTTGCAGACAATATATGTTCTCTTCGAGATCACGTTCGTCAGTTTTCTTTAAAAGTAAAGATGGCGATTGCAAATCGCTATTATTCAATCGTTTGGGTGTTTATGTTTTTTGAGGGGGTAATAGCCCAAATAGTGTTTTAGTTTTTTTTATTAAACTTGTTAAAACTGAAACATTATTTTTTAGTTTTAATAAGTTAATATAAGTTGAAAAAACGTTTGAAGCAGCCAATCCCGTCTGCCGCGCAGCGGTATTATGATATTTTGCTTCGCAGCAGACGGCTCAGGAGACTAGCCAACGGGGAAACAATAATTAAAAATTATAACAAATACGGCTGTTGCAATGTAAGACGGGAAAAGAGATTAAAGGTTGCAGACGGGATTGGCTTACTGTAAGACGGGAAAGGAGATTAAAGAAGAGATCCAAAATCGGCAGTAAGACGGGAAGCGAGATTAATTTTTTTTCAATGGGACAACAGTACTACAGCCATCGCCCTCTGCAATAAAGAAAAGGCTGACATGTTCATGATCGACGATTTACGGTGATTATCCACTCCCGGGTTTACTTATTAATGAGCTTATTCTTAACATCCCCCAACGTCCACAATAGGTTTTTTTTAAATGTTCTCTAATTGATTGTAAATAACACAACAGTTAACTAGAAATTATCCATCCGTTTCTAATAGAATTGCTTTTGACTTTCAACCATTGCCCATGAAATATATTTTGTATTACAAAATCACAAACTATTTTGTTTTTTACTGAAGTCCAATTGTCAGTTTGTAAGCAAACTGCTCTCTCTCAAATTCCACAACATCCTTTCTTTTGCCTATGATTCATCGCTCTTGTATAAAAGAGCGATGGATCTCTTATTTTCTTATCATTTTCTTTCTTGTCTTTGACAAGACCCACTAGCTCCGGCCGGAAGCTCAATAAATGCATTCTTTAAAACCACTTGTACAACAAAGCCAAAGAGCTTAACGCTTCTTTTTAATACCAATTCTTGATTTAATTTCCACGAGTTTCTTTATTAAAATGTATTGATAAAAGTATATTTAAAGTTATATTCACACAAAATTTACAAAAGGAGGACAGTTGATTGTCTATATTTACATGATGAGGGCGATGGCTGTAGTACTGTTGTCCCATTGAAAAAAAATTAATCTCGCTTCCCGTCTTACTGCCGATTTTGGATCTCTTCTTTAATCTCCTTTCCCGTCTTACAGTAAGCCAATCCCGTCTGCAACCTTTAATCTCTTTTCCCGTCTTACATTGCAACAGCCGTATTTGTTATAATTTTTAATTATTGTTTCCCCGTTGGCTAGTAATATAAATGTTGAGATTTTTTACAATGGAATTTTTCGAGACAAAACATCCTAAACCTACTTTTTTGGCCCAAAAACGGAATCAAAAATATGTTTGTCTCTACTTTTTCTTATTTCCGACGATTTATGTTGTGTCCGGAGGCGTAAATGAACCACTGTTTTTTGTTAATTAAAAATTGTGGAAATAAAATTTGAAGATTGGAATTTTGGCGTCGTAATTTTAAAAAATAACATAATTGCTTCACATGAATGTTCTTTGAATTAATTTTTAAAACAAATATAAACAAAAATGATACTTCTAAATAATTTTTATAAAAACATTTTACTTCAAGACTGTGCTTTTGTAGTTATTTAATTAAAAATGCACTTAAAATTGCTTCACATCCGTGTTTTTTTGATTAAATGTAAAATAAAAGTCTGAAAAGGCTTTTAATTTTTTTCGGCATTTTTATAAGTTTGATAAATCTGTAAAAGAGAAAGAGTGTATATTCGCTTAATTAAAATAAAGAGAAAATGACATACACCATTGAAGATATTGAAAATTATGGAAATCAGCTTCATATAAATACTGTATTAACAATATTATTCAATACTTTAGCAGGGTATTTAATTTTAAAACATTCAACACTGATAATGGGCGTTTATAAGTACTATATTTTATCTACCGTAATTTTTGCATTTTTAATGGATTTTCATGTTACATTTATTTATGGAATGTTTCCCTTTTATCCTCATCTTGGAGCATGCCCTGCAGGGATTTCAAAACATTTGGGACATTTTTGGGGTAATACGGTGCAATATGTAAGCTTGAAAAAAACTTATGAATTTCCAAAATCTTATTTTTTTGCAGGGGATTTTTCATTTTACTTTAATGTTTTGCAGTTTATCCATCTTTTTTGGATTTCTTTATCAGTATTTCTCCATTACTATAACCAAACATTTTTTACAAACTACTCGAGGCGGAATTTGTATAGGATTATTTATGCTAATTTATCCTCTTCCAACCGTTATTGTATACTTTCTAAATAATAGCTACGAAAACTTTTTTGAGCGACTTAAAATTATTGATCCGAAATTGATCGATTTTTTCATTGCTGCCGAATGTGTTGGATTTTCTGTCAATGAAGAAGCCTATTTGGGAACATGTGTTTTACAAACATTCCTTGTTTTCATAGCTACATTAATTATGGTTAGAAAAATTATAAAAAAGTTGTCATCACAAAAGCATCAAATGTCTGCAAATACTCTTAAAATGCGGCGACAATATTTTAGAGTTTTAATTATTCAATGCATTCTTCCAATGATATTTCTTGTGTTGCCAATATTATTAATTCTTGTAATGTTTATATTTGATATAAAGGATTTAGAGAGTAAGTTTTATTGCGCATTACCATTTTGCTTAATAATCAGGCAATTAATTATCAAGAAAAAATGCCAATATTTTGTGCTAACAATTGATAATATTTAGGATATAATCAATTATGTTTTCAATTTATGTCATTACATTCTGTTGCAAATGCCTTGGCAATTATGTGTGTCATAAAATCCTATCGTCGAATTCTGCTTCAATGGATTTCAAAAATATTTTGTTCGCGTAAAAAGAATTCTATTAATTCAACAAATAAGATAACGTTTGTACAATAAAATTAATTCAAAAATATTATTTTTTAAAATACTGTAAATTAAATTATCATTTAACTGCCCCCATTTCCGCAAATAATTATTTGATATCATAGTTTTTTCTGTTCTTTGAACAATATGAATTTTTTATGTGAATTTCTAAAATTAAAAATTTGCTGACATTTTTTTGTGACACCTTTTTTAAAAATAAAAATTGAGCTGTTCTAAAATTTCATTTACCTACTTTTTTAAATAATAAAAATAAATGACCGTAAGAAATGTCTCTTCGAGCAGCTATAAAATTGAAGACGTTGAAGCTTTTGGAAATCGTCTGCATGGAAATACTTTATTTTCTGTAATTGTAAATAGTTTAGCAATTTTTTTAATTTTAAAACATTCTTCCAAAGCTATTGCAGTTTATAAATATTATATTTTATCGACGATTGTTTCGGCATTTTTAATGGATTTTCATTTAACTTTTATTTGGGGATGGTTTCCGTTATTTCCAAAATATGTCATGTGTTCGGCTGGAATTGTTAAAGATATGGGATATTTTTGGGGGAATACAGTACACTTTGTAAGTAACAATTGACTAAGTCGTAAATGTACTTTATGCAAATTTGCTAAGTTCCTCATACTTTAGATCTTTTTTCATTTTACATTATCATTTTGTGGTTTATCACTACTTTTTGGATTTCTTTATCAATATTTATCAGTGATCAATAAAGCTCGATTCTTACAAACTCCAAAAGGCTTTTTTCTTATTGAATTTTCAAAATTGATATATCCCCTTCCAACATTATATTTTTTTACAATCAACAGTAATTATAATTTAATTTTTGAACAAATAAAAACAAACGAACCTGAATTATTGCAATTTTTTGTTGAAGCTTCTTGCAACGGATATATCTTCACAAAATCTGGTGTCCATTATTTGGCAAGTGTTGTGGTTCAAATTGTAGTTGTTGTAATTATTATAGCAATTTTGGCAACAAGGTTAATGCATTTGCTATCAAAAATGAGTCATCATTCAATGTCGGATTTGACTCTAAAAATGCGAAAACAACTTTTCATTGTTTTAATTATTCAAATGGCCGCTCCTCTTTTTATTATATTTGTGCCGCTAATTTTAATCATTACTTTTATTTATTTGGATATTAAAAATGACAGTAATCTTTTTTTAAAACTTTTATTGAACTAAAGTTTTTTATTTTTAGATTTGTATCAAATTTGTGTTCAAATTTTGTCGTTTCATTCTGTTGCAAATGCATTAATTGTAATTTTTGCTATAAAGTCTTATCGTCAAGTTCTTCTAAAATGGGTAGAAAAGGCTTTTCAAGAATCAAAAAATTTTAAACGAGTTCTTTTTTTAAATCACGTCAACAATAGTCATGTCATTTTTGCAACAAATATTTAAATTTGTATTAAATTTGTGAAAAAGTATTTCTGAAAAAGTATAAATAAAATTTGTTTAATTTTTTTCTACTAAAATAGACGATGAGGCTTTAAAAAAAGCATTTCTGACTTGTTCCATGCAGGTGTTAAATCAAGGAGATGAACTATTTTTAACACTAAAAAAACAATTTTTTATTTGACATTTATGTAGTTTTAAATTTTTGAACTCTTAATATATCCAATTTATTAATTTATAAATTAAAAAACATTAAAAATAAATAAAACAAAAAAATTTGCAGGCTTTCATAAAATCCAGTTTTTTTTGAAATTTTACTGTTGTTTTTTTTGCAAAATTTGAATGCTTTAAAAGTTTGTTGAAAGTATTTTTGGATATAGATAAGAAATTATTATTATGAATGACATCAGCGGCGGTGGTGTTACCGAAAATTCAAAGTATTCAATAAAAAATTTTGAAGAAAGCTAGAACAAAAAACATGAGTGCAATGTTAAATTTTTTATGAGAAGAATTTGATTTTGTCGTTGTTGACAAAGTTGGAGTTGATGCAGTCGGATCCGGATATGTAACATCAATGAGACATTTGCCAACAAGATATGCTCCATCAACGACGCTAAAGATTGTATTATTACAGCATGAAATAATTCCAGATGCAGAAAATGTATGATTTGCGGCATTTGTTGAATTAAATAAATCTAAAATTTTCAAAGAATTTTATTATTTTTAACTTTTTTAAATTGGTATTTACTAGAATCAGTGACATTCCAATCTCCGTCATTGTAGGATATACGATTAACACCCGTTCCAATATCAGAAAATGTAAGATAAGCTTTATAATTGGCTGTGTCGCACTCTGTTGGATCTGTGGGACAATTTGTAACTGTTGAGTTAGCTACAGTACAAACAGGAGGATAAATATCAGGATTTGGATCAACAATAAAAATTGTAAAATCTGCGGTGTTATATTGAGATGGATTTGAGACGGATGCAATACTGACCTGAAGCATAACAGTTTATTTATTATGCAAATTTTTAACATATTAGATAGATACCTCAACATTACTTGTTGTTCCAATTGTATTATTTGCATTAATGATAATTTCACCTTTGATAGTTTGATTAGCAGCAATCGGGGTTTCTCCTAATGTACCGTAAATTTTAAAGGGCACCGAAGTTGTAAGCGAAATTGAAAAACTATCATTCAGAAATCCAACATTTGTAACCGAATATGCAATAGAAACATTTTTTCCAGGAAAAACTTGTCCAGAATTATTAAAATTATTTGTTGAAATTGTTGATTCAAGACTTAATGCAGTAACTGCAAACTTTTGTTTTGCAATTCGCGTAAATGTTGAATTACCAGAGACAGTTCCGGTGAAAGAAATACAAAATTGATTATCATCTGATGAAATTGTTGAAAGAGTAACATTCGAAACTCCCCACCAATTTAAGCTTCCAGCTTTTTGTGGAGTCTGTGGAATCATTGTTGGTGAATTATCAGAACATGATGAAACACCAATTCCCGAAATTGATGTACATTCATCACAAATAACATAAACATCATATTTTTCATTTGTCAAGGGTGAACCTGATAAAGGCTTTTGAGTTGAAGATGTAATTAAAGTTAATTTTGAAGATAGACTTGATTGAACTCGAGTTGTAACTTGAAGGGGGTACGAACCTGTTGATGAAATTATCAACTTCCAAGGTGATGCAGTTTCTGCAGTTGTTTCAAATCGAAGAATCTTTGTATTTTGATTATCAACAACTGCACTGGTATTTGTGATTACAGATTCCCCTTTGGCATCAATGACATCGATTGTTGAATAATACAAAGCAGCATCTGAAGAACCAATTGAAATTTCAACAGCTGCAACAGTTGGATCAACATAAAATGTGCTATTGAAAGATCCAATAATATTTGAATAAAATTTTAAAGCCTGCCAATTTGTGTCCGTAATCACGTCTGTCACTTTTTCAATTTCAGCTCCCACGGCAAGAATATATTGGCCATTTGTTGCAATTGAAAGCTTTCGATAATCTCCTTCTCCTGTTACTGGATCTCCGTTATCCGCAGGTCCAACAGTTTCATCGGACATTAAAAAGCTAATTGATAAAGATTTTTGGTTTGCAATTGAAACAATCGTTGGATAAAGTTCAGGATTTTTACTGTTTGCATCAGTGAAAACGTAAATGTTGGTCCTTTTTGGAACTGCTCTTACAGTATCCAATAAAGCAGCATAACATTTTTCGGGCGTATCTCCACCCCCTTCAGCTGTTAAAGTTTCAATGTAAGAAACCATTTCTTTGGGATCCGTGTAAGACAAAACAGGTCCCCATTCAGGGTCATTAAATGGAGTCAAGAAAAAACGGGAAGTTTTATTTGCTGCATCCGTGACCATTTTCTCTGCATATATTTTTACTGCTTCAATTGAATCTCTCATACTCCCAGTTGTATCAATCAAGATTGACATTGTTGAAGTTGCATCAAATCCGATAAGTCGACCAAAAAGTTTTTCATCATCAAGTGAAATTCGAAGATCTTCAAAATATTGAATTGTTGCTTTAACAGCTAAATTTGCAGCTGTTTGATGAAGGTAATAATGTGGGGCAAAAACTACAGTATCCGCATCTTTGCTAATTCCACCAGTTGGCGCAACAACAGCAAAATTGTCAGTTACACCTAAACAAAATTATTTTGAAATTAATGACAATTAAGACATTTTATGAGTATTCATTTAAATTTTACAGTAATTTTATTTACCTCCATGACTGCATTTGTCGCCTACTGTATTTCCATATGGAAGTTCTTCAGAATGATATCCAGAAGTTAAGAGCTGTGTTGCCAAATTATCCCTGCATGCATAGATGTTGTCTTTTGATCCTTCCTTATCCAACCAATGTCTTCGCCATGCTGTTGAATATGCATTATCAATATCAGCTTGTTCATCAGCTGTAAAATTGTGTGCGCATGGATTACAGGCTTTCCCTGAATTTATGGTAATTCCAAGATCACCCATTCCAACATTTGTATTTATGTCAGTGTTTCCTAGTTCAACCCAATTTGTATGACTGTAGAAATCTTGAACCGTATGAAGCATTGTTCCTAATTGAACTTGTGCATCATAGATATTTGGGCTTGGACCTTGTAAAGCTTTGATCAAATTTTGTCGTCCCATTAACAACTTTAAATTTGTTGCATTGATATAACTTTCAAGATCAAAGTGATCCGTTGGATCCATAGCACCAATGAGATCGGGGGCAGCAACAGCAACTTCATAAATATCCCGGATAACATTAAGAATTTCTGAATATACTTCAGCAGTAAACCAATTTTTAAACTGCTTTTCCCAATCATAATATGGACAAACATCATACATTTGCGGTTTTGGGCTGTTAAAGGCATGATAATTTCGTTGAAGAAAATCATATTGTGTTAAACAAAGAGCTGTAGCAATCTGAAGATCATGGAATTTCGTATCTGAAATTTGAACAATAAGATATAATAAAAATAATGTAACAAAAAATTTTTTTAAACGGATCCAAAATAACGATAGGCAAGGCCGTAGAGAAGAGGGAAATCCTTTGATCTTTTTCCGCCGCCGTGTTAAGGCGGCAAAAGATCAAAAGCGTGCCCACCCCGAATTTTTTTTTCTCCCTGCGGCCATGACGATAGGTGGCAACTTTTTTCAGTTCTACTCTATTTAGCAAAATGTTATGGTCCAGCTGAATTTTTAAAGGCCAACACTAGTACAATTTAAAATACGCAAATTATTCTTGATCTACTTAAATTTAGATACCTTTGAAAATTGGAAGAAATTCGACAAATTCTTCGGTTGTTGCAAAGGCATTACACAATGCAGTTAAAGCAGTACAATAAAGAAAATATCTGAATGCAATCATTTCCTTTCACCAAGAAAGAAAGAGAAATAAATAAAAATTTTAATTTGTTTAATGCACTTTTTATATTAATGAGTCGAATGTCTTTGTTAAAGAGGTTAAAACAATATCATTTTGAGTGATAACACATTACTCACTTTAATCAAATATTTCTTTGTTCTTTTTTTATATTATGATAATACAAAGAAAATTTAATGTCAATTCAATCAACTTTTCATAGGTACTTAGAAAAAAGAAGGTGCGCCTGTTAATAAAAATCTTTGAATTCTTTTGTGCAAATAAAAACTGTGAGTTTTATGCCTATTAAAAATCTTTTTGATAACTAAAATACATTTTCTGCAGATCTATTAAACTAGAAATGAAATTTCTTCCCAGATTATGCTTTCCTTATTTTGTATGACTCATTTAATATGAGATTGAATACATATTAACATTAATAATAATAGCACATTTTTAAAAGAATTTAAACTATCGATAACATATTTTTTTGAAAAAAGTTAAACATTTTTAAAAATTCTCAAAATTAATAAAAGTATTTACAATTGTATACTTTTTAATTTGTTATTTTAACTTAAAAATACTCATAAACAGACAAAATTCACCTTTTTAGAGCTAATGGAAACTTTGATGAATAGGTTGATGAAATCGATGATAATTTTCTTTATAAAGAATGAGTCTTGTTTTACTTATTTATTTTAACACTTTATATGCCCTAAAACAAAAGGGACGTGTATTTTCGTGTCAGCTTTTTAGTGTGTTTAACATGTTCAAGGTGGTAATATATATTTTTTACTCTCAACTCTCAATGTAATAACGAATAAGATTCCAATACACAATTAATTATACTAAACAAAGTTAAAGCTTGCTAATCTAAGGCCGAGCCCAACAATTAAAAAAAGAAAAGTGGTAACATTTCATGGTACTTAAAGGGTTAACTTTTATTCACCCATTCTTTTGGTAACAGTAACTTCTTCTTTGGATCATAGAATTATAAAGTGATCCACAAATGTTGACGACAGAAGCTTGATAAATGTTTTTCTAGTATTGCTACTACAGTAAGATCGATGAGGAATGAACTGTACTAATCTGATGCAATATGTCGTCAGTAACTTTTTTAAAGAAATCTACAACAAACCACACAGCCTTATAGTTTTTAAATAAAAAAATATGTTTTTTTAAAAATGACTTTCTCGAAGGAAGGAAGTGTGGGATATAAAAAAATTTTTTATGATCAAATTTGATTGACTTTTTGTTTTTCTTTAATGTAAAAAAGTGGCAGAAAAAAGAAAGAAAGGGTAATGTTTATGGTTGTGAGACGACAAGAAAATACATTCTTTTTTTATCCCTTCCAAAGAAATCTTTTTATTGCAAAAGCAAAGCATTGCAAAAAAAACATTGAAAGAAATTCACCACAAAATTTTTTTCTGTTTCTATCACCTTATTTTTGAAGCTGCTGCTTTTTGTTATCCCTTTGGGAGTTTAAATTACAATGAAAAGGGTGGAATTTGGCAGAAGTGAAAAGCAATGGTAGTTGTAGTAGTAGTGCCCTGGAATTGTTGTAATTTTATGGTTTCACATGGTTGCTTTTATTTATGTTTTAGTTAAATTTTGGGAGAAGAAACTCTAACAAATTTCTTTCCAACAAGATAGAAATTGAAAGCTTTTGAGCTTAATTTTTTGAAAAAAAACAATAGTATTGATAGATTTTAAACGTTGAGTTTAAATGTCATGTTTAAAATACTTTGGGCTTTTAAAATTAGCGTTTGCCTTATTTTGATTACTAAATGCATGATAATTCATGGCTACCGTAATCTATCATTGACGTCAATTCTCTCAATTGTAAATTAAATCCTTAAATTTTTAAGCTTAAGTATAATAACTTTTCTTGCTTATGTTCTATTACTTCCAATTGTAAACATTTTTATTACATATTTAATTTTTTTTTGAAATTTAAAGGTGTCAGAAGCAGCAATTTTTAAATTTCAACAATTTTAAACGCTGTTCGCTTTTTTCTTCTTTGTTACATCACTTTTTTTCTCCCATTTCTTCCTTCATTGTCTGCTTCCTCCTTTTTCAAAAAATAAATTTAATATTTTTAAAAGATCCGGTAGAATTTTTATTTCCCCCCACATTCAAGGCAATGCCATGGCATAAGCAAAAATATGAAAAACTTTAAATTTTTCAAGTTTCCTTCAATCAAAGTTTTTGACTTATTTTTTTAAACTTTATTTTTTTGTTTGATATATTTTTCTATGTTTGAATAAGTTGAAAGAGTTCCTTTCCTTTTTATTTTTTTTGTTGTTGATAAAATTTTTTTGCTTCCAACCAATTTTACATGAATTGTTTTGGGGGTCCTCTGTTTCATTCTTCTCTTTAGAGACTTAACTTTTCGTGACAAAATTCTTTTAAAAAAACTTGAAATAACAATTCTTTTTTTTCAAAGAAAAAACACAAAACATTTAAGGTCATTCTTAATTGCCCCTGTTTGTTTCTGATATCCCCTTTTTTGCCCCTTTTTCTATTCACAATTCTTTTGACAATTGACTGACAACCCCCATACATGGGGGGATATCTTTCTGCAAAGTATTTTTTCCAAGTGTCTCGTTCACTTTGTTCATTCATTCATCTCCTTTTTTTCTTTTGCCTTGTCTTGAACTTTCTTTTTTGTCGGCATGCCCTTCTTTTTTCTTTTTCAAATAAATAATAAAAAAAGTTTAAAACATTTTAACACAACAAAAAAATAAAAAAAAGTGAATAAAAAAGAATAAAATTAATGAAACAAAAAAATGACTGCACAAAAAAAGAAAGGGAAGTTTTTCGGAGGAGATCCTGCTCCTGACATTCTTTACCGAAAAATAAAGTGACACAAAAAGTCTTCTTTTTTCTACTTCTTCATTCTTCTTCTTTCTTCCCGGTTTCAGAAAAACACCGACGTTTCTTCTTCTTTATGTGTCATAGTCTTCTTCTTCACGTGGAGCAGTTGATGATACAACAAATTTTCTTGCAGCATCACTTACAAATGTTTGTGCCGATGAAGTTAAATTAGGTGGTAAAGGCATTCCACCAACACCAAAACCTCCACTTCCTCCAGTAGCTGCTCCAGAAGACATCATTCCTTGATTCATTGCCATTACTGCCATTTGTTGTTGCTCCATTGCTTCTTGATCAGCTCGAATTCTTGCCTAAAAATAGAAATATAAAGGTTTGAATATTATTATTAAATATCCCATTTTTAGATTCTTACAATTTTTATTATTTTAAAAAAACTTGTCAAACATAAAATTATTTAATTTATCTCTTTTTTCCGTGTTCTTGTATTTCAAAAATATACGCTTAACTTGGCAAAAAAGACTTTTTTTTATTTTCGATTTAAATGGCAAAGTTTACGCTTCTTTCTTTTTTTTCTCTTCTTTCTGATGATATACACGCAAAAACATCTTAGATAAAAAAAGCATGAAATATTGATAGCCCATAAAAATAAAAGAGAGAAGCAACTTTTAAGCTTAAGCAAGCAACAATAAATTCTACCAACTTTTTTTTATATATTTCCCTATTGCAAAAAAAATAAAGTCAAAAGATCTTCTTCAACTTCGTTTTTATTTAAATGTGGTAGCGTGTGCCGGTTGTTGTTGTTTTAACAACTATCGCGTAAAAGGGCAGTTAAACATTTCCGGAATACTCAAAAATTCCTCTTCTCTTTTTTTTATAAAGTTCTTGGATAATAAAAAACGGCATAAAAGACGTCACTACTACCCAACTACCCCATCACTAACTTAAAGAAGTTCAGAGTTATGCAAATTTTAAGCACAAACACAGAAGTCCTGCCGCCACGAGGTGTGAGAAAGAAAACTAGGCACGCAAAAAAATAAATAACTTTTTGACAAATTTATTTTGACAACATCAGCAGCAACTTGCTTCTTTACTCTTTCATCTTTAAATTTTTTAAAAATTTAAGCATCAAAATTTTCAATGAAAAATTGCACCAAAAATAGTATTTATCTTTGCAAAAATATTTTAAAGTTCATTTATTTTAGTCTTCTCTCATTTGTTTTTCGTGATCATAAAAAGTAGAGCCAGAAAAAAGTTATAAAATAAATAGCAGCATTCTTGAAACATAAAAAAAACTTTTGCACTTTGTTTTTAAATGGTTGCAGAAAAGCAGCTTTACAAAAAATTTACAAATGCCTTTGGCAATTGAAGGGATAATTTCGAGAAAAAATGAATTAAAAAAACGGCACTAAAATTCTGTACACATTGTAAATTCATAAAAAATGTAAGTGTTTGCAAAACAAAACTTTTTAAAACTCTGTTTTAAAAAAGAAAGAAGCTTTAATTCAAAACGAAACAAATTATAGGTTTTTGGAAAAGACCACCAGAAATTTTTGTGTCCGTGGTAAATTAAATTATTATTATTGCTGCTTCTGCTGCTATTACTAGAATGATGATGACAATGATGATGTCTTCCTCTTTGACAGTTTTTGGAAGCACTTGGGGAAAGCAGCAACTAATTGACTTTGAAGACAATGATGGACATCATCTTTTGTCGCCGGCGAGCCTTCTTCATCATTTACCATTAAATGTTTCAAGCATAACCGATGAAGATGATGTTGGTAAGTTTTTTGCTGCAGTTTCTGCCAAAGAAAAAGGAAAAGATAATTTTTTACATTTCAATGACTCCCGCTTTGACCATTTATTCTTTCTTCTTTTTTTCTGTAAAAAATTCGTTTGCACAAAAACAAAAGAAGAAGTTTTTTAAAACGCAAAAAAGTGTTATATTTTGACACCCCAGAAAAATATATGCCATCAAAGAAGCTTGTTTTTTATATAACTTCATTGACGGCTTTTTACTGCTGCTGCCAAAAAGATGGAATCATTTTTAAACTATAAAAAATATAACAGAATGACAAAAAATATATATTCGTGGGGGTTTTGAATATGAAGCTTTTTTGAACATTGCGCTTCTTCTTCTTCTGACTTGGCTTGCTTTTTCGCATTTCCCCTTCGGGAATAATTATAGAATAGCTCAAGAAGGGAGAAAGAAAGGGGTAAAGCTGCTTGGTTTTTTCTTGCGGGAGGAACTCTCTCAATACCAGTTATTCCGAGTTACTCACATTCTTGGTATACTTACTTTTTTTGAAAAACCCCGAAAGGGAAAAGAATGATCAAAGAGACAGACCCAAAGTTGGAGTAACTTTTTTTCTCTTGTTTTAAGTGAAAGCAGTAAAAAGGAGAAGATAAACTAGGTAGCAAGGAGGAAAAAAGTGATGTCGTTCTTTTTGACCTTTTTTTAAAAAAATTAAAGAATTATTTAGGTAATATTTTACCACATTTGTTTTTGTAGCCTATTCAGGATAGAAACATTTAAATGGTTGTTTGAAATATCTTCCTCATTAGCTCCTCCTTCCTCTTTTCTTCCTCTTCCAATGCCGCATATTTTACACATATTTTTTGCATCTTCTTCTTTCGAATATTTTTTTTGACAAAAGTTTTTTCTTATATTTTTCAGAAGAAAAAATTGGCGCCAACTAAGAAATTTTTGTGTTGCTTTTGACTTTGAGCGACGACGCCATTTTCAACAACGAATCAGGCAAATAAAAAAAGTCAAGTCAAGTTCCATCTAAAAGCACCAACAACAACATCTACAAATGCATCGTTGATGTTGTTGTTGGTGCCTTCCTTTTTGGTTCTTCTTCTTGAAAATTGCCGTGTTCAGCGTGAATAAAAATACATATAACTCTTTTTTACTTTTTTTAAAAATTCATTCATAACCATTTTAGATATTTATTTATTGTTTATTATTATTGTAAATTTAGTCCTTTTTTCCCTTGTCACATTTTTTGCACACATGATGGTCAAAGTATTACGGTAACGATACCTACGTCAGAGATCCCAAAGGTGTGTTATTACTTTTAAATAGAATGTTTTAGAAAAAATATTTTACGTAAAAATTTATAATAATAAAAACTAACTAACCTCTTCAATAAGTTTTTGTTGCATTTGATAAAGTTCATCTTCTGGAATTCCGCATTTATCTAATCTTGAATTCTTTCGACGAAGTCGCTTTTCGGCATTTACTTTGCATTCATCCAAAACTCGATCAGCTGCTTCAATATAATCCCTCGGAAATCCAAGATTGCTTAAGGCTGAAATCAATGAAAATATAAATAAATTTTTTAGAAAAGAAAGGATTTAAAATTGAAGCTAATTTAAGATTCCTATTTTTTTGAGAAAAATATTCTTTTTCTGGCATAACCGCGACCAATAAAAGACAAAAAACATTCGTTCTTTTTAGTTTTTTGTATTATAAAAAATAATAATTTAAAAAAGAACAAACCTTTTTGCACGTGTTCATGATAAATAGTTTTTCGTTGATCTTCTGATGAAATTCTTTGAGCTTCACGAGATAAATGTCGAATAAATTCTACGCAGCATTGATTAATGAGATCTCTTGTTTCATTTGCAATTCGAAGATCTGGGACCGTTTCTTTGATAATCATATTTAAACCTTTTTGGGGTAATCCAACTTCATTATCATCATCAGCCATTTTTTGTTTCTTTTATTGCTAATATTTTGAGATCTAAAATTTAAGAAAATTATTACACTGATTTCTAAATTGGAACAAAGCTTAAAAATTTTCGCGCCAGTTTTACAGTAATTTTTATCGCGCCACTAAAATGCACTCATACAATTTTTGAGCCACTGGATACTGTCTATGTTTTCAATGTATTGTTCATTGTCTACCATATTTTTTCTGTTATGAACTTTTAACATTTCTCTCATTTGTAATCAATATTTACTACCCTCATCAACTGTAATTAGTACTATGTTAAAACATTTAATTTGTTCTATAACCTATCATCACTGACAATTGATGAATTTTTAATAACCATATTTGTAAGCATTAATTTTCCACCCTTTTATCATTTTCACTGTGTTTTTATCCCTTCTCTCTTTATTATATTGTAACTTTTCTATTTTTCTTTTCTATTACAATTCGTTGAAGCATATAAATACGCCTGCGCGCAGTTGTTGTCACGAAGCTAATGAGACCCGGAAAGAGTATTTAGAAAAAAGAAGTTGGAAGCGAAGCGGGAGATGGCACAGATTCAGCACGCATCCTTCCGGGAAAAAAGAATTCTTTTCATTTATTTTGTATCAAAAAAGGGAAATAAAAAAAGGGTTGGGAATGATATAACAATAGCCTTAACAAAATAGCTATAAAGTAAAAGTTAACTACAATGCTTCCGGTACTATACAGTATATTCTCTTACTTGGAAACGCATCTATCAACAAAAAATGCAAAGTTTTTGAGAAAGAAAATTCTAAAATCTAGCAGCTTTCTTTAGTCTAGCTCAATATCTTAAAATTACTTTTTTCTTAAATTTATTTTTTTAAATTATACAATTTCAGCAAAAATGGAAACTTCTATAAATTTGACAACAACGGCGGGAACGTTGTTGCTCTCCTCATCTAACAGCAGTAGTATACATCCACCAAAAACTATTCCACTTACAGTACAAATGTCAATAATTGCATATTGTTATATTTTGCCAACTGTATGCGTTTTTGGGATTATTGGAAATTTAATGAATGTTATAACATTAGCAAGTCGAAGGCTGCGAGCTGTATCATACATGTATTTACGGGCTTTAGCAATTGCAGATTTGATATGTATGATATTTGTGCTAATTTTTGCATCCCTTGAAGTGCTACAGTATAAAGGATATTCAATAAATGAAAATTATTTTTATGGTTTTTATCAAGCTCATTTAATGTTATCTTTTATAAATTGGGCCCTTGCAACAGGGGTTTTGGTGGTTGTTGCATTAAGCTTGGAAAGATATGTTTCAATTATTCATCCGTTAAGATTTCGAACATGGAATTCACCAAAACGGGCTTGGATTGCTATAATTATTGCATATTGCATTCCAATTATATTCTATTTTCCATATTCTATTGGGAGGTATTCTATTGGACAAAAGATATCACCAACTGGTCAAATACAGTTTACTGCTATCGATAGTGAAGTATCAAAAACTACAGCATGGCAGGTAAGACAATAAAAGAAATTTTCGAAAATTTTTTGTTAAATAAAAAACTACCATATAACATGACTAATGAAGAATTGTAAAACAAAACAAAAAATGTGTTGGTTACAGTAATCTTTACCATTATACTACTTTTTCTTTTTTTTTCTAAAAATAACTTTAAAATCAAAGCTAATTTCTATTATTGATACACTTGTTATTGATTCAAACATACTTAAAAATGACACGATAATTAAAAATTACTGTGTCTAAGCCCTACCATATTCTGAACCTTATCAACCTTCTTTACAGATCTATAAATGGACTCGGGAAGTCACGCTACGATTTGCACCAATCGCGTTACTCTGTTATTTAAACGGCAGAATTATGTATGCTTTTCGCCGACGACAGCGAATGTTTTCTCGACTTACAAATCGTGAAACAACTCAATCAAATCGAGATGATACACTTCTTTACATTCTTGGTGGAATTGTTGTCATGTTTTTTATTTGTAATATTCCAGCAGCAATTAATTTGCTTTTCATTAATGAAACAGTTAAAAAACGGGTTGATTATCAAGTATTTCGAGCAGTTGCAAATATTCTTGAAATTACAAATCACGCTGCACAATTTTATATTTTTTGTGCTTGTTCGACTGATTATCGGTCAACATTTTTACTTAAATTCCCATGCTTTAAAGTAAGCTTACCACAAATGCTTATTATAATATCCTAATACCTAAATTACTTGCAGGCTTATTATACAAATCGTGATAGATTCAAATCATTGATGAGAAGACAAACCCCAAAAGATTTAAGTGAAAAATCTGTGATCAATGGCGTCAGTGCTGTTGCACTAGAAAAACAATTTCAAAAACAATCGACGACAGCAACGGCGGATGCAATCTCATCCGCTGCAACACCCGCAAAAGATCCAATCCATAATAATCATCATCACCAACATCATGTTTTAACCCTTGAAAAAGAAATTGTTGATATACATTTGGCATCTGGGGAGGAAGACCTGTTCTCAGAAGAATCTGACAGCCTGTTACAGTATGGCGTTGTTGCAGAGTTTCAAGGAGATGCAAATGGAACAACCTATTTATAAATAATCTCAACTCCCACAAATATGATTCTCACTACCGTAATCCACACAAAAAATCTCGCACAAATTGTACAAAAAATAAATTATAAATATTTAAATACCGATTTCAACAACGGTCATAAATGTATTATTACTTTCTTTAATTGTTCAAACATAAGTATTATTTCTTTTATTAATTAAATTATTTACCGGGTAAAATTTTAATCAATCAAATTTTCAAAAAAATAATAAATTTAAAGCTATTTTGTTTTCTTTTTCCTATGTATATGTACAGTATATTTACAATATTTTTAAATCCAATTTGTTGGGATTGAAAGCTTTCCATCATTCATAACAAAGATATTCGGATTTGCAGAGATATGAATTGAAAGTCCAGTAATCAAATTTTGAACACTTTCATCAACATTTTCTAATTTCTTGAAAGTTTCTATCAAAGTTTCTTGTGATAATCCAGTTTCCCATGTTAAATTCTTTAAATTCAACGCCTTTTTGACTTTTGATGCACCTTCTTCAATACCAGACTAAAATAAATATTTGTTATCAAAAAAGATAGATAAAAATGGCCAAAATCGAACCGTTTGTTTCTCTGATGAACCTTTGATATCGCGAGATTTTTGTGCAGTTGTTTTAAGAAAATCAACCAATGCACCGAAATCAACATTGCATGGAATTTGTAGTCGGCCGTCGCGTAAAATTGCAAGTTCACCATAAACACTCACAATCTCAATAATCGTATTTCTTGCAAGTCTTTGAACTTCAATTACTTCACCTTTGCTTTTTGTACTGATCCTAAAAAGTTTACGGTAACTATTTACTTATGATAAACATGTAACGTACTTTACGATAATTGATTGAAGTTGTCCAATTGCTTTTAACAAATTTTCATGAGGATCAATGAACAATTTTGCACCACCAAAAAGTTCTTGAACATGTTCACAAAGTTGTTTAAAGTTTTTAGCTTCTCTCCGCCGTACTGCAGCTTCCAAACAAACTTTCTGCCATTTCTCTGGTACATCATCAGCACCAAACTGGAGTGAACCATCACAACAAATAAAAGAGCCCCGACCAAAACTGAAAAGGGAATGATTAAATTTTGTTCCATTTCAAAATAAAAATAAACTTGCATTAATTTTTGCCCATTCAACGCAGCTAAAATTGTTGCTTTATCCTCTTCAGAAGCTTGAGCAATCATTTGATGAATATTTGAAAGACATCGACGCATAAATTTTTGATCCCAACTCAAATCCCAAATCACTTTGGTTGCTTTTGTTTTTGACAAAATATATTCAATTTCATCTTGAAGTAATTCAGTCATTTTTGAATGAGTTTGACTTCGTTCTAAGGCGGATTCACGATTTTTAACAAGATTTGCAAATAGGTCATTTGGTTTAATATAGACAACTTTCTTCTTTCTTGTTCGAACTTCTCGTTCTTGCATTTTTGCCCATAAATCATCCAAATCAGATTTAATATCAGATGTTGATGGATTTGTTGTTGATTCATAAAAGGATGAAAGGTTAGATTTTCCACGTGGTGGTAAATCTTTTGTGCTTAAATTCAATTTTTTCAATGCTGTTTCAACAATTTCATGTGGATCTGCACCTGTTAACGTAATCGAAATATCTTCTAATTTTCCCTTATCATCCTTCATAACAGAGAATACAACCTTGACGGGTCTTTGATTTCGATTATTTGGATATAAATCATTTAAATAACCATTGAATACCTATAAGAAGTCAATGTTAGAATAGTTTAAAAATATAACAACATACTTGTAACGCTTTTTCATTCTTACTTCGAACAACTGGATCCCGAGCAAATCGATCTGGATGTACAGCAAAATAGAATGGCCTTAAAGCGGCTGCAGCTTGTTGAGCAGAAAAATGTCGGCAATTGAATGATTTTCTTAAGCCATTTAATTGAGTCAAAGAATTTCGTGGAGCGTTGGAAAACATTTAATTTTCGAAGAATCAGTTATGTGCACCTGCAAAATGAATTATTTTAGTAGCAATAAAAAAAATATTTTAAAGATAAAAACGCAACAGCAGCAGACAACGAAATTTTCCCATACGAAGAGAAATAAATGTTAAATAAACACGATCGAGGGAGCAAAGTACTTATACATCCTTCTTTAAAAAATCTCTTTACTTATATTGAAGATAATGGGAAAGATAAATGTTTTTTAACGAATTGTTTAAAACACGGTGAACTAAAATGCACTTAATTGCTCGAAAATCACTGCTACGAGAGAGAAATGAAAAAACAAAAAGAAAAATATTTTTAGGCAGCAGCCACGTGAGTGACTTTAAATTGCGTCGTCGAAAACAATAATGTCTAAATTTCTTAATTCTCTATTTTTGTTAGAAAAAATAATTATTGTTCACGAAACTTCTGAAGACAAAAGTTTACTTTACATTTGGAAGGAATAAACAGATATTATGAATGAATTTTAGATAAAATAGAATCTTAAAAAGTTAAGGTAAAAACGTGAAAAAGCATTCGAAAAGCAAGATATCAAACCACATAATTTTTGTGATAAAAAGCCCTTTTTCTGTCCAACGTTTAATCTCTTTGATCTTTGCAACAAAGGTTCTTTTTCACCCCGAAAAGAAGTTTAAACAGAAAAAAAAGAATATATCGTTTTTTTGATAATGAAAAATGGGAGAAAAACGCAAAAACGGAAATTGTTAAACTGATAATGAAAAAAAAGAATTTAATTGAATTTCGCCATGTGCCAGAGTGCGCATGTTCGACCGAAAATCGACGACAGAAGATTGAATGAACTGACAAACAAATAGAAAAATGCGTGTGATATTTAAAGATGAAACATCGCCTTCATCATCATGGGGTCGTTATCATTATCATCAAAGAAGGAAAAATTTTTGCGCAAATATTAACGTTATTCTCGAATTGTCATTTGAAAGGGTGATAATTGTTGACTTTTGATGGGTGTATTTGTTTCAGCAATGAAAGAGAGGGAGAGAGATAACAGAAAAACATGGAAGTCAAAAAGCTTGCATTTTTGCAAAAATTATAGTTTCTGTGTTTCTTTTTAAAAATTTGCGAAAAATAAACAGGAAAAAAGAACAAAGATTTTGTCCCCTTCTTGCGCAAAATGACAGGAAGAAAACGGCAGCACCCAATCATTGATCAAATAATAATATTTTTATTATCATTTTTAACAATTGATAGAAATTCTTTTTCATCGTCTTCTTACCTTTGAAAATATTTGATTGAAAGTTGTTTTTCTTCAAGGAGAAAGAAGGTCCATATTCGGGTTGTTTTACACTCTTCTAAAGAAATATCATCAGTCATTAAATTTTTCTTTTCATTTTAAAAATAATATCAAAACACGGTAAGCAACAAAAATAATATTTAAACAAAAAAACATATGATTTTTAAAAAATAAATAGATTTCATCGAAATTTTTGGAGAAGGATTTTTTTGAACGGACATGTTTGTGACAAAAAGATATTAAGTTTATCACAATAAAAAAAAGTGTTGTTCGATGAACTTTTTCTATTAAGAAAACAAAGTTTAAACATTTTAAGCATAAATTGTAAACAAGCAAATCCAGGAGAAAACAAATTTCTAAATAAAGTAAAATCGAGTTTTTAAATTTTTTATCCGAATTTCAACAAAAAGTTGAACAACAACAATTTTGAATAAAGTTTTCTTGAAACGAAAAAGCACAAATTTTTTTTTGAAAAAATTCAATGTTTTTTTTCAAAAAAAACACGCGTGTTTGTTCGAAAAAAAATTTGCGAGAAAACCATAGCAAAAAACCCTTGTATTTTTTGCTTTTCTTATAGTATGAGCACACCATCTCCTGAAATATTAAACGGAGAAGTAGCAGATTATTCCCATTCAAATTCTGAATCCCTTTCCATTGATCCGTTAAGTATGGTCGCCCTTGCTGCAGAGGAACAACAACAAAATGGATCTTTAACAATTTATGATGTTTTATTAGTTGGAAGTTTTGTTGAATGCTGGGTTGGGGATGTCCTGTATCAGGGTACTGTTGTGGATCTTGATGAGACATGGCTATATTTGGAAATTGTTACCAGATATGAAAGGCAGATGCGAATGCTTAATTTAAGATATTTGCAAAGTGTAAATTTTTTTCGTTTTTTGGCTATCTAATAATTATAAGTTTAAGGCTCGTACTCTTGTTCCACCAGAAGACAATGATCCATGTCAACTCACCGAAGAGGATGTTGACATGGAACTTGCCGCAGATCGCTTACGGCAAAAACTTACAGAAGTTCAAGAGAAAACTGTCGCCACAGATATTTCACTTGAAGGAATTGAAACTTTTGTTTATATGAAAAAGATGTAATTATTTTATTATTTTTTGCAATATCCCAATATATCCCCCTAAAAATTTAGGTTCGATAATGTTTCATGGAAGAATAAATCCATTCTTGTACTGGATTTAGTTTTAATTAATCCTCCGTACTCTTGTGAAGATTGCATAATTCATTCCACCGATCCTCGGGCTGAGGCAGCTCATAACCAAGTCCAAAAAGTTATGGCATCTCTTCCGGCGATTATCGAAAATCGTAAATTGCAAATGCAAATGGAGGGCTTAAGTTTGGATGGCCCCCCGAAGCCTGTTTATGATAATGAAGAGGAAGATGTTCCGCCGGTTGAAGATCATGTTCAAGTTCAATGAAGAATTTTGTATTTATGTTTTTGTAGTAATATTCTAATTTTTAATCTTAAATTTAATTACTGTACGTAGGAGAAGGTGTGGGAAAAAAACTTATTGCATTTTAAAATATTGGACCTGTTGAACCCTGGATTAAGCACACTGCTGGACGAAACTCCTCCTAAAACCGTGTTTTCAAAAAGCAAGCCTTGGGTCAAAAGCTTCGACTCAAATTCTAAAGTCAATAAATCGTATTTTAATTACAATTTTTTGAGCCCATGGTTAAAGGTTGATTAAAGTCCAGCAATTGGTCGAGTTTAGGGGTCAGATAAAAATCCACCAGAAATGTATTTTTTTAAGAAATCTGTATTTATTTTTGATGATGTATGTTTTTAATGTGTATGCAACAGACAAAAAGGAATTTTTTTGTTTTATAGCGGGTCTTTGAAAAAAAAGGAAGACGGCGATGATGATTCAGACGTGGACGTGTTGTTTTTTAACTCTTTCTTTTTTGTTGCTTTTTTGATTTCTTTATTTTTTCTTTATTGCATTTGTATAAATACATTTTAGTTTCCCTGTAATTTTGTTGTTGTTGTTTTTTGTCTTTATTCGGACAACACAAATAAATGCAAAATGCAGCTTAAAAGTGCCTTTAACAAAAACAGAGCAATGTGAGATAAAACAAAAGACAGACGTTTTTAGAAACAAAATGGCCTTAAATCTTCTGCTTCTTCTGTTTTTTTTGATAGACAACTTCCAGCAGCAGCAGCAGCAAAAAAACTTCCATCATTTTAAACAAATCTTTTCTCCTGAAAAACGAAGGAGAGAAGCGCGAAAAAAAGCAGAAAAGAAACAACGAAGATTTATTTGAGACGCGCAACTTTTTTTGAAAATTCCCAAAGGAAGAATTGGCATTTGCCATTTTTTTGTGTTAAAAGGCACTGTTTTTTTTTCTCCTTTTGTGGTTTTTTTGAAGAGGGACCACTTCTGAATCCTACAACAAAAAAATTTGAAGAAGACAAAAAAATAAATATATAGAATGGCATACTTCCCTTTTGTCCGATGCAGGATAGCAAGAAAAAAAAACGAATTTGTTTTTGTGTGAAACACGGACATCCTGTCGAAGAGCATCCTTCAAAAAAATTCAACTGTTTTTGAAGGGGAGCTTATCTGCTTCTTCTTTTTTTGGGCTTGCATCTTCTTCAACAAAAAAAAACACAGAATTTTTTCACGTCTACTTTTATTTCATATTCCTTCTTTTTTGTAGCTGCTTGTTTTCATTGCCTTTGGCAGGTCCTGAAAATATTCATATATATCCATTTTTATATATATCTATCTTTTCCATCTGTGGTCTTTAGATAGATATACAATAATCAGATTAATTTTTTGGGGATGCATAATTCGTTCAGAAGCTTCTGCTTCTACTTCTGCTGGTGACGGCAGTCATCATATTCTCCTTTTTTCGTGGATAAAGAAAGAAAGACTTCGAAGAAGAAAGAAAGAAAAGGCAACTCCTACTTCAAATTTGATTCCATCCTTCTCCTTTCCTTTTTTTTCTCCTGTGTTTTTTCCCAAGGAAAAGAAAAACACAGAAGGGATAAAGGAAGAGACTTCTTCTTCTTCGGTGTGGATATTCCTTCTTCATCTTTTTTCTACAGCAGCAGTTTTGTTTGTGTACATTTCTCAGAAGCAGTTGTTGTTGTTCCGAGGCTTTTTTGGTGGTGATACTGGATACATTTCAATTTTCCCAAAACTTACAAAATATATATTGAAAAAAAAAATGTTACCTCCGCCGGGAAGTCATTTAAATGTTCCTGGAGTTCCAACCCTCACAGGTATGCCTTCATCCACACCCCTTTCAACAACATCGATTGGAGCAGTTGGTTCATCATCTACAACATCAAGTGGAGGTGGATTTGGTTCAACAACAGCAACTTCAGCAGTACAAAGAAAAACTTCAATCTTCATGTCGGCGGAATCTCATTCAACTCCTCCAATCCCAATTATTCCAATTATCCCTTTTCATCGTCGGGCATCCATGAAAACGCGACTCCAAAAATTGGTAGGTTTCATTTTTCGTTATTTAAATGTTCAAACATGACGTAATATTGTCGAGAATCTTTAATGAAATTTATCTTTAAAAAACTTAATCATTCTTATCAATCATATTTTTAAAGTTTAAAGCAAAAACCATTTGCTATTTTCAATAATTAACAATTGCATAGGAAATATTTCATATTCGAATACTGTAAGTCCAAAATTCGCAATCAATTTGTATCTCTCTCTTTTTGAAAGTACCCCTTTTTGCAAAAAGCTTTTAAAAAAGCAAATAAAAACAAAGTTTGTTTAAAACAAACATGTGCGGGGATTTTAAAAATATCCCCATTAAATTCTTTAATGGCTTTTCTCAATAAAAGATTCTCATTATCACATGTTGCAGAATATTTTCTATCAAAAAATTTATTTTACATTTTTGCATTTTTTAAAATCACTTAAACTTCACCGTGCTTCTTTTTATCATCCATTTAAAATGTTTCTATTTCGATTGTCTTTCGTTTTGAATTAACCATTTTTTAAAAAAATTGATCTTTTCTCTATTCTTCTATTCTATTTTTTTTGTAATCCTAAAATTAAAGTAAACTTTTTCGTTATTTGTTTTATTTGTTTTCTGGCAATAACTTTGTTTATCCTCGAATTTTATTTACAGTATCTCCTCATCATAACATTTAGTAATAGGAGCTTTATATCATTGATACAGTAATCAGGGATATTTGACTTTTGTTTTAAACATTTTATTAAAGATTTTAAAAATTTAGATTTTTATTTATTAAGAATATAAAAAACATGTTCTTAAATAAACATCTGTTTCTTAACCCCGAAATAACAACAATTTAACCCCGAAATTGAATTATTTATAATTGCTTTTTCTTTTTATTTTTATTGTTTACAGACGCTCTTCATTTTCTCTTTTCTTTCTTTCCTGAACGAAGAAATTTCATTTATTTCTCTTTTAAACTTGCAGCAGATGATAAAAGTGTTAAACTTTTTTACGGCCAAAAGAAAAAAGTCTATTAAAATGAGTGACCGTCGTCCGATGTTACAAACTTCCTTCCTACTTTTTTTGTTACAAAAAAAATTGAAGAAGTTTTTTGAGTTAGTTTTTTTGCAGCACGGCACCAGTTTGAATGAGTTTTTTGAAGGAAAGTGAAAATAAATGAAATTGGCACATTCATCAGATGGACTTCTTTTGGGAATATTATTTGATTTACCCACGATGAAAAAATGACATTATATTTTGTTTTTATTATCAAAGTTTTTGAACTAAAAAGTGGAACATTCAAAATTTTGTTTGATTGATTTAATCAGGGATGATGCTGCTTGAAAGTGACAAATGGCAAAAAAGAAGAAAGATTTCTTTTGCAATGAAAATTGAAACTTATATTGCCTAAGGCAATAAGACAGATAAAGATATCTGTTGTTTTGAAAAAGTAGCAACGATCGAAAAAGAAAGAGAGACTTTAAAAAAGAAAGATGGCACGCGTTTTATTGCTAACCGAAAGTTATTGTTGCTGTTTTTGTTGCTGCTGTTGCTGTCGTTTGGTGGCGGTGATCTCTCTCTCTTCTCGTAGATATACGCTTACATTTTTTAACAGCCTCAGGATAATAATAAGAGGAGGAAGGAAGACATCGTAAAAGTAAAAGGACTCAGAGAGGGAAAGGAAAGAAAATTGCCAAAATGTCTTCGTTAACACTGCAAAAGTAAAAAAATATATAAACGTGTGGTGTGTTAAAAAGTAGCAAAAAAGAAGAAGAAGATGAAAAAGTAGGACCAACCCAAAAAGTCTGACTTAAAACTAAAGAAAAAAACTCTTCAAAAAAAGACCGACCTTCGATGTTGGTGGAGAATGAATGAATTATAAGTTGTTGTTCTTTTTGTTGTTTCAAAAAAGTTTTTTTTTTGTTTTAGAAAAAAAGGAACAAAAAACGAAGGTTGCTAAGGTTGTATATTTTTTATTGCCTTTTTTCCCTTTGGCAATTTTTATCGACGAGATTTTTATTTATTACTTTATATTAAAGTCCAACAAGCAGCAGCAGGTAAAAAGCAGCAGCAGCAACAACAACAATCATGGATAAAAAATTATCACAGCCACCCAAATTTAATCCAATGCATCATCCCCCGCCGGCATTAAATCCAAGGCCGCAAGCTCTTCCTCAGCATCCTCTAACGGCACATGGTCATCCAGGTGCACATGGAATAATTCCTCCACCTCGAACTTCAACACCTGGTTCATCACATGCTGGACCATTTTCATCTTCAACATCAGCATTTGAAATGATGTATTCGGCGCTGCCATCTCTCACAGAAACACCAAGGCATCCACCAACAACCCTCACAAATCCTCCGCCATCATCATCTTCTTCATCAACGGCACTTCCAATTTCCCAACTACCGTTGACACATCGCCGTGAACGATTAATGAAACGCCATCACACTTTAACATCTGAAACTGATACCCCAAATGAAAGTTTTGATGATGCTGGGACAACAAATGTTCCACCATCATCTCCAAAATCTCCTGGTCTTCTTGAAGTTCCAGATGTTGCATATACTGCAGTTCAACAACTTGAACTTCCACCACATCGAAGGGTTTGTTTATTTTCTTAGGTAGAATTTTGATTTTGAAGGTAATGGTAGGATAAAAATACGATTTAGACGACAAGATCTGGAAATCTGAAAATGCTTATTTTTAAGTTTAAGGGGTACAAAATTGGAAATCTGAACAATCTACGATACTTTGTTACCGTTTAAAATTTTAAAATTCTAACTTAATTTCAAGGGGTATCATTTTTACCATTGAAAAAGAAATATTGCAATGCCCATTTTTTTTGATTTTTCACTTCATTTTTTCCACATTTTGGTAAATATTATGATTAAAACAGTGTAAAAAAGGCTTATTTTTGAGTCTATTTTTTACAAAAAATAATTCTGATTTCACCTTGTTCAATAAAACTAAAAATGTCTTCTTTAGAATTTTAGTAATCAGCATCACTTCTGCTTCTCTGATAGCCTTATGAATAAAAATAAACAAAATATTCATTAATCATACTTTCAAAAAAAAATGATCATGAGTTTTTTACAGCTTTTCTTTTTCATCTTCGGGAATACCACCCATGATGGACATAAACAAGGTTTCTTGTTTGACAGACAAAATAAATAATTTTTGCGCAAAGAAATAAATAAAAAAGAATTCCAACATTAAAAAAGAGGGAGGAAGAAGTTAAAAAAACGTTATGTGTTTTTTCGCCCCGGATGTTTGCGTGTGTTTGGACACTTTTCAATTTTAGAATTTTAGGACTTTTGACTTTTTAAAATGTAACGCTTTTCATCCTTTTTGTTGCTTGGAACAAGGACAAAAATGTTCAACCCCAACAACAAAAGGCAAAGAAGAAGGAGGGCACAAAAAACGCGACAATTGCCTCCCCATAAAGCGCAACACCCAAAAATATACATATATATAAAGATGTATTCATTGTTATTTGTTGTTTTTTGGTGTTGTACAACACAACTAAATACTTCTGTTACAACTTGTTGTTGCTGGAGGTTATGTTTTTGATAGTACACTAAAAAAACATCAGGGGCTGGGAAGTCTCTGATGGGTCCTTCGTTGGTCGTTAAGTTTTAAAAAAAGAAGACAGAAGCGACTCTTCTTCGTTTTTCCCCATCTGCTTTTTAAAAAAAATATTTGTGGAAGCAACAAATTTTGCATACCATTGTTTTTTTTTGTGCCTTCTCTCAAAATATTCTTTTTTGGAGTCTCAAACAAAATCTGGGTAGTGTCATCCTTTTTTCCTTTCTTTGTCTTCTATTTTTTTTGTCTTTAATTTTTATGCTTTCAAAAAATTTTTTTTGCATGCTTGAAATTGAGAAAGGTTATTTTTTCTTTCTTTTGCTTCACAAATTTGTGTTATTTTTATTCCTTCTTTTTTTGCGTTGCTGCTTCATTTGGGGTGGATACTTGGTAGTTGGAGGAGGGAGGTTGAATAATGGTTGGATGCGCCCAATCCCCCTTTTTTGCCTTCAGGCAATAGCCACCACCAAAATAAGAGATGATTCCCGCGCACTCAATTTGATATGCGTGAGCGAAGCTTTAAAAACAAAATAAAAAAGATAGCAAGCAGTACCATCATCAACCACTACCACCACCAAAAAAAGACTTATGCAAAAAAGAAAAATATTTAAAATTCTTTTTTAACTTTTAGCCTTTATTTTTATTTTTATTGTTGCTCTCATCTTTTAAAAATTTATTCCAATTCTTTTTATTCATCTTTCATCCTTCCTGTTTCCAAAATTTTCTTTCTTTGGTTTTTAATAAAAACAAAAATAAATAATAATAACTGTGAAAAAAGAAGAATTTTATTAATTATACTTTTTTAAATTTAAAAACAATCTATTTTTTTCAGGACACGCTGGAGAAAATCCCAAGAAGAGCAAGGTCACAAAGTTGGCTCGTTCGAACGAGGCATCTTCTTGATGATGATAAGGTAATATTAATATTAATATTATTATTTATATTTACATTTATTACTGTAAAATGGTACCCCAAAAAGAAAGATTTGGATGGAATGATTTTATTGCTTTTTTAAGTGTTTTCAAGATTTTTGACTGAATTATTTTTAAAAGTTCTTAAATTTTTAAAACTGTAAAACTGCTTTTTTAAAATTTTATTTCTTTTTTTACTGCTGTTTTTACATTTTGTAAAGTTTTTAATTTTATCAAGAAAAAAACTCAAGTTTTTGGCATTTCACTTGAAGAAGCAGTTTTAGTACAAGTACATAACTTGTGCTTGTACTTGTTTAATGTCAAAGCTTAAGTCAAGTTAGTTAACTTCCAGTCACTCACTCAAACAGGGCAAAAACAAGAATAACAAGTTTTATTTTCTGTTCAAAAAACTTGTCAAATGTCAAAATGTTATTCTACCCTTATTTTCTCTCCTTTCTTCCATCTCCATTTTTGAAGAAGGACAGCAAAGAGGAAAAAGAAGAAGCATCAACAACAACTAATTGCTTGATATTGATGCCTTCTTCTTTTTCTTTCTCATTTTTAGCTTAAAATATATCATACTTATGAATCAGCTATTTTTCAATTTTTAGCTAATACATCGAACACCATGGATTTCAAGGATTTTACATTTTCTTTCAATATTTTTTCTCGTTATTACAATACCATTTTGTCTTCCATTTTGTGTAAAAGTTGCAAAGTTTGTTTTTTTCTTCTTTAAATTCTATTTTAACCCCTGCATCAACAACAAAAAAAAAAGAAGAAATGCAATTATTTGTTTGACCAAAAAATTATAATAAGCCTTCCTTTCTTCTTTTTTTACTGCTTAAGGGCTCAAACTAAAATTTAAAAAAAAAGAAGCAACAACGTTTTTTCGCATCTTTGTTTTTGTTGTTTCTGTTGTTGCAGTAATAATGTGAAATTTATGCCCCTTTTTTCAAAGCAAAGAGAAGTGGCATGTTTTCGGAGAAGGCATAAAAATTAAAATGTTCAAATCAAAATTGTTTGAAAGCAGCTTTTCAAAAAGCATTTAATTGCAACGACAAAGTTATGGGAAAGGCTTATTTTTCGGAGGACTAAAACAAACAAGGCATTTTAATAACAATAATAATAATCAAATTATTGAAACAAAATGACGACTAGTCAATTTTGGGGTGTCGAAAGAAACGGCAAAATCGAAAATTAATATAACCGACTTTTAAAGTGACATGAGTTCTTTTAAAAATGTTGCCTTCACAAAAGTTTTTAAAGTTTTGAAGCGTAATGTTTATGATCTTTGCCACCATTTATGAAGATCGCTTTTTTTGAATGATTTAATTTGTCCTTCTTCGTTGATGCTAAAATATCAATATTTTGTGATTACAGTACATATACACCTACTGTAATATCGAAGTTACTATTACTTGTTACAGTATGTGTTTATGCAAAATTCCTAAAATTAATTTGTAGTTTTCAAACATGACTTTTGCTAACATTTTTCAATCAATAAACATAACTTTCTTCCATTTTTAGAGAATATGAAAGAGCAGTTGTATTTCGTACGGGGCGTTTAATTAAACGTGGAACAAAAGGTCCTGGAATGTTTTTTATTATTCCATGCATAGATACATTTAAAATTGTTGATCTTCGGTTTGTTACAAAAGCATTGTCACATTTTTTTCAATGTAACATTACTATTTCAGTGTACTTTCCTTTGATGTACCGCCGCAAGAAATTCTTTCAAGGGATTCTGTCACAGTATCCGTTGAAGCAGTAATATATTTTCGAATATCAAATCCAATTATATCTGTTACAAATGTCAATGATGCACAATTTTCAACAAAACTTTTAGCGCAGACAACACTTCGAAATGTTTTGGGTACAAAAACTTTGTCAGAAATTTTACAAGAAAGAGATAATATTTCAAGTGTGACGGAGAAAGTTTTAGACGAAGGAACTGGTATAATTTTTAAAGGTTTAAAAGAGATTTGTAAACATAATAATTTTTTAGAGCCATGGGGTGTAAAAGTGCAACGAGTAGAAATTAAAGATATTCGACTACCTCATCAGTTGACTCGTGCCATGGCAGCTGAAGCCGAAGCAAGTCGGGATGCTCGTGCCAGAGTTATCGCAGCTGATGGAGAAAAGAATGCAAGCAGGTATACTGTTTTTAAAACATTTCTTTAGGGAATGTTGAAATAAGTGATGAGAATACGGTATCCACTATAGGATTGATTACTGTAATTTCCTAATCCCTTTTTATCCGCATTAATCTATAAAATCTTATCCCAATTATTTTTTAAATTAAAACTTGTTTCGAGCTTTTAAAAAACTAATTTCAAATATTTTTAGAAACCTTGTTGAAGCTGCAAATATGTTAAGTACCACCCGATCTGCAATTCAGCTACGATATTTACAAACTTTAACCCATATTGCCGCCCAACACAATCATACAATTGTTCTGCCAGTTCCAATGGAAATTCTTAGAAAAGTTGTTGGAAAATTTGGAAATTTTACTTCAACAACAAAAATCAAAGTATAAAATTTGCCAAATTTTTCAAATATTATTTTTATCCAATTTTATTTGAATTTTTTAAAATCTTTTTTTCAATAAAAAAACTTAAAATTTATTTGAATCTAAAAATGCAACAAATTACATTTTTTAAATCTACAAAGTTATATGAATTTTTATATTTATTTAAATAATTTATATATAAGAATTTAACACTTATTAAAATACATACAGTATTATTACTATTACATTATTACCAAATATATATTCCTACTGTATTACAATTAAAGTTTAGTTAAACAATATTCAGCATCAAGGCGTTTCAAGGTTGGAATTGCAGCGATAACATTTTGGCGATATTCAGGTTTTTCAGCAATTGGACAAAATTCAAGATAAACGAGAGTAAGCTTTGGAAGTTTTGAAAGTTCTTCGATATCCTTGAAATCAGCAATTTTATTATGACGAGCCCAAAAATCTGTGAGATTCTTCAAATGTGTAATATTTTGAATTCGTTCAATTCGATTATAATTGAGATCCAAAACTTCAAGATCAAGGCCATCAAGATTTTCAATAAATTTGATACCATTTTGTGAAAGATAAAGTTCTTTCAATCCAACAAGATTGCTGAGATTCTAAAATAATATTTTGTATTATGTTAAGGTTTTGGGACAGGGTTGACGGGAATCCGACTCCAAAATCAATTCTAAACTTGATTTTCAGAATCAAAGTTCAAATTGATCAAAAGCAAACGGTACACCCATGGGGGAAAAATACAGAAACTGTAAAAAAACTAACTTCAATTTTGATGATTGCATTACAAGGCAAACTAAGCATTTTCAATTCTTTTTGATGATCAAGATTTTCAATCTTTTTAATTTGATTTGCACCAAGCATTAACCGTTCAATTTTTTTGCAGCTTTCAAGGCCTTCAATCTTTGTAATACGATTATCACCCAATTCAAGATATTGCAATTCTGTCAACTAAAATATTATGATAGATCAATAAAAGAATGAAAGGGAAAAGAACAAGGTTGTGTCCAGAGATGACGTCATCCCAAATAATTCAGAAAAATGTTCCTGCATTCATTTAACGGCAAAGAACGTGCCCAGAGGGCAAGAGTGTGTGGACATGATGTCATCAATGGATGGACCCTTAGGGCAAGTAAAACAATCAATACTTACATTTTCAAGACCTTCAATCTTTTCAATTTTATTATGCATAATGTAAAGAGTTTTAAGCTTCTTGAGGGTTGATAAGCCTTCCAATTTGATAATACGATTATAGCATAAATCCAAAGTTTCAAGATTAACCAAGGCATCAAGATTTTCAATTTTGGTAATCTAAAAGAAGGAATAAGTTAAAAAAAGTGCTAAGAACACAAATACGGAGGAAACCGAATGTCATAGACAGTAGTAACACGGCACCATTATGCCATGGCACATCAACGGCATCTACCGTAACTTTTGAATCCTATCACAAAATAAAATATAACATACCTGATTATCATAGAGATCAAGTTCAACAAGATTAACCAAAGATGAAAGATTTTCCATTTTAGAGATAAGATTCCAGCGTAAACATAAATTTTCAAGATTCTTTAAAAATTCAAAGCCTTCAATCTTTCGAACCCGACGCCGAGTTAAATCAACTTCTTTGGCAGCAGGATCAAGTTCAATTACTTCAATTTCTTCTTTTTTGGCATTCTCTTCAGCCCCAGCAGCGGCAACCTTTTCAGCAGCAGCAGAAGATTCTTCAACAACTTTTTTCATGTTTGACATTGACAAAGTTTCGTCAAATTCAACACTTTCTTTTACATCCATTCAAAAAACAAAAGAGAGAGAGAGACAGCAAAATGTACGGCTTTGAAAAGTAGTTTGAAGAATGAAATGAATGAAAAAACATTGCATCAAAAATAATTAATTACAAATTTTTAAGTGTTATATTGACATGATTAAAAATTTGCATTACAATGTTTTCTCGAAGGTTCTTGTGAGGTGTGTTGAAAAAAAGACATAATGGGTTCCCCCAAAATTACATATTATATACCTTAATTGTAGCGAGGAGACATTTGTTTTGTTGTTCATCCAACCGATGCACCGGAAAAAAGATTAATGAATATTTCTGTATTTGCTATCACGGACATTATCAAAATTTTTGTCTGAATAAACAAATACGCAACCAAAAATCTTACAACAACACAAAATACAAATTTGCGCATATTAAAAAAGAGTACCAGGAAATTCAATTATTTATTTAATTATCGTTTATTTCAATGTACGTGCATTCAGATAAAAAAAGTTGTTAAAAATCTTTAATCCTTTTTTGAATAATTGCATGTAGCTTTAATTTAATTGCATTTTTATATGTAAGTTTTTTTATCTGTTATAATCGTTTTAAAAAAATTTTTGGATGCAAGTACCTAATTTTTTTGTTCATTATAATTGATGTAATGTTGTTGCAAGGTGTTTTTGTGGGAATTATTTTTTTGAACATTTTTATCACGGGTTACGGTGAAAATATTATTTGTTATCATGGAGAATCAAATGATATTCTTGCAACAAATGTTACAACAATTCATTGTCCATCAGGAAAATGTTTAATGTTTTCATCTGCTTGTAACACATATTGGGCAACAACTTGTTATGTAAGTTTTTTACAGTTACACTTTGAATTTCAGTGACAAAAACAGTCACATAAATGTGTCAAATGTGAACAAGATTGTGTCAACTTGACACTGTCAAGTGCAATGACATTGTGTTTTAGATGTCACGTTTTAGTGACTTTTTTTAAATAAAAATGTTGTGTGATTTCTTTTGTTTGAGTGACCGAAAAATTGTCCTTGTCTAATTTTGCCAACATTTTTTAGAATGAAAAGAAGCCAATGACTTTGGTAAACGCTTTTAAAAATGTCAAAAAATATTACAAAATTTCATCATTGACAAATCGAATGTTTCAAATTTGTAATATGTCCGCCTGCAATTACAACAATCTTTCACCATTTTTAAAACCGATTGTAAAACCTCCGATTTCGTTTGATTCTTTGCTTTGGCCCAATTTTTTAAAAGCAGAAAAACCAAAAAATACACTTCAAAATGGCTTCAAATTTTTGAATGGACTTGCCACATATGAAAGATTTGAATTTATTGGGCAAACATTTAATCAAACAAAATCAGTTTGGATTAAATATGATTTTGTTGGACCAAATAACAGCACTGTGACATTGAGATTTGATTTTAATTTGTCTGAATCGTTTTACATTTTAAGAACAACTGTAAAAAGTTCAAAGAAAAATGCCGCATTGCAAAATTCTTTAATTTCAAGGTATGGTTTTGATCATAATTTAGATACTACTTTTTATATCCATGCCATTTGTATCAACGATTTATGCAAATTTTTTCAGCATTGAAAAACATGAATTAAGAAATCCAACAAGGCCGGGTGAAAAATTGGCATTGACTTTAACGTCAAGATCCCGTGAATTCAGTATTAATTTATTCAACATTTCTCTTCCATCTGATTTACAAACCTTGCTTTTAATTCAATACGGTGGAAATTGGGTTATGGCAACTGCAAAATTAATCAAAGATAAAATGGTTAGTTCTACAATGTGGGTAAAGGATTCTGAATCTACATATGAAATGATCCCAACTTTCGACATTCAAAAACCTTCAACTTTTGCCTGCAATTCTAATACAACACTTAATACAACATTAAAATATCAATATATTGGAAATACAACTCGAAATTATTATACCTCACAGACACCGTCTTATTACGGTACTACTCCGACCCCACTCAAAAACATATATGTTGGAAGTTTTCCCATTACTACCCAGTTACCAATATATTATTACGGTACTACACCATCCCCAATAATCGGACCCCCTAAAGTTCAGTTTAACCTAAACCAAAATGAAATGATCGAATATGAAGTTCGAGAAAGCCTTTGTCCAAATAGTAATTTACGAAAAATTCAAATTGAAAATGTTCAATCAAATTATCTCATCAATGTTTGGAAGAGATTTAATTCAGGATGGACTCTTCTTACAACTGTTTCAAAAGATTTAGAAATCTGCAAAAGTAGCAGCAGTACTACAAATATGTTGAATTTTTATACAAGTGTTTTTACCATTGTTTGTAATAATACTGAAATTTTTATGTATTATTACGATTACAGCATCACATCAAATTATATTGTTGAAGGAATCCCTCAAAAATTGCATTGTAATGCAAAATAAAATATTAGCTTTTTATTTGTTTGAAAAATAAAAATATTTGAAAAAAGATTTTATTTAAATTTTTAAATTTTAAAAATTCTCTCAGATTTGTCAATTGATGTCTCCAAGGCGACTACAGTAGTTCATGGAAATCTATGCTTCCAAAAAGTCTCAAACAAGTTATTACGGGAAAATTTTTAAAAACGTTTTGCTCTTTCTCTTTTGATGACATATTTTTAACAAAAAAAAAGATTATTTTTGTCTGGTAAAAAAAGATAAGAAAGTTGATTTACCTTTAAAAAAAGTAAGAATGATATCAACCATTTTTGGAGAGTATAAAAGCAGAACTTTGACATAAATGTTTACCTCACTGCTGTGTTAGGAATTATTTTTCATTAGTATAAATACTTATTTTACTCTTTGTTTTTTAAAATCATTTTAGTTCTGCAGAAGAAGACATGATGAAAATGTTAATATTTTTATTTATTTTAGCTTCTTTTGTTCAAGGTGATGATTTATGGCTTCGAAATTATTATATGCCAATGGCGGCTGCCGCCTACAGTGATGACCCAAAACCTTGCCTTTCAAATATTCAAAAATATTGGTATAATTTAGATAATCAAACTGTTACACCTTTGGTAAATTTACAGTTTTGTATTACAAAAAAATATATCTTTTTTTAAGATTTATGGACAATATTCAATTTTTTGTGATTCTTTCAATGAAGTCTGCGGGGGATTTATTGCAATAGATAATGCAACAAAGTATATCACAATTGCATTTGGAGGAAATCCAAATTATGAACAATTTTATGAGCACAACTTTGATTTTGATGAAATGGTTTCATTTGTTGCTGGCGGGAAAGTTAGCAAACAAATGTTTGAAAGATTCAATAATATTTGGACCAAAAATGGAATGAAAGATGATGTTTTAACGTTGAAGAATAAATATCCTGATTATCAGTTTTATATTATTGGACATTCACTTGGTAAAGAATCTTTTTTAAACACTTTAAAAACCAACTTTTTTTAAACAACTTTTTAACGCAACTTCTGTAATTGAAAACATGATTGCATCACAAAAATTTCCATAATCGCCTGGGGCGTTATTTACTGGGATATTGTTGGACACAGTATTAATCCTTTAAAAAATTTCATAATCAAGCCAACCAAATTCTATAGCCCTAATTTTATGCAAATTTTTTAGGTGGAGCATCTGCATCATTAGCAGCAGCAACAATTTTATCAACCGGAATCTTACCTTCCAAAAATGTATTCCTTTACACGTTTGGACAGCCTCGAACTGGTGACCTCGATTATGCAAATGCGGTCAATGCTTTGATAACACAATCAAATGGGGTGAATAGAATATTCAGATTTTTAAGGACCTTTCAACTTTTAAATTTTAGGACTTGCACACAGCGCGCCAGCTGTTGCTTTTTTTTGTTCAAAGAGAAAAAAAGCATCAAAAAAGTGCGCATCTTTAAAAAAAGATTAAATCAAATTTAACATTACAACATATAATTTTTTTGTTATTACTGGATAGAGGAGACTCTGAAATTTAGTTTTTTTACAAATTTGGTTGAAAAAACCAATTTTGTCGATTTTTCGCCTTATGTTGAAAATTCGCCATTTTTGGCATTTTTCGATCGGTCGGCAAAAACAAACCGTTCGATGAAATTTTTTCAAACTTCCCCCAAAATACTGTCTTACCATAAGGTATATGAGAAAAAACAAATCATCAAAATCGGTCTGTTCTTTCAGATTTTATAAACGATTATTCAAATTTCCCATATAAAAAACGGCTGCTTGCGCCGATTTTTCGTCAGCAAACTGAAATAAGGGATTAAATCAAAAATCTAATCCCAACGAATTGTTAATATACCCCTATAGAACATATGTAATTTGTTTTTATAGTTTTCTGAAACACTGTTCCCAAGTTCTATTCATTTTAATAGCATACTGTCAAACATGAAAAAATCAACAGGGGGGAGTACGTGAAAAAAAATCAAAAAATTTTAAAATTTTAAATTTTTTTTAAAATTAGCATATCAGCTTTCCGTAGTGCAATTATATGTTTTCCAATAAAGCTGATATGCTAATTTTAAAAAAAATTTAAAATTTTAAAATTTTTTGATTTTTTTTCACGTACTCCCCCCTGTTGATTTTTTCATGTTTGACAGTATGCTATTAAATTGAATAGAACTTGGGAACAGTGTTTCAGAAAACTATAAAAACAAATTACATATGTTCTATAGGGGTATATTAACAATTCGTTGGGATTAGATTTTTGATTTAATCCCTTATTTCAGTTTGCTGACGAAAAATCGGCGCAAGCAGCCGTTTTTTATATGGGAAATTTGAATAATCGTTTATAAAATCTGAAAGAACAGACCGATTTTGATGATTTGTTTTTTCTCATATACCTTATGGTAAGACAGTATTTTGGGGGAAGTTTGAAAAAATTTCATCGAACGGTTTGTTTTTGCCGACCGATCGAAAAATGCCAAAAATGGCGAATTTTCAACATAAGGCGAAAAATCGACAAAATTGGTTTTTTCAACCAAATTTGTAAAAAAACTAAATTTCAGAGTCTCCTCTATCCAGTAATAACAAAAAAATTATATGTTGTAATGTTAAATTTGATTTAATCTTTTTTTAAAGATGCGCACTTTTTTGATGCTTTTTTTTCTCTTTGAACAAAAAAAAGCAACAGCTGGCGCGCTGTGCTTGCATGTTATTCGAGTTGTTCATAATCATGATATTATTCCACATTATCCGATTTTGAATACCACAGTTTATTACAATCATATCTCAGAACTTTGGTATCCAAATGATATGGTCAAAGGGGATGGATTTGTTGATTGCAGTACCTCAGATGGTGAAGATCCAAAATGCAGTGATTCACTTTCATTTGGAGATTTAAAAGGTGATGAACATAAATTTTATTATGGTCGACAAGTTTATGAATACGGTATCGGTGGGTGTGCAGATTTGGCGTCAAGCATCAAAAAACAGTAATTTATTTATAATTTATTAGTCTGTAATTCCCGGTATTTTGTGGTGGTATTTCAATAAAATATTAATTAAAATAAATGTTGATTTTGGACTTCTAAATTTAAAGCTTCAAGCTTAATTTTTTTATAGTGCCAATGGCGGTCGAAAAATCCTACAGTATATTTTTTGCATTTTTTATATCCATTTTTTTGTTAATTCATGTTCATCTTCAAAATATTCAAAATACATGATTTATTAAAAAAATACATAAAACTAAAATCGAACATGGATTAACAATACTTGGCTTTTTTCAATTTAAAATTCTTGGAGGGCATTCTTCAGGTTTAATGCATTGTCCATCGGTTGCCCGAACGGTTCCTTTTTTGCAAAGGCATTGTGGAGCTGTACATTTTGGTTTATTACAATCTGGCTTAAAAAATTAATTAATTAGAATAACTCAACATAAGCTCTTACATCCGGATTTTTACAACTTTTTGGGCATGTTCCGCATTGAAGAAAATCTTCATCCTTTCGACAATTAGCAACAGTTAATCCACCAGCATTAATAAATTTAAAATCAACATCTTTTTTATTGGAAGGAAATGCATCAGTTTCTGGAGTAATAATAATTAAAATTACGAAAATAAAGGCAAAACAAGCAATCAATAATTTTGTCATTTTTGTTCTTTCAATGTTTAAACATTTGATCGAGAAACAATAATTTTTTCTGTGTGGGCCAGTCAGAAAATTTGATATTTATATTTTTCATTATACATAAAATAGAGGAAAAGGGTGGGCAAAAGGCAGAAACATAAACAATGCCTTAAAAGAATGGGAAAAGAATTTGGTAATGATCAAATGCTGCTGCCTATGCACAAAGAAATATTTTTGAAAATTCATTTATAAATGTTGTTTCAGTGGCCGTTAAAATTCATTTTTCATCATTTCTTCAAATTACAATGACAATTATCACCTAAATCTATATGACCAAAATGGTTCAACGCCCTTAATTTGTGCTACAAGTGTTAAATGTTTTGAAGATGTCTGGATGTCAATTTTCGAAATTTCGATGTAATTTTTTGATGCTGGAGCAAATGTTAACGAAAAAGAAATTCGATCATTTGATAACAGAAAACCGATTTTTGAAGAAAATTCGTTAAAAAATATTTTATCAGTAAATTCAGATGATTCTATAAAAATTCATCCGCCACTCGATTTAAATATTAGAAAGAAAATTGCAAAGTATTTTGTGTCCAAAGGTGCTGATATGAATGAATTGAAAAATTTCGCTGCAAACTTTTCTGTATCGTTTCGTTGAAGTTAAAGACTTATTTTTTTATCTCAAATAACACAAGAAAGCCCTGAGGGTGAAGAATACTTCAATCAATATATTGAATTTCGGTTCGATATTACTGTATTACTGCGTTTTGCCTTATGACACAACTCATAAAAATTTTTATATGAATCAGTTAGAATGGACCGGAGAGATTTTATCACCTGGCATTAAAACTGAATAATAGAAAAATATTATTACACGATACCTGAAAATATCAAAATACCTGATTATGAAACAAAATGATAATACTTTTGAACAACTTTTTTAGGGTATTTGTAGTATTAATGGTTATGCACTTTTATTTATCTTTTCATTTTGATATAAATATAGACTTGTTCAAATCTACTGTTGTTGTTTTGATAACAAAAAATCTACAAAATTAAAAGAAAAAAGTTTATACTTCTAAACTGAGTTTTAGAGTGTCACAGATTTGTTGGTCTGCAAAACTTTCATAGACAAAAATTTTCGTTTTTAAGGATTTAGAGATTTTTATTGCTTTTTGAATTGAATGTTTTCATTGATCAACCGATTCAAGTTGCAGAAAATATTTTTTTTTTTTTTGAAAATTTTTATTATTCAATTTTTTCTTGGCAAAATGTGTCCCAAGAATGAAACACCGCGCGAGTTGCTTTTTTTGAAAATCTGAAAAACATTTTTTTTACACCAAACTATTTTTGCTTCTTCTACTTGTTTTTACTTTCAACAACTTTCTGCTTTCTAGTTTTACAGAATTCAAGAGTAATGCCTTCTAAAAGGAAAATCAGTCGAATCCTTCGACCAATGACGATCTCACTTTCTGGTCGTGAACGACCAATCGATGAGTTTATTCCTCAAATATTTAAAGAAGATTGGGTGTTAGCTGATGATCGACGATATAATAATGCAAGCAATAATTCAAAGCTGGAATTTGAGGATGTAAGATTTTTTTCATCTTGTTTTTGAATGTTTTTTACTAGATTGTTTTTTAGTCTCGAGACAGCTTGGGTAGAATTTCAAAGCAAAATGTTATATCAGATAAAGCATTACAGAATGTTGATAATAAGGTTTGTATTTTTATTTTTAGAATTCACTGCGACGTGGAAGTAAAATAAGTATTATTAGTATTAATGGAAGATGTTAAAAAATATGTTATTAGAGTCAATTTTTAGTTTATGGGATTTAATGAATACTCCTTGATTATTGAAGATGCGACAACTGGTGCAAGAGTCGAAAATCCACCAAAGGATAAACCTGTTGAAGTTTGTTTTACATTAGCTTTTTCATTATGTTTATACTGTTATATTTTTTAGTTACTTCTTCCTAAATTTAACTCACAACCTTTTAAACCGATTCTTGATTTTTCATATGGGACAAAAATTCTTGAAAGTAGTAAAGAAAATGTCTCTCCTCAATTTTCACTTGAAGAAGATATGGATGTTTCTGATAAATGTGAAACTGGTTTGGCGAATGAACGAGAATCTCTGAAATCTATCAAAGCTCAACAAAAGAATGCATCGTTTGAACATTCTGTAACAGCTCACATTGATCCTGGTGATGTCATTAAAGATGAGACAACTAATGCAAGAACTGAAAATTCACCGAAGCATAAATCTTTGGAAGTAAGTTTTTTTTGTCAGTATTTATAAAAAAATTTATACCATTTTTTAGTTACCTCTTCCTAAACCACTTCTTGATTTTTCATTTGAGAGGGAAGCTCCAGAATGCGAAGTCAAAAATGTTTCTCCTCAATTTTCATTCGAAGAAGATATGGATGTTTCTGATAAATGTGAAACTGGTATTGCTATTGAACGAGAATCTTCAAAATTGGTCGAAACTCAAGAAAATAATGTTTCTGTTGAACCTTCTTTAAAAACTGCCACTAATATAACTGAAGATGCGACAACTGATGGAGAAGTGGAAAATTCATCAAATAGTAAACTATCTGAAGTAAGTTTAATATTAGTTTTTATAAAAAAATAATTATCAATTTTTTTAGTTATCTGTTCCTCAAATTCAGTCACAACCTCCCAAACCACTTCTTGATTTTTCATTTGAGAGGGAAGCTCCAGAATGCGAAGTCAAAAATGTTTCTCCTCAATTTTCATTTGATGAAGATATGGATGTTTCTGATAAATGTGAAACTGGTATTGCTATTGAACGAGAATCTTCACAATTGGTTGAAGTTCAAGAAAATAATTTATCCTTTACACATTCTATAACAGCTCTCATTGATCCTGTTGATGTCATTAAAGTTGCAACAACTAATGCAAGAACTGAAAATTCACCAAAGCATAAATCTTTGGAAGTAAGTTTTTTTTGTCAGCTTTTAAAAAAATTATAACCAATATTTTAGTTACCTCTTCCTAAACCACTTCTTGATTTTTCATTTGAGAGGGAAGCTCCAGAATGCGATGTCAAAAATGTTTCTCCTCAATTTTCATTCGAAGAAGATATGGATGTTTCTGATAAATATGAAACTGGTTTGGCGAATGAACGAGAATCTCTGAAATCTATCAAAGCTCAACAAAAGAATGCATCGTTTGAACATTCTGTAACAGCTCACATTGATCCTGGTGATGTCATTAAAGATGAGACAACTAATGCAAGAACTGAAAATTCACCGAAGCATAAATCTTTGGAAGTAAGTTTTTTTTGTCAGCTTTTTAAAAAATTATAACCAATATTTTAGTTACTTCTTCCTAAACCACTTCTTGATTTTTCATTTGAGAGGGAAGCTCCAGAATGCGAAGTCAAAAATGTTTCTCCTCAATTTTCATTCGAAGAAGATATGGATGTTTCTGATAAATGTGAAACTGGTATTGCTATTGAACGAGAATCTTCAAAATTGGTCAACGCTCAACCAAATAATAGAACTACTCATGTAAAAATTTACGATGACCCTGTTAATGTTTATGAATTTTCTCATGGTCGGAGTCGAGATGTTTCTGTGTGTTCAGATGTGTCAGTTGCTTCTTCTGCCCATGCTTCTCTTTATACTGTAAAACAATTAAACGTAAGCCTTTATTTATTTTGTCATTGTTGTTCAAGTATTCATTATTTTTTAGCCACAAAGTACAGTATTTTATTTAAAAGATTATACTGGGGATGACACATGTTTGTCAAAATTGTTGCATGTTTGTAAGCGTAATTCTGTCTCCTCATGGAATACAATGATGAAAAGTTTGTCGTCCAAAAATGTCAAGAAACTTGGTGAAGGAGCTTTTGGTGAAGTATATACTTTGGTAATGGATGGCAATGTAAAAGTTGCGCTGAAGGTTAGTTTGCGTTATGAAGCCTTGTGAAATTATATTTTTTGTAAAACATGTATTCGATTTTTTTTCTGTTTTAACAGTGATCAATTTCAAATTGCCCAGCAATTTAAAATCTTTATTTTTTATAGATTTTTCCATTCAAAGAAGATCCGAATAAACTCAATTATCCAGAAATAAATGGTGGAGAGATGGTTGCTGCGGAAGCAATCATCGCCGAAATGGTTGTTACATCAGAGATTTCTCGATTGGCTTATGAAGGTGAAAATATGACTGTTGGTTTTGTTGAACTGCATCGATCTTGGATTGTTAAAGGTTTGTTTTTCACGATTAACTTTCATGCAGTGATCATTCTACCTTTTAAGGCAAATATCCAAAAGTATTTCAAGATGCTTGGAATGAATACGATGAAAGAAAAGAATCTCTAAATACTTCACCAGAAGAATATTCAAGTTTAACACGACATTATATTGCAATGGCGCTCAGTCTTGGTGGAATCGAACTGGAACTTTTTGAACTTCAAAATGATAAGCAATTGCTTTCAATATTTTTGCAAGTTGTGCTTTCGTTGGCTGTTGCTGAAACTGCTTTGGAATTCGAGCATCGAGATTTGCATTGGAGTAATATCTTGGTTACTGTGGATGAAGAGAATGACTTTTTAACTTATAAATGGCATGGTGAAAAGTATACGATTCCAACATTTGGCGTAATTATAAAAATAATTGATTTTACAAATTCTCGTATTAAAAAAGGTAATGGTTTTTTAATATTTCTCGTTTGTATAACAAAAAATTCGAATTTTAGATGATACTATTGTCTATATGGATTTGTCTGCTGATGAAAGCCTCTTTACTCAAGATAACCCAGATGTTCAATTTCAAGTGTATCGAGATATGAGAGATTTAATTGGGTATGTTTTTAATTTAATCATTACAAAAATCTTACAGTATCCTTATTTAGAAATGATAATTGGAGTGTTTTTTGTCCACAAACGAATTGTCTATGGCTTGAATATTTGGCAAATAAACTTACTGGTGCTGAGGATTTTAGTAAGCGACGAAAGATTAAAGTTGCTCGTCGAAGGGAAATTTTTGAACAACTCTCAATGGTTCGAGATTTTAAAAGTGCTGGAGATTTTTTGAAATCAGAAATCGTTGAAAATGTTTTTGCAAAATTCTTCAATCTCAATGGATAGAATATTTTTTGATGTGAGTACTGTAGTAGCTTTTTTTGGTTGTTTTGTTGAGTGTTTACGGGTGACTGCCTTTAATTTGCAATATTTAACTGTATTATTTCATTTTGTTCAAGGTTTTTTTAATAAACATTTCTTTACCTTATTTTTATTTTTTGATTAGCATTTTTTTGTTAGAGGAAACTATTATTGTTTTGACAGATCGCATTTTTATTTTTGTAACGACAACTTGTTTTACATTCAATTTATTATTAAAGAAACATTGACCCTTTTTACCTTCAAAAAATGCAAGTCAAAATAGAAGAAAGATTGAAACCAGCTTCTGTCGGTCTTCTGTTATGAGTGAGGAGGGCTTAATTGTCTGAAAAGAAAAAAAGTTTGTGTTTTTTCCGGAATCAAAAAAGAACGTAGTAAAAATTGTTGGAAAGAAATTGACCGAAGGGAAAACTTTGATTGTTTTCTCTTCTTCTTTCTTTCATTTCAAAGTGCATTCGTTGACTTTGTTTCTCTTCCTTCATTTGAAATGACTGACATCGGTCATTATCTGCTGAATCCTCAAAAACCTTTGATTTTATTTTTTCATGATTTTTTAGTAATCTTTCAAAGTCATAAAATATTTTTTATATCATTCAAGAATTTTATGATTGATATATTTTAAATAGCATGATAGAAATGTGGAATTCAATAAAATAATGACGATTAGGATATCGCGATTTTGTAAATCTTTTTTCTCTTTTTTCCCTCTTCTTATTTTACAGCCCATCAAAAAAAGGAAGAAAGATGTTTTTAGATTCGCTTTATTCTTCTTCTTCCATCTTTTTTTTCATACCGGTTGTATCCAATCTCAGATGATGATGTATATTTATTTGTAATTGAAACACTTTTTTCTTTCAGTTTTTTGTAAAAATGAAGAATTTCCGCCGATCACTTTTTGTTGTTGGATTTTATATTTTTGTAATTGTGGAAAGTAAAGAGTTTCAAGAATTTATTAAAATTAAAAGTACCAGAAATGGAATTATTAATAGTGGAAATACTAATTCTACAGGTAAATATTTTATACTTGCCGGATAATTATTTAATTACAGTATCTATACCTAAATATTTTAAATTTGTTTTTTAAATTTTTAGGCCAATTTCAAACTTCTCAACGAAAGTTTCGATTCATCGGAATTTCGCGACAAAAACCTAAATTTACTCCCGAGAAGCTTTTATCTGCACCATTATTAAGTAAATTTATTTAAATTCAATTTCTTTTTTGATCAAATTAAAATTTAGAGAATCCAAAATCTCGAAAAGAAGGCGATTTTGAATTAACCCAGAAAAAAGCCACCAAAAAAGTTCACGTGAGTCAAAGTTTGCCTCAATCAATTCTGCTTCGGCAACGATTCCTTCTTCCTTTTCATGATAATGATCCACAACAACAAATTGAAGTTTTACGTAATTTTGTTTTCTTTTTTACAGTAATATTTTTAAAAAAATTTGCAGCTTCATTGATTGAAAAAGAATTACCATTTGATTTTTCGGATGATCAACAAAAATTTGCTGCATCTGAAACGCTGAAAAAGAAGAAATTTTCGGACGAATCAATAAAAGTGATTCTTCCAAGCAGAAATTCAGTTTTCAAGGTTTCTTTGAAATTTTTTTAAAATTCAACTAAATTATAGGTTTAATTTTTCTGAACAGAATTAATAATTTTGAACCAGATTTTTTTCTTCAAAACTTTTTGCATTCAAATGTAAAATAGAGGAGTACTGTAATTTTACTTTTAAAATTATTTAATTAGCTTGCGAAAAAGTGATACAATTTTTTATTGGTCATCGTATTCTGAAACCTTGGATTTGACAAAATGTTGAAAACGGCTTATAAAAATTAGACTCAAAAATTTCAAGCTTCATAAATTTGAAAGTCAAAAACCATAGTTGAAAATTTTTTTAAAACTTTTATTTATCCAAGTTTTTGTTTTTGGGTTCAGAATTCCGTTAATCCAACTTCTGTTCAATCTATATTAAAATTAATACACGAAGCAGCGTTCGTTTCATATTTTTTTCTGTTTGAACAACGAATTTTTTTACGCAATAATCTTTGAACATCTTCTTCTTCTTTTTTGAAAGTGCATTTTCAAATACAAAAGTGCTTCCTCAATTTAAAAACATTATTGTTTTATTTACATTACATCTTTTTTTTAAGGCTTTCAAGTATCCAGATGGATTCCAAAATAAACCAGCATTTTGTCGAAGATGTTTTAAATTTTGGCGTTCAATAAATTCCAGTGCTCCAAATGCTGCACTTTTACATTATTGCTGTGAGGCTGGAAATAATAAACGTGGAATTTTAAACAGTTTTATTAAAAATTAACACCCAAATCAATTATATACTATAATTGTGCAATCATTATCTGTATATTTTATGTAAAGTGACAAATTTGAATATTGCTCAAACGAAAAAAAACAATCGGAGATTTGAATATGGAAAATAAATATTTTTTTATAACTTTAAAGCCTTGGTGGCAAGATTCTCTTTCTCATCGATATAACGGATTTCATATATCCATTAATTCTTGTTTCAACACAATTTACAACTTTTTCCACAAAGATGCCGTTTCTGTTCCAACGAATACAGGGCACTTTTACAAAAACCTTCGGCAGCCCATTCCTCACAATCATTTCGGGAATCCCGGCATCGCTTTGGACGTTTCGGTTTTAAATCCACTTGATTCTGTTTATCGCATCTACGACATGTTCGTCCACATTGTTCAGTCATAAAATTTAAATATTGAATTTTATTGCATAAATGCTTTTTGCAAGATCGAACTAAATCCGAGCAATTTATTGCTGGCGTTATTTCACCTATAAATTGAATAGTATTGAAAATGGTTACGGTAATTGACAAACACATACAACAATAATTTTGTATACATTCATGTGATTCTGGGCATTTTCCATCCACGCATTCTGCAAAATTTTAGAAAATTAAAAACCAAAATTATTTTAAAATTGCCACAGTAATCTTCTTATAGTGAAGACCTTTTGGACACTTTCAAACATATAAAAATAGTTGAAATATTTGTATTTAATTTTTTCAGCTCAGATAAAAAAGAGAGAAACCATACCTCCAATTGGATACCCTTCAAGGCAAACATCTTTTGTGGAATAATCTTCTTCAGTTGTTGTTGAAAGGGTTGTTGTGGTGGTTGTTGGTGGAGAGGTCGTTGAAGTCGTTGCTGGACTGGTACCTGGAATTTCAGTACTTGAAATTTTTGGCATTTTTGATGTTGTGGTTGTTGCTATTAGCAATGTAGTCTTTTTTGTGAACTTTTTTATTTTTGGCTTCCTTGTAGTGATCATTGTTGTTGGTGATGGTGGTGGATTTGGACTTGTTAGATCTTCTTCACTTTTTTCTTCCGAGGATTCAATAGAATTTTCAAAGGAATCGGGAGTAAGCGTAAAAATGTTAGTCGGTTTGTTAGCTGTTGTTAGTTTTCCGCATGGTAATTTGGGGCATTCTAAAGTGAAATAAAAAATGTGTGCAAAAAAGAAACAAAAAATTTTACACTGCAAAAAATACAAAAAATAAGACTTACTACAACAATATCCATTCTCGCAAGCATATCCCTCGGGGCAATATCCGTCCATACATTCTAGAATAGTCATTAGAATAATGTTTTACAGTAATTTTTTTACAAACCTCCAATTGAATAACTTCCATCAAAGCAAAGTGGATCTTCAGTGGAAGATTGAATCGGGTTTACTGTAGTTGTTGTAGATTTTGTAGTTGGAAGTGGTCTTTTTTTATTTTTTGGCCTTCGAGTTGTTGTGGTTGTTGCTACTGTAGTAGTTGTTGTTGTTGGAGGTGTTCCTGCTTGTTTGACTTCCTCTGAAGTCAATGGTTTATTGTCTTCTTCTTCTTCCGCAGATTCAGAAGGTTTTAGCTTTTCAAATGGTAACATTGGTACTGTAGCTTTTTTGCCTGCGGGTTTTTCTGTGACATTTGTGATTTCAACACTCTCAGGTTTAACCAATGGAAGTTTTGGGAATTCGCCTGCCAATTTAAGTAATGTAGAAAATAAAGTTTCCCCCAAATTATCAAGCTTACAACAATGATCGTCAATACATTCAGCTTCAAATGGGCATAATCCTGCTAGACATCCTAAACATCAAATACAGTAATCCATTCATAAATATTTAAAATAAGCTTACGTCCTAAAGATTTCCTTCTCTCCGGGCATTCTTCAAGCCAACTTGAAAAAACGGAAGAAATAGAAATCAGAAAAATAAGAACAAAAATGTTCAACCGTTTTTGAAACATTTTTTAAACCTAAACTAATCCTTTTGACAAAAATCCGCTAAAAACTCAATTTATCCCATTCAAATATATCTTCTCTTAAATGGATAAATATGGTAACAAAATTATTTTAAAAAAAAAGCTATTTTTGGAGGGTCAGTCAAGTAAATAAACAAATATAAACAAAACAAAACCTCCGCTTGATTTGAATTTCAAATGAGAAGGAATTTTTGCAGAAGCAGCAAACATTTCACACCTGCGACCATCAAATAAGTAACCAAAAAGAATATTGAACAATGAGAACCACCGATCCTTTACCTTCCAAAAAAACGAAGATAAGCTTCTTTTTGCAGCGCATAAAAAATATAATCGTTGAATTTAATTCATTTATTAATAAAAAAGACGTCAATAGAAGAACACAGCCAAAAAATATAAAAGAAAAAGAAGAGAATCAATTTCAATTAATTACAATCAGGCTTTTAATCATTTTCTTTCTTTCATTCAATCAATAATTTCAATCATCAATTTCGATACACCGTTCTCGGCTAATACTTGCACCACATTCTTTACAAATCAATTTTTTGTCCTAAAAATGTATTTTTAAATTATTAGTAACAACAATATTGAAAATAAATAGTGTCAAATTGCACCAGACCAGCACCATGGTATTCGAATGTTGACACAATTCATGACAACACCAGAAATAGTAACAATAATAAAAAAGTAAACTTACATAACAAGATTTGAAGCAAAATGGAAGAAAGCATGGAAAAATTAGTGGAAAACAGAATAAACACAATACCCCAGAACAGACAACTTGACAGACGCTTGTTTCATTTTCAATTTCAATTTCAGTTTCTTTTTGACAAACTGGACATCCCGGACTTGCATCAAATTTGTAATGAACAATTTGCGGAGTTCTAACTGATGGTGGGGGTTTGATGGCTTCAGATTTCCAAAAATGTTGCTTCACTGCTGGCTTTGCTGCTGTTGATGGAGGATTTTCAGTTGTCATTTTTTCTTGTTCTTATCGCTAAAAAAGAGTCGTCAAATTTATGTATCTGCAATGGATCAAAAATAAAGTGTTTTGATTATCTTTGAATTTTATGCAAATTTTTTATATGAATAATAAATAAGCTTTAGATTTAAAGATTGGCTAACACAGCTGATATGTGATGTATTTTTGGCCAAATTTTTATTGGCAATTTAAAAAAATCAGCTTTGAAATGTTTCTTTTTTTTGTAGTTTGTAGGGGATTTATGAGAATCCTTTTTATTTAATTTAAACATTTTTAATTTTTTTAATTTGTAAAGAATCCTTAAAAACATAAAATTTCAATTTTTAATTATCATTTGCAACAGAAATGTATTTAATTTTTTTTATTATTGTTCTGGATCTTCAACGTCATCTTCTGTCAGCAAAAAGAAGGTTTCCATCACGCCTTTTCCTTTGATTAAAACTTCTCCACGAGATTGGGTACGGTATTTACCAATGATTTTTGTTAAATAATGATTTGTTGTTTCAGATATGTGAATTCTCCCAGCTTAAAAATTTATAAGGTTAAAAAAGATTTTCACAGCTGTCATAAACTTTTTTTACAATTTATATCCAATCCTGAAAATCAGGGATTCATTGGAGCTTCTTGTATCGAAAAAACCCGCTCGAATGAATCCCTGATTTTCAGGATTGTTTATAAATAAAAGTTCAATTGATCTATAAAAAATTATTAAACTTACGTTTTCCATTTGATTCCATTCTTGATGCTGTATTTACAGTATCCCCAAACAAGCAATATCTCGGCATTGTCAATCCCACCACCCCAGCCACACAAGGTCCAGTGTTTAATCCAATTCGGATATTCACTCTTTCATGTGGTAAATGTGGAATTCGAAAAGTTTTTATTGATCGAAGGAATCCAAAACTCATTTCTGCGATATCTTCAGCATGGCGATCCCCGTTTCGAATTGGCAGCCCTGAGGCACAAAGATATCCATCCCCAATTGTTTCAACCTTGTAACAATTATGTTCATCAATAATTGTGTCAAATGTGGAATAAAGGTCATTGAGAAGATTAACAACTTGAAGAGGAGTACATTTTGATGCCAAAGTTGTAAATGAAACAACATCAGAGAAGAAGATTGTTACCTAAAATATATTCAATTAGTACAGAAAGGGATATATGAAATCCTAACAGATTCAAAGGATTCAGGTTCAACACTTTGTCCAAGTTTAAGCTTATCGGCAACTGTTCGGGGTAGCATTCGATATAAAAGGATATCAGATTTCTTTTTCTCTTCGGCAAGTTCGCGAGTTCGAACTTCAACTTCTTGCTCAAGATTTGTTGCATATTGTTCCAGGACTATAAAATTATTACAGTAATTATTAAAAGGTATTCGAAAATAAAGAACAAACTTCCAAAAACATGATCCATTAAATTCGAAGCTCTTCCGCTGTGCATTGATTTTAGCAAGGATCGAACCACTTCGATTTTTGGTCGTACAGACGGATTTTCATCCCAGCAATCCCGGATCAAATGTAACAGAGAAGGATTAATTTCAATTGAAGCATCAGATTCAAGCTTTGGTCTTAAAGGATGTTCACCACCTTTTTTAACTCGATAAATTATTTCTAAAAAAAGACTTTTTTTTGCATAAACACATAATTTTTGTTTTTTTTCTACCTTCAACATCCAAATCCGTGTCTCCCAAATCCCAAACATGTTTCCTTGTAATAATCTCGGATGCCGTAATTGCCAAACTATAAATATCTCCAGCTTTACTGCCAAGAATTTGGTCATCACTTCGAATAATTTCTGGGGCACACCAAAGCAGAGCTTCTTTATCTCGACGTTCAAATTGTTTGAAAGGTTTCAATCCGTAGAGACTAATCTTCACCTGCCATCTTTCATCCACCAAACATGTCCTTGATGAAATATCCCCATGATATTGAAACATTGAATTTGAATGAAGAAAAAGTATTCCTTCAACAATGTCACGGATCAACGAAATGATAAAGAATCCATCCATGTGTACTGTAGAATGTTCAATAACATCCTACAAAACATGGTTACTGTAGTGTATTAAGGGATTTATTAAATCCTCATACCCTAAGGCAACCTCTACCACAGTACTTCCAAATACTGAAATACAAAGGACCATCAAATGAAAGTCCAACAAATCTGCATAAATTACTGTGATCAATTTGTTTCATCTGAAATTGATACTGTTATGCATGCACGAAAGAAGTATTTGAAAATTACCGCTCTAAAAACAACTTTATCAGATTCCATCAACTTTGGCCGTGAACTATGTTTTCTTGCAACAACAGGTTCTTTATCAAAATAAAAGAATGAAAAATGTTCAGTTTCTCGTTTGCTATTAATTGTGAATCTTGAAGTTGTGGAACTTAAATTTGATTGTAGGGATCGGGCACTTTTCATAACTTCAGCTTTTTCATCAGGTCGATACAAACGGATGAAAGGGATTGTCCAAAGTTGATCAAGTTTTTCTTTTTGCTCTTTTCGGACCCTTAAATTTATGGACTTTTTAACACTATAATTTAGCAAAGATAATTAAACAAACTTGATAGAATAATAAATGATTAATGCAAAAACGATTAAAACTGCGATGATAAGAATTGCTCCACCAATTACATATCCAAGATTTTGTTCAAAAAATGGCATTGGACATTCTGATCCGGTGAAACCACAAATCGGCCGAGAAAGTGGTCGTTTTCCCCCAAAATTCTTCCAAATTGCTGTATTTTCATCTTTATACTGTAGCTCAATATCCTAAAATTGTTATTTTTTCTGTTTATTTTAATTCTGATTTGAAAAGTTTCCAACCGAAGTTTCATTATTTTCAGATTGAATAACAATAAAAACTTTTTGTTGTGAAGTAATAACATCAAGGCCAAAAAGATAAAAGATTGGAGCTCGGGTGCCATTCACGCTTACTAAAAAATAAACAAGTTCTTTAATCTTTTAAGAAAAAAGGATTTCTTAAATCCCATACCTGTAACCTGTCCTGAATAACCAGCAAAAGTGCCACGACTATTTGCAACAATTAATTTTCCATCATGAATTATATCCGGATTTGATGCATTTTGCCTCAGGGTTCTATTGACAGATTTAGCATACATGTAAAATGTATCTGCTAAATATGCAGCTTGTCTTGAAGCCTTAAAAAATTTGCATATTTCTAGCCCTTTTAATTATTTAGCCCTACATTATAGCCTGCGGCAGGGCAATCTCCAACTTCCCTGCAAAGGACAGGCCAATCATACATTGCTGACAAAACTTCATCAGAAAAATTTAAATATGTTGAATTAGTTTCTTGCAAATCTAAGATTAACAACTTTTCACATGCCTTCTTCACGTCAGCATCTCGTCCATCCAGAGGGGCTACAGTATCCACCCAGAATGGTGGATTTCCTAAAACAATAAACAAGATCTTTAATCATTTAAAGGATTTCATAAATCCTATACCAAATCCATCTTGTTTAACTTGAAGAAAAATAAAAACAAATTCATTGGTGATTAATCCTTCATCAAAGGCGGCCATCATAAAATTTCGTCGATCTGTATTATCTTCAAAACAAGTCACAAAAAGTCGTGTACGAGTTTTCATTCGTTTTAAAATTGTCCTTAAGCTGTCATATGAATCATTGACGGTGGATCTCTTATAGACCATTGTCATGTTATCCATTGAACTGACATATGAATCCATATCCGTTTGAAGATATCCACATCGAGGGATAACAGAATTCAAACGGACTGCATAGAAAAATGCAAATTCATTCCATTCATAAAGGGTAAAAACTTCGCCCAATGCTTGAACAAGACTAAAAAACAAATGGATTGTTTAGAGATATACTGTAATTGAACAACAACAAATACAGTACCTATATGTTGACATTGAAGTTGAAGCAAGAGTTGGAAATCGATCAGTATCCATTAAATCCGAATCCATTACAGTACCCCAAGAAAAGATTGGAAAATTGTAAAATGCAGCTACCAATGCAGCTACCGTAGCCGCTAAAATCAATAGTTATAATTACTGTATTACGATATTACTGTATATTTAACACTTACAATTGGAACATGCTGGACCAATAATTACATCAACTCCTTTTTCTTTAATCAAAGATATCGCCCCTCCAGCAGCCAAAGCTTCATTGCATTGATCAAACGCGAATTCAAAAGTCAAATTATAACCTTGTAAAAGTTGTTCATCTTGAATCCGTCGAAGGGCTACAGTAAGCCCTCCGGCAGCTCGTGAAAAACCAATTGTTGAATCAAAACTTGGAATATTTTTTGCAATTAAGACTCCAATTTTCAATGATGGTTGCTGCAATTAAAGGATATTGTAGCTAATAATATTACTGTAAAGTGACCTACCGTAAGCTGTCCAAAAATGATTGAAATTCCAAATAAAAAGAATAAGAAAAATTTTAAAAATTTCATTTTCAAGTCTTTGGAAAGCTTTCCAAAATAGTGTGAAAAAAAAGGAAAGTTTACATGAATTTCGTTCCATTTTTATATGCCCGTGATTCTTTTCGCTAATTTTTAAAGAAACCATGAAAGTGGAAGCCAAAAACTTTTTGTATTTTATATTTTTTTTCAACAAATTTAAATCCGAAAAAAAGATTAAAATCTCTATTTTTGTTTGAAATTTTAGTGTTTTTTTTTGTGTTTCCTTGACATTTGGAATTAACTTTTTACAGTAATAATATTTTTATATACACGAACTATATAATATTTTGATAACAAAAAAATAAATTTTTAATGAAACATTATAAAAGCTAAAATAAAAGAAAGAAACACTAAAACTACAACAGCCTTGAAGGGTTTCAAATTTGAAAAAGCTGAATTACAATGGTCAGCATTTTTACAAAAACATTCATGTTCAAATATTGATGATTCAGGCAAGCATGTAAGGGAATTTGATTTTTCGGAACATTCTGTATCATGGGAAGTGGAAAGTGAAGACCCAAACATATGCTCATAACATGCCCGAACAGTCATATATGAATAAACGCCACTATTATTCAGTGTTTGTTGCCATTTATAACATGTCCCGGGGCATTCCACTTCTGACTTGGTTCGAAGGATCCATGTATCAAGATCACAGTTATTGTCAAATAACTTTGGCAAAGCTATTATATTTCCTGGTGGTCGGCGTTGACGTGTTAGGAAATCCTAAAAAAACAAGCTACAAGGCTTAAAATAGGGTTTAATAAAATTTTTTTGTACCTGTTGAAGGTTTTCTGAAGCGCAACTGTAACATTTTACTAAAAATATAAAAAAGAAAGATTAGCAAATTGATTTTTGAATTAATTAAATATAAACTTACTTGAATCAACGAAATTTGCGCAAGAAAAAAGTAAAATAAATACAAAAATATATTTTGAATTTAAATTGATCATCGAAAATAATGAAGAAGAAGAAGACATAAGTGTGAAATGTATTTTCCAAAACTGTTACAAAAGGTTGAAAACACAGGTCAAAAAATAAAGTAGCCACTTCAAAAATCTAAAGATAGAGTTTCCTTTTTTTGTTTTGGTTTTAAAGTTTGCTTTTTAAGGTGGGAAAAGAAACAAAAGAGGCAACAGCAGCAGCAGCAACAAAAAAGACAGAAAAGGATAAACAAATGAAGGTTGAGAAGATTTTTGGGGAGGAAGGTTATATTTTCGAAATAAAAAAAAGCACGCGTTCGCTTTCGGTCGTTGTTATATGTTTTTTGTTCTTCTTTGAAAAAAGCTTTTTTTCCGAAAATGAAAGGGTACAAAAAATCTTTGTTGACTTTTTTCTTGTCCGCTTTTTTGCTGCTTTTGTTGATGGTTGCGGTAGACCCAACCTCAAAAGGTAAACTTTAAAGAAAAAAGAAAGAATCAAATAAATATAAATATAAACTAGCTATGAGGTTGGTTGGTAGGTCCTTATATATAAAATAGAGAAGGAATGAAAGGAATTAGAGCATGTTGTTTTTCTTATTGTGCCGATTTTGGTATTTCATTTTTTTTGGTGATTCAAAAGAAAAAACTGCACTTTTGAATCACCCGCTTTTCCTTCTCCTTCTTTTTTTACAAGTTTTTCATCATCATCATGATGAACAAAAAAAACAAACCAAATTATATAAATTTTTCTTTTATTTTTCACATAGATCAAATGTAAAAAAAAGATATGAATTAATAAACAATAAAAAAGAAACACTCAAAAAAAGAGAGACTTTCATTTTTTCCAGTAATATTTACAGACAACAATGATATATAAAAAAGCCATATTCCACATTTTTTTAATAAGTGAGAGGTCAAGGAGATATTTAATGTTCAAAGGCGAAACAAGTAATATTTTCAATTTTAACTTCGCAGTAAAGTCTTGTATTTGCCAAATAACTGAAGTCACCAGTTGAACATACAACATCAAAGTTGGCATTGAATTCTTGTTTTGCTGCGCGAGCAATGGAACGCTTTGAGTGTGCGGTGCTTTCAGCGATATTCTTTTCAAGGATTCCTCGAAGTTGTTCTGAGTTACATTTGGGGTCAGCTGGGACAGTCTTAGCAGCTTGGGCAGCGCGAAGCTTACGCTTGTATCCACCTTGTGAGCCGCTTGTCGGTGCAGGTGCTTGAACAGACGACTGTTCATCTCCATAGTCAGTGCTTTCAGCAGGTTGCTGAGGTGCAGGTTGAGATTCTCCATATCCAGAGGATTGTTCTTCTGTGTGATGTTCTTCGGCAGCTGGTGGAGCGGCGGGTTCTCCATATGATTGTGCAGGCTGAGAAGCTGGTTGTTCTGGGGCTGGTTGCTCAGGTTGTTGAGGTGCAGTTTGCTGTTCTTGGTATTGTGGGGCTGGTTGTTGCTGTTGAGGTGCAGGCTGTTGTTGTTGTTGCTGTTGTTGTTGGGGTTGGGGTTGCTGTTGGGGCTGTTGTTGAGGAGCTTGTTCCTGATACTGTTGTTGGGGTTGTTGAGCGGGGGCAGGAGGTTGGAAAGATTGTTGTGGTGCAGGTTGGAAAGATTGCTGAGGTGCGGGTTGGAAAGATTGTTGTGGGGGTGGTGGTGGAGGGGGTGGTGGAGGTGGTGGTCTAAAATTATGGTACTTAAGATGCGTTCGAGTGTATGAAAAACGAAAGCTTACGGAGCAAATTGTGGTGGAGGTGCAGCAATTGGTGCAGCTGGAGCAGCATATGAGCCACCGCCGCCAAAGTGTTGTTGTCCACCGAATCCTTGAGAAGCAGCTGGGCCGGCTTGAGCGTAACCGCCTCCTCCGCCACCTTGTGGGAATCCGCCGCCTCCGAAGTGTTGTTGTTGAGGAGCGACAGCGTAGCCGCCGCTGCCCCCAGAAACTTGAGCGTATCCGCCACCGCCGCCGCCTTGAGAGAATCCGCCTCCGCAGCCACCTCCAATTGGAGCGCCACCACCGCAGCCACCACCGATGGGAGCTCCACCTCCACATCCTCCTCCACATGGAGCTGGGGGACATGGTGGTGGTGGTGGAGGGCATCTATAAAAAAAAGAATAAACTATTTATCATAAATTACAAGAAGAAACATACGGGGGTGGTGGGCAAACAGGGGCTGGGGGAGGTGCACATCCACATCCGCCACCGCCGCCCGAGCTGGGGAAAAGGAAACCTTGGGTGCCAACGGCGAAGCAAACTATCAACAAAGATGAAAGTCGGATCATTTTAACTATGATCTGAGCAGATATGTAAAAATCTGATGTTGTTTTTTGGATTTCCCAAACCTTTTATAAGCTTTACATTTTTTTTTGGAGGGGCGGTGCAGTGATATATCTGGTAAAATAATTAAATTATCCCTTAAGGGTATCTGATTGCTTACGTAATGAAAGAAAAAAACTTGATTAGCGACGATTCTCTCTTCTATTGTTTATTGCTAATAAGGAGTAAAAGAAGAAGTTGTTGTTAGAAAGGGATGCGTTGAAATGTGAACATCAATAGCTGCAGCAAGGAGTAACATCAAGGGCAGGCAAGCAGGCAGGCATGCGAGAAGAAGAGTTAACAACAACAGCGCGATCGCCAGCAAGTGATGCGCCCCCGCGCGTGAAAAGACAAAAAAAGATAGCGGACATGGCTTTTTCTTCACGAAATTCCATCTTCTTCTTCTTTTAATGCTATCAAATCGCGCCAAATTTTTTGACAACTTTGGACCGGCTTTTCTGAAAAAAAGAAGCAGAAGAAAAAACGAAGAAAGAGAAATTAAGGGATTTTTATTTGTTCATAAACAATGTCAAAAAAAATTATTATGGATATTCATGTCTTTGAATGTGTATGTGTTATCAGATGCAAGAATAAAGTTGTTGAAGATGTCTCCATGCAGACTTTCGATTTTTTAAGGGAAAGCTGAAAATAGATAAAAAAGAATAAAAACAGGAATTTCGAAAGAAAGAAAAAATTAATCCATTTTTTTGGATAATTAACGGACCGTGAGCTTGGTCGAAAATGTCCAAATAATAATTTTTTTCTTGTTTTAAATTTTCTTCCCGGTTGAATGTTTTTTGTGGCGATAAGTTTCTGATAATCTTCAAAAGAATCCGTTGAAATGTAATGATTTTGAAGGTCAAAATATATTGCTTGACTTCGGTAAAGAAGTCCATGAGTCACATACCAATCATCCATCTGAAAATATTTAAATTGTTCATTTTTGATGATTAATATGTTTAATTTAGAACTGACCCAAAGATATTGTATTTTTTGTAAATTTGCATACATTTTAGAAAGAAGTGCAAAACTAAAGCCATATGCCATTCCTTGACAATAAACACCCAACGAATGTCCAGGGAATTCAGATTTTGATAAATACCTACAAAAACATTGACATTTTCAGTCTAAAATGCTTGCCAAAATAGCACTGACCATTTCGACAACGGATTTCTGACAATTTGTCCTTGGCTGTAAACTCGACCAAAAACAGCATTTTTAAATGGTCGAAATTGTTCAACAATTGTTAGAAATCCCGACAAATCCATTGAAACGTCATCATCCATTTTAACAATAAAATGTGGCTTTTTAAAAGAATTTAAACATTTTTCATGGATATATTTTACCCAAGATCTTGCCTAAAATCCAAAATGTTAATGTTTGTGCTTTGATCTTCTCCGAAAAATCAATAATACTTTATGAGTAATATTATGGTAATGTTCTTCAACATCAATTAAAAGAATATCTTCAAATTGGAAGGCTTCATTTGAAATTTCAGTTTGCAACTTTTTATCTGACGTAATAACCCCAAGAACATAGATTGCATTTATTGAAGAAACCTGAATCAAAAATTAGTAAAAAAACGGTAAAAACGAAAAAAACTACAAACTCTTCTTTTTTTAATTAATGGAGCAAAGATTTCATTTCTCAAAAATGACCTTTCTTCAACGTTTTTTGGATTTGAATGAATCACAAAAAGGGTATCAGAATCGCAAAAATTTTGTAAAGGTTCTGCAATAATTTGAATATTGATCCAATTAAAAGGTTCTTTGGATAAATTTGTTGAAGGTTGTTGGAATTGGGAATATGTCTAAAACTACGGTAAAAGAGAGATAGAAACAATATTCCAGATATGCAAATTTGTGTATTGTGTAATTTTACCTGATAAGTTTGTAACAAATTTTTTGGATCTATCGGAGGACATTCAACAGTTTCATTTGAAATATTTACAAGTAAAAAATTATAAAAACTATAAAAAAATGCGCCACCAAGAAGAATCCCCTTTGAATAGCATGAACACCTCATTCCCTGTTTTTAAAAAAGGTGGATCAATTTCATTTTTAAATTTTTCAAAAAAGGTGTTATCTCTTTTTGCTCTTTAAATTTAATTTTCTTCTGTTTTTGACCTTCAACAATTTTTCAAATCAATTTTTTAGGTCATTTCTCGATAGTGTGTCTTTTGATTTTTGTCGTGATTGTTCAATACAAAGAAGATTGAATTTTAATAATTTATTATTATTACTTTTATGAATAAATTAAAGTTCTACAAAAGTTGAAAAGATCAAACAAAAAAATTGAAATCCAAAACCCTGTGTTGAAGCATCAAAAAAAGATATTTGTCAAAAACGCATCATTCAAAGAAAATCGGAAATTTCAAAGTCAAAATCCAGAAAAAAAGAAAACAAGAAAAACAATTTTAAAGATGCGATCTTCGAAACATGAAAAAAGAGAAAGAATAAATAATAAAAAAACGAAGGAATTTCAAAGAAAATTTATTATTTTTTTGTTGATGCGCAAAAATGACAAATTCTTTAAAAATAGATCCGTTTTATTTTTGAATAAATATTATTATCATTTTATTCCAACCAATCATTGAGGAAATCAGTTATTGTATCAGTGTCCCATTTTTCAATCTAAAATTAATAGATTAAATTTGCATAAAGTATATTATATCCTTTACATTAAGAGTACGTTGCGTTCGACCATCGGCAGACTTCAAAACAATTGTCGGAAGTGTTCCACGAACTTGTTTGACTTTAACTTTATTACCCCAGTTATCTTTCATTTCACTTTTCACAAATGCTGAAATATAAAAAAAATGTATAAAAAATGCATAAAAAAGATGTCTCATTTTATCATCTTTCATTTTTTGATACATAAAAAAGTGTTCAAGGATATATATCCTTGAAAAAAAGTCAGACTAATCCAGTTTTGGATCTTCCTCATCTTCTTCAATTAAAAATGGAGATAAAAAATACTACACTAATATTATCTATATGTTTTTACTATGGAAAAATGGGGATTCGAGAAAAATAAAACGAGACAGGGATTTTGATTTTAAAAAAAAAGTTGTGTATTGATAAAGGAAAAAATGAATTACCATTTACTTGTGGAAATCTGCCCAAATTACATTCACAAACTTCAAAAACGGCAAGCGGGAAACGCTAAAAAATAAAATAATTATGCAAAGTTTAAAAATATTTAAAATAAGATAAGCTAAAAATGGATTATACTGAATAAAATTTAGATTTAAACACCTTGGATCGATATAAATGTGAAGGTTTGGTATTTTAGTTGAACTTGTATACCTCACAAATCCCTGTTTATCTTTTATGCAAATTCAAGGTTTATATTTTTTTAAGAGTTCAGTGCTGTCCAGTTTAGAGTAAAAAGTCAAAAACAAACTTCATGAGTTTCTGTAACATCTTTTGTACAGCATCTTTGACAATCTGTTAAAATTTCTTCTAACTGAAATTGGGCCAGCTTTTCACAAGCTGAACATTTTAAAGTTTCTGGATTAAATCCAATTTCTTTGCATTCCTCCTGACTTAATTCCAATTCAGCAAATGTTGATGTTGCAAAAAATGCAACAAATATCACAAAAATATTCATCAGGGTTTTAATACTGCTGATACGATACCCGTGACCGTGTTAATAGTACCTTTACAATTAATTAAACGTGGCAAAATACAAAAATGACAAAAAGGGGACAGCTGAAAATTGGAGAAAGCAGCTATGGAAACAGTGCCACCTTTAAGATATTTTTTCCAAGGCAACGTTTGGTTCCCAAATTCTTACCACGAATCGACACAAAAAAAACTCGGAGGTCCATCACCAAAAAAATATAATGGCTGCTTTGATTTTTTTGCAAAGAAATGAGTTTTTCTTCTTCTTCCAAGCAAGCAGCAGCAGCCATTTGTGTAATCTAAAAAAGTATCGACCATCGTCGTCGATCGACTGATTTGCAACAACCAAATCAAAGTTTCTTTTGATTATTTAATTATTTTAATTGTCTTAGGGCACCATGAAAGAAGAAATTATTCAAGAAGTTTCACAATTATTTCACAAAGTTTTAACTGTTCTTCCATCGGAAAATCCGAAAGAATTATATGCCGATCATGTTAAGATTAGAGAAGTTTTGGCAAAAATCTCGGAGGAACAAGATAAATTTGTTCCAAATAAAGGTATGCTTTGGATACAGTATCCTTCTTACAATAATCCTCCCCCATTTTTAGATCGAGCTTCCAGACTTCCAGCTTTTCTTGAATGGGCAAAAAAGAATAATATAAAATTTGAGAATGCTGAGATTAAACAATCGGATAAAGGATTTTCCCTGATTGCCAAGGAAGAAATCCCTTCAGGCGGAAATGCCGTAGAAGTTCCCCGATCTGCCATTCTTACCAGCGATTCAAGCAAGATAAATAAAGGCCTTCGAGAACTTTTTCTTAATGATCAACTTGTTCAATCTGTTGAAAATTGTTCCTTGGTGTTGTTGTTGGCCCATGAGGTCTTGGATCCACAAAGTCATTGGAAGCCATATATTGATATCCTTCCAGGGGAACTTTTATCACCCTTAAACATGACTAATGAACAATTACTTGTAAGTGCTATATCCTGTAATCAAATATAAAAATAAATTTGCATATTTTAGTCCTTGAAACCCTCTAATGCCTTTACTCTTGCTTTGCAATTCTTTCGATGCATTGCCCGACATTTCGTTTATTTCTTTTTAATGATGCATGCCCGGGAATATGCTAAACTTTTGCCAAAAGTTTCTTCAGATGCAATTAAGAAAACTCTGTTTACAAGCAAAAACTTTACCTTTGATTTGTATGTTTGGTGTACGGCAATTGTAACCAGTCGAGTGAATCGAATTCCAAATTTGGTTCAAATTGGAAATTCAACTACCACTGTAAGTTGGAGTTTTTGTAGCCCATTGTTTAAAAAAATTTGCATAATATTGTTTTAGTCTCCATCCCTGATTCCAATAATGGATTTTGCGAATTTTGAATTCATTGGAGATTTTGCAGCTGCTCAATCGGAAGTTTTTTATTCAATTCCGCACAAAAAAGTTCAACTTCTTTTACATCGAAAAGTTTCGGCCGGAACAGAAATTCTTATTCCAATTGGAAATAAATCAAATCGAGATTGCCTTCTTTACAGTGGTTTTGTGCCAGCTGAAGAAAATCCCGTTGATATTTTTGAGCTTCGACTTGGATTTCCACAAAAAACTGAAAATTGGAAAATTATTGCGGCACAAAAAATGGGAGTCTTAAATCCGAAGGAAATGGCCGCAACTTTTGTCATTCATTTATCAACATTTTATTCCCATCAACTTGAATATTCTGCATTTTGGAATTTTGCAAAACTTTTCGTTGCCAAAACTGCCAATGATTTTAATACCGAAGATAATGTAAAACAGGCCCGGGATTATCTTTTGAAGAGATTTGCCCTTTATCTTGAAGGTTATAAAGTTTTGCCAAAATTGGAGCCAAAAGGAAATGCATTGGAAAAATATATTTGGCGGCTAAAAAGAAGTGAACAAAAAATTCTTGAATCAATGGTTGCATATTTTGAGAAACCCGTTGAAGATATTATTAAATCAAATGGTACTGTATTCCCTGAAGTAAAAGACAAAGAAGAAACTGATGCAGCTGGTCAAGAAACAACTCCAACAATTGAAACTTAATCGTGTTTTAAAAGTCCAATTTATGCAAATATCTAGTCCATGAAAGATATCAACAAAAATATTTTTTGAACCTGTTTTTATTATTTCTTTGTTCAGCGATGACGTTATCAAAATTCCAAAATTTGATCTCTTTTTTTAACAAAGGCAATATGCTAATTTGGAAACTTTAAATACTGAGTTCTTCGATGAAAAATTTTTTATATTAAAATTAAAATAGGTTTTAAAAAATGTTTTCATGGAGCAATTCTAACGTTTTTTTGCAAATTAGCGTATAACTATGTTATGTCCTAATAATCTGCCTTCTTTGATCTTTGCCGCCTTTATGGATGACCATCGTTTTTTGGCAGATCCCTTTCCAACCCTTTTTTTCGTAATAATGACGTCATCTCTGGACAAATTGCTTTCTTTTTTTTCTCCGTGTTTGTAATTCTGTGATTTTTAAAAAAAATTGTATGCCTTAAAAAATTTTTAATATTTTTTTGTTCAAATATTTGTATTCTGTTAAAACCGAGATATTTTTTAAAATTGTTTATTATTGATTTTTTATATGTCTCACTGAAGGCACTTTTTTCTTATTAAAGAATTTCTTTTTAAGTAGCAAGCGATACAAATCATTTTTTTAAACAGAAATAATAACATAAATATAATTCTATTAAAAATATTTTGAGCACGTTACTGGCAAAATTTAAAGATACAAAACTTTAAAAATTAAACAACAATTAAATTATTTACAGAATACAGTAATTTTTTTGCGTTCGAAGTTTAAAAACATTATTGATATATTTGTATATATATTTTTTGATGAAAGATGAATAGCATTTTTGAAGAGAGATATGAATGGATTTGGATTGGATTGATTATTATGTTTGGGATTAAAGATATCCACTTGACCACCGTAAAAGATTACTACGTTTCATACGATTTAGCTTTTTTGCAGAAGGTCCTAGCCCGAGGCGTTCTTCTTCGGAGAGGCGCTTCTTTAACAAAAAATTCAACATTGGCGAAGTTGGATCTGGTGCCACGGCATAATATGGATTACAATGTTCAGGGAGCCGAAATTCACCTATAACAAATTGGGTGATTACTGTGATTGCCGTAGGGGATAAAACTCACTTCCATCCGGGAGGAGTTGAACCAGAGAAAAGCTGGCCTTATCATTTGGATCTAACATATGCTTTTCAAGAGCCCGTTCAATCAAGGTTGCCATTCGATCACCATTTTCAACTTTAATTACTTTATAATTTGCCCCTGAGGGTTCAGTTTGAAGGGAATCATCAAGGCCAACTCGAGCAAGATGAAAATTATTTTCTGTATTATTGTTGTCACCCGCCGTCAAAGCCGGAGAAGCACACGAAGAATTGCAGGAAAATTGTGAACTTGCACTTGAGCTATTCGATGTCTGAAAAGATATGTATATTTATGATTATGCAAATATTGAGGTATGATAGTAACAGGTACTACAGTAAGCTAATTCTATTTACTTGGATTACAGAAATTGTGTACTGTAGCTGATAATAACACAAGGCTACTGTAATGAAAGTAATCACAAAAAGATACCACTTTTACGGTAATATTACGTTAATGTAGCTAACAAGAATAACTTAATATCTATACAGTAATTTTATTTATAAAAAAGTTAAATACGTACAAGTTTACTTACTTGACTTCCAGTGGAATGATTAATTTTTCGAATCAAGCTATTATGATTCAAACGATCTGGGCTCATTACTTCTGTCATATTTTTATCGTGATGATGAGAATTTGGAGTTTCTGGATAACCGTTCTAAAAAATAAAATGTTTTATTTATATCCTTAAATTTGTTGAAAGAAAAAGAAGTGTTATTAAATATGTTCAAATAACCGAAACAAAAGGCTTAAGTTTTTTTCAAAAAAGGAGAAAATTGGGGGGATTTATTGAAAATTGAAATTCTTTCTTTCCCAAAAAAAAGTTTTCAAGAAAAAAGGTTTTGGAAAGAACGGGTCAAAAACGCCGAAGGGCTAAAAAATTGTTTGATGGATTTTAACAAAATTTTGGAACGAAAGAAAACCAGAAACGTTTTTCGAAAAAGAAAACTTTCATTTTCGAATTCAAAAAGTGAAATGAAACACAAATGTGCCGAAGCAATTGTAGCGATAGCCTTGTCATTTCCTTCGTCAACAGCAAAAAAAAACAGCTAGTTTGAAAATTTTGTAAAAGAAAGTAAAAGAAGGATCCGAAAAACACAAATGTCAAAGGCGCAAAAATGAAAAAAGAATCCAATTTTTTTTGAAAGAAGGAAGGTGTTTTTTCCCAGCATTATTTAATTTAATTTCACGAAAAATCTATTATTTTCGTTTTTTTTGGTTCCTCATTTTTTTTCAATCTGTCAAGGGAAAAAGTAAGAATTTCTTCCGTCTTTTCAGTTTTAGTTTTTTACAGTTTCATTTTGCAAAATATTTTGATTTGATGGAACGAAAAAGAGGAAGAAGGGAGGGAAAACTTTAAAGGATTGTAAAAAAGCAATCTTTAAAGAAAACAAAACCACCCCTTAAAAAGTGAAACTTACAGTTGTTGCTGCTCCTCCATTATTATCACAACTTCCATCTCGACGATGTGAAGAAGTATATGGATTAAATTCACTTCCACCTCGCCAAGAAAGTGTTGATTGAGGTGTGGAGGGTGCAGTGAAGGATCGATTAGAAGGTGATGACCCGGGTGGCCCAGCACATGTTGCCAAAACTTTCCCCCTTGCCAGGAGGGTCATCGCTGCAGAATTTCCAGCAAGTGGAATTGGTTCCCCTGAAGAATTTGAAGCCCATGAATCTTCCGTATGAATTCCAGAATCATTTGAAGTTTGGCCATTCAAAGTTGGCGAAGCTTTCATCGGTGAATCGGGGCCATTTTCGGCAGAAGTTGAAAAATTATTAAACATTCGACTTAGAGTATTACTGTAATTGTTAAGTCGAAATTAGCATAAATAGTTAAAAAAAGATAACAAACATTTTTGGGATTGGAACAGCGTGAGTCGCTAAAGCCATAATATTTCCAGATGAATATCTTGGGATAACTCGCCTCAAATCAGGTGTTGAATTTGTTGTTCGTTCAACTTCAAGTGATCGAGTAAAGCATTCGTTCTCGGCCATGGCGGGGAGATAAAAGAACCATGCACAAAATCCTTTATCCATTGGGACATTGTAGGCTCGAGCGGCAGATTGAAATAGCTTAATCTTTGCCAAAACTTCAAATTCTTTCCGGCGTTTTTCAAAATTTATTAATCCATCTTCAGTTAAATCTGGATGGGCCTGATCAATCATAACTAAATCAGTAAGGAAAGATCCAAGATACGGTACTGTGCCTTGACTCTCCGCTAAATTTACATCAGATTTTGTTCGACGACAATTTTGAATTAATTGTGGCCGTTTTAGGGGTGATGATTTGGCTGTTCCTTCTGCATCCAAAATTGTTCGGGCCTTGAATTCATCCCCATTTTCATCGGTATCAAATATCGATGAAAGTTCTTTAAACTGTTGTACATAAACTTTTGGAATTAATGCCCATGCAGATTTTAGACGATGTACTGGCTCTGATTGCAAAGATGAAAGGACTGCCTTAAGGGATGAAAAATTCTTCAATGCTCGAAGCTCCCTTGCAATATCAATCCATTTTTCAATAATTTTTGCACGAAAATCTGTTCGACATTCTGGTAGCACGATACTGGTCATAACCCTTTGTGAAACAGCATTAAATTGATCAATTGTTGCCCGAACTGAGAATACTGTATTTGGATGATTTTTATGCCGTCGCCCCCATATTGCACCTTGACATTGATACGGTAGCAACTCTTTAAATAATGCCTAAAATTATTATGTTTTAATTATATTTAAATTCGTTGCAAGATTTCAGATGTCTTAATTGGAAAGCTTAATTTTAAAAGCTATCCTAAATATGGTACAAAAATTTGCATAATTTTAACTTTTCGACAAATACCGTAATCAAGACTGATATTTTTTTTAAACTGCAATAATTGGGAAACTAATGTTAAACTAGGGTACTTTTTACAGTAACAATAATAAATAACTTACAGCATCCCAAAAAGTAAGTTGTTCAGCAATTTGTACACAATTATCCTTTCCAACATCAAACATTTTTGCCCTTTCTTGACTATACAAATAATCCTTTGAATTATATCCCAACGCAAACGTATATCTATCCAATGAAGGTAATTGTGCCTAAAGGGTATTATTATGGTTTAATAAAATTTGCATAAATATATTTTGTAAGCTTACAGCTAATCCGCCCTCTTCAACAATTCGACGAAAACGATCCCGAATTTTTCGGGCTCGTTGCTTGAGATCAGAAAGTCCATGAGTTTTTGCAAAATCAATTAATTTTGTCAACATTGTAAAATCGCCATCATTATCGTAAAAATCTTCTGAATACATGTCGGTCCAACAGACAAGGATGGATTTGATAGAGCTTTGTTTCGCAATCGCGGAAGCCGAACCTCCACCATTTTCATCGGAATCCAGTTCATTGAACCATGAAATCAGTTTTTCCAAGACTTGATGAGGACGTGCAAATGCCCGATATGTTGCAAAAAATACATTAAAATGTCTGGAATCCATTTTGTCATCGGTTCCCAGCAGGGATTCTATTAAACGATCCGTTGAACCCGCTTTGATTATCCTTTCTCGAATTGTCTCCCATTGTAAATGATCTGCCCCGAGGTCAGGTGCCAAGTGATGACTATCGGGATCAATTGGACGATAATGCTAAAAATATGAAATGGTGGATAATAAATGTTAAGAGCTATAGGCAGGCTATACGATATCCATATACAGTATATGGATATCAATATTAAATTTTAATGAATCAGTTTTAAAACTTTATTACTTTAAAGTTTTCAAACTAATTTTAACTTAAAGGTCCCAGAAAATTATGCAAATTTTTACAGAAATATCAACTTTTAAAACCATTAGATCCTAGAAAAATGTCCTTCGAAGAAAAAAATAAACCAACTCCAGATTTTTTGCTATTTTTTCCAAGTAAAGAAGTTCGTTTTATAATCGTTCGAATCATAGTTTTGATGATACAACAATAACAACCAAAACTGTGACAAAAAAATGAAAGTAAGTGTAACTCAAAAATGACCAAAAAATAACCCAGAAAAAAAGAATACAATAACAACAAAAAATACAGAAAATCGAAGAAACGTGATTTCGGACTTTCTTTCTTTTCTTTCGTTCCACTTAGGCTTCTTTTTTGAGGACTAAGAAGGCGAGGGAGGAAAATCCTTTTTAGAAGTAAAAAATTAGTCGTCAATTTTCAAATATGTCCCAAAAACATTTGTTTTGTCCACTTTAAAAGTCCGTTTGATTTTTTAGGTTGTTGAACAAAAATCAAAAAAAATTTACAAATTTTTTCGGAGGAATGTTATTTGTTTGTTTTTCCCAAAAAAACGAATAAGAAGTTAAAAACAATCAATTTTTTTCTAATACATTTTTTGATAAAGATCTTCTTTCTTTTATGTTTTACTTACCGGAAGGCCTTCGTATCCTGTTGGAGGAACATATCGAACTTTTTTCAAATACACAGCATAAACAGCATCTTCTTGACGCTCATCACCCCAATATTTTGAAACTGCCATAATTTTTGTTGTTGTTGAACTTGTTTTGTACTGGGAAAATTAATTGAAATAATAAAAATGAAATAAACAGCAGCTTTCCTAATTTTATTTAATAATTTTTTAAATGTTTAATAAATGCCGCCGTCTGCGGCCATGCTTTGAAGTTTTTACACCAATTTTAATTAAATTTCTTTAAATAAAAGGTAGTAATCTAAAAAATAGGAAAAAAATGAGTTTCAATCAATCAATAAAATTGTACTTTTCACGCAGCAACAGCATTGGAATACTTTTATATTATCGGAACTTAAAATAAACTAAAACTCAAATCAAGAGAGTGAGGGAGAGTAAAAACACGTGCGTGTCGAAGTCAAATCGACCAAGAAAAAAAGTTTTTTTTGCCTCTTTGTTGTTGATGGTGGCCATCGCAAAAAAATTGAATGACTCATTTATTATTTTGGGAGTTGAAAAAAAAGCAGAAGAGGGGAGAAATAAATAAAATGAACGGAAGAAGCTAATGTTCAATTTTTGACTAGCAAGAGTAAGTGTACTTGATGGAAAACAGAGAGGGAGAGAGAAAAGGGATATCTCAAATGACGTCGTAGAAAAAGAGAGATTTTTGTTTTTGGAATAAAAAAAATAATGAGGTCAACATCCACAAAAAAACCTCAAAAAAGTATTTGAACACTAAATTCAAAGAGGAAAGAATGAAAGAAATCTGTCAATTAATTATAAACGTGAATCAAAGCTAAAAATTAAAAAAATATTCTTCTCATATTTTTGTGACAGATTGTCAAATATACAAAAAGGTTAGTTATTATACAAAATAAATATATACAATTTATTTACGAAATGGGGCTAGAATTATTTTTGACAGATCCGTTGATGCTGTTGATCGACGGTAGCAGCAAACAACACCAGAATAATTATAATTCCGACCTTTTGAGCTTGAAACAAATACACGTCCGCGTAAAAAATCAAAATAATAAAAAAGTGTTACAAAACCTTATATATTTATTTATTTTATTGATGGATTATAATATTATAAAAAATGGGAACGGAAGAGAATATCTGCAAATAATAAAAAAAGGAATTTTTATATTGCAGCAGCCGCAAAAAAGAAATATTACAACAATAATGTGCAAAAAAATTAAAGAGAGATATTTGGTTTCAAGTATCTTCTTCTTCATCAATTTGAAGATATTTATTTCCTTTTTTTCCGCCAGAAAAAGTATATTATGAAATGATTCAATTGAGCTAATATACAATCTATATTGAATAATATTATATTTGATGAATGAAATAATCTTTTCTCGGTTTTATATTAACGGAAGAAGGATAAGTTTTGGGGATGAAAAAAGTTTTAAAGGGCTCTTAAAAACTTAAAACTTGGAGGTGAAAAAAAGAAGGAAGAAGTAAAGTGAGAAATGAGGTAATCGAAACAATCATTCAAATCAGAAAAAGCGTGGATTAAAAAACTGGATTTAATTCGTAAAAGTCAAAAAAGTGATAATTGCTATTTCTTTAGCATTATTTTATTACAAATAATATAATTTTTAAATTATACTTAAAAGTGGAATCATAAAAACCAAATATCCCAAAAATGGAATTTTAACGCCCAAAAAATGCAGAGGCAAAAAAAAGATAACGATCAAAATTCTGGAATCAAAAACAACAAAACTCACTTGAAAATCGGCGCTTTTAAATCAAAAAAAGTGATACTTAAAAAATGTATTTATTTTAAATAAATTTTCACATTTATTTTTTACGCGTCATAACTCTCTCTCTTTCGATTTTTTTTGTTAAACAATAACGAAATTTAAGCTTAATCATCCTTGAACAACAAAAATTATTTAGAAAAAAAGCAGGCACGAAACACATCAAAAAAATATCAAATTTATGTTTAGTGTTTTTAACAAAAAATATAAAAAGCTTAAGTATATTATTTAACATAATCATTGAAGTGATGGATGAAATTGAATAATAGAAAAAAAGGTGGAATTTAGAATTAAGAAGAATTTCAAGTGGAAAAAAATTATACAAAAATTTAAACAATTTTTTACAATGATCAATGCCTAACAAAAAAAAATGATTGAATTGAATATACAAAATTTTGATGGAGGCGAAGTTGAGAAACAAAAATAGTACAATGGCCAAAATGATGATTCGGAAGCGAAAAATAATAATAAACGATGAAAAATAAGCCTTGGCAAAAGGCAAAAGCAACCGAAATCGACACAGAAGGCCTCATTTTTTATTTTTGTTGCTCCTGCTGCTTCAATGTAAAATTCAACAACATTAAAGAAGAAGCTTGCATTTGCGTGTTTTGTTCGGGTCCCTTCTCTTTTCTCCCCTCCATATTTTTTTCTGCTCTAAAATAAACAAAAAATTATATATATTTTTCAATTTTTTGGTGAAAAACAAGAGGTCCTTTTTTTACCTCCCATTTTTGGTGGTTCGAAAATGCATCGTTCCCGCTTTTTTATGTTCGCTTTTTCGTTCGTTTCATTTCCACATATCTTTCTTTTTTTTGTAAATGCTAAAAACGCTTACTATAATTTTTTATTATTTGGGAAAAAGCCCAACAACAATAAAAATATATTCTTGTTGCCTCAAGGGAGCTAACTGGTAAAAATCACCATCGTTCACGATCGTCGTTGATGATCGTTGTCGCTTACTTCTTCCTTGCGATCGTTGCTGCTTTTCCTTCTTTCTTCTTTTCCAAAAAAGAATTATATTCCATTTTTGGATTCTAATTTTTTTCTGCGCAAAACAACAAAAAAATCTTTTAAAAATCAAACAACAGATTTTTTTCTAAAAATGCTCGCGCTTCTTACTACTTTGCTTTTGCTTTTTGTATTTTATTTGCTTGCTTGCCTCAACAGGATTGCTAATAGCTATTTTTAGGCAAAAGAAATTTATTTTTTTGTTAAAATACAGCTTTAAAGTTGTTTGGGAAAAAGGAAAGGTTCTACTCCAAGCTGATGAATCAGGGAAAAAATATAGGTGTTGACATTTAACTATCCTGGAAGGAAGAAAGAAGAAGGGGGTGAATATTCCAATGAATAAGAATGATAAGGAAAAAAGTACATGATAAAAAAGGCCTTCGGTATTTTTGATTTTTCCAAGGTTTTTTTTTTTAAATTTTGATAAAATCAATGATGAAAAAGAAGCAAAAAAGGGTCAAATAAAATAAATCGAGAAAAAAATGTTATGTTTGATAATAAAAAAAAACACGTTTTTTATGCGTTTCTTTTGAAAAACTTTAAATTTGACATTTTTGATTGAATTTCGAAAAAAATAGTTAAAATGTTATTTTTATCAAATCTGATACAGAATGATATTGGTGTGATTGACATTTTAGAAAAGTACTGATTACTTGGATTAATAAGAATTTTTAGAGAACAAATGTTTGAAATACAAAAAAATGGAATTAACGAAAATTTAAAACTCAACAAAAAATGAGAAAAAAATTTAATTCTAAAAACTCCGAAACATTGACTTTTAGCTTTACTGTAAAAAATGTTAAGCTCCTAATAATAGCTTTTTTGGTCCAATGCAGAGTTACAACAACCCATTTTAAAACATGAACTTTTTTCTTCAACTGATAAAACTGCTTTTGCCCTAATTCTTTCGTCTTTTTTTCTTCGAAAAAAGAATCAAGTTTCAAAATAAAGTAGTACTCCTTCTTCCAAGTAAAAATCAATAAATCAAATCAAAAACAAAATTGTACAGAAAAAAAGTTAGTTAAAAACTGAACATACATTTTTCTTCGATGATCAAAAAGAAGCAAAAAGCAGCTCAAAGAAAAAGAAAAATACGATCCCCCAAAAATATAATTGCTTCTTTCCAAAAAAAGAAGTTTGTCTTCTTTTTTTGTCGACTTCTAATTTTTTTGGTTGCTGCTTTTTAGAAGCCGACAAAAAAGTCGCACTTATTTTTCTTTGATAGCTAATTTCTTTTTTTTTGAAGTCCGAAAATCAGCTGCTAAAAGCTTACAACAAAAATCTATTTTATTTGAGGAGGAAAAAATGACTCCCCCGAAAATTTCAAATAATACACGATTTTTTGAACTATTCAAACACAAGCTATTTGGTATAAAAAAAAATTTTTTTTAAACTTAAAAAAATATGTATCCTCGAAAAAATAAATATGTTTTTTTTATAAAAAAAAGATAAACAAAAAACGTGGCTTTTGCAAATGCAAAAAAACACATTTGCGATAAAAAAATTGTTAAAATTTTGTCTTTTAAAAAAGAAAAAGATGGATGAAAGAGAGAGAGAAATAATAATAAAAAATGAATGCCTATCGCCAACGGCAAAATTGAGGTCAGTCATGAAAAAAATATAGAAAAAGAGAAAAGTGGCTGCTGAATCTTTGAACATGTTTTTTGTTCATTTCGGTTCAAAATGTTCGAAAAAAAATATTTTAGACGTATGTATTTGTCCGAAAGTGTGAAGAAAAGTGAAAGAAAAAAAAATGATCCATGAGCTCAAAAATCTTTCATTTTTAAAAAATGCAAAGAAACAAAAACAACAAAAAGAAATAATAGATGGATTATAACGTTGTTATTTTTGAAAATATTGTTAAAGTTTGACTTCGAGATTTATACATTGATAAAAACAAAAGGTTTAAAACATTTGTATTTCTAAATTTTTGAAACCACAGTTTCAAAAAGTGTTAAAAACAGAAAAAATAGGGCAAATTAAAACAAAACAAAACAACAACTCCTCTGAAACTTTGAAAACAGGCTAATTTGGGCTAAAAAAAATCCAAAAATAGAAACAAAGACTACAAAAATTCGAAAGAAAATCAAACATTGTTGTTGTAAAAACATTTTTTACAATATCTGACCTTTTTTCTAATTTTAAAACAACCCTCAAAAAAATTAATTGAGTCAAAACACTCAACAAAAAAACTAAATTTAACCTCATTAAAAAACACGCAAAAAGAACTCTTCTTCTTTTTTTATAATTTCAGCTCTTAAAAATAATCGTCAAAAATTAGATTTTTCAATTCCGAATTAACAAAAGCAGAATCAAAAAAGAATAAAGAAAGAAACCACTTGCGTAAATAAAGGCAGAAGAAACAGCAAAAAAACAGAGCTAAATTGCGCGATTCACGTCCCTCACTTTTTTTCTGATTTGATTGAAGCTTTTTGTTGAAAAATAACGTTGCGACTTTTTTTTAGAGAACGTAAAAAAATAAAAATACGAAGAAACGTGACAATGTACCTCAATTCTTCTTTTTTGCTTCTTATGAATTTTTTTATACAAGCGTTCTCCCTCAATATGTATTTTTTGTATTTTCTGGATTGATTTCCAAATTTTTAAGCATTACCAAAAAACAAGATTTAAATGAAAGAAAAAAGAAAGAAACAAAGGATTTAAAAAGAGAAAAGTGGTGTTTTAAAGATTACAAAAAACCATAACAAAAAAAGCGATGGCAAAAACCATTTTAGACGTCATTAAATTCTTACAAAAACGTGGAAAAAGAATAAATCTTTGTATGTTTATTTATTGATACAAACGATTAAACATACATACGTAAAGTGAAATTGAGACATTTACCAAAGATTCCAACAAAAAAGAAGAAAAAAGAAGGAATGCAAAAGAAAAAGATCATCTCCAAAAAAATTTTTGACGTTGTCTATTTTATAGACAAACCTGTTTTTTATAAACTGCATCATTTTTGCCGTAAAATGAAATCCCCCAAAAAAGAATATATTCAAGAGACATTGATCGTTTGAGAAAATCGAGAGAGAAATTTTTCGTTCGATTCATGAAAGAATAAATTTCAAGGTAAATGTCATCAACCTTTTTTTTTCTTCTTTCATGAACGAAAAAAAGAAAAAAGTAAGTTTCTGTGACACATTCAAAAAATTCATTGGTGATCGATCGTGGACCCCTTTTTTTCTTCTTTTTTTCTCGTTTTAATGTCGCGTTTCTCTCTCGTGCGCAAAAGCAACACAAATGTTGGCCTTCAAAATGGCACATGCAAAAATAATTTATAAACCTATATATAAATTTGTATAGATACCATAGAAGAATATTTTCCTTCCTTCATCGACCTCTAAAAGTAGTAGAGTATTCTGTTGTACCGCATACACAAATAAATGGTAGAATAAATTCTATCCTTCTTTTTCCTTCTTCTACTTTTCGGATTATTGTCACCACCACCAAAAATGACAGAAACTTGAAAAAAACGAAAAAAAGAAAGGATTCCATTCGAAATACAACATTATTAATTCTTTTTTTTTCATTCCGAAACAAAACGATTATTGTCAATCGTCGTATTTTATTCTTTCTGTTTCTGTTTCCGGAAACTAAAAGGAAAGGAAAAAAAGATAGAAAAAAACGTTTTTGAAAGAATTTGTAACAATATTCGTGAAAATAAAATTTTAAAGTGAATGCTTGAATTTTATACGAAAAAAAAATTAAATATAAATAAATAAACTATGATTTTTTAATAAAAAAAAGAAATATTGTTATTGATGAATATGTGTCATTGATAACAAAAAAAATATGTATCACATTTTACATTGAAAGTCATACAAAAAAATAGGGGAAAAGTGATGTAATGGAAAATGAACTTTTAAAAACACAATGAATATGTTTAAAATCTGTTTTGTGGATTTAAAATGATGATAAAAATCTAAATCCAGCATGATAGATTTCGAAATAAAAGGGTATTGACACATCTGGGAAGCACTCTATTAGCAGCAGCTGCAGGTGGGCTAATACAAATCGGTTTTAACCTTAAATGATTTTATATTTTTTGAGAGATAAATGAAAGCATGTTTAAAGCTCAAATAAGAATTAAAATTTCTGATCAATGAAAAATATCTCAAAATTTTTTGACCTTCTCAAAGATTATTGCCTATTTTTTGAACATCCTCCTCAAAAAATTGGTCCTTCTTTTGTCATTTTTAAATTCTAATTTTAGACTCCAAAAAATTAAAAGAAACAAAAAATTCTACATTTCTTTTTTTTATTTTTGCAGAATCATTAACACAAGAAAGTATCCAGCAACATTTCAAGAAAAAGAAGAAAGTCCATTGGGGGTGTCCCGGAGGCGATCCGGGTCATTTCAAGAAAATTGAAAGAATGAAACATTCCAGTCTTCTCTCTCCTTCTCTTGTCCCCCCTCAGGGGGTTTCTCTCATTCATTTTCTTCTTTATTTTTTTTGCCTTCCGACAATCAAAGAAATTTAACCATCAACTTTTTTCACGCTATCCTTTCTTTTTGAAATCAATTGACGCTGAATTTTTATTAAGTGTTTCATAGAGTTTTGTGTTACAAATTAATGTTATTAAATGTGTATCTTTTTTGAAGAACATAAAAAATAACTGTGAAAACGGTTCAGACTCTCCAAAAAATTGCAGAAAAAAGAGTGGTTTCACATTCGATAAAAGGAAACAGAAAAAAATTTTGATAAACGAAGTTTTAAAAAAAGCTTTTTTTTCTTTGTAATTGCGTCACATTGTCTCCTCTCCTTTTTTATTTTCATCATTGCTTAATATAAAAAAAGACTGGTTTGAAAACGTTTTTGAACAAATATGTAAAAAATGCTAATCGCTGGAAATAAATCTTTTTGTAATGCTTCGTTTCTCAACAACAACAAATACCAGAAATCACTTTTTTTGTCACAAAAAAAAATTTTGTGAAGCAAAAAAAGTTGAACAAAATTCAGAATTACCGCCATTTTGGCAAAACGTTGAACAATGACAAAAGCCTTTGAAAAACTTTTACACTTTTTTGATCAACAATTTTAAGATTTTAACAAAAATAAAAATGTTAGCTCGTCGATTCATTTTATCTAAAGCTTTATTTCGACCTTCTTTCTTTGCTCGATTTCAATCATCATCAACTCCAACGGAGTCTGTAGAAGCTGCTGCTAAACAGGATGAAATAGATTTTAGTGATTTTGATGAACTTATTGAAGATGTTACTTCTCGAGCACATGATGATGTAAGTTATCTTTTTATGGGTATTAAGCATGGCAACAGTCCAAATGTTTGGTAACTCTGCTCCTCGAATAAAGGGTTTGAGTTTTTTAATTGTCAAAATGGTTACAAGTTATCTCATTTAAGTTAAAAATAATTAATCTCAGGCAACTATAAGGTGTTAAAATACAGCTAAATCTGTCTAAAACTTTACGATTTATAAAAGCTTACTTCGTATATTTCAACTAATGCGACTTTAAATAACGGGCTTACAGAAAGTAAAGTTTTTTGATCAAAATACCCATTTCTCAAAGTTTTTTATCTGGACAATTCCAAACCCTGCCCGTTGCCATGTTTTATCTATTAATTTTTCCAATTAATATATTTAATATATTTATTAATTTTTTAGAACATTACATTTGCAAAGCTATTAAGACAATCAAAATTTGTTCAATTGGGTGATTTTAATGGTCGAATGGTTGTTGGAAATATTGTTCATCGAGTTGGTGATGATGTATACATTGATTTTGGAATGAAATTTAATGCTGTTTGTAAGGTACCTGAATCTGATGGCCACAAATATACAATTGGATCAAAGGTCTTGATAAGATTATATAATCCTGAATTATCTGAAAGATTTCTTGGCTCAAAACATGATTTAACCTTGCTTGAAGCGGATGCCTCTCTGGTCAAACTTATTGGTGTTCCTGGTCAAAGAAGAAGGCGAGAAGTTGAAAAGGCTAAAAGTGAAAAATGATGAGTTGTTAAGTTTTTATATGTGATAGTAAATTAGTTATTTTTGTTGATAGTCGTATTTTTTTATTTGAGAATAAATTTATAGTTGCTTTCATACGATATTTTATTTTGATAACATTTATTTTGAAAGTGTTGAAATATGGTATTTACAGAATTTTTAAAAGTGCATTTGTATTTAATGTGTCTCCCTTTTTATGTTGTCTAAGAATCTAAAAACATAGCGACTCTGTTAGCTTCAATATTGCTACAGTATACTTGTCAAGCAGCACCATCTATGCACTTTTGGAAAAGGCGTATCCGACACATTAAATTTAAAGATAATACACACGTCGTTTTCCCAACAGTTACATTTGTTAAAATATTTCATGCTAAACAAGAATTTTGATTTAAAAAGTATATTTCCAAAAACATGTCTCCATTAATGCCGTCTAGCTTTTTTCATATTTAACCATTTTGATTTTTTCAAAAAAATATCATTTGAAAAAATATTTTGAAAGATGAATTTTAACGTTTTTGCTCTTGTTTTTTTCTTTGCTGCAATTTTTGTTGCAAATGCTTTTGTAAGTTTTGATTTGATATGATTGTATTTGTGATATTTTTTGAAAAAAATTTCAAATATAATTACAATTTAAGGTTCTCGACAGAAAGGAAAGTGGTGGTGGTGAACACGACAAAGGCAGAACATGCCGGAGTAATGCTGATTGTCCAAAAGGGCAAATTTGTCTCTTTCCGATTCCATGGCACGGGGAACCTGGTGAATGTACTTAAAAAATACACATCATGTTTTTGATAATGGAATTTTGAAAATTTGAAATAAAAGTTTCTCTAAATCGTTTTTTACAACTATTGCAAAAACTCTAGTACACTAATAATCGGTTTAAAATATGTTTTACTGATCTTTCGTTCAATTATATTGATCGTATAAGATTATTCTTATGCATTACTTAAATCAAGCATACTGTGAATAAATCCACCGTTGAATTGAAGGTATTAAAAGTGTTGCCACATAGGTGCAAAAACAAAGTACCTTCTCAAGAAAAAAGAAGCGTCAAATAAGCTGTGTTTGAATTCCATCTAATTATCGTGATCCATGGAAATGTTAAATTTTATCAATTAAAAAATTTTCAATTCTTAGTTTGTTCTTTCGATCAAACGACTCAAAAATTTTTGGAAATGTTTTCGGTGACTTGCAAATCTTAATTTAGTTACTGTATGAAAAAATCTAAAACCAATATTTTCGGTCGACTTGCAAATCTCAATTTAGTCGAATGAAAAACACTTCAAAATTTGGAATTTATCAACGTATATATTGTGAAGGATGTTGAAATAAATGTTTCTAACAATCAGAATCAAAACTAATGCTTAAATGGTAACACATTTTTTTGGGTTTTTATTATAAGAAATAATAATCAGGGAGTCGTGACGTCAGGATGCAAAGTGATAGCGGAAATGAATTAATTAATTTTTCGTCTAGCTTTTCTTTTTTTGCTTTTGTTTTATTTGTTTAGAAAAGCAATGAATCAGAAGCTTTTGTTTTTTACACCACACTGACGAACTCTTCTGCAGTCTTCTAACAGAATTCCAACAGCGAGGAATATAGGGAAGACTGTTTGCCTATATTCCTCGCTGTTGGAAGAATTCAGGAAGACTGCATGAAGACTGTTGGAATTCTTCCTCGCTGCTGGAAGACTGTTGGAATACTGTTGGAATTTTAAAAAAATTTTGGATTCATACATTATTCCAACAGTCTTCCAGCAGCGAGGAAGAATTCCAACAGTCTTCATGCAGTCTTCCTGAATTCTTCCAACAGCGAGGAATATAGGCAAACAGTCTTCCCTATATTCCTCGCTGTTGGAATTCTGTTAGAAGACTGCAGAAGAGTTCGTCAGTGCATGTATAAAAATGAGCAAAAACTTTAACAAATTTCAACTTTTTTCAACAATGTTGAATTTGCTTTTGTTAGTTTTTGTTTTCATTGTTTCTTCTTCACAAGCTGATAATTCGACTTGTGGAATTTCGCCTTCCCTTGAACGATATGAAATTTATAATCCCGATAAAGTTTGTGGTTACGGTAATATAAGTTAAAAGAAATTGTAAAATTTAAGATATTTGGAGGAGAAGATGCAAAAGATGGAGATTGGCCATGGTATGCATTACTTTATTCTGGTAACTCATTATGTGGTTCAACGATTATTAGTGATCAATGGATTTTAACGGCTGGTCATTGCATTAAGGAATCTACTGCTTCAAGTTGAATACTGTAATAAGGAGTTTTAGAACTAAAAACAACTAATTTTAGTTCGATATGGTTCAGTGAATAGAAGCTCAGGAGAAATTGCGTATTCTGAAAGTATTTTTGTTCATCCGGAATACATTCACGCAGGATTAAAAAACGATATCACTTTGATAAAACTTAACAAAACTTTAATATTCTCGGATAAAGTTCAACCGATCTGTGTGGATCGAAATGTTCAACCTTATCCAAACGAAATTTTAGCTCAAGCTGGATTCGGCAAAGATTTTATACAATTCCGTAATTATTCTGTTGTAAACTTTTCTATTGATTGTTCTTCTTGCAGGTCCTAACATTACTTACGCCATTCAAAACATCCTACAAGATGGTCCCATCGAATATATCGGAAATCCAAGTGATGAAAAAATTCGGGTTGGTGGAGTTAATCATGTTGCATTACCTGGTGATAGTGGTGGACCATTGATGGCAATTCGGGATGATCGATGGGTTCAAATTGGGATTGCATCTTCAGCTGGCACTCACGAATACAAAAATGAAAGCATTAGTATCGGTGCTAGAAGTAATATATTTTTGCAATTTTTAATTACCGTAATATATATAATTTGCAGATTCCTATACAAGAATTTCAACTTACTGTGAATGGATTGCAGAAACTACAAAAGATGAAGTCATTTGTTAAATTTGTTAAATGACTTTTTATTGTGACAAAAAAATTTAAATTAAAAGACATTAATTTTTTTAAAAATTCACTTTTAAAGACACATTTGAAAATTCCATTACGAAAATTTATTTTTGAAACAAAAGCATAATAATAGATATATTCAATTTTCATAAAATCATTATATTTTAAAACAAAAACAAGGTCAATACAAAAGGTTAACAAAATAGTTATGTGACCGAAATCCAGGAATGAACAATGTTATTTTTGATATTTGTGAAAACTCGTTAATCAGATTTAAAATAAGAATTTATAATTAACAAATTGGCTTATAAGCACCTTTCCATTGTTGATCGAGAATATTCCAGATAAGTGCTCGACATCGAGATCTCTCTTCTAATTCTTCTTTAACATTATCATTTTCATTATCATTTTCATCATCATCATAATAATAATATCTTTGTTTAAAAAAAGAAAAATAACTGAAAGTGTCTTCTCTTGCATTTTTCTAAAATGTAAAAATTTGAGAATTTTTTCTTCTGAAAAAACAATTACCAAAATAAATTCTGCAAAGGCATACGGTTCTGGTACAATTCCACCAAAACCAAAACAAAATCTTTCAATTTTATTTTGAAAAGAGAAATCACAAAGATATTGAGAAATGTTTTCAGAATATTTTGTATAGAGTATTCTAAAATTATGTCTTAATTGTTTTTAAAATAGTGAACTAATAAAGGGTTAGCGAAATTGAATTCCGAGTATTTTTCGATAGGGCCAAAATTTTATCGGATCAGTCAGATTGACAGGTTAGATGGAGTCGAATTATTGTTCACGATCAACAAAAATAAAACTTACTCAAATTTTTGAATTTTTGGTACAAGTTGAATGATATCTTCAAGTTGAAATGAATTACCATCTTGATCTCGAATTGAAATATCCAAATCAATAACATCTCCATGGCCAATTAAAAATTTGACTTCATTCATCGATAAATTTTGTTCACCGATTTCAACACATTTTGCAGCGCAGCGATAAATTTTTGGGATAAACTTTGATAAAGCATTGACGTCTTTATTGTCAAAGGTAAAAAAATTTGAAATAAATATTTTGCAGCAAATTGCCATGTTGTCCAAATCTTTGACAGTCATTGTCTGACGACGAATAATTTCTGTTTCCCATTTTGATGCACGAAAATTATAGCAGATTGCAAATGGATAAAAACAATAAAACCATTTACAAGTTTTAAATAGATCAAAGAGAATTGAAGCATTACCATTTTTAATAATGTAATTAATTAAATTTTGTTTAAATGGAAGTTTTTGCGGTAAAGCATCAGAATCATCAAAATGACGTGAACATGATGAAATAAAAGCCTGAAAAGTAGATGTAAAAACTATTTTAAAAATATCAAATTTTAATACATTTTTGTTATATTTTTCAAAGGCAAAAGCATTTTTCCACGGAACAATTGATGGACCATATTTTTTGGCAGCTTTTTGATATTCTCTGAACATTTTGTTATCGCTAATAAAAAATCGGCAAAACTTGGAGTATGTTTCCAAGAGTTTCTAAAAAAAAAGTGTTATCCGAAATCTGAACAATGCATTACTGTAATATTTTACTTTTCGATCATTAATACGTTCAAGATATTTAATATATAATTTCCAAAGTTTTTTATTTGTTAAATCATTTCCAATCCGAAATTCAACATTTTGTTTAACAAATTCAACATCATTTACTTCAGTTATTGCTTCAAACCATTCTTCAATATTATCTTTGACTTTTTGATTTTTGAGTATAATAATTCCAATTCTTCACCGCGTCGAAGAACACTTCTTGATGGTAATGCTACTAAAAATACACAATTTTAAGTGATGATAATTTAATTGAAAAATAATGACATCTTTTTATCAAAGATGTCAGTAAAAACATTCTCGAAGGGGCACAATTTTTATCTTTTACCACTTAAAATGGTAGCGGTAAAAGATAAAAGAAAATTTTTAATTTCAGGGGCATGTGCTCGAAACTTTTCCTAATATAAATTTTGTCAATACTGAAATTGCTCCTGTAAAAACAATAGTCAAAACTAACATGCATGTTTTTCATATTGCTTCCAATTTCTCTCCAAATGTTCAAAACAATAATTTTCTGAGGAACGTTGTTCACATTGACGAAGAAATGATGAAATGGTAGACCACCTATTATGGAACAATAAATTTTTATCAGGCAAATACGAGACATCCAATGATTTACAATCTTCCATGCCAAGATAAGAAAGTTGATACTTGCATTCTGCGGCAATCCAAGGTTTATCAATGGTGTACCGGGTGGTCCGATCTGGTAACAACTTGGTAATTCTAAAAATATCGTTTCTTGTAACAGAAAAAATCAGTACTTTTAACATACTTGATTTTTTGATCCCATAACTTATTTGGCAATAAAAGATGACTTGAAAAATCATCCAATAATTTTAAAATTCTTCTGTTGGGCCCTTTCCTTTTAGTTTTTGTGGTTGCTTCAATTTTAGTTTCAAGTTTTGAAAGTTCTTGACGATAAAATGGATCCAACTGATCATAAAAACTTGACGAAAACATAATTGTTGAATCTAAACTTTAGATAGATATTAATATTTGTAATTTTATTTAAAAAGATCGAGATTAAAGATTTCGCATTTCACGTAGCAGAGTTGTGTCATAGCGATTAAAAAAACGATATTTGAGTATCACACAGCTCTGACATGTAGTAGCAGTAAAATGTTAAAAATGTGCCTCCTGAAAATAAAATACAAAGCCGAAATTTAATAATTTCTGATTTGATTATCAAAGCACTTTTCCTATTTGAAACGAAAGCGTGAGACTAATTGAACTGTTCTAATTAAACTAAAAAATTTCGAGCTTAAATAAAATATGAATTATAATTGATATATCAATTGAGACATAAAGTTTTGCTAATGCTAGTTTGGGAAAATTTAACGAAAAAGAAATGCAAAAAGTGAGAGATCGAAAAGTGTTAGGGTCGATGCGCAGTTTTCTTCTTTGTTGAATGTGCCTTTCTAAAGGGCAAACCTTTTTTTTGAAAAAGAAAGATGAAGAAACAAATAGAACAAAAAATGGCGCAATTTTTTCCGCTTTTAAAAAGAGAAGTAAAGTAAGAAAGCGCGATATTTGAAACAAGCAATGCAACATAAGAAAACAACTGGAAAGAATACATATTTTTGTATTAGAATAAATACTTTTGCCCCGTTTATTCGAAAATTAAAAAATTAAAAAAACCACAAACATCTTTATATTATTTACAAATCAACAATTAGATACCAGTTTCCATTGATCGTATAAGATTATTCTTGTGAATTACTTAAATCAAGCATACTGTAACTCATTATTAAAAGTATTGCACCATTAGTGTCAAAATGAAGATCTTTCCAGGAGAATAAGAAGCGTCAAATGCCAAACTATGAATGAAAATCACTGTTTCAGAAAAGTCATTTCAAACAAGAAATTTCAAAATTTATTAGTAGTTGAAAACTTTTAGAGGCACCGGTTTTCCTTTTTTTGGCACTTTGAATCGTGAAAAAACTAAAATCGAAAATGCTAAATTGTAAAACTTAAAACACTTTTAATGACACATTTAAAAATTCCGTTACGAAATTTTATTTTTAATAAAATACATAAGCATAATAATAGATATATTCAATTTTCATAAAATAATAATATTTAAAACAAAAACAATATGGGTAATAAATGATAAATAAAATTCATGATAATATTGTGTCCAAAATCTAGGAGGCAGAACAAGATTTTAATAACATGATATCTAAAAATAATTTCTCTGTAGCGTTTTTCAAAAATCCGACAAAAAAAAAGTGTTGGAGCACTTTATTTCTCGGTGTCATTAAAAATAAAAAAAGCAAAAACACTTTATGTGGTGTTGTAAAATTTTACCTCTTCTCCACTTTTAATTCAAGTAATCAATAAAACTTACCAATTTGGACCTAATTGAACTAAATAATTTAAATCGGCTGATTTAATATTCATTTTATGAGCAATGTTTTGGTAGGTATCATTTGTTCCAGCGACATTTCCATCACCAACAATGGCACTCTTTGGAGGAAGCTGTTCAGGTTTTCCGTTTCTGTTTGTCATATCCGGATCTATTCCAAAAATTTTTTAAATTATAAAATTTTATACAAAAATCACGGAGGCTTAAAGTGGTATGAATTAATGGACTTTATTTTTTTTAAGTTAAAACTTTAATATTTTTCCTGTAAGCGGATCGGCCGATCGCAAGGATTACATTTTCACCAAGTGAAACATTCAAGCAAGAGAAAGCTTTTTGCTTGATGCAATCAAAAGACAAGAAAACGGAAAAAATCGCGATTTGTTGTGATGACAAATCTCGTCAAGTTTATGGATGATAAATCAAACACTAACTTGGGTAATGATCTCAAAAATTAAACAACTAAATTTAGGCCGGCCAAAATTATGAAAAAAAGAAGGAAGAAAAATGGGCTAAAAAAGAGAATGGTGAAAGTTCCAAAACATTTGATTCAAAATTGTCGAAGGAAAACTGACTGGACTGGTGGCTCTTTTTAAAAGGCCATTGCAGTTAGGGCTGGGCATAAAATATTTTGTCGCACCAAATTTCAGCTTCTACGCATTTATATTGCACAAGCAATGGCTCAAAATGCTGGAAATTGCATGCTTTAAAACCTCAGATAGATAAAAAAAAAGAAAAAGTAAACTTGCCTTCTGTAAAAGAAGGAATCAGAAGGAGCTCGTTTTACAAAGGAGATTTCTCCGAGAAAATGTTTAAAAAACTGTGTTTCACTTCGCCAAAAGTTGAAGAAAAATTTTAAATTTATGAATCAAGAAGCTTTGAATCCTTAAAAAAGACATTTTAACACTTATTTTCGGCATTTTTAAGGTTGCTTAATAGAAAGAACAGTATTAATTACCCCTAGGAAACTTAAAGCAGGCAAAATCGTTAAGTTTAAACGAAACACATCTGTTTTTCTTACAAAATCCAGAGGGATGTAGAAAATCCGCTGTAACTTTTGTTGGATTAGCCCGGGGAACTTGGTTTATGTATTAAAATATGCGTAATGAACCTAGTTATTACATATAAAAAAATCAGGAAGGCGCCCGGAAGCGCCAATGTACTTTTCCTATTTTATATAATACAGTAAATTTTACATGGTTAACAAAACTGTAATTTTTTGAGTTTAAACATTTTTTTAAACAATTTTAAGCTTCATAAACTTTTTCTCCAACCTTTTTTCTATATATAAAGATAGAAAAAATAAATTTATAACATAAATAATGATGTTTTTAAGCAATTTTAATTAAACGCACTCAATACCTTCAACATCTTTTTTTGCGTTTTTGCAACGAAAGAAAAAAAACGAGCTCCCTTTTTTGCGTTTATGCCCACCCCTAGTGCAGCTGCGCAAAAACTATAGTTTCTATGACCTGTTGCTAATGGCGCTTAGAACAGCGATAGAGAATCAAAGAGAAATTGGCAGCAATGAAAAAAAGAAATTTGGATCAATCATCATCGGCAGAACTTTCTGGAAGGGAGAGATGTGGAAAGAAAGAAGAGACATAAATTTCACAAATAAGATAATTTAAATAAATAAATAAAGAAAGGAAAATCGCGAAATTGATTTGCAAATTCAATAAATAAGTCCTAACTTTTTGATTATTACAAAAAAAGGACCTCAAAATTCAAATTTACTAATTTGTACAGTATAAAAATGCTAAAAAAGGGGAATAGCATTATTAAAGCATGACTTTAATTATTTCTATCGTTACAGATTTTTAAAGATAAAAAACATTAACTTCTTAAATTACAGTATCCTCATGATACTGTAACACAAACTAAAAATTAAAGACGGCATATCTAATTATTTTGCTTATCGTTTTCTGTCACTTTTTTTGTAAAAAATTAACATCTTGTCAATTTCGGACCGGGCGCGCCACCCCATGATAACCCTAGCATGGATAACTGCAAAAGGCAATGCCAAAATAAAAATTACTGTACGCTGCTTCAACTACTCTGTTAAATTTTTGTATGCCATTTTCAGTGTTTGGAATTCTAAAATTCTGTGATCCGCAATAAAAATTTTAGCTCGGTTTAACTTGGTTTTAATGTTTTTTATTGGTATTTTGTTCCTCTTTGACATTTTAAACTTCCTCAAAAAATGCAAATCAGAAATGAGATTAAAGGCAGTGTCGCAGTCAGTGTAGAAAAATGTTGCCTGATATAGCCAAAAGTGGTTTTAACACGAAAAAGCAATGATGAAGAATGCGTCGTTTGTCGTCGTCGTCCGTCAAAAAAAATAAAAAAAACTGACTGCGACACTCCCTTTAAGCTTTCGTTGATACTGAAAAATATATTTTTTATTTAAATTTGTATTAAAGCCCCATATACCATATTTTTAGAAACTCATTGAGCGAGATATCGTAAAAATTTATATTTCTCAATTTACAATGCTTTCAACGACTTTTAAAAATGACCTTGATCCACAGTATTCTGAAATGTTATTGAAAATTGAAGAAAGCATTAAACTTGCAGAAACATTAAACATTCAGAATGAAGAAGATGAAAAAGAATTACAGATCCTCCAAGAAGTTGTAGCCGATTTTTTAAGTCGATTTATGATGCCTTCGGAATTGTGGGATAAAACATATGAGTAAATTTGTTGACTAAAATAAGTAAATTCTATTGTCAATTTTTAGCTTGATACGTTCTTTCGCCTTTAATTTGGCAGAGAATGAATTTATTAAACGATCAGTTTATCAATTCTATTATGGCAATCCAAATATTGGATTTTCGACTGCTTCAGAAAGAAAGATATACGATTATCATAATATATGCAGATTGGCGACAGGAATTGAAGATATTTGTTTTCCTCATAAACTTTTGGATATGAAATTTGATTGGTTTGCAAAGTATCATACATGTGAGTTGTATAGTATTAATTAATGATACATAAAATACTAATTGTTTTTAGTATCATTGATACCAAAATCCATTCTTCGAATACATGAAAAAATGAAAGTATATTATGACAAGATTAAAATGTCCGAGGGAAATGACGAAGAATGGTTTAAATTATTGTTGGAAGTTGGAGATGAAGAATTTGTTGAACATAATGTTGAATATCAACTTGGAAAAGATTTAACAAATAAAAAGTTGTGGAAAATGTATCTTGAATATCTTAAATCACAGAATCAACAGGTTGGATTTGTTTTGAACTCAAAAATAAGATTATATAAATGTATATTTACAGAATCTTCTTCTTCAAACATATTCAAAATATTGTCGTTTCTTTTTGGAGGATACGGTAATGAAAGAAGAATACCGTAATGCTGCTGTTGGAAATGTTAAAGTTGCAGTTCCATGGAAAAATCCATATGATTTTGAAGTTTTTGATGAAACATTCTTTGATAATCTTGAACAAGGATTTAAGATAACCCCCTCCAACTTTGTTGAAAAGCCTCCCCTACAGTATCATTTTAGTACTAAAAATGCAAAAACTCAAATATTTCCATTTAAATCAAATTTAATGTATTATATTACACAAAATGCGGATGCATATCTTTTCTGCAATCTTCAAAAATCGTGTAAATGGTTTTATTTAACCAATCCTGTAACATTTTGTTACAAATTTGAATCAGATTATCATCAATCAAATGAAATTCAAATTAAAGAACAATCAATTTTTGTGCCTCGGAATGCTTCATTTCCGGCATTTATTCAAAAAATTTATATTTCAACACATTTATCTCTGATTTCGCTGCTGTTTTCCAGTTTTGCTTCCAAAATTTATCGATGTACAGCAAAATATGTTTCAATTACCAAACAAAAATTAAGTGAAGAAGAACTGCAGATTTTAATTGGGCATGGAAATGTTGTGGATTTACACTTTTGGCAGGTTAAAAACTCTAATAATGAATATCTGATATTAGAAAATGTATTAAAAATGGTACCAAAGATTAAAAGATTTGAGTTAGTTAAATTTAAGATAACCGATATCCAAGTTTTTGATTACTGTACTTTTTTAGGATTATTTGTGTTCGATGCACTTCAGAAACAGCTCAAACACTTTGTTCCTTACCCTTTGAAAATAAAATTCGAAACATTATGATCACTGATTTTGAAGATACTTTTCTTGAACCCAATGCTTTTGCTGAATTCATTATAGTAAGAAAAAAATTTTTGTTATTAAAATTAATTAATTTTAAAATTTAAACTTTTGCAGAAAAATATTTCTCCAAAGGGGGGAGTTCTCCTTGAATTTTCGTATTTCGATGAAAGAAACGATTTTGCAGAAAACTTTGAAGAAATTTTTAAAGCTTCTATCGATGAAAAGTGGAAAGACGAAGATAAACCTTCTGTTAAAATAAACATTTTATCTTGATTACACTTTTAATTAAAATCCTAATTCAATTCTCTTACATTTTATTTTGTTTTGATAAATTTTGATAATTTTTTTTACTAATACTATTATAGGTGGATTTTACTGTAACAAATCTTTCACTTTAATTTTATTGTATCTTTTCTCTTTTATTGTATTGTATCATGGCTCTAAGTTTGTACAATTCTTTTATTCTTTTTACACTCTTTTGTAAAAGCTGTCAAAGCTAAAGACGCCATAAAAAATGTAAAGTTTTGAACACTTTACATTTTTTATTAATATATATATATACACTAATATACATAAAAAAAGGGAGAGGTTGACGGGCAGCCTTTGAAGTTGGACGAAAAATCGAGGACGAGCAAGAGGATGTCCACATCCAGAGAAGCTGACAGTAGTGCAAAAGCACTACTGTCAGCTTCTTAACCTAAAAAATCAAATATTAGGTCAATATTTATGCAACAATACAATAAACTAACCTTTTATCATATCCATATCCAGATTTTTCATTTCCATCAGATCATCATAAGAGCATCATAAGAACATCCATAGAAGCTGACAGCAGTGCAAAAGCACCACTGCCACAAAAAATAACAAGTATTAGTACTAGAAAAAAAACCAATTTTTGCTTCCTAGTGGATATCATTTGACTCATTTTTTTATTTCGCAAATCGAGAACCGCAATTCTGGTACTTTTTGAAATATTTCGAAAATATAATAAAATTGAACGTTAATCAAACATTTGCGGCTAGCGGTACCGAAAAAATAAAATGAATCAAATGAAGATCTCCTTTAAAGAAGGCGAATGCTTTGATATTTTTTTAAAAATTAAGGTCTCGAAAAGTTGTTTTATTAGGTCTTTAAAGGCAAGTTCCCCTGATTATCAGAGCAACTCAACATCAAAGAAACCGCCTCCTTTAAATAAAAAAAGATCAACAGAAAAGATGTAATGGACCATCACTGATGGCAACGGAAAAGGTTTTTGTTATGAGCATCGTATTCACAAATGACATACACCAATTTGAAAAACTGATGCAGTCATCGCAAGGGAGAAATGATCCCGGGACCCTAACCCGCAAACACGGTTCTTTGTGCTTGTAAAAAATCAAATCATTGTGACGTTGGTATTCAAAACTACTTGCCTTTTCCAACCATAACATCCTCTCTGCTGATCTAGGCATTAGGGTAAACATAAATTTTTTTTACGGAACACCAAAAAAATTTACCGTAATGCCAAACCTAGCCAAAAAAGAAAAAAGAAACTTATCTTATCAGCTAGCAGATGTTCATCCAGTTGAGCACCACAAATACCACCAGCAACACCTGGAGCACCAGGAACATCCAGAGCAAGAAGAGAGAGAGAGAGAGACGACCAATGTTGAAACATCACGAGAGACAAGATAGATATGTTTTTACAGCATTTTGCAACTATTTATACAATTTTAGATTTTAGAAGAATTGAAGACAAATTTTCCCATACTGTCATTTGCATATTCCCACACTACTGTAGTTTTTTCAAAATTCATTCAACTCTTTTATCTTTTCAACCTAAAAATGCCATTCCAAAAAGTTAAGCAATTTTTTTGCACAAACTTGGCATATTTATATTACTATAGTGACAAATATCTACCGTAATTCTTTTGAAGTTTGATTGTATTTTTGATGTTACAGTAAACATTAAAATAAATAGACATTTTTTGTCACCCTTTTTTCAAGTTGATCAATGATATTATTAATTTGTTAGCAATATCATTTAAGCTTCAAAATATGTACATACTACAATAGTTAAAACACTGCATCAGTAGTTACTGTAGTAATTACTGTATTATACTGTATAAAGAAATCCACTGCAATAATTTTGAAGCTTTTTTGTATTTTCGTTCTTTCAGAGATTTTAATTTGTCCCTTTTCTGCTGTTTTCAAACAATCTGACTTAATTAATAATATGCCGTTTATAACGTTTTGGATTTAAACAAAGAACACTCAATTTTTTTGAATTGATTATTTTTGTGATAATCTTTGGCCAAATGCAGCCAGAGTGAACGTTTAGAGGAGGAAGCGCAGACGTGAAAAAACGAAAAAATAAAAAGAGAGTGAGAAGAACTTGTTTGTTTTCTTTTTCTTATCGACTTGTTTATCTTACATAGTTTTTATTTGTACACGTTTAAGTAAATAGTTTTAATCATTTTTGTTCGAACATTTACAGGAAGAATTTTTACGGCAAGAATGTCATCACTTAATAAGCTTTCAATTGATAAAGTTGATGTTAAAGGTAAACGCGTCCTGTAAGTCTATCTATCTACTATAAGCTTATCTATCCTTATCTATCTTTCCTTTGGAGGTGCCGAGTGGACTTCAACGTGCCGTTCAAAAATGGACAAATTACCAATAATCAACGAATTGCTGCTGCAATTCCAACCGTAAAAGTGAGTTTATTTGTTGTCTTTAATAATTGATATTAATAATGATTATATCTTTTTTCAGTATGCTCTTGATCATGGCGCAAAAGCTGTTATTCTTATGTCGCATCTTGGAAGACCTGATGGTCGAAGAAATGAAAAATATACTTTGAAGCCTGTTGCCGAAGAAGTTGAAAAACTTTTGAATAAGAAGGTTATCTTTGCGAATGATTGTGTCGGAGAAGAAGTTGAAAAGTTAACTGCAAATCCTGAAGAAGGAAGTGTAATCTTGCTTGAAAATCTTCGATATCATATTGAAGAAGAAGGAAAAGGCGTCAATGAAGCTGGTGAAAAGATCAAAGCTTCAAAAGAAGATATTGAAAAATTCCGAAAATCTCTTTCCAAGCATGGTGATGTCTACGTTAATGATGCATTTGGTACTGCACATCGTGCTCATAGGTATGATTATATTTGTCTATTTCCAATTAATCATCGTTATTATTTATTTAGTTCAATGGTTGGTGTTGCTCTTGAACCTAAAGCTTCTGGATTCCTTCTCAAGAAAGAACTTGAATTCTTTGCAAAAGCTTTGGAATCACCTCAACGACCATTCCTTGCAATTTTGGGTGGCGCAAAAGTTGCAGATAAAATTCAACTTATTAAAAATCTTTTGGACAAAGTCGATGAAATGATTATTGGTGGTGGCATGGCATATACATTCTTGAAAGTTCATGACAATGTTGAAATTGGAAAATCTCTTTATGATGAAGAAGGTGCAAAAATTGTCAATGAATTGATTGAAAAAGCTAAAGCCAAAAATGTTAAGCTTCATTTTCCCGTTGATTTTGTTGCAGCTGATAAATTCGCTGAAGATGCTTCCCATAAAATTGTTGATACAAAATCTGGTATTCCAGCTGATCAAATGGGCTTAGATATTGGACCAGAAACTACCAAACAATTTGCTGAAGTTGTTAAACGTGAGTTTTAAGTTTAACATTTATATTTAAAATAATAATAATTGTGTTTAAGGTGCTAAGACTATCGTATGGAATGGTCCAGCTGGTGTATTCGAATTTGAAAACTTTGCCAAGGGCACAAAAGGTTTAATGGATGCTGTTGTTGAAGCAACAAAGAATGGTGCAACAACAATCATCGGCGGTGGTGATACTGCAACTGCTTGTGCAAATTGGGGAACTGAAGATAAAGTCTCTCATGTTTCAACTGGTGGTGGAGCAAGCTTAGAACTTCTTGAAGGAAAAGGTAATGCATTATTTGATGTTTTGTTCAATTACTAAACATATCCCTTTTTAGTTCTTCCTGGTGTTGATGCTCTTACAAATGCTTAATTGATGACATTGAAATCAAAGCCATAGCGATATTCTTCTTATTTAAGATATTTAGAATCCGGTTTTTTATTTGCTGTGCTTATTTAATTTGATATTTAATTTTCTGTTTTTTCTTGAATTATAGTATTTTTTATTTTGTAAAGTAGTAAGAATAAAATAATAGTTTAGCAAAGATTACGGTATTTGATTATAAAAGGGATATTTAGAATATCAAGGTTTTGTGTACAGTACAATTAGATCCAAGTTTTATTAATCATTAACCCAAACAATTAAGCGAATAAAATAATTAAAAAAAAAAAAGAATTGCACCGGTAAGTGAAAGATTTTGTGTATTTTTCAAATAAAATTATTTTTTGATCATTGCATTATAAAACTAAATTCTAAATAATGAAGTCATGATTTCTTCAGATAAGCATCAATTCAGGGTTTTCAAGATATTCTTTTAAATGTCTAAGCCATATTGCACCATTTGCTCCATCAACGACTCGATGATCACATGATAATGTTACGGTAAGATTTGCAACAGATGTAACACCCTTTTCATCTTCAGAAGTTCCAGGAATTAATTTTCTTGTTAATTTTCCAATTGCAAGATTACAAGCTTGTGGAGGATTTAATATAGCTGAGAAATTTGCTTCACCATCACCAAGAAAATTTGTTGAAGAAATTGTAAATGTTCCATTTTCAAATTCATGTGGTAATAATTCACCAGAGATTGCTCGCTTTGAATAATCCGAAATTTCTTTATTTATTTCAACTAATCCCTGAAAGAACGAATAATTACAGTAACCTTGAATCAAATGGATCACAAAAAATCTTACTTTTGTATGAGCATTTTGAATAACAGGAGTAACAAATCCATGACCCGTATTTACAGAAACAGACATATTTACAGATTGATTCTGTCGAATATGTGTTCCCATATAAAATGAATTTGTTTCTGGTACTTTCAAGCAAGACAAGGCTGCAGCTTTTAAAACAAAATCTTCTACCGTAATCTTTTGTGGCTTTGAATTCTTTTTTCTATTACCCGTAGATTTTTCTAATAAATTATTCAATTTTTCTTTAACTCTAAAATATAGAAAGCTTTTTTTTAAAGATGTAACATGTATATTAAAAAACTTACAATAAAACATTTTCTAATAAAATTTCTGAAGTTAAATAATAATGTGGAATATTGAATTTTGTGTCAACAAGTTTTTTAGCAAGTGATTGTCGAAGTGGTGAAATTGGTAAATCCACAAATCCTTCCACACTTGAACTGGCTTTTGATTGAGGTTTTAGGCCACCTGAGATGATATCAGATGCAAGAACTTTTCCATCTGGACCACTTCCAATAACACCATGTAAATCAACACCTTCCTTATCAGCGAGTTCTTTTGCAAATGGCGTGGCGATAACAGCCATATCCGCAGGATCTGCCGGTTGTGGAGCAACTGAATGCAGGCTTTCTTTCGGCGGTGCCACAATTGTCTTCCCCGCAACAGCTGGAGCAGCAGGTTCAGAATGATCTTCAGCTTCATAGTTTTGAAATTTTTGAATATCTTCTTTGCTTGAAACAATAATGCATAATAGTTTTCCAATTGAAATATCTTTTGCTCCTTCAGGTATCAAAATTTTTGCCAAATATCCCTCTTCAGGAGTTTCAAATCCCATTGTTGCTTTATCAGTTTCAATTTCACAAAGAAGATCACCTTCATCTAATTTATCACCTTCTTTCTTTTGCCAAGATACAATTGTTCCAGATTCCATTGTTGGAGATAAAGCAGGAAGATTAACTTTAATATGTGAAGGTAAATCAGAGGCATTGTTACTACTGCTACTACGGTATGATTGAAGTTTTTGAAATTTTGAAACATGTGAAGAAAGAATATGTTGAGGTTTACCTTCACCCAAAAATGATGTAATTAAATTACTTGACGAATGAAAATCACGCCTAAAATTTTATCATTAGGATTAATTAAATGACGATGAAATATAAGTACTTACGAAGATAATGGAGCAGCAGCATGAAGGGCAATGGCAGCTGCGATGGTTGGAGTAATTTTTGCTCGATGATACGATAAATTCTTTAATGGCATTGTAATTTTTGTACCCGTCGGAAATTTAGACATAGAAGCCTTTCGGCGGGAATCTCTTCAGAAGAAAAGAAAATACCCGTACTTTTTGATAGCCTAAAAAAATCAAAGGATTCTTTTATCAGCATACAAAATTCCATAAAAAAACGATAAAGCAAAAACATTGTTTCAAGTATTAAATTATTGTGTTTAAAATTTCAAAGCTTCCAGAAAAAAACGTTGTATATTTGCGTTTACAATTTAGAAAAAAGAGTTTAAAAAAAGAGTGACAAGTTTGACACAAATTTATCAAAAAAAAAGTTTTCAAGTTTAAAAAAAGAAGATTGAATTGCGTCAAAGCTGGCAGAGCATTTAAAAAGAAGAAGAAGAGAAAAAAGGGTTGGAAACAATGCTTGAAAAAGCAGTCATCGTTTTAAGAGAGAATTGAAAAGGAAGAAGAAGAACCCCCCAACAGCAATGACAATCACATTCGAGAAAACTTTCTTCTTCTGCCAATATTATTGGGAAGGACAAAGTACAACATTTTCTTCAAGCAAATTGCATACACGCGGAAAGAAAAAGAAGAAGAAGGGATGTCGCATTGTTTTTAATAAAAACTTTGTTGGATGGAATCGAACACTCAAAACTATTAGCAGCTGTTTACGCTCAAAACTTTCTTGAAAGTTTGAATCTTTTTTTGCACAAGCAAGCAAAACCAACAAAAACGTGAAAAAAGCCGCAAAAAATTGATAGGGTTCTTTTTAATATTAGCTTTCATGAAAGCTTTCAAGCTTAAACACAAGCTTGTGAGAAAAAAGGGGAAAAAATGGATTTAAAAAAAGAAGCCACATAAATGATGTCATCTTTTCTTCTGTTAATGTCATTTTATTAACAGGAAGTAGAAAAAATTAATTATAATCAATACAAACAGATTTATTTTGTCAGTTTCAATGATTGGCTTAATCAATTTGACAGTAGGAAAAAGGGTTCGATGAAGATCCAAGAAGTTTTTTTTGTGACAAAAATTTTGTCGTATAAAAAATGTTTTAAAAAAGAGTATCAAAAAACTGGCAAAAAATAGACAATTTTTTTTCAAGCTTCTACTGCCATTTTTCAAAACAGACATAAAAGTGTATTCATATTTTTTAAAAGTAATCCCATTCTTACATCCAAATATAGTCTTTTTTTAATTAAAAAGTACAAAAATAATTAATTTTAATCAATACATTTTCATTAAAAATGAGAGATAAATCGGTGAAAGAAGGTTGGTTATCAGTAAAAATTTTGATGTTGAAATATTCTATCTTACCCAAGAATTTTTTTGACCTTTTGTCGCTCATAAAAAATGTTAAAAAAAAAAGAATAGCAAAAAATGAGATATTGGAAAAAAGCAACTGCTTCAGCAAAAAAAGAAGCAAAAAAGAATTAAAACACAGAAAAAAAACGCGAGGGAGAAATTTTAAAAATGTTGGAGCTGCAACGAAAATGGCGGGCAAACATTTTTTTTAGGTTTATGTTTTATGCATCAGCTGTGGTCGGATTTGGATGGATGGATGTATAATGGACCGGATGGGGGGATGGCAAATAACTGCAACAACCGCAACAACGACGAGAAAAAAAAGAAGTTGTAGCGGAAAGTGTGGGCAAAAAAAGAGAAGGCAAAACGAAACATGCAAAGTTTAAAAAAAAGAGTTTGACATTTGTTCCATCAACTAAATTAAATTTAATTTAAAAAAGGTTTGGTACCTTCTAAAAGCAACCCTTTTTGAATTAATAACACCATTAAAATTTTTATAGAAGCAATAAAAAGAAGATATTTTGAATCAAAAATGTACTTTGGACAATTGATGGAAAAAGACTATGAAGAAGAACACAACAAAATTGGTTTTAAACGCCTGAACAATTTTTTAGGGAGAACACGACGTCAAAAAACCAACTGATTAAAGTGGATAATATGTGTTTAAAATTATTTCATGATTAAATTTTTATATATTATTTAAATGTATTTAAATAAAAAAAATTTAACAACATTTTTTGTAAGAAAAGTGCCTGTGTTTATTTCACTTTAAGTATACTGTATAAAATTTATTATCATACCGTATACAAAAGCAATACATAATTGCTTTGTTTTATGATTTAAAAAATTCATACTTTATTAGACAAAAAGTATCTGTAATATCTTTTGATAAAAATGTGAACAACTTTTCTAAACAATATGTATACGGTAGTTATTTTAACTACAACATTTTAGTTAACTAAAAAACCCAAACGTACTTTAAAAATCAAGTTTAACAATCTTTTTTTTTACAAAAATATACTTGAAAAAAATAGAATTACGTTACAGAGGAAGAACAAATAGTACCAAAACAACAAAGGTTCAACGGTGGTTGTGATGATCTGCTGCTGATAAGAACATTCACTTTTCTATTTACATTCATTTAGAAGTGTTTACCTCTTCTTTTTGCTTTTTGTTGCCACATGTTTTTTCTATTATCAATTAATCTTCTTCTTTTTTTGAGGGGGGTGAATTGTTTTGGAGAAAAAACAAATTTAAAAATTTAAAATTAGATTTAAAAACAAAGGTTTTTTGTTTTTTCACATGTTTTTGAATTGTTTTTTGTCGATTTAATTTTTGCAACCGCAAAAAACTAATCTTTTCTTGTTTTCCTTCTTCTTCGACAATTTAAAAATAAAGCTTATTTTTAAGCATGTTTTAATAAATCACCTTTTTTGAGTTTTTAGAAGATTAAAGTTTAATAAACCCAAAACAAATTTAATATTTTATTTCCAGTTTTTATTATTCGATATATTCGATTTTTTAGTCAATATTTTTTGATGAAATCAAAAAGAAATCAAACAAAATTTTTATCGTTCCAAAGAAATTTTTGATGGATTTTTTGATACCCAATTTTTTGTCGTTATTTCTCGGGTCCTGCTTCAAAAAAGGGGCTTTGAAAAATCTTTCAGGAAAAGAAAGTCGAAAGAAAGAAGGACATTCAAAAAATAATCTCAAATTACAAAAACACATGAAAAATTGAATCATATATTTTTTATTGCAAAAAAATTTATTGTTTTTTCTTTCATGGTTTTGTTTGTTTGAATAAATTTTTTTGAACTAATTTGGTTCAAACAAATGTATTTTTTTGGTAATGCTTATGAAAATGACACGATATTTTTTGTTTGTTTGAAAAGAGAGATCTCGGGGGTGCAAAAAAAACTGAGATCAAGTGAAAGAGAAAGAAAGAAGGATCATGACCAAAATAGGGATTTAGCAAAAAAACAAATATGTGTTGTTATAATGTTGTTGTCACTTAAAAATGAAGAGGGAAAGAGAAGGACTCTCTCAAAGACGAACAAAATACATCTCATTTCTTTTTTGATGATGAAGCACATTCCATCCATCAACACCATCATCATCGATATCATCAAATACAGAAGCTGCTGCTGCTGCAATGATGGTGGTGGTCTGTCTCCTCCTGGTCACAAATCGCATCAAAAAAAGACGAAATCATAGCCAGTAGCCTGCTACTGCTGATGCATTGTTGTAAATCCTACAACAAACAAGAAAAAGAAAAAAAAGGAATCGAGTGTCCATTTCACAGTTTCGACGACGACAAAAAAATTAAATAGAGAGAGAGGAGTCACCACCTTCTTTTTTTTTCCTTTCCCCGCAACCAAATTCTTCTTTTCTTGCCTTCAAGGCAAAGAAAAAACTTCTTCGATCTTTTTTTCAGAAGCAACAACACAAAAATAAATCCCCCCTTTTTTCTTTTTCTTTTGTTTTTGCTTATTTCGAGCTTTTCCTTTTTTTTCAAATTGCTTTCCTGAAAGTTTTTTCTCACTGTGAAAATTTTAATCTCTTTCAATAATTTTTCTTTTTCTGGATTCTTAATAATCATCGCCTGGAACGATCACCGGCCGGCTGTCCTTCTTAAAAACAAAAATAAATTTTTCAATTACCCTTTTTTCTTCCTTACTTCTTCAATCTCATTTGACACTATTTTCTTTGAAGAAGGACAACATTCATTATCAATATTCATCCACCAATCAGAAAAAGAAGAAGAAGTACTTGCATTATTTTAAAATGTACAATATTAACAACTTCCTACTAATATTACTGTATTCATTATTAATAATAATACAAGAATGTTCTGGAATGGCAATAAATTTATTGGATGCTGGACAGCTGCAGTATCATGAACCAAATTACTGTAATGATAGTTCACTGCTGGAGGAAGCTGGTCTTCAACGATCTCCTCTAGGGCAATTTATTGGGTATGTAACATTTACAGAGATTGTGATAACTGTATATTTTACTTTGGAAAATGTCATTTATAGAAAACATCCTTTTTAGATATCCATGTTCAGCAGAATTTTATCATTGCCGTTGGCAATCTAATGGCTTTTTAACTTATAAAAAGACATGCAAAATGGGTAATTTTAGGGTAAACTTTCGTTTTAAAATTTACAGTATTTATTTTAGGGCTAGTTTATGATACTTTGGGAACACAAAATTGTAATTTTGATTTTAATATTAAAGGTTGCGGGATGAGATCGGATGGAGGTAAAATACATATATTTTTTGTACCCCTTCAAATAATAATAATAAAAACATTTATCTAATTGCAGGTGAAAATTGTCAAAAAAATGAATTTAGCTGTCCACTTTCGGAATCGTGTGTACCACTTTTTCAAAGATGTGATGGGAATTACGATTGCTTATTAGAAGAGGATGAACAAAACTGCCGTAAGTTATCCCCCATTATCCCATCTCTCTCTCTTTGATCCCCCGATATTGTTTTACGTCGATATTCTTCTTCTTTTTTTCTTTGTTTGTTTAATACTTTTTTTTGAACTTTTGTTTATTATTGGTCTCTCTTTGAAATTCTTTCAAACACACAACAAAACAGTTGTTTTACTTTGTTGTTTCTTGTTACCATAATCAAGTTACCGTAACTTTTATATATTTTAGCAATGTGTAGTGCTGGTGAATTTCCATGTATTGTTAGTGAACAATGTATTGCCAGTGGGGGCCGATGTAATGGCGTTGCTGAATGCTCCGACGGAACGGACGAAATGAACTGTGAAGGTTTGTTTCCATAATTAATCACTTAAATGTTAATATACTATGATTAAAGGTTGTGGGGAAGGAATGTTTCATTGCCTCAAATCATCAGAATGTATTCCAATTAGTCAACGATGTGATGGTACTCCCCAATGCACACATGGTGAAGATGAGTTGCTTTGCAAAAAGACTCATGAAAGATTTTATGTTTGTGAGAATCGATTGGATCAAGTTCCAATTGCACAAGTTTGTGATGGTACTCCACATTGTCCAGATGGATCAGATGAAAAGTAACTAATAGTTGACAGAAATTGCCATTCATGTAATTCATTTTTCAGATACTGTACTCAATCACCTGTGCAATCTCCATCTGGTGGTGGATTACCACCAATGCCATCGGCATCTTTCTCAATGACGGATATCAATGAAATCGTAGATTATGATCGAACCCAGCAGCAACGCTTTGTTCAAGAACAACAACAACAAGAAAATGCCGAAGAAGCCGAACAAGAAGAAGATGAAGAGGAAGAAGAAGGTGCCGATGACCATCCAGTATCTCCGCTAATGCCAATTGCACAATTTTTCCCCACCACAACAACAACCAGAAAACCAACAACAAAATTGTATACTGCTGCAATCCGAGTTGAAACAGTTAAACCACCAAGAAAAGTTTTGCCTACAGTAAACCCAAGACCTGAAATAAGACAACCTCGACCAATCACTTCAAGTATTTCTGAAGTAGCTGTGACAGCGGCAGCACCGGTTTTGGTCACGACAACTCGAAAATTACCAATTCCATATGTGAGACCATCATTACCAAATAATTTGAATCGTGAGAAAGTTGTTGCCTCGATTACCATCACAACAACAACCCCTCAAGTGCAAACTTTTCCCACCCCCGAAGAATCCGTCGATCAAATTGAAGAAGAGTTGATCGCAAAATTAGGTGCACGATTAAATAATCAAAATAAATTTTCTGCTCGGTTTGTTTTTAAAAATGAAAGTGGAAAACAAGTATAATATAAATACATTAAATTTTTAGAGATATTTTAAATAAATTGGAGACATTATTAGCATCCTCGGATCCATCAGGAGCTGCTTCAGCTTTGGCTTCCATTCCAGCTTCAGCAATTTCAATGCCTTCACTTCCAAGGCAGCAAACACCCTCAGGGGCTGGAGCACTTTCAGCTTCATCTTCTGCTTATACCTCACAGGCACAATCTAATACTAATAGCAAAAGTAACATTATCAATAATAACAATGCTTATCAACCTTATCAGCAGCGCTTTGAACCACATCCTAAAACGTCTGTCCTTGATATGCGCCGCTTTGGTGGTTTTGGATCGCAAAAGCTTCGTTCTAGGGTCCGAGTAACAGGTCGTCCATCATCGCCCCGAAAGTGGAGGCCTTCATTATCCAATAATCCATCCCATCGTACAACTCCCTTGCCACAAAGTGAAGCCGAGATTGCTGTACAATTTCGGCAATCTGATGCCTCAAATTCAACAACAACAACTACAAAAACCTCTTCTCCATCAATATCAGGAGTAATCAGAAGTATACCAACAGAAATGCCAAAATCACCAATGGCACATCATCCAACGATGCATAAACGTGTTGTTGGATCATCATCAAAGGGAAGCTTAATTTCAGCGAGATCTTTGGCAGCAGCATCAGTGCCATCATCAGTGCCCCAAACAAATGCCAAAGATGCTTTAGAAGAAAATGAAACGTATTTTACTTATGATGAACATCCATGACCTACTTAATTAATTAATTGTTTTAATTTTTATAGGCCTTAACACTTAAGAATGTATGTATTTGTACATATAAGAAAAACAAAGAAAGATTATTAATTAATATTAAGTTATATCAGAGTTTCTATTTTGTTGCCAAAAGTGATTGTTTTTTGATTGATTGAAATGAATAAATATATAAAATTTATGGAATTTTTTAAACCCTTGAGGCAGTTTTTAAAACAATCCCTACTTTTATAAAAATTGATTGGATACTGTAGTGGCGGAGTGTTAAGAATTACTTACACCGAAAAAAGATAAAAGATATTTTTAATTTAATTTTTCAAATAAAAAATACAGTAACAAATATAAACAATGAAAATTAGAAAATTAGATTAAAAAGGATAATTTGATACAGAAACAAAAACAAGGAAATCTGTCTTGTACTTAACTTTTCGATCATGTGAAACAGAAATTGAATGAATTTGAATTTGATGTCGAGTTCCGGATGTTAGAATATGTTTGTTCAAAACTGTTGCAGAACCGCCAGAAGTTGAATCTGGACGAAGGAAGAATTCTGTGGGGGCTTTAATTTTGAAAGCGGATTTTCGAAGAACTCTTCCATCATGGTCATGTGCAGTTAGCCGGATTAGAGGGGTTTCAGCAGGAAGACCATGTCTAACTGGAAGTAAATGCAAATTTATCGGATTTGCACTACAATTTGTACAAGTTGGAACACATTGGTAACTAAAAAAAAGGATTTTGCAAATTTGACTAAAACGACATAATAAATTACGTGTCAGGATTAAATTTGAATTTTCTTGGGCATGGTTTTGCTAAACATGAATATGAACCAAGTTCATTGAAACATAACTCCGGTCCTGTACAAGCATTTTCAAATTGACATTCATCAACATCTAAAAATTACTGTATTAATTCTGTCAAACTACCGTAATCAACAACATACCAACACAAACACCATTTTCACCAACAACATATCCAGTTGGGCTAAAGAAAATTTTATTACTAAAGGTATAACAAAAAATATAAAGACTTACCAATCACATTGATAAGAACCAGGAATATTTGTACATTTATATGCACATGGGGCATCGAAGGCGCAATCATCAAAGTCAACACATTTACCCTTTTCAAGATAAAAGCCTGCAGGGCAATTTTGGGCATCTGACGAGTAATCCATAATCTTTAAGGGATGATCGGGATCTATGACCAAGCCTTCACAAGTTCCATTTATAGCAGAAAAGCCCTTAGGGCATATACATGCATATGTGCCAAGAAGATTCTTACATGTCATTGGAGCTTTACATGGTTGAAGGACACATTCATCAATATCTTGGCAAACGCCAGAATCATTTACTTGATATCCTGTGGCACATGTTTCTTGGCATTCAAATGAGCCTTCAGTATTAATGCATTCTTGTCCAATGGCACAATCGGCAGTATTAAGTTCGCATTCATCGATGTCGACACAAGTTCCATCAGTTGCAGATGCTTTGAATCCAGTGGCACAAGGTGATTCGCATTCGTATCCACCTTCAAAGTTTACACAAATGCTATTGTTATTGCCACCTGCAGTTATGCAAATTTCTGGGTCCATTGTACATTCATCAATATCTACAGTAATTAGAATAAGATGAATTAAAATATAATGCAAAAACAAACCTCGGCAACGGCCTTTGATCTTTGTGAATCCATCAGGGCATCGACCAAGTTTGCCAACAGTTGTGGCAATTTTAACTTCCCCATCTGGAGTTACCTCTGGCTGGCTAGTAACTTTCATTGTTTCACCCTCAGGGATAAAATCATTATCTTCACTTTCATCAAAATTAATCGAATCTCTCCAACGGAATGGAACTTTATGATTTTGTCCAAATCGGACAGCAGAATGTCCATTTCCAGTGACATGCCCTGGGGCATCTTCAATCAACTCTTCTTCCATTGGATCAAATTCAACATTACCCTAAAATTTGGTTACTGTAATTTACGTTGTCAGTCTTTATGCAAATCTTACAAAATCTCCACCAGCTGGAACTTCACCTTCAAATTCAACATCCAAATCCATGGAATCATCCGTAAAACCTTTGGCTTTTTGTTTAACTTTCATTTTTTCGCCTGATTCAAATTCATAATCTGTAATTCTTTCAAATTTGCCAGGTCTTTGTTTGACAGGTTTTGCACCGGCAGATGAATCATATCCCAAAAATGCCAGCGGCATTGAAACTACTGCCATAATTGATCGGGTTACGGTAGTTTGAGTGCCAGCAAGATTATCAATTGTCATTCGAATATCATTTGATTTAATTTCAGGTGAAAAATTTGCAGGTAGCAGAAGTTCCCCGAATGTAAGGGATTTATCATTTAAGGTTCCACCAATATTGGCATTAACAGTATTTGGGGCATCTTCAACAAAAAGATCCACGCCATCCCAAGACTTTCCACGGGTGTTCCATCCACGGCATTTATAATTTCCTCGATCAGTATGAATTGAATTTCGAATTAACAAAGAATTATTTGGAAGCACTTGAATTTTATCCCCGTCGGGTGCAAGATTTACATTATCTTTGGACCATCGAACTCGAGTTGTCAGTGGATTTCCCTTTTTCAAATAGCAATCAATAATTACGTCCTGAGTTGGGTGTGAATAAATTTTAACGGGTTTAATTTTAACAACAGGAACTTGATCATTTGTGGTGATGTAGGAAACTGCAAAGGCATCCCCAGGTTTGCCATCCACAAGACAATTAATTCGATCCAAGTCATCTTCGAGTGCAAAATAAGAAAGAACAAGACTGCCATTATTCATGGCATGACTTGAATCATCCAAATGATCAACAAGCTCATTTCCAATCTTCCAAACAACATGATCTGATTGGGATTTTCCATCTTTTGTACAGTTGACAATTGTTAGCTGATGTTCGGCATCATCAGTTGGAAGTTTGAGGGGGGCTTCATTTATTTTTCCAACGGATCGACTTTCACCAACGGAATTTATTGCAATACCTAAAATGATGAAATTTTAGAATTGATTGATTTACAAAGAAAGATTTTCAGATTACAGATTCTTAAACTGATAAATCAGATTCGATAGCATAGATAAAAATCTCCTTGATTACTTCTTGCCCTTAGGCTAAAATACGGTATTTGGAAATTTTAATATGCAGTAATTTTCAATAAAAAGGAGGACATTTCATTAGGGTTTCTTTCATCCCTTGAGAGCATTATCAAATCCCTCTATCAATTGAGGTCTTTGAAAACTTTTTGTTGAAGATCACTTACAAGAATATTCTCCAAAATCATCTGTTGAATTAATAGTTCCTCGAATTTCAGTATTTCCATCTGTCTTCTTTGTTGATTCAATTATTTTTCCATCTTTTTCAAAAAACACCTTAGGCATTGGAGGTCCAATTGCAGAGCATCGAAGCCGAAATTCATCCCCCATTCTGACCTTTAAATCTGCGGGTTCTTCAATAAATTGTGGGACAACTTCAGGAACCCCATCTTCAAGGGTTCGAATATCTCGATTTGTGCCTGCAAAGCTCCGTGGCACACATGCAAAAATTGCATCATCCGTTTCATTCAAAATTATTTTACGATTATCCCAATGATCAAGATTTTTATCAGATTCTGGGAGATCCCCTCTGGCCTCTTTGAAAATTTCTTCAATTGGTTCATTCTTTTCATTACAAATTGTCCAAAGTGTTTTTTTATCTTTAAATGGCACTGAAAAAAGAAATGTAAATAAACAAATTTTAAGAGTAATTGTTTTTTAAAAGTCTGCTCCGACTTTTTTTGCATAAATTAAATATGCAAAAAAACAACGTTAATGTATTTTGGACTTTGTTAAACGGTTTTTTTTGATATTAGTAATAAAAATGAAATATCCTACGCAAATATATATATTTTCACATTTTTAGAGGTGTACAAAAATGAAGAAAACAAAGACAGGTGAAATTTTTGCAGAAAAAAACATTTGCGTAAATTTGCACTTAAAAAAGTTTTTATAAATACATTAACGTTTTTAAGTTTTATGCAAAATTGGGGGTGTTTTAGTGCTTGTTGACTCCGGTCCCGAATGGGACACCAGAATCGGGGTTAAGGGTTTATTTTGTAAAACTTACAAATCACAGAAACTTTTAGCTTTGCAACAGTTTGTCCGGCATCTGATTTTGCAATACAATGATAATAGCCATCATCATCAAGGGAAAGATTTTTGATTGCCAAAGATGAACCAAGAATTTGATATTCTAAAAATTTTTTGTTGCCATTTTTAAAAAACCAGGAAACGTGTATCCCTTTTTTTTAAAAAACATTTTTGTTTGTTTGTTTTTTCTGTGAATTTAAAAAAAGCGGAAAAACTCATAATAATTTTTCTTTGTTTCATTTAACAAAAAGAATTATGAGTTTAAAAATTGATGTTTAAGGTTCTGGAAAAAAATATGAAACATTTTTTTTAAATTCTCAAATTTCACAGACACCTTTTTTTGGTCTTCTTCTTTTTCTTCGAAAAAAAGTCATATGATGTATTCTTTTTAAAATTTTCATTAACAATAAAAAAATGCAGGAAAAAATATGCTTTGAAATGCATTGCTTTTTTGCTGTTTTTTGTTCTTTTTTGAATCTGTAATTTTTCTTTCAAAACCAAATTCAGAATTTGGACCACCTGTTAAGGTCAACAAAAAAATGAAATTGAAAGAAAAAAAATTGTTGTTTGAGATTTTTAGTTTGATCTTTCCAGGCATTTTTCAAAAGCTATATAATGTTTCATGATTTTTTTTATTTTTGTGACTTACTTTCTTCATTTCCAATAATATCAACATCCGGAACTTTTATCCATGAAACAACGGGTTCTGGAATGCCTGTGGCATTGCATTGAAGGATAACATTCTCACGTAAATTCCCAGTAAAATTCTCTTTTTCATTTGAAATTTCAGGTGGAACTAAAATTTATTCATGTAGATTTATTATGTTTGCTTATGTGTTTATTTTTATGAATTATCCATTAATGAGCTGCTTCTGTTGTGACGATCTACCCATATAATATGATGACTTTTTGTGAGGTAACAAAAACTTGTAAAAATGAAAAATGTATTTCCGTCATCAAACAAAAAAAACTAATTCAAAACTTTTCTTGCTTTAAATTACCCATTTTCTTTTTATTTTATTTCTTTTACAAATTTAGTTTCTAATTCAAAAAATATAAAAAAAGGTAGGCGCTTTTTTGTATAACAGAAAATTATCACAAAATCACGCAAATGCTTTTGCTTTGTACATTAAAAAAATTAGAGTTTTGTGAAATAAATTGTTGTAAAAATTGAAAGAAAGAAAAAAGAGATACATTTATTTTTTTTATAAAAGAAAAAAATGCTACGAATTTTTGATGATAAAAATGTACCCCTTTCTTCTTTTTTTGCGGTTAATTCATTCAAATTCAGAAAAGAAGAAAGCAATTATTGCGTGTTTCATGTTTTATACTCTTTTTCACATTTTTTTTCTTTTAACTTCTTTTTTTAAGTTAAGATTCCAAAGTTTTGGAAAGCCGCAGCAACCACAAAATCACGTCGTATTTTTTAATTTTCATAGAAAAAATAGAGAAAAAAGGTACTTACTTAAAACCACGAGGTCAACATCTTTGTATACAGTACCCGCCCAATTTGTTGCCCGGCAGGTATATACTCCAGCTTGTTCAGGTTGAATATCTTCAAAGACCGCGGTGGTTTTAGATTCTTCTGTGGGAGCTAAAAAAGATTATTTATGTTTAAGTAATAAGTAAAGGGATACTGTAATGTGATGTAATTGTTGGATTAGTTTAAAAATTTGAGTCATGAGAGAGAAACCTTGTTAAAAGTTTATATTTTAATCAGCCATTGATAATCAGAGATCAACAATAAAATTTTGCATTTTTGAATTTCTATTTATGTTTTAACGTTTAGGCTTGCTGTAACTTTTTGTGCAGACTAATTAAATCCCAAAAAATCCTAAAAATTTCAAAACATCTGAATCCAATATAAAATTTGGGATTAAATGTGACGAGAACGCTTTTGAAAATATAAAGAAGTCACACCTTCATGAATTGTATTCAGATTTTTTAAGCCTCCTATTTTTTATAAGTCGTATCATCTTTTATCTCTTTTCAATTTTTGATATTAAATTTACTATTTCAATTTGAATATGAAGAATATGTGTCTTGAAATTTCTTTTTTATCCCTCTTCTTCTTTTATTTAACAGTAAAATTTTTATTCGTCAAAAGTTCATCTGTCTTTAAAAACCAGGAACGACTTTTTTCTTCCCTCTTTTTTCCAGTCTTGAAATTCAAGTATTTCAAATTAAATTTTCAAAAAAAAGTGATAAGAAATTTTGAAGTACTTGTTTCTACTCCAAAAAGTTTGAACTCCTACTTTTTTGATGCGTTAATTTTAGTTTTCAGTGTCACAGTTAAACTTTTGTTGTTGAAAAGTGATATATTTGTTTTATTGTTAAAACTATTTTAAGAGATTTACAAATTCTTTAAACAATTGTAGTAGTAAAAAAGCTATTACAAAAAAACTTAAAACACATAAATCTTTTATTTAAATAAAGCCTTCTTTTTTCGTTAATAGTTTTGTTTCAAAAAATAGCTATAAAAGACTGATTCTTTGGATTTCTGCAAAAAAGGCTCAAAAGTTTTTGTACTCTTTCAAAAAAGTCATAAAAAATTGAAAATTTATTAATAATTTTCATTCTTATTAAAAATTTGTTGTAAACTTTGCTTCTTTGAAACTTTGTTCTTCTCCTAGAGAAAAAAAGAACATTAAAATGCTAATTTTTTATTCTTGAAATATTATTTTTGGATCTTAAAAAAAGAGAAAAAGAGTCAAAAAAGATAATGACGACAGATTTCTTTCTTTCATTTTTGAATTTTTTAGGCCAAAAAATTCTGTTTGAGACTTGCGTTCTTTTGCTCCTTCTTTTTTCATTGAGGGTGGATTTAAGCTAAGTCCCAGAACAATGGGAACTATGGATATACAAATGAGATAATCCGAAAGGAAATGAGAAAAAGAAGAAATAATATACGATGAATCTCTTTTTTATTTTATATTCATTAAAATGGAATGCCCTTGCTTCTTCAGTTTTACTTCATTGATAGTCTCCTCATTGCCATCATTTTCATTTTCATTTTTCCATTAATGATATTCAAAAAAACGTGTTTTAGAAAAAAGTGATGGGGAGGGAGAATATTAGCTTCTTTTCAAAATTCATGTTCCATATTTTTTATTCGAGGGAGGGCATATTTTTTCCGATGTTTATTCAAAAAAAAACAAAACACGCAAAAACTTATTTGAATATTTGATTCTCCACCCCAAAAATTTTTTGATTAAAATATGTTTAAAATTTTGTTAAGTGTTTGTATTTTGTTAAAATTCTGATATCGAAACGAAGAAAATAATTTTAATCCAATATTATTTTTTCCTGACTTTAATCCTTAAAAATTTGTTAAAATGTTTTGTAAAAAACACACATATGTTTTTGCGTTTTTTGTTACAGAAATATAAAATGTAGTGCATTTTTGAGCTTTTATCTTCAGATTTTAGGCTTCCAGAAGCATAAAAAGTCTTCCGACTTTTATGCGTTTTTTAAACAACCGTAATTTTTTCTCACTTTTGAAGAAGTTTTTTGAATTACAGTAATCTAAAACGCAGCAGCAGCGATTATGAAAAAAAGGAAAACTATGAAATTTTATTTTTATGGGGTTTCTTTCCTTTCTTTTTTATCCAATTTTAACTTTTTTCAGTTTTATGGTTTTTTTCATGTTATGCATTTTTTTGACGTACATTTTTATTTCTAATTTTAACAAAAAAAATTTTTCCCATAAAATTTTGTGTTAATTTTCATGAGATATTATTTTCTTCTTTGCTATTTCCCAAGACGCGGGTTCTTCAAAGTCATGCCTTCTCCCTCGAGATTTTTTTTTCATTTTCATTTCAGTTTTTGAATTTTTACCTTTTGGGTTTGCGCTTATTTTTATTAAAAAAAGATAAACTTTTCTGCAATCCCTTTTTATCCCTTTTATCCCATGACTGAAAATGGCAAATGCCATATCCCTAATCAAAACATGTGTATTTGTTTGTTTGTGTTAATTAAACGTGGAAAACAAATTTTTTTTAACTTACTTTTCTCTAATGTATGATTATCTTTTAGCCAAGTAATTTGTGGTGGTGGAATTCCAACTGCTTCACACAATAATTCTGCCCGTTCACCTTTTTTGACAACAATTCTTCCAAGCTCTTCATTGATCTTTGGTGGAACTGAAAATATAAATTATACGGTAAAAAACAAAAGTAATCAAAACTTTTTCTCAAAAACTACAGTATTCCCAACAAACAAATATGAGAATCTACAGTAATATTTTTGCATGTGTTGCAATCTTTTTTATTATTCTTCAAACTGCAATGGTTTCTTGCAAGCGTAAGTTTTGTTTTCAAAAAATTGCTTTAAGAAATTAATTTTTGTATTTTTTTAAGCTTTTTCACGCTTTAATTTTGCTGAAATTGAAAATGAATTACAAAATTTTCATCAAAATCCATTTGAAGCTGAGCAAGCTTTAAATGGAAATGAAGAAATTAGTGAAAAAGATTTGGAATTGCTTGGATTAATCGGAAAAGAGCTTAAAGAAATGCGTCGATCAATTCCTGAAGAATTTTTCACAGCAACTTCTACTTCTAACAATAACAATCAGGAACAAAATGTCCAAAACAGTCATCATCTTCAGAATTTCCATTACAGTAATCATCAAAATGACCATTATAATAATGATTTCAAAATTGATAATATGTAAATGTTTTTATTTATCTTATTTATCTTTTTCTTTAAAAAACAGGATGTATTTTTCTTTTTTAAATTTGCTTTTTTTTGAATAATAATAATAAATTTTTTTGTTAAAAAATATTAGCGCGGTTTTTTTGAAGACAAAACTTCTAAAGTTTGAAAATTTTGAAAGAAAAAACGCAAACCTCCAACATGAAGTTTGGTTGTTTGTGTGGCATTTCCGGCAGGATTTATTGCCGTACAAGTGTAAGTGCCATCATCACTAAGCATTGTGGATTCAATTCGAAGATGAGTGCCATCAATTTTGGCATTTCCATCTCGAGAAAGTTGAACACCATCTTTTTGCCATTCAATTTCACTATCCGTAAGATCAACTTGTACATCACAATTGATTACGGTAGGGTCACTTTTTGAAACATTTAAAGTTTGAACGCCTTCTTTGTTGACAACTGGTGGAGCTAAAATATGTATGATAATGGAGATTATGCAAATTTGTTTTTTGCTAACCAATAACTTTAACAGTAAATTCAACTTCATCTAACCCGGCAGAATTATGTACAGTACATCGGAATGTTGAAGCACCCTTTTGAGGGAGTTCCTTCACATAAAGGGTATCCCCTTCAATTCGATGTTCGGATGTTAAAGATGTTTCAATATTTTCATTGTTTAACTCCCATGTAATTGCTGGAAGGGGATGTCCAGATGCCCCACATCTCAAGCTAAATGGTTCTCCAACTGCAACAATTGTTTCATTTGGGGAAGTTGAAGTGATTTTTGGTGTAACTAAAATATTTCTTATTAAAAATGTAAACGTAAGCTTTAATCCTTTTTTTCTTTCCATACCTAAAACTTCAAGTGTAAAAGCTTGTTGAACACTTCCTGCTTCATTTTGTGCCCTAAAAATGGCGTTTATTTTTAGCAAATCCAAAAAAATGGGATTAATCTTACATGCACAGATAAATCCCTGAATCTGTATCTGAACGAGTATCAACAATTTTAAGAATATTTTTATCAATCATATATCGGACATTTGTTTCAAGACGGAGGCCATTTCGAAGCCATGTAATTTTTGGGGTTGGTTCCCCTGTGGCATTACAGACAAGTTTCGCAACCTTTCCTTCCAAGACCTGGAAGGTTCCAGAATTCATAATCGATGGTTTTTCTATAAAAACATTTAATGCTTCAAACTTTTAAAGAAAGTGGATTAAAAGAAGGAATTACGATCGACATCAACATTATAATCCAAGGTGTCATTCCCTGCGGCATTACTTGCAACGCATTGATAAATTCCTTGATCAGAAAGTGTGACATTTGAAATCTGCAAAATAAAGAATTTTGTTTACTACATTCAATTAATTTTTATGATGATGCAATAATTTCTTTGCAATTTTTGCAAAAAGGGATTACATGTATCTTAATTAAATTCTTTGATAATTCTAAGTAAATAATATTAAAAAATATTATTACATGGGGGGAAGAAGCCCATGCACTACTTCAATGACATACTTTTATCTCATTTTTTATTATTTTCCATTAAAAGTACTTTCAATGAAAATGTTTTTGATAGTTTTCGTTTTAAAAAAAAGTGACTAATAAATTATGACATTGCTTTAATTTAAAAAAAATAATATTTATATAATTTTTTTGTAAACATTATGAATGTGGGTTTTAATCCCTTGTGGGGGAGAATATACAATATCCGGTAATATAATTAAATTAATCCGTATCATCTTGTTATTAAAGATACAGTAATCTTTTGATCTGGATATATATAATATATCCGCTAAGGATATATGATATCCATTACCAAAATAATCTACAATAATCTCTCCTTACTTCAATATATCCGCCATCTTCACCAATTTTGATATTTGGATTTTCACCTTCTCGAATTAAAGTTTTATTTGCAAACCATTGAACTTTTGGCGCGGGTTTTCCTTTGACGTCACAAAATAGTGTCAACGTTTGCCCGGAGGGAAGTCGTTGATTCAATTGTACACCTTCTCGATCAATTTTTGATGGAACTAAAATAATGCTACGGTAATTACAGTATCTGTAAAAGTAAAAACATGCCCAAAATATCAACAACAATTGAAGAATCATCAAGTCCGACTTCGTTTTTGGCAACTAAAATTTATTATTAATATTAATATATGAAATTTGCACAAAGTCAACCGCAAGTATAATTTCCAGAATCTTCAAGTTTAAGCACGGGAATATCAAGTCGAGTATTTCCTTCACTAATTTGGGTGCCATTTGGTGAATGTAAAAGTACCCGATCTTCAAAAGTCCATGAAATAATTGGGGTTGGATTACCAGTTGTGTCACAGAAAAGTGTGACACTTGTACCCAATGGACGTGTGACACCATCCTTGCCAGCCCTAACCGATGCCTTCGGGGGAGTCCAAACATCTAATCGAACATTGATTTCACTATCCCCGGCATCATTTTCAGCTTGGCAAGTCCAAAGTCCTTTATGAATTGGTTGAGTGCTTAAAATTTCGAGAGCTTGTCCATTATCGATTAGCCGAAGACCGGGATCTCTTTCAACATTGATAATTTTGTGATCTTTAAGCCATGAAATTTTTGGTAGCGGATATCCATTAACTGGACAATGGAAAGTAAATGGTCGACTTTGGATTACATGAGCTTCAGGAGAATTTCGGCTATTGTCAATTGTTGGTTTTGCTAAAATATTTACAGAATTACGGTAATCCTGCAAAAGTTTGATCCCCATTTTTGAAAAAATAATTTTAAATGCTCGTTTTTTGTGGAACTCTTTAAACATTGAACACGAACTGTAATAATGTAACAAATATGTGACAAAAAATTTTTGATTTGTGAAATGTAACAAATCCGTGATAAATTGTAACACTGTGACAAACATGTAACAAAAAAAAACAAACGAACAAAACAGTGACGCAAATCTCTTTATTTTGACAAGAAAATACACACAAATGTTTTGTTAAAATTAGTTAATAAATATTATTAATAAAAATAAATGTTTAAAGTTCGTCACAAACCGGTGAAAAAAAATGTGTTACAAATTTTGGTAATGTTAAACATGAAAGACAAACTTTTAGTTGCAATTGTTGTGAGTGCCACACACATATACAGTATCTTCAAAACAAACAAGCAAAAAACACAAATAGACAAGACACAAAAAAGAGATCAAACAGTAACAATCAAAAACAACACAGAATTTTAGCTTGTTTCTAAAAATCCATTAAAGATTCAAGCAATTTTTGTTCATAAATTGGTGGCGGATGCCGTTTTTGATGTCGCATTTTTCGCCGTTTTAATTTTTGTAAATATGAAAGCTTTTTTTGTTTGCGCGGCGGTTGAGGAGGAGGAATCGTTGCGGTTGTTGTTGTCGTTGATGTAGACGTTGATGTAGAGGTTAATGAAAACGACAACATCGAAGAAGCTGATCGAGTTGCAACAATTCGATCTCGGCGAAAATGTACCAAATCAGCTCGAAAATTTTGTATTATACTATTATCCGAGTATTCGGTTGCTTGAAAAGCTGTTTTCCCTGCAGAGAGGTAGACAGCTTCCCTCGGGGCAACATTAACAGAATACTCAGGATAAATTCGATGCCGATTCGATGATGTTGTTGTTGCTGAAATTTGTTGAATCCCTTTTTGGGATGCATCAAAATTCCATTGATGAAATGGTTGCCGCCGCCGTTCCTCCTCTTTCGCCAATTCCCTTCGGCGTTCTGATTCTTTTTGATATTCCGAAATATGGCGTTGCTCTAACTCTCTACAAAGTAAAGTTCCCAAATGATTACACAATGTTTCAACTTCAAATTTTCCTTGAACTTCTCCAGCACGATTTGTCACTAAAAATGTGTGTAGGTTTAAGCTGGATTAAATCCTTCTTTGTGTTCAAAACTAACCAACACAAGAATACTCTCCGGCATGAGCAAGTTTCAAATCAGAAATGATCAATCGATAACCATCTTTGCTAATCTGAAATTGTAAAATTGTTAGTTATGATTCATAGCTTATGAACATCAAAATTGAAAATTTGCATATTGTATAAATCATATTTCAAATATCCCATTCACTCTTCTATTAGCTTACATAAAAACTTTTTTCTCCATTGCCATTTCCATTTTCTGAAGACGACATTGAAAGGGATGTGCCCCCAAGGGATCGGCCATCTTTTGTCCATGCGATATCCCTCTCTTCATTTGGATCAACAGAATTTGTTTGCCGAACTGGACAAATCAAGGTCACTTCTTCACCCTCTCGTCGGGTAATCTTTTGAATATCTTTTGTTGTTAGCTCTGGTGGAGCAAGAACTTGAAGATTAAAATTCTCTTCAGCTTTTCCTCCTTTATTTTCTGCGAGACAAGTGTATCTTCCAATATCATCTGATTCAACATTGGCAATTCCAAAAGTGATATTATTTTGATGAAGGGTATATCGGCCTCCAGCTTCAAGGGCTTTTCCATTCTTTAACCAAGTAATTATTGGTTGTGGAATTCCATCAACTGGACATTCAAGATAAATGGCTTTTCCAAGAACAGCAAGCGGATTTTCAATTAAATTCGAGTCATCAATTGTTGGTTTAACATAAACTTTCAAGAAGACATCGGCATCAGCTGTTCCAGCTTGATTCTTGGCACTAAAAATATGTATTTGTTAATATCAAAAGTTAGCATAATTGATTACCTGCAAGAATATTTTCCATTGTCTTCCAATGCCGCTTTAGCAACCGAAAGTTTTTGACCATCAGGACTAATTTGAATATTATCACTTAAATATACCGGATTTCCACCTCTAAACCATGTCACTTCTAACAAGGTTGAAGCTTCCAACGGGCATGCCATTGTTATAGATTCCCCGGAAATAACTTCATAAATCTTTTTGCCGGTGCCTTGGAAACGGGGTGGTGCAATTACATCCAATGCATAATCGGTATCGAGAGCACTGACTTCATTAATAGCATGACAAGTGTATCGTCCACTATTTTCTGCCAAAACTTCAGAAATTGCCAAATCATTCGTTCCAGAAGGTTGAGAATATTTTGTGCCATCAATTGAAAGTAGATTGCCGTTGAATTTCCATGTGACCTGCGGGGGTGGATTACCTCGAACTGGGCAATTAAGAGTAACTGCAGCTTTTGCAATAACCTTTGGATTTTGATCAACGCTTTGTTCAAGGTATGGTGCCGTAAGTACGGTAACAGAAAATGCACCTTCACTTTCGCCGGCAATATTCTTTGCAAGACAAGAATATCCACCGCCATCATTTGTTGAAGCCTTCAAAATCATCAAAGATTCCCCTCGAGGCGACAAAAGGAAATTATTCATATCCGTGATGGGTCGACCTCCTCGAAGCCATTGAATTGTTGGGGGTGGATTTCCATCAACTTTACATTCAAGTCTGGCTCGTTCACCTTCAATTACTCGAATATCAGGTTGTTGGATTCTGATTCTTGGCTTCACATAAACATCCACGACATAATCTGCTGAAGCAGTGCCGGCTTCATTCTTTGCTTCACAAGAGAATTTTGTGGCATCAGAAACGGATAAATTTTGAAGGGTTAACTGTTGTCCGGTAGCTTCAAGAAGTTTTCCATTCTTTGACCATCGAATTTCAGGTTGTGGAATGCCGGTTCCAGCAACAATCGGACAATTCAAAGTTAAATTATTTCCTTCAACAGATTTCAAAATTCTTTCACCATCACCAATTTTTGGCGGGACCAGCACTTTTACATGAATACTGTGCCGTTTTTCTCCAACTCGATTTGTGGCACTAAAATAGATACTGTAATTGTTAGAAGATTACGGTAGCACACTTACATGCAAGTATAATGTCCAGAATCTTTAAGCTGTGCTCGAGAAATATGAATATAATTTTCACTTCCCCTTGATCCAGAGGAAGTGAAAATTATTGGTTCGCCGTCTTTTCGCCATGAAATTTCAGGGGTTGGTTTTCCTTGAACATTGCATTTAATAGATTTATCTTGGCCTTCAATAATTTTAATTTCATGTGGAGTATCAACAATCATTGGGGCTTCAATCACTTCCAAAAAGACATCAGATTCTGCCCTTCCAACTTTATTTTTTGCAACACAAGAATATCGTCCAACATTTTTAGATTGAACATTTTTAACTCGAAGAAGGGTTCCATTTTCTCCAATTTCATACCCCGCAGAAGGTTCAATCTTTTTATCCCCAAAGAACCATTCAATTGATGGAAAGGGAATTCCAGAAGTTCGGCAATAAATTGGAACAGTTTGATTTGAAATTGAATCCATTGTTCGGAAAGAGGCTCCCATAATTTCAGGTTTGACGAGAACAAGCACATCAAAATATGCTGTATCTTCACCGGCTTCATTTCGTGCCCTGCAGGAATATGATGCGGCATCAGATGGTTCGGCATTCATGAAATACAAATCTCGACCACCATTTAAAATCTAAAATTTTAGTTGATTATTATATTTCGGCATTTCTATAGTGCAGCACTATCGCCAACATAAACTTGCATAAAAAATTTATGTAAATTTTGTTTGTTTGTGAGAATCCCCTATACAGTAACTACAGTATACCTGAATATTAGATGAAGGTCGAATTGGTAGGTCATCTTTGTACCAAGAAATTTGAACAGATCGATCATCAATTGGGCACACTAATGTTTGAGCTCCGCCTTGTGAAACTTCAACCAAATCTCTTTCATCTTTCATTTTTGGGGGTCGAAGAAGGGATACAACAATATCCTTTTCATCCCTTCCAGGCATATTTTCTGCAACACAAGTATAAAGGCCTTCATCATTTTCTCCAGCTTCTTCAATAATTAGCCTTTGATTATCACTAACAAATTGGCAGTCATCTCTTTGAACGCTGCAAGCTTCTTCATCAATCACTTTTCCGTCCTAAAAATTGCAAAAAATTTTATAAAAAATATATGATTACTTACAAAGTGTTATATGAATTGTTACATGTGAATCCCAAATTTTTGATTTTAGCATTTTTAAAAGTGCTATCTTATTTTTAATGAAAACTGTGACAAATCGAACATGTGTGACAAAACTTCAACAAAATGTGAAAAAAATTTTGTTGATGTTGTTTTCACTTTAAAAAAAGAACGGCACTTTTAAAAATGCCAAAGTTAGAGTTTTAAAATTTCCGTGTAACAGCTTTTTTTATGACTTTTTGTCGATTGTAACACATGTGCCTTTTTTATTATTATTTATAAAAGTTATCTATCGTTTTTTTTGTAAAAAGTGATAAATGTTTTTCTGTGACTTTTTTTGTTTTTTATGTCCAACAATTTTGCTCTATTTTTTATAAGCCATAAAGATGCTCTGCATTTTATTCCTTCTTTTTCTTCGCCATTCTTTTTCCATATTGCATTTTTCAAACAAAAAAACTCCTCCGACAACTTCAAAATTTTAATTTCGAAGCAGCGTTTCCTATTTTTTTCCTATTTTATCGTTTACAAAAAATATATGTTTGAAAAAAAGATAAATTTCAAAAAACACAATTGAATTGAAATTTATTTTATCCAATCATTTTTTCTTTAGGTCTTGAAAATTGGGTTTTTTCAATTTCGTTGAAAACGCTTCAATTTTTTTTTCACATAGGTAAAAAAATTTTTGAAAGATCTTGTCCAACTTTGGGGGAAGAATTTAATTGAAGTTGTCAAAACATTTCTTTTACGGCATTCATCTATTTAGAAGTATATCGCCTAAGGCAATCGAGAAAGGGAAAACGAGAGAAAAGAAAAGGACACGGCCAAATAAAAAAATATATAACACCTGTTTGCAGCTAGTTCATGGGCTTTTCCCTGGCTTCTTTTTTCCCTCTATTTTTATATATTTTTTGTTATCCACCAAATTGGCTCCATTGTGTGACACCTTTTCATTCTCTCTTTTATTCGTTTTTCTCATTTTCTTCCAAAAATTGAAAAAGAAGAGAAACATTAATCTCCAAAAAATATAAAAAAAAGTGAAATGACTGTGGTATTTTTTTATGAAAACAAGCTCTTTTTTGTTTTTGTTTAGCTTGCTGCCAGATGTCTGTCTCTCTTCTGACTCATCATGTCGAAAAATTCAATGGATCAGCAATGAGCTTTATGCAAATTTTTGTTTGGTTCTTTTACCAAACTGTTTTTTTCTTTTTTATGCCCGTAAAAACTTTTCTAATGTGGTTTTTGCCATTATTGCGTTTTATGAATGCCAATTTTTCCAATCCGAAAATTACTCATTTCTTTTTGTCGCACTTTTGAGAAAAAAACGCGGGGCTTTTGTGTTTTTTCTATGTATTTGTTTGTTGAATAAAGCATAATCGATTTAAACATAACCGGAAATGTCCCCTCTTAAAAGACAAGAGTCCCCACAATAATTTTTTGCTTACTTTTTTTATTACCACAGATGGACCGTCAAAATGAAAGAAAGAAGATGCTTTTTTTCTCTCAAGGCATAAGCATAAGCAACCTCGAGGACATCAACTTTCATGTTGTTTGACTTTGCCGCCGCCTCTCTTTTGTTTTATTTCCTTTTATGTGTTTTTTAAAAAACAAACATAAAAACGTTTGAAAAAAATAATATATCAAATAAAAGAGAGCAGCTTAAGGAGGGCATCAGCATCTTCCTTTTTTCCCTTTCGAATTTTTCCAGTCTTTGAAACAACAAAAAAATGACCAACTGAAGAGCAGCAGCTTGGGCTTTTTTATATCCTTTTGGAATTTTTTGGAAGGCCATTTTTTGTGTCTTCTTTCTTTATGTCCAGTTCATCGAGAAGAAGAATGAATGGTTATTATTAATGTGACTGACTTGGAATTCTTCTTCTATTACTACTACTATTACTATTTTTTTTGACTATTTTAGAAGAAGAAGAAAAAAACGAAAAAGTTATTTTAACGCCTTTTTTGTGTCGTTGCCGCCAAAAATAATATTCCAAAAGCTTTAACTCCGTTGCGAACGCAATTTTTCTTCTTTTTTTTCATAAAAAATGCGTGTAAATTCAGTCGCGCGTATGTAATTGACCCAACACAAAAAAGCAATGGTTTTTTCCTTTATGGCGGCGGCCGGCTTAAGACTGAAGAACAACAAAAAAAACATAAGCTTACTTCTTTCTTCCGTCTACTCTCTCCTGTCCCCGGCTTCTTTTATATTCCAGACCCGAAAGAAGAAAAAAAAGAACAACAAAAATGGAATGGGGCGGAGATAAAAAAAAGCACATAAAAAATTGAAAAGCGCCTTAGGGCGACTTTGAAGAACAAAAAAGAAGAAGGGAGGGGGGTTGCTCCTTTTGACGACGACCGATGATGCCAGGAATGGTGGAAAAAAAGCTTGCTCAAACGTGAAGAAAAAAAGGTGCATACTTCCGTTGCAAATAATAAAAATTTATAAAAAAAGAAAAAAGAATATTGTTTTTGTATGTTTTGTTTGTTTGTTGCGCAACGTTCTTTTCTTTAAAAACTGTTTAATGAAGCTTAAATTTCGACTTTAAAAAAGATGTTTTAGAATTCCTTCTTTCTGCAAATCCACCATATTTTTGATAACTTCAGAATACACAAAGCTATTAATTATAGTATTTTCGAAATGACTGGAGGATGACCAAAAAGTTTTGGATTATTTTGATGGCGGCTGCTATCTTTGCCATCATCACTCCATCATCAAGTTCAGGAATAATTATTAGTGATCAACAACAGCTATGTGTTGAAAATGAAGTATGCCCAACAAATTCTGCTCAAGTTTGTAAAAATAATACGTAAGCTTTTTTTAAATATCCTCGAGGTATATTTTCTTATCAAATAGTCTCGACACGAATATTACCGTATTTTCCAAAAAAAGAAATTATTACCTAATATAATAATTCACTTCAATATCCCAAAGTCGTTATCTTTTTTATTCCATTTTTCGGCATTTTTCTTCTTCTACCAAATAAACCTTTTTTGATATCCCCAAAAGACTTTTCTTCACACGCGGGTTGCTTTTCTTCTTTCTTCTTTTTTTCATTTTTATCGTAAAAAAAGAATAATGGAGAAGAACAAAGTAGAAAAAGAAGAAGGCTATTGTCAATGCAAAGTCGTTTTTTTCCGGCATCATTTTTCCACCACCAAAAGAAAATAACAATCGCTAATACCACCACTTCATTTACTGCTGCTTGTGTGTTGTACATTTCTTTTGTGAAAAAATAACAGCAAAAAAATTTTTATTCTTTTGTTTGAAAACATTCATTTTTTGGTTGCCTTCACAAAAGTTTTACAATTGCTCTTATGACTTACTTAAAGAAAGAAATTTATGTTGCACAAAATTAGATCGGAACCAAATAAAAATCTTGCGCACTTTTTTGGCTTCATTAAAAACGCAAATTTATTGTTTCCGTTTTTTCATTTGCAGAAAATTTGAAAATCATTGAATTTTGAAACACTTTTTTAAAAAATTGATTTTGAACTTTAAAAGTTGCGCAAAAAAAGTTGAATAAAGACTCAAATTTGACAAGCTCTTTTTAAGGCTCTCTTCAAAGACGGAAAAAGCTTTTGCAATTGTAAAAATGTTAAAGTAAAAAGGGTGAAAGAAGTTAATTGGCTTTTTTAAAACCAACTTGTACTTTTTATTTTTATTTTATGCTTCAAAAGGCATTCGTCAGACAGGAAATCTCAAAATAATTAACTTCAAATATTAGCTTTAATGAAATACAAAAAAGTGTACAATTTTGCATCAAAACTCTTGCGCAAGAAAAAACATGTTATTATTCACAAAAAACAGCTTTTGTTTTTTGAGATATCTTTTATCTCGGGATTTGTATTATCCAAAAAGTAAAAAGTAATATCCGGCTTTTAGAAAGATTTCTTTTATGTTTTTTGTACAAAAAAGAGCCATTTATTACATCAGGAAATGAGCTGCTGCCGCTTTTTCAATTGTAATTTTTTTGCTTTTAAATTGGAATTTCTAAAAGTATACCATCAATCTGTCAGAAGCCAAAAGGATTCTTATCCCCCCATTTATCACTTTTTTTCTAACAAAGAAATGCCATTTTGATTCTATTGAATAAAGAAAGAAAGAAATGCAATCTTCGTGTGACGTAACCCCTTCGTTTCACTGCCTACCGTAATCCTACTACTAATAAAGAGTTATGAAATTTTTGTTTTTTAGGTGTGTCTCAGCTTGTCGCTTACATGGTATGAGAGAATGTGTATGTGATTCAGAAGAAGACAATTATTGCTATCTTTGTTGCGGAAGTGAAAGCAATCGATGCCTTCCTGCTCATCAACATGGAATTCTCAGGTTACACATTTTTCTCATTTCAAAATAATGCAGAAAAAAAGGTTTCATATTTAACATTTGAGAAAGAGCGAGAGAAAATGGTTTTAAAATGCATAAGAATTCTGTTGTCAACAAAAATGATTCATAATGATGTAATTTTCTAACAAATATCAAAATTAAGTCTTGATTGCTAAAAACTCAATATTTTAACCATAGTTGTTTAGCATTACCTCACAGGATTACTGTAATCCACTAAAATATAAATTTTACCATTTTTTTTACTATTTTTAAAATATGAATATCATTTTTTAGACCAACTGGAGAAAGATGGGAAAGAGAAAGTTGTTCAAGATGCCGAATGAATGGTGCCGAAATGGAAGGCCTTGCATGTGATGATCGAGATCCACAACGGCTTTGCCTTCAAGGAAAATGCTCAAAATCTGTTTGTCACAATAAACAACAGGGAACATTTTGTGACAGAAAATTAGAAAAAATTTGTGTTGAAGATATTTGTGAAAATCCTTGTGCAAGAATTAGCCCACATTTGATGGTGTGTGATTGTGCAATGATTGATCCAGATACGGGTTTTGCATCAGATGATCGATGCCAACTTTGCTGTTATGATTTTAATAGTGTAAGCTTTCTTTTACATTGGCTTTTTTAGCTAGCTATAGTCAATGGCATTTTAAGTTATACAAAAAATGCCATTGTTTGCTATCTATTTTTTGTCGAAGAGAAAGAAAAAAGAATTAAAAGTTTCCATAAAAACACTTTTTTGTGTCATTCTTTTTTTCAAAAAGCTTTTCCAATTTTGGCATTCAACGCGGCATCCAAAGAATAAAAAAGTTTTTAATTGCTCACTTTTAAGCCTTAATCGTTGCCTTTCTATTTTTCGAGAATCGCTAATAATTGCTATCACAAAAAAGCTAGTCTTCAGAAGGCATGAAATTATTGTGCCATTCTATTCATGGCATATCTTCCAGATGGGACAATAAATGAATAAAAAATCATGATTCCAAAAAGATGCTTTGTTTTTGTTTTAACAGAAATAAATGGATTTTTTAGAAGCCTGCCTCTCGACGCTGCCAAAATGCTTTTCGAAAATATCATATCACAACTTCACAAAAACGTCCAATTTGGAGAGTTGGACTTGATTGTGCTGGTGGAAAAACTTGTAATCGATATGGAGTTTGTGCGGCTTCAACTTCTGCCTATTATTCTTTTTCAAAATTTGGTCTTCACTTAATCGCCTCAGGGATTCTGTGGTGGCTTTCTTTTTCATTTCAATGGGTTCTTTTCTTTCAATAAAAAAAGTCTTTTTTTTAATTTCATTTTTTGTGGTCTCTTTTTTAAATAAAATAAAAGTTATTTAAAAGGAAAAGAAATATGTAAATTGTTTTTTGTTATTGTTGTTGCTCAAATAAAATAATGTTTTTGTAAATAAATAAATTGTATTTTAATTTAATTTAAATATAAAACTTACTTTTAGCCAAGTAATAGTTGGTTTAGGAGTTCCTTGAACGCTGCAATCAATGGCAAACGGTTGTCCAATGATAATTGAAGCGGATGCATTGGTTTTATCAACAAATCTGGGCTTTTCTAAATAGCATTTTTAGATTAGTAAAATACAGTTACACAAATTTGCATAAGCTGATTTGAATATCAGGAATTTTTAAAATTCTTATAATAAAATTTTGGATTGTTTTTTAATTTAAGTCTACAGATCGAAATCTTTGAATTTAAATTTCATATACTTCTGTGTTGAAGATTACTGTAACAAACAAATAAAAACCGTACCTAAAACATTGATGCTAAAAACTTTTCGAGCTTCACCGGCTTCATTTTCGGCGATGCAAGCATATTCTCCGGCATCACTGAATCGAATTTTATTGATGATAACTTTGTTTTGATCAATCTAAACAAACACGATTACTGTAACCATGACAATCTAAAATCCTACAGTAACAGTTTGACTGAAATTTCCATCAGGTGCTGGCCGACCGTTAAATAACCATTTCTTGTTAATTTTACCCGTGCCATTGCTTGTCCGACATGTCAAGGTCATTGGTGAACCAACCGTAACATCAAACGTTTGCCGACCTTGATCAAAAACTGGCGGGGCAGCTAAATTAATTAAATATTTTCTGGATGTTGATCCAACTTCATTCTTTGTTTGGCAGGTATAACTTCCACCATGATTTTCTTGAGCGGATCGAACATAAAGAGTTTGATTATCATTGGTTAAAACGGTTGAAGCATCAATTTCAAGGGGGTGATTATCTTTGAACCAAGTGATTTGCGGGGGTGGAACGGCATCAACTTTACAATCAATTTTAAAATCTGAATTTGGAATCACTGATTGAATTAACGGTGATGAAAGGGAATCGTTAATCGAAGGTGGAATTTGAACTACCAAATCAAAATGTTTTCTTGCTTCCCCTGCGGCATTCTTTGCAACACAAGTAAATCTTGTGTTATCACTCTTCTGGGCAGATAAAATATGAAGACGTTGTCCCATATTTGTTGGTTGAAGGTATACGGTATTTGTGGCACCATCTGATTCCAAGCTTCGTCCACTTTTGAACCATTCAATTGAAATTGGTTGAGATCCATTTACATCACATCGAAGTTCCTTCGGATAATTGATCAAAACTTTAACTTCTTCAACTTCAAGACCACGGATTTCTGGAGCTGCAATAACTTTAAGATCAAGAGAAAGTTCTGCGGATCCGACACGATTCTCAGCAATACACATAAATCTTGCAGAATCTTCGGGTCGAGAATCACGGATTTGAAGTTGCCGTCCGCCATTGAGAAGTGTGAATCTTTCATCTGGAGGAAGTGGGGTGCCATCCCGAATCCAGTGAACCTGGGGTTCGGGGCTTCCAGTTGCAGGGCAATTGAGGGTTGTCGTTCTGCCACTGTTTGTTTCAATTTCACGTGGAATATTCGCAGCATCAATTTTGGGACTTTCTAAAAAATATAAAATTTGCATAAAAAGGGATATATGAAATACGAACCTAATAATGACAAAGTAAAATCGCGTTTATCTTCACCAGCAGGATTTTTAGCAATACTAAAATTTGAATGTTTATTAAATTACAGTATTAGTAAAAAAATTACCAAGTATATTTATCAGCATGTTTATCATCCAACTGGGTAAAATGAAGCCTCATCCGATTACTTGAAAGATAAACATCTCGAGAATCTTCAAGTGGACGACCTCGTTTAAGCCATGTAATTGTTGGAGCTGGACGCCCTGAGGCAAAACATTGAATTTCAGCATGATCATTGAGTTTTCCTTCAACAACAGATGAAATATTGTCTCGAATAATTTTTGGTGGAGCTGTAATTGTACAAGTGATTACGGTACAGTATACTAATCTTGCTTACTCATAACTTCAACATTTACATCTTGATCCTTTGAACCAGCTTTATTTTTAGCTTCACATGTAAATTTTCCACCATTGACAAGCATAATCCTTGAAATTCGAAGATCATTTCCAACGATTTGTCCATTCTTAATCTTTTTAGCAATATTTTCAGGAGTAATTTCTGTTCCATCTTTGTACCATGTAATTGTTGGTTCTGGTTTTCCTGTTGCAGGACAACTTAACCCAATTGTGCCATTCTCAACAACTGTTCGATTTTTATCTTTTTCAAGCATAATAATTTCTGGTGGAACCAGGACTTCAAGTTTGTAATTAATTGTAGCAGTGCCGGCATCATTTTTGGCACGACAGGAATAACTTGCTTCATCATCCAATTGGGCATCATTAACAATCAACTTTCGATTTCCTTTCATTAAAGTGAACTTTGCAGAATCTGCAGTGATCATATCATAATTTTTAAGCCAGGTAATTTCGCCATCAAAGTTGGGATCATTTACAACACAATCAAAATAGGCTTTTTCACCTTTTACAACTTCAATAACTTCTTTGACTCTTTGAGCGATTGTTGGTTTCACTAAAAATTGTTTTTGGATTGGATTAGTGTTCCTTTCCCCCCCCCCCCCCCCGTTTTTCGAAAAAAGCGGGGAACGGGGAAGGATGATAAGAGCGGGGACGGGGAACGGGGAAAAAAACGGGGATGAAATGACGGCGGGGCGGGGAACGGGGAAACGGGGATTTTGCGGGGAAAGCTGTAAAAGTCTTGAAATCAGTTTTCGATGGTATATGGTGTCATTATTATCACTAAATAATGTTATTCTGACCTGTTTAACATTAAATAACATTCAAATTCAAAACTTTGAAAAAAAAGCGGGGATGAAAATTTGCGGGGACGGGGAACGGGGAAAAAACGGGGATGAAATGTCAGCGGGGAGGGGAAACGGGGATGTCCCCGCCGGGGAAAAGCGGGGATCCCCGCCGGGGAACGGGGGGTAAAGGAACACTAGATTGGATACTGTAGTCAAGGGTACGAAAAATTAGTATTTCGATTTTTTTCGAGTTTCGAAATTATAATTTTTTTAAATTTTAAAAAATTTTATATTAGATTTAAATATATTGGATACTATATGAAACAACTTCAGTTTTTGATAATAATAAAGCTACTTACTGATAACATCAACATCAAAATGAATATCAGTTTTTCCGATTTTATTTGATGCTTTACAAACATATGATCCAGAGTGTTCAGCTTGTGCCGCAATAATTTTAAATTGTTGACCTTTTGAAAGAATTTGAACATTTGGAAGTTCATTCGCTGGTTTATCATTTTTCGTCCATTCAATGACAGGTGGAGGTGAACCTTCAACTTCACACGGAAGCACCAAACTATTATTTTCAATAACTTTAAAATCTCCATGTTCACTGAGAATATTTGGTTTTACAAGAACCTTAAGTTGGAAATTTTTTGCTGCTTCTCCGGCATCATTCTTTGCAACACCTGAAAGATTTAAAAAGATTGTTGCTGGATAGCAAATGGTTAGTTGGTCGAATGGTTTGGGGCGTTCGTTCAATACCGGGTAAGACAGGGGTTCGAGTCCCTGCATGGTTTGTATAAAAAAGTAAGTGTTTTTCATATCTGGATGCCGTAGGGAAATAAAAGAATTAATTTTAAATAACTTGCATGCATAAATTGCTTCATCTGAAACTTGTGCCTTTGGGATATGAAGTTGTCGGCCATCAGAAAGTGTTGTGATTCCACGAGCCTCTTGATCGTGAAGAATTGGAATTTTATCTTTTGTCCATGACAGCTCAATATCTGAAGGCATATCAGCTGGAATTGGACATTCAAGGGTAACCATATCTCCAAGTGTAACTTCTTTCGGAGTTGTTTCTTCTGAATTCAACAAAACTGGCTTTGAAATAACGTTAACTTTAAAAGTTTTTTCAGCTGTTCCTGCAACATTTGAAAGTTTGCATTGATATGCCCCAGCATCAATGGGTGCTGCTTTTTCAACATAAAGAGATCGCTGTTCATTTAGTAACTAAAAGGTAATGTAAGAATTTGCATTATTTGGTGGCAAACAACATACTGTAACCGCTTGTGGAAGAGCGAGTGCATCTTTTGTCCAGAGAACTTCTGGAGTTGGATCACCAATGAATAAACATTGCAAATCCAATTCATCCCCTTCAATGACATCAACATTCTCAAGCGAAGGCCCTTCAACTCTTGGTGGAACTAAAATCTCAATAGCTACAGTAATCCCAAAATTATCAAAATTTTTACCCAAAACATTCATCTTAAAATTTCTTGTTGCTTCTCCGGCGGCATTTTTAGCGACACAAGTATACGTGGCAGAGTCATCTGGTTGAATATCCGTTAGCGAAAGTCTTGTGCCATCCGATGAAATTTTGTATTTGCTTGTTCCAGTCGGGACGCGATGTCCATTTCGAAGCCAATCAATATCAACTGAAGATTGGGAACTTGCAATTGGACATTCCATTGTTGTAGAATGTCCTTGTAAAGCTTGTGTCTCAACTTGTGCACCATCTTCATACCCTCCGGCAAGTTTTGGCTGGGTAATTGTGTCAACAACAAAATCTCGGAAAACGCTTCCTGCTTCATTTTGTGCAACACAAGTGTAACGACTTTTTCCATGTTCAGAATGTTGAATTTGTAGGGTTTGACCGTTATCTTTTATCCCGACCGTAACGGGGACATTATCTTTTTTCCATTCAATTGAAGGCTGTGGATTTCCTTTGATTGGACATGAAAGTTCATAGGTTTCTCCTGCCACAAGGGTTACTGTAGAATCATATTCACCTTGTGAGAATTCAGGTTTTACTACAAAAATTATATTTTGACCAACTACAGTAATAGCAATTGTTGTAAACAAACCCCAAACAGCTAAATCAAAACGTTTTCGACTTTCACCTGCAGAATTTCGAACCAAGCATTCGAAAGTTCCAGAATGTTCAACTTTTGTCTGCAAAATTACCAATTGCTTAGAATAATGTGTTGTCTGAACATCTGCTGGAAGTTCTTCTTTTCCATTCTAAAAAATTTGCATATTTCAATACACTACAGTAATCCTTCTCTCCCTTACAAAGAGCCATTTAATGGTTGATTTAGGTCCATCATTTTTGACATCACATTGTAATGTCGTTGTTTGATCCACAACCCTTTGCAACGATTCATTTTTACCAAGTTGAGGTGGAGCTAAAAATAGATTTTTAAAAAATATTTAATTAAATTTTTGGTCTTTAAAAAACAAAAAGGATTATTAAACTTTTTTTAAAAAAAAGTCATTAAAAGTCCAGTCTCAAAGTCTCCCTTTCTCATATTTTTTAAGAATGACAGATTTTCGTCGTTGCCTCGGAAACTGCAAAAATATTATTATTTTTAATAAAAATATAAAAAAATAGTTTTAAATATATTTGTTTTTTCTTCTTCTTCTTTTTAAACAAAAAAATCTTTGTGTTTATTTTTTAATAAAAAGAAATAATTTTTATAATGGAAAAGTCTGTAGGAGGAGGAGAAAATTTGACATTGGTCAATAATAAATTATTATCAATTCCTGCCAAAGTTTGTGAATTATTTATAAATCCTCTCTTTTTCTTCTTCTTCTTCCTTCTAGAAGGCCTCCTTCTTCTTCGAAAAAGCGAAACTTTTTTCATTTTTTTATATTTTTTAAGGATGAAAATTTAAAGCCAAGAAAACTTTCAAAAATGGATACTTTAATTTCATTTTTGGAAATCAAAAAAGGTGATGAAAGTATTGAAGCTTTTTGGCATTCCATCAATGACATGAAAACTTTTTATTTTGGATTGGCTGTTGTAAGTTAATAGGTTTTATTATGGTTTAAGGGTTATGATAGTTTTAGTGGTGCATTGGCTGGAATTTAGCTGCGGTTTATATTTCTCCAACAAAATGGATTCAATTTATTCCATTAATTTTGTTGGGAATATTCTTTGGTTTTAGCGGATTTCATTGTCGATATGTGTAAGTTTTCATAAAATGACAGCACTTAACCCAATTTTACTTTAAATGTATACCCAAAAACTACAGTACGCTTTAGCAAATTTTCCATATGCAAATTTTTGTGTAATTGGAACTTTTCTCTGCAATGTAGATTTTAGAAATTTTAATACTGCCCTTTGATTTTTTAGTTACAAAAAGCTTAAAAGTAATACCACCATTTTTTCAGATACAGTATTCAAAAATTCAAACATGTTTCTTTCCTTTTACTTTTTGCTGCCGTTTATGTTTTTGGTGCAATTATTATTTTTCGAGATTTAATGGTGTCATTTTTGATTCACTTTCGTAAACTTTTAATCATTGTTTTCGAAATACAAAAATAAATTTTAGCTTCGTTCCCTGAAATTTCATTTAAAAAAGCTCCCGAAAAGATAATGAATTTGGGAAATATTGGATTACTTTTTGTTGCAATTTTATGCAACTGTGCAGTTTTTAAAAAAATTAGTGAACAAATTGGAATTGAAATTGATGCCTTGCATAAAGAGATTAAAGAAGTTAAAAGCAAACAGGTACTGTCGATACAATAATATTTTGTTTTAACTACTGTAATCTCACAATTGCATTTTAAGGATCTAACTGTCCCTCAAGTGACTCCTGAAAGTGGAGTAATAAGACGCCAAATTTCAAAACCTTCCCTTCAACAACAAATTAGCATACCATTTGGTGGAAGTGGAATTGAACAAAAAATTAATAATATTAATGAACAATAAATCTATTTAATGTTTGTATTTTTTAAATAAACTTACCAAGTACTGTAAGATCAATATCAACAGGTAAATTTCCAGCTTTATTGTTGGCCACACATGTAAAAGTGCCTTGATGTTCAACAAGGGCATCTTCGATGATAATTTTTCGACCATCTGAACTAACTGACACTCCACCCCTGGAGGTACCAGGTTTCAACGGGACCATATTAACATACCATTCAATGCTGGGATCTGGGATTCCACTAACTGGACATCCAAATTCAATCTTTTGATGCTCAAGGGCTGATTGCTTCGTCGAATAAATGGTTTCATTCTTTTGTGGCGGAATCAAAACTTCAACTTCAAAGGTCTTTGAAGATTCTCCCGCAGGATTTCGGGCAATACATTTGTAAATTCCTGAATCAGTGATCTTGGATTGTGGAACTCGAAGTCGACGTTTATCCTCAGAAAAGATAACATTGACGTTATCTTCGACAACAGGTTTTTCATTCATCCTCCAAGATATGTGTGGAAGTGGATGTGAAACAATTGGACAATAAAGTGAAAATGGTTCATCGACTTTAACAGATTCCAAATGTACGATATCTGAATCTGTGATCTCTGGGGGAACAATAACTTGTAGCCGAACTGGAACTTTAATAAATCCAGCAGTATTTTCGGCATGACAAATGTAAATCAAATTATCATCTTTTGCGGCCTTTGAAATAACCAAAGATCCGTCGGCACGAATTTTATGCCGTTCTGTTGTTGGTTCAATTTCTGTTTCACCTCGGAACCATCGGAAAGTTGGATTTGGAGATGCTCGGACATCACATCGAAGAACCGCTTCTTCACCCTGGAGATAAGTGAAATCTTCCTGCTGAGTACTGGAGATTTGTGGGGGTTCTTGTACGACGACATTTATGGCACGAATATCTTCACCTGCGGGGTTCTTTGCAACACAGGTATAACGTCCTTCATCATTTAAAGTCACCTTTGGAATTTTCAAAGTACCACTTGAATCAATATGAACATGATTATTTGAGATTACCTAAATCCAAGCATTTATGCAAATTTTTTGTAATGTACAAAGACTCACTTCAAATCCATCTTTTTGCCAACTGACAGCTGGTTTTGGACTTCCTAAAGCCCGACATGGAAGTTCTAAATCAACTCCAAGCACAACATCAATAGAATCAACTAATCGAGAAACAATCTTCGGAGGATTTTGTACTTTTAAATTATAAATAATTTCATCTTCCCCTGCCAAATTTGAGACATGACAAGTATAAAAACCTTCATGTTGAGTTTTAACATTTTTAAGAAGCAGTGAACCATTTGGTGCCATTTCAGCGATATGGTTGGTTTCAGGGGAAAGTTCAATCTTATCCCTTTCATAAAGCCATGTCCTCTCCGGAGGAGGGGAAGCTCGGGCCGGGCATGGAAGCACCGCCGTTTCATTCATGGTTACTGTAAAGGTATTTGGGGACCCGGATCCATCAATAATTGGAATGGTATGTACGGTAAGATTCATTGAAATTTCATCGGTTCCAACGTCATTCTTTGCAACACATTTATATTCACCTCGATGATTTAATGTTATATCATCCATGATCAAACTTCCATCAGTTTGATCAACTTCCCCTGGGGCAAGTGTACCATTAAAATACCTACAAAATTTGTATAAATTATTATGCATATTGTAAACTACAGGAATTTTTACCATTTAATTTCTGGTGGTGGTTCACCATCCACTTCACAAGGCAAAACAACACTATCACCCAAGACATGATTGAATGAAATTTGTGACGGTGAAATTGCGGGCTTCATTCGGACACTAACTTTTGTATCAAATGTTGATTCCCCAACCGAATTTACTGCTTTACCTGTAAAGGATTTAAAAATAATAAAAGGATTTTCTTGGGTCAAAGGTTAAATTAGTAAGAAAAACTAACAGGTGAATGTTCCGGTATGACCTTTTCCAACATTTGAAACTTGCAAAGAATTATCGGGCTATAAAAAATGAATTATTAGTGTGAAAATCAAGAATATTGTGCAGTGCCTCATAGATTGAAACAATTCGTTTCATAATGTCCAACAAGTGTGTCTGGACACGAATGTCTGACACTATGAAAAAATCTCCACACGAATGTTTGAAAAAAAAATTTTGGCATATCAATTTGTTTCAACCTATGAGAACCGATACAAAAAATTTGTTGTGCTTACTAAAACTTTGTAATCCTTTGATTGAACATCAAGAAGATGACCATTTAAAAGCCATACAACATTTGGCTTTGGTGTTCCAACAACAGGACATGGAAGAATTAAATTTTCACCAGGTGAAATATCAATTTCACCTTTCAAAGATGCCGCTTCAATTCGAGGTCGAGCTTAAAATGATCAAATTTTGAAACAAAGGGATTAACAAAAAAGGGATTTTTCAAAAAAATAAAATGGATATTGCACAGAAACACACATACATAAGATACCGTAATACATACATAAACTAAACTAAAAATGACACATAACAAAGAAAAAGAAACATATTTTGACACGAGCATTAACAATTTTAAAATCCATACTTATATCCCCCCATTTAAATTAACTTACAAATTAAAACAACTCGAGATTTTTGTTCTGCCGTGGAGACGACATTTTTGGCAACACAGGAATAACTGGCTTCATCATCAGGACCAAAATTTTTGATAACTAATGCTCCATCTCCATCCGCATAAATTCTCATTGTATCGTGAATCGGTTTGTTATTTTTGTACCAAATTCGTTCAGGTGGTGGAATTCCCATGACCAAAATACAATCAATTCGAACGTCATCCCCTTCTAATACCTGCAATTCAGGTGGAATATTTCCAATTACAGGTGCTTCTAAAATACTTTTTTTATGTTGTTGTAGGATAAAAGCAATGTAAATCTATCTCTAATTTGTATCAGCTGATATATCAGAAGTACTGTATCATTTTTTCTTACCCAATCCAACAACGAATAATTGTGTTGAACGATCTTGTGTGCCATAGCTGTTCGTTGCCCGACAAACATAAATTCCAGAATCATTGTATTGCACATCTAAAACGTTTAATTCATATTACTTTAAATTATTAATAATTTATACAGTATACATTTAACCTAAAAAATCTAAAAGCTCTTTCAAAAATGCGACAAGCGCGCCTGCTTTGGCCAAAAGAGAACAAATGCCAAATGACATGTTTGACGTAAACATTTTTTCTCTTCGACGCAGCAGCAACTGTTTATTTTTAATTAAAGCTTTTCAATCCTATTTTTTACATCGATTTATCTCTCAAACTTTTATCAAATAATCAAAATGGCAAAAAGCTTTGTAGATAGAATTGAAATTGTAAGTTTAAATTTAATATTCCTATTTTCTATCATCTCTAAATCTGTGTTTTTCAGCTTGATGCAAAAGCCTATGAAAATGACAAAACAATGCTTTCATTGCTTATTCAAGGTGAAGATCATACATTGGGAAATGCGTTAAGTCATACATTATCTGATATGTAAGTATTTTCAATAATTATAATCCAATAATTATTTACAATTTTTAGGGACGGTATTGAATTTGCTGGATATAATGTTCCACATCCCTTGGAAGATGCAATTATGATAAGGATTCAAACACGAAAGGGTTATGATGCCGGAAAATTACTTCTACAAGCTTTGGATATTCTTGAAACAATTTTTCAAAGTATTGGACAAAAATTCAATGATGCTTATGAAGAATTTAATGTGTAAAGTTTTTCTTTGTTTTACCATTTTGTTTAATTTTTGTTGATTTTTTAATGAATTTTGGTTTTTGTTAAAACTTACTGTTAACTGTAAGGGTTCCATCTGGAGAAACATTAAACCGTGAATCACTAGCTGTCAAAGCATTTCCATTTTTATACCATGCAATTGTTGGAGTTGGATTTCCCAATGCTTTACATTGCATTGTTGTCGTTTTAAAAATAGTTGCTTCAATTTTCGGTAAAGTTGAAATAACTTTTGGGGGGATTCCAATATTGACACGAGTAGTTTTCACATCTTTTCCAGCAGGATTTTCTGCGATACAAGAGTACTCCCCAGCATCCACTTCAGAAGCTCCCTAAAAAATTTGTTTTGCGTTAGTTCAAAAAGGACAAAAGGCATTACTCGAATATGAAGATTCCCGTATTTTTGATAGACATATTTGGATGTTCCAGATCCTTCAGTTGTAAACATTTGTCGATTTCTTTCCCAATGAATTCGAGGAGTTGGTTGTCCTCGAAGAACTTGACATTCTAGAACAACATTATCCCCAACTCCAAGAAGATATTCATCTCGTGGAATATTTACAACTGGCTTTTCAGCAATATTTACATTAGAAAAATCTGACGCCGTTCCAGCAGAATTATCTGCTCGACATTCAAAAATTCCTTTTACATTTGTTCCAGCATAAACTCGTAAATTATCTAAAAAGGCTTTTTTAGTTACAGTAATAAAATTCAAAGTACATACTATTTTGATCGATGAAATAAATGTTGCTTCTTCCATCAATTGGTGATCCCTGATGGAACCATTGGACTCGTGGTGTTGGAATTCCGGTAACATTACATCTCAATTGAAAATATGTATTTTCAACAACAAAAGTATCTTTTGGTGTAATGCTTGCAGTTGGAGTTTCCATGATTGAAAGGTAAATTGTTCCCTTTGTTGTTCCACCACGAGTACTAACTTCGCCTAAAAATTATGTTTCTACAGTACTCTAATGTGTAACATTACAGCAACATACACATATAAGGTCCAGCATCAACTTTTTGAGTATTGTAAATTACTAATGAACCATTGTTGTGAGCATACTGTAATTATTAGATACTATTAAATGTTATAGATAAACATAAACATACAGTTTTATGACCTCGGGGTACCGGAAAACCATTACGGTACCACGTATATCGTGCGCCTTGAGTCTGAGTTTGACAATGCATTATTGCTTGTTGACCAAAAACGGCAGTAGCATTTCGAAGGGAAACAATTTCTGGTGGAGGTTCTAAAAAATGAATATTTTTGATGCCTTGGGGGATGAATATTTTTTACCAAACATATCCAAATCAGTATGAGCAGAATGATTTCCGGCTGTACTTGTTACATCACAATAATACCTTCCAGCGGAGGATGATGTAACCCGAGAGATTGGCCATACTGAGGTATCAGAATGTGCGAAAATCAAGGGTACGGTAGTTAATCTTTGATCACCATGTCTCCAATGAACTTCATATCCAGTTGAAGATTCAATATTACATGTTAAATTAACAGGCTTATAAAGGGTTGCAGGAGTAACGGGAAGCATGGAGGCTTTGGGCCCTGAGGCTTCCATGGATGATGTTGCAACAGGGGCAATTCGAACAAATTTATAATCCTTGTCATCGATGCCTTCAACTCGAACAAAAAAGAATGCATTCTTTTTGGGAGGCAAAAATGGTCCAACACTGTATAGGGATGGATTGTGCCGTGCCACGACTGCTTTTGCACCAAAAATCTCTTTTCCTGAATAATCAACCATGGAAATTCTTTCCACAATTCCAGGGGATCCGAGTCCGGTCATATTCACCCAAAGATAAGAATTTTGATTTGCAAACGGCCGAGGCTGGGTTAATTCAATTCGTTGATTTTGATTTTGGACTGATGAAAAACCATATTTAAAATCAATATCTCCATGTCCAAAAACTCGAAGGGTATTTCGATTTTTACTTGCAGTTTTGACTTTCCAAATTCCAGGAATTGGTTCTTTGATTCGAATCAATTTTACAGTATTCAAATTTACAGTGGTATTTTCATTGACAAAAGCTTGCATGTTGTGTTCTTTATCTAAAAATCAAACCCGGTTACTGTAAATATCTTGTTAACATAAATCGAATTAATGAAATACGAATTTTCATAAATCAGATTACTGTAGTTATACAAGATTATATAAATCCGATTACTGTAATCTTAATTTTTAAAAATGTTCCTTACTTTGTGGATCAATAACAATTAAATCCAATAATTTATCATCAATTGTAGGGGTAATTGCAAGGGATAAAGCCAATTCACTCATATGTGAATCAACTGGAATTTCATTGGTATTACTTCTTCCAGTTTCTCGAACTTCATAAAGTAAATGAACTTTTCGTTGTGAAACTGAATGTCGAACATATTCCAAAATTTGAGTAACTTGAGATTTTTGTAAATGAAAAACTTGTCCAAATGAAGCTGATGCAATTCGATCAAAGACTTGATAACCAACATGATCTCGATCCCCGCAATCTCCGGTCATAACAAAGACAACCTGAAATTTGTTAGATGATTTATGCTTATTTGATATGATGACTGATAACTTGTTATTTATCACGTATACTGTAGTTTATTAGCTAAAAAGTAAGCATGTCCTATCAGACTACCGTATACCTGTTAAATAATTATTTATCCTTCAATGAAACAAATACTCGTTTTGCTAAAATATCGTTAAGCAAATATACTGTAGGATACGGCAGTTTATTATTAATAAATAAAGCTACCGTATACCTGTTTGATCTCATCTCAATTAACTTTTTGGAACTACAAACTTTACTATTTTGGAAAATAAATTAAAAATTTGATAAATAAAAAACCTGTAAAACAATGATAATCCAAATAAGTGACATTTTAATACAATTAAAATTTTCAACAAATAATATTTTATTTTTCGCTAGTAGACTATGGCTTTCAAATTTGCTTGAAATTTTTTTGGGTTAACTGTTTTTTAATGTTTTTTGGCATGTTTTAAAAAAACATAATAAATTGCTTCTGTCTATTTTCTTAAGTTAAAGTAAAACAAATGTTTTTTTCAAGCATGATTCATTTGATTTATTTTCTTAGCCCCCCAAAAAGTGGAACAAACCGATGACTGCTTTTCTTGAATGAGATTGAGTACGGTATCAATTAAATGAAAATCTTTTGATCGAGCATCCGTAAAGACGTAAACGAATGATCCGGGAAGTGAAGCTTCAAGGGCTTTTTTAATACCTAAAAAAATGAATGAAGGGAATTTTTCTTTTGTATTTTTCACTTTTTTTTTGTTATGTTTAAAATTTTTTAAAGATCGTTAATTTTGTTAAATGATGCATTCTTCTTTTTTCTTTGAAAAGAAAAATGTTGCGAAAATGAAGGAAGAAAAAAGAGAAAAAATCCGATATTAAAAAAAGTGAACGTTTTTTAAAAATGTGTCTGAACAAATATATTTTCGTGAATGTTCCGACATTTTTTGAAAGGGTCAAAGATGACGGTTTTTTAAAAAGGCTGGGTTGTTTGTTACCTGTGAGAGTCATTTCAGGACAATCTTGACCACCAGAAAGATTAACATGTCGTAATTTTTGATGAAATCGATGTGGTTCCGTCGTAATTAGGGGTTCATCAACATCTGTAATAAACAGTGATTAACATTATTGTTACTAGAATCTTATATCATAGATATCAAAAATTAGTAATATGCAAATTCATAATTTTTTTTCGTTCGGGTTCTTTGTGGAAGAGTTTTCGAAAAAGACAATGACCATATGCTTGAAGAAGCCAGGCTACAAAGTGTTGCAAATTTGCATAATATAACACAGAGGCTTCTTATCACATTATCATTGATACTGTACTTGTTGTATTAATTATAATTTTAAAATAGTATTAAAAGTTTCTGGTCATTTTGCACTGTATTTTCCCATGACATTTTTATTTCACAATTTTGGACCCAATGTTTCATGCTTTCCTTTTTTTTTAACAGAAAAAAGGCTATTTTTAAAAAACAAAAACAATGGCCATTGCTACCTTTTTTACAGTTTTTCTTTGTTTTTTAAAAAATAGTTTTTTTAACGGAAATAAAATGAAAGGAATTTTTGGTTGCTTGACCTTTACAAAAAAATAAAAACTTTTTGAATAAAAACTTCTTTTTTGGCCCCTACAAAAATGTTGTAATAAAAAGAAATCAAAGCTTCTTTGAAATCTGAGATGACTGCCTTTTTTGCATCCTTTTTTTGTTGCGCAAAAAAAGAAACGAAAACTTTTGTTCAAAAATTATTGCTGCTTTTTTCTTTAATGAAAAATAAAATATGTAAGCTTTGATTCTCTTTTTTCTTGGGAAACAACAAATTTGATTTTTAATATAAAAATTAAGTTTTAAACTTATAAACTTATTTTTGAAATTGTTGTTTAAAAGTATCAAAAATTTTTATGTGGCAAATAAAAGATTTAAAAAATTTGATAGATATAAAATTTCCAAGCAAATTGGAAAAATGCGTTTTGAAATTTGAGACAAATTGTAAAAAAAATTGGTTATTTTAAAAGTAATTGCATTTTTGAGCTGAAAAGCAGTGATTAGCAGCTATCGACATTGAAAAAGAAGAAGATCGTTAATTTATTTGATGCAAAGGCTTTTTTTATTATGCACTTGAAAAATTTAATTTAATGAGATAGCCGGAAATTAGGGATTGATTTACGATTAACTATTTTGAAGCCAAAGATTAGCAAAAAGATATATGTTTTAAAAGGGTTGCAGCTTGAAAATCATTGATTTTTGTTTTGGGTAAACTTAAAAAGTGAATGGTCATGACGCAAAACTAACAAATTTTCAATGCCCAAATGCATTTTTTGTGACTCATTTAGATAGAAGAAATGATGCTACTGAAATCGATATCCTTAAACAACTGACTCAAAATTTGCAAAGAAAATAACATAAACACATTTTGGTCATCATCGTCAAGGCAAAAATGCAAAAACATAATATCACACTAAAAAAATCTTACCAGGATCATGAAACATAACCAAAACATAATTATAAATGAAACGTTTTCGTTGCTTCATTACAGTATTAAAGATGCCTTCAGTTCCGCGTCGGACTTGATCCAAATCATCAAACATTGAACCAGTTCGATCAAAAACAAATGTAAGGGAAGACATTCCAACATGAGATTGATCAAAATCTGGACGTTCCAATGCATGACCCTGATCATGATGATATGTGGTAAAATCAGTTGCTTGAACATGAAAGAAATTTGGGGGTGTTGCCGTTAGCAGCAAAGTTAATGCAACTAACGGCCACAGCAGCGGCCATTTCATTGCTGCTTTGGTGGTAAAAATAAAAGAAAGAAATAATTTAAAGAAATAATGTTTAAAAAACTGAAAACAGTAAAAGATTTGATAAGATTAATAAATTTGATGTAAACTAATAATGATTTTAATCGTCGAATTAAATAAAACTTTTATCAAGATTATGTAATTAAACAAAAATGAACAACAATAATACTGTAATTTAATATCAAAACGGTTTTCTCACTCAGCTGACAATTTAGTCAATCGTAACCCAAAAAATGTAAAGAAAAAAAAATTCATAAAAAATTGCGAAACGCGACAGTTAAAAGATGCCGTAAAGATACTGTAAGACTATGAAGAAGGTGTTCAAAAGATTTTATCTATTAATTTTTTCAGTTGTTCAAATAAGAAAGTCTACCTTTTCTTTAATGCAAAGACTGCATTAATTTATGCAAAAAGAAAACCGTTTGCGCAACTTGAAAGACAAATGAAAGGAAAAATGACGGCATCAATTAGCCCAAAAAAAATTAAAACGAAATTTATTAAAATTTAAAAAAAATGGATGAGTTAATTAAGTAAATTTTTGATTTAAAAAAATTAAAACATAAAAAAATAATGTCTTTGAGGGGATAAATATTTTTAACGACTTTATAATCAATAAAATAACAAAAACTTCCAAAAAAATAAATATATCGATGGGGTCTTTTATCAAATTTGAGATAAAAGCGAGAAATAAAAAAGGCATGAAATTGATGGCAGCAAAAACAACTGACTGTTAAAAAATAATAAATTATTGGGATCTACTTTTTCTTAGGCTCAAGATAGAAATTTAGGAAGGGAATGTGTTGAAAAAGATCCTTCTTATTTTTTGAGTTGAGTAAAGTGAAACAACATAACAAGAAGAAGAAAAAGACAAGGATGAAAGCAGAAACAATTAATCACACAAAAAACATTCGATTGAGGGAAATTAAAAAAATATCAGTCAAAGAAAAATAGATTTATGTAAGAGATTAAAGAGGGGCGCAAAGAAAGACTCAAAGTATTGCCTAAAGGAAAACAGACTAGAGAGATAAAAGCGTTAATCAAAAAAAGATATTATTTCTCAATGTAATTTGGGTCCTTTAAGGTGTCGAGAGAGAAAGAAAAAATGAGTCTCAACCAAAAAAATACCGCCCCTAAAAAAGCATCTTTGCCCCGGCGGCCGCCTGTTGATGATCGGTGTTGTTCAAAAATTTCCTTTCTGCTTTTTTCCCGTTTCACCCCTCTGTTTTGCTTTTTGTGCAATCTCCGCCTTTGAAAAAAAAATTGGGCTTTTATTTTTTATGCAATTTTTTATATTCGAAAAACTTTTCCTTTCTTTTCTCTTTTTTGTATTTCTTTTTTTGCAACATCCCTAACAAGATAAAAGAGAGATTTCAGAAATCTCCCCCTTAAACGTATGTGTAAAAAGTGATGATTGTTTTTACAACCCTTTTAAAACCTTTTCCTTCTAACTTTCATTTCAACAGTTTCAACTTTCATATTTTTATTTAAAAAAAAGAATTCTTTTCGCGCCATATCTTTGACAAGTGGATTTGGGATTGATTATTATAGATTTCTTTATTTTTTCTTTACAAATATAAATTATATATTTTAAAAATTTACAAAAAAAGAACATTATTTTTTAAGATTCCTTAGGAGAAGATTGATTTGGATTATCAATGAACCGAACAACTCGATGACGAGCAAGATATCCAGTAATTCTGTCATAAAGAATTGACAAAACACATCCAACCATAATAAGTAAGATTGCAGCAATCACTAAAAATTTATATTTTATTACTTGTGTAAAAAATAAAATTTTGCTGCTGACTCAGAACGCAGAAATCAGCAATTTTTTAGTACAAAAAACATTTATAAACAAATGCATCCGAAAAAGGGGGTATCATATAATAAGGATTTTTTGCCTCAAAAATAAAAGATCAAAAATGAAAAAAACAGGGCAGACACAACACATACCTAAACGAGCAGAATCACCACCTCGAGGAGAATAACCAAGTAAAAAAACTCTTTCAAAAAATTTTCGTTCAATCGAAATCAAATATAAATTGACAAGAGATGCAATTATGCAAATCAAAGATACAACCATAAATAAATCCTAGAAATATTCAAGTAATTTTGATGTTTATTTCTTTCATCATAAAAAATACCCGAAAAGTAATTCTTGGAATTGCCCATTCTCGAAGAGGCCGAAAACGTTTTGATGATTGCGCATAAGTTTCTTTACAAATTTCACATTTTTGAGCCCGAGATCGCGAAACCCATTCATTGAGACAATTTTCATGAATAACTGCCATCTAAAAAAACATTAGTGTTTATCTTTTAATCTTTAATACAAATGTTTTGTTTTAAGACAAATCAAACTACAAAACACCCCTAAAAATATATATTCCAAATTTGCAGTTTCAGATGCTTGCATTTACGTTAAATAAATTAATTGTATCAAATTTCATTCAAATAAAAATCTGTCATTTGATTTAGTTACACTAATTTCTAAACGGTTGAAAATTTTTTTTTGCTATTTTTTGATAAAAATAAAAAAAAGTTTTGCAAAAAAGCAATAAAATAAATCGTTCTTTTTATTTTTATTAAACTTTGAATGTTGCTTGATCAAATTTTATCATCAGACAACCAAAGCTTGTTTCCCGCCGATTTTAGCGTTTAAAGGGGGAGGCGCATCGCCTGTAGTTTTTTGATGCAAAGTCGATTGCATTTCTCGACGCGAAAACACCTTTCATTGGAACTTGTTTTTTTCTTCACTGCAGCTGCAAAAAAAGAAAGAAAAAAGCAGCTCCAATGAGTCCCTGATTTTTGTAAAAAAAAGTTCATAGTCGCATCAAAAAAACTACAGGCGATGCGCCTCCCCCTTTAATTTTACACCTGCAAGAAGGCATCGCATAAATAGCTCTTTTGTCTCGGGTTTGTTTTGTAATATTAAAACAGATACAAAAAATTGAAATCAGATAAAAATTGCACTATCAATGCAAGACAAACATTTCAATACAAATGGGGAAACTAAAGAAAAAGTGAAACAGCTAAAGTTCACATGATGGCAAAAAACAGTATTTTTTAATTTAACGCCAAAATTTTGCTTTCAAATTTGATATTTGAAATATCCCTTTTAAAAAATATACACTTACAGTTCCAGCACATGCACATGGACGAACCATTACTCCAGTTTCGGATTGACAAATACGGCAAACAGGATGTCCATTTCGACCAAGTGAAGAGAGGGAAGCACATGATGTCGAAAAAAAAGAAGAATTTAGTTATTAAACACCGGCAAGTGGCTTCCGAGATCTCTTGAGTAAAAGGAATTGGATCTAAGGTGGTAAGTACAGTATCTGTCATACTGTCACCACTTCACATCAAATCCCTTCTACTTTAGAAACATAAAAGCCAAATGCCCATGTTTAATAACGAATAAAAGTGATATACAATTGCACTTATTTGATGTCCTTCTTGACCGATATTTGATGCAGCTGATTGATTAGGATCAAATAATTGTTGGGATGCTTTAAATTGCATAATGGCCGGATCAGGAACATCTTCCGTTTGCTGTCTTGGAAATTCAAATGATGTCTGTAATAAACTTTGAGATAAAGAAACATTTTATTGCCATAAGTTTACTTGAGTAACACATTTTGGATTAACAGTTATCTTTTTGAATTTTTTCGTTAAATCAATTGATTTTTCTTTTTTATTTCCACCAAATGATACAGTACCATTGCTATCTTCAAAGGAGTTTTCATATGCCGCAATATGAAGTGAAAGGGTGCTGTTGCTATTTTTATTATTTGAAAAGGTATTAACTTTTTTCAACTTCTTTTCAGATTTTTCAACTTCAACTTCACCATCGACATAAGCATTTTTAGATTTAATTAAAATTGATTTATTCCACGTTGATTGAAAAGTGTCTTTTCTTCCATATTTTTCATCGAATAATGAAACTGTATATTTTTAAATATTGCTGCAGTCCTCCAATTTTTTAAAACTTTGGTGTCCTAAAGGTCTACTTTTAAAATTGAAAAACATTCCCTTGGGCCATAATAATTTTTTTGTAAGTTTGATAAGGACTGCAGCATTTTGTTTACCGTAATTTTTGTAATTACTGTATGCTTTGCTATTTAAATGAACAAAAGATTCATTGAAACATTTATGATTTTGATTTAAGGCGAGATTTGAAAATTGGTGATTTTGATTGTTATTGAAGGAAGACTTCAACTGTTTGGTATCATTTGAAAGCAACATCTTATTTCTTGTTGTAGACATCTAAAATTGAAATTTGTTAATTAATCAGACATCAAAAATTAGAAAATTTTAATTTTAACACTAAATACTCAAAATATTCAACATTTCAAAATAATGATAAGACAAAGTTTAATGATAATAAGCATGTTACAGTAATCTGTAATCATTCCTAGACTATTTTAAGTTCATATTAAATATGCCTGAAGAGAAGAAAAAACTGTATACCTCTAATGTGTGTCTAACGCGATAAAATGAAAAAGAAAAGATTTCAATACTGTTCATGACTTTGAACATCAAAGGGGTGGAGTTTATGATAACTTACGATAAGCATGATGCAATATATATAAAAATAACTTCTAATATTGCATCATGCTTACCATTTTAGACAAAAATGAAAAAATGAAATAGATGTGTTCTTAAAGTTACGAAGCTATCTACAATAACCAATGACAATTCATAAAACGTCTATTAAACATACAGTAATCAACGCTCTTTCTAGAAGTGATCAAATTTATTGAAAAAATTAAATAAGTTAAAAAACAAAACAATAAAAGGTTGAAAAAATGTTAAAAATGCAAAAACAATAAAAAAACCAGTACAAAAAAAATTTTAAATTAATAACAATCATCTTCTTCATCATAGTAATATTGTGGATGGCAATAAAAACAAGATTTATTGTCACAAATAAAAGTATCGGCCGCTTCTTCATCAATCAAATCAAGCCAAGAATCTGCTACTTTGAATTCTCGAAGGTATTGTTCAATATTATATGTCACAAAAACAGATGCAAGAGATTCTGGAATTTTACGACCACGAGATTTAACAATCTAAATGAATCACTGTAATTAAGCATTTATTCAGCATGATGCTTACCTTATAAAGATATTGAACAAGTTCTTTATCTTCTTCAGATGAAACAAATGTAACACATTTTTTATGTGCTACACAATTTAATCGACGTGCATATTGTCCAACTTGAGAAGGGAGAGAATAATTGATCACTAAATCAATATTATTGACACCTTGAAAGAAAACTCGATCTTGAAAAATCAAGAATGGAATTTCACGAGTTTCACATTTGTTGAAAATTTCTTGCAAAGCTTCATTTGAAGTGTTTTCAGATGCAACATAATTTGGAATTTTATAATTCATATCAAGATATAAGCCAATTTTGTTTGATTCTTCTTTATTTGCAGTAAAGATAATCGTTCGAGGAAGAAGGTGAACTTTGTCGTCAACTAAAAAAAGTACAGTATTTAAGTACTTAGACGTATATCAAAAAAAATAAACCAACCTTGAGTAAGAAGATTTCGAATATATTTGATACATTTCAAATATTTACCACATTTAGCAGCAATAAAATCTTGTTCAGCATGGGTGAGAAGATCAGCAACAACTTCATCAATAAATTTAGGACTTCTTGTACCAGAAATTCTTGGAATAATTAAACGTTGATTATCCCAGAATTGATAAATTGAAGTTGGTTGAATTGTTTCACTGGCGTAACTTCCCATTAAAGGTGTTGCTAAAAAATTACAAAAATATTATTATTGGTGGTAATTTAGGTGTTAGGTAGTGTTTCAAATGGTTTAGTTCGCCGTTAGATTTTTTTTGAGTTACCCATTTTAGGAATCGGAAATCCATTCTTAAAACAATACTATTGAAAAATATAAAACCTTACGAGTATACTCAGCAGGTGACGATGATGTTAATGATCCAGCAGAACGTGAAAAGTTTGAACCAGCAAAATAAGTATTACTTCGAACATTTTGTGTTGGAATATTCCATTCAATTGACTTGTGAAAAGATGCAGGCGGTCCAATCACAGATGGATATTGTGATTTAGGTTCTAAAAGAATATATATCTTTATGAAAAACAAGAAAGGAAAAAAACCATACGTGAAATTGTTGGTGAAGTTGGTTGAGATACTTCTCGACTATCACAAAATCCACTTGAATCGCTATGTTCATGTTCTTCCGCTTTTGTTGTTATTGTTGTCGTTGGAGTATCATTTGGCGGTACAACAAAGAAAGTTGTTATTGGTAATGGATATTTGTGATAAAGTTTCGAATTGACAAATGTCTTTCCATTAACTAAAATTCAAAAAATTAAAATTTCAAATAAAAATGATTAATCAAACATACGTTTATGCATCATATCTGTAAGTCGAGTTAATTGAGAAAGTTTTAGCAGCAACAAATAAGCAGCTAAAAAGAAGCTAAAGAAAAATTAAAAATAAATCAAAAACCAAAACATCAATGAGAAAGAAGCGAGCGATGATTTAAAAAACAATGTCAAGTATGTACGAGCAAAAAAGAAGAAAACCTTAAAAGTCATGGGAGGAAAGAAAAAAGGGTGAGAAAAGGCTAAAATTGAAAAAGAGATATTACACGGCATTTATTCAAGAAACAAACAGGAGGAAGATAAATTGTATTGATTATTATCGAACTATTTAACAAAGTTAATCACGGTGAAGAGTCAATATCATTGATATTGTTTCGGACTTTTAGAAGATAGATGTCATCATTAATTGTTCAACTATCAAGATTTCGAAGTAAAAAACTTAGATCCATCGAAAAGTTTCAAATGAGGTAAGATAATTCAAAATTGTAGCAGAAGAAAAACAAAAGTTTCGATAAAAAATTAGATTGTGAAATACGCTTGTGAAAATTTGAAGAAGGAATAGCTTCTTTTTTTGGAAGATCCTATTTGTTCTATGATTCTTTGCACGAATTCTCTTTTGCAATTTTTACAAAGTTTGAACTCGAACCTTCGAATTTTTCTGAAAATACTACGCTAAAAATTTCTGCAAAGTTGCAATCAAAAGTACCAAATTAAACTATGACAACTTGACTTGATTTGTTTTTCGAACGAACGTAAAGATACCGAACAAAAAATGAAAAAGCTGACTATTGCGGTTTTTGTGACCAAAAACCATGATTTCTTAAAACACCTTTTTAACATCCAACTGTCTGGATGAGTCATGGAAAAAAGGAGGCAATCACTCTCTTTTCTCTTTTACATTTTCTATATTTGATCATTTTTTCCTGCTTGCTGTCGGTCGACCAGCTCTTGTAATTGGAAATTTAATTATCACCAAGTTATGTTATTTGAGAATGATGTCTTTAGGTGGACCTGCTTGGATTTTGATGAATTTGGTATGAATCGAATGCCTATGGCATGTAGATGACGAAAAAATGGTAAATGACTTCCGGAGGTCTGTAAATATTTGAGATGTACGTATGGCGCAGTGGGTAGTGTGGAGGGTTTGCGTGCAGGATGTCATGGGTTCGATGCCCATGCAATGCAAATGTGTTTATATGCATTGTATGAGTGTTATATGAGTATGTGAGTGTTATATGAGTGTTAAAAATGTATATGAGTTTTATGTGATTTTATGCATGTAGTATGGTATGAAATATGAGAATGCATGTGAACACATTTTTTAATGGAGTTTATGATTGATGCATGTTTCTATGCATTGTGTGAATGCTATGTAAGTATGTGAGTGTTATATGAGGTGTATAAATGCATATGAATTTTATGTGATTTTGTGTACATTGCATGACATGAAAAATGAAAATGCTTAGAATGCATTTTTTAATGAATTTCATGATTAATGCATGTTTGTATGCATTGTATGAATGTTGTATGAGTATGTGAGTGCTATATGAAGCGTAGAAATGCATATGTGTGATTTTATGCATATAGTATGCCGTGAAGAATGAAAATGTTTGGAATGCATTTTTTAATGAATTTAAGATTACTGTATGTTACTATGTTTGTATGCATTTTATGAGTGTTATGGGAGTATGTGAGTGTTATATGAGTCTTTAAAATGCACATGAAATGTATGTGATATTATGCATCGCATGAAAAAATGTATGTGATATTATGCAAAAAAATGTTGCAAATGCATTTTTAAATGAATTTAATGATTAATGGAAAAAAGGGGATTGCCTTATGTTTTTTTGCATAAAAAATGTCAGAATCGGTATGTAGGAATTTAGCGAGATGAAGAATTGTAAAAAGTCAGAAATTGTGGGTTCGGTACGAACCCACGATTTCCATTGGAATTTCATTTTTGGAATAAAATTTGATATGAATGAGAGACGTTAATGAAGAAGTTTATGCATTTATGAGAATTGAATCCGTTGTGGGTTCCGAAGGAACCAACGATGGTAGAGTATGAGCATACTGTAGAATGAAAAATGCAAAAAATGTATATCTTTGTTGTTCTTAGGTAAAAAATTAGATTGTCATATGTTTCTTGGGTAAATGTCAGAATGAGAATGCAGATTTAAGGAATTTTAGGAAACTAAGGATGATAAAAATCGGAAGCTGTGGGTTCGGTACGAACCCACAGCAATGAAACTCAAAATGATAGAAAGATGTTTAAAATAAGCTTATATGCAGTGATGAAAATTGCTACGGTTCTTGGTTCCAAAAGAACCAACAATGGTGCCAAAAATGATGGAATAATAAAGCATGGTTATAAAAACAACAATGGTGGTATAAATGCAGATTTGAGGAATTTCAGGAAACTAAGGGTGATAAAAGTCGGAAGCTGTGGGTTCGGTACGAACCCACAATTCCTTTTTTGATGTTAAAAATACGCTTATATGCACTGATGAAAAGTGCTACGGTTCTTGGTTCCGAAGGAACCAACGATGGTCCCAAAAGTGATAATGATCGGGTTGGTTCACGATCGTTGGTTTCAAAGGAACCGACAATGGTGGTAAAAAGTAGAAATAATGATTAATGTAGCATGATTTTTGAATCATGTATGCGAATAAATGTAATGGGGTTGTTTGGTATGTATGAGAAGGACATGAAAGGTGAAGTATGGCATCATTTTATGCCCCACTTAAGTATGCGGGAGCCGCGACCGCGGCTCCCCTAAAGAACTTGTAAATTGTTAATGCACCAAAAATATTTGTTCAATATCCAAAACTGACTGCTTTATAAGTATATAAATTATAACCGTATAAATTATACGATGGTTTTTTCAAATTTTTATTGTTTTTCTTGAAGATTGAAAAATAACAAACATTGTATGCCTACTGTAATAATATTAACAGTTTATTTTGAAGAAAATAAATTATATCAAAAATCAATGCAAAAGTTGTTAATAAAAAAACAATTACGAAAAATTAAAAAAGTGTCAAAATTCAAAGATATTTTATTACGTTGTTTCAGGGTAATCAGAAACTGGAAGAACAAGTCCAAGATTATCACAAATTGGTTGAGTAAGAAAAAAGAGGCGTTCAAAAGTTGACCAGTTATTGAATTTTTGATATGTTTGAAAAATATATTGAACTCCACCACCCATGGAATCTGAAAAAAATCAATTCAATATATGAGTTTTTAACAAAATTCTAAAAAGGACTTACTTGAACTTCCATTTTTACCAACATCAGATCGTCTTTTCTAAAAATATTATATACAGTAACATTGAGATAGAATTTATAAAAATATACTTCAATAACAGATTGAACAATTTGGTGAACATCAGTGATATGTCTTTCATGAATTCCAGTAAATGTTTCAACATTAAGAAAAACAACATGTTGAAGATTGCACAAATTAATCTAAAAATATTAAACATATAGCACATATCACCGACTACAGTATCCCGTAAATAAAACTTACTTCCCCACTTCGAATAAATTCAAGCTTTTTTCGATCAAGAAATAGAATATCACATCCAGCAGTTAAATTTTGACCAAATCTTACATTGCTGCAGGAGAAAGTAATTGGCACTTTAATATTGCAACCTTTAATCAATGGTTGTAAAGTTGTAAATAATGAAGTAAAATCATCATCTTCCCTCCCAAAAATAAGAATATATGGATTTGCATTGAATCGATGTCTTTTTGGTGGTGCTTCAACTTCATGATTTAATTGTTTATATTCAGCAACAAGTTTTACGAAAGTTGAAGAAAGAGCAGTTTTGAAGCCGCGGAAAGGTTCAGCACAAATTAGGAGATTACTTTTTTCTCTTCCACGAGCCCCTAAAAATTTGAATATTTATGATCGTTATTTTGGAATTGATTACTTAAAAGATTAAAGACAAAAGCCGCAATTACAACAAGGTAACGGTAACAGATATGCTCCACATGGATTTGACTCGTGTGTAATTACAGTATCCAAAAAAGGTAAACTAACAAGAATTTTGAAGAAGATGTGCAATTAAACGTTGAAATTCATTAAAATCTTTGATCTTCCGTTTTGCCAATTCTGAGAGGATATAATTTTCTTGAAGATAATGATTAATCACCCTAAAATAACAAACATAAGTGATTGTTTTGAATCATAAATCATTTTTCATACTTTGGCATAACACAACCACGAATTTGATCTCCAGAAGGAAAGAATTTTGCCAAAGCTTTTCCATTTCTAATGAATTTTGTTGCAGCAGCTAAAAAATGAGACATGGTTTTTGATACCTTTTAATCAACTCTATTACATTATACAATGTACTCAGAAACTATCATAAAACTTACGAGTGCCATCTGATTGTTGTCTTTCAATATTAAAAATTGCAGTAAAAATTTCAATTCGATTTTCATTTGAAGTTGGCCAGTCACGAAATTCTTCTTCCCAACCCTTCTTTTCAGGAAGATTCAATTGAGAAATTTCATCAGCAACACAATCACCAAGCCCGGATTCCGATGATACAGATTGTTCATACCCAAAAAAATCTTCATCAGCTTTTTCAGCTTCTTTTGTATATGCTTTAAGAATAGGTCTTCTTTCTTTAATAATTTCCCAGAATTCATTATTTTCAAGCTTTAATCGATGCCATGATGGTGCCGTAGATTTCATTGCTAACCAATATCCTGAACTGCTGCCAATGACGGAATGAAATTCAATATTTCGAATATTTTCAAATATATTTTCTGGACACTTTTTAAGCTTTTCACAAATAATTTCAAATGATGGAAATTGAAGTTCTCTTCTGAAAAATTATATATTCACTTTTATCTTTACAGCTGTCGGGAAAGATCAAAGGCCACTCCGGCGACATTAAAATTAACAAAAAAAAACTTACTGTAACAAAGTATCAAAATTTTCAGAGAACATAAAATTTGGTTTAAGCTTTCTTAAAATTTCTTCGCAATTTTGAATATAAAGTTTTTCAAGATTTGAAATTTTGTCATCAAATGTTTGGCTTGAAATATCACTGCTACTTTGATGAGATCTTGAAAACATTGAATCAGTTGTTGAGTAACGCGCTGAATCAGAATCATTGGGAGAAAGTAATCTTTGTGATGCCCGAAAATTCATCACTCCTGGCATTGATGATGAGAATCGTCTTTCACTTTCTTATAAAATTGAAAATTCCAATAAATTCTGTAAAATAATGTATTTATAATAGAATAAAATGCATAACTAATGTAATAATACACGGATAACACGGACATGGCAAATTCAATGAATTCAAGGAAGCTCAACAAGTGATGGCACGAGCAACCCTCAATTTTAAGGACAGCAAAAAAAGTTGCACAACGTTTTAAAAAAATGGCGCCACAATTTACAAAGTACTTGTTTTTTTATGTGCTAACGTTTTCCCAGAGTATTACCCTTTTTTAATCGATTTTCTTAACGATTGAATGTTGTTTCTTTTTAAGGAAAAAGAAGCAACTCATTTTCTGCAAAAGCATAATAAAAATGTGTTAAAAAGGTATAAAAAATAACAAAATTATTTACTAATTGAGAGACAAAAAAATTGGCAGTGAGAACGAGTTGAATGTGCCTTTTTTCGGCGGCTGCGCGAATGGTCGATTGTGTTTTTCATCAGTGAAAATTATAAAATGACGACATCCAAATTTGGATATTCTTTTTTTATTAATTAAAGCAAAGCTTACTAGAGCAGACGATAATTGAAATAATTTTTTAATTTTTTTCTAAGTTTTTCTCAAGTTTGTTACTTTTTGTAACAAACACTATTGTAGTTTATTATAAAGAACACTATCCTTGTTGTGATTAATTAATAAATGAACAATTTTATTCAATTTTAAAATTTTTTTTCATCCATTACCGCAGGGTTGATGCCATTTTTATATGCGGCAATTTTAAGTGAAAGAATGCTGTTGCTGATTGTTATTGTGGTAGAATTGGAATTACATCTTCGAATTTTTTGATTCCTTTGAATTTCATTGACAAAAATTATTGTAATCGAAAACTTTTGATGTTTTTAGAAGATCAATTTTAGCAGATTAAGGGATTATCCAGACTTTACGTAACGATAAAATCCCAAATCTCGAATCCCACAGGTAACAAAACATCAAAGCTTTTTGCCGACAACATCAAAGCCGCCTAACATTTGGCTTACCCCCCATCTACCCACGAAAACCGTTACGTCACGTCTGGACAATCCCTTATTCCAAGAATGATTTATTGTTCTTTCCAGTTGACATTCGTTTTGCCCAAATCAATCTATGGTTTTTTTGAAAGCTAGAATCCCCACGAAAAATAGTTTGTAAAAAGTGTTCTTTTCTTTTTTTTCAAAAAGTGTAACAACGTTTAATTTTTTGATCGATATCGGTAATGGTCAAAAAATTTTTTATGTTTGCCAAATTAAAAACAGAAGACTACAGCTTTGCATGCATTTTTTTAACCTGTTTTCCTGTTATCCTTATATACGATGTTTTTGAATTTGACTTCTGAAGAAGAAGATTCCACAAAGCAACCATGATTTTGATTCAAATTTAAATTGGCATATTTTTTATTTTATAGTTTTTGAACTTCCATTAACACATGTTTGGTGCTTATGATTCAAATTAAAATATGTCTTTGTTGTCATCTTAACCATGTTTTCTTTGTCACAAAGACGAAAACTTTTATTTTATTGGGACAATTTTTGAAATTCTTCATTAAATATTTACAATTTCATCAGATTCAAAATTTTGAAAAATTTTATTTCAAAATAACACATCTGTAAGCATTTAGAAAAAAATATCAATAAAAAGTGATAAAAGGGTTTAACATTTTGCAATTACTTTTTGCATGCTACCGTACAGTGTTATCGCGCTACCACTTTTTCCGCTCCCGCTCCGCTCCCGCTCCCGAAAAAAGTTGCGCTCCCGCTACCGCTCCTGCTCCCGCGCTTCCGGAACCGCTCCCGCTTCGAGCTCTTTTCAAAGGCAAAATTTTACAATAAAAATTTTTTTATTGTGAATTATACCCATTCAATTCGAAAAATCGCATTTTCATTAAATTATGACAATTTCCCGTCAATGTAGATTTTTGACTATGGTAATTTTAATGGCAAGCTTTATCGTAAACCAAAAGCCCGTTTTACATGTAAAATAACCTCAAGGCATGCTGTTTTTTATGAGACTGAAATAGTGATTATTATTCACGCATTTTTTTTCCAATATACGCACATGCTTGATAAAAGTTTTGGAATAAAAAAAATGAGAAAAAAGCAATGAGAAATTCACCAAAAATTGAAAAAAAATTTGAAAAAACCCACAGGGGGACCCTTTGGAAAAAAAGGTCGCGAAAATTTTAAAATCTGTCCTCCGACCACGTGTGTATATTATGTTTAAACATTTATCAAAACTTAAAAAAGAAATAACAAAAACTGCTATTTTTGGAGCTTTTTGTTTGCATGTTGCATAAGAATATTGTTGAAATTTTAAATTTTCGTTATTTCTTTGAGAAGAAAAAAATCTGTTGAAAACTTTTGGGAGCGGGAGCGCGATAACACTGCTACCGTAAACAAAAACTACACAATTTTGAAGCTTCAAAGTTATATGAATTTTTCGGAAATTGTCAATTTTTTGAACTTTGCATATTTGTGTTTCTTTTTGTAATGACAGTATCCTATAATTTTTTTCTTAACTGATTATCGCTATTGATCTGTAAATTTAAATAGGTTTTCCATTCCTCTATAAGAAATTAAATTTAAAAAAACTTAAAAAAATAAAAATAAAAAGTTCTTGATTAAAACCAACATTTAAAAGCAGTTTTAAAAAACTCATAAAAATTTTCAGACTCTTGCTGCAAAAAAATAGTAATAAAAGTGATTACTTTCAAATTAAGATATGTATCAAATTTAAAAAATTAACTTTCCCTTTCTATCTTTTTTATGTTCTCCAGTTTCAATTTCTTCTACCTCAATTGGTTTTGCCTTCAGTTTTTCAGAAGTTTATTATTATCGGATTCGCGCAATCTTAATTATTTTTTATTTTTCTTATGAGTTCTTTTCTTTTTTTGACCGTCAGAATCTGACATTATTTTTGAGTTCTGTTTTTTGATTTGAGTTTAACCGAAATTGACAGATTTTTTTGACGACGGCATTGTTGGAAAAAGAGGAACAGGACTTTTTGGAATTTTTTAATTTTTTGCAAACAATCTTTTTTTAGCAGCAGCAGTTTTTAGAAAAAAAGAAGTTTTTGAATTCGTTTTAATTTTTTTCTTCGATGGAATCAGGATTGCGCATTTCAACAAGAAAATCTTGGAATGTCTTTTCACTAATTTAATTTTTAGAATTAGAAAAAGAGAAGATATTCGATGTTCATCCTGACCTTGTATCCATCATGTACTTACTTATCTTTTTTCTTATTTTATATCCAATGTACATTTGTTCAGGAGTGATGTTTCTCTAAAATAACTAATTTAAATGTACATTGTTTTGCCTAAGGGGATGATGATGATTCTCGATGTTCATCTTCAATTAATTTTTTAACAACAATTATACCATCCTATTCGGTAGCCAAAGGCATCAACTCGATTTTTTCTTTTCATTTTTTATTTCTCGATGATGCCTTTCATAAAATAATAACAACATTCCCAAGAACAAAAAAATGAGAACCTGCTCGACCGCCTTTCTATTCCTTCAAATCGACCGCCTTTCTATTCCTTGAAATCCTTCTTTTCTTTCTCTTTTCAACAACATAAAAAACATTTACTTTTAAATTTTTGAACAGAAAAAATACTTATCTCCGTTCCTTCGTTCGTTCGTTCTATCCATTTCATTGTTTTTTCAATCTCTCTTTTTTTTGCGTTAAAGAAAGTGTTTCAGAAAATACCATCAAATCAAAGTTAAATGACGCCGCAAAAATTTTTGGCGTCGCTATGTCTAATCCTTCTTTTTGATATTTCTTTGAGTACAAGTAAGGATAAATCATTTTAAAAAACATTTTCGAATATTTTGCTTTTTGTAGAATGTGTTGTAACAAAATGGCGAGAATGGAGTGAATGTCTTGGAAATTGTGATTTTGCTCAAAAAGTTCGAAATCGAGATGTGATAAAACCACCATTTCCAGAAAAGAATGCAGAAACAGGAGAAACAATTCTTCGAGAATGTCCTCCACTTTATGAAGTTCAATACTGTACTCCTTCATCCTGTGAAGAAAATCCTTTTGGGGTTTGTTTTTTTAAAAATTTAAGCTCAACAGAGGAGCAGTCAGATCTCATAAAATTTCTCCTGACTTTACCTGAAAATTAGGAGTTCATTAAAACTGCAAAAAGTAACGAAATTACTGCTTTACTAAATGCCTAATTTTCATGTTTTGTCGAAAGAAAAAGCTCACTGTAGTAATAATTTCCCTCTTTTAATCTTAAAAGTGTTACGTTCTATTTAAAAAACAATTAATTATTTTAGGAAGAAAAGAAATCCCAAAAATCCCAGAAATCTCGAGGCTTCCCAAAACCAGGTCCAATGAATTTCAATCGACTTCCCTCCACTGCTTCTGCTGTTGCACCTCCAAAAAATACCCGAGAATTTTTCCGTTCATTAAAATCAAAGCCAATTCCAGCAACTCCACAAAAAGCGGCAGGAGTTTCACTTTTCCGAGGAGGTGCCTCCCGACCCGAATGTATGTTTGTTTTTTTAAAACTTTTATCAACATTCGTCATTTTTCAATCACCAATCTTTGACATTTTTCTTTTAAACATCTGAACTTCTTTTTTATTTAAGGTGGTGGATTAGATGATCGATGCTGTCAAATCCGTCGAATTCTTTGCCCTGATGGATCTCGCCCACGAAAAGTTGTTCGGTGGTATCGACAAGTTCGTTTTTTTAAACAATAATCAGTGATAGAAAAAAACATTCCTAAAAAAGAGTCATATGTTTTTCACACACAATTTATAAAAAAAAACAAAATCCGCATTTTTTTCAGAAAGATGAACCATTTTGTCGATTATATGATTATCCATTCTGTGGTGATGAATTAGATATTAAAGAAGCCGCATTTTTATATGAAACAAATTGTCAAGAATTCTGTTTTTCTGATCAAGAACGCTCAGTTTTGCCTTCCCTTAGATTAATTCGTTAAAAATATTTCTCTTTTAATTTTAATACGTTGTTGCTGATACTGATACTTGTAAAAAAACACCTCAAAATGGATTCTTTTTTGGAAGATTAATTGCCATCATTTTTTTCTTTTCAAGTTAGGGAATATCGAATATCGGAGATATTTTTTGAAGTTGAAAAAAAATGTTGAACGATTTTGAGAAGAAAAAAATTAGAAAGAGATAAGTGACTGACTTGGATTGATGCAATCTTTGGAATGCAGATTCTTTCTTTTTTTTTAATGATGATTGAAAAAGTGGAACACAGATTTTTTGAAGTGTCACTTTTCTTCTTTAAAAAATTTCTAAAAAAATAGCGGTGTTTCAAATTTGCATCAAACGTTGGAACATTTTTTAGATATATTTATGATAAGAGCTAACTATATTTTACCTGCCAGAAGCATTATTTTTTTGTATCACTTTTAGTCCTTCAATTTTAAGGCTTAAAATTTAAGCATTGGTCAATGAAGAAAAAACGTTCTGTTAGATAAGAAACGTGACCAAAGAAAGAAAACTTTCACTGTTTAAAAAAATATTGAAAACGACTAATTTATGACAAAAAAAAGTGGCAATTAACTTTCAAAAAATCTGATCCTTTTTTATTTCTGTAAATATTTATTTTTTTGTAAATTATGAAAAAATTGTGCAATAAACTATTCTTTTTTATAACAAACATTTTTGTGGTTTTTGAAGAAAAAATACATACATGCCCATAATTGGTATATTTATGTAATATAAAAACTACAAAAGCCGTAGGATAAAAATAAATGTATGTATGTGTAAGAGAAAAGAAAGTGTTGTGATATCAAAGAAAAAGAAAGAAAAGGAGTGTAGTCTTGTTTGTGCTCTGCTTTCCTTCTTCTTCTTCATCAAAAAAAATTTCGATAAAAGAAATATTTATAACAAAGTGGTGTTTTTGATTCTATTAATTTAGAAGATTGTAGTCTTTTTCTTTAAAAAAATATGCCTCATCAACAATTAAATACATATATTTCTGCTGGGGATCATCCAGATATTACTGAAGAACGGCAAAAGGCCACATTTAATACTGATAATTTTGCTGCAACACTTTGGGGAAATCATGAAAAGTTGAATCGTCGTCGAGAAATTGCAAAATACGTTGAAGATCATCCTGAACTTCATGATCCATATCCAACAGAATTTATGGGCCGTCAAGAATCTCTCGAAAATGTCACAAGAAAAACGTTACTTTGGATGGAACATGCTGAACAAGCAATTGATATTAGCAAACAAGAAGAAGGTTTCTATTTCGGCACGCTTATCACCGGATCACAAGGTCATCCATTGAGTATTCATTTGATTATGGCAATTCCAGCTTTAATGAATAATGCCGATGAAGAACAACTTGATGAATGGCTTCCAAAAGCAATTAATCGAGAATTTGTTGCAACTTATTCCCAGACAGAACTTGGACATGGCACAAATTTATCCAAACTTGAAACAACTGCAACTTATGATCCAAAAACTCAAGAATGGATTCTTGATACTCCTACTGTAACCGCAACAAAATGGTGGCCTGGAAATTTAGGGAAATCTGCAAATTATACTGTAGTGATGGCACAACTGATCACCCAAGGAAAGAATTATGGTGCCCATCCATTCTTTGTTCAAGTCCGGGATGAAAAAAGCCATCAACCTTTGCCAGGGGTAATTCTTGGGGATATTGGACCAAAATTTGGAATGAATGCAAATGACAATGGATTTATGCAATTTAAGAAATTTCGAATTCCCCGTCGAGCAATGTTAATGAAAAATGCGCAGGTTCTTCCAGATGGGACATATAAGCCACCCCTTCATCCAAAATTGGGATATTCTTCAATGATTTTTGTTCGATCTGCTGTTGTTGGATTAATGTCTCTTTATCTTGCTCAAGCTGCCACAATTGGAATCCGATATTCTGTGATTCGAAGACAAGGTGAAATTACTCCAAAGTAAGTCTTTATCCTTGGCATTCTTTAATAATTATGCAAATCTTTTTAGTGCTGGGGAAGTAAAGATTCTTGATTACCAAACTCAACAATATCGTTTAATTCCACAAATTGCCCGAGCAGCTGCTTTCCGATTTGCAGGCATTTTTGCTCTTGAAATGTACAGTACCGTAATCCATGAAATTAGTAAAGGCAATGTTGGTGCCCTCGCTGACTTGCATGCCTTGGCATCTGGCTTGAAAGCAGTTGCGACCTTCCAAGCTGCACTTGGAATTGAACAATGCCGTTTTGCATGTGGTGGACATGGATATTCCCTTGCCTCAGGGCTTCCACAAATTTACAGTGTTGCAGTTGGAGGTTGCACATATGAAGGGGAAAATATGGTTCTTCTTTTACAACTTGCCCGATATCTTCGCAAACGTGCCATTGAAATTAAATCTGGTGGACCAAAAGAAAAACCAACCGAACTTTCAGAATATCTTTTTAAAACTCCCTCCAGGCATTCTTTAATTGGAACAAATGTTTCATCATCCAATTTCGAGCATGTAATTGAATCATTTGAACATGTTGCACGACGGTTAACACTTTCAGCACATTCAAAACTGGAAAAAGTTGAAAAATCTGGAGTTGAACATGAAATTGCCCTTAATCAAACAGCAGTGCCATGGAGACGTGCCAGTCATGCCCATACCCGAGTTGCCCTTACTCGAATCTTTGCTCATGCCGTTCAACGAACCACTGATATCGCTGTGAAAGAAGTTCTCAGTGATTTAATCAAACTTTATGTCTATTATGAAGTTGGTGAATGTGCCGCAGAACTTCTTGAAGATGGCTTTGCAGATGGACATCAAATTGAATTTGCAAAGGATCAAGTTTTGGAAGTCCTCGAAAAACTTCGCCCAAATGCCGTTTCAATTGTTGATAGCTTTGATTTCAATGATCGAGAGCTAAATTCAGTTTTGGGTCGACGAGATGGAAATGTTTATGAAAATATGTTGGCATGGGCAAAAAGTTCACCTTTGAATAAGCATGACGTAAGTTTTCGTCATTTCAATTTTAAAACTAATATCAAGTATTTTTCAGGTAATGCCATTCCATCACAAATATCTCGGAAAAATGATGGAAGATGCTCGACAACAAAGTAAAATGTAATGTAGTTTTGTAAGATTTGTAATTTGTGTTTATAGTAAATTTGTTGTTGTTGTAATATTATTATTTGCAATAAAAAAATGATTTAAAAGTCCACTTTCAAAAGGATAAATATAACAATTTTGATATAAAATACTTGTGATCTAATAGAGTAACTCTTCGAATTATGCAAATTTTTGTACACTTCTACCAACGTTGGGCCCAACCAAAAATTTTTATTTAACTGTGATGCTTAAAAAATTGGAAAAGACTACAATTTATCATTAGACATTACATATATTTTTGCTTTTATAATTTATCATGTTTCATTCAAAAATCATTAAATTTCTTTCAACAAACGTGTGTGTATTTCTTTAAATCAAAAAATGGCCACAAACTTTGCGTTTTGCATGTTCAACTACGTTTTTCGTGGTCAACAAAAATTATAGAGTATAGTTTTAACTTTTTCTCTTTACCATTTTTTCCTTTTTAAATATAATTTTTTGATATCGACATTCATCATTAAATAATCAAAAACAAGCAGCCCCAAAACTTTCTTCCTTCCTCGTGTCCACGAACTTCGTCTCGCTTTAATTCTGTTATTACGTTTATTTTTGTGTCTTTAAAAAACGTTTAAAAAATGAATTCAAATATAAAATCTGAAGATAATCCCCTTTTAACGGAAGAAAGAAAAAAGGGTCAATTTAGCACTGAAACTTTGGCAGCATTTTATCATGAAAGTGCAGCAAAAGTTCAACGTCGACGTGAAATTTATCAATATTATCTTCAAAATTCTGAACTTCATGATCCTGAACCAACTGAATTTATGGATCGATATCATCGATTAGAAAACGCTGAGCGAAAAGTGACTTTATTGAAAAAGCATATCAAAAAAGCTGTTCCAAGCAACGATCCCGAAGAAGTTGCATGGCTTTTTAAGTAAGTAGTTTTTTTTTGTTATTTAAATTTTGGCTACAGTAACGTCGGGTACTGTAGCCAATTATGATTACTGTAACATACATTAGCAAATGTTAATTAATTAAAAAATTAATGTAACTTAGAATACACAATATGGATTAATATTGTTTAAATTAATTATCGTTACCGTAATTTTTTTTAAAAATAAAAATCATTTCTTTTCAGTAATGTTTTCCTCATTGATGGTTCTCCACTTGGCCTTCACAATGTTATGATGATTCCAACAATCCTGAACAATGCCGACGAAGAACAAAAAGCTGAATGGCTTCCAAAAGCTCAAAACCTTGAATTTATTGGAACTTATGCCCAAACAGAATTGGGTCATGGCACAAATCTTCGATTCCTTGAAACCACTGCAACCTATGACCCAAAAACCCAAGAATTCATTCTAAATTCCCCAACAACTTCAGCAGCAAAATGGTGGCCCGGAAATTTGGGAAAAACTTCAAATTTTATTATTGTTGTTGCAAGACTAATTTCAAATGGAAAAGATTATGGTCCACATTCATTCTTTGTTCCAATTCGAGATCCTGTAACACATAAATCCCTTCCTGGGGTTACGGTAGGAGATATTGGCCCAAAATTCTTTATCAATACTGTTGATAATGGATTTTTGCTACTTGATCATGTTCGAATTCCTCGAAGAAATATGTTTATGAAGAATGCAAAGCTAAATCCAGATGGAAGTTATATTGCCCCAAAGCATGCAAAATTAGCATATGGAACAATGGTATACGTAAGAGCAGTAATGATCCGAACAATGTCCCATTTACTCGGAGAAGCGGCAACAATTGCAATCCGATATTCAGCAATTCGAAAACAGGGCGAAATTGAAACTGGAAAAGGGGAAGTTAGAGTTTTGGAATATCAAACTCAACAATATCGTCTACTACCACAAGTTGCCCGGGCATGGGCATTTGAATTTGCTGGAAGATATACTCGAAAGCTTTATGCACAATTTCTTGGAGGTGATGTTGATGTTTTGCCTGCTTTGCATGGAGTTTCAAGTGGCTTAAAAGCAGTTGTTACACATCAAACTTCCCTTGGAATTGAACAATGTCGAATGGCATGTGGGGGACATGGATATTCAGATGCTTCAGGACTTCCTCAGCTATTTGCATGTGCCGTTGGTGGATGTACATATGAAGGTGAGAATATGGTAATGCTGTTACAATCTGCTCGACAACTTGTTAAAATTGCTTCTGAAGTTCGAAAAGGCAAAAATCCAGCAAAACTCAATCCTGTCACAGATTATCTCTACAAAACTTCTCCATCAGCAAAATGCAAAATTGATCAATCAACAGATCCTGATCCATCTGGAGCAATTGAAGCCTTTGAACATGTTTCTCGTCGATTGACCTTTGCTGCTTACGATAAACTTGAACAGCTCAAACAACGCGGAATCTCAGCTGAAAAAGCATGGGTTGAATGTGGAGTTGATTTAAGACGTGCCGCAACTGCCCATACTAGGACATTTTTGGCACGACAATTCGCAAATGGAATCACCGAAATGAAAGATCTTGGAGTTCAAGCTGTCTTGAAAGATTTACTTCAGCTTTATCTTTTTTATGAAGTTCTTGAATGCGATGGTGATCTTCTTCATGACGGTTATGCCATTGGTCAACAAATTGAATACGCTAAAAATAATGTGTATGAAGCTTTGCAAAGACTTCGCCCAAATGCCGTTTCAATTGTTGATAGCTTTGATTTCAATGATCGAGAGCTAAATTCTGTTTTGGGGCGACGAGATGGAAATGTTTATGAAAATATGTTGGCATGGGCAAAAAGTTCACCTTTGAATAAACATGATGTAAGTTGTCGTCATTTCAATTTTGAAACTAATATCGTTTATTTTATAGGTAATGCCATTCCATCACAAATATCTCGGAAAAATGATGGAAGATGCTCGGCAACAATCAAAATTATAGAAACCATTATATCATATTCTCTATTGACATTTTTCTAATAATATTTAACCTTTTTAAATAAATATACATTAACTGAATTTTATTTAAACACAGATTCATTGTGGAATTTAAAAAGACATTACTCAATTTTTATTTAGAAAAAAAGGCTCGGCACATTTCGTACTTCAAAAAACATTGTTTTATACTAATTTTTTACATTTTTTATAAAAGAGTTTGTGTCATTCAAACTCAACATTTTTTTTCTTTTGTCTCAAAATTCTTTTTTCTTTCATAAAAATTTAAGGTTTTTCCAGAAATGCCAAAAAAAGTTTTTTATTTAGACGGCATTTTTAAGGTTGAGAGAACAATGGAATCAAGGGCTCTATTCGAGAATAGCTGACTTTTTCAATTTTGCTGGTCCCAGACATTTTTGAGGGTCCCAAGGATTTATAATGGTCCCAAAAGTATTACATTTGGGACCATTATATCTCGGACCATGAAGATTTAATGGTCCAAGATGTATTTGGGACCACCAAAAGTAATGGTCCCAATGGTTAAAAACAGTTTTCGGATCATTAAAATTATTTTTTCAGAATTTCTTTTTCGAATGTTTACAAATGCATATTTTATTTATTCATCAGTAGAAGAAGCAAATGTGTTCATAAACATTATTATTCTTTCTTGTTTCACGAAGTATCTTTAGAAATATGATAAATGTAATACATATGAGCTAAATTTATTCAAGTTTGATTACTGTATTCATTGTGGACGGCGAAAATATAGTTTGCAAATACAATGAGCCAAAAAATACCATTGTATTTTTCAACGGTTAAATGTATATTTTTGTTGCTTCAATATCGTTAATTTTGTATTCGAAGTAAAACTTAGCTGTAAAAAAATGGTTTTTGGCATTTTAAAAGTTACCACATATTGCTATTTCGATATTTATTACCCAATTTGAGCATTGAAAAAGTCCCTTTTTAACGCTTTCCCCCTTCTGTGTTTTTAACTGACCAAACATCAAAAAACAAGAGACAAACCGTTGAAAGCATGCAAAAGAAAGAGAAGTGAAAGAAGAAGACAGACGCAGCAGCAGAAATGTTTTGAAAAATGGGGTTGTTTTTGTTGTTTTCTTTCTTTTTTTTGCTGCTTTGAATAAACAAATAACAACACGACACACAGATATAGATAGATGCATATGTTTGTGTGGAAATAAATGCCTCCCTTCTTTCTTTTTCTTTGCACTCAGTTTTTACTAAAAATATTCTTTCAGTGTTGTTGTGAGTTTTATTTATTCCAAAAAGAAACAACAAGAAATCTTTCTTATTTGAAATATTAATCTTTAAATTTATACTTAATTTTTGTTAATAAAAGTGTAAAATGTCTCGGTATTCATCGAATTCGTAAGTTTTCTAATAATGTTTTAATAAAAAAATTAAGCGAATTGCTATTTTGGCATTCGATTTATTTAGTCACAAATAGGGGTGGGCATAAAATTTTTCGTTGCACAAAATTCCAGCTTCTACGCATTTATATTACATAAGTGATGGCTCAAAATGCTGGAAATTGCGTGCTTCAAAACCTTAGATAGATAAAAAAATAAGAAAAAGTAAATATGCCGTCTGTAAAAGAAGGAATCAGAAGGAGCTCGTTTTACAACAGAGATTTCTCCGAGAAAATGTTTAAAAAACAGTGTTTCACTTCGCCAAAAGCTAGAGAAAAGTTTTTAAGTTATGAATCAAGAAGCTTAGAATCCTGGAAAAACACATTTTATCACTTATTTTCGGCATTTTTAAGGTTTCTTAATCGAAAGAACAGTATAAATTACCCCTAGGAAACTTAAAGCAGGAGAAATAGTTAAGTTTAAGCGAAACACATCTGTTTTTCTTACAAAATCCAGAGGGATGTAGAAAATCCGCTATAACTTTTGTTGGATTAGCCCGGGGAACTTGGTTTATGTCTTAAAATATGTCTAATAAACATAGTTTCAACATATAAAAAAATCAGGAAGTCGCCCGGAAGCGCCCATATACTTTTCCTATATTATATACTGTATAAAATTTCTCATGGTTAACAAAAACGCAATTTTTTGAATTTAAACATTTTTTTAAACAGTTTTAAGCATCATAAGCTTTTTCTCCAACCTTTTTTCTATATATAAAAATAGAAAAAATAAATTTATAACGTAAATAATGATGTTATTAAGCAATTTTAATTGAACGCATTCAATACCTTCAACATGTTTTTTTGCGTTTTTGCAACGAAAAAAAAAACGAGCTCCCTTTTTTGCGTTTATGCCCACCCCTAGTCACAAACACAAACGTTTTTTTCGTTTCTGCGCGGCGCCAATCGATTTCGATTCCGTTTTCAAACAATGAAAACGAAAATGATCAAAATCGATTTCAAAGAATTGTTCTATGATTTATTCAAACCAAAACTTCACATTTTTAAGTTTAAACAATTGTGTTAATGTTAAATTCATTTACCTATTATTTTTGTCCTAAAATGTTTTTCATGAGATAAATCAATTTGAGTTAATTATAAGAAAATCGATTTTCAACATCATAAAAAGTTTAAAATAACCAAAACCAAAAATGTTCCAGAAAGATTACTGTATTTTTCTTTTCCCTTTTAGACGCCGAAGATACAAAGATGAACCATCATCTTCTGATCAACGGCGACCATATGGTTTTGTGTATCCTGATTTAAACAATGCCGAAAATTATGAATACGATGATGAAGATAACAGAAATGATTCCTATTACAATGATGAAAATGATTATCCGCCTTCAAGGGATAGAAGTTACAAAGACAGTCGAGATTATGGCCGTCGAAGTGATCGTTATGAAGATCATGATGATGATGATCGGTAAGGGGGGATTACTGTATGATATGCAAATTTTATGTTGCATACTTTTTTTCAGATATTACAGTCGGCGGGGAAGAGGACGCTATGATGATGAAGATGATTATTACCATGATAAACCACAAAATGGCGGCAACTTTTTATCACAAATTTTTTGGTTCATTTACACTTTATTTACTTCACCACTTACAAGTAAGAATTTTTAAATATCAAAAATCGAAATTTCGGAATCATAGGGATTGATATGCAAATTTTTGGACGACCGAATCTAAAAAAAATTTTTTCATCAGATAATAAAAACCGAAATTTTTCATTATTTAGTTCCAATCCATAAAAATATGATCCCAAAAATTTTTTAGTTCTTGCCCGAGGTGGTTTATGGTTGCTTTCGACGATTTTCATGTTTACACCTTTGTATCCCGTTTATCTTCTCTTCAAAAAAGGAACAAATGTTTTTGGTTGGATTGGTTCTTTCATTGGATTTTGTAAAGATCTTTTGGCGATTATTTACAATTGTGTCTCAGATGTTTCAAATAATCGAGGCTATATGACCAACGAATTACCAGCTGATATTCGACGAGCTTTCTCGAAATTACTCGGATATCCACAAGCTGACGATGGGGATAGGGATTATCATGTCCGGAATGATGGCTTAAAGAAGCGAGCATTCGATGCTGCGATGTATGCTTCAACAATGGGAAATTATCCTAAAAAGTAGGTTGCTTTTAAACTTTTGGTTGTTTAAATAGTCAAGGGGTTTGGGGGACTCGGATTGCGAGACAATTCTTTGTGGTTCGAGTACATTTCAACAGGCCATTTAAATTTTTAGTTTATCTGGACGCGGTGTTTCCCCCTCAAATCGATATCGATCACCTCGAGGCCCTGAAGGGGGAAACAAAAGTGCACTTCTTTCTGGGCTTTTAAGTATTGGTGGCATGATTTATTACATCCTTACTGGACAATTCCTTTACAACAATGACCCCCAACAAAATTCCTCTTCATCACCTTCACACCGACAAAGACGTCGCTTTGAAGAACAGCAAAAGTTTGTTTAATAAATTTGTATTCAAATTTTTAAAAGTATCTTTTAATTTTTTAGGAAATCTTACATGCGAGGAATTTTGGGATTTGTTGTTCTTGTTTTGTTTTTGTGGTGGCTTTTTGCAAGTACGTTTTGATGGCATAAAATGGTTTGATGCATTGCGTAATTTTTTGATTGGATAACCAAGATCAGGGACGTTGAAGCAAACGTTCATGTGAAATCCATACGATCACATTCGATCTCAATTAACTGGTCAATAAATTATGTCATGCATAAAGCCATCGGAATCTTCGATGTAATTTGAATTTGCATATTTGAATACAAACCCCATCTTTTAGGTGGAAATCTTGAACGAATTTTCCGAGTTACAATTGCTAAAGTTCTCTCCATTTTTGCATCGATTTGTTATTGGGCAATCAAGAAATCCTTTTATCTTCTTTATTGGATTCCATCACTTTTCTTCCGCTCCAATCAAGGCTCTTCTGCACCACCCATGGCCCATGACACCGGATATGGGGTTCAAGATATCCCTGAATATTTTACAAATGTTACATCTGGAGCCTGGAAATTTGTTGCTGATAATCTTTTGAATGGCTTAAATGCAACAACCCTTTCAGAATTGTCAAGATCTTCACCGGCCGAAATTGGAGATATTTTGTATCGACAATTTACACGCTCTATTCGATGGACTGTTTCACAACGTAAGACATATTTGCTTTTTTGGGCAGTCCTAATTATCTTTTTTAGTTATTTCTGGATGCTTCCATGCAAATGTATGCCATTAATGATGATACAAAACATTGCCATGGACATGACAGTATCGAATATTTGTAAATATCGTTTTTTTATCTTTTTTCTCATCGAAGAATATCATTTTAATTTTTGGAATCTCTATTATTGTTAAAAGTGTTTCTATTTTTTACATTTTAAACATTCTCCAATAAGTTTACAGTATACTTTTTTCTTTTAAAAAATCTCGGATTTCCTTTTTATTGTTTTCCTTACATATTCATTACCTCTAAAAATACAGTATAATAATTTCGTAAAAGCCTAATGTTTTCAAGTCTTCAAATGACAGTTTTTAAATATCTTCTTGTCGGTATTGTTACTAAAAGTTTAATTTTTGATAACCATAAGTTTTTGCTTTAACTTTTCTTTATTTTTGGACTTTTCCGTTAATATTAATTTGACCTTTTTAAATTTTAAAATAAAGTTTAGACAAACAAATTTCCGCTTCATTGTTGATTTAAGTTTATTGCAAAACGTTTTTTAAAAATAAAATACTTTTGCATTAAATTTGAACTTTTTGACATTACTCAATTTTCATTCAAAAAAAGGCTCGTCAAACTTTGTACTTCAAAAAAACATTGCTGTTTTTAAAATTTTACTAATTTTTACGTTTTTTATAAAACAGTTTGCGTCATTCCGACGCGGTTCTTTTTCTTTTGTCTCAAAATTCTTTTTTATTCATTAAGGTTTTTCCAGAAATGCAAAAAATGTTTTTCATTTGGACGGCACTTTTTAAGGTCGAGAGAACAATGAAATCAAGACTTGATTATCAAAGTATCATTCGGAAAAAAATATTTGTATAATACATGTTATTTGACATTTAAAACATTGTATAGCATTTAGAAGTTTATTGTAAATGTTAGATGATTACTGTAGCCAAATGTAATATTTGTTTTTGCATTTTCTGAAATGATTTCTAAAAATAGTGCAAAGAAATGATCATTTTTAGGAGAGTAGCGACGTTTAAAATATTTTTGTGTAAATAGTAAATCATAATTACGGTAATAATCTGTTTTATGTCACTTTTTTGAATTTATTTATGAATAGCGTAATTTCTTTTCCATAAATGTATTTTAAATTAAAGGAGGCGGACGGTTTGATACTTTTTTATTTCTTTTTCGAAAAAATTCGTTGAATTTTCATGACGATCAGGGTCTTTTTCTTTTGTTCTCTTGCCTGATCGTCAGGAAAATTCAAACGAAAAAAAACGTTAGAAAAATAAAAAAGTATCAAACCGTCCGCCCCCTTTAAACTAAAAAAAATTATGTGAAAATGAAAAAAATTAAAGCCTATGATATTTTAAACATAATATATATTTTTGAAAAAACACATGTTTCTTTACACAATTAAATCCTATTACATTTAAATACAGAATAATCATAATACAAAATTATAAAAATTTTTGATAATTTACAGTATACAAAAAAAATAGGAGATACTCAGTAATTTTGTGATCTCAAAAAAGGGAAAAAAATCTGGAAATTAAAAATGCCTAAAATATTAACAGTAATTTTATTCCGTCTTTTTCTCTGAATGACATGTGCAATTGAAAAAAGATAAACAAAAACATTTAATCAAAAGAAGAGATTCTTAACATTATTATTTCAGAATTAAGCTTTTTGAAAAACAGATCACAAAATTTCTCAACATCTTCAAATACAAAATAAACAAATATAATTTAAAAGAACTTAAAATTTTTAAGAGTTTCGGCATTTGCGTATGCGAGTGCGGCATCACGATTTATTTGTCGAAGGCGTCGAAATGCCGCAGCTTTTCCTTCGGATGGCGGTGTTTCTTGAGGGGATTTTCCTTTGCATCTTCGATAACATTCTGGATCATCACAACACGAAAGTTTTACAATATCCAATTGATTGCAAGCTTTATCGCAACATTGAAATCCCAATTTAATTAATGCCAAAGATGTGTCATTGTTGTATTCTAAAAGAGTCCCTATTAATATGCAAATTTAATTTTTATAAAAAGAACTTACGTTCAAGTACGGCATCACTCAAGCATGGCATTGTTGTATCAATTGAAGATGGACAAACTTGTGTGATTACGTTTTTATATGAGGTTACACATTCCTCCAAATAATCACGATATCGATCTGCAGATACTGTAGTAATTGTAACGAAAGCAGCAAAAAAAGTTATCCGTAAAAACATAATATTTTTTTAAATCTTAAAGTTTTATTAAAAGACTTTTTTATTTAAGACAATGCTTATTACTTTTTTTCAACAAAAAATTAATATTTTTATATGCCACATTTTTGTGCTGCCTGTGGACATTGTTTAAAGCCTTTAAGGAAAGGCGGAGCAAAATAAAAAATGAAAAGAAAAACTCCCGCCTTTCAATTTATTACTTTTCTTTCTTTCTTTTCTAATCCATGACCTGGTCAAAACAGTCTTATTAAATATGCCTTTCAGCTCAAAAAGCAAATTAAAGATTATTCATAAAATATGTATATCATTTATTAAAGATTGACCTCAGCATTTCCTAATTAGCTCATGGGATTCATATAAATTCTTGTTCATAAAAATTGCACAAAAAATACCGTAATCGAAAAAGTTAAGAGAGATCCTTTAAAATTTGTAAAAGATTAAATTAGAGTTAATTCAAAATAATTTTTAACACATTTTTGTTACAAAACGTGTTTTTAATATGGTTAAAATGTTATCATTATGCTATCTTTATGCAAATTTGCAGTGAACGGATAAAAAAGACCTCCAACAAACAATGAAAAGATTCTTTGCAGCAATTATTAATCTACAGTAATTGATAATGTTTGCTGTATTTTTTGAATATAAAAATGATTAAGTTTGTTACTGATTTTTGAAACAAAAATGCCAAAAATACAAAAAACACTTTTGCCACAATTTTGACTTGATATAAATTGAGAGATTTAATTAATTAATGTGCTTTTGACTCTTGATTAAAACGTATCCTTTTTTGTTTAAAAAATATAAGTTTTTTATATCATCCAAATGTGTACAAAATATAACTTTAAAGTTTAAACAAAAGAATCAAAAAACTTGGAAAATTATTATTCTCAAACAATTTTTTTCGAAAATAACAATGCCCTGTTAAAAAAAACACGAGTTATTTCCCATAACCTTTTTCGAGATTGAATTTGGCAAACAAAAAAACAATTGACGTGAAATTTATCGTCGTCAAAAAAAATAGTACCGTAATCGTGAGAAAATTTTGCAATTTTTGATGTAATCAAAAAAGACACGTTTTGTTGTTTATTTTTTTCTAGCATTTTTTGGGTGACCCAGAACTTTAGAGATCATTTCATATTTCCAAAAATGGAAATGTACTGCAGTAATTTTTGGAAGAAGTGGTAAATATAAATATGTATAAATTATTATTTATTTTCAAATGACATGTTACAAAATACATGTGACAAATTGAAGTATGATTTTGTTAAAAATATTACAGTATTCCTTTCAGAACAAATTTCAGAAATAACCTTTTCATTGTTACTTTGAAGCTATTTTTAATAATAATTCTACAGTATTCTTCCCAATTTATAGGCTAGACAATGCCCTATTTAATGCTAATTCAAAAATAGAATTACTAATAATTTTTCTTAACAAAAAATATATAATTTCGTTTTGTATTTTATGGACTTTATTACCCAAAAGTATGAAATACCTTTTTCTATCTTTTTTAAAGGCTACAGCCTTGCGTGTTTTCTTTCTTCCTTTTTTTGATTTGTGTCTTTTGTTTTTTATTTTTAATTCCATTTCTTAGAAATAATTACGTTTTTTATACATCTACTTTTTTTCTTACTGTAATAACAAAGTTCGCAAATTCAAAATTAATTTAAAATATGGGATACTGTAATGTTGAAAAACCATGCGCAATTGTTTATTTCTTTAAAAGTACATTATTTTTCTCTCTTTTTTGCTTTGATAAATGCACTTTTATGAACAAAAAATTGGAATACAAAATTCTAAAAAAGATGTTGTTTTTTACTCCGCTTTACCGAAATGTGGACTTTTTCAAAGGTTTTTTTTACAAGAAAAAAGTGAAATCAAAAAATATTTATTTATTTACTTTTTTAAACAAAATTTTTTTTATTAAATCACCGAATATTTGTAACTTTTAATCAATGGAAATATAAAAATCTATCGTTATACTACAAAATAATAATGGAAGCTTTTTTGAAGGAAGTAACTGTTGCTTGCCTTGAGAGGGTTTCGGGTTGTTAACTATGCAAACTAAAATACGATAACCGTACACCAAGTTAATCGACTACTCCAACATTTTAAAAACTTTACAATTGCACCGACATAGGTAATGTTTGACCAAAAATTTGCATAATCAACAATTACTTCCTTCCAAAAAAGTAGTTTCATCTATTATACATTATTATAAATTCTTAATTTTTTTCTCTATTTAATAAAAACCCGTCGACTTTTTTGCACTTTTTTGGAGGACTTTTCTTTTTTCTTTCTTTGTTCATCATCATCATCGTCGACATCATTGCATTTCATTTCATTCTTATTATTATTATTAAAAAGAAAAAGATTTCAGACTGCATAAGTTAATTTTTTAGATGGTTTTGATTTCTTTGGTGAGAATAATAATGATGTTGGAGATGATGATGATGCCATTGCAGACTTGGGTGGTGCCTTTGTTGTTGTTGGCATTGGTTTCTTTGAAAATGTTGACGGCGACGTGGGTGAAGAAGAAAAATTCAAAGGAGATTTTGCTCGAGTATTCGAAATGCAATCATTTAAATGCATTTGAAGCATGTCACAAACCATTAAAGATTCTGATAACATTTTATCATAGACTTCTGGTTCATACAAACAATTATCCCGTTGTCGTTTCAGCTCTTTCTTTGGATCAATTTCAAGAACGGCATGTTTTGGAATGGATCTAAAAAATGCCGATGTTTATTATTATTGTTTTTTAATGTTGGGTTTATTTGGTGTTTTTGTGGTTTATTTTGGCTGCCAACAGCTGTCTCTAAAACTGGTTCGATGATGTTCATCTTTTGGTCTCTTTTCCTTTTCCGATAAAAGAAAAAAAGTGCCACATTTGACACATTTTTTATACTAGGTTTCAATATTTTTATATCGACGGAGGAGGGATGTTTTTGGATTGCTGTTTGCAGCTGTCGCGCAATTCTTTTTCGCACCCAAGAAAAAAAATATTGCGCACATAAAAATTTCTACTTTTTGACATTTTTTTGGGTTTAGCTTCTGCTTTTAAAATTGTTAGGATTGATTTTTTTGGAGAGTAATTGTTTTTCGAAATGACTGAATGAATGACTACTTGAATGAATGAAAAATGCGAAGGAAGTATGAGAAAAGGGAATCACGAAGAAAGGACCCTTCACTAATTGTCCGGTTCCATGGAGTTTATTGCTTTTTAGTTTTTGAGGTTCTTGAAAAAAAATAGATGCAATCAAGAAAAATGCGTTTAAAATTAGATTGTTTTTGCTGCTGCTTTAAAAAAAAGGAAAAACAAATACTTTTGAGTTTTTAATAAATAAAAGTTCTTCATCTGCCCTCGAGGAAAAAGGATAAAATCGATTTTTAATTTTAAAAACGATGATTCAGGCCTTTATGGGATGAACCTTTCATTGCTTAATTTTGTCCCCTCAAGCATTGAAACATGGCACATGTATAGACGTAAAAAATTTGCATACCTTGCAACAATAGGTTGGTCATCTCCAAATGCCTCCAAAGCTTCTGTTAAATATGCAGGATCCATGTGATTTATGGCATCCGCCGAAAGGGCTTTATTCTTTTTCAATTTATCTGATTTTTTGTCGCCCTTTTTATTAAATAACGGAAACGGCGCCATTGAAGTTGATGGAAGAATTTGGGATTGAGAAGTTTGAACAAAAAAATCTGGTATTTTTCCAGATCTGAGATCCTTGTGCATTTTAACCCGTTGCGTAAAAGACATTTGAGGGGATTTTGGAGTTTTTGGAGGCTTTGCTGGGGGCTGTTGGGAAGATGGAGGAGGAGGCGATGATCCATTTGTGAAATCTCCTGGAGCTGAAATTGCAGGAGAAGGACGTTTTTTGCGAAAAACTGATAAAAATGGAGATGGTGACTTCTCGGGATGTACCGTTTCGATCATGACTTTTTTTGATGGTAACAAATAATAATAATGAGCTAAAAAGAAAAATTTATGGTAAAATTTTGAAACATTCTTTTAAACAATTCTCGCAAAAATTACGTTTTCTTGAACAAAAACAAATAAATAACAGTTTTATGAAAAGTAAAAGAAAAAAAACTATGAATCAGTAAAAGGAAGAAGAAAGAAGAAATGACTAATTCTACTACAGTAATCGGCTGCCCAGTTTAAAATTCGCTAACTACTTTTTTTGACGTTGATCTTGACAAAAATGAAAAAGAACAATAGAAAAAACAAAAGCCTTCAAAAAGCTTTGAAAAACCCCAAAAAATTCAATTACCGCACATTTGCAAAAAAATTGAAAATGCTTAGTGAAATTTGAAAAAAAATCTGATTAAATACGACACGAAGAAACGCGTAAAGTAAACACACAGTTTTTTAAAACAAATTTTAAAATTTTAGTTATTTTTTCAAGGAAAAGTTTTTTGAAGAGCTTCAAAAATGGACTTAAAACTGAAGAAAAGAAGAAGAATGTGAAGAACAAACAAAACAAGTGTTATTTTTTGAGGAGCGGGAAAAACTAAAAGAAGAAGGGCAAAAAAACCACCAAAAAAGTAGTAAATTTTTTTGCAATAAATAATAAAATTTCTCCTAGTACCATAAATAAATAAATATCGTTGAAGAATAATAATAAGAAAAAGGAGGAGGACGAAAAAGAAGAAACTTGATGAACCATTAATACCGCCAATGGCCTTCAACAAAAAAATTGAATAAAAATGATGCCAGGAAGAAGAAAAAAACTGAATTGTAACGAACATCTGTCGAATCAAAAAAGATGAAAAATTTGAAGTTCTTCTTTTTCCATCCTTCCAAGGACAGTATAAAAATTCATTTTTGATTGAATTAAATATAATTTACTTTTGAGGGATTGAAAAAGAGAGTTATCTCTCTAAAAAAGAAAGATCCTTAAATTAAAAGAGGGGTGAAAAATTTGCATAAACTTCTTAAAAGTGATGATCTTCATCGAAGGAAAAGAAGATTCAAGGTATAATACACTTGAACAAACAATAATTGGTATTCAAAATTGTATCAATTTAATTCAAAAGAAAAGGTTTTAAAGTGTATATCTTTCCATTTCCAAAAAACCGATACTACCTTTTGTAACAACCAAAAATGGAAAGAAAAGGGAAAAATAAATCGGTATCGGATCAAAGATATATTGGGATCAAAATGAAAGAAATTAAAGAAGATGAATGGTGTTGAAAAAAAAGTTATAATAAATCGTAAATGCGCAACTTTTTATTTATCCCCAAAAATGCCAAAAAAGAAAAAAAGTTTTTTTAAAGAATAAATGATTGAAGAAGGAGGAATCAAATAAGAGAGAAATTCCAAAAGAAGAAGAAAGAAGAAGACAAATGGCTCTAAAATATCAGAAAAAAATCAAGGAAAAGAAAGAAGATTGCGATTAGAAAGAAGAAAAAAGAAAGAAGGAAAAGCGGTCTCCACTTTTAAGCCCCTTCTTTTTTACGACCCCCTATCTTTTCTTCTTTTCTTTGCCGAAAATTGCATATTTTTTGTTTGTACATTAATACATACATAAGAAGACCACCTCGAAGAAAACAATATGTGTTACAATTTTTTAATGATGGGTTATTAAGTTTGAAAAATCAAAAACATGTTTTTTCACAGTTTCAAGTTCACAACGAAAAAAATAGCTATGAAAAGACATTAAAAAACGGTGTACCGTAATTTGCAACGTTAACAATAAATTTAACGATTTTTTTATGGCACAAACAATAAAAATAAATAAATTTCACACATGCTTTTTGCAAAAAAATGTTGGGAAGAAATGTTGTAATACACTTTATCAAATTTAAGCCAAATCATTGGGACCCAAATGTGAAAAAGATATTTTATTTATCCCCCCAGACAAATGTTTTAAATATTATTTTTCAGTGAAGCAAGAAAAATGACGAAGATGATCAAAGCCGAAATATTATATATTTTTGCAACCAAAAAGAAATTTGCAAGAATAGGGTTATTAAACTATTATGTTATAATAATAAAGAATTGTTTTAAAAAGTCAATAAATCATATTTTTCTTCAAAAACTCGAGAAAAAAATTTACAAAGAAAGGAAAAAGTAGGGGAGGTCCTCTTGCTTTGATTGAAATTAAATGCCCGCATTTTGGCGTGTACTTTTTTCTTCTTTTTCTTTCTTTTGCCAAAGCAAATTCTTCAACTAATCCCTGCTTTTCCGAGTTTATAATCGCGTTTCCGCGGGAGTCTTAAAAATTCGATAATATTATATTATATATTTTTTTCTATCATTAAAATAAAAACGTTAGCTACGTAGAAAAAAGAAGAAGTGAAAACAAAACAAAAGTTCTTCTAAAATTTTTTAAAAGGGATTTTTGTTGTTTTTCTATGTTGTTTTTACCTTTCCTTTCCTCCTTTTCGAAAGAAGGATAAAATTTGTATTTTTTTTAAATTATTTTAAATAAAGTAAAAAATGAGAGAGGATGTACCTCTTGGATTTTTTGCTTCTTTTTTTAAATGTGTTTAAAAGTAGCAAAAAAAGAAGGGATTTCAAGTGGCTCCCGTTGCGCAATATTTTTTTGGGTATTTTTAACTCAAAAAATTTACAGTTTCTTCTTCTTTTTTTATTCTTGAGTCAAGCAATACATATTTTTCTTGACAAAAGACAGAAAAAAAAAAGTCAAACGACATTTTAAATGAATGAAACAAAACTAAAAAGAAAAAGGAAACGTTGGATGTCGAAGGATAAATAAATTGGCAAAAATCTGTCATGAACAAAACTGTCGCTGCGACAAAATTGCTTCAAAGCACGCTAATTTTCTTTTTTTGGTCTTTCATCTCAAAAATGCCATAACTGGGAGGATAAAAAGAAGAAGATCTTCTCCCAAAATAACAAATTCTGTTGGGATGATGGAAGACGGAAGTCTTCTTTGATTTCCGGTCAGTCAAAGAAAAGTTATCCCCTTTGGCAAGTAACGGATCTCATATATCCGCTATATAAAATGAATGTTAGTCAATCCACAAAGAAAAAAAACTAATAACATGAAAAAACATTACCACTAAAATGTTCATTTTTTGCGTTTTGGCAAATGTTTAAAAAAAAGAAAGAAATTTGTTCAAAAACAACTTTTTGGGTCGTTTTTTTGTTTGATATTAGCTTTTTTTTCTAACGATCTGTCAAATGTATATTATTTGCTTCAAGATTTCAAGAAGATTGAGTGATCCTGATATATGCCACCAAAATATAACGATCACGGCAGAGAATAAAAAAAGAAGAAGTCAGGTGTGAGTGTTCTCCTCTCAAAAATTGCTTCCGTCCAGCTGCAGTTGCTGCTATTGCTATTTTTTTGGCAGCAGATAAAGTGAGAGAGAGGCAACAATCAGGGACACCTTTGTTTCTTCTTTATTTTTCAAGTTTTGCCGTTCCGGACAATTTATTTTTCAAGGAAAGCAAGGGTGGAATTAAAATAATGATGACAAGGCAAAAAAATGTATAAAAACAGAGTAAAAATGTGACAAAAAATAAAGCTATAACACCCTATTGAATTTTTTTATGTTTTAAAATGACACCTTTAAGCCTTAAAGTTTAAGGAAAGGAAAAAACGGAACAAAAGAAATCAGAAAAAAAACATTTGAAAAAAACATTGAAAGTTTTAAAAGGCAATTTTTAAGAAAAAATTGAAAAAAGAAACTGATTCATTCTTCTTTCTTCCTTTTTTGTCTTCTTGATTTTCAGATTTTTCAATTTTATAGAAGAAAAAAATTTGTTCACGTTTAGAAGACAAAAACATATTATTTTTTAGAAATGTGAAAAAAACGGAAAACTGAAAAGAAAAACAGGAAAAAAAGAAGATGCGCTTTTGACATTTTGTTAAAAAAAACTAAAACACAATAGCAGCGGCAACAGTGATCATGCATGGGGGAAAACAATCATGCTTGCTGCGGAAACCTGAAGAAGAATTTTTAAATGTCAACATTTTATTTATTTAAGCGTGCTTTTCAAAAGTAAAAAACCATTAAATGTGATTTCTTATTGTAAAATTTGATGACGAAGGAAGAAGCTGTTAGAAGCCCACAAATTGAAATTGTTTAAAAAAAATTTTAGGATACGGTAGGTTTGAAATAAATGATTATCTTAGGATTTTGAGTGAAAAAGTTATTGATAAACAATGCAAATCAAAATAAGACATATCAAACGGTTAAACCAGGATTGAACTCAGTTTCCAAAAATGGATACAAGGTTTCAAAAGACCAATGTAAAATCACCAATTTCACTTTGATCTTTAAGAAAAAATTAACTCATGGTAACTTCACAGTAGGAGCCATGATCCGATCCATCATTATATTTTAGATCCAGAAAGCAATGATAAAAGAAAGCGGAAAAGAAACGTCAAAAAAATAAACATTTATTTTTTTAAACAAACATTTGTTAAAATGCTTGCACTTTTCAAGAGTTGCATCTTTTTTGTTATGTTTTTTATATATTTTTTTAAAAATTCTTCTTCACTTTTTTTATTGTTGTTGTTGTCCGTTATGGGAATTACAATACATACAAATATGTATCTTCTTCTTCTTTTAAAAAAAGTGCCAAAAAAGAGGAGGGCAAAAAAACAAACAAAAAAATGAAATATTAGAAACATTTGCAAAAGAAAACTAAAGCCCTTTTTACATCATAAAAAAGAAGGAGAAAAAGTTGTCGGCATTTTTTTACAAATGCCGAAAAAGAGGAAAATAAAGAGGGGAGAAGATAAAAGACGAGAGAATTAGCCATTTAAAAATGACCCCAAATGTTTTAAAAATAGAACAACAAAAAAGATTTTATAATCCTTTTTAGAAGAAAATAAAAAAGTGTACCGCAACAAATAATTTTCAAAGTAATAAAAAAACACACTAGAAATAGCGGTAATAGAAAATAAGAGTAGAAGTAAATCTATTTTTTGACAAAAACAATCATAAAAATGAGCTATATTTTCTTCACTAAATTTTTAAATTGGAGCTTAATAAAAAAATTAGATGATGATAGAGGAATTCGGAAGAAGAAGTGATATTTTTGGGAACAAATTTTGAAAAAAACTAGAAAACGAAAGCTTTTAAAAGTGTAAGTGCAAAGGTGACGATCGGTTCATTCATTCTTTTTTTATAGTTGATTGTTCTTGAAAGAAGAAAGAAAGGGAAAAATAAGCGGATAAATGAAATGAGTGGACTTAAAAACGAAAAAGGTGTGAAAAGTATTTCAAGCATCCTGAATAAAGACTTTAAAATTCTTTTAAAAATCGGATTATTTTTAAAACGTGAATTTCCGAAACACTTGAAAAAAACTGACAAAGACAAAGATTTTTATTGTTCTTTCTTTTTTTGTCATTCAACTTCAAAGCTTCGAAGTTAGCTTTTTAGAAAACACAACTTTCATAGGAAAAAATAGAAGGTTGGTTGCTGTAAGTAAATTGACACCATCAATCATCGACTCAAAAAAAATAAAAGCTGAAGCAACAAATAAATAAGCCCTAACATCCGAAACATAGATTCTCTACTAAAAAAAGAGGCATAAAAAAGTTGTGGAACGTCAACAAAAAATTTGCTTCAACAATTCCCTGGAGGCTCAAAAAACTGACAAGATTTTTTGGAGACATTATTACTACTGCTTCAAAATCTGCCCAAAAATTTTAATTCACAAGTGTTTTTATTAAAAACAATACAAGAAAAATAACATTGATAAAAATTGCAAAATTACAAAGTAAAAGTTATCACAACAATAAAAACGATTTATTTAATCTTCTGAAATTGATCCAGTTTGTTCATTCTCATTTTCTTTGTGACTTGCAAGTTTTTCCTTCAAAGATGATGGAGACATAATTGTTGATTGATCCGGGATTAATAAAGATTCACGAATTTTGTAAGTTGATTGTCGAGAAGGTGATTGATTTGCATATTGATTGAGCAATTCTTGAACGGATGGAATTGGAGTAAGTTCAACCTAAAAAATTATACAAAGTTTAACAAATGTATCAAATTACTGTAGAATAATAAACTTACACCAAAATTACGCTTTTTTCGAGTTGGGGTATCACCAGAAGACGAGTATCTGATTATTTCTTGATGGATAAATCGTTCCATATCTTTTTGAGAAGTTGTAAGATGTGCGTCTACATCATTGAAATTTGATGAAATTGAATTGGCAAGAGCTTCTTGTTGGGCCGTCATTTTTGTAATCTTCTTTTTACAAACAGCATCAGCATTTTCAATGCTTGTATTGACATTTTCACATTTATCAGTTACAACAGCAGATAGCTAAAAATGGGAAAAAACGATAAGAGTTTTACAGTATCCAAAAAAACTGATTTACCTCCTTTACACTTTCATCCAAAGAAGTTTTAACGCCTTCAGCCATTTCAAGTTGTTCTTGCACAAATTTCTTATCAGTTTCAACAATCGATTCGAGAGCCTTTTGTTCTTCAGTTGTAACTTCAACAACTTCATGATTGCATTCAGACATTCCAGATTTCGTTTTGGACCATGCTGCAGAATGTTCAGAGACAGCTTTCTTTTCTTCTTCAACAAATTCAGAAGCTTTTTGATTCATTGTTTCATTGGAAGACTTGAGCTTATTCATCAGAGTAATGACCTATAAAATAAACTTATAAACAATAAGGATTCAGGGAAAGCAAAAACAAACTTGATCAAACATTTCAATATTCTCTTCATTATGAGTCTTGTAATCTCTTTCAAATGAATTCACCAAAGTTGACATCTTGTTTTCATATGAAGATAGAAGTGTTGAAAATTGTTCAACCAATTCTGCTTCTTTTTTAACATTTTTAAGAATTTCCAAGCAATAATTTTGAACAGTTTCCTAAAAAGGACTATCTTGATTAATCTTGGATTATGATGATGAAAGAAAAAGAAACTTACAAATTTGGCTTCAATCTTGGTCAAATGCTTTTCCCCACTTTCTTTTGCATAAGTTGTATAATTTTCCAAATAATCTTCTGTTTCTTCATTGAATTTCATGGCATGTGAAAAAATCTTATTAACATCATCATTGACAGAACTCAAACGTTGGCTAACAGATTCTTCCAAATTTTCTAAAAAATAATCAATGAGAGAGATCAGAATGAAAAATTTCTAAACTTACGATACATTCTTTTAAGGGCAGAAATTGAAGAAGAAGAACCTTGAGCACATTGTGAAATTTTATCTCTGATTTGATGAGAATCATGAATTCGACGGGCAGAAAATTGTCCAAAAAGTTGATCATTCTTTTCAAAGATTGTTTTGCATTCTTCAAATTTGTTAAACATAGCTTCAAGTTCACTTCCAATAACAATATTTGATTCATTTACCTAAAAATATACTTCATAAAGATTACTGTAACATTGATAAGAATAAACATACTTTTACAGCTTGTGCATATAATTGTGTGCCTTTATTGGTCGATTGTTCCAAAGCCAATTTAGTTGCCAATAATTCTTTTCGAGCTCGGCTATGTTCTTGTTTTTCACATTGAAGTTCAGCTCGACGTTTTTCAAGTTTCTCAATTGCATTCAAATGCTTTCGATAAGTAAGTTCATACTGAGATTCCATAAATTCGAGATCATTCATTATCAATTGTTGTTTATCCATCAATGCCATGAGTTGGCCTTCAAGTTCTTCGATTCGAGCATTATTTTCAGTGATTTGCTCTTGCATTTGATCGTAATTTTCTTGGGCCAAAAAGATACCATTCTTTTCACGAGCTGCAGCCAAATCTTTTCGAAGTTTTTCAATTTCTTCATTATACTCTTTCCTGCAAAAAATATTTTAATTAATTTTGGATTAAAGTAATGATAAAGATAACTTACAAAAGAGCTTTTCGAGTAACTTGTTGATTAACTTCGGGATTATTTTTGATATTTTTTGCACGTTGTGCATAATCAAGTGTTGACATTGATTCTTCAAGATTTGTTGACGATGGACTTAAAGTTGCAATAATGGTGGTAATTGTTTTTCCTCCAAGAGAATCTTGTAATATCCGGGTAAGCTTTGATTCACGGTAAGGAATATGTTGTGCATTTGTTGTAAGAGCATTAATGACACGACCAAGGGTAAGCAATGATTGATTGATGTTACCAGCTTCACGAGCTCGAGCAGAAACAGCTCCAGATCGACCAATTGATTCACTTCCAGCTAAATCGACCAAATGAAGTTTTCCTGTCTTTAGCAAAAGTTCTTCAGATTTTGATGTAGAATTATCACGAAATAGTACGCTGACCGTAAATACAGAATGCGAACGACTAAAAAAAAATTAGGTAAAAGTTTACAAAAAAAGATGTGACAAAATTGTACCTCGAATTCATGTTCATTAATGTTGAAGCTGTTCTTCTACGTTCAGCACCACGCTTTAGAAGATTATAAACTTCATCTCGGCCTCGAACTGCGACTTCTGTTAATCCATTAATCAGGATGCCATTTCCATTATGAGTCTTATCATCAAAAATACGAAGCCGAGTTTGATCATCAACATTCCCAGTTGCAAGAAGATCATATAATTCTTCATTGTAAAGTTCAACATAGCTTACACGAACACAATAATCATCAAGTGCCTAAAAGTATGGAATTATTAGTGAGACAGAAAGATTACAGTGAAAATGATACCAAAGCTGTAAGTTCTGAAAATATATGATGCAAAGCACGAGGAATAATTCCAGCTTTTGGATCATCTTCCCATGAATATTCATTGCTTTCATCATGTTTACCTTCCATGGTAAAAGTTTTACCTGAAAAATCACAATATTAGGTTGTATAAAACAAATATAAAGCATGCATACCAGTTCCAGTTTGACCATAAGCGAAGACAGTACAATTATAACCAGATAAAACTTCTTGGATCAAAGGATTTACGATATCCATATAAATATCGGCTTGTGAAGCTTCTGGTCCATAAACGTTATCAAATTGTCCAAAATGTTTTTGTTCTTTCGGCGTAGTCATTGATACCATTTTTGTTACGCGATCACAGTTTGCAATAGCTTTGCCCTTCTCTGCTTTTTCCAGCTCATTCAAAGGTCTAAAAAATAAGGAGTACTTTATAACATTGAAATGAATAAAAATCAAAACCTTACCGAATCCGAATTGCGACTTGAACATTCTTCTTCTTGGGCTTCTTGGTTTCCTTTTGTCGATTCATATTTAATGGAGTAGACGGGACTAAAAAAATAAAAGTCAAATTTATTCAAGTTTTTGAAAGCAATAAGAAATTTTTAATCAGAGAAAAAAATGGCTGAAAAAAAAGAAACATCATCCGTTTCAAAAAAAATTTCTCGCGCTCGAAAAAATGGGTTCTTCTCTCTTTCATCTGTTTCGTGTTGAGAACACGCCAAGATCGAACACAAAAATTGACTTTTAAAAAATTTCTCTTCATAAAATTTTTCTCATAAAAATTCTTCACTCCGAGTAAATTATTTAGTAATTATAAATTATACAATATAATTAATAATAGACTATTCAATTGTTTTTAAAATCGGTTTTATTACATACTGTCATAAAAGGTTACAGTATAGTTGTAATTTAAAAATCATTTCGACATTATAAGTAATCAAATTAAATTGCTGCAGGGTGTTTTTGAATATAACCGTCTAACAAAAATATCATTTTTTACACAGAAATACGAACCTGTTGAAGGTGTTTTTGATTTATCACAACTTTCATTGGGATTGAATAACCTTTGTGATGCTTTAAATTTCATAACATCTGGGGTACATGGAACAGACTTTTGTTGTCGAGGAATCTCAAATGCATCTGATAATAATGAAGAAAAATGTGGTGTAATAATTGACTGTTGCTTGAAAGATTTTTTCATTTTATTAAAACCATTTAAGTCATCAGATTCAATTAAATTTTCATAAGCCGCAATATGAAGTGAAAGGGTACTGCTACTCTTTTTTAAAGATTGCTTTTCAAATTGCTTCAATTGTTTTTGTTCGGATTCTTCAGAATCAAATATCTTTGGATGAAATAATTTTAAGCTTTTGTCACGTTTCTTCCATGAATTATTTTTTGTTGAACAGTTATCATCTTTATTAAAATCTAGGGCAGTTGAGAATACTGTAGTCTCGGAGAAATTTTATTTTTTCTCTTTCAAATTTAAAATTTTACAAAACACTGTACGCAGTGCGGCAAAGATCAAAGGTCATTCGATAAACGTAAAAAATGATACAATTTTTCCATGACGTCATCGCAAAAAATAGCCTTTGATTTTCTCATTGAGACTACATGTAATATGCATGTTAGTTGTTTTACCGTTATTTTTTCTTTTACTTCCGTCTGAAAAATTGCTCTTTAATTGTACGGTAGAAGTTTTCCCTTCACACGAGCCAGCTTTGTTTAAGTTAAAATTTTGGTATTCGGCATTTTGATTTAAAGCTAATCTTGGAATCGGTTTAACTTCGGAAATCAAATCTTTTGTTGCCATCTAAAAAGCTGGAACAATTAATTTCAAAGACTTAAATTATTACAATTTAAAAACTAATAAATATTCAATCCCAAATTTGTTTCAATAGCTTTAATAAATGTAATTTTATTGAAACGTGTGCTTTGTGAAAAACGATGGACTGAAAGTTTTTGAAACGTTAACTTTTATCTTTAAAAGCATTATTTTTTTTCAAAACATTTTCAGTCACGAGGATGAAGAAATTCTTGACATCAAACTTTTTAGCATTGCTTTTCAAGGAACTTTTAAATGTGTAACAAAAAATATAATCCGAAGCTTCCAAGTTTGCATTGATATTAAATTTTTACACTTTTTTTAATATTACAAATTGCTGATGAAATTTTAAGAAAAATTTAAGCAATACATGCTAATAAGTAAAATAAAAAATGTTAAAAAAGATCTTTAATAAACAAAGCAAAACTACAGTAAACAAAATCGCCTATTTAAATTGATATTGCTTGCTTTTTGCTTTTGTTTTAAAAAAAATTATGTCTTACATAAGTTAAAGACAATACATGTACTGTATTAATACAGTAATTTTAAAAAATCATCAGCGTGGTGTAATTACGTAACCTTGTTTATGAAAAAAAAAAGTTTTGTACAGTATATTTTTAGTGTTCAAAAAGTATAACATTTTCTTTGCACGAAAAAAAACTTTCGTTGAAGATTTTGAAAAAAAACCACGAAGAAGGAAAAATGCTTATGTCGACGAGGAAGCAAACGCTAAAAACAACAAAATTTAAGTACTTGAGTTTTACATTTTTATTTGATCCATCTTTCTTAACTTTTTATCGTGTAAAAAAATAATTTTTCAACATGTTAAACGCGCTTTCTGAATTTATCTTTAATCTAAACATTTCAGAATCAAGAGAAAAATGTCTGATCGACATTCAACGTCATCTTCTACAACCACTGCTGCAGCAGCAGCAAACAGAGAAAAATCTCAGCCAATTTACAGTGAAGTTGCAATAAGAAATAATTTTGCCATTCTTGAATATTCAAGAACTTGTCAAGCTGCTGCAAGTGGAATTGCTGCTGGTGCTCTTGGTCTTACTTCACTTTATGGATTTATATTTTATTTTATATTTGTTTTAGTTCAGGTTTGTGAAATCAATTATTATAAATATTATTATAAAACGAAATTCTAGGCAATCTTCTGGGAATATAAATCTGGATTTAAATGGACCACATACTTTGGTAATCGATGGCTTTCAATCACACATTCACTTGTTGGCGGATTATTTACTTATGTTCTGTTTTGGGTTTTTATTTATGGAATCGTTTATGTTTATTAAAAAAAACTGTTTCTTTATTTAATTAATAAATATTTGTTTTGCGAAAATTCGTATTAATTGTTTAAAGAACGGTTATTTACCGTAACAAATATATTTATGAATCATTTTTTGCTTGTGCATTTTTTATGATTTTGCTTTAGGATATGAGCAACACAGATCTTTCAAAGCAATGTGAAGAACAACAAAAACAAATATTAAATTACGAGAAAAAATTAAAAGATGTTGTTCGTGCATATAAAAATCTAGAGACAGAAAAGAAAGCTCTCGAAGTTGCTTTAGAAGCGATCAGCCCTGAAAGTACAACTGGAAATAGAGAATCTTCATCAACGACAAAAGATGCGGCATCCGAATCTGAAAGTGAAGAAGGAAAAATTGATGCTCTTAAAAGAGCAATTACGACACTTACAGTAGAAAATAAGAAAAAAGAAATGGCATTTCAATCTGATAGAAAAGCATTGCTTGTAAGTTTTGTTGCTAAATTATCTTGTGTTAATGAATCATTTTTAGGCTAAAAATGAGCAATTACAAGGACAATTGGACAAACTCAAAACAGTATCAGACTCTGCGAATATGCAAAAGAAGTTGAAGGAACGATTAAAGCAATCTGAAATTGAAAGAGAAAAGATGCTGGCTGATCATGGTGCAGTATTAGCTGAAATGCAAACCAGATATGCTAAAGAACGAACCCATGGAGAACAAATGGAAAAGCAAATTGCTGAATTATACAAAAAGCTTCAAATTGCTGAAGAACAAAATAAAAGAGTTCAATCACTTGAAAAAGAAGTTGCAAATTGGAGACAAAAAGCTGAAGGAACACCATCAGTGAGAGTATTGCGAGAAGAGCTTGAAAATGTTAAAAAAGCTCATAAACAAGAAATTGAAACAATTCAACTACGATATAATCAAAGTGGAAAAATGGAAGGTGATAAAAATTCTCGAATTGCGGCATTAGAACAAAGGGTTCAAGAACTGACGGAAGAAAGTGCAACAACGATGCAAGAAAAGGCAGAACTGCTGAATGCAATTGAAAGTTTGGAGAAGAAGTTGCAATTCTTATTGAAAGAAAGTGAAAGCTTGAAAAAAGCTCAACGTCGTTTATCAATGGAAGTGGATGATAATATGCCATTGGAGGAGAAGTTATTTGAATGTTATCGGGATATCATAAAAAGTAATCCAACTTTCGATGTTTACGGTAAGTAGAAAACTTCTAAGCATTGTATTACAGTAATCCTAATATAACACTTTTTTTCAGAATGCTTACATTTACCAAAAATGGGTTCAACAACAAATTTCTCTGAAGCTTCCCTTCCAGCTCTTGATTCTCAGACTGGTGCTTTATCAGATTCAGAAACAATTGGCTCAAATTGTAATGGATGTGAATCAGCTCAAAAAGATTTATCATATTTCAAATCTCTCATTGGACATTTACAAAAGAAATTGAGGACCTTGGAAGGAAGTCATGATATAATGAAAAAGGATCATGAAAAGATTACATCATCTTTACGGATTCGAATTTCTGATCTTGAAAGTGCGCAAGAAAAAACTTTTGCGCAATTAACGGCAGAAACAAAAAGAAAGGTTGCAGAATTGGAAGAAGAAATGTCAAAACAGCGTGCAAGGCTACTCGAAATTATTGCAGAAAAGGATCGAGAAATTGAAGTTACAAAGAATTCTCTTGCAACACTGTATTCTCAACATTACTCTGCTGATCCCATTGATCCTCCACAACAAATCAAATCTCCAGTTTCAAGGAAGGGTTCTAGAAAACTTCGTCAGTCAACAGAAAGTATTCGAAGTGCCCTAACATATCATTCGGAAGCTCAAGATGACTTTGAAGGTGAAAGTCCACCACGACCTGGTCCAATTGCTCGTTCATTAAGTACGCATGTAAATGAATCAAAAAATATTTTTTACGAACAAGAAATTAGTAGAAAAGAACAAGAAATTAATGAATTACGGTATGTCATATCTGTTAAAATGTTTATACTAATCACTTTTATTTTAGGCATATTATTCGATTATCAGAACATAAAATTCGTGAAATTGAACAAGCTTCCCTAACAAAGGATATACAGTATCTTCAAATTGTTGAAACTTTGAAAGAAGAAATTCGTGTTCTTGAAAGTCGAATTACTTTGCAGAAATCTGAAGTGAATTTGGAATATTTAAGAAATGTCTTTGTGCAATTATTAAATTCTACGACTGCAACAAGCAGAAAACATATCTTGAAAGCAATTGGTGCTGTGCTTAAATTGACTCAAGCTGAAATGAAACGTATCGATTCGTGGAATATTTAAAAAGAAAATGCAATGCTTTTTTAATGAAATATTTTTTATACATATAATTTGTAAAGAAAGAATTTTGATATTTTTATCTATATATTTATTTGGTGCTAGATTATAATGCAAAAGAAATTTATATTTTAAAGCTAAAAATGGTTGTGAATTTTTGTAAAAATAAAGAGCTTTCTTCATTTAATTTTTGTTTTGGGTTTAACAGAAATGATGGATTTTTTAAACTTTAACGTCTGAACAAACATTGATTGCTTCATTAAAAAATGGACCACTGTTTTTTTCGTACCGTATAACCTTTGAAGAAATAAATACAAAAACACCATCGAAGTATACTGTAGAACAGGATTATTTACAGTATAAGAATTGAAAGAACGATTGAAACGTACTTATCTTGTCAAGGATGTCTGACATCTGGGATCCATTTGTGAATTTTTTTTTTAATTTTTGTTAAATACTAGAGTGTTGATATTTAAAATATTCCTTGTCTTTATTTTCTTAAAAACTAAATTTTCTTTGTGAAGAAATCAGAATCGTTAAAAATCAATTCTTTTGAAGTAAAAAAATAGAATGTTAGTAAATTTAAAGATAAATTCGAGATTCAGAATCAGAAAAATATAGAATCGCTCTCACAAAATTCTGTAGAAATAAGTTAAAAAAAACTAAAAAAAAGCGTCCTAACACGAACCATTTTTCCAAAAAATGTGAAAATTTTTAATAACGCGTTGATGAAGAAATCACTTGCTTTTTTCTTTAAATTTTTGATTTGATTTTTTAACGTTAAAAAGTAATTAATATCTTTGTCAAAACTTTTCTATATATTTGCTTATTCTCTACAAAACCTTTTCAGTGCCTTTTCACCATGATCGACCTCAAACATTTATCTCCTCCTGTTGATCAAGTATTTGCAGAACAAGAAAATGTTGTTGCATTCTGGGAATCACATAACTTTGGAATGGGAACTTTATTCTTAACTGCGCAGTAAGTTACATATTACTTTAACCCTAAACAATGTTTAACATAAATTATTTTAGTACTGTAACATGGATGAATCAACAAAATATGGGCTTTATATTAACTTATCCTGCAATTGCAGTTCATGCTGCAAGTGGTGCAACGGAACAATATCCAGATCCATCATTATTTTTACTTGTTGATGTTGCTAAAACTGGTATGCTTATTCTTTACTTTTGCGTATGATAATCATTAAAATTTTAGATATTGTTGTTCATCCTGATCCAAATGCTGATGAAGATGATTTAGAAGATGAAATTAAAACTGCTTCAATTCGTTTTGTTCCACAAGAATCTGGTACAATTAGCCATCTATATCAAACAATGAATACTTGTCAAGAATTAAATCCTGACCCAAAAGATGATATGGATTCCACAACTGATGACGAAGAAGATGATATGTCAGAAACTCAAGATTCTCCTTACATTCCAATGAATGGTGCAAGTGGTGATGCAGGTTTTGGAAATCAATGGTATACTGCTGAAAATATTCATGATGGTGTACATTTGAATGATGAAGGAATTGCAAATCTTGCTCGAATGCTGCGGGGAAGTCGAACTGATGATGATAATGGGGAACATAGCCCGGATGAGGCAATGGATGATGCATAAATGTTTAATTTATTTGTTAAAATTATTCATGTTTAAAAATTGGTCTCAAATTCTTTTTACTATTATTATATCTTGTTGGTACATTTATTTTATTCAAAAATGTTGTTTTATTTTTGGTACTATTTTTATAAAAACAAACAAAACTTGATCTGTGATAATTACAACTTGAACGAACTTTATGTGTGGGAAGTTATTTTTTTTTTGCATTTCTTGTTTGGTTAGAGGAAGGTAATTGCTGGAGGGTTTTTTATTGGAATTACTCATTATTGTCTTTTCTAAATTGGATTGCTTTTCTTCCAAGAAAAATTGAGAAAAACATTTAATGGGTTTAATTTTTTGCATGGTTTTTACTTTTGGCCTCAAAATGTTTTATATTTCTTTCTGCTGGAAAAGGGGTGTAACACATTGTTTCAAACGTCCCAGTGATGACACGATGAAACCGGCTTTTTCTTCCTTTCTCATTCATTTACATTCTCATAAAGGCGATACAAAATTTTGATTAGAAGAAGAAGAAAGAAGTAAAAGGAAGGAGAAAAAAGGCGTCAAAGACAATATTAAAAATAGAAAATTCTGAGAGATGAACAACAACAAAGTGCAGAGAGATTCTTCTGTGCTTTTTTCTTCTTCTTCTTTCCTCTTTCAAGTGTGTCTTTTTTCTCTTTACAAAGGGTAATTATTTAAATAATAATAATTAAGAAGATAGATAGATAAAAAAGAAGATGAACATATTAATATTTTTATTGTCCATTGTTGTTGTTATATCGATTTCATCTGGACAATTAATTTCACAAAGTGTTGCCACTATTAATGATTATGTAACAACTCAAAATCAAAGATCAATTGGGGGAAGCCTTTTAACATTTTCTGAAATTGTTCGACAAAAATCTAATGGAAATCAAGTTCAACAAGTTTGTTGAATTTACTTTTTTAGAGTAATTTGAGTTATTTAATTTTGTAGTGTCCATGTGTAAGGCCCCCAGGGGTTAATAGATGTATTAGCTATGATTCAAGATTTCAAGGAGCTTCCATCGAAGAAGCCATTCTTACATTTGTTGATACTTCAATGGATCCTAGAATATTCGATGATCGAATTGGTGGTCCGATAGTAAGTTATTACTTTTTGGGTTGGGATTACTGTAGTTTTTTATGCACTTTAATGCTACCGTAATTTAATTTGGTTAAACCCGTAAATTATCGTAATTTATCAAAGATAAAATTTTAAAACTTTTGTAAAAATACCGTAATTCGGTAAACAACCGATTGCTTTTGTTTTTTGCATGATGCTAAAATCAAATTATTTTGCAATTGTTTAAGTTCTTTTTTGTTGTTCAATCTAGATAACAGCAGCTCGGATGATTAAGCAATTATATCAAAAAAAGGTAGCGTTTCCAAATGAGTCAAATTTCTTTTTTTCATTAATTATAATTATATCAATTTTTAAAAACAATCAAAAAATGTTACGCTTCTTTCTTTTTTTCTAGTTTGAACAAAACTGTGACCATTAAAAATAGAAAGGTAACCATGTTTAATTTGTAATTTTTGAAGATTGCACTTTTACTTGTAAAATTCTGTTAAACATAAAAAACAAAATCAATTTTGGCAAAAAAATAATTTTAGGGTTCCAGAAGTCTATTGTGTGGTTCAGAAGAGTGTCGGCAATGTGCAGCAATTCTTGCAATTCGGCTTCGACAAATTGGATTACTTCAACGTGCACCAAGTTTTAGCTTTCCGATTCCAGATTTTAGTCAAATTCGACCATCACTTTGTCCACGTTTGAGATTATCTCGAACAATTCCAAATTTACAGCCACCTCCAGTTGTTCCAACATTTGTTAGACAAATGGTTTCAGCTGGACTTGCTCGAATTCCATCAACAAATACAACGCCGAGAACTGCATTTGGAGCTGCCGTTGCAGCTGCGATTCGACAAGCTCGAAGTGTTCGGGGTCGACCATTTTTTGATGTAATTTCAAGGATTCGAAATCAAAGAATACAGAATTCTGCTGGTCGAAATAATAACAATAACAGAAGAAATCAAGGAAATAATGGAAATGGCGGAGGTGGGGGAGGCACAAGAGGTATTTCACGTCCTCAACAACCCCAACAACAACAACGGCCTAGTCCAAGGCCTCAAGGACAATTTCCAACATTCCCTGCTCAGCGACCCCAGCCCCGACCCCAACAAAGTACACCAAATAATTTTCCAAGTTTGTGAAATTGTTTTTGATTACGGTAGTTAAACTAGTATATTTTAGACCGAATCTTTCCTCAACCACAACAGCAGCGACCTCAACAACCGAGTCCCCCACAGACATTTCCTGTAAACTCTCGACCCCAACAACCTCCATTCCAACAACCCCCCATTCAATTTCCACAACAACCTCAACAACCCCAACAGCCTTCATTTCCACAAATCCCAATACAGCTTCCACAACTCCCACAACAACCCCAACAACCTATATTCCAACCTCCAATAATCCAACAACCTGGTGGAGGGGGCCAACAACCACCATTCATTCAGCAGCCTGTCTTTCAACAACCAATCGGTCAATTACCAGTCGGTCAACAACCAGTATTCCAACAGCCTGGTGGACAACAACCGATTTTTCAGCAGCCACAACCTTCTTTTCCTCAAAATCCACAATTCCCAAATGGACAATTTCCTCAAGGTCCTGATGGACTTTTATCCCCTCAAGGTCCACTTGGAAGCTTACAACAGCCATTGGGAAGCGCCTTCTCAAGCATTGCCCAACAAGGTGCCCTACAAGGCTTTCAACATGCTGCAGGTGCAATTCCTGGTGCACTTGGTGGTGCAGGGAATCCACTTGGAGGTGGTGCAGGTGGCGTTGGACAAGGTGGTGGCAGTGGAGGAATCGGATTTGGAGGCGGAGCTGGAGCCGGCGGTGGAAACCCCGGAGGACAATTTGGAAGTGGTGGTTTCGGTTTTGGTCGAAAAAAGCGAGCTGCAGATGATGGTATTTTAGGTAATCATTATCTCTACTAAATATCAGAAATTTGAATAAAAATGTTTACAGGTGATAGATTTGTGATAAGTTGTGTTGAAAGAGGTGATACAGAAAATGAGGCATCAGATTATTTGAATCTTTGTACGGCATGTTGGACTTGGAGACAGCTGCCACCAGATTATTTTCCTCGACTAATCAATGAATTGGTTTGTAACGAAGGCTCAGGGTCGAGCTCAAATGATTTTTGTTTATCAGGTTTACTTTTAAACTATCAAATTAACAACAACATTTTGTTTTTTCTTTAAGGATGGGGTTCTTGTCATCAAAGATACCGAAATGTTGATGTCCTTCGACGTGGTCCAAATGGAGCATGGCAACCGACATCCATTTCAGTGGCAACATGTTGTGACTGTAAGGTCAAAGCAGGAACAGAAGTTCATGCCCTTGTAATTGGACAAAATAAAGTTTAAATAATTCATTTTTTAAAAATAATTGTATTATTTTTGAGCTTTGCTATACGGGTTGTTTTTTATATATTTTGTTAAATTTACTGCCGAAAAAAATATTTACTTGCCAATATATTTTTTATTAAAAATTAAACATTCTTTAAAAATTCGGAAAAACATTGTTGCTTTTCATTTAAAGGAACCAACATGGATCAGGGCAATTTTGAATGAAAGTTTCATAGAGTCCTGTTGCGATGGACATGATTACTGTATGTACAGTAGTCTAAAAAGTTTAAAAATTATACAATACAGTAATTCAATGCAGCTAAAATATTGCAAACCTTGTTGAGGGTGGTTTTACTTGAAAGAACTTCAAAAATTCCTGAAGCTGTGACATTTGATTGCCCGAGGGTTTGCATGCATTTATTTCCAGGGGTTCGACGATCATCAATGAACAAAGGGGTTTGATCAGGATCATAATTGGTTTGAAGGACATACCTAAAATAAACATATTGCTAAAGAATACTGTAATAACAATGTTTACCATTTTCCACTTTCTGTATTCATTTCAACATAATCCAAGACATCTGTTTCATTTCGGACAATGATAACTCCTTCATTATGATTTTTGCCTCCAAGGATGTAATAGCATCCAGCAAGTTGAACAATATCAGACAAAAATTCTTTTGCTTCTTGATAGGTATTTGCTTGTTCCATAACTTCTCGTTCTGCCCACATTGCAAAATGAATATCGGTTTTATTAAAGCCTCCGCTAATCCATTTAATAACATTATTAATATCTGGTTTAACTTTTGCATTCATGGAAAGGGTAAATTGATCCATTTTCATTCCAGTGATAATTCCCAAATGTCCAGCAAAGGTTGTTCCTAAACAAAGGTTTTAGCTACCGTAATCTAAAGCAGTAGAACAGACCTTTGAAAATAACTTTTCCGCCTTTAACAAAGTTCAAATTTACAGTAATCTTTTTAAGAGCTTCGGTTAAATGCCATGATTTCTTTTCAATATCCCAGACGAAAAGTTGACCGAAATCGAGATTTCGAGCGTGGAAAACTTGTCCACTGCTTGCTTCTGCAACAATTGAAGTACAGAAACGGGAAAGTTCATCTAAAATTGAAAAGTTTAAAACAATTCAATTTGGGCATTACACTTTTTAGGATAAAACTGCAAACTAAACTACAGTAACCTATTTTAGGGAATAAAAGATGCTACAGTAATCAACTCAACAATTAATCATAAATGACAAGTTTTTGAATACTATTTATTCAAATTATTTCGTGGGACATTTTTCCTAATGCCATTATAGTACCCAACTACAGTAACCAACAAAACTCTTACAATAAATATTCATCATTGACAAATCTGCAACTGATAGACCAGTGGATTCAGCAATGCCTTCAATTTCTTTTGCATATTTGGAAGGGAAAAGTTCATCATGAGCATATTGCATTAAATGTTCAATTAAAGGAATTAACCAATCCCCAGAAACGATAGTTCCCATTGTTTTAATTGTGTCAATGACTTCTTTCATTCCAGCTCCGAAAGGTCCAAAAATTTCGCGATATCTTTGCTCTGGAGGAAGATCCAAATCTACGGTCAACCATGGAACTTTTGCAGCTTGGGAAGGATCATAAAGACCTTCTAAAAAGTATTTTTTAACATAAAAATTACTGTATGTGAAAGATCAAAGCATACCTCCAACTCTGCATTTTGGAGCATAAATTCCTTCTGGGGGTGTTGCAGCAACAAGAATACAGTAACTTAACAATGTTAAACCAAAAGCAGTAAACAGATGCATGTTTAACGGGATGCAACTGTTTCTTCAAAAAATGGTAATCAAAATGAAAACTGAAAAATGCTTTTTTTCTTTTTTTTCGGGGCTGTTGTTGATTATGCCCTCTTTTTTTCATCGAAAAAGGGGGGATTAACGCTTATCAGTGAAGCAACGTTTTTCCCTTTCATTTTCTTTGTTTAAGGTTCTCTTTCATTTTTGTTTAAAAAACTTTAGGATATTTGTCGAAAAAAGATTTTTCAAAGGTTTAATTAATTTCAAAACAAAAACAACCTTTAAATAAATATCTCTATCGCGATCGCAAGCTTTTGATCAAACTAAATCCAATCAAATGCTTTCAAAAATGTGTGTCTCAATCAATCAAACATGTGATTTTTAATCTTTATTGTATCATCCTTATCAACAAAAAATATATTATAGTATGTTAATCCCTTTTCACCCTAACAAAAATCAGACTAAAAACAGTTTCTTTTTCTTCCTTCTCTTTTTTCTATTCCTTTGTTGAATTTGAAGATGATGTTGATGAGTGAGGTGGTGATTGCAAAAATGATGACGGTGACATTGCTGTTGAAGCAGTATCAGATCTTTTTAAATCAATTGAAATATCACTTGAATCTGTTCTTTGCTGACCATCATTTTGTGAAGATGTTGGAGACCATTGAATTGGAAGAGGTTGAAGACGACCATCTCGTTCAAGCATACTGTAGGTTGGTGGTGGGGTACCCAATTGTGGAGTCCGTAATACCGGATGTGAAAAAGTCTAAAGGTCTTTTGATTAAGGTAACAAAACATAAAATGCATACGTGATAAGATGGAGGTGGTTGTACTTGAGCGAATATTTCTGCATAAGGATCTTGAGGGGGATCATTTGGTGGTTGTTGCTGTTCCTGCTGCAGCAATTGTTGTTCATTCAATAAATTTTGAAGTCGAATTTCTTCTCGTTCACGAAGGACTTCTCTTTGATGGAGTATTTCACAACGTTCCTTCTAAAATAAATACCATTTTTAAAAATTCTAAAACCTCTTACATAAACGATTATAGTAATCTACATGATAGAAATCGTTTATGTAAGAGTCTTCAGGCTGTAAACATAGTGCATTCTGCAGTCACAAAAAACAGAATTTGAAAAAAACAAACTTCAATAAATTTCTTGTTTTCTAAACGACAAATTTCTTGTCCAGTAATAATATAAACAATAAACGTACAAAAAAATTTTAAAAATAGTATTACCATAAATCTAAAATATTACTGTAGTCTTTGTTTAAATTTTTTTGAAGAACTTACAATTCATAATTTCCACCACTCATTGCTTCAAATTCATGAGCTTTCTGTGGCCAATAATCATAATAAAATTTAGTAATCCATGTTGTTCGACCATGCATATGCATATGAAACAAATCTAAAATAATAGTACATATTCCTGCATAAAACTAAAAAAATGGTTATAATAAAAATTTAAAAAACTATATAAGATACCGTATCCCAAGCTATCACCAATACAAAAGGTATTAAAAATTGATGGTTTCCAGTTGTTGAACCAATAAATGCTAATATCATTGTACAAAATGGAAAAAGATACAGTAATGCTGGTAATACACTACCCGCGTTAAAAACAAATGATGAGAGAGTCCATAGCCAATATGTTAATAATAAGAGTCGAAAAGAACTTTGACTTGTTAAACAGCAACAAACAAATGACCTTTGATTATCATTTAACGGTGGTAATTCAGGTAATGTCGTTCTTGTCGGTGCCATTGTTTGATTGTTCATTCCTTCTAGAGATTCAATTTGAATATTACATGTAGATCCATTGTTTTCTGCATTATTTGGTATTGTATTTGGACAACTTTGATATTCTCTTTCTCGAACAAAACGAACGCGTATCGCTTCTAAAAATCGCATAATTCTTATTGTTTCATTGAAGAATTTAATCGCTTTTTCTGATGATGACAGGGAATACAAATGGTTTTCAACTTTTCCTTATTATGATTTAAAATTTTCAAATCCATTTTTATTGATTATGTAAATTTTGCTTTTTAGAGCAAAAATTTAATTACCTAACAAAATAATGTTTTTCGAAATACCGTAACATATTTTAATTAATGTTAAAAATCTTAACAATATCAAACTTTTAAGACAATTAATGCTATTTTTATTTTGTAAAATAAATAAAATTTATTATACCGTATCACCAAATAAATTACATCATTATAATTATTTTTCCTTTTTAATACATTAGCAATCACAGTTTAAACAGTTATCCTTCCTTTCCTTTTGCCACTTCTTTAGGTGAAGATGATGTTGATGAGTGAGGTGGTGATTGCAAAAATGATGACGGTGACATTGCAGTTGAAGCAGTATCAAATCTTTTTAAATCAATTGATATTTCACTTGAATCTGTTCTTTGTTGTCCATCATTTTGAGAAGATGTTGGAGACCATTGAATTGGAATAGGTTGAAGACGACCATCTCGTTCAAGCATACTGTAGGTTGGTGGTGGGGTACCCAATTGTGGAGTCCGCAATACAGGATGTGAAAAAGTCTAAAAATCTCTAGTATTGAAATAAATAACCCAAAACAGAAACTGGATACCTGGTAAGATGGAGGTGGTGGTACTTGAGCGAATATTTCTGCGAATGGATCTTGAGGTTGTGGTGGTTGCATTACATCATTTAAAAAATTTCGAAGTTGAATTTCATCCCGTTCATTTTGTAATTCTCTTAATCGAATAATTGCACGACGCTGCTTCTAAAAAATATCATTTTTTTAAATTTGAAATTTCATAAAATATAATTTAAAAAACACACTTCATTAAATTTCTGTATTTCTAAACGACTAGTTTCTTGTATAGTAATAATAAAAGCGATAATTGCATAAAGGAATTTTAATAATAATATAACAAGAAATCTAAAAAACATTACTGTAGTTTGTCTTTATAAAGTACGAAAACTTATCTGACAAAAACTTACAATTCATAATTTTCACGATTCATTGCTTCGAATTCTTTAGCTTTCTCTGGCCAATAATCATATAAAAATTGATTCGTCCAAATTGTTCGACCACTTTTATGGAAGCTTACCAAAATAGCAGGACATATTCCTGCATAAAGCTAAAAAGGGTAAATAATTATAATTATAAAGTCAAAAAACAAAACATACAATATCCCAAGCAGCCATAAATACAAAAGGTATTATAAGTTTGTAATTTCCCGTCGTTGAACCAATAAAAGCTAATAGCATTGTACAAAATGGCAAAAAATACAGTAATGCAGGTAATACAGTATCTGCATTAAATGAAAATGATGCAAGAGTCCAAAGCCAATATGTCAGTAAAAAGAGTCGAAAAGCACTTTGACTTGTTAAACAGCAACAAACAAATGATCGTTCATTATCATTTAATGGTGGTAATTCAGGTAATGCCGTTCTTGTCGGTGTTAATCTTGGCATTGGTTGATTATTTTCTGTTGATTGAATTTGAACATTTGAAGCTCCATCGTTTTCTGCATTATTTCTTCTATCAATGTTCGACATTCTATTCGGACAACTTTCATATACTCCTTCTCGAACAAAACGAATGCTTCCTCGTAGTGCTTCCCAAATTTGCATAATTCTTATTTCTTCATTGAACAGAAAGTTGTACGATCGGTTTTCCAAATGATTTCAAATGCAAATAGCTTTCAATTTTTTTTCATCATTAAAAATTAAGAAGGCCATTTAATAATTAATAATTATGTAAAATTTATTCCAAATTTTTTGTACTTTTTGTTTTATTTCATTTTTTTGGTAGTTAACGTTGCACTACTGTAGTTTTTAGTGATTCTGAAAAACTTCTGCAATGTGAAAAACTGTTGTTTAAAATGGCAAATATTAAGCTCACTAAAGTGCGAAATAAGATCTTCAATTTTAACTATTTAATGAAAAATTCATTTATTCAAAACATAATATTTTGCACATAATAATAAACAAGAGATTTATTTTGTAGGTGATCCTAAAATTAAATTGAAATTACTTACATGTATACTGTAACACATTTCAAATTCAGTAGACATTTCCGATCATCTGAACTTTGAATTGAATGTAATTTTTTCTAAAGAAACAGTTGTTGGCTAAATTATAACTAAAAACTTCTTTTTTATTATTATTGGTAAACAGATTTGGTTATTCCGTTAATTATGCTATTGCTGTTAATATGCTCAAGCTTTTTTAAATCTTTCAATTTCTAACTACCGGAAACAATTTTGCAAAAGCCTTGCTTGGCATGTCGATTAAGCTGTATTTTATGTATCAATTGCACTAAAACTTCTTATATCCTGCGATGCTTGCTGCACTAATTTTTATTTTTTGTAGTAAAAAAGTCAACACGAGATCTGCCACTCAAAATACGCAAATATTTTCTTGCAAAAACGAAATTTAACGGCCATAAAATAAATGAAAAAATAAATAAGAAACAGAGATAGATAAAAGCAGTGGAAGAAGTTTGAATAAAAAACAAAGAACATTTAACTCCAAGATGGATGATGTTGATCGTGATATCCAGGATATTGTGAATGTTGAGGAGGATATTGCGGATGTTGAGGCATTGGAGGTGCATGACCAGAATGAGGAGCAGGTACAGGAGCTGGAGCATGACCAGAATGATGTTGTTGACCTTTGAAAACAGCCATAAGATCTTCATATCGAGATTTTTCTCTCTCAACTTCTCTTCTCAAAGCTTCATTTTCTTTTTCAAGTTCAGCATTTCGTCTTTCAAGAGATGATATATAAGCAGATGGAGGAGGTTCCATTCCCATAGCCATATGATGAGGAGGTGCCATTCGACCAGGGTATGCACGCTTCGCGGGAATATGATCATACTCATAATCCAATGCTGCGGCAGGTCTACGCATTCCCATACCAGGGGTTGGCATATAAGCCGGTGGCATGCCTTGGCCCATGCGAACCATGCTAGCTCTATTATTTTTTTCTTCATCTATATTGACATGCCAATAGCGGCAGCGATTCCCTCTATAAAAGATATAAAAAATATAAGTATGCGTTTACAGTATTCCTGTAAAATAATCACCCGCGTGAACAAGCGCCAGTTTGAAATTCTTTGCAAATGGGAATACCGTTTATTGAATCATTGATCGTTAAGGTTGCTGCAATAGCGCGAGCTAATGGCAGCGAAACAATTCCTTTTCTTTGATAGCGCTCTGCATCTTCGCTTGAAGCATGGATAAAGCGGCAAGATTCACGGAAGCAACCTTTATTCTAAAATAATTTTTAGCGTAAAAATCTATTAAAAAGCATATGTTACAGCCAAAGGATCTGTGAACGGCAAAATTAGACAATGCTGTGAGGGTAAATCTGATGTTAGCGAAAAAGAGATATGCGTTTTTAAAATCAGATATACAGGAAAATTTTGAGCTTTAAAAAATATAGTTCACCTTCTTGGCTGTAACATTTATACGTGCAATTTGATAAACTAAAAATTCACAAAGAATAACTCACCTGAAAATCAATACAAAATGTATATTGAACAATAGAACTTTGGGTTCCTGGAGTTTCTTCGCTTTCAGGATGACGGAATCTGCATCTTCCTCCACGATTACAAATACCATTCAAAAAATCTCGACAGACATCATCTTTACCACGTTTTTTCCCACTTCCACCACCGCCTCCAGTATTTCCATTTTGTTTAGGTGTATGAGTTTCACTTTTGACATCTTGATTAACTTCATTTGCTGCAGGATTTTTACCATTTTCTTCAGCCATTTTGTTAGTTAATAATGGTTGTTGTACCTAAAAATAAACAGGAGATAAAATTCGAAAAGTAGAAAGAGTTGTTGATCTAACAGAATAAGGTTTTTCACGAAAAAATTGAACAAATTTATTTTCGAACAAAAATAAAAAACGCGCGCGTGCAAGTAAAAAAATCTCTTAATCAATTTCTTGGCAAAAAGTGTCCCAAGAAAAATATTAATGCTTTCAATTTTTTCAAGTTGAAGAAAATACCTTCCAAAGAATCTGTGAAGACCCCTCTCTCTCGATCTAAATAAATCGATTCCATATATATACAATGCTTAAATACTTAGTTTATGTGAGTCTGATATGCATGTGAATTATCCCTACAAACGTAAAAAAAGTAACTTTGTAAATAAAATTGATATTGTTAATCCCTGAAAAAGAATACCAATACTACTGTAATTCTTTCTTTAATCAATGAATAATATTTGAAATTACTGTAATTAATTTTATGTCTAGGTAGCTTTATAAATTGAGTTGTTTTATTAAAAAAGGATTTTTAAAAAGTAAAATTTTTTTCATTTGAGTGTTAATGAAATATGATGTGTTTCTTTTAAACTCTGATCGACTTTTTTTAAAATAATTTATGATGACAAAAGAAGAACATAAATAAAAAAATCGAAATATATTTTAAAAAGCTAAAGGAGGATGGAAACGGAAGAGAGAAGAAAGAATACATAAAAATCAAGAAAGAGCAAGAAATAAGGCCATCATCGTCAACGAATGAGTCAATAAAAAAGTAGTAGCAAGAAATCGAAGACAGACAACAAGAAAAAAAAATACATAAAAAGATTTTTAAAGAGCATAAAAGAAAAACAACGACCAAGGAAAAAATTATTTTATATTTTAAAGAAAGAATAGGGTTGTTTAAAAATTTTGTTTTGTTAATTTTTTGTAAAAATGGAAGTATCAAACTTTCATCATGTTGAATTTACAGTATCCAATGCTTTACAGGTATTTTTATTCTTCAAAAATGGCCTTGAATTATTTGAACTTTTTTTGTTTAGGCAAGTTTTTGGTATTGTGTTAACTTTGGATTTGAGAAATTTGCTGAAAGAAAGGCAAAGAATTGGACAACAAATGAAATTGCAATTAAAAATGGAAAAGTATAATTTTGTATTGCTTGAACAAATTTATGCTAATTTTTTAAGGTTATTTTGGTTTTTAAATGTCCCATGCTTCCAAATGTCACAGAATTATCGGAAGATTTAATAACACATGGAGATTTTATTAAAGATGTTGCGTATTCTGTTGACAATATTGAAGTCGTTGTTAAAGTTTGTATATCCAAATATATTTATCAAATACCATTGAAAAATTCTTTAGAGAATTGCTGAATCAAATGGCAAAATTTTATCCCCAATTGAAATAATTAATGATGAAAATGGTAGTGTTAAAATAGCAAAAATTGCATCATTACAAGGTTCCCTTGTTCATTCAATTATTCAAAATCTTGATTATAATGGAATTTTTCTTCCTGGATTTTATCAGGCTGAAAATTTTACACTTTCACAAAAACTTGGCCGAATTCCAATTTTATCTCTTGATCATGTTGTCGAAAATTACGATGAAGATATCTCAGAATCCGTTGCAGATTGGTACGGAAAAATTTTAAATTTAACAAGATTTTGGTTAGTTACATATACTGGAATTTGCATAATAATGTTAGAATTCCAGGTCAATAGATGACAATCAAGTATATACAAATTTCTCAGCTTTAAAAGCTCAAATTGTCTCAAATTCAAGTAATGAAGTTCAGGTTACATTAGTGGAACCCGTTCCTCAGAATACAAAAGGTCGAGGCCAAATTCGTGAATATTTGGACTTTCATGGCGGACCCGGAATTCAGCATATCGCATTTAAAGTTGATTCAATTATTTCAATTGTTGCAGAAATGCGAAATCGAGGGGTTCAATTTTTGGATATCCCGGATAGTTATTATGAACAGCTTGAAAAACGTCTTGATGGAACACCCTTAAGGGTTAAAGAAAGCTTGGAAGATATTCGAAAACAGCAACTTTTAATTGGTATACAAAAATATTTATAACAAGATAAGCAAATATCCCTCTTTTTTCAGATTTTGATGAAAATGGATATTTGTTACAAACTTTTTCAAAGCCAATGCAAGATCGGCCATCGCTTTTTGTTGAAATAATTCAACGAAATAATTTTAATGGTTTTGGAGCGGGTAAATTTTCCTACAGTATATATACCGTAATCAGATTTTTTGCCTTTTTAGGTAACTTTAAAGCTCTGTTCGAAGCTGTTGAAGCAGAACAAAAGAAAAGAGGAACTTTAATTAATTAGAATTTTATAATTGTTGTTGTTGTTTTTGGATTAGAAAAAAGTTTAGAAGAAAAAAATGAATTTATTTTACAATTTTGTTTTTTTGATACAAAAAAATTAATTCAAGCACGCACTTTTGGAATTTTTGTTTCAACACGTTTTGAACGATCTATTGAAGCAGCTGCGGCAGCGGCAGATTTTGCAGCAGATGCAGCGGTTTGTCGAGTTGGTAATGCTGATCTCGGTCTTTGCCTGGCTACTGTAGTTGTTGAAGTTGAAGAATTTGTGGAAGATACGGTACCCGTTTTAACACTATTTGATTTTGTTCTTGAAAATAGCTCTTTCTTAGTTGATGATTGTGTTGATGGGTGATCTTGTTGTGAAGGGACATGGGGTGGCTGAGGTGGAAGGATTGAAGCTGCCGGGGTACTTGCTGCAAGGGATGGATTCTTTGGCATTGGTCGAACAACCGATTTTGGTTTAATTTTTGGGGATTCTGTAACCTGTGGAATTCCGATTTCATTTGGATCAACTCCCAATTCTTTATGTTGCTCTTTGGTAATTAAGATTTTTGTATTCTCTCTTTCGAGCATCAATTCTTCTGGATTAATTATTTTTTGTATCCGCTTTACTGGTGGTGGTCCAGCTACAGTACGCTTCGGAGTTCGTTGTTGGGGTTGCTGTGGTTGTTGAGGCTGTGGTTGATAAGGTGACTCTGGGGGTTTTTGTTTTTTTGCCATTGATGCCGTTGGAGAAACACTTCTTTCCCTTTTCACTGGAAGGGGTACTGTAGCAGTTGGAGCTGGGATTCTGCTTGCGCTTGCAGGGGACGGATTTCTAGATTTAATTTTTTCTGGTTTAGGATTTGTACTTGTTGGTGGCATCTGCTTTTGTGGTTGTAATTGTTGCGGTTGCTGATGATGTTGTGGTGATTCTTCTTTGATCTCTTGTTTGATAGTTTTTATGGAAGAACTTTGTCTTCTAGAATCAGGATTTTTCATTGAATTTGCGCGTCGATGAATCTATAAATGGCACGTATTTAATTTCCGGCACAAATGTCAAAATTGACATACCTCAATAAAACTTTTCTCCCGTGCCATTTCTTCTTTTTCACTTGCTTCAATTACTTGTGAAATGATTGGTCGAGATCGTTCGAGTGATCGTGTTCGATCCTGCCTTCCCAGGGTTGGAATTCCAACACTCAAAGACCTTTTGTACGTTCGATTAAAGCTTGATAGTTTTGGTGGTGGTGCTCGTGGCATTTTCATTTCAACAAATATTCCAGATTCTTCAATTCTGGATTTTTCTTCTTCACTTAAAAGTGAATAAACTTCTGATTTTACAACAGAAAATGCATAATGCAATAAATGCTTATCAATGGATTCAAAAAGGCGACGACAAAGATGTACAAATCGCTAAAAAATGTAATTTTAAAAATTTTATGAATGACAGATTCTGATGCCATATCCAGATTCCTTAGAAGTTACATGGATTTGATAATGCCCTAAGGGGATCAAAAATTTGTAAAATATTATCTGCAGTTTTTAATACAAAGTTTAGGAATTTTCACCCTTATAGGGCTTTATTGAATACATTTCTCAGTTATTGAACCTGAATATGGCATCTGAAAGTTCTCACTTATAAGCTAAAAAACTTACAGTATTCCAATCATGAATTGGAATATTCAAAAAACTTCTTTTTGGTGAAGATTGTTGTTGATGTTGTTGGGAATCTTCTTCATCTTGTTGAATTTCAATCAACAAATCTCGAAGTGTAATAAATGCCCGAATTGCTGTATCAGCGGATAATGAATGAATCAAGGGTGGAAAAATATCTTCTAGCAAAGCCAAATTTAAAGCTAATCCTTTTCCATGACTTTTAAAAGCATTTGAACCAAGAATGAGATCAAAAGAAGAAATAAGAAATTCTGTACAATATTCAATGACATCATTGACCAATGTCAGAACACTTTCAGCTAATTGTTGAGATTTAGTTCGGGATAAACTTGCTTGAAGTTTTTCACATCCAAGTAAAGTATCAATTAAAAGTTCTTCATCAATTTCATTGATTAAAGCATCCCGACATTCATGTTGCCATTGTTCATCAAGATGCAAAAAGACTCGACCCTTCCAAATTCGTGAAAAATGTTTTGCTTGCCACGACATGGCTTCATCGAATAAAGAATTCAAACATTTAATTGATCGGAATTGTGGCAGAGCATCAAAGACAGCAGAAACACACGTGGCACATGGCTAAAAATATATTGGTTATCAGTAATTATATCTGATACAGTATCAATTTGGGCTCATAGAAAATGTAGAATTTGTTCAAAAAATTAAGGTCAAAAAATCGAAATTTTGATATCCTAAAAACCCAACAACTTCCAAACAAACGAACCCTATGAAAGAAATGGCATTTATGTGCCTTTAAATGCAAAGCTGCAACTTGTGCCAATTCTTCAATATTCAAATGTGTGGCAAGAGCAATCACTTCCCAAACTTCCACTTCCTCTGGAATGCTCGTTAATCCACCATACAAAAAGCTCAACAAAAAATCAATGGCATTTCTTGAAAATCCACGTAATTCAATTTTTGTTGAAGTTTTAAGAATTTTTCGAAATGTTGGGCATGTTGCCCAAAGAATACACTTATGTGCATGTAGATCCCCGCCATCTGTTACAATTACCGTATCCGTATCAAGACTTTTTTGATACATTTCAAGAAGATCTCCTCCAAGTTGGGAACATGGAAGTTTATCCCCAATTGGAGTAACATTTTCAGTTGTTGGAGTTAAATCAATTGATGTTAGGGAAGTCAAAGATGTAACAGAAAGTCTTCGGGCCAGCATTGCCCTCCCACGAATTGATCCGGCACTTAGGGTATTCGTAGAGGAATATGGTGATGAGGAAAGGGTCGAAGATGGCATTGATTGCGTCATTTCTGAAGATTCACCTCCGAATCCAATAAACATTGGAAAGATTTTTGTTGATCTCTTCTTTTTTGGAGATTCTGTTTGTGATGATGAAACAATTCCAGAATCTTCTAATAATAACCTTCCATGAGAATCATAATTATTTGAAGCAGATATTTCATCATGTTCATGTTCATCTTCTTCTTCAACAATATCATATTGGCTTCGTTCAGAATATCCTGATAAACACATTGGTGAATCATTTGCCAGTTCTCGAAATGATGTCATAATTGGTTCATCAATAGATGCAGTTGTAACGACGGATGTTGTTGTTGTAGCTTGTTTTTCGGCGGATGAAGATTGATGAAATCCAGAATCGTGTTCACGAGGTAATGGAACACTGTATATTACTTCTTCTTCATGCTGACCTTCTTCATCCTGATAAGCCCCGGGGGTTCGATCAAGGGAATCACGATCTTGTCGAGGGGTTTCACCTTCACCATCTTCTTCATCGCCATCCTGATTTGCATAATGTTGCCCGTTATTTTCGTAATCAGTATGGTCATTAAAATTGAATGAATCTGGATCGTCTTCTAAAAATTCGAGAGAAATTAAGTTAGAAAAAATGTATCAATAAAGTGTACTTTACGAAAATCGGAGCTAATTTATTTTAAAAGATGCTAGCCAATTTGTTGTTTTTGTTTTTCTTAAAGGAACTTTTTAGAGTATGACGCAAAATTTTAAAACAAAGAAAACGTAAAAAAACTACCGTAATCTTGTGTCTTTTTTAAAATTTGGATAAAGGAATTTTTTAACAAAAGGGATTAAAGCTGACCAAATAATAATTGTTCTTAAATTTAATGATTGATATTTTTGTTGCCTTTTAAAAAGAAACGTGGATAGCTTTTAACAATTTTTATTAGCTCAAAAAATGAAATGAAAAAACACACAAAAATGAAAAAAATCAATAACTTAAGATTTTAAAGGAGGAATCAAATAATTTTTACCTCTTTTATCCGAAGACGATGCAGAATTTTCTTTGGCAGTTTTTTCATTTTCAAGATTCTGGATTTCGTCATCGGTGTAAACGGATTTGATAAAGAATGTTAATCCTGCAGAATCGACATCCCCAATCGCAACTTCAAGAGGTTCACCGCTTCTTCGCTGCCTTGGAGTTCGAGCATCCAAAGTTGGAGAAATATGTTTTTCAAAAAAGATGGGCGCTCGTTGCCTAAGGATACAAATATGAGCAGGAAGTTTTTTTCCATCTGCCGCAACCAACAATAAATCGGAGGTTTCGGCATGCCCAACAAGGGTTGACATATTTGACAAAAGTTTTGTTCGAAGATTGATAATTAATTTATCTCGTTGAAGACTATATTGCTCCCAATGTAATGAGCTGCTTCGCATCCTTCAACATCCCTTGAAAGTCATTATTGCATCATTTTTGAAAATATAGTGAAATAAATAAATGCCACTTTTAAATAATAATCTTAAAAAATACGGTTTTAGTCAAGATAAAAAGTGATAAAAATGTTTTTAATGAAAATAAAAGAAAACGCTAAAAAAGGGATTTGAACAAAAAAGTAAAAATATTTTGGGAAGGAAAGCCTTTAAAGGCTGGCTGACTTAATACTCATGGGAAAATTGCAAAAAAGTCGTCTTGTAAGGCTTTTAAAAAGGAAAAGAAGATGTAATCGATGTTGCTTCTTTTCATTTTTCTTTTTTGTTTTGAAAATGAAAGTTAAAAAAGAAAAAAAGCATTCCAGACATATCCTAAAAAATTGAAAAAAGGATAGCCAAAATTTAATGAATATCGATAATAAAAGGATAGTACTAAAATTGAAATGGATTGAATATTTTGGAACATGAGTGTGAACAAAAAGTGAGAAAAAGGAAAAGCAATTTTTGGAATGGATGAATGTCGTTACCATAGTGACTTTTACTTTTATGTCCCCGTTCGGTCTTTTTGAAAAATTTGTTGGTGTTCGCTTTTTTTAAAGTACATTTTTAAAAATTTTCAAAAAGTAATTACAAAGAAAAGGGACCCAACAAAGGCAATTTTCAAAGTTTCAAAGTTAAAAATTAAAGAAAAGAATAAACAATGACTCGTTTTAAAAATGGATACTGTAACTTTTCAAACTTTTTGGATTTTGGAAAATATCTTGAAAGTACAAAAAAAAACTAAATTTTTAAATAATAAAAGTTAATAATGAGTGAAAAAATAGATTTTCAAATGGATTTATTTTTAAAATTTAGTTCAATATTTGATACCGTACACCTTCAAATGCACAGCCTAAACTTTTTTGATCAAACTTTAAATCATCTTTTTGAAGCTTTCTAATGTTAAACTCAGCATCTTTTTAAGAAACATCATAAAAACAGGTAAGTCTCAATTAAAACCTTTTTTACCGAAGATTTCCAACATTTTTGCGCAAAGACAGAATTAAAAGTAAGTAACATGAGCGGCTCTGAACATATAGAAAAAAAAAGAAAAATGCAAACACAGACATTTCCCTCCTTTTTTTCCAAATTTTTTTCATTGAATTCAATGTTTTTCTTCTGAGTTTTATGTATATAACTGACTTTCTGAAAAAATCGAGCAATGGGCGGACACTCGAAAATTTCAAAATGGGTTTAGGAAGCTGAAATTTGGCATGTAGTATCCTAAGGGGTCAAAAAGGTGTGATCAAAAAAAATTTTTGGTGTCCGGTGCAGGGCTGCTCCGATGCGGTTCCTGCCCTCAGTTTTGATCCGTTTTCTACAAATGAGGTATCTCCGGAAAGCCCTTGATCAGGGCTACAATACTGATCTGCTGGAATTTTTATTGACGGTCCCAGCACGAAAATTTCGCATTTTTAAAATTTCAAAGGGGGTTAAGTACCCCAAGAATTCGGGTCCGCAAAAATTTTTTTTTCTCAAAATGTTCCTTTTTTCATGACTCATTTATTGGTAGAAAAAAATTTTCGATTTCGAAAAATTTTTGAGACACTTTTTCAAAAAAACGAAAACGCACGTTTTTAACTCACTCACATAGTTGGAGCGTTCTTCGTTCGACCCTGTAGTCGAGTGGTTAACGCGATCGCTTTTTGCACTTTCACTCGAAGGTTCGATTCCCATTGGGTGCAAACTTTTTTATAGCTTTTTTGATATTAAATATTTAATCATATAGGTGTTGCAAACACAAAATTGTTATTTTATTTTATGTCCAAAAAAGAAGGATTTTCGTAATAACAAAACTTTTTATTAAAAAAAGTAAAACAATAAATTAACAAACAAAAAAGGTTAGCCGATCTCATTTTTAAAGCAAACATTAGATTAGAGAATTTGTTATAAAAATTTTTCTTTTACAACGAATTTTTTCAGACAAGTTAAAAGAATCCCAACGTAAACGGTAAAATTTTTTTAATATAATTCAAACTAAAATTCTATGTTAGACTTAATAAAAAACCTCAAACGTTCTTATTGAGAGATAATAATAAACAGTAAATACAGTAATATCCGAAAAATAATTTATAATGTTTGCTTTAAAAAGTAAAACGGACTAACCTTTGTATAATCATAATATGAAAAAAATCAGAAAATTGGAAAAAATATAACTATTGAACAGTTTCAGCAAAGCTCATTTCTGAATTCTTTGAAACGATTAAGCGCATCCTAAAAATGAATAATTACAGTAATCAAGACAACAAAAGAAAAAGCTTACTTCTAAATCAAAATTACTTTTTTGGATGTAGCTTTCATAATATACATAATCTAAACCAGTTTGTGCCGAGAATTGTTCAATCATTTGACGTTTAATATTAGCATCAATAGGTCGAGGATTTTGTTCATGTGAAATTGAAACATTTCTTTGAATTCCAGTTGAATCTTCTTCTTTGTTGTCACCAGTTTGTGCCGAAAATTGTTCAATCATTTGACGTTTAATATTAGCATCAATAGGTCGAGGATTTTGTTCAGGTGAAATTGAAACATCTAATCGCTCACATGTTTTTTTAATTAATGAATTTGAACTTTTTCCTGTTTTAGTTTTCAAATCAGCAATTGCTTGATAAGTATTTGCCAACATTGATACATGTCTTCTTTGACTTCTGTCACTCATTTGATCAAACGGTTTCTCCATTTCTATTGGAGCAAATAGAAGTGCTTCAAGTGTGCGTTTTAAGGTATTTTGTTGTTCTTCATTCAAACAAGTGCCTTCTTTTGTATACCTGGACGTTAAAGTATCAAGAGAACTTTCCATACCGCAGTAACTTTTTGGTCTTGTGCGAGGCTCCATCTTCATTTAAGTATATGATAGATTTGTCGCTCTTCAGGAGATATAAATTGCAATTGTTCGACATACAAATCAATATCAGCTTTCTCTAAATTTGATTTTGTTGTGTTTAGCAATAAGACTGCAAAATTTTTTGACAGCTGAATGTTTTTACTGGATTCATCGCTACCAAAAGTTCGTGAATGAGCATTTAATTCATAAAAATCATCTTTAGTTACCCAACCGAAGAACGGAGTGGCATCAGTTTAAGAAAAGGTATGAGCAGTAACATCCGGAATCCTGTTGCCAATACTAAAATATTTTGAAAACATATGTTTGAATTTTCCACTTTGCATAGTTTGTCCGTTAAGGGAAAAAAACTGAAGTACAATAGGGATATCTTGTCCTTTATAATCCAGTTGAATTATCAACAAAATAAAAGGGGATAAATCCGGAGCATAAGTACAATCCGAAGCACGGAGTTCGACAAAATCCGCATCTTGATAAATATCAAATCTTGCCATGTTGCTCAAAATTTCATTAATTTTTAAACTAAATATTTTTTGTAAAATTTTATTATTAATTACGATATTTACTTACTCGCAACAAAAACATGTCATAAATAATAAAAATATTATCATTTTAATTAACAATTTCATTTTAAAATATTCAGTCAATTTTTAAAAAAATTAGCTTTTTCTTCTTTTTTATTGATTTTGTTTTCTTCTAGAAAATTGATTTTTACAATGAATGATAAAAATACAAAGATTGTAGCAAATAATAAAAAGAAAAAAGAAAGGGACAGATTCAGTGTTGCCATGACGCCGACGCCGGCGTCACGGCGTCGACGCCAACACCGACGCCGACGCCGGCGTTGGCGTCGGCGTCGGCGTCACCTTTTCGTGGTCGGCGTCTCTCTTGGCGTCGACGCCGAGACGCCGGAGACATGAATTTTTACAAAAAGTATTAAATTCTTTGCTTTTAACATTGATCAGTAATTTTTTCGCTCTAATTAGTTGTATGTGTAACATTAATATAACTTTCTAACATGTTAAGCAGAAGTTTTTCAAATTTTTGGTGTATTTGAAAAAAAAGCTCTCCGGCGTCACTCGGCGTTAACGCCATCGACGCCGACGCCGACGCCGGCGTCGGCGTCGGCGTTGGCGTCACTTTTTTTAAAAAGTGGTAACACTGGACAGATTTTATTCTAATGGTTATTGAAAAGAAAAAGATTTTACATTTTTTTTGCTAACATTCTCGGTTGAAAATATGTTTGAAACATTTAGTTTTTTTAAGTACTAGTAAAAAAATCTTATCTTCTCAGATAATAAAAACAAAAATAAAATAACAATTTTGTGTTTGCAACACCTATATGATTAAATATTTAATATCAAAAAAGCTATAAAAAAGTTTGCACCCAATGGGAATCGAACCTTCGAGTGAAAGTGCAAAAAGCGATCGCGTTAACCACTCGACTACAGGGTCGAACGAAGAACGCTCCAACTATGTGAGTGAGTTAAAAACGTGCGTTTTCGTTTTTTTGAAAAAGTGTCTCAAAAATTTTTCGAAATCGAAAATTTTTTTCTACCAATAAATGAGTCATGAAAAAAGGAACATTTTGAGAAAAAAAAATTTTTGCGGACCCGAATTCTTGGGGTACTTAACCCCCTTTGAAATTTTAAAAATGCGAAATTTTCGTGCTGGGACCGTCAATAAAAATTCCAGCAGATCAGTATTGTAGCCCTGATCAAGGGCTTTCCGGAGATACCTCATTTGTAGAAAACGGATCAAAACTGAGGGCAGGAACCGCATCGGAGCAGCCCTGCACCGGACACCAAAAATTTTTTTTGATCACACCTTTTTGACCCCTTAGGATACTACATGCCAAATTTCAGCTTCCTAAACCCATTTTGAAATTTTCGAGTGTCCGCGATGCTTTCATTTTGCTCGATTTTTTCAGAAAGTCAGTTATATATCCATCCAACACCCCGAACCCCACAAAATAACAATCATCATCATCGTCAAAAAAGCAACAGTGGATGTAAAATGGAAGAAGGGGAGAAACAATGCAATTGTCACTCTTCAATAAAGTCTCTCTTTTTCTCGTTCCCTTTTCTCTCCCCTTTTCCACCATCATCATCATCCTCATCATCATCAACGAGAACAACATCAGAGGAGGAATAACGCCGGGCGTACAAGAAAAAAAAAGAGTAAGTCCATAAAAAGACGGAGGCAAAACTTTTATTTCCTCATTTTGAACAATAGGAAAACTGAAGAAGAAGAAAAAATAATAATTGAAAACAGATGAGTCTGAAGTAAATAAAAGTAAAGTAAAAAATCCATCAAAACATAGGGTAAAGTGAAACAAACAGAAGAAAATGAAATGGTTTTGTTTTTACCCAATTTTTTTCACGAACGCCACTTAAAAACTTAAGAAGAAAAAAGGAAATTGCAAAAGTGTTGCTCCTTTTTCAGACGGCAACAATTTTAATTGAAGATGAGGAAGTTTTTTGAAGTTGAACTTTTTTAAGAAAATAATTTAAAAACCAAAAAGGGGAACCCAAAAAAGATTAAAGTTTGAAATGTTTATCAGTTTTTTTTATTACGGTAAAAACAAAAACAAGCTTGGAAAAAACCTGAGAAATGTAGTTTTTAAAAAAACTTTGTTTAAAATTTGAAGACCAATAATTTGAAAATAAAAATTACCAATAAAACAATTTTTTAGCATCATATCTATAAAACTCATAGATGACTAAATTAATTCCATAGTTGATTCACACAATATTGTGTTTTTTCTTTTTTGATTCTCAAATAATAAAAAATCAATTTTATCTTTTAGCTACTACAACTGAAAAGTTGGATTTAAACAAATTTTAAAAAAGAAAGAAATCTTGTAAGATTTGAATTTTTCATTCATCTTGATGATTTTTAGTAAACATGGAAAAAAAGAAAATTTACTTTATTTTTTAAGTTAATAAGCTTGAAACCAATTAAAACAGTTTTTTTTAAGTAAAGTTTGAAATATTTAATTTTAAAAGATTCGACTTTAACAGTAAACAATGTATAATTAAAAGCTGCAGAGAAAAGTGAAAAAAAATTAGTCACCGGTAGTTATTTGAAACAGAAATTTCAAAAATTAAAACAAACAAAAAAACTTGAATGCAAAAGGAAAAACTTGGCAACAAAGAAACGTGGTTTTTTAGGGGCAAAAAAACACTTAAAATGGGAAAAAAGTTGACTCTATTTTAACAAAAAGTACGAAGAAGATATTGTAGAAAAAATATGGAACAGAATTGAAAGACAAAAATTTTGCATGGATTCATTGTATTTTTTCTATTGTTTGAAGAAGAACAGAAATGAAGACGAAAAAGGAGGGTGGCCATCTATGACGGCTTTTTTTGAAGGAAAAACGGAGATGCAAGAAAATGGAGATGGCATTTATAAACTGAAACTGCAGCTGCATCTATATTTTCTCTTTTTTCGGTGGCAGAAACAGAGAGAGAGAGAATTGTGTGTGAGAGAGAAGTAAGTGCCACTCTAAAATGGCAACAGAGCCGACGACGGCAATGGCGTGCTTCTTTTTGGCCCTTTTTTGGTTTCCTTTTTTTGCGTGTAAATGAAAAGCCAAAAAAGACCAAGTCATTCACTCTTCAACAAAGACACTTTGGCATTGAATCGATTCCAAAGAATGCTTTAAAAAAAAACAGACGAAAGCCAATAAAAAAGCTGGTCTGCCACCAAATAAAAGGGTTTTGTAAAATCGAAATTTCGGTTTTAATTTTTGTTTCAAATTTCGACAATCTTGTTTTCGAAGACAAGGCAGCTATTTTTTGCTTCTTATTTGAAAATTATGTTTGAACATTGTCATTGAAAAAGTCGTGTGTTGAATTTCGACTTCTATTTGGACATCTTTAAAATATGTTCAAAACGCCAAAGTCATTCCTCCCATTTTTAACTTTAAAAAAGTATTTATTTTTTTGGAAAACCCATTTTTAAATACAACCACAAAAAGCTGAAAGCTTTGATTGCTTTTTCTTTCTTTTTTTCAAATTCTATTTTTAGCGTAATAATGGCGAGTCTTCATCGTCGTCAACATAAATTTCTCTGTATTTTGTTCGATAATGACAGCACCACCATGCCGCAGCTAATAATGCCGCAATTAAAATTACAACACAAATTACAAGTCCACCTAAAAATGCAACTTTTAAGTTTTAAAAGGTCCATTTTTTTATGAACCTGCAAGCGAAGCATAAAGAGTACATCGATCATCAAGTTTTCGAGGGATTCCTTTACAGTAAATATGCCATTCTTCTGTCGAGACTCGATTTCGTAATTTCCGAAAATCATTGTAAGAGCATGGAGTCGGGCATTCTAGGATACCAATGAATTTTCGAGTTCGATTTAATGCTGGATGAAGCCAAATCTATAAATTTGCATATTCACAACGAATATTCTGCGCCCAAAAAAGATAAACCTCAACAAAATATTCGTTTGGTTTTTCCTGATGTAATTCGATTGATAAATATGTTGCATATATTTGAAGTTCATCTTTTGCTATTGTGGATAAATTTAAAAATCTTGAAATTGCCATAATATTTGTGTCATGCTTAAATTAATACCGTAATTTAGAATTACTGTAGTAGTTATCGTAATCAAAAGTACAAACCGCTGAATATAGAACAAATTTTTTGTTTGTTTCATTTCGAACAATTTCTTCCATTTTTCCGATAATCATATCAAAATGCCATCCGCCAACTTTGTCATTAACAAGATCAATTAATTTTATATGAATAAAATTACCCAGTTTTTTGATAGATTCTAAAAAATCAGCATTCCTTGCCCAAATTGGAGGCGGTAAAAGATCGGGCATTAAAGACTAAAATATACTGTATTTCAGCAATATTAATTACAGTATCCCGAACCCTAGTTTTAATAGAATCCAAAACTTTATCAAGCACTCGAGGACTATCAATATTTATTCCAGATAAATTTGAAAGTAATTCAACTTTATCTTTCAAGGGTTCAAGCATTGTCTGAAATTCTGACATATCATAAATTTCTTTGGAAATCGTTGGACAATTATCAAAAAATCCAAATGATACCTAAAATATTCAAATTTAATCTTTTCGTAAAAGGTTATGTCTGTCTACAAACATCATCAAGAAGTTCTTGGGTATGAACAGGGATCGGCTGCCACTTGAAACCTTTCATCCAAGTTTGTCTTTCATTAGGTGGAAATAATGCTGCCAACACTGCTAAAGCTGAGGAAATTGTTCGATTATCTTTCCCTGCTAGGATTAAAGATTCTCGAGATCGATATGTATCACCTAATAATTCATTGTATTGTTTTCGAAGAGTTAAACCTAATTCATATTCTTGTCGAATACCGTACTAAATGAAAAATATATGCATTATTACAGTATACTTTTTGTCCCAAGACTTACAATTGTTAATTCGCCAGGCTCAGCATCAAAGTTATCCAAAAATGATGGATCATCTGTTGGAAAAATTGGATATGTTATAGGAGATCTCTGGCCATGTCGACTAAACTAAATTTTAAACAGTAAAATCATATTTATTATTAAAATTTTTCATACAATTTGAACCTGTTTTAAATCTGTCAAAACAAAAGAAATTTGAAGACATACAAAATAAAAAAAATGAAAGATGGCAGGCATAACATAGAAGAACAATGTTTATACATGAAGAAATGAAAATAAAAATAACAAGGTAATAGAGAGAGAAAAGAGATCAGTCTAATTGCTTATCTATTCCTAACTATAAATATTGCAGCTGTCCCAATCATTGAAAGAAACCAGCAAAAAAATTGGTAGAATAAAGACAAGTTATTTTGTGTAATAAAGTTCTTGAAAAACACGATCACCAGAATTGCTAAAAAGGAATTATTCGGATAAGCACAAACAAGATTAAAAAAACGAACAAACGAAGACGAAGTAACGTTTTGTAATCTTGATACATCAGAGTCTTTCTTTTGGCATGTTCAGTAAGGAGATTCATATCTTCAAAGAAATTAACTATATAAGCTTCAGCGGCAACCTAAAAACTTTTGGATAAACAAAATCTACGCATTAAACATTTATAAATCATACTTGAATAGCATCTAAAGCAGCTCTTTGAATTCTGAAACCTTGTCCACCAGCCATACGATTTGGAGCATATTTTTGCAGAAGTTCTTTGATAACTTTGAAGAAGGGCGAACGTGGAATACTGAAGTAATTCTTGTCGTAGAGTCGAATATTTTGAAGTGCTCGGATTTCTAAAAAATAGTTAATAAAATTACAACGTTTACTTGTAATAAAAATATAGATGAGTTAAATGCTGAAGTCAAAAAATTAAGCCTAGAATTAGAAATATGACTAAAATTTTGGGCCCTCAAAATCAGCAGATTCAAGATTTTCTTTTATGGCTTAAATCTATTCAGCATCTAACAAATCCATGGAAAAAAAACTTACGTTCTCTTGCTTTGTTATTCTTTACAGGCTTTGTAGCTTTCCTTCGGCTGCTTCCTCCTTGAGCAGTTGATGGTTCTCGAACAGTTTTTCGTGCAGCTTCTTTACATTCATTTCGAGGTGTACCACCGGATACAGTTTCCTGAGACGATTCATCACCAGTTTCAATTCGAGGAGTACCTTCCGATTCACTGCTATCAGCATCATCTTCGTTCCGATTAACCTCTCTAACAGTTTTCCGGGCAACATTGCCTGATCGGCGAACCATCTAAAGTTAAAATGTTTTAGAATAAAATAGAAGAAGAAGATTAATAATATAAATGTCAAAAAAATTTATAAATTTTGTAAATCATTGTGTTTTTTTAGAAAAATTCAAAGTTTATTAATAGGCACAAAGATCTCTCGACACGAAATTAAAACAAACTTTTTCGAAATATTTATTGTGTTGCTGCTGAAATAATCCAACGTCAGTTTTAAAAAAGAGTCGGGGTTGACTGATATAAAAACTGAATCATCTTTTTTGTTTCTTCTTCTTTATTTTTCATTAACTCTACTACTACTACTATTTTTGTTGTCATCATCATTTCAAAATAATATTAACAAAATGGATATTGCTGCCATCGTTGATGAAACTGTTGATGCTTCAGATCTCGCCGTATGTTTATTAATATTTTTATTACTTTAAATTTATAAAATTTATGTATTTTTAGAAAGCTTCAAAAGTATATCAAGATCAAGCCAGAAGAGGTTTACCAAGTGCATTGGCTGCATTTACATATGCGCATTGTTTAATACGTTCAAATCAAGAAGATGTCAAAACTGGAATTATGATCTTGGAAGCATTGCTAAAACGTGGTACTGAAGATATTCCAAAACGTGATTATGTTTATTATCTTGCTATTGCACATGCAAGAATTAAGGTAATTTTTACTTTTCTTTATATGTTTCTTTAAAAATTTTATTTACTTTTTAGGAATATGATCGAGCTTTGGCATATATTGAATTACTTCTTGCTGCTGAAAGTCACAATCGTCAAGCTATTGAATTGAAATCTCTGATTGAATCAAGAATGAAACGGGATGGATTATTGGGATTAGGAATAGTGGCTCTAGGAGGCGGCGCTGCTTTGATCGCAGGGCTCGCTGCCACATTGCTAGCTCGTCGACGTTAAACTGCTTTTCATTTTCAACGGGATCTGTAATAACTATATTTGGTGTCAAAACTGTGTTAGAATATCTTTTTGATTGTTTTGTAAATTTTTCTATTTTTCATGTACAGTATTTTATTAATTTCGTTCCCAAACGTTTATTTATTACATTTATAACAAGATACAATGGCAAAAAAGCCTTTTACATAAAAATTTTCAACATAAAAATATACCCATTTTGGTTATCATTATATAAGGGAAAGAAATAATAATACAAAGCATTAATATTAAGCAGCATTAAATAAACAGTAAAAAATATAACAAAGACGAATTACAGAATAAGTTTGGGCGGCATTTTTGAAATACTCGTATTGACAGCAAAGCATACAACACTTTTCTCTAGGACCGCAACGATGTTGTAGTCATAATAAAAATATAAAAAAGCACCAGGTAATATTGAAATATAAAATAATATTTTTGAAAGTTCTAAGAAAATGGATTCCAATCTGGTCTTGTATGTGCATTAATAGAAGACGCTGCAGTTCCATTTGAAGTTGTTGTTGTTGGTGGAAGCCAAGATGAAGCTGCTGGAGCAGGTTGTTGAGAAGTTGAAAATGCAGATGGTTGAAAATTATTCATTGAAAAGAATGGATTTGGTGTTAAACCCGTATTTGTTGAAGATGTAATATTCGGAGTACCAAAATTATTTGAAGATGGAAATGGTGATTGATATCCAAAATCTGTTGTTTTACTTTTTGCAAAGCCATTTGCTGTTGCTGAAAGTGTTGTAGCTGATGGATTTGTTGAAGTATTATTACTGGCTTTTCCAAATCCAAAGAAATCAACTGGTTCATCTTCTGCATGATACAACTAAAAATTCTTTTGTTGATTACTGTAGTTTTGTTAAAAACTCTCTTACCGCTTCAAGTGCAGAATAATCTGGTAAACCATCATCTTTTTTTACTTCTTTTTGAGGTTCAGGTTTAATAGTTGATTCGAATGGCTGCGATGGCATGACAGGTTCTAACACAGGTTGAGAGTTCGGTATTGAAGACGATAGAAATCCATTTGATATTGGTTGACTTTGCGGTAGTACTGGTGGAGTAGGTTTTTCCGATATTGAAAAGCTATTAAATACAGCATCAAAATTTGCAAAATTATCTTGAGCTTTTGGTTGTGGAGGTGCAGCTGCTGCTAAAACAATTTATTGTATTATAATAATCATATACAGTAATATACTTACCAGAAGGTGGTCCAAAGAAATCAAATGTATTTGTATTTTGTTGCTGTGGTTGTTGCATTGCTGGAGGGGATGAAACTTTTGCGGTAGCAGCAGCAGTTGGAGGGGCTCCAAAAAGATCAAATTGAAGTGGTTGTGGAGTGCTGGAATGAGAAGACAGCGGATGATTATTTGATGAAAATGAATTAATTGGTGGAGGAAATAATGGAGGTGGAACTGTTGATTGAAATACTGGTGGAGTTGATTGAAATGAACTTGAAAAGCTTGATGATGTAGTATTTGCTGGTTCTTCTTTCACGGGAAACATTAAATCTTCTCCAAGGATATCAAAATCATTCTTCTTTTCAGGTTGAAGATTTGCAGGTGCTGATTGATTTGATTTATGACTATTTATTGAAATTGCTGAAGATGAGTCACGTCGAGAATGTGCTTCTAATAATCTTCGTTGTTCAGCAATTTCTGATGGAGAAACATACCATCTCTTTCTTTCATATTTCTAAAAATTTAAAACAATGTTATTTAATCAAAAAAATTAAATCCATACTTGAATTAAATGTTGTTTAACATTTTCATCTAATCTTACAGGCTCAAATTTAATTGGACCATCATGAAGGCCAAGCCAAATCTTTGCATTCTCTTCATTTCCCATAGATTTAAGTTTTTCAATTTCTTCATTGCTAAATGTTGCCATAGATATCGATTTCACTCTATGCGGTGGATTTAATCCTCGTAAAATTCCTATAAAAATAGCATAAGAAAATAGGATTTTGGAAGAAAATAAATAATGTTACCTGAACAATGCATGCAACAGAAAGAGCCATGGGTTATATTCACATAAGTAGGGCCTCTTTGTCCACATTCAAAACAATATTTATTTGCTGGAAGGGCAGCTAATTCTCGAATAAGTTTTGAATTTTTTTCATCTTGCTTCTTTTTCTGCTGATTTGAACTTGACATCTGTAAATGTATCATAGCTAATTTTGAATATCCAATACAACAATACAACAACAATAATAATAATTTAAACGTTTCAGGAAGAGAAAATCAAATGATAAAATCAATCAAAAATATATTTTGATTTCTTTTTACAAGCCTATTTTCAGTCATTGCTTTTCTTCTTTCCCTTCCCGTTTGACATGTCTCAAAAAATACATATAAAAATGCAAAAAACTGATAAGTAAAAAAGATGGGTTAGAAAGGCTAAAAAAAGAAGATGGAGGAAACAGTAGCAAGAAGAAGCAAAACATGCAACTGTCAAAAAATAGCTGATGTTTTTTATATTATGGTTTTTGATATAGGGAACGTTGAATGGATTAAATGAGAAATGATAGTTAATATAAATGAAACTGGATAAAAAACAAAATATTATTGTAAATGCCAAAGGGGATCAAAGATCCATAAAATTTAGATGACAAAGAAAACTCTGGAAAAAACACACACAAAGGTTCATAAAATTCCTGTAACGAAAAGCAAAATCTGAAAAATGTAAAAAAAAATTTTTGTAATCATCAAAAAACTTTTTTTTGAAGTACAAAATTTATAAAACAAAATAATAATAAATAATAATAAGAAATACTTCTTTTATAGATAAAAAGGATTTTATATTTTTTATAAAAACCAAGATGAAAAAGAAGAAGAAAATCCTCTCTCTGTCTCTTTTAAAAATTGGGGGCCATTTATATTTCCTATATTTGTTTGGCGGCGGGCGACTGCGGGGCTGTTTGGCTCTTGTCTTGTCCTTGGTGTTTGAAAATATTAGAAAAAATAGGGGGAATTCTCCCGGAAATAAGTCTCTCTCTTTTTTTCTCTTTCTATCTCTTGTTTTATGTTGTCCGCTATTGGGGGGAGATGAAGAGAAAATAAGAATACATTCATATATATTTGAATGGGGGCAAAAAGTTTGAGAGATAAGAGAAATGCAAGAGACAAAGACTCGAACCCAAATTTCGCCAAAGGCTGTAACAAGTGTGTCGACTCTTTTCTTTCTGCCGCCGTTTCTCTCCTGCTTTTCTGCTTTTTATTTGACGATGTCCATGTTTGGTGTTTTATTGGGAAAGAAGAAAAACCATCGCAGCCTGAAAATTTTTTCTTCGCTATTTTGTGTTCATATTTTTGCAAAAAACCATTGTATGTATATTTTGTGTGGAGAGGAACACAGCAAGCAAAGCACATACATGTTTGAAGTAAAGTATATAACTGCCACAGGGCAAAAAAACTCTATTTCCATGTTTGCCATCGAAAAAAATATTTACAATTGCAACAGCAGTGTTCTTTTTTATATGCTTTTTGCTTCTGTCAAATCTTCTTTCTTTTTCTTCCTCTTTTTGACTTTGAATTGAGAAAAATAAGGCACAAATAAAAACACAAAGTGTTGGAAAAAACGGATTTGAAACTGTTTTTGAAAAATATTATTTTGTTGAATAATTGCCGCAATTATTTTGAAAGAGGGAGGATTTGCCTTTCCTTCTTTCTTCAAATTCGTGAACGATTTATATTATTTTTATTAAAATTGAATTTTTGTAACAACAAAATAATAACAACATTTGAAGTAATAGTGTTCAAGTAATAAGAAAAATACAAGGATTTATTGAATTTCTATTATTACTTCAACGATATTACTTCAAATTTTGTTATTATTTGAACGTACAACCCTTTTCAAATCCCGATTAATTTTCAGATAACTTTCTAATCCTTCTCTTATTTTTCTTCTACCTTGAGGACGTGGATCACCTTGTTATTATTTTTCCTCTCTCTCTATTTTCGCAAAAGAATGGACTAATACCAGCCTCTTCCTCGGACACAAAAATATTTTTGAACACATCGTCGTCAAGTAATCTTCTTCTTCTCTACTTTGCTTTTCTTTCCTTTTCACAAGCTCTGGTATTTTTGAGGTAATAAATACAACAACAACAAAGCGAGGAAAGAGAAAAGAGAGGAAGAAGAGGATAGGTGAATGTGATACCAATCTCATCAACATCATCATCTCTGTTTTTGTTGCTGCTGCTGAATGTGTGGAGGAGAGAAAAGAGAGGAAAAAAATCATTGCGCAAAAAAGAAAAATATTATTGTTGTTGTTGGTAGTTAAAATTATTTAACTATTTTCCATTTTTCCGTGCTGCTATTTTCTTGCCAAATAAAATAAAAACTTTCTTGCCAATGGCTGCGACAACGACCACCATCTCATCGCCAACTAAAAAGGTAAGAAGCTTTTTTCTGTGACATTATCTTTTTTCTGACACCTTCGTTTATGAAAAAAAGGCGGAGCTTTTACAAAAAGCTTACTCTGTTACCTCTTTATAAAATAACAAAATTTAAACGTTTTGAAATGTGTGAGAGAGAAGGAGATTTGCTCATTTTTATCCCCCCTTTTTTAATATTAAAAATAATATTTTTTACAGATTTACGAAGATCTCAATAATAGTACCAATAACATGATTCAACCATCAATTCTTAAACTTCACAGTGTCCTTAAAGTGAGTCCAATTTTTCCGTCTTTTTGAACCACCAAAATTTAATTAGAATAATTTTAAATTCCTTTATATTTTTTGCTATTTTTTCAATTTTTTGTCGCGTGACTCTTTTTCATGCTTGATAAAGCATTTTTCAAAAAAAAAAATAAAAAAGTTTTTTGATGCAAAAAATATTCTTTTTTGTAATTGTTCAAAAATGAGGCTATATTTGACCATTGCAGCAGCAGAGAATCAACCAAAACAGAGCTTCGTTTATTTACATTTCAGGGTCATAAATATAAATGTTTTGAGCAAAAAGATTTGTTTGAGAAGAAGGAACAAAACCTTGACACAAATGCTACAAAAAGTACACGTATTTTTTCGGTTTTGAATAAAAAATTTAAAAATGTAAGCATTTTGTCGCTGGCATGTCTTGAATTTGTGTGCATCAAAGCTTAATTATATACATAGACACACATTAAATCTAAAATAGTTTGAAATGATGTAATTGCTAATAAATGTATTGAAATATTTAAACATTTACAGTAATTTTTTCTTCTTTTTTTAATTTAGTTTGAAAAGTTAACTTTGTACTTTTGATATAAAAAATGTGAAAAAACAGGTGATAACATTCTTTTTGTTGGGACGAAAAAAGAGTTCCTTGTTTGTCATAGAAAAAAGTACAGCTACAGTATCCTTTTTTTAAATTAAAGGTCTCTTTATAAAATTATTTATGTTCTTGGATAAAAAATTAGTCATCCTTTTTTTTTAAAAAATAACAAATTTCTAATTACAGTGTTTATCAAAATGTCATATATTTATTGGTTTAACAATGCTCATTTTATCCATTTATGCGGATGTTGTTTCACATCGATCTTCAACAGTTCGCTTGCATGGCGTTATTGAATCATGTTCAATTTATTTTCTTCTTATGGGGTAAATACTTTTATAATCTTTTTAAAAACGATGATTAAAAATGACATAAAAATTATTTAAATTTAGAATTGCTGGAATTTTTGGTTCGGCTTCACATCGTCGTGGATTAATTATAACATTTTTTGTTATGGGAATTCATGCAATTTTAATTTTTGTTCCAACTGTTATAATTACTTCTTCATTTGATATACATTTTTATAATGTAAGTTTTTTATTTTTGGGATTTGGATAAGCCATGTCAGGACTTTATACTGTTTATCTTTGACAGTAACTTCTTTGATACAGTAATCACAAAGTAATCCTACCCGTTTTTATAAAGTACATTAACCACGTGAATACAGTAATCCCTTTGACTACAGTAATACAACAATGCTTAAACTATATTTTTTGTAGCATGAATGCTTCGGGGAGTGCGATTGGCATTTATTATCAGCTTATCTTCCAAAGAACTCAAAATGTCAAATCCTTTGTGGACATAATATTGATGATTCACTTCGACTTTCAATGACGAGATTAGGAACTGATTATCGATTAGATGCTGGAATTATTACTCTTGCCTGTATTGAATTTCTTCTTTCCATTGTAACTACCGTAATCTGTGCCCAGCAATTCTTTGGATTCTTTATTCCCATGGGAAAAAATACTGAAAATCAAAATATTGGAATTGAAATGGCCCCCCTGGCAGCCGATTCATAATTTTTAAAAAAATTTACAAAAAATAACGAACAAAAAATTCTTTAACGAACGTTTTTTAAAAAAAACTGGTGCTTCTTTTTTTAACTTACAATTTGTATAATTAATTATTAATAAGTATTGATCTCATATTTAATTATATTTACTAATCTTAAATTTGATATATAAAAGTATCTCTCTGTTTTCTTTTGTAGTTTGGTTACTGTAATGTTAATATTATAAATGGTGTATATTAAAAATTAAAATTTATTCAAAATATTTCATCACTTTTTTAATTTATTACATTCTACTACTTTTAATCTTTTGTTCAATGGATAAAAGATATTCCAATTCAGCTTCAAGTTCTTGCTTTTCAGCTTCTAAAGCTTTTTGTTCTTCAGAAACTGATTCTGAAATTAATCAATAATCAATAAGTTTCCAATTACAGTAATGCAAACCTTGAATAAAACCTTTTTCAATTGCTTTTTCCAACTTTGCCTCCTGTTTCAAAGCTTCTTCCAAAATTTTTGCCATTGCTTCAGTTTCTGCAATAATTTGTTGATTTTTATTTTTCTCGGTTTCAAAAAGTTGTTCGGAATTTTTAAATTGCTGAAATAAATTCGCTATGTTTTGAAATCTTTCAAAATTGTCGTTACCTTTCTTCCTTCTTTTTCGGTTTTTTTCAATGATTGAAAAACATTAAATCGATGTCGGAGATTATTTTCTTCAATTTGGGCTGATCGAATTTCTTCTTGAACATTTAATTTTTCGATTCTTGCCTTTTCTCGGGATTCATTTGCTTTGAAAAGTTTTTCTTCAAGGTCACGGACCTGTAATTTATTGGGTTACTGTATGTAACAAAATAGCCTCAAATTGATTATTTGATCTTTTTGATCAATTGGCAAAATAAAGGAATTTGGAAAAATTTTCTCAATTTTGTGAAATTACTACTTCACTGCCAATAGTTTTTAATCATACCTCTTTTAACCATTGTTGTTCACTTTTGTCATCGGCTTCTTTCACTTCTTCCTTCTTTTTCGCAGCTTTTTCTTCAATGATTTTAATTCTTTCTTTTAATCGTTCACAAAATTCCTCTTCTTTTGTTCTTTCTTTTTTCGATTCTGTCAAATTTTTTTCCAAACTTCTGACATCATTTTCAAGATTCGCAGCTTCATCAGAAATTCGTTTAATATCTTCCAAATAAATTTGTGAACATTTTTTTAAATGAATTTCAAACAACCGATTTCTGCTTGCTGTCATTTGTTTTAGGAATTCTGTTAATTGTGTTGCGGTTAAATCTGGTAAAGAAATTTCAGGAGTTTCGGAAGAAGCTGAAAGGCTTCCACCAATTATCATTGCTCGAAGAAATTCTTTTAACAATGTTGGATCCATTTTTTCAATGGATTCTCGGATTTCAGAAATCTTTGATTGATCTTCTGTTCCTTTATCCATCCAATAAAGATCCTTCTAAAATTATATTTTATGGTTATTGTATTTTTGGGCACACTGTAATATTACATTATTATTATGTATAATATGGCACAAGTTTTTGTTTTTATATACTGTATTAGTTATTGTGTACTATATCAGATATTCCATTTAATTATTGTAAACTAACCCGAATATTAACTTTATGTTTTCGAATTTCTTGTTCAAATTTTTCTGCTTCTTCTTCAGCACTTTTTGCATTAGCAATTTTACGAGTATAAAGTTCTTGAAATTCTGGTTTTTCAGATGCCATAGCGGATTCTTCAATTGTTTCATGATATTTTTTGTACATTGGAGTTTCACTAAAATACAATATTCAAATTTACCTAAAGTTTCAAAATAATTACGGTTCATATTTTGTTGTGGCAGCTAAAATTTGAAGTCTTGCGTTCCTTAAATCGGTTGTCATATTTTTGCATTCAACTGCTGCATATTTTTTCAACAATGTTTCGGTCTGAAAATGGCCTTTTTGAATCTATAGATAGCATTTTGAACATTCGTGATATTCGGTAAATGAGAATTTTTTAACAGAAGGATTTATTTTAAAAATTGTTTTTTTTTTGCAAAAAATTGCTTTCGATACGGTAATGGTACATGCTAAGGGATTGTCCAGAAATCACGAGACCAACAAAACGTGATTTTCATACCCCCTCCCTCCCTCCGTGACCAAAGATCAAAGCTTTTTGCCGACAACATCAAAGCCGGGTGACCATTTGGCTTACCCCCTCCCTCCCCCCTCATGGTCACGTGATTTCTGGACAATCCCTAAGTTTTGACAACTTATTTCTATTTGCCATTGTTTTGTCAAACTTTAAATTAAAACTTTGATTTTTTCTGTTCTAATTAAGAAAATCAAAAATCAAACCTCTTCAATAACATTTAAAAATTCTTTTGTTACTGCTTTTGTCTCTGTAACAATCTTTTTGAGCTCGGCTTCGTTTTCTTCACTTTTTTGTTTCTGAATTGTTAATTCTCGTTTAAGCCATTGTCTTTCCTTCTCATTCAATTCCCATTTGTTATCGTCTTCAAAATTCTAAAAAAAACATTTTACGAATGTTTTTTAACGCTTTTGTTTCTCAAAAAAAGTGACAAACATTTTCATTAATTCCATTTTTGAGATATTTAGCTTGATCCTTTCCCATATCTTCCATAATATGAGATATTTGATGCCATCCTTTAAGTTTATTTTGACTTGAAGTTGCTTCCCCATTTTCAACTTCATTATTATTATTCATGGACGCCTTTTCAGGAGTTAAATGAAGCGTTCTTTTATCAATTTCCCTTTGAAGCTCAAATAAATTTGTCGTCATTTTAAAAAAGTATTCTTCCATTTTCTAAAAAAGCAAAAGATAAATGAAGAATTAAGGGTTGATGTGTTTTGGAACTAAAATTTTAAAAAGAGTTTAGTTTCATTGGTTTCTTTTTGCCTTTTATCCAGACATTTTTAATGAAAAATGAACACGAGTTTTACATTTCATTTGTGAATCATATTTCTGCATCATTAAAAAGGAATGAATTTTAGGTTTATATTGATTTTAAAAAGTAATAGATTTAAGTCAGGGTTTTTGGGGTTTTGGTTTAAGGAGTTGTATTCAACTTTTGATATGAATAAGGGCATTTTGTTACTGATTTCTGGAGTTAACCTTTTTACTTTGCTTGTTCGCTGTCGACACAGGAGTAACCGAAAATCAAAAAAGGTGGAACATTGGTTTTTAATTAAAATTTTTTAATTCAGATAAAAGAAAATTTCATAATTTTTATCAAAAAATTTTTTTTATTTGATACCGTAATCACTAGTTTGGTTTTGAATGTGAGGCGGATTAAGCCAAAGCATATGCCAAAATTTGCATATTTATATTGCATGATTATCCAAATCATCTTTTTGCATCACCCTTTTTAAATTTTTTATCAAATCATCATTTGTGTTCATTTTGTTATCTGTCGTTTTACTTTTTTGTGTCTATGCTTTTTCATCATCATCAATAAGAATAACAAAAAGAAAGATGTCAACAGCAACAAAAGATCCAATTGTGGATTATTTGGAACGATCTCAAGATGGCTTTCATGGTTTTACGGTTTTTCTTCTTGGAGTTGGAATTGTTTTTCTTTTTCTGACTTTAACAAGATTAACCCTTGGAGTTTTGTCATGTCTTGATATAATGTTTAATGGTGCCGTAAGTATTTAATTATTATATAAACTACAGTAATATGTATATAAAATTATAGTTTAAAAAATCTTCACAAAAGCTTGATGCTGCAAAAGAACGCGGAAAAAAGGATGGTAAAAAGAAGAAAAAGGAAAAACGTTCAACAAAATCTTCTTCAAAGTCTTCAAAAAGTGCTTCCTCCAAATCTGGATCAAAGAATGTAGAAGGACTTTCACTTCCAGCAATCTCCAAAAAGAATGAAAAAAGTAGTGGAACAAAATTCAAGGAATGGAAACTTGAAAAGCGTCGAGCTCCTCTTGAAAGAAATACAAAATCCTCAAATTCTTCAACAATTAATGCAACATCCATTGATTTGCTTGCTGCACCAAAACATGCTTTACTTTCAACTGCACCGGCACCTGCACCATCTACATCTGCATCTACCAGAGTTGTCACATTTGATAATGTCCCAGAACCTGCTTCAAATACTGCTTACAAATATGCAAGTGTAAGTTATTTACATATTTTTACACAATAATTCAACTATTGCATCATGTTTATAGATTGCTGCAACATGGCCAGGCACAATTCCACTTGAACCTGTTCCAAAACTTTATAAATCAGGTAAGTTCACAATTACTATTTTTTATACCGAGACAAGCGTGCATTGCTAGATTTTTGATTGAATACCCCTGATCAGGAACGCTATTGGTGCCGTACTAATTCCACACGAGACCAATCAGTTGCTTTAGGGTTCCATATCAGGGTTATGCATCTTCTCCAACTCTATTACACTTTTGAATACCTTCTTCTTTTATAGATGATTGCCCAACTCCAAATCCATTTAAAGATCCATCACTTAATATTCCAATTGCAACAACTCCTCCAAATGCTCTTGAAACTGCAATTATCAAAGCTCCTGATAGTGCTGCAGGGGATGAAAAACCTGAAAAAGTTCAAAAAAGTGGTGATGATAGTAAGAAAGGAAAGGTTGCTGGTGCTGATGATAATTGTAAGTGTTGCTTTTATACATTTGAATTCATTTGATGTTTTTAGCTGTTGCTGGAACAAAACGTTCATCTCGAGAATTAGCTGTTTATGCACCAAATGAAGTTCCAGTTCAATTTGAAACTGAAAATGTTAAAACTGCTGTTGTAAGTTTTTCTATAACTACACATGTTTCTTACAAGATTGAAAACTCTGCACATATTTAGGAAATCTCATCCACCAATAATAGTCCTGCCAAAAAAATTCGTAAAACTCCAACAAAGCAACAACACCAACAAGCATCATCAAAGCCATCCCAAACTGTTATTGCAATTCCTGAATCTCCAGCTTTTTCAATTCAATCAACCCCTCAAGCAACTTCTGATACTCAAAATTCTTTAACCCTTCAAAGTCCAACCCAAAAAACTGCTGAAGAAAAGAAACAACTTTAAAATTTTTGTCGTTCTTCTTCGTTTTTTTTCCTTTAGTTCGTTTTATTTTTAAACATGTTGCATGTGTATTTGAATGTTAACAAAAAGTTACACATCATGTATGCATCCATGTAATAGTAAATCTAATTTGTAAAGATAAAATAAATTTAATTATTATTTGTGTGTGTAAGAAAAACAAAACTTTGAAATGTTTAATTAAGTTTTTTCTTTTTTCAGGATGGAATAAGTATTTTTGGTTAAAACAAAATATCCGTTTTTTGAGTTTTAGAATGAGAAAACACGTGACAATGAATTCTAAATTTGGTTTCATTAAAAAATCTCAAAATGGATTGAAGATTTATGAACTTTTTGATTTTTGGTGACCCCGGAGCCGACTTCGAAATTGCAATTTTGAATGTTTTAGGCTATTTTATGATTTCGAAATCGATGTTTCGAATATTTAACCAACCTTTACAACTTTTTGATCCGCTTCAAATATGGCTTGCAGCGTGTCCTTTTGTTTTTCAAGCTCTGCGAAATCTGCCTCATTTTTATGAACAACTTCTTTATTGCTTTCAGCTAAAAATTACTATTAATAACTTCATCTTTCAAATGTTTTTCGGCACTTCTGCAGTTTTGCACCCCCTTGCAACTTCCTTCTTTGATTTTGTCAAATTTACATCATTTTTGACTTTTTGGTGGTTTTGGCAAATTTGCATCTTTTTTGAATTGTTCGCGAAATGAAAAAATAATGCAAAACTACAGTAAAAACAGCAAATCAGTGCTACACTACTGTACTTTTTGCATTCCCACACTCGTAAATTCAAATTTATCAATGCAAATTATGTTAATGCTTCAAAATAATATAAAAGGCTAGCGAATGTCATTTATCGAGTTCTTTCGACATGTTTTTTCTTTCCTTGAACGGTGGTTTTCGTTGTTGTTTTTCTTCAAAGTTTTTACTTTTTGTAAAAAACTTTGAAGAAAAACAACAAGGAAAATTACCGTTCAAGGAAGGAAGCTGCAAGGGGGTGCAAAACTGCAGAAGTACCTGTTTTTCTTTTACCTGCAAATTTTGCATTTTTAAGCTTTTTTCCTTCCACTTCAATTTGGGCTTTCAATCGTTGAACAGAATTTTCCCGATTTTTTAAGGCTTCTTCTAATTGCATAATTTCATTTTTAATTTTTGTTTCAGTTGTCGCAAAAATTTGGGATGCATTTTTGCGAAGTTTTGAGCCATTTAAAAGTGACTGATAAAGATTCTAAAAATTTGTACTTTTATTATGAAATTTTCTAATTGAACATTCAATTCAGGCTTTAAAACTTAATCAAATTTTTTTCTTAAAGTAACTGAATTTAGCTTATTTGAGTTTTTTCTTTTTCTCTGCGGGGATAAAATTAGTTTGTGTGTTTTGAAGCTTTTATCAGGGCTTTTGTCGAACAAAATCGTGTTTTTTGAGTTTTATCTTTACATTTCAGCTATTGTTATATGGCCCAGACTGTATTGAAATTATTTATTTCAAAGTTTTATTATTAATAAAAACCCAGCTACAATTTTAAATTAAAATATGTTAAAATATAGCCTGATAAATACCACATATTATGACGTCATTTCATGCAATTATATTTAAAAAACAACTTTTGTAGGCATTTATTTTAACTTAATAACTTTACAAAATACCGTTCTTAAACCTATATTATATATCATGACGTAAAATACATTGTTGTTTTTCAAGCATAATATCAATTAATAGCCCACCAAATAATATATATTATATTAATGGAATAAATGATATCAAGATTTTGCAACTTGCCGCCTTTGAACTGTGTTCTCTTAAAATTTTTCTTTCTCACATTTTTTTATTTACTTATTTATTCTTTCTCCCCTGAGAGAAAGTGTTGCTATTTTTAATCCCCCTTCATCTTTTTTATTTAATCTAATCTTATTTATTTATCGCCTTCTTTAAAAAGCCACCCCACTTTTTTGATTTTTATCATTTTTTTAAAAAGCCTTTTTCTGCTCTTTATAAATTTATTTTTCAGAGATTTTATTTGTATTTTTGTAGTTTTGTTTTTAATTTTTAAGCTTGCCTTTTGGATTTGCTTCTTCTTTGAACTAAAATTGATAGTTTCCGTTTTTAAACTATGCTACATTTTGTTGTTCTCGTACTTTGTAGAAATTGCTTTAAAGAAGGTCATTTAAAGCACCATTTGTGCGGTGCTTTTAAATGTCATTCATACACAAAAAAACTTACAGCTAAAAAATCTCTTCGTTGAGTCAGTGCTTGAATGATACTTGAATTGGCAGAATTTTGACTTGATAATTTAGAATATTTTTCTTCTAATTTTTCCACTGTTTTCTGAATTTCTTGAAGCTAAAAAAAGAAATATTTTTCATGTTTTTAAAAAATTAAATTTAATGATAAAATGCTTTTTTCCGTTTTATTCCCCCTTCAAAATTACCCCCTTCCGCCTCTGTTTTTTTTCATGTTTCTGTCATTCTTTATTTATTTTTTGACGAAACATTACTAATTGAAATGTATGTCTTTTATTAACTTTAAAAAAATAAGAAAAATAAACGTCTGACATGAAAAAGTTTGTTAAAATTGGTAGTATAAAAAGAAGCGGAAGGCAAAGGTGGCTTTTAAATTTTAAAAAATATAGTAAACTGAAGAAGTTCCGCTTTAACTGACGTCGATGATTCGATATCTTTGTTTTTTAAAATTCGTTCCATTTATGCATCTTGATTCGCCTGAACTTGAAAAAAAACAGTAAAAAATCTTTCTTCAACAAAATTTTTTTTCTGTTTTGTTTCCAAATTTCGGCAAATCAAGATGGGTAAATTCCATGAAATTCGAAACGTAAAAATCAGATATACCAAATCTTTCTTATCTATTCAAGCTCTTCCCCTTTTATGTTACTTTTGTTATTGAAAACTTACATTTTTATATCGGCCTTTTAAAACTTGAGATTCAACCGGAAGTTTAAAGGTTGTTTCAAGTTCTGCAATAATTTGCGCAATCTCCTTTTCTTTTATCATTTTTTTCCTTTTTCTTCTCTTTCAACTTGAAAGTTTCAAGCTTCCAAAAATAGGGAAGTTTTTAAATTTTTTGATGATGATGAAGGGCAGGGAAAAGAGAAGAAGAATCACAAAGAACTCAGCAGGATATCTATTTTTTTCTTTTTTTACGTAAAAAAAGCTTTACATAAACATTTTTTTCGTATTTGAATGAATAAAAAATAATAATAACAAAGTTTTTTTTTACATTTCTGGAAAAAAGGTGAAAAACTATTTTTTAGGCGTTGTTGCTTTCCATTGATGAAAACGAAAAAAAGTGGAAATCGCTGAAGCAAAAATAATTTTTTAAAGATTCCATTTTTTTGTTGAAAAAATGTGGGATGATTCTTTTTTTGGTTTTTTTTGGCAAAAAGTAGCTTCAAAAAAGGTATCAAAGTTTCTGTTTTTATTTGATGTAGTTTGGCACTCTAATGAGAGTTTCAGATAATAGAAATGGGGAATTGGGATTTTAAGAATGAAGAAGAATACATTATTTCTCTGGGGTAAAAAATGTTTGTTTTTTTGAATTTATCACGTTGTGTAAAATTTACGTGATATTTTGGCAAATTATCTGTATTTAAAGGGGGAGTCGCATCGCCTGCTAACTTTTTCTTATGACATTTCGTGAAAATCAGGCAAAAAGCATTGTTCTTTTGCATTCGCATTTTTTTGGAAACGGGAGACGAAAAAAGAATGAAGAAAAACAATGCTTTTTGCCTGATTTTCACGAAATGTCATAAGAAAAAGTTAGTAGGCGATGCGACTCCCCCTTTAAGGAATTATTTGCGGTACTATTTTAACAATATTAATAGCTTGTTATCTTGATGTGTTTTTAAACATTCAATATTTAACAGAAACATTTTTTTGGAAATTGACCGTTGAGCTTTGCTTTAGTACTTTCAACTTTTGTCACCTGGATCAATTTTTCGAATTGCAATTTGCTTGCTCAAAAACCCTTCTCTGTTCCATATTTTTTACATGACCAAATTCCCCTCATATCTTCTTCATCTTTTTTTGATTGCTGCTTTTCACTTTGACGAAGAATGACAACCGTACGTTTTACTTATTTTTCTGAAAGCAGCTGTTCCTTTATTTTTCCCACTAATTCGCATCATTTTTTTCTGCTCATTTTAAAAAAAGTGAAGCAAAATCATAATTTCTTATACCTTTTTTTCTTGTCCAACATGTTTTAAAATGAAATTTTACATTTTTCAAATTTTGCACCTGTTTTCTTCTTTTTTTCCTTTTCCATTTTCTTTGACATAAAAAAAGATTTGCTTAAATAATTTTAGATTTATTTTACAAAATAGCAGACCAAAAAGCTTCTTATTAGATTCTTGAATTCTATTTTTCTCTTTGTTACCTTAAGAAATCGTTAGAGTAGTTCATCATCCATTTTTGGCAACACTTTAATTTTTTGGGAGTTGTTGTAATTATTTTTGTTTTTTTGAAAGCTTTATTGCTTTTTGTTTAATGGCAATTAAAAAGGGCAGAAACGAGACCTCCCCAAAAATTTTATCAAAGGGATTCTTTCGTTTTTGCAATTTAAATTGCTTTGTTTTGGTTCTCGTGTTTTTTAGGGTGCCATAAAACTTGCAGAAAGAAAGTTTTGTCTGTTTCAAAGGTGAAAGATTACTGGGGTTCATGCATTTGAAAATGACCAGGTTCAAATACAGATGGCACCTTTTTTTGTGCCATAATTTTTCTTTATTTTCAAAATCTGACAAAAACAAAGAAAAACTTTGTGTTTTCTCTTTTTTAAGATTTAAGAATTCAAACATGTTCTTTTTTGTTTCTTCGAAAAATCTTAACTCTTTTTTTCTTTGAAATTCCAAAAAAAAAGAATTTCGTTAAGCTCTCCCATTTTGCAAAAAATGCCCCCAAGAAAAAAATGTCGTTGTCGCTTCTTTTTTTATACCATCACTTTGAAACAGAAAAAGCAACAACGAAAAAAAAGGAATGAATCTTCATCTATTTTTTTGTGATGTTTCATTGTTTTCATTTCAGCACAAATTTTTGCAATGGCACCGAAATATTTTTGGCGATTTTTCAAAAAATTTCAGGAACTTTTTTTAATATATTTTTTCATTTTTTTTAAATCCCCCTCAAAAAAACTGAAAATAAAATGTGACAGTTACAACCTCCCAAAAAAAATAGAGAAAAAAGTCAAAACCGCCACCACCAAAAACAACAACCAAGAAAATTCATTGCAAACTCAATTTTTTGGCGTCGTTTCTAAGCGGCGGCGTGGCAGCGGCGTCAAAACTTTTTTTTTTATATTTATGCAAAGTGAGATGAATGAATTGAAAGAATTTTTTTCCTCCTCGGCTTTAAGTTGTCATGCCTCTATTTTTTCTTCGATGTTATTTTACTTTTTAAACTCTTTTTTTATAATATATTTTGTTGGAGCTGGGTTTCCGAAATAATTTTTTTGACATTTTTAAAAAAATTTTTATTCGTGTTTTTGAAAGCAGCAATTAAAATACAAACATCACATGAGAATCCTGTTAAACTTATTTAAAAGTATTTATTTCTAATTAATATTTCATTTCAGATCTGGAGAGATTATCATTGATTATCATTATTACTTTATCAGCTAAAGAAAATCCAAGAATCACCCTCAAATGAGATGTGAGCCATTGTTGTCTTCACAGCATCAGCAGTCGCAGCGTTCACCACCTTTTCCTTCCCCGCCTTCGGTTGTAATTGCCTTTGATAATACTTCTTCATCTCGAACGGATAATGATTATTCGCCATTTTGTAATGATGAGGATTCTTCCAGATATATCGATTATGAGGCCTTACTCTCTCATCCCGTTCTACCCCCAAATCCACACTTTTTCTGGTTTCACCAAAGAATTCATATTACGGTATGTTGTCTTAAATTAATTATCTTAGTTAGGTGTTTGATCATCGTCTCGTAGTTAAAAGTCTAAAGTGTACTTTTAAATCACAAAAAAATAGAATTCTATTCATTTTTGTGTTAATTGATTACTGAACTCCTACCATTTTTTACATGTGTTTTTTTCAAAAGTTTCAAGTGATATAATTAAGATTCTCCTTTTTCTCTTCAATTAAAAAATGAATTTGCGTCATTTTTGTAGTAGAAATAATTAAATGTGCTTCTAGAAAAAATACCAAAGCTTTAATTAGTGCCACACGGATTTAGAAACATGTATAATTAAAAAATAGTACTTTGGAATTTTAAATATCTTTAAAGGATCAAAGCGTAAACCACAGGGGATTAAGAAAATAGGGAGATTATGAATGGTGAAGGAGATAATAAGATCTCGAGACCAAAAAGTTTTTAAGTATTTTAAATTAAAGAGTTTTTAAATAGTGATTATGCGAATTTTTGACCCTTCAGGATACTCTAGCTTAGATGCAAAGGGTTCAATCTTCTTTTTTATACCTATCATTTAACAACAAATTACTTAAATAAATAATTCCAATAATTCTAATTAAAATATTTTAGAAAGTAGCAAAATTTTTATCATTTGTATATTTATTTATATATATTATTTGCTGTGGTCTTATATATTTTTCGGGTATTTCAATAACATTTTTATTTTCATCCCTTCTTTTTGCGAGTGTTCAATTTTCAACAATTTATGGGGTTTGGAAATGGAAAAAGCTGTGCCTAATTCCATTTTTCTTATTACAGGTATTCATTTCTTTATTCATGGGATAAGACTAATTTGCATCTTTTTTAGATAATATTAATACTTAATTTAACGATATTAATAATATTTTTATTTTATGCAATTTTTGTTACGGATGAATCTACGAGTTTAGGAAAAGTGCATCAAATTTTTGTTGGAATTAGGCCATTTTCAGCAATCACATGTAAGTTTTTTTATTGCTGTAATATGGAAAAAAGGATATGGTAATGTTTATAACAGATTACTGTATTTCGGATAGTTTACTGTAACATAGAAAAATTTTGATATCAGTGCTTTAGATTACTGTAATTGAAATATGAAAAAAAGGTTGTTACTAAAAAATATCACAGACTACGGTAGCTATGAACGATATAGGCTACTGTAGCTGTAATATTAAATAGGAAGTAACAATAAAATTCAAAAAGTACACCAAATTTGTTCTCTGTACTTTTATTATCAAAATCTTTGGGGGCACAAATTGACTTTAATTTAATACAAAAAATTTCTGTTTTTTTGATAAAATTCTATTTTTAACAATAATCTGTAAATTCAAAAAAAGTAAAAACCTTCCAAAAATTGAATTACCTCTTCCTTAATTTTGTTAAGCAAATTTTTCTTAAAAAGCAAATCTTTGATTTTTAACCAATGCTTTTTTGCTTTCCCCTAAAGAAATATTTTTCTTCTTCCTTTTCAACCAATTTATTTCTCTTTTTTTATATAATTTATTTTTTTTCAGGGATTTGCATTCTTATTTATTTCCTTTTTCTATTTCTTCTATTTTTTGGTTATTCAATTAAATTAATGTTTTTTGAATATGAATTTATTGATTCCGTTGATAGATTCCTTAAAACGGTTAAAAGAATTTCTCCAAATGGCTCTAAAGATGGTAACGAGCCATCTACCGTAAGATTTGAAACTCCAAGAATGCAACTTTAAAAATTCACTGAAATCATTATTTTTTGAAAAAACATTTTTCTGCTCTCTTTCGCTTAATTTTTTTATTAAAATTCCGTCCGAATTTCAAAATTAAATTTTTAAATTATTTTGTTTAAAATTGTTTAGTTTTAATAATTAATTAATAATGATAATTAATAATTTGTTTAAATATTTAAACTTAATGACATATAAAATAATTACTCTAACAAATTTTGTGAAAAAAAGAACAAAGACATGTAATAAATTGCAAATCTTTTTAATGTTGGTGTTAGAAATTTAAATTTTTATTTACACTTTTAATAAATCGTTTTTAAATAAAAATACAACAGTTTTGCACTTTTTTAAAACAATAAAAATTACGCCAAATGAGGTTTCTTTGCCCTGAAAAAAATCAATTAATTAGTTAATGTCAGAAAAGGGGGTGATGCTAAAATGGTTAAGGTAACTAAATTTCAAACTTTAAAAAAATGGTAGAATCAAATAAAACTTTTATGGATAACTTAAGGGGTTATTCTATGTGGTAAATATAAATAATGAATATGTTTACAGTAATACTACTAACCCTTTTGCAGCACTAGCTAAAAAATTTCTAATTACGTCGGCAGGATAAGGAAATATTATCTAAAACAGATTACGGTAACTATAATAAATAATACCAAACAAAAGTAAAGTCTTACGGTATGATTTTTTTCTGATGAAATACTATTCAACGTTTGTAAATACCTTAACTGAATGGCAGATGGAGATTGTGCAATTACATATGCGGCATCGGATAAAGCTTGGGAAGCTTTTTGTTCACCTTCTGCGGCGATAACTTTTGCACGAGCTTCTCGAGCTGCTTCAGCCTGAATATTTTATGTTTAATGGATTCATAATATTGAAATATGCAAATTTGAACAAACCTCAGCAGCCATTGCTCTTTGAAGTTGAACTGGTAAACGGACATCTTTTACTTCAACCCTTTCAACTTTTACTCCTAAAAATTTTTTAATAAGTTTAAAGAACAGAAAAAATTGGTGCAACTCCGACGTCGGTTAACAAGGACTTTAGAATCATGTGAAAAGGAAAAGCGTTTTCTGATGGATTCTGAGTAAAAACACATTTTGTCATAGTATATGCAAATTTTTGTCAGAAAATCAAATATTTTTTGTGGTAAATAATAATATTTGATAAGGGATTGTCCAGAAATTACGGAACCATGATGGGGAAGGGAGGGGGTTCAGAAACCAAAATTTTTTGGTCACGTGATTTCTCGACAATTCCTAAGCCCAAAACTCATCAAAACCAAAACAAGATTTCCATTTCGAATATCATAAATTTTGACTTTAGAATCCTTACACAGCATTACAGTAAACTAACTAACCCCATGGATCAGTTGCTTCATCCAAAGTTGCCTGCATGCAATGTGATACAGTATCCCGATCACTGAGCATTTCGGTTAAAGTTTTTGTACCCAAAATATTTCGAAGTGTTGTTTGTGCCAGCAGCCTTGTAGATCGAATTGCATCTTCAACATTTGTCACCGAAATTGTTGCATTCGAAATTCTTACATAAATTACTGCATCGACTGCAACCGTGACAGAATCTTTTGATAGAATCTAAAATTCAAATTAATTTGAATATTCCGATTTAAATTACGGTAGTATCGCTTACTTCTTGCGGTGCGACATCAAAAGAAAGTACTCTTAAATCTACTTTTCTGTATGAATCTATACATGGAATAATAAAAAATAATCCTGCAAAATTTTGTAAAAGTTTTTAACCAAAATTTATTATTATTCAAGTTTACCTGGACCTTTGGCGCCACCGGGCATTAAACGACCAAGTCGAAATATTACCACTCTTTCATATTCTTGTACAACCTACAAATTTAAAAGAAATCAATTAAAATAATAGTTTGGCAAGAGTATAAGTAAAGTAGATGGTTTGGAACTTTTCTCATTTTGACTTTTTTGCATGAACCTGATAATCAGGCAAAACAAATAATAGAAAAAGATCTTGACTGTCAGTTTTATTTTGGAAAAATGTACGCTATCTTTATAAATCCGATTCAGAAATCAGTAGGCTTGATTCATTTTAAACCTGGAATAACCCCGATTAAAAGACAGTCAAGAAATGATCTGCAGACTGCAGTAGTTCGTACCAAATTTTTTTGACACGGGCTTTGGTGCAATGTTTAACAAAAATCAATTTCATTTGAATCTTCAAATTTTGGCCCTTTTTTATTTTACAGGTAATGAATTTAACATTCACTTTTTGGATAACGTAAAAATTAAGAAGTAAAACATTTAAGCTACAATACTTCGATAGTAATAGCTGCAGTAAAAACATGTCTAACCAAGTTACATCAAATTAATGATTTCATCATTTAAAAAATCAATAAATCAAACTTACTTTTACACAGAAAAATAATGAAAATGGTACTGTAAATATGCAAAGCACAACTGAAAGTATCGTTAAACACCATCCTAATAAATTTTGTTTTCCTGACATTGGCTCTAAAAAGAAAAGAATTAATTAATTAATTAATTATTATGGAAACGAATAAACAAAAAAACGGTCAATATTTCACGTTAGAGGTTTTGTTAGTTTTGATTTGATTATAAAAAATGGATTTTCACTCACGATCAGCAAAAAATATTCCTGTTCCAGGCTGTGTTCCATGTCGGATAGTTTGGCCCTTCCATCTTTGAGCTGGAATTGAGCCTTTTGAAACTGAACTTGCCATTTCAGGAATTATAAGCAAAAAGTTTGAGTTTATATAAAAATGAAGGAGAAAAAGTGAAAAAAATGAAGCCCAAAGTCGAAGTCGAAGAAGAAGTTATATATTTGAATGAATAAGCGAGAAAAAAGTTTTTTTTGAAGAAGAAGAAGTTAACTGCCAGGGCAAAAAAAACTTTTTTATATGCTTATTGCGGATGTTGTTGTTGTGTTTGGTGATGATGTTGATGGTGAAAATGAATGAAGTTTTTTAAAGTTTAAGTTGAAGAAAAAAGGCAAAAAAAAGATAATGAGCTTCTTCAGCTGCGCAAATTCCTTTTCTTCTTTTTCCGTTGCCGTTTTTCCGCTTTTTTGCTTCAGAAAAAAAGAATATTTCTTCTTTTTTCTTTCTTCTGCTCGCTTGCTTTCCGTCGATTCAAAAATATTTTGATGCAGTTAATATGTTTCTGAAGTCCTTGCTGTTGCTGCTTATTTCTATTCCTGCATCTGTTGCTTCTGTTACGTTTGTTGAAGTAAAATAAATAGCAGTAATAATAATGACTGATGATGCATCATAATTTTTTCCAACATTTAATAATTTCTCTTCCTTTTAAAATGTTGCCATTTCCATAAATCTATTTTCCTCCTTTTTCTGCTGCTTTACAATATCCAACTTTTCTTCTCCTTTTTTATTCTTCCTAAAAGCCAAAAGTTTATTATTGATATATATTTTTTTCTGATGGCAATAAAAAAATGCCATAAAATTCTTTTTTTATGTTAAAAATGGTTGTATAAATTTTTAAAAATATATCCGCGGTAACGATAGAAAATAAGACTGCTGTTGAAAAATGATAAATTACTCAAATCTTTAAGAAAGAAAAAATTGTATAATATTTATCTTTTTTGTCATGTTTAAAAAAATATTGGTCGTTATTGGAAATAGAAAAATGGGCAATAAATAATGGAGTATTATTATTTATGAAAAATTTGGAGCGGTTTGTTTTTCTGCTGCAATTTTGCATATTTTTGTTGTTAAAGTTATTGTTGTAAAAATAGATTATTTTAGGATAAATTACAGTAATCTTTTAACCAATCACGAAAACGATGTTGTAAAATTTTATTTAAGTCTTTGTTTTAGGGAGGTAGAAAGTTTATAATTTTTGGAGTAACTAATTTTTTGGTCTAAATTTCAAAAGTGTTTCAAAAAAACTTTAAAATTTAAAATAATGATAATAAAATTTATTACAGTATCGTTATGAGCTAATAAATTGTTATTGAAACAAAAAATTCATTTTTTTAAACACTATTTTAGAGTTAAACATAAACAAGCGTTAAAGTATTATATTTACCGACAACAAAAAGAACAAAAAATAAAAAAATCAATTTTGTTTGATTTGTTTAACATCTTTTTTGGCGGCAGTTTAGTAAATTAAATTTTGCCAAAAAACTTTTATTTTGATTTCAGGCAGACACGAAAAAACGGCAGACAAAAAAATTCCTAAAAAAGATTTGAAAAAAAGAAACTTTTAAAATTCACACTATTTTTTTCACCAAAAAGGGTAAAAATAGGAAACTCTGAGGAGTTGTAAAAAAGTAGAATTATCAAGGAAGGAAAGGTTTTGTGTCAAACAAAATAAAAGTGCCATAGGCGATGACAAGGGGGGGAGAAGCAGAAAATAAAGCTTGAATGACCGTGAAAAGATACTACTTTCTCCTACTACGACTATCCAAAAGCTTTCTTCCTTTTTTACTCTGGTTTATTTTTCCTTTTTTTCTCCTGCTTTTATTCAATGCCATCATCATCATCATCGACGATGCCCCTCTCATCGTCGTCATCTTCAACAAAACCTACAACAACTCTTTTTTTATGCTTCTTCTTCTTCAAAAATTTGAAAGAGTAAAAGCAAATTTGAAATTTGATGCGAATTAGAGCATTTTTTTCCTATAAGTTTTTTAAATATTGGTTACAAAGCAATCTCAAAAGAAAATATAGAAAGAGTTCTTTTTTCACTCCGTAATGCCGCAGTTTCGCTAAATTGTTTTTTTTCTGTGCAAAAAATTGAAAGCTTTTAGAGAGAAAGTTCATTTATTCAAAATTCCAAGGTTTTTGTTTATGCCATAAAATTGAAAAGTGATTTATGAAAGCCCCAAAAAAAATTGGAAGAAAAAATAATTAATTTTTAAAGGAAAAAAAGTTTTACGGTAGAAAATATTAAAAAAGCTTTGATTCAAGAAAGCTATAAAAGTTTTGTGGAGATTTTATTCAACAACATTATTGTTTGAAATGGATAATAGCCAACGGCAATGAACAAATACAACAATTGAAATACGCTTAATCTACTAATTTTGATAAGGATAAAAAAATGGAAAAAGTAATAAAAACAAATTTTTTAAAAAGGTTTAAATTTCATTGCTAAAGTTATACAACTTTTGTTTCTTTTCAATAATGACCATTATAATGGTAGCACCTTGAATCACCGTAAAGTAATAACTTGCTTGAAAAAACTTTAATGGCCATCAAAGTCGCGCGATGATAAAAAAAAATATCTGTCTCACAGACTTCTTTTCGAAAAGATAATCTCAAAGTTTATCAAACTTGAACATAGAGTGCTACCGTAAATCCGAAGGTTAAGAAGCTATCCCCCCTGGCATCAAAAAAGAAATACAGAAGAAACAAGCTTTTCATTTCAACAAAAAATGAAAAGCAACAAGACAAAAGAAAGAAGCAAGAATAATAATAATAAAGGAAAGAGAGTGAATGTCAAGCTTTCTTTCTTTTCCGTTCATTTTTGCTTATACTTCTTCTTTTCTTTTTGTTTTGTCTTTTCACTTTTTTTTTCAAAACCAATTCAATTTAGAGTTTTTGCTTGCTTCTCCTTTTCTTCTTCTTTCTTCAGCATCTTTAAAATGATGACAGAAGAAAGAAAGAAAGAAAGGAACTCGGAAAACTTTTATGCGCAACAGAAATAATTTTTTCCTCCTCTTTCTTCTTTTTTCTCTTCTCTATCCTAAAAAAGGATATCCTCTAAAAAGTTGTTAAAACTAGAGATGGGCAAGTCAAAAATAAAAGTGCGGAAAAAATTATTTTATGGTTCCGTCAAGGTACTTTCAGACCTGAATAAACCGAAAATAAAATCAAAAAAATTATTAAAAATAATTAAAATGCCGAAAATACCATTTTAAAATTCGGCAAAACAAAAATTTTTGGTTGAAGAAAAAGAAAAAGGAACACTTTTTCCTTTTCTTTTTTGCACAAAAAAGAATGCATTTTTTTGACGCGCGTTGAAAAAAAAGTTCATTTCTTTTTCTTTCCTTTGTTTTTCCTTCGTTTTTTATACAATTCTAGCTCTGCGATCGCTGTCACATTTTTTCGCGTGCTTTCGCGTGGATTTCCTTTTGATATGAGATGTATTTTTTGAAGAGCTATCGAATGGTATAAGTCACTAAGCTTATATCGATTTATAGAGGGGTCAAAAAATAAAAAAACATCTAAAAATGCAAATTTTGGGTATTTGCTCCAGAAAAAACTTTTTCAAAAGTGGCATATTCGGAATCAGCGTAAAAAAATACGTCTGGTAGGATAAATAGTTTATTTGTAAAAAAAAGTATGCGCAAATTCGTTTTTTGTTACTGTAACGAAGAAAAAAAAGGAAAAAGAAAAGGAAAAAGTGTTCCCTGCCCATCTCTAGTTAAAACAATTGGCCATGAATGAAATGAACAGAAATGAAATAAAAGAGGCAAGAAAAAACGAAAAAAGCAAAAATTCACGCTTGAAAATGTAACAAAAGTTGTAACATTGCTAAATTTTATTGTTCAAACAACCCAGAAAAAAAGTAAAAATTAGCCATGTTAGTCAAAGAGCAACAATGTTATTTTCGAGTTCATTAAATGCCCTGAGGGGATTAATTTAAACAGAACACAAAGGAATAAAGCCAAAAACAAAGAATAACAAAGAATTTGTATTTCAAAAACGCAGGCATTTTTTTCTTACCAACTTTTCTTCTTCTACTTTTTTTGTGTTGTTGCCATTAAATGAAGCATGAAAAATGAAAAGAAGAAAAAGAAGTTGTAGGACTTTATTTTTTAAAAAAGTTTTTTAACAACAAAAAAGGTGGCCACCTTAGGGCTTTGATGAAAGAAAGCAAGAAAAAAAAGTGAGAAGAAAAAAATGGGGCAATTTTTGTGGCTTATGAGAAAAAAGAAAGGAAAAGTAAGAAACAAGTGCTAAAACATTTATTATTTGAATAAAAAAATTGAATGCAGCCTTTTTCAAAAACAGTTGTTCCACCCTTTGATGTTGATTATGAGGTGGTGGTGGAAGTGAAGTGTTGGAGAATGGGTTAATTTTCAAAGACATCAAAAAAATTATTTGTTTAAAGCTGCAAAAAGCAAGAAATAAACATAAAAATTTGGTATTAATTTGTTCATCATCTTAAAATTTTTGACAGGTCGTTAAAAATAAGGGTGATAAGTTTGAAGAAAATTTAAAGCTTAAAATTTTAGAGCTCTTTAATTTTTTGATTATTCCATTTTAATTTCAATTTTGCAAAACACTAATTTACAAATTTTTTGTTTAAAAAACAAGTTTTTGAATTCGACTACAGTAATTCATAAGACTAAACTTAATTTTGTGACATTTAAAAATACAGTACTAATTTTTGATTTCGTTTTAAAACCAAATCAAACTTTAACCTTTTTTAGCTCACAATTTTCCAATCCATCGTTAGAAGCATTACTTCTTTTGTTATTATTTATTGCAGATGTCTGCATTTTTTATGCAAATTTAAGCATCACTCCTTCACAAAACCACTTGATGAAATATTCATCAACGACTTGACAAAAGAAAAAGAGAGAAAGAGACATTCTTCGAAGGATCCTTCTTCATTTTTATTTTTTTGTTACTTTCTTCTTCGAATAAAAGGAAACTCGACAATTTAAAACCGTAAATGCCTGCTGCCACTTTTTCTTTTGCCTTTTTTGCCCAAAAATTTGTTTCTTTCAGGAAACATTAAAATTGACTTCATTTTTTTATATAAAATATAAAAATGTTTTTAAAAAATGTCCCCCAAAGTCATTCCAACAAAGCTTCATGGCCACAGGGTTTTTTCTTTAAATTTAAAGAAACTCTTTTTTTATACTAATTTTATTTTGGTACACATTTATATTTTTCTGGTTATTTTTAACAAAAGGAAAAAAAACAAAATTTGTGCCAAAATTATAAAAGGAAAATATTTAACTCAAACAACAATTATATTAAAAATTTTATAATAAAAATATTTTAGGGAAAGGCAAAAACCTATTTCTCAGAGTATTGTAGATTGGTGGGAACAGTGCTAAAAAAAGTAGAGCAGTAAATTTATATTGCATGCCAATATTCCATAAATCTTTTTTTATCTGTCAAGATTTAAGCTTGAAGAAAAGAAAAGTAATTTTGAAGCAAGAGTGAGCCTTTTTTATGGAAGAAAAGTATACACTTGGAAAATAGATATTTGCAAATTGTTTATTAAAAAGAAACCCAAGAATATTTATTCAGAATTTAATTCAAAAATGTTCAGAATGTTTTTATAAATAAAGTAGGTTTTAGTTAACTCAAAATAGAAGACATCGTTTTTCAAAAAGGTTTTTATAAAGGAAAGACATCAAATACAGAACTACGGTAGGAATGAAAAAATAAAAAAAACTTTCATTAAATTCAAACTACCTTTACCAGGGCATCGCCATATTTTTTAATAAAAAAAGCAAACGAACTGATAAATTCCGAAATTTTTATAATTTTCTCTATGTTTTAAATTGTATTTTTGCTTCCTTGGAGGCATATTCTTTTATGAATAAATGTAAATATAAATTTCGACATTGAATAACCCTGATCAAAAACACTGACAAAAGCGATTATTCACGTACGCAATGCGCATAAAAAAGTAGTTGACTACATTATTTCAGGTCAGGATAAATAAATCAATCAATAAATAAAGCAAATCGTCTTCCTATATAAAAACGATGATAAAAACCTTTATTCCCGAATTTACAACACAAATGAAAAACCTTCAAGAAAACAATACCAGAAAAAGAACTTTTGAGAAAACAAAAGCTTTAAATAACAAAATTATAAGCATTTAAAAACGAGAACGTTCCAACTTGTTTTTCTAGGAAAAAAGGAATTGATTCTTCTGTTCTTCTTTTCAGAAAGCAACAAATAACAACAACAATTTGTTGCTGCTGCTTCTTTCTGCCCTTTTCGTTTTCAAATTTTTTTATTACTCTTTAGACTAAAGTCTCTTAAAAGGCATAAACAATCGTCGTAAAATAACACAAAATGCCACCAAAAATATGTACAAATGCGCGACTTAAAATGACCCTTGTCAATTTTAATTTCAAAAAAAGAAAGAGTTGCAAAATTTCCTTTCGGTTTCTAGCCTGCTTGCTTTTATTCAAAAGCGACATATAAGAAATAAACAAATGCTGTTTTCGGAGTCAATTAAAATACTAATATTTTTTTAAGTTTAATGTTTCAAATAAGAAATTTAAAATTAGACAATCTGTGATAGAAAAATTTGGGTCCAAAAAGTAATGAAATAATCATAAATAAATCAGTTAAAGATTTCAAAATAAAAGAAGCTAAAAATTAATTTTAATTTTAGCTTCGGATTTTGTTGTCAATGTTCATTAACATATTACTGTAAGACAATAAACTAAAAATCCGAAGATGGAATTGCTTAAAATTTCTTCAAATCCGAAATAACGTTTTGGATAACTTTAACATGTTACTGTAAGTTTATTGTCTTACAGTAACATGTTAATGAACATTGACAGCAGAATCCGGAAAGTGACTGCCGTTTTTAAGAAAAAGGGCTTACAAAAAAAACAAGGCTTTTTAACTCGTTTTATGACTACTTAACTCACTTTTTCGATCCTTGCCTGCTTTCTTTCTTTTCCTTTTTTCGTCTTTTTTTGTAAAAATATGTGCGTCTTCTTTCTTTTCCCAAATTCACTTAAGATAGATAAATCTCCTCCTTTTAAAAAATTGAACCATCTTCAGAATTTGTCAAAATACAAAAAGAAACACATTTAAGTATTTAGTTTGAATTGACAGCAAAAAGGCATTGCCATATTACAAACTGGATGTTTCTTGGGATTACGGTAATAGTGTAGAATTATGCTTCTTTTTAAATTTTGGGATAAAAGGGTTTTCAATGTTATTTGTTAAATCAGTTTTACAAGGGAACCGATCCAACTGTAACACGCAGATTGAAACGTGATAAGCTTTATCGTCTTCCCCATAGGTTCAAACTTTTTTGCCGTGATTATTACCTGCCCTCTCCCGCAAGTGCCATTTTAGGGTGGCAACGAAGGGTATGGTGGCCGACCTTTTTACAGTCAATTTTCAAGCCTTGATAGGAGAGGAACATTCCTAAAATAAAAAACAAGTTTATTTCTAATTATTACACTAAACTAAATCGACGGAAACTTAACAAAAGAGGAACGGTATTAGTCAAGTTATAATAGCAAAAATTTCTCAGGAATTCAAATATTTGCATTGCTTCAAAAGATATAATCCGAGTTTTAAATGCATTTTTAAATATTTCCACCACATAAAAAAAGGATACCGTAATTCTGATTTCGTGGACTTTTGCCCATTTAAACCGACATACTTTCATTTTTATTCAAACAATAAAATAAGTTTTGCTTAATAATTCTCATAGATTCATACTGTAGCTGGCATCAGAAATTAAGAGATTTATTTTATAATACCTTCGACTTAACTTACAAAATTGCTACTCAAGCATGAATACCGTAACCTATAAAATTGATTCTTACTTTTCATAAAATTATAAATCAAACAAAAATTAATTTTAAAAACAATTCCTTCAGATTTTTATCTTCCACCACATCCGGCCAACCATTGATAAATGGGCAATGAAGTCTTTGTACATTCATCCCCACCACAACATCACCATCATCATTATATTCCTGTTCTCTTCACAGACCCTATAATCGGCGTTCAATTCCTCTTAGTGCCGCTGCTGCTGCAGTTGTTACAGAAGAAAAAGAACAACATCCATCACTTGATGAAGCAGAAGACAATGCCGCCAATGATGGATACGTTTTTCAAAAATTTTTTAGTAATTCAAATTCGCATAATCAACGAAATAATATTGCTCCACTTTATCATGTCTTTTCTCGACAGCCTAACAAAGTTTGGGCTCCAGTAAGTAATACATAAAACTAAAACCTTAATATATATCTCACAAAAATCATTTCAGCACAATCTTTGAGTTGAACATCAACAAAGTTTCGGCAACGCAATGAAACAAACAGTGATAAGAATGGACAATCTAGGATAACCTCCGCCCTTATTTAACAAGTCCCATAAGATCTCATAAAATGTGCAAAATAAAATCCATTTTGAGTAAATAAACAAATTTATAAATAAAATAATATTTTATTAATACATTTTCCAAAGAAAAGATACAGACATTAATACAGGAGGACAAAAACATGAAAATCAGAAAGAGAAAGATGTTAGAAGCACTTGCGATGAACAACGGAAGGACCAGATTCATCATACTCTTGTTTTGAAATCCACATCTAAAAATAGTAATAAGATTAATAGTTTTCATACAAATAATAAAGTAATAGAAAGCTTACTTGTTGGAAAGTGGAGAGGGAAGCAAGGATGGAACCACCAATCCAGACTGAGTATTTACGTTCTGGTGGAGCAATAATCTTGATTTTCATGGTTGATGGAGCAAGAGCAGTAATTTCTTTTTGCATTCGATCAGCAATACCAGGATACATGGTTGTACCCCCAGAGAGAACAGTATTTGCATAAAGATCCTTACGGATATCAATATCGCATTTCATGATTGAATTGTATGTGGTTTCGTGAATACCTGCTGATTCTCTACCCAAGAATGAAGGCTAAAAAATATAAATAGTATTAGTAAATGTAAAAGACTGTATAAGATTAAACATACTTGGAAGAGAGCTTCTGGACAACGGAAACGTTCATTACCAACAGTAATAACTTGACCATCAGGAAGTTCATAAGATTTTTCAAGGGATGATGATGATGCAGCGGTGGTCATTTCTTGTTCGAAGTCAAGGGCAACATAGCACAGCTTTTCTTTGATATCACGAACAATTTCACGTTCTGCTGTGGTGGTGAATGAGTAACCACGTTCTGTGAGGATCTTCATCAAGTAATCAGTCAAGTCACGACCAGCCAAATCAAGACGAAGAATAGCATGGGGAAGAGCATAACCTTCATAGATTGGAACAGTATGGGTAACACCATCTCCAGAATCAAGGACAACACCAGTAGTACGACCAGAAGCATAGAGAGAGAGGACGGCTTGAATAGCAACATACATAGCTGGAGTATTGAAAGTTTCAAACATAATTTGAGTCATCTTTTCACGATTTGCTTTTGGATTGAGTGGTGCTTCAGTGAGGAGGACTGGATGTTCTTCTGGAGCAACACGAAGTTCATTGTAGAAGGTATGATGCCAAATCTTTTCCATATCATCCCAATTTGTGACGATGCCATGTTCAATGGGGTATTTCAAGGTGAGGATACCACGCTTTGATTGAGCTTCATCTCCAACATATGAATCTTTTTGGCCCATACCAACCATGACACCTTGATGACGAGGACGTCCAACAATTGAGGGAAAGACAGCACGTGGAGCATCATCTCCGGCAAATCCAGCTTTGCACATTCCTGATCCATTATCAACAACAAGATCTGCAACTTCTTCGTCACACATGTTTGATGATTATTGTACTGCCGAGAGTTTGAAAGTTTTACTAAAAAAAAGTACAAGAGTTTTAGTCAAAGAATGATAAAAAATCGTTTAATATTCACCAAAAGTATCAGTGAGAAAGAAAAAATATTCACGGAGAAATAAACACAAAAAATAGCGAAAGCAAAGAACAAATTACAAAGAAAAAATAATGGAAAATTGCATGAAAAAAAACACGTTGAAAAGAAAACATCAAATTTGGGCAACAAAATTCGCGAAGGAAAAGAAATTGTAGGAACGCGAGAGAAGGATGGAGAGAGTGAGATAAGTTTTCGTTACAGGAATCACTTTTGTATGAAATACAAAAAGCAAACAAATTGTTGCATGTAAAAGAATATGCCAAAAAATCATATTAGAACAAAATTAACAAATGTTTTTATCTTTTTCATAGAGGAATAGGACTCATATTATATTACAGGATTTATAGGAGTTAGCAAAAAGTATTTTTTTAAAATTTGTAACTCATATACAAAATTCTGTCTTTTCTGAATATTAAGTTGTTGTTTTGATTTCATTTTCATTCCAAATTTTTTTTTGTTTTTATTTTAATAAAAATCCTTTTTTATCAGAAATAAAAAAAGGATCAACAGTTTTTGATTTATATACTACTTTACTTTTAACATGTTACTGTAATCCCGATTCGGGGCGTCTGGCGTTGTCTGCGCTCTCTCTCGTACAGTTGTATTTCGTATTCTCTAACATGCTCCGCCTCCAAGTAACGTTAAACTCCCTAAATGACTACTAACATGTTACTGTAAGACAAAAAACTAAAAATTCGAAGATGGAAGTGCTTAAATTTCCTCAAATCTGAAACATCTTTTTGGATAACTTTTAAAGAAACCTTGATTAATTATTTCCGATTCTATGCATTTCCATCTTCGGATTTTGTTGTCAATGTTCATTAACATGTTACTGTAAGACAAAAAACTAAAAATCCAAAGATAGAAGTGCTTAAATTCTTTTAAATCTGATTTCCATCTTTAGAAATGTTTCCGACATAGCATAAACGTTCAACAAAAAATTACACAAATTTTCTATTTATTTATTTAAAATAATTAAATATACACGCAATTTCATCAGTATCAAAAAGGACAGAGTAATACAAAAGCTATTGTTTTACAAATTTCATTGTTTTATACTAATATTTGAAAAATCCTTCACCAGTTTTACGGCCTAATTTTCCTTCAGAAACTAATTTGTTTAGAGATTCACATGGTTTGAAAAGTGGATCATTGGGATGTGCTTTGCTCCAACCTAAAATTTATAACTTAATTATTTGAGAAAAAAAAGGTTACTGTAGCCCAAGTAAATACAGTAAGTAATAACTAACCATCCATAATAAACTTTAATGTATCAAGTCCGACATAATCTCCAAGTTCAAATGGTCCCATTGGATATCCAGCTCCAAGCTTCATTGCAGTATCAATATCTTTCATAGATGCATCACCACGTTCAGCTAAGCGAAAAGCTTCAAAGGAATATGGCACTAATAAACGATTTACAATAAACCCTAAATAAAGAAACTTATTATAACTATCAAAAGGCAGTTTACAAACCAGGAGTATCTTTACATGCTACAGTAGTCTTTCCAACAGATTTTCCATACTGAACCAAACTTTCAAATGTTTCATCAGAAGTAGGATCAAATCGAACAACTTCAAGAAGTTTCATGACAGGTACCTTAAATTGTACAGTACATTTAAGAAAGATATTAAGAAAACTCTTACAGGATTAAAGAAATGAAGACCACCAAAGCGTTCTTTATGTTTGAGATTTGCGCCAATATCACAGAGACGAAGACTTGAAGTATTTGTTGCGAGCAAGGCTTTTCTAAAATTGAAATATTAGAGTCGTCTTTGCATCAACAAATAGAACTTACGAAGAAGCAGCATCTTCAATTTCAGCAAAAAGCTTTCTTTTAACATCAATATTTTCAACGATTGCTTCAACAATTAAATCAGAATCTTTAACAGCTTCTTTGAGATTTGTTGTAATATTTACTTTTGATAAAACGCTATCAACAAGTTTCTTTTGTGCCTAAAAATGGGAAAAATTTAATCACCATAATCGAGAATTTAAAGTTTACAGCTTGATCATCGGCATGCTTCTTCTTTGCAACCCGTGCAATACTTTGTTCAATTGATTTCTTTGCTTTTTCCAAAGCTTTTTGATTTGTATCAACAAGATTAACATTTAAATTTGCAGATGCACTAACTTGAGCAATTCCACTTCCCATTAATCCAGCGCCAACAACGGTAACATTCTTTACAGCAACATTTAAGACAGAGCTTGTGCTAAATGCACGAATTGAAGAAGCTGGAAACATTTCGATCTTTGTACGTTGGATCTAAAATACTCATTTATGTAACATTATTTTTGATAAAAGATGTAACAACACGTTAACGCGATTGATTAGATATTCAGGTGATCAAGAAATAAAAGAAGAGATGAAGGACGTGGAAAAAAACAAAATTTCAAAGGGTCAATTGCAAAATAGACTTTGATCGACCACAACAACAAACTCTGTAGTTTGTTTAGCGGCATACTTTGAATTTGAACATTGTTGCTACTTTGTGGATATAAATTTAAAGTTATCAATCACAAAATTTTGCTCTTATTTCTAATGTTCGCTAACATACAAAAATATAACTTAAAAATTTTTACTAAAAAAAGTGAAGAAACAATGCATGAAAAGAACGTAAAACGATGAGCTTTTAAAAATCCTTCATCACTTTGATTATCGCCTATTTAATTCAAAAAAGATTATGCAAAAAACGTTCGCGATTTACAAAGAAAAAAACAATAATTTGCGTATGACGTCATTTTTCGTTGTTTTCGTTTTAAAATTTTAACAAAATTTCTTTTTGTCAATCTCACTCAAACGCTTGAAAGAAAAGAGCGAAAGAAAGAAACTGAAACAAATATGTTTGCTTCTCGTCCTCAAAAGCTACCATTCTATCTTCGAAAGCCTGATATATTTCCAATTGATCCAACGGAATTCTATTATTCTGAAGTTTACAGCGATGACGTTTATGATTACCGGTAAGTTTTTCCTCTCTAATAATTTTGTACACTAATAAATACCGTACATTTTAGGCATGTAACAATCAAAGATAAATTTCGCAAATATGTTCCTCAAGGTTGTCTATTCAGTGAAGAAGAATGGCGTGGAATGGGCGTACAAATGAGTGTTGGATGGGAACATTATCTCTTGCATAATCCTGAACCGTATATTCTTATCTTCCGTCGTCCAAAGAAAACTTAATCGAATGTGCATCTTTTTTTAAATTTTTTAATTGATTATTATTTGTATGTGACAAAATATTACTGTTTTTATAACTAACTAATAAACAATTTCAGTATCTTAAGATTATTCGATCAATTTCTATAAGTAATAAATAAGCATGTAAACTTGTTAGAATTCTGTAAAAAAACTGAGTATGCTATTTTATTCATACAACAAATACATCCAGTATAAAAAACAGTACAGATATAAAAAAATCAGTTGTTGGTTAAAAATTTATTCAGATATTTCAGCGCTATCTTTTGTTTCAAGGATTCCCAATTGTTCAAGCATCCATGGATGATTTCGAACATCCGAAAGTTCAGTACGTTGTTCAGGATCAAATGCCAGTAACTAAAATCAAAATATGTGTATTTAAGAATTGAATCAACAAACTTACGCCTTTAATAATTTCAAATGGAGTTTCATTGATCTTTGGTTCCTTCTTTAAGATTCCAGCTTTAATCTTTCTAATTGTATCATTTTGGTCTTTGGCATAAAATGGTGTATGACCACAAAGACATTCATGCATTAAAACTCCAAGTGCCCAGTTATCGACTTTTGATGAATGTTGATGATTGTTATCAGTATTGAGCATTTCAGGAGATAAATAATCAAGAGTACCACATAATGTTTGACGACTAAAAACAGCAGAAAGTAAAAAAAATGAAAAACTAAAGGAAAAACTTACGAAGAGCTTGGAGCATGAACTGCCCACCCAAAATCACCCAATTTAACGACGAAATTTTCAACAATAATCACATTTTCAGGCTTAAGATCACGATGAATGACTTTACGATCATGGCAATATATCATAGCATCACACAATTGCCCTACGATTCCAGCAGTTCGATGATTGGAGAGAATCCGATACTTTTTCAAAAGCTGATACAAGCTTCCACCTTTTCCATATTCCAGTACCAAGTATACCCGTGATGAATCATGAAAGTAACCATATAGTCGAAGTATATTCTTATGCCTAAAAAAGAAGAAAATAGAAATGAAAAGCAATGAAAGGAAAAACATACTTGAGATGATATTGTAGCTCAACTTCACGTTTAAGTTGAATAGGACTTCCATGTTCTTTGATATCTTTCTTGAAAAGCACCTTCAATGCTACGACGAATCCACTGCTTGTTTCTTTTGCAATAAAAACAGATCCAAATCGACCTTTTCCGAGTAGACGTCCAACTTCAAAATCACCAATTGTCCATTCTCTCTTCTGAAAAAGTATAAACGTAAACGTTAAAGCTATTTTAAGATTTAGTAATTCGATACTTACTTTACATTCATTATTTTCAGAATCACCACTTGCTGCTTGAACAGGCATCATCATTACGTTAGTTGGTAGTTGTAAAAAGTGGAGGAAGAGTGCAGATTTATTTAATTAGTAAGCAATGACAAAATATGTATAATAGCTCACGAAGAACAAATTATTTGTAAGTTGTCGAGTAATGAAAATCTCTCTTTTCTTCTTTAATTTTTTTGAACGAATCAAATATTTTTGTTTTTTGGAAAAGGCGCTATCAATTTGATCGTTTTCGTTGCAGAACCATTTCCCAGTCATCAATCAACAATGAAAAACTGCCGCCATTCTTTTTTTGTTTTTTCTGTCTGTCTATACTTTTTGAAAAAATAGCTTTTCCTTCTACTTTTAGATTCAGCTAAAATTGTAATAAAAAAATTAGTTTTTTTCTCCATCATTGTGTAAAAAATAAACTGTAATGCTTCAAGATTACTTTGTCGATGAACGAATGTTTCTTTTATTTTTTTCATGAAAAAACCATATAAAACCATTGCCACTATGGTTTTTTCTTGTTGTGATATTTGGCTATTTTTGTAGGTGTAGGCATAGTTCGAGGATTTTTTATGCTGAATTTAAATCTCTGATATTATTTTCAGCATTTTTAATAATTTTTCTTCAAAGCATTAGTTTGCACAAAAAACTACCGTAACCCTTCTAAAAATAAAACAGCAATTAAATTTTTTTGCAAAAGAAAATATAATATTTAATCAAAGTCTTAATTGCTCCTTAAATCCGTTTTTGACTTTTAGAAATAGATTTTCAAGGTTAGAAAAGTAATGCTAAAATTCAATCCAGAAATGCCCTCAAAAAATAATTATTACCCATTTTTGCTTTCATCTGTAAACACATTTTTTAATCTTAAGACTTTTTCTTATTCATCTAAATATAGCCTTTCAAAACGTTAATAAACAATATTAACAATTATTACTCTATTCAAGACCATTTTTGTCTCATGCTCACATGTTCTATTTTAAATATAACAGATTATTTTGGTTAACAACTTTTACAATTTTTTCAAAACTTGTGTTTTACACTCCCTTTTTTTAAATGTTGAAGCTTCAATGTTTTTGAATTACACATTGTCATCATAAAAAATAATTTACTTTTTTAAACCTTTTTTTATTTTATATTTTTTTTATACAAAGGCAGAAATACATTTATAAAATAAAAATTCACACATAAATAAAAAATTGCGTTTTTTTCTACTCAAATATTATTATTAAAGCCACATTTTCTCTTATAATAAAAAAAACTGATACCCATATTATACGTGAAAAAGAAAAATAAATATATCAAAGAAAAAGATAATAAATAATTCTATGAATTTTGAACAAATGGTAAACTATGTCTTGGCTTAAATGTTTCTAAAGTTGGTGAAAACGCATTCACATTTACAGCTGGCTGAGATTGTCGTCGACATTCTCCTGGGGATACGGTAGCCATGGGCTGATAATATGGGGCAGCTATTCGAGTATCTGTTGATAGATCTAAAATAATGATTTTAATAAACGCAAATAGAATTTGAATACAAAAGGTCAATGATATACTGTATTTCCAACATGCACATTATAAAATACAGTATGCTTTGGGATTTAGGATTACGGTAATGATACTTACCAGTATGCCTTGTCCATTCATCTTCACTCACAGATCGAACATGACCAGAATCAAATCCAGTTGAAGCTATCGAAAGACAGTCATTATCTTTTTCATCCACTTCATCAATAACTGCCAGCCTTTCATCATGTGGATATTTGGATACATTAAATCCAGGATCAAAAAATGTTGGATAATTTCCGTTCGACTAAAAATTCAAAGAACGCTTAAAAAATTTGTCATTTTTAAACTTTTAAACTCTTTATTCTTGTTTGTTCAATTTTAATTCAAGTTTTTAGGATTTAGAAAATACTTATTTTTTTTAAATTTGCGATTGTTTTTTGCCGTGTTATTCTTGCTTGGTAATTGTAAAAACGCAATCTTGCGTGTTCTTTACCGTATTCTACTTTTTTCAAAAGGGATTGTCCAGAAATCACGTGACCATGAGGGGGGAGGGAGGGGGTAAGCCAAATGATCACCCGGCTTTGATGTTGTCGGCAAAAGGCTTTGATCTTTGGTCACGGCGGGAGGGAGGGGGTCTGAAAATCACGATTTTTTGGTCACGTGATTTCTGGACAATCCCAAACACCAAAACAAAAGAAATAGAAAAAAGCGGAGGAAGTAATTTTATAAATCCCTCCTTTTCTTTCAAAAGATTTGTTTTATTTTTGGTAAAATAAAAAAAAAGAGATAATTAAAAGCTTCTCCGTTCAAGTAGAGATAATTTTTTATTATTATTTTTGCAGCAGCGAAAAAAAAGAAAACAGATTTGACGTATTTTTTTATTTTTGGATTCTATTTTTAAAACTTTTGCATTATTTTAAATGAAAAATGTGTATTCAGAACGCTTGATTACTTATTTTGATAATCAGAGCCATAAATTTAATAATAAAAAAGAAGCTTTTTAATTCTGACAAAAGCAAAAAATGAGATTTCTTTCTTTTTGTTTCTTGAGGGGTTAACGAACGAATTCTCTCAGTCAAGACGAAACGAAAGGAACTCCTCTGCATCAAAATAAATAAATAACATCATTACAAATTTTGATACAAGGAAATGAAAAATGAAAAAAAGAATTTTAGGATTTGTGGAAAAGCTTCGTCAAATATATCTTTTTGCTTCTCTCTTTGATATGCTTTTCTTAATATTATCTTTTCCTATGTGTGCAAAAGCGATTTAACACTTCCTTTTCCTGTCTTTCTTTTTTCTGATATGCAGAATGCAAATTTGCAGCAAAAAAAGTGTCAAAGCACAAAAGCTAAAGAAATTTGGCTAATTTTTTTTCTTCTCTCTTTCAATTTAATGTTATTATAAAAAATGCCATTTAAAAAACCCCATAAAAAAGGCTTTTAAAAAAATGGCAATTTTAGAAAAAATATAAAATTGAATTTAAAAAATGCAATAAAATTTTGTTTCTAACTTATGATAAAAAAATTTATTTAATAGTCATAAATGTGGGCATGCCCTGATCAGACTTAATTAGCACCAAATTTTTTGCCATTCTTTTTTTTAAATACGCTTGAGTAAGTTTTGTAGTGGCAAAATATCTAATGCCAGCAGCAATAAAAAGTAAAGTAAAAAAATGTCAAATAGCAAATTTTAGAAATAAAAAATAAATGACGTTTTTTAAAACAAAAAAGTATTCGAAAAAATGCAAAAAAAAGACAAAAAAAAATGCTTACCGCTTTTCGACTACAGTAACTTGGCTTTCGATTATCTTTGGATTTATGGGAAGCATATAATCGATGAAGCATTGCAATGACCGCTACCGAAACCATCAATAGACAAGTTGCAAGAATTACACATAAAATTATTATTGGAAATCCATTATTATTATCTAAAGATTTAAAATTATTATTTTTTCAATTGTTTTTAAATCTTCTTATAGCTTAATTTTTTTTGTTTTTTAAATTTAATCTTAGAATAGCTTTTGTCTAATTTGAATACTAATACTAATAATCCAACTCAGCTCATGAATAGAGGAATTACTACTTTTTACTCAAAATTGAAAGCAAGTATTTTGTTTTGGGAACATTTTTAAGCTAAGGATTTTAGGTAATGTATGTGGAAAAAAACAAGTCCAAAAGGTGAAAAGATTAATAACAATCAATACATGTTTTATCTTAACATATTTTATTGTCGGAAGTAATTGTTATGCTAATATGTATTAAAAAAATATATCTTAAAGAAAGTCATGTATTTATTGTACTTGACATGACATAAAGAATACTGTATTTTAGTACTTCAAAGTTACTAAGGCAGAAAACTACAGTATTTTTTTAAATGTTTTTTACTACACAGAAAACTACAGTATCCCTTTGAATATTTTTACTGCACAGAATATGTTAGATATAAAACTTACGAGCTCTATGATTTCCACATCCAGATTCCACTGGGGCATCAATGAATCCATCCATAAAGCAAGTTGTATTTCCAGTTCGAACTGTTTGAATGCAGGCATTCGCGTAATATCCCCCTTCAGCGGTATTTCGGAATTTTACTTGCAACTGTAAAGGCCAATAATCATTTCCAATTGTACGATATTCCTGCTGATTTCCGGCAACAAAAGCTGAAGCTGATCTTTTTCCATCACTCTGAAAAATTCGTTGGCATTGTTTAAATTGTTTAAGAAAAAATTATGTATTAGTGGTTACAATATCTTTTCGGATTTTGTTGTAAACTTTTATTTCTGCACTTTTTATTCATTTTTTTTGCTTTTTATCTTTGAATAAATTTTTTAAGCCGGAAAAAATACTAATGACAAACAAAAGATTAAAGATGACACTTTTTTTGAAGAAGAAAAAAAAGAAGAAGAATTACCATATGGCACCAGATGAGATGGAAGAAGACATTAAAAATATTAAAAGTGTTAATCGTTTTGTGTTCTTTAAAACAAAGTTCTTATATTTTTTTTGTGTTTAATGAACCATTTTTAGGCAAAAACAAAAACAATGAAAAATTAAATGGGGTTTTTTAAAAATCCCGCGCAAAAACACAAAGAAACATTTGCGGTTTTTAAATAATATGTCCCCTTTCGTCCTGCGTGACAGATAAAAGGTTATAAATAAATAAATGGTTCAAGTTTTTTTGAAAAACTTGTGTGAAACAAAGGAGAGATGAAATGTTTCCGTCGGCAACACTTTGTCTTTTTTCAAAAGCCCTCAAAACGAGGGCACTTCTGTCTATCCATTTTTTGGGTGAAGAAGGTTTTCGTCTTTTTTCCCAAAAAAAAGAAGAAAATCACACCAGGTGTTTTTCTGTTTTTTTCATGTTTCATTTTTCATTTTTTGCTCTTTCTCATGTTTTTGATTTGATGATTGCACTTGATCGAAAAACAGCAAAGAAAATTTGGTTTTAATCTGAACACTTGAAAATCTTGTAATTGCTTGCACTTATCTCCCTTAATAAAATTGAAGAAGATTAAGCAGTCTCCCAAAAAAAGAGAGAAATAGAAAGATTTTTATCGTTCTTCTTCTTCCAAAAAATAAAAACGGAAACGAAAAAATAAATTTGTTATTTCCATTTCCGATAAGGAAAAAGTTGAATACAAAATCATGAGATTTTTTGATTTTTCCAGAAAGAGAAACAACAGATTGATAAATAATTGATATGATAAAAACATAATCCCAAATAAAAAAAAAGGTTCAACAGTTTTTAGTTTTTTTATGCGAGAAAAACTACATAATTTAAATTTTATTAAAATATTAAAACATGCTTTTTAGTTTGAATGTTCTTTGAAAGGAAAAAAAAGAGTTTGGGATGCATTTTAATTAATAATCAAATGTGACAAAAAAACGAAGAAGAACAAGAAATTCAATGACACTTTAGAGAACCAAAGGGAAAGTAACACATATGCTTGGAAGGGGGAGAAAGAAGTTCAGAAAAACCAAGTAAAAACCCTTACTACTCTAATTTTATTTTAAAAATTTTGCTTCCGTCTTTGTTTTCATGCCTATTTTCTTCTTCTTCTTCAATGAAATGGTTCATTAAAAAATATTCATAAAATTAATTGTTAATTAAAGATGAGAGAGAGGAGGAAGCGTTATTTTTTTTTTCATAATTTCTAAGACTACTTGAATCGAAAAGTATTTTCTGTAAAAAAAGAGAGGAATTTTAAAGAAGATTGAAAGATGAATTTTATGAGTAATAAAAAGCACAAAAATATTAAATATTTTAAGAAAGTAATAATTTAAACCTTTTAAAAGTACTTTTTTAATTCCATGTTATTTTCTTTGAATCATTAAAAAATGCCCTCTTTTTAATACGCAAAAAGTGTAAACATACCGTAATCGAAAGGGTTAAAACGGATGGAGATTTGCAAATATCCAATTTTGAACTAATGTATGCTTTTCCAGTTTTTGGAAGCGATACTTCACACGATGGAAAACAATTCAACATTTCTGAAGATGTAATTGATGATGATGTTGAATCCGGGGAAGGAGAAAATAAAAAACTTGGTAAATTTTGTAATAAAGATGTTCGGTGAATGTTTAAGTCTTTTTTCTAAAATGTTTAAGTACCGTAAAAAGTGTCAAAAAGTAAATTTTATTATAATAAAATAAACTGATTCAATATAAAAAAGGAAGGGGTGGAAAACTGATAACTCGATTTTGAAAATAAAAGAGAAAGTGTTGAGGCGGCATTCTCATACTCGCGCAAGTCGAATAAGAAAGAGAAAGGAAAAAAGGAGGGGATTAACGTCCCACAAAAAGGGATATATTTGAAAGTCGAAGGTCGGATTAAGCTACAATTTTGTTGTCCTTCTTCCTTGCTTTCTCTATGTCTCCTTAAAATTTTTGCAATCAAAAAAATTTTCTTTCCATAAGCTTATGAGAAAGTGGTAGAAAAAGGGATTCTTCCATCAAAGATAACGGAAGAACAAAAAACATGGAAAAAATAAATGTTTCCCCAAATGGCCCAGACTTCTTATAACTTTTCTATTTTCTTCCGACTTTGATTTATATCCATCAACGCTTTAAAGAAAATATTAAAGAAAAGTTTGAAAAAAACGAAAAATATAGGTTTGCGTGTGCCATTGTGAAATGGCAAAAAAAAGTTGAGAGAAAGATACTATTTACAGAAATGTCACAAGTGCAGAAATAGAACAGATTTGTATTATTTTTTAAAAAAAAGGGATAGCAAGAAAATGAATGGTACACCATCAGCAGCAGCAAGAGCAGGAGGAGCAACAACAACAAAAAATATTTTTATAAGAGAGATAACAAATATATCCAATATATATCCCCTTGAGGGCTATTTACAACCCAAGACAGATATACCAATGAGGTTATTTTTCAAAAAAATTTTTTTTTTGAAAAAATATTCACAAAACAATGGACTTTCCTTCTTCTTCTTCTTTTGAAGCGTAAACGCTGTTTCCTTTTTTCTGAATCTGAACAACAAAAAAAATAAAAACAACTTCCGTTTCAAAAACAAAAAACCTATTTTTCAACACAAAAAAAGAGATACCAAAAACACTCAAAAAATAACATAAGAAACAAAAACATAAAAATATAAAATAAAAGAATGCCTTAAAGGAACGGCAAAAAAAGGAAAGAAAGAAAAGGAGATGAGACATTTGCCGAAAAAATTTGAAGAGAGACATTTGATGGCAAAAAAGAAAGGAAAGAAAGAGTGCGCAAAAATGGGCGGAGTTTAAGATAGAAGAAGAAGCAAAAAAGTGATGCTGAAGACCACCTTTCTTCTTCATCTTTCTATATTTTTAAAATAGTTTTTGGCAAAAATTCACTTTCTTTTTTAGGGTCAAAGACTGAAATTAAGTTGCGTCTTCTTCAAAAGCTTAATTTCATTTTCCTTCCAGCAAAACACCACCAATTCTTCGAAAAGTCTGAAGATAAAAATGTTAAAAGTTTTAAAAATAAAATATTTCTTAAAAAATATTTTATTTATAACTTTTATGGAAGCATGCTTTTTATCTCTCTTTTTGCTTGATGAAAGAAGAAGCTATGGAATACAATTTTTTGTTGTTGTGTTTAATAACAAAATATATACAAATTACCACTTGATTCAAAGTAAACAAGACTCCAAAAAGCATATGAGCAATTCTGATGGAAAAAGCTTTTTAAAAAAGTTTTTGTGAAAAGCGGCAGTAATTGCTCCCAAAATGGTCTTCAAAAAATGTTTAAAAAAACTTTGGCAACATTTTCTTTATAAATTGTCCATTAAGTGCCCCAATCCTAAAAGTGTTTTTATCGCAAAAAAAGAAGGGGTTCATTCATGGAAATAAATATTTTTTTTGGGCGGAAAGCATCACTTTTGCGTCAAAATGTGGAGAAAAGGTTGAATCCTCTTCATTTTTTGCATGTTTTTTGCAAACCCAATAACGGAAATTTTGTTTAAACTTTGACGAAAAAAGCAAAAAAAAATAAAATAAAAAGAGAAACAATAGCTAAAGTAAACATGAAAAAAAAATTGTGATGATTCAAAAAAGTGTTTTCGAAAAACACTCACAAACTTCAAAGGCTAACAAACCAATCGTTTTTGCGATTTCAAACTTATCCGTTTTTTTGTCTTTCTCTGAAAAATTCTTCTTCGAATGTGCCATCTTTTTTTCTTTATATTAAGTTAACTAAAGAAAGCCAGACGAATGAGAACTACAAAGGGGGGAGTCAATAAAAAAATAATAAAGTTTGTTTAATGGATTAAGAAATAACATCTGCATTCGTGATGATGGCATGTTGGGGCATGCAAAAGAATTTGGGCGAGGCTTAAGCAAACACAATATCATCAAATTCGAACATGAGAATGGGATGATTATTCGATACTTTTGATAGCTTATATTTTTATATCGATGTTAATCAAACATATCATTTAGATAGATAGATGGGATGACAAATTCACACCTTTCATTCTTCTCTGCTAAGTAAAACAAACATTATTTTTGAACAACCCCAAAGTCAAAAATACTCCACAACAGAGACAGCAAATCACAAATCTATAAAAAAAAACCTCGTGTTCGACTTTACAAACATCAAAAAGTTCTTCATCTTTTTGAAAAAAAAAATGCTTTTTCACACTTTTCTTATTCTCGTGTTTAAATAAAAAACAAAAATTTCTTTAAGTTTGAGTAAAAAAAAGTAACAAACATAAGTTTTTTCCGTCCCTACAAATAATAATATTTGTGTATTTTTTATAAAAATTTTGTTGTATTCATTCATTTTCTGTGGATTGAGAAACGTCAGAGGTAATTTTTTTTTGATGAAAAGCAAGAAAGAAAACAGTCTTACTTTTCTTTTTCTCCTTTTGTTCTGGTGTTGTTGTTGGTTAATCTCTCTCACGCATAAACGAAGAAGAAGAAATGTGAAAAGTATGAAATCTGGGAGGATACAACAATATATAGTTATTAGAAGAACAACAAAAACAACAAATTCTTCTTTTTACATTTCTTAAGAAAAATAAAACTACGACAAAAAAATATGTTACAAATAGGTAAGCTTTTTGCCCTTAGAAAAAATGAGAAAATACATTTTACTTTTTTTGGTGGTATAAAAAGAGTAATCTTAATATCATAGCATCCTTCCGGTATCCCTCAAGGGATTCCCTTCTTTTTCTTTAACACGCAGATTTTGATGTCATCAATTTTTTGACCTCTTGAGGGTAAGTAAGTAACAAAAGCACAAAATGCAAATCTGCCTTTTTTTGGTATCTACATTTTTTTAATGGTGAAAAGAGATTTGTGCTAATTTTGTAGGCCGTTATTTTGTTTAGAAGTGTAACAAAAGAGTCAAAAAAAAGTAGGTAGAAGATTAACTACATTTTTGGGGATACTGTAACTTTGTGATGTAAGAAAAAGAAAAAACGGTAAACAAATTGCATCACAAAAAACGTATTTCTAAAAACTGCAAAAACGTTTATTAAATACAATAAACTTTCATTTAATAAAAGGTTTTTTAAAGGTTGAAAAGTATACCAAAGTTGATTAAAAATTGCCCTAACAAAGTCACATTGTATTTTTTAGGTAAATTTTTACCCTTGAATAAACTGTAGCTGACATTGAAAAGTGATATCATGTGTGTATTTAAAAATACATTTTATGTTTTACACTTGACAAAAATGTTAATTACTCTTTATCCAAAAAAATCTTTATTAAAACTACAATTCAGGTATACATAAGTTATAAAAGATTAAAACAGAAACATCAATTTAATTTATCGAATTCTTTCAGGACATTTTATTAACTTGTTAATCAGCAGTATAAACGCTAAATGTTCTATTGAATTCGGGGATTGTAAATTTTTCCATATAAAATCCTTTTTTGCCACTTTCTTTCCAATGAAAATATGCGTCAACGATACTTCGATTAAATGGATGAAAGTCTTTGTCTGTTAAATTATCAATTTCTTCCCTATAAAAACACATATATATTAAAAAAATAATAAAAATTTCGAAAAGAAAAACGGAAGTATTCAGAATCCCCACAAAAAAAAAATTTAATATTTTAATTTTAAAAAGCAATAATCAACCAAAGACAACACTTACTTCGTCATCCATTGACAAGCAGAAGTTTCTCGAGGACATGGCTTCGGCACAATTTTATCTTCATTTGATGGAGTCATGGCACATACAAAATACATATCCGATGCATTCTTATAAATTTTAACGGATGTTGAATGCCTAAAAATAAATTGTTTAAGAAACAATGTTTATTTAGAATCCTTATTTTAGAAATTAACTGGCTACAGTAATGAATGGCTTCATGATAACATTCATTATGAAGCCATTTATTACTGTATTAATAAAAAATAGTTCCAAGATTAACAAAAGATGAGAGATACAAACTGACCTCATTGTAAGTACGGTAACGAAATTCGTTTCAATACCAGTTTCTTCCAAAACTTCCCGCTTTGCAGTTTCATAAATTTCTTCTGCAGGATCTGATAAGCCTCCAGGGAATTTCCAACCCATATAGAATCCACGCTTTTCTTTGATCAATAAAAACTGCCCTGCTGCATTTACAACAACTCCTCCAACACCAATTGAAGTAAATGGATATCTAAAATTCATATTTTAATTAAAGATTATTTATCAAACATAAAGCCTTATCAAAGGATTTGATAAATCTTATCCTTTGATTATATGAAAAATAAAAAAGGAACAAACTTTGGAAGTGAACTAATTTTATGTGTTGGAATCCATTTTGTTAACATTGCATAACCCGGTTGAGCATGATGAAAATCAAAGCCATTTTGAATCAAAAGTGAAATCCAAAAATTATCCTAAAAATTCATCATTAAAAAAACTTAAACTAAATCAAAAGTTAAAAACACTTACAGAATTTAAAACTTTAAACCAAATTCCATGAACATTTTTAGATTTCCATTCTTCAAGGGATCGTTTCAAAACTTCTGGAGCATCTTCAGGTGAAATTTTATTTGCTTCAGAATGAATTGTAATTCCACGAAAAACATCTTCTTTGCCTTTCAGAATTTGAGATGACATTGCTTTTGAGAGATAAAAACTTCTTCGCATAAATTTTAAATATCAATTTTATTTATGTATATAACTTTACTACAATTATTGTATTCAAAAATTTCTGTTTTTGGATAAACAATTCTACACTGTTTTTAACACTTGAGTTCCAAGTTTTAAACACAAAATAATTCTTGATTTGAGCAACACAGAAATCGATAACAAATTATTCAGCCTCTTTCAAAATATGTACATGAACAATTATTACGCAATACTGTGTTTTAAAACAAGAGTTTTTTGTTACAAGACTTTTTAAAACTTGTCCGTCTTCAAGTTTCATGTTACGTTTAGCCAACTTATTATCAAAAAATTATGTTGAAGTTGTTGTAAATTTATTTTTTAAAAGAAACCTATTTTTACAGTAATTTTAATGAGAAAGATTTAATGAATGATACAGTAATCTAACTTGCTTTTATATAAAAAGTAAAAAAGAAAAGCTATCTTTTTACTCCAAGCATTATTTTATACATATAAAAACCCATGTGTATTAAATTGGCATCCATTTTTTATACAGTAAAAAATTTTACCACAAAAAGAATTATTACTAAAATTAGTTCAAAACTGTGATAAAAAAAGGCAAACGGTTTCTTGAACCAAAAAGTTTGACATTTTTGTTTTTTAAAATTGCTCGTTCCTGTGACGAATTTTTCTTTTCATTAAAAGACACACACATAATTTATGTTGGATAAATATCATGCTGCACACACACACACAAGTGTTGTGCCAAATCTCAAGCTATAACCATTTTTTCCCATATATGGTTTTATCCAATTAAATTTTAATAATTTTTACATTTTCATTTAAAAAATTCCCTCCCTTTTCGATCGTATATTTTTCGTGTTTACTGTTTTACTCTGAAAAGAGTAGTTCAAATATATTTTTTATTACACTTTTATCAGTTTTAAATAAAAAAAAACTTCCAGCATGGCTCCACCTTTTGCAGCTGAAAAGGCTTCCCCTGATATTCAGCTTGATCAAGCTCAACTTGCTGCCGGACATGGTGATAATGCATTGCGGAGGGGAGTCCGTGCCATCTTTTTGGGTCCACCCGGTTCTGGAAAAGGAACACAGGTATCATTTTTGCTACGATTTTGTATATAGTTTTAATAATCTTATTTTTAGGCTGGAAAATTTGCTCATAATTATTGTGTTTGCCATTTATCAACTGGTGATTTGCTTCGAGCTGAAATTCAAAATAAAACAGATCTCGGAAAACGGATTGATTCAACAATCAAAGAAGGCAAACTTGTTTCTGATGAAACTGTCTGTGAATTGATTGATACAAATCTAAACAAACCTGAATGCAAGCATGGGTTCATTCTTGATGGTTTCCCTCGTACCACTGGCCAAGCCGTAGAGGTAAATTATTTCTTTATATAATTGTATTAAAGTTTTAAACCTAAATATATATTTTTGCAGCTCGATAAATTGCTTGAAAAGAGAAAAAGCCCTCTAGATACTGTTATTGAATTTGGTATTGATGATAGTTTATTGGTGCGCCGAATTACAGGTCGTCTCTTCCATATCCCAAGTGGTCGTTCATACCATGAAGAATTTAATCCACCGAAGAAATCAATGATTGATGATGTGAGTGGGGAAGCACTCACAAGACGTCCTGATGACAATGCAGATGCCTTGAAGAAACGCTTGGAATTATATCATAAACAAACTCTTCCCTTGGTACAATATTACTCTAAACGAGGTATTCATACTGCTCTGGATGCATCAAAACCAATGGAAGAAGTCTCAAAAAAGATTGATCATATCTTTGCTAAATTTGCTAAAAATAAGGATCGAGTTTTTTATGGTTAAATTATATTAGTTTTGTTTGTTGACTATTATTATTATTTTCGTTGAATGAAAGATAGATATATAAATTAAATGATAACATTTTTTGGAGGTTTCTGTTTGTGTGCACTGTATTTTTTAATGATATCCATAAAAGGTAACTTATTAAAATATTCTCGAACCGTCTTCAACTTTTGTTAAAATTTGTTCTTCATCAAAAATTTTACGTGTTTGAACGTAAATCTTTGTAAAGACCGTACGCGTATATCTGTATTTCTATAGAAATTAATAACTTTTGCCGAAAATCTTTAGGCTGGTAAAAAATGTTGTAAATAAATCTTACATGAAAAATTATGATAGAAATTTCTATCAATTTTTGCGATAAAAATTGTTAAATCTTTTTTTTGTTGAAGCTTTAAAATTTTTCCTTCTTGGTTGGTCTCAAAAAGAAAAGCAGTCGCTCGACAAAGAGGAATGTCTGTCATCAAAAAATATACATGTTTCATTTTCGATAGCAAATTTCTTTATTTTTTAATTTCTTCAACTTCTCATTCCATTTTTTCTTTTCGATTTATCCCTTTCTTTCTTCTTTTACATTTTTCTCGGAAAAATATCATCATTATGCTTGTATAATCACATTTTTCCACACAACAACAAGTGCATATTCATAATGCCTCTTTCTGTTAGCATAAACTTAAATGACGAAAATTTTCTTTCGTTATATCCTTCTTTATCCTTTAATTTTTTTGTTAGTGCGAAGTCCTTGATTGTTTATCTCGTGAATTCCTCTTTCAATAATTCAATATGTGTTAAAAGTTTCTATGTACTGTATACGCGCCTTGTTTTATGCATTTATTTTTTGACGTATGGTTTATTACTATGTATTTTTCAGATGGCTGAAAATCTTGCTAACACCTGGGCAGAACTTGGTAAAGGATTGGATAAAATCTATGCAAATGTTGATCCAGTTTCTACAAAGCAGTATATGGAACTTTATTCGTACGTTCATTCTCTTTAATGAAACTTTGTTGAACTTCCTTGTTTTAGACATGTATACAATTTTTGTACAAAATCTCATCTTGAAGAAGTTGCTCCATCATCATTAGGTCGAAATCGTCGTGGTGCTGGTAATCAAGCTGTTGCTGCCCCATCTGGTGCTGAATTTGTTGGTGAAGGCAAGTATTTCTGCTTTATTAAATTATGCGTAAATAAATAATAATTATGGTTTATTTAGATCTCTACAAAAAGCTTGTCACTTTCCTTGAAGATTATGTGAATCAACTTCGAGAAGGATGTGAACCTTTCCGCGGAACTGATCTCCTTGAGCATTACAATCGTGTATGGGAAAGCTTTCGATTTAGTTCTACCGCTGTCAATGGAATCTTCTCATATCTTAATCGACATTGGATAAAACGTGAACTTGATGAAGGAAAAACTGGTATTTTTGAAGTTTATAACGTAAGCTAGACAGAGAAAAAATTGTGATCGTACTAATTATATCTTTTATAGCTTGCTGTTCGTTGCTGGCAAGAGAAGTTATTCGTTCATGTTGCTGATGCTATAACAAATGCAATTTTGGAACTTATTCGTAATGAACGAAATGGTGAAAGTATTCCAACTTCTCTCGTCAGTGGTGTCTTGAATTCTTATCGTAAGGGTTTATTTTTGTTTTAATCGTATATGACTTTAATCTTTTTAGTTGAAATGGGAATTAATGAACACGATGATCCTCCGGTTGGACAACCACAAAATCCTCGTGCAATGCAAACTCCTGAAAAGCGTCCAAGAGCTTTAGTTGTATTTAAAACATATTTTGAAAGAAAGTTCATTGAAGAAACACGATTATATTATTCTGCTGAAGCACAAAATTTTCTTGCTCAAAATAGTGTCATTGAATATATGAAGAAAGTTGAAGAACGTCTTAAGGAAGAGCGCGATCGAGTTGATCGTTACCTTGATACTTCTACCCTTGATCCTTTGATGAAAGCATGTGATGATGTTTTGATTGCAAATTATCTTGATCGTTTCCGTGGTGAATTTGACTCAATGCTTGAAAATAACCAAAAAGATGATCTCTCTCGAATGTTTAATTTATGTGAGAGAGTTGATGGAGCTTTGGAAGTATTAAGATCAATCATGGAAAATCACATTGAACGCAAAGGTCGCTCAGCTATTGCAAATGTCACCAATGATGCAAATTCTGTTAGTCTTTATATTTTCTATATAATTTCTTATTGTTTTTTTAGGATCCCAAAACCTATGTCAATGCTATTCTTACTGTTCATCAACTCTTTAGCTCTCTTGTTACTTATGCTTTTAAGAATGATCATGGTTTTGTTCAAGCAATGGATAAAGCATTTACTAGCTTCATCAATCGTAATAATGTTACTGAAAATGTTAAAGCTCCATCTCGCTCTCCTGAACTCTTAGCTCGGTATGCTGATTTGCTTCTTCGTAAATCTGCCAAGAATCCTCCTGAAAATGAAGTTGAAGAAGCTTTAAATCAAGTTGTAAGTTTAAAGTTTTTTCTCATTTTTGTGATATTCAATGTTACATTTTAGATGATTGTATTTAAATACATTGAAGACAAAGATGTCTTCCAAAAGTATTATTCCAAAATGCTTGCAAAACGATTGGTCCATGAACTTTCTGCCAGTGAAGATAATGAATCTGCTATGCTTCAAAAGCTAAAACAAATGTGCGGTTTTGAATATACCAGCAAACTTCAACGCATGTATACTGATACTACTGTCAGTAAAGAATTGACTCAAACTTTCAAGCGTGAAGTTAATGAAAAGAATATTGATTTACATCATGTTGACCTTTCTGTTATGATTCTGGCTCATGGAGTTTGGCCTTTCCAGTATATGGAAACTTGCAGTATTCCACCAATTCTTCAAAATGTTATGGATAAATTCAGTGCTTTTTATGTTGCTCGTCATACTGGCCGTAAATTAACATTTCTTCAACATATGTCTCGTGGTGAAGTAACTTGCAATGCATATAATCGTAAATATGGATTTTTGGTAAACATTTCAGGTTTACGATCTATCATAACTTTTAAATTTATAGGCATCTACTGCTCAAATGGCTGTTCTTCTAAAATTCAATGATGGCTTAAGTTATACTTTGCAAGAACTTACTGATTCCTTGGAATTTAAAAATGATTTACTTCATACTGTGCTCCAAACAATGTTGAAGGTTGATCTTATTACTTTAACTGGAACCAAAACTCTTGATGCCAATACTCCAATGGATACTACGGTTACTTTAAATCCAAATTTCTCCAGGTAAATCTTTTCACTTTTTTCATAACTCATAGATATATCTTCATTTTTTAGCAAGAAATTAAAAGTAGATTTGTCAAAAACTGTAACTCGAGGTGAAGTGCGCAAAGAACAAGTGTAAGTTTAAATATTTCGCAATTTGCCTGGTTCTTATGAATGCTTAATTTTTAGCGATGTTCAAAAAGACTTGGAAGAAGATCGTCGCATGGTTATCCAAGCTGCCATTGTTCGAGTTATGAAAATGCGTAAGAAGTTGGGTCATTCTGCTTTAATGACTGAAGTCATCAAACAACTTTCTGTTCGCTTCAAACCAAATGTCAAAGTTATTAAGAAATGTATTGATACACTTATTGAAAAAGAATATTTGGCTCGTGTTGAAGGTGATCGTGATTCATATGAATATCTCTCATAAATTCCCCGTGTGTTTTTTATCTCATCTTTTCTATTTCAAAACTGTTTTATTGTATTATTTGTCGACTGATGATTGTATAAAAAATATCCAGTGATTTTGAAATGTTATATGTAAAATATATACAAAGTATATTGGTATTAGATATTTTAGTTTTAACAAAAAAGTGAAATCAAACTACAGAGTTGCAAAGTAAAAGAAGTTTTCCACTGTTTTTACCTTCTGAAAAGTTTAGCTTTAATATTATGCATTGAACCAACCACCACCAATAGCAAAAAATAGTTTTTGATTTGTCCAGTTAATTGAGTAGTTAGTTATAAAGGAAAGGGTCAATCGAAAAATAATGTTTACTTTGAATTTTATGATAAAAAAAGGACAAATAATCAAATGTTTTCTCGTGTTGATTAATGGAATGGAAAGAAATTATTATTGATAACGGCACCTCATTGAATAGAAAAAGTTTAATGTTTAGAACTTTACAATAATTGTTATAACTCTTTTTCCGTGATAGCTCAAAAGCATTTGTTTGTTAAAGATTTTTGCAAATGTTTTACATTTTGCCAAACCCTTTTTTACGCAGCTAAAAAACCCTTAAAGCTTTTTTTAAAAATGATATCCTCGTGTTGTCGTCTTTATTTTGTACTTTGTTTTTTAAACACATATATTTATAGTTCATAGATTAGAAGTCAGAATCTTATATACTGGTCATTTATAGGGTCATCAAATGCTTAAACAATTGACTTGTGATCTTTTAAGGAATCATCGAGCAGGTACATTCTGCACTATTTTTTATACCTCCCCTCTTTCTTCTTTTTAATCATATCACTATTATGCAATCTTCTTTTTTCCGGTTCATGATGACGATGATGAGGGTCATTCAACACTTTTTATCATCATCACCAAAAAATTGCATAAAATTCGTGTTGATTTTATGCACCTTTTTTTAACAAAAAAAATCGAAAAAACGTTAGAAGTTTTTTTTAAATTTTAAAATTTTTTTAGCGCGCTTACGAGTTCGATTTCGTTCTTTTTCTCGAACAACGACTCTCTCTCCGACGCTCTTCCAACAAATTCCCTCAAACCGTCGACGTCATCCTCAGAAAACAGTTTTTTCATTATCATCAAAAAATTGTTGTTGGAAACCGTTGCTGCAAAAATCAAAGATGTCTTCAACTATCTCTGCTGCTGATGATAAATTTTCTCGTCTTCCTACAATTGCAAAGCCTATCTCTTATGATATCCATCTCAAGCCGGATTTGAAGACTTTTAAATGCAAAGGAAGAGAAGCTATTGTTGTTGATGTTAGTTTTTTAGACTTTTATCCCTTGGTTCTGATACTTACAATCGTCTGTTTAGGTTACATCTGCAACAGATTATTTAAAGCTTCATTCATCTGAGATTGATATTGAATCAATTAAGCTTTTCCTTGCTGATAAAAGTGAACTTAAAGGCGTCACCTTCGAATTGGATCGAAAATGGATGACTCTTACCGTTAAACTTCCTCAAAAGATTGAACCTCAAAAAGTTGAACTTCATTTTGATTTTGTTGCTGAACATAATGATAAAATGAGAGGCTTTTATCAATCTGTTTATAAAGGCAAAGATGGAACTGAAAAACATCTTGTTTCAACTCAATTTGAATCCACCTATGGTAGGTCTCTTTTGTTTTTACTTTGTCCGGCGATTCAAATATCTTATTTTTTAGCTCGTTTATCTTTCCCTTGTTGGGATGAACCGGTATACAAGGCTACCTTTGCTATCACTCTTGAAGTTGATCCAAAATTGACTGCTCTTTCAAACATGAATGTCACCGAGGAAAAGATGAATGAAAATGGCACCACCAAAATTCTTAAGTATGCAACAACCCCTATTATGTCATCATATCTTGTTGCATTTGCTGTCGGGGAATTTGAATTCATTGAAGCCAAAACAAAGAATGGTTGTCCTGTTCGGGTGTATACGGTTGAAGGAAAGAAGCATCAAGGAGATTATGCTTTGGATTTAGCTGTCAAGGCTATTGATTATTACAATGAATGGTTTGATATTGAATATCCTTTGCCTAAATGTGATCTTATTGCTATTCCAGACTTCAGCATGGGTAGGCTTTTTATGCATTCATCATTAAATATATCTATGAATGTGGTATTTCAGGTGCTATGGAAAATTGGGGTTTGGTCACATATCGTGAAGTTGCTTTACTCGTTGATCCTGCTAAAACTTCAAGTCGTCAAAAGATGTACGTTTGTCTCGTTGTTGCCCACGAACTGGCCCATTTCTGGTATGTCTCTATTGTTTTTATCTTTTCTGTTGGTTCTAATATTGGAATTTTTAGGTTTGGAGATCTTGCTACTATGCGTTGGTGGAATGGATTATGGCTTGTACGTTTTTAAAATTAAAAATACTGGTTTCGGTAAACTTTCTCCCCGGAGACGCATTTCTTTTGAATTGATATCGCGAAAAATTACTCGGCCTTTCGGGACTACTGTGATTTTACCCCCCAAAATTTCTTACAGCTTTTGCTGACATTTTTAATCGTTAAATTTAACTTGTGTTGAATATTTATGATTTTCTTAGTCACCTATTACTCTGCTTAGCTCTCTTGAAACCCATTTCCTTCGCCCGGATTAATAATGCATGTTGTTCATTTTTAGAAAGAAGGTTTTGCCTCTTTTATGGAGTATCTCTTTACGGCTAAACATTGTCCAGAATTTGAAATTTGGGTTCATTTTGTTAATGATGAATGGGCTTCTGGTATGGGACTTGATTGTTTACGTTCTTCTCATCCTATTGAAGTTGTAAGTTTTTTGTTATTTAATTTTTAAGAATACTTTTATGTTGCTTCCTTTTTTAGACTATTGATAATCCAAATGAATTGGATGAAATTTATGATAGTATCACTTATGCAAAAAGCAACAGTGTCATTCGTATGCTTTATTATTACCTCACGGAACCCGTTTTTCAAGATGGCCTTCGTCGTTACCTCAAGAAATTCCAATACAGTAATGCTGAAACTGAAGATCTTTGGCAATGCTTTAGTGAAGCCTCTGGACAAGATATCGCCAAGATTATGTCTACTTGGACTAATCAAATGGGATTCCCAATTATTAAAGCTGAACAAAAAATTGATGGTGAAAATCGAATCCTTAAACTTTCTCAAACTCGCTTCCTTGCTGATGGTGGAAAGGATGAAACAAATCCATCTTGGTTGGTCCCAATTACCGTATCTTCTCAATCAAGCCCTGAAGAGCCAATCTTTCGTGCAATTATGAATTCTGCTGAACAAGAATTTGTTATTGAAAATGTTAAACCAGGTGATTGGATCAAAGTTAATTCTGGAACTGCTGGTTTCTATCGTGTTCAATACAGTGATGAAATGCTTAAAGCTTTATTACCCGCTGTTGAAAGTCTTGCCTTACCTGTTTTGGATCGATTTGGTATTGCAAATGATCTTTTTGCATTGGTTAAATCTGGAAAAGCTACGGCTGATCAATTCCTTTCTCTTGTTGCTGCAAGCGTCAATGAAAGTGAATATGTTGTTTGGGGTGCTCTTGATGGTGGAATTAATTCCTTGTTAAATGTCTTTAGTCGTCATGAAGATACAACTACCAAAAAGAAGCTTGAAGATTTTGTTGCTAAAGTTTACGAACCTGTTCTTGAACGCATTGGCTGGGAAGCTTCTTCTAATGAAGGTTTGTTTTATTTTTGTATTTTTTTAATTCATTAATTCATGTTTTTATTATAGCAATAAAAACTTCAATGCTTCGAGCTTTGGTCATTTCTCGGCTATCTCGTGTTGGTCATCCAGCAACTATTGAAAAATGTCGTAAGAAGTTTGCTGAGCACATTGATAACAAGAGTGAACTTAATCCTGACCTTCGATCAGTTATCTATGGAACAGTCAGCCGAAATGATGGAAAAGAAGGAATTGATAAGATTTGTAAAATCTTTGAAACTATTGGTTTTTCTGAAATTGAACGCAATTGTATCTCTTCTATGGGGCAAGCAAGTGATGAAGCTTTATTAAAGCATGTCTATGATTATGGTGTCAAACAAGGAAAGATTCGTCCACAAGATCTCGTTTCCCTTTTTGCTGGTTCTCGCTTCCATAAAGCTGGTCAAGATTATGCCTGGGCTTTCTTCAAAGATAATGTCAAGCTTTTAATTGAAAAATTCGGTTCAGTCAATAGCTCCCTCTTTCAACATTGCCTCCAATGTTCAATTGATTCACAAGCTGATCCACAATTTGCTGATGAAGTTGAAAAGTTCTGCAAAGAACAATTTGATGCGGATGCTTTAAAAGTTTTGGATCGACCTATCAAGCAAGCAACAGAATGCGTCAAATTAAATTCAAATCTCTTAAAGAATAATGTCCAAGCTGTCAATGATTATTTAAAAGCAAAGCAATAAGTTTATCTCTTTGTTATATTTAATAATATTATTTTCTATGTGCTATTATTTCCTGGTGTTTTTTTTATTAAATAAATAGTTGAAATCTGTATCTGATTTTGGAGTTTCTAGAGGTTACAGTAGCTTTTTAAATGTAGTTTTCCAAAATTTAGGGAGAATTAGGTCAGCGTCTTTGAAAAGGTTAACATTTTCTTTGTTTAAGAATAAGTTAATTTCCGGTGTAAATGTCAAAAAAAGATGTTCGAACAAGAAAGTGCCGACGCGCAAGTGCTAATTTTTTGGAAGAAGAAGCTTTAAAAAATGACGAATTGCTTTTGTCACTCCGAACGACAAAGAACCGAATATCTCAATCGAGTAGCAGCAGCATTTTTTGATTCAAAAACAGTTGTTGTCAACTTTGATTTATACCGAAAAAAATAGATATCGCTTCCTTTTCTCTTTTTATTCCTCAAGGCGGCAAAGATATTTATAATTTTTTCGTGCTTGCATTTTTTGCCATTCATTTTGGGAGGAGACTTATCAAAGAAAAGAAAAAGGTCGATGACAAGAAAAAAAAAGATTTTTTTTATAAAGAAAAATGTTCGGTTACGCATTTTTAGAAGAAGAAAGGCACACAGCTGTGAAAACATTATAATATATTATTATTGTTGTTCTTGGCCGCCCGTGAAGCAATAACTCTTTCTTATTCAATATATAGAGATAGATAGTTTATATTCCATTCTTTTTCCGACACAAAAAACAACAACACCAACTCCGGATTGGAAGTTTATGTTTTTGGAACGTACGTGAAATGAAAAAGTAGCTGCTGCAACATCGCCAATAAAGCAGCCGGCCTAAAAACGGAGAATCAAAGAAAAAGAAAGAAAAAGTGTTTTGAAAAGGAGAAGAAACAAACGGTTTCCGGATATTTATTTCTTTCTTTTTTCTTCTTTATTTTGCCGCTTTCAACAACAAAAAACAAACATCGATAAAAATCTTTTTTTTTTCATAATTCTTTGATATCACTTTTTTGCAATAGTTTGCTTCAATTTGATGAATTTATAATTATTAATATATTTTTTGGATTATGTCTACCTTTAATTATTATTTATTTTCCTTCTTTTAAATTTAAAAATAATTATGGCAGTAATAAATCGTGAATCCCGTTGTATTTGTTGGGCGGCCGCAGTTGCCTTCTTTCTTCTTTCAATCGGTTTATTCTATTATTTTTTTGTTCAAACTTCTTCATCGTCTTCAAATAGCAATAACAACAATGCCTCCGGGTTTAATCCAAAATCCCTACTTCCAACAATTCCAATTCCAACAAATAAATCATCTGTTCATGGTCTTCCAATGGCAAAAGAGGATTCAGAAAGACATTCAAAGAATTTAGTTGATTTAATTAATAATCATCCAAATCGGTCATGGGTTGCTGAATTAAATCCTTCTGCAGTTGGGTAAGATCAGTTACTGTATTATTACTGTAGAATACCAGTAATTTAAAAAAAAATTACTGTTGATGTGCAATTATATTTTTGTAGTTTTAAAATTACCGTAGATGTGCTAATGAATAATTCACAATTTTATTAATTATTTTGTTTAAAAATATTTGATGAAAAATATTTTAGACTTACAGTACTTGACCAGGCAGCATTTGTGATATCAAATGATACAATCGATGATGAAATTATTAAAACTTTGCAGGATTTTAGTGAAGTTCTTAAAAGTGATGTAAGTATTCCATAAATTACTATCACAATATTTTTAATTACTGTGATAGTAATGTTTTTGTGTTTTGTCATTTTTTTATCAAAACCGAACTCAAATTTAAAATAATCACGTCAAAATCAATTACTCCCACTTTCAAAAAAAAAATTCTTTAAATATTTTGGCATATTTCATTCACTTTCAACGTTTTTGTTTTTTCTTTCAATTTTCAAGCATCAAAATAGAAAAAAATGCTTTCAATCATTTTTCCATTTTCTTAAAATTGTGACAACTGAAAAATCAAGAAAGATTGATTAAGCAAAAAATATTTTGTTTTTAGTTATTTACAGAATATTACGAAAAACATGTGACTCATTTGCATGATGATATTTCTTTCATTCCAGAATATTTTGATTCATCTGAAAAATGGCCACTTTGTTCCAAAACTATTTTAGAAATTTGGGATCAAGGTGGTTGCGGGTCATGTTGGGCCGTATCAGGTTTGTAAAATTATCATTTATTTATTTTAGTTAACTAAATATTAATAAATCTTAGCTGCGACATTAATTACTGATCGAATTTGTATTTCAACAAATGGAACACAACAGAAAAAAGTTTCTGCACAAGATTTACTTGAATGCTGCTATTTTTGTGGATCTTGGTTGGTTGTTTATTACTGTAATAAATTCGCATAATAATTCTAACGTATTACTGTAGCTCTGATATTTACCAATTACCAATTGATTTTTAATACCCAAATATTTGTAGCAATGGTACCCTTGATCCATTTACACCTTTCATCTATTGGTATGAGCATGGAATTCACTCGGATGAATGTTATCCATATACAATTGCCACAGATTGTGGGCATCCATGTCTTCCAGATGTTTTTTTAAATCCAAAAGGACTTGGACAATGCCGTGGCCGAAAACTTTGCAAACGTCCTGGCGAACAAGCAAAATACGTTTATAAAATTACCAGTATTAATCCAGCCCCAATGGAATCACAACGATCACTTTCGGACGTGTATTTTGAAAAGTTTGGAGCAAATATTGAACCTTCAGAAATTCTTAAACGTGAAATTCTAAAATATGGTCCTGTCGTTTTATGCTTTAATGTTTTTGAAGGTTTTATGCATTACAAAAAAGGTTCGTAAAGTTTTGGATTACTTTAATAGATTAAAGCATGCATTTACCAAATTGCATCATCATTTTATTGATTGAATAACTATGATCAGTGTTATGAATTCCACATGAGAACATTAGTGGCTCTTCTGTTCCTGATCATGATTATCCAATAAATAATTTCGTAATGAATCGATTTTTACTGCTTTCATTAAATACCAATATTTAAACCGTTTTATGCAAATTTTGCATTTTATAGGTGTTTACAATTTACTGAATGGTGCTGAAGGTGCGCATATCTATGATCATTGTGTAAAAATAATTGGTTGGGGCCGGGATCCCGCAACAGGAAGGGATTATTTAAAAGCAATAAATAGTTGGTCCTCTCAATGGGCAACCGATGGAACATTTTTAATTGATTTAGAAATGTTAAAGCATCTTCGAAGTGATTTATATGCTGGTATTCCAAGAATTTAATTGTTAGCAAAAATAGTCTTTATTGATCTCTGATTTTACGTAGTCTTTAAAAGGGGTATTTCCACATCACATGAACGTTTTCTTTTGATCAAACATGAAAATCAGGGGATTCACCGAAAATGTAAAAAGCTTCGAAATCGATGCATAGAATCCCTGATTTTCATGTTTGGTAAAAAGAAAAGGCTTATGTGAGGTGCAAATACCTCTTTAAAAAATATGAAGAAATAGTTATATTTTATTTTTGCAATAAAAATGTTTTTAAACGGTTTTTAAAAAAATAAATATTTAATAAATGGGTTTTTAAATAAAAGCATTTTTGTCATTCATTTAGCAAAAAAAGTGTGAAAACTAATAGCCTCCTCGACGGATGCGACGTCCGAAATGAATCCGATTTTTTGTTGATCCTTTTTTTCATCGATGAAATATAAAAAAGAAGATGAAAGAAAAGAATAGAGATGATTTAACCGGTCAAAAAAATCTTTTTGTTGTTGTTATTTATTGTTGATAGTTTAGTTTTGGTTATTGCGCAATCGTCTTCTTTATTCGAAATTCGAATAATATTTTTTTGTGGTTGCTTTTAAAAAAAGAAATCCTAACTGGTCTTTTTCTAAATATCCCTCTCTCATAAACTAATTACCTTCTTTTCGGAGAAAACTTTTTTTTCCAATTTCCAAGAAGACTTGGACTTAAAAAAGGAGAGAGAATTTTTATCATTTTGTCGATTACCTGCTCTCAGAAAAAATCCTCATCAAAGAAGTTCAAGAAAAAATCAGCTGCTTTTTGCTTCTTTCTTTTTGCTGAAACTCAACCATTTTTTAGAAAGAATAAAATCCAAAAATTGAGGTTCATTTCTTATTTATAAAATGTTTTATTATCAAATATTAATTTATGCTTGTATTTCTTCAACTTTAATTTGTAATGTTCTTGGTACAATTTCGAATACGGTTGTTGTATCTTCAACAGAACATAAAATGCCATTATTTCCATATTCAAATCGAATTGGAGGTGGAAGAATGATTGAAAAACCTCGGCGAAGATTAAAGCGTAAGTTTTGTGTTTGTGGAAACGAATTTTGATATTTGTATTTTTTTGATCTTTCTTGATGAATTAAATTTGTTTTGATAACAATTAGTTTAAACTCGGAGATGTTGATTGTTTTTGGTTTAACAAAATGGTGATTTCAAAAAGTTTCATTACACAATATTACAGTAATCTGTAACAGTTGTGACATAAATTTTTTAAAAATCAGAAGAGAATGTAAACAAATACAGTAATCTTTTAAAAGTAAAAACTACTTTCAAAATATTACTGTAATTTTCAAACAATCCCGTAACTATCGATTATTGTATTTTTAAAAGTTATATAAAAGGACTGAAAATTAAGCTCTACCATTCTCATTAACTTTCAAGTCTTTACTCTTTTTTCGCTAATTTCTGAGATTTCGTCATCTTTAAAAATTAAAAAGCCTTTTTTGCAAAAATATTGCTTTCATGCTTTTAAACTGCTTAAAACACTTTCGTCGTTGTCCTTGTTTTCAAAGATTAGAATCAAGAGCTTCTAATTAAAGAGAAAAGATCATTGACATTGACTTTTGACGACGATAATCCTCTCTTCTTTGTTTTAAAACAATCATTTTACATTTGTTTGTTCTTTCATTTTTTTGATCTTTCTCAAGCACAAACATAGAATATTTTGTTTGAACAATAGAAAATTAGTATTAATGACAACTTAATTTTTTAAATAGCTTATGGTCTAAAAATATAATGTAAACAAAACAGATTTTTTCAAAGTGGTCAAAGAAAATTTTTGTCAATTAAAAAATGACTTACAAATTTTTGACACTTCCGTTTTTCCAAAAAAAAGAAACCTTTAAAAAATTGACTTTTTCGTTATCCAAATAATAGAAAAAAAGCAAGAAAGAGATATCTCAATTTCCGTTTACCACCACTTAACAACATAAAAAATTCCATTTTCTTTTTTTTAAACGGCTATTAAAAAGCTATATCACCCATTTGTTGATCTTTGAGGTCATCATCACTTCATCATTTTTTTCAATAAGAAAAGGATCAACGAAAAAAAGGATATTGCATTATTTTCCTTTTCGATTATACAGAAACATAAATCATCGGCATTGCAATGAACAGGTGGTTGGCAATAATAATAATCATAATCATTATTATTATGTTCCGAGGAGGTTTTTACATAAAAATTATGACAAATTACATTTTCTTTTTTGCTATCGAATGTCAATTTTAAACCAAAGAACCTTTAAAGGTTTTTTGAATTGAATATTAAAAATGATGAATGAACACTTTAAACTTGCTTTTATTTAGCAAAAAAGAAAACATGTGTTTTGTTAAATAAACTCTAAAATGTAATGCATATTTCATAGCTATATTTTTAAAAAAAGATTAAAACTTTAGGAAATGAGATAATTTTTCGAGGGAAATTTATTACAGAAGACTACGGTAACAAAAGAAAACAAATGTTTTATTTTAAGAATTTTAAAAAATCTTAAAATTGCATGACACAAGAAAATTTTATATTTTTCTGCATTGAATTCATCTAATTAAAAAAACTATCAGATTCATATTGTCTTATTTCTTTAATTAAGTTTAACGAAAATTAAAAGCTTTATAAACAAAATTTTAGCCAAATCAACAATTAAACCAGAAATAAATATCCGCCGAAAACGTTCTGATCCCTCTGATACAACATATTTGGAGCCACTTTCGGATGCCATTTTAGAAGCCGCTGGACTTTCTCAAGAATCACTTCCCCTTGATCGCTATCCTAAAAGAAGTCGAAATCGTGTCAGTGAAGGCTTCTAAAAAATGTTATCTAAACAAAAAAGAAATTTTGTCAGTTAGACAAAATTTTAGTTATTATTATTATTATTACTTTTTTCTTCTAAAGGTGCTTAAAAGTTATATCATTTTTTTGTTTCCTGCTTTGTTTTGTTTGATGCTTTTTAAAAAAAATTCCTCAAAAGTTATATTTGTTTAAATATTTTTTTGTCTGTTTCCATTTTTGGTCGAAATAAAAGTTTCCTTTCCCATTTTTGGTAAAATTTTAGACATTTAAATCAAAAAACAAACAAATGTCAGATCATCATCAGAAGGATCATTATGTACTTTTTTGAAGAGCTAATCCATGAATTCAAAAGAAAGGAAAATCTCTTCAAAGTGATAGCAATGATACATATTTTTTGGTCCATTTTGGTTCATTTTTTTTCGATCACATAAAAAAATGTTTCGGGAATGATGATGTGTCTCTAAATCGAACATATAAAAAAAGATTGCTGCTAAAAACATGAGGCATTTCGTTTTTTTAAAAGGCGAAAAAAATGTTTAACGAAAAAAATAGATCCCTTCCAAAAAAGGGGGGTAGACGATGACACTTTACATTGCTCCTTTGCTTTTTTTTGTTCTTGAAGTGGATTTTGTTCGCTTCAAAGTTAGCAAGAAAAGGCAAGCAAGGCTTTGAAGTTGCTGCTGCTGGCGACGATAGAGATAGTTGACTGATGACCGAAAGGATGAACTAAAATGAACTAAAACAACGCAAGCACCAACAACAAAAAAAAGAAGAATCAAACATGAGTGTCTCGTTGTTGTTCTTCTTCGAAGAAAAAAATCGGGATGGAAGAAGAACGACAAAAGTGACCGATGCTTGCGTCTTTTTTTTACAAAAATGCTTGAAAGAATCCAAAAAAAGAAGAAGAAGATGAAGCAGACTCAAGGATCATTGAAGCGATAAAAAAAAAGTATGCACAACTGTTGTTACAGTCATGTCATCATCTTCAACATCATCTATCCTTCTCTTTAGGGATGATGATGATTGTCGTTTGTTTTTGTTGCGCAATACTGTTGCTTTTTTTTCCTTTCAAGCCTCAAGGAATGATGATGTTGCATATCTCCCTTTTTGTATTTATTATTATTCCCACCCCTTTTTAAGCTTTTCCAGAAAAGGGAACGTCATGATGACCCTTTCTCTCCGTCCCACCCTTTATCGGAATATAAGTAGGCCTTTAAAATGGCTTTAAGAATGCTATTTTTTTCCACATCGTGTTTTCAACTGTGATCTACTACAACCTCTCTCTCATTTTCTTTGTATCCCCTCCAGGCACATCATTTTTTTAAAACTCTCAATTATTATTAATAATTATGAAACCCTTTGGTTTTGTGTTAATTATTGGCTTGGCCATTTTTGCTGAAGCTGCTTTTGGAAGTCAAGATGAATTTGGTGAAAATAATGGCCCAGATTCAAGGGAAGACGTAAATATCCCTGTTCCACCATCCCCTCGAGGTGGAAATCTTAAACTTCGATGTACTGATAATCACTTAAAACTTTACCATAACGCCACAACCTGTCACGATGAACGTTCTGCAGAATCATGTAAAATGATTTTTGCACAATCTTTATCCTCAAATCCTGCATCTCGTGATCCCCGATGTGATGATCCTTTGATGGAAGATATCGCAAATCAGTGCCGAAAATCATGTGGAATTTGTTGTGAAGATCCAAATTATGCTTGCCAAAATGATAATAGTAAGTATATTTGGATTTCATATTTCTCTCATGCCTTATCCAATCCCTCAGTATATCTTGCTACAGTAATCCTAATCCCAAAAATAAATTTTTTAGCTGGTATCGTAAATTGCGAACAAAATGTTGAAAAATGTGGTATGAAAGAATTTGCCCCAATGATGATTAAATATTGCCCTTCCACCTGTGGCCTTTGTTTAACCCGAAAATGCCGTGATCAGCTTGATGATTGTGCTTCAATGAAAACCCTCTGCAACAATGATTTATATGCAGTTTTTATGGAACATCAATGCGCAAAAACTTGTGGAAAATGTTCCACTGATCCAAAAGATGGTGGAAGCAGCGGCACCATCTCCGAAGAAATCACCGACACCGAAGAACCCGAAATTGCACCAATTTCAATTCCAAAAGCCTCCAAATGTGTTGATTTAATGAAACATTGTGCAAAAAATAAGAAATTCTGTAATCATCCAAGTTACATTGAAATGATGACAAAAAATTGTGCAAAAACTTGCGGAAAATGTGATGATCAAAAACTTGGAAGTAGCAAAAAAGGCCGGCCAGGATTTGGTGGAACTGGAAGTGGAAGTGGTAAAGCTGGAAAGCGACGAGGAGCCGATTGTAAAGATAAACATGAATTCTGTAAATCTTGGGTAAAGAATGGCTTTTGTGAAAGCAGCGAATATACAGAAGATTACAAACGTGAAACCTGCGCAAAATCATGCAATCTTTGTTAATGAGAGAAAAACATGATTTTTGTTTTTTGTTTGTTTTTTGATGAAAAAGAAATAGTGTGTATCTGTACATTCCGGAATTGCATGTTTTGATGCCTGAGGCATTGTGTTTTGATTTTATTTCTCTCCCTCGACGAGTTACGTCAAATCTCTCTCTTTTTTTGTTTAATTTATTTATTATTTATTATTAATTTATTAAAACTTTTGTTGATCTTTTTTAAATAATAAAAACTTTGTCACAAACAACTGTTTTGACTACAATATTTTAACAGTACCATAAAAAATTTCATTTACAGTACACCTTCAACGTAAAATTTAAAAAGAACATTTTTTCTAAAAACAAAAGAGAAAAAACACTTTAAACAATTCTTTTTTTGGAACAGATCCATTCTTAAGAAATATCTTCAAACATTACATTGTGTTCAATCTCTTAAGGGACACTTTAAACAGAAGAAAGTTAAGAACGAACACAAGTCCCACTTTAGAATTCAAACATTTTACAACACAAAAAAACAAAGTTTAAAATAGCACTTTAAAAATTCATTTTTAAAAATAGCAACAAAAATGTAAACAAAAATTTAAAAAAGCCTTCATGAACACCCTCGCTCGCAGCAAAAAAAAACGGATGACAAATATATTTTTTTGAATATTTTTTTATAATTTTTCTTAAAAAAACATATCAAAGATAAAATGGAAAAAATAGACAATAAACATATATTTATTGATATATTATTACGAAAATGATTATTACGGTGCAGGTTCATCCACAGAAAACGGAACTTTTGGATCAACTTTAAGAGAAGTAACACCACGCAAAGTTTCATCATCATCTTCATCGTCATCATCTCCACCACCACCATCATTATTATTATTTGGTGCTTTTAAAGTTGTTCCTTTCGTCTTGATATCAGATACTTTGGTTTTATTATTATTATCAGGTTTTCCTCCTCCTGTTGCTGCAACTGCCGGAGATGGAGCTGGTGATGGAGTTTTCTTTTTTCGCACTTTCATTGATTTCTAAAAAAAGAAGTTGAATACAATTTCTTTCAAGCCCAAATATATAAATCAAAAAACATACATGAACTTCCATTTCTTTTGGTTGTTGTTGTTGTTGAGGTTGACCTTGCTGTGGTTTTGGTGAAGATTCTGGTGGAAGTTTTGTTTCGCCTTCTTTTGTTGCATCCTTTGTTGCGCCTGTTCCGCCTTCTTTTGTTCCTCCTTTCTTTTCATCCTAAAATATTTACATTTTAATAGCACCCATTGATAAGCAAAAATTACAGTATTTTCCATTCTACAAAACTATTCCAGGTAATCAATAACAATAAACAAAAAAGATACTTACGGTTGTTTTAACATTAGTTTTTTCGGCAGTTCCTTCTGCTTCAGGCTTCTTTTCATCACCATTGGGTTTCTTTTCTTCTTCATTCTTCTTTTCGTCACCCTTTTCCTTTTTTTCTTCCTTTGAAGCTTCATCAGGCTTTTTTTCATCTGGTTTTGCATTCTACGAAATTCACTCTTACAATTACACATTTAAAAACAAATATAACTTACACTTTTTGGTTCAACAGGTGTTGAAGGAGGTTTACTTTTATTATCTTGTTGTGGAGCACTGAGAATATTACTACTTGGAATTTGAAGTTGTTGGGTTCGCTTTGAGCATACTGATTCAACTAATTTCTCTTTCTTCTTTGAACATCCTGCAACACTTGAAGAAATGGAGATAATTGAAATGAAGCCGCAGGAACCAAAGAAAGTTAAAAGTTGCCAAATTAATAATTCCTCTTCTTCATTCATCGTCGTAAAGTATAATTAAGTAATGTTTAATCCTTTTTGTTTGTTGTTGTTGCACCAATCAGTCGATAAAAAAATGTTGTTTCAAAGCAAAAGTAAAAAAATAAACAAAATTATCATTCATGCATTCAAATAAAATTCAAATTCAAATTTGCATAAACATAACAACAATTGAAAAAGACCGTTTGGCTCTTGAAGAAGCAAGAACAAAAATTGAACTTTAATAATTAGCATAAATTTAAGAATTTAAGATGATCCAAATCCCCAAAAGTACTTTTCTGTTGACGTTGATGAATGTTGTCGGAGTAAAAAATATGGTTGAACCAACACGAAAAAATCATCAAAATTTGTTAATTGGAGAATACTCAAAACCTGGAACAAAATTACGTCCACGTGAAAGCGATATTTTATTGATTACTGCTGGGCAGCCTCTTGATTTCCCATTTTCAAATTGGATTCAACGTTCACAACTTAATAAAACTGAATATCAACCATATGATGCTGTAAGTTTCTTTGTTTTAAATTAACAAAAATCAAAGCCACAGGATTTTTCAAATCTGTGAACAAAAAATTCTGAACAACTAATTAAATATATTTTTAGAATTTTCCACTAAAAATTCCTCGACGTGAATTTTTTAAAGCCGGATATTCTGTTGATCCTCCACTTTCACAATTCGGACAACATTTTTCTCGAGTAATTGGTCGTCAACTTGTTGATTTCAAATTTCATCCTTCTTGCATTTATACATGTCCTTCTCTGAAATGTTTAGAAACTTCTGCGCTGATTTCTTCAAGCTTCAAGTATGTTTGTATTTCCATTCGAAAAGTTTAAAAATAACAATTATAATAATTTAGAAGAGATGCCCCAGGAATTTGTGTAGAATATGGTCTTTGGGGTGAATATGTTAAAATTGATGCAGGACTTTTGATTTCCCCCGAAGATGCCGCAAATCAAATTGAATTTCCAATCAAGCGCGGATATCAGCCTTTCATTTCTCTGAATCAAGTTGACAAATGTTCAACATGGAATGAATGGCAAAATCGATGCGTTTCAACTTTTAAAAAAATTTTGGAAAAAGAAAAAAATCATGGCAAGTTTTGGATGGTTACTGTAACTGTGTTACTGTGTGTTTTATTTTTAGCAATCTTTATTTTGGATCCCTTGGCAATGAAAACAATTACAGCTTTTTGTATTTATGGTAAGAATTTTGGATTTAATTCTGATGAAGATTTTTTAAATCTTTCAAATATTCCATTTGGTGCCTCTTTACTTATTGAACGATCTTCAGAGGTTTGTTTTTTTATTTTCTTTGAAGTCATAAAATATTTGTTAAATTCAAATATTTTTAGGGGAAATTCTTATTACCAGAAAATTATTTTCCAAGTTATACAACTTCAACATTTTCAACAAAATTTGATTTTGATAAATTGGATGAAGAAGTTATCGTTTTAGCTGAATAATTATATTACTGTAATCATTTCATTGTAAGAGTATTAATAAAAACTATTTTAAACTATCATTTACTGTCATTTACCAGTATTATGTACATTAAAAATATTAATAAGATTACTGTAAAATAATCAATTTATTCGGTCACTCAAGTGATGGGCAAAACAAGAATAGCACATTTCATCAATCAATTGATCTAATAAGAATAACAACCAAAAACTACGAAAGCTAAAATACAGATTATAGTTTAAAATGGAGTAATAAACAAACAACTTTGTATCAAAAGATAAGAAAAACGTTTGGTCAAAAATAGGCAAGAAAAATGATAAGAACAATTTTTGGTGAAGCTGTTGTTGCTAAAAATTCAGTTTGACATAAATTTTTGTCAACGTTGAAAATGTTAGAAACAATATTGCTTTATATTGTAATTCCGATTGGATTTTATTGGATAATTACATGGTTTTTGGAGAAAAAACAAATTGAAAATTTGGATAAAAAGGTTGTGTTGATTACAGGATGTGATAGTGGTAAGTTTTCGTGGATACTGTAGTTGAAAGATACTGTAATTGCGATGATTAGGATTTGGAAGAGATTTGGTTTTTAAATGTTCGGATGCTGGAATGCCCGTTCTTGCTGCCTGTTTAACGGATGCCGGAGTTCAATCATTGAAGAAAGAAGCAAAAGGTCCGGGTTCAGTGACTCCCTTTAAAATGGATGTTCGATCCGATGAAAGTGTTGAAGCGGCAAAATCTATCGTTGAAGAAGTTACAAAAAAATACGGGGGTAATTATTTTGACTTCAGAAGGTAAAGATGATTTTCAAAGTATTCAGGTCTTCATGGTATTGTAAACAATGCAGGAATCACAGGTGCTTCACTTTGGGATGATCTTTTAACTGTTAAAGATTACATTGATGTTATGGATGTTAATTTGCATGGAGTTGTTCGAGTTACACATGCTTTTATGCATTTAATTAAAAAAGCAAAGTTAGTTTGAAGTGTTTAAAAACCAAGTTCTTATCTAATTAAAAATATATCCAGAGGCAGAATTGTAACAACGGCATCAGTTTGTGGCCGAGTTTCACTTCCTCTTCTTGGTCCATACACATGTTCCAAATATGCCGTTGAAGCATTTTGTGATACACTTCGAATTGAAAATGCCATTTTTGAAGTCTCTGTTAGCATCATCGAACCAGGATTTTTCAAAACTACTTTGACCGATCCAAAACGAATTTCAAAAGTTTTCGATGATATTTGGAAGCGAACAACAAAAGAAAAAAGAGAGGAATACGGTAATCAAGTTTTTGAATGCACCAAAAATGAAATGATTACTCTGTTGTCTGAAAGATGCAACAAGAATACCTTTTTGGTTGTAAATGCATATTTTCATGCTCTAACTTCTGCATGGCCAAGAGCTCGATATGCAGTTGGTGCAGATGCAAATTTAGTGTAAGTCAATGAGGATGGACAATCGATAAAAAATCAAAAATCGTAAGTTTAGATATATCCCTGTATCATTCCTTCCAGCACCAGTCACCGATTTTATCTTTGCTGCTGTCAGAATCCTTAAACGCTTCCCTAAACCAGCAATCTTACAAAAGTAAAACTATGAAAAAATAATGTTAAAAAAATATTACAAAAAAGTTTTATAACAAATAAATTTTTCAAAATCAACAATGATAATAATAAACATGTATAATTTTATTCAGCTTCGATTGATAAAACCTTCTTTCCACTTCGTAAATATGGCTTAAAACTGAATTCACTTTGTGCAGCACGTTCATTTTCCAAGGTATCGTTAATAATTGCATACACTAAAAATGTAACTGATTAAACGATATAATGATCCGAATATAAGAAAACGTACAAAACATTGTAAATCGTGGACCCAATTCAACAAGTTCAACATCTCCATTTTCATCTTTTGCAGCAGCGAATTGACGGAAAAAGATGTAATCTTCTTTTTCAACATCTCCAAAGAAAGCAAGTCGTTTGCTGTCAGGCTTTGAAACAGGGAATAAATGTTTAAGAATGTTCGTAACCTAAAAAATTTAACTTATTATATATAATCATTAAATACTTATAATGTATACCCGATGACCAACTTTAGAATTTAATCCTTCAAAAACGAGATGAGGATATTGCTCTGGCATATGACCAATATCAGGCATATCATGTCGCATAACAACATCATGTAAAGTGAAGAAAGCTGTAGGGCCATGAGGTAAATGTGAAATAACCATAGAATCTGGGCGGCCTCGAGTTTCATGCAAAAGAATAACATCCGTAACACCATTTTGTTTACAAGCTTTCATAATTCCTTTAATATCATTGTTACCACGATTAACACGTTTTGCATTTGGAATCATTAGAGTTACTTCCTAAAAATCATAGTATTAACAACATCATTTATCGTAGCAAAGAAAAATAACAAACCTTTGCGAATTTCTTTAACTTTGCAGATGGATTATGACTTGTTGTAATACAGACAACCGGATCTTCAACACCAGCCCATCGATATTCATCATCAATATCGGATGGCAAAGTAAAAGGATCTTTTGGTTTACTTTTATCAGATTTTTGTTCTGCAACTGATTTAGGCTTTTCTTTTTCACGTTTCTCTTGAATATCACGTTTCTTTTGATCCAAAGATCTTCGATAAACTAATTCTCGGCGTTCACGTGCACCTCGACGAAGCATTTTAACAGAAGTAAATACAATAGAAAACAGAAACGTTTGGATAAATTATATTTCAAAAATTGAAAGATCCAAAAACTTCAAAGATTTTTAAAATTTAAAATTTTAATTTTCGTGTAAAGACTTTCTTTGGAAATGACACGGTCAAATTTGATGATCGAATCTTCGTTTGAAGCTTCAAATTTATTGTTAAATTTAAACGTTTATAATTTATTTTTCAAAATACCATAACATACAAAATCAAAATAAATTATTACTATTAAGTACCTTCATTACTCATTTTCGAAGGAGTTGAATCAATTTTATCAAAGAGTTTTCGAGCTGCAGCAGTGTATTCCTTCCAAGCTAAAGCAAATTCACTCAAAATTTTTGCATGTTCATTTCGGATTCCAGAAATTTGAAGTAATTCAAGTTTTGTAATTTCCATTTGTCTTTCATATTCTCGACGGCATAAATCTTGTAGATGAAGTAATCCTGCATCCCTGGGATTCCTTAAATATGTTAAATAGATTAATACAGTATACTTATAGCAATGTACTGTACATTACCAATAGCACAGTAATCACATATACATTGACAATATATAAAAACATACCGTGCAACTTCAGAAGTAATTGAATCATAATCATTCTTCTTTTCGTACATTCTTTTGAGTTCAGAATTCATTCGAGCAAAATCTGCATGCAACCATCCACTCAAAGGTGTCACAACCCGAACTGAAAGTTCATATTGAAGTCGACGTTGTAAATGTCCAAGTTCATCATAAATTTCAGCCTGTTTCTCCAAAAATACCGTATATTCAGGATTTGAGATTTTTACAGATGCTCCCAGTACTCTCAAAGTTGAGGCATATGCTTCACTAGAATTTTTAAGAGTTCCTTCATCTTGATCAAAGATTTTAATTACTTCTCGAGTATCGTGGAGTAATGATTTTGTCATGTCATAAATTTGTGAAAGTAATTGAATCTAAAAATAAAATCATTGTTGATATATATTTGGGTTATGGTAATCGAAAGGCAAACTTACACGTTTAACAACAGGAACCTCTAAATTTGGAAGACTTTTCGAACTTTTGAGACGCTGTCGAACTTTGGAAAACATTGAACAGCAAGCACTCTTCTTTAAAGGTTTTTAATTGAAATGAAAAAATGAATTCAATCGGGAAAAAGATTTAATTACATTCTTTAGTTTTTGTTATTCAAATTTGTAAATTTGCAGAATTTTTAAGTAAAATTGCTAAATTAGTTTTATTTTTTATTGCCATGTCTACGAATACGTAAAACTGTAAAATGTAAGTTTTTCGTTGATTCAGTCATTGCTAAACCTAAAATTTAAAACATCTTTACGAATCATAATGCAAAAAAGACATTAAAAACCAAAAATATAATATGACGAACGATACAAAAGTGTTTCAAAGGTTTACGTCATAATTAATTCAAAACTAATAAATAGCTGAAAACTCTTATCATTAAATAAACAGTATCAGCACAGATGGGTTTACTCAAAAATCTTTCCTTCAAATCACACCTACCGTATTAGATTTAATACTACTGCTTCTATAAAGTTTAACAGAATTCAATAAAACATAAAAATTTCTTTGAACAAAACAAGAAATTTTTATATTTGATAAAAGTGTTAACAGACAAATAACAAAACCGAAAGATTTTTTCCGCATAAATTACGACTACCGTAATACATGTACGAATTTATCAGAATTTAAAGAAGTCAAAACGGATCAAAACAAGAATTTTTAAAGTTAAAAAAGTGTAAATATAATAAAAACAAAATAAATAATAACAATACGAAATGACAATACTACATATAAAAATAAATGATGAGATCATTAAACGAGTAAATCATTTCCTTCTTCTTCGCCTTCATTTTCCAAAGGAATTTCTTGTTTAATTTCTTCTTCAGGAATTTCAAAGGTCTCTGCTGCTGTGGGTGTTGTTGCAGCATTTTGTTCAGATGATCGAACACCTTCTGATGGAATCGGTGAAGGAGTTTGAGGGCCACGTCGTTCTTGTCCATCGTCATCAGATGCAGCATCACGATATAAATTGAGATTATGTTTATCCGTTAAATGTTGCAATAAATTCCATGAACTTTCAAATGTATTTTCACATGTAAAACATTGAATGGATTCTGGTTCAGGCGCTGAAAGTATTACGATTAAAAAAGTTTTCTGTTATAGCAAAAAAACTTACGAGGTTTTGTAACATTTGAACATTCACGACTTTTGTGATCAGCAAAATCATTGATATCAAAAGTTCGAAAGCGGCATTCCCCACACATTAAAACATCATCCAAACTTCCTTCAACATGAGCATCAAATATTTGTCGAGGTAATTCTTTTGCAAATTCTTTATTCTTGTAATAGCAATCAATAATTGTTTGAGTCGTTGCATTATTTTCAGCATTTCCACCACCGTTAGTACTTGAATTATTATTATTTGAGCCAACTGTAACAGAAGTAGTACTTAAATCAATAATTCCAGATTCTGATTTAACTTGTCTATAAAAAAAGTTTAACATTAGAATGGTACTTGAGAAAATTCAAACAAAAAACATACTTTGATTTTGGTGGGGATGAAAATGCAAGTTTCACATCAAGTTCTGATCCTTCCCAAGTATATCCATTTAAAGTTTGAACACATAATTCTGCTTCTGTTGCAGACGAAAATTGCACAAATGCATACCCCTTGAAAAGGGTTGCACCCAAAACATTCCCACAACTCTTAAATAATCCAACAAGATCTTCACGTGAAACTCGAAAAGTATTCAAATTACCAACAAATACCCGAGCTCTAAAAACGATATATAATAAATTAATTGAAAAAGTTTGAAGACAAAGGATATCACTTACTTAACCATGCTAGGATCTTTTGAATTTGTATGAGATGAAATAAGAGATTGAGCAACTGATGGAGTAGTGGATAATGGCGGAGCATATGCAGATGTGGCATCGGGATAATAAGACATGGTTGTTGGAACTCCTGCCATTGAAGGTTGGCCGCTTAAATTAGGTGCTGATGCATACATTCTTTATAATATTTTTAATTCTACAGTAATACAATTCAACATAAAATAAGAGCCTATAAAAAAATTAAATTTTAGAAATTTAAAAATTTGAAAATCTTCTTTTTCTCTTCTCATTTCTTTCCATTAAATTCTCATTTGTATTACGGAACGCATTGCCAAAAGAAAAGAAGTGGAAAAAGTTCAAAAATTTTTGGAATCTTTAGAATTTTTTTGAAGGTAATCGAGTATAACAAATTTGACTATATTAGATTATTTTATAACAGATAAAATTTGTGATAAAGTAATAAAATTTTAACACATTTATATTTTTTCTTTAGTTTTTGGGGGTTTAATCAAATTGAAACAAAATTTGAGATTATTTTTTAACTTGTGGTGAAATACAGTAATGATCAATTTTTGGATAAATATATCATGGGTCAAAACCCTTGTTTACAAAATAATAATTATACAAGATTAAAAAAATTATTACTTAAATATTTATTATATTTTTAAAAACACCGATAAATCTTTATAAAAAAACAAACAAACAAAAAAAACATCTATGCTTATATAAGATACATATCCGTAATAAGAATCTATCGAATAGAACATAATATTAAATCAATTAAACAAAACCAAAATTTCGAGCTTTAATTGCCAGCACAAGTTTTGCCCGTAAAATTTTCTTTGATGAATACAACGGCAAATAAAGACGAGAGATGCACGTATTTGCAGTTGGTAAATGTAAATTATTATCAGATGGTCGAACCATAATTGTTGGAAGTGGTTGAAATTCTTCTTCAGTTGCAGGCAAAGTTGGTGAACCAGTCCAGAAGAAGATCAAATCCTGAAAAAAGTAAGGATAAACAATTGAATAAATGAAAGAAATAAAAATAAAGAAACGTACTTGTTTTTCTTGATCAGAAAGCTTACTAACAACCGACCAAAAAGTTTGTTTATACTTTTCAATAACATCATTCGTAGAAGAACTTTCATCAAGGAATTTTGTGATTGATTCAAGCATTGCAACATTGATTTCAGGATTACCACAAAGAATTAGCCTCAAATCTTCAGGAGTTAAATTATTTAAAGCATCTGGAGGAATAACATCAAATACTCCAGTTCGAATTGCTTCCATTACAGGAAGAGAAGGGCCATAAAGATGCTTTTCAACAAAGAGATAAAGGAATTCAAGAATGTTTTTGCGTGTTACAACAATATCCTTTCCACCAGGTTTTAATTCAATTGTTTTACCACCCTATAAATATTATTATGTAAAATATTTCGATTTTTTTAACAAAGAAAATGCATACTTCTGCTTCACTGTACGTTAATGTAAAAGTTAATTGAAGAGCTTCATATGATGCAGCATTTTGAGGTCCAGCACGTTGATCATCAAAGACAATAGATCTCATTGAATCAAACAAATTCGGATCATAAAATGCCAAATCATACCAAGTGAGGGGTTGATTAAGAATAAACTTCAAAAGATGCCTTGCAAATTGTATTGGGAAAATTTCACGTTGTTGCAAACAAAGGCCAATCATTCGGCCAACATTTCGGAAAGCATTTATTCGAGCATCAGAGCATGTACCCGGTACAGGAGCAAATTGCCCATTCTCCATTCGTCGGAAGAATGGCGCATCTTCATGGGTTAATGGAATATTTTCAACGCTTTCAACTCCATCTTTTGGCATACTTGGAAGAGTTATTAAAGCTTCGGCAACTGCAGAATAAAAACTTCGGGCTACACCAGTTCCTTCTCCGGGTTCATTGCCTATAAAATATATAAATTAATTATACAAGCAATTATTTTATTAGGAGGAACAAAATTTCTTACTGAAGGTAACTTTGACTTTATGTGATGCTAATGGAGGAGGCGCAACACCGTTATTTGATTCAATACCACCACGTGCAAGAATTCTTAATGCTTGCATACCACCAAGAGCTTGACCACTATTTGTATTCGAAGTACGACGACTATATTGTTGATCAAGAATGCGGAATGTTTGAAGAATTAGAGCAGGCTTCTCACGTACAATACCCTAAAAGGTAAAAAAACTAAGCACAATTTCCAAAAAACAAAAATTTACCGAAAGAACAAGATCACGAAGCTGTCCATTTTTAAGCTTTTCAATACGACGACGAAATTGTGCTTGTCTAAAGTGAAAGCCGGCAGTTTCAACAAGAATAACAGAGAATGCAGCATCACCACCACAATATGTTGTTAAGTCATCAGTGTACATTTGAGTAATAAGTGCAAAGACATTACTCCAACGACCAAGTAAACGTTGTAATGGAATACGAGAAGCAGTAGTATTAAGTCTAAAAGCTTCATCAACATCAAATTTCTTTTCTGCCGATACAACTTTTTCATCCGTATCATAGGTACGATGAAAATCTCGAATAGGTACTGTAGGCTTGTCCCTGCTCAATAAAGTACATAATTCTTCAAAAGATGTTGGAAGATCTGCCAAACTATGAAAAGTTGGATCTGTAATACCATGCGTTTTGGCCATATCACGATGTGCATATGAATTTCGAGGTGATAATGGAAGAGTAAAGAATTGGTATTTTTCAACATCTGGTTGCAACATTTGTGGACGACTTGCAAGTGGTAAACATTCTTCAGCAGCGTATTTGAATGGATTATTTGCTCCAGCATAACTGATACATGGATAGCAAATTGAATTTGACCTTTGATAAAATTTCTTCAAATCCCTTGAATCCCCAACTTCAACATCTTTTTCGGCATCACCTTTAGCAATTCTTGGTCCAGATCTTCTTTTAGGTTTTTCTTCATTTCCATCAGGAAGTTTTTTCAATCTTGTATCAATAATTTCAATAACATTTGAATGGAATAAGAAAGCTTCAGCAACAAATGCAGCCGTTTTTAACGCGCGATATTCCATAATAGGAAGTTCATCACCATTTTCAGAAGCATGAGCTCGTGGGATTGATAAAAGGTATTGAATAAAATCACGTCTTCCATGTTGATGTTCTATAACAATAAAAATGAGTAAAATATTTATAAAATATAGCAAAAACTATACCTTTTTTAGAACTTGAACTGGCTTCAGATTTTGTTTTGTAACGTCGCTTTTCTTCATTAACTTTTTTAGGATCATGTTCACCGTGAAGTAAGTTTATGACGGGTGTTGCATTTAAAGCACTTCCAAACTTTAATTGAGATTCAATCTTATCCAAAACAGTGGTGAGCCAAATCCATGTTGATTCCAATTTCGCATCAAAGTGTTCCTAAAAATGTACGAATAATTTTCATTTTCATAACTAAAGGCATCAACATACTCGTAAAGCAAGAATTTGATGATTTTCAACTTTAAGCATTGTTGGAATACCTGCTTGTCCTTTTTCAGAAGATGGTTGTGTAATTTGAAGCATTAAATCATCAACAACTTTTAACAAAGCGGCAAAAACAGTAGCGAATTGGAACGCTGTCTTTTCAGAAGATGCGTTACTGTCATCAACAGAGAGAGGCTTTCCGCTTGATCGAATAGCAGTTTGCAATTCAGAGTTTTCACCATTACCAGGACCAGATGTTCGAATTGTAAGTTCACCTCCATTGTTGTCGTCACGTCTTGAAGGATCAGTATTAAAACTTGCTGTATTAACTGGAACAGCCCATGTTAAACTTCGAGCTAAAAATAGTTTGTATTTTAAATGAATAAAACTTATATAAACGTACAAGAGACAGGTGGACGAGATGGAACACGGACTGAACGATTTCGAGACCGATGGCTTTCTCTAAAATCACTTCCGCTTTGAACTGTAACATCATTTGCTTCTTCAACAGGAATATCAACAGCAACTTCTTCATTGGCATGTTGAAGCATATCTTCGTCACCATTATTTCTTTCAACGTAAACTTCCATGGAAGCACCTTCATCTCTTTGTTGTGGATTTTGTTCTGCATTTTCAGCATTTTGGTTGTTAGCATTATTTTCATTTGCATTTCCACCATTGTTTGCAACTTCGACAGCTGGAATAGCTCTTAAAACAGCATCCTCTTCTCCATCAAAATCACCTTCTTCATCATTTTCACTACCTTCTGTACCATGGAATTGTCTTTGGTATTCTTCTCCCGCATCTGCATGAAATTCATCTTCTTCTTCTTCGTCATCATCTCTCATTTCTTCATCATCGTCAAATTCATTATTAAGACCATCCATAGCATCGAAAGCATGTTCATTTTCAGATTCCTCATCATTGGATTCTTCGCTATCATCTTCATCTGAAGCAGAACTGACAGAATCAGTAGAATATTCTGCACCTTCTGCGCCACCCGAAATTGTTGCATCAAGTCTTGCAGCATTCTGATTACTTGCATGGCTAGCAGCTTCTGCTCTTGAAAAATTACCAATCACATTTGAAATATTATCAGTATGATTATGCAATGAGCTTGTACTACTGAAACGTCTTGATGCATCTTCATTCTCACTATCGGAATCAGAGTCTTCAGAATCCATTAACATTGCAGGAATTTGTGAAGGTTCAGTACTAACCATGTATTCATCATCAGTATCTCGTCGACTTCCATACTATAATAAAGAAGGAATTTAAAAAAAAGAAAAAAGCAATAAACATACTCTTTTACGACTGATACGATTGCTACTACTAGCTTCCAAAGCTGAAGACAAATCTTGTTCAAGATTGAAATAGCGTTCAAGATATTCAAGTGGATCATTATTATGCATTGCTCGTAAAAGATTCAAAGAAGGATTAATAAAACCCAAGCGAACAGGCCCCATGTAAGCATCAGCGACATTTAAGAGTTCAGCAATTGAATGAGGTGCAATTGTCTAAAAATTATTGCATTAAAATAATAATTAAAAAAAATATATAAACCTGGAAGATTCTTCGACATTTCATGATAAATGCATTAACAGTTTTCTTCTTATGTTCTTTTGTTGATCGATCACTTAAAATTGGAATACTTCGAACAAGTGAAAGAACTCCAGAAATTGCAATTGCCCGAGTTGGTGGTGGTCGAGATACTTCACCAGTGGACGTACTAAATTTAATAGCAGCTTCATCATCAGCATTGCAGGCAACAGAATTTATTGTTAAAGCAAGTGTTGAAGGGGCAACCAGCGTTGTCACAGCAAATACTCGAATAACAGAACGAATAAATCTTGACATACAGTAATCGATTTTGGAATCACGGGAATCACCTTTCTTGTTTGCCATAGTAATGAATGAATTGAGCAAAATATCCAAATGCTGAAAATAATGGTCTATTAAAAGTAACTTTTTTAGACTAAAAACTTACAGCTTCTTGACATTTCGCAAGCAAAGTATAAACAAATTTATCCAAATGTGTTGAGCCATTTTGACTCTGTAAATGGAAGCTTTCTTCAGAAATGTAATTTTCTACATTTTGATTCTTGACGCCAACAAGAATTAAACTTTTTACAGCTAACCATTCACTTAAGCATATACGTAAAGCTCGTTGTGCAAATTTTGGTGGTTCCAAGTCACGTTCTGGAATATCTTGTCCTCCACTTGCTGCATTCAAAGATGATGATGGATTATTACGGTTTTTATTTCGACGGGTAAAATTTTCTTGTTCAACAAGTTGTCGTCCAACGGTTCTTGCCAAAAATAATAATAAATGTTCACCTCTTGAATTTGTTTGAGAAATAAGATTAGTATGTTTCAAAAGTTCCCGAAGAAGATATTCACGTTGTGTATCATTTCCAGCTACAAGAGCACGACAAGAACATTTTTCCCAGCAATCACAGTAAGCTGTCGGTGAAGTACGTTTGAGTTTACAATCATGATTTCGATGACACGTATTTGCACATTCAGTACAACAGCAAAGTGAACCAGTTAGACCACAAGTCTTGCATTCAAAGATATCTTGATTGATATGTTCATCTCCAGTCCATGTAAAAGAACAAGTATCATTGTAGCAGAGAATAAAAAGTGGTGAATCATCAGAATGAATATTTTGATTGTATACTTGATTTGTAAAGTCATCCACTGAAAAATAAAATGAGTAATAATGCAATTTTAAGAATAAAATTACTTGGAACTCTTTTGAACAATTTAAGCATTGAACCCCAGAGAACAGCAGCAGCACCATATGCTCGATTTTGAATTGCACTGATAAATGGAGTGTGACCATGAATATCCCGAACATGTAACAATTCTGTTAAACTGCGTTGCATAGTTTCATTTTCAGCAAAAAGTTTTAAAATTTCTATGGAATTCTTTTGACGGGTTTTCAAATCGGCAACAGGTTTTCCGCATGTCGAGACTTCTTCAACTTCCATATTTTCAACTTCTTTTGGCTTTGGCTCTTCTTTTGAACGTGCTTCTTTTGCTGCTGCGGCGGCTTCTTTTGCCAATTGTTTTGCACCATCTGAAACTGCCCCTGCTATCATATTTTTCCACTGTCTATCCATCCTTTCTCTATGTGCATCAGCTTCAGTCATATCTAAAGCCTCCTGCAGAGTAAGTAATGACTGACCCGGTACTTCGTTGTTAGAAGGTTCAACATCTGCTTGATTTGCGTTTGTACGAGCGAATGAACCCATAATAGCTGCATGAAGAATTGTACGATTGCCATCAGCTCGTAACCGCATAATTTTTTCTTCAACAAACTTTTTAAATTCATCTTCTTTCATACGTTTTGCCATTGCCGTAAGCTTATTAAGGAAAGTTTTAACACCTTCTGCATCACAATAAAGAATCAATTGCATGAGAGATGGTAATTCAGGTTGCACAGATTCAGGTGATGGAGCAATCATGGTTGCAATTAAAATTAACTTTGAACCAGTACGAGCTGTGTCATTTTTGGAACCTTTTTCTATTGGAGCTAAAATACAAAGCTTGTAATTTATGCAAAAAAATCAATAAAATTGCCTGAAGAAATAACAGCAGATGAAGTTTCATTTGGTTTCAAATATCGTAATCCAACAGCAAGATGCTGCATTCCAGTAAAGCCAAGGAAAAGTGGTTCACAGTATCCTCCAATTGCATTTCGAATTAATGGAATAAGAGCTCCATTGTAATCACGTAGCAAAAGAACATTGTCATCGCCATAATTGACTAATTCAGCTTTAGAAGGTTCTGGATTATCATATGGTCCGCAAACAGCAGAACAGCTAATTGGCAACATATGATCACTGGAAACTTTTCCTAATGTTGACATTCGAATAAGATGCAAGCGACCTTTTTTCTCCACCAAGATGCGGAAACCTATAATTTATAACTAATCATAAAAGAAGTAAAACGAAAATTTTAAGAATACCAGAATTATCAACGACCACTGAAATAACTTTACGAATTCCATGAGGTAAGAATACACGTTGGGGATTCTTTTCAAATGTTACAGGTGCAGAGAGCTGCTTGCTGCCACCTTGAACAACAACCAATTCATCTTTTCTGATTAACCGTAACTTTTTAATATCTTCACTTCCATCACCGTTTTTCTTTTTTTCATCAATGTATGATTTAAAGTGAATACCGCAGATTGGGCCATCGATCTATAATGGGTAAAGTTAATGATTGAGACCATAAAACAAATCATTTTAAACTTACAATTTGAACAATGCCTATATCATTAGATGGCTCTTCATGAATAAAGAAGACATCTTTGATTGGCCAAGCAGTTTCTTTAACAGGATGTTGTGAAATTGAACCAGCAGAGGCGTCATCTGAAGGTGCAGCTCTTTTGCGAACAGATACTAAAGGATCAAGCAAATTCTATGGGAAAAATACAAACTGTGGGGGCTCTTCGAGCACTGTTGGTTTTTTATAAATTAAAAAGGAGGACATACAAAAAAGAATAATGAATGAAAAGACAAAAAAACAAGGAGAAACAATATAAAAAGTATAAACCAACAATCCGTGTCCGAAAAGGTTAAAATACTTACAATTCATAGCCTTTTTATCTTCTTTTGGTTTTAAGTCATCTTTTAGCTGGTCAAATTGTTCCGGTGTATAAATTCGAAAACGGCATGTTTCAGTAAGAGACCAAGCAGATTCCATCATAACACCAATCTAAAAGTTATTTAAATTTGCTATACACCATTAATTAATATAAATACCATTGGAACGGAGCTTTGTAGATTAACAGCAATTGAATTAGCTGCATAAACAGGATTGGATTTTGTTCGAACTTCGGCTCCAACCTTTATATCAGAAGATGAAGTGCTTATGAATTTTTTGGCTTTATTCTTATATTTATCAAAAACACGACGTCTTTCATTAAATGGATTAATGCCCCTAAAAGCAATATTAAAAGCGTATTGTTTGTTTACTTGTAAAAAGCATACCACCAATATAGTGAATTCTTTGTACGAACTGCGGCAAACATTGGACAAACATGAAGAGATTCAGCGGCTTCACCATCAGGTATTTCAACAAGAGGCATAAATAGCGCATCAGATATCTTTTTACCCAAAGTTTTACTATCAACAAAAGATCCCATTCGACCAAAATTTGTCAGTACAACAGCACGATAAGCAGATGTTTCAAAATCAGTAAAATGTTCCTCATTTGATTCATTAATAAACTGTCCATTAATAGAATGTGGAGTATTTTCACCCAAAGCTTTACGATTCCAATTCCATCCGTAGATTATACCACCATCCGAAAGAGCAAGAAGTTCACCTTGAAAAGCAGCAATTTTGACAAATTTCTTAACATTTTGTGGCAAGGGATTTTCTTTTGAACCTGTCCAGTATTCAATTACATCGCCAAAAACAAATTTTTCACGAACTGTAGTTGATGTTTCTGTTGTGGGACGATCTTTTCGGGTTCCTTCAGCTCGACCATCTCTTCGTCGAACACCCGATAATTCACGAGCCATTAAATATTCATAGCCTTCACCCGTTGTGTATAAGCCTTCTTGTTCCATTAAACCTTCAGATGATCGTAGGCCTGCATCTAATAGTGATAATAATTCTTCAGGTAAATATGCATCTGCACCATCTTCCAGATCTTCTTCATCATCCTCACGACTTAATAGATTATTAACTGCTTCATTAACATTTAGATTTGTTCTTTGTAATTCTCGAACAATTACTTCACGAGATTTTCCTTGCAATACAACTTGTGCCTGAGCAATAAGATCTTCAGGAATTGAAGAAGCAGGTATAAGAGCTCGACCACGATCAACAATAACTCCACCTCTTGCTGCAAATTGACTTCCAGCTCGTCTTGATGCCATCATTACACGCCGAATTTTAGCTGTTCGATTTGCATTTACTACTGCTGCAGATGCAAAGGATGGATTTCCGCTTGAACCAGGTGGTGGATTTGTGGGAGCATTTGGACCACTTGCTGCATTTGAAGTTCCTCCATTCGGATCTGTATTCGTTCCAGTAGAAATATTTGAACCACTATTATTATTTGCTCCTCCAGATTGTGGCTTTTCAGGAGATACTGTTTGAGGAGGTTTGACTTCGTTAATATCAAAAGCAATACGACCAACTGAGTTATCCTGAAATGATAATGTAATTGCAAATTCATATGTATTAAATAAGCTCACATTAAACAAAAAAGCTATATGATTCGGTCCAACAACAATCTGTTTAATATTTTCACCAGAGATTGCATCCAAAGCATTAGTTGAATGAGAACCATACGAATTTCTATGATTTATACAAGCTTGAATTCTAAAAAATAATTATTCAATATTTTTTGAAATATGTTAGTGTTAAACAAACCTTTCCAAAAGTACATGATCGTCACCAGGTGACAAATTGCCGAGCAGGAGCAATTGTTTATTATCTCCCATTAAATCTCTGAAAAAATGCATGATTTATGAATTTTTACTTAAAAATTTAGTAGTTTATTGTTTTAATAGAATGTAGTTAAATGAACGTAAAAAAGAAGATTTATAAAGGTAATAACGCGAAGGGAATTGTTAAAAAAAATAGAAACTAAATTGTGATATTGAAATATTTTTTTACTGCAGCAGCTTTGAATGCTGTTGGCTGAGAGCTGAGCCGTCGCACCGAACCAAAACAGATTGTACTCATAAAGCCAAACTGTGCTTTTTTTCAAAAAATCGTTAACTTGAATCTTTACAAATTACCAAAATTGTTCATAATTCATGTATTTAATTTGTTTGTTTTTCATATTTTTAAAAACTAACAAATAAACATAATAAATAGAGATAAATAAAGCGTAAAAACACCAATCTTCAATCTGAACATGGAATTACTTTATTTACTAAATTTCTTCTTAAGAGGTATATTTAATGCATTTTCGGGGTTTCAAGCGCTTAGGCAATCGGTATACACATAGATAGCCTAAAGAACATTTTAAAAACGCTCTTAATACAAATTAAAGAGAAAACAAAATTGATCTTGATTTACTGTTTTAGTAGTGATACACGAGAAAACTACCCGAAATGGAAATGATTTAGCTCAATGCTAAGATGTGAAACTTTGCTTACATCTTTAAAGATATCCGACAAAATATTCTTGCAGTTGATTTTTGAGATCCTGCTTTTAAAAATAGACTAGGCCTCGGGCGGCCCTTCGGGCCGCTAACTTCAAATTATAGTTCTTTTTATGTAGCCCATATTTTAATTGCATGATTAGTCTTATAAACGTAAAATATATTTTCCGTTTTGAGTCTTTCCCTTGAGCTGCGCAAATGGAATTAATCAGAAAAACAAAGCAAAGCAATAGCTAACAACCGATTTCTAATCGATGTAAACATGACATATTTCCTATTTCGGGCGCTTTCCATTATGCATGCGAATAATACTCAACATTATTAATTTTTAATACTGAAAAAGCAGAAAATGCAACAAAAGCTACTTCACAATCATGTTTTCAAATGAGACACATGTGCCATTTTAACCATACAAAATACCGAATTAATGACAGAAAGACTTTTAATATTAATATTGCATGGTCTAATACCTGATTACCTAAACGTATCCCTAACTTGTCTAACAAAACATGATATCGTTCATTCCCCATTGTAGTTTTTGTCGGATGCACAGTTCTTCATTTTTACGTAAACCACCTATTATCAAAAGTAAATAACGGTCTTCCGTACCCAAAATCTGCTTCCCAGATCAAAACAGGCTTTCTAAGATATTAGAATGATGACTATTCTACTTATTCTTATTATCATGTAAATTTTGCCCAACTATCATTTTATATGTCCTCTTTGCTTGCTTTTAGCGTATTATACCCCAAATGTACCAATTTCTACTGTCTTCATTCCTATTGTAACAATGCATTCCCATCTATTCATTTTACATTAACTCAACTATTATTCATTCTTGATTAATTTGCATTAGCTATTTTCATTTGTTTGGATCTCAACTTAATTTGCTTATAAACCTCTTCGCTATTCCAAAACACAACCTTCCTCAAATCCCTTGCTTGTTATCCAAATGGACCGATTCCTCATGTCATCATTCCTTTTATATCATTTTGTGCATGCATTCTCTTTCACATTCGTTTTTATTCATTTTCACTCACATTTTTTATTCCCCGCTTAATTTGCATTTCCTTTTTCATTCACTCATTTTTTGGACCTTTAAGGGTCCATAACTTTCCTGGATGCCTACCTCCGGACTTAGCCACTGTTATTTTCGTTATTGCCATAATTTTATCTTTATTTTAATACCAAACACAGCCACATAAAAGCTTTATGCAACGAAAAACGAAAAACGAAAAACTTACAGTCTCCGTTAGGAGGGAGGAAATCAGAAAAATCTACGCTCCTTTCATCAGTATTTAATTTCGTTTGGCGTTTTTCGAACAATCTCATTTAGACAGTTGTGGCCTTTGATAATAAAAGGCTAGTTGTGTCAAGACAAAAATAGTGAAATCTTGATTTGTAACTTGTTTTTCATTTTTTGTTGCAGTGGCTTACTTGCTTGATCCGGACTTTTGAGAATGCATTGATGTAAGGCGAGGAGAACCTTGGTTGGGCGAAAGCAGTCTCTGTGATGCTGTAAATTGTTGAATTTCCGGTGAAGTGAAATTGCCGCCCTCCATTTGCCGTGGAAATTCAAAGGAATCCTACAAAAAAACAAATATAGGTTGAAGCCGATTTGTGGAACAAATTGAGATCCGTTTTGGTGAATTATAATGGTTGTCCCACAAATCCGCTCTAACATATACAAAAAATTATTAAAAAAAGTCTATACTTCAAATTTTGTCGTAGATTTGGTATCGATTTTTAATGTTTGGATTTTGTTTGACAAATCATTGATTCCATTTGATGAAGCATCAATGGAATTTTCATAAGCGGCAATATGAAGAGATAAGGTGCTGCTGGGGGTGCCATTTTTATCATTCTTCCAACGCTTTTGATTTTTGTTTTCAGTTGTTTTATTGCATGTCAAACTTTTAGAAGTATTTAAGCCAAGATCATTCTTTGAGTTTTTCCATAATTGTACATTTTTCCTTTCTTCATGTTTATGATCAACAAAAAAATCTGCTTTAAGTAATGACGCAGTTCATTGATAGTTGAGTTGTATAACTCAGTTCATTAAAACTAATTATTTATTAAGGAATTCAAATTTGATAATAAAAATTTCGACAATTTAAAGTAATCCCTATTTTTAACTTGAAATTTTTATCATAGAGTTTTTGCTATCACAGAACTGCATTTTCTTTTTTTACCAAAATCTTTGTTACTTTTATTTTGTAATTTGCTAAAAGACTGAACAGAAGAAAAACCCTTTGAACATTGGTAACCTTGATTAAGATTGAGATTTTCATGACTGGCAGAACCAGAATTTTCAAACAGTTGCTGCTTCTTTTTTGAAGTGAATATCTCTTCTTTAGCAGCCATCTGAAATACAAAAAACTTTATTGTAGGAAGCAATTAAATTTATAAGTCACAAGTTTAAAAGATGTAAACTGTGCTTTTTTTATTTTAAAAATTTTCTCTCTGAACCAATTTACAAATTTATAAAAGAGCGAAAAAATAGAAAACGCGACTGAATAAAGTGAAATGATGAAAAACAATAAAAGATCTTTTTAACACAGCTGAAAACTTTTGTGACATTGCGGTTTTTGATATAAGAATGACGCAATTCTTTTTAGTTTTGTTTTTTTTTTGTTGAAATATCTGCTTTGTGGAAAAACGTAGACACGGCTTTAATACATGATAACATTTCTGAAAATGTTGTTTCGATTTTGGTTATCGACTTGAATAAGAATGACGCAATTCTTTTTAGACTTTTTTTACATATTTTCTGATTTTTTGCTATCCGTTGTCTACGCTTTATCTGGTGTTCGAAATGATGATAACATTTTCTGTCATTGAAGCTTCAGTTGAATTTGCTTTTATCATGAAAATCTCTTGTTATACTTATTATAGTTTTGTTAAAATATAAAAGAAACAAAAACATGAAACCCATTTTTTCTATTTTCATGATGTCGACAACATACCATTTTTGTATAAATTTTCATAAATTATCTATAAACAGCAATATTATCAGATTTTTTTACGTACTTTCTGATTTTTTACTCTCCATTGTCTGTGCTTTTTCCGGTGCTTTTGTCATTAAAAGATACTGTCGTCGAAACTCATTATTGTTTTAAATAACAAAAAAATAAAACCCATTTTTTCTGTTTGAGCTAAAAAAGAAGGATTTAAATTTATTTAGAGAAAACGTTACAGAACTTTTTTTAGGAAATGAATTTTATAAACAGTTTTTATGCTAAATTTTGGACGTTAACCATTTTTATTTTAAAAAAGAATACGGTATAAATTCGAAATGCGTTTTGTATTTGAATCCAACAATAATTTAAAAAAGTCAAATGATTTAATTTTAAATTTAAATTTTATTAAATTTAAATTTAAAATTAATTGTCCAAAAGAAAAGCCCTTGGCTTTATGAAAAGGTGAGTGCTGACATACGGTGTCGCAGAAAGTCCTTTAAAAAATTTTGTGATTTGAAAACAATTATTAACAACCGTATGGACCTAAAACAAAAAGGTGATTGAAGATGTAATTAGTGTTCACTTCCCGTTCCCGTCCCGCAACCATTTTTGAAAAAACGGGATTCCCGTTTTCCCGTACCGTTACCATAAATTCCCGCAAAAAATCCCGCAAAATTGAATTTTATTCCCGTTCAAAAAAGTTTGATTTTTGCATGATTGGCGAAGCAAAGTTTTGTGCCAAAATTGATTTTGTCCTTCAATTTTCTTGGTTAAGTTTTTTTTAATTTAGAAAACGGTGACAGAAGATCTTTGATTTGGTGATGGATGCGTTGTTCTAGAATGCACACTTGCTTTTGTTAAGACAAAATTTTGCATAAACTGTCGCATAAAACGCGGCAATCTATTACACCAATTATGTAGCAAAAAGCATAAAAATGGGGACATACTTTACTTTTTCAGTTATTTTTTCCAAAAAAATTCTACTGTTTTTCCAAAAGATTGTGTTTTGCTGGAAATATTGCATCAGAGCTATGTGAGATCAACTTTCTTATTTTCTTCAGAAAATAATCAACTTTGAACGGTTTTCTTTAAAAAAAAAAGCCGATATTATTTGTCTACCAACACAGAATACTGAAATCTTACATTTTTCACAAGTTACGGTAAGAACCTCGAGTCGTTTCTCATTCTCGGATACCCGAAAAAACATTAGCCTTTGTACAGTCTTTTTTCAAGACGATTAAAAAATAGTCTGAATAAAGAATAACTACAACTTTTGCTTGTTTTTTTGAACTCAGCTTTGGAATTGTTCAGATCTGATGTTAACATTTTTATAAGTGGGGTCAGGTAAAATCTGATGTTCACCTTAAGTTTTTTGGAGAAAGTGCTGAAAAAAGGGTCAGTCCAAGTAGATTATCAAATTGCAAAAAAAGTGCTTGGCAATCCCAAATGAACTTAAAAAAACTAATAAATTACTGTTAAAGTAACATCTTTATTCATTATATCAATAAAAAAATTTTGTTAAAATTTGGGAAGTATATAGGGATTTTTAACTTTGAACGGGAAAAACGAGATCCTGCAAAATTCCCGCAAATTCCCGTACCGCAGTCGTTTTGCGGGAATGGAATTTTCCCGTTCCCGCTTTTTTCGAAAAACGAAACAGGAAGTGAACACTAGATGTAATTCATTATTTCAATTAGCGGTTATTATAAAATTTTTCCATCGGACCGTTCGTAATATCGAAATCGAAACCAAAATTTTTTTTCTTCAAAAATTTTTCAAGTTCTCAAATCTTCTGTTGAAGGATTTTTATGTCTACATAAATCCATAAATGACCTAATATGACGCTTTCAGTGGCTTTTTAGCTGTTCTTTGAGCTTATTTATAAAATCATTTCGAATTTTGGACATAAAACAGAAATCGAAATAACGAAATTAAATTAATTGTCGGAAGTGAAATCGATTTTTTGATTTCGCAGAGCCCTGTCCATGATGCGTATTCTTATATCCAATATTTCAACATTGTAAAAATTCTAAAACAACTTTTTTTTTCTTTGCCTTTGAATTTGAAATGAAACATTTATAATACTGAAAATAACTTCAAAATCGATCTTTTAAGAATTTTAAAAAACGAATAAAATGATAAAACGTTTGCCTGACAAGTTTGCAAGAGAGGTGACACGTCATTTCCACAAAGCAGTTATTTCAAAAAAACAAGTCTAAAAAGAATTGCGTCATTCTTATTCAAGTCGATAACCAAAATCGAAACAACATTTTCAGAAATGTTATCATGTATTAAAGCCGTGTCTACGTTTTTCCACAAAGCAGATATTTCAACAAAAAAAAAACAAAACTAAAAAGAATTGCGTCATTCTTATATCAAAAACCGCAATGTCACAAAAGTTTTCAGCTGTGTTAAAAAGATCTTTTATTGTTTTTCATCATTTCACTTTATTCAGTCGCGTTTTCTATTTTTTCGCTCTTTTATAAATTTGTAAATTGGTTCAGAGAGAAAATTTTTAAAATAAAAAAAGCACAGTTTACATCTTTTAAACTTGTGACTTATAAATTTAATTGCTTCCTACAATAAAGTTTTTTGTATTTCAGATGGCTGCTAAAGAAGAGATATTCACTTCAAAAAAGAAGCAGCAACTGTTTGAAAATTCTGGTTCTGCCAGTCATGAAAATCTCAATCTTAATCAAGGTTACCAATGTTCAAAGGGTTTTTCTTCTGTTCAGTCTTTTAGCAAATTACAAAATAAAAGTAACAAAGATTTTGGTAAAAAAAGAAAATGCAGTTCTGTGATAGCAAAAACTCTATGATAAAAATTTCAAGTTAAAAATAGGGATTACTTTAAATTGTCGAAATTTTTATTATCAAATTTGAATTCCTTAATAAATAATTAGTTTTAATGAACTGAGTTATACAACTCAACTATCAATGAACTGCGTCATTACTTAAAGCAGATTTTTTTGTTGATCATAAACATGAAGAAAGGAAAAATGTACAATTATGGAAAAACTCAAAGAATGATCTTGGCTTAAATACTTCTAAAAGTTTGACATGCAATAAAACAACTGAAAACAAAAATCAAAAGCGTTGGAAGAATGATAAAAATGGCACCCCCAGCAGCACCTTATCTCTTCATATTGCCGCTTATGAAAATTCCATTGATGCTTCATCAAATGGAATCAATGATTTGTCAAACAAAATCCAAACATTAAAAATCGATACCAAATCTACGACAAAATTTGAAGTATAGACTTTTTTTAATAATTTTTTGTATATGTTAGAGCGGATTTGTGGGACAACCATTATAATTCACCAAAACGGATCTCAATTTGTTCCACAAATCGGCTTCAACCTATATTTGTTTTTTTGTAGGATTCCTTTGAATTTCCACGGCAAATGGAGGGCGGCAATTTCACTTCACCGGAAATTCAACAATTTACAGCATCACAGAGACTGCTTTCGCCCAACCAAGGTTCTCCTCGCCTTACATCAATGCATTCTCAAAAGTCCGGATCAAGCAAGTAAGCCACTGCAACAAAAAATGAAAAACAAGTTACAAATCAAGATTTCACTATTTTTGTCTTGACACAACTAGCCTTTTATTATCAAAGGCCACAACTGTCTAAATGAGATTGTTCGAAAAACGCCAAACGAAATTAAATACTGATGAAAGGAGCGTAGATTTTTCTGATTTCTATTTTTAAAAGCAGGATCTCAAAAATCAACTGCAAGAATATTTTGTCGGATATCTTTAAAGATGTAAGCAAAGTTTCACATCTTAGCATTGAGCTAAATCATTTCCATTTCGGGTAGTTTTCTCGTGTATCACTACTAAAACAGTAAATCAAGATCAATTTTGTTTTCTCTTTAATTTGTATTAAGAGCGTTTTTAAAATGTTCTTTAGGCTATCTATGTGTATACCGATTGCCTAAGCGCTTGAAACCCCGAAAATGCATTAAATATACCTCTTAAGAAGAAATTTAGTAAATAAAGTAATTCCATGTTCAGATTGAAGATTGGTGTTTTTACGCTTTATTTATCTCTATTTATTATGTTTATTTGTTAGTTTTTAAAAATATGAAAAACAAACAAATTAAATACATGAATTATGAACAATTTTGGTAATTTGTAAAGATTCAAGTTAACGATTTTTTGAAAAAAAGCACAGTTTGGCTTTATGAGTACAATCTGTTTTGGTTCGGTGCGACGGCTCAGCTCTCAGCCAACAGCATTCAAAGCTGCTGCAGTAAAAAAATATTTCAATATCACAATTTAGTTTCTATTTTTTTTAACAATTCCCTTCGCGTTATTACCTTTATAAATCTTCTTTTTTACGTTCATTTAACTACATTCTATTAAAACAATAAACTACTAAATTTTTAAGTAAAAATTCATAAATCATGCATTTTTTCAGAGATTTAATGGGAGATAATAAACAATTGCTCCTGCTCGGCAATTTGTCACCTGGTGACGATCATGTACTTTTGGAAAGGTTTGTTTAACACTAACATATTTCAAAAAATATTGAATAATTATTTTTTAGAATTCAAGCTTGTATAAATCATAGAAATTCGTATGGTTCTCATTCAACTAATGCTTTGGATGCAATCTCTGGTGAAAATATTAAACAGATTGTTGTTGGACCGAATCATATAGCTTTTTTGTTTAATGTGAGCTTATTTAATACATATGAATTTGCAATTACATTATCATTTCAGGATAACTCAGTTGGTCGTATTGCTTTTGATATTAACGAAGTCAAACCTCCTCAAACAGTATCTCCTGAAAAGCCACAATCTGGAGGAGCAAATAATAATAGTGGTTCAAATATTTCTACTGGAACGAATACAGATCCGAATGGAGGAACTTCAAATGCAGCAAGTGGTCCAAATGCTCCCACAAATCCACCACCTGGTTCAAGCGGAAATCCATCCTTTGCATCTGCAGCAGTAGTAAATGCAAATCGAACAGCTAAAATTCGGCGTGTAATGATGGCATCAAGACGAGCTGGAAGTCAATTTGCAGCAAGAGGTGGAGTTATTGTTGATCGTGGTCGAGCTCTTATACCTGCTTCTTCAATTCCTGAAGATCTTATTGCTCAGGCACAAGTTGTATTGCAAGGAAAATCTCGTGAAGTAATTGTTCGAGAATTACAAAGAACAAATCTAAATGTTAATGAAGCAGTTAATAATCTATTAAGTCGTGAGGATGATGAAGAAGATCTGGAAGATGGTGCAGATGCATATTTACCTGAAGAATTATTATCACTATTAGATGCAGGCCTACGATCATCTGAAGGTTTAATGGAACAAGAAGGCTTATACACAACGGGTGAAGGCTATGAATATTTAATGGCTCGTGAATTATCGGGTGTTCGACGAAGAGATGGTCGAGCTGAAGGAACCCGAAAAGATCGTCCCACAACAGAAACATCAACTACAGTTCGTGAAAAATTTGTTTTTGGCGATGTAATTGAATACTGGACAGGTTCAAAAGAAAATCCCTTGCCACAAAATGTTAAGAAATTTGTCAAAATTGCTGCTTTTCAAGGTGAACTTCTTGCTCTTTCGGATGGTGGTATAATCTACGGATGGAATTGGAATCGTAAAGCTTTGGGTGAAAATACTCCACATTCTATTAATGGACAGTTTATTAATGAATCAAATGAGGAACATTTTACTGATTTTGAAACATCTGCTTATCGTGCTGTTGTACTGACAAATTTTGGTCGAATGGGATCTTTTGTTGATAGTAAAACTTTGGGTAAAAAGATATCTGATGCGCTATTTATGCCTCTTGTTGAAATACCTGATGGTGAAGCCGCTGAATCTCTTCATGTTTGTCCAATGTTTGCCGCAGTTCGTACAAAGAATTCACTATATTGGTGGTATGCTTTTTACAAGTAAACAAACAATACGCTTTTAATATTGCTTTTAGGGGCATTAATCCATTTAATGAAAGACGTCGTGTTTTTGATAAATATAAGAATAAAGCCAAAAAATTCATAAGCACTTCATCTTCTGATATAAAGGTTGGAGCCGAAGTTCGAACAAAATCCAATCCTGTTTATGCAGCTAATTCAATTGCTGTTAATCTACAAAGCTCCGTTCCAATGGTATTTATATTAATTAATGGTGTATAGCAAATTTAAATAACTTTTAGATTGGTGTTATGATGGAATCTGCTTGGTCTCTTACTGAAACATGCCGTTTTCGAATTTATACACCGGAACAATTTGACCAGCTAAAAGATGACTTAAAACCAAAAGAAGATAAAAAGGCTATGAATTGTAAGTATTTTAACCTTTTCGGACACGGATTGTTGGTTTATACTTTTTATATTGTTTCTCCTTGTTTTTTTGTCTTTTCATTCATTATTCTTTTTTGTATGTCCTCCTTTTTAATTTATAAAAAACCAACAGTGCTCGAAGAGCCCCCACAGTTTGTATTTTTCCCATAGAATTTGCTTGATCCTTTAGTATCTGTTCGCAAAAGAGCTGCACCTTCAGATGACGCCTCTGCTGGTTCAATTTCACAACATCCTGTTAAAGAAACTGCTTGGCCAATCAAAGATGTCTTCTTTATTCATGAAGAGCCATCTAATGATATAGGCATTGTTCAAATTGTAAGTTTAAAATGATTTGTTTTATGGTCTCAATCATTAACTTTACCCATTATAGATCGATGGCCCAATCTGCGGTATTCACTTTAAATCATACATTGATGAAAAAAAGAAAAACGGTGATGGAAGTGAAGATATTAAAAAGTTACGGTTAATCAGAAAAGATGAATTGGTTGTTGTTCAAGGTGGCAGCAAGCAGCTCTCTGCACCTGTAACATTTGAAAAGAATCCCCAACGTGTATTCTTACCTCATGGAATTCGTAAAGTTATTTCAGTGGTCGTTGATAATTCTGGTATTCTTAAAATTTTCGTTTTACTTCTTTTATGATTAGTTATAAATTATAGGTTTCCGCATCTTGGTGGAGAAAAAAGGTCGCTTGCATCTTATTCGAATGTCAACATTAGGAAAAGTTTCCAGTGATCATATGTTGCCAATTAGCTGTTCTGCTGTTTGCGGACCATATGATAATCCAGAACCTTCTAAAGCTGAATTAGTCAATTATGGCGATGACAATGTTCTTTTGCTACGTGATTACAATGGAGCTCTTATTCCATTAATTCGAAATGCAATTGGAGGATACTGTGAACCACTTTTCCTTGGCTTTACTGGAATGCAGCATCTTGCTGTTGGATTACGATATTTGAAACCAAATGAAACTTCATCTGCTGTTATTTCTTCAGGCAATTTTATTGATTTTTTTGCATAAATTACAAGCTTTGTATTTTAGCTCCAATAGAAAAAGGTTCCAAAAATGACACAGCTCGTACTGGTTCAAAGTTAATTTTAATTGCAACCATGATTGCTCCATCACCTGAATCTGTGCAACCTGAATTACCATCTCTCATGCAATTGATTCTTTATTGTGATGCAGAAGGTGTTAAAACTTTCCTTAATAAGCTTACGGCAATGGCAAAACGTATGAAAGAAGATGAATTTAAAAAGTTTGTTGAAGAAAAAATTATGCGGTTACGAGCTGATGGCAATCGTACAATTCTTCATGCAGCTATTATGGGTTCATTCGCTCGTACAAACGCAAATCAAGCAGATGTTGAACCTTCTAACAACGAAGTACCGGGTCAGTCATTACTTACTCTGCAGGAGGCTTTAGATATGACTGAAGCTGATGCACATAGAGAAAGGATGGATAGACAGTGGAAAAATATGATAGCAGGGGCAGTTTCAGATGGTGCAAAACAATTGGCAAAAGAAGCCGCCGCAGCAGCAAAAGAAGCACGTTCAAAAGAAGAGCCAAAGCCAAAAGAAGTTGAAAATATGGAAGTTGAAGAAGTCTCGACATGCGGAAAACCTGTTGCCGATTTGAAAACCCGTCAAAAGAATTCCATAGAAATTTTAAAACTTTTTGCTGAAAATGAAACTATGCAACGCAGTTTAACAGAATTGTTACATGTTCGGGATATTCATGGTCACACTCCATTTATCAGTGCAATTCAAAATCGAGCATATGGTGCTGCTGCTGTTCTCTGGGGTTCAATGCTTAAATTGTTCAAAAGAGTTCCAAGTAATTTTATTCTTAAAATTGCATTATTACTCATTTTATTTTTCAGTGGATGACTTTACAAATCAAGTATACAATCAAAATATTCATTCTGATGATTCACCACTTTTTATTCTCTGCTACAATGATACTTGTTCTTTTACATGGACTGGAGATGAACATATCAATCAAGATATCTTTGAATGCAAGACTTGTGGTCTAACTGGTTCACTTTGCTGTTGTACTGAATGTGCAAATACGTGTCATCGAAATCATGATTGTAAACTCAAACGTACTTCACCGACAGCTTACTGTGATTGCTGGGAAAAATGTTCTTGTCGTGCTCTTGTAGCTGGAAATGATACACAACGTGAATATCTTCTTCGGGAACTTTTGAAACATACTAATCTTATTTCTCAAACAAATTCAAGAGGTGAACATTTATTATTATTTTTGGCAAGAACCGTTGGACGACAACTTGTTGAACAAGAAAATTTTACCCGTCGAAATAAAAACCGTAATAATCCATCATCATCTTTGAATGCAGCAAGTGGAGGACAAGATATTCCAGAACGTGACTTGGAACCACCAAAATTTGCACAACGAGCTTTACGTATATGCTTAAGTGAATGGTTAGCTGTAAAAAGTTTAATTCTTGTTGGCGTCAAGAATCAAAATGTAGAAAATTACATTTCTGAAGAAAGCTTCCATTTACAGAGTCAAAATGGCTCAACACATTTGGATAAATTTGTTTATACTTTGCTTGCGAAATGTCAAGAAGCTGTAAGTTTTTAGTCTAAAAAAGTTACTTTTAATAGACCATTATTTTCAGCATTTGGATATTTTGCTCAATTCATTCATTACTATGGCAAACAAGAAAGGTGATTCCCGTGATTCCAAAATCGATTACTGTATGTCAAGATTTATTCGTTCTGTTATTCGAGTATTTGCTGTGACAACGCTGGTTGCCCCTTCAACACTTGCTTTAACAATAAATTCTGTTGCCTGCAATGCTGATGATGAAGCTGCTATTAAATTTAGTACGTCCACTGGTGAAGTATCTCGACCACCACCAACTCGGGCAATTGCAATTTCTGGAGTTCTTTCACTTGTTCGAAGTATTCCAATTTTAAGTGATCGATCAACAAAAGAACATAAGAAGAAAACTGTTAATGCATTTATCATGAAATGTCGAAGAATCTTCCAGGTTTATATATTTTTTTTAATTATTATTTTAATGCAATAATTTTTAGACAATTGCACCTCATTCAATTGCTGAACTCTTAAATGTCGCTGATGCTTACATGGGGCCTGTTCGCTTGGGTTTTATTAATCCTTCTTTGAATCTTTTACGAGCAATGCATAATAATGATCCACTTGAATATCTTGAACGCTATTTCAATCTTGAACAAGATTTGTCTTCAGCTTTGGAAGCTAGTAGTAGCAATCGTATCAGTCGTAAAAGAGTATGTTTATTGCTTTTTTCTTTTTTTTAAATTCCTTCTTTATTATAGTATGGAAGTCGACGAGATACTGATGATGAATACATGGTTAGTACTGAACCTTCACAAATTCCTGCAATGTTAATGGATTCTGAAGACTCTGATTCCGATAGTGAGAATGAAGATGCATCAAGACGTTTCAGTAGTACAAGCTCATTGCATAATCATACTGATAATATTTCAAATGTGATTGGTAATTTTTCAAGAGCAGAAGCTGCTAGCCATGCAAGTAATCAGAATGCTGCAAGACTTGATGCAACAATTTCGGGTGGCGCAGAAGGTGCAGAATATTCTACTGATTCTGTCAGTTCTGCTTCAGATGAAGATGATAGCGAAGAATCCAATGATGAGGAATCTGAAAATGAACATGCTTTCGATGCTATGGATGGTCTTAATAATGAATTTGACGATGATGAAGAAATGAGAGATGATGACGAAGAAGAAGAAGATGAATTTCATGCAGATGCGGGAGAAGAATACCAAAGACAATTCCATGGTACAGAAGGTAGTGAAAATGATGAAGAAGGTGATTTTGATGGAGAAGAGGATGCTGTTTTAAGAGCTATTCCAGCTGTCGAAGTTGCAAACAATGGTGGAAATGCAAATGAAAATAATGCTAACAACCAAAATGCTGAAAATGCAGAACAAAATCCACAACAAAGAGATGAAGGTGCTTCCATGGAAGTTTACGTTGAAAGAAATAATGGTGACGAAGATATGCTTCAACATGCCAATGAAGAAGTTGCTGTTGATATTCCTGTTGAAGAAGCAAATGATGTTACAGTTCAAAGCGGAAGTGATTTTAGAGAAAGCCATCGGTCTCGAAATCGTTCAGTCCGTGTTCCATCTCGTCCACCTGTCTCTTGTACGTTTATATAAGTTTTATTCATTTAAAATACAAACTATTTTTAGCTCGAAGTTTAACATGGGCTGTTCCAGTTAATACAGCAAGTTTTAATACTGATCCTTCAAGACGTGACGACAACAATGGAGGTGAACTTACAATTCGAACATCTGGTCCTGGTAATGGTGAAAACTCTGAATTGCAAACTGCTATTCGATCAAGCGGAAAGCCTCTCTCTGTTGATGACAGTAACGCATCTTCTGAAAAGACAGCGTTCCAATTCGCTACTGTTTTTGCCGCTTTGTTAAAAGTTGTTGATGATTTAATGCTTCAAATTACACAACCATCTTCTGAAAAAGGACAAGCAGGTATTCCAACAATGCTTAAAGTTGAAAATCATCAAATTCTTGCTTTACGAGTATGTTGATGCCTTTAGTTATGAAAATGAAAATTATTCGTACATTTTTAGGAACACTTTGATGCGAAATTGGAATCAACATGGATTTGGCTCACCACTGTTTTGGATAAGATTGAATCTCAATTAAAGTTTGGAAGTGCTTTAAATGCAACACCCGTCATAAACTTACTTCACGGTGAACATGATCCTAAAAAAGTTAATGAAGAAAAGCGACGTTACAAAACAAAATCTGAAGCCAGTTCAAGTTCTAAAAAAGGTATAGTTTTTGCTATATTTTATAAATATTTTACTCATTTTTATTGTTATAGAACATCAACATGGAAGACGTGATTTTATTCAATACCTTTTATCAATCCCACGAGCTCATGCTTCTGAAAATGGTGATGAACTTCCTATTATGGAATATCGCGCGTTAAAAACGGCTGCATTTGTTGCTGAAGCTTTCTTATTCCATTCAAATGTTATTGAAATTATTGATACAAGATTGAAAAAACTTCCTGATGGAAATGAAGAAAAACCTAAAAGAAGATCTGGACCAAGAATTGCTAAAGGTGATGCCGAAAAAGATGTTGAAGTTGGGGATTCAAGGGATTTGAAGAAATTTTATCAAAGGTCAAATTCAATTTGCTATCCATGTATCAGTTATGCTGGAGCAAATAATCCATTCAAATACGCTGCTGAAGAATGTTTACCACTTGCAAGTCGTCCACAAATGTTGCAACCAGATGTTGAAAAATACCAATTCTTTACTCTTCCATTATCACCTCGAAATTCATATGCACATCGTGATATGGCCAAAACGCATGGTATTACAGATCCAACTTTTCATAGTTTGGCAGATCTTCCAACATCTTTTGAAGAATTATGTACTTTATTGAGCAGGGACAAGCCTACAGTACCTATTCGAGATTTTCATCGTACCTATGATACGGATGAAAAAGTTGTATCGGCAGAAAAGAAATTTGATGTTGATGAAGCTTTTAGACTTAATACTACTGCTTCTCGTATTCCATTACAACGTTTACTTGGTCGTTGGAGTAATGTCTTTGCACTTATTACTCAAATGTACACTGATGACTTAACAACATATTGTGGTGGTGATGCTGCATTCTCTGTTATTCTTGTTGAAACTGCCGGCTTTCACTTTAGACAAGCACAATTTCGTCGTCGTATTGAAAAGCTTAAAAATGGACAGCTTCGTGATCTTGTTCTTTCGGTAAATTTTTGTTTTTTGGAAATTGTGCTTAGTTTTTTTACCTTTTAGGGTATTGTACGTGAGAAGCCTGCTCTAATTCTTCAAACATTCCGCATTCTTGATCAACAATATAGTCGTCGTACTTCGAATACAAATAGTGGTCAAGCTCTTGGTGGTATGCAAGCATTAAGAATTCTTGCACGTGGTGGTATTGAATCAAATAACGGTGTTGCGCCTCCTCCATTAGCATCACATAAAGTCAAAGTTACCTTCAGTAAGAAATTTTGTTCCTCCTAATAAAATAATTGCTTGTATAATTAATTTATATATTTTATAGGCAATGAACCCGGAGAAGGAACTGGTGTAGCCCGAAGTTTTTATTCTGCAGTTGCCGAAGCTTTAATAACTCTTCCAAGTATGCCAAAAGATGGAGTTGAAAGCGTTGAAAATATTCCATTAACCCATGAAGATGCGCCATTCTTCCGACGAATGGAGAATGGGCAATTTGCTCCTGTACCGGGTACATGCTCTGATGCTCGAATAAATGCTTTCCGAAATGTTGGCCGAATGATTGGCCTTTGTTTGCAACAACGTGAAATTTTCCCAATACAATTTGCAAGGCATCTTTTGAAGTTTATTCTTAATCAACCCCTCACTTGGTATGATTTGGCATTTTATGATCCGAATTTGTTTGATTCAATGAGATCTATTGTCTTTGATGATCAACGTGCTGGACCTCAAAATGCTGCATCATATGAAGCTCTTCAATTAACTTTTACATTAACGTACAGTGAAGCAGAAGTATGCATTTTCTTTGTTAAAAAAATCGAAATATTTTACATAATAATATTTATAGGGTGGTAAAACAATTGAATTAAAACCTGGTGGAAAGGATATTGTTGTAACACGCAAAAACATTCTTGAATTCCTTTATCTCTTTGTTGAAAAGCATCTTTATGGCCCTTCTCTTCCTGTAATGGAAGCAATTCGAACTGGAGTATTTGATGTTATTCCTCCAGATGCTTTAAATAATTTAACTCCTGAAGATTTGAGGCTAATTCTTTGTGGTAATCCTGAAATCAATGTTGCAATGCTTGAATCAATCACAAAATTCCTTGATGAAAGTTCTTCTACGAATGATGTTATTGAAAAGTATAAACAAACTTTTTGGTCGGTTGTTAGTAAGCTTTCTGATCAAGAAAAACAAGTACGTTTCTTTATTTTTATTTCTTTCATTTATTCAATTGTTTATCCTTACTTTTTTCAGGATTTGATCTTCTTCTGGACTGGTTCACCAACTTTGCCTGCAACTGAAGAAGAATTTCAACCACTTCCAACAATTATGGTTCGACCATCTGATAATAATTTACATTTACCAACTGCAAATACGTGCATCTCTCGTCTTTATTTGCCGTTGTATTCATCAAAGAAAATTTTACGGGCAAAACTTGTGCTGGCAATTAAAGCTCGAAATTTTGGTTTTGTTTAATTGATTTAATATTATGTTCTATTCGATAGATTCTTATTACGGATATGTATCTTATATAAGCATAGATGTTTTTTTTGTTTGTTTGTTTTTTTATAAAGATTTATCGGTGTTTTTAAAAATATAATAAATATTTAAGTAATAATTTTTTTAATCTTGTATAATTATTATTTTGTAAACAAGGGTTTTGACCCATGATATATTTATCCAAAAATTGATCATTACTGTATTTCACCACAAGTTAAAAAATAATCTCAAATTTTGTTTCAATTTGATTAAACCCCCAAAAACTAAAGAAAAAATATAAATGTGTTAAAATTTTATTACTTTATCACAAATTTTATCTGTTATAAAATAATCTAATATAGTCAAATTTGTTATACTCGATTACCTTCAAAAAAATTCTAAAGATTCCAAAAATTTTTGAACTTTTTCCACTTCTTTTCTTTTGGCAATGCGTTCCGTAATACAAATGAGAATTTAATGGAAAGAAATGAGAAGAGAAAAAGAAGATTTTCAAATTTTTAAATTTCTAAAATTTAATTTTTTTATAGGCTCTTATTTTATGTTGAATTGTATTACTGTAGAATTAAAAATATTATAAAGAATGTATGCATCAGCACCTAATTTAAGCGGCCAACCTTCAATGGCAGGAGTTCCAACAACCATGTCTTATTATCCCGATGCCACATCTGCATATGCTCCGCCATTATCCACTACTCCATCAGTTGCTCAATCTCTTATTTCATCTCATACAAATTCAAAAGATCCTAGCATGGTTAAGTAAGTGATATCCTTTGTCTTCAAACTTTTTCAATTAATTTATTATATATCGTTTTTAGAGCTCGGGTATTTGTTGGTAATTTGAATACTTTTCGAGTTTCACGTGAAGATCTTGTTGGATTATTTAAGAGTTGTGGGAATGTTTTGGGTGCAACCCTTTTCAAGGGGTATGCATTTGTGCAATTTTCGTCTGCAACAGAAGCAGAATTATGTGTTCAAACTTTAAATGGATATACTTGGGAAGGATCAGAACTTGATGTGAAACTTGCATTTTCATCCCCACCAAAATCAAAGTATGTTTTTTGTTTGAATTTTCTCAAGTACCATTCTAATGTTAAACTTTTTTTATAGACAAGTTAAATCAGAATCTGGAATTATTGATTTAAGTACTACTTCTGTTACAGTTGGCTCAAATAATAATAATTCAAGTACTAACGGTGGTGGAAATGCTGAAAATAATGCAACGACTCAAACAATTATTGATTGCTATTACAAGAATAAAGAATTTGCAAAAGAATTACCTCGACAAATATTTGATGCTCATGTTGAAGGAAGTTTGGATGATGTTTTAATGTGTGGGGAATGCCGCTTTCGAACTTTTGATATCAATGATTTTGCTGATCACAAAAGTCGTGAATGTTCAAATGTTACAAAACCTCGTAAGTTTTTTTGCTATAACAGAAAACTTTTTTAATCGTAATACTTTCAGCGCCTGAACCAGAATCCATTCAATGTTTTACATGTGAAAATACATTTGAAAGTTCATGGAATTTATTGCAACATTTAACGGATAAACATAATCTCAATTTATATCGTGATGCTGCATCTGATGACGATGGACAAGAACGACGTGGCCCTCAAACTCCTTCACCGATTCCATCAGAAGGTGTTCGATCATCTGAACAAAATGCTGCAACAACACCCACAGCAGCAGAGACCTTTGAAATTCCTGAAGAAGAAATTAAACAAGAAATTCCTTTGGAAAATGAAGGCGAAGAAGAAGGAAATGATTTACTCGTTTAATGATCTCATCATTTATTTTTATATGTAGTATTGTCATTTCGTATTGTTATTATTTATTTTGTTTTTATTATATTTACACTTTTTTGAAATTTATAAAATAAGAAATTCTATCACAGTATGAAATCAATAGGAAAAATTTCAGACTGTAATATGCATTTAAGATTAGGCTAATAATTAAATCTGTTTTTATGTTTTTGATGCATTATATTTACAAGAGCAGCTGCTTTTTTTCTTCAGTGGAACACATTACAAAATAATATTTCCAGAAACTTATTTTTTTCTTTCTTGTTTGAATATTCTGAAATGATTCTGGAATTAACAAAAACGATGTGTTCAAAAAAAACGTCATAAAAATTCTGAAAGGCTCTAAATTTGGAGATTTGTGATTTTAAAAGCAAATATTACTGTAATCGAAAAACATTAGCAAAAAATGTTTAAGATTCGACTATGATATTTTCTCAAGACATGACAAAATCATTACTACGAGATAAGAATCAGTTTGTATTGTTTTATTTTTTAAGTAATACCGTTTTATATATTACAATGAAAACACGGTGTGCTGAAACGTCCTGTGAGCATTTTTTATCGCCTGCTTTTTTCCATATTAAATTTTCAAACCTAGATTCTGACAAAACGAAGCAGCTTAAACGAATTCTGTAAAAACACAAAAAAAGGTTACCATAAACTTATTCCATTTCCGTTGAAAAAATAAAAAAAGGAGATTCAGAATCCACAGGATTCAGAATTCAATACAAAACTCATACAAAATGCATTAAAATTTTTGTGCATGCGCAACAGTTTCATTTCGCCAAAAAAGGATTTTCACTGCATTTTTGCAAAGGAAAAAAGAAAGATTCTGAACCCTGCGGATTCTGAATCTCCTTTTTTTATTTTTTCAACGGAAATGGAATAAGTTTATGGTAACCTTTTTTTGTGTTTTTACAGAATTCGTTTAAGCTGCTTCGTTTTGTCAGAATCTAGGTTTGAAAATTTAATATGGAAAAAAGCAGGCGATAAAAAATGCTCACAGGACGTTTCAGCACACCGTGAAAAGAGTAATACTCAGATTTATATTTTAATCAAATATTAAAAAATTCTTCATTGATTTATTTATCCTTTTGCATCTGCGAGATTCCATGTTTGGCAGCGTGACGTTTGACATAACTGATATAGCTGGCAAGAAAAGCATGAAATTTCGTATCACGTTCAATCAAATTTTGTCGAGCAAAATATTCCAATAAGCATACAGCTAAATAAAGATACTGTAAATGAGATTGAATTGATTGAAGACGATGAGCTCGAAGTTCTTTCATAATCTAAACAGCGAAAAAGCATTTTTAAAGAGGGTTAAAATGTAGATAGTTAAGATCTTACATCAACAAGACCAAGTTTATCACCAGATTTAAGTCGTTCATTTGCATATTCAAGGCCAACAAAAGTTCCTGTTCTACCAATTCCAGCCGAGCAATGGACCACAATTGGTCGAACATCACTTTTTGATCTTGCCAATTGCATTAAATCAATCACAATTCCAGGATTCAATGGTGCAAGATGATCCGGCCATGAATGATATCGAAATGAATTAATCAAAACTTTTCTTTTTCCAACCAAAACTTCCAAAACACTCCATTTGATTGATTCAATATCACATTCACATTGCATAAAATTTGTAATTGTAAATTGACCAATTTTAATTGAATCTCCAGGTGTTGGAGGAAAATATTGATAACACTTTTCAAGATTATTTTCATAAAAGTCACATAACATAATTACAACTTGGCATTTTTCTTGCAAAACCATTCTCCAGAAATCTTCTGCTGTTTCTTCCAAAGGACCCTGAAATTGGAGAGATACTTTAATTCAATATTTTTTTCCAAAAAGATAAAAATTGCATATTTTTTGACATTTAGGAAAAAAGCTGTGTATAGTTCCATCTTTAAAAATGTAAAACTTACTTGAGCACAAATGAATCGTTGCATGGAATTTGGAATTGGAACCCAATTTGCATGAACATAACTACCATTGGTTAAGATCACTCGAGTTCTGTCATTGCATAAGACATCAGTATATCGATTTCTTGCTTCATTTTGTAAATAAATATCTGTTGAAAAATTCTTTGGAAGATATCCTCGTGAATCAACATATTCTTTTGCCAATTTAAAAACAGATCGAGCCATTAAAAGTTTTGCGAATGCTGCTCTTCCATCTTTTGGTCGCTTTTCAGTGATTGCAGATGTGCCCCCAGAAGACATTTCTTCTTCCATTTTATGCGTTTGAAAGCATGGCTCTTTAACATCTGCAGCTTCAATCTCTTCATATTCACTACAGTATCGTCGATCACGCTTTTGTGGATTTGGGGAACTCATTGATGAAAAACGTTGAACACCTTGATTGGGGGACATCAATCTTTGGGTTGAGGTAAATTGTTGAATTTCTGGTGCAGTTGAATTTGTATCATCTTTATTCCGAGGAAATTCAAAGGGAACCTAAAACAAAAAACCATATATTTCCTTTGAAGCCGGCGGGTGAAACGCCGACGAATTTTTGTAATTCCGAATTTAAAATTGTCATTTTCGGCACTTTAAGTATTTTTAATAGCATTTTATCCTTTATTTTCAGGTTAAGGAAATAATAAATTATTATTTTTCTCAAACTTTTGTTAATCGCTTTTCAAATTGGCAATGCCAATCTTTACAAAAAATTATCAAAAAACGTCTATACTTCAAATTTTGTCGTAGATTTGGTATCGATTTTTAATGTTTGGATTTTGTTTGACAAATCATTGATTCCATTTGATGAAGCATCAATGGAATTTTCATAAGCGGCAATATGAAGAGATAAGGTGCTGCTGGGGGTGCCATTTTTATCATTCTTCCAACGCTTTTGATTTTTGTTTTCAGTTGTTTTATTGCATGTCAAACTTTTAGAAGTATTTAAGCCAAGATCATTCTTTGAGTTTTTCCATAATTGTACATTTTTCCTTTCTTCATGTTTATGATCAACAAAAAAATCTGCTTTAAGTAATGACGCAGTTCATTGATAGTTGAGTTGTATAACTCAGTTCATTAAAACTAATTATTTATTAAGGAATTCAAATTTGATAATAAAAATTTCGACAATTTAAAGTAATCCCTATTTTTAACTTGAAATTTTTATCATAGAGTTTTTGCTATCACAGAACTGCATTTTCTTTTTTTACCAAAATCTTTGTTACTTTTATTTTGTAATTTGCTAAAAGACTGAACAGAAGAAAAACCCTTTGAACATTGGTAACCTTGATTAAGATTGAGATTTTCATGACTGGCAGAACCAGAATTTTCAAACAGTTGCTGCTTCTTTTTTGAAGTGAATATCTCTTCTTTAGCAGCCATCTGAAATAAAAAGAATTTTTTTTCTTAAATTTGTATCAGAGCAAAAAATAGAAAACGCGACCGAATGAAATGGATGGTGTAACTGTAATGAAAGATTTTTCTTGATACTGCCGATTTTAATCTTAAAACAAGTGTTTGATATAAGAATGACGCAACATTTTTTAGTCATGTTTTATGTCTGTTTTATGAAAAGAAGAATGCGTAAACTCGACGTTTATAGACAAATATCTCTGTACAACTACGGTTTTGATTTTATGTATCGAGTTTTAAGTTTTAAAAATTAAAATGACGCAATTTTTTAGAATTTTTTTGACGTACTTTCTGATTTTTTACTTTTCATTGACTGTTTTTTATTCGGCGTTTTAATTGATGACATTGTTTTCATAAAAAATTACTGTAGTAGCAACTCATTATTGTTTTAAAAAACATAAACATAAAAGATATTGTTTCTGTTTTCACGCTGTCAAAAAAATACCATTTTTGTATATTAAAGATTATGTTTGAAGAAGAAAAAAGATAATAGTTTTTATTTAAATTTTTTAAAAAAGGTATTTATAATTTTTAATAATCTTGATTCAAAGTATCAGCAACAATCTTTCCTCTTTGATATCCTCGATCTGGACCAATCATTTCTTCTTTTTTCTTGAAATACGAATATGCATCTTTAAAGACCAAACAAATGTATGCACTGAACGCCGCAAAAATTATCAAAGCCAAAAGTAAACCACATGAAAATAAAGTTTGGGCTAAAAAAATAAAAAAATAATAGATTTTAATTTATAAAATGAAAATAAAAGAACATTTTATAGGAAGTGTATTTTACAAACAATTTTTTCGCTAAATTCTGAACTTTTACTATTTTTATTTTAAAAAAGAATACTGTACATTTTTGAAATCCGTTTTGGGTTTGAATTTCAAATTTCAAAATTTTGTTTTATTCAAACTTTGAATCCAACAAAGAGTTAATTATTAAGCTACAGTATACTTACCATGAAATTTTATTTATATGAGCTTATTTAATTGTATCCTTTTATTATTAAAATTTGAATGATATTTGTTTTTGAATATTGTGTTGTCATACCTTTCGCAATACCTAGTTTTATTATTGGTAGGTTTTGTAATATTTGTTTAAAGTTTACTTATTTGATTACTAAACTAATCTTTTAAACGCCTGTGACTAATGTCTAACTTTACATAAACCTGAGGTCATGAATCATAAGAACCTTTTCAAAACTTTTCTCTTACTTCTTTCATCATCTGGATCAAAATGATGAACTTCATAAAGTTCCCGAACGGTTGTAATATTTTTATGTGCATATGAAAGGGAATCAGATGCCGCGCCAATAATGCCATATCCGATTGCCATAATTGATAATATAATTGTTAAAGTTGCCTTCAAATGGGTTTATTTAAATTTAATTTGAACAGAAAAGAAATAATGACTCACTTGTATAATAAGAAATGGTAATAGAAGATATCGTTTTTCAAGGATAACTCCAATCACCAAAGCACTAGCATAAAAAACAAGTGAAAGGGAACAGATTAGAACTCCAACTCCGCCAATTCCATTGATATAAAGATTTAACGTAATTGCAGTTAAATAAAAAAGCATATGAAGAATTGCTAAAATTCTTGCTCCTGTCTAAAATTAGAAATTATTAAAAAGGTTTTTGCATGCAAAATAAAAGTCTAAATTTAAAGTAATAAATTATGTTTGCATTTAGTTTAACAACTGTCAAAATTTGATAAATTAGGATGAAGACATGCTTCCAAAAACTAAAAACTTTGGAAAAATAATGTTTCTTGGAATTTGAAAAACTAAATGTTAAAAAAGGCTTCAAATATTACATTACTGTAAAAATACAGTAATCTTTCATTACTAAAATATCGTAATAAGGGAAAATTCATTTAAAAAAGTTTGTATATAGTTAATGTGAAGATTACTGTAATGGTAAATATTAAACAAGAACATTCATTTTTTACCGCTAACAACATTATCTTTAACTTACTCGAATATGAAATATTCCACAACAACATTTAAATTCTGGTGATCCATCTTCGATAAATCCATTTGGACTATATGAATGCACCATCGTCTTTTTTTCTTTCTTTCGCTTAAATATTTTTAAATTTTAATTAAGCATAAAATTAATTTTTTTCTTAAAAAATAAAATTACGTTTAAAAATAAAAAATTAAAAGAAGGCAAATTTTTCTCAATTTTTCATTAAGGGTTTTTGGAAAGAATTTGGCTTTTCTTTAAAAAAAACAGGGCTTTAAAAATGCGCAAAAAACGAAAAAAAGAAGAAGGAAGAAAACACCCATTTTTAGGGATTTTCGAGTTCCGTGAAACAAAAAAAACATTTTTAAAAAACCAAAAAAGGGAAGCTTTTTAACTTCTCTTTTTCTTTTTCTGAAACTACTTAAATTATCAAGTAACAAAAAACAGAAAAAAACGTGAAAAAGAGATGGGTTTGGAAGGAAATGAAAGAAGAAGGTAATCGACAAATGAGAAAGAAAGAGAATTGAACAAAGCGGAAACGAACTCCGATTTTAACCACAAAAATTTCAGGGACATCATTTTTTTTGAAAAAAGGTACTAAAACTCCTGCAAGGTTTTTCATTGCTTCTTTCATTTTCGTTCTTCCGTTTTTATATCCTTTTGCACGAGAAGGCTTTTTTGAAGGAGGGAAAAGGGAAAAATGAATGTTTACTCAGCAATGCAAGCCTATCTAGCTCGTCCAGATAGGATGGATAGATAGAAGAGGTATTCTTTCTTTTTTGTGGAAGACAATAGCCTTGGACTGCTGCTAACATTGCTTTTTGTTTTGTCTTCTGTCATTTGACAGAAGCAACAACATAAAGAAGGAAATAAATAGAAAGAAGGAAGGATGAAGAATCATCAAGTTAGTTAGTTAGTTAGGTGGATGAATGGATGGAAGGCAGTTAACTGCAGTTAGTCACCTCTTCTTCTCTTTTGTAAATGTGCTGCTGCTGGACAAAAATAATAAATTTAACTCATATTTCATTTCTTTTCTTTTTTTTAAAAGTTTCTTTATTATTTCAAAACAAAAAATACATGACGACGATAGCAAAAACAATTTTCCTCGTTCAGAAAAAAAATACACAGTAAATTTTATTTTACAAAAATAAAAAAATGATGAAAATATTATAGCACAAATTTATTAATAGCAGCATCGAAAACTAACACCCAATAATATATTTATTTTTTTTGTTTATCTGCTTTTTCGAAAAAGCAAAATCTTAGGGATAAATTACAGTATCCTGCTTACATGATACTGTTTACGTCTTTGTTTTTTTATTAACTTTGGAAAATAAATTTTTCCAGGGGATTAATTAATTAATACAAAAATTGTTCGATTGAAGTTTTGGAACGATTGACGCTAGGCGTTTTGGGGGCTGGGGTGGTGGAGGTGGTGGTGGAGCATGGGGTGGTGCTGCTGCTGATGTTGTTGTCGTGGAGGATATTGGAGGGAATTGACAAAACCGGTTTGATGATTGTTGGTGTTGTGAATGATGACTGGAATTTTGGGGAAGAAGCTTTGAAAGTTTTGGAATTGGGGGAATCTCTTTTGGGGTTTGATTCATCAACATCATGGCATCCATTGAACGATGATATGAATGGCGAAAATATTGTTGGGATTGTTGAGATTGGGACTGGGATTGAAGGCGTTTCATTCGAGGCGGAGTTAAAATCGTCGTTGAGCATAATGTTTGCTGTTGCTGATTCCAATTGTGCTGCTTTTGTTGCTGGAGTTCGGTGTAATAATTCCGCAGTGAACGTACATTGGTTGTTGGGGATTGTTGTTGTGGGGGATGATGGTGGTTTGAGATCGTTGATATTTGTTGTTGGGATTGGGGACGGGGATATCCCCTTTGATTTTCCATGCCCATATTGGCTGCTGCTGTTGTTGATTCCCGTCGCTGATGTTGTTGTTGTTGGGATGCTTGTTGGAATTGTTGTTGTTGTTGATTCCTTTCTTTGTCGCGTTGCTTGCTCGCCAATAACTCGTCCCAGGGGCCATTCCGATGATGCCTCCAGATATTCGTTGTTGCTGTTGCAGCTGCTGTTGTTTTCGTGGAGATATTGCTGTTGCTCGCTTCCATTGATTTCCGATTGCTGTTGTTGTTGTTGTTGATGGATGACTTGGTGGTGTCCGCATTGAGCCATCTTTGTATTGTTGGGGCCATTGTTGATGTTGTTGTGGATGTTGCCCATGCTCGTTCTCGAAAGGAAGACTGCTCGCTCGACATAGCATTTCGGGACTCCTTGCTCGATGTTCGTCGTGGCATCCTATAAGTTTATTCTCTTAATTATGCAAATTTTCTTACTCACACAAACCTGGATGATATTGAATTGGGGATTTGTCCAACTTTTGTGGGGTTGTAGGCGCCATTGTGATGTATGAATTGGTCTTGTTCGGTTCGCATAACATTTGCATTTGGGTGCTGTTGCTCCGTTTGTGTTGGTTTGAAATTGATCGTTTCCCGTTGTTGTGGCTGTTGCTGATCGGTTGTTGCTGTGAATGGCTCCCTTCTCGTTTTCCAAGGTCGCAAACTTTGTGCATCGTAGACTCGGTTCTCTGATGACTGATTTTGTTGTTGTTGGGATTGGATTTGATTGGTGGAGTACTTTGGGGTCGAGTGGGAGACTGTACGAGACGGAGTCCTGACTCGAATTGACGGAGGAGATTTCGGAAGATTGAATTTCCGGTTGATTGTTGAAGGGGCTGTTGTTGCAGCAGTTGTCGTTGTTGAGGATTTCGATGTAGAGAGGGTTGTTGTTGCTGCTGCATAAGCTCCGACTCCTTGGGAGCCCATCGCTCTCCGGATCGGGTGTTGTCGGGTAAGTGGGGTTGTTGCAGTTGCTGATATGACTTCGATCTCGGATTGGACGTCTGAAGCTTCGGAATCTGTCGAAGATTCCTTCCGTATTCGAGGGAATCGTGGTTGTTGATTTCGGAACTCTGTCGGTTGTGTTGGAATATTGTTTGATTGGTGTTGTCGCTCCATTGGCGTTGGTGTTGGTGTGACTGCTGCTGATTGATCCCTTGGTTGTTGAAATCTTGTGAATATCGGATTGTTGTTGTCGTTGGAGTTGTTGCCTTCGCCGGATTTGACGGGGACGTTGTCCGACGCGGACGTGGCAAGGTTGTTCCGTTGTATTGGAATACAGACTGCTGTTCGTTGAGTTGTTGATGATGGTGGTTGAGGTTGTTCGGGGGACTGGATCGAAGGGAGTTGAACCATGGGTGGCTTGGGTGATACTGCTCGAGCGGTGGTATTTGCTGCGTTTTTCTGATCTAAATTAGTATTTGTTATAGTTTGAATTTTACAAATTATGAAAGTGATATTCAAGCAAATGTTAAAACTGCAAACCAAACCAGAGAGTGATAGGCGGAAATAATATTTGTGCCCTGTTAATAATACTTTATAAAGATAAAAAAATGGCTATAGAGGGAAGAAATTGCAAAACAAAAAATGTGTGTTTGTGTAAAAAATTCAATATTCAATTTCAAACGTGCAAATATGTGTTTTGTGATGGTGCAATATTTCTTTTCTCATTTTTCAGAGAAAAGATTTATTACTGACCTGCACGTTTGATTCAGGATAATTTATTGAGCTGAAATTTTTTTTATAAATTGTACCATTATCGATCGGCTGCAGTATAAATCAAAGCTTTCAAGGGGGAAACATTTTCGATACAAAAAAAGCTTTTGGAAATTTATATAAAAAAGCAAATGGTTGAAATTCAGGTTTCTATTCTGGGCTTTAAAAAATGCAAAAAAAAACTTACGATGCTAAATTTAAGTCATTAATTGCTGGAAGATTGTATTTTGATTATTTAAATTTATAAAAAAACAAACAAATGTTTTGAAAAGAAAGAAAACAGTTTTTTGACACCGCACAAAAGAAAAAAATACACTCAAAATTAAATGTTAGTTTAAAAGGGTCCCCGAAATTTCGAAAAAATCAATAATATTTGATAAATACCAATATCTCGACGAGAGATGGCACGTCGAATTTTTCTTGAACCTTTTGTTGGAAGGGTATTCCGTTTTGTATAGACTGGTCTATAGGGGGATAATAATAATAATGATGAGGGAGTTGTGGAGGAATCATAATTTGATGAAACTCGACGAATTAATTGTTGATGACGTTGTCGCGCAATGAAGGCTGTTAAATTTTTGGTTTTTACAAGTTAGATTTTGATTAGATTTGGGGATATTTTTGGTTTTTATCGGGTTATCTTCAAATCCTATTAAGCCCATGATTATTGTTATTTTTGAACTTACCTGCAGCATTTGCAATTTCATGAGGGGCTGAATTTCTTCGATCTCCGCTACTTCCATGATGATGTCGAGAATGATGAGAATGATGCAATTCAACGTCAGATGGAATTGAAGGACTATAACTTCTTGGTTCATCTTCTTTACTTGAGACTCGACTGTTGCTACTCCAGGAACCCGAATCAAAGACTTCTTTATTTGAGTCATAATCGGAGGTTGTGGAGGCACAACTTTTCCATGGCTTAACGCCAGTTGCTTCTTCAATCGGCTTTTGGAATAGATTTTCTGATAGTCTTGGACGAGCAGATTTTCCATATTTATTATCTTTCCCGCCATTTTTCGATGAATCTTCTTTCCTTGATTCATGCAAAGCATCAACAGATTTGGCCATAATTTGTTGTTGTCGTAAATCTCCAAATCTTTTCTGCCGATCCCCAAATCCACTGATCCCAGATGAAGATCCTGTGGTTGAGCCAGAATATGCTGCGGCCGCATTTTTAACTGCCGTCAATCGATTATCAATTTCACTGTCATCTGAATCTGAGAAAGATCGGGATCTTCGAATTCTACGAAATGATGAGGATGATGAATGCTGATAATTATTATTGCTTCCACCATTTAATAAATTTGGATTCGCTAAACTTAGGGTACTTGCAAGTTTTGCAATTTGTTCCATATTGATTGCTGATGATGAAGATGCTAATTTACCCGACATATTTCCAGCATAATGTTGTTGTTGATTTTGTTGATGTTGATGTTGTTGATGCATGGCAGCTGCAATTAAATGTGTCAAAGCTGGATTTGAATAGAGATCTGCATTATTATTTGAAGATGAAGAAGGTGGAACAAGTGAAACTTGACTCATAATACGTGATAACCGAGATGAAGTTGATTCATTAATACCCGAATTAAGTGTGTTTTGAGCATATAAAATTGGATTTGAGCATACTGTAGGAAGTTTAGTTTTCAACATATCAAGGGCAACCAAATTAATTATCATAAACCAGCATGGAGTTTTTAAGGGATCATTTGCTCCACCATCTTTGACAAGGGCAACTCGAACACAACTTTTTAACAGAAGATTTCGAGCATCCATATCAGTTTCATAAGGGTCCCGTTCAACGCATTGTTTGAATCGACGCATATCAAATATCTGAAAAAAGGATAGAAAACATGGATTTGAAAAGTAGATATGCAAATTTTGATTTGTAGTTTTAATAAAAAAGAGAAAACTCCAAAAAGCGGCGTTCTCTCTTTGATCTTTTGAGATGATCGATTCCCAAATCGGAACAGTAGCAACATACAAATTATTTTCGAAAATTTAATTAAAGCTTCAATTTTGAAAAGCTAATACGGTACATTTGTAACTTACTTTAACAACTCGATCTTCATCATTTTGAATTGCCGTTGAAGATTTTGTAATTAATTTTCCATGATTTCGAATAACTTTATCAGAGATGCAATGACTTTTTGAATCTTTCCAACCTTGTACAAATATCGGCGTAGACCCTCGAGCCATTGCTTTAATATTTCCTTGATTATCCATTTTTATTATTACTCCCTTAAATTATTTATCATATTACAGTAACTTTTATGAATGTTAAACTTACATCCCCAATTTTAGCTCTAAGCTCTTTTGTATATTCATCCCTCATTGGATTTGTAAAAAAATTAAATCCCAGCGTTTTGCCATCAAATTCTTCATCCCCGCCATCCACGATTACTGTAGTTTTTCGAAGATATGCTTTTGCAATTCTTTTACATCTTTCCATCACAACTATTTTACCCCAAATTTCATCATCCAAACTTCCATCATTTAATTTTGTTAAAACTTCATTTATATGATCCTATAAAAAATAATTGCTGTGAATTATAGAAGCAAAAATTTTGTTTTAGAAAAAAACATCTGCACTTTTTTGGAAACAAACAAAAACAAAAATAGCCTTTCTTTTTTTGCGTGAATTGGGTTCATCCAAAAAAAGAAAATGAAATCGGATTCAACAAAAAAGTAATTTGATAGGGCTTCTTCTTTTTTTATCCCATCTAAGCTTAAGGATCGACCCCCGTTCGTTTTAAATAAAAAGAAGAGTAAAAAAAGATACGCAAAAAATATCATCTTTTGTTCAATCGGATTCCAAGCGTGCTTCAAAAATACAATTCAAACTGTTTTTTTGGATGGATCGATTTAAAAAAATGGAATCAAAAAGTTTAAATAAAGTCTATGAATTTTATATGGCCGAAATGGATGGATTTAATAAAAATATAGATGGAAAAAATAATTAAAACAAAAAATAATTGCGGAATAATTCAAATTAAAAATCTGAGTTTAATTATTAAACACATACCAATTGAAATCTTTCAGCATCATACCACATATCGTCAAAATCTTCTGGAGATCGACGAATACCGGTACCGTCAAGGCAAGATCCTCGACTGAATGATGAACCGTAGACAAGGCCAGCCCTCGAAACTCGTTGTTGCTGCAGTTTTTGTTGACTCTGAAGACGTTGATTGAGGGTATCACCACAATTGGATGGCAAATCTGCCAAGGACATGATTTTTTTCTGTCTCCCCAAAAATGTTATTAATACAAAAACAGAAGGTGTGAGTGGCAATTAACAATTGTTTAAAATGTAAAATATAATGGCAGGATAAAAGCGTTATCAAAAAAATTTCATTTTTAAAAAAGGCAAAAAAATAATGTTGAAGCTGAAGGAAAGGGTTTAATATGGGGAACAATAATAATAATAATAATACCTTCTTGAAAAACAAGAAGATAATAATAATAATAAACGCAAAAACCCCTCCAGCGATATTCAAGAAAAAGAAGAAAGAAAGAAGGTTGATTGGAAGTGGGGGGGAAGCAGAAACAGAAGCAGCAAAAGAAAAAAAAGGAGAAAGGAATTTTTATTTTGGGAGGAAAAATAGCTAAAAACCTTCAAAACCCCTCACACGGGAGTCAGTCAGTTCGTTAGAACAATCTCTTCAAAGCAAAATGGAGAGGCTTTTTTGAGAAAGGCGGAGAGAGAAAGGGAGAAAAAATCAACGGTGTGTAAAAGAAAAAACAAAAAAAAATATTTCAAAATTTGCGCGAAAATTGGCTGTAACCAAAGTTGTACAAAAACGATTGGGACAGTGTCCGAAATAAGAGAGAGAGAGCAAAGAATCCTTCTCTTTCTCTTTCTGCTACATTACCATTAAAGAAATGTAACAAAAAAAAAGAAAAAGAGAAGCTAAATGAATGAATGTCGATTGACGAAGACAAAACTTCTAAACTAACTAACCTCCCTTGAATAGTGAAAAATTTCAAGAACTAAAAAATATTGTTATCGGCGGTCACTCTTTCTCATACACTTATTCTCCCGCTTCTTGCCTCAGGGAAAAGAAAACGAAGAAGAAGCAGCTTCGTTAGCTCATTTTTTTATATTTCTAACTGCTGCTGTTGATCAACACCAGCAGCCAGCAAGTTAGTTACTATCCATCCATTTCGTTCATTCCGAATACAGAAGCAACAAAAAAATGAAACGAAGTGCTACAAAATTTTCGAAACTGGTCTACCTCCAAAAAAAGAGAAACAAAAATGACTGACGGCCAAAAAATGCACCTTTTCCTTCCAAAATCAACTGCCTGAAGAAACAAAACGATCGGAAGAAGAAGGGAAGGGAAGCTTGAAGTGGACGATGAAAAAAAACAAAACAGGCTAATTTTTTTTCTGCTTCTTAATGTGTTCTTAAAATCCCTTTCCTTTTTTTGTTTCATTTTCCTATTTTAAAAATACGCACAAAAACGTCAAAAATTTCTTTCCAAATTTCTTTCTAAAAAATTGACAGAAACACAAAAACCGGAACAGGTCGTTTTTTTTCTTTTTCAAGATGAAGCAAAAAAAGTAACCGTTTTTTGGATGAAACGATTTTTTTAGCTTTTAATTTTCAGGAAATGAAAGACAAAAAATGAGAATGAAAAAAATGGCTGCTTTTAGGGACTTCATTATTTTAGAATTAGGTAACCCCGAAAATAAAAAGAAACAACAATAATCTCATAAGATTAGCTACCACCTTTTTCTGGGGGGTTTATATTTTAAAAATAAATGTAAATACATTAAAAAAAATGTTTGACCTATTTTTATCTAAAAAATTCAAAAACTGAAAGTTGAAAGTTACAGTAATTTTGTAGTAAAGCGATAATCGACACTTGCAAGGTCGTAGGCAGAAAAAAAAATTTGGGGTGGGCATTTTCATTTTGGAGGGGGCACGCCTTTGATCTTTTGCCGCCTTAACACGGCTGCGGCAAAATATCAAAAGATTTTCTCGATTTTGGGCGGGCACAGGTACCGAATGCCCCCCCCCCCCCGTAAATATGCCCTTGGACACTTGCAACAAATTTAATCATAAAATGCAAAACACTCTAAACAATAAGAGAATATTAATATCACTAATATGATACTGTGATGTGAAACATTATACAAATCTGTTTTTGTTAATAATTTGAAAACACATTTTCGATGAATAATAGGTTTAAAAATGTGTAACGGTATATGAAACTTTAAAAAAGAAACTGTGTTACAGTATCAACTACAGAAGCTTAAAAATTAATGAAAAAATTAAATTTTTGCCAAATTTACAATGCAAAATTTCAATTTTGAAAAAATTTGGCACGCCTAAAATAATGATTCAAAACATTAAAACAAAGCTTTATTTCTCTAAATCCCTAAAACAAAAATCTAAAGAGATATTTCTGCAAAGCAACAACCTAAAAATGCACTCAAAATATCGGAGGATAATCAAGTTTCAAGATTTTTGTAACTATTATTTTTATTATTTTAAATACTTCAAACTTAAAGCTTGCAAACTTTATTTTAAATGAAAAAAGCTAGCAAAAAAAGAAGAAATGAAGAGGCTTCATCGAATTTTTGACACATTAAACAAAAATGAACGTGTAAATAAGACGATGAATGATGAAAAAGAGAAGAGAGAGGATGAAGAAGTGACCATCAATACAAACTAATTACATTACGAGTTTAAGAAAAGAGATGATGAAACTATATTTATTTAGAAAGAAGTTCTAAGAAGCTATCGCAATCACGAATACATATTTATTCTAAATACAAGTAAAAATCAGAGATTTCATGGAAATGCCCTTTTTCGCACATGTTAGAAATTTTGATCAGAGATTTTCAAATTTGTTCGGAATAAAAATTGTTCAAAGATTAGGCCAAAAATTGACGGTCATCTTTAAAGCAGCAACGATCAAAGGAAAAACTTTGATAAAAGGAAGGGATTTCAAAAATATGGATTTTTTGCTGACGTCAAATCTGAACAATCCGTAAATTTGCAAGATCAGAGATTTTGCAACTAATTTCCAGAATGGATTATTAATAATAGAATTCAAAACTCTTCTTTCAATATCCAAAATCAAATTCGACTATTCATGACTTGATTGTTGGATTTATTCAAATTTAGGATAATGTCCCTTTAAAAATTTATTACTTTGTTCCCCCAAAAAATGCAGTAACAAGTTTCAAAAAAGTTTTTTTTTGTATATTTCCTTAAACCCGAAAATATTATAAAGAATTTGCAGCCTGTTTTTCATTATGCTTCTATAAAATAAATTTAATCTTTGAATAAAAAACAAATAAAATAAAAAATTGAAGGAATCAAAAAAGAAAGTTTCAAAGAAATAAATCCTTCCGGTGTTTCTTTTTTGTTTGTGTGAAGCTTCTTTCCTTCTTTTTTTCTTCTTGCAAAAATCTTTTTAATACCGTTTCTTTTTGGGATTTAATCGGGAAAAAATGAAAAAAAGAAACGAATTAAAAATTGTTGTTCAAAAAATTGTGACAAAAAAACTGATTCAAAAAAAAGAAGCCGGTCAAATTCAAGCACGCTTCCGATTTTGATTTTGATGATGATCGAACAAGCATCGGAAAATCAAGTGACTGTGACACATCGTCGTAATAGCCAAAGAAGTATATTAAACCAGACAATTTTCAAATTCAATTCCTGCTTCCGTCTTTCTTTCTTTTTTTCTCGTTCGATCACAATTTCGATTGCCTCATTGACTTAAATCACTCAAACAGAAACAACAAAAATAATAACCGTGTTAAAATTAGCTTTTTTTAAAAATGTACTTGCAAAATTGAAAAACTGAAATGGAAGGAGAAAAAAATACTTGAAAAATAACATTTTAAAACAAATGTAGTACATATATCCGGAATATAAGCCTTCTTTAAAATAAAAAGGAGATAAGAAAAATTTCAATTGCTTTTGTTACACTTGAATGAAGGTAGTTAGTTTTTAGACATGAAAAATCTTCCTGTTTTAAAGGTGAAATAAATGAGAAGATGAGATTGCAACGAAATTGTTAATGGTATTAAAGTTAAAGAACCCCATAATCAGACCAGAGGTCGTGGGTATTAAAGTTAAATAAAACAAATTATTACAAAAAACCAAGAATTTTGTAATAATTTGTTACATGGTAGGAATGTGTTATGTTTTAGTAAAGCACATGAACACTATTTCTCTTAAATCTGTTACAGTGTTTAAATGAAATATGTCACTGTTGGTACAAATGACAAATAATTACAGTAACACCAAAAGAAAGAAAACAGATAATTTAAAACAAAAATAATTTCAATAAACAATTTTTTTACCACAAAACGTTAATAAAAATTATAAGCAGAAAAAGCGTTAACAAAATTTAAACAAAAACGCCCCCATTTTTAAAATTTATAAAATTGTAACAAACCTGATAAAAGCCAAAAATATACGTTTCAATAATATTTCTTTTTAATCCAAATTTCAGATGAAAAAGAAAATACTTTGAAAAACAATCACAAAAGTCGGTTGTGAGTTTTTTTGTCTTAAAATAGACAATATCCGACTTTTTTTATGAAGAACAAAAAAAACGATAATGGGAAAAAACACTTGATTGTCGGGGGGCCTTTAATAATAGTAATAGTGATAAGTAAGGATGCTTACTATCATCAAACCAAATATACTAAAAATTGGACACAGAAAAAGAGAAAGGGAGAGAAAGATTTCAATCGAAACCTCCCTTTCTTCTTTTTTCTTCAATCGTGAGTTTTTTCTTTTCAAATCAAAAGTGGCTACTTTTTGATTATTGCTGCTTTTGCTTTTGCGAGAATGCGCGAACACCCATCTTCATTTATCTTTGTCGCCTTAGGTCTTGCTTTCTTTCTTGCTTGCTTGCATGATGATGATAATCTCTCATGTTTTTTAGGGCGTTGTTGTTATAGAAATTTTTAATGTGCATGGAAGGAAATTCAAAATTCGAAGAAGCTTTTTTTTCAATTCAAATCGAAAAAAAGGGAAGGAAAAGCTTTATCGAGACAAAACTGTAATCAAAAAATGAAAAAAAAGAAATATTTTAAAAAACAACTTGTTAATCCGATTTTGTAACAGTGAGAAAAAACATGAAACAATTTGTTTCAAAAAAAATTGCATTGTTCTTGATTACTTGTTTTTTTGTGTCGATGGAGATTTACATGAACGTCATCACGAACAACTAGTCATAATTGGTTGTCCCATCAAATAAAAAATTACTCACAATTTGAAGATGTGACTTGATTGAAATTGCCAGAATTTTTAAATCTTTGTCAATGAAATTTTATTGATTTTTATCAAATGCTACAGTATCTCTTTCAAGCACATTTATTCAATTACAAAAACTTAAAAAGAAACTAAAACACATTTTTTATAAAAAAGGTGTCAGTTATTTACAAACATTTATTTATTCCGACCATAAAATTAATTTAGTTAAATTTATTCTAATTTCTACTTAAATAATTTCTTTTTCGCTGTTTTCGAGCAATCACAGAACCGATAATTGTTAAACCAATTAAAAATGATAAAACAACCAACGAAATTCCAACAATTAAAAATATCAACGGAACTGTTGTTGTATTTAATTTGATATAATTCAATGCATAATCTTTAAGATTAATTCGAACATCCAACCAAAATGCTGGAACAACTGTGGATCGAAGATTTGTAAGGGTTCTATAAATTGTTGGTTACAGTATATTTGGGGGTAATTTAAGAGGGAAGCAGTTTGACAATTGTACAATGTACGATCAAATCGATTAGCAAAACATAATCAAAAACGCAGCACCAAGTAATTGATCTCATATACGCATTCCATATGAGCAGCGCCGCAACTTGGGGGAAATCGAGGAGGGGGAAAACCGAAAAATCGACGTATAGCTACCTGTGGAACTTTGTCATTCGTCACATTTTGCCAAAAAATCAAAAAATTCCGGAAAAATCAACGTATACGTCGAATTTTTTTCGACTTTCGCCTGAGAGGGGGGGGGAAATTCCCCCTTTCCCCCCCCCCCCCCCCCCCCCCAAGTTGCGGCCCTGCATATGAGACCAATTACATGATTATGTGTTCCTGATCATGATTTGTTAATCAATTGATTTCCCAAAACTTACATAAAATTTGGATCACTAAAAACTGCAACATTAAATTGCATTCGAAGTGAAGCTTTCAGCGTTGATCCAACTTTTGGTTGAATAATAAATTCTCCCATGCTATGTAACTCCTCCTGTGGGGATAATCCCGTCAAAGAATCAATCACCTCAGGATTAGCTCTATAAAAATGTGGTGAACTCAGTAATGCCAAAAATGGAAGAAGTTTTTTCTGTCCCGGAAAACATTTTTGTTCAATCATTCCTGCCGGAAATGTATAATGTCCATCAGAATCCAACGGCTGTGATTTTGACCATTTTGGAAAATATAATTTATTCAGGGGATCTTTAATTATATATCCTTCATTTCCCGGAGCAGAAGTATTAAAAACTTCATCAGAAAATTTATATAAATATCCTGAAATTCCATTGACATCCGCGTCATTACTGTATTCCATTTCCATATGCCGACAAAGGAATGTTTGAAAATTTTTAAGTTTTTTATCTTTATCCAAAAATCCACCCCAATAACTCCCATCTATAATTTATTAACAATTATTCAAATAACAATAAACTAGAATACCTGAAGCTCCAGTTACATCATTTGCATCATCACTCAACCACCAACCCAGAGAAGTTGACCCAGCCCATTCTTCAATATATCCAACTTTTTTGTAATCAGATTTTCCAGAATTTACAATATAACTTTCATCACCCGTATGATTATAATTTGGAAAGAATCCAAGTAATTGAATATCAGGAGTGGCAAAACCAAAAAGTGATTGTCCAGTAACTTGTTCAATAATTTTTACCAACGGGCTATTAATCAACTCAATCAAAGGATCTGTATATCCAATAAAAAGAGCTTCTTTTACTTTTACTTGTCTGCAAAAAAAGAGTGTATTTTTGAAGGTTTTATGACTATAATTTTCTCTACCGATAAGGATATACTCCAAGAAGCAAAGTACCAAAATTGGTTAAAAACTTTTGAATTGATGTTAGATTGCTTGCTTGCAACATTAAAGAAGCTGTCGTCTGCAAAGTATTTTTAGTATGATAATGTCAAAAACTTTAAACAAAACCATTAAAGAAAGATTTGGTTGCCATACTATATCTTCATAATCACAAATTGGACATGATTCACTTTGCTCATAATTCCATGCTTTATCATTTGTATATGAAATGTGCTCTTTATCATCGGATATCGTTGGGGTCTTTGATTCCCATTCTCTGTAATAAATACATTTAATCAATATTTTTGTGTTTGCATGGTATCAATCAAACTAGACTAAAATGTGGCAATTTTGTGACTATTTTTGTTCTTGTTAAAAAGCAATTTATTGCATCGTAAAGCAAACAATGCAGGACGTCGTAAACTATCAAAAAATAGGTGTAACTAATTAGCACTTTTTTACAATAAATGAATTTATGTTCTATTATTGATTGAATTAAATGAAAGAAAAATTGCAACATTTCTGTTAAATGGATTCTAATTCATTTACTGCCATTTATTCAGGGGTTGACAATCAAATATCTCAAAATTCAATGATAAAAGAACCCTGATTATCAATATCTTAAAAATTTTTGGAATAACAAAAATGCCTGATTTGATGCATACCTCGGAATTCGAAAAATCAGAAAAAGATTTGTTCTCAAAACCTATGTTTTGATGCGATGTCTGACAAAGTCATCAATTTTTAATCATGCAAAAAAACCAAAGAACAATTAAATTTTTAGCATAAATAAAGCGTCTTAAATTGTCTCAAAAGAAAAAAGTTGAAAAGATACCTAAAAAATTGCTCATGCCATTTTAAAAGCTTAAAATATTTTAATCGCAAAATTTATAGGTATCTTTTTTGGAGCCATCGTCAAAAAAGTTGTGCAAAAAATCCGTGAGTGCTTCCTCTTGGTGGTCGATTATAATCCCTTTTTTCTTATCACTTGGTCCATTTTTATCAGGAGATTAAGCGCTTTACTACAAGGTCTCATCATATTTTTTTGCAATTATAGCAAAATCCGGGAATAAATTTAAGAATTTAAGTAAAAGAAATTGAAAATGGGAGACAACGTAATTTTATCGTTACTTAAAGTACAGTAAACTTCACAAATATATTTCTAAACACTAATAAAAACTCACTTAAAAGAATATGGTCCAACATCATTAACAACAACTTTATCACCAAAAAAGAAAGCTCGATCTGGATTTATAACATTCCACAAATAAAAATTATAAAATGAATTCGCAGGAAGATGACTCCAATAATATGTTATTGTTGTAGGTTGACCGTAATCATCTTCAGATAATTTTAACTGGCTTTTAACTAATGCCGGATAAATACCATATGGGAATGCAGTAAGAAGTAAAATTCCAGCTATTAAAGTTACAACTAGAATAACTCCAGTACTAATTTTACAACATTTTGTTACCATCTTTCTTTCTTCTTTCTCTCTATGTGATATTTACTAGCCTACTTAATGAATGTAAGCCAAAACAGAAACACGCCTCGTCCACGACATTAGCTTACCAACAACTACCATTTCCCTTCTCTCAAATAATTGATGTTGTTTCCTACATCGTTAGGGCGGGTGTGCTGCATATTTTTGATAACACATACGTAACAGCTTATCGCTCATTGAATTTTGTCGAAGTAAAAAAAGAATCTATGATATAAAAAAGGCTTTATTATAAAGCATTAAAATGCATAATTAGTGAAATATCGAGACATGCAGAAATGATGATGCACTAAGGTGAACTTAATTTTAAAGTATATATCACAAATATCTCCAAGAATAGTTGTTCAGTATATACTGCAGTATCTGCTGCTTACAAATACAATCTCCTCTTCAACATATTACAATTGCAAAAGTACCTTCGTCAAAACTATTAAATGTCTAGCTTTTAAAAGTTTACTAACTTTAAAAAATTAAATATTTATAAGCATCAACTATTAGCAATAACAAAACTGCAGTTCATCAAATTTTTAATTTTGTATAAAATTTTATGCATAAACAAATTTTTCCGTTAAATATGCCTTTGTAATTCATAGTTTTATTGCTATTTTGAAAGAAAATTTTATAAAATTCTTGAACTAAAAATCACAAAAAAGTTTAAAACTTGCAACAAAAAACCAAAAGAAAAAATTGAGAAAAACAAGTTTCAATTTTTTGATTTTTGACGTTGAAAAAAAAACACAACTTCGAGTTTGCAAAATTTGAACGACGCGCCACCATGTTTCTATTTGTATGGTTTTGGAACGAAAATAGTGTTGCGATGAATGGTACCTATTCAACAAAAAAACTGAAGCATTTCAACTATCCTTTTTCTTCCCTTTTTTCTATTGCTACTTTTTATACTTTTTAAACCATATTTTTTACTTTAAATATAACATTTTGTCCTTTTAAACGTAAAATTAACAAAAATATAGCTAAATTCGTGGTTCTGAAGGCTTTTTTAACCTTTTCCTCATAATTTTAGCCCCAAAAATCAGAAATATATCCTTAAATTTATAATGTCCGTGTATTATACTTTATTACTTTTATACTATTTAACACTTGTTTATCAATAGCGTATTTTCTAGGGACTATGGGTTTCGTCAAAGTCGTTAAGAACCGTGCTTATTTCAAGCGTTTCCAACCTAAATTCAAAAGAAGACGTCAAGGTAAGACTGACTATTATGCTCGTCGATATTTGACTGTCCAAGACAAGAACAAATACAATACTCCAAAATATCGTCTTATTGTTCGTTTCACCAACAAGGATGTAATTGCTCAAGTATGTTTTTAATATTTGTACAAAAATTAGTTATTATACATACCCATTTTTATAGATTGCATATTCTCGTATTATTGGTGATGTTGTTGTCGCTTCTGCTTATGCTCATGAACTTCCACGTTATGGCATTACTGTTGGTCTTACCAATTATGCAGCTGCATATGCCACTGGATTATTGCTTGCTCGTCGTCACTTGAAAGCTCTTAAACTTGATGAAACTTACAAAGGTGTCGATGAAGTTAATGGTGAAGATTACAATGCTGAAGCAGAAGGTGATAATCCAAATCCATTTATGGCTGTTCTTGATGTTGGACTTGCTCGTACAAGCACTGGAGCTAAAATCTTCTCCGTCATGAAGGGTGTTGCTGATGGTGGAATCTTCGTTCCTCATGGTGAAACTCGCTTCTTTGGTTATGACTCTGAAAGCAAAGAATACAATGCTGAAGCTCATCGTGATCGTATTTTTGGTAAACATGTTGCTGAATATATGCGTCAATTGCAAGATGAAAGTGAAGATTCTTACAAACGTCAATTCTCCAAATTTATTGAAGCTGGTGTAAGCCCTGACGGTGTAAGTTTATTTTTCCAAAAAATTGTTTTAATTTATTTTCATCTGTTTCTTTTTTTTAGCTTGAAGCCATGTACAAGAAAGCTCATGATGCAATCCGAGCAAATCCTGATCGTGAAGCTAAGAAAGAAAAGAAGGAAGGAGCAGAATCTAAACGATGGAACGCTAAGAAACTCACCCACCAACAACGCAAACATCGTGTTGCAAATAAGAAAGCCTATTACCGTCATCTTAAAGCTCAACAAGATGATGAATAATTTGTTATTGTTGATTTCTATGAATTTTGTTAACAACGCGAGTTGTAATAAAGTGTTCTTTTATTTATGTTCATTTTTTCCATTTGTTGTTTAAAAAAATTATATAATTTTAATTTCCTGCTTTCTTACATTTCCGGACAAATCTATCAATAAGATTACACCTTAAATTATTTGAGGTAATGATTTCTACTGTAACTTTGATAAGGGGGCTTTTTGATTACTTCGAGACATATTTGTTGAAAACGGTAGATTTTTAATTTTTCAACATAGAACAAAAAGTACAGGTAATATGAAAATAAATTTAAAATGTTGTTCATATTATAAATGTTGTATTTAAAACGTATTCCACCAATTTATTCTAAAATTTTAACAAAAATGGCACCGCCTAAAAATCGTATATTTTTTTATTTTACCTATGTTTTCGAACATGCTTAAGAAGCAGGAAAAAAATACTTTTTGGGCGAAATTCGGCAAAATGCCGTTTTTAGAGCATCGAGAATGCCAAAGTCGACATATTTTGTTTCCTATGGTATATTTTCATCTTTAATCAGTTTTAGGTATAATTGCACCTATATAGGTTTTCGAGGTCGGGGAATCCGAATCTCGACTCCGCGTTTCAAAATTTTCGCGTTAAGACCCATTTTTCGAATGTTGGCTGCATATTTGCCCTGAAAAGTGGGTCAAGGAATTTTTTATCAGACTAGTTCTACTCACCATTGGATTCCCCGTGGTTTTTTACCCCTGGGGGCAAATTATCATAAAAAACTCGGGGTGTCCCGATTCGTCAGAACAAGATGAATAACGTCGACCCCTGATTTAGAGAATTTCGATCATTTATGAAAAATCGAATTTTTATCCAATTATGCTAATTTCCCACCTGTAAAGGTTTTCGACCATGGGGAATTCAATGGTGAGCTTTGTATCGCCCTAAAATCACGTTTTACATGCGAAATCCCCTTAGGGCATGATATAATATATCCGCATAAATAAAAAATTCCCCCTGACTTTATTATGGTGTTTTAGGTGTTAAAAAGTGTTGATTATTGTTCATAAACAATGTTTTTATCAAAATCAAACTTTTTTTAATCATTCGAAAGCTGGAACAATTTTTTCAGATGACCTGAAATACCCTTTGATGTTGGGGTATATGTACAGAATGTGAAATTGCTGTTTTTGCTTTGAACAATGTAGTTTTGCATTCCTTTGCTTTCAGAAACATATTTTTATTATTTTAGGATATTATAAATGCAATATTTATGACTTTTAATGTAAATTTATAGTCAAATTCCCAACCGGTTAATGTTAATGATTTCCAGATAGTGTATATAGAAAGCAATCAGTGATTAGATAGTGCCATTTGTTAAAAACGGTAAAAAAAAGTTCGGGGAACAATTTTAAGCAATTTACAATAAGTCTCATCTAGCATTCACATATTTACAACAATTTCACATTCTGTACATATACCCCAACATCAAAGGGTATTTCAGGTCATCTGAAAAAATTGTTCCAGCTTTCGAATGATTAAAAAAAAGTTTGATTTTGATAAAAACATTGTTTATGAACAATAATCAACACTTTTTAACACCTAAAACACCATAATAAAGTCAGGGGGAATTTTTTATTTATGCGGATATATTATATCATGCCCTAAGGGGATTTCGCATGTAAAACGTGATTTTAGGGCGATACAAAGCTCACCATTGAATTCCCCATGGTCGAAAACCTTTACAGGTGGGAAATTAGCATAATTGGATAAAAATTCGATTTTTCATAAATGATCGAAATTCTCTAAATCAGGGGTCGACGTTATTCATCTTGTTCTGACGAATCGGGACACCCCGAGTTTTTTATGATAATTTGCCCCCAGGGGTAAAAAACCCCGGGGAATCCAATGGTGAGTAGAACTAGTCTGATAAAAAATTCCTTGACCCACTTTTCAGGGCAAATATGCAGCAAACATTCGAAAAATGGGTCTTAACGCGAAAATTTTGAAACGCGGAGTCGAGATTCGGATTCCCCGACCTCGAAAACCTATATAGGTGCAATTATACCTAAAACTGATTAAAGATGAAAATATACCATAGGAAACAAAATATGTCGACTTTGGCATTCTCGATGCTCTAAAAACGGCATTTTGCCGAATTTCGCCCAAAAAGTATTTTTTTCCTGCTTCTTAAGCATGTTCGAAAACATAGGTAAAATAAAAATTTTTGCCGGTGCAGGTCGTTTAAAAAGTTTTGGTGGAATGCGTTTTAAATTCGAGAATCCTTTTTTAAAAATCATTACTGTAACAAATTTTGAGTGCTATCAAATGTTTGAATATCTGTTTTGTGTCGTATTTGTACAGTGATTGCTCAAAGAACGTTTAAAAGCGGTTTGAAATCGGTACTGTAGTAAAAATTTAATTAAATTCGTGTTTTCGATAATTTTTTTAAACAAATACTAAATTAAGCTATTAGTTTATACAGAGATTTTTAAAGTTAAATTTTATTTATTTTTTAAAACCAGCAGGGTTACCGTACATAATGAAAGAGTTATATCGGGCATTAAAAATGAACAAAAAAATATTTTAGTGTATCCATCTCTTTTGACTACTGCATTAACAACTGATTGGCCAAAAATGGGACAAATCTACAAAATTGAAGCAATAATTTCTTCAGAAATTAATGATTTCACCGAAAAAGAATTAGTAACTTGTGAATCCAAATTCTTCAATAAAAATATCGTGATGTTGAAAAGCTTGGAAATTTAACTACTGTTACTCCAGAAAGATTTGCACATTCACATGTTTATGATGAAAAAGGTGAAGGTAAAAGAAATATCAGTCATTTGTTGGAAATCGATGGATCCAAAAAACAAAGTGGCATAAGTTTTTATGCTACTCAAAACCTTTGAAGATTGTTATTTTTCAGGTTCCAAAAATAAATGCCTTAAATGAAATACTTCTGGAAAGAAATAATGGAATCATCATATCTATGCACAATCCATTCTCCAATGAATGGCTTTCATTGTGCCGTGAAGGGGGAAAATTGATTTGTTAAAAGTTCAAACCAGTAATTCAGGTCAGAGTGAATTTCCCGGGATTGAATTAAATAAAAAAAGTTTTTATGATGCAGAAGCATTTCATCATTGAACATGATAATTGTTAAGCTGTCATCCGAAACCTAGGTATGTTTAAACCAAAAAAGATTTACACCTTTTTTAATGAAATCAAAATTTTAGACCATGAAATTGATAGAAGTGCCAAGAAAGATGTTTTGAAAGCTTTCAAGGACGAAATATCAACAAATCGTCAAAGTTAATGAAACATGATGCAATCCGAGCAAATCCTAATGGGGAAGTTAAGAATGAAAAAGATCTTATCTGAATGAATAATTTGTTATTGTTGATTACTATGAATTTTGTTAAAGTGTTCTTTTTTCATTTGTTGTTAAATTTTTATTTTCCTTTTGCCTTCTTGCAGTTTAAATTTCTTCCGGGACATTACACCTAAAAAATATAGGGATGGAATCGAGAAAAAATAGAGGTTATACAATTTCAGCAGCATCTTCGGAGGAAGAATATTTTTTTATGTCTCTTGGGAGAGATTTTGCATCTTTTTTTTGTCTTTTTTTCTCGTTCATAATTCATTCAAAAGTCAACAAAACAATGTCTCAATTTCGGCACTATTTTGGAAGCTTCAGTATATCCGGAGCATTTATGCCTGAGGCATAAAAAATTTTGTGTTTGTTGCTGTTGGTTTTTTTCTTCCCTTTTTTTCCTATTTTTTGAGAGTTTTAAAGTTTGCTTTTTTCAACACGTGTTTTTAAGTTTTTTTGAAAAAGGCTTTAACAATTTTTGTAGTTTTTTAAAAAATCCCACAGTCTTTTTTCTTAGGTCAATTCAGTCGTCAGCTGTTGATGCCTTCTTTTTTTTGGTGTTCTTCTTTTTTTGGAGGAGTTTTGGTGTTGAAAAGCTTGTCGTTGCCGTTCTCGACCACTTGAGATATTCCCCTTCTTTTGTAGAATGCTTAAGCTTCAGCCTGCTGCTGCTTGTTTTAATTTAACCCAAAAAATTTAAAGATGCCTTTTTCTTCGCTGTCTATATTATTATTTGTTGCGCGTCTTCAAAATTTCACACGCCGCCACAATTTTGTATTTGCATATTTTTTGTTTCAATATAAAATGTAATATTCATAAAAAAGAATCGCTTGCTTCAAATTTATGTCTTTGGCGGTTTTTTTTCTTTTTGTTGCTATCCAGAATGTTATTTAAATTTTAAAAAGTTGTTTTATAACACTTTTAACAACCTATTTTTTAAAAATAATTTGCAGAACTTCTTTCATGTAATTTTCTGATGGCCGAAAAACCGGTCAGTTGAAATGTTTTTTATTATCGACATTTTATTTTCAAATTATTTTTTGTTATTGTTGTTTATGAGTTTTGCAACTGCAAATCCTGAACCGTGTTTACTTCGATGCAAAGATAACTATGTAAGTTTTTGTTCGAGATGGATTTTTTTTTGAAAAGCGTGAAACAAAATTAAAGTTTAAAAGCAACCACTTTCGCATGCATTAAAATATTAGTATCAGACGAGTGGTTTTTTTAACTTCCCAAAAAAGCCTTCTTTCATTGTTTGAATTTTACAATATTAAACTTTTTACGTTTGAAAACAATTCAAATGCATTTTAAAAAATATCTAAAATAATTTTAAAGCTATACAAAAAATAAGCTTTGTTCAACAAAAAAAACAGTTTCAATAAAATTTTTTTTGTGAAGGCGCAAAAATATATCTCCCCTGAGGCGCAAAAGCCGAACATGCGGCTTCTTCTTTTTTTACAATCCCGCAAAAAAATGGTTGACAGTAAAATATATTTTCAGTTTTGACGAATTATTTTTTTCGGAAGAATTTTAGCCTTCTAAAAAACCCGAGGAAGTCAGCAAAAATGCCTCCTTTTAAAAAATATATTCCCAAGACAAAAATTACTTGTTTGATTAAATATATATATTTTTTGTATACTATACCTAAAAAGGATAGTGTTGTTCTTTCAAACTTTTTTTACCGAAATTTGACATTGAAAAAAATAGCATTAAATTTATTTCTTTTTTTTGCAGATGAATCAAATGCAGACTTTACTTTCTGATAGCACAAGTGAATGGTCCATAAATTTAGTGACACCATTGCAAAATCTTTTTCATCATGCTTCAAAGGATTCAATAATTCCAAGGGTGGAAGCAGCTTGTCGGTATGCTAGAAAAAACACTTTAAAAAACCACATTTGCATTTTTTTTATAGTTTTCATGACACTTTTATGAGCTGCATTGGAAGTTGTGAAGAAACCTTTGCGAGACAGGCAGTTTTAAATGGCCAAGAATCATGGATTTCAATTTGTCATGCCTTCCGAACTGATGAAGAATTTACAAATTTTATTTTGCCATGTTGGGCTGAGCATGGAGATGAATTATCTAAAAAGTGCCATATTCATGCTTTAATGGTGCAAAATAGTGTTGTAGATTTAATGCAAAATCAGCTTAGAGATATCCAAAATAATTTAGCTGATTTATGTCGGTAAGTTTGAGATTACTGTGATATTACTGTAATGCTTAATTGATTACTGTACAACTACTTTTTTACATTACAGTAATCGTTAGCAATTGTATGATTACAGTAATAAAAATTTGGGATTACAGTGATCCATTAACTACACGCGATTACTGTAATAACACTTTAGTATAACAGTAATGCATTGTTATTTATAAATATCACTAATCATATTCTATCAATTTTTAGAACAATAACAATCTATGATAAATGTTATATTTGGCAAACTAATGAATATTGTGGTACAGTTACACATAATGCATTTGATATGACTCTAAAAATATTATTCAATTTTAGGTGAACAAGGATGGCGATTTTTGTTAAAGCTGAATCAACGTTCATCCATGGCTTTAATAAAACTTCTTTCGGATAGTGCTTTAATAGATACTCTACCTCCAACCTGCCAACAATGGACTTCTCCAAGTAAATATGCAGAATGGCATGCCGAAAGAATCGCCTCTGCAGAATATTCTTCAACCATACCATCAAACCCAAATTATTATTCCACAATAATAATTTATATATTAATATTTTTGCGGGCAAATTTTTATCACTTAATTATTTAAAAGTTTCTTGTATTTAATGAAATTTTATAAAAAAAATGGAACGTTTGTAAAAATTACACATGTAGATGATTATTTTACTACATAAATCTACTGTAACTACAGTATACCATTTAATTCACTCAAGTTCAAAAGTTATTATCCCGTTTCGGTATTCCTAAATACAATTGTGAATTAAAAAAACAGATAACTTTTAAAAGAAAATGTCGTAAAAACAAGATGAAAAACAACTATTTTTATTACAAAAATCTACAGTAGCTACAGTATAAAATAATAAAAAATATGACGAAATAAAACAAACCCTTAACAAAAAAATAGATTTTCGTCAAAACTTGTATTTGTAAAATAGGAAATAATATAATAATAAAAATGTATAATAATATAATTAAGCGACTTCAGGGAATTCATGTAGTTTGAGACGTTTAAGATTTTCATCTAATGTTTCAACGCCCATTTGAGTGGCTTCATCTCGAATAGATTCATATAAAATTGTTGAAAGATATCGTTCTCCAAAGCTCGGTAAAACTGTGACAATTAACTTTCCCTCCATTCCAGGAAGATTCGCAACTCTTAAAGCTGCAGAAACATTTGCTCCACTTGAAATACCTAAAATTAACACAAGTTAAAACGCTACAGTATCCATTCTATGAAACACTTACCACAAAGAAGTCCTTCTTCCAATGCTAACCGTCTTGCCATAATTACAGCTTCGTCCGAATGAATTTTTACAACATCTTCATAAATTTGAGTATCGAGTGTTCCGGGCACAAATCCAGCTCCAACGCCTTGAATTTTATGCGGTCCAGCTGGATATCCACTTAGCACAGCAGATTCTTCAGGTTCCATTGCAAAAATTCTAATATTTGGATTTTGTTCTTTTAAATATTTTCCCGCTCCAGAAATTGTACCACCCGTTCCAACTCCAAAAACACAAACATCAACTTTGCCTTGAGTTTGCTTCCATATTTCTGGGCCTGTTGTTTCATAATGAATTTTGGGATTATTGAGATTTTCAAACTAAAAAAAGTTTACATCATAAATAACAGTAAACTGTATAAAGGGAGAAATATTACCTGTTGAAGAATAAATGAATTTGGGATACTTTTTGATAATTCTTGAGCACGTTCAATTGCACCTTTCATACCTCGAGCCGGATCTGTGAGAACCAATTCAGCACCATAAGCTCGAAGAAGGGTTCTCCTTTCACTTGACATACTTGCAGGCATTGTTATGATTAATTTATACCCTTTTGCAGCAGCATTAAACGCTAAAGCGATACCAGTATTGCCACTTGTGGGTTCTATCAATGTTGTTAACCCTAAAAAAGATTGATTTAAAACAAATGAAAGTTATTTAAAGATACAAACCTGGTCGAATTTTTCCAGCTTTTTCAGCTTCATTAATCATTGAATATCCAATTCGATCTTTGACAGAGCTAGCAGGATTAAAATATTCTAATTTTGCGGCTTAAAAAATGTGATAAGTTAAAAAAGGTCCAATGAAAAAGAAAAAATACCAATTTTAGCTTTACATCCATCCGTAACTTTATTGAGATAAACCATTGGCTAAAAAATAGTATCGGATTATATTTTTTTTGTAATTATATTTGTCACAAAATAACATACAGTATTTCCAATCAAATCTGCTGCATTTGCAGCAATGGAATTTCTATCTGCCATCTAAAAGTTAGAATTAATGATACAAAACGAGTAATAAAATTAATCTCAATTAATGAAATTTAATTTAAAAAATCACGAAAATCACGAAAAATTAAACAAAAAATTAAGACGGAAGTAATTTTATATATTACCGGACAAATATTGATTTACAAAAGGCACAATAAATAAATATTAAATCAAACATTTTTGCGCAAAAAACGTTTTTTTCTTTTTACACAAGAAAAAATCAAACCCGAAAAAATACACATATAAAAAATATGCACATAAAATTTTTTTGGAAGAACAACAACAACGACAATTTTTGGTGACAATTGCAATTGATGTTGCTGTTGATGATGATGGCGGTAGTAGTGTTGATTGGGTTCAATGTGTTGGAGGAGACAAATGCAAAAACATAAAAAAATAAAAGTCAATGTCAAGTTTATGAACTTTTTTAAATTTGTTGAAGAAAGAAAAAAACATAACATAGACATGCTCTTTTTTTTCTTATTTTTACAACTATACTTTTCTTTTTACAGACTTTTAATAAACAATAATTAAAAATTTTCTTATTACTCGAAGTAAGTAAGTCTGGTGGTAATAAATACGTATATAAAAAGTAGTGGAGCATTTTATTTATACTTTATAGAATTGAAATGAAGGGGGAAGCAAAAGCAGCAGCAAAAGTGTAAAGAACACTCATTTTCAAAAAATAAAAATGAATGCAGCAGTTTTGTTGGTTCCCAATGTCTCAAACGAAAACGAAAAAAACATTGTCGACGCTGTTGTTTTTTCTTCTGTTTTTTCCCAGTTTTTTCGTGTAGCATGAAAGGCTAGAAAAAAAGAATTGAAAAGAGCAAAAAATACATGAATAACAACGTTCAAAAACTGAACAAAAACTTTAAAGAAATAATTTTTTTAAATGTCTGATGCAATTTCAAACTTGAAAACGGTCATGGAAATGCATTTCATGATTGTTTTGTTAAAGAAGTATTACTGTAGTTTTAGTCAAAAACATAAGATTACTGTAACAAAGCACGGTTACTTTTAATGTTGTAACCCAGAAATTTTCATAAAAATCAAAACAATATTGTTTTATGTAGTTCAAAAATCCATTAAATCAACAATTACTTCACCATCAAAAAGTTGTGATTTATGCATAACAGAAGAAAAATCAAAAGTTACTGTAAATCTTCTTCATAAAACTAATTATCCATTGATTGCATGTAAATGACCTGATGTACTTAAAAATACAGTAATTACTGATTACTGTATTTTTTCATGTTTTGAATTTTTAATGCCCCGAAAAGCACCCTCAAGGGATCGACGAAAAAATTCAGGTGGTTGTGGATTAAAATAATCTGATACAATTTTTTCTTGTAACATGTAACTAATTTTCAATCTTGCTATTTGTGGCATCTTTTAATTTAAATCATTGAATTTGTGCTATCGTTGGATATTTTAGAGTAGAATATTTGGAAAGTGGTTTAGCCATATTACAGTTGGTTTTTGAATTGATTGAAATCAAAAACAAAATGCAAAAAAATGAGAGAGAGAAGAACTACGAAAAGCGTAGTATCTTTGTTGTAGTAGTAAAACACAAACAAAAAAGAGAAGAAACATTTGCCGTAGTGTGCGCAAAAAAAAGAAGAAACCCACGTTTTATTATATTTGTTGTACTTTGAATCAAAAAGTCTTTGATTAAAAAAGAAGAAGTTTCTCTTATTCTTCCACATTCAAGACTATAATCACTTCTTCTTAATTTTGGACAACCAAAGAAAGAAAGAAAAGAAAACATGCATCACAGAAATGTGACTGCTTTGGTGAGTATAAAATTATATTTATTTTAATCAAAAATTAATTGACCGCTTTTATTTATGTTTGCCTTTTAAAACTTTAAACTAAAAAATAAATTTTTTAGCCCTTACGACTTTTTGAAATGTCGAAATCCCGGGGAATTAATGAAATTTCAAAGCGGTTGGTGTATTCTAATTTACCAAAATTAATGCCACCTGATTTAAATTCAACCTTAAAAACTTTTATTGAATTTGCTGAACCTCTTCAAAGTGATGACAAATTTCAAAAGACGAAACAAGTATGTTTTTGGATACTGTTGATTTATAATTTGAATCAAGATTTTAGATGACAAAAGAATTTGTTGAAAGTGGAGAAGCTCAAAAACTTCATGAACTTCTGGTTCAACGAGCTGAAAAATTAAATAATTGGGTTTGTTTTTTATCTTTTTCACGATTACTGTTACATAAATTACTGTAACTGGTACAAAAATATTGTCCTTTGATTTGTAGATTTCAATAATTGGAGTACCATAAATTACTGTAATTCATATTTACCGTATCCTTATTTTTATAATTTCAGTTAACTCCATGGTGGTTAAATATTGCATATCTTGAAGCTCGAACCCCTCTTCCAATTGTCACATCCCCTGGGGTTGCCTTTCCACCAATGGAATATTCTGGTGAAGAAGGACAAATTGGCACCGCAGCAAAAATCATTCAAGCAGCTTTAAATTTTCATCATAAAATTTTAAAGTAAAATTTTAAATCAAAATTAAATTTTCTAACAAAATGAAATTTAGTAATGAATTACCAGAAGATCGAGCCGGAAAAGTTCCATTTGATATGAGTCAATATAAATTTTTATTTGGAACAACTCGGGTGCCAAGAAAAGGAAAAGATGAAATTCGATATGGTGAAAGTAATAAAGAATGGCCGAAACATATTTTGGTTACTCGAAATGGACATGTAAGTTTTTGTTAAAGGGATAGATTAATTTTGATGCTTTTAATTCTGAAAGATTAATCCAAAAACACAAATCGTAGGGTACTGTATCTGAATTAGTCCTGCAGGGAATAATTCGGATATGGTATTATTTTATTTGGGTTTCTGAATTAAAAGTATCAAATAATTCCTCTTCTTTTTTTATTTATTAAATTTATTTTTACAGACTTTTCAAGTTTCTGTCTATGACAAAAATGGAAAAATTCTTGGAACTGAAGCCCTTGAAAAGCAACTTCGAGATTTTGTAATTCCAAATAGTCAAACTCGAAATTCAAAAGCTGTAAATCTTGTCTCATCGGATGATCGAGATGCATGGGCAGAAGTTTATCAACGACTTGAAAGTACTGTAAAATATTAATTATTACATTTTTTAAAATATACAATTTTCAGAAAAGCATCCAGAATTAATAAAAAGTTATGAAAATGCATTATTTATTTTATGTTTGGATTCTCCAGTTTCACATGATTCTGATCGATCAAGAGCTGAAGAACAAGTTTGTTTTTTTGGATACTGTAGATTTAATTATTTACAAAAACATATTTTAGATGCGTCAAATGTTAACCGGTGGTGGAGCAAACGAAAATGGAATTAATCGATGGTTTGACGTATGTCTTTTTTTAAAATATTTTTTGATTGATACAGTATCCAAATGAAGTTATCTTTTCTCGTACGTTTAAAATATACTGTATCTGTTTATTACAGTAACTTATTTTTACAATGTTTAAGTAAAGCTTTTATTTAAATAATAATTCTACAGCAATCTTTTATTTTTCAGAAAACTGTGCAATTGAATATCGGATATTCTGGTGATTGTGGTGTCACATATGAACATACTCCAGCTGAAGGACCACCAATTGCAACATTTATTGAAAATGTCTGTGAAGCTTTGTAAGTGGATTTATCAAATCCCAATTAAATCCAACTTCTAAATTTTAGAGAAAATAAAGAATTTATCAAGGAATCCTCAGGGGAAGTTTGTGAAAAACCATTCAAATTCAATTTTAAATTGGATGCCGTCGATGAAGATGCCATTGCTCAATCTGCAGAAAAGCTCAATCATTCAACCACGGATTTGGAGATTCGATTTTTGCCATTTCGAGATTTTGGAAAGAATATTCCAAAGAAAGCTAAATTAAGTCCAGATGTAAGTGGATATATCAAATCCCAATTAATCCAAATTACAAAATGTCTTCTTTTTAGAGTTTTATTCAAATGGCCTTTCAAGTTGCCCATTACCGTCTCCACCAAATCCTTCCACCAACGTATGAAACTGCAACCCTCCGAAAATTTGCTGAAGGTCGAACTGATACAATTCGGCTTCCGAATCCAGCTTCTGCAGAATTCACGATAGCATTTGTGGATCGAAAAGAAAATTATTCCTCCAAGAATTTAGCTGATTTATTCCGAAAAGCTGTAACGGCACATAAAAATTATTCTGTTCGAGCCATGATGGGACAAGGAATGGATCGGCATTTGCTAGGACTTCGATTAATTGCTGCTGAAAAATCTATTCCAATGCCAAAAATCTTTAATGAAGATGCATTCAAAAAAATGTCACATTTTCTTGTTTCAACTTCTCAAGTCCCAACAAAATATGTTATTCCAATGGGATTTGGGCCATCAGCAAGTGATTGCTATGGAATTTGTTATAATCCACAGGAAGAAGCCATCCATTTTACGATCACTGCTTTCAACAATTGTCAAAAAACATCTGCCCGAAAATTCGCCCAAGAACTTTCGGCAACTTTAAATGATTTTAAAATATTGCTTGAAAATTCTGGCGATTTGAAGTTTGAATCAAAATTGTAAAGTTTTTTGGATTACTGTAGCTTTGTTTATATTAACACAAATTATTTTTCCTTTTGAGATTACTGTAGTTATTAAATCTACAGTAATATCAAAAACAACAGTAATTACTTTTTTTAACGGAAATTTATTTATATTTTATTACTTTTATTATGTTTTTGAAAGATTTTTATGTTAAACGTAGTGAAAAATAAATTAAAGATAAAAAAATTTATACCTTTTTTGATTTATTGCCATTTTCTTTCTTGTCAATTTTGTTTTGAGTCATTTGCTTTTTTTGTCTGCTGCTAATTTTGTTGCTTGCTTGTTTCTGTCATTCAAAATCCATTTTTCTTTCTTTGCTTTTTTACGTGTAATTAATTGAATCTTAAGGTTTCATTTTTTTATATTCTTGTTTGATGGTATATTAAATCAATAAAGATAAAATGAATTTTAAAAATTTGTTGTTTCTGGCGTGTGTTAATCTTTTTTCTTTCCGGAGATATATCTCTTTTTTCTCTTCCTCACTTTTTTAAAATAATGTTGTTGGTTGAACTTGATCATTGTTTTAAAAATTTAATATCAAATATATAATTTATTTTCCAAAACTTGTCATTTTCCATTGTGATGGGGAACGAACGGAATGGGGACTAAAAAAGATGGGGACAACAGTCGTTCGTTCCAAAATTGCATCAGCCAACTAAAAAATTATTCACTTGTTTTTAGTCTTGTTTCAAAAAAATATATAAAAACAATTTTCCTAAAAAAAAAGATTTGAGATATATCTGGCGGCCAGAAGGCGACAACATTCAACCATCAAATCTGAAAGTAACAGACATAACGCACATCCACCAGGAGGGATTTTCTTTATCCCCCTTCACTTCTTCATCCTTTTTATTCGCTTATTCTTTTTTGGTCGTTGAAGAGAAGAAAAAAGTGGTGGTGGCTAATTGCCGTATATAAATGGTCAAAAGTCAATTCTTCCTTCTTTCTCCAGAAGAAACAGTCAATGGCATAAAAAAGGAGCGCATTTTTCTATGGCTTAACTTTTCTTTTGCCTTCTTTTCTCCTATAACTTGCAACTTTGGAATGGAAGAAAGAAGGTCATTGAAAATTCTTAACTTTTTTTGAGATGCTTCTTCTTTTTCGAGTTTCAAAAACTTCCGGGAAAAGGAAATAAATGAATGAATGACCCAAGACATTTTTATTTATTATTGCATTTTATTATTTTACAACAATCAACAAAAAGCCTTTTTTCAAAACAGCGGTTTTAAACCTCAAAAACCTTTTTTCTTTTCTTTTTTTTCTCAAAATCAAAACTTATGTTTTCAATTTGTTACACATTTTTTTGCTTTTGTTTTGCCTTTAAATCAAATATAATAATTTATTATAAGGTTGTCAAATATATTTTTAATGCCGTGGCAAAAAATGCAATGAATTTATTTCTTCCGCCTCTTTTTCTTCCTTCTTCCTTCACTCTCGGGATATATTTGTTTTTGTTCGTTGTTTTATATAAATTTTGATTTAAAAGCAAAACCTTTAACTTTTGAATGTCAGATTTAAATGTCAGTTTATTCTTCTTTTAAAAAAATGGTTTGTTAATCTATGTTTTCAATCTTTAAAAAATTCTTTTAAAAATTCTTTTTGAAAAACAAAGATTACTGTAGCCGAATATAAAATTTAAATAAAAACTGTCTGAAAGCTTTTACACTATGAATACAATTGTCTATGATTAATACCGTAATCTTTCCCAACTTTTTTAAAATAATTTTTGGGCTTTAATCTCTCATTTGACTCACGATTTGTCAGTCTTACATCATCTTTAAAAACGTTCAAAATGGAACCATTTCCCCTTTTTAAAATGCACCTATTTCAACCCTTTGTTTATGTCTAAAAATTTGATGCTCTAACACCTGATAAAAAAATGTAAATGAATCATACATAAAAAAAGAATAAATTATTTATGACAACAAAAATATCTATTTTTTTTGTTAAAATTGTTTCCATTTTTATTTATGCAAGTTTCAAATATCATCAAAATGACAACAGCTTTTCTTTCTTTTTTTCTTGATTTCTTCTTTTAACTTTTTTTCGCGATTTGAGTTTTTTCTTTCAAGAATGAGATCCCTAAAGTTTGAAAAAACAAAAACATTCAATTTTAGCACCTTTTCAAACCCGAAAGTTATCGGTGCTCCTCCTCCGTCCATATTTGTCAAGTGTTGCAGTGGAAAAAAGAAAAGTGTTAGCTTTTTTTGATCTCTTTTTTTCCTTGAAAAAAGGATTGAAAAAATGTTGCGAGTTTTAATTTGCTTTTCTTTGCTGCTTCAATTGATATTTTGTGATACCGTAATCCCATTTAATTCAGATGAAAATGTAAGTTTACAGAAACAATCTACAAGTAATTTAATGCAAACACTTTTATTCTTACGACAGACCACAAAATTTAGGCAAATTTTCTGGTAAAATTCTTAAGGAGTTTTTGAATTTTGAAGTCCCAAAAGTCAATTTTTGTTTCAATTACAGTAATACTATATAATATACCTTTTTCAGGCAATTATTACATTTTTGGAGACTGAGCATATCGTTGAAGGATATGAAGAAATTGCAGCGGATATTGGATCAATGAAAGAATTGTCTGAAGAAGAAATTGCCAAGCATCATAATTATGCAAATATGACCGTGTATTTGGAAAAGTTGGCTGAAGAATATCCGACCCTTTGTACCCTGAATTCAATTGGAAAATCCGTCGAAGGAAGAGAACTTTGGGTTTTGGTAATTTCAAAGGATCCAAAACATCATATCCCTGGGAAGCCCGAATTTAAATATGTTGCAAATATGCATGGAAATGAAGTTTTTGGAAGAGAAGCACTTTTGAGATTGGCGAAATTGTTGTTGATCAATTACGGCAGCAATGAATATTTGACAAAATTGGTTGATACAACTCGAATTCATATTATGCCATCAATGAATCCAGATGGATATGAAAGAGCCCAAGAGGGGGATACCATGACCGGACCTGGAAGGGATAATGCCAATGGTGTTGATTTAAATCGAAATTTTCCTCGTCGAAAACCTTCAACTGCAATTTCACAAACCCAACCTGAAACCCTAAGAATTATGGAATGGAGTAAATCAGTGCCATTTGTACTTTCAGCAAATTTGCATGGTGGCACAAATATCGTCAATTATCCCTTTGATGATTTCCAACACGGCCGTAGCCGAACTGGGGATCATGATGTTTTTGTTACTCTTGCATACTCATATGCCAGGGCACATTCAAATATGTATAAACGTGGAATGAGATGTGCCGGAAAAGGTGGCGAAGATTTTAGTGATCCCCCTAAGGGCATCACAAATGGTGCAGAATGGTATGAAGTTAGTGGAGGAATGCAAGATTGGATGTATCTTGTGCCCGGATGTTTTGAAATTACAATTGAAACAAATTGTGCTAAATTTCCATGGGCAAAAGAGTTACCACAATTTTGGGCTGATCATAAATTTGCATTGATCCGATACATTGATTTGATCCATCATACAATTCATGGCTTCATCTTGGATGAACAAACTGGAGCAGGAATTCCAAATGCAACAATTAGCATAAATTCAAGAGGAAAAATTCTTAAAAGTTATGAATTTGGTGATTATTGGAGACCCGTCACTCCTGGAACCTATGAGGTAAATATTAGTACAGTACAGTATCGTTTAATGACCTATCGAAAATTAAACTAAACAATTTAGGTCACATTTGATCATTTGCATTATTATCCTGTCACGAAAACTGTTACAATTACAACCGATTCACCATCATTTCTTCTTAATGTTACATTAACTCCCCATTCATATCATCCTTCAACCCCTGGAGGCATCAACAACAACAATAATCAACCTAATGCTTATCCAGTCAATACTTCTCCATCACCCTCAAACCCAATTTTTATGCTAATTTTTATCTCAATTTCTTTAGTGCTTTTGCAATTTTAATCTATCTAAAAAATCTCTGTTTTATTATAAAAAACCGGGTTTAAAAAAGATAACTTTAAATACAAAATTTATTAATTAATAATAAAAGTAATAATAAAATATTTTCATTTATTTCTAATTATTTGATTTCTTGCTTGACTTTGATGTTTTTGATGATGAACGAGTTGTTGGAATGAGTGAATGAGAAGAAGAAGATTTACGAGCACGACGAACTTGTTTGATATGTTTTGAAAGATTTGGAGGTTGAAAGGATGCTTCACCACCGTATTGCAATGAAATTTGATGAAAAGCATTTGTTTGCCGCTTTTGTTTCCGAAGTTCAACCAATTGTTGCAAGCAATTACAATGTTCATAACAATTTTCAAGAACCTAAAAATTTTATACAAATTAATTGGACGAAAATACCGAAATAATTCAGTAAGCTTATATGACAAAATATATTTAAAAACTAATAATGGTGCGACACCAACACCGGGGTCAACTCCGCCTCAACAACTCTGATTCAGGAATCAGAGATACAAGAACCAAAAGATCAAAGAGAACTGCCGCTTTTATGACTGAGGAGTCGTCTCCGAGCAGTGACTCTGGTGTTAGAGTCGGGATCACCAAAATTCAAAAGATCTCATTACTGTTAAAAACTACAGTAACATATCTAATCTTAACAAATTACAAAAAAAACCTACCAAATGACGCTTTTGTTTTTGATTGATTTGTTTAATCTCCACAACAACATTAAATTTTCCTGGATTTGTTTGTGATCGCCGGAAGGAACATTTCATTGCAGAATTATACGTATCATTTGAATAAAAATCTGAGATTGCTGTATCAATTACGGCATCAGCACAACCTCCATCAATATCTGTTGCAGATTGTTCAAAGCAGGAAGAATCTTTTGAAGTTGACAATGACATTTTTTCTTGTGTTGTTTCACAAAAAAAGATGTCAAAATTTGATTTTTGATGACGGGGATAATGTTAAATTTTTTTTGCATCAATTAGTTTTTTATTTTTAACACAAACTACAAAAACACTTGCAAAAATTTATGCAAATTTTTTAAAAATTTGTTGAAACGTTCTCTTTCATGCAATTCTTTCTTTTGTCTTTTTTTTGTTCAACAACAAATTCTTCTTTCTTCTTTTTTAAAAGCTTTTTGGTTGGCTTTGTTTATTTCAGAATACCAGACGCAGCGCGCCCCGAAGGGGCGCGCTGCGGCTGTTTACGACTCAACTTCCCTACCTTTCTACCCCTAAAAATCGATTTTCGTCAGTTTTAATCGTAGAGCTATGAAATTTGGCAGGTATGTAGAGAAAAAAATCGCATTTGATAATTTGTTGGGTTTGACCCCCCATGCCCCCTGGGACCAGAGATATGCCCCGAAAACGAAAAAACGAATGTCAAATTCGATGTTTTTGACACGGGGGAATAATGAGAGGTATCGGAATGAATCGGGCATGGTCCAAATAGTACTAAATGACTTTTGGTTTGTCCCGAACGGTTCATTTTTGGGGTCAGGGGACCACTTTTTCTTTAAAAAAACGGGGTTTTGCAGGGTTTCGAAATTTTTTGTTAAGTACGAACTTATATAAGTATTGGAATCGATAGCCCGTAATTAGTTACATATGAATCGACACCGGGTTTATTCAGATATCTTCATTTTTGACTCCAGGGGACCACTTTTTTCTTTAAAAAACGGGGTTTTGCGGGGTTTTGATATTTTTCGTCAAGTACGAGCTTAGATAAATATTGGAATCGATAGCCCATATCAAAATACGTACAAAACGACTCTTTTTTCAGACAATATATGTTTTTTTCGAGATCAGGGTCATCAGTTTTCTTAAAAGTAAAGATGGCGATTGCAAATCGCTATTATTAAATCTTTTGGTTGTTTATATTTTTTGAGGGGGAAATAGCCCAAATAATGTTTATAATAATGTTTTAGTTTTTTTATTAAACTTATTAAAACTAAAACATTATTTTTTAGTTTTAATAAGTTAAAATAAGTGGAAAAAATGTTAGAAGCAGCCAATCCCGTCTGCCGCGCAGCGGTATTATGGTATTTTGCTTCGCAGCAGACGGCTCAGGAGACTAGCCAACAGGGAAACAATAATTAAAAATTATAACAAATACGGCTGTTGCAATGTTAGACGTGGAAAGAGATTAAAGGTTGCAGACGGGATTGGCTTACTGTAAGACGGGAAAAGAGATTAAAGAAGAGATTCTGAATCGGCTGTAAGACTGGAATCGAGATTAATTTTTTCTGATAGACTACCGTACAACAGCCATCGCCCTCTGCAATAAATAAAACTGTATCACATAGCCCACACAACTTATTTTTTAGTACATGGTTTGCAAAAAAATTAAGTACCGGTAAATGAAATAAAATTAGTTCTCCAAACGTTATTTGATTCATTTAAATTTCAATTTTTTCAATAAACTTAATCTTAACCCATTGTATGGGCTACGATACAAATTCAGTATGCGAAAAAGCATAAATACCGGGTTCTTTTATATGATAAAATAATAAATTAAAAGATCTGTAGGAAATATAGGAAATCTGGAATGATAATACATTAACAAAATTTTAATAAATTTATTTTAGTTTTTTAGACCTAAAACAAATAAAACAAAAAACAGTTGGTGGTTTTCATTGACGTTTTCTTGCACAACTAAAGGGTGGTCATGGATGATCGCCGCGAAGCGGCGATCATCAACGTGTCCGCCTTTTTTTATTGCAGAGGGCGATGGCTGTTGTACGGTAGTCTATCAGAAAAAATTAATCTCGATTCCAGTCTTACAGCCGATTCAGAATCTCTTCTTTAATCTCTTTTCCCGTCTTACAGTAAGCCAATCCCGTCTGCAACCTTTAATCTCTTTCCACGTCTAACATTGCAACAGCCGTATTTGTTATAATTTTTAATTATTGTTTCCCTGTTGGCTAGTTTGATAAATGACTCAAAAAAAAGTTGTCCCACTCTTGATTGATTATCATTTTTAGCACATCTTTCTCTCTCTTTCTTTTTTGATCCACAAAAAAACGAATAAATGAAAATAAACGAAGATTAATTTATTTCTTTTGTTTGGTTTTTTATGTTTGTGTGGGTACTGATTTGTTAATTTTAAAAAATGATTACATTTTGTTCGAATGTTAGGATCTGACTGATTATCAGGGAAGATACAGTAAAACAAATATTCTTATTATTGCCTTTAGTATTTCAACAGTTCTTTCTTTATGAATCAAATTTAATATAAACTGTATTTTTTGTTTTCAAATAAAATCTCTGCTGTTCTTTATTTCAGACACAGACATCCTCTTTTCACTTGAAAATCCCAAAAGCGGATTTTCTTTTAATCCCACTTTAAGTTTTTTGTTCCTTTTGTTTTTGCTTTTCTTCTTTTTCTATTGACTCTGAATGAATAAATTAATTCAACGATATATCATTCAAAAAAATCCAATTAAGGCATAAATTAAATTTTGTCGCAAAATATAAAATTGACACTACAAAAGCTTCTTCTTCTTCAAAAGCCTTCTTCTTTTTCTTTTTATTCTCCCGCAGCAACAAGCAGAATTTAGTTTAAAAGGGAGCATTTCAAGCCTTTCTTACTTCTTTTCTTCTTTTTTGCAGTTGTTGACCGAAGATGACGACGATGGCGATGGCAACGACGACGACTGATGGCATTGATAATGATGCCTGATGGAAAAATAAAATATTCGCGTTTTCTTCTTCTTTGATGCCGCCAGCATTTTTTCTTCCACCAAAAAAGCAAATGAAAAAAGGCTTTTTTCGAGGAGTCTTTTTTTAAACATCAGAAAAAAAGCGAAGACACCAGTTAAAAATAAAAAAAGAATAAATGCCGAAGGCAGTAAGTAAAAACGAAAGAATGAAAAGAGTTTCTAATATTGATTTTGAAGGGGGAAAAAGGGAGGGGATGCTAAATACGAACGAACCCCCAAACATAAAAAGAAAGTCAAAAAAAACAGACTCTATAGAAGAAGCTTTTTAAAAATGCCCATCTTCTTTCTTTTCTTCTTTAAAACCATCAGGAACCAAAAGTTTTTTTATTTTGTGGAAGAAAAAAAGAGAAAGTCTTTCTTCTTCTTTAAAGTCCCCTTTTTTCTTTCTTTCTTTTCTTTGCTTATTAGGTGTGAGGAAGACCGCCTTTGGGTGTTTTTTTCTTCTTCTCCATTTTCTTCTTGTGTTTGTTTGTTTTACTCTTCTTCTTCTTTTTTTGCTCTTGTGTTTTCGCACTTTTTTTAAAAATATTTCTTCGTTTAAACCCAAAAAATTTAAATATTTGCGTTGATCAATCAAGCAATAAAGCGATAACCATGAAAATTTGAAAAAGAATTTGTTTCGCTTAGAATTCTTTTTTTTCATTCGTGTTGTTTACTTTTGATCGTTTGCTGCGCGAAATCTCAAGAATCAACTTGATTACCACTTTTTTGTCCTTTCTTTTTTTTAAATGTTTAAATCCGATTTTCTGCGTCTTATAACGACTGATATATTTGAAGGCGAAGAAAGAAAATAGGATCAAGGAAATGAAAATAAAATTCAATCTTCGGAAAGGGAAGTGGGAAAGCTTGTATACAAAAAAGTTGATCAATCTTGTAATTGAAAAAGGTAAGACATGAGAAAAATGAAAGAAAAAAGAGGGCGCGAGCGCAAACACACACAAAAGAAGAAAAGAAAGAATCAAGCAAGCCTTTAGAAATAAATGAATAAAAAAAAGTCAAAAAAAAATCATTTTTAGCAACAACAAGAACATCGACAACCACGATTGTGATGATATTTTTTTATTTGACTCAAGAGTTAAAGTCGTCGATAATGTTCGTGGTTGAAAAGCAGAAAAGAAATGAAAAAAGTGGATGTGTTTGTGCGTGTGTTTGCGTGTTCAAATCTTAGATTTGTTTCTTCTTTCCTCAAAATCAGTAAAAACTATGCATGCTTCCTCAATCAACATCACAAGCTTTCCTTCCCCTCCACTTTTTTTCTTATCATTGATTTGAAAAATTATTGTTTTTGTTTGATATATTTCTCTTCTCTTTTAGTTTTTGCTTAAAATTATATCGTTTTCAGAAATTCACAAACAAAAATTAGATAAAATATTTTTATATTTAGTTTAAGATCAGTTAATTTTTTCAAAAAAAAATAAAACTAACAAGTGTTCTCAATGTTTTTTCTTTGAACCAAGTGCCTTTCGTTCGCCAGCTGCCAGTTTTTCCTCTTTCAATTTTTTATGATTTTTATAAGGGCCATTCAAGTAAAAAATGTGTCGCTTTTAATGTGTTGTTGATCATCTTTTTTTTATATTTTCATAAAAATATAAGTGTATTTTTCCGAAAATTTATTGATCAAAAACTTGTTTAAAAATCAGTCAAAACTTTTTAGCTTTATTTGAATTTGAAAAAATTACAGTAATCTTTCTTTTTGTTTTCATTTTTTGATTCCAAAAAACGAACGCCTGAAAAGAACAAGAACATTTTTTTTCTTTGTTGTTTTTGTTGTTGGAATGAATTTAATTTTCTTATTTCAATCAAATCCTTTTTCTATTCTTTTTTTGTTCAAAAAAATTGAGAGTAGAAGGAAACAGACATTTTTGCCATAAAAGAAGAGGACGAAGAAGGATATGTATGTCTTTTTAATAACATCAACAACAATATTTCGTCACACATTTTTATTAACAAAAAAATTTGATATCCTTTTTTTGGGGTGAGAGAAAAAAACCTCAAAAAAAAGGATGGCAGAAAAAAATAAATATTAAAAAAGATATGTATACATACATATATATAGATATATATCTTGTCACGTCAAAAATGGGGGAATGAGATGATGATAGAGCTAATTGAATATATATATATATCTTTATAGAACTATTTTCTTCTCTTTTCATATCTCAACAATTCTTTTAGGCAATGTCCAATATTAGCCATGGTCATGGTTGTTGTTGTTGAACTGCATTTTGGAACGAAGGAAGGAAGAAGCCATGAACGGAATCCATACTCATTTTTTTGCAACTTTTTTTATGTGTCCCTTTTTTATACAAAAAGTGGGAATGTCAAAATCCTTTGGGAGGAAGAAGGAGGAAAAAAGCTTTGATAAAAAGTTGACGAACTTTTTCGTTCTTCTACTTTTGAAGATTCATTTTTATAAAAATCTATCTATATTTTTTGCTGTCATTTTTCATGCTTTTTTTCTAAATTTTTTTTGCGGTTAACAAAGCCAATCTTCCCTCTTTAACTTACTTTTTTTTTACTCATAAAAAACTTTTGTGCAAAAACAAGAATGAAAAAAGGGGGTACTCTGTTTTTGAGTTAAAAAAAAGAAGAAAGAATTGAGCTTGCTTTTAAGCTTTAAGACCCCCCTTTCCTTTTCTTCCTTGCTTTCCTTCTTGCATTCATTCCTTTCCTCCTCTCAAAAATATATAATATATTTTTTGCTCTTTCGGCTAAAATAATAATAATTTTTTTTGCGTGTGCGCGCATATGTGTTAAAAAAGCATTTTTTTGCTGCATTTTTTTCATCATCACCATCTTCTTCTTCTTTTTTCTTTGCTTTCAAAGGCACATTCCATAAAAAAAAGAATTCCTTGGTTTTTTTCTTTTATTTTGAATTAAAATCCATGAACGCCATCCCCCTCTTCTTTTCTTCTTTTTTTCTCCCCATCTTTTTTCCATTTAAATCATTCATTTCTCTTTACTTTTTATATGTTTAAAAAAATATATTATTTGGTTTTTAACCCGGCAATTTTTAGATCCCAGAAATATTTATTATACCAGACACATTTCCCTTCCTCCGTCTTCTTTTTTATGGCTTCCATTCTTTGCCATGATTGTTTTTTCTCCTTCTTCGTTTTCCTTAAAAGGGATTTTTTTGGCATTGTTATTAAAAAAACATAAATAACAATAATATTACTTATTGTTAAGCTTGAATAATTTTATGACAAAAAATGAAAGATTTGGTTTGATTTTTGGCGATTTTTTTAATATAATTGGCAAAGTGCATATGAGTTTCCGAGATTACTGTATTTAAAAATAAAGAATAATTTTACTATCTTAATAATAATTAATTAATTAAGATTTAATTTTAAAGAAATTCCGTTTAACTTAAACTTTTTCTTCTGACTGAATGTGAAAATCAGAGAATTTCGTTAAAGCAGCTTTTTTTATCACTTTTTGCAATAAAAAGCAACTCCAACGATTCCCGGATTGTCATGTTTGACCAAAAGAAAAAGTTTTTATTTTAGGCAAAATTCCCCCGTTTGAATTTGAAATTACTGTATTGAAAAAAAACTTATTTTATTTTGATTTGAGCTCCCTCTTTTTTCTTATTGCTACTTTGAAAAACCATTTTTAGAAAATCAAAAAAGAACTTTTTGCAGATTTTATTTACCCTCTTTTTTTATTGCTTGCTTTTATCGTGATTAAACTTTTTATTATACTACTTTTAAAAACTATTTTTTAAAGTTGTGCAATTTTTTACAGAAAAACTTTCCACTCTATTTTATTTTTTGCAGCGTTTAAATTTTATATTATTATTTTGTTGCTGCTCAAAAGATACCATTTTTGCTACAGTAATCATAAGAATAAATTAATTGTTTTTGAGAGCAGTAAATGCTCAAAAACGATTTCCTTAAAGCTCAACTCCTCCTTCACTGCCACCGCCAATAACAATGCGGATGGCCGGCGCCGGGGCAATGGGCAGTGCCACCGGCGCCGACTGGCTTATTGATGGTGAAGAATCGGTATTTTTGGCACATCACTATCATATCGATGATGTCCTTGAAAAGTAAAAAATATTATCAAATTAATTTAATTAATTAATTTGATTTTTAAGAGGTCCAATTTGTACCATTTATCGGGCGACGAATCGAATGACATCCAAAACTTTTACGGTTAAATCAATTGATGTACAAAAATATAAAGCTTGCGGATTTTCTCTGGATGGTATGTTTTAGAGGGGTTTAAATTTGATTTTAGGACTATTTTAAACTAATGCAAAAAATGATAAACCCCGAAAAAGTGGAAATTTTTTACATTTATTTTAGTGCCAAAATTCCTTTTTTGTTTTGTTTACAAAAACGTTACATTTTTTTGAACTTTATTTTTATTGCCCTAAAGCGTTTAATCCCTTTTAATCTTTTCACATATAAGGAAAACCCCAATTTTTTGGACTAACAAATTCTTTATGTTCTTTTCAAGCTAAAATTAAAAAAGATCAGTGTTACTCAAGAACAAAAAAGTTCTTTCTCGCAAAATTTGCATAATGCTTAATATTAGTTCTTATAAGCTCATACAGTGTTTTTTGTTAAATTTGTCTACCAAAACGAAATAAGACCATTTTAAAATCCCTTTATAAATCCGATATGTTTTTTAAAGATATCGAACGTGAAATTACAATATGTGCATCCCTTCGACATCAATATTTTATGCAACTTCGAGATGCCATCACAGGGAATAATGCCGTGCACATGATTTTTGAATACGTTGAAGGTTCAGATATTTGCTTTGAAATTGTTAAACGTGCTGCCGCGGGTTTTGTTTACAGTGAAGCTGTTGCGAGGCAAGTCTTAATCCATCTTTTTTATATCAAAAAAATATGACATAAATTTTTATCTTTGTCATCTTCCTTTTTTTAGCCATTACATTCGACAGCTTGTTGAAGCACTGGCATTTATGCATTCACAACGAATCGTACATCGAGATATTCGACCTCATAATATTGTTCTTGCAACGTAAGTATCCTGCCTTTAGGGAAAACAGAGAAAGATAACAATAGCTACAGTATATACAAAATACATGGGGGAACCACTTACATATCACCATTAGAAAATCCAATTTGAGCCAGGATATAAAATATGCAAATTAGAAAATCCAACAATTTTAGAGTTGCCGCAAATACACCATTAAAAATTCGTGGATTTGGAGTTGCCATTCGATTACCCGATGATGAAGATGAAATTTATGCTTCAAGAGTTGGAATCCCACATTTTATGTCACCGGAATGTGTTTCCCATCAAACATTTGGAACTTCAACAGATTTATGGAGTGTCGGGGTTTTGTTATACCTTCTTCTCTCTGGTCGACTACCTTTCAATGGCCCAACCCAACATGTCTATGAATGCATTTCAGAAGGAAAATATTCGGTAAATTCTTTTTTTTTTGAAAAGAAAGAAAAACGGACTTCTTTTTTTTGAAACTTAAAAAATTATTGTCATTTTCAATTTATCACGATAAAAAAACGAAAGACGATGAAAGAAAAAAGAAAAGGAGAAAAAAGAGGCATAAATTGAGTCATTGTGTTTCTTCTTTTATCCTTATTTTCTTATTTTTTCAGTTACAAGGTTCACCATGGAACTATATTAGCGACGAAGCAAAAGATTTACTTACTCGCCTTTTAACCGTTGATGCAAGTAGAAGATTTACTGCTGAAGAAACGCTAAAACATTCATGGCTTTCTGATAAATTTATTCCTAAACGACAACATTTAAATGAAACAGTTGAAAATATTCGTGGTTATAATTTAAGGAGGAAATTAAAGGTTTGTTTATTCATATATCTTATTTTATTGATTGATTTTTACAATTGCTATCTTTAAAAAAATCGATATTTTGAAACTAAAAGTAATCAATAGTTTATAATAGTAGGCTTTGTTCAACGATGACGTCATCAAGGACAGGGGCTTATTAGAAAATGGGGATCTCTTTAATTTTGGTATAGTAATATTCAAATTTTCAATACTGGTAATCTTTCTTGATGGAAAAGAAATGTTTTCTCAAAAGAAATCTCGGATAAGGGAGAATTTGTGGCATAGAATTTTTAGATCAGACCTTTTCCAAGCAAGAGGTAGATTCTGTATTTCGCAAATTTGCATATTATGGCACATTTCTCAAACAGAAATAAGGATTAAAGAAATCGTAATGTCCAATTAATGGTAAAACTTTTAGCATGACTAATCACTGGACATTTTTGAGGTTTAAAAATATTTGCTAGCTCTAAAGAGAACTCCAACCATCTATTTTATCACCCGATTAAAACAGCAGATTTAACCTTCTTTTATTTATATCAGTTATTTTTAGTCAAAAGTGATTGCAGCAATAAATAATCCTCGATGGAATAGATTCCCAGTACATTCCTTCCTATCTGCCGATTCAATGCCCGGTGGGGATGCTTCAGAAGAATGTGGCGGAGGTGGAGGCAGAAGTGATAAATTTGAGAATCAAGATGCCGTTTTAATTACGCCTTCTGATTCATCGGGGGTTGAGCAAGTCCTCTCAAATTTGGATTTAGTTTCAGTTTTAATTGCCCCCACAGAACCCGATGAACATCTCAAAGAATCACTTGAAAATCCAAAATTTTGTGATAGTCTTTTGGTGAGTTTTATCTCTTGTTTTTATATGAGAAGATTAATTTTATCCTTTTTAAACATTATTTTTGGAGGGAAAAAGTTATTTATCCAAGGTTTTTTCCGGTTGTTGGTAAAAGAAAGAAGATTTGAAGATGATGCCCCCGAGAGAAAAAAAGATGAAAATAAAATTAAGTAAAGAGAAAAACGAAAAAAGAAGATGTAACAGAAACTTGTGTAAAAAGAGAAGAAGGTAGAATCCCAAAAATGCCAAAAAAGGCCATCGAAGAAAAAAGAGAATTTAAAGCTCAAGCTTAAGCTTTGGAAAAAGGGGGACGAAGAAGGCGTTGAAGAAGAAAAACATGGCATGTTTCCTGTCATTTGCATATTTACATGTGTCCCCCCTTCTTACAAGTACAAAATAAATTTGAAACAACCGTTTTTCTTGCTTCTTCTTCGTTTTTCGGATTTTCTAACCTTCCCTTTTACTTTTTTTCCTTCTCTTTTCTCCCCCTAAGGCAATCAATTGAATTGGGAGAAAAAAGAAGGGGGAACGAACGCGCAAGCAACAAATGTTGCTATATATTTACGTCTCTTTGTCCTATTCTTTCTTTCTCTCTTTTTTCTGAGGTCCTCAAGCTTGATATTCCTTCTTCTTCTTTCTTTCTTTGTCTTCTTCTTCTTCCTTCAAATTTGTCTTCATCGTTTTGGTGGTTCTTCTTCTCCCGCACTTTTTCTCCCTTTTCTTCATAGCCTCAAAAATCTTGCTTACGTAGTGTATTCAAACAAGGCGGTCCCTATATATTTTTTGCAAGAAATATAAAAAAAGTGTCCCAAACACATTCTTTTTCTTCTTTGGAAAAGTCCAATTTTGCTTTTGGCATCACTCAAAATCCAACCAAAATCCTCTCCTTCTTTCTTTCTTCTTGTTTCTTCGTGTGACGACGGCTCCAAGAAAAAAAAGAAGGAAAAAAATGCAACAATAAAAAAATAATAAAGAACACTGAAATTCTTTTTTTCCATCATTATTTATATATTTTTTTTATTGCTTCAACAAGTTTCTTCTACTTATTTTTATTGCCATAAGATTATATTTTTTTGTTTTAAAACTCCTTTCCTTCTTTTTATTGATTGATTTGAGCTTGAAGAAAAGAGAGGAGATCATCATCATCCAAAAGAGAAAAAGAGAGGGTACTTCACCTTCTTCGAAGACTTGGCTTATTCAATCCTTCTCTTTCAAATCCCTTTGAAATCTCCCATTATTTTTCTTGCATATATTTTTTATTATCATCAAAAGAAGAAGAAAGGAGAAAAAAAAGTGTTCATGATTGAATGACAGTTGTTTGGCCAGCGGCAGTTAAAACAAATATATATATTATTTCATTAATTGATTTTCGACTTTTTGCCATCGTTTATTATTATTTTTTTTGCAATTTTTTAAAAATCATCATCATCACGTGAATTATTATTATATTATTATTACAATTATTATTTGAATAACAACGGCAATCATATCGGATTTACGAAATCCCCGTTCAAGTCCCCCGCTACCTTCAAAGATTATTTTTAAAGGGCAACAAATTCATCAACGGCAACATAAACCACTTTGTCATCAAGGTTCAACATCCCTTTGTTCACGGGTAAGCTCATATGATTGCCTTTGTCCGGAGTGTGAAATGCAAGAACCTCATCCCTCATCATCAGCTCCAGGACCATCAAAACCAATTGTGCCGCCAAAAACTTCGGCGATTGTGGGAGGAAGAATTCGAATGAATGGTATTCTACCCCAAGATTCGTCAACAAACCCTCGAAAACCCCTTCCACCACCACCTCCCCCGAGGGCACCATCCTCCCTTCCACCACCGCAAATTCCACCGCCCCCTTCAATTTCTTCTCTAAATTTAAATGATATTATTTCTTCTTCTTCTCCATCCACTTCAAAATGCTGTTATTTTAATCCAACGGTAACATTCTTTATGGACATGAAGGTCAGACATTTTATTTGTTATTTATTATTTTTCCTTTCATTTTTATTTATTAGCTTACTTCCGGCGACTGCCCGTTTTTTTCTTCTTTTCAATTTTTTGCAACACCTTTTTCGTTCCCAACTACAAAGATTTTTTGGGGGATCGAAAATTATAAAATTGCTATTTAAATATTTTTCTTTCGACAAATCTCTGTTTTTTTATTGTTACAATTCATCATTTTTCTGTTCTTTTTTTTATTGCCTTTATAAATTCATTATCATTTGCGCAAAATTTTGTAAAAATCCAAGTCATTTTATTTTCTGCTAAAACTTTTTCAAAGCAAAATATTTTTGTGAAAGCGATTCCTTCATTTTGTATTGGATTTGTTTCTCTCTATTTTCAAACAATTCTTTATTTTCCTTCTTCTTCAAAGCTTTAACAATGTCATTTTCCCACTTGAAGATAGATATTGAGGGAATTTTCTTAAGTGTTGAAACTATTATCATCATCATCGAGTCAATGACACAAAAAAGAATAAGCTTTTTTACAAAAAAGTTGTTTATCTTTAACAGGTTTTATTATTCAAAGTTTCTTTGGAATTTTTGTTATTCTTGTTGGAGTTTTAAAAATTTATTTTCTGAATTTTAGTTTTTTTGTAAGTTTTGGCATTCCTTTTGAGCTACTTTGAGTAATTTATAAACTGTAATAAATGTATTAATTTTATCTCAATCACTTTCTTCCACTTTAGTCTAGACAAATCTCTGTTCAAATCCAAATATCTAAAAATTGTTAATTTTTTCAACTTCTTTCGATTAATAACTCCGTTTCCACAGTAAATTTAGATAAAAATTAGCAAAATTTACAAAACTCTGAATTTTTTTTTCACTCATAATTTTAGATATCGTTTTAGAAACCACATTATTGATCGTTAAAGGATAAAAAATAGGATCTCTGATTCATAAACTATGAAAAAAGAATTTTTATTTCATTGTGTGGTTTTTAAATGTCCGATTTCGATGAACGTTAAAAACATTTTTGTTTTTCTTAATAAAAGTGCCTCGGACAATGCACTTAATTTAATTTCGATTTAATATTTATTTGAAAAGAAAAGCAGCATTTTTTGATCACATCAAAGGCATTTCCGGAACGGCAAGAACAAGAACAACACTCGAGGAAAAAAAACTTCTGCTTTTGACATTTTTCTTTTTTTTACTTTTTTATCAAGCAAAAAGCGTGTTCCATCTTTCTCGAAAAAAAGTGATAGAATACCCAGAGTTTTTTGTGTTTGATTTTGTTTTTAACCACTAATTGGCCGCTGCCTATTAACATTACCACCACCAGCAGCATCATATCCGCCAACGGCAACGACAATACGGCAGGCAGCAAGAGAAAGAGAGAGAAAGGAATGCGGCAATTAAAACGCCGTTTTCTTTTATCTCTTTTTTACATGCTGTTATAAAAGATCATCAGTGAATTTGTAAATCGACACCTGCCCTTCTTTCGATTGAGTTAGATACATATTATATATATATTTGTTAGTTTAACTTCATTTTCTTCATTTTTATTTCGTCGTTGCTTTCAAAAAAATATAACACGACTCATTCGTCATTCTGTGTCAGCAGCAGCAACAACAACCAAGTAGGAAGTTTAGCTGTTTGTTGTTAATAGTATTTTTTGTTGCTACATATCTTTTCTATTTCATTCCATTCATTCAAAACCTCTAGCTATATTTTGATTTCACATTTTTATTAAAGATGATGGACTCAATTATTTACCAGAATGGCCTGTTAGCCATCTTAATTGGGTCATTCTTTGTATTTATTGTTTGTGTATTTTGTATTGGAGCTTTAACAGATCGAGGAATTTGTTGTCATGAACATCATGATTTACAAGAATCTCGACATTTGCATACTCGGCTCCTTTTTGAACAATCATATGCAACAATGCCACAAATGTTTCGGCATATCGCTGAAATGAGTGTTGAAGAAAATAAATCTCCTTCCTCTTCTTCTCCGTCGTCACCTCCAAATTCTAATAATCTTCAAAACTCTAATTCCATTTCTGATTCTAATAATAATAATTCTCAAAATCACATTAATAGTAACAATATTATTTCTAATCATACTTTTGCAAATGGTGAAATAGGCAAGTTAAAATCATCTACAATCGGATAATCGGATAAAACCTTAGATAAATTTCTTTGAGGAGATTAAAAAACAAAAAACAATTCTTTCATCAAAAATTTTTTTATGAAAGAATAATATAAATTTATATGTTTTAGCTGTATGATAAAATTTCAACAAGCCGAGTTCAGCCGATCGCGTTAAATGTAAATTCAGATATTCAATTGAATGAAGCAAAATCTGTTTTGGAATCATTAATTTCACCAAGTTCAGATGCCCATGAATTAGCAAAGTTACTTGATAATATTCATTTACAAGTATGTTTTATTTGTTTTATTAATTGTTTTTAATCTATTTGAAATAATTGTGCAGTGCACGAAACTCTTTGATATATTCTGTCACTGTACGGTGCACCGTTCATTCATTTCATGTTTCGATTGCTAAAAACTTTTATATTATACTGTAGTTTTCAAAGATACTATTACACTTTTTTTAATTGATTGCAGATTTTTTCAATCAGTTGTTTTTTAATTAACTTGAGATAATTTTTATGGGACAGAATAATAAGTTCCAGCCGCAAAAATTGAGTATATCCGGCTGGCAGTAATAAAAATTTAATTATTTTTATAGAATTTTACGATTTTTATATTGACTTTTATGACTTCCATTCAAACGCAAAAATTCATTCGTAAAAATAAGCTTTCAAAAAGTATATGCATGATCATGGAATCCACGTATATTTGTTATTTTCAGGCAATTTTACAAGCAAATGATATTGTAATTGAAGAAGTATTTTTAAATTCACCTCAAAATGAACTAACTTCTGATACAATTGTACGGCCAGATTCTCGGCAGCAGACAACTTCTTCCCCTTCAATTCCTCAATCACTTATTCATCCAGTTGTAGCTTCATCTGGAGCCGCTCATTCACCTCGTGGAATTCCAAATAAAGCTACCCCACCACCATTATCACAAAATTCTATAGATTTATCACAAGTATGATTATTAATTTGAATTACTGTAATCCTTGTAATATCAATTTATTTAGACGGGTTCATTACCATATTCAAAAACGAATGGATTTGTGAATCGTCATTCAACGGTTCTTGAAGAAGAAGGTCCATCAACGTCATCTGGGACTCCGGTGCCACCATCATCCCAACCACAAACAAATTTCTTAGATCAATTAGGATCACTGCCAAGGCCACAAAATTTATCTACCCAAGAACCAAAGCCCCTTTTTGCCGATGATGATGATGATTTAATGACAAATGTTGTTAGTCGAGTTCGGATAATACAATTTACAAAAGATACCGAAGAACCAATGGGAATTACCCTTAAGGTTTGTCATGCTTATTATTATGCAAATTTGATGCATCGTTTGAATTATGACGATATTGCCTCAGGGCTTTGTTCATTTATGACATTATTACATTTTATAGATAACAGAAGATGGTAGATGCCTTGTGGCAAGGATAATGCATGGTGGAATGATACATCGACAAGCAACTTTACATGTTGGAGACGAAATTCGTGAAATTAATGGAATCTCAGTTTCGAATCAATCTGTTGAAGCCCTTCAACGAATGCTCAGGGATGCTAGAGGGCATGTAACATTTAAGATTGTGCCTTCATATCGATCTGCCCCTCCGGCATGTGAGATATATGTGAGGACTCAATTTGATTATGATCCATCTCAAGATGACTTAATTCCATGTGCCCAAGCAGGGGTACCCTTTAAAACTGGTGACATTTTACAAGTGATATCAAAAGATGATCATAATTGGTGGCAAGCAAGATATGTTTCATCATTTCCAGCATTGGGGAATAATGCCTCCAAGGATAATAATGGCTCTTCAACTGCTACAACCGCAACAACGGCATCAGCTTCTTCTTCATCCACTTCCCCTACAGTACCCCCAGTGGTGGCTGGGTTAATCCCTTCCCCAGAGTTACAAGAATGGCGAACAGCTTGTATGGCAATGGAGCGAGCAAAAGATGGCTCACATTGTATGTGGTTTAATAAAAAGAAAAAATATTATACAACAAAATATCTCAAAAAACATTCGGAACTTTTTGATCAAATGGATTTAGTTACATATGAAGAGGTGGTAAGGCTGACGTCATTTCGTCGAAAAACTTTAGTACTACTTGGGGCACATGGTGTCGGAAGAAGGCATATCAAAAATACACTTATTCATCGGCATCCACAAAGATTTGCTTATCCAATTCCTCGTATGTTTTTTACTATAGTTTAATATTAAATAAAGCTTCAAATGATTAATTATAGATACGACTCGGCCGCCTCGAAAAGATGAAATTGATGGAAAGCATTATTATTTTGTAACAAATGATCAAATGCTGTCAGATATTCAAAATAGTGAATATCTTGAATATGGCACACATGAGGAATGCATGTACGGCACAAAACTTGAAACAATTCGATCAATACATCGCCAAGGAAAAATGGCTATTCTAGATGTTGAACCTCAAGCACTTAAAGTTCTTCGAACAGCCGAATATGCTCCATTTGTTGTATTTATTGCTGCCCCAGACCTTCAAGGCCTTCAAGATGTTAGTGCTTTTATTCTTAAAATAGCTAAAAATTTGCATAAAACTGTAGCTACAGTAATCCTCTTTTTTGTGAAACGTACATTGACTACAAAATTTGTAAAATATTTAGACTACAGTAATCTATTACTGATGTTTAATTACTTCAAAACTTTAATTTTTTGTGTACCCAAAAATTTGCATAATATCTGACTTATGGTAATCCAATTCTTAATAATTTTTAGCCAGATGGAAGTTTGGAACGTCTTGGAAAAGAATCTGAAGTCCTTCGACAAGCTTTCGGTCATCTATTTGATTATGTTATTTGCAACAATGACATCGATGAAACAATTCGTCAACTTGAAAATGTTGTTGAAAAATTAAATGCCATTCCACAATGGGTCCCTGTATCTTGGGTTTATTGAAGCAGTAAAATGGGCCACATAAAACCACCATAAAAACAACTAATAAAAAATTTTATTTTTTAAATTAATTGTAAAATTACATTATACAACCAATCTTCCAAAGATATCATTCTTTTGTTTTTCTTTCTTCTTTTTTTTCCAATTTTAAAGTAAAAAGTTTATATTAAAAATGCTCAGATACGGAAGTGTGTACTTTCTTATTTCATTTTTTTTTTGATTTTGATCTTTCTTTTTTTTCTTGATTGATGATGCCAAATATAAGAGTCTTTTTTTTATGCAAATTAATAAATATCACATTATTATTGTACCTTGAATTTGATGCATTGCAATGGTTTGAGATTACTGTAGCCAAACATATAAAAGAACAAGTTCAAAATTATTAACAATTTTTTTACCCCAGCAGCACTTCGGCATATGCTGGCATACGTGTATTAGCGCCAAAATAGCAGGTTTATTAATTCAATCATTTTTAAAAATATATTTATAAATTTGATTTAAATTTTTATGTTCTTTGAGGCACTATTTTTTTAAAGAAGAAAAAGAAACTTTGTACTTTTTTATTTATTAAAAATAGACTTTCAAAAAAGCTTTTTTTCAAATTTTTTAAGTGTATTCGAAAATCCAAAAAATCCTTTTTTATCTACAAAAATGGAATACTTACAAAGTGTTCCTTCGATATAAAAAAATGTCATTTTTTGCATGTTTTAATAATTATTGTTCAAAAATGCCGTTGGCCCCGGTGCCGTTGTCGTCAGTTAGTTTCTCCCTTCCCAGACACACTCACTTAAATAATAATAATAATACAAATAATGATAATAAGTGGTGCGGAAGAGCGGTGCCATTTTTATCGGTGAAGCGGAAAAAATATATACACCTACTTTTAGAAGGCTGTTTCCGGAAAACTTTTTTCCTTCCTACTTTTTAGTTAACTTTTTTTGTGCCTAACGGCATCATCGATGCCATTCTGGTTAACTTCCATCATGGCACAATATCTCCAGGTGCCATATTTTTTATATTTAAATAAAATAGTTTTATTTCTAAAAAATATATAAAAAAGTTTATAAAAAATCAGTTATATTTATATTTTTTGATGAATATTTATTAGACTTTTGGGGATATTATTTGTTTGAATTTCTTTTTCAAACTTGAAAGAGGTTTTGCCGTCTCTTGAGAGGATAACGATAATATTCCCCTTGAGAGAGCATCGAACGCGTCGTCAAATCATTCATTGTTGTTTCTATCTTTGTTTTTTTCGGGAAAATTTTTAAGGAAAAGAGATTTTTCCAGATGTGAAAAATTTCTTTTCCATCCAAAAAACATAAGCGAAACAGGTTGTGTGTATGCCAAAAAATGATTAATTAAAAGATGCCTTTTTTCTGTTACAGGGAAATAATATCCAAAATATTTATATATATATCAAAATAGATAAATAGATAGATTTTGCCAGATGCAAGAAATTCCAAAACACCCACCTCGTCGTCCCTCAATTCTTGGGCTCGGCGTTGGACAAGTTCTTCGACCATCACTTGCTCCATCGACGGCATTTTCGCCTTCCCTTTCATCTTCATCACCTTCCCAACATCATCATCATCATGAACATCTTCGATCCCGATCTCCATCAATTGGACGATCGAATGTTTTATTAAGTTCAGGTTCACCAGCAACAGTATCAGCTCATCATCATCCATCTTCGACTCCTTCTTCCCAACAACATTTACGGTCTTCAACATTTTTTTCATCTCGTGGCGGCCCCGCCCCTTTTTGGCGGGTCTCAACAACTTCAACAACAACAATGCCGCCGCCACCATTGCCACCACCAAATACTTCTTCTTCTTCTTCACAGCAACAACAGCAAATAACCACTGCTGCAACAACAGGGGCCACTCAAGGGGAAACAAATATTTTTCCTCCTCCTTTATCTTCTTCGTTGACTTCAACTTCTGCGGCATCTTCTTCAATTTCACATCACCATCCCCCACCCTTACAATTATATTCCTCCTCCTCCCAACCACATTATTCACATTCCTCCCAGCAATCAACAAGTCGACGCTCCTCATCCCTTATTCTTGGAACAACCCATCAACATTTTATTCCGGCTAATCCAAGCTCTATTGCTGCCGCAGGTATTCAACCTGCTCCAGGGGACCCTGCTGCTGCGACGACCCCAACAACCACGACAGCAATGCCCGAAAGGGTTGGATCTGCAAGTTCAAGTCGCGCCCCGGTGGTCCCCACTGGACACCAACATTCTGGTGCAGGTGGAGGTGTTGGAGCTTCTGTTACAGCAGAATCTGCAATTTGGCCATCATCTCGGAGGACGTCTTCTGTCTTTCGACGTGGAACAATTGCATTTCATAATGGCTCACAAATCGATCTAGGTGAACGAACAAGCTCCAAATTAACCCTTGATGAAGAATTATATGATCTTTTATTCGCTTATGGGTAAGTCACACATTTTTTTGTCACAGTTTGTCACATATTTTAAAATTTAAAATATAAAATTCAAAATATAAAAATTTTTAAAAATATTCATTTCTTTTTATTGTTTTTCAATTAAGACTTATCTTCATTTTTTATCCTATTTTTTTTTGAAAAACTTTTTTTTATATTTTTTTATTTTCTTTTTATCTTTCTTATCCATCAAAGTTGCTGACACTTTTTTTCCTTCTTCCTTCAAATTTTTTGGTGCCATTCTTTTCATGGCAAATATCTTTTTTTCGATCATTTTATTACCGTTTTTTCTTTCTTTCATGCAATCGTTCAAAAACTTTTTTTTGAAACAAAAAAGTGTGAATTTGTTTTTTATTTTTATTTCTTTGAACTATGACTTTTTCATCGCAATCGCAAAAGCTGCTTTTAACAAATCTTCGAACGGCTCTTATCCAGTTTTTCTTCCTTCCTTTTTTTCGGCGTTGTTCTTCTTCCTTCTTGCTTTCTTGTTGGCATGAATGAAGGGCCGAAAAAAAGGCGTTAAAATTCTCAATTCGTCAATTAGTGTGAATTCCCCTGTTGCTAAGAAGAGGATAGATAGATTCCCATAGATCTCCCCAAACATCAGGAAAGGAAAAAAGCAACTCTCGATTCTCTTTCGACGGTTTCTTTTTCCTTCTTTTATTTTTGTTGAAAGAAGAAACATTTTTGTGAGACTTCTGTTTTTTTAAGCTTCTAAAATCTTTCAAAACCACTTCACTTTTTCTTTTAAAGGCTCCTAAAGAAGAATATAAAAAATATGCATTGCTTTTGTGTTTAAAGAAAGCGAGATTTTTTGAAAAATAAAAAAAGCAAGAAATAAATAAAATTTTGTTGTTTTTTTGGAATCATAAATAAATTTTTGAACAGGGGTCCTTGAAAAAATTTGAGGGTGGAATGAATTTAAAGCATTTTATGTTTTTTATGCCTTTTTTGGGAGACACCTAAAATGAAGCATGTTTATACTACTTTTTTATTCAAAGACCTTTTTTAATGCACAAATCTTTTTTTTTCTTTTTTTCTGAAAATTGAATTCAAGAAAGTATATATTATAAATAAAAATTGGAAGGAAGGAACAGTTTCATATTTTTTGAGCTCTTATTTTTAAGCAAGATTTTTGCAGAAGCAGAAAGAAAAAGGGGAGCATTAAAAACTAATAATAATCTTTTTTTATATCAAAAATGAAATTTTGCCAAAAAAAAAGAGAGAAAGCATATTTTTTTGTATGTTTTGAACTTTCTTTTCTTTTCGAAAAAGTGCCAATGAATTTTGGAAGAAACTCTTTGGCACTTTTGCTTCTGCAAAGTTTTTGTTGAACATTTGAAACACAAAGATTTGAGCTTTCATATATCCCTTTTTTCTTGCATTCAAATTTGTCATTCAAAAAAAGGTGTTTTAAAGATTCTGAAACCATCTTTGAGCTGCTGCTGCATCTACTTTTGAATGGCATTCTTTATTCATGAGCCATTGGTCATTTCTTTCTTCTTTCCTTCTCTTTTTTTGCCACTTTTGTCGTCGTCGTCTACTTTTCCTCCCACTTTTGTGTGACATAAAAAAATATATTTAAAAATAAAATATAGAAGGAAACAAGAAACAACCTTCAACGAGAAGAACTACAACATCGACATCGACGACGACGACAGCAAAGAAAGAAAGCGATGGCGGCGGCGGTTATTTAAGATTACACACGCTTCAACGTGTCTTTTTTCACTAATTATTGATCAAAACCTTCTCTACCTTCTTCCTTCTCTTCTACCTTTAAAGGGGAATGAATAAAACAAAAAAGGGAGTAAAAACAGCTTTTAAGCTGATTGCCATTGTTTGAATAGTCCGAGATGAGCAAGAAGTCGAAGAGACGACATCAAAGAGACAAAAGAAGCTTCAAAAAAAAGTTTAGCGACCGTTGTTTTTGGCACCAAAAATTCTTTTTTTTATAACCCAAAAATAAAAGTGCCAATTTTTATAACGAAAAAAAAATGGTGGAAGCATTGACGAAACAAAAATAGTTTAAATTACCTCTTTTCTTTGTTGTTTGTGTTCCGGGCATCTCTCTCTAGCTTTTTTTGAGGGTGGTCATGAAAAAATAGAATGTGTTTGGAAAAATATATATTGGAATCTTAATCATTGCTTTTCTTCCTTTCTTCAACATTCATCAAAAAGAAATTTTAATCAAAAAAACCGCGACACACAGTTTCCGGTGATAAATTAAAAAATTGAAAAAGGGTGGTCTTCTTCAAAAACAAAAAAAATTCATGGGGACATTAATTAAAAATACATTTATATAAAATTAAATGATTTTTTCTTTAAAAAAAATTTAATGCAGCAACAAAAAGTTTTACAAAGTTATTCTTTGAGAAAAGTGAAAATTGAGGGAAAACAAAAAGTTTTCTCTTATTTTTACAAGTAACAACAACAACAACTTTTTAGAATAACAAGCTTAAGAGAGAAGGAGAGAAGGAGATAAAAACCGCAAAGAGAGACAAACATGTTAAAAAAACATAAAGTTTAAATGTAATGCCCCGATGTTGTTAATGCCGATGTTGATGATGATGATGATGAGAAAAAATAGGGCTGGGCAAAAGACAAGCAAGTTAAAAAAATGAAATGATAATTTTTTGTTAGAGTAGGTACTTTTAATGACCGACAAAAAATAAAACAGCAGAAGAAAGACAAAAACTATTAACCGAAAAAAAAGTAATTGTCTACGATCAGATTTCAAGAAGAAGCATCTTTCTTCTTCCCATTTTATTTTTCCTTCCTCTTTCACTTTATTCTTCTTGTTCAAAAAGTTATTCATTCTTTTTGATGATATGGAATTTATTAAGTGATCTTTATATTTTTTCGTTAACAAAATTCATTTGTAATGTTTATTTATAAAAAAATATGGGAAAAAAGAAACAAAAATATAATTATGAACGATATTCCGATTATTCACTTTTGGATAGCAGCTGTAATGAAGAAGATAGGTAATGTTTATATCGACAGCATTTAATGATATAAAGTGCTCAAATTTATTTGTGTCTTGAATAAATTTAATCAGTTTTTAAAATAGAAAGGACCATTTTTCTTCATACAAAAGTTTTGATTTGGTGAAAGTTTGTCTCACAAAAAATGTTTTGTACTGTTGTTTCAAGACACTTTTTTATGTTGGTTAAAATTTTCAAGACGGTGTTTTTTTGAAAATTTTGGAAGCAATTTTTAAAAAAATTTGTAACTGCATTTTTTTTTTCTTTCCAAAAGTAAAACGATTGCTAATCCATGCAATCAGTCATGTCGCCATTGTTCTTCTTCTTCAACTGCTTCATCTTCTTCTTTGGCAGACTTACTTGTCGCCTTTGATTTTTTTCTCTTTTGTCAACTCAACTTTCTTTTTTTGCTTCCTTAACTTTTTTTTATTTTTCAAATTTCATAAATACTTGCCCCAAAGGCAAAGTCTTTTTCAATGTCCACTTTTTCTTCTTCTTTAACACAAAAACAATTTGTTTTTCCCCATCACTTTTTTACCTCAGATTTAGCGGTTGGATCATTTTTAAGAATAAGATTATCACCAAAAATTTTCATCAACATCATAAAATTTTAAATGTCTAATAATTTTTCGCCGCTCTTTTTTGTGGCATCAAAAAAGATCATCAAAAAAATTTGACAGAAAAAAATATATAAGTGACGTCTAACTTTTTTGCAATTCTTTTTTCGACCGACAAAAATTTACGTAAAAAAAGTAAAAGAGACACAACAAGGATATTTTTTGAAGAAAGCAAAAAAGAAGTGAAGTGATTTTCCTTAAAAAATGATATTGCTGCCGCCGATTGATGATTGCCCAAAGGAAATGAAGGAGAGATGTTTGTTTGCTGGACATTTGGCGGTTCTCAATTAGCTGGCTAGCCAGAGGGGATATTGTTAGCAGGATTCTTTTCCCTATCCTTATCTCTCTCGTTTTTCTCACTTTTGCTACCTTTGAAGAAGCAAATCCCCCTTTTTGCATTTTGGATATCAGCACTTTGGTTAAGAGCAATTATTTTTCTTAAAGGGATAAAACAATTTTTTTTAGGTGATTTTCGATTTGTCAAGAAAAAAAATACACACTTTTCAAGATTTTTTCCTTGCTGTCTTTTAATTTTTCTCTTCCCTTTGAAGCTTTGCTTTTTGGTGGACAAAGAAAAAAATCAAAAAAAAGTGTTCAATTTTTTTCTCCCTCCTGTCCGTGGCAATTTTTTTTTTTTTAAAGAAACTTTATTTTTGTTGTTATTCTTTTAGCAGCTTTTTATTATCTATCATTTTGTCTGAGCTGTTTTCAGAAGAATCATTTAAAAATAATAAAAAGATGATGATGAAAAGATACTTTTAATTACTTTTCAAAAAAAATATAAATTCTTTTTACCTTTTGGTCAACGGCAGCAAAAACAAGCAGCAGCAATCATCATCAAAATCAAGCAAAAAAGCAAGACAAGCTGGAAATTCCTTGATTGTTTGCGTGGGAGCAGTTGTTTCATTTTTTTTTACTTTTTCAATCCGCTTCTAATTGCTCTTGATTTATTATTGATTCCGTTTTTCAACAACCCTTTTTCTACATTTTTATACTCCTTGTATATCCATCTCTTTTATATCAAAGTTTTCTGTCATCAATTATTAATTATATATCAAATATTCTGTTGTTAATATTGAAATTTAATTCTTTTTGGAAGAAATGCCTACGGGCGATCCACCATATTCTGGGATTGGATATCATAAAGTTTCATCCTCACAAAATGATTCAGCAGATATCAGTCGGCGATCATCAGTTTTCACGGATCTTTTTACAGTTTTACGAAAGAATACTGTAGCAGGGAGGCGGAAAGCTTCCGTCTATCATGCTCCACTGGCACATCATAATGATGTGGAGCTAGGGGGACGAAATTCTGTGATAAGTAGTGATCTTCCATTATCACCAAATGCAAAACAACAGTGAGGCCTTATTACATATATCATTTCTTATAACTTAATTAAACTAAAAACTAAAAAAACTTAAATCTTTTTAAATATGCAAATTTGCATTTTTTTAAACTTGTCTATTTTAGTGAAGCTGATATGCTCGGCGCCGCCGGGCCTACGGCAAAAGAGGATGAAGAAGAAGATGATCATGGAAAGCCAATGACCCGGCAATTATTGCTGGATAAAATTCGGCAGAAGAAAGAAGTGATCAATAAGCTAAGGTGTCAAGCATGGAGTATGTCCCGAAAAAGGCGAACTCTAAGGCTTGCCCAAAAATACCTAGAACAACATGAATCAAAGGTTTCCAAAACGCATCTGTACAAAGAAGAACTTCGAAAAAAGTTACGTGTATTTACAAGATGGGCTTTGAATCTTCGAACATACCTGGTTCCATGGGAATCAAAAATTAGAAAAATTGAAAGTATGTTTAATTTTGAATTTGATTACGGTATTATACGGTAAAATATTAAAAAATCCAGGTCATTTTGGTTCTGTAGTTTCATCATATTTTACATTCCTTCGATGGGTTATTTATATGAATATTATTATCACTTTATTAATTATGAGCTTTGTAACCATTCCAGAGGTATACACAAATTTGCATATTCTACAGTATCCATTAATCCTTTGCCTTTTTCTTGTTTTAGTTTATAGCCGATGCAACGGCGGATGCAGGGCGACTAAATCGAACAGCATCAAGAAAAAAGATTCCAGCATCTGAAAAGCGTCAAGCTGATGAATTTCAACGTATGCAAATTTATATCTTTCGGGTTCCAACAAAGAATTTGCAAATTTATCTTTCAGGTGTTTGGCATTTTGATGGATACATTCGTTATTCTCCTCTATTTTACGGATATTACAGTAACGACGAATATGTCAGTTCAAATATAAAATATTCTTTACCAATAGCTTATTTCATTATTTTATTAGTTGTTTTTGGGTATTCATTTTTTGCTATTTTAAAAAAGTTTGTTTCTTTCTTTAAATTTTTATTTTTCCAATCAACAATTTCCATTTTTAAAGGATGGCATCAAATGCCAAAATGAGTAAAATGGGTGGAAGTCGAACAGAACAATATGTTTTCAATTGGAAAGTTTTTACTGGTTGGGATTACAGTATTGGAAATGGGGAAACCGCCTCGAATAATGTCATGGCCGCGGTGATAAAGTTGAGGGAAGCTGCCGCCGAATCACATGTAAAAAAGAAAGAGAAACCTGGATGGTTGACAATTTTTTTAAGAATATTAGCAAATGTTTTAATATTTTTTATGATTGGTTTTTCAATTTATTGCATCTCATTCGCATTTAATTCTTCTTCAACCGTTGAAACAGAGGGACATCTATTTTCTAAGAATCAGGTAGGACATGTTTAAAATATTGGTAAAGGTTTTTGTATTTGTTTAACAAAAGATCAAAGTAAAAATGCCGCTTTTGTATTTTCGGAGTGGACACCAACTAAGTGATAACTTTCCTTAGACGAAATCGGAGTCACATTAAAATGGCAATTGCCCGATTTTAAAATCCATTGTGCCCAAAATAATATGCAAATTGGTCTTTGCAGGTTCCAACAATTATATCAACGATTACCCACGTTTTTCCAATGATTTTTGATTTAATTGGTAAAATGGAGAATTGGCATCCTCGGCTGGCACTTCGATTACATCTTGCAAGAGTTTTAGTATTATATATTTTAAATTACTGTACTTTTATTTATGTACTTTATGAAAAATATGCTACTAATGCCTATGATCTCAAGCAGACATTTTCCTCTGATGAACTTGAAAATTCTGAACAAGCAAGAAGTCGCCGACAACTTGGGGGCCGAAATCCTGTAAGTTCTTTTTGTTGTTACAAATAAAAAATTGTTACATTACAAAAAAAGTAAAAAATCGATCGCATAATTAATGCGGCATGCACAAAATTTTTTATTCAGAGAAGTTCTACTTTTTCTAAAGGCAAAATGTTACAACAACAAAAGTGTGACATTTTTGTGACATTTGCTATATATTTATGACACATGTGAGATGTTGAAATCTTTTTGTTGCTTCTTTTATTTTGGCAGTTTAAAAAATGTCAACCTCTGAAACGTTGATGTGTAACATTTTCTGTAACACTTTTTTAAGTGACAATTATGCCTTTATTTGAAAATAACAATTATAGAATATTGATCGACCTCCACCATTTGCATCTCGAAATTTTGTGAATCGAACGCAGGTAATTCAATTCTTAAATCGAACAACAAAAAAATTACCTGATGGATTTGGCACAACAAAACAACCAAATATCATTTCCAAAACTGATGCCGTAACAGTTCGATCACAATTTGGTCCAGTTGGAGTTAATAATCCAACGGTACTTGTTCGAAATGCCACACTTTCACCAACTCAGCGACGATTTGAAACTCGACGCCTTGGTCCTCCTCCCCTGCCAGTCTTCTCTCCCCCACCCCCGAGGACCCGGCCCAAAGAGGGTCAAACATATAAGGGACAACAATATGGCCCCGATTGGGAGAATATTGGCTCAGAAGAAGATCCAAATTTTGTTCGTCGAAGGCCATACGGTTCAAAGGGGGAGAAAGAGATAAAACTGCCATCAGAAGGGAATTCAACATCCAATAATTTGAATAATATGAATGATACAACTGCAATTACGGGTGAACAAGCTAAAATATCAACAAAAGAATTATTTAATCAAAATATTTGTTGGGAAACAATGGTCGGGCAGGAAATTGTTAAATTAGTTACAATTGATTTGTATATTACAATTGGGTCTATCTTGGTTATTGATTTTCTTCGTGGCCTTTGGATTAAATATTGTAGTTCTTGGTGGTGTTGGGATATTGAAACTGTTTTTGTAAGTCATTTTTCTTTCGCCGATCTTTATGCAAATTTTTTTAAACATAGCAAGTATCGGCTCTGGAAACTCCATTCAAACCCATCTACAGTACCCTATTTGTAATAATTTAATTTTTAGCCAGAATACGGTGAATTTAAAGTTGCTGAAAATGTTTTGCATATTATAAATAATCAAGGCTTGATATGGCTGGGATTCTTTTTTGCTCCAATGCTTCCAGCAATAAATAATGTTAAATTGATTATTATTGTTTATATTCGATCTTGGGCCGTCATGACTTGTAATGTCCCAGCAAGAGAAATATTTCGGGCGAGTCGGTAAGGAAAATTCATTCATCTAACCATAAAAAATTCTGCATCGATCAATTGTTATTATTCAAAAAACTGGCTCAAACTTGTCTAATTTGTTGTGATCGAAAAACGTAAAACATGCAATTTTCACATTTTTTTATATCAAAATGATATTCAAAAGCTGGATTTTTGCAATCCTCGTAAAATTTAAATCTTAAAAAACGTTTAATTTTTGCAGTACACTCTCTTGAATCTTCTTTTTGCATTAAAAAATGCGGTAAACACCATTTTTTAAAAGTACATTTCTTTTTTATTTTTGAAAAGAATTAAAATTTGACGTCCCCATCTTTCTTTTTTTTGATTTTTTGCAAGAAAACAACAACGCTTTTCATCAAAAATTTTTTGAGATGAAAAAAAGCGTTCGTTTATTTTCTGTCCAAAATATGAAAAAGAAGAAAGAAAAGGAGCAACAACTGACTGCCCTTGCTTGCTTGACTGCTTGCGGCGATGGCATAAGTTTTCCTTGGCGGCGGCGGCCGTTGGTCAAAAAAAAAAGGGAACACATTTTTGGTAATCATGGGTTCTTCATTTTTCTGCAGCAAAGATTTTTTAATATCTGCCATGAAAATTTTTATCTCAATTAATCCTTTCTTTGACTTTTAAATTATCCATCCGGTCAGTTGTTCCTTCCTTCTCTTCCCCTTCAAAAGCCCTTAAAGCAAAGCGATTACACAACAAAAAAGTTCACATTCGATCAAAAAAACTTTTTAAAATCGAATTTTAAATTCAACTTTTTGAATTTTAATCAAAAAAAGATGTTAATAACTTATCGAATAACAATATTTCTTATCTCCAGATCTTCAAATTTTTATTTATGGATTCTTCTGTTATGGTTGGTATTTTGTACTGTACCAGTTGGGATCGCGATTGGCTCAACTCGGCCCTCAAATGTTTGTGGGCCATTTGGTGGAGAAAATTATTTTTATTCAACTTTTACAAAAATTGTCGAACAAAAAGTTGATAAAAGAATTTTAAATGTTCTTCGACTTTTAATGAATCCGGGAGTGATAATTCCATTGTTACTTTTTCTTGGATTAATCATTTACTTTTTGATTTGTCTTGTTCGAGGTCTTCGCCGAGCTAATTCTGAACTTCAAGAACAGCTTACACATGTATGTTTAAAAAAGAGGATTACTGTACAGGGTGGGCCAAAAAAAAGTGCAATTTAATTTTTAAACAAGAGCAAAGGGATTTGAATAACTTGTGATAGGTGGGGTTAATACATGGTAGGAAAGTGTATTTGACCCTACAGTATGACCTCTTCAACACTTTCGTGTCGGGAGTTTCGCCGCCGCCAAGTTTTGAAAAGTACGTTTTTCGACCTTTTCGTAGAGCAAAGTTCCTATGAGAACCAGAGGGGCTGAAGAAAAGGTGATGGTAGATTTGGATAGCCCACAAAATTATCTCGTCAACAACCACAACTTTGGGTTGAAAAACTTTGTGCCCTGGGTTTAATCGCTTCGAGAAAAAAGTGATTTCCGATTTTTTTATTTTTTGGTCGACTTTGACAGATCGCCCTACTTTTTCCAGAAGTAGTTGGAGGCTCATATTTGTTGCCAACAAACTTCAGCTTGTTTGTGGTTGATTCCATACCAAAATATTCAAATCTGGAAAAACTGTTATTTTTCGATACTCCAAAATACCAAAAAATGGCTGCTTCAAGTTGTATACTAGTAAATAGCAAGTAACTATGTTTCAACAAAAAATTTTTAATGTTTGTTTTTGATATAAACCAATGCAAATAGGCCAGAAAAATACGCTGAAATAATTTTTAAGCGTTTATGACCAATTTAGAGACTTTAACATTAACATGAATTTCAACATATACTTTGTATACTTACTAACATACAAAAATTATGGCTGATAAAAAAATCATTTTTCCAGATTCTAATATTTCGGTATGGAATCAACGACAAACAAGCTGAAGTTTGTTGGCAACAAATATGAGCCTCCAACTCCTTCTGGAAAAAGTAGGGCGATCTGTCAAAGTCGACCAAAAAATAAAAAAATCGGAAATCACTTTTTTCTCGAAGCGATTAAACCCAGGGCACAAAGTTTTTCAACCCAAAGTTGTGGTTGTTGACGAGATAATTTTGTGGGCTATCCAAATCTACCATCACCTTTTCTTCAGCCCCTCTGGTTCTCATAGGAACTTTGCTCTACGAAAAGGTCGAAAAACGTACTTTTCAAAACTTGGCGGCGGCGAAACTCCCGACACGAAAGTGTTGAAGAGGTCATACTGTAGGGTCAAATACACTTTCCTACCATGTATTAACCCCACCTATCACAAGTTATTCAAATCCCTTTGCTCTTGTTTAAAAATTAAATTGCACTTTTTTTTGGCCCACCCTGTATATTACAGTAATTTTATTTTTTAGGAAAGAACAGAAGAAAAGAAAAAGATCTTTGAAATGGCCGGAGGCGGAAAGGGCAAAAAACCAGGAGTTGAAAGAAGTTCCAAAAAGGCTCCGAAAAAGCCTGGACAATATTTGCCTGATGTGGAATCAAAACGGCGTGAACCTTGGCGACAATATAATGGAGTAGGTGTTTTTATCACCTTTTAAGTTATCGTATCAGTTTCTTATTACCGATATCGATTAATTATTCCCATTTCATATCATTATCATTGTTTTTTTAAGACTGATCAAAATTCATCCCTTTGTGTCACGGATGAACCGGATAGCAGTGCCTTGAATTCACCATCCTTTGGGTCACCGGAAAAAATTCCAAAACCAAAATTAACAGGCCGGGGTGGAATGGAAGAAACTGCCCTCACTTCTCCAATGGTTCATTCATCCCCAAAACGGGGATTCCGGCCATCGCTGGGTTCTTTGGATGAAGTTGAAATGAGTGATGTTCCAAGTAATTCAGAATCTGCCCGAAATAACAATAACAAAGATTCATCAATTTCAAAATCGGCAACTCGAACAACTGAACGCGTGGAAGATTGGTACAATGATGGAACACATTCCGATCACAGTTATGATGTACAATCAGCTGCAATTGAAGTGGCAACACCGGAAGAAATTAGGTATGCAAATTTTGGAGATGCAGTAACTAATTGTTTACAGTTTGACTTCCCTAATGTTACTAATTCACACAAAATTTACAACAGTCTCTTTTTAACAAAGTTTTCGATTTTGCTTAACATAAAACACAACACAATATTTTCTACAGTAACCTAAAACTTTTTCACAACTTCTTTTTATCAAATATTTGTCCCTAATGTCATTCAAAGAATAATACCTCCACCATGCTCCTAAAACCCTTTAACTTTTTCTCTCTCTATTTTGGTGCTAACAAAACTTTTAGAACCTTTTTAAAACCAATGATGGAGTTGGAAATGATTGAAAAAGGTGAATCTGCAGTTTCGCTCGCGGCATTCCCAAAAGATAATTCCCCGTTAACAGTAATATTTGGAACTGGGTCGGCAGCAGCATCTCGAAGATCTTCAAGAATTTCACAACGAGATTCATACATTTCACTTTATGATAATCCATCTCCGGATGATTGGTTTGCAGCAGCTGCCACCCAAGCTGCCGCTGCAACCGCTGGTGGAATTGGAATTGCCCCGAGTGGTGGACCATTTGCACGGGCAAGAGAAGTCCGAACTGGAAGCTTTAGTAAAGCCTATTGGTCAGTGAATCCATTTCCAACATCTTTGATGTATTCAATTTCAACAACTCAGTTAATGTCCGTATACACCTCAGTTTTCTTCTGTTTTATTTTTTGCTTTTTGTGGTTGTGAATTGTTGTTGTTTGCCATTATTGAAAAAGTACAAGTCTAATTACAGTACTTTTTCAGTCATCCACCTCGACCTGGAAGTGGTGGAATAAGTCATCACACCCGAAGTCCATCCCCACCAAAAGTAACAACAACAAAAGTTGAACCTGCTGTTGCCGCTTCTCCACTTACAGTATACGCAAAAGAACCTCGAAGAATTCAACCTGCTGCAGCACCAATAAATCTTCCAAAAACTCCCATTTCAAAGCCAACAGATTTGCCACTTCCTCGAAAATCAAAAGAGTAAATTTGCATAAAACTGGATTTTTTATAATTTTAAGTTTCAGGCAAAAATCAAAAGATCATGATCCAACAAATTTTTCGGATAAATTTAAACCTTGGCCTTCAATTGAAGAAATCCGAGCACAACGAGGTGGTCTTCTACCTGTAAAACCTCCAACCCCAAGATCAAAATCACCACCAAAAATGGTTAAATCTGAGCATAAAGAAGATTCACCCGTGAAAGAAATGTCTGATAGTGGTGGGGGTGCTCGATTCAGGATTTCAGTTTCACCAACTCGAAAGCTAACAAGTGATTCTGGAAGTGACACCGATACTGGGTAATAACTTTTTCATAAACATTCAGTAATCATCATGTATTTTTTAGTCCTAAAAAGCGTCGATTCATGATTAAGCAACGTTTATTACCCGGATCTACAGCATCCTTAGCTTCCACATCATCATCAAAACCCCTTCCATCCACAACAATTACCCCACCAGAATCCAGTAATCTTCTATCACCCCGAGCTCCGCGTGTTGAATTTGGTGATGATGATTCTCCAAGGTAAATATACTGTAGCATACTGTAAATAACATGACCTAAATAATGACACTTTTCAGAGTACAAGAACCTCCACCAGTTCCACCCCATCGTATTCCAAAATAATTAATATCAGTCTCATATTTGATTGATTCTATAAATATCTATTTTTATCATAACTATTAATATTATTCTTTTGTCTTCATTTTTCTTTCTTTTTTATCTCTCACATTCTTCTTCCTTCTTCTCTTCAAACTTTTTTAGAACAACAACGAACTCATCTTTCTTTTTCTTATTAGTTTTTTTTGTTAAATACAAAAAAATATCCGCCTTTCTTTCATTTCTTTTTTTCTGGCACTGCTTCTTTTTTCGTTTTTTTATTACTTTTTTCCTCGGTGTTTTTTGACCATTGTTTTTGTTTTTCATAAAAAAATTACTTTATTGGTTTTTTGATATAAATTTTTATTACTTCAAAAACTAAAAAAAATTGTTCAAAAATGAAATTTCAAAAAACTTGTTTTTCTAAATAATAATGCTGCTACAGTAGCAGGTCATAAATTTCTTTTTTAATTATTGCTACCAAATACAGTGTCAAACAATTCCTTAATTTTCAAACTCGAAAGAACAAGTATTTAATATAATTTTTAATCATTATTCCAAAAAAAACTGGTTCTTGAGTTTTTTTGCATTAAACTGTTCAATGATTACGGTAGAAAAAGTGGAAAGGAGAGAAACATTAGTTTTTTGAAAACACAAATAATTTATTAATCTTTTAAATTACGATTGAGAACATCAACAAATCGAAGCTTTTTATGTGGGGGTCGATATCTTGTTTGAAATTTTTGTCGAAGTAATGCCAAAAGCAACAAAATAACCATTGCAGCAATAAATATCCAAAAAAATACTAACATCCAATGACGACTTTTTGAAACATTTTCACAAAATTCACCTTCAAATCCATAAAAGCAATCACAAATTGTTGTATTATATCCGGCTACCGTAATTTCGCTCCTTGGAATTCCATTTTTTGAACATTCTGAAAAAAAATATATGTTTTTAAATTTTTCAATGACAATTCGATAAATTAACCTAATTGATTAGGATTAAGTAATTGTTGGGATGCTTTAAATTGCATAATGGCCGGATCAGTTTCAACATCCATTTGTTGCCTTGGAAATTCAAATGAATTCTATAAATATTTAAAAACATAGTTTATTACTTTAATTTTTAAATTTACTTGAATAACAGATGTCGGATTAACGGATATCTTTTTCAATTTTTTTATTAAATCAAATGATTTTTCTTTCTGATTTCCACCAAATGATACAGTATTCTCATCTTCAAAGGAATTTTCATATGCCGCAATATGAAGTGAAAGGGTGCTGCTACTGCTTTTATTCTTGTTTGAAAAAGTATTAACTTTTTTGTACAACTTCTTTTCAGATTTTTCTTCTTCAACTTCAACAAAAGCATTTTTAGATTTAATTAAAGTTGATTTATTCCAAGTTGATTTAAAAGTTTCTTTTCTTCCAAATTTTTCATCAAATAATGAAACTGTATATTTTTAAGTGTTGCTGCTGAAGTCCTTTTCTTGGAAGGCCTTTTAAAACTCGTAAAGAGAATTGCATGAATTGTAATAAGAAAGTTTCTTAAAAAAATATTCTTTACAAGGACTGCAACATTTTGTTTACTGTAACTTTTGTAATTACTGTATGATTTGCTATTTAAATGAACAAAAGATTCATCGAAACATTTATGATTTTGATTTAAGTCAAGATTTGAATATTGGTGATTTTGATTGTTATTGAAGGGAGGCTTCAACTGTTTGATGTCATTTGAAAGCAACATCTTATCTTTTATTGTCATCTAAAGGTTATGGTTTTTGTTTAAATTTTTTCAGGGTTGTTAAGTCATTATAAAAAATGTAAAGTTTACGAAACGCAAAAATTTGCAGTAACACGGTTATAAAATAATGCTACTGTAGGTTAAAAGTAAAGTGTTTTCAAATTGCAAACCAAATTTATATAATTTAAACGATCAACAAGGGCTTCACTCCACATCTTAGGTAATTTTTTCAACGTCCCCTTGAAAACTCTAAAGCCAAGGTTTGACTGTAATAATAAAAAAAACCTGACAAATATGTTAAAATACCAAGATTTGACGATATTCTCCAGAAAGAATTAGACCTTTGAAAACACGTTATATCTCTCACAAGTTTTGCTGGGAAACTCGGTAGAAAAAAATGATGTCATTTTGTGGACGTTAGAACTAAAATAAGAATGATGCAATAAAGAGAACATTGTTTTGTGAAACTTTGCAAACCTTTATAAAAGCCCCTGACACAAAAAATGGCTACCAACATTTTTAAAAATCTCTCGTGTGAAGGTGAAATCGAAAAACTAAACAAACATACAAAAAAAGATAAAACTTTAAAAGCATTTTTAAATTTTTCTGATAAATTTTACAGTTTCTCTATTATTATTATGCATGTCAAAAACAAATTTGTTTGTCCCTAACATTCCCATACAATAGACAGCAAAAACTCGCATGTTTTTTATTTTTATGCAAATTTGAATAAGTAATTACTCTTCTTTATCGTTAAAAAAACAACACATTTTTTTTACGATTGATCATTACACCAACGATGAATGAAGAAGAAGAAGAATTGATTTGGCAACTTTTAACTTTCTTTGGTTCCTTCAGCTTCATTTCAATTGTCTCCATCTCTTCAAGTGTTGCAGGATGTGGAAAGAGAAGAGAAGTTGCAACAGTTGGTTCAAAACGAAACAAACAACTCCAAAATAGTAATGTTCTCAGCGATCGAGAAGAAAGTAAAAGTAAACCTCCTTCATCTCATAATAAATCAAAAAGTGTAAGTTATTTGAATATCTATTTTTTAAATTTGTAAAAGAAAGAATTTATTGTAGAATGCCAAAACAGATGATAAAAAGCCTGATAAAGCTTTAATTGAAAAAGGAAAAGATGGCAGAAAGAAGAATGAAGAAGAAAAGAAACCTGCAACAGAAGGTACTGCTGCAGAAAAAACTAATGTTACTGTAAGTGTATTTTCTTTTTATTTTATTTTTTACTTGTCGATTTTCAGAGTGAATCTTTTCAACAAATTCCAATTCATGTACCTTCATCAAATCGTTCATTGAAAACTTCTCGAGAATATCCCGTGCCAGCTTCATCCAGAACTGCTCGAGAAAAAACCCAACAACCTTTTTCATCACGAACAGCACGAGAACAGCAACAACCATCTTCGTCCAGAGCTGCAACAACTCAAAATTCTACCCGAGTTGCAACAACTCAAAATTCAACAACTCGACTTGGAACAACACAAAATTCTTCAACAAATGAAGAATCACAAAAGCAATCACGAAAATCCAAAAAAGAACCCCAAAAGCAATCACCAAAACAATCTCAAAAACAACCACAACAAAAACAACAACCTGTTGTGGTAGTTCAAAAAGTATCTGAGGTATATTTTATTATGATTCTTATTGGCAGGGCCGCAACCTCGACAAAATCAAGGGAGGGGAAAGAAGGGGTAAAACCTTTTTAAAAAGTCCAAAAAATGGCATTTTACCTAGTATGAATCCCATTTTTCAACTTAATTTTAGCCTCCTTTCCATTCCCCAAATTGCGGCCCTGCTTATTGCCCTTAACATTTAAAAGGTTTCTTTTAGAATAATATCGCTCCAGAAGATGTTGTTCCAGAGCGACCACTTCCTCAACAACGTGATGTTGAAAGGGATAAACAACTTGCCGCAAAAGCTTTACATAACTTTCGATCAAGACGAACTCAAAATGTTTATTCAAATCGAGAAAGAAATCATATCAATGAAAGCTCAAAGAGGGAAGAATCCGTGAAAGAACCTGAAGTTCGAGATAATCCAGATGAACATGCCCAAGTTTTATCAACTGATGAAGAAACTGGTGAGAAAAGTAATAAAAATAAATCTAAATCATTTCCAACCGTTGATACGCCGGATATTCCTGCTGCACAAAAGATTGAGGGTGGAGAAAAGATTGATGGTGCAGAAGATCTTGAAAATAATAATAAAGAAGAAGTCGATGAAAAAGAGGAAAAGCAAAAAGAAAAGGGTAAAAAGAAGAAGAAAATCAAAATGATAAAATGTCAACCTGGAATTTATGTTGCACCAGAAGAAAGACAATTCAAACCTGTTAGTGAAATACCTGCAGATGATATAACCATTAAACGAAAGGTAAAATTACTCTTTACATTTTGCTTATTTTAATAATTTTATTCATTTTTCAGAAAAAGAAGAAGAAAAAGAAACAAAAGAAAAAGAAGAGTAAAAAAAGTTCTGATTCATCTTCGAGTGAGGAAAGTAAATAAAATATAATAAATTATTATACAAATAGTTGGTAATAACAAACAAAAAGAAGAACAAAATCACTTATTAGCATATTCAACACGCATGGCTTGACTTGGTGTAATTTTGAAATGATTGAGAGCTTTCTTGGCATTTGTGGCTTCAGGTTCGGTACCAAATTCAACGAATGCAATATCACTTCGACCGGGAACCATTCGGATATCAGCAAGTCCAGGAAATGGACAAAATACCATTCGAATCATGTCATCAGTAACATCTTCAGGGAGATTGGATAAGAAAAGAATTTTGTTTGGTGGAGCACCACCTTTTTGCTTGTCATCACCACCACGATTATCAGAAGCTTTTGTTTTCTTTGTCATAATTGCATCTTTCTTTGGTTTTGGTGCAGTAATCGTTTTACGTGGTCTAAAAACAAAACAAATTATATTAAGTTGCAGTAAAGAAAAAATTTGCGAGAATGAGAGATAACAGACAAGACATATCTATAGAGAAACAAAAAGAGAATAACATAATAATTAAAAGATGACAACATATTCAAGAAGTTTGTAAGCTAAATGCAAACCTTTCAACATAAGTTCCTTTAGCTTTTGAAATGACATCAGAATCTTCTTTAGAGAATTGAATCTTCATTGGTTTTTCATAAAATGGAAAACCTTGCATTGATCTCATAGCAGTTGAAGCGCAGTTTACATCCTTAAAAATGACATGAGCTTGTCCACGCATTCGAAGAGTCTTAAATGCCATTATATCAATGACTTGACCAAATTGAGAGAAGATAGCATACAAAGCTTTTCGAAGTTCTAAAAATGCATGTCATTCGAGTGGTAATAACTTATTATAAACAATTCACGCATTATTACAAGTGATTGTAATAAAACGTTAATTCTAACCCTTACCATCTTTCTTGACCTTTTCATTGAGATTGTTGATATAAAGTGTATGATTTGGTTTAACATCTGCCATTTTTGATAATCTAATAATAAACCTAAAATATTTATTAAAACGTCACGTAAAAATAAGACCAACTAGCGATTCAATGAATCCCGAAAACAATTTTTCGCCGCGCAAAAGAAACAACGAGAACTCAAAGAGTGCTCTAAGTGCAGGTTTCTTGCTCGGCACTCATCTTTTTTATAGATAAAAAATGAGCATGGCAAACCTTATTTATCACAATATCATAATTATAAAACAAAAATCTAAAAAACATTATTAAGAAAAGTTGGTTGGGCTCAAAATTGAGAAATTCTAAAAAACTTCGATCGAAAGAAAAAAGTAAAAACGTGTTTGCAGGAAGAAACATTTTGCCAAAGTTAACAAACATTGTTTGATTTTTTTTAAGTTTGCTTTTTCTGATAAAATTTTTTTACCGTAATAAAAATTTTATTATTTTATTATAAAATTTGAAAAAGTATAAAAATATGTTTTATCAGAATGTTCCACATCAGGGCTCTGCGAAATCGAAATTTGAAATATTGAAATTGAAATATCGAAATCGAAATAATTTTCAGCTTATCCGAAATCGAAATATTTTTTGGACCCTTCGAAATCGATATTTTCATCCGAAATCGAAAACGAAATTTTCATCTGTAAATTTTTTTAAAGTTTTCAAATCTGCTGTTGACGAATTTTTATGACTATTTACATCCATAAATGACATAATATAACCCTTACAGTGACTTTTTAACTCTTAATTCAGCTTTTTTATTGGACGAAAAATTTCGATTTCGAATTTTGGTCAAAAAATCGAAATATCGAAATCGAAATAAAAATTTAAACGTTCGAAATCGATATTTCGATTTCGCAGAGCCTTGTTCCACACATCATGTAGAAATTAGGAACATCATTGTGTTTTCGTTGTCCTTTTATCGTTTTTCATACCATGATCGCCTAGGAAATTATTGTAAAATGCCAATATTTCATTGAGAGAACGAGAATCATAAAAAAGAATCCACTTCGGGTCATCCTGGAACTATTCAATTACATTTAAATGAAATCAATTTTTTTCCTCCTACCCAACGCATTTTCGATTAAGTAGATCCAACATTACAAGTACAATCACTTCAATTTATAAAGAAAGACATAAGGTCTTTTTAGAGCGACATATCCTTTCTCATATGACTCAAAAAATTTTGGCTCTGTTGAGCCGTTCCAATGGTCCAGTGGTGAGGACGTAGGGTTGTAACAAAAGCATTGGGCGGTTCAAATGATAGTTGTGATATCACAAGGTTCACCTGAATGCGCACATCAGAAGAAGTGCACTGATTCTCTTGAACAGTAGTCGTTCAAAGGATAAAAAAGAACCGATTTTTTAAAAAACAGAAATTTAATTCCTTTTTTCAGGTAAAAACTTTTACAATTTTTAGAAACTTGTTACGATTTAACATTTAGAGGTTTAGCTAATTTGTAAAAATCAGACTTATCCGTACTTCTTCCAAAATTATGTATAAAATTTAATTAAAATTATTATTAATCATTAAAGGTGAATTCTAAAAAAGCTTGTGCACTGCGCATTACTTACTTCAAAGAAAAATAAACGTATAATGTTAAAATAAATCATTCAAACTGGTAACACAGTTTATTTCAACACAAATTTCAAACACGTATACAGAACATTAATCACTTTCATAAGATGAAGAAGTTTCATCAGATGATAAAATAACACCTTGACTACGGTAAAGATTAAAAATAAGCTTATGCTCATATTCCATATGTTTTCCTTGATGCATATCTTCTTTTGTGAAGCTAATTTCAGGATCAGCAATATCATGTAAATAAGAGCATTCCTAAAAAATAAACGTCATCAATGTAAATACCTGAAGTTAAGTAAACTAACTTGACGTGTACAATCTTCACCTTTCAAGAAATAAGCACAATATTTTGTAGTTCCCAATGTGACTTTGATATTACGACCACCAAGACGTAATTTGCTATTAGCCTAAAATGACAAAAGTATACAGTAAGAAAAAATCAAAGGGAACATTTACACAAATAGCATGAAGAGCATCTTCATCATTGACATAAGTGATGTATGCAGTATTCAAAGGATCAGAACTAAAATTAGAAGGAAGTGTTCCAATTATCATTTTTGCAATTTCACCATTCTTTTCAAAAATATTTCGAAGAGTTCGATCATTTGCATATCGTTGTGGGAGACCAACAACATAAACAAGATTTCGTTGAATTACACGATATGGAGCCAAATGCTTCCGAGCTTCAATAATTTCTTGCTGCTTTGCTTTCTTTTCTTTTTCCTTCTTTTCTGGTTTAACAGGTGATGGAGCTTTGACTATGACGGGAGAACATGGAACAATATTCTTTTCAGGAAAGAGATCGATAATTAAATCCTTTTCGTATTCAATATGTTTTCCTTGTTGCATATCTTCTTTGGTAAAGCTAATTTCAGGTGGTGCAATATCATGTAAATAAGAACATTCCTAAATGAAAAAGTCATACATTTGTTGAACATGATTAAACTAACTTGACGAGTGCATTCTTCAGCTTTCAAGAAATAAGCACAATACTTTGTAGTTCCCAATGTGACTTTAATGTTACGACCGCCTAAATTCAATTTACTATTGGCCTAAAAATTAAGTTTATCAATATCCATTAGATATAATCAAATAGAAGCATACACAGATAGCAAGAAGAGCATCTTCATCATTGGCATAAGTGATATAAGCAGTATTCAAAGGTTCAGAGCTGAAGTTTGAAGGAAGACTTCCAATAATAATCTTTGAAATTTCACCATTCTTTTCAAAAATATTTCGAAGTGTTCGATCATTTGCATATGGTTGTGGAAGACCAACAACATAAACAAGATTTCGTTGAATGACTCGATATGGTGAAAGATGTTTTCGGGCATCGATAAGATCTTGCTGCTTAACTTTCTTCTTTTCTTTTACCTTTCGTTCAGAATGTTGTTGAGGCTTGGATGGAACTGATGGACAGAAAGTTACAGGATTCTCGGAATATGGTTGACGACAAGCTGGACATAAGCCATTTTCATCAGTCTTAATTCGATGCCAGCAAAATCTGCAAATCTAAACAACAACATCAGAGCATTAGTAGGATTAAGATAAAGAAAGGGATTAGAGATGTAAGGATAAAAAGACACAAACAAACTTACTTGAAAGCTGCATGAGCATGGATAAAAATGAAGATCATCAACTTCAAGCTTTTCTAAGCATAAAGGACACTATAAAAAGAGGCAATTAACAAAATCAAAGAAAGAGAGAAAGAAAAAAACATACATCTTTATCATTATCGAAATCGGTTGACATATTTTCTTTCGTAAAACGCAATCGTCAGCTAGCTAACCACTACTATTTCAATGATGATTTATTAAATAGTAAAAATAATACTTTAGCTAAAATCAACAACAATTAAAATAAATTTGTTGAAAGAAATAAAAATATTGAAATTTTTTGTCGTGTTTTTCTTCGTCGTTGAAAAAAGGTAAGAAAAATGAAATGTTTAAAAGAGCGCCAAAAGGCTTTCGTTATTTGACCGTTTTTGAAACATGGGCTAAATTTGATTTTGAAATTTTTACAAATGTTTAATTTTTTTTGGCAACACATCGAAACGAAGGCAGAAAAATGTGAGATTTTTCGTTTTCTTTCGTTTTTAAAAAGAACAAAAGAAAAGTCTTTTCGTTTTTTTTCGTAAGCCTTTTTTACACATGGCGTTCATAAACATTTTGCCAAACTTTGTCTCACGTTTTTCTGGTTTTTTCTGCAAAAAAATTCGATGTGGCAAATTGATTGATTATTGATTTTTTTCATTTGTGTTCTAAACTTTTACTTTTAAATGATTTTTACGTTTTTATATTAGCTATAAAAATAGAAGCAAATCACTTGTACAAACTTTTGATTCAAAGTTTTTGTTTCAGCAGATTTGCAAACTTTTTTCTTCATTTATTTGTGTTCAATTTTCTTCAAATGTCTTTTTTTTGTCGATTCTTTTCTTTCAGTCTTTCTTCTTTCCATCATCGTCTTTTCTCTTGCAAAAAAAAGAAACATTAAATGTTTTGCCTTTAAAGAATTTCAAAATACGGCAAAAAATGCGACGGTTTAGAAATGTGCGCTTCTATTTTGCTGCTGCTGCAACCCCGACAGGATTTTTTTTGATGATCATTGACACTAGGAAAAAAAGAAGAAGTCATCAGGAAATGTAAAAAAGAAAAAAACGTGCATTTTGAACTATTCGCGCATTTCTTCAAGCAAGCAAAAATACATTTTCTCTTTTTTTTGAAAATAGCAAAACTAAACTAAAGCGGGGCCTAAAGCGCGCGGCAGCAAATACATATTTTCCCCCATCAAAAACAACAACATTATGGGAAAAAGAACTTATATTTGTGTGTTGAACATTTTCAAGCGAAAAGTCTCCTATTTTCTTCTTCTCTCTCTTTCTTTTTCCCTTTTATTGCCACCATTCGGCTGTCTTCAAAAATGGGCGCCATCGTGGCACAACAACCAAGTCAGGACAAAGCCTTTCTTTCCCCTGCTGCTACCTTTTCATCTTAAACTATCCATTCTAAGTCTTCCTTGAAAGCTTTTAAAAGCGATTTTTTGTAAAAATCGGACATTATACCGGATTTTGAAAAAAGTAAATTTCAAGTTTGAAGGCTAATTCTTCGTATATATACTAAATCGAGGTCGTAGATCACGAAAATGAAGTCGGTTTTGGCCAAAAATGCCATGGCACGGAGATATGCCATGGCACGTCTCATATAGTGCCAAAAATCACATTTTTAAAAAAGTGCCATAAAATGCATATGGATCGACTCCTCTCAACTCAGTGAGTCATAATATAACAGATTTGACCGTTTAAACTCATTTTTTCGAGTAGTTATTAGGCTTCAAAGTTGGTGGTATACGGTAATTGGGGGATATCACAGAAAATGTTTCTTACGGGCATACTTTTTTTTGGTCTCATTCGATTCCCCACATAATTTTGCATATGTATGGAACAAAATGAAAGAAAAAAATCTGCTCTGCGATGGTGTTTTCCCCCTTTGAAACCAAAATCTATATCTCCAGCATCATGTTCGGGGCAAAACTCAATTATTATGATAGATATTGACATGCAGTGGCATTTTTTATGTAAAACTATGATAATGAATGAATCCTGGATAGTTTCAACACTTTTGGATACGATTTTGAAATATGGCATCAACATGAAATTTCTAAATTTCGCAATATTAACTCCTTGGCAAAAAGTCAAAGTTTTGTGTATTTTTATTTAGTAAAATGAGTGTTAGTGCTTTTAAAATGTAAATTAGATACAGAAAAATTATTTAGATGCATAATACACGGCATTTCAGGACTTGTTGGTTTTTTGGGACAGGTTAAAATTTACCAATATTTTTGTGTTTTTTCACAGTATCAAAATGATGTCAAAACTTAAAGATTATGTCATTTTTAGATGTTTACAATAAAAATTAGCATGCTTAAGTCATTTTTGCGGGATTTCAACAACCCTTGACACGTATTTTTTGTTTCACGACATTTCAAAAATGAGATGCTCTTCGCTTATTAAAATTGTGGCAAAAATGGAAACTGCGTTTTCCTGAGAATTGAAATCCCGCAAAGATGACTTAAGCATGCTAATTTTTATTGTAAACATCTAAAAATGACATAATCTTTAAGTTTTGACATCATTTTGATACTGTGAAAAAACACAAAAATATTGGTAAATTTTAACCTGTCCCAAAAAACCAACAAGTCCTGAAATGCCGTGTATTATGCATCTAAATAATTTTTCTGTATCTAATTTACATTTTAAAAGCACTAACACTCATTTTACTAAATAAAAATACACAAAACTTTGACTTTTTGCCAAGGAGTTAATATTGCGAAATTTAGAAATTTCATGTTGATGCCATATTTCAAAATCGTATCCAAAAGTGTTGAAACTATCCAGGATTCATTCATTATCATAGTTTTACATAAAAAATGCCACTGCATGTCAATATCTATCATAATAATTGAGTTTTGCCCCGAACATGATGCTGGAGATATAGATTTTGGTTTCAAAGGGGGAAAACACCATCGCAGAGCAGATTTTTTTCTTTCATTTTGTTCCATACATATGCAAAATTATGTGGGGAATCGAATGAGACCAAAAAAAAGTATGCCCGTAAGAAACATTTTCTGTGATATCCCCCAATTACCGTATACCACCAACTTTGAAGCCTAATAACTACTCGAAAAAATGAGTTTAAACGGTCAAATCTGTTATATTATGACTCACTGAGTTGAGAGGAGTCGATCCATATGCATTTTATGGCACTTTTTTAAAAATGTGATTTTTGGCACTATATGAGACGTGCCATGGCATATCTCCGTGCCATGGCATTTTTGGCCAAAACCGACTTCATTTTCGTGATCTACGACCTCGATTTAGTATATATACGAAGAATTAGCCTTCAAACTTGAAATTTACTTTTTTCAAAATCCGAAAAAATGGCAAAAAAGTTCGAAAATTACAAAAAATCGCTTTTAAAAAAAGCTAGATAAAAACAGGAAAAAGGAGATTTAGAAGAAAGCGATTTTATAGTTTTTCTCATATTTCAAACGTTCAAGAAAAATGTTGATGAGTTTGTAATAAATTTTTTTTGTTTCGTCTGCATTTTTTTCAGGCTTGTTTTTTTCTCGATGTAATTCTTTCTTTCAATGGTCCTTTTTGGTGCCACCCAAAAGCAACCAATCCTTTTTTTGTTGTGTTTTTTTAGTTTCTAGAAGGTGGTAAACAAGATTTTTTTATGCCAAAAGCTTATTAATTTCCTTTTCTTTTCTATTTTTGAATAGATAAAAAACAAATTTCCTGCTTTTAGTTATTTTTAGACTTCAATTTTAGTCTTTAATGTTCGTTTTTTTCTTGTTTGTTTTTGAAAGCCTGCATTTATTGCTCTTGTTTTTTGCATTACTCAGTTTTTGAGTTGTTTATTTTTTTTACAGAAATCAAACATGGTTCTTAATTCCACTGAGTCAGAGGGTAATTTGACGGATGGCAAAAATTTGGATTTGCTATGCAAAGTTTGGCAAGATAATAAAGATGAAATTACGGCTCAAAATGCAATAAATGCTAGACCGAGTGCCCTTTTAGGTATGAGTTACAGTATTTTTTAATCAAACGTCAATTTGGTTTTTTTAGTTTGGGTGCTAGGTCTTTCGGTTGTTACATTCATTACCCTTTCGGCAATTGTTGGAATTGGATTAATGAGATTTGTTAAAAAATCAACTTACAGCCGATTTATTACATTTTTTGTTGCCGTTGGGGTTGGCAGTTTAAGTGGATCTGCGGTATTTCATTTATTGCCACAGGTTAGTTTTTTTGGTCAATATTTTATAATTCGATGCGTTCCGCCCTAAAAGGATAACCCTGATCACGAACACAGAAACGAAAAATTAGTCACAAAATCAATGCGAGACCAATCACTTGTTTCAATATCCCTGATCAGGGTTATCCAATCGATAAATGACGTAATGTTTCAAAATATTCATCCCTTTTAAATGCATCACAGATGCATTTAATCTTTATATCTTTATTATCCTAAATACCGTAATATCATAATACTGTAGGCTTATGGACTTGTGAATGAATTTGATCCAAATGCATCACATGAATATTTGCCAAAAGCCTTAACAGCAGTATGTGGAATTTATCTGTTTTTTATTGCTGATAAATTGATAAAAATTGTTCTTGAAACTCGAAAAGTATGTTTCCATTTTTAACGCGCTTAAAAGGTTAAAAAAATAAAAATTTAGCGTCGAAAGCGTGAATTTCAAGCTGCATTAAATCATCACAATTCTGTAACAGAGCATAAGGCCCATTTATTGGATAATAATAGTCCTCGAACAGAATCTTTTCAACTTGAAGCCATTTCAACCGTTGCAGCAGAAGCATCCATTCAACAACAAGCTCATTCCCTTTGTGTTCATGATCATGATATGGTTTGTTATCAATAGTAACAAATACAGTGACCCAAATTCAATAATACAATTTAGGAATACAAAAAAGGTGATTCCGTTATCGCTGCCGTGGCATGGATGATCATTTTTGGGGATGGCCTTCATAATTTTATTGATGGTGTCAGTATTGGTGCAAGCTTTACCGAATCCCTATTAAGTGGATTTAGTGTTAGTGTTGCGGTCATTGCTGAAGAATTTCCACATGAACTTGGTAACTACACATTTATTACTACCGTAACCCCATTTACCATAATCATTTTTAAGGTGATGTCGCAATTTTGGTCTCAGCTGGAATGACCCTTCGACAAGCCCTTGTCTATAATCTTCTTTCTGCCCTTTCATGCTATGTTGGATTTGCAATTGGAGCATTATTTGGAAATTTAGATGAAAATTTTGCGCCATATATTTTTGCATTTGCTGGTGGAATGTTCCTTTACATTTCAATTAGTTGCATGATTCCAGAAATGAAGAAAGCAATGGAAGAAGGCCTTCAAGTTTCTCTCAAAAATGGTCTCGAAGTTTTTATGCTTCAAACAATGGGTATTTTTAGTGGGCTTTGTTTAATGTATACCATGGCGAGATACGGTAGCAGCATAACCATTAGCTTCTAAAGAAAAGCTTTTATATCTTTTTTATATCCGGTTTTTCTTCATTATTATTGTCTATGAAAAAAAAAATAATGTTTTTTTGACTGTCGTAATTCATCATCACTTTTTATTTCTTCGTTCTTTCTGCACACAAATTTTTCGATTTTTTCTCTTTGTCTATCGTCTTTTTTTTTCTTACTGTTATTACATTTTCTTTGGAATAATTATCTTTAATAATAATAAAAAAAAGTAGTAGTATATTGCATACATTGGTCACTTACTTGGATTTACTTGTCCACCGAAAAAGAAGAAATTATGAAAGAAAAAAATAAGGAAAGAATCCGTCACAGACGGATACTTTCATTTTCTGCCTTGATTTGCTTACAGCCTAGATGGATGAATAATGGCTGACGCATCAATTAAAGTTGAATAAGAATTATTGCATCGAAAAATATCTTTTCATACCCCAAAAAAGGCGACGACGTTGTTGATGATGACGGTGAAGATATAGACTTTTTGTAAAAAAGAAAGAAACACATTCTTCATATAAAGTTTTAAGCATCTGCAACAAAAAGCAGATTGGATTTTGTTTTTAAAAAAGACCGGAAAAACAATGAAATATTTCTTCTTCTTTTTCGATTCAATGCCTTTGAGATGATGATGATGATGTAATCAAAACTTTCAGTTTTTTTTAAAAGTGTGATTCTTAAAACAAAACTTTTTTCTTCAAACCTGTATAAACAGAAACAGAAAAACAAAAGGAGTGAAGACATCTCTTAAACTTCGATTATTTAAAGATAAATAAAAAATTGGCCCCAGGACGACCCGAAGGGGAGTCTGGGGCAATTTGGGTTCAGTTCCCCACCTGCCACAGACCCCAAAACGCAAAACCCCTACTTTGCGGCTTCTCCTTTACTTTTTTACTTTTTTTAAGTTTGGACTACCTTTCCGGGCGTCCATTAATGTCGAAAATTAAAAAAAAAATTAAAAAAATCGAACCAGTACAACGTCGTTTAGAAAGTTTTGTCACAAGAAATCTTGCTGATGTCTCTTCGCTTGTTCGTATGTCACAAGAAATTCATTTTTTTTTCGTGGTGGGAGTTTTTTTTGGCGCGGAAAGAAATGTTTTTGATTTCTTTTTTTGTCGCCGAGATTTAAAAAAACTTTTTTTTTTATCTTTTAAATTAATAATAAAAATTATTTTTCAATCGAATTTTTTGGCCCGGGCCATAAAATGTCCGGGCCAAAAAAATTTTTAGTCCCGCAAAAATTTTTTGAAATTTTTAAAAGCGAAATTTTTTTCTCTTTTTTTGCAAATTTGACAATGTGTAAAACGTTGGGTTCACATTTTATGGACCGGGTCAGGTAATATCCGGCCCGCAAAAAATTAAAATTTCACCCGCTAATTTTTACACTAATTTTTTTGTTCCCGTTAATTATTTTAAAATAAATACAGATTAAAAAGCCCGCAGTAAAATGTGCCGGGTTGCATTTGTGGCCCACAGCACTAGTTATACATTTTTGAAAACTGAACATAAATCTAGCAAAAAGTTATTTTTTCATGTAAAGAAAGTTGATGATGTGTTTTTTAATGTTCAAATAATTATTTCTGGGTTCTTTTTGTCCGCGGTTGTAAAAAAACTTTTACCCATAACGTTTTCTTTGCAAGTAAATATGTAATACTTTCTAATTTTGTAAGCTATTAATTATAACTATATAAATTATAGATCGCGTAGTATTTGTTGTTCTATTTTACGTAATATATAAATATACGCTGTGTCTCACAGCTCAGACAAGCTTTTCAACGCTCAGCCTTTATTTTCTTTCCATTACGCGACTTTATGAGCTTATCTTAGACCTAAGACTTTATCTTAGACTTTATCTCAGTTTTATATAACAAAGCTGTGATTTATACCAACTTAGTCACTGTTTTCACAAGAGAATTCGTGGCGCCTTTTAAAAATTTAAAGAGCGACCAAAATGAGTCAGTAAAAAAGGGGTCATATTATTGAATGTTATTGTTAACTATATATCAAAGATATCAATAAAAGTCGGGAAATCGTACAAAAAACTCGCACATATACAAAGCTTATTTAATTTGGGCTGGAGTCAATAAAAGCAGTGAAACCAAAACTTCTGATGCCAATAAAAGTAGGGAAATCAAATAAGAAATTCAACAAATTTTCTAAATTGCTTTGTTAAAATTACCTGTTTTTGAAATTTAGAAAATTTGTTGAATTTCTTATTTGATTTCCCTACTTTTATTGGCATCAGAAGTTTTGGTTTCACTGCTTTTATTGACTCCAGCCCAAATTAAATAAGCTTTGTATATGTGCGAGTTTTTTGTACGATTTGCTTATTAAAAAGAGGAAGAAACAATTGTCCGATAATAGAAAAAAGATGAAAGAGAAAAAACCGGTGTCAGAAAAACTGCTGTAAAATTTTTTTAAGGGGAAGAAAAAACAAGGCGGAGTTGTTTGATAAATAAAAAATAAAAAAATGTAATAATACAAACAAAAATTGAGTGAAAAAGAAGGATACATGTAATTTTTCAAAGGAGAAGGAAAAGTGAGTGAAGACGATGATCGAAAAATTATGTCGTTTTCATTTTTTCTTTCAAAATTTCGATCATGCCAATTTTTTCCTTTTTCGATTTTTACCTACCTTTTTTTCTTTTTCTATTTTTGTTACAACTTGGTCATTCAATACAACAATAGTAACAATAATAACCTAACTTTTTTTGGGTCACTTTTTTTCAACTCTAAAATTTGCTATCCTTCGTTTTTTTTCTTCCGTTTTTTTTCTTAATAATTCAGAAATGTAATAAAAAAACCTAATTTTTGTTGTTTTTATTCGAATTAATTTTGTTACAGAAATTAAAAATGGTAAAAAGATGGATAAATTTTGTAATTTTTATTGGATATTTTTGTTACGTTGCAACACATAATTGTGACACTGATGAAGATTGTGACAATGGAAAAATTTGTCGAATGATTTGTAAACGAACAATTTGTTCTGCGACTTGTGTGACAGTAAATACTTTAAAGTTTGTTTAATTTAAAATTAAAATTATTTAGTTAATTATTAAATTACAGAAATAAACATTCAAAAGAAAATAGAAGTTCTTCGGAAGAGCCTTTCACAGTTGAGGTAATAATAGTATACTATACATACTGTAACGACTACAGTTACAGTACACTGATGTATACTGTAGTTGTTGATTAATAATTACTATTTATTTGCATATTTTATAGATAAATCCCTTTGATACTCTTCAAAGGGATGACACAAATGCAACTCCATTAACGATTAGTGAAGCGGAACTTGAAGCTGAATTAAAGCAACAACAAAATTTTGACACAACCCTGCCGGTGCCAACTTTTGAAATTACAAGTTCCACAACATTTCCGACTCCACCAACTCCAATCCCAGATTCCACAACATCAACAACCGCAATTCCATTGGAAGCGAGTTCACCCGGTCAAATTCCACAACCTCCTGGAATTGATCAACATCAAAGTGGATATATGCCCGTTCCAGAAAACATTACTACTACTGATACAACTACAGTATTCCCCCCAACAACAACTGTAATTTCAAATTTTATTGAACCAACTGAAGCTACCTCTGGAGGGGGTGGATATGATAAGGGTGTTGATGAATTTGTTCAAGAGTAACACTTTGTCCTGGTAAAAATTGTTTGCTAAGTTTATCCAAATTTTTAGGGCGCAAGATAATAATATTAATTTTGAAGAAGGATCAGGTTCAACGCTGCCTGTCAGTGCGGCAACAATGTTCACAGAAACTCCACTTTCTTCTTTCCCTTTTGAAACAACTGATTCCACTTTGAACAACGTTACGGTTACGGTAGCAGAAAATATTACAACAAATGAAATTGAAGAACCTTTACCGAATGGCGTTCAAGGGATTCCATTTGAAAATCCAAACAACAATAATGAATGTTTACCGCCACAAATTTGTGAAAAAAATTGTGGAATTTTTGTTGATTCAAATGGCTGTCAAGTTTGTCAATGTTTATGGCTTTCAATTCGTAAATTTCTTTTATTGTCATTTGGCTGGTTAGGTTGTATAGAGGATGTGGCATCTGGAGTCTGTAGCACTTTTTTTGTGGAAAAAATACGGGGACAATAAATAAGACTTGCCTTTCAAACATCACTTCCCCTGAGGGTATCCAGGAGATGGGGGTTTACGGTCTTTGACATCTCCAGAATGAGTATCATCCCAAAAAATTTCATTGAGTCCTCCCCAAAAATCAACCTTGTTTTGTTATCATTCATAAAGTTTTTAAAAAATGATTCTCTTTTAGCTTGTGAAGTTACATCTGATTGTGTTGAAGAAGGACAATTTTGTGATCTTGGAAGATGTGAATGCATGCCTGGATATGTGCAGGATATGTTACAATCTGGAATTTGCAAGCCTGCAACGGATGAAATTGATTTACAAAGTATTTTACTGTTGTATTTAAACAACGCTAAAAGTAAACATTTTCAGACATCGCTGAAGTTCATTCCAACTCTTCTTCGACCTCAACATCTCCAACATCTTTAACATCATCTGGAAATCTTCAAAACAACAAAAATTATCCGCAAAGATCAAAGCGATCTCAAACATCTGAAAAGCCGCAACGAATGGAAAGACTTCAATGGCCAGGTGTGCTGCCTTTCGTCTAGTCTTATCTTTGGGGTTTTTTGTAAAATTTAACACACATTTTTTAATTTTAAAATCAAATTATCTGTAAATAATCATTTTTGCACGGTGAAAAAAGGTGATGGAATTTTAAAGGGAAATAAAATGCACTTTAATTGGAGGGTGATGGAATGGATTATGCATAGCACAAATCATTGTACAGTTCACACAAAAACGTATCACTAAAAAACACAAACAACAAATTTGCATAATATTACTGTATACATATATAGGTCCTTGTGACAGTGATTCCCAATGTCCTGCTTCTCTTTATTGTATTGAAGGGGACTGTTGGCATTTGCCAGATAAACCGCTTCGAGGAGTTTTACATCAACATCAATCTGATGAAATTCCAAAAAGTTTTCCACTTGAGAGTGATGATGTTGAAGCTTCAACAACAACACCATTACCATCTGGTAAAATTTATCTACCTTAAATACAAACTACAGTATCCATTTAGATAATCTTCCACTTTTTGATTTTAAAGCTTTTCCAAGACCTCCACCTTCCACAACATCTTCAAGCCGAAGAATCATTGATGAAGAAGAATATGAAGAAGCAAAACCTCCATCTTTAAGGCCGTTAGATTATGATGAAACAAGTTTTCTTGGGGAATTTGGGGAAGCTTTTGCTGTTTCGACAACGACAGAAAGACCAATTACAAGAATGATTGCAGTTGAACCAATATTTATCAAATCCAAACTAAAACCAAAAAAGGTTCATCGAGGTGTTACATCATCTTCATCCTCATCACATCGAAATCAACATCGGCAACCACATTTGGAAGAAATTTTAAAGTAATATTTTTATCGTTACAGTATTCTGGTTACTGTAACTTTATTTTTAGGCCTATCCCAACATCCCCAGCATCATCATCAAATTTTTTCATTTCATCGAGCATCAAAAAACAAAAACAACCTCTTTCATTCCCAAAATACCGTAATCCACAAGTATCAGCAGAAGGTTGGAAACCAATGGAGCCGCACAAGGTTACAGCAAAATTTAGATTGCCAACCACAACACCCATGGATGAAATGGTTAAAGTATATTTGGATTATCCGAATCGAGATCGACATCCTGTTCGAGTTGAAATGGAAGGAGCTAAACGTAAAGATATTTGCATATTTTAGCAGTAATATTTCTATATTATAGATATTATGAGGGATGAATGTTCTTCGGATCGACAATGTGGTGAAAAATATGTTTGTTGTGAGAAGCGATGGTGTGATTTATCCCGGGATTGCGGGAAAGCAAATTTTTGTTTACCAAATTGTCGATCAACTAAAATGACGCATCTTTCTTCAACAGGAATTGTCGGAATGCCACTAATTGATTTAGTTTATGATTAAAATTAATTTAAAGTTGTTGTTGTTGTTGCAACTTTTTAGGATAAATAAACGGGTACTGTAACCTCATAATTTTTTAGTTTATTAATTTTATATATTTTGAAATTTTCAATTTAATAAATTTAACGAATAAATTCTTTCAATTGTTAACAAATAAAAATGTCTATACAAGTTGTTCGTTAAAAAATATACAAGTTTATGCTTTTCGATTAAAGATAACATTATAAAATTATTTTGTACCCCGGAATATTTTTCTTCCGGTTAAAACTGTAATACCGCCAATTGCAACTCCGGTTAATATTCCAGGCCAAGAGGATCCTAAACAAATTTAAATAAATGACATTATTTAATTCTTAAACGGATACCTTTTCCATGTGAATTTCGAATGTTTCGCAGTTTTTCAACTAATTCAAAGTCGTTGTTTCTTATTGCTGCTGCTTGTTAAGAGTATTAATTTTTAAGAATAATTTAAATTTATTTATCAAAATATACCATTTTTCTCTGATTACTTCGAGCATCTGTTGTTAGGTTTCCCATTATAATTTAAGATGCTTGATGTATATCAATGAAGTCTTTAAAATATAACTAAAAAGATTTAATTATCATTTCTAATTAATCAAATATAAAGAATTTGGTTAAAGAAAAGCAAAGGTAATAGAATTCGAAAGTTATTTTACACAAAGACAACAAAAAAACATTGTTGAAAAGCTCAAATTTTAAAAACAAATAAGACATAGTTGTGTACGGCTTAAATTATATTTTAAAGAGTTTAATTCTTGTATGCGGTCGCTAAAGTATGGTATCAAATACCATTTTTTGCCAAAGTATATGATACCGTACTTCACATTGTTTGTTTAAAAAAAAGAATAAAAGAGAATTAATTATTTTATTCAAAGCAATCGCATAAAAGAAAAAATATTAGTGTACAAATTTATTTATTACAAATTTTAAAAACTTTCATCGCGTGATTCATCAGTGGATTCAACGCGAGGAATTCCGGCAACTCCACCAGATTCAATACCGCATTCATCAACGCCACGAAGGATTCGGAAGAATCCATCTTCGCCCCAATCTTAAGTTTTTATTATTATTTTAACGTAATTTCAAGTTTTAAATAAGGTACCTTGATTCCATGAATTGGCAATTCTCCAATATGGAATGCCAGATTCAGTTCCCCATCCAATAAGTTTAACAGCATGTCCACCACCAAGTTTACCACCTTGATGAACATAAATTCCACCTTGATAATTAAGGAAATCTTCATAAACTTCAAAGGCAACTTCAATTGGGCCATGGGTCATTAATTCTTTTTGAATGGCTTCAACATTGTTTGCAACGGAATAAGCTGTTTTACCGTAATATTTATCAGTTTTGTATGTCTTTTCATATCCATCTTGGCATTTCTTTTCACATTTTGGTGTTGGATAAAGGTCATGTTTGCATGGCTTGTAATGGGTCTTGTTTGAATGATGTTCACATGTTTCAAAGGGATATGGTCGGCAGCCGGTATTTAATTCTTTATTTGAACCAGTTACAATACCATCTTTAACCCAAAATCTCCAAGCTGCAAGTGGATCACCTCCCTGCAAAATCGTTACAGTTACAGTAATGGATTACGGTAGAAGACATACATTACAACCAAATCCACACATATGACAACAACTAAGAAGATCATCTGCAGAAAGGGTAACTTGAAGTTTACCCTTTGAGGCAATGCAAATCCGATCTGACATTGCTTCAACAGCTCCAAAGGCCCAACATGATCCACATGAAGATTGATCTCGGATAGCTTTAATACTTTGGCAACTGTAAAATAATACTGTATTAATAACGAAAGTGTTACAATTAATGTTACAAACTTTGGCCAATTTTCACGAGAATCAAAATTATCGGGAATTTGCATATCCAAAAGTCGAGTTGAAGATTGGTGCTTTTTAGCTTTCATTGAATTGGCAACATTATTGACCCCCATCATGCCGTATTTTACTCGATCAGTCATTGAATTGAATTTTTCGCTCAAACGAGCAGTCCAAAGATTTTGTCGTCGATTAACAAAATCAACCAAATCTTGTCCTGAAAGTTGTTCAGCAGCAGGATCAATTTTCATTTTACGGTAATCTTCAAGAACAAAAGTTTCCCGAGAAAGTACAGGAGTTGCGTCATCTTCTTCTGAAGAATCTGGTTCTTCCATTTGGGATGCCCGATAATTGAAGGCATTTACAGCCACAAGGCCGAAGATTAAAAGTACCAAAGCAGTCTTCTAAATTTTTTAGCTTTTAAAAAAATTTCAAAGATTTAAAAGCAAAACGAACCATTCTTTGAATCAACTTTGAACGAAGAATGAAACGCTTTTACTTTTCTTTCCTAAGATTTATCTATATGCTTGTTGTTGATGGTCGAAAAGGGGGGTTGTCTTATCACAAGATGACTATTTGGTCATCGACCAATTTATCTCTTCTTTCAATTTCCTTCCCGCCCCGACCTGCCAGTCACTGTCAGTGCATGGCACACAATTGAAAAAGCAAGAAAAAAAACATGATATCGTTATCTTACATATTTCATGTCCTTTCTTTTACCATCTGTCAGCCAATCTTCTTTTTTTTAAAAAAACATTCAAAAACGCCTGTTCTTTATTTCGCCATTTATAAGTTCACATTTTCAATAAATAAAAAAAGTAACGATCAAAATAAAATAAAATGAGAGCAGAGTTCGAAAACTTCAACTCAAGGCAAAATCAAACACAAATCAAAGAAAAATAACGAAATGAAATCATGTGTGGAATATAAATGGTGTCATATTATTTTATAATGATTTGAGAAATTGAATTAAGCTACAACATCAGCGAGTTCAGAAGGCATATCAGCTTTTGGATGTCTTGAAAGAAAATGTTGTTTGTAAGTTTTTGGATCAGGCATCATTCTGTAAAAGAGTCATTTATGAGTGATATGATAAAAATAATGTATTCAAAATCACACGAAGGCGTGGCCGGAGAACACTTAAATATTTTAAACTTTTTAGCAATCAGTTATTCAAATTCAAACAACTGTTTCCCAAAAAAATCATCTGTAGGATGTCTTCTTAGTTCTTCGACTTGCCCCATGTAATTCAAAATAAATTCTGAAATAAACTTACGCCTTGCAGACAGTGCATTGATGTTTAAGTGCTTTAAGAGCAGCAGCTTTTTGATCACTTCCACCCTTTTTTGCATCCTATAAATTTGGAATATTAAATAAACTTACAATAATCATAAAAGGTACAACATACTTCTTGTCGCTTTGCATTCTTTTGTTGGGCTTGGATTTTTTGATGACCACGTGCCATTCTGATTGATAGAAAATTTATATATAAAAAGCTTGAATAAACTAAAAAATCATCAAAAATGTTATAGCAAAGAAATTATACAAGGATATTTAGATATCACATGAAATATTAATCATTATCGGCAACATTTAAAAAATTGATAAAAAGTTTTATGTGAAAAAAAATCAACAACAAAACCAAATCCTAATAAACACACTAATAACGACGACAAAGAAAAATAATAATTAAAATTTAGGAATCTACAGAATTTCAACAGTTGCTCCAACTTTTTCTAATGCTGCTTTGAGTTCATCTGCTTCTGCTTTTCCAAGATCATTCTTAACTTCCACGGGTGCAGTTTCAACGAATTTCTTAGCTTGAACAAGATTCAAATTAGGCATAATATTACGAATTTCTTTAATCAATGCAATCTTTTTGCTATCATCAAATTTAGTAAGTTTTACAGCGAACGTCATCTTTTGTGGAATCGAGTCATCTTTTGCTTCAGCAGAGGCAGCAGCAGCTGAAAAAGATAAAAAGCAAATATTTAATTATGTTAATAGAAAAAGCTGAATATCTTACGTGCAGCTGCAGCAGCCATCATCATTCCAGCTGGCATCATTGGAGCATCAGGTAAATTGAGCTTCTTTTTAAGAGCATAATTAAGATCTGCAACATCAAGGAGTGGTAAATTTGCAATTTGATCAACGAGTGCTTGAATATGTGGTGCAATGGAACGATTTTCTCGTGTTGGAATTGAAGCAGATGGGCCTTCATTTATTGGTACTCCGCCAACATTTTCTTCACGTGCAGCGGCAGCAGGAGCAGCAGCTGAGAATGTTCGAGAATTTCTTATTGCACATAATGTAATCCTGCTACAAAATCTTGGAGCAATCATCTTTCTGATCTAAAAGAAGTTACAAATTAGTTACAATTTTAAACACAGAAAAGTGAATTTAATTTTCAAGTCAGTTGAAGCAAAAAACAAGAAATCGCGTCAAGAACCATTTAGTTTTTTTTGATAAAGAAAAAATTGCAATGCATAAAAATTGCTTCAAAGTTGTTGTAATACAAATGTTTCAATGCTAATAAAACATGATATCATCGAAAATTGAAGCATGATTATCCACTTTAGAAGAGAAGGAGCAAAGAAAAAGAGCAGCATTTAATTTTTTTGTTATTAAAAATGCGGAACTTTCTCTAAACCAATAAAATAGCAAAAAATCTGGTTTTGAAAGATTTATTGATAATCCTTTTTAACCTTTTTGAATGCCGCGGATTTGACGAATTTAAACGAGAAAAAGTTTTGCGAGTTGCAGAAAATGCTTGTTTGTAAAAATGCTCATGGTTTACTTGATGTCTGTAAATTCTTCTTCGACATGCAAATACAAATCGTCACCAAAAAATGAATGTAGACAAAAGATGATAAAATGGATAAAAACAAATAAATTTGTATAAAAAGTTCCCACTTGTGTAATTTTCCTTTCTTTTTTGCGAGATTTGAGCCATTTTACCGTATTCAATTTCCCATGTATTGCAAATTATTTTTGACTTTGGTAAGTTAACACTCCTTCTGTACTTAAATTACTGTAACCATCTACTTTTTAGATTCTTACAACTTTAATCCCAGAAATCTATGCCTGTCGACATAATATTATTCCAACAAATACTACTTTTACATCTCTTGAAGTATTACTTTTGATTCCAGTTACTTTATGCTTGATTCTTCTATGCTTTTTATTACCGAATGTTGCAGCATGTTTTTGTGAAATTCGTGAAATCAATGCTGAACGGCGTCGAAGATTTCATGCTTTACGAAAGGTTCAAGGTTTAAATGAAACTCAAGTTCATGTTCCAATTCATTTTCTACGAAATTATTATCGCCAAAAACGAAATGGTTTTAAATCTGCTCCGTCATCTGAAGGCACCTGCTCTCGTAAACGTGTTCAATCTTTAATTTAAATATTCGTACTGTCATAGTAACTTTTGATTTGCTTTTGTAACTTTGTTCTTCTTTTTGGAAAATAAAATTTGAATAAATTTATGCCCTTTTCATTTTTTTCTATTTGTTTTGAATGCTTTTTCCTTATTTTTGTTTTCTTTGATCACAACAACAACAATAATCAAATTGATACAAGCCAATGCTTGAATCATGTCATCTTCAAAAGATTTGAAAGTTGAAGGTAAATCAAAGAATCCTCCGCCATCTTCTGCAACAACATCACCTGCAGCAACAACAAATTCTCGCTTAAGTTCTGAAGATCCACGTTCTACAACTCTCAATTATGAATATCAAGAACAACCGTAAGACTTTTACATACGAATATACGAATCATTAAAAATTCCTTTTTTAGAACAGTTAAATTGAATTTATCACCATCTGAACTTCAATTCCTTGAAAATGATGACAAGTCTCAACTAACCTCAAGCTCACAAACATCCATTTCATCTGGGATTGAAAAACCTGATCGAAATGGAAATCGATTCTTTGCTTCTGTTTCAATTTTAATTTCACTTGGTTTACTTGGTGTTGGAATTAATGCGTTATATTCAAAATCAAATTTCTTTCTATCTTTGATTGTCATATTTTTCTCTCTTTTGGTTTATGAATGGAATCGACTTCATGGTATTACACTTTCTCGAAAACTTCGTCCTATTTTTAATTTGGCTTCCGTCTTTGCAACCTACAAACATCGTGATCCTGATACAGCATGCCTTTATGCCGCTGATAAAGATAAATATGATAAATGGGCTTGTTGCAATGTTCCAGAAATTAATAGTGAATTACCTCGAACTTCTGATGAACATTCGTAAGTCACTTATTTTATTACAGTACACTTTATTACAGTAATCTATATTTTGAGGCCAACACATTCTCCACCAAATGCAAAGAATGCTGCTCGAGCTGATACTCCAGGACCAAAAGACGAACAACTTAATGAATCGAATGCATCTTATTCCACTCAATCTGAACAACTTGAAACTATTCAATCACCAAAAGGCGCTGAAGTTAAACTCACTCTTCCACCAGAATCTTTTAAATAATTGTAAAAATTTATTTCAAACTCAACAGAATTAAATAAAGAAATATAACAGCTTTTAAAAAATCACATTTGATCTGCACGACCTTTAGTTTTGAAAAGTTTATTTGCTTTCATTCCTTGTTGCATCCAGTGTTTTGAGGCAATTCGTTTCATATAACTAATATCCCGAGCTTTCATAACAGCAACTTCACCAGTTGCACCAGTCCATCCAAGAGCTTTGTATTTTCCAAGTGCCATATTAATAGCTTTACGATTTTGAGCAGCAGATTTTGATTCCCCTTCTTGTAAACGTAAATGTTGCTTGTAATAACGGACCAAAGCTCGATGACCTAATCTTGCTCCAGATGGTAAAATTAAGGTATATCCTTCATTGATGGCAACATCATCATCTTCATCTCCTTCCTCGGTTAAAAGTGAACTGAAAAAAGGGTAACAATTAGTAAAAAAAAGTATAGGAACACAGTATACCCATAATCATAAAAATCAAGATATTCAACAACGTCATCATTATCAACTGAGAATCGGCAATGTTGTTTATCACGCATATGTTTTTGAACGGCATCCAATGTTCGGAAATTCTTCGATCGTTTGTTGCATAAAACGCAAATACCACCACAGCCAACTTTCATACCCAGATATGTTAGCAATCCATTGACATCAATACAATATTCTGCATCAGGAATAAAGAAGCCATGAGATGTCATATGCTCCAAATTATCTTCTACCGTATCTGACTTGTTATTACAGAACAAACATGAAGTAGACGTTAATGCCTTTGATTCATCGAAATCATCTTCATCGTCAGAATCTACAGTTTTCCATGAACCTGCACTTTCATCATCGGATTCGCTTTCACTCTTATTGTTGGGTTTATTTGTTCTAGGTAAAGTAATATCTTGAAGATCAGATACAACTTTTTTCTAAAATATAACAAAAGCTATAAAGAAAAGGTTAAAGTCAATCAACTTACAGTCTGTTGCTTTTCCCCAGTTCCGTCATACTTTTGAACATTTTCTTTGTGCTTCTTTGAATTTAGATGATTATCAAAAGCATTTTGAGATTTGAAGCGTTTTCCACATTCAACGCAATAATCTTCTTCTTGTTCTTTCTTTTGTTTAGCATCGGTAGCAGTATCTTGAAATTGTTGCACTTTACTTTCGAATTGTTCAATTGTAATTGGTGGAAGGCCAGTAACTTGACGTTTAACATTGTAACGATGCCATTCAGTTTGATAATGATCACGTTGTAAGGCGCTGGTGGCAAATACCAAACGGCATGAAATACATGTATATCCAGTGTTGGGATCAAGCTTGCCTTCAGTTGTCATTATGATAAACTCTAAAAATGGACAAATTAAATATACTTTCGATTTTTATATTATGCAGAAATATTCACGAGCACGAGTGCAACTGAACTGATGATGAAGAAGAACCAACACGAAATGGAAAAACGCACAAACTATAAAAAGCAAAATTTCAAAACGTTGAGAAATAGGATGAAGAAAGTAAAAAAACGCATTTTTAGTCGAACAGTTTTACACGAAATATGTAATGCGTTTCTGAATTACTGATAAACTATTTTCCAAGAAATACATATCAGAAGTGTGTTAGTCGTTTGTCTGTCACAAAACTCTTCGTTGTTGTTGTTTACATTAAAATGAGAACCAAAACAACGTTATTCCTTTTACATAAATTTTCTTGTAAAAATTTTTCTAAAAGTTATTTAAAAATGTCTACCGTTGCGAAAAGTTATGAACATAAGGATCCCATTATTGAATATTGTTCAAAGGTAAGTTTTAAAATCCAAATTTGACACCGAAAAAAGATGTATTTCAGATAAGTTTAAAACAAAACGATGTCGAAAAGGCTTTGCAAGAAAAGACAATCAAAGAACGAAAAGATTTTATTATGCTTGGGGCTCCTGAAGTCTTACAATACGGCAAGCATCTAATTCAGCTCATAAAAGGCAAACGATGTCTGGATATTGGCACTTTTACTGGAGCATCAGCTGTAGCCTGGGCTCTTGCAATTCCAGATGATGGACAAGTCTTTACATTTGATGTTGATCACAAAGCTTTAGAAGACATTGGGCGTCCTTTAATCAAACAAAATCCAGAGTTGGAAAAGAAAATTACATTCAAATTGGGACCAGCTGTAGAAAAATTAGATGAACTAATTGGACAAGGAGAAGCTGGAAAATGGGATTTTGCTTTTATAGATGCGGATAAAGAAAATTATACAAGCTACTATGACAGAGCAATGAAACTTTTGCGCAGTGGTGGTATCGTCCTCGTTGATAATGTAAGATACAGTAAATACCTCAAACATTTTTCTTAAATGTATTTAGGCACTATGGAAAGGAAAAGTTATAGAAGAGCCAACAAAGTTCGATACCGACACAAAAGCTATCGATGACTGTAACAAACATATTGCCGCCGATCGCAACGCTAATAGTATGCTACTTAATTTAGGAGATGGAACTCATGTTGCATTTAAGAAATAGATACTCTTTGTTAAAAAGTTTGTAGTGAGTAAAATAAACTCGTAATTCATTAAATAAATCAAAAACAAATAAAATATATATCAACGTTTATTTACGTGCAACAAAAACAACTTGAAAACAAACATCTTATGAGACGAGGGCAGAAGCGGTAGAAGAGTCATATTTCCATGTAGGGGGAAGTTGACGTTTAGTTTTGTAATATCGTGCCAATCGGTGAATACGAGATTCAACAAGAATCAAACGGTATTTTGAATCAGTATCTTTACGATTACGTTCCAAATGCTTACGAACATTAACAGCCTTTTTGATCAAATGGTAAAGATCTTCTGGCAATTCAGGAGCCATACCCTAAAAAATAGAATGATAAAAATATGCTATAAAAATATCACAAAAACTAACCTTTGCCTTCAAGATACGAACAATTTTGCTGCTGGTGACACGACGAACTTGGGCAACACCATGAGAATCACGAAGAATAACACCAATTTGAGATGGTCGAAGACCTTTACGAGCAAGCTTGACAATTTGTTCTTCAACATCAGTGGCAGAAAGTTTCAACCATGAAGGAACAGATCGCCGATATGGAAGACATGAACGGGAAATACCCTTACCAGGGTTATGCATACGACCCATTTTTGAAGTTTGACTGTTTAAAAGTTAGCCACTAAAAAGATAGAAAAATGTTATTAAAATAAAGCCAACAATAATATAAAAATTAACAACAATAAATACACGATAGTGCATAAAACGTAGCAGAAATAGCTTAAAATGGATAATTTAATAATTATTTAACAGTAATATACAGAATCAGAATAGGTGGTAGTAATTTGTGTAAAACGCAAGTTTTGTATAGCAGAAAAATCTAATTTTGTTAAAAAAGTGCTCCCCAAAAAATTCAACGCAAAAAATGGATGGAAGACAACGCAATCAATCGCTGCAGGAACCCAAACAACGATGTCCGTTTTTTTCCAACTTTTTTTTGCTGCAACTTTTTCAAGATTAAAAAATTTTAAAAGAACATTTTTTAAATTTTAAGTAAATTTTTAAACTAAAAGTATACAATTAACACGCTTATTGCTGTTAACTACTTTTAGTTACCAAAAAATGCTTCTAAAAGAATGTTTGAATGAAGTAGATTTCGATGAAGCATTAAATTATTGCTCTCGATTTCCTGCTTTTGTCGGAGCTTGGAATAACCTTTTCTGCCAGAAAACTAATAGATTCCCTGAAGCAAAATGGCACAATTTTTGGATGGAAATAGAAAATGGCAATCGAATATACTTTTGTGGAAGAACGTATACATTTCCACAGTAAATTTATAAAAGTATATAAATCTTTGATTTTAAAAAATTTATATTACAGAGTTACACCAAATTTGTCCATTTACTGTGATGAAAGGTTAACGTTAAATGATAAGGAAACTTTCCGAAAAGCATTAGATGAAATTTATGTCAAATTTTCTGAATTTTATACTTTTGGAGGTGGCATTGTTGTTGCATTTGAGCCCGTATCAACTGAGGTTTTTCTTTAATCTTCTTTTGCTTTACAATTTAGTTTAAATTTTTTTTCTTGAAGTATTGTGCTTGGTATGCTGATAGATTTCCAGATATGCCAACATTAGGACAATACCCATGTTTTACGTATTATATGACTGATGCTCAAAAGGATAACTTGGTAAAAGATTATCAGAATGGTATTCCATTGCCTGAGGGGTATGCATTTGATGATGCAGATGTTGAAAAAGATGGAGAAGTAATAACAAAAACTTGGAGACATGCAGGACCAGGGGAATTAGAATCGACAAAGAAAGTTATTCATTGCTTTATTTATTTTACGATAGTTTTTTAGAGCAAAATTAAAGCATCTTCCTTATTCTTTGGTAAGAGAAACAGCAACAAAGCAGCCAGTTGCATGGGAGATGGTAGATGCTAGCGGATTATGCAACCATCTTTTTACATTTCCTGAGCATCGACAAAAGGGCATTGGATCAGTTGTTGAAAAGAATTTATGCTTAAAACTTATAAAGTTGGTTTTCGGATTACTGTAGCAGATCATGGCAATTTACAAATTTGAGTTAAGTTTTCGATTTGAAAAATTTTGCCCAAAGATATTCTTGTGGAAAAATGCAATACAAAAAATATTCTTCATTTTTTGTATTACCGTATTCCTTTAAGAATTTTTTTTTATTCCACAAATTTGTAAAAATTTTAGTTTCGTTAAATTTGCAAATCATAACAGCATGCTGCTACAGTATACCTCAACATAAACTAATCTTAATCGTCAACTATTAATTTATAGGGAAAATATGACCCCGTATAAAACTGTTGAATTTTTCAACAAAGATGTCATAGCTTCTTCGGATCGATCAAAATATTGGACTCGTTGGGAAACAAATGGAAAACCAATTCATATGTTATTTTTAAAGCATTTTTTGAAAAAATAAAATAAAAATATTGATATTTTATATTTTGTGTTTAAAGATCATTGTTTTTAGTCATCATCAAATGGGGCATTATACTTTTTTCTCTCTTTTTTTAAACTTTTATCTTTCTATTTGCAGCAGCAACGATAAAAAGAAATAAAATCACATTTCTCTTTGTTTTAACATTGAATTCATAGTTTTTTTGTTGCATTCTTTAGACTGTTGTGTGGAGTACAAAAAATTATAGCTGTAAAAAATGTTACACGAAATAAAAACTGAAACGGATTTTGAGATTGCCCTTGAAGAAACTAATGATTTTCCAACATTTTTAAATGTTCATTTTTCAATTTTATTTCAAAAATTTAATCGATTTCCGGAAGTTGAATGGCAAAGTTTTTGGTTTCAAAATTTTGATGGTGAAAAGATTTATATTGTTGTAAGAATTTACAAAGATGCTCCGTTAGTTTTTATTATTAATTTAGATACGGTATTTTGAAGAAAAAAAATGTTTTTAGAAGTCGTTCATTTTTACTTTTTTGTTCAAAATTGTCTTCAAACTTTGATAAAGATACGCTTTGGAATATCTTTGATGAAATTGTGAGCCTTGTACCACAGATTTTTAAACTTGAAGGACATGCAACAATTGCCTATGGGTTCATTTCGGATACGGTAGCTTTCTTTTAAATAATTTGTTGGGGATAACAAAAGGATTTCAGTACAAAGAATGGTATTCCAATCGTTTTTCATCAATGGATTTAAAGGATTTCCCTTGTCATTATTATTTTATGACAAAACAGCAACAACAAATGCTTGAAAAAGATTATGAAAATGTCAAAATTCCATTGCCGCAGGGATATTTTTTTGACAAAACAGATGTTGAAAAAGATGCCCAAATTATTTTAAATACTTGGAGACACGCTGCTCCCGGGGATTTCGAAACGACAAAGTAAATCCGTTAAGTATAAAATTGATTAGTTGAAATAAATTTTGTAGAGCTAAAATTCGGAGATTACCAAGTTCATTGGTTCGAGAAGAAAAAACAAAAGCGGCGATTGCCTTTGAACTTGTTGATTCCACAGGTTTTATGAATCATCTTTTTACACTTCCAGAACATCGAAATAAAGGAATTGGGGCCGCAGTTGAAATTGATTTATGCTTAAAATTAATCAAGTAAGGTTATATTACAAGGGTTACGGTATTGGGGAAGGTAAAACTAAAATAGGTATACGGTAAAAAGAAGAAGAAAATATCTAACTAAAACAAGTAGTAAATGTATGAATAAGTACGGTATCAAATAGTAATAATTCATTTTTAAAGAAGGAATTGTTCCATTTAAAGACGTTGAAACTTTTAATAAAAGCGTTTTGGCGGCATCTGAAAAATCAAAATATTGGACTCGTTGGAATTCTGCTAAAGATGAACCAATTTTAGTTATTTTTCATAAACATGTTTTAAAAACTCCGAATTAAATTTCAAATTGTCATCAAATAAAAATGTTACCATACAAAGGGAAAAAGGACATGTCTTACAGTAATCAAAACAATCAAAAATGTACTCAACGCAGACAAAGCTGCTTTTTTTCTCTAGAAAGAAAAACATTATTAAAAAGTTGAAGTGAAAGATTTAAGAAGGAAAGGGAGAGATCGGCGGCGGCGAAGGTTTTTTGATGTAACAAAAAAAAAGCTTACCCCACTTTGTTTGTATCGGTTTTTGAGAGGTAAGAAAATGAGAAGGGAAAGAAAGAAACAAAGTAGTTAGTAACGGAAAAGGAGGGGAAAAAGAAGAAAGACATAGTAAGTAAACATTGGCTGTTGCTCCTGATGATTCGGTCATTTAATGGAATGAACCAATGAAATTCATTGAAGACAAAAATGAAAGAAAGAAAGAGAATAAACAAAAATGAGATATCTAAGATTAATTTTTGGATAAATAAATTATTTTATTAATGGCCGGAAACAGAGAGAAAGCAAAATCGGTTTAGCAAATTAAAGGTATCCGTTAATCTCTTTTGATGGCCACCCAAAAAAGGACAACAAGAAATCGAAAGCAGAAAAAATTGGATCAATTTACAAACATTTTGGGTCAATATTTTTAATGTTTGACTTTTTCTCAAGCATGACATATTATAATTTTTATGTTCTTAAAATACTCATGTTTTTATCCATGTTAAAAGCACGGGCAGCTGTTTCAACAGTAACAAAAAAATGTATTTTTTATTACCGTTCAAAAAATTTTTTTTACCCTCAAAAAATTGACTTGCTTAAATTTTTTCGTCTTCTTCAATTTTTTGATCGTCTGCTTGCTGTCATTAAAGAGGGGGAATCAATTTGCTTTCGGGAGTCCGTCTTCTTTTTCTCTCATCATCATCAACATTAGCCCCAGGATCAAAAAGCTTCTTCTGTTGCTGCTTCTTCTTCTCCCGATCATCATTGCCCACAGGCAAAAAAGAAGGAATGAATTATCGAGTCATGATTTTGCAATCAATTACTTTTTTGCTGCTGCAACTACTGTTCTTTTTGTCCGGATGAAAAAAGTATTGTCAACCGTAACAAAAAAAGCTTATCGTGTTTTTGTTTTCCCCTGAGGGCTTGGTGAGTCCTTGTTGTTGTAATTATTTTTGAAAGAAGAAAAGAAAAACGAAGGAAACTTTTTTACAAGGTTAAGCGTCACGCTGGCGTCGTCTCAAAAACGCCGTTTAAAAAATCGTTTAATTTCATCATTTTTATCGATCTTTCAAAAATCTTCTCCTGCTTCTACTAATCCTATTGTGCCGGTGCCATCTGATCCCCTTCCGGTTGAATATTCTTTTGTTCCCGAAAGTGATAATAATAATTACAGTAACACCGGTGGCCCGATTCGGGTTATTCGGTGTGAAACAGTTCTTCGCAAAGAAACCCGAATGAGGTGTGAAATGGAGCAGGAAAGGGTTATTCGAGTTGAATGGAAGCAACCCTTTCCACATCCATCATCCCACCAACCCCACCCCCAACCTCGACATCCATCATCCGAAAATAAGCCTGTCCTTGGGCCAACGATTATTCCTACCGTATCCTCCCCAGTTCCATTTGGAGCACATTTAAGTGATGCAGATAAATTTCGACACATTGATTCAAGTGGGTCAACCTTGACTGGAACTTCAAGGGCCGGATTAGCTGAAGCTGAATCACTTGGAGATGAAGAAATGATTCGTGAAACTGCAATTCCGGTACATATTGAGCCATTGCCACAGGGGTTTAATAATCAAAGTAAAGATGTTGAAGCACAAACACAACAACAACAACAGTCTGTAGCGGCAGAGACGGGAACAACAGATGTCCCACAACCTCGTCCAAGACAAGATGCTCGACAAAGGTAATTTTTTAACTGTTTAGAAATAAGGTTTTAATAGCTTCAACTCCTTTTGATAACTTCAAAAGATCAAAGAAAATTTTGGATTTCCGAAATCACAGAGAATCAAAATTCTTCATTCTAACAGTAATTTTGAAACTTGAAGAAATTTAAATTTTTAGGAGAAAAGTAAGCAAATGTCCGATAATTTTGGGATGTTTATTATCTTTGGCAGTTTTGGCCGTGATTGCAATTATCATTGCTTGGGCAGTTTTAAGCAACGGCTTTCAAAATGTTAAAATGCCAAGATTTTCAGATGTTTGCTCAAATAAAAATTGCATTGAAATTGGTAAAGATTTTTTACAATTTTTGTGCGTTAAGAAACGTTAATCTGTTTAGCTGCTGGATTAACCCGTTCCATCGATGACAAAATTCCCGTTTGTGAAAATTTTTATCGACATACTTGTGGAAATTTCCATTTTGAAAATCCTTCGAAACCAAATGAATTAACGAATTACAAGACGAAACTTAATGAGGGGCTTGAAAATGAAATTCATGGTATGCAAATTAGTACCAGTTTCATATTATTCAAAATATTTTAGACCTTTTAACGGCTCAATCAACACAACCATCATTTTCCCTTCAATTTTCAAAAAGTCTGTACAGTCAATGCACAGATTTTCCACTTCGAGAATCAGTGGGGGCTGAGCCGTTACTTTCCCTGCTTCGAAATCTTCCATGCGGTCCATTGTTTCCTGGCTGTAATGGCTTTAATGGGAATGCTTTCAGTTGGGAACGAAGTTCAGGAATGATGGATTTATATGCTGGAGATTTGAATGTCGTCGTCTTTGATAAAGATACAAATTCACAGAATCCACAAGAAATTATTTTATCTGTAAGTCAATGTTTATAATTTAACATTTCAAATTCCTTTTCCATAAAGTTTGAAGCCTTTTTGAATTTCATATGCAAATTTTTGAACGTTAAAATCGTAGTTAAAATTTTAGTTTAAAGCCCCGGATTTCTCAAAACTTTTGGATGATTCGAAACTAAAAATTAATTCTTTGCAACCAACTTTGGCGACAGAATTTCAAGCACTTTTAAGTGTTCAACTCAAAGGTGCAATCATAAATTCAACGGTCACCCAATTATTTGGATTCAGATGGGATCGAAATCAGCAGGGACAACTTGAAGAATTAATTCAGCTTGTTGTTAATTTGGACGAAGTTTGTTAAAATATATTACTACTGTAATATGCCTAAATTACCCATTATTTTAGCTTGCAACAATTTCAAAACAAAACAATGAACTTCCAATTATTTTAACTTTACAAGAATTTTCAAATATGATTGCACCTGTAAGGGATACTGTAACTATATATTTGCTATAATATTCAAATTTTAAGATTGATTTGAGATCAATTTTTGATGCAGGACTTTCAGCAGCACATTCTTGGCAGTGGACGGATACTGTATTGGTACAGAATCCATTTTATTACCAAAATCTTTCGCAAATTATTTCTAATACTTCCAAAAGAGCAATTGCAAATTATTTAACATTGGCTGCAGTTTTCAATTTAAGACCATATTTGGAGATTCGAGGAGATTCTGCAGATTCTGAAGAGTTTGTAATCTTTGAAGGAATTGGACAAATTGTAAAAATAATTTTAGTTGGAGAAAGTGTTTGAAACAAATGTCAATGCTTGATCCCTTGGCGAATGTGTATGCTTCAAATCGGGCATTTGATTATACTGGGGTATTTTCTTTATTTTGAATTTTGATTATCCCCTCAAGCGTTAATCCCTGACATTGAACTGAGGGCATTTTGACATTTGAAACTTGCAATTCATGTCTTTGTTTTTTAGTTTACGGCATTTTTTTCTGATTTGAAAAACTTTTTTATCGCTTATAATCCACAACTTTCGCCGAATACTCTTTCAACGATTCGAAGAACGGATATTAAAGTTGGAGCACCAATGAAAATTTTTGATGATGCTGGACTTCAAACTGCATTCAGTACGATTCGAATTCAAGATGATTCATTTGAGCAACGAAAAAGTCAAAATATGATTCCATGGCAATTTGATAATCAAAATTCTGATTATTTTACAACAATTTTAGCAGCATTAAAACAACAAAGAATGATAGAATTGGGCCGAATTGGAACTCTCATTTCCCCAGGGGATTCAGTTCGATGGCCAAGTTTAGAAACGGATTTTATTTTTAATCAAATTGAAAATGAATTAAGTGAGTCTTCCAGGAGAGATCAATGGATTAGAATACAGAAAATTAATGTTTTGTGTTAAACATGAATCCTAAATTTAGTTTTAAAGCGAAAATGCTGTTCTTCATTTTTGTTCCTAGACACAAATCAGGCATAGGGTTTAAACAGACAAAATATCAAATAATCCTTATCCTACAGTATCTGACTTTTATTTGTTCAAACTTTTTTGTAGTTATCCCAATGGGCCTTTTTCAAACTCCACCTTTAACAATTCCATCAACTCCAACTCCGCTAAGTTCTGTTCTGGCAACAACTGGATTAATTTTTTACAAAAAACTCTATGAAATTTCTTCCACCCTTGAAATGCAAGTTCCTTTGAAGCCATGTGTTCAAGAATTATTTGGTCAATTTGTTCCACCTGAAACTTTTATTCCATCAAATTATACAAAGAATGCCGATGAATATTCATCTGCAATGGAATTAATTTTACGAAAATATCGAGAATGGAAACAAAGAGAACGAGTTCAACATGTTCAAACTTTGCCATCTTTTGATTCATATTCCGATGAACAGCTGATGTTTTTGCAATTTGGAACTGTAATAATTTTAATGTCCATAATAGTTTTTGGTTATAATTATTGATTTTTAGTTAATGTGTAGTTCTGCAGGTGAAAATATTGGGTCATTGCATGAAGCCATGTAAGTTTGAAATGAAATAATTTGAAATGTTACAGTATTCTCTCAGTTGTTTTGATCCCTGAAATTTTGAAATAAAAAAAATATTTTTTCAGTTTTTAAATATATAATTTTTAGGATAAATACTGCCGTGACTCTTGTTCCAGGATTTGCTTCAACATTTAATTGCCCATCTAATTCTCTGATGACCCCGGCTGTAACTTGTAATTTACCAACTCCACCGCCTTTCATCTCTTCTACTACTTCAATGCCGCCTCCATTTTCACAATAAAAAAAAGAAATGCTAAAAAAATTCAACCAAATTTCGAAAAATTTTGAACGAACGAAACGTGTTTTTATCAATCTTTTTCTTTTTTGCCAAAAATTTAATAATTATAAGTTGTCTGTAAATTACTGTAAACGTACATGTTTTTTTTTTGATTTCTGTTCTAAACTAAAGACTATATTTTTTTAATGTCAAATTTTATGGAAAGAAAAATATTTTTTAATACGTTTAAAACTAAAAATTGTTTTTGTTTGCATTTTTTCAATTTTGAAAGCTGCTCTTTTTCTGTCCATTTTTTGCAGTAATCAACTTTATCTTCTTCTTCGTTCTTTTCCTTCCATTCAATTCCATCAACTCGGTTGCCCGAAAAGTCATCGCCTTTGGCACATCAGAGGGAAGACGTCGACGTTGTCGTTTGTAATTAGGCAATTTTCTTTCCCCTCCTTTCTAAAAGAAAGAAAAGCCTTCCATTTTCTTTTTAAAGCTTCAAAAAATGGCATTTTCTAAATAGGGTCAAAGAAAACGAAGCAGCAGAAATTTTTGTTGCTCATTTTTGAGTTGTTTTTTTTTTGTTGAATATTATCAACTTTTCTACTCCAAATGACAGCAGAAAAAATGTCGAAAAAATTTTTGGATCCAAAAAGTGTTCGAGCTTTTCGACTTTTAACAACAACAATTATTTATTTGGTTGGTGGGGCATTCATCTTTTCCTTTTTGGAATTTGATTCTGATGAAGCATTAAAAGCTGAAATTGCACAAACACGACATGAAATGCAGCTAAAATATAATTTTAGTCAGGAGTAAGTTTTTGCACACAGAATTACGGTAGATCGCATTTGGAGTTGTGTTTTATGCAAATTTCTGTATTTTAGAGATTATGCCGAATTGGAAAAAGCTGTGGTAACAGCTGTGCCATTTGGAGCTGGATATCAATGGCAATTTGCTGGTGCTTTTTATTTTTGTACTGTAGTTGTTACCACAGTTGGATACGGTATAAATTACAGTATCCAACTTCCATTATTAAAACCTACAATTTCAGGGCATTCAACCCCGGCAACCGTCAAAGGAAGATTATTTTGCATGATTTTTGCTTTGATTGGAATTCCACTTTCCCTTGTTATGTTTCAATCAGTTGGTGAAAGGGTGAATACATTAATAGGATTTTGTTTATTAAAATTTCGGCAATGTCTTGCTTCTTATTTTGGCATTCATGTACTTCCACAAATAAAATCAAAACATTTATTATTTATTTCATTAAGCATTGGATCTTTAACGATCGCAATAGGGACAATCGTCTTTCATCAATATGAAGGATGGACAATTTTTAATTCACTTTATTACATTGTTATTACATTGTCTACAGTAAGCTTTAAATCCAACATTAAATTACTGTAAGCACATGTTTAAAATTTTAGATTGGATTTGGGGATTATGTGCCATTACAAACTGGTGGAAGATTACAAAAAGATATAGGTTACGTATTTTTTACCCTTGGATTTATTCTTTTTGGACTTGCAATTTTTTCTGCTTGTATTAATCTTCTCGTTCTTGAATGTATGGCCCATAATGCAGATATTGTAACAGCGAGATCTCGACTTCGACGACTTTTATCCCTTCGTCGCTCAACTTCTTCTTTTCGACCCCAACAAAAAACAGCTTCTCCTATATCTCCACCTGCAAAGAAAGAGATTCCAACAACAACAACTACAACAACAACTGTACCACCAGCTACAGTAACCCAACCATCGCATGGGAATGTACAAACTGCCAGCCGACTGTCACGGCATTATCGACATTCAAGGCATTCTGAACTTTTGGAAGGAATTACTCATGATTTAAAAGATATTAGGTTGGAAATATTTTAAATAGATTAAAAAAATAATTCACAAGAAATTTTAGAATTCAAAAAGAAGTTGAAAAACGAGATAAAAAATTCTTCACGGATGTTTATGAACTTTATGTGAATAAGAAACCAGCATATTTTACCGTTCGACGACTTCCAACTGTGTATATCGAACATCTTGTACATACAAGTCCGACAGATGTTTTTCTTTGAATTTTCTTAGATTTTTTAGGTTTGTCATTATGAAATATTTTTAAATCTTCTTTTCAAATTATATTTTAATGGAGTTTTTAAATATAGTTTTTGCAATGCTTAAATTTTCAAAAAAATAAATCGTAATTTTCAATATTTTGATATGCAGTTTCTTTGTACCTGCTTTTTACAATATTCTTTTACAGTTGAAAACTCCGCATTTAAAATGCAAAGTTCATTTATCCAGAAAATTTAAAAATTTAAATAAAAAATACAAATGAGTTGATGAAATCTTTTGAACGATTAAATTTTTTCATTTCAATTAAAAATTTCAAAAACAGTGCGGTTCAAAAGGAAGGGCAATGTTTTCAAAAGTTCGACAACGTCTTAAAAGTTCAAAAAGTCTTCCAAATTTAGAGGTTCCTGTTGTTAAACGTGTAAGTTTTTTGTATTACCGTACCCCAAATGTCTATCAATAGAAATTTAGATTCAATTACTTTCACAAATTTATGAGATGACAAAATCATTGCTCCACGATACTCGAGAGATAATTAAAATCTTTGATCAAGATGAAGGAACTCTTAAAAATTCTAGTGAAGCATATGCCTCAACTTTGAGAGTACTGGGAGCATCTGTAAAAATCTCAAATCCTGAATATACGGTATTTTTGGAGAAGCAGGCTGAAATTTATGATGAACTTGGACATTTACAACGTCGACTTCAATATGAACTTTCAGTTCGGGTTGTGACACCTTTGAGTGGATGGTTGCATGCAGATTTTGCTCGAATGAATTCTGAACTCAAAAGAATGTACGAAAAGAAGAATGATTATGATTCAATTACTTCTGAAGTTGCACGGTATGTTTTTATATATTGTCAATGTATATGTGATTACTGTATAATTGTTAATGTACAGTACATTGATATAAATTACTGTATTAATCAATTTAACATATTTAAGGAATCCCAGGGATGCAGGATTACTTCATCTACAAGATTTATGCCGTCGAGAATATGAAAGACAAATGGAAATTACAAAACTTGAATTACTTCGAATTTCTGGAATACGAAATGAACATGCAAAAATTTTGAGTGAATTTGCTTTAGCTTGGAAGGAATACACTGCTGCAGCTCGAAAACTCTTTGATAAAATTGATTCAACTCCTTCGAAAATGAGTACTGTAGGTGCAGCGCCATAAATTTTTATAACAACATTTGTATTTTATGTAATTTTTCTTAAATGCTTTATCGAAATAAATGGATTTTAAAACATATGCTTTTGTCTAACAAATATTTAAGTATTACAAATTCTAAAGATTTCGCATTGGAATATTTTTAAAAAGAATTGTCAAAATCAAAAATTGTTTTTAGCTCTTATTTTACCAGCTGAAATCCACTGGAAACCAAATTGGTCTTCTTTTTGATTCAACTCTATATATTTTTCGCAGGTTTTTTATTTTTTTTCTCATTTTTTGTGAAGTATCCATTTTGAAATTAACATCTTTGACTCAAAGAAAGACTTTGAGTTCGATCTTTGTTTTGATTACAATCGCGATCGTAAGCAAAACAGAGATCGCGATCGCTTGGCGTTGGATAACTTTTTGCCAAACCCTATAAAAAAAAATGTTGGATTTACTTTTTTGTTTCGAAAGTTTGTCAAATATTTTTTGTATCTTTGTTTTTGCATGCTGAGGTTTCTCATTATTTTTTAATTTTACTTCCACTACTGTTGCTGCTTTTTTTTAACAACTTATTCGGTGTTATTTCGATCATCGTATCGAAAAAAAGTTTGCGAACCTCAAAACAAATCTTACGCACAGATTTTTTCGAATATATGCAAATTTGACTTCAGAAGTCCGAGGTTTTTAATAACCCCTCGTCTTCCATCAGATTGATTCTTTTATCCTTTGCTGCTGTCCTGGACGCCTCTTTATAGTGGATCTCCTATTTAGGCTAACTTTTCTGTACAATAGCTTGGAAATCCTTTTTCATGTTCTGTTAAAATGACGGTAGACCAGATATGTACTTTTAACAACTCAAAATTTTATCGTATATCCTTTTCCGTGATCGTGATTGCGACAGATATTCTTATATGTTATTATAATTTATTATTCGTTTCAGCAGATTCTCTCTCTTTCATCTTTATAACAAAAATGTCTGGCAAAGGAAAAACTGGTAAAAATGTTAGAAAAAATGCTGCATCTCGTTCTGCAAAAGCTGGTCTCACTTTTCCTGTTGGTCGTTTACATCGTTATTTAAAGCGGCATTCAACAAATAATGGTCGTATTGCTGGCACTGCTGCCGTCTATCTTGCCGCAGTCATCGAATATTTAACTGCTGAAGTCTTAGAGTTAGCTGGTAATGCTTCAAAAGATCTTAAAGTTAAACGTATCACTCCTCGACATCTTCATCTTGCTATTCGTGGTGATGAAGAATTGGATGGGCTTATCAAGGCGACAATTGCTGGGGGTGGTGTTATTCCTCATATTCACCGTATGTTTTTTTACAATTTTGATTTGATTCATTCATTATAATTTTAGGATACGTTCTTGGAAAAAATACTGGAACTGGAACACCTTCTTCTCAAAAGTCTGGTCCTCTCACAAATAATAATACTCCTGCTCGTAAATAAAATGGCAATCATATAGACATACCGTAATAAACGTCATCTGATTTTCCTCCAGTTTATTTTCTAAGTTTTCTTTTTTTCTTTATTTGTTTTTAATACAATTTTTTGAGTATTATTAGTTGTTGCGGGTAGAGTGTTTTGTAATAAAATTTATGCTTTATCATTTTTATAGTAGATATATATTTTAGTTATTGTTGAAAGTTCATATATATTTTTTATTCCACAATTGAGCTTAAAGTCTATTTTTTACATTAGCAACAAAAGGTTGTGATATTTTTGTTCCACCAATTATCGGAACCATGTTTGGGGGTTTTGAAGCATTGACAGTAATAAAAAAAATGGGTAATTAAAGTTGATGGTTTTTTTCTAGTTTACTTGAAAATGATGAAACAAATTTGCAGCAAAAAGGAATAATTCCAATCGAGCTAAACTTTCACCGGCACGTGCCCGCTTTCCAACAATAAATGGAATTAACTCCTGTTTTGCTTGAAACTTTCCATTTTTATCCAAAAATTTTTGGGCTTGAATTTTAAAGGTTCTGGAAAGAGTTTCATATATAACTGATGAAATTTGAGGAACTACAGTAGTATAAGCTTTTAAATGATAACCATGGAATTGGATATCTTGAGTTAGACGATGAGGAACATTAAATGGAACAAGGTTGCACAATCGCTGTGTTTCTGCCACAACGTACGGAAGATTTAATTTGTCTTCCGTACGTTAATGCAGTAATCATGAAGTTTTGCCTGAATTTCAGGATTCTCCATGAGATACAAAACCATCCAGGCGAGAGTGTAAGAAGTTGTTCTTGTCCGGCAACCCAAATGTCAAACACGCAACCGAATAATTGTTCGTCGCTGAAAGTTGAAAATATAGTTTTAAATCAAGATAAATGTGCTTTTAAAAGCACAGTTATTTTCGAAACGGAATACGGTAAAAATATTTTCTCGAAGTTTTAAAACTTACGAATACAAATCTTCATCTTCACGTTTATGTTCATTAAGTTTTTGTCGTAAATATGCTTCAACATAATCTGTTGGCTCTGATATATTTTGTGTAAAATCAATAGCTTGTCCTTTTTCATTGATTTAATTCGTGAAAAATGTTTTTAATTCGTAGGCAAGCTTCTTTCCATTCTTTATAACTGTATTAAAACCAGGAAGGTTTTTTAGAAATCTAGATGCACCACTAAATGATAGAAGTCTAAATATTGGATTTCCTGACATTTTTACAAAATCTCGAATAAAATTATAATAAAGAGACAGGTTAATGGAGCGACTGTTTAGCATTCAGATAAAGTCATATGATAGAAAACAAGAAAATGGGTAGTAAAACGTATAAATTTTTTGCGTTTAAATTTTATTAATTAATAGAAATTTTTATTGAAGACTTTTTGGTTTTGGAATTCTTTTAAAGATGCTGCCAGATGAAAATATAAGATCCGTAATTGGGGCGGGAAGGAAAGAAATTGGGATATATCTGAAATTTTTACAGTTAATTTAACATTCAAGAATGCTAAAAGCTTTTTACAGAAATGTTGCATCTGCTCCAACAGCATATCGAGCTCGAGGACGCGCCGAAGTTAAAGCATGAAAATATGCATCCACAACTAAATAAGTTTTTTCATTGCATTTTTCTGATAATCTTGAAAGCATTTGTTCTTTTGTATATTCAAAGACGTGATCTCCGTATTCTTCTCTTTTCTCTTTTGGAGTCCGATTCCAAACATTATCAAAAACTGCAGTTCTGATAATTGGATCTGTCAAAGTAGTTTTGAAAAATCCAGGTTCGATGATGCTAACAGAGACTCCAAAAATGGCATTTTCAATTCGAAATGTGTCACAAAATGCTTCGATGGCATACTTGGAACATGTGTATGGACCAAGTAATGGAAGAGCGAGTCTTCCACAAATTGATGATGCTGTTACAATTCTGCCTCTAAAAAGATCTTTTTATACAGAATAACATTTTTGTTATTATTACTTGACTTTTTTAATTAAATGTATAAAAGCATGTGTAACTCTAATAACTCCATTAAAATTAACATCCATTACTTCCTGATAATCCTTCACACTTAATAAATCATCCCAAAGGGTATTGCCAGGAATGCCTGCATTGTTTACGATACCATGAAGACCTAAATACTTTGAAAATCATCTTTACCTTCTGAAGTCAAAATAATTACCCCCGTATTTTTTTGAAACTTCTTCAACGATAGATTTTGCCGCTTCAACACTTTCATCGGATCGAACATCCATTTTAAAGGGGGTCACTGAACCCGGACCTTTTGCTTCTTTCTTCAATGATTGAACTCCGGCATCCGTTAAACAGGCAGCAAGAACGGGCATTCCAGCATCCGAACATTTAAAAACCAAATCTCTTCCAAATCCTAAGCAGTGTTTTCGTGCCGCCACCGCCGGCGACGCTGCCGGCGGCGGCGGCGTCGGCGGCGGTAATCGAAAAAGTTCAAAGAGTTTTGCCGCAGATCAAAGGATGCCGCTGGCGGCGGCGGCGGCGGCGTCGGCGGCGGTAACTCAATTTTTGCCCGGCGGCGGCGGCGGTGGCGGCGGTAATTTTAAAAAACACAAACACTGATCCTAAGCATCGCAATTACAGTATCTTTCTACTACAGTATCCACGAAAACTTACCACTATCACATCCTGTAATCAACACAACTTTTTTATCCAAATTTTCAATTTGTTTTTTCTCCAAAAACCATGTTATTATCCAATAAAATCCAATCGGAATTAAAAAATAAAACAAAATTGTTTCTAACATACTCTTTTGATTTTAACAAAAATAAAACTACATAAATAAATGATGTATATTTTTTTGTCCACAACGTTCTAATCATCCCTTTTCTTCTTTTTTGATGAAATGAAAAATGTGCTTTGTACCAAACTGGTTTATGATTAATTTTATATGTCAGAAAGTGAAACCTTATAATTGGAAAAACAGGGTTATTAAAGTTATCAAAGTATGACTTTTATTTTATATTTATTTATGTTCAAAATTTTTTTCAATGTTTTGTTTTGGAAATTTTAAATATCCGTTACTGTAGTAATAACATGTGTTTGCTTTTGATATTACCGTAATTATAAATATTACTGAAAATATAATGTATGCTTTTAAAAATTTTATTACTGCAGTATTTTTAGTTTTTCTTCAATTGATTTGTTAAATTACACAAATTACATTAACATTATATTTTTCCAAGATTACTGTAATAATAATTATTCGATGGTCATAAAAGAAATCTTGCTTTTAAAAGATTTTATCTTGTAATGATGGTTTACTGTAACCATTATAATAATTTTATAAAAAAATATACAAAATTTGATATTAGAGCTTTTTTTCAAATAAGTTCATTGTGGGCATTTTTGCAAAAGTATGCCAAACTTGCAAGTGGCATGCCATTGCGCGCATTGATTGATTTTGCGTATGCCAAACCGAAAACAGACACTGCCGAAACACACATGGTCTCAAAAAAGCAGTCTTCGATGAAACATTTGCAACATACAAGGGGTCATTCGGTCATTTTTTCCATATAGTTACAACAAAGCAGCTGCTTGCTTGCTACACACAAACACAAGAATGCAAAAGCTTAAATTTGACCATTTCTTTGCCAAATGCATTTGCAAAACGCAGCTGTTTCAACTTTGACATTAAAAAACACCAGTCTCATTTCAGTGCTGAAACAAAAATAAATCATACTGCTTTTTTAATTTGAATTTAAAAATTAAAACTTGTTTTTTTAATAAAATAATCCCATTTTAGCTTTAACACCTGGATGAACAAAAAGATATGAAGCTTTTCGAATATTATGATATAACGTTTTGTGGAATTTATTTAATATCGATATTTCCATTTCTTCTTCTTTGTGTAACGCTTGGTATTCAAAAATTACTGTATGAATTATATTCAAAACAATGGAAAAATGAATCTTACAAAGCTGTGTCAGAAACAGATATTGGCAAAACAATTATTACTGCAAGCAATGATAACTTAATTACTAAAACTAAAAATCCAAATGTTAATTTATCTGTTTTTTACAAAGTAGTATTGTATTTGCCGATTATTTGCTTCATTTTTTCTATATTATTTGCTATCAATTCAATCAATTAGACTTAACGATGAAATTTCACAACCTTCCATTCTTTCTAATAAACCGGAGTCAGAAACATTGCAAAGCATTGTAAAATTATGGAAAGAAAGAAATGAATCTCAAATGGTACGTCAAAAGATATTTGAAAAGTTCTAAACATAAAAAATGTAAAACGTTTTTAAGACATTAATATTTATTATTTTAGGATTTAATTAAATGGATAGAGGTTATTGCAAAGAATCATACACAGTTGACAGAAAATAAAAATTTCATTGAAAAAATTAAAAAAGTCAATGAAAAGATTGAAGCTTCCAATGAAATAATAACATCACAATTTCGTCAAAACAAAGGTTCCTTTTTTGCGGGTAATAATAAATCCCTCAGCAATCCTGCCAACACTTTCTGCTCTGCCAAATGGATATTTTTCAATGCTTTAATGACAATTTGTTGCTATTTTTCAATAACTTTTTTGGAATATTTGCGAATTCAGAATCATTCGTTAAAAAAGGAACAGTTTTACGTCATCGGATATCAAATTATTGTATGCATGCTACTATTTTGTTATAGTCAAATTTCTTTTCCAGTTTTCCATTTAAGTTTTCTTCTTGAAGAAATGGGGAAAGAAGGTCTAGCTTTGCAACTTTAATTTTTAAATAAAAAAGTTTCTCCTTGAGGAGTAGGCCCACCTTGAACAAATTTTTTCGGTTTCATTCATTGGAGGTTCAGAAGTTAAATTACTAGAAACACTGAATAAAAAAATTCCGATAATATTTTCTTTCATAATTATTTTTTCTGTTTTAATGCTTGTTTCATTAATTGTATTTCCTGTCTGTTTCTTTCTTTTTGCTCAACATCTTAATAATAAAGGAATTAACTTCAAAAATTTTTGCTGCTTTGAAAACATTTGTTTAAAAAGTTGAAAATTAAACAGCAAGTTTTAGATTACAGCTGTTTTTTCAGTCACAAACAGTGTATTCGTTTTTTGTAAAACACTGCAGCTGCTGTCGGCGGCATCCTTTGATGTTCGGCATCGTTTTTTGAAGTTTTTCAAAATACCGCCGTCACCGTCGCCGTTGACGGCGCGAATACACTGGCCACAAAAAAGAATTTTTAAATTTTTATTTTTAAAAATTAAAAAAAAATGACTTTTTTTATCGATGTTTCACTGTACAAAGCTAAGAATCAAAGACACCCGTAATTAATTTAAAAAAAAATAATCAAAGTGTTCAGTACAAGAACCTTTTACTCAGGTAATTTTTTGAATTTTTTGAAGAAAAAAATTTATGGGGGGTTTATTAAGATGCCTTTCTCATTTTTATTGATCATTCTTAAAAGAAAATAAACCTTTTAAAGATAATTTAAAAAATAATAATTAATAATGTTTTAGTAATTTTGTTTGGCGTGCTCCCCCGTGACCAAAGATCAAAGCTTTTAGCTAAAAACATCAAAACCGGGTGACCATTTGGTTAACCCCCTCCCTCCCCCCACATGATCACGTGATTTCTGGACAATCACTTAATGGAATCTTTTTTTATTTTCCTGTCACGATTGTACTTTTTTTCAAACGTGTTGGAAAACTCGAAGCTTGAAAAAAAGTGTTCAAGTTTCTGCTTGAAAAGCTTTTATCGAAGATTAAAATTTTGACTGCTGCTTTTAAACTCTTAACTCAAAATTATATCACATTAAAAAAACATTTATTATTCTCTTTTGTCTTCGAAGCATAAAAATTTATTGATTCCACATTTTTCAAAAATAGGAGAAGCCTTTTATCTTTTTTTATTGACATTTAAGTGTTGAAGCCATATCGTGTTATAATTTTAAAATTTTTTAAAATTGAAAAATATATTAAAAACGTATCATTTTTTAGGGGAAACATGAGATGAACCTCTTTCAACGCTTTTTCATTGTTGTCACGTTTATTGTACTTTTTGCATTTTGTTATTTATTATTGAAAGGTGATAAAAGTAAAGAATTTGAAGTAAGCTTTTATAAATTGTTTTTAATCATGATTCAAATTAATGATTAATTTCAGTATCAAAAAGATTCAGAGAAATTTGTATTACTTACAGAAGAAATTGAAAGGCTGCAAAGGCTGCTGGAATTTGAAAGAAAGAAATTACAAGCTGTTCAATCAAGGGTGGATGAATATATTAAAGATAATACTGCCAATAATCAAGTAAGAATTTATTTAAAAGGCTTTAAACTGTTTATATTTTTGGTATTTTTAGAAATCAACACCTTCACAATGGAATGAAGCAATTGGTGTTTTAGTTTTTGTATGTAATCGAGCAGAAGCTTTGCGGCAACATGTCGAAAAATTAATTAAGTAGGTTTTTCGAACCTCATTCTATTGTTTAAATATCATATTTCAGATACCGTAAATCATCAGAATTATTTCCAATTATTATTACTCAAGATTGCGATGATGAAGCTGTTGCAGAAGTTGCAAAAAGTTTTGGAGAACAAGTTACATATATTAAAGTAAGAATGAAATATTATAAACGTTGAATCATTTTTATATTATTTGAACCGTTTCAGCATGTAAGTGGTGCCAATGCAAATATTTTAATACCTCCAAATCACAAACAATATACTCCATATTATCGTATTTCAAGGCATTATAAGCTTGCGCTATCTCATGTATTTGGTGAACGTAAACTTGGAAGTGTTATTATTACTGAAGGTATCCATTTAATTCTATTTATTACTGTATAAAATATGGTATTTTAGATGATCTTGATATTGCTCCAGACTTTTTTGATTATTTTTCTTCAACTCGATGGCTCTTGGATTCTGATAAATCTCTTTATTGTATCTCCGGATGGAATGATAATGGCAAAGAAAATTTAATTGATGTTACGGCAAAAACCCTGCTTTATCGTTCTGACTTTTTCCCGGGCTTGGGTTGGTTAATGACAAAAGAATTATGGAATGAATTAGGTCCACAATGGCCAACTGGATTTTGGGATGACTGGATTCGTGATCCAGCAAGACGTCAAAATCGAAGCTGTATTCGACCAGAAGTTTCAAGGACTGCCATGACAATGTTTGGAAAATCTGGAGCTAGCAAGTACGAGTTTATTTATCAGTATTAATTACATAATAATTCTTTATTTTCAGAGGATTATTCTTTAATAAACATCTAAAACAAATCAAATTAAATGAATTTCCTGCAAATTTTTCACAATTAAATCTCAATTATTTGTTGAAAGAAAATTATGATGAACCATTTATGAATCTTGTCTATGGACTACCAAAGCTTACACTCGATGAAACAGTTTCAAAAGCTGTACATTCAACATTTACCGGTGAAAGTGTTAGAATTGAATATAATTCAATGCAAGAATACACAGATGCTGCAAGAAAGCTTCATATTATGATTGATACAAAAGCTGGTGTCCCTCGAACTGCTTATCGTGGAATTGTTACATGCTTTATAAATGGCCTTCGAATTTATTTAGCTCCAAGTAATCCAAAGAATTGGAAGGGCTACGACGTGAAATGGGAACCACCTTCAGAAACCAGTGAACAATAATTTGTAACCTTTTTGTATTTTTTTTTATTTTTGCATGTTTGTATTAGTTTTAGAATTTTGAAAAAGTATTAGAAATTTTTTTTTAATTAAGGGTTTTTTTATTTTTTAAGGGCAAATATTTTTAAAAGTCCATCAACCTTCGTGCCTTCTTTCGTTTTTTTTGTTCTACACTTTCATTCCAAAACACACACATCATAGCTTTCTTTTTGCCTGTCTTTTCTTGTCACACAATTAAATAGAATCCAACAAAAACTTTTATTTTTATATCAAATAAACAACTTTTATAAAAAAATCTTTGGCTACTCACATTTTTGCCTGAAATTATCTTTTTTTCATACAAACAAAGATTACTGTATTTAAGCATCGAAGATTCTGCAGAATTTGAAACGGCAAGCATATCCTAAAAAGTATACTGTAGATCAAAGAATTGTAGGTATTGAGACAAACGTTTAAAAATTGGTGCAGAACGTCGTTCTCTTGGATAATTTGATTCTGCGGTATCCAATGACTCAATAATATCTGCAATTTCTCGTTCAATTTGAGAATTTGGAAGCGATGGATAAATTAGCCTTGGAGAATTATTGAATTCGGTTTCCTGTGGGGGACGCATCGCACGTAACATCGAAAGCGAATATGGGAAACTCTAAAACGGCTTATAAAGGATACTGTAAATGATAGTTATATTTGCATACTCTAGTAACTCGCTGAATCTCTGTTTCTTCTGATGCCAATGCTGTACTTACAAATACAATTGAAAATAATAATGATACCAATGCCGTTGCAGCGTTCATCTTTCTTTTTTCTCGGCTTTTAAAAATATTACACGCAATCCTGAAACCTCATATTTAAATCGAAGTTGTTAAACAAAAATTTTAGGAAAATCTAACAACAACAAAAAGTTCAATTTCAGAAAAGAAGGAAATAAAAATTATGAAAAAACGTTTAAAAATTAAATAATAATAATATTTTTGAGGACGAAATTGGATGTTTTATGTAAACTTAAAAAAAAGATAAAATACCTCTCTTTCACTCTTCGCTGAATTCGAATGGCGTATCCGCCTTTTTTGACGAAGAACAACATCCAAAAAAATTGAAGAGAAGAAAATAGACAAAAAAAAACCTTTTGATAAATGCCAGTAACCGCAAAAAAGAAGATGAATTACTTTGCCGTTAAATGAAAAGGAAAGTATTTTTTTGTGGTAAAAATTATGCCTTTGATGAATCCATCACTTTAATATTTGTTAGTTATTTAACTTATAAATTGACCTTATAATAAAATAGAAAAAACAAACCTATCACTCAAATGTCTGTCAGATGTTTTTTAAATTGTCGAAATTTAAAATGCAATATTATTTAAATAAAAGCAGGCTCAAAAAATACAGTAATATAAACCAAGCCTAAGCTGCTTTTTTACAAAAGTTTAGTGGTCTCGAACGGAAAACATTTTTTGGAGAGATTAAAAAAAGTTGATAAAATTTTTTCAACGTTTGAAACTTTTTGATCTTTTTTACTTCTTTAATATTTTTTTCTTCAAACAATGAATCCCCATGGGGATTCCCAATATACTGTAAGTTGCTTTCCAGTCATCATCTTTAAAAAGTAATTTTTGAACCATTTTTAGTGGGGACACACATTCCCTGATGATCCTGAAAAACATCCTTCGAAATTTTTTCATCGTTTGACATTGTTGGCAATATCCAGTTATTGTTATGGAAGAAAGATTTTACCTAAACAATGCTTTAATAAAAGAGTTATTCATGGTTCGTTTTCGAATTCTCTTTTGAATTCAGAGCTGACTTTACTTTTTTAGGCCATAAATTCTATACTTTGAATAGAAATGGAGAATGTGTTAAAGCATTGTACGAAGGAATAATCAATCTCCAAGACGCTTTTAATACACAAACGGTAAATTTTACTTTTATTTATTTAAATATGATTTACTTTTAGCTTCAACGTGTTTCTTTTTTGATTTGTGGAAAATCCAACGAAGTTAGTTTTCATCGATTATTGTCATTTTTGGTAACTTTTTCATGTTTTAGCATCCTATCGAAGCATTGAATTTTAACTTTTCTTTTGATCGTAGCGGAAGGTAATGTAACACGGTTTTTGTTAGAATCATGTAGTATTTAAAAAGTACCTTTGTTTTCTTTCAGCCAAATGAATACAGAAGAATCACTTGCTTCTTTAAAGGAAAGAACCTATGCTGAAGTCAATCATTTAAATGCTGTTGCAAGGGCTTTGCCTCCTTTTTCTGCTTCTCATTTTCCCATTCAATTTCAACTTCGATATGAACTTACCGAAAGTGGTTAGTTTTTGATGTTGAAAACCTTAATTTTCTATAAATTTGATATCTTTTTTAGGTAAAGAAAACACTCCAACGCTTCCAAATTATAAGCTTATCAGTGTTGATCCCAACATTCATCAACTTTATGGTAATGGTGCAAGTGATTCAGCCTTTTGTTTGGCACTTCATGCTGGTCAACGGTATGGTTTTAATAAATGTTTAAGAAAATGAATTTTCATAATGCTTTTAGTATGGAAATATGGTATCACTCTCTTCTTATTAAATCTGTTTCGGAAATTGATAATCAAATTGCTGAAATTGAGAAGAATGCTTCTGCTGATGATACATCAAGTGACATGAATAGCACTTTTAATTTTGATTAGCTTTTGTTATTTTTTTGTTTGAATTTTTCTTTAACAATTTAAGATATTTATTATGTGCGGTTTATAATTAAAAATTGGTTTGTTATTAAAGGATACTCAAATGATGGAGAGAAAGCAAAAGGAACAACGGCAAATAGCGACAGAAAATGGTAAAATGGTTTTGCAAAAACTATGACTTTTTATATGAGCGATTTTTGGATTATTTTAAGTTGGTTAGATTAGATTAAAGGTGCATTTCGCTTGTAGTAAAAACTACATTGTACAGGTGAGAAGAAACAATTTTTTCGTGCAAATTTCGAGGGTTTTCCGGCTTCATCATTCATAATTTCTCTGCCAACTCCACTGCTTCCTTTTGAAATGAATGATGGAATTCGGCCCATAATTACACTGCCATCTTTTCGTTCATACGCGGCACGCTTTGGAAGATTTCTAAAAGTTATAAAACAATTGTAAGAATGAAGCTTAGAATCATGAAATTTTATTACCTTTCAAAATCTTCAAACTCTTTAAAATTGTTTCGGAATAAATCTGTGTAAGCTGATGGAACATCACTGAGGTGGGCATTGATTACGGTAATCGCAATCATTAACGCAACCAAAATTGAAAAATAATATTGAGCCATTTTAGGCCAAAATTTTGAGGGAAAGTTTTAAATTGTCAAAAAAGGTAATAAACGAAGAACTTATGCACACATTAAAGGTGAATAAATAATTTTACAGAATGAAGCTTTTGAAGATAATATTCTTGTTTTTATAAAAAATTTGAGAGATGAGAATAAAATTATCGGATTTCCTGAGTACTGAAAATTACTATAAAGGCGGAGTTTTTTTTTAATAAACTTTGTACAAAATACAGAAATATTACTGTAAAACAAAGAAATAATTACTAAAGATTTTAAGAAATAATTTATTCCAAAACAAAAAAGAGAGAAAAAAGCGATGACGAAAACAAAGGAATTATAGGCGATTTTGGGGAGAAGAAAAAACGGAGATGAACAAAATAACTTTAATTGCTGCGTTTACCTTTTATTTTTTTGAGAATTTTTTTTAAAAAAGGATTCTGAAGGTTTTATCTTTTTTACAAAAATAATTTCTGCAATTATATTAAATTTTTAAAATTAACTCTAAAAACGTCATTTTTAAAAGTTCGAAATCACGGGCAAAATCTTCTAAAAATAAACAATGTTTTTGAATAAAATCGACTCTGAATTATTTAATCACATTGGATAAATTACAAAGCTACAAATATTAAGGAAGTCTTTCTTTGGTAATTATTTTTCAAAAGTACAGTAATTAATTAAAATTACTCAGAAGAATGACATCAAAACTTGAAACATTTTTCCGCGTTGAGATTAATCATTTCAGAAAAATGAGTTTTTCTCAATTAATACATTTTTTTGTTAACCTAAAATCATCAATCTTAATATTCATTGATTTAAATAAGTATTGTTGGTATGTTTCGGAATCCAGTATCAACAAAATCCTGAATGTCAATATCTTGTAAGATGTAAACATACTCTTTTTTGTTACCTCTTCAAAACTACAGTAAGATGTTGATATAAAATGATTAAATTTTAAAAAAATAAATACATTTATATTTAAAACTTGTTCTAAAACATGTCCAAATTGTGGGAATTTAAACAAAACTTTGCAAAAGTTTTTAAATCTAATAATATATTTGTCACATTTTTATATTTTGCCTGGCTTTTATAAATCTTGAGTTCCTTTTTGATGTGAATTTTCACACATCCTTTTCACCACCCCCTATTCAATCATATAATCTTCAATTAAGGCATATTATAATAGTGCATGACGACGCCAGACATTAAACAACTTTTAAGACATGACCTCTTTTGAACCCCCTTTTTCAAGAACAATGTTGTAATTTACTTTTGTTTTGACGCATTTTTTCCTTCCCAAACATATAATTACATAAAATAAAATATAATCTTTATGACGTTATTTACCGACTTTAAAATAATACAGTATTTTCAAAATAAATGTTAACATACAAAACATATATAATTATTATTAAAATATAGAAATTTATTAAAAGTGAAAGCAATGTTGTTGAAGCTCTTTAAGCAAACAGGAGATAATAGACGAAAAATGCAATTACGACGACCAAACCAGGATAAACAAGTGATTCAGCATTGAAACCTCCGCTTGTACTAAAAAAATAAAAATAATTCAAGAATAATATGAATAACAAAAATAGGAACTTACGTTGATGTTGTTGTAGGAGCTATTGGCTTTTTGTCATAAGTATAAGTTTGTTTTTCTTCCTAAAAACAAGATAATAATTTAATTATTTCTTAACAAATTTAGGGTATTAAGCTTTTTACGTCCTGTTGGAATTTGTTAAACAAAAACTTACATCAACAATATCGCCAAGATAATATTCTTTTTTCATTTCACGGGCATCAGTTGAATGGCCAACATCTTCAAAGGCTTCCGTTCGATCATCCCCAGCTTTTTCAAGTAGAACTTCGCAACCACCTAAATGAATCGAAATAAATTATGTTCAAATAAAATTATTATTTTTCAATAACCAAAGTCAAAAACTAACCTGGATGTTCATCAAGGAATTTGGTTACATCATAAACTTTATTTCCAATAATTATCCAACAATCTTTATTACTGGAATGTTTTAGCACTTCAGCACGAGTAAATTGAGGCATTATCAGAAAATTTTAGATCCAAGGTTTGGGAAGGGAATTCTCCTAAAAAGTAAAAATGACATAAAAAACGTGATAAATATCAAATTTAAGTAACTTTTGATTAATCATTGTAGGTTGGGAAAAAGGTTTTGTAAACAGAAAACACGAAAGAAACACAATTTTAACGCAAAACTTCATACATAAAACAAAAGCGCGATTTTATGCACGACACAAAAAATGTTTGCTTCAGATTTAATTTTATAAAAGAATGTTGGAGAAAACTTTTGCACACTGCTTTAACACGTATATCAAACAAAAATTATAGGTAAAAAGAAAGAGGAGTGAAAACTACTAAGCGATAGGTCGACGCGACCCATCTGAAAAAAGATGGAGTGATTTCATGGCTCCCCCAAAATTTGTTGGCCTTGGAACAACGAACATTTTTTTTAATGCAAACTACTATTTTTCTTGTCAATTTCTAGCCTGTAGTTTGCTGTTGTGGCTGCTATATATTAGTGGAAGAAAATTAAGACAATCAATTTTAACATTGTCGTCTGGCAGGACACACACAAAAATAGACATGAAACTCCAAAAAACAACTTCAATATTTCTTCGTAAAATTACGATAATTATCAAACAAGGGAAGTTACACGTTCAATCAATATTTTTTTATAATAAAAAAAATAACACAAAATAAAAATAATTTTAAAATGGCAATGAAAGAAAATTAAATTAGAGGAAAAAACGAACTCAATCAAAAGGTTAAAGATACAATTGTTGAGGGGAGATGATCATGTGTAAAAGTATTAAACCCGTAACAAAAAAAAAGATAATGAGAAACAGATGGAGTTCGGGTTTGATACGAGCAGGAGGTTTTTTTTAATCCGATTCGTCATCATTTAATTCTTCTTCATCTTCACTTTCAGATTCACTCGATGGTTCTTCAGCAGCTCCTTCAGTTGCCTATAAAAATGAAGTTTGAAAAAAATAGAAAGTATAAACTACAAAGAAAATCAAAACTTTCGGAAGTTCAGAAAATAAAACTTACAGCAAAATAATGAATAGGGTTAGGCCAAATGTCTTCACGAATGACGTCAAGAATATCCATATGATCAGTTGTATTGCCTTCAAGCCAAGCAAAGAAAGTAATCTTTTCGCTTTTATGAGTCTTTGACCGATCAATCTTCCATTTAATTTCATTTGTTTCACAAGAAGCTTCATAGTCAACAGTATGGAAGTCTTTAGTAATAACACTATTTTCAAAGAAACGATTTGGACTAAAGTGAAATGAAACTTTGCAGCCACTTTTAATATCTTCAGCATCTTCAACGTCAAGCTTAGTCAAAGATCTAAGACATTCTTCCTCTTCTTCGGTGACAATTTCAGCAAAAGTTGAATGATTCATAAGCTAGAAAGAGGTTAAATAAATGGATGATAAGCTTAAGGGCTGTACAGAAATTATGTTTCCTAAGGAAAGGTATTAAAGTGTAATTATATGAGGAATCCCTTTTCATGTACACTATAATGGTGGCCTTCAAATAAAATTAGCAAATCAGGATCACCAAGACGGAGATTCGGATTGCAAAATTAAAACGGGAACGTAATTTCTGATGAAAAACATACTGCAGTCATCCAAAATTGTGGCAATTGAACACTAATTTCACCACGTTTTGTAAATAAAGGCCGACGTTGTTTGTTAAACTTTTGTTCAACTTGGAGTACTTCTTCACTAGCCTTTTCATTGATGACATCTAAATTCTTTTGAACTTCTTCCAACTTTTCAAACAGTGCTGCAGCAGCATCAGCATCAAGTTTTGCAACTTCATCAGTCTATAAATTGTGTGTATGGAATAAAGAAAGATAATAAGTGAATGCACTTACGACATCTCCACCAGCTGCAGGAGTATTATTACTTGGACCTTGAATTCTTGGACGTTTAGCAGTTGGTTCTTCTTCCTTTTTAACAGTATCAGAAGACATTCTTGATTAATAGGATATACCAAGTATATTTAGTAACAGATGTAGAAAAATCAGAGTTAAAGATTAGATGAGATTCTTCAAAGAATTTCTTTTTCTAAAATTTGCTGCAATTTTTTTAAAAGGTTCTTTTTTGTTAATGTTCCTAACACGATAAATTGAATGCGCCAAAATAGAACTTATAAAAAAAGGGAGCAGCACAAACGTTTTTCGCGGATTACTCAAAAACACTGTTTTTTGGAATCCAAAATTTGGATAAAAATAAACTTTACAAAATCTCTGCTGTAATTAAAAAATTATGGAAGCTGTTTGGGAGTTTCAATTATCTGCAAAGAAATGGGTTCAATATGATCCTGCAATCAGCAAACAATTGACTGATGAGATTGAAAAAGGTTCAACAAATTTCGAAACTGAAATCGATGGTTGCAATGTTATCTTTGATTTTGAGAAACTCAAGCAAAAAACTGTTGATACAAAATTTTTAAAGCCTATTCGTTGTGCTATTCTTAATCATGGTATGTTTTTATTTCATTCTAAAAAGTCATAAATAGTTATTTTTTAGATAAAGAACATGTTCTATGGGAATATCTTTCAAGTAATCGTCGATATGTTTCTTTTCCATCTTCAACTGCAATTGAAATGGAACAATTGCATGAACAAATTGATGTTACTTCTGTTACCTTTAAAGGTTCAAAAGCTACTGTTTCGTTTGTAAACAAAAAGATTATGTATGGGAATGATGAAGAAAATGAAACAAGCATTCGCCGATCCATCTCTGATGCTGAGCCACCAATGGCCGGGCAACCAACTTTACCAAAAGATGATCCAGCTACAAAACGTACTGCTGCAAAAAGAAATGATGAAATTGTTCGACCAAGAGATGAAGAAGTTGAAAATAAAAAGCTTAAATTGGATGAAGCTTTAAAAACTGCAAAAGCTTCAAGTGAGCTCTTTGCTGAAGTTGATGAATATTGTCCTGGAAAAGATGCAAAACAAGTTTATATTGAAGGAAAGGATGTCTACAGTGTTATGTTGAATCAAACAAACATTGCACAAAATAATAACAAATATTTCTTGTGTCAACTTTTGGAATCCAAGGTTTCAGCAAATTCTTACTATGTCTTTTTCCGATGGGGTCGAGTTGGATTAAAAGGTCAAAATAATTTGGTTTCTTGTGGAGATGACTTGGAAAAAGCTAAAAAGACTTTCTGCAATAAATTCTTTGATAAAACAAGCAATGAATTTAGTACTCGAAAGAAGTTCATCAAAGTTAAGGGAAAGTATGATTTGATTGAAGTAAGATTTTCAATTAACTTTGCTGCCTTAATTTGTGCGACATATTTTTAGATGGATTATTCAAAATCTGAAGCAAATAATGCTGATCCAAAACCTGAAAAATCAGAAGTTGCAGTTGATTCTAAACTTCATGAAAAAGTTCAAGCTTTGTTGAAACTTATCACTGATGTCAAAAAGATGGAAGAAATTGCAAAAGGCTTTGATTATGATACTCGTACGTAAGCTACAATATATATTCTTTTTTCATTTCTTTTTTTTAGGTCGAGCTCCACTTGGAAAACTCACAAAAGCTCAAATTAAAGCTGGTTATGAAGCGTTGAAAAAGATTGAAGATTGTATTATTATTGAAAAATACGGTACTGAATTTAAAGATGCTGTTGATGCATACTATACCAGAATCCCCCATCACTTTGGGTAAATTTTGTAATTTTTAAGCTTAAAATAATTGTTCTGTATGTTACAGTATGCGACCTCCAACATCCATTACAACCTTAGATGAATTGAAGCAAGAATTGGAACTTTTGGAATTTTTGAGTGATATTGAAGCTGCAGTTGCTTCTCTCAGTGAAGAAGTTAAAACAACTGAAACTCTACATCCACTTGATAAGAAATATGCTCAATTGAAATGTGACCTTGAACCTCTTGATCATGACAATGAAAGATTTAAGGTTTGCTTTTTCATGCTTAGCCATCCTGTATTTAAATGGTCAATTTTAGCTTGTTGAAACATATTTAATGAAGACTCATACAGATGCTCATGGTAGTTATACAATGAAATTGAAGAATGTTTATGAAATTAAAAAGCATGGTGAAGACAAAAAATTTAAAGCTGAAATTGGAAATCGTCGACTTCTTTGGCATGGATCTCGAATTACAAATTGGCATGGTATTCTTTCAAGTGGTTTACGAATTGCCCCCAAAGAAGCTCCAATGGTAATTTTGAAGATTCGTTTTTATCTCTTAAACATACATATTCATTTAGACTGGTTACATGTTTGGTAAAGGTGTTTACTTTGCTGATGCCTCTTCAAAATCTGCAAATTATTGCTTCTGTCGAAATGGTGAAACTGGAATTCTTGCACTTTCAGAAGTTGCATTAGGTGCAATGAATCCATTGATTCATGCTGATTATAATGCAAATAAATTACCTGAAGGAAGACATTCAACAATGGGAGTTGGTCGTTATGCCCCAAATCATTTGGAATATGTTACCATTGATGGAGATGTTGTTGTACCATGTGGACAAATTGTTGAACAAGATGTAAATGAAAGACGTGATCTCATGTTTAACGAATACATTGTTTATGATACAAATCAAATTAAATTACGGTATTTGCTCGAAGTTGAATTTAATTAAATTTGTTTTGAATTTGTTGTTTAAAATTCTTGATTGATATTACTTTTTGTTTTTATTTTACGATTTGTGTTTTTTATTTGTGTAGCTTTATTTTAGAATAAATGGTTTTTTTGAAAGCATTCTTTTTTGGGGACACTTGCATGATAATAGAAAAAAGAAGGACAACCTGAAGGGGGTAAGAGATGGGATTGAAAGTTTTAAATCTCCATGACGACTTTCCCTCTCTTTTTCGGATGTGAAATAGACAATAGAGTTTCAAAACTTTATTCTTGTTTTAAACATTTCATTTTATATTGCATAAATGTAAACAATACTAAAAATGAAGTCTTTATTATGTATTAAAGTTTTGTTTGGGGTTACTGTAATTTTTATAACAAATGTTAAATCTGGTATTTACCATAAGATTTATGTAACTAGTTTGTGATAAAATACCTTTTATTTTTAGAATGCACTGAAGAAGAGAATCATTATCAATGTGAAGGTGGACAAAAATGTATTCCGGTTGAATGGTTATGTGGTACTTTTTACATCAATTACCGTAATCAAATTTGTAATAAAAAAATAAAATTTGCTTTAGATCGAGCTCATGATTGCCCAAAATCTGATGACGAATATCATGTAAAATGTGGAAGTAGAGAAGGTACATATATCACAGAATTAAAATTAATTTCTTGGATTCAAAAATGGGGTATTTTAGATCGAGGAGAATGTGAAGCATTTCATTTTGAATGCATTGATCCACATTCAAAAAGAAAAAAATGTGTTCGTTTTGAATGGAAATGTGATGGTTCAATAGGTTTGATTTTGTACTCTAAAAAGGCGGATTCTTTGATAGTTTTTGCATAGCCTAATTAAGTAAAACAGATTCCGAAGGGAATCTGTACATTCTTGCATTTGGCTTGTCTGATCAGGGTGATTGAATAAAAAATATCAAAAAATCCGCTCCCATCACAAACATATTTTTAATTTTAAAGATTGTGAAAATGCCGTTGATGAAGTGAATTGTGAACCACAACAATCAGGGCCATTAGAATTACTTCCTGGACGTAATATTTTTTGTCTAAATATACAAATACAAAATATTCTATTACAGTATCCTCACCACGGCCTTCATCTTTACCAACGAATATTTCAAAAAATGAAGTATGTAAAGCCGATGAATTTAAATGTTATAAAAGTGAAGAATGCATTGAAAGGGATAAAGTTTGTGATGATAAAAAAGATTGCAAAGATGGCTCAGATGAGTCAATAGAGAAATGTTCAATGCCTCCAATCATACCATTAATTCAACCAAATTCAAAGCAAATTCAATCAATCGAAAATAAACCAGTATCAGAAAACTCAACTGAAATGAAAGGAATAAAAACAACTACGGCAATGCCACTACTAAAAGAGTTAAAACTTGAAACATTTAATCATCAAAATGCCAAAATCGACAAAATAGAAAAAGTTACAACTTTTACAACTACAGTTACAACCATGCAACCGAAATTTGATACAAAAACAACTAGCCAACAACAAATTGCACCACTTAATGTTCAAAATGTTGCAGGGGCAATGATAAATCCGATACCGCAAATAAAACCAATACAATTTTTTACCAATCAACCTCCTGATAACACCAAATTTCAAGTTACAACAACTGCAAAAACCGAAACATTAACTTTAAAACCAATAAAAAGTGTTTCATCTTTGATGGAAAAACTTAATCCAACAACTCCAAAATCAATTCCCGAAAAAGAAACCCAAAAATTAATACAAGAAAATGAAATCCCAAATTTAAGAAATCCAACAAGAACAACAATTGTTTCTCCCGAAAAAACTACTACCCAAAAGCCACCATTTTTGATAACTTATAAAATGTCCGCTGAAGCAATGAAAGAAAAACCAAAGCATTTTTCAGTTATTTCTCAATCAAATGTAATTTTATCTTCTTCATCAATTGAAAATATTGAACCTATTCATCCTGAAATTGGAACTCCAATAATCCCAGTAAATCGATTTCAAATTTTAGTTCCAATATCAGCTTTGAAAAAAGAGAACCATCTTTTATCTTCTACAAAATCAACGGCGACAACAACACCAAAAAATACGAAAGAAAAAACAACTGCTGCTACAGTATCTTAAATTTTGTATTTTTTTTATCCAACTAATACAACAATTTGATGGTAGTGATTAAAATTTTTTGTGTAATACGGGAATATTATGCGTAAAAAATAACATAATTCATTATTTAAAAAACTGATTACAAATGAATAAATAAAAATTTTTTTAAAACTTTATTAATGTTCACAGAAATAAATTAAAATGAATAAATCGAGTAAAAAAATGTTTGCGGGAGAAAAAAAAACAGTTTTAAGTCATTGTTGTGATTCCTTCAAAATGGAATTTGTTGTTGAATTCTGCTTCATTTGTGCACAAACTGAACCAAAAGTCCTTGTCCGGTTTTATCGCCAACATTGCCCCCAAAATTATTTGTTTTGAACACATATTCTTGAGCCAAAATTTCACCATTTCAAAGTTTATTGGAACATCTTTCAGCTTTTCCTGCATCTCTCTTTTTACGTTTTTCATTTGCGCATCGTCACCTTTTTTGTAATTTAGATGTTGAACGAGCTTTCGGGTCAAATTTCTAAGAGTTTTGGCATTTTTCAATCCTTCTCCATCCAATTTTAAAAAATCTGGAGGTTTTTGAGTCTTGTTTTTGCGGGTAGATTTGGGTTTGAATTTGAGGCGAGTGGCTTCTCGATTTATCAGTGCTGCAAGAGACTCAACTCTCGTTTTATGTGGATTGTAAGGGAATGGAATTTTGTGCTTGGCATATTTTGTTGCCATCCATCTATTTTTTTGCCACTTTTTTGAGGCTACGTTATTTCTCTTTCTTTGGTTTTTCAAATCTTGTCTACTATTTGATGCTTGGAGTCGTGTTTGAATCATGGCTTCTTCTTCATTTTCGGGTTCAAAAAATGTATTCGGGTTTGATGTTTCCATTTTATTCTAAAAATTTAAAAACATTTGTGATTTGAAACGTTGACATTGAGTAACAGAGAAATTTCCATTCTATCTCAGTTGTTTAGCTATCTCTTTCGAAATGTTGGTGCCCGCGATTTTTTTAAAAGGGAAAAGAAATGTTTAAATGTTGGCAGAGTCCGTTTTTTTCTGTTGCTGTTTCTTCCGTAGTTTTTTTTTGCGTTTTGAAGTCGGGTCCATTGCTTGTCTGTTTTCTATTTTTGTTGAAAGCTTAAAAAGCCGTGGTTTTTTTTTGCGTTTTGAAGTCGGGTCCATTGCTTGTCTGTTTTCTATTTTTGTTGATAGCTTAAAAAGCCGTGGTTTTTTTTTGCGTTTTGAAGTCGGGTCCATTGCTTGTCTGTTTTCTATTTTTGTTGATAGCTTAAAAAGCCGTGGTTATTTTTGCGTTTTGAAGTCGGGTCCATTGCTTGTCTGTTTTCTATTTTTTTGAACTGGGAATCTCAATTCATCGTTGTTGTAATTTGAAAAATTCAACTTGTTTTAATTTTGTCTTACTGTAATGTAATCTCTGATCATTTAAAGTTTTGCTCTTTGTTATTCTATCTTTAGATTTTCCACTTTGTCTCCAAGCTCTTATGATTGTAAATCATAAGCGCAACAAAGGATATTCTTCCTTTGTTGCGTTTTTCCCCCTCTTTGTCGGCATTTGGACAAAGAGTCATTATTGTTTCTTTTTCTGGAAACTTCGAGTTGATCCGAAGTTTCCGTATAAATACTTCCCCTTCTCCCTTGAACTTTGTCAGATTTAATTTAGGTTTGCTTTTGCTAAAAGTTGCTCTCTCTTATACCGTATCTTTGTTTAAAGTTTTAATAAAAGAATTTTAATAATATCCAAGGCAGATAACACAGAGAAAGACAAGTCAGAAATATAACAATCGTCATTTTATTAATAAACATTTTTATTTAGAACAGATGCATTGTTACATGGTTTTTGATTTTCGGGATATTATGAAATAATAAAAGTGAAAAAAATCATTATATTTATACAACAGAATGTTTAAAAAAACATAATAAAAAAAATTATTTTGTGGATTATTCGTTATTAAATATGAATCCCTAATTTTGCACATAAGTACATCGAAATGTAAAAAGAAGACGTGTTTCATGATTCATGAGCTATATATTTTATTCTTGTGCTACACCAAATCAACCCAATTAGCATTATTACATTACGACAACAATCTAAAGAAAAGCACATTTTATTTAAACAACATAAACGCCCAAAATATTTTTGTAATCATAAAAGATCTCACAGTAACATGTTGTTACTTCTGGGTTAAAGATGACACAACAGCATATTGCATTATTGCTGAAAGAATAGTTATGTCTGACGCTGAGCTTTTGACTACCAAAGATTATTTGCAAGCAAATGGAATCATTGTTACCAAAGTTTTCAATTTTCAAAATTTCATTCTAACATCAAAACATAATCAATTATTTACTGTATCTTTTATTTTGTTTATTTTAACGTTCTTCAAATATTTTAATAAAATTTCAATTTGAAATTTGGCGCAATCAACAATTAATGATATTCGAAAAAATGTAGTTGAAGCAATCAATTAAATGAAAAAAGCTGGAATGGAATTTTTGACTTTGCAAATGAAAGAATGCCAAACTATGACATTTTAAGACCCTTGAAGTTTTCTTTTTCACCTTTAAAAAATGTACCCATCGATTATGATGACAATGATAGCGGTGTCCAGATTATAAATGACTCAGGAATAATAATAAAAAACTGAACAACAAATTATACGTTTTTTCGTACGTACAGATTTTTTTGATGTTATAACAGTATCTTAGATTTTATAATTTTTTATGCAATTAATACAATAATGTGATGTTAGTGATTTAACTTTTTTGAGTAATACGGGGATATTAATTTTAGTGAATGCGTAAAAATAGTATAATTAATTAAAAAAATTATATGTAATTGATTACAAATGAATAAACAAAAAATTTTTACATTATTTCAACATTTTAACTTGTTTATTGAAAAAAGCACCTCGCATTTATTACGAAATTTTTAATTAAATACCGTAATCATAATAATAGAATTTCAATGATCACTTTTTACTTTTTTTAAATTTTAGAAGTTATATTTTTTCGCAAACAGTATTAAATTAAATTATTTATAAAAGTTAAAGAAATGTACACAATTAATAATAAAAATGATAGGTATTAACCAAGAAGGCCACCTAATGCCCCAAGGGCAGCTCCGACTCTTGCGCCCTGCATTGCTCCATTCATTGCTCCATTTTGCATTGGAGACATCATTCCATATCCACCGTATCCTCCCATTGGCCCATACATACCCGGATATCCTCCCATCATTGGTCCTATAAATTTTAATAATAATTCTGGATTGTGATCACATTTTGTATAAATTTTTACCTCCGTACATACCAGGACCATATCCTCCCATCATTGGACCTAAAAAAGATATATACTGTAGCTTACTTAATACAGTAGTGACTTTTCAATTACCTCCATACATCCCTGGATAGCCTCCATAAAATTGTGCCAAAGAACAAGAAATAAAAGCAAAAATCAACGACAAAATCAAAACTTTAATCATTCTTTTTTAAATTTTTATAAAGAAAAAAAAACTTTTATTTTATTTAACCTTTTTTTATAGGATTTTTCTTGAAGAAAAAGAAAAAGGTGATTTGACTGAAATTTGTTAAAAATCAATCAAAAATGATTTCATTTATTTTTTTCCTTCTTTCCAGACATGTGAACTTTCTTTTTTTTCTTGACAAAGAAAGAAAAAAAGGAAGAAGATGCATTTTTTGACAAAAGAATTACAAAAATAAAACCATCACTTTTACGTTTGAAATAACATGATCAACATCGAATTCGGCAAAGAAAAAGTATTTTCTGTCTTTTTCAGAATGCAAAAAAATGTATTTACTTTTGTGGGTTTTAAAATCCCACTCCAAAAAAGCCTGTTTTTCAAGAATGAAATGAAATGGACAATTATTTTTTATTAAAGAAACAAATTTTTTTCTACAATGAAAAAGGTAAAAAAAAGAAAAAACACACGTAAAATTATTTGACAATGCCTTCTAACATTTTTGTACAGAAAGTTTTTGTGGTAGGTTTTTTGATGAATAAACGAGGAACGTTTATTTCTTGCCTGTGGCATATCCGCCACCACCGGATGGACCTCCGATTGGAGCTGGACCAGATGAATATCCACCACCTCCACCACCGATAGGGGCTGGAGCAGGAGCTGGGCCAGGAGCATATCCGCCAGCAGGGGCACCGCCACCACCAGAATATCCACCACCGCCAATTGGGGCACCACCTCCGAAACCACCTTGTGGGCCAGCTTGAGCGTATCCGCCTCCACCGCCACCACCTTGTGGGAATCCACCGCCGCCGAATTGGGGTTGAGGTTGAGGGGCTTGAGCATATCCGCCGCCGCCACCGCCTCCAACTGGACCTCCGAATGATGGAGCAGATGCATATCCACCGCCAATTGGGGCTCCGCCACCGAATGATGGTGCTGGGTATCCACCGCCGCCACCACCACCTCCGCATCCACCTCCGATTGGTGCACCGCCGAATCCGCCACCACCGCCGCATCCTCCGCCAATTGGGCCGCCACCGCATCCGCCGCCTCCGCCTCCACATGGTGGTGGTCTAAAAATTTGCATAAACATTTAGCAGGATCTCTTAAAAGGCAAGAGCAAAACTTACGGTGGTGGTAATCCTCCTCCTCCACAACCTCCTCCGCATCCGCCTCCGATAGGAGCTCCGCCTCCACATCCTCCTCCGCATGGTGGTGGTCTAAAAATTTGCATAAATATATATCCTTTTAAAGGTATGGATAAAACATACGGTGGTGGTCCACAACCTCCACATGCTGGAGCGGGGGGTGCACAGCCACCCCCACAACCGCCACCGCCGCCTCCACCGAGGCCAAAACCAAAGGTATGAACGCCAACGGCGAAGCAAAGAATTAATAATCCGGCGATTCGAGCCATCGCTTTGATTTGAAATGGAAGCTACTGATGCAACCGATGAATTTTTAGCTACAATTTCTTCAGCTTAAATACCCTCCAAAATGGAAGCTTTTCTACAATGGAAAAATCGACGCGCCTCCTGAATCTTCTCCCCTGAGGCGGTTTTTAAAATTACAAAAAAAAACGAAGAAGAAGCAGCAACCCTTCAATGTGCGTCAGGATATCCTTAATCCTTACAACCAAAAGAAAAACATGAAAGTCAATGTCAGACAACCCTTTCTTCCTTGAAAGAAGTAACAATTTTGATCTCTTCTTTCTTTTTTTTGTGTTTTTGCAACTTTCTTTTTCTTTTTATTTGCTTCAATTATTTTTTATTTCATGCTACAACAATTTTTTGATGTAAGAAAAATCATTTTTTTGTTAATCTGATTATCCGGTGATATAAGATTTGAGTTAATAGAATTTTCATCCATTAGTCAATTTTTATATTACAGTATACCTTATAAGTTTTTAAAGAAGGTTTTTTCATAGTTTTTGATTTAAAATGTTGATTAAATGCGAATTGAATGTTATTTTTACGATATCACTTGGCTGATATAAGAATAAAAAGGCTGATTATAATGTGAAGGATTTTGACCATTTTTCAAATGTTACATTTCCTAAAATTAATAATAGTCAGAATTCTGACAAATATAACTTTGAATTGAACCAAAATTAAAAAAGCTGTTTTTTTGCTTCTTTAAAAATTTTGTGATAGATTTTTTCATGGTTGAATTATAGTAATTTATCTGTTTTCTACAACAACCCTTTTTTCATCACATTGACCGTAATGAATTCATTTACCGTTGCCAAAGGATAAAAGAGGAGAACAGTTTTAAAAATGGATTTTTGATAGTTTTTGTTGAAAACATGTATTTTTTTAAAAGGAGGTATACTGTAATCAATTCTGGAAAAAGATCTAATGAAATAGTTTTCCATTACTGATAGCTAATTTTTGATAATGAAGTAATGTATTTCGTAGATTTATTGCCATTTGTTTTTTGTAAGTATTTCATTAAAATAATAACAATTTTCCGGAAAAATTCCACAAATTTGTGAACAAAAACTTTTGTAAGTTGTAATTTTGCAACTTTACTTTGAAAAGATTTGAAAAAAAGAAACACTAATTTTTCAAAAAAAGATGTACGAAATCAAGTTTTTTTGCACTTTTTTGTTATTGTTTTTTTCTTGTCATTTTTACACGTCTAAGAATGTAATAATTAAAAAAGGGATTTCGGAAGCGTAAAATAATGTCCTTGAAAGTTAATCAACCACCGCAGATAATTCAATTTTTGATGATGATGATAGAAGAAAGAAAAAAAGGAAAAAGAGAGTGGACAATGAAAAATTTCATTTCCTTCTTTGAAATATCCCACCTGTCTCTTCTTCCTTCTTCATCTTCTGCTCCATCTTCAGACAGATGAAAGATGTGCAGATATATTGGATTATCTTAGAACAAGTTTTAAATTTATCCAAAACAGAGCAATGAAAAATTTAAAAATATATATATTATTTGTGTATTTATATTTGGTGTGGAAGAAAAAAATGAAGACGAAAAAATTTGAGGGGGAGAAAAAAAATTTTGTTAACAGAGCAATTTTTGATACTCTTTTTTTGCTTCCTTTAAAAAAAGTTTAAACTGGTTTGTTTATTTCAAACCTAAAAAAGAAAAAAGTGAATACGCAATCATTTGAATAAAAAGTTTCATTTTGAAAAGCAAAAAAATGGAAGAGCAAAAAAATTGAATGATATGTTTCAAGTTTTAACATTCAAAGAAAATGACAAGAAGAAGCTTTACTTTGACTTTCGATTCGGTGGATAAAAACAGATACATGCAAAAATGTAACACTTTTGTCACAAAATGTTTTGCGAGCCACTTTTTTTACAATTTTTTATTTTTGGATTTCTATATAAAACATAAACATAACAACACAACATTTTTTACATCATTTAAAAAAGTAGTAATAATTTTTTTTGCCAGAGGCAATGGGCTATTGTGGGTAGCGTGACCTTAAAAAGTGGATTTAATGTTTGTAAGAATCTTTTTCTTGTTCTTGGTGTTGGGGTTGAGGTTGTTGAGCTTCTTGATCATATGATTGTTGTTGTTGTTGTTGAGGTTGTTGGGGTTGTTCTTGGGGTTGAGGGGCAGCAACTTGTTGTTGTTGGGGTTGAGCTTGAGGTTGGGGCTGTTGATTGTAAGATTGTTGTTGAGGTTGGGGTTGAGCTTGTTGCTGGGGTTGTGGAGCAACAAATTGTTGTTGCTGTTGTTGGGGTTGTTGGTTATATGATTGTTGAGGTTGTTGTTGGACGGGTTGAGGAGCCCATGCTTGTTGTTGAGGTTGTTGACTGTAAGATTGTTGCTGTTGTTGGGGAACAAATTGTTGTTGTTGTTGTTGAATTGGTTGAGGGGCGAAGAATTGTTGTTGTTGAGGGGCAGCTGCATATGTTTGTTGTTGAGGAGCCCAACTTTGTTGATGTTGTTGTTGAGGGAAGAAAGATTGTTGTGGGGCTTGAACGTATCCACCTTAAAAGTATTTAGTTGTCTTCGAAGGTATATCTAATAAGGGATAAACAAACCTGATTGAATTGGAGCTGGGGCATATTGTGGTGCAGCGGCATATGAAGGTTGTTGATGATAAGCTGGTGCAGACGCATATCCGCTTGAATATGCTGGTGCAGCTCCACCACCATATCCGCCTCCTCCACAACCACAGGGTGCAGGAGCAGGTCTAAACATAGACATATATTAGATTCAGAAATCTTGAGATCAGTAAAAAACTTACGCGGCACAACCACATCCTCCGCCAGAGCTTGGGAAAAGGAAGGCATTTGAAAGGCCAAAAATGGCAACAAAGACAATAAAGGATTTCATTTTTGAAATTTTTTCAATGAAAAACTTTTGATTCAACTTTTTTGGAATCTGATACTCTTTTTTCTTTCATTCCGATGGCCTTTTTATATTCCTCCGATTGCCCAGGGTGGAGCGATGATTACTTTTTTGATGCTTCAGTGATAGCCAAATTTTAGGGTCCCCTCAGGCATAAATTGACATTGATAATCCCGTTTGAAAATATTAAAAATCTGTGATCTTCTTCATTCATCCCCCTTTCCCTTTTCATGATTCAAGTTTTTTTTTCAATTTCAGTTTTCTCAATAACTCTTTCTTTTTTTCGTTTTTCATTGAAAATTATTTTTGTGGGCATTCATCTTTCATAGAAAAAAGTAAAAATTTGCTGATTTTTTTTGATCAACAAAAATATGAATGACAATGACAATGATTATGAAATCTGATGCAATTTTTACTTCAAAAAAATCAGACACAAATTTGTGCACAAACAAAAGCATTTAGATTTGTTAATTTACATAGCGTAAATATTATATTTTGATTACTGTATAACATACATTAATATAAATGTAACACAAATTAAATCAAGATATTCGATTGGAATTTTATTCTATGTTTGTCAAACAACAATTTTTAAGAGATAAACATTGTTTGCTTTTTATTAAATTCTGACATGCTGATCAAAGATTACATTTTAATTTAAAATAACTTACAATTGTGGTAAATTTCGATATCCGGTTTTACATCAAAAAACTATACATTTTTTTCATTCTTCACAAATTTACTGTAAAACGTTTGTAAATTATTTACAAACATTTTTCAAAAAAAATTATTTAGTGTGGTAGCAATCGATCGACAAAATGCTGAAATAACATAAATAACAAAAGCTACCGTATGAAATGTTTTAACTTTAGAAGAAAGTTTTAAAAATTGTTTTTATCAGTTTTCATTTTTCTTTAACACGTTTGCATATTATTACATATAACAAATAAAAATTTAATCTTTTATGATTCATATTTTTTTTTAAAATTTTTTTTTAAAATTTTTTTTTGAAATTTTTTTCTGACGAATTACAGTATTTTGAAAAAGAACGCATACTGTAATTCGTCAGAAAAAAAGATTGGTTTCGGTTTTAAATTTTTTGATAACCGCAAAACCTTTTAATAAAGAAAAACTTGTTCAAATAAATATCCAATTTTGAAATATTTAATCATTAAATTTTTACTGATCACCTATTTTAATTGATTATTAAATTAAACTTAATTGGTTTTTTGTGACAAGAAAAATGTACATATTTGGATTTAAAAAAAGAGTTTAAAAATTTAAAATTTATTGCATAAATTTACCATTCCGGGGGAACAAGGAAGAAAAAATGTGAGAATCATATATTTTTGACAACAAGAAAATACAAAAAGACATTAACTATGTAAAAATTTGGGGGGAGAAAATAATTTATTTCTTTCCAGCGGTGGCGTATCCACCTCCGATTGGGCCTTGTTGGATGGGGCCTTGGGCAATTGGGCCAGCAAGTGGGGCTTGAGCATATCCGCCTTGTTGTGGGGCAGGGGCGAATTGTGGGCCACCGATTGGAGCAGGAGCAAATTGAGGAGGAGCAGCATAGCTTCCCCCACCGCAACCACCGCCAATGGGGGCACCTCCACATGGAGGAGGTGGAGGAGGAAGAGCAGCACCGCCACATCCACCACCGCAAGAAACTGGTGGAGGTGGTGGGGGAGCACAGCCACAGGCAGGTGGAGGTCTAAAATTTACAAAAACTATTATTTTGTTCAAATGTTTCAAATAATTACGGAGCGCATCCACATCCGCCACCACCACTTGGAAGAAGGAAGGCATTAGAAATACCAACAAGGGCAACCAAAACGATGAAGGATTTCATTTTTGAGAAAAAGTGGAAATGCTAGTGCTACTGAGTGCTGAAAAAAGAGAAATGAGCAAATGCTTGATTTTGGCATTCCTTCCACCATCGATATTTATACTGCCCCTGGCCCATCTCGAGATTTCAAACGGAACATCCCACATTTTTTTCAAATCCAGTTGAACCGGTTTAAAATAAAAAAGAAAATTTGAATCTTGAAAAAAAAGTGTTAAAAGAAAAAAAGAAAAAGTTAGATGCCCTAAGGGAGTGAAGACATGTCTGACCGGATGAGATGATAGGTCATGCGAGATAGATATGGCTTTAAAATTTTTATCTTTTTCTCCAAAAGATATGATGATATATCTTGAGGCAAAATCTCCAATCTTCTTTTCTCGCTTCTCTCTTTTAGATCCATAATACATAATTTAATCCTTAATCGCATTAATAAAAACGGCAACATTTTAATACTTCTTTTTTCTGGTTTTTTGGAATTAAAAAGAATAAAAAAACGAGAAACGTGAAACTTTGAACCTATCTTTAAAGAAAAAAATTAAAATGAAAGCGAAAGTTTTTTTTGAAATTAAACAGATCTAAAAATATAATTTCAAATAAACAAATGTAATAATTTTGCCATACTGTAGTTTAGTCAGTTTAGATTTTTTATATTGGCACTGAAAATGACCAACGTGATTACTGTAACAATGCGTACTGTATCTAAAAAAATTCTGTTCAAAGGGATTACAGTAACTATTTTTAAAACACCAAAAAATAATTCTACACGCATAAATTATGAAATTTGCATAAACGATGACCTTTTTCGGTAAAAATTTTCACAATTAATTTGCATAAATAAAACAATGCAATAGAAAACTGTTTTTGAAATGCAATTGAAATCCATAAATTTGGAAACATTGATCAACCAGTTTAAAAAGTGTTTTTAAACAAAAACTCAAAATGAGTGGTGGTAAGTGGTTTAATTTTTGACATTACAGTACCTGAATATTTACTATTAAATTTTTTAGTTGTTGGAACAATATTAAAAAAGGATTTAATAGAATTACCACCTCCAAAAATAAAAGAATATTTTGATTATGTTAAATTTCTACCACTTTATATAACTCCAATTGGAATTTCAATTTTTGCAACTGTATGTGTTATTATTCTAGCTGGGTTACATTTATATTTTGTTTTACGATATGTTTCACATCCATCAATGCAAAATGATTTATATTGGATTGTATTTCTTTGTCCGGTAAGTTTTTGCCTGATTTTCAAGGATTTTTTCTGCACTTTTTTGGGCTTAAATTTTGATTACGGTATCAGAATCTGATACATTTGTCGGAACAACTTTACCTATTATTTTTGACTTTCAAATTTTCGTAAATTTTAGATTGTTTCAATTTGTAATAGTATTGGAATATGTGCTCCCAGAACTGCGGTATTTCTGTATTCTGTTGGAATCGTATATTTTCTGGTAAGTTTAACTTTTTTAGAATCTTCTAAAATACACCAATATTTAGTTATGCATATTTGTGTTGGTAACTTTAATGACAACTTTATATGGCAGTCGAACGGTTATGTGTGCGAAACTTGAAGAAAAAGGAGTTGAATTGAATCCACGAGTTTTTCCACTTGGTTGTTGTCTTCTCTGTGTTCCAAATATTAAACCTACACCGTATGCTTTTGCTTTTATATTGTAACTCTATCCTAGAATATATATTTTTAGAAGAAATGTTCGATATCTTGAAATGGCAGTCTTTCAATCTCCAATTATTCGGGTTATTATTGAAATTGTAAGTATCGCCGTCTATTTTGAGTATGAATCTAAAAATAATTGGTAAATTTATCTATTTTTTGTGGAAGAAACTTGAAGAAAATTTTATAGGTTTTTCGCTCCAGCAAATTTTATATCATTTATTTCAATGATTATTGCATCTTACAGTAGTTATATCTTGATGCCAGCTGGATGTGTAAGTTTTTTAAAATAATTTTTTATGTACATTTTATAAATAATTATTTATAGAAGCAATTACGGCAATATCGATTTTTGGCAATGTTTCGAATGGTTGATTGGGCTCAATTTGTTTATAACGTTCAAAAGCATGTCCTTGAAGCAATTATTTTATTGGAGATCTTTGGTGCAGAAGAAGATAAACTATTAGGACCAACAGTTAAAATTCAAAGTTTGTTATTTTATATATTAATATACTGTAATACACTTTTTGTTGTTTAGTTTGGGCATCATTTCTTGCAACAATTGAAATGTTATTCCTTTCATGCTTGGCAACATTCTTCTTTCGACCATCAAAGGCGGCATTCTTTGATAAATATTCAGTTTCATCTCGACTACCAGCAACTTCACCTGGATTAGCTCCAACAGCTTCCCCAAATCCATTTGTCTGTTATCCGGCATTAGATCCAACAATGACCGATGAACCAGAATTTTCACCGAAAAAAGTTTCAACAGAAAAGATCACAAATGTTCAAGCAGCCGAAAAAGAATCAGATCGTAAAATGCCAAAAACTGCTCCAACACAAATGAGTACAGAAAGACCTCAATCAAAATCAAAGGAACCTCTTCAACAACAGCAACAGCAATTACAAAGATTACCTCCTCCAAAAGAAAGACAACAACATCCAGCTCAAGAATATCTTCAACAGCAACAAATATCTCCAAATGGAAATGAAAAAACTAAAACACCTGCAACAGCAACAACGACTGCAACCCCGATAACCCCGCTTCTCCGAACTTCAACAAATGATCCAAATTCAACAACAAATGTTGAAATTTTACAAGTTGAACCAACGCAAGAAATTACTGATAATAAAATTTAATAAGTATTCTTTTTACTTTTGTAATGATTTTTTACTATACTAATTTATTGATTCAATAAACTTAATACTGTCAGATACGGTACCCATGATTTTCAACATTTTTTAAGTTTAACAAATGGGGAATATATTTTAAATACTTTTTCTTTCTTTATCAAATTTATCGTTTGAGAAGAATCAAAAAGTTCGAGCATAACAGGAAGTTCTTTGAGCTTTTTGTCTTACTGTATTAAACTTCTGTTTCAAGTTAATAAGAACGCAACAAAAAGAAATGTCAAATTCAGTCAGCTAATAAATTTATTTAATACATGAAACCACTCTTCAAAATAAAAATTTTTACATTCACATAAGTAGTAGTACGACCAATAGTAATATCAGGCAGTAGTAGAAAGCAGCAAAAATTAATCTTCCAATTTACCTTGTCGTGCAGGACTCATATCAATTTTTGGAATTTCTTTTTCAAGTTTCTTTCTTCCAACATATTTATAATCAACACTACATTTATGAAGTTCGGCATCTCGATGCTTTTGACAAAAAACACGCTTACATCGGCATTTAAGTGATCGTTGAATCAATGGCAGACGACGCTTACAAACTCCACAAGTTGTTTTTTGAAGATATTCTTTAATCTTTTTAAGTTCATCATAATTTTGTGGAGGAGAATACAAATTTCGATGAAGTATTTCAGCAGGTTTTGTAGCTTGTTCGGCAGACGGCTTCTAAAGTACATATAATGATTATTGGCTAAACAAGTATAATAAATTAGCATACTTTAACTTCTTTCTTGGATGCAGGTGGATCTTTAACTTCAACGACGGTTGTTCCAGCTGTTGCAGTTGCTTGTTGTTGACGCAATAATTTTAATTCTGGTGGAGTCTAAAATCAATAGAAATGTATTATTATATGATAATCATGTACATGTAACATACCCCAGGTTGACTACCACGTGGTGAACGACCCACTGAACCACAAATTGATCCATGACTTGCACCAGATGTTGGAGAATGTGATTCTTTATCAAGATCAGTTGTTGATTGTGCATCTGAAGATGAAGTAGCTGAAGCTTTTTGGGATTGTTGTCGAAGCTTTTTTCGACGTTGAGCCAATTCTTTCATTCGATTTCTTGTTAATGCATGTTCCATTTGTTTTTCAGGTGTTGAAGCCTTTGATTCAAGTTGTTGAGGAGTTGGATTTTGTACTGGTGCTCTAAAAGAAATACATATCTTACTGTATATAATCTGTAAGAAGGCCTACTTTGAAGGTAATGCAGGATGCACATTTCGAATTGCTTCACGCAAATCAGACATAAAATCAGGACCAATTAAAATTACTTCAGCTGGTTGACTTGTATCTACTGTTCCAGAAGACATTTTTGGAACAAGTTGTACAGAACAATCACCTTTCATTCCATAATCAGCTAACATTTTATCATCTTCTCTAAAAATAAATATACGTTTAAAAAAGATAGATGGTTTGACGTCATGTTGCGTCATTTATTGTTTGAATAATCCTGATCAGGGAAATTGGAGCAGCCGATTAATCTCATATGGAATCCGTAAAATCGTAATCGGTTGCTCCTCTTTTCCTAATAAGGGTAATTCAATCAATAAAACCCATGTACATGAAAATATGTCAAATCATCTAAAATTATATAAAAACTTACTTTAATTCCTTTCCTTCATAGAGTAAAGCTTGTGATTCTGCTTTAGGTCGAATTCGGCGAAAAGCTCTTCGAAGATCTCGAACTGTTGCATCACTTTTCAATTCAACTCGACAAACATCTTCTCGTTCCATCATTGATCGAACGGTAATCATAATTAATTGTGAAGAAGATTGCTTTGGTGAGTCATCACCTGCACTACTGTTATCATCATTAGTAGCATTATTATTATTATTATTGATATTTTCTTTTGGAGGTGGAGGTGTTTGATTTCCCATTTTGATGGATGATGATGATTGAAGAACTTTTTCGTAATCAATAAAAAAAACACAACGATCAACAAACAAAAACCCTTCACTATTTTTTTCTTTGTGAATGAAAATTTTTATTTTTGTTAAATAAAAATGGTAATTTCATGTAAATTTGTAGCATTTTATTTTAAACACCTTGTTTAAATTTTTCAAAGAAACTGATAACAATAAAAGTTTTATTATAAAACTGCAATAAAAGTTTTATTATAAACTGTATTCTTTGTTGTTAGAAAATCGTGTAATTTGAATTTGATAATTAACTTTTTTTGCAAAAATTCTCTAGGGAACTATAAAATAGAAGATTCATCCGGAAAGAGGAACAGCCCAGAAGACAACGAAAAAATTACATTTTTGAAATCCAACAAAAAAAGACAGGAAAACATGTTTTTCTTTACAGCTATCAATATTTCAATTACTGTATTTCGAAAAATTTTGAAAATGAAAAAAATTGTCTCGATGAATCCTAGCTTCTAAATAATACAGTTTTAGCTGAAATGTGAATTTTTTTTACAAAAATGAAGTTTTCACCGAATTTTAAAAACCCGCCCAGGTACCATCTTTAATTCTTATTTATATTTTTAAGGGGTCATAGCCATTATTTATCATGCGCTATACTGGGACGGTTACCAAAGGCAACCCACCAGCTCCTGGAATTCTAAAAGAACTTTAGAATTCGTACGGAATTGCTCAGAAAATGGATTAAGGTATTTTCATCCCCCCTGTTAATCGGTCACAAAAGAGGCAAAATTATATGTGTGTCAAAGAGGAAAGCAAAACACTTTTCAGTCGGGCAACAGAGAACCAAAGAACCGCACACTCTCTTCTTTCTTTTTGTGTGTCGTTTAATTTTTAACGTTTTCTTTTTTTTCAGTTTAGCCTAACTGTTTAAGTTCTTTTGGGAAATTTTTTAAAGGCTCTCCAGATTTCTGTTATTAAAACTACAGTAAAGACTTTAAGAAACTTTTAAAAAGTTTTTTTTAAGCTGTATAATACAAAATTCTTTTTTGTTGATTGAATTCTTTCTTTTTAGATTAAAATTTTAAAACCCAATTTCTCTTAGATTACTGTAGTTTTCTTACACTTTAAAAAAATGTTTAAAAAAACAACTTTGTTTCAATTTCAATTAAATTTAATTTTGAACAGATAAAAATAAACCAGTTTTATGCATCTTTAAAATTCTCGAACGAAGAGTACCCTCTCTTTTTTAAATTTCCCATCAACAACAAAACTAAAATATTTTTTTCAAGGAATGGGTTTTTGTTTGTGATCATCCAACAAAAAAGGGAATTAAAATTGATCGAAATAAAAACTCTTTTTTGGGAAGAAGAACCAAAGTAAAAAAAAAACAAAACTTCTTTGAAAATGGACCACGCCTAAGGCGAACTAAAAGAGATTCAGTGAACATTAATTTTTTTAAAACTGATGATGATGATACTTTTTTGAAGTCATCTTCAAACAACAAAACAACTGCTTCCCTGCCATTTTGTGTTATCTTTTTTTCGGTTTTTTCTTTTTATCGTGCCGCGTTCATTCGTATTTCATTAATTTTTTTTATCTTTTTGCTGCCTGCAAGCAATTTTACTTGAAGAATAAAAAAACATAGCAGCGTCTGCTTCCCCCCTCGGGTAAAGTGGCATTTTCTATGTCTCATTTGCAAAACTTTAAAATAACAATAAAGTGATCGATTTGTTTTTCTCTGAAATTTTCTTTATTTTTTTCAGTACAAAAACATTCTGTAATGGGAAACGCGATATACGGTAAAAACTTGTCATGCTATGATACGGTAGAACATTGTTAGTTTTTTACTTCTTTTTTTTCCACAAAAAAAGATCAATTTATAGGTGCAGAAAGTTGTGGTAAATATGAGTGTATATTTGTTGATAAATGTAATGGCAACGCTAATTTAAATTATATTTGCCTTCCCGTTGATACCAGATATTTAGCGTATGCTACGATTTTAAGGCCCTTATAAATAAACAAATTTTTAGGTGGATTTTATTTGCCTGTTTCTTGATAGTAATTGTCACATGTTCCACAATCGTTGCATGCTATGCTTGTCGTGCCATTAAACATAGTTTTAGGCATGCCATCGCAACTGAAAACGACATTATCTTCTATAATACCCGAAATGTTGTAACAATGCCACATCCAGCTGCCAAACACTACAGGGATTACAGAGAACCACCACGGGAAATGAATGAACGGGAATGGAATTTAAGAAAAAACGGTTACTATTAATTTTGTAAAACTAATAAAGTATTCAACTAAATGATCCCCCATTTGCATCACACACTTAATACTTAAATAAAAAGTTATTTATAATATTAAAAAAATAAAGACCGCTTTATTTAACAACAGCCGGAGGCAAAACAACGAAAAACATAATACGAAAATTTAACGGTTGGATTTAGCGACACGTTCGAGTTCATCCTTCTTTTTGATAGCATAAGAGTTACTGGAACCTTTGGCGGCGTTGATAAGTTCATCAGCAAGACATTCAGCAATGGTTTTGACATTACGGAAAGCTGATTCACGAGCACCAGTACAGATAAGCCAGACGGCTTGATTAACACGTCGAAGGGGTGAAACATCAACAGCTTGACGACGAACAGTACCAGCACGGCCAATACGAGTTGAATCTTCACGTGGTCCACTGTTAATAACAGCATTGACAAGAACTTGAACTGGATTCTAAAAATAAGGATGGTAACAGTGTAATCATAAAAAATTAATTTAAAAAACGTACTTCGCCAGAAAGTAAATGAATAATTTCAAATGTGTGTTTAACAATGCGAACAGCCATCAATTTTTTACCATTGTTACGTCCATGAGACATAAGGGATGAAGTAAGACGTTCAACAATAGGAATGTTAGCCTTGCGGAACCGTTTAACTTGATATCTACCAGCAGTATGGGGAAGGTATTTGGCACCTTTTTCTTTAACAGCAATGTAATCCTGAAAAAGAAGAAAATATTAAATTGTTAAAATGGTAATAAATTTGTCACTTACAACTAAAGAGATGTCAGAAACTTCAACATCACTTAATGACCATTTATTGAAAACTTTAATTTCTTGAGTATCAAGTAATGGAGCAGCAGCAACGGGTGCATCTACAACATCAACAGGAGCAGCATCATCCCAGTCAGCCATGTTTATACCTGAAAATATAAATATACATTTTTTTAAACATTTTTAACAGTATCGGTAAAGCAAAAACGCGGCAAAAATGTTGTCATTTCAATAAAAAACAAATAGGAAGCTTAATAACAAAAAACAGTAATAACTTTACACAGAAAAATGGATAAATTTTACAAAAAGAGTAATTTTTTATTAAAAATATCAAAAAAATGTGTTGTTCGTCTTCGACGTTACTCGGGGAAGACAGAGGGGAATACCGTTTCCTGCAATAAATGCTTTCGTGTTGAGAATCCCCAATATGTGAATGGAGGACGCAGGCAAAAAAACGAGAGAAAAAAATATTGAAAAAAGATTTGAAAAATTACTAAAAATGCTTCTACTATTGGCTGCTACTTTTTGTAATTTTGTCAAATTAATTTTTAATCAGACTAAACTTGTTAAAATTTATAATTCAGTGATAAATTGATGAAACGTTTAAAATTCTTTTGCAAAAATTTAATTTTTAATAATCGTTGAAAATCAAGTTTAAAAATTTAAAAAAAAGACAGAGGGGAATACCTGTGGAAACACATGCATGTTTTAGCAATTGTTGAAACAGAACATCAAAAGCAGTTTTTTTTATTTCAATCCATGAATTAAATTGGTTTATAAAAAAATCTGTCGGATTTTTAATAAACCAACTGTTACATCTTAAAGTTACATGACACTTCATGTATCATAATTTAAAACATAAACAAATAGATAAACAAAAAATTAGGTGTAATAGACATATCCTTTGTAAGATTCTATTGGTAACAGTTGCTTCTGAAATTTTAAAAACCAAACTTTAAAAAATGGATGCTATAAAATTTGTAAATTTAGGATGTTTGTAAATCCATATAAACATTTTTAAAAACAAATTAAAGCAATATTAAATTGTAATACATTCTTTGGAAACTTTTTATTGGCTGTAAATGAAAGATATTTGAAGTAAAAAACATTGAATTTACAACTTTAGCAAATATTAAAGAAATATCATTACGTTACTTTATAAATAAGCAATGTTCTGTAGACTGCATTTTTTAGCTCATTTTTAATTATAAACAGTTGTTCAAAGTATCTTTAACAGAACTACGATTACTGTAAATTCTAAAATTTTAACTTCTGTAAAGAATCATTAGCATATTTGTTGTAGGCAATGAAGGGCTTTTTGCCAGACACAGATTTGCATTGACTCAAACATTGCATTGAGAGGCTTCGTCAAGGTCGCCCTGACCAATCAAAAATAACCACGCCTTTATTGCTGACGCTGCAAAACAAAAACGTTGAGATTTTGTGTTTGTTTAACAAAATTTTTGTGCTTTTTATCGTCGAAAGGGTCACTTTGAAAATAATAAGTCTAGTTCCGTCTTAAGCTCGTGCGAGAATGCGGTCTGTTTTCCTTTTTCTCGGTAAGTTTTTTTTAAGTTACCTCAAAGAACTTGATGAGTTGGCAATAATTGTACTATTACAAAAAATTATTATTAAAAATTGTAAAAGTAATAAATTTATATTAATTTTAATAACTTCTTCTAGGAGTGCTATGTATTGGTGCTTCTGCACTTTATTCATCAAATGATGACGTTGTTGAATTAACTTCTGGCAATTTTAAAAAGCAAGTTTTGGATAGTGATTCTGTTTGGATTGTTGAATTTTATGCTCCATGGTGTGGTCATTGTAAAAGTTTGAGTAAGTTTCAAATTGACACTTGGTGTAATCAGCTTCATTATTTACAATTTTAGCCCCGGAATACAAGAAAGCTGCTACAGCCCTTAAAGGAATTGCAAAAGTTGGTGCCGTTGATATGACCCAACATCAATCTGTTGGTGGACCATACAATGTTCAAGGATTCCCAACAATCAAAATTTTTGCTGGTGATAAGAATAAGCCAACTGATTTTAATGGTGCCAGAACTGCTGAAACTCTTGTTCATAGCGTTATTGCTGCACTCCAAGAAACTGCTAATGCTCGCTTGAAAGGAAAGAAATCTGGAGGCGGCTCTTCATCATCTTCAGGAGGCGGAAAACGTGGAAGTGGAAATGATGTCGTTGAACTTACAGATTCCAATTTTGAAGAAATGGTACTTAAGAGTAAAGATCTTTGGCTTGTTGAATTTTATGCTCCATGGTGTGGTCATTGTAAAAATTTGGTACGAAATGTGATACATGCATTAAAAGATTTTAATATCTTGCTTTCAGGAACCCCATTGGAAAGCGGCTGCTTCAGAACTTAAAGGAAAAGTTCGTCTTGGCGCTGTCGATGCTACTGTTCATACAGTAATTGCTGGAAAATTCAATATTCGTGGATTCCCTACAATTAAATTCTTTGGTGCAGGAGAAAAGACTATCAATGATGCAATGGAATATGATGGTGGTCGAACAACGTATGTTGTTGTCGCTATTTAATCTTTTTATTAGTTTCACATTCATTTACTTTTTGTAGAAGTGATATTGTTACATGGGCAAGTGCAAAAGCTGCAGAAAATTTACCTCCTCCAGAACTTAAGCAAGCGATTTCTCAAGAAACCTTTGATGAAGCATGTAAAGATAAACAACTTTGTATTATTGCTGTTCTTCCACATATTCTTGATTGTCAATCAAAATGCCGCAACAATTATATCAAAACTCTTCAAAGCTTAGCTGATAAATTCAAGAAAAATGCTTGGGGGTATATTTTCTTTTACTGTATTTTTTGTTTAGATAATTTTTATATATGGTATTTTTTAGATGGATTTGGACAGAAGCTGGACAACAGGCTGCAATGGAAGAATCCTTTGGAATTGGTGGTTTTGGATATCCCGCAATGGTTGCAGTTAATAGCCGCAAATTGAAATACAGTACCATGACGGGTTCATTTGGAAAAGATGGAATCAGTGAATTTCTTCGTGATCTTAGTTATGGCAAAGGAAAAACTTCTTCAATTCGTGGCTCAGAATTTCCAAAACTTGAAAGCGTTGAAGCCTGGGATGGAAAAGATGGTGTACTTCCACAAACGGATGATATTGATCTTTCTGATGTTGAACTTGATGATTTGGACAAAACTGAACTTTAGACAACACATTTTTAATGTTTGTGAGTGATTTATATTGTTATAAAATGCCTTGTTTTAATAATCCTTTTATTTATTTATTTTTAATTCTTTGTGGAAGTGAATATTGTTGTTATACAAAATACGGTTAAATTTATTTGTCTTCTGTTGTAATAAATGTTGTCTTTTTAAAATTTAACATTCCAAAGGATAACGCTTACTTGATACGAACATTCTTTTGATCGAGATCCCGAATTTTTTCCTGATAAATTTATAACAGTAAGCACGGAAACATATTTTGTGAAAATTTTGATGGATTATCTCGAAGTGCAAAAGTTAGAAGTTAAATTAAAGTCAATAAATTTGTAACAGTTAGGCTTCGATTATTAGCTGAATTTAAAGTTTCACCAGAAATCATTAGGGAAAATGACACTTAGTTACAGCGACACTTAGTTACGGACAGTTAGTTACAAGACACTTAGTTACGGACACTTAGTTACAGGTGACACTTAGTTACAATAGATTTTTTTACCTTATGTGTACTGTACACTAAAAATATTGCACATTAAACGTTATAACAATCTTTAGCAATTTTCACCCACCTTTGGCTATGATATACAAATAAGGCCACTAATTTAGAACTTTTAAGAAATTTGAATAATAATAGTACGAAAAATCACCGTTATAAAATTAAAGATGCACTTTCAAAAAAAATTTTGAATACTACATTTTTGGTGCTATTAATGTCTGGGGGTTGTGAAATATACTAGTTAAGCATTGGGGACCTCATAATTATGGTAAGGTTACAAAATGGCATGTTCGGATTATCTAAAACCAATTCGGCATCACAGCATCGGCTTCTCGAAAATGTTAATTTACCCTTAATAACATAATTAACCTTGATGGCCAATAAGTTCCATTGAATACAGGCACGGCGGGGTAAGAATGCAATATCAACTCTCGCACGGAAAAAAATTTAATTTTTTTTTGCGATTTTTCAGCAATGCAGTATTATTACAGATTTTACCAAAAATAACAGCAAAAATTAATATTTTTTAAGTTTTCTTAATTTCGTTACCAATCTACAACTAATTAGCTGCTGATTCATATATAGCTTGTACAGAATGATGCATTTTTGGCTGAGATCTGCGAATAACAAAATCATGCGCAAGCAAATGCATCAGAAGTTCAAGCTTTGTTGTAACATGAAATCATTTCTGTCTACTAATCCTTAATATTTTTGTTCTTAAATTAATCTCAACATATGTTTCTAAAGTTTGGCTAGAAAAAATTAACACTTTTTTCGCCTCATTATCGTAGAATATGAGAAACAAAATATATCATAGATTTGCTCACTTTTAAGTCATTTTTAAAAGAATATAAACATCAAAATACTTTATTAAACCTATTTTAAGACAACAAATTAAATTAAAAACAAATAATTACCAAAGATCAAAGAAAAAAGTGCCAAGAATGAGCATCTGCAATGCATAAACAGTTTTCATTGAAATACTTATTGATGAAATTCTATCTCGAAGGTTGAAGCAATTTCTTGAAAGCTGAGACGTAATTGAAAACTTCAGTCACAGTAGTATAATTTGGAGCTCCATCAGCTGATGGTGTGTTGTTACTATCAGTTCTAATTAGAGATCGTTCATGTTCAAGCTAAAACATAATCTTAAATAACAATAAGTACAGTAATATAACTAACTCTTTCATGTAGTTGTGATACGGTATCTGGACCATCATCAATGCCATTCATAGTACTTTCAATTTCAACTCGAAGAATATCATTGCTTTACCATTCTGGATCAAGTAATCCCAAACTAGCTATTAATCGTTCAGTTAAAAATTCTTTTGCAGAAACATTTTCCCAGATATCCAGCCTAAAAAATATCCAAATAAAGTGAAGTATAAAAATATAAAACATACAAGAACAAATTATTCAAGATCAACAATTTTTTCATCCGCCATATAATATGCTTCCATTTCATCATATCTTTTTGGATTTTCTCTTCATCAATTTCTCGTTCTTCTGCAAGATCCAGCTTTTCATAAGCATATTGTTTATTTTCAGCTCGAAGGGTTTCGAAGTGCATCATTCATTTAAAGCACCAATCTGTCTTTCATATTCTTTCCAAGATCGACTTACAGTCTCCAATTCAGCAGTTAAAGTATTGATTTGAGATTGATATTCTGCAGCAACAATTTGTTCAGAATTGATTGTAGCCTTTGATCGTATTCTTTTACAGTATTATTAATGGTAGAGCTTTGTCTGCAACTTCTTGCATCTGTTTTTTCCTCTTTGATACACCAACCATAATACAAAATCAGCTAAAAAAACCGAAATAGAAACTTTTGCCCGAGAAATTTCTAGCCAAATCCTTCTAAATAGTCTTAAGAACGATATTAAATCAAAAAAACACGATTACAAGAAAATTCCACAGAGGCATGTTTCAATTTGTATCAGATTTCACTGATTTTGATGTCCTCATAAAAATTGTAAAAAAACACGTTTAACGTTTAAAAATATCTATTTTTAGCGTTTTTATTAGTAAATAAGATATTTTTTTATATTATTATTAAAAAAATATTACATAAAAATGATTAAATTCAATTTATTTTACGTCTTCAGGATTCTGAAAAACTTCTTTTTTCACAAAAAACAAGCAAGTAGTCGCTTATAAGCGCCTTTTCGCGTCAAGAAAAAATTACCCCGCCGTGTACAGGGTGATTCAAATAAATTTGCAATGGGGTTTTTGATGGCAAATCGTTCGCAGAAGGTCCCAGAAGCTCATATTTTGTGGGAAGGTCACTGACAAAGGGGAGCATCTTTTGCATCAAAAATTTTGGCATTCTGGGACATTTTGCCAAACCGCGCCAAATTCAAATTTTTTTAAATCTAAACGTAAAATAGTGTATGGGCAACATTAATTGAGTGATTATCAACAATTTAAGCTACCCAGGACATCAATTGGGTCAATATTCATCGTTTAAACACAAAAATTCGAAAAAAACGTTTTTTTTCATTTAAACTCCTAATTTTTGGTTTGTATAGGTTTTCGATGATGGGGAATTCGATTCTGATATTTATTTTCATTCATTTTAACGTATTTTTAGTTTAAATGTGGTTTAAAACTTTTTTGTCTACAAGTATTGATTAAACTAAAAATACGTTAAAACGAATGAAAATAAATATCAGAATCGAATTCCCCATCATCGAAAACCTATACAAACCAAAAATTAGGAGTTTAAATGAAAAAAACGTTTTTTTCGAATTTTTGTGTTTAAACGATGAATATTGACCCAATTGATGTCCTGGGTAGCTTAAATTGTTGATAATCACTCAATTAATGTTGCCCATACACTATTTTACGTTTAGATTTAAAAAAATTTGAATTTGGCGCGGTTTGGCAAAATGTCCCAGAATGCCAAAATTTTTGATGCAAAAGATGCTCCCCTTTGTCAGTGACCTTCCCACAAAATATGAGCTTCTGGGACCTTCTGCGAACGATTTGCCATCAAAAACCCCATTGCAAATTTATTTGAATCACCCTGTATTTTTCCTGGATTTCGAATATGCTAAATCCGAATCTGAACCATTTGTAACGTTCTGGTTGCTAAAAATTGCAGAATATGCAAATTAAGGGTGGTGATGTCACACTGTGGATTACTGTATTATGGTAACTTTGTGTTCCTGGTAAGCCCACAGGCTGAGGATTCTGCAGCTGATATTTCGTCACATTTATACCTTAGACAAGTGATCTCTGCATTAAGCAATATGTCATTGGGATTTAAATTAAATTACATTGATTAAGAATTTGTTAATACTAGAGGTGCTCCGCCCCTCCGGGGCGGCCACCAAAGATTCATGTACCTGATTTTTGTAAAATACTAATGCACATGCTTCCTTTTAAAAATTAAAAAAGTATTAAACAAATAAATTTGCTTTACATTTTTAACCTCACAAAAATGCGCAGCAAAAAAATTTTGTCATGAAAATTGTTGATTGACGCTTGCGACGCTTTGCCAAAAAAGCGCTTCTTTTAAAATAAAAATGGACAGACACCGAACATTGTCTCTTTTACGGGTAGATTTAAGTTCAGAAAAATCATAAAAACTAAGTGTCAATGGTAGCTAAGTGTCTTGTAACTAAGTGTCACTGTAACTAAGTGTCGATGTAACTAAGTCATACGCTCAAATCATTACACTTCAACATTTGCTCTTCATATAATAAAATATGATACGCATTGATTTAAAACATCTATTTGTCACATCCAAATTAATAAAATTTTAACAGAAAGTTTTTTCAGAAGCAATTGTTGTCTACAGAATTTTAGAAAGGATTAGGTCATACAGCTAAATTTTTATCCATTTGCCAACGTATTTTAATATCCCTTATAAATCACTTTTTTCAACCTCAAGTAAATCGAAAAATAACGAAAAATTAAAAAGTCGATTTTAAGCTTGAAAGATGAAATTTTTAGAAGATGAAATTTTTAGAATATGGGGTCAAAACCACCGAAACCGATGTCCGTTTCCGTTTAAGTGCCCTGAGGGAATTTGTGCCGAAAACATATCGCCTAAAATGGGTTTCGGAGGTTTGTATACACTTTTTCCTAAGGGCAAAAACTTAAAATTTCTTCTTTCACTACAATGTTCGACATGATCAGAATTTTGGATTCTGACGTCCTCAACATTCATTAACTAATTCATTACCGATAAATAACATTTATTATTTCTGGAAGTATCATAATATCGCGGATACTTCTGACAAAGCCCGACATTCGTAAACGTTTACAAAAATAATTGAAAATGCTTTAATGATTTTAAATTTAAAGAGTGGGCACTAATTTTTATAAATCCATTTTACTTTTAGTTTTTTGACTCATTAATATGGTTGTACATTCCCCGGGGAATCGAAAAAATGAGGAGATTCCCCGGAAGTGCCATTTTGTAATTTAAGAATTACAGTACCCAAAAAATGTTAAAACTTGAATTTTTAACATAAATTAAAGAACTTATATATTTTTAGATGGGTTTTAAAGCAAAATTGATCTTCTTTTTACTAAAATATTTCATTTTTAACAATTTTTTTCGGAAGGAGAAAAATTACGGGGAATGGATGGCATTCCCCGCAAAAATCGGTGAATTGACAACCCTACTCATTAACCTATATTATATATGTTCATATATTATATCAAATTTTCTGAAGAAAATTTTTTTATTAAAAAATTATGAAGTAGTTATGATCGGCAGAGAAATTGTATCCATATCTTAAAGGATATTGGTTTAGGGTTCATGGCAGAAAAGTCAAACTTTTTATCCGTTTCAAAATCAAACCCGTTTTTCGAAACTAAAATAAATTTTTTCGAACCGAATTCCATTTTTAAATTTCATTTTCGGGTGATTAATTTTGGATGAATATGAGGCTAGTCCCAATCTCCAAAATTAACACTAAACTCATTGAGTGTTTTTTCTTTTTCTTTCGGTTTCTTATTTGTCTGTTTTGCTGTAATAAACCCGCCAATTTTCAATTTTTTGATCAATTTTGACCGATTGCCGTTGAAATGAAAAGTGTCAAAATCGGTTTTTTGCAATTATTTCAAAATTTTTAATGGAGGACAGCCCTGGTTTTTTCATCATTTGTAACCATTTTTATAGCGAACATAACTGTTCAGATCATTTTTTATACTTTTGGGTGGAAGGCCTTCATTTTTGGCAAAAATGCCATTTCAGCTGATAAGCTAAATCATTTTCTTTTTTTCAACATGAACAAAAAATGACGTACTCATGAATAGGCACAGGCGCCTCAAAATTTTTTTTCAAGTTTAATAAAAAAAGTTTGTCTATTCGATACTAGAGAATTTGAGAAATTTAATGGCATTTTCAGATTTTTTTAAATTCAGAAGTGCCTCCATGGCGCAGTTGGTAACGTCTCTGCCTTGCGTGTCAAACTTTTTTAAATTTTTTGAAATTTAATTAAAAAACCACTAAAAGTTTGGCATCATCAAGTAGTTTTTATTGCTTGATTAATAGTGTATGTTTAGACTAAATGGAAACAATATTGGTTTTCTGTTTTTAAAACAGATAATTTATGATTCGAGATTTAAATGTCTTACATGTTTTATATTTTAAAAATTTTTTAAAATTTAGAGTTTAATTTTTAGAGTTAAAATAGTAGAACCTTGTTACCCAAATGAACTGATTCCTCATGTTCCTTTTATATTATTTTGTTCATGCATTCCCATTCCATTACATTTCACATTCGCTTTATTCATTTTCACTGACATAGCCATTATCATTTTTGTTATCGCCATAATTTTATCTTTATTTTAATACTAAACACAGGCAATAAAGCTTTACGTAACTTACACTCTCCATTAGAAAGGAGGATTTAGAAGCCCGAAAAAAAATGAAAGAAGAAATGTAAAGAAAGCACTGAGAAAAAAAGTGTCAACGGAACGTTATACTTTTGTAACCAAATCATAGAACTCGGTGTCACACATTAATAAATCAACAGCTACCCTCAACACTATTGTGACTTAATAATAATTGTAATTTTAATAATAACTGCTTAGAAAAGGTTTTTTTCTGATAACACACTTATCACACCACGAAAATAAATTCTTTCAAAAGCGTCGTACAAAAATTTTGTAACAAAATGTAGCTCACTACTCGCGAGACATACAACGGTTTTTCAGACACTTTTTTAAAATTTCATTTGTTTTCTTCGAAACTGGTCACATGCGGTTTGTTTTTCTTTTTCTCGGTAAGTTTTTTGAAACAAGTTATAATACAAATATGGTATATATCTCACAAAATTAAAGTGTTAACAATAAATATAAACTTAAAAGAGAATTAATTTTACCTTAATGATATTTGTAATTTATAGGGGCATTGTATGCCAGTGTTGCAGCACTTTACACGTCAAATGATGACGTTGTTGAATTAACTTCTGGCAATTTTAAAAAGCAAGTTTTGGATAGTGATTCTGCATGGCTTGTTGAATTCTATGCTCCATGGTGTGGCCACTGCAAAAATTTAGTAAGTTGATTTATAAATATATACCACATTCGGCTCTGACGAATAATGCCGAAAAGAGCACAGGATAAAACGAGTGTTTTGTAGGAGTTATGCTCCTCAAGACGCACAACAAATTTTTTTAAAACTTTGTTATTCTTCATTAATTCATGTTTTCAGGAACCCCATTGGAAAGCGGCTGCTTCAGAACTTAAAGGAAAAGTTCGTCTAGGCGCTGTCGATGCTACTGTTCATACAGTAATTGCTGGAAAATTCAATATTCGTGGATTCCCTACAATTAAATTCTTTGGTGCAGGAGAAAAGACTATCAATGATGCAATGGAATATGATGGTGGTCGAACAACGTATGTTGTTGTCGCTATTTAATCTTTTTATTAGTTTCACATTCATTTACTTTTTGTAGAAGTGATATTGTTACATGGGCAAGTGCAAAAGCTGCAGAAAATTTACCTCCTCAAGAACTTAAGCAAGCGATTTCTCAAGAAACCTTTGATGAAGCATGTAAAGATAAACAACTTTGTATTATTGCTGTTCTTCCACATATTCTTGATTGTCAATCAAAATGCCGCAACAATTATATCAAAACTCTTCAAAGCTTAGCTGATAAATTCAAGAAAAATGCTTGGGGGTATATTTTCTTTTACTGTATTTTTTGTTTAGATAATTTTTATATATGGTATTTTTTAGATGGATTTGGACAGAAGCTGGACAACAGGCTGCAATGGAAGAATCCTTTGGAATTGGTGGTTTTGGATATCCCGCAATGGTTGCAGTTAATAGCCGCAAATTGAAATACAGTACCATGACGGGTTCATTTGGAAAAGATGGAATCAGTGAATTTCTTCGTGATCTTAGTTATGGCAAAGGAAAAACTTCTTCAATTCGTGGCTCAGAATTTCCAAAACTTGAAAGCGTTGAAGCCTGGGATGGAAAAGATGGTGTACTTCCACAAACGGATGATATTGATCTTTCTGATGTTGAACTTGATGATTTGGACAAAACTGAACTTTAGACAACACATTTTTAATGTTTGTGAGTGATTTATATTGTTATAAAATGCCTTGTTTTAATAATCTATTTATTTATTTTTAATTCTTTGTGGAAGTGAATATTGTTGTTATACAAAATACGGTTAAATTTATTTGTCTTCTGTTGTAATAAATGTTGTCTTTTTAAATGAAATTTTTTGAAGAAATTTTTTTTATTACATTCGTACGAAGAAGTTATAATGGTCAGGAAAACTGTATCCATATCCTAAAGGATATTGCTTTATATGTGCCAAGACTCATATGTCAATTTTCTTTGTGTCCTTGATAAATCAAAGTCATGAATTTGTGTTCAATTTTTTATTTCTTTTTGACAACAAAAGTTTTGAAAGATTTTATTTTTCCAAAATTTTTGGTTTAAGAAACTGACATTTTTCCAAACTGTACAAACATAGATTTTCACCAATTCAAAAACTTTCTATTTTAGTCACAGAATTGAAAGTTTTGTTTAGTGTTGTCATTACAATAATCATACGGTATCAAACTTTTAAAATAAAAGTTGCATTAAAAAATCTCCAAAATATACAGTAATACCTTCCCCCTTAAAATTTCCCATCAAATACAGTAATGGATAAAAGTTAAAATCTTTATGTACTATATATACTTTATACATATATATCAAACAATTTATTAATACATATTCATTATTGTTGAAGTTGTTATTATCGATGAATAGATCCCATTTGACTTTTTCTTGCAGCCGCAGTATTATTTGTTGTTGGAGCAGTACTATTTGGAGCAGCAGAAGTTGAAGTTTGAGTTGTAGTTTTTGTTCCATCATCAATTTCCCAATCAAATGGTGAATTCAAATCAAGTTTTTGACGTTTTGCTGCCTTTCTTATCAAATCATAGATGTAAGCATAATCAATGTCATCAGCGTAAGTAAGGCCATCCAAATAATTGAGAATATCTTTTATCGTATCAACATGAAGCTAAAAAAATCAGTTATAATACAGTACATTTGATGTGATAAGCTTACCCCACGAAAAGTTCTTTCTCCACCTTCTGCAGTTCGAGCTCTCTCTTTAATTGCCGCAACCTTAAAAATAAAAATTGGTTATTATGAGTATTACAGTTATAGAAAATTGAATTACCTTTTCACGATCTTTTTCACCTCGCCATGGTAGATCATCTGGATTTGAGATATCTGCTAACATGTACAGCCATGATTCACAATCATCTTTTTTTCCCAATTCTTGACCACGATGGCACGCGAGAGCAGCATATCGGACAGTGCCCTTGAAAGCAACTTTTGTCCTAAAAATTTGATACTGTAAGATTATTGTAATAATATAAGATAGAAAACCTTGGTCCTTTGAGTTGATTGGCAGTATTTAAAATATTTCGAGCAATTCCAAAATCCAAAATGTATATTGTTTTTGATGATTCACCTCTTCCAATAGCATAATTTCCAGGTTTAATATCTCTAAAATTCAGGGAATTACTATAAGACTCAAAAAATGTGTAATCAAAACATACCTATGAATATATCCAATTGAATGCAGTTGAGAGATTGCTTCCAAACATTGGAGCTAAAAGGAATGTAATCAATTTCCATTAATAAAAGGTCAAAGACTTACCCCAGCAGAGTATGAAGTTGCAGGTGTAAATCGGCAAGGTCGTCGAGCTTTCTTCAAATCAGCCAAAGAATCTCCAACCAATGTCATAACAAGAAAGAAGAAGTATTGCTTTTTGCCTCTATCCACGACATCAATGAAATGACTTCTTTGTTTTGAAGGTTTATCTCGGACCAATTTCATGATAAGTTGCTCCATTCCAAGTTTTGCTTGTGCACGATTTTCTCGCTTCTTTTCGATCTTCAGTGCATATTCGTTTCCATCATTTGGTTCTGGAGTTACTTTGAAGACACATCCATATCCTCCACGTCCCAATTCATCCGTCAATATGTACTTGCATCGTTTCCTAAAATAACACTATCATGCAATGAAGAAATCATTATAAAAGGAAACTTACGTTGTGACATATTTTCCAACAGTTACGGAATCACAATCAAGGCTAAATAATATATGTACGTTTAACAGATGCATTTATTTTAAATTGTAAACTTACTCATCAGCGTTAATCATTCTTCCACCAAAGCCTTCTTTCTTTTTTCAGCAACTGATTGAACGTTTTCAATTTTTAGCAAGCAAGTAAGCAACCAACCAACGCTTTTGAATGAATGACTTAGAAATGAAGCAATAAATTTTGTTTTTCTTTGACGACTCGTGAATGACGAGTAAAAAACAGATACAATGCAAATTTGTTAGGGATAATTTTGTATAATATTTAAAATGTTTGGCATTATGTCACTCAATCTATATTGTCCTTTTCCCTATTTTGTTATATCATATAACTTATATGTCATCATTTCATTGCCTTTTTTCATTACTGTAAGAGTTTTTGGATTTCATGAAGTTTGGATACAATTTTTTATTATGAGTTCTAAGAAAAAGTATATCCAATCTTCCACAGCCTTGTAAACAATTTAGGCAATGACCTCCTTTTTTCGAACTCAACATTTGAAAACCTAAGTTGGTAACTAAACAAAAAATAAAAGTAAAATGGATTTAGAAAAATTAATGCAAACAGTCTTAAAATTTAAAATTATTAAACCATTGTAAATTATTTTTTGTAAACGTTTGCAAATGTCTGACTTTATCGGAAGTATCAGCGATATTACGATACTTCTAGAAAAAATGAATGTTATTTATTAGTAATGAATTAGTTTATGAATGTTGCGGAAATCAGAATCCGAAATTCTGTCGAACATTGCAGTGAAAGAAGAAACTTAAAGTTTTTGCCCTTAGGAAAAAGTGAATCCAAACCTCCGCAACCCTTTTTCTTCGACTTATGTGACCTGATCTTTTTTACAAGTGCCAAGAAAAGTTAAAGATTTTGCACGGGTTCATTGATTTGATGAAGGAAAGAACTTTCGCACAACGGCTGCCAAATATTCTCTCAGGGAAACACAATTTTGAAGATGCGATAAACAAATTTTTTGAGGAACTTGGACATTTTCATTTTATTATATCCAAAAGTTGGTTGCTTCTTCTTCGCTCTTGATTATTTGCTTCCATAGAAAAAATATGTTCAAGAAATTACGTCAATTTTTTATTCGGCGAAAAAATAAATCATCAAAACGAAAATATTTCTCTCCTCCGCCTTCTGCAATTTACAGAAAGACTTCTGAATTTCCATTTGATTCTGAATTATTGGTAAGTATTATTTATTTTGTTTATTGATTAAATGATATTTTTAGATGCAAACTCCTCCAAAACGATTATCAACAATTTCAATTGAAGATTGCTCGCATCTTTTTGAAAATCAATTTCAACTTTCTCGAATTCCAACTTTACATTCTTCTGGATGGCAAAGTTCAAAACCATATTCTCAGAATGCATCAAGATTCAAATTTTATGGTTCACATAATAAGTAAGCATTGATTCAATTTTATTTAATACTTACAATTATATTTTTAGATTTCGTTCTTCAAAACGTTCAGTTTCAAGTCAAGGAAGTGCACCTCCAACTCCAAAATCATCAAAATCAACAACAAAGAAGAATCATAATTGTCATTCAACTCCTCGAAGACCTGTTCGTCATCAACCACCAAATCGTCTGAAATTTGAAGTACTCCCGAAATTTGGAGGTTCTCAAGCTAAATATGATGAAAATACAGAATTTAATCAAAATTTATATCATCTTGACCAATATCAATCTCAAGATTTAAATAATCCATATGCTCAACAGTTTCAACATAGTTATCGAAATTTTGAAATGGCACCGTATTCATATTACTATCGTGATCATGCACATTATCAATCACAAAAACTTAATCAATCTATTCCAAATTTTGGTTTTTCTGGTTAAATATTTTTTGTTATTCATTTACTCTACTTTTTGTTATTGTTTTATTAATTTTAATAATTGTTTCATTTTTTTATTATTAATAAAGTTTATTATTTTACAAATATTTCGGCTTAAGTTATGGATCAGTTTTTAAGGATTAGAATACTGTAACAAATTACCTAAATACATTTACCATATATGACTCATACAGTATGATTGTTTCGTTTCTAAGTAATTTTTCAAACACATTTTCAATGCATTTTATTCCTATTAATTATTTTAATGTTTTTATTAAAAATTTAAAAAGTAAAAAATTTAACAAAAATTATTTTTAACCAAAATATTATTTTTAAGATTATCACAAATTCGGATGTACTCGCATTGAACAAAGATCATAGAAAATGTTAAAAAAGTTATTTTTTAATTGAAAAATGTTAAGATTAGTAGAAAGTGTAATTACAAATAAAAAGATGAAGAAAATTTTTAAGAGAAAATGCATAATGTGAGTACCCGTTACTCGAACAATTTTGATGATGTGTATAAATGAATGATGATGAGATGATAAATAATAATAATAAAAATGGAAGAAGGCTATTTGATTAATAATATTAGTATATTTATTCATTCGAAGAAGATGAAAAAAGTTTTTGATGTACAGAGAGATCTTTGTTTGATTCCAGTGATGAAGAAGTGATGACCCGATGTTCAGATGCTACAGCTCGAGTTGTATTGGCATGATAATATCCTTCAGAAATAAGAATTTCACGCATTTTTCGTTTATTGAGTGGTGGTCCTAAAAGGCATAAAAATAAGATATACTGTAATACAGTAATAAATAAAAAATGACTCACCAACTATTGAAAGAATAACTGGAAGAAAGACGAGTCCATGCAGACCTCCAATAATAACAATACCAAAGAACATTCGAAAATAGAAAACTTGAAAGATTTGTGTATGCGCGAATGCAAGAACAATTACACCCCCAAATTTCGTGAAAGTAATTCCACTCAAAACTGAACATCCAATTGTTGCTAATGCTTCATGCGTTCGTTCGGTTCGTGTTCGTTTATAACTCAAGGAATATGCTCGAACAATATGTGAACAAAATTCTACTGAGATACCAACAGACTAAAAAAATATATGTTATAATTAATAATACAGTAAGGATACTGTAACGAAGGTCTTACCATAACAAGGTTGACAACAGAAATTGCATTAAAATCAATATTCCACCAATACATTAAACCAATGAGATTTACAAGAATGCATGCAATGGTTCCAACAATTATCATTGCAGACCATGGATCCATTCCAAGAATGAAGAATGTGACGATGAATATTACCACCAAAGAAAGCATTAATTGCACAATTGCAGCCCATACAATCGTTTCATATTGTTCATAAAAAACATAATATGGACTAAAAAATGAAACATTATAAATTAAATTAATCAAAAACAATAGCTGTAATACAGTAATTTTAATCCAACAATCAATTAAAATAAAAATTACTGTAATACAGTAACTTCAATAAACAAAAACATACCTATATGCAAATACGGTAACAGGAGAATCAGGTTGTGAATCAAATAGATCAATGAATGAATAGGCAGAATTAATTGTACATGAAATATTTTTTGCTAACCATCTTGCATTATCCATTGCTCGAATAAAATCTGCTTGTGACTTCAGCGGTGTATGATATGTCATGTAATAGGTTGCAGTAATGCCCTTCAAAGTATGATAATCCACAGCATTCGAGAAAGCAGCTTTTCCACCTTTTGTGCATTCTTTTGTAGGATTATCAGATAAAAATTGTCCAAGATGATCATAAAACATTTCATGAACTGGACGACCATCAGTAAATGTTACATTACATGAGGAGCAGCTATCTTTTGCAAGGGTGGCAGGACAGAATGAGCCATTACTTTTGAAGAATCGACAACATGGCGGAGAACCAGATGGTTGAAGCCAGGCAATATAATCATCAACCCAATTCATAGCCGGATGACTGATATATGAGTTATTGGGGAATCGAGAAGCTCGAGCAATTTGTGCCCCAAGGGATTCTAAAAACATAATTACTATAAAAGATATAACAAATTATTTTAGGATACCTTTATCACAACCAGTTCCACCACAAATTCGATTTTGAACTCGTCGATATTCATACGAGAGTCTTCCATTAATTACAAAATAAACTGGTGGTCCAACAGACATAAATCGTTCCATATTTTTGAAATGTGTAAGCATGTATGAATCTTCTGGAACTGCCATCTTTTCATCCAATCCAAGATTTATATTTCTCATGACCAAACAGGATGAGGCAAACCATGCCGCAAAGATGATAAATACAAGCAGACGAGTTCCACGTCGAAGTAAAGCTGGAGCATAATAATTCTTGAAAAATCGATACATGTATGATTCTTCATAAGTGTTATCAATTTTTGGATACCGTAACCAGCAAAAAAATTCAGGTCGTCCAGCTTCTTGTCGTCGAACATCAATAATAAAGAGAGCCAAAAAACATGTGGCTTGAAATGCAAAATTAAATAAAATTGCAAGGCCAGCATAAAGTGAAAAAGTTTTAACAGCAGGCATATCAGTAATTGCACCAAGGAAGAAACAAGTCGATTCAGAAATGGATGATAACATCATTGATGGAATTACTTCCCCACAAATCATAGCAATTCGTTCCTTCAGGCAAAGTTGAGAATCGATAACAGAATGTCGTTGATATGCTTGAACAAGAAGAAAAATATTATCAACTCCAACAGCAAGAATTAAGAATGGTTGAACTTCAAGAATGATCATAGTTGCAGGAATTCCATAAAATGCAAATAATCCAATTGAACTTGTTACTGAAAGTGCCACAACAATAACTCCAGCAATTCCAAGTGTAAATTTTGAATTAACAAAAAGAGATCCAAGTTGATTTTCTGATACTCGATATTGTCCAAGGGCGAATGCAACATAAATGAACATGAATAAATAGCTGATAATTACAGTAACTTTATCACTTGATGATGCTCTATCGATTTCATCCTAAAAACCATCAATTACAGTAATCAGATAACAAACATTTAAAATGCAGTTTGTACATATTTAAACACTAAGGTTACAAAAGCTACCGTAACGGAAATCAAATTTTAATTTTCAAATTTTAATTTTCACGATAAAAATAGTGAAAGACTCAATTAGTTTTAAAAATTTCGACTAAAACTACAGTAATCATCATTACTTACTTCAATGGACCGTTCAGTCATAAATGAAAAATAATAATGTTCATTTTTATGCTTTTTGAGTTTTTCAACAAATCCTTTCTCCCATTCAAATGCTTTTTGATTCATTTCTTTTTCGATATGATTCTCCAATAAGAATGTAATAACCAAGCCACGAGCAGAATTGAAATCATTTGTTTTATTAAAATCTCCAAGAATAACATATGGTTCAATTGGGGCACCAAATTCTCCAAAGCAGCTCATATTTAACACGGTTTGCATTGTATATGGTCCAGCAAAGCATTGTTGCAAATGTGCACTATAATCATAGGACATAAAATTTTCTTCATCTTCAACAGTGACATTAAGATTTTCCATGTCATTCTAAAAAATTTTTTGTAAGAATCGATTACTTTTATTTTAAAACTGCTTTGCAAAAAGTTCGCGACAAAAGTCCAAAGTCCTCCTTTGACACTCTTGACTAATGAGGTTTTCGTCTTTTTCAAAAGCTTTTGAAACAAAATTGATAACCATCAAAGGTCACCCTTCAAAATTAAAAAAAACAAACCTGAAAGTAATTAAAAAGTGACATAATGGCACAATTTTTATTATCTGGATAAAGCGGCTTGAAGCAAACATCTTTCAAAGAAATCTTTTTTCGAATATTTGGATACGGTAATTCCATATCAATGATATCACGATAAAGTCGAAAAACTTCTTCCAAAAATGTTTTATTATAAATTGGCCCAAAATAATCATCAAATCCATTTTTAGTAATATTTGGTAAAAGTTGAAATTTTTGATCACGTGGATAAATTATTAATTGTGCAATTCGATGAAATGGCCTAAAATAATCAAAATTACGGTAATTTGTAATATTTAAATTTAGAAACTTACTTGAAAGTTTGATCAAAAAATAATTTTTCTTGTCGAAGACGGGATTCAGAATTTGACCAAAGTTCAACAGGGTCAGTTGTGGTTTCGAGTTTGAATAAACCAGCTGAACAAAGAAGTGCAATAACCAAAGAACCACAGAGAAGTTTATTTGTATGATCCATTGCATATCGGCCATAATTTTGTGACCATTGAATTAACATTTCATCAATGTGATAGGAGAGCTTTGTCTTGGATTTTGTCTTGTTTTTATTTATATCGAATTCTTCAAGATTTGGGAGAATTGGAGTTGGTGGAATACAACCTGGTGCAACTGGAATCGCAGAACCTGAGATTCCTGTCACAGCGGCCATATCAATTTCAGTTGAACGTCCCATACAGTAATATACTACGATAGATCCCATCAAAACAGCAGCTAATGCCCCAGCGGCCATAACCGAAAGTCCAGACATACATTCCATTGAAGCAACCCGACATTCAGCACCAATTTTATTACATTTCACTGAATCATCATAACTCCATGATCGATCTTCAATTGATGGATAAGTTTTATCGTTTTTGCACATTCTTTCACAATCATTACAGCTACAAGATTCAGAAGATTGATCAGAGCCTTCATTGCATTCATAGGTTTTTTCAATCAATGGAATAATCTTTTGTTTACCAAGTTTAAATTCAGAACCATTGGTAAAATGAAAATTAATATTGAAAGGAACATGCTAAAAAAGAGATTACAGTAGATCCGATACAGTAATTATATTTATGACTTACTTGTCCATCATAACGACCCATAAAATCAAACCATTTCTTGTAAGTGCATGTTCGACGAGATTCACCACATAAAGCATCCAATGAAAATCCACTTGAGAATCTAAAAACTACTGTATTACAGTATCCTCAACAAACATTCGAAAGTTTCTTACTTGACATCTTTACAAGAATCAAAAATTTTTTCTGCATATTTTTCAGTCATATATACATCAACATCAGTGGCATATGATTCTTTTTGACCTTCATAAATTGTAGAATGTTCATCAACTTTTTCAGATTTAATTACAACAAATTGTTTTTGCTTTACAGAACATGCAAAAGTACACCAAAAATGTACAAAATTTGAATAACAGCTTGGACATCTTGATAAAAAATCTCTTGCAATATTCATTTGTTGCTTCAAAATTTCTTGTTGTTCTTTATCACAGCATAATGGCTGTATTGGACCTATAAATGGAAAAGATTACTGTAGTCAAAGGTACGGAATTTCTGTAACGGAAAAATTGGTTTTCGAAAAAACTAAATTCGTTTAAAAAAGTTTTGGCATGGAATTGTTGCATTTTTTTCAAAAAAATGTTTCAAGTTTCATAAAAAAATTTTAGGCTTCTCAAGTTTCATTTTTTTGTTGATATTAGAATTAACAATCCTATTTTGATCATCATCAAAAATGTCTTTAACAACTACAGTTAAAATAAAATAAGATTCTTACCATCATTGAACAGCCTTGGACATAATTGCATTAAATCTGATGCATCTGAGATATTGGTTGGTACAGCATATGTTGGATTTGCACAATTCTGTGAGAGATGTCCATGCCGGCCACATATCCTTCTCATTGCACATCCACGTGGAAGAGATCGAAGCTCATTTTTATGTTCATCAAGCATTTCACGAAGTTCATTCTCGGATGCTTTTTCAAATTTTCTTGCTGTCATTAGTGATGAAGAAGATAAAGAAGGTGAAGATTGAACCCATATTGAATTATTAAATATTAGTATTATGGCACTTATTTGTAATATCAAAATATTGAATTTCAGATAGAATTTAACCCGCATAATAATATTTAATAAGTAATAAAATGGTTATATTTTCAATGTTGATGGAGGGGGATTTCTTCTTTTCTTCTTCTTTTGATAGTTTTGACCCTTCTGTTTGATTCAATCTTTTTTGATTAATTCTGCCACCGGCGGGGATAATTCACTTGTTTCTTCGATCTGAAAAAGAAAATGAAATGATTAAATAAATATGTTTTGATTCTTCGATCTTTTTTAAAAAACTATAAACATAAATAATATTTGAAACGTTAAACGAGTGTCAAAAAAATGAGGCAAAACATTGCACCTTTTTTTTTGTCGTTAGTGCGAAAAAAGAATGCGAAAAAATGATTGAAAAGTTTTGAAAAAAGAGGGAGAGAGAGGGTTCATTGGGAAGAAAGATAGATGGAATCTTCAGAAAACAAAAATAAACAACAAAAACGTTTTGATTTTAGTCTTTTTGTAACTAAAATGAGGTAGTGAAAACTATACAAGATTCAAACTCCAAAATAATGTTTTAAAAATCCATCCGTTAAAGGTCAATGAAGATTTAAACCTTCAAAAAAGTGTCCGTGTGAAAAGGGATTGAATTGATTTGGCGGATCACCAAATTTCAAGCGGACCCGATTAAATAAAACGTTTAAAAAGTATGCAATATTTCGATATACAAAAATGAGAGAAGAGACTCCAATGAATGCAGAAAAAAAGAACTCACTTTTAATCCTCCAAAAATAAGATTAATTCCAGTTTACAAAAAAGTGAAGACAAGATTTTCAACTTCTTTTTTCTTTTGATATCAGATTTTTATCATTCAATGTTGCAGCAGCCGCTTCAAAAACAGAGACAGTGAGATATTTTTGGAATTGATTCAATCAAAAGAAGTTCAAGTAAATTTTTCACACACAGAGAAGGTGGATGCCGGCACAAGAAAAGAGAGAAGAAGGAAAAACAAAACTTTGACAAAGAAAAAAGAAAAATTTGAAAACACAAAAAAATAAACATTGACATTTTTCATGTAAATTTTTTCAAAGGGTTTTTGGTTGCTGGGAATTTTATTTTGCATCTTGTTTTTGGCACTTTCAAATTTTTCTTTTTTTTTGAAGGCAAAAAAGCAAAAACAGATGCAGAACGGCAAAAAAAAGGGAGAAGCCGGTTTTGGCAAAAACACAAGCTTTTTCTTGAAGCTTGAAAGAAAAAAGACTGCTGAAGGGTAGAAGGAAGAAGAAGGGGGTTTTTGCGCGAGAAAATAGAAATAAAATAAAAACTAACTCTGGAGACTCTGCTTTAAAATTTTATATGAGTGAGTATGTAAAAGAGAGAGTGTCCCTCTGTGTGTTGTGTGTGTTGTTTGCCTCCGGTGGTGGCATTTGGCAGGCATTTAAAAAAGCTGCGGCAGGCAAAAAAAGGAACACAAAAAATATATAAATTTTAGAGAACATAAAATAAAAGAAAAAAAGCCTGAAGACGAAAATGTCGAAGAAGAATCACACAATTAGCTGCGGTTTTTCTTTTATGTTCGTCGTTTTGGAATAAATATCTTTCTTCGAACCAAATTTATTTTATTTTCAAAGATGAATTTAGATTTTTGGAAGTAAAAAAGTTGGATGCTTTTTTTCAAAAAGTTTCAAATAAAGTTTACTTATATTTCAGAGGCTACAAAAGAAAAAAGAAGACGAATAATTAATCAAATATTTTTTTGACATGTTATTTGTGAAACATCAAAATTACTGAATAAGATGAATGATTTACATTTTTTTGGTCTCTAAGGATTCTTAGACTAATAAGGTAAAATGTTTTTTAAATTTTTTAAATGTTTGTTCAATGTTTTTTATGAGTAAAAAATTATGAGATTATTAAATTATGGCAGTTGAAAAAACAATTAAAAATGGTAAAAAAAATATAAGAGAGAGAACCTTCAATTCGGATGACTTTTTGTTCATTTTGAAAGCCATTTTTGGTCCCTAAAAAAGGGCTTCAAATGTTTTGTTGTTTCTTTTTTTTTGTGGTTGTCCTGGGAGAAATGATAATGTTGATGTTGATGATGATCAAGGGAATAAATAAATAGAGTAAAACAAAAATACACATTTGGAAAAAAGAGAGGGGAGGAAATTACATGCATAAAAAATTAACGCATAAAAAAAGTACGTCACCAAAAAAAGACCCGTTAAAAATGAGGATCTTTAAGAAGATAAAAGAGTTAAATATGCACACACAAACTTCCTCCAGAAAAGGTCATCGTCGGTCACTCGGTCATCTTCAAAAAGAAAAGACACGCCAGAAAAATATTTTTAAAAGATTGAATGTTGCGCTTCTTTTTTGAAAGATGGTCATGAATGATAGTCTTTTTCAAAACTTTGGAATCTAAAGAAACTTTTTTCCAGGATTTTATTTATGCTTTCTGCTTTTTTTAAAAAAGTGAGAGCAAAGTTCTAAGTTTGATTTTTTGCAACAATAAAAGAAATGACTTTGAGAAAGTATTACTCATTGGCTAAATATTTATTTACTCCTGTATTCTACACACTTTTTTGTTATCTCGTCATAAACATAGAAAAAAAAGTGGTAAAAAGAAAGTGATTAACACATAAAATTTGCAGTGATTGTGTAAAACGATGATAATGGGAATTTAGGAAGGAATTTAGGAGGTGGATGGCGTTGACCACGAAAATAAATATAGAAACTTTAAAAACTTTTATCAAATTTTTGAAAAAGTAAAGAAACAACATTTTATTACCTTAAAAACGAAGTTTGGGATTTCCGAATCGGGAAAAAATGTGTAAAAAAGCATTGAATAAAACTTATAAAACAACAGATTTTCTTTATGGAGAAGGCATTTTGAAATCATGAAACATGAAGCAGAAGAAAAAGAAGAACAGAGACAACATTTTTTGAATGTTCCTCACAAAAATAAACTTAGTCCCATTGGAGCGGGTATTTATATCGTTTTTTGAAATTTTCTGTTGTTTTTGCACAAAAACAGCAGCTTGCAAAAAAGGAAAGGAGGGCTTCTGATGGATGAATGATGTTATGGGTGGGAGAGGAGGTTAAACAAAACTGTCTAATAAAATATAAAAAACATGCACACAAAATACAAATCCATGCAAAAAAAGGAAAGACTGCAACATAAAAAAAAATCGCGCGATTTTTTAACCTCCTGAATTTTTATTCTTTCTCAACAAAAAAAATGAATTATGACTCAACATTTTCAAAGGAAGCAAAAAAAGACGTAAAAAAATTGAAAAAGCTTGGAAAAAAGAAGGGATCCGAGCAATAATATGAAAATAAAAAAGGCAAGAGCAAAAGTTTGCATACAAAAAAGTATGATATGATATGACGTCATCTCTATTTTTTTCATGAGAAAGGGATCTTTTTAAAGGTGATACAGATTTTTTATTGAAAATCACATAGAAAAAATGAAGGGGTTTGCCTCTACTTTGGGGTGCCTCTCTTTGAAAAAAGTTAAGTGAAAATATATTATTTATTTTATTTTAAACAAAGTTTTTCACAGCTCTTTTTTATTCGACATGAAAAAGTTTTGGAACGGAGAAAGAAAAACTGATTTTGGCAAAAAATAGAATTATATCAAAAAAAGAAGTTGCAATGACGCATTTTTTTCAGCTGCAAAATATAGGGAGAAGGACAAGAAAAAAATGAAATAAATTGAAGAGGAAATTGAGAATCCAAGAAAAACAACTTCTACTTCATCATCAAAATAAAAAATTGCAGTTAAATTGAGTACCAAGAAGAAACGTACATGTTTAAAAACTTATTTACTTTTTAAAGAAGCATCAAACACCGTTTCTGAAAAAAATAGTCACTACCGTAATCTCTTGTTACGTCAAAATTAAAAATTACGGTAAATAGAACTTTAACAGCTACCGTAATCTTAGTTAGTTAAAAGTATCGTTGTTGAACATGTGTTTCATTTAAAAAATATATATTTTTTTAATTTAAAGGCAGCGTCCGGGATAGAAGAAGTTTATTTTTTTTTATTACTGTGGTCCCACCCCGAAAGCTCTCTACTAATCGAGTAAAATTTTTTTTTTGAGAATCAAAAATTTTTTTAGTAGAGAGCTTTCGGGGTGGGACCACAGTAATAAAAAAAAATAAACTTCTTCCTTCCCGTCCTCTCCCTTTAAAACCAATTATTTTATTGATTCCCTTTTTCATTTTTTGTGGAAGATTGAAGCAGCAGCAACAGCAAAGGAAAAGGAGGGAAAAGGAGAAGAAGGAGTAAGTATTAAATTCGTATTTATTTTTTGTAAATCAATCGGGACACCGACGATGGAGGACATCCGAGAAAATAAAGATCGAAAAAAAGCAGTCGATCTTTTCTTTCTTCCTTCCTATTTTCATTCCTTGCTCTTGAACAATCTCAAAAGTCAGGAAAAAATAAATAAAAAAGTGGACATCAAACGTTTGAAGAAGAAAGTACAGAAAAAAAGAATTTCTTTTATCTTTTTGAATAAAATTCTTACAGGAAAAATAACTGGAAATTATCCGATTTGAAATGTACTTGGAATGAAAAAGAAGAAGAAAAGAGAAAACTGTTCACCTTTTCTCAAAAGTATAAAAAAACGGTAATAGTTTTTCTTTGGCTCAAAATTGTCAAAATGAAAGTAAATTTTTTCAAGGATGACAAAAAACAATTATACAAATAAAAAATTAATTTGAAGGTCATAAGTTCCTCTTTTTTTCGTTAGATTTATTTTTTTGTCAGACAAGCGGATAATTGGTTAAGCAAATTATCTCATTTCCTTATTAAAAATCGAAAAATATTGTCGAATTTCATTATGAAAAACAGATTTTAAAGTTATCTTACAGAAAAAACATGAATACTGTAACTGTAAAAACAAGTCCAAATTTTGTTTTGGATAGTATAACATTTTTGGTGTAAAAATTAAATAAAGGTATATTAAGCAGTGATTTCTGAATACCATTCAAAAAATATAAAAATATTTGAAAACTAAAAGATAATAGAAATGCATGCCAGAAAAAACTAAAAATTCAGAAAACAAAAACAATGACCATTTTTCAAAGATTTTCAAAAAGCAGCCACAATTTCAACAACATAAAATTTGCACTTTTTTTTGAAATCCAAACAAATAATAGACGAAAAAACACAACAAAAAATATACGTATAAGCTTTTTTTGTTAACACAAAAAAAGTGTGGTGAAATTTTTTTTGTTGTTTGGAAGGCCCCCACTTGAAAAATAAAAAAGGGAGAACTTCCATGGAAACACAAAAAATATTTAAAGTCCGGGGAAAGAAATGAATATAAAGGAATTTGGCTTTCAGCTGCAGATTTTTTCTCCCAATTCTTTTTTTATGGCTTCTAAAATCTATTTATATTTATAAAGTTTTGATTCTTATTAAAAGTTTAAAAATCGAAAAAACTGCAAATTTAAGTGTGTAAATTTATTTTAACACATTTAACAAAAAAATAAAATTTAAAAACATGTTTTGTGTTTTTCTAAATATTCAGTTTTCACAGATTAATTAACTTTAAAAATAAAAATGAATTAGCGTCTAAAAAAGTGAAGAAAAAATAAGTAATAAATTAATAACATTTTACTACACTTCGAAGAACTACGTGATACCACCAACTTAATCATGTCTCTAAAATTATTATTGAGGCTTGAAAGAAGTGGTTACTGTAATTTTTAAAATCTAAAAACAACTTTTAAAAAGTGGAAATCAATAGCTTTAAAAAGGCCGTTTCGAAAAAAATCATAAAGTAGTAACATTGATTATCAATGAATGAATGAAAAAGAAAAAAAGCAAGCACTTGAGAAAGAAAAATAAAAGATGTAGGCAATAAAAATATTTCAAGAATCTTTTTTTATTTTTTTACAAAACTTTAAGAAAAAAAATGGGAGGAAAAAATAAAGGCGAAAAGCAAACAACAAAAATGTATACGAGAAATGATGATGCTGAAGGGGGGAAAGGATTGGCAGGAAGCAATAAAAATGATGCAGTTGGTTTTTTTTGAGGGAGTTTTTTTAAACTTGGAATTGGAATAAAAATGGAAGAAATGAGGCATTTCTATTTTTTATGGCAGTGAAGGATTGGTTTTTTAACCTTCCAAAAAAACGATTATAAAAAACAGCTGTAAAACATTTTTGGCGTTCCAAAAATGGCCTCTTTTTTGACGTAAAAGCAAAAGCTTTAAATACCAACAAAAACAAATATGAGATTACGGTATGAAAAGTGGTAAGTAATTACACGTTAGATAATAAATGGTATACGGTAGCCGAAATTAAAAAAATCCTGAAAGTTCATGCTAGAAAAGTTTATTTTTGCAAAAAAGCAATTTTTCTAAAACACTTGAATGAATCTTTTTTATCTTTTTTCGATCTTTGATAAAGTTTTTTTCTTTTCCCAGACTTTAGAATTCAATGAAGCAAGGATAAAAAAGCATGTTCAAAAATGACAAAATCCAAAGTTTAAAATCTTCTTTCATTTTTCTTTGTTCTTTTTTTAAAAGAAGGTAATCATGCAAAAAAAGAATCTTCAAGCAAAGAATCCTTTCCAAAAAAATTTCTTTTTTATGGATTCAGAAACCCTACAAGGATTACAAAAATGTCCCAAAATTATTCATTTTTGTACCATTTTCTTTTGTATTAAATAAAATAAACATTATTTGTAGGAATCCAAAATGAGAATAATGAAATTTTTTAGTAAAAAAAAACAATGTTTACCCAAGAACGGGCGGCGTTGATTAAACACGTAAAATGCACAAAGTTCAGGTTATTTTTCATTCCTGAAGAAGGAAAGACAAATCCTTGTTTCTTTAACAAGCATGAAATGAAATGCTAGAGGCAATGAGAAAGAGGAAAAACGGAATCCTTTTTTTTTGGGACAAATTATTAATAATAGAGTCTACATTCTTATGGATTCCAAGAAAATGTATCAAATAAAGAAACAATATTTGATTTAAAGAAAAAAAGTTTGCAAAGTAAAAAATGCAAAAAAGATTAATAGAGTACTGTAGCTATAGTTGAAGCTGACATGGTTGATACAAATTTGTTTAATCGTTAAAATTGAGGTAGTACAAATAGGAACAAAAATTTCTATAAATAAAACATCAAAGTTATTTTAATTTTGGTTTTACCGCCTTTGAAGTGTTTTGACTGATAACTTTTTTAAACTCTAAAAGATATACACTTGTCTACGACGTAACGTAGCACAAAAATAGTTTACGACTTGATGATTAAAGACGTGAGACTCAATAAAAAATTGGGTTTAAAAAAATAATAGCATTTTGGAAAAATAATTTTTAAAAATTTTGAATCTTTCATTTTTCAAGATTCGATCAAAAACCCGTTAAAAAACATACAAAAACATCCTAATATAAAATAGTTTACTATTGTTTCGGTTTCAGAAATTTTATGCAAAAACGTTTGATCAAAAATGGTATTAACAAAAAAGGATGAAACATAAAAAAATACACATCAGACACAAAAGAAGCAACAACAACAAAAAAGCGAGGTATAAATGTTTCGCAAAAAAACTGCTTGCTTGTTATAAGGCCATGTGTCTTCTTTTCTCTTTTCCCTCAATTCTTCTTTCTCATTCCCATTCAATATTGAACACAAAAACAAAACACAATGAAAAAACGTCAAACAGAAGAAACACCCCGTTAAATGTGATTAATCGAGCAGCCCTTAGGCAACGTGCTTCTTCTTCTTCGATGTCTTAGGTCTCGTATTTCATATGAGGGAATGAATAAAAAAACAAAACACAATTACAAAAAAGCGGACAAAAAAGAGCATCTTTCAACTTTTCCATCATGTTCAATATCCGATACAAAAACTACCAAGAAGAAGAAAGAAATATTACAATGCAGATCCCGGATGTTATGATAAATAGAGAAAATTTATTGATATAACAAGAACATATAAATGTTATAATAAAACAAATCTTTTAAACTTTGTTGAAAGCAACAACATCGACAGATTGAACAAGATCTTCAAAGGCACAGATGGATTCTTCAAGAGCATCAGTGGAAACTTTCTCATCTTCAACGACACAGCAAATCTAAAAAATGAAAAACATTTGCTGAAGGGAAAGTAAAGAAAATAAAAAAAACATACTTGAAGTTTGTTAAGACCAAATGCAACTGGTACTTTCTTGGCAGTTCCCCAGATTAATCCATCCATTTCAATATCACGAACAGCTTTTTCAATGTCATCAATGCTGATTGTGTCATCCCATGGCTTTACATCATAAATGATATTGGATTTAGCGATTGGGCCAGGTTTCTTGGATTTCTTTTCAGCATAAGCTTTAAGACGAGCTTCAGTAAGCTTTTGCTTTTCTTCATCATCTTCTTCATCGGAGCCGAAGAGATCAAAATCATCGCCTTCAGCAGCAGCAGGTTTGCTGTCTTCTTTAGCAGCAGGTTTATCATTGCCTTTTGTGGATGCAGAAGTTGCAGCTCCACCAGTCCATTTTTCACGTTCGGAATCAGAGAATGAAGCAATATGTGAATGCCAACGAGCAACATGTGGGAATTGTTGGGATTGAACTTCTTTCTTAAAATGATGATAAAGTGCAGCATCACGAGATGTTGGTTCATAACTAAAAAGAAAAGTATCCTTCACTTGAATATTAAACTTTATATTATATAATACTTACCCATCAACATATGAACGGGTTGCAAGATAATCGTTAAATTGTTTGCATTCAGCAGGAATGCCGGCGTTAATTGTAAGAGCTGACTTTGGATCGAAAACCATGTTGATGTTTAAAAGACGACGGAAATTAACACAAATAAATTACCTAAATAATATTAAATGTAATAATTTTACCAAACATAAATTAAAAAATTACGAAAAATGCAAGAGTTTTCTTTGAAAAGTGTAAAAGTAAAAAACTTTTAGGAACTTCAAGCAAAAAAAATTGGAAGCGTGTGAGTTCTAATATTGCATGTTGCGAGCAAGAAGGGGGCAGCCGTTTTTACTCTAAACGCTCGAGAGTGAGAAAACACGTTGGAATTGCTTCCTGCCTTTTTGAGTTGTCCTAGTTATCTGTGATAATGAGATTCATCGATTTCTTGAACATAAATAAAAAAGCTATTTTAAACGAGAATAGTAGTCCCTTTTGTGGCAAAGATTGCTTGAAAATTTTTCAATATTAAAAACTTTATTTTAAAAAATTCGAACAGAAAATTGTAAAACACAAAATAATACAAACAAAATTACAGTGAAATTAACACAGATGGAAATTATTTAGAAAATTGAAGTTCAAGAAAAAGAAAAAAATCGTTTAACAAATTTTTTTCTTTTTCTTCGCTTTTCTTTTTTTTAATTTTTTTAATTTGAAAATCAGTTGCTTCGTTTTTATCTTTCTTTCGCTTTTTTTACGCAAAATTGAAGCTTTGAAAAACGCTTATAAGCATTCGATGCATGATCTAACATTTGGATTTGATTTACATAAAAGGGTATTAAATTTTACGGGCTAATTCGCCTTACATATAGCAAATCGATGTCGTAGATTACGAAAATGATCTTATTGAAAAAAATTAATTTTGGTGAAATTGTAGTAACAGTAATATAAACATGTTCAGGCAATAGCTTTTAATTATTCTAGTTCTATCTAATCATGGTAAACTTGTATGTCCTATCTTTATCCCTTCACTAATTCTTCATAACTTTCCAACCTTGATACTTCCAGAGAACAATTATTATTGGCATTTGTATTTGTGTTGTCAGATTAACTTAATCGTTTCGTGCTTGGGTAAAATAGATGCAGTGCTTTTATCATGATAAAAATATACAGTAGTAAATGATTTTATTTCATCATTGAATTTCTTGAAATTTTATTTTAACAAAAAATATACAACTTTTTAAATTAACAAATATAAAAATTCTAACTTTTTTAAAAATGAAACATAAAGTAAAATTATGAGCAACGAAATAAAAAATTACACGTAATTTAAAAACCTATTTATACAAAGAAGTTTAAAAATTTATTGAGATGGAAATGCTGCAAAAGATGCAGATCGATGCATTATTGGTTGGGTTGCTTCAGGATACGGTATATGTGGAGGTCTTGAATAATGGTGATTTTGGTAATATATTTGAGGTTGGGAATATGTTGGATAATGTTGCTGTTGTAAAGATGTTAAAGAACTATAATTTGGATGATGTTGTGGATGATATCCATCCCAATATTGTTGTTGTTGTTGTTGTGGATATTGTGGAGGTACAGAAGAATAATGATTATCCACATATCCAGGATATTCTTGTTTTGTTGGAGCAACTTGCTGGATGTAAGATGGTTGTGTTGGAGTGATTACGGTAGTTGAAGCATTTGAAACTGTTGTATCGGGAGAAGGATTTGGCCAAAATCCGGTATCATAGGAGCTTGGTGGAGATGCAAAACTACTTGTATCAGAATGCCCGGAGGTATTTGTTAAAGAATTTTGATAAGTATTTGGTGACCCGTAAGCGCTATCACCACTAATATGAGGGCTTGTGGATGAGCATTGTGGTACTTGTGTTGCGGTTGAAGGGGGATTACTACTTGAATAATTTGATGGAGGTTGTTGCATTTGAATTTGTTGTTGTGGCTGTGGTGGTTGATGACAATATTCTGGATTATATTGTCGTGGTTGATGTTGCTGCTGGGATGCTTGTTGGGATTGTTGTTGATGACTAATTTGTTGTTGTTGTTGTGGCATTTGATGTTGATAATTTTGGAATTGTGCCATTGGATATTGTGGCATCTGTGGATGCATTTGGGCGGTTGCAGCATATTGTGGCATTTGTACCATTGGATTATTTAATGGATAAAATCCCATCATTTGTTGCTGGGATAATGGATTATTTGGAATTTGTTGCTGCTGTCGTTGTTGCATAACTGGATCAACATTATCTGATTTCCTCTTTTTACTTGCTGTTGGCTTTTTATTTGCTGCTTGCATTATCCCCGGCTTTGCCGATGATGTTCCAGAAATGGGTTTCATTTTTGGAAAAGTTGGATGTTCCATTGATGGCATTACTTGGAAGCAAGCTGGAATTGGCATTTGTGCCCCGGCATTTTTGAGAATTTCTGCAATTTCAGTAAATCCTTTTGAAAGAGCAATTTGAAGTGGAGTTTCACCACAATCATTTGAAGCATTGATTTCAATTTTGCTTGATCGCATATGATTAATCAAAAGTTTAACAGCTTCAATTTGATTTGATTGAACTGCCAAAAAGAGTGGAGTTCGTTCCTAAAAATTTATTTTGATTACTGTAATTTACTATACAATGGTAATAAGCTTACATGAACATCATGAGCAGTAAGAATTGCGCCTCTGTTAATCAATAATTTCAAAATTGGAATTGAATTACAGGCAGCTGCTTCATGAATGGCAGTTTTGCCAGAATATTTAAGGTCACTTTTAACACCAATTTTATCAATTTGAATATTTGGATGGCACAATAATGCTTTGGCAATCTGTAGCATTTCAGGGTTATCACACATTCGGCAACATTGAATTAAAGGTGTATCATTTGTATACGCGAGAACATTCACATCAACATTATCAACTGAAAGAATCTTTTGAACCATTTCCAAGGATTTTGTTGAAACGGCATCAAACAATGCTGTTCTTCCATCGTCATCTTGAATATTCACATCAATTTGTCCAAGTAAATAAGTTGCAACTTCTAATCGACCATTTCGAACAGCCAAATGTAATGCCGTGGCACCACTATCATCAACATCGTCAATTGGACAACCAGCAGCAACAAGCTTTTTAATATCTTCAATTACATGATAATCTGATTTATCAACAGCAGATTCAACAGCCCAATGAATACAATTTTGGCCATTTTTTGGATCTTTTACGGCAGCACAGATTGCAAGTTCACGAATTTGTTGTTCGGTTATTGGTTCAGCAGATGCGGCATGTTCATGAAGTTTAGTAAATACCCTTTGAGGGGTTACAATAACAGGTTCAACAAGTGGTTGATCTTCTCGGAATCGCTTAGCTGCAGGTTCACCAGGCAAGCCATGAGAAATTGGGATTAAAGCAGTACTTCCAGATAAATTATTTCCAGCCATTAAGGATTCTCTATCAAATTGATTACTACCATATGGTGGAGGATAATGGTCACGATTCTTTAATTCATCCGAAGTTGGAGGGAAAAAGACATGTCGAACGGTAACAAATTTTCGTTTTACAGGCCGCAATGACGCTGTATTTACCAATACAGCAACCAAAATGATGGTTCCAATTACAGCAAAAATAATATAAACGAGGAAATTCGAAGATGATGGAGAAGGTTTTGGCATAACTGTTGCGTCAGCAATTCCGATATTCAATTCTTCAAAGGCCTATAAATCATGGGTTACAGTAATCCTTGGGTACATGCCAAAAATTACCTTTGTAGTTGAATCCGCAGCAAGCATATCTGCAGCTGATTGGGTTGCAGTAAAGCATTTTCGATTTCCTTCAGAAATTTCAACATCAACTTGAAGGACACCACCCAAAGAAGAAAGTTGTTGACAAACCGAGACATCCAATGTAAGATAAACTTTGACACCTTTCTTATATTCAACAGAACGTTTTTTGATTGAATGAGAATCATCCTCAGATTTCATATAAATTAGAGATCCTTGTCCATCGAGAGAATTCCATTCATAAATCATTGGAATTCCATTTGAATCAAGTTGGTAATGAACAGAAGCATGCAAAAGTTGAGATAAAGTTATCAAAAGTTTTGAAGCAATATTTTCAACAAAATTCTTCGGATCGGTGATAAGGGTCAAAACCAAAGTATCAGCCAATTCTTCTTTCTTTGATGTACAATCTCCACCATCCCATCCACATGCAGCAGAATTACATTCAGGATTACAGAAGCCGTTACCGTATTCCTTTAAGCAGTACTCTTCAGAAGGACATTTTGTAGGAGTTTTTTCTTGACAATCAAAACCATCAAAAAGGCATCCTTCATTATTGCAGATTTCATCACAATGATCATCTCGAAAAACATATTTGCAAAAAGAAGCATAGGTACAATTTGCAAAGGGTTCCAAATTTGAGGCTGAACAATCTCCACCATCATAATTACATCCCGGAAAATTGCATTTTTCATCACATTTTCCATTTCCGGCAACCTTTTCGCATTCATTCTTTTCACATTCTTCTTTTTCTTTCGCTTCTTCAGGCTTGTACTTTTCAATGTTGACCTTCTCTTGACAATATCTCCCAGCATATCCAAATGGCCAAATATACGGACATTTACAAACAAAATCATTGTCCAAATTTTCACAAGTTCCCCCATTTTGACAAACAATTTTGGCACATTTATTTTGATTCTTTTCACAAAATATTCCATTAAAGCCTTCAGGGCATTGACATTGTTTATCACTACTGCTACAGTATCCACCATTTTGGCATTTTGTTGAATCACAGATATCCGTTCTAATTTCACAATTACTTCCAATAAAACCATTTGGACATTTGCATACAAAACTTCCATGAATATTATAGGTCATACAAGTGCCATTATTCAAGCATGGTTCGTTTTGGCATGGATCGGTTACGGCAATTTCACAATGTTTTCCGGTATGAGTTGCAGGGCATTTACATGAATATTCATTTACTTCATCAACACAAATTCCTCTTCCACAAATATTTGGTTTACATTCATTAATATTTATCTAAAATATATTTGATGGATTACTGTAGTCATACTTATTGTAATGGCTTACTTCACAATTTATGCCTTTATATCCCGGAGGGCATTGACAATGGAAGCCATGAACAGTGTCATGACATTCACCAACAAGGCATGGATTATCTTGGCAGTTTTGAACTTTTTGTTCACAAAATTCACCACCAAAACCATCTTTACATTCACAAGTGTATGAACTAAAATGGGATTATTACTGTATTACTGTAATTATTCCAGGTTAAATATATTACTTGTAATCATTTGTTGGAAAACATTTGCTTGAATTTTTGCTGCATTTATTTCCCAAACATGGATCAGATTTTATGAATTCACAATTTTTCCCGCCAAATCTGGATGAACATTGACAGAATTCTTCTCCAAAGGGAGTCTTTCGACAAACTCCCCCATGCATACACATAAGCTTATCACAAGCTGGAGAATATGGTTTTGGAATTTCACAATGTTTGCCATTCCAGGATGGCATACAAATGCATTTAAAATCCCCTGCCAAATCAATGCAAGTTCCACCATTCATGCATGGACGACCTTCACATTCATCAATTAAAATATCACAATTTGGTCCATCATATCCTTTCTCACATTCACATTTATATCCACCAATTTCATTATGGCATTTTCCTTTATAACATGGTGATTGATTAAATTCTTCACATTCATTAATATCAATGTTACAGTAATCTCCCTAAAATTATTACAGTATTATTATAATTGTTAATAATAAAGAAATCAAAGCTTACAGTAAACCCTTTATCACAAAAACATGAAAAATTGCCATTTGTGATATCAGCAAAGCATTGTCCATTTTGGCATTTATTTTTTGTGCAAGGATTTTCAAATTGACAATAAATTCCAATTCGATCAGGTTGGCATTCACATTCATAACTTCGAATTTTATCAATGCATTTTGAGCCTTCATAACAGAGATTATTTTCACAATCATCAACATTTATCTCGCATCGATCCCCTTCAAATCCATAAACACAGGCACATTGAAATGAGCCATATGTGTCAATACAAGTTCCACCATTTTGACAAAGCCCTGCTCCAAAAATACTGCATTCATCGATATTTTGTCGGCAATCTTTTCCTGTAAAGCCATTCGGGCAAACACAATGAAATTCATTGATCCCGTCAATGCAGGAACCACCATTTGTACATCGAGAAAGATTCTTTCCAGAATCTCCAAGATTTGGATCATCATATCTGGAACATTCATTGATATTCTCTTCACAAAGATCTCCGCTGAATCCGGGTAAACAGTTGCAAGTGAAATCTCTTCGATTTTGAGGAATGGCTTTTGAATGGCATTTTCCACCATTTTGGCATGGTTGTGCCGAACATTCACCAGAATCTGTCTTTTCACAATGAACTCCAATAAATCCAGGCAAACAACGGCAAAAATAACTTCCAGGTGAATTTATGCAAGTTCCATGTGAACAAAGATTTGGATCATTTTGGCATTCATTTATATCAATTTCACATCTTTCACCCTTCCATCCTGATTCACATGAACAGGTGACAGATGAGATGCCATTGCTGCTGTTGTTGGAAGTACAAACGCCATGTCCCGAGCATGATGATGCATCACAAAAGGTTTTTGATTCACATTTATCCCCTTCAAATCCAAAAAAGCAATCACAAATTCCTTCATCAATTGATCCATCCAATCGACAATGTCCATTCAAACAAACTTTAGTGTCACATGCATTTTGGAGTTTTGTTTCACAAAGACTTCCAGAATAACCTAAAATTTGTAATCCATATATTTTGAGCTACAGTAATCAATTCTGCATTAGTTGATCGCTTTTGAAATTTAGAAATATTTTATTTCATTAATTAATGCTATTTTTTAAAGAGAAAATAGGAATGTAATTTTTCATTATTTTAAATTTCCTGTTGAAAAATGTTGACAGTTTTTTGCGCAAAAAAAGAAAGAAAAATGGCATAAACTTTTCCTTCTTTTCAAAAACAGTAGCAAAAAAGGTAGCTGAGAAAATGTCAAAAAAACGAGAGAAAGTTAGAAAGAAATGATTGTCCTCCAAAAAACAATGACTGGATACTTTCGTTCATGAATGTGAATAAACTTCTCCCGTTTTTTTTTGAAAAGTTCAAAACTCCTGTTTTTTTCCTTTCTATTCTAGCAGCAGCAGAAAAACAAATGATTCATTGTTTTTTTTACTTCTTTTTATTTGCTTTCTTCAAAAATACCAAAAAAAATAGAAAACTTACCAAGTGGACAATGGCATTTAAATTTATTGGCAGAATTGGTCAATTCACAGATGCCATTATTTTCACATGGATTTTCAGGGCATTTTTGTAGTTCACATTTTGATCCAACAAAATCTGATGTACATCTTAAAAGACAAAATTTTAAATTAATGTTGCATTACTGTATTTTATGTAAGTGGTAATTTTAAAGATTACTGTAAAAACGGCAATATGTTTTTGAAATGTAATTTGATCTGTATTTTTTGATGATTGCCATCATTTTTGTTGCCACTTTAGTCATGGGAAATCATCTTTGGTTTACTTTTCTTTTTTCGATGGCAGCAATTAATCTTTTGCAAATATGCCTTTCCTCTATTTTTTGTATTAATCCCAAAAAATTTTAAGTTTTGTCGAGAAAACTTTTTCTTTTTTCGCAAAAAAACGTATTAAAAAAGTTTTTTATTTGAAAAAAGGTGATTGAATTTCAATGAAAGTTTACTTTTCCCATGCCATTCATGCTTTAATAAAACATCTTCTATTTTCAACAAAAACTGTTTGCCTTCCCAAAAAGGAGACTCATTCAATTTGTTTTTGATTGGAATGGAATGAAAGATGATCAAATGAAAAACATTTAGTCATGGAACATTTGATACAAGAGAAGAATATTTTTTCAAAGTTGATCAAACCAGAAAATTTGAGTTTTTTGAACATCTCCAAAAATGAGCAACATCAAAAAAATGAAAATGGCCTTGCAGAAAAAAGAAAAAAATGAAACTCTCACATTTTTTAAAAGAAACTTGTTTTAATTTTTGCCGCAAATTGTAAAAGTGTCAAAAACGAACACCGATTATAATTCAATCATGCCTAATTTTTCAATGCCATAAAAATACACTTTTATCTTTTATAAAATTTGAGTGATTAAGTGGATTAACAAAAAAAAGTTTAAAAGAAACCGAAAAATGCCAAAAAATAGTTTTTTAAAAGAGGGGTGAATTTGTATTTTTTCAAGTATTCCCGCATTCGATTAACCCAATCTTTTTCAATTTTTTTCTTCAAAGAAATACTTTCCCACAAAAAGAACTTTTAATATTCATAATTTGCGTGACGGATCTTTTTTTGAAAAAGAAAGAAAAGAATAGAAATAAGAAGGACACCTGCTGGCAAAAAAAACAGAGAGAGAGCGGGAATCTTCCCTGATTCTTCCTCTTCTTCAAAAGTGTCAAAAAAGGAACCTTCTTTTTTACTGTTAAAAATAAGCAAAAAAAACCTTTCCCATCGATTTTAAATTTTTTGTTTTGTTCGAAAAAAGAAACATTCAAAAAAATGACTTTAAATGGCAACGAAGAATAACAACACCAAAAATAACAGGTACGAAAAAAGAGTAAGTTAAAAATCTGGCGGAAAAAATATTAAATTTGAAGTAGTAGAACTTACTTGCACTGCTTTTTTAATTTTCCTGTCGAAGAATCGGGTAATAATTTGCATTGACCAAAATTTAAACAATCCGAATCTTTGTTACAAATGTTTTCTGAAAAACAAAAAGAAAATGTCTTTTTTTGATTTATCGCAATTTTTTGTAACAAAGAAAACACAACATTTTTTTATAGAAGGAAAAAGCTTAAACATTTCCTATCTTTATTTTATTGATTTTTTAAAAAAGAAAATATTTTGTAATTCCTATTTTTTAAACTTTTGACAATTTAAAGGGAGAGGACGGGAAGGAAGAAGTTTATTTTTTTTATTACTGTGGTCCCACCCCGAAAGCTCTCTACTAAAAAAATTTTTGATTCTCAAAAAAAAAATTTTACTCGATTAGTAGAGAGCTTTCGGGGTGGGACCACAGTAATAAAAAAAAATAAACTTCTTCCTTCCCGTCCTCTCCCTTTAAGTAATTTTTTGTGCTTACCTGATGATGTGGAAGAAACTATCACAAAATTATTAAATATTAAAATCGGGAACAATATAAAATATAAATAATTTCTGGACATTTTTTTAAATCAAAATTTGAAAATATTGCAGTAATATAAATTAAATCATTAAAAATATATGTGTCCCGGAAATGGCAATCGAAAAAGAAACCTGAAATGCTTTTTTGTGTTGGATTATATTTTTGGTTCTAACTTTTTTGATGGACAAGAAAAAACATATTTTTCGCGTTGAAGAAAGAAAGAAAAATTACAGCAAAAAAATAGGCAAATGTTAAATAGAAAAAAATGATGTTGTTGGGGGGATAAAAAAAGTTTTGCTCGAACATAGAAAAAATATTACCAAAATGTTTTGGGCAAATTTGTTATCATTGGTGGATATCTTTTTTTAAAGTTTTTGTTGTTTCACAAAATTTATTTACTGATCAATTTTTTTGAAAGAAGAAAGAATCAATGTTGAACATAAAAAATTTTGAAAAGAAAAGTTTTTTGTGTATAAAAAACACTAAAAAAGTCATTATCAGTAAAAATATTTTAGGGTGTTCCAACCGAAAGCAAGCAAATGGCAAAAAGAGTTTAAGATAAGCAAATTTGATTTAAAAGAGGAAATCGAAAATTATAAGGGTTGATAATTCATGGGAAAATGGGTATAAAAATAAAACAAACAAAAACACGAAAAAAAAATGGTAAAACAAGAGACACCTGAAAAGAAGAAGAAATATAAATGAGCGCCAAATTGATCCTTAATTAAATTAATTAAGGTAAGAAAAGGAATGGAATTGGGATAAGGGAAAAAGTGGGATGAGCTTTCAATCCGAGGGGACAACGGTCATGGTCCTAAAAGAAAATAGAAAAAAAGATGGGCAACATTGAAGGAATGACTTGTTGCGCAAGTGTCAGAGACTTTTTGTTGTTCTTCTTCTTCGTTTTCTTCTTCGGATCGAAGAAGAAGAAGAACGAAAAAGAAAAGAAAAAGAAGAAATATGCAAATGGAAAAAAGGAAGAGAAAAATCTTTGTGGCAGAAAAAAACTTCGAAAAGGAGAAATACTGATGAAAAGGGGGAGGGACTTGATTGAAAAAGTGGAAAAATATGTTTAGTAATTTTTTAAATTTTGAATAATAACGTTGTTGAGTGATGCTTGACATTAATGATGATATGAAAAGTGATAAACACTTAAAAACGTTTAAAATTGCACATTTAAGGGATTAACAGTTCTGGAAGGCAAAAAAGTGGGATTGAAATAATAAATTGAAAAAGCGTCAAGTTTGACCCAGCTTAATTTTGATGGAAGAACAATGAAAAGTTAAAATATTTGAAAGTGTGAAAAATGTATTAAACAGGGATTTAAGCACCTAAAATTGCTTCTCTTTCCCAAAGAACATGGATAATTTGAATTTAACTATATTTTAAATACACCAAATTATACTCAAGATGGACAACATAAATTTAATTCATGGAAGATTTCCCAGACTTGATTATCCTTAATAAAAAAACACAAAATTGCGTCATTCAATTAACTTCTTTTTTTCCATGTTTTCGAAGTGCATGAAAAAGAATATTCCCAGGAAAACTCAGAAGGAGGTCGGCGCCAATCTTTTCTCTCGTCTTCTTCTTGTTTTTCTTCCTTTATTTCCGAAGTAACGGTATGCAGTTTTTAGAAATGTAAAAAACAAAAACTACGATAACTCCATCTTTTTTGAAGGAAGCAACTGTTTTTGACCACCTCAAAACTTGAACATAATTGTCGCGTTTTTTCAATGCAAAAAGTTTTGTCCTCCTTTATAAAAAAATTCATCAAAACACTTTTTCTTTCTTTCTGCGGCATATATTTTATTCTATCGTTTTAAAATTATTTGAAAAACGGCGATCGAAAGAAATTTTTTTTGGAAACAAAGATGGGAAAATTTTTGAAAGAATAAAAGATGGAGGTTGATTGCGTGTGCCGATGATAAAAAATATAACCTTATTTTTGAACAGGTGGCAGGGAGTGGTTTTTCTCAAGCAAATTTAAATGCAACGTTTATATTATTTATTGAGTAATAAATTTATATTTGTCGCGGAAGGAAGAAAATCGAAATACGGTAGTAGAACAAGTTTGATCAACTTTTAATTAAAAAGAAATAAATAATGTTATTACACCTAAAAATGTTTACCGAAGTAAACAATGATTCTGAACATTATCAACATTTTTTGCAGGAATAAGTTTTTACAAAACTCAAAATTATCAAATGATAATAAAAGAGTTATTTTTTCGAAAAAATTATACAGAAATTAAAATTATAAAAAAGAGCAGACAAGAATTTTTTCAATGTTGTCAAGAAAAAAGTGAAAAGAAACTACGCATTTTCATTGACGCTGATTCACGCTTATTTTATTTGAAAGAAATAAAGCGAACAATTGCCTCCTAAAATATTTTGCTTGATTTTCAATTGTCCTCTGCCTTTTCCTTGCACACAAAAAAGAATCCATAATTTTTTCATTGTTATCAATATTTTTTGTCAAAAAGTGATGAGACAGATTTCACAAAAAAATCAAACAATTATGCTTTCATAGAATGCTCATTTTTGCAAAAGTTTTCGTGAACTTTGAACAATGTTTATTGAGCTAAAACCTCCCAAAAACATACTGTAGTTTCAGCATAAATTACAGTATATTTTTGGTCTTGATTTTATAGCTTTCAATAAAAATGCAACAATTTTTTATGTTGTTTTTTTAAAAGAATAACTTTCTCAAGGATTGTAAAATTATAAAAATCATTGTAAAAGATATACATTTTTGGCACCTCTGTGCCAAGAAAAAGAAAACAGGGATCGGAAATTGCGCAAATAAAATGGATCCGATTTATAAAGAAAATGGTTTCTTTCCTCTCTTTTTTTAAAGCCATCGTGGGAGAGTCAAAAATAATATCAAAGAAGAAAGAAAATACCGCTGCCTTCTTTTTCTTTAAACCCGAGATTAATCCCATCTACAACAATCGCCGATCTTCTTCAAAAAAAGGAGAATCTAATAATAATATCACTTACATTTTCTAAAGTGTCAATGTGGAAAAACACATGTTTGAGAAAGTAAAATCAACTTTACCACATTGAATCAGATCATTTTCTTATCAAAAAAAAAGTAAATTCTATTTTTAACAAAAAAAATTGATTGTCAATGAAACCCTTAAAATATGTGAGACGTTTTTTCACTGTTAAAAAGAAATAATTTGACATAAATCAAAGCAGCCTTTTTTCTTTCATTTAATTTTTTACCCATCGCATTTTTTGCTTCCCAAACTTTTTTTATGATTTTTTTTGCGCGTGTCCTCCTCTTATAAAAAAAACATCTTGTCTTCTTTTTTCTATCGTCTTCTGTTGCCCGCCTTTCTTCTGCCCCCGAGAAGAAAAAGATTAATGTCTCCTCCCTTTTTTTCTGTTTCGATGCTACTGTTTTTTAAACGCAAAAAAGAATAAAACAACCGGTTTTCATGGGAAAATCTTTGTCCATTTTTTCCCCTTTGATTTCAAAGGTATCAAAAAATATCTTTAAATTTATTTTAAGATAAAATTCAACAAAAAATGGAACAACAAAATAATGTGATTAAAAATGATTAACATTTAAAAAAAAGCAATCATCCATCACCAGTGATCTGAATGAGATTTTCGGTCATTCATGAAACTACCGTAGTTGCTGCGGTTTCAAGTAAAGAACGTAAACCATCATAACTTTGAAAATTATCTTCAAAACTGATACCGTAATTTTTTTCTAACAGAAATTGAGCATCCAATAAAGGATTTAATTTTAATTAACTTTTTTATATCGTTAATTTTATAGCATTTTATAGAGAATAACAAACTGCGTGATTAGCGAATTTTTCACTTTCAAATGATCGACATTAATCATATCAAAAAATTACTGTAATCATAATTTCGGAAAACGCAAAATGAAAGATTTCACGAAATTTAATGATAAATTAAAAACGCATGCACCGGCAAAAATTTTTATTTTACTTATGTTTTCGACCATGCTTAAGAAGCTGGAAAAAATATTTTTAGGTCGAAATTCGGCCAAATGCCGTTTTTAGAGCATCGAGAATGCCAAAGTCGGCATATTTTGTTTTCTACGGGATATATTCATTTTTAATCGATTTTAGATATAATTGCACCCATACAGGTTTTTAGGGTCGGGGAATCCGAATCTCGACTCCGCGTTTCAAAGTTTTTGCGTTAAGGCCCATTTTTCGCATGTTGCCTGCATATTTAGCCTAAAAAGTACGTCAGGAATTAATTTACTAGACTAGTTCTTCTCACCATTCCCCGTGGTTTTTTACTCCAGGGTGGGAGTTATTGTCAAATCCTCCTAATGTTTTACAAAATAATGAATACAGTCGACTTTGAACTTCAAGAATTTCGATCACTTATGAAAAATCGAATTTTATTCCATTTATGCTAATTTATCACCTGTATAGGTTTTCGACCATGCGGAATTCAATGGCAAACTTTGTATCGCGCGATCGCCTTAAAATCATGTTTTACATGCCAAATCCCCTCAGGGCATTTTTTAACAGTTACAGGTATCTTTAAATTGATTGGGAAAAATCAACACTTATAAATGGCAACTTGATTAATCAGGAACAACATGTTCAATTAAGTATATATTAAATTGAAAAGCAGTTCTGCTACAGTAATACTCTTTAAAAATATACTGTATTAAATCATGTTTCATTTCATCACCGAATTTTTTGAACAAATTTCTAAAAATCATAAAAGTTTTTTCCTGGATAAAAGAAAATTACCGATTTGAAAAAAATGGTTCTTTTTTATCCTTTGAACGACTACTGATTTGCTTCAAGAGAATCAGTGCACTTCTGATGTGCGCATTCAGGTGAACCTAGCAAGCATCAATACTATCATTTGAACCGCCCAATGTTTTTGTTACAACCCTGCGTCCTCACCACTGGACCATTGGAACGGCTCAACAGAACCAAATTTTTTTGGGTCATATGAGCAAGAAAAAAATGTTGCTCTTAAAAGACTTTATAAATGTCTTTCGTTTTAAGTGGTGTAGTTTGGATGTTAAAGAACTATAATTTGGATGATAATTAGAATGATATCCATCCCAATATTGTTGTTGTTGTTGTGGATATTGTGGAGGTACAGAAGAATAATGATTATCCACATATCCAGGATATTATTGTTTTGTAGGAGCAACTCGCTGGATGTAAGTAGTATTTAAAAATTGATTGAAAGCTAAAAATTAAATAGATGCCTAAATATTAGATGCATCAAATATTACATAAACATATAACATTTATAAATTTTCAGTGTAAATGTTAAAATGTGCAATTGATTTAAATGTTCAAGCTATTGATTGATTTTATACATTTTATTAAGCATAAAAACACACACGGAAATACAAGTGACTAGATAATATTCAAATTAAATTTTTAAAAATAAAGCAAATTTTAATTAATTATTTTGTTCAAACATTTGTCGAATTTTTCGTCGCTCAGATTCTTTTGGCTCTGTTGAAAGGGATGGAGTTCCAAGAAGGCAATGAATCAGAGCTTCAGTTGAAAATGGATTCGGTCCATTCATTTTTGAAGATTCAATTGATTCTTCAAGATTGCCGCAATTCTCAAACAGAATATGCCGGACTAAGTGAATCATATTGCTAAGGATTTCTGAAATATGTTTTTTTAAGATTATGCAAATTATTATGATTATAAATATTACCAAGATTATCTAAACCATTTGAATTAATATTTTTCAGTTTATTTGCTTGAACATAATCAGATGCAGAGAAAAGTTGAAGAAGGGGTTGAATGAAGGGAAGAAAACAACCAGCAATTGAAGGAGGCATTTTCCCTCCAATAAAATCATCATAAATTGGAATTAATCTTTTCAAATGTGCCATTGTGGTGGGTTCAAGATGGGCAAAGAGATTTGAATGCTTTTGTTTTTCGGAAATTATTGCAGCCATAATTGCCCCAAAGGAAAACCCATTTCCAATTTTATGCAACAAATTTGAAGCTGCTGAAATCCAAATTTTAATGATATCCCGAGGATTATGAGCTTTTTGGATTGTCATGGATACGGTAAGTTGAAGGCAAGCATTTCGATCAAGGACTTCCTCTCGGAGAATCCGAGATTCAGCCATGAATAATTTCTTCAAAGCATTTATTGGAGCATTATTGTTGTTGCCGTTGGAAGTTTTGTTGGGAGATAAATTAAAAACTTTGATATCTTCTGATGTGATCAGAAGGGATAACTTTTCAATTGTTAAACTTGCAAAATAATTAAGTAAATGTCGAATTTGTTTTGGGGGGTTTGACATTGCTCGAAGTTGAGCTAAATTCTTTGGTCGAGATTGCAATGGTTCAGGGGGACTTTGAACTGGGGGCAGATTAAATTCAGCTGGCTTTGCTTTAACTTTATCATAATCAGGTTCATTCTCTTCAACAACTTTTACATCATCATAATCCGATGACTCATTATTTTTTCCACTTTTTCTTTCTGCAACAGCCAAAGCAGAAAGTGAACAAAGAGATTCCTTGGATCGAGTTGGAAGCATTGGAGGTGGATCAATTTTTACAGATGGATATCGTCGAAATGATTCTTCTTCATCATTCATGCCCGAAATTATCTCTTTTCCACATTTTGTTCGTTGTCGATAAACTAAATTTTGGCATGATTGTGTTCGATCAAGATATGCCGGAAGGGGATCCTCTGGACTTTCAAGGTCATCCGAATCATTGTTATTACTGTTACGATTATTTGATGGTTGAAAAAGTGAATGAGCAGAATGTTTTCGATTTGGATCAATAAATTGTTGTTGTTGCTGATGGGATTCTGGAACTTTCGAAGAATCAATAAATTCAGAATTTCTTTTTTGTTTTAGCAGCGAAAGTGGCTTTGGTGGGATTGTTGGCGGAGATCGAATTAGCGGAATTGTTGATGAAGGTGATGTGGAAGATGCTGAAGTTGAAGAAAATCTATTCTGTTCTTCTTCCATTGCTTCATAATCAACGTCGTCATACTGTAATAGGTACAAGTTTTAATTAGATTTAATGAACTCATGAGTGGATATCAGGATTGTATGGAATCGAAATTTCGAATAATTTTGATTTAGGTGAGAAAAATTTCGAAACACAGATTTTGAAATTTCGATTTCGCCTATACCTGATCAATATCAAATTATAGTAATAAACTTACATCATCCAAATCTTCCGGATATGCAATTGGAGATTTTGGTGGAGGGAATTTTGGAATTGGCCGGCTACTTTTTGGTGGAACAAATGTTTTTTCAACACAAAATCCATTATTTTCGTCAACCCCAAAACTTGTTACTTTTATTCCATTTCCATTACTGCTATTACTGTTGCCGTTGTTGATGTTCTTTTTGTATGAAATCTTTGGGGTATCATTTTCAGGTGGAGAAGAAGAAGTTTTATACAATTGTCCAAAAGATTTTGAAGATGTTAGTTGATTTGATGTTGAAGAAGAAGCAGCCAATAAATGCATTAAATCATGTTCAGAACCATTTAATCTCTTTTTTGCTTGATTAATTAATGTTTTTTGACTTAAAGATCGATCATAACGAGCTGAAAGTTGTGCCTGTTTATTGATAAATGGGGCATAGGTTGCTTCAATCTCCATTTGATATTTGTTATACGGTAATTCGTGCTAAAAAATAATTAAAAATTCAGAAACATGTTTTAAAGGAATAGGACAAACTTTTTCAGTATTTGTAACAGGATTTAAAAGAGTAAATTGGCTTTTGGATGTGACTTGTCGGCGATGGTTAACATAAAATTGAATTAAATCAACAACAGATCGAAATTGTTCGTCTTCAAACTGAAAAAAGAAAGATCAAATTTAATTATTTAATTTTTGACGATTTGTACTGTAATTGAATTTATGGGATAAGGAACGAAACAAAAATTATGGTAACATGGACTATGTTACATTATATGGAACTCTAACTTTAAAAATTTTAGTGACTCTAAAATTTCACAAATTTACATATCATCAAACCTTGTGGTACCCAGGTACCAAGATAATTATACCCCAAAAGTTGGCACATTTCGTATCCTATGATTTGAATAAACTTACATAATATAAATCAATTTTTGGATCGGAACTTGGTGCGCGATGAATTTCAAAATGCATTGGTTCATCCCGGCAAAGTCCAGTCAAAACATAATCACCCGGATTTGAGATTGAATCTCGAACCAAAAAATCTCCATCATATTTTAATAAATTTATTGCATTAATTCGTTTTATTCTTCCATGATACCATGGCTGGTCCTCCAAGAATTGTTTCACTTTTGAGGCAGCTTGAAATCCCACTAAGCCCGGCGTGGACCAATAATCTTCATTTTCAAAATTGTTTGAAGCATTTTTGTTGGAATTATTTGATGTCAGTGTTAAGGTTGTGGTTGGGGATGATGAACTTTGAATTGAAAAAGGTGAAGGTCGTCGATTGTGATAAGAAGATGAAGAAGACGATCCCACAAATCTTGTCATTTTTGGTTGCTGATGACTAAAAAATTCTTTAATTCTTCTTTTCTTTTTTTGAGGAAGAAAAGAAAACATAAAAGTTGTCATTGTCGCGGCAGCAACGAAAAAAAGGAGATTTTTTGATTAAAACTTGAAAATCATTTTTTAATCGAAAAAAATGATCCAAGTTTGGGTACTTGAAATTTTATAAAATAAATAATTTTCGGGACTTGTGTAATATAAAAAAAGAAAATAAAAGGAAGGATCTTTGAAAACAATGGAAATAAAAAAAAAGATTTTTTTGTAGGAAATCTATGAGAAAAAAACAAGCAAAAAGATGTAGCTTTTGTTGTAATAAAAAACATCGAAAACAAAATTACAGCAAAATTTATTGCTTTATTTGGGCGAAAAAATTGGGAAATTAAAGTATGCAATCTTGATCATAAGGGTTAGAATAATAATTGAATCAAGAAGGGTAATATTAAAGAAAATACCAATTTTATCATTTATTCGAAAACGAAATATCTAAATATCTAAATCGAAATTTTAATTACATCCCAAATTGTAATTAGAATATAATAATTAATACGGCTAAATTTCTTTTGCAAATCGTTACTACTACTAAAGAGAAAAAACGGCTATACCCAAAGCATTTTTGAAGGTTAAAAATATTCACCTTTTTCTCGCTTTCACTTTTCGCTTTTTAAAAAGAGTCAAGAAGAAGCATGATAGAGAAAAAAAAACAATCTCTGCAGTACTGCTATTTCTTTTCAATGATCTTTGAAAAGCAGATCAAGGGGTCTAAGAATAGCAAAAGAAGAAAGAGAAGCTGCTGAAAATGGAAACCAAAACAATTGCAAAAAAAGAAAGTGCAACAATGAAAAGGGGAATGCTTACTTTGAATAATAATAATAATTTTCTCTTGCGCGCGAAATGATCACTTTCCCTATATTTGGGACTTTGAAAAGAGTTTGAAATCGTTTACTTTTTTCGATTTTGATTTTTCTGTCATCTTTTTCAAAAGATGAAGCAACGAAAAAAGAAAAGAGTTTAAAACGAGAAACAAAATTTTGAAGGAAGAAGAAAAAGTATTATTATTATTAAGTGAAAAATTGTTTGTTTAAAACTTTTGACTTTTTTATGTCAATAATTTTTTTCAAAGACAATCGCAATTGGCTTGTATGAATCAAGTGGAAGGAAAGAGGAAAAGAAGACGGGTTGAACGATACTTTTCTTTTAAGGGCTTGTCAGAACTTAAACTTAAATTTAGAGATTAAAAAAAAGGTAATCGAAATTTTAAAGTTTCAAAGTTCAAAGGCTACAAAAAAGTATTTATCAAAATTACTGGAACTTGTATTATATTTTAACTAGCCACAAAATTATGCCAATAAAAATCTATTGTTTCATCTATTTTTAAATCTTGATTGATTAATTTTAAGTTATAAAAATGTTTATCTTTCAAAAAAAATAAAATTTAAAAGCTTTTTATTTAAACCCGATAATAATCTTCTAAAAAAAGACGAGAAACTTTGAAGTTGAAAGTCCGTTAAAATTTGATAAGTTTTTTTGTATAATCTGAAAAAGAAGTTCATCATTTGACATTCATTCATTCATGATAACAAAAAAAGAGGGAGGAAAAAAAGGTGAGCAAGAACTAAAATTTTTTTGATAACAGATAAAAACGGCAGCCTTCTTTTTTCTTCCTTTTTCAATCAAAAAAAACCATTTTTTGAAAAAAAGCAAATTAATTGACAGTTTTGAAAAAAATGAAAACCTGCATTTAAAAAAATTCCAGTCTTTTTTCATTTAAAAATTCCAAAAATGAAACTTCAAAATGTTAAAAAATCCAATCAAAAAAGTCTTAATCTGCAGAAATAAGGAAGCAAATGACAGCAGCAGCAGGAAACAGGGAACGAAACAGATCAACCCGAATAAAAAAGGTCGTAAAAATGCAAAGTACAAATATATGTATGGAAGCATAGATATTATTATAGATCATGGTGGCAGCAGAAATTATGCAATTTTTCAAGTGGTTTCGCGCTCATAAACACACAAAAACACGGATTGATAGAAACAAATATGAATAAAACAGATGCCCAAAAATACATATAATAACTTTTTTGTTTGCAAATCCGATATGGATTTTACACTCAATTTTTGGCACACTTAAGTTCTCACTTGAAAAATCACTGTTAGAAATGCCAAAAACCAGAAAAACGAAACAGAAGGCGCAAAAAATAAACAAATAAAAAAAGGTTGACCATAAATGGATATAAAATTACTGCATAAATTAAACGAGCACTATTTTATTTTTCAAAATGAAAAATTGAAAATTTGTTACACATTGTCTTTAAAATCTTTAAAAAACACATTTTTAAACAAATTTTTTTCTCTACCAGCAGTGGTCATTTTTTAACTGCCTCCAGGCATTAAGAAAAAAAGGAGCTTCTGAAAGCTTTTTTTGAGAAAAAGAGTAAAAAATGCATTGAATTGTCTCTTCTTTTCTTTCTTTTTAAAAATTTGTAACTGCAACGGTCACTTTCGCTTTCTTCTCATTTGCATAAACAAGAAGATGAAGAAGAACCTTTTTTAAAGAAAAAACCCCGACTTTCTTAACCCATCCAATTTTTTTTTAAATTTCTTCTGTTCCGTTGTTTCACAAGATTAAAAAAACAGAGAACCTTAAAAAAAATTGGCCCAAAAAAAAAGATGTGAACATTTTTGACAATTTTGAAGAAGTCATTTTTAGGCATTTTTAAAAAAACGAACGCCGTCAATTTTATTTTTTAAAGTTTGCTGTTAAAAAAAGAATCTAAAAATAGTTGCTACTAACAAAAAAAGATCGAAATAAAACTAACTTTTTTCAAAAAAATTACATAGTTTTTTCGGAAGAAGAAGAAAAGTGAAAGAAAGGCAAAGAAAAAGATAGAATCAAAAACAAAAAATTGAGCAATTGAAGAAGAAGAAAAAATCAGTGACTCTTTTTTTTCTTGGCAAAATAGAAAAAAATAAAGCAAGGATGGAAGAAGAAGAAGCAACAGTGGCGGAGTCGTAAATTTTTATCGAAGAAATAATAAAAAAAAACACAGCGATCGCCAAAAAATATGTATAAAAGTGTAATGAAAAAACACACAAGAAGAAGCAGGGCAACCCATCCCGGGCATTATTTTTAACCTAAAAATAAAAAGTGATTGAAAGAAGAAGGATCAAAGAATAAGAAGAGAAAGGGAATGGAATGCGCGAGTTTTAAGTGTTTTCGTTTTTCTTGGAGGTGCTAAAAGTGAACAGTTGTTGTTTCTTTTTTTTTGATGATGGCTTCTGGCGGCCATCAAACGATTAATAAATGATCAGTGAGAGGATGGGTTTCTTTGAAATCAAACCCAAGTCCGAAATGGGATCAAAGAAAATCAACAAATGCCGTTTTAGAAGATGGGTTTGGCACAAAACAAATCAAAAGGTAATGGCAGTCGCGACTGCATTCGTAACATAAATTACCGTATTCAAATTTTTAAGTTTTAATAAAGTAGCTTACAAGTGTTGACAGCAATTTTTTCAAGCATTTTCATTTTGACATTTAAGAAAAGCATTGTTTTAGCACCCAAAAAATTCTCGGTCATTCATTTGCATATTCATTAACATTTTCGAAAGAGAGAGAAAAGTAAAAGTACTGAATCATTAATTAGTCAAAACAAACGAATAAAAATTAACGGCAAAAACATGGGCAATAAAAGTAAAAAGACAAGAAAAGTGAATCATTTTTACAAGCATTTTCCCTCTCTTTTTTCCATCATTTATTTAAGTTTAGTTTTGGGTCTATCGTCTTTTTTCATTTGTATCATTTTAGGGTCATTTGCTTTTGCTGCAAAAGAAGAAGAAAAGTCTTTTTTTTTAATTTTTTCGACAAACTAATTTGTTGACGACCAACAAACAACACAAATTCTGGCGATAGATAGTTTTATTGACAGTCGCCTTCGTTGGCGGCAGCTAAAAAAGGAAAAATAAAAACAAAGTAAAGCAAAAGAGAAAAGATAGGAGGAGAGAAATACAGCAATTTGGAAGAAGACGAGTCGAAGAAAAAAAGAGCATCATCGGCTATTTTTTGCCCGCCGACGATTTTTGCTAATCTCTCTTTTAAATTCTGTTTTAGAAAAAATTAGACAAAACAATGAACGGAAATTAGCAAAATAATAGAAGCTTTTGTAAATCTTTTTTTCTTCCCTTTGAAGATTTAATAAAAATGTTTTCAAGAATATTGGATTACCGTATTTTCAAACATAATTAGAAAATAATCTAATTTGAAAAACTGGAAAAACTTCACAGAAAACAATTTAATATTTAAGTTAATTCTACAGTACCAAAATTTGATTATCAAATATTAAAAAAAATTCATAAAACCAAAAACTTATATTCAAATTTTGTGCCAAAAAATGCTGACACAGTTGCTTCCCATTTCGATTATTTTCTTCGCGCCACCCTTGGTTTTATTTTTTTGACAAGGACAAAAAATTCGAACATAAAAATGCCGAACAAATGAACCATTAATTTTTTTGAAGTTCATTGAAGGGATAAAAATGAAAAAAAATGACAGCTGCAGCAAGAAGTTTATGAGGTGGAAAAGACAAAAAAATATATATAATTCCATAAAAAATAAAAGAAGATGACAAAGCGAAAGCTGCTGCCTTATTTACAGGTTGTTGATCGTTAATGAGAGAGAAAAAGAAAAAGCGATTATTATAATTACATTGCCAGAGGCAATGTAATTATAATATCATCACCAACATTCCAGAAAAGAAGAACCCGAAGAATGAGAAAAGTGAAAATTCTGCTTTTTCACAAAGTGATCAATTCTGAACGAACCGGAAGAAATTGAAAAGAGGGAAAAACACATGACTTTTTTTAAATATTTAAAAAGGTATGAATCATATTTTTCTTAAAAGCAGCTTTAGATTTCTGCTGCTGCTTTTGCTGATGATGACACAAAATGTAGACTCATTCACCCATCATCACCGATATATCTATTTATCACATAAAAGGAGGGAAAATGATTCCCATTTTAAGAAAAATACATAAACATATTTTTTTCCTTTCTCCGCACCTTTTTTTCTCACAATCCTTCCTTTCTTTTCCTCCTCCAAAGTCTCCAAAAAAGAAGAAAGAACATCAACAAAAAATACAATTTTATCAAAAAAATAACAAAGAATTTCTTTGTAAAAAATTATTCATTATTCATTTAAATTTTTAAAACACGTCACAAAAGAATTGAATAAATAAATTTACAATAACTATAAAAAAATCAGAAGCAACAATGAAAAAATTCAGAATGCAATTTGAATTTTAAATACATCGTTAAACATGATTTCTTTTTTGATGAACAATTTATTTCTTAGTGAAAAAAATTATGTCAAGAAAATGAAGATCTGTCACAATTAAAATATTTTGTAATATTGTGATATCATAGATAGTGAAGATGAATTTAATGGGCAAAATTATGCACGGTTACAGTACCCAACAATTGCTGATTTGGAGACTGCGGCAATTGCTGGATACTGTAGCTGCTCATGACTTTACACGAATAAATTTATCATCGAAAGAAAAAAAGTTGCAACCTTTTTTAGATTTATTTGATGATATTACGATGTCCTGAAGCAATACATTACGATTTTAAATTTTCTGGGTTTGAAAATGTGAATAGTCATAAGTCATAACATCTAAAACTTACAACAAAGTAAGAAAAGCTAGTAAATGATATTTATTGCAATATCAATATTGACTATTTCATTAACAGAAATTTATTTGATTGGTTGACTTCTCAAAATTGAAAAGCGAAATACATTGGTCAAAACAAGGCTTCAAATTTTCAATAGCATTTTTTGAATTGTTTTTGAAGTTACAACTTTGGCAAAAAGACTCCAACAAAATCATTGCATCAACTTTCATGAAAAGTTTCATCAACTCAAAAATAAAAGCTAACGTGAAAATTCACAAAATCTTTTTCTACTCTTACGTTTTGTTTTAAGTACTTTTAATCTAACTTTCTTTCATTCCAGATGAGAATTGTATAATTCATCCCGAATGCCTGAGGGCAGAGAGGTTCTTCGTTGGACATTCGCGGGTGGAGTGGCGGGTTTTGCAGTTGAATCATCCCTTTTTCCCTTGGATACAATCAAGACTCGATTACAATCACAACAAGGCTTTCAAGCTGCTGGCGGCTTTAAAAATCTTTATCGTGGTTTATCCTCTGTTGCCTTAGGGTCAGCTCCAACGGCGGCAATATTCTTTCTTATTTATTCAAATTTAAAAGAAATTGTTACCGTACAACGTAAGATATTTCTTCCATAGCTACTATGGCATGGATTATGTGGTAATATGCAAATTTGCAAAATCTTTGAAGGGTATCTCTGTCTCGAAGAATCCTCTAAAAAACTCAGGGTCAGAGGTTGATCAAAAAAGTTGTAACTCTATCAAATTTGCATATTACCAAGCTTCACGCTTTCGATGTATTAATGCGAAAAATTTTAGCAACAATTTTGGGTGATGCAATTTGTGCCTGTAGTGCTGAATTCGTTTCATCTTCAATTGGAGTTCCTATTGAAGTGATAAAGCAAAGATCTCAAACTGGAAGCGGGACACCATTTCTTCGATTAGGCCAAAAAATATATCGCAAAAATGGGTTTGCTGGATTATATCGGGGGTTTGTGCCAATGTTGGCCCGCGAAATGCCATTCTCATTTATTGAATTACCAATTTGGGAATATTTAAAAAGAGAATATCCAAAATGGGCGGTATGCTTTTAACAACCATGATATACTGTAGCTTACAGTAATTTCACTTTTTAGGGTAAAGAAAAATGTACACCATTTGAATCAGCTTGTGCAGGGAGTACAGCGGGATGTTTTGCAGCTGTTATGACAACCCCGTTAGATGTGATTAAAACTCGTGTAATGCTTTCTGAAATACCTCTTTCATCTTACTCCGCTTTTCTTCACATTCAAAAACATGAAGGAATTTCAAAACTTTTTGCTGGTGCAATTCCCCGAACTTTTTGGATGGGATTCGGGGGATTTGTTTTCTTTTTTGCATATGAATTAACAATGTCTTTATCGTATCGACTTTTTTAGGATACTGTATACTGTAGTAATATTTTTGTAATGCATTTTTATTAATTGTATTGTTATTACAAAAATTATTTCACCGAGATTTTAGATTAGATAGATAATTAATTGTAGAAATGATAAATATTAAAGATTACTTTTTAAAGAATTGTTATTGCACATGCCATTTGAGCACATCCATGATATTGCTCTAACCGCTGATAGTAACTGGGCCACGGAATTTAACTTTTTCATAAATTGAAAGATATGTGAAAACTTGATCTATAATGTGTAAGTTTTAGTGGTAAGGATAGTGTATCTTGAAATAACTTACCTGCAAAATTTTGCCATTGACTCTTTGTATAAAGTCCAGATCCCCGAACATTGATTGTAATTTTTTCGAAATATTCAACATTAGCATATGATTTAGTTGCAACAGTATAAGCTCCACGTTTTGAAAGAACCGCTCCCAATCCTGGAACATAACTTCCAACATATGCTTCACCTTGTACACCAGTGTATGCTGCAATTTGTGCTTCATCAACGACATACATCACTGGTGGATTATATCCTGTGATGGTCCATGTCATTCCAATAGTACTGTATCCTAATTTTTGTGCAGCATTTAAAATGGCTCCATTAATACTTTTGTTCATATTTCGTACTGCATCTGCTTGGGTTGTTACTTGTCCAGGATAATTTTGGGGCATAGTTATGGTTGCATTTGGGGTATACCATGTCCAAGTAATTGGTGGATTAAATTCAAATGCAAATGATGGATTTTGAATGATATAATCACCTAAACATTTTCTATGTTACAGTAAAATGGATACTGTATCATCAGCACTCACCAACTCCACCACTGCAACATAAAGCAGGAACAAAAAGTGCAAAAGCAAATAAAACTTGAACAATCATTGCTGCTTTCTTCTGCTTTTTCCGATGCCACAAAATGTATATTTTCTCAATCAAACAATTTTCTTAAATATTCAATTTTTTGGACCAAAAGTTATTTCTATTTGCTTTTGAAGATTTGTACCAAAAAACCTTTTTTTACGACTTTGCCATTGTTTTCTTTAACAGAATTTTTTATGGGAGTGTGTTTCAGATATATTTGCTTCAGAATTGTAAATTATATGTATTTGCTTTTATCTCAGATAACCAACACTTTTTTCCGCATTTCTTTTCAAACGCCTTTGCACTGATTTTCCGGTAATTAAAATTTGGGCTTTGATTTTTTTCAAGGTTTGTCAGTTTGCGTCAAAAAAAGATAAAAAAATACAATAAAAAATATTTAATTGCTTTGAAAAAATTTATATTATTTGTTTTTAAATGTTAAAACAGTTTCACTTTTTTTGAATACCGTAATCTTTTTTGTGTGGGTTTTGTTTTATGTGTCTTTTTTTGTTTGAGATAAAAAAATTAAAATCATTAATCGATGTTAAAATATTACGGTATCCTAATTTAAATATATCCTATTTATAAATAGGATGCATCCATCGATGATGAGAAGCAAAGACTTTATTTTATCTGTCAAAACTACAGTATATTTAAAGCATCAAACAAAAGGTAATAATTTTTTTTAAATTTTTTACAGTGTTTTTAACTAAACTATACTTTTGAAATTACTGTTAAAATTACAGTATGCTTAACATAATACAATGCACCAAAATTTAATAGTGTCACATATTTACTTTAAAGCAGCTTGAAGTTCATCTTCATTTGCAAAAGAGAAATAATGTGTTTCAACTTTAATCTTAATAAAATCAGTTGAATAAAAAGCTTCCCGGATTGAATTTGTTAAAGTAAAAACAAATTTTGCCCAAGCAATTGTTGAACCATTTTTGGTATTAATAATTGGAGATTTCCATTCTTTTTTAATTGATTCATTAATATTTCCGATGTTTGTAATTGTTTGTTCCATAATATTTGCAACAATTAATTTTATATCATTCTCAGATAAAATAAGTCCAGCCTTTTCCAAGCTTCTTAAAATTCCAAACATCGAAGACATGTAAGATGCCACGGCTGATGCCGTTGAAATATCACCTTCAAAATTATTTTCACTGATGTTCGTCTTTCCTTTCTTCATTAAAGCTTCTCCGGCTTCATTGATTCGATTGAGGGATGATTTATCAGATCTTCGGGGATGAGCAATTGTTGCATTACTGTCAATGCTGTCATTGTTTGATGGCTGGATAAAGTTAATCCATCGACCGACAATTTGTTCCTGCTGATAAAATCTTTTGGTAATTGTGTTTCGAATATTTGAATATTGCTCTTCGAGAATACGTTTCAATTCATCTTTTTCATACGGTAATATTCCATTTACAGCCATCTCAATAAATTTTTAAAAAATTTTTAAAAAAAGAACCACAAATTTTTTAAATACGACTAGGCCAAACTGAAGAAACAAAAAAATGTTGATGAAAGAGTCTCTCTTTTTTAAAAAAATTGAGGGAATTTCATTTTTTTTTATATTTTTGTGTTGCTGCAATTTCATCAACATTAAAAAATACTAACGTTTTTGTTGTTGTCCTTCAAAGGGGGTATTTCGTCAATACAATTCTCCTCGTTGCTAAAACATCACAGCTCACTTCTTACCCTTTTTTGCCAAAATTTAAAAATGCTAGAGTTTCATTTAATTATAGCTTTCGCAAATGTGGTTTTTATTTAAAGAGTTTAAATAGAATGTAAAACAAAATTTGTTGCAAAAATCTGCTTTAGAAAATAACATCAAAAGAAAAGATTTTTTACAAAAATCGGAAATGCCGGTAGCAGTCTACTTTTAATAGGTTAAAAATCAAGGCATAATTTAATAATATTGGTGTAAAGAATTTTGTATAATCGTTTAATTGAAGTTCTTCTATTAATAAAAAAATACTGGAAAAGCCTTCGAAAGAGAAACAGATTTTGACAGAAAACTTTCACATTTATGAAATTTGGCAAAAAGTGAAGAGCAAATCTTTGAAATATTGAACAAAAATTTTGTTGGAATCGGATCTAATCTAATTAATTCTTTACGATTGATGGAATTCCAATCCAGAATCTGAAGAAAACGTTTCTAACTTTATCTAAAATTTCAGGATTCTAATCTTAAAACTTTTAACACTTCGATGAAATGACTTCTTTGAAGAATGATGACTTTCGGAAACTGTTATCAACACCATCATCAAAACCTCGACCATCTGAATCTTCTTCTAGTCAATCGACAGCATCCGCATCAAATCGTCGAAATGATAAAAAGCCAGGTGGTGGAGGTGGCGGAAAAAAGAAATTCCATCCGAAGAAAAAGGATGATGCTGAAAAAACTGATGAGGATAAACTGTATGAAGAATCCCAACAAAAATTAACTGAAATAATGAAAGGTTATCGAGATCGAGCAGCTGAGAGACGAAAAGCTGATACAAATAAAGAATCGGATGAAGCAGCTTTACGATTAATGATTCATGGAATTATGCCAACGGATTTGGAAAAGAATCGTGGAGAACTTACGATTGAGGTAATAATTATTTGATTGTATTGTTAGTTTTGATTAACAATTAACTTTTCAGCAAAGTAAACTTCTTGGTGGTGATATTGAACATACTCATATGGTTAAAGGTCTGGATTATGCATTACTTGAAAAGATGAAAACTGATAAAGATGAATCATCTGAGGAAGAAGATGACAAGGATAAGGTAAAGCTTTGACTCAACGTTTGCTTATTAATATTAAAAATTTTAGGATGTTCCTGCTTCATCACTTGCTCCAGAAAAAGTTGCAAAGAATCCAATGGTTCGAAGAACGCTGAGAACAGTTTTTCATACAGTATATCCAAAAAGAAATGAACATTTTGCACCTGGAAGAATGGCATATGTTTGTGATTTTGAGAATCTTGATACAGATGTTCCTTCAACGTTGCTTCGAAGTTTAGAAGAAACTCCAAAAGAGAATCCTTCTGTTAAAACTGATAAACTTATTCTTGAAGTAAGCATTGTTATTAACATTGTTTGATTTGTATTTTGTTCTTTTTTAGCATTTAACAAATATTCTACCGTATCTTCGTGACAAAAAACGACAAAAGAAAAAGAAGAAGCATGTCGATGATGAAGAAGAAGCCAAAGCTATGGGAGATATTAAAATTTTTGATGATGCTGGAGATTACGATACTCGAGTAAAACCGTTGAAACATGATTCACGTAGATCTGATCATCGAGATTCTCACAAAGATGAAAAACGATCATATTTCAATGATAGGTAAGCAGTGTTTGAGTATTTTGACTTAATATTTTAATTTATTATGTTTTAGCCGAGATGATAAAAGAAATCGACGAGATGATGATGATCGTAAAAGGGAAAGTGATCGACATAGAAGACGTGGAGATGATGATTCAAGAAGTCGAAGAGAGCGAAGCCCGGATCGCCGTGATCGTGATAAAGAACGTGAAAGAGATCGAAGTCATCGAGATTCAGAAAAAAGTCGAGATAAAGATCGTCAAGATGAACCACGAAAACCCTCAATCTTTGATAAACATTCTTCTTCTGATTCTCGAAAACGTGGTGCTTCCCCAACATCAAATAGTGAAATAAAATTAGCAGCTACATCAACAAAGAAAATTAAACAAGATGAAGCATATGGAGAATACTTTACAGAAGATATGGACTTTGTTGAAACGATAGCAAGTGACGACGATGATGACGAGGCCCTCGCAATGGCAAAATCTCGAATGTTTCACGAATTGGGTGCTGATGCTTCTGATAGTAAAGGGTATGATTTGTTATATATTTATTTTGATTTAATTGCATATTATTTTTAGAAAGAAAATATTGGATAAGAAAAAGCCAAATCAATCAAAAGCTGATGTTGCAAGAAAGTTTGATAATGAATTAAAGAAAATTGATGAAATTTGGGCAAAAAAGAAGGATTCCAAAATGAGTTATTAAATGTATTTTTATGTTTTGTACTTCTTTATATTTTAACAACAATAAAAGTTGATTTTGTTTATGGCGAATTGAGCATCTTTATTGAAAATAACTTTTTAAACGAAAAATTATACTGTAATTTAACTAAAAGTTTTGTTTAAATTCAAAGTCTTTTTTAATATCTTAATTTAAAAATCATACCACAGTAACACATAAACATTTCTATCTATCTATGAATACGGTAACTTGAGATGTTAAAGGCAATACAAAAAGCTCTTAAATAAATAATTTATTCTTTCAAGTATCAAGAAGATATATACATTCTAATAAACATAAACGATTCCATAAATAAAAACCCAAAAGAGAACATAAGTAAATAATCCGCCAACAAGTGAATGGGTGATTGAAAGCCATCGATTACCAAAGTATGTGGTCCATTTGAATCCAGATTTGTATTCCCAGAAGATTGCCTGAACACAGTTAAAGTTAGTTTACAAAATCATTAAAGAATTATCAAACCTGAACTAAAACAAATATAAAATAAAATATAAATCCATAAAGTGAAGTAAGACCAAGAGCACCTGCAGCAATTCCACTTGCAGCAGCTTGACACGTTCTTGAATATTCAAGAATGGCAAAATTATTTCTTATTGCAATTTCACTGTAAATTGGTTGAGATTTTTCTTTATTTGCTGCTGATGCAGTTGTTGAAGAAGAAGATGTTGAATGTCGTTCTGCCATTTTTGTATTTCTAAAACATAGTTATATTTATAAGAAGTATTTTACCAGTAATAAATATTGCGATTAAATACACGATTTTAACAAAACAAATATTAATTAATAAATAATAAAGTTTTTAATTTTTTTGTGGCGTTCACGAAATTGAATTCAATTAATTTTTTATAAAAAAAATTGTTTTTTGAAAATTTATTTTCGTGCCGAAACATGTTTTTTTGCCGTCAACTTTTAAACACAAACTTTTTGGGGGTTACGGTAATAATATTACCGTATTCGAAATAGTATGACTTTAAAAATGCCATATTTTAAATAAAAAATATTAATCGTTTTTAAAAAACTTTTGATATCCGATAAAGTTAAATGTTTTGGTATTGAACTGTGACATTCATGTTGGCATCTTTTGAAGTTATTAACGGCACCAAAAATTAATAAAAATTTATTTCATTTAATTTTTGCTTTTAAAAACTTTGAAATTTTTGTAGTAAAATATGTTAGATTATTTTTATTCAAACAATAGAAAGCAATTTTACATTTTATAAAACAACATAATTTTTGGCAGGACAATTTTAAACATTAAAAATTTTTAACAAAAATAAAACAATAATTTATTTATTTTCCTATATAATGCCTTATTAATTCCATTGGAAGTGGGAATATAATTGTGGAATTCTTTTCGGCTCTAAAAAGTTACTGTAATTATTTTTACAAATCTGTATAAACTTACGCAACCGAATTTAAAGTTTGCAAATACCGAAGCTGTAATGCCGCAGGCGATTGAGAAATAATTGTTGCAGCTTCTTTCAAAGATCTTGAAGCTTTTTGTTCACCTTCTGCCGCGATAACTTTCGCGCGAGCTTCTCTTGCTGCTTCAGCCTAAATAAAATTGGATAGTTACAGTATCCCAAAATATGTCCCCAAAACATACTTCTGCAGCCATTGCCCGTTGAAGCTGTACAGGAAGTCGAACATCTTTTATTTCTACCCGTTCAACTTTGATCCCCCAACTTTCTGTTGCTTCATCCAATAAAGTTTGCATTGCCGAGGCAATATTATCACGATCCGATAAAATATCTGATAAATTTCTTGTTCCAAGCATATTTCTTAGGGTTGTTTGAGCTAATAATCGTGTTGAATGATGTGCATTTTCTACATTTGCAACTGAGATTGTTGCATTACAAACTCTATAATATACTACTGCATCCACGGATACTGTAACAGAATCCCGGGTTAAAATTTCTTGTGGTGGAACATTAAATGAGACTGTTCTGAAATATTTTATATGTTTAAAGGAGTACTGTAGCTTGAGATAAAATTACCGTAAGTCTACTTTGGTCCAAGTTTCAATACATGGCATAACAAAAAATATACCTAAAATATATTATTCAAATTTAGAAGCGTTTGTATGCTTAAAATGTTAGTAATTGTAATGCCGCAGGCAATTTGAGCCCAAAATTATTATAGTTACAGTAATGTTCCAATTATACAGACCTGGTCCTTTTGCCCCTCCACCAATTAATCTTCCCAATCGAAATATAACTGCTCTTTCATATTCTTGGACAATTTTTAGGGTAAAACAAATTCTGAAATGTAATTATATATTTATAAGAAACATTTTACCAGTAATAAATATTACGATATTGGAAATGTTGCAAGCATAAAAATCCATGAAAGAAATATAAGAAAGAATCCACAAAATCCCAGCCCCGCATCATATACATCAGCTAAAAAAGAGCAAAAGCATTGAGCAGAAGAAAAAAAAAGATGAAGAAGAACGTCTACTTTTTTTAAAATTTATTATTCACAAGGGAAAAAACAACACACAAAAACCATCCGAAAAAAAGAAAGAAAAAAAGGATAAATTTTAAATGAATAAAGAATCTCTTTTTTGTAAAAACTTACGATTTGCATTTTTTGGATAATAACTTAATTTTAGTTGTGCAAGAGATTGCCTCCGGGCATCCCGTTCTTCTTTTGCAAATATCAGGGGATTAAGGGTGAATCTTCGGCCCATCCTTGGTCCACGTTGAATTGGTCCTGATCCGGAACCGGAACGCATTTGTGGGACGTCAATTTGAATACTTTGGGGTTCGTCGTCGTCACTGCCCATTAGTCTTGACCCTTCATCAATATTTCCAGCTTCGTCTTCTCCGTCAGTGTCTTGATCGGTGGAACCCTCTAAATCGGAATGCTCTTCAACAACATCAATAGATTCAGAAATTAAAAGGCCAGGATTAAATCGACCCCGATAAATCGGGCGTGATGGTGGATTGCAAGTGGAAGTGGAAGTAGACGATGAAGAAGATGATTGAGATGGTAATAATTTAGAAGACGTTGATGGATTCATTTATGAATAATAATATTAGAATAAATAATAAATAACTGATTTATGTATTTTATGATATATTTTTGTGACGATTCTTTTTTAAAAGGAAGAACAAAAGTGAGAACAAAAGGAATAAAAAAAGAAGGGGGAAGAAGAGATAATACTAAAGCATATAAAATAAAAGGAAATAACTGAAGCGAAGAGATAGATAGAGAAAAGGCGGGGTCCATCTTCAGTCCACTATTACTAGTACTCCAAACTACGATGATACTTCTTTTCATAGTAGTAGTTCCTCTCTGCTCTGGTATTATTGTTGTTGTCTTTTTTCTATCTTTTTTACTTTGCGCTTGCCTGCTTAAAGGGAAGGTCTTTTTTGGATATTTCCTTTAGAGACTATAGGGAATTTTTCTTTTGGCTCGTACAATCAGTGTTCTATTTTTTTGGTGGTAAAAAAGGAGGACCTCCAGATGAATGCACTCTCCTTCTTCTTTATCCAAGAAAAAACACAAAGAAGATAAGCAAAAAGAAGAAACATGTCAACAAAGATTTCACTTTCAACAAGTTTTTTATCTCTCACTTGTTGAGATTTTGGATAAAGAAAGGGATATTAATATATATATATATTTAAAAGTCTTCCAAAAAAACCAATGATTGTTTTAGATGATGCCTTTTTTGGAGAGTAATAAAAAAGATTTTAGCTGTTTTTCTAAATAGACACAAATATAAAAAAAACGATGACGGAAACAAACATAGAATTTCCTTTTCTCGTCTTGTCTCTTCGATGTGATTCAATATGACCACCACTTGAACAAAAAGCCATATATTTCTTTTTTCTCCTTTTTTCGTTTTGGCATTATTTATTGTTTGACGCGTTTTTTTAGAAAAAAAGATGATGATGAAAAAAAACAGAACAACAAATATAAACTTTGTCATTCTCGCATTTTTTTAAAAAATCTTTCGTTTTTTTTTCTTTTTAAAAAATTTGTTGTAGCTTCTTCTTTCTTCTTTTTGGCCCTCAAAAATTTAAGCGAAAAAACACAAAAGGTTCGTTATTATTATTTTCAATAAAACAAAAGAAGATGCATCAGAAGCCTTTTGTGTTTTTTCTTCTTCTAAAAGTTGGTCATTCTTTAACAACAACAACGAAAAATACAACGAAAAAGCTTTTTGTTCAAAAAAGGTCAAAATTTGTATTTTGAACAGCTTTTCTAGGGAAAAACATGGCTTCTTATTCATCTGATTTTGACACATTTTTTGCCGTTGAGTGAAGCAAACACATTTTCCATTTATGAGTAGAGAGAAAGAAAAAATATGCTTATTTTCATTTATGAAAATGTGTTAAGCAAGGATTTAACTATATCCAAAAATGTGTTAATTAAATATAACAATTGTATTTATTACGTGTAAAACAATAAGGACAAAAATTAAAACTGTGCAAATTTTAGTAAATTTGATTTCGAAGCTTTTCGGAAATTACTGTATACAAGTGACAAAATACAGTAATCTTTGAAACTACCGTAGTCATGGGAATATCCTAAAAAGGCATAGAACTACCTAATTAGAGAGAGATAAAATATGCGGTTAATTAAAAAATCAAAGTCTAGCCTTAAAATTTTTTATAATTAAAGCCACCTGGCAAAAAGCTAAAACGTTCAAAACTAAAATCTTCTTTTTTCTTCTTCTCACACATTTTTAAAAGTTATCTCAAATTCCCCCTTTTCTGTTGATAGATGAAAAAAGATTGGTCTCAATTTTCTTCTTCTTTTTTTTGAAACAAAAATATGTCTATGGTTTTTGCACTTTTTTTTATACTTCTTTCTTTAATAATAATATTATTATTATTGATAATAAAAACAGAATAGAATAGAATAGAAATAAAAGACAACAAAATTCCAAAAAAACCCCCAAAAATATTTTTGAGGGATTCGAAAAGGAATGTGTGTAAGACAATGTTTTTGGTAGAAGAATAAGAATTAAGATAGAGAAAAAGACAAGGGAAGACGGAAAAGAAAAAGAAGAAGAAGATGGATAAGAAAAATTTATTTTTGTCAAATTTCTTTGTGCGCAACAATGAAAGCAATAAAAAAAGTGAATAAAAAAGTGTTAGAAGATAGAGAGGAGGAAGGAAGGCTTTATTGGCTTGGCTTCATCTTTTGGCAGTTTCTCACTATTTTTACTTTTAGTTTTTGGGAGACAATGATAGAGTAACAACAAAAACATCAAAAAAGAAAGATGCCAACACAGAGAAGAAAGCACACAACAAAAAAAGTAGTAACTTAATTTTAAACAAAAGAAACTAAAACTAGAAAAAAAGTAAAGGTCGTCGGAAGCAAGAAGAAGTCGAAATCTATTTTTCTAATACTTCTTTCTTTTTTTCGTGTTTTCCGGATATTGTCAAGAAGGAACTTGTGTTCCATTTTTACAACTCTTTTACTTTTATACTTTACTTTGTTTCTGTCTAAATGATTTTTATATAGAAAAAGTAAAGAATTTAAAAAGATTTATATGAAAATTGGTTAAAAACTATTACTATACTACAATTGCAATTTGCAATTTCAAAAATGCAACAACAACTTTATAAAGTTGTTCTTAAAAGAAAAAATAGTAAAAATTTTATGAAGTTAAAGAAGTCGAAAAAACAGAAGAAAAGTAGTAGTAATAATGAGACATATGGGGCAAAGTAATAATAAGAATAATAAAATAAATCCATCTTGCAATCTATTTAATACTAAAAAGAGATAAGGGAAGACATAGAAAAAGATATAAAAAATTTATCCAAGAATTGATGCAACCAAAACGCATAACTCCTTCTTTTCTAAAAATATGATTGAAAAGAAAAAAGTGCGAACAACAACTTTGTCAAATTTGACACCTTTTTTATAAAAAAGTGATCCTTTTACGTTTTTTTAAAAAAGCTGAAACTCAAAAAAGGAAGTGCAAAAATGGGAGTTGTTTTTCGAAAAAAAAGTATTTTTAAAAAGTTGTCACATTTTTTACTTTTTTTAAACCTTTTTTTGAAGTTTAAAAATGTGTAATATTTGTTTTTTAAATGGATATAATTAGATTTTAAGTAATAATCCTTAAATAATTTTTTTTCGTAAAAAATATAATTTTTAAAACTTTAATCTATTTTTTATCTCTTGTGAGAGAGGAATATTCACATGTTTAACTTTATCGAAGAAGAAAGAAAGAAAAAAGGAAACAATTAAAAATAAATGTAATCGGGTGCTACTTTATCATTACCGTATATACTTAAAAATATAAAGAAATAATAAAAAAAAATATTTAGCAGAGTTACAAAAAAAAGTTTTTGCTTCTTCAAAAAATGAATCCTAAAAATAGTGACACAATACTTTTTTTTTCTGGTTCAAGTATTTTAAAGAATTCAGTTTTATTTTTTTTTGTCTTCAGAAGTCAAAGAAGAAGGAATTAAAGTAAGACAAACAAAGAAAAAAATCCCTCGTTACTGATAGGTGCCGCCAAAAAGTGACAAATGGCAATCATTTTTGGATGAATAAATCCATGCTTGCTTTTTGTTTTTCAACTTTCTACCACTTCTTTTCTTTCGGTTGTTTCGGTTGACTTTGAAGCTTCCGTCTGTCACTTAATCATTTATATATACTTTCGGTAGAAAGAGAGAAAGAGACAACCAAAAATATCAAAGGAGAATAATTTTAAAAGACAGACTTCAAAAAAGAAAACATTCCTAAGAATTTAGATTAAAAAGAGCATACCTGAATCAGTTGATGGTGGTCGGATCGGAGTAGATGGACCACCCATGGTTCCACCAAATGGTACTGTAAATACCATGATAATGACAGATTTTTTGTGGTATTTTTGATTCTAAAAAAGATTCAAAAAAATTGGAAAAGAAGAAATAAATGAAAAAAATGAGAGGGACAAAAAAGTTTTTTTTATCAAGAGGGACAACACAAAAACGAAGAAGATTCTCAAGGATGAAGAAGAAGAAGTTGCAGCAGAAGCATCGGCATCGGGCAAAAGCGAAGAAAGAAAGAAGAATGGCTTGAGGCCACTTAGACGTGCATAATTCAGTTTCCGGTGATGGACACAGCAACTAAATTCTTTGAAGAAGAAGCAGCAAAAGATTCTTCATCAAAAAAAATCATCTTCCAAAAAAACACATCATAACAAAAAAGAGTTGGATTATCTTGTCAAAAAATATATATAAAAATTTTTGTTAAAGAAAAAAAGAGATACAAAAAAATTACAAAGCAAAAAAACATATTTGAAGCAAAAGTGGCTTAAGTGAGAGAGAAAAAATTTATCTAAAGATTTCAGAAAAGCATTGCCCAAGGGCATTTTAATAAAGGCGGGGACTTCTTCATTTTTTTATTCGTGTTTTTTTATATTCAACATAGAGCAAGAACAAAAAAGACATAAGTGTTTTTAATGAAACTGATTTTGTGAAAAAAACAGGTGCAAATTTGTAAGAAAAAGACAAAAACATAAAAAAAATTATGTTTTTGCCGACAGCAGTTAAGCTGAAATTAGACATTGATTAATATTCATGTACTGGTAGCAGCTTATGCTGTTACACATTTATGTGTGAACAAAATGCTATAATCAAATTTAAATATTTATTTTAAAAAGCATATATCAATGTAATCAGATATAAAAATGAATCAAAAACTAAAATACAGAATAACAAAAAAGTAGCACCCGATTTATGAACATTTCAAAAAGTGATACATAACAGTATCTTAAAATAAGAGAAACCAGAAGAGCAAAATTGATAAAAACAAAAAATGAGAAAAAAGTAGAAAATGTGAATGGGTTAAAATAGACGGATTCTGATCAATAAAAAATTATATTTTATTTAAGTAAAGAAAAGTAAAGCCTCTGAATTGCAAATATTTTACAACATTACTTTCTTTTTATTCTTCTTCAATTTAAGAAAACCTAAAAATCCAAAAAACAAAAATTGCAAAAAAATCCGGCAAGCTTTTGTTTGAAAGCTTTGATTAAATTAATTTTTATTCCAGATGGACCTCCTCCAAAAAGAATTTTCTTTTTCAAAATTTGCAATGATAAAAAAGTTTTTTTATTTGTATGTTTTTTAATAAAAAAACAAACGTAAAAAAGTTGAAGTAATCTTAAAAGTGGATCGAAGAAAGGAAAAACGCACATTTAAGTTTTTGGATGTCTTCCAAAAAAACTTCATTTTAATAGTAAAATATATAAAGTGAAATCATTTTTCATGGAATAAAGAAAAAAATTAGATTTTTATTATTTCGATCAAAGGATTTTTAAATACTTAAAAGGAATTGCAGCGATAATTTCAAATGCGGTGAAAACAAGACAGAAGCTTAAAGACGAGGATAAAAGATGTGTGAAAAGGTTATTTTTTACTGTACTTGTAAAATAGGAAGTTGTAAGTGTTTTTTTTATTAAACAAAGAGTAGAAAACGTTGAAGTGTGTTTTTTGAAGTATTTTAAGTGAACCGAACAAAAAAGAAAAGCAAATTTTTGAATTTTTGGATGTCTTCCAAAAACTTTGTCAGAGTTTTTTGGAAAGACATCATTATCGGATCAAATTAATAAAATTAGAAAACATTAGATTAAAGAGTGTATATCGAAAGAACTCAAAGACCAGATTAAGCTAAAAAATTTATATAAAGTGTTAAGAAAAATTCAAACATTTTAATTTTATTCCGTATTTTTCAAGTGTCAAAAAATCAATAATTATGATACTGTATTTTTATCATGTTAAATTATTGTAGTTAACAAACTTTAACCCTCTTTGAAAGCCTCGTTTAAAGTTAAAAAATACTATTTTCATTTTTAGAGAGAGAGAAAAGAGGTACTTCAGTGAAGGAAGAAAGAGAAACATTATTTTTCATTGGCAAAGATCTTTTTTTTTCTATTTCCTTACTGTAACAGAATTTCCAATAAAACATTGAAAAATGAAGAGCATTAAAAATATTAAAAAACAAGGCGATAAAATTTTTATTTTTTAAAAGTGTAAAAATGATTTTAATTTTATTAAGTGATCATAAAATACATAAATTTTAACGTTTGCTTTGAACATTTTTAAAAAGTGGTAGTTGAATTTAATTTTTTTAAAAGAAGAAAGTTTAAAGGAAAAGAAAGATTGGATAAGCTTTAATCTATGTTTTCGATCATCGATAAAAAAACGAAAACTTACCTGGAGTAAGATACTGTCGATAAGATGATGAAATTCCAAGAGAACTTTTACTCTTTTTTGTAATACCTCCTTTTGGCTCTTTTGATCCCATATTATTATTCTTTGATGATTTGGGTTAATTTTTCGAAAAGTCAAGAAGAAGGAAAGAATAAATAAAATTTGGAACAAATTTCTTCCAAAAAAAATATAAGAAGTTGATACACTTCTTTTTCTTCTGCTTTTTTTATTATTTGTCGCTTTCGTTTCTCTTAAAAGAAATTTTTGCAAAAAGCTTGAAACTTTTCTTCATAAACAAACAATCATCAGAAGAAAAAAAATGAACAGAAAAAAACGGCATTTTTCCGGATGTAATGTTTTTCTTCAACGGCACAAAAAAGAAAACTTTTTTGGGAGAAAAAATATAGAAAACGCAACAATGGGGGAAAATAGAATCGGAATCCTTTTTTGCAGAGAAAAAAAAGAAAAAAAACAACAAAAAAAATACAAAAATAGGCATCATTGCCACGGGTGACTTTTTGATGCTCAATGTTTTTTTTGTTTTTTTTTGGCATTTTTGGTGGTTGTCTGGGAGTTTGATTTTTTTGTGTAAAAGGAAGTTATAAAAACTTTCAAAAAACGAACTATTCAAAAAAATTGAGTAATTCTTTATATTTTCGCTGCTATCAAAAAAAAGATTTTATTTTAGTTCTTTCGTTCATTCTTTATTTCATTCTTCCGGAGGAAAATGAAAATGTTTAAGTCTTTTTTCGGAAGTTCAAACTTTTTCTTTATTCTTTTTGTTCTTGTTGTTGCAGATGTTGTACAACTTTGTACAACAACTTTGTATATAATTTTTTAACAAAAGAAAAGAAAACAGATGAGGGTGGAGATCTCTTTTTTTAGGAACGGAACACAGAAGCAACAACAACAACAATGAAAAGAAAAAAGAAGGATTTTGATGAAAGAGATATATTTGGATATTTTGTATTTGAAAAAAATAGAAAAATAGTAAAGTTCAAGCATGCGAAATAAATAAAAAAATGTTTAAGAGTTCCATATTTTTTACTACAAATCATTGTTGTTATTGATGATGATGATGCCCTTAAGCTTAAGGTATTTTAACCAAAATAAGATGTATAAATTTTAAAGGGAGCGAGAACAAAAAAAAGTGGCATTGAGCTGAGCTAAAACATGACTAAAAACTACCTTTTTCACTTTTTTTGTAAACATAAAAACTCATATTTTTTGAGACTTGTAATAATTTATGATTCTTAAATTGCTTTTTTCTGTAGACTTTCTTTCCTTTAAAAACAATAATAAATCACTTTTTTTCTTTTTTGCTTCCAAAAAAGCAGCATAATTTTCTGGTTATACGTTTTTTTTGCTTTTGACGATCCCCCTCTTTTAAAATTTAAGCTTAAAAACAACTGTGGCGTTTTTTGAAAAAAAGAACTTTAAAATTGGGAAGGAATTTAAATTATGACCAAGCAAGTCCTCTCTCAAAATCTTCATATTTTTTATTATTTCCGATAATAATAAAAACACATTCAAATAACATACAAATAGAAATAAATAAATAAAACGGAGATGGAAGGACATAGATATGAAAAGCAGAGAGAAATAAAAAACTTGGGCATAATTCAATTCATATTTTTTTCTAAATTTATCGTGTCAAAGCATAACCAGCAACAGCAGCAGCCTTATTTTCAAATAAAATAGTTTCTTAAGTGCCGTTTTTGGGGCTGCCGCCTTCTTTTTTATATCTTTATATTATTTTTATGGAAAAGAATTTTGTGGGAGAAATATATCTCTTTCACTTAATTTAATTGTCTACAAAAAATATGAAAAAAACAGAATTCAATGATACCAAAAAAATATAAATAAAAATGTTTGGAAGTTTGAACTCATTTTTTGGAAGAACAAAGATAACTGTGATTTTGGAATTAAAATTAATTTCGAAAATGACCAAAACAACCCCAAAAAATAAAGGTTAATACGAAAATGCTAAAAAGTCAAAGAAATAAATTAAAAAAATTAAATAAATACAAAATTTTTAATTATACTATACCAAAAATCTACCAAATAGCCTATTTCCTACAATGACTGTTTTTTGACGAGGAATAAGAAATGCAAATTTCTTATTCAAATTTCAGAATGAAAGCTTTCAAAGTCTATAAAAGCCCAACCATTCCCCTTTTTTATTCACATTTTCCTCGTCAAAACTGTTTGGAAAGTGGTTGTGTGTATTTTCTCTCTCATCAATTACTTGCTAAAATGTCAACTCGTCGTTCTCCTTCATCATCGTCTGATTCATCAAGGCGTGAACGGCGCCGTCGTCGTCATAGCACCTCATCGGAAACATCTTCGTTGAGTGAATCCACTGGAGCTACTCCTGCTGGTACACCGGAACGTAACGTTGGTTCAAATCAGGTTCCCCCGGCACCTGAAGATCTCAAAAGTGAAATCGCACGTGAAAAGGTAAATTTATCTGAAAATGAAATGTCAACATTTAGAAATTATGCTCGTGGAACCGCTGTTGATACTCGTTTACGAGATACTTGGTTTGGTAATCTTCCTGTTGTTAATGATGTATGTGCAAGTGCCCCACGTCTTGATCGTAAATTGAAAGGAAAAGATATGAAAGTTGTATTTAATGAAAATCAAGTTATTCAACATCATGAATCTCTCTATGCTGCTCTTAACTTGCTTGCCTTGTCGAGCTCCTCGACCGTTCGTGGCACAGATCAAGAAGTAACATATCGTGAACGTGCTGAACGGATCTTATCTGTCTTAATTCATGATATTACTGTAGCTCGTCGTGTTGCTGCTCTTGAATCATTGAAACTCCCTGTTTCTGAGATCCCCGGCGCCCGGCGCCGCACCCTTGATCTCAAATCTGAACGTCATCCTCATCTTGATGATGAACGCATTCATAATTTATTTTCATGTGATATGGTTCGTGAAATTAAAGATGCTTTGAAAGATAAGGAATCAAAGAAGCAGCCAAGGTGGGCTAATTTTTCTTGGGATAAAATGGGATCGCCCCTTAAATCTCCAATTAATGCAGTTCCAAAAACAAGACAAGTTTTACAAGGAGCGCTGCCAAAATTTAAAAAAATTGATGCACCAGTAGAAGCAGGCAGATTAAAATATTTTGCATATAATTGGGCATTAATTACTAACAATAGCTGGGTTCTGCGTACCGTCAAAGGCTATAAGTTACCGCTTCGTAAAAAGATCACTTCTTCTTTTCGATCTGTATACAACAGCACAGCTGCAGATCCTCTTGTTCATGCTGAAGCAACAAAACTGCTAGAAAAGCGAGCAATAAAAGAAGTAAAAGCATCAGAAGTGACTTGGATATCTCCTATTTTTTTAGTACCTAAAAAAGATGGAGCGCAAAGGCCAGTAATAAATTTAAAAGCGTTAAATCTTATGGTTCGAAATAAACATTTCAAAATGGAAAGCCTTTTGCTCGTAAAAGATTTACTTTCCCCTGGCGCTTTTATGGCAAAACTTGATATGCAGGATGCATACTTTGGTATTCCCATCAAAAAGAGCTCAAGAAAATATTTAGCTTTTGAAGTTGATGGTGTAATTTATGCTTTTCGTGCATTACCTTTTGGGTTAGCTACAGCTCCAAGAGTTTATACCAAAGTTATTAAACCAGTTGCAAGTTTTCTTCGTGCAAGAGGAATTCGTTTAATTGTATACCTCGATGACTGGTTGTTTATCGCTGATACTGCAAATCAACTTGTTGAAGACTTAAGAATAGCAACAGCTCTTTTTAAGGCATTAGGATTAATTGTAAATGAACAAAAATCTCAATTAAATCCAGTTCAACAGATTGAATTCTTGGGCCTTTGCATTGATTCAACAAAAATGACTTTTTCGGTACCGCTTGAAAAGCAAGAAAAAGTTAAAAATTTAGCCAATGAACTGCTTCAATCTGAAACAGTTGCAGCTCGAAAAGTATCAAAACTTTGCGGCATGCTTGCATCCATCAAATTAGCTTGTAATTTTAGTGCCTTAAAAGCTCGATATCTGCAAAGATCCTTGAAGGGCGTAGGGCCAAGATCAGCTGATTTTGATAAAAAACTAAAACTTTTACCAGAAGCTGAAGCCGAAGCAATTTTCTGGTCAAAAAGCGGTGCAAAAGATTTCTCTAAAAGCATTTTGACCCCTAAGATCGCTCATGTAGTTCGTACAGATGCGTCGTTACGTGGTTGGGGTTGCTCTTATGAATCATCTAGAACAGGTGGCCGTTGGTCAACAGATGAATCAAAGATGCATATTAATGTTTTGGAACTTAAGGCTGCATTATTAGGTCTTCAAGTTGCTTGTAAAATGCTCACAAATGTAGGCGTAAGGCTTGAAACTGACAACGCAGTTACAGCAGCTTACATAAATAGAAGAGGAGGCACCAGAAGCAAACCCTTATTAGAAGCAGCACATGCTTTATGGAGTTGGGCTTTGGATAAAAATATTTATGTCATAGCTTCGCATATTCCCGGAGTTACGAATATAATCGCTGATGAAGAATCAAGAAATTTTCGAGATAGCTATGAATGGCAACTGGATGCTCAAACAGCTTCTCATCTTTTTTCAAAATGGGGTACTCCAGATATTGATTTATTTGCATCGCGCTTAAATAATCAATGCCAAAAATATTTTTCTTTACGCCCAGATCCAGGTGCAATTGGAACTGATGCTTTTGCTCATTCCTGGAAAGATTTAAAGGCTTATGCTTTCCCACCATTTTGCTTGGCAGGAAAAGTATTGCAAAAAGCTGTACAGGAAGTAAAATCTCTAATATTGATTACTCCTGCTTGGCCATCGTCAGCTATTTGGCCTAGACTACATGCTTTAGCAGAAGGCCCGCTTTTAATTCAAAATAAGCGCATAAAATCTCCTTCACCTGAAATTAAATTAAATCAAAATATTCATTTTGCAGCATGGTTTATTTGCTCCAGGTATGGAAAGAATTGGGTTGCTCTGAGGAAACGGCAAAAACTATGTTCTTAGCTTGGGCCCCAAGTACAATCAAAATGTATGAATCTGCTTTAAGAAAATGGTCAACATTTTGCAACGAAGAGAGCATCGATCACTCGGATCCCCAGCCTGCTCAAATCGCAAATTTTCTGCAATCTTTGCTTCAAAAAGGCTTAGGCCAAAATGCAATAGGCACACACAGAGCCGCATTATCCAGCTATTTTACTGCAGCAGGAAAATCGCATATTATAAAAGCAGCAGAAGAAATGTTGGCAAAATTCTCCAAAGGATTACTTCGAGCTAAACCTTCAGATCCAAAACGCGCAGAAATCTGGGACGTAGATCAGGCGTTAGAATGGATTCATCTTCAATGGCCATTGAATGAATTAGATGCAAAAATTTTAACCTATCGAACGGTACTTCTGCTTGCATTATGCAGTCCTAAACGTGCTAATGAATTAGCTGCATTATCATTAGATACGCTCCGCAAATCAAATGAAGTTTGGGAATTTCGTATCTTGATAACTAAAAATAGAAAATTTGGAGCTCCCCACATTGCTCGTTATGAAAAATTTTCTGATCCAAAGTTATGTCCGCTTGAAAACATTAAATTTTATCTAAAATTTACTGAAAGTTTTCGTAATAATGAAAACTCTTTGCTATTATCTTACCAAAAACCTCATCGTCCTGTCACTTCTTCGACAGTATCTCGATGGCTAAAACTTGCGCTTACAGAAGCTGGCATTGAAGGTTTTACAGGGCATAGCACTCGATCAGCTGCGACATCTAGAGCCGCTGCAAGTGGTCTTTCAGCAGCACAAGTCATTGAAGCTGCAAATTGGAGTAAAAAGGGGTCCACCTTCCAAAATTTTTACCAAAAAGATATAAACACCTCATTCCAAGACTCGGTTTTGAGGTCAGGCTTTAAACAAGGCTATTTGGTAGATTTTTGGTATAGTATAATTATTATTTTTTGTAAGATTTATTGAAATAAAAAATATATTATACAATACTAAAAATCTACCAAAGTATACCCACCCACATCCACCCTCTCAATCTTTATCTTTTTAGTAAATCTTATACTAATAAGTCTCGTGGAAGCAATGGAAAACCTGGTGGAAATGGAATTGGAAAGCGTGATTATCCTGATCGTGGTGGTGGAAATTCTTCAAAAAGCTATCCAAAGAAAAAACGTTCAAATCGCTGAACTTTCTTGGTGCTTAATTTATATGTATGGATAATTTATTTGTATTGGAAATAAATTTAAATATTTAACTCAGAAAATGTGAATAAAAAAGGGGAATGGTTGGGCTTTTATAGACTTTGAAAGCTTTCATTCTGAAATTTGAATAAGAAATTTGCATTTCTTATTCCTCGTCAAAAAACAGTCATTGTAGGAAATAGGCTATTTGGTAGATTTTTAGTATTGTATAATATATTTTTTATTTCAATAAATCTTACAAAAAATAATAAATTTAATAAAAAAAATGCCAGACAAAAAAATATGAAATATAAAAAATAGAAAAAGAAAAGGTAATAAAAAAGGGGAATTTAAAAATGAATTTTTATATTTTTTTTGAAAAATGCCCTGACTTACCACCACCATTTTTACGTTCAATTTGAAATTTAACACCTCGTTCAATACTTCTTTCACGCTTTCTGCTTCCGCTTTCTTCCATTATTTTTTATTTTTCACTGTTTTTTTTTCTTTTGGCCCTTCTGAAATCTTATCTTTCTTTTCTTTGTTTTTGAATTTATTAAAAATATAAGTGATACAGACACGAAATGGAAAAACATCATTGTAAATATACCGTATACTACCGTAAACCAATTACTGTTGTATACGGTTTACTGTCTTAACTGTAAAAAAACAACATCAAAAATGGTAAATAATAATAAAGCTTATGTAAAATAAGCTACAGTAATCCAGTCATACAGTAAATCAGTTACAGTATAATATTAGATATTAGAGAAGAAGCGTTCAAATACAGTATGCTACCGTAAATTGTAGAAACGTATCTAAAAGTCATCATAACTCCTGATTCAAAACAAAGAGTAGTTTAAAATTTAGATATCTTGTAAAAAGAAAAGGAAGGAAAAAAGGAACAGAGTTTTTTTGAAAAAATATTTGTTTTTTCTGCACCGAAAAAACCATGGAGGAAAAAAAGAAAAATGAACATCGATAGTTTTCTTCCTTTTCTTATTTCTGTTTTGTTTTCAGTGTCCCGAATATATATATTTTTGTTGTTCAAATATAATAATAAATACCCTAAAGTCCTTCTTTTTTCTTCCTTAAAATTTCTATCCTTTTTAAAGCAATAAAACATTTTTATTACATATTTTTGTAAAAGATGGAACTTTCTTTGAAAAAAGAAGAAAGAAGAAATATATGAAAATGATAAAAGCGGCATTTTCTTCTCTTTACTTTTTTTTTCATATTCGCGCATACTTTTTAAAAACTTAATTTTAAAAAGTCGAAGGAGGCTAAAAACTTTATAAAACAAAAAATAAATAAATTATTTTTGCATCATATCCGTTTTTGCTATGTATAAATGCTTGAAAAGGAGATTGAAAAATGAACAAATTTTTAGTATTAATTTTGAAAGTTTAAAAAAGTCAAAAAATTTAAAAATTACGGTATTTTTAAAGATAGGAAAGAGTACCTTATTTTTAAAAATTTAATGCTAAACGAAAATTAATGCTGATTTTTTAAATGTATCCTTAAACATGTACATTGATGTATTTCAATGGTTACTGTATATTAAAAGCTAGAAGTGGCATTAATAACACAAATACGTGAATAACAAAAATAAATCGATTCAAGGATTTCAAAAACACTTTCAAAAATCTTCTCTTTGAAACCCGTGAAACATAAACGTCGAAAAAATATATTATCAAAATTAAATTATTATTTTTATCAATTCAATTTTCAAAAAATGTACAACAATTAAATTGTGAAAGAAATCTGTCTTCCAAAAATAATTCTTTCCTACATTTTTATATACTTCTTTTTTGATAAAAAAAATGTTGAAAGGTTTTTGCTTCTTTTCTCTCAATCTTTCAAAATTAAATCATTCCGCCTTCAAAAAAAACATCAAAGAAAATGGTGCCAAATTCGGAAGTCAAAATCTCTGCCAAAAAAAGTTATTTTCCGTCCTAGTCAAAGTGGAGAAAAAAACATCCTAGTTATTCAAAAATTCATAGAAAAAAGAGACACAAAGTTTTTGGGAGGGATAAACCCAATTTTTTTTATTTACAAATATAACACAAACAAAAAAAAACATAATAAAAAATCATAATAACAAAAAACATCGTTTAAGCAGTAAAACGGATGAGCTCAAGTCGAGAATCCTTCATAGTGAGACGTTTATTAAGTCCATCAATATCGTATTGAAGGTCAGGAAGTCGAGGAACTTGAGCAGCAAAATGTTCTTTAAAAGTCATCAATGCCGATAATCCACGATGGGCAAGAATGTCGGCTTGGTATAAATTTTCTGGCATCGCTGAAATTTAAAAAAAAATTAATCTCAAAGTAATAAAAATTCAACGGCCTTTTGTAATAATCCGAAGATCCTTCCCCAGTGCTTCAAGTAAAAAAGCAAAAATCCAAAATCTTTTACTCAAATCTACGACCAAAAAAGTGGAATACTTTTTTAAGGAAACTTCAAGCACAATTCCTGGCCAAAAGACAGGTTGCTTAACGTTTACATTAGAAAAACCATCAAGTTTCTTGAAATTTTAATATTCTAAAAAACAAACCTGTTGGAGAACATGTAAGTTGATGAGTGTAAGACAAAGCATGGACAAACTTCTTGATGCCTTCGAAACCAACAGAAGATTCATTCTTAACGAGAGTAATCTTGACCGGTTGAGCGGTACCCTTGATTGCCTTTTGAGGAATTGCAAGAATTTCCTTGTCTGGTCGAAGAACAATGATAGTTCCAGGAGTTGGATTTTCAACACGATTATTGACACGTTGGAAGACACGAGTATCATGTTCTTTAGTAGTGACCAAAAGAATGAATTTTGGTTTCCAATTGCCATCAATTCGAGCACATCTACAACAATAATGATAAAAATGTCATTTCGAAAAAAGAAATAAAACTTACGCTTTCTTTAAGCATTGAAGTTCATTACCAGCAAAATCAGAATACCGTGGTTCACTAATACCATCTCGGAGGACAACAATTGTCTTTGGTTTGGCATGAGCAGGACGTTTTGCACCAAGAAGCTTCAAAATATGATGCATTTGATCTTCAAGAGTTTTTGGATCGACAGTTTCATGTTCTGCGTTTTGGTATAACCAATTTCCAACAAAGAGATTTGCATTTGTTGAATAATTTCCAGTGAATCCAAGAACACTTGGTTCAACAAGGCGAACTTTTCCTTCAGTGAAGACACGTTCAACTGACATTTTGGTATGAGCAGTTTTGTAGCCAATAACAAAGGTACCCGCATCAAGAGCAAGTGGGGCACTAAAAAGAAAAAAATTTTATAAATGGAATAATAAATAAGAAAACATACGCTTCAGAATCAAACTTTGGAGCATAATTAACACCACCAAGTTTAAGATTCATCTTGTTAAGAACATTCTCCAAAGTCATCCGTTGATTCTTTTCGACACATTTATTAACGAGAGCAGAATCCAATTGCTGGGTAACAATCTTGTATCGATTTTCAACCAATTTAATCATAGGATGAGTGTTACCATAATCCTTGGGATCAATGACGAGAAGATATGATACACCAGTAAGATCTTTAATGGAGACAAATGCCTTGGTCATAAAATTTGACATATCAACCGATTGAATGAGAGCAGGCTGAGGAAGTTTCATTCCACGTTGAGCAGCTTCTGAGATCAAACGTTGAACCAAAGTTTTGACAGTTTCAGGACTAATTCCACGATTTGCATGAAGGACAGCCCATTTTGCAACACCACCAGGAACAAGGTATTTTGATTGAACCCGGAAACTTCCATCATCTTTTGGATGACTTACTACACCACCCATTTGAACCGAAGGTCGCCAAATCTTTGAAGCAGGAATATTGGAGAATGAAGATTGAACAGAGATTCCAAAAGCTTTGAGAATTGGGTTTTGCTCAGTCAAATTGAGATCTCGAATAATATCAGCAATATGTTGATGACGAACATGTGGAAGAACGGCATTGTGTGAATGCATAGTTTCAGCAAGCCTTGGACCAAGACGTTCAATGCGGACCTTTTGATAAGGAACGAGGGAAATTGTATCAGCTGGGAATAATCCGGCTTCTTTAGGTTTTACAGCAACAAGAGGAAGCTTAGGTTGAACTCTTTGCTTTTTGATCTTTTGGAAGTAATCCAAAACGGTTGTCATTGAGCCATCTCGAAGTTCAAACTTAAAAGACAACGGTGTATCCTTGGTGAAGCCAGTAAAATTGAGGGAACGATGAACATTGTAATCAGGACAAATACGAGCACCTCGGAGAAGTTCATTTGCTTCATCATGATTACGAAAACCATTCAAAGCATCAGCAAGGGTGACAGGTCGATAGAAGGCACTCATTGAAACTGGAAAAAAACAATAAATTGAATGAGGGAAAGAATAAATAAAAGAACTCACAGTCAACTTCAAAGGCAGCTTTAACACCCTTGCCGTCATCAACAAGACGAATACCTTTGCTCATACCTAAAAGAAAATCATAATTAACATATTAACGACAGAAAAAAATGTTCAAACCTTGACGAAGCTCAATTGCACCATTAAGTTGGACAACTTTTTTACTGTCAGTCGTAAAGAGATGGCCATGATCAAGAACAGAGAATCGGTCACTAAAAATATGCAATATTACATCATGCACAATAATCGTAAAAAGCGTACCGATCAAGAGCATCTTGACAAACAGCCAAAGAAAGGAACCGTTTGAATTCGCTAAATTGTTCAATCGGCATCTTTTCAGGTGGAGTATGAATGATAAGTTCATGATTTGAAGCAGTACGAGTAAGACGAACAAGAATATCTTTACGGAAAGCAAGTTTAAGCTTGCCGGTGAATTCATCTTTTTCAATGGTGACATCCAAATCTGCGAAATCTTGCGTTGCATACATGCAAGAAAGGCCATCATAGACATATTTGAGCTTGTCATCGGCACCGAAATTTCCAGATTTTGTAAAAGCCAAACGAACAAGTTCGCGGCAAAAGCCTTTGTCTTGAGCATCAGATCTAAAAAAAAACAAAATTAATAATTCTGATTTACAAACAGGTTAAGTGCCTGTGGATCTATCGTATCACAACCTCAAAAAAAAAACTTACCGATCTTTATTTATGACGATCCTTTTTTCTCCAGCAATAAGCTGTACGCTAACATCGTAATTGAATACGGGTTTGGTAGTTTTGATTGTAATAGGAAAGCAAGCAACTTCCATTATTACTAAAAAAAGACAATCGATCAAATCAAGGCAAGCAAAATGATAAAAATATAAGAAAACACGAACACAAACACGGGCATTTATTTTTTTAGCGAAAAAAATTAGAATGCGATTTACAACATCAAATAGGAATACGATTTTGTAAATTAGCGAAAAATGGGCATAATGGTTTTGGGGTTGCAGCAAGAGAAAGCAATGTCGAATAACCATCATTATCGAAGGGCAGCAGCTGACAACAAATGTGTTGTTTACTACTATTTTTGCAAAGAACAAGCGACGAAAAAAATAGAGATGCTGATGAAATATGGAAGGGAAAAAAATCGAACGGACAAAGAGTTTTTGATTGCAGCAGCAACATAAAAGGAAGAAAAAAATAAAGACGGACGAGCATAAACATGTGGGAAAATCAACAGCAGAAAGCAACAAGTGATACAACAACATGGGAGCCTTGCAAGGTATATGCTTCGAAAAAGAAAGAGGCATTACACTCTTAACATTGCCAAATGTAAGCTTAATATTACAATAGACATAAATGTACCCCTACAATACAAAGGGGTGAAAGACAGCCAACATCCGTTGGGGCATTAGAAAAGTAAAATTCGAAAAGAAGAGAACCAGCAACGACAAAACGTTTTGACAAAAATGAAACAACTTTTGCAAATCAGCAAAAAAATATCGATGATTACGAAATCAATTTTCGTTTTTATACAAAACGTTTTGACGCGCGCCTTTCTCTCTTTGCCATTGTTTAAAACAATGAAGTGTGAAAGTGTTTTCTCATAAATAGAACGCTCGAGAACGCAATAACAAAAAAATCACGCTGGAATTGATACACAAAATTCTAAATTCTAATGTTCAAAACGAAAAAAGGTTTTGGGGTTAAAAAATTAAACCTTATTGTGCAGGTTGTTAAATCTTTTTTTGTAAAGTTTTAACTTTACTTAAAAGTAAAGAGTTATCTTAAAAATAATTATTCCATTTCATTAAAAATTTATACAATTTAAATAAAATTTTAAAATACCAAATAAAAAACAAAATTAATTTTTTTTAAAAATTAAACAAAAAGTTCTAATTCAAAATGGGCGTATCCTTTCACTGTTCTAAAAGAACGTTTGTTATCTTTACGCTTCTCCCTTATCAATAAACTCAACATTTTTGATGCATTAAAAAGGATAATACAAAAATTACTACACTTAAATTAATGTTTAATAACTTTGAAATTTAATTAAACATTTAGATTAAAACAATGTAAAACCGAACACAAACAAGTGTAAACAAAAAAACAATAAAGGGTTGTTCCATTTTTCTTAAAGCGATAATACAAATATCCCCAGTGTTGGAAAAACAAAATTCAATGTTGTGTCTTTAAAGATGTTATAAAATTTATATGGATTCATTGATTAATATTCCTAATAATACTGTAATTAAATTTGAACATATCTCAATTCTACCGTATTTATTCTGAACTGGTTCCCTTTTGAAGCATGAATCGAATGCTTCGTGAAAGATTTATCCCATCATTATTCTTCATCTGCGGTATTATCGTATTTTTAACAATGGTTTCACCAAATTCTATCCAAACATACTCAAAGTTAATCAGAACTTCATCTCCGACTTTTTCGAAGGTATGGCATTTTTATGATTTTAATGCTTTGAACTTTAAATATTTATCTAGGATTTATATTTCCAGCGTACTGTACATCTTGATTTGAAAGGTGCTCCTCCCAAGCTTGATTATTTTCGACAGCTGATGCCATTCTTTAAATCTTTGGGATTTGATTCAATTTTAATGGAATATGAAGATATGTTTCCGTATTCTGGTCGATTCGAGATTCTCAAAACCAAATTTGCATATTCCCGTGAAGATATAGCCGAGATCCTGAAACTTGCCGAAGAAAATGAAATTGAAGTAATTCCGTTGATTCAAACTTTCGGTCATATGGAATTTGTGTTGAAGCATTCTGTCTTTGAATATTTGAGAGAGGTTCCTTCCAAAGCTGATACTATATGTCCATCTGATAGAAATTCAACTTTGCTAATTCAAGAAATGCTTCAACAAGTTCGAGCCCTTCATCCAAAGGCTAAAACAATTCATATTGGATGTGATGAAGCATGGCACATTGCTCAAGATGATAGATGCCAGCATGCTTTAAATTCAACATTCCACAATTCAACAGATCAACTTAAACTTGCACATATCTCTTCAATCGCAAAATTTGCAAAAGATAATCTCAATTTCGAGCATGTTTGGGCATGGAATGATTTATTCGATAAAATTCCTGTTGATTTATTGAAAGAATACAAACTTGGAGATTATATTGTTCCAATTATTTGGGGATATTCCCAAGATGTAACAGCTCCAGGATATTTCCCTCCAGGAATGATTGAACGATATTCACAAGTTTTTAATGAAATGAATTTTGGATCAGTTTTTAAAGGTGCAAATGGAGTATCTCAAATATTTGTTTTTATTGAACGATATCTCGCAAATCTTAAATCCTATTTATCTTTCTATAAATTGAATGAAAAACTTTTGGGTGGAAAAGTTACGGGTACAATTTTAACTGGTTGGTCAAGATTTTGGCATGGCATTCAATTGTGTGAAATTCTTCCTGAAGGAATTCCGTCTTTGGTTTTTGAAGCAATTTATATGAATGATCCAACTTTAAGTAATACTGTAATCGAAAATAAAACTTTGGAATTTTTCGATTGTCAACAACATTCTCTTGAACCAATTATATATAATGGTCTACAGTATACTCCAAGAAAAGAAGCAATTTATGGATTTTGTAAATTTCCTAGTTCTGATGTTTATGCTTTGGTAAGGATTTTTGATTACTGTTTTTTTTAAATTAAAAGCTATCTTTACTTATTACAGTAATCAACTTTAAATTTTAGATAGAAAAACTGCATTTTTTGATATGGAAAATTTCTGTCTCACCTCCACAGCTCTTGAATCCACTTCGAGAAGAACAAAAATTACTTCGCAATGAATTCCAAGAAGCAATGAAACAATACTTTTTTGAAGACGCGGTTGACGAATTTATTAAACAAAATATTGATTCCTTATTTCCAGCATAATTTTGAAGATTAAAACGGTTTTGTAAATTTGTTTCTAACATTTTTAGTTTGTACATATTGTATGTTTTTTTATTTCATATCACTTGCCATAATACTTTTACTTTACTTTGGGACTAATTTTTAGCGTGCTAAAATTGAAAAATGGATGCTTTTAATAAAATTCAATTTTATGAGATCTTTTTTTAAACAAACAAACGAATATAGAAAGGCAATAAAATTCAAAAAACGAAAAAACAAAAGGCAAGAATATAATTTAGATATATGTTAAATTTTATTATTGCTGTAGGTAATTGATAATAATGAAAATAATATTGATTAGAATTGTGCAGATCTTAAATTTTCAACAAGGGATAAAGCACGTTGAGAAAATCGTAGAGCATTTGTTGATAGACCATATACAGTTTCAAGGACTTGATAAATTGGACGGAAAATTACTTTATGTTGAATTCGAAAAACGTAATGAACTTGAACAAGTTGCTTGAGAGCAGTTGAGAATCGTGGAGTTTCTGGAAGCATATGTCGGCTAATCAAAACTCGATATCCATTTGGATTAACCAAAATAACAGGATCGAGAATTTCTCGACGATTTCGTAAATCATAAATTGCAGCATCAACTGTTGTATGCTAAAATTATATATATTTTGATAGACAATATATAGAAAATACAGTAACCTACAGTATAATCAACGATGAGACTTTTGATTTGTGACAGGGTCAAAGAATTATATTCAAGTAAAGAAAAAACCATTACAAATGCCAAAAGGGAATCTCGATCTGGGGCCATTGAATAAAGTTTATCAATTTGTTGATATTTTGTTGATGAAACAGTTTCAAAATATTTTTGTATTCTCGGACACCAATTTGCTTCATATTCGTATTCAAATTCAACGCTGTTTTGACGAATTCGAGAAACAACCATTTGAAAATCTTGTTCAAGCTTAAAAAAGAGACATAAATTTGATTACGGTAACTATAAACAATTATTTACCAAATTTGGAATTGAAATTAAATGTGGAAATTCATAGAGAACCTCTTGCACACAATCTACTCCAGGAGTTTTATTTAAAGCACTAATCAAGCTTTGCCGATAATTATGTGATTTTTTATATAATAATTCCATTTCAATACTGTTTGGATCATGACCACAAATTCGAATTTCATCAACAAATTTTGGAGGTCGTGGACGTTCTGGAGGATTCTCCATCATTGGTTTATAGACGAGTTTTTTGCTTTTTGGATATTCTCCTGATTCTTTTAATGCCATTTTTCTTAATCTTTTTTTCTTATTTTTAATATAACAATCAACAGTTCCAACGGTTTTAGAATTTGAAAATATTTCTAGACGAAGATTACCAGGCAATTGAGCAAGATATCGACGGCAAAATTCTCGTCGAATTGGTGCTGTACAGTTATCAAAGCTAAAAAGGCAACATTAAGATAATCATTAAAGATAAATAAAACTTACTAATGCTCAAATAAATAATCCCCCATTGCAAGGGTCAGAACCCGTTTAACTTGTTCATGAAAGAAATTCACTTGTCCAGCTGCATATTTTCTTAGTTCCATTAAAGCAAATTGTCCTCTTTCAACATGATTTTCCAAATGTTCAACAGCATTTGGAATAAACAATTCATCAATATCCAAAACTCCAGTAGTAGAAGATTCATTATGTCCCTGATGATGACTACCATTCATGCTACCATATCCATCATTCGAAATTTCACCATCTGGTTGAACAGACCCAAAAAGATTTGCAATTTCAGGATTATTAAAGAAATCAACGAGTTGCCCGGCGATATCTGGTTGTTGTTCATAATCTTGCTCGGGTTCCGGAGTCATATCAGATGATCCAATTACAACTTCTTCTTTTGTGCTTGAATTTGTAGATAAATATTTATGAATATCAATTTGTGGAGATAAACTTGGTTCAGGGGATTGTGCCGTCGTTGAAGTCGAAGGCAAATCCACAACATTTGAAACTGCAGTTGCTGCTGAAGATAACAAAAATGGTGGAGTTTGATTTTGTTGAAAGCATTTCTTGTCAAAAATTGTTGAATTATGATTATTACTAATATTGTTGTTATTGTTGGTGGCAGTGCTGCTGGTAATGGTCATTTGAGGAATTGATTTTTGAGTATAAAATGCAATACCGGCTGGAGTTGCTTCAATTCGACAATTAAAAACATTGTTGATAACATTTGAATTCTAAAAAGATATGATTAATTAATGTAAACAAATACAACGTCAAAATTAAAGCTTACAGAAGTTGTTGCAGCATCACCTTCAACATAGCAAAATTCATATTTTTGTTTTGGTTCAGCAAATTGTCCTTCAGGATCTTCAACGTCACAATAATCATCAATTTCAGGATCAAATAATCGAATGGATTTACAAATAAAATTTTGTGCTATTCTCTAAAAAATACAATAAGAATAATTTTAGGTCATGAAAAAAAGAAGGAAAACTTACAGGCCAAAAGAATCTTGCAATTTCAGATACCGGAACACCATCAGAAATTTCAACTTTTCTTCGAGATTCATAATCTTTTCCATTGAGGGATACTTTGGTTACAGTAAGAATTGACATTTTCTATATCATCCGAAAATGAGAAGTAATTAATAGTATTAAAAACAAAAGTTTTGGTAAATGACGTCTTTTAAATAATAACTGCTTTTTTAAAAGCACACACAAAGAAATGAGAAAAAAGTGGAGTGAAGAGAGGAAAAATAGGGAAGGAGCAGAACCTCAAACCCGAAGAAAGATGAAAAATATTATAAAAATGAGAGCAATGTGTGCTTTTTTTCCCTTTTTCTTCTTCAGCAAGTGTTTTAGTGTTTTAAAATCTACACTAAAGAGACAAGGAACTGAAAACGGAGGGGGCCGGCAGAGAGGAGAGCCGCGGCGTAGTAGTAGTGTGGTGGTAGTGACGATAAGGTTGGTTGTCAACGAAGGGAAAGGAAAGGGGGTGTAGCAGCCACTACGCTCCTCTCCTCTTGTGGGCGAATCTATGTATATGAAAGATATAAATGCAAAATGTGAAAAAAAAGAAAAACGAAGAGAAAAAGGGAATAAGGTTCGATGCCCCCATTTTTATATTTTTATGTATTTTTCGAGGGAAAAATACATATACAGCTATTACATAGTGGATGAAAGTATGGTGTGTCACTCTCGTGTCTCTCCTCTCCCGTGACTGCCAACAACGATAAGTATAAAGTCTTTCTTCTCTCCTGTGATACATGTGTATTATTATTATGGAGATGATAGGATAGAAACTGTAACCAACAAACACCCCATCAAATTTTTTCTGTTCATGCCTAATGCTTTCAGGAAGGAGTTCTTATGGGGGTGCAAAAATTATGTTCGTCTGGTTCTTCTTCTATTTTTTTAATATCGCATTGCCCAACTATTGCAATTCTACCATATCTAGATATATCTGTATTTTTTTTTAGAAAAAAGAGAGGAACCTCCTCATTGCTTTCTTTTTTTCACTTGAGAGAATCGGGGCAACCTCGGAGGACCAAGAATATAAAGATGGGGAAAAAGACATGAGAAAAAAAAGAGTATTAAAAAATGGAGGAAGGAAGAGAGAATATTATGGGCTTGTCGGAGCGGTACTACTACAACAAGGTAGTGGTGGATGGATAGATGGGCTGTTCTCCGTCTTCCCCTTCTATTGCCGATAACACTGTCTCTCTCTTACATTTGACCAGTCATTTTTCTCTCTCTATTTTTCTTCCCTTTATTTCAAACGAAGGGGGGCCTTGAGATTTTGAGAGAAAAAAATTTAGTCAATGATTCAAAACCAATACAGAAAAGAAATAAAAAATGGGGGATCAGGAAAATAGTCATGCATAAAATAGAACTAAACTAAACTATGATGAAAAGTTTGTGAAAAACGTAAAAGTCGAAAAGCACTTTGACGAATTTTATGGATACTGTATACATTATGACTGAAATTAAGCAACGCATTTAACAAAAATAAAAAACTACATGTTCAATGATATAAAAAATTTGTTACTAATAAAACTGGTATAATCTATGAAAAAAAAATGAAATTTGAAGACAACCATAAAATTACCGTAACTTAGAACCTGAAAATTTGAATATTTCAATCTCATGAAAAACACATTCGATAAAAATTAATGGATACTGTAATTGTTATATTACAGTATCCATTAATACATAGCGCATTCACATTTATAAAAATATTTTGTTGTTACAATAAATTTAAATTTACAAAAATTGAATCCTGTTATTCGTTTTTCAAAAAGTACTGTAAGATTGATAATTACTGCTAAAAATACTTTTTTTGAATTTATCAAGTAATAAATAAATCAAGAAATCCAACACTGGAAGATTTCTGTTTTAAAGTTTGTTTTTTTTTAAAGCTATAAAACCAAGTAAAGGTGAATTACGCGGGAATGAGTCAATCAACGCCTCGCTAAACTCTCTTTTTTTCTTTTTAAACACCTCGGATTAAATGTAGTAAGCTTTTCTTGTTCTTTTTTACTCCTTAATTTTGATATAAAGTACAGTTCTGTTACAAAAGAAATTCGTTCTTTCTTTGTTTTTTAAAAATTGTAAAAGTTAATTAAAACTTTTATTAAAAAAAGTAAAAGTGGTACTCGAACAACTCGAAGGGGGGCTAATGAATTAATTGCAATTTCAAGCGTGTCCATTTTTTGTTTATTGTTTTGGCATTTTTTGCAAAAAAAAGAAAAGAGGGAATTTGAATGCTTGTTTTTTATTATCAAATTCCAAAAATGCTGTTTTTTTGTTGCCTTTTTTTTCAAATTTGAAGAACGAAAATTTCAATTTGTTCTTTTTTAGAGTTTAAAAACCTCCTTTTTCAAGAATTTTAAAAGAAAGAAAAAGGCAAATTGAGTGAATTTCGGAAAAAGGATCGAACATGGAAAAAACTGGCAGAAAAACCATTAATTTTTGGACTAAAAAACATTTTCTTTAAAAAAAAGTACTCAAATTTTCTTCTTTTCTGTTTTTTTAACAATTTTCTTTCAGTTTTTATTTGTTAAAAAAGGTCATTATTTTATTTCACGTTTTTTTGTGTTCAAATAAATTTTTTGGTAATCTTTCAATTGCCTCTTCTTCTCCATCTTTTTTTCATTCATTCCAAATACAAAAAGTTTCACTCAAAATTCCTACACTTAATTGTTTTTTTTATGAGGACTCTTTTTTGATTGTCATGGTTATTGATCCCAATACATTTTTTGTCTTCTTCCTTCATCATCATCTATTTTTTTGTTATGTCAAAAATCATCTCATTATAAATAATAAACTTTTTTTGTTGCTGCTGCTCTTGCTAAACCTAACACATTTGACGATATTTGAAACAACCCAAATATTTGTGTTATTGGCCATGACTCATCCCCTCCATCAATAACAATCGTCTCATTGTCATTGATGGAATGGATGCTTGCTACTGGGGGCAGCTTTTGCTTTTTAAAATGACTGATTTTAATTGTTTACTTTTAAAAAGACGGCTTTTTTTCATCGATCATCAAGTCCTTGTCTTTTTTCTTTTTCTCTTTCTTTTTTCGTTGACCGTTTATTACCCAAGAAAATATAAAGGCTATGTCATGTTCTATTGTAGAAAAAAGAACCGAATTTGAAGTATCCTATTTTTTACCCTTCCTGGAAATGAAGGGTAAAAAACTGTAGTTTTAAATTTTAGGTCTCATTTTTATTTGTTTTTTTAAAAATGTAATTAAAACACTGTTAATCCAGGAAATACCAAAAACAAATAAAAGGATGTTTCAAATAAAATTAGACTATTTTTATTTCTAACACCCTTTATATTTGTTATTGTTGTTCCTTGGACTAACAGTTTTTTGATTAAATTTTTAAATACGAGATAACAATAGAGAGAGATAGTTTAAAGTTTAAAATTGTCTTCGACGAATGTTTTTAATAATAATATTTTTCCAATGAACAATATCATCATCATATTTATTTTACAAAAAAATTGCTTATCAATATTAACGGATCTAAACTCCTGATTTCTATGTTCTTTTTTTTTATTAAAAATTTCTTAAGGGCAAAAACAAATCGAGGAAAGAAAGAAAGACCCCGAGGAGAGAGTGGAACTTCTTCTTTCAAATTTGTCTCGTGAAAAAAAATAAAGGACAAAAATCAAAAGCAACAAAAAAATATTTCCAAGTTTTTTTTCTGCTGATCCGCAAGAAAATAGAAGGCAACCAGCTGTTTTAAAAATGCCAAAAATAAAAAAAAAGATTTTTTAGAGAAGATCATAAATTTGAAATCAAATTCGTTTTTTATACTTTGATATTATTTCTTGTTTCTTGAGATTCGATTTTATTTCCCATTTTTAAATGCGTGTTTTAATTTATTTAATTGATTGTTTTTGAAACTTGAAAAAAAGTTTTTCAATGATCTCTTTTTTTGCACCCAAAAATTTTTAAAATCGGAAAGTCTTTTTTAATTGAACACCTTTTTTTATTATTTTTTTAAACAAATGTGGTTGTATTTAATTTTGAAGTGCTTTTTCTTTGATCAAATTGCGGCATTTTCTCTTTGATCTTTTCTATACTAATGACTTCGTTCGAAAAAGAAGTTCAATCCGTGATTTTTTAAACTTATTTTTTTAACCATTTTTCTTCACTTTTTTCCTTCTCAAAATTGGCCAAATTGATTTTAAACGAGTCTAAAAAACTCAAACTAGCCGTCATCTTTTTTTTGGGTTGACAAAGTTTCAAATTTCATTTAAAGTGTCATTTATTTTTTACCTTTTTCTTTTCACGTGTTTCCTCACCTCTCTTTTTATTTTTTTGTTAAACTCAAGTTTTTTAACATGTAACAAAACTGAAAAAAAGAATAGATTAAACGTCGAAAGCTATCACTTTTTCTTTCTTTCCTCAAATATTTACCCTGTTCTTTTTCTTCAAGGTTTTATTCGTGCAAAAACATTAGTGTTTTTTTGAATTTTCTACCTTCAAATATTTTTTGTGATTAATTGTTTTTTACATTTCAGATTTTTGAAAATTTTTGTTACAAAATTTTTACATGGAATAATTTATTTATTTTTAATTTTATTGGACATCTAAAAATGAAGCCAGCAGTCGGCTGCTGCTGTTGGTTATTTCTATTTTTTGTACATTTTGTTTCAGCTTTAAAGTAGGCATTTTTTATTTATATTTTTTGCAAATTTTGATGATCCTGATTCTGAACCCGGGATCGATGTCACCAGGTTAAGGGTTGGAGTTAACTCCAACAGTGTTTATCTTTCGGTTGGGAGGATTCAGAATCTAATTTTGAAGTTGGAAATTACTCGATTTAATTGATTGCTAAATCCAAGTAGCAAAAACATTGCATTGAACTTTATCCCACCCATATCCGATCTTTATCCAACCCCCAAAATCCATATTCAAATATATTTTAGAGAACCTTTCGTAATTCTTCCAACAGCAATCAGATGGCGATCTGAAAATTCCATAACAGTAATTCCAAGAGAATGGACAAATATTCCATTAACCTTAGAGCTCCATATTTCTGCAAAACAGAGTACCCTTTCACTTTCGGAGCAGCTATTTTATGAAAATCGAAAAACTTCTGATCTCGGTTCATCCCATACTTTCACCTTTAATTCTTCGCATAAGCCTGATGCAATTGAATATGGAATAAAAGTATCAGTTACGGGTCACAAAGATTATTATACTTCATTATTTGGAGTTGAAAATGTTCAAGCAATTTCAATTCAAACTGATAAAGGTTATTATCGCCCCGGGGAAAGTGTCAATGTTCGAATTCTTCCAATCGATGGCGAAGGTCAATTGTATAAATCAGATTTGAAGGTATCGCTGATAAACCCTCAGGGCTTTAATGTTATTACGAATACTGTAAAACTCCCAGAGAAGCAGACTCGATTCCTTCGAGAAAAATTAGAAATTCCAGAATTTGCGCCACATGGTTTTTGGATGATTGCAGTAACCCCAACAAATTCATCTCTACCATGGATGTTCCAGAATATTCGAATTCGAGTACAAGATTACTGTAAGGGAATTTTTAGGAAATCTAAGCAAAAATCTATTTTTGGAATTTTAGCATTGCCAAAATTCTTAATTGCAATGGGGGTAACACAAACGGAAGCAGATAACAAAGTAAAAATTAGCATAATTGCAAAATATTTTCATGGTCAACCTGTTAAAGGATCAATTTTTGTTGTTTGTGGATCACAGACTCAATTATTAGCTGGAAATGTAAGTTTTATTTCTTTCATAAAAAAAGAAGAATTGATATGTTTCAAAAAATATATATACAACAAATATTATTAATAATAATTTAAACAAATACAAAGAGAAAATTCCTGTTGGAAAAAATACCACGTTTTAAAATTTTAAAAATTTAAATAAGAAGCTTATTTTTGTTCATACGCGTAAAGGATGGGATTGAGAACACTGTTAAGAACGATTAAATCTTCCAAAAGATTTGCGCCTCGATCTTGAAGCCATTCATGAGATGGTTGATGGATGAATCGAAGGGTGTTCAAAAGATTATACGGTAACCAAAGAAGGAAATGTGTTGTCACAATTGCAAGGGAAGTGATAAAAATTCGAGAACGAAGTTGGCGCCGCCAAAGTGGAGACCCTGATGGTGGTTTTCGAATTCCAAGTGGACGGAAATTGACATTTCCTGTTTCGGCATTCAAACAACAAGCTCTAAAAATTATAGGTTAAATTTGCATATTATTTTTGCCAAAATACAAACCTAACAGTTCCACAACAAACAACTGCTTTCCTCTTTTCGACGATACTTTGCGAAAATGTTGTTCCAAAAAGAAAACAATCACAACTTTTTTTAAATCTTTGCCAAAATGGCAGACGAGTTATCTCTTTTTCGGAACCAAATCGAAGTGAAAATGATCGATTTAATGATTGATCTCCGATACTCATTTCGGTTTTTTCTGTTGCGGCACTATAGGAAAATTGATAATCGGGAACAACAAAATTTTCACCAGAATTTGATGGGAGCAATCGATTCTCTAAATATATCGAATTTGGAGGAGCTCGATTTTTATTATGTTTTTTGCGATTTTTATTATTATTGCTATTGTTGATGGCATTTGTTGTAAATGTTGTTGAAGTAGTTGTTGAATGCATTGGATGCAAAGTATAATGTACCACTCGGATCACAATCAACAAATACGAGCTTAAAAGTGTAAAAAATGGGATCCAAAAAACAAATGCTTGATGAGTCATTTCATAAAAGATTTGTGTGGCTTCCAAAAAATCTGATGATTTATTGTGATGTGCGGCAATCTAAAAATCATTAGTTTTGTTAATTAATTGTTTTCGAAAAAAAATTTTTTGCTTAAAAACTTTTTGCTTTAAAAAAACCGAAGTGACTCGGTCAAATTTTTGCATGCTTTTTTATGCACCTAAATGTCGCAGTGGCGAAGAGCGCTGGCCTTGTGTGCAAGAGGTTCCAAGTTCAATTCCTTGCCCGATGAAATAAACTGACTCAAATGAAAACTCGCTCGCGGACAACTCATTTATAAATCCGTTAATTTGGACTTTCATCTCCTTTCCATTGTTTCAAACTTTTCAAGTATTATTCGAAAGGATAATAATTGTTGAGGGAGGAATAATGAAAAGGAGATGGTGGAAAGAACCTCGGAGAGAATGAGATGAAAGCGAAAGCATGATTACTTGATTATGAGAGCTGAGGGCTTATTTTTTTTTTTTTAATTTAAAAACTTTATATTACTGTAGTTTAGAAATTATTACCTGCCAAAAAGTTGTACATTGAACATATCCTTCTGCGATATCAATTGTTTCCCAAACATATAATTGCGGCAACGAACACACTGCTGAAAGGCCCCATGAAAAAATTAATAAATTTCGAACTCTTCGCACTGAAGTTGCTCCTAAATATAATTATATTTTTAATTATTAAAAAGAATGATGCAATTATTTTAAAATGCTAACCTTGGATATGACTGGTGTAAACAACTTTTAATCGATCAAGTCCAATTGAAACCACAACATTATTATTTGAGTAATAAGTGAAAGCGGATAAAAATTGATAAATTTTACAACCATAAAATCCGCCAATTCTCCAATCAAGGGTTGAAAGCCAAATAAGCTTTCCTAAGGCATGCACAAGTAGAATGGCAAAATCTGTTAAGCATAAATGCATTTTAAACAGATTAAATGAGCTCAACTGATATGGTCCAGTTAAGAATGAGGTAGAAGCTGTTGGGGTTGTTCTGAAAAAATATTACTATAATGATTACTGTAGTGATTACAGTAAGCTGATACTGTACCTTGACTGTCGCATAAGTTGTATAAAAACACCAATATTTAAGATAATACCAAAAAATATTATAATACTTAAATATACAATTTCAATGTAATCTTCTGGGATCCGGGCTGGCAGTTCTGGGATTGGAGAAATTGTCGTATTTTCAATTTCAGACATGATCTTATCTCTTTTTCTATAAAATAATAGAACGTCAGTTACTTAAAATTAAACAATAATCAATCAAAAGAAGAAAAAAGTGGGGGAAGAACGAACACAAAAAATACTTAATCTAAAAATGGGGTTCAAAAATGATTACTTTCTTTTACTACGACAACAATTATTTTTTCCGGAAAGAGGAGGTCCAAGTATAAAATATTATAAGGTTTGAAAAGGAGAAGAAGAAGAAAGAAAGAAAATTAATGATGTCAAAAATGGCGAAACTAATTCCAAATATTATTTTTTGTTTGGGTCCAAAAAACAATATAATGGAAAAAAGCGATATAAGTAAAAAATTGCAGCAATGTTGGGTAAAAAAATATAGAAAAAGTAAATTAGTATTTTTCTAAAGAAAAGGTTGTAAAATGCTGCTTTTTATATTTCTAAAATTATGGAGAATAATTTTCGATAAACGGTAGAAAACTGCTGCTTTTGTTTTTTCTTTTAAAGTTGCTGCGGCTGCTGTAGGGGGTATAAGATTAAGGGGCAGATGTTTTGTTTAGAAAAAAGCAGCAGCTTTAAAAATGTTTTAACATGCAAAGAATAAAAAGAAAAAAGGTAATTACTTTTTTTTGAAGTTTCGGTAAACTTGGGAAAAATGTCGCTACCGTAATCGCTATTTTTTTATAAAGGTATAATTTTAGAAAAAAAGAAGTTATTATATTTCCGGATATAATTTTTTTAAAGCTATAAACTTACCAATTTAGTTAAAAACAATAAATAATACAAAATAGGATATAATTAATATCTTGAAAGGGATTCACCAAATCCATACAAAAATGGATTAACAATTGCAATTAAAAATTGTAAATCTTCAAAAATATTCATGTGATTCCGCATTCTTGTATGTAAATCAATTGAAACGAATCGAAGAAGGGAAATAAAGTTATACGGTAACCAAAAAATTATATGTGTTACAACAACCAAAAGTGTTGTTTTAAAAACTCGTGATCTTAGTTGTCGTCGCCAGGCAGGCTGTTTTGGAAGGGATTTCTTTGATTGTCCTAAATATGAATATTATTATTAAAAAAGATGGCATTTAATTAAATTAAAATTATTAATAATAATAAGTGGTAAAATTACAATATTTTAATAAAAGAAAATTAATTAAGTTAATAGTTTTGAAAACAGTCAAAGATTAAAGGCATAATTAAATGTCAATTTCAATTAAAAAACTTTTATCATTAACTTAAAAGTAATATTAAATTCAATGAAATATACGTAATACATTGAAATAAGATAACCCCCTTAATTTTTTCATGACATGTTTTTTTTGCAAAACTAAAAACAAATAAAATTCATTACATTTCCTTGTTTTTTTCTCTTTCACTTTTTGCAGAAAAAGAAGTCAAGGTTTTTTGATGCAAAAACAAGAATTTTTATTAGTCAAAAGAATCAAATAAATATATTGTTTTTAAAGCTGCCAAAAATAAGAAATGCAAAAGGAAAAACGAATTTAGCTAATTTTAGTAAACGTCACAGACTTTCGTATAGTTGTTTATTTAATTTTTGTTGTTATTCTTTGACGTTTTGTTGTTTTTAGTAGGGTAGGGTTACTGTAGCCTTGTATTACTGTAGCTATTATTTAAAAAAAGAATTAGCGCTCATAAAAAATAGAAACTATAATATCAGAAGTACGGTACAAATTCATAGACATTGGAATGCAAATACAAACTTAATATAATCTCATAATTGAATGTCTGGGAAAATAGAAAGTTTTAATTTTATTTTAAGATTAAATTCCAACAAAAAATAGTTTTTTGTGGCCAAAGGGGTTTATATTAAAATATACTTTAAACTTAGTTTTTTTCGTTGAATCTGATAAAAAAAGGCTTTAAAATTAAATAAAAAACGCGTCTTTTCAAACACGCATCAAAAAAGAAATGTGTAATAATAATAAAAACGCAAATTCCGGAACATGAATATATCTCTTTTTTATATATTTATTTTATTCTTGCTTCCGGGTTATTATTTATTATTACTATTAAAAAAGGCAATTTTCTTACTACAACTTAATTAAATCTATTCAATCAAACAGATTGTTGTTTTTTGTCCACATTTAAGATGAATACAAAATGTAAAAATGAAACAATTTTTCTGATAAAACACTTTTGTAATCAAAGCATTCTTATTTTTTTACAGAATGACTAAACACTAACATAAAATCTTTTCACGCTTTTTTAAAAAAATGACATCGGCTTTCATATATCCCGCTGACTTTTTTCTTGATGCATTGCTTTTTTTTTAAATGACCTTTTAATTTAAAAAAGTTTTAAATGATTTCTTTCTTTTTCTAAAACAAACCCAGATGTTTTTTATCAAAGACTTTTTTCTTGCACTTTTAAATTAAAAAGAGAAAAACCAAAAGTTCAATTGTTACGTTTTTAATTATCAAAAAATAAAAACTACCGTAACCCGAAGGAAAAAAAGAGAGGCCAAAAAAATGTAAATCAAAGAAATTCATTTTTCGTGTTTAAAAATGTCAAAAATTAATGAAATTTTTTAATTTTTTTGAAATAAAAAAGGATTTCTGCGTGGAAAAATGGATTATTAAAAAATTAATTGGAGATTATAATGTTTGACAAAACACAAAAAATATCTGTAAAAAACGTCTTTTGTTAATTTTTTTTATCACAAAGGAAAACTTTTTGAGTCAAAATTGAAGAAAATCCCTCAGTTTTTTTGGAACAAATCTGTTTTTTTAATTTTCAGCAGTCGTTTTTTCTTCATGTTACACTTTTATCTTATCCGTAATCCTTTTCGAAAATAAGCTAAATTTGTACTTTTTTCATTTTCGGATTCCATAAATAACAGTCATCATCAGAAGAAGCAATGTTCCAAAAAGAAAAACTCAAAAAAGGCTACATCTCAAAAATTGTAGATTTTATCCTTTGCAGTTTCTTAAAAAAACAACTGTACCTACTGTATATTTAGTTCACTTAAAATATTAAAAAATTAATTACTTTGTTTTTTCCTACCAATAATAATCCCTTTGAACTTTTATGTAAAAGAATGTTAACAAAAAGCTATCTTCAAAATCCCGCTCCCAACATCTACAGTAATTATCTTAAGAACAACCAAATCCTTTGTTCTAAAAAGGCTACAAACAGAAAAAACATTGTTGTAACCCTTAAAAAATCTTCAGTCAAGCACTCGGAAATATCTTAAACAAATAATAATTTAAAATTAAAGAAAAATAAATATTGTTTTTAAAACTTGTTTTTATTCATTAAAAATTGCATAAATGTGGGATTCCAAAAACGAATACTATCATTATTTTTTAAAATTATTTAAAAAATAGCAGCAAATTAATTTTCTGTTCTTTTCTTCTTCATCAATGATTTTAGTTAAGCAAAAGAAAGTAAGCAAACATTTTTAATACTAATTTTCTACCGCCAAAACAGTAATATTAAGCTTAAGTAAAAAAAGTAGAATAAATAAGTTATAAAAGTTTAAAAATAAAGAAAGAGTAATTGCTTAAAAAGCAGCAAACAACAGAAATTTAATCAAGCGTTATTCCATTTGCTCACGCGCGTTTTTTCTACATTATTTTTTTTAGAAAAGGAAAGGTTAACATTTTTCGAGAAAAATTTGACTACAGTCAAAGCTAAAAAGGCGTTTTTCCCATTAAGACAATAGCTATTTTTTAAACAAAGCATTTCTTTTATTATTAAAAAATATGAAAAACCCTATGAAAGCCGTAAAACGATTGTAAAGCTATTTTCAGAAGATAAGAATCTATGAGCGAGAGAATTTATTTAAAAAAAACAATAAAAAGACTGCTCCTGCAAAAAAAGCAGCATAAACCTGTCGGTGCAAAAAAAAAATAAACAAAACATTTTAAATGTCAAAGATAAAAAAATTGGCATTTTAGTTTTTTGTTTGAGGTGGTCGATGAAACTCTGAACTCGTAAATGACATATTTGAAATATGTTTTTAAATAAAAATAGTGGAAAAAAGGTTGTGGGAAAGTATAAAGGTCTTTTTTTAGTTAAAGATCAAACGTGATATTTAAAAATTTTGAAAGAAGTTGTAATTATAGTTTGGTCAAAGGTTTTTATTTATCGAAAATTTTGGTAAAATTTAAAGAAGATGGACAACATGGATATCATATCCACATATATCCAATGGATATCAGGAAAGCAATTTCTTACTTGTTTCCTTATATCCGATGGATATATGTGGATATGATATACAACCTGATCATTTCCTTAAAATTTATCAATATTTCGATAACTCAAATCTTTTGACCAAACTAAATTCAAAATTAAACTATTATTTATGCATTTTTAACTTTTGACGTAACACCTTTCAAAACTTCCTTCTGACTTTATTTAGAGCGTCTTTAATCAACACGTAAAAGAAATATTTCCAATTCTTGAAATGAAACAAAAACGGAAAAAACTAATTTAAATAAATACATCTTTTTTTCATTCAAGTGTTTCTTCTTCAACTCAAAATTAGACTAAATTTTTGAACTTTGCATTTTTAAAATAAAACCAAAAAAAGTTGAAGAAGCAGAGGGATTTCATATTTATTTATTTACGGCCGAAGTTTTATTTATCAGTTTTTGAGAAAATAAACACGAAAATAATAATAATAAGATTTTTGCCTTGAGGGGTCATCATTGTCTTATGCGTGTGTGTTTTTTGGGGTGCTTTCTTCTTTTGCTTCTAAAACCTTTGCGAAGGAGGAGGACTTCCGCATTGAAAAAAGAAGCAGACGTTTCTATATTTAAAAAAATGGGGTTTAAGTTTGTCTTTAAATGACTCAATTAAAAATGCATATATTTTTTTAAAAGCTTCCTCGACGAATTTTTAAAAGTTGGGTCAGTCATAATTTAATGGGGCATCAATTTTCGCATCAATAGCTTTTTTCTCGCCTAAGCGTATGGGAAAATGAGCTAATTTAAGTGTAAATTAAGTTTTTTGTTTTTTTGGTCTTCCAAGTATCCCTTTTCTATCTATGTCTATGAGTCTAAGATGATGATGCTGCTGTAGAAGAAGAAGAAGGCAGTCAAGCGAAACAAAACTTTGAGAGTGAAAAATATATAAAAAAATGCAACAAACATACCAGGAGGAGTTCGACGTAAAGTTAATCTTTGAATTCGATTATTAAATGACGGACTTCGTGATTCATTTCCGAGCTTTTTGTTTTGCAACAGCGGTGTCCAAGTAAATAGATTCGTTGAAGCGGCTCCAAAAGATGCCGTTGAAATTGGATCTTCATGAATTATATTATTTCGACTTGGCACTCTTGGAAATGCTGTTGCTGTTTCCCCTCCGGGCTTATACGCAGATGTTTTTGTTTGAGGTGCAGGAACACAACAAATGCAATAACTGAATTCTTTTTTCAAAAATTGTAATAGCGTTAATTTTCCATGCTTCAAATCGCCGTAGGCAGAATCCAATGAGATTCGAGAAATTTCAGATGTTTCATCAAGGTCATAGGTTATTGCAGGCTTCAAGTACTTTGATTTTGGTAATCCTCCTACTCCGCCTTCACCAGCCTAAAATAAATAAACATATTTTTATTTACATTTTTTTAAAATATGGGAAAACTCACGGAATGTGGATGTCCTTTACTATAATTTGTTAGTTTTACAGCAATAATGAAATAACAAACTGCCATAACAATTAAAGGACCATAAAAGACCATAAACTTAAAAAAAATAAGGATAAATAATAAACATCATAAAAACTAAGCTCAGTAATGATGTCATCGAAAATTTGCATAATTTTGCATCTTTCTAATTACATAACCTTTGATCTCTGCCGATACTTGACTTTTTAATTTTTATTAGTGTCGGCATAGATCAAAAGTACTTTTATTAAAAACAAACCAAATGAAAAAGTTCATGGAAGTTTTTTGTTATTTCTGTAAATGGAAATTCTTCGGTAGCATTTTGAACGCCCATTTTAACGAGATGATCATTCACAGACCAAATATCTGTACATTGATACCAATTTTCATTTGTTTCTGTTGAATACTGTAAAACATCAAAAGACTGAAAGGCAAAATATTGTGGAATGCTGGAGGCAATTGCAAGTAACCAAGCAAGGATTAATATAATTTTTGTTGGAAGAACCTAAAGATTCAAAATTTGCATATTTGACTGAATCTATCAATGCCATGGCACTTACACTGTTTTCCCTTCTCAATTGCCGTGCACTGAGTACCGTCCTTAGGCGATCTAAGGCAATACAAACAACAATATTTGAACTAAGATATAAAGTTCCAATTGAAACAAATTTGAATATTCGACACATGCCTTCCCCGGCTTTCCATTCATATGTTATCAACCAACCAAGTTTCCCTCCGGCATTGATAAATAAAATTAGGGTATCACTTAGATTTAAATGTATTTTAAGAATCAAGAATCCCCGTTTCACAGAATATCGAGCAGTTTTTTCTTTCTGTTTTAAAAGTTTAAATAAAACATGAATATTTATTGGAACTCCGATAATTAAAACTAATCCAAGATATACCATTTCAACGTAATCACTGAATAATGGAGTTGGAATTGGTGATTCACTTTCAGTAAAAGTCATTTCTGTTGAAGTGGTAATTATTGGATCTGATATATCTTCTATTATTAAATCCATTTTCACTGAATTTCAAAAACATATAAATTAGACATCAGAAATCAAAACTTTTTGAGTACTTTTATTATCATAGTAAAAACGAAAACAGAAAAAAGCTCGCTCGAAGATGAAATTTTGAGTTCTTTGGATTTAAAGTAAATAAAAGGGTAATAATTAAGGACAAAGATAAACAGTAGGTGGCAAATTACAATAAATTTGTTTTTAAACAGAAATTCCTAATTTAGCTTTTGTAAGAGCATAGATCTATCCAAAACATTGTAACAAATTTAAAGAAAAGATAACTAAATGAATCCATTTTGTAACATGCCAAAAAAATAAAAATTATAAACAAACATCGGTTTATATTTAAATTTGTTATCAATTAAAAAATTAACAAAAATGGCAAGCAGATAACACGATGTGTGGATTTTCAAGATCGGCTACAACAAATATCATACATTAAAGTTTATTTAGACAAAGCAAAATGGAAATGACGTTTCGAAAATGAATTACTTCATCTTCAGTGCGATGTCAAACAATTTCTATACTTAAAAAACGGTATTTAATAAAAAAAAGCTTCCGTTTTTTATCTTGCAGAAAAAAAGAAAAGGTCGAAGAAAAAAAACGCAACACCCAGAAACAACAACAATAAAAAAGGCAGAAGGAGAAGGGATGAAAGGATAGGTGGCGGTGGTGGAGTGGAGTGGAAAACGATATGTGGGAGGTTATGAAAAAAACTATAAATATAAACTATAATTGTATTGCAACAAAAAGGTGTATATATGCTGCTATTGAAATAAAGCAGCTTTCAAAAAAATAGGTATATATCTCGAAAAACAAATAATATAATAACAATATTAAGGGGACCTCAAAAAACGAATATATATCTTGCGTGTGTGAGTTAGTGAAAGCATATTAATGTATTTAACACCTGGTGAAATAAATAAGAAGAAATAAGTTAGTTTTAGTTTTTTTGAGACAAAATATTTCATACATATGGATGAATGGATTAACAATCGAGTTAAAACATCTATAAAATTTTTTATTTTCTTTATATTTTTTGAAAGGGAAGAAGGGGACACAAAAAGGTAAATCCTGTTTTACGCAATGAAATTTAATATATGAGCTATTTTTTTGGAAAAAATACTATTATTAATGTTTCAAAAAAGTGTGAAAAAAATAAGAAACAAAAATGTCTTGAAAGTGCGCAAAGAAAAAGGACAGGAAAGAAGAAAAGATGACACAAAAAGAAGTAGAAGTAATAGTAAAAGTAGCTGCAACACAATATTCTAATAAAATGAAGAAGATAAAAGTTATCCTGAAAAAGGCAGCAGCAAGAAAAAGGGGGAAACAAAACTAACTAAAAATTGAAAAGGAAAAGGATTAAAAAACGAGTGAATTTCGAGAAACAGCATCAAAGTTATTACAACTATTATTTCTCCTTTTTTCTTTGCAATTCCAATTCCATCATCAAAAAATAGATATTGGGTCTGAAAATATGCAACAGAAAGAACTCAAAACTTATGCATACAAAAAACATAAACAAACAAGCTTCCAAAGAAATATGCCTGCAGGGGTTGGTGGTTGATAATTTGCCACAAACTTCATGCAATCATAAATTATGGATGCGCCCAAAAACACGAATCCCAAAAAGGCTGTGTTGTAAATTATTTTTGGGCAGATTTTCTAAAAATATCAAGTTTTTCTAATAAAACTTTGTATATGTTGGGGCGGCAAAATCTCATTTATCCTTTTTAAAAAGGTAATAATGCCCTGCAGCAATGATTGCTTAGTTCTGGCATTCCAAAAGTACAAAAACAAAGGCGAACAATGGGTTCCAAAAATACAAAAGAATAATTATAACCTTTGACTACAACAACAAAAGAAAAGATATTAGATGCTTGAAAAAATTTCTTTTGTCTTAAAAAAAATGTAATTAAGAAGCAAAAAAACAGAATACTAAAAGTACAGTAACCATTGTTTAATTATTAGACATTCCCTTTTTTTAATTGCTTCTTTGAGATTACGGTAGTTACGTTTTAAAATTGTAAATACTATAATTCTTAATTCCTAAGCTTTTTTAAAAATAAGATTTAGTCATTTATTCCTTTTTTGTATTATAAACAACTTTTGTATAGTCATTTTTAGACATACAAGAACGACTTAATTTTTTTCTTCATTTTTTTTCTAAAATAAAATGACAAACATTTTTCTTGAAGAAGCAAAAAAAGTACCCTAACATTTTTTTTTGAAAAGTTTAAACCAGCTGCAAAGAAAAAAAAGATAAACAACTAAAAAATTTGATTTAAATATTTAATTTCAGCCAAATGTTTGTGTTTGAATCAAATAACCACTTTTTAAAATCCGATTATTTGTGCCTAAACATCTCCCCCAAATCTTTTTACGAATTTTTTATACGAAAAAAGTACATGTTTAAGGTTTCAATAAATAATTTCATGAAGTTTTTAAAAATTTCAACAAATTTCATATCTGAAACATCGAAAAAAAACAGAAAAGGATAAAGACGTCAGAATTTTTTTCAAAAAAAGCGTTTAAAAATTCAAAATTAATGTTTCGTTAAGCGTCTTTGACTTTGGGCTTAAAACAGGAAAAGGAAAGAAAAAAAGAAGAAAAAGTGCCGTTTCAGATGAAGAAAAAAAGGAAGGAAGCCGTGTTAAAGACGATGCCTTAGGGCATCTTCCTTTTTTTAAATGAAAGAAGAAAAAAGAGCTGAAGCAGCAAATCTAACATGGGTGGTCCTTATCTCTTCTCTTCTTCTCTTTTCTTTGTCATTGTAAATCGCTTAAAAGCTGCTGCTTCTTTCTTTCTTAAATGAGGCGTTTTTCTCATTACCGCAAAAAATTCAAAGGAATAGAAAAAAGGTGGCCTAATTCTTTCTGTAACGGCTGCTTTTTTGCCTCGTTTGAAACCACACAAAAACAGAATTTAATTTAATTTCAATTGAAATGGAAAATATAACATTCGACAGGTGACCCCAAAAATAGTCATTTCCCAAATTTTCAAATAAATCTCAAGCATTAATTCAATTACCAATGCTTAAATAAATTTGATTAATCATCCCAGAATTTCGACGTCATATTTGAAAAAAAAGATTACGGTAACGTCATGTCAGAATTTGTACTTTTCAAATAAATTAATAAAATATATATATGGGTGGATAAATTTGAATGAACATTTATTTAAAGGGAGAGGACGGGAAGGAAGAAGTTTATTTTTTTTTATTACTGTGGTCCCACCCCGAAAGCTCTCTACTAATCGAGTAAAATTTTTTTTTTGAGAATCAAAAATTTTTTTAGTAGAGAGCTTTCGGGGTGGGACCACAGTAATAAAAAAAATAAACTTCTTCCTTCCCGTCCTCTCCCTTTAAGATATTACTGTGTTTTCCAACTATCTCAAACATAGACAACTTTTTTTTGCTTTGTTAAAATTTTTTAATCTGTAATTGTTCAAAGCTCTCAATTTACAGAGTCTGTAAGTATTATTTATCATTTTTGAAACCGTAAATCTGAGATGATAATTGTTTTCTTTCGAAAAAATTATGTATGCAAAGGAAATTAATAATTATGTTTTATTTAGAATTTAATTTATTCTAAAAACGCAAACTTAAAAATAAAAATCCAAACATTTGTCCTAAAATTTTGTTCTCGAACGGTTACCGTATACTGCGGTCTTCCGACGAAAAAAGTTGTTCAAAAAAAAGTCAGGGGAGCATGCTTGAGCATGAATGTTGTGAACCCCGGACATGTGTACCATGTCCCAGAGCGAATACCGTAAACTTAAATCCCGTCTGCAAAAAAACGATTTTGTTCGAGAAAAACAAATAGGCTGGGTCAGCGCAAAAAAAAGAGATTGTTTGTGTGGTGGACAAAAAACCCAGCTGTTTTTGATTTTTTTATTATCTTTCTTTCTTTATGAATGGCCTTTTTCAGTTAAAAATAAAATGAAAATATTTTTCATTATATGACTGACCCTGGCCAGATCTTATCTCATTTTATTGGGATTTATATAGCTTATCTCTCAAACTGCTGCAAAACTAAAAATAAACTAAAAGCAGCAGAAAAGAAAATTAGTTTAGTTTGTATAAAATCGAAAAGAAAAATCGTTTTTTGCTTTTTTCATTCCAGAACCATCGAGAACGCTTATCAATAACGATATAGGATTATTAAGATAAATACTCGGATAAGAAATACTTTGATTTTATCTTTTTTTGATCGAAAATGTTTTTGTCAATTTTAATTTAAATATTTTGCGACACTTTTTCCCGTGTTTTTTTTATCGTTTTTCTCCCAATTATTTTTGTAATCATAATAACTTTATTATTATCATCATCATAATCACTTACCACGGACAACTTCCATCTTTTTCTTCGTCACATCCTCTTCGAGTTCTTGTTTATCAAATTCAATCGCGTATTTTTATTTTTCTATTATCAAATTTAATTTTGTTTTTTAAAGACAAACTATCTACATTCAAAAAAGCTATGGAATCTCCAATTAGTTCTGCATTGACATCTCCAGCAAGTTCACCATCAGGATCTCCTGAACGCTACTCCTCAAGATCTACAAAATCTGTGAATTCTTCTCCAATTACTAAAGAAGATGTGCTCAAGAAATTTTTGGATTCAAAAAATAAATCTCCAACTGTAAGTTTTTAATCTTTTTTATTTTTATTATCAAAATTTGTTAATTTTTAGCGTAATGAACCTGGAAGAACTATTTCTCCTCCTGTCACAAAGCCAAAATCAGAAGAATCATTGAATAAAAATATCATTCATGGCGTTCATATTCCACCAAAAATGCTTGCACATTCTTTGCGGAAAAAAGAAAATAAATATTTTTTTTATTATTCAACTGTTTCAAAATTTGAAGGAAATATTCGTGATATTCCATTATCGGCAAGAAAACCAGAATCTACTTTTGTTAATAATCATCAAACTTCAAATATTGAAGAATTAATGGCTTCTACATGTTCTTTTGTATCTCCAACAACTGCTAATTCAATGTACTGATTTTTATCAACAAAATTTTATTTTATAATCATTGTTAATAAGAAATTTGTTGTTCGTCGTCTTCATTGTAAATAATTATATTCAGTTGATTTTTTTTGTTATTTCTTTGTATTTGTGAATGGGAAGATGGTTGAAAAATAAAGATGTGTTATCTTTGTTAAAGTATTTTTGAATGTTTTGTAATATTACTGTATTATTTACCTCATTGGTGAACTTTGGGATACTGTAATGCATCTCATCATTCACGAAGTTTCGCTTATAGGATTACTGTAGTTTTTTAGTGATTGTAATTTAATCGTTCTCGAACGATATTTTTGCGGGAGATAACAAAAAGTAATTACTTTTTTTTGGGAGACTTGACACAAATAAAAGCGAACGCGGAAGTTTTTTAAACTTATTTCATTTACACCCAACACATTTTTATTTTGTCATGTTGGGGCATTGAAGCAACAAAAAATAATTGTATTTAACGAGACAAAAACCAGCATGCTTTTTTTTCAAGAATTGATGAAAAATAAAACAAAGAAAAAAAATGTGGCTTTTGAAAAAAGGGAGAGAATCATAGATGTTTTTGAAGATGAACGAAATAAGCAAAAAAAGAGATGGGAAAGGATGATGTCTAGAAAAGGGAAAATAAGAAGTTGTTAAAAATTTAATTAACACAATTTACACTTTTTGCTTCAATTTTGCACTTTTATGAAATTAATTTTTTTATAAAAGGACAAATTTAAGTTTTAAAAAACACTTATGTCTCATGAAAGGAGATATAAACAAAAGACATTCGAAGAAAAATGTAAACGCGTAAACAGTGTCTTACTGTAAATTATTAAAATTTTTGCTTGATAGAATCTAAAATACAGTATCTTAAAATATATTTAACAAAAAACTATAAATAAGTTTTTACAATAAAATTATATAATTAAATAAAATCACGATAAAATATATTTGAAAAAGTATACAATTAATTATTGTAAAATTTTTAAAAATACTAAAAAATTCATATTTTTCAGTTAGTTGATGGTGGATGGGAAGCCGAAACAGATTATGCCCAATGTTCCACAATAAATGGTATTATCCGATTTACGGCAACCGTAACCGATATTGACAATGATAAAAATATTGCAATTCGAGAATTCCAACCAAATGGTAGGATATTATTGGGGATACTGTAATTTAATTTACAGAAGAAAATTTTTTAGCTCCAAATTTTCAAATTGTACCGCTTCGACCATTTTATGATATGTCATCAAAATACATCAGAATTTTTGTAGGTTTTTTTTATTTTGTCTTAGTGGAACGATTTTTTTTTGCGTTTGTCTGAACGACTGAAAGTCGTCCAGACAAACGCATAATTTTAACACAAAATATCTCACGTTGTTTTTCACAACATTGAAATGTTTTGTGTTGAACTCATGTTGGGTAATAAAACCGTTAACACGAGTTCAAAATATCTTTTGAACCAAAAACGCGAATCTATTTATACTTTTTTTATTGTTGTTGCACAACGAAGTCGTCGTTGACAACAGACAGCCAAAGAGACACTCTCTCTCTCCAACGAAAAACCCCTTTTCTTTTTTATCATTTTCCTTTTTGGTTTTCTTTTGTACACAATCATTCAAAAAAAAGAATGAAGAAATGAACGCACATCTATTGTGAGTGCATTGAAAAAAAAAAAATAAAATCGTTCCACTATTCTAGAATTATACCCATTGCGGTAAAGATCAAAGGGATTTGAGAGGGATTGCGTATCCCTTGATTTTGATGACGTCATCATCTTTACGCAAATCTACAGTAATCCTTTTCATTTTTAGTTCAAAGGATTGATTTCTGAATTAATTGGAACAAAGATTGAAGGAATTTTTCATTGCCTGTCTGATGCCATTGAAAATAATGGCATAAATTCATCATTTTCAAGTCAAATTGGGGATGTCTTTGATTTTCCTCTCAATTCTTCCTGCTTTATGTATATTATTCGAGCACGGCGGATTTCAAATATCCGGGAATCGGATGAAGCTTATCTTGCAATGCCTCAACTTTCAAATGTCGATGACCTCAGTTTATCCCTAATAAATCCATCCGAAAAAATGGTCTTTAATGTTGGAGATAAATTTGAAGCTTCAATTCCATCTTTGATGAGCTTTGCAGTAATTTGTAATAAAAAAGATTTAGTTCAACGTGGCACAGTTTCAATTAATGGCATTTTGAATTTTCCAATTGAACAAAATATGAATGGTTACTGTATTTTGCATGTTTTTGGTAGACAACAGAATAGAAAGAATACTCAATCGGATATGTTGATTTTCTTTGTTGATGCTTCAACATGTCCTGAAAAGGTTCTTAAATTCTTACAGTATCCTATTTCGTAATAAAAAGGATATTTTAGTTTTCACTAACATCTTCATCTGAAATTCTTCATCCTCCATCAAATGTTACAGTTACTGTAAAAGCTCCAAAAGGTTCAATTGCTGTTGTTCGAGGGATTGATGAAAAACTTGAGCATATGATAAATGTTTGTTTTATTCAAATTAAAACTGTTCAACAAAAAAACTATTTTTAGGCAATTCAAGCCCCAAAATCTCAAATTTTTTGGAATTTGAATGTCTTCAATGAACCAATCCGAGATGAAAATGCCCCACGTTTGGTGAATTTTATTGATACCATGGCTGTTTATCAGAATATCAGTAATAATCTTAATCCATCAATCCCTATGTCTACAGTAATTAAATTTTTTAGGACAAATTTGTAGAATTGGAGGTGAAAAAGGTCCTTTTAATCCATTTCGAACCCTTCCAGCCCCTCAAGAAGTCTCGGATATCTCAAATTACTGTATTCGAGATTTCAATAAAACAAGCATGATGGCATCCTTTGGAAAAATGTTTGCAATTACTGATTCGGAATCAAAGAAACCAAAATTCTCCGTTGCAACGGTTTTTGCCCGTCCACCCGCAGCAAAAAGTGTTGTCCCCTCCTTCGCAGGTGACACAAAACAAGAAGATCATCTTCCAACTAATTTGAATGATGCAATCCGATTCTCGGAAAATGAAATTGAAGATAAACTCTTTTTGCGAACATTCTTTCCTGAAGTTTGGTATTTTGATGATCTCAAATTTTCGTAAGTGTTTTAAAAAATTTGAATTAATTTTGCACAAAATCTGTGTTTGGGAATCAGTATTCGGAACAATCTTTTAAGCTAAGCTGCAAAACGCGGCATTCTTCTTTGATCTTTTTCTTTCTTAGTTTAAATGCTTTTTACATTTCAGAACAAAAACTGAAAAAAATATAACACTTTTTTCACCGCATTCTGTTGGAAAATGGTTATTTACAAGTGCATTTTGGAATTCTGGAGAAAAAGATGTTTGTGCCGCAGAACCTTTGATGATTGAAACACGTCGACATGTTTTTATGGAAATTGATCTCCCTTCACATGTTTATGAAAATGAAACCATTCAAGCGAGGATTATCGTAAATGGAGATAATTTTGGAGATGAAAAAAAGTTGGCTGTTTGTTTTACAGCTTTATCCCCGGTAGTTTGTGCCGATATGGGAAAGCGGGGATATATGGCTGAAACGGAATATACCAGAGTTGTGCTAAATGGGACTCAAAAACGTTCAGAAAAATATATTTATTTGAAATTTTTGAAAGAAGGCTTTCAAAATATTTCTTTTGAATTGAGGGAAGAAGTGGAAGTAATTGGAGGTGATACAAATCATTGCATTGATAGTAAAGCAAAGAAATTTGATAAAATTTTAAAGACTGTTCTTGTTAAGGTTTGTTAATTTGTTCGGGGATACTGTAGTTTATATAAGTTGTTGTAATTTTTAGCGAAGATTGGATCAAAAAGAACACTTCCGACAAATAAATATTTATGCCCAGCGAAAAGTTTACGATACCCAAGAAGTTGTAGCAGCTGATGCCGCAGGGGATACAAATTTCCTCGAAAAGACTAATACTATTCGTATGTTAATAAAATGAACAACTATTTCATAGCAGATTACTGTATTAATATTGGTTTTTTAAGGATTCAAACAAAATTTTATTAATGATCAAGAAGTTGAAACTGATATTGAAATTGATCATGATACACAAGTAATTACAACATTCCTCGAAATTTCAGGTATTCCTTTTCATTTTTTAAATTTTTTAAAAATAATAAAATTCTAGAATATCAACCGAGTTTTCCACTCGGAGTTGCTTCCGAAGAAATTACAACTTCGGCTCAACGAATTCGCCGATCCATTGAATCCAAGAATTTTGCTTCAATTTTAATGGAATACGCTTTTACAACATATGACCAAAAACAGGGAAAAATCAATGGAAATATTCAAGACAATTCTCTCAAAAATGAGGCAAATTTAAATGAACTTCAACGACGTATGTTTTCCCCTAAGGGGGATTACTGTAATTTTACCGTTATTTTTAGTCCGAATGGAATTATTTCAATTTTCAAATTGTACCGTTTATTCAAACCTTTGTGCATTTGGAGACTTTGGGCCCCCAGGGAGTGGAATTGAACCTTCCATTCTTTACACTTCTACCGTAACCTCATTAATGTGCGAAGAGAATGTTGAAGATCAATATGTTTGTGGACTTTTAAATTATCTTGCAAATGTTGCCCAACGAGGTGTTGAAAATTTTAATGTTGATTTTCATGGACAAATTAATTTTGTAAGTCTTCATTAATATTGAATAAATAAATACAGTAATCAATTCTATTTTAGTCATCAAAAGATGATGAAACATGGTTCCTTCGAGCAATGATACGTCAGACATTTTTGGATTGTCGAATGCGGGAATGCTCGGTTCGTTAATTTTTGAGTTTAATTCATCCCATTTATAAAAGGATGATTAATCTTTGATATCTTTTATCGGAAAACACTGATCAGGAAAAGATGGTCCCTGTGAGACAATCTTTTTTTTAAAAAAATTTCAAAGACCCTAAATAATAATTTTTAAATATTCAAATTTTTTTTGCTATTACAGAAAAGTGAGCCAATAATAAAAGCTAATAAAAAGCTTGCGGATTCTTTTTATAATTTTTCATCTCAACAAGATCATGATATTCGAATTGAAGCTGCAATCGCATCTGTTGCCCCAAAATTTTTAAGTGGAGATCTTCGACAAACAATTCGTGAAAAAGCTGATAGTAAATACTTATATTTGTAAACTTCAATCAAATACTTACATGTTTTAGCAACAAAAATGCCATATTGGAGTGTTCCTGAAAGACTTCGAGAAAATGATATTGATGAATCAGTGATAAAAAGTATGGATGTTATGGCAAATTCATTGGCATTGTTGTCATTTGTTAATCAATCCGCTGAAGTATATGATCATTATCGATCACAATTTAATCTTCCTCGACTTGCTGAATGGATTATTGAAGAGCAAACAAGTGATAAACGATTCCAAACTGCTATTGTTAGTTTTATAAAAAAATACTGTATTACAGTAATCCCTATTTTTATAGGATACATTTTATGCTTGGAGAGCTTTATATCGATATAATGAACGTCTAGCTGGACCCTTGGAATCAAATAATATTCGAGTTCAACTTTTAAATCCAGGAATTCCGATGCGAGAATTTTCAAATAAAGATATGCCCTTTTCCCTTCAAATTCCAGCAAATTCTCGAAATTTCAAGCTTCACACAATTGGAGAAGGAAGAATCGTGATGGGAGTTCGGGTTCTTGCAACTCCAAGGAAGCGACCAAAGCGGGCGGAAGATAATCTCCCAGCAATCGGGATTACAGCTTTACAATCCCGTGTTTCACAAACTGATAATTATGTTATGCAACTTGTTTGTATACGGTAAATTTTGCCTTCTAAAATAATTATTACTTCCAATATTTAAACTTAATTATTTTTTAGGACGAAATCAAAGAGGGTTCAATCTCTTGAAGTTGAACATAATTTATACACCGGATTTTCAACAGATTTTTCAAAATTCCAATTATTAGCCAATACTTCTTCAGCGGGAGTTTCAATTATTGGCCTCCAACGGGTTACTGTAAGTGGGATATATTTTACCATGACTGGAATAACCCCTGAAATTCCGGCTTGTTATCAACTTGTTATCCGAGAACCCGTTGTTTCTTATACCGCTGAATATTTAGCCCCTGTAACAATTGATGCACATTTTAACCGTAAGCTTTGTCCTAAAATTTGCATATTTTAATGCATATGATTACAGAAATCTCGGGTGAAACAGTGCTGTATGCATCAGATATAAAAACAATTTTACAAGTTCGACATAAACGACGACAACATTTACGAAAGCGCCGGGCAGGAGTTCCATTTGGTGCCGATTTGGTTGATACAATTTGCCTTGACCATGGCACTTGTACATGCTCGGAACTTTCATGCTCAGCAAAATGTCTAACCTGTAAACGAAAGAATGATCCCATAAAACTTCATAAAGAAATGGTGGCACAAATTAAATCACCTGGAAATTTCGGCCTCCTTGCAACTTTTATCTCTTCCACATCCGGCCTAGTTGGAAGTGAAAATTATACCCGAGCTGTGATGAATGTTGAAGATTCACTTGATCGAAATCTTCTCTTTGGATGTGCTCCAAAAATTAATCAATTTGTTCTTTGGATTCGAGCTTGCAATAAACACAGCTGCACAAAATTAATCAAAAATAAACATTATTTTCTTATTGGATCTGCAAAAGGCTTCTTTGAAGATACAATTTCCACAACCGATGAATCCCAAACAAATTCAACTCAAATTCTTTTAAAACATTATTTGTTGCATGATGGTGATCGACTTGAAGGTAGCGTAAGATTTGATGATCCTAATGAAGAACCAAATTCAAGCTGTCATCAAATTATCAAAGAATTACTAGTTTTAAATATTCCTTGTAAATAAACAAACATTTTGGGAAAAAACCCTACGGGTATTTATCCTTTTTTTTTTAAAAATTGATGGTAATTTTGAATCCCGAAATTCTTTGATCTTTTTCAAACAAAAAGAATTTTAGGTTTCAAAAAACGCATACTTCCATCTCTTTTTTTTCAATTCTTAGACTTTTTATAAATATTGTTTTTCTTTGATTGTAACCCCGAGTATTTTTTTTACCACTTTCTTGCCGGCTAATTTTAATTTTGCAAGAATTTTTTAATTATTTAAAAAAATTTACGGTTCATTATTTTGTATTTCTAATTTTTATATGTTGCATTTTGTTTTTTCTTCCAACAAAATTGATTTACTTTTTCTCATTTTCTTTTTTTATTAAACATATATTTGTACAAGTTTATTTTGGTTTTTAATAAATTATAAAACTATAACACATCAAAAAACAGCTTTATTACCATCAAAAAAGTATACTGTAAAACAAATAAATGTGAAATCACAATGCTTTAAAAAGATGAAGAGTTTTGAAATTTTTTTCGGATCACAGCTGCCAACTTAGTCTTGCAGCATTGGTAAAATCAACAAATCACCCAAAAAATGTGTCATCAAACACAGACCTGAAATTTTTACACATTTTTTTACAAAAGAAAGACAAATCTTTTTTTGGCAACGCGTTTCTTAACCGCCTTCAAAGAAAAAAAGGAAAGAAGAAAGTGTGTTCCCAAAGTTTGGACCCGAACCTTTTTCTTTTTTATGAAATAAATTATAACGCAGCAAATTTTTTGATTTGTTGAATTTTTAGACGCAGATTTCGGCATTTGTAACTGTTTCTTTTAATTTTATTATTTATATTTCCGTGTTACTCCAGTTAAAAAGTATGCAATTATGACAACAAAATATAGTTTTAGATTTTTTCATTGAACTACCTGTCTCTTTTTGTATCAATAAAATAATTATTGAATTTGTAATTCCTACTGATGGAACTCATCACCTCAAGAACAACAATATCAAAAATGGAACAAGAAAATCTTCGACATCAAAATAATAATAGCGGTATCAACACAATTACAAAAGAAGATGTTTTAAAGAAATTCTTGGATTCTAAAGCAAAATCTCCAACTGTAAGTTTTAATTTTCTATATTTCGATTACTGTAACCGTTACATATTCTTTACATGTTTTTAATGGAATCGCCTTTTTAGAAAAATGAATTGGATGAACCAAAAGAAAGCTCTCAAACGTCTGGAGGAAATAAAAATATCATTCATGGCGTTCATATTCCACCAAAAATGCTTGCACATTCTTTGCGGAAAAAAGAAAACAGATATTTTTATTTTTCAACCATCTCGAAATTTGAAGGAAATATTCATGATATACCTTTATCCACACAAAAGCCAGAATTTCATCATCCAACTACAACTATTGAAGAGTAATATTCAACTGATTTTTTGGCAATATTTTTGATTTGCTTGTATTTGTGTATTAATGAACGGATGAGTAAATAGTAAAAAAACGTTGTGATTTTTTAAACATTTTTATTACTTTATTACACGAAAAATGATAATAGAAGGATACTGTAGCTGACAGTTGGCATTTAAAAAGAAAAGCAAAAATCTGCGATCATTACAAATTTTTACTTAATTTTTTGGGATTGGCGGTGCTCGCTGGGTAATATTTGTAGGAATTGCCGGAGGCCGTTGATATGAGCTTCTTTCCATTGGAATTGCTGCAGCTCTTTGTCTCTGATTATTCCTATCCGTGGGAATTGGGGGTGCTCGTTGATGATTACTTCTTTCTACTACAGGTGGACGCTGATTATTCCTGTCGGTGAAGATTACGGGTGCCCTTCTCTTTTCATCATCTGAGGAATCCTCCTAAAAGTTAGCATTAAAAGTTGTACAACTATAACTGGTGTAAATAGAGTGCTACTATTTACTTAGAGATAGAGAGTAGGCTAGATACAGTTAGTTAGGCTAGATACAGTTAGTTAAGGTAAAGAAGATTTATTAATAGTGCTAAACAGCACAGACAAAGCAGACTGGAAATAAAGACATATTAAATAGATAGTGTTATAAGAGAAAGAGCAAGACAAGAGAGAAGAGAGCACTTTAAAATTATCAAATACAAGTGTTGTATTTTTATACATCCATAGCATTAACTTTCAGATAAGCTTACTTCATTTTGAACATTCTTAAAATCAAGCTTTCCACGATTAACATAAAATCCACCATTTTTTGTACTCATTGTTGAAGGTAAATATTCATCATAGATTTCACTATCATCCACAAATGTATCCGTTAAATCATATCCTTGTCCTTTATCAACAAAATCATCAATATGAAATTTTGATTTCTTTGATTTTTTATTTCCATATTTTGCCTAAATAATTCAAACATTAAGCAAACAGCTAACGATAAAACTAAACTTCTTTCCATCAATATAACTATGCTTAATTAAACTTACTTCAAGACGTTTTACAATTTCTGCAGCATCTGGATCAACAAATTTTGAATCATCATCATCACAATAAGTATTCTAAAAATGTTACAGTAACAGAATGAAATAATTATTAAAAATAAATTAAGTTAATACCATTTTTCTTTTTTGATCATTAACAAGATCCATAAAATTATATTCTGGATATCGCTTTCCTCGTCGACGATCCAAATCAATTTCAATGTAAATATTTGCTTGCTTCTTTTCTTCTTTCTTTTTTGATAAAAACATATTAATATTTGTTGTTGTTGTAATAATTAATAACAGTTATAATTAAGGTTATATGAATACTTAATATTCTGAAATAAAACGTTTTTTCTTTTTGAAAATTTTGCAAAAATGAGCGCCAAATTTTAAACACGTATAATATATCAGAAATTTAGGGAAAGTTGCTTATATTAAATGTTATTTCTTAGCATGTAACAAGAAAAAAAAATAGATAGTTAAGTCATTTTTATTTTATATATTACACTATCGTTTCACTTTCATACTGGTCGACCCAAAACAATAGTGATTAAAAATGTTGTCAGCGTGAAACATTCCATATATAATAGATTTTTCGTGATAAGAGAAAGAAGAGGCATAATGCGGGAATAAACAGTTTTAAAATGGTTTTGTTTTTACACTGTCGTCAAATCTAAGTTTGAATCAACAAATCACTAATGGTTAAATTCTTTGACAAAGATTTAATATCTCGCGGAGTTACAGTAACAATAATTCATGTTATTAATATCCGCAGTTTATCTTTAACTTCTCCGAGTTAACCATTAACAATTTCCAGTTTATTACAGTTCTCCAGAATTTTATTTTAACCACTGCTCAAATTTATGATTCGTATTTTTATAATTTTTTTATTTTTTGCTTTGTTAGATAATAATAGTGTGTTGCATTAACTAATTATTTTACTTCAATTTAAATTTTATACTTTTGTAGCTCGATTTTAACATATAGCGAGCACATTTTGATTATTTACCGTTACTCATTTATAGTTTAGAACTCTCTGAATTGACCAAAACACAAAGTCTATTACTCCACTGTTGACATTCATCAACATACAATCTTGCCATATAACAGTACAATTGCTAAGCAAAGAAAAGCACATGTTTGGTAAAAGAAATTGTTTCTTATTCAAACCATAATAATGCAATTAGTTTTTACTATTTTTGGTAGGTATTTTTTTACAAACTACATGAAAATCGAAAAAAATCGTCTAGGGGTGCTATGTATTAGTGCTTCTGCACTTTATTCTTCAAATGATGACGTTGTTGAATTAACTTCTGGCAATTTTAAAAAGCAAGTTTTGGATAGTGATTCTGTTTGGATTGTTGAATTTTATGCTCCATGGTGTGACCATTGTAAAAGTTTGAGTATGTTCTTCAAATGATGTAATCAGCTTCATTATTTACAATTTTAGCCCCGGAATACAAGAAAGCTGCTACAGCCCTTAAAGGAATTGCAAAAGTTGGTGCCGTTGATATGACCCAACATCAATCCGTTGGTGGACCATACAATGTTCAAGGATTCCCAACAATCAAAATTTTTGCTGGTGATAAGAATAAGCCAACTGATTTTAATGGTGCCCGAACTGCTGAAACTCTTGTTAATACCGTGCGCACAATTATTGAAAATTTATTTGACAGCCGTTTGAACGGAGAGAAATCCGGAAGTGGCTCTTCATCATCTTCAGGAGGTGGAAAACGTGGAAGTGGAAATGATGTCGTTGAACTTACAGATTCCAATTTTGAAGAAATGGTTCTCAAGAGTAAAGATCTTTGGCTTCTCATCTTCTACGGATGCTCCTCTTTCACTGAAGCGGAAAATGAGTGGGAAGCTGCTGCTTCAGATCTTAAAGGAAAAGTTCGTCTTGGCGCTGTCGATGCTACCGTTCATACAGTAATTGCTGGAAAATTCAATATTCGTGGATTCCCTACAATTAAATTCTTTGGTGCTGGAGAAAAGACTATCAATGATGCAATGGAATATGATGGTGGTCGAACAACGTATGTTGTTGTTGCTATTTAATCTTTTTATTAGTTTCACATTCATTTACTTTTTGTAGAAGTGATATTGTTACATGGGCAAATGCAAAAGCTGCAGAAAATTTACCTCCTCCAGAACTTAATGGTCATGAAAAACAGTTCCCGGCTTTATCATTTGTTCATGATGCTAATATTAATGTCGTTAACCTTACTGACAGAGATTTTGAAACAGTTGTTCTCCAAAGTAAAACCCCTTGGCTAGTTTATTTTTACGCTCCGTGGTGCAACCATTGCAAACGCCTCGAACCACATTGGAACAATGTTGTTTTAAAAATGAAAGGAGAGCTTCAATTCGGAGCGCTTGATGGTTCTGCTAATGCAGAAACACTAAAAATATTAAATATTACGGTTGCTCCCACCATAAAATTTTTTCATCCTGATAATGCTGGTACAATTGATTACGATGGTGGTTTTACAACGTATGAATTACAAATTATAAAAAAAATAAAAGTTTCAATTTATTATTTAGTGAAGAACTTGTTTCGTGGACATCTTCTGTGGTTGACAAAAAATGCCCGTTTTATAAAATAAGAGAAATTCGCTCTCAAAAGCTTTATGACAAAATTTGTGATGAAAAGGAATTTTGTATTATTTCTTTTTTTCCACCATTATCAGAATGCTCGAAAAAATGTCGACAACATATTGTAACCAGTCTTCTATATTTTTCAGATCTTTTTAGTTATAACAATTGGGGGTATTTTTGATGTTCTTGTTTAAAGCATTAACTGTCTATTTTAGATGGTTGTGGACAGAAATCGGTAAACAACACCATTTAGAAAGGTTTTTTAATATTGATCAAAAAAAAGACTTTTCTTTGATTGCAATAAACCATTCGCAAAAATACTTCAGGGCTTTAGAAGGACCGTTAACTACAAGAACATTTTACGGTTTTCTATTGGGGTTACATTTTAAAAAAGGTAAAAGTTCTCTTTCATTCTTTTTATTCAATGAAATTTGAAAACTAACGAGGGAACCGTCATAAGTGATATTAACTCGAATTTTTTGGGATGAGTTTTTGTTTTGGTCTCTAAAAACGTGCTAATAATTTACGTGTCTGCAGACATGCCTGTTTTCGGTTTACGGTACTATTTTTGACATTTAAATCCTCTTTTCGCAAATGGGTACACTGAAAAAAAAAGAGTGCAAAAAATGGCGACTCCTAAATACGATGGGACGACATTTACTCCTTTTAGGAGTAAAAATGGTCTTTTCTGGAGTAAATGTTAGTCCACACGGTGTGTCGATGCATCCAGTCACTTTTTTTCATCGCCTGCTTGTTTTCCATATTAAAATTTAAAACACAGATTCCGGAAGAACGACGCTGTTTAAACGAATTCTGTAAAAACACAAAAAAAAGGTTATCACTATGAAATTAATCGTGCATTGAGAAAATAAAAAAATTTGATTCAGATTCTGCAGGATTCAGAATCTTTCTTTTTTCCTTTGTTAAAATGCAGTGAAAATCTTCTTTTGGCGAAATGAAACTGTTGCGCATGCACAAAAAATTTGATGCATTTTGTATGAGTTTTGTATTGAATTCTGAATCCTGCGGAATCTGAATCAGATATTTTTATTTTCTCAATGCAGGATTAATTTTATAGTGATAACCTTTTTTTGTATTTTTACAGAATTCGTTTAAACAGCGTCGTTCTTCCGGAATCTGTGTTTTAAATTTTAATATGGAAAACAAGCAGGCGATGAAAAAAAGTGACTGGATGCATCGACACACCGTGCGTCCATGTTAAATGGGTACAAAAAATGGCGACTCCTAAAAAGAAAAAAGACGACATTTATTCCTAAAAGGAGCAAATATCGTCCTATTTTTAGGAGAATGTGGCATACTTTTTTTTCAGTGTAAAGTAATAATAATACATTAGCAAGCAACTTTATAAAATAGAAGAAATGTGAAATGTTACAGAATCCTTTGATTTTCGACAAATCTCTTTGAAATTTCCGAATTATTGCCGCCGGCGCTGCACTGACTGCGGTGGCGGCGTTTAAACGCTGGTCTTGCATGTTCAATAAAACTCTATCGGTCTCTCACGCACATTCTTTCTCTACTACAACATACCCTTATTACTTATCCCAAGGAACATTTTATTATACAGCAAATTTTTGGAAATCTAATTAACTTAAAATTTTTGTTTTTATATCCCAATGGCGGGAAAATCGCACAACTTCAAAGTGCCGAAAATGTGACGTAACCTATATATAACTTTTTAATGCGTTTATAACGACCTAAACCCATCCCACTATTTCTTATTAAAAAATTTTGAGTATCACTTCAAAAACAATTTTATCCATTGTAGAAAAAAATGGAAGAAATTGTTTTTGAAATTTCATGAATTAGATTCAGTGTTTGCAACAAATGGACAGATGGTGTTCAATTGAAAATTCAATAGGCTGTCACTACAGTATTAAATGTTTTTCAGTAAAAACAGAATGCGTGATCTTTTTCTCCTGGATCCTTTTGTCTATTGTCAATGTTTCTTGTAAATCATTTTTTCGTACGTGTTAACAACAATTAATTAAAAACGATTAACATTTTCACACTTCTCGACACCATTTGTCCATTTGTTGTGAATACAGGATTAGAACCACTGCCGAAATTTCATTAATCTAATTTAAATTTCAGTGAATAATACTATCGATCAAGTTGATTACATGACAAACACTTTAGAAGGAAATTAAAATTTTAACTATGCTGAGATTGATAGTTTATTTATCCTGAAAGTTTTTACCCTTGTAAGACTATATTTTAGCAGTTTATTAAGAATTTGTACAAGGCAAAAGTGTGATCTTTTCATTCAATTTCATAAAAAAATTCTTAAATTTATTGAATGATTAAATTTTATATAATTTTTGTAATAAAATTTTCATTTTTAAAACTCGTATTACAATTAAGGATGGACACGGGCCCATTTTTTCAAAGCCCGGCCCGGTCCGACCCGTACAGGCCCGGCCGGCCCGGGCCCAAGCCCGGGCTTGGGCCCGTTTTACCTGTATTTTTTCTAAAATTTTTCAGGCCCGCTCGGCCCGTTTGGTAAAATCAAAAGCCCGGGCTTTGTCGGCCCGCGGCCATCCTTAATTACAATTGGAGAAACAGAAATAAAATCCCGATGGCGAAATTAATTTAAAAGAATTTTAAAAAATCAATATTCGATAAATTTCAAATCAATTAATTCTTTTCGTTATGTTAAACCTACAGTATATACCAAAGTAAGACTAAGATTTACTTCAATTTGATTATTACAAAATGTCTTAACTACAGTGCCTCCTAAGTTCCACTTGAAACGTGTTCCGTTCGCTTTCGGACATTATTCATTCCGTTCATTACGTTCTTGTTTTTCGAAATACTGAGGTACTGATTTTTGGAGGTCTGAAAGTTTTGAAGGACACAGTTTTTAGTTCAATTGTTCTTTGCATTCGCGCATACACAAATCTTTCAAGTTTTCTATTTTCGAATGTTCTTTGGTATTGTTATTATTGGAGGTCTGCATGGACTCGTCTTTCTTCCAGTTATTCTTTCAATTGTTGGTAAGTCATTTTTTATTTATTTCTGTATTATAGTATATCTTATTTTTATGACTTTTTAGGACCACCACTCAATAAACGAAAAATGCGTGAAATTCTTATTTCTGAAGGTTATTATCATGCCAATACAACTCGAGCTGTAGCTTCTGAACACCGGGTCATCACTTCTTCATCACTGGAATCAAACAAAGATCTCTCTGTACATCAAAAACTTTTTTCATCTTCTTCGAATGAATAAATATACTAATATTATTAATCAAATAGCCTTCTTCCATTTTTATTATTATTTATCATCTCATCATCATTCATTTATACACATCATCAAAATTGTTCGAGTAACGGGTACTCACATTATGCATTTTCTCTTAAAAATTTTCTTCATCTTTTTATTTGTAATTACACTTTCTACTAATCTTAACATTTTTCAATTAAAAAATAACTTTTTTAACATTTTCTATGATCTTTCTTCAATGCGAGTACATCCGAATTTGTGATAATCTTAAAAATAATATTTTGGTTAAAAATATAATTTTTTGTTAAATTTTTTACTTTTGCTACTTTTTAAATTTTTAATAAAAACATTAAAATAATTAATAGGAATAAAATGCATTGAAAATGTGTTTGAAAAATTATTTAAAAACGAATTAATTATACGATTTTAAAATTATCGCAGTCTCATACGGTAAATATATTTAGGTGATTTGTTACAGTATTCTCTTTTCGAATTCTTAAAAACTGATCCATAACTTAAGCCGAAATATTTGTAAAATAAAAAACTTTATTAATAATAAAAAAATGAAACAATTTTTAAAAATTAATAAAACAATAACAAAAAGTAGAAAATGAATAACAAAAAATATTTAACTAGAAAAACCAAAATTTGGAATAGATTGATTAAATTTTTGTGATTGAGGATAATGTGTTAGATCACGACAGTATAAATATGGTGCCATTTCAAAATCTTGGGATTGATATTGGTCAAGATGATATAAATTTCGATTAAATTCATCATTTTCATTAAATGTAGCTTGAGAACCTACATATTTCGGAAATTGCCCAAATTGAAGGGTACGTGGTTGTTGACGGTGAACAGGTTGTCGAGGAGTTGAATGACAATAATGATTCTTCTTTGCTGTTGATTTTGAAGGTTTTGGAGTTGGAGGTGCACTTCCTTGACTTGAAACTGAACGTTTTGAAGAACGAAATCTAAAAATATAATTATGTGTATTAATTAAAACTGATTCAATGCTTACTTATTATGTGAACCATGAAATTTGAATCTTGAAGCATTCTGTGAATATGGTTTTGAACTCTGCCATCCAGAAGAACGCAAAGTTGGAATTCAAGAAAGTTGAAATTGATTTTCAAAAAGATGCGAGCAATCTTCAATTGAAATTGTTGATAATCGTTTTGGAGGAGTTTGGATCTAAAAATATCATTTACTAATTATAAACAATAAACAAAATAAATAAATAATACTTACCAATGATTCAGATTCAAATGGAAATTCAGAAGTCTTTCTATAAATAAAAGGAGGTGGAGGAGAGAAATATTTTCGTTTTGATGATTTATTTTTTCGCCGAATAAAAAATTGACGTAATTTCTTGAACATTTTTTTTCAATGAAAGCAAATAATCAAGAGCGAAGAAGAAGCAACCAACTTTTGGATAAATGAAACATCGAATGAAAATGTCCAAGTTCCTCAAAAAATTTGTTTATCGCATCTTCAAAATTGTGTTTCCCTGAGAGAATATTTGGCATCCGTTGTGCGAAAGTTCTTTCCTTCATCAAATCAATGAACCCCTGCAAAATCTTTAACTTTTCTTGGCACTTGTAAACAATTTGGGTTAAAGAAAAATGACATATGTGCCATGGCACATATCAGCAAAACAATGGATACATTTTCCTGCCAATCATTAATTAATTATACTTCGTACATAAGTAATAAAAAAAAATTTTCTTCGAAAAATTAAATTTAAAAAGACACCATTTATTACAACAGAAGACAAATAAATTTAACCGTATTTTGTATAACGACAATATTCACTTCCACAAAGAATTAAAAATAAATAAATAGATTATTAAAACAAGGCATTGAATAACACCACAAATTATATAAATCACTCACAAAAATGTGTTGTTTAAAGTTCAGGTTTGTCCAAATCATCAAGTTCAACATCAGAAAGATCAATATCATCCGTTTGTGGAGGTACACCATCTTTTCCATTTTCAGTATTTAAAAGGCACACATCAACCGAAATAATATTTGGAAATTCTGAGCCACGAATTGAAGAGGTTTTTCCTTTGCCATAACTAAGATCACGAAGAAATTCACTGATTCCATCTTTTCCAAATGAACCCGTCATGGTACTGTATTTCAATTTGCGGCTATTAACTGCAACCATTGCGGGATATCCAAAACCACCAATTCCAAAGGATTCTTCCATTGCAGCCTGTTGTCCAGCTTCTGTCCAAATCCATCTTAAAAATACCATATATAAAAATTATCTAAACAAAAAATACAATAAAAGAAAACATACCCCCAAACATTTTTCTTGAATTTATCAGCTAAGCTTTGAAGAGTTTTGATGTAATTGTTACGGCATTTTGATTGACAATCAAGAATATGTGGAAGAACAGCAATAATACAAAGTTGTTTATCTTTACATGCTTCATCAAAGGTTGCTCGAGACATTGCTTGCTTAAGTTCTGGAGGAGGTAAATTTTCTACAGCTTTTGCACTTGCCCATGTAACAATATCGTGTCTGAAAAAAAACATTACCTAATTGCCCTGCAACGAGGTACTTTGGCTCAATTTAGGCTGTAACGAGTGGGAAAAGGTTAGCCGCCATTGCATGACTCGAACCTGCAACATAAGGAATACGCGTCCTCTGCCCTAACCGCTGAATTAAACGGCCAACCAATTCCCCCCCGTTGTTGCTAGTCATTGCCGCTTGGTCTTTCTCTTTTATTTCTTTTCCTTTCATTTTAGATTACATTTCAGCATCCAAAAAAACCACTTTGTTATACAAAATGTATCTTAAAAATGGGATTTTGTATGCTTAAAGTCATTAAAAAAGAACAACCGAGAAAAAAATATAATGACTTCAGGAGATCAAATATTCAGAAGGAGCTAGTTTTTTAAAGGAGAATATGTTTAAAAAAAATGTGCGGGCAACATGCAGAGGGACTCAAACAAATTGAAAGTTTTTGAACTTATTTTTTTCAATTGCAGATGTTGCATTTGCGATTGCATACAATGGAACTAAAGTATCGCGCACTATTGTATAAACGACTTACCGATTACAAGAATCTTCATCATCCCATGAGCAGGGATGGAACCATTGTTTTCCCTTAATGAAAAACATTAATGTATATACTCCTTCTCCACGAATATTGAATTTTCCAGCAATTACTGTATGAACGGTAGCATCGACAGCGCCAAGACGAACTTTTCCTTTAAGATCTGAAGCAGCAGCTTCCCACTCATTTTCCGCTTCAGTGAAAGAGGAGCATCCGTAGAAGATGAGAAGCCAAAGATCTTTACTCTTGAGAACCATTTCTTCAAAATTGGAATCTGTAAGTTCAACGACATCATTTCCACTTCCACGTTTTCCACCTCCTGAAGATGATGAAGAGCCACTTCCGGATTTCTCTCCGTTCAAACGGCTGTCAAATAAATTTTCAATAATTGTGCGCACGGTATTAACAAGAGTTTCAGCAGTTCGGGCACCATTAAAATCAGTTGGCTTATTCTTATCACCAGCAAAAATTTTGATTGTTGGGAATCCTTGAACATTGTATGGTCCACCAACGGATTGATGTTGGGTCATATCAACGGCACCAACTTTTGCAATTCCTTTAAGGGCTGTAGCAGCTTTCTTGTATTCCGGGGCTAAAATTGTAAATAATGAAGCTGATTACATCATTTGAAGAACATACTCAAACTTTTACAATGGTCACACCATGGAGCATAAAATTCAACAATCCAAACAGAATCACTATCCAAAACTTGCTTTTTAAAATTGCCAGAAGTTAATTCAACAACGTCATCATTTGAAGAATAAAGTGCAGAAGCTCCAGTAAAAAAGTTGACTGAAATATCTCATGTTGCATAAAAAATTATTAAGGATAATAACTTACTATAAATCAACATTATAAAAATCGATTGTTTTACAATGTTAGCCTTGCGAAACCGTTTAACTTGATATCTACCAGCAGTATGGGGAAGGTATTTGGCACCTTTTTCTTTAACAGCAATGTAATCCTGAAAACAGTACATATATTTTTTAACTGTTGATTAAAAATGTAAAAGGTTTGTAACTTACAACTAAAGAGATGTCAGAAACTTCAACATCACTTAATGACCATTTATTGAAAACTTTAATTTCTTGAGTATCAAGTAATGGAGCAGCAGCAACGGGTGCATCTACAACTTCAACAGGAGCAGCATCATCCCAGTCAGCCATGTTTATACCTGAAAATATAAATATACATTTTTTTAAACATTTTTAACAGTATCGGTAAAGCAAAAACGCGGTAAAAATATACAAAATATATTAAATAATGTTGCTTTCGATAATATTTAACCAGAGTATGATTAATGGTGAATTGCGGATTTTCATTGAGAAAGATAGAATACTTTAAAAAGTTAAGAAAGTCTTTACGAAAAATTATATATAGATAATATCTGTCAGAGGTGATCATGCTTATGAAAATTAAGAGTGTTTTTTTTGTAATCTGAAAAAGATGTTTGACACTCTCGCATGAAAAACGATTTATTTTTTTCATGCGAGAGAGAAATAAATAAAGCGAGAACGACAACACCGATTTTTTGGTCCACTTTTATTTAATTGAGATCAATCTCATTACAGTATTACAGTATGACAAATTGAAAATATTATGATTTGACCCCTTAAATGCAATTTTTTGGAGTGAACGCAACTTTTACACAATGTTCTCCATGAAAAAAGCGCATAGAACTGCTTCTCCTTGATTTACAAAACTCAAAGTCTGTAATGGCATGGTCCAAATAGTACTAAATGGCTTTTGGTTTGTCCAGATTGGTTCATTTATGACCCCGGGGGACCACTTTTTCTTTAAAAAAACGGGGTTTTGCGGGGTTTCGAGATTTTTTATTGAGTTCGAGTTTAGATTCATATCGGAATCGATAGCTCATGGTCGATTACATATGAATCGACACCTGGGTCGATAAAATACCTCCATTTTTGACCCCGGGGGACCACTTTTTCTTTAAAAAAACAGGGTTTTGCGGGGTTTCGAGATTTTTTGTTGAGTTCGAGTTTAGATGCATATCGGAATCGATAGCTCATAGTCGATTACATATGAATCGACATTTGTTTTAGTTGGATATCTTTATTTTTGACCCCAGTATACCACTTTTTGTTTGCAAAAACGGGGTTCTGAGGGCTTTGAAATAAAAAAACCGGGGTTTTGCAGAGTTTCAAAATTTTTTGTCAAGTATGAGCTCAGGTACATGCTGGAATCAGTAGCTCAGGTTCGTTTACATATGTGTCTTTATTTGGTTAAGTTGGATATCACCACTTTTTTGATTAAAAACAGGGTTTAACACGGTTATGAGATTTTTTATCGAATAGGAGCTTAGATACATATCAGAATCGATAAATCGTGTTTGATTACGTATGCACTACAAGTCGCGACGATTCTTGTCACGAACAAAAATAGCTAATTTTTTGATTTTTTAAACATTAGTTGGATCAAAGATTTTAGTATAAATGCTATTTATATAACTTTTTAATCATTTTTATTTTTTTATTATTAAAAAGGGATAAATTCCTCATCGATTGATACCAAGATCATTGAAATTAGTCACACTTACACTATTTTGCTTTGCTATAAGCGATGTTGCATGTTAAACAATAGATACAATTATCCCTACCCCTCAGCAATTCTACATTTTTAAATTATTTTTGCTATCGAAATAGATAAAAAAACGTATTTAGAAAAAATGTAATTCAGCTTTTTTAGAATCTGAGTGAAATTTTCTACGCGTATGCATCGACATTTGGTTTAATCGGATATCATTGTTTTTGGGGTCAAGGGAGTATTTTTTCCTTCAAAATCGGGGTTTGGCGGGGTTTCACGGGGTTTTGAAATTTTTTGTTGAGTGCAAGCTTAGAATTTATCAAAATCAATAATCCGGGGCCGAATACATATGAATCGACACCGGTGTTGATGAAATAATCTTCATGTTTGACCCCGGGGGCCGTTTTTTTTTATGAAAATGCGTAGTGACAGGTTTAGATATTTTTATCATTTTTTCTGTTTAAAAAACTCAGTCATTGTTGCACATTTATGAGTATCATGCATTAGAGACGGAAGGGAATAGGGCTTTATTCCCTTTCACCGATCTATTTGTCATTCATTTTTTTTAATTGTATGAATATGACAACAATTTAAACATTTTGAAAGTAATAATACACATTGTACCGTAATTAAAAATTTTTTGAATGGAAAAAATTAGTACATATCTTCCATTGTAAAATGCCGAAAATTGCAAGAAATAAAATTACTGTAGCTGTTGCGTCGTTTATGTTAAACCAAAATTATCTTCATAGACCGAAGATAATTTTGGTTTAATCTACGAGACTACCGTACAACAGCCATCGTCCTCTGCAATAAAGAAAAGGTATGCATGTTGTCATCCATGCCCACTTTTACCTATGCAAGAGATCATCCCGATAATTCGATTTCGGTGAAAACTATTTCGATTTCGATTTTTCAAATTTCGATTTCGCAGAGCCCTGGATTTGGATTTGGTGGATGTTCATATCTATTGCAGAGGGCGATGGCTGTTGTACGGTAGTCTCGTAGAAAAAATTAATTTCGCTTTCCGTCTTACAGCCTATTGTGGATCCCCTCTTTAATCTCCTTTCCCGTCTTACAGTAAGCTAATCCCGTCTGCAACAAGGCGAAAAAAACCATGATGTTTACATTGATCCGAATTAAAAAGTCGGTATCCCCAGGTGTTGAAAATGTACCTACTAACTCTAAACATGTTATATTTGATCGTAAACGGCAAAAAAAGTTGATAGGTATGATATTTCACAGTATTTAGATACCTCAAAAAATGGTCAAAAATAAGGTAAATTTTGACATGACCGGAAAAATCAAAAATGACCAATATATCAATGTTCAGTGTTTATAACTACTTTTATTATATCTATATAATGTTTTAAAAGCATCGACTCTTTTATTTCTAACCAAAAACTCAAATTACCTTGATTTTCCCTTCGAAGTCTAATGTTACTAACTTTCGAAATTTCATGTTGATAGCATATGACTAAACGATATCCAAATGTCATGAAACTCACCCAGAATACTCTAACAACATGATATTTAATAGTGTAAGTCACCGCATGTCAATATCTTTCATTATACCCGAGTTTTACCCCAAGGTTGATGTTGGAGATATTGATCACGCGCACCTTTTTTACTGGCTATCGCTAAGTACTCCACCGATTTCAACAAATTTTATATATTTGGAAAGCCCAGAAACAGGGCTATTTGGTGTGATATATCTTTGCTTTAAATAATTTGATATGCAAATTTTTTTCCTGTATCGAAAATTACAGTACCCGAAATTTCGACATTAGGGGTCAAATAAAAAAATTTTCTAGTATGCATTCAAAAGCCCTTACTTATATGTACAATTATGGTTAATAACTTTTTGATTGGTTCCCTTTTGGATTTTTCCTGAATTTTTTCATTTTTGGCAATACATTAACTTTACTTTACTCCGAAATCAAAAGTACGAGATAGATCGACCCAAAACTTTCAAAATAACCTTTTTTCATCTAGTTTAATCGAATGGACCACAAAAAATTTCATTTAAAAATTTCATGTGCCACTCTTTTTGAATCCTGTCGTATATCGTCTCTTAAAAGTATTTTTTTCCAGCTTCTTAAGCATGGTCGAAAACATAGGTAAAATAAAAATTTTTGCCGGTGCAGGTCGTTTAAAAAGTTTTGGTAGAATACGTTTTAAGCAGTTTTGGGCACCTTAAGTACTCCGGATTTGGTCACAATTACGATACAAAATCGACGTCTTAGTAGGTATACAACTATTATACTAACATTCATAAGCATTGTTATTTTAAAAAATGTATTGGATTACGATATTATTTGATCCCATTTAAAAAAAATGTTATACTCACTTTTAAAAGTGGTTATTAAAACACCGCTGTTTGCATGTACACATTATTACCATTATTATGGCCAACCGACACCAGTTTTTTTATTGAGTATCCCTGATAACTAATTGGATGTCTGTCAACCCAAGAATACATATCTATTGAAACTGCACCGAATTCATACTGTCAACATCGTTCACAAGATTTTAACCAATCTTTTTCAAATTTTTTTTTCGTCAAATAGTTTCTGTTATTCTTGTAGTACTTTTTGTTATTATTTTACATGTTTTAATAACTGTTTTATTATTATTAGTAAATTTTATTATTTGTTGCAATTTAATACCCGATTTGGTAAAACTACATATCCGAGTTCATAGATTTCTTCCATAATATTAAAATTTTGTTTTCCTTAAGTTATGAACCATAACCCTGAAAGATGTGTCTGTAAATGTTAATGAAAATGATATCATTTAAGTTTAAACTTTTTGCAATAAATTAATACGATAATGTTATTTAACAGTGATAAATTTAAATTTCATACCCCATTAAATCTGTTGGTTTTTGCACATTCGTAAAAACATTATTTTACAATTGAAATAAGTTTATCCGGATCTTTGTTTTTTTGCTGATGCAAAGTTTTAATTCCAAGTCACACATTTGACAAAAGTAAGTTTTCGATGGTAAACAAAATGCTTAATTGAAAGAAAATAAAGCAAGGGATATATCCATCCCTTTACAAAAGAAGAAAAAAGAGATTTGAAATAAGCTAAGAGACCGAGAGAAGGGGAGCCCGATGCAGCAAGAAGCGAGCGATTGTGGTAATAGCGATGAAGGATGGAAGAAAGTGGCAAAAACGTTCAGCGTTTGAACGTGGCAAGAAAAATGAAAGAACGGGGTAAATTCGATCGCCGTTTTTGCCACCTTTTTTGGTTATTTTTTTAAAACGTTTTCTTTGCTTCTCTGGCATCAAATTGCTTAAAAGTGCACCGCATCCTTTGGATGCCTTCTTTTTTGCATTTAAGCTCGCAACTTATAACTTTTTTTCGTGGTTTAATTTCCATCAGCCTTTTTGGATTTGTGTGGAAGGGATCAAAAAACCTCTAAAAGATTAAATTTTGGAAATAATTTTGCTTTTATGCAAATTAGCTTTCGGGCTAATTTGCATAACATTTAAATTTTCATTTGAAAATTTGAATGTTTAAATTTTGGCTATTTACTGATTAACAACCAGTAATTAAAATCATCACACTAAAATAAAAAAAGAAATTAAAAAAGAAAGAAAAATATTTTTTCGAAGGTCAACGAACGTGGTAAGAAAAGTCGAAGATGGTGGTAAGAAGTGGCAAAAACGTTCAGCGTTTCGCTTACCCCGTTTGATCAACATCTTTCTGCTATTTTACCCCGCTTTTACCACAATCGCTCACTTCTTGCTGCATCGGGAGGATGATGATCATCGTCAACATTAGAAATCATCCTCCCAATTTCATTTGTTTTGTAAAGTCAATCTTTTTATTTCTTCTTTTTCAACATCATCGATAAATGTTTGCTATGCTTTCATTATTTTTTTTAATGAAGATTGAGCCTTGCATTTCTTTTTGCTTAATCAGAGCACTCAAGTTTTTCTTCTTCTATAATTTTTTTTTGAATGCGCGGAGGCGGCTTTTTTTCTTCTACTGGAGGAAAAATTGATGAAAAAGAGATTTTTTTTTAAAGTGAAGTATCAAACACAAATAAAATGGAAAAACTGCTAAATCTCTTTTTTGTGGATTTTATTTTGTTTTAATATTTTTTGTTTTTTATCAAATTTATACGTGTTTTGTTTGAAATTTGTTACTTTTTCAAAAATAATTCTAATTTTAGGATGATCTCAATTGATCTTCCAGATGGTGAGGTGGAATTCCTGAAATATGGAGGCCCTCAAGCTAAATATGATGATGAAGAGGAAGAAATTGAAGATGAAGAAGATGTAAGTAAAGCAAAAGGCTTTTTTTATTGATAATGCTTTTATGTAAGGATTACTGTAACATTATGAATCGTGTTGATGTCTTTAAAAATTGCAAAGAATGTTCACTATTAAATGTCTACTGTATATTACTGTAGAATTTTCAATTATTTTTAAATTTTCTTTAACTGAAATTTCCAATATCATTAAAAACTAATAACTGTGGTAAATGATTTTTGTAATAGTTACAGTAATGTTTACCAAAAAAACATTACTCTAATGGTATGAAAAAGTTTTTTCATTTTGCTACTTACTGTAGAATTTTTTCTCGAATCAAAGCATTTTTAACAGTAATTTTGATTAATGTTTACAAAAATAAAGCAAGACCATTATCACCAAATAATATTTTAGGCCCGTCAAAAGGCAGAACGTGAACGAAAAAAGGCAGAAGTTCGAAAGCGTCTTGAAGATGCCGGTCGAATGAAGAAAGCCAAGAAAGGCTTTTTAACACCGGAACGAAAAAAGAAGCTTCGAAAACTTTTGATGCTTAAAGCTGCCGAAGATCTTAAAAAGCAGCAACAACTTCGTGAACAAGAACGTGCCCGAACCCTTCAAGAACGAATTTTACCAATGCCTGATAATTTGGATGGCATGGATGAAGGTATACTGTAGCTTCATAAGCTCATATGTAAATTTTTCTAATTTTTAGAAGATGCAAGAGAAACTGCAGAAGAATTTGCAGCTCGAATTCTTGAATTAGAATCCAATGTCTACGATCTTAGTTATGTTGTTCGGCAAAAAGATTTTGAGATTAATGAATTGACCATTGCCGTCAATGATTTACGTGGAAAATTTGTTAAACCAACCCTTAAAAAAGTCTCAAAAACCCAAGGCAAATTTGATAGACTTAAAAGTCAAAAAGAAGTTAAAACTCAAAAAGTTGATTTACGCCAAAATTTGAAGATTGTTGAAAAGAACAAATTTGCACTTGACGATGAGGTAAAGTTTATATTTACAGTAATTATCAAAATTACAATAATTTAAATTTTGTAGGTACCAGAAAAGAGCAAAGCAGAATGGGCTAAAAATTGAATTTATATCATTTACTAAGAATCACATGTTTATCAAATTTACATTTATCAAACTTTTTTTATTATCAAATAAATCTTTTCTTTATTAAATTTTCAATAAACTAAAGACAAAAAAACATATTTTGATTCATTAGAGCCTATATATCAGAAAACAACTACAATGTATCGAAATATCATAACCGAAGTTTAAAAACCTAAACTACAAAAATAATAATCTAAAGCAACATTGTATGTGGCTTTTCAAGATATCCCTTGAAATGCTTCAACCAAACAGCTCCAACTGCACCATCAACAACTCGATGATCGCATGAAAGTGTGACCTTCATGGTTTGAATTGTACGGTAGCCATTTTCATTACATGGAACAAGTTTCTTTTCAGCGCCACCAACAGCAAGAATGCAAGATTGTGGAGGATTAATAATTGCAGAGAAATCACTGACACTTCCAAACATTCCAAGATTTGAGATAGTAAATGTACCGCCTTGGAATTCATGAGGTTGAAGTTTTCCTTCTCGAGCTTTTGCGGCCAATGTTGAAACTTCAGAACTAATTGAAGTAAGACCCTAAAAACCAATATTTAGAAAAATTGTAAGCTATCAAAACTTCTACCTTTGTATGAGCATTAAATACAATAGGAGTAATAAGGCCTGCATCAGTACTAACAGCAACGCTAATATCAACATTATTGTTTTGACGAACAAATGTATCCATAAAGAATGAATTGGCTTCAGGAACTTTGAGACAAGCAAGTGCCGTAGCTTTAATAATAAAATCATTAATGGAAAGCTTTTGTGGTTTATCTCCAGATTTTGCATTATCCTTCAACATTGTATTGAATCGTTCTCGAAGTTCCATAATATCATCAATTTCAACTTCAGCAGTCAAATAATAATGTGGAATATTTGATTTTGATTCAGTCAAACGTTTGGCAATAGTTTTTCTCATACTAGATAATGGAATATCAACATAATCAGCACCAGATTGTTTTTGAGCAGCTGAAGCACCACCAGCTGATTTTGATGGAGCAGAAGAAGGCCGGGATTGAGCACTTGAAAGATCAGCAGCTAAAATTCTACCACCAGGTCCTGAACCACTAACAGACTGAAATGATAAAGTTGTTACTGTACTTTATATTGACACAAAATTTACCTGTAAGTCAACATTTTGTTCACCAGCAAGTTTCTTCGCGTACGGTGAAGCTTTAACACGATCTCCATCACTTTGAGCAGGAGGAGAACGTTGAGATGAAGATGTTGTTTCACGCTTCTCTTCTTTGACTTCTCGTTTTTCTTCCTTTTCTTCCTTTTTCTGTTGCTTTTCAGCTGCTGGTTTTGCAGATGATGATGAAGCATCTTCAGCTCCAGTAAAATTGGCAAAAGCTTCAACTTGATCTTTGCTTTCGACAATAATGCATAATAATTTTCCAATTGGAATATCTTTTGTTCCTTCAGAGATTAAAATCTTTGCCAAATATCCTTCTTCAGGTGTTTCAAATCCCATTGTTGCTTTATCAGTTTCAATTTCACAAAGCAAATCCCCTTCTTCTAATTTATCACCTTCTTTCTTTTGCCATGATACAATTGTTCCAGATTCCATTGTTGGAGAAAGTGCAGGAAGATTAACTTTGGTATGTGTAGGTAAACTGCTGCTGGAACGATAAGATTGAAGCTTTTGAAATTTTGAGACATGTGAAGATAGAATATGTTGAGGTTTACTGTCACCCAAAACTGATGTCATTAAATTACTTGATGAATGAAAATCACGACTAAAAAATGTTGATTTGGATATAATGAGTGATGACTATGAAATAAACTTACGAAGATAATGGAGTAGCAGCATGAAGGGCGATGGCAGAAGCAATTGTTGGAGCCATTTTTGCCCGATGATACGATAAATTCTTCAATGGCATTGTGATTTTTGAACCCGCGGGAAGTTTAGACAACATATTGTTCTTCAATGGACCAAAAAATCAGATGTAATTAAACAAAGACGAAATATTCGCCCTGAAGATAAAAAACTATAAAATTGTGTTAAACAAGCATGCTTGCAAAAAAATTCGATAACAAAAAAATCATTGGTTTTGTGTGTCAAACAGCAACCTTGCAATAATGGATTTGGGATATTTCGGATGATAAAAGAAAAATGTTGTGCTTCTTTCTTCGTTTGAAAGAAACTTTCTCAAAACCAATCAGAAATAACGATACTTAAAAAATAAGTATTGGATCTTCAATCAACATTAAAAGATAAACATGATATTAAAAACTGTTTTCGAATTAAAAATCAAGACAAAAGTTATTGAAAAACTCTTTTTCAACTTGCCGTTTTCTATCAAAACTCAAATTTGATCGGATTAAATTTTTTGAATTAATGAAATACCGTAAAAGTTATAAAAAATTCTAATAATCTGAAAGTCAACTGATTCCGTATCCCAATAGTTGATAATAAACAAAAGTATTCCAGAGTTTATCCTTTATTCGTTATAAAATATTACGATACAAAACAAAAAGAGATTTAATACAATTAAAATTATACATTCTTGACAGCTTCTTTAGAGGGAACATTCTTTAAAGCTTCTTTTGAGCCACCTCCAGCAACAGCAGAAGCAGGAGTTCCAACATTTTCTTTTGAACAAATAACAGAAGCTTCTGCAGGTTTTTCAGGAAGAGCTCGAGTCATGATAGATAAATCCGCAGAACTTCCAGGTACAACTTCTTCCATGGCATCTTTGCATCGATCAGCAAGATATCCATAATCAGGAACAGTGAATGGTCGAACAGCTTGATGTGTTCGAATGTATGTATTCATTGCGAGGAAAGCCTTTGGGCAATTTCGAAATAAATATTTTGCAGGAGCAAATAAACCTTTGAAATATTGATTTTCCTATAAATTGAAAATATGTACAGTAATAATAATCAAATGTTAAACATACTTTTCCATTTTTGGATCGGGAACTCCAAGGAAAAGTTTGATGAGAATCTTTTGCATCATCGCCACTAAAAAGATCAATCATGCAATAAAGCCAAGCAATTAAATCATCGTAACGAGTTTGTTCACGACCTTTTCCAGCATTTCCAGATGCCCATTCTGGTGTACCACGAAATCCTGCAGTACTTCGAATTGGACGAACCTAAAATTCAACACAAATTATGTACATATACAGTAACCACATTAATAAAATGTATTTATTACCTTTCCTTGACCATCAGTATACATTCGTGCCATTCCAAGATCATAAATAACAACAACAGGATTCTTACGAGAAAGAATACCCATATTTTCGGGTTTTAAATCACGATGAAGAAGTCCTTCTTTATGCAAATCATAGATTCCCTTCAAAGACATTAAAGCAATTTGACAACATCGAAGTTTTCGTTCATCACCAGTATACTAAAAATATTACAGTATACATATTTTGGTTAAACAAATATTAAATAATACCTCAAGTAAATGTGGACGAAGTTGAATGGCAGCATATTCCAAGCACATATATTCAAGTGGAGAACCATCATAATTTTGAAGGACACCTTTATCCAATAATCGAACAATACTTGCATCTGGATTCTGAAATTCAAACATAATACTACTGTATCAACATTAAACAAAAACTTACAGATTGATAAATTTTCATGAGTAAAAAAGATTCCCATTCAGCTTGAATATTTACAATTGAATCCGCGCCAGCAGCCCTTGCAATTTTGATAACACCTTCATGATTTGTTTGAATATCTTGAACAGCAAAAACAACTCCATATGATCCAGAATTGATGACATCTTTGATCTTCCAACGACCATTAAAAGTATCCACTTCCTTTAAATGTTTCAGCATTTTTTGTTGTTCTTCAACATCCCCACCAGATTGAGGATCAGGACCACCACCACCGCGACTTTGTGGAGCACATGAAAGTTGTCGATTCACATCTGCTTTGGTAACATTTGCACGGGCACGATTCTGTTGAGCTTGTGATGCCTGCTTCCTTCTTTCTCCCGAATCTTTTTTCATCTTTGATTTTGATGGGGCCATGTCCCGGCTCTCCGTTGAAGCATCCGTTGAAACCATTTTCTCGTTTTTTGTCGTCAGAAAAATGTGGACAAATGAAGGAATTTGCTTGAGTAAAAAATGTTTATATTCGTTTTTAAGGGTATTATCATTTGTACAAAATGTGTCTTTACGTTTTTTGTTAATGCAAATTTTAATGCAGTAACAATAGGATCATCGCTGTCGAGTGTTTGTGATTCGAATATTATTTATAAAAATATAAAGGTTACGGTAAAATAAATGCATACATAAATCAAATCTGATTCTTGTTAATCGACAACGTCGCAATCTAGAAGATTTTGATAATCCAAAACAATCCTTATTCTGAACAAATTTTCTGGAGCTCATTTTTGTTATCAGATCTGAAAAAATGACTAAAGCTGATTTCTGCAGATTAAAAAAATTATTTTATAAATCAGTTTTAGTCATTTTTATAAGTTTTGTTTCATACAGAATCAAAAAAAGAAATCCGTGTAAAGTGTTTTTTTTACAAACACATTACGGTACTATTTTTTTATTTTAACAAAACACAAAAACTAATTATTAAAACGTTAAATAAAATTAATTAATTACTATTGTTGTTGTTGTACAGTACTTTCGACGACGTCATTGTTATTTTTTGCTGCTTCTGCAGCTTCTTTTGCAAGTCGATTCCTTCGTTTAAGCCATAAAACAACCACTCCAAATGGAAACAGAATAAATGAAAGAATCAAGGGATAAGTCCACCAATAATGTTTCTAAAAGAGTATTGATAAATACTTGTTAAAGATGCCAAAGTAACTTACATCAATTTCATTAAAGAAATTCCATTCTTCCTCCTTTTCACAATTTAAACCATAAAATCCTTCCTTGCATTTGCAGGTGAAATTTCGTTCATTTTCGACATCCTCTTCACAAATTCCATGTTCCCCACAAGCAGCTAAACCTTCAGCTTTACAAATATTTGGTGCTTTTTCACAAAATGTTCCATTATAATCCTGTTTACATTCACAACTAAAATATTTTAGAATTAAATATTACAGTAATTTTTTAGAAACATAAAATCTTACTCATAATCTGCAAGAGTTCCGTTCTTTGGAATACATTTTCCTTCATTTTGGCATTTGTGAAAACTGCAAGCATCAACTTTATGATCACAAAATGGTGGCATAAATCCCGGTGGACAAATACATCGAAATCCTTTTGCTGCTTCAGATTCCGTGCAAACAGATAACTTTTCATTTTCATCCAAGGCACACGGATAACAATGCCCATTATTTTTGCATGTTGATTCTCCAGTTGCGGTTGTACAAATTTCATGATGTGGTGTTATACATGCCAATGCTAAAAAACCATAGTCATTGTCGTGTTAAAAAAGTCAATAAAATGCTTACATTCAGGATCAACATCTTGATTCAAACCACAAATACATGAAAAAGTTGGAGAATTTGTTTCATCCGGAATTTCAACACAAATTGTATTAGCATCGTCACATGGATTTGGCATACATGGATCTTTTATTTCACAAGTTGGTCCTTTCATTCCATCATCGCATCTAAAATTATCGGGTCATATAAAGAAAATAAGGTTACTGTAACAATTAAGATATACTTTAAAAACCAAAGAATCAAAAAATTTTTATAACTTTCAAAAAATTTAAAAAACTTACAAACATTGAAGGCCATTTTCTTCACTGAATAAACACGTTCCATTACATTTGAAATCATGTTTTGCTTCTTCACATGGATCACCAATTCGATCATGACTATGTTGACAGAAATCACCTTGAAAATTTTCTGAACAATAACATTTTGGTACCAAAAATAATTTATCTTTAAATCGTTCAATTGGAACTAAAATAATGTTATTAAAATGTTAAAATAATAAAAGTGAAATTGAGTACAGTATTTTCACACCGGCATTACCGGCGGCGGTAATCCAAAAAGTTCAAAGAGATTTACCGAAGATTAAAGGATTCCGAGTGTTTACTATTGATAAAATGTGTAAAAAATAAATAAATGCTTACATTGATCAATTACAGCACTACAGTTTCCATCATTAAAGCAATCTTTTCCTTCCAGTTTACTGTAACATTCAGGATCAGATTTTTCACAACTTTTCCAAAGAAATCCAAGTTCATCATGATTTATGCCATGTTTCTCTTCAAGGCATTTAATCCATTTTTGAAAATCTCCCAAACATGGCATACAAGCTTCAGGCGAAATCTTTTCATCATCAATATGAATAATTTCACAGGTTTCACCGGTGACTTCAGCTTCAACGAATTGAATGGCATTCAAGCTTGGACATTCACATTTTGCTTCACCATTTTGTTCAATACATTTTCCTTGATTTGTGCATTCCAAATCTCGACAAGGTGAAACTCGCTCACATTTTTCACCCGAATAATTTTCTTCACAATGACATTCACATTTAAAATTATTGTTGTTTGTTGCAGATTTGATTATGCCATGCCCGGAACAACTTTCTTCAACACAATGTCGCATTGCTTCACTGAATTCACAAAAGGCTCCATAGAATCCAGGTTTACACCAACATTGATACCGTACTTCTACAGTTAATTCTTTCATCATTGTCGTCGGATCATGACTTGGATCAAAGAATTTTGGATTTTGAACAACAATCGGCTTATCAATACTGTAACAGGTTCCATTATTTTGACATTTTTGATTATCACAATAACTTGGATCAGCATAAAATTCACAGGTTTTACCGTAATATTCTGGCTTGCATTCACAATAATATCTAAAAATAGATTGTTTAATTAGTATTTTACATATTGTCGGATTCATAAAAGCGGCATTTCTCTTTGAACTTCAAAGATATTACAATAACAATACAATTGCTAGTTATCTTTAATAACGCAGATAAAAAATAAACTTACTCATTCGATTTAGTCTTGCAAATTCCACCATTTGAACATAGATCAACAACTTTACAAGGATTGTATTCTTTATTATTATTTTTGACAATGACTTTTCGAGGTTTGAGTGTTGGAATCGGAGGTAATGTTGGAACAGATGAAATATTCATTACTTTCTTTAATGCTTCTAAAAAACTCCAAACTTTATTTAAAATTTTTAACTTTAAAAAACAAACTTCGAAAAATTGATGTTCCATTTTTGAATTTTCGAGATGGCTTTTTTTGACGTTTTAATTTGAAAGTTCTGTTGAAACTTATTGAATCACACAAAAGTAATAATAAAAGACCTAAAAAACTAAAGTTAGTTACTAAATTAATTAAAGGTTTTTAAGCTTACAAATAGAAATCAACAACCACCACCGCATGCTTTAACAGAATTGTATGTATGACATTAATTTGCATGATAAAATATTCAAAGTCAAAAAACAAGATCAATGATACGGTATCATAAGCAAATTATAACTTTTAAAAATATTGTAATTTAATTTATGTTTATTACAGTATTTTATCAAATTCTGTGCTCCATTTTCGTGACACATTTTTTAGGAATTTAACAAAAAAAAAGAACTCATTGATAACACTGTCACATGATGATCGAAAGAGAGAACGTTTCAGCTAATAGTCAAATTTATATAAAATATGCGACTTGAATAGTATTGATTTGCCATAAAAGTTTGTTTAATATTTGTAGAATTTATTTACGACTATTCTTTCAGCAAAAATGCACGTGTTAGATTTAAAATCTACAGAAATAATAAGTACTTAAGTAGTTGGACTTTTGATATTAGTGGTCAAAATTCTGGTTTTATGTAAATTTCCTATTTACCCTTAAAATACTGTATTTACATTTTTGGTATTTTTGTGGGCTAATCATCCACATGATGTGGTAACTCAAAATTCTGGTTTTATGTAAATTTCCTGTTTACCTTTAAAATGCTGTAATAACGTTTTTGGTATTCTTGCGGGCTAATCATCCAATCCACATGATGTGGTAGGTTAATTTCACAAAGAAACCAGAAATAGCTGGTAATGAAAAGAAAGGACTAACAATAGAAACTTTGGCTTTCTCGCGCGCGCGAAGCTTGAAAATCTTTTCTTTAAAAAATAAGAAATATCTCGATTCAGCTTTTTCTTTTTACTGCGAATCTGTTTCTGTTGAATTATTCGCTTAGAATTTAGATAAAAAAAATATGTTTTGGAAAATGTGGATACCTTTGGTTAAGCGATATCATTAAAATTCAAAATAGGACTAGCTGAAATGCGATAGATATGTGGTGCAAAACTGGCTTCAAAAATCACGACAAAGCGTTAGTTCATTTTTTTCTTTTTTGTAGTTTCTGTTTACAAAAAAAATACCGTGGTTACGAAGAATCGTGTATGATATGCAAATTAGCCAGAGAATTTTACCTTAAATATTTATTAATAGTTTCCTTGTCCATTGTTTTTATGTTTACTCTATTTATTTTTTGTACTTGCAATCAACATAAAATGCTTTATACTTCGTCAACATTGGTATTCATTATGTTTTGCAGATCAAGATTTTTCGTAACACTGACAAAGAGTTTGTTTCAGCAAACATTGACTACCATGGTATGTATCAGCACACCTAATTTATTCATTTCAATGCGACTTTCGTCACACTTTGTGAAATTTTTCAAAAAATAAATGATAAAACACTGACCAAAATACAGTAAAAATTTGTAAAAAATCGAAAAAAAAGCTTTGTAAGCTAAGGTAAAAATTTTATGCATAAACAAATATTTATTTTTTTCTTGAAACCATACAAAAGGTTTTTTCGAAGAGTTAAAATTTACTTTTGTCCTTTGTAACCATGAACAATAAAAATAAAATTGTTTTAATGGTGAGTACAACTACGCCGTTTATTTTTAAGCTATGACAGAATAAAAAATAAATGCTTGAGTATTTTGGAACATCATGCATTTGTCTCTCCTTTTACAACTTTCAGATATCATCAAATTACTGTAGCAGTACTTTTGTTTACACAATTTATTTTTAATGTTATTTCTGTATATACAAACTACTGTACAGAAAGTTTTGTACAATATCTTTAACAAAACGATGCCCCTTATTCAAATTTTAAAAATTTTTGAGTTGTTTCCCCAGTTTTGTCTAAGATACATTGTTTGTTATATTTGTTTTATGAAGGAACCATTCAGTTCAAAAGTTTTATTCTTATTCATAAAAAAATCATATATTTCATGAATTAAAAAAAGAAAAAAATTTTAAGGACGTAATAAAATTTTCATGAATTACATATTACATCGAAAAACTTGAAAATCAATGACTTGGGGGATACCGAAGGAACCTTTAAAACAGAATGGAACAGAATCAATGGCGAAGTTGGAATTTGCAATTTTCAAATATTCCAATTTTACAGTGATACAGCCATTTGGTCCATCCTAAAAGATCAACAATTGAAATTAATATGACCAGGTAAGGGCGGCATAAAAACTTACAAATGAATTCAAGGTTACTGCTACTTTACCACCCGGTGCAACGAAAAATTCATTTAATGTTAATGAAAAAGTATTTGCAAGTTTATTTGAATCATCAAGTAAAGTCATTCGACAAGCAAATTTGCAGGAGCCTCGATTTTCAACAATAAATTGTGTTTCACTATTTCGACTAACAATTGTAGCACCACTTTCATCAAGAGATCGAACAAGATTAATATCAGAACATTTTTGATCATTTCGAATATCTGAGCTCGAGGAAATCTTGCATTGATTTACGAATTCTCGAATATGATCAGTTTTTGGACGAAGCAGGGTGAGTTCCATTCTTTTCCCAACAGCAAGGTTATCGATCAAATCCATGGCATTTTTTACGCTTTCAATCGGAATTCCATTAAATTTCAATAATACGTCTGATGTCTATAAATATTTAAAAAATTTTTAATTGTGATCATTACAAGTTTTTTTAATGGAATAATATTAATTGTTACCCCTAATTCGGATGAATTTTTCCCCTATTTTTTTCATCTCCCCTTTTTTGGATGAATTTTTCCCCTATTTTTTTCATCTTTCCTAAAATGGATGAATTTTACCCCGAATTTATTAATTCCCCCTTTTCCGGATTAATTTTACCCCTAATTCAGTAATCTTGTCTTCTACAATACTTAAGCGTAGATATAATATTGCCTTTGAACAATGGCACGCTGGGAAAAGTGTGGACAAAACGTTTTTTTGAAGCGATGCTCCCATAGATTTGTCCCAAATTTTCACCATAACTTCTTTGAGGTGTCTAGCAGGCATGTACGGGAGGATTTTAAAAAATATGCATTAATTCTGTTTTTACAGACCCAAATATGACCAAAATCGACAAAAAATGGGTAAAACCTTAAAAAACGTCATTTTTTAAATTCGAGATTTAGGGGAAAAGATCCCGTAAATTTCATCACCTGTAGTAAAAGAGTGATTTCAGAAAAATTCCAACAGTATAAGATTAATAATGGCTTCAAAAAAATAGCTTAAAGTTTAAAGATTACGGTAGCTCCTCTACTATTTTCGCGGTAAGAAACACGTTTTCCTAGCGTGACAATGGCATTAACCCTAAATGTGTATGTCACAGCGTAAAGCCCTCGATTCGCCAGGCCAAGTAGTAAAGACCTAAAATAAAGCCGTGGCTTCGTTCGGGCTAACTAAGCCTAAATACATGGCTACTTTAAAGCTACAAAGACTGAGAGTGACATGTCAAAGGCTAAGTTTGGCATGCCATAATATAAGATGGGTCAGGATTGCATATAATTGTGAATTACGTGACTTAATTAATTAAGATTACTAAATTAGGGGTAAAATTAATCCGAAAAAGGGGAAATTAATAAATTAGGGGTGAAATTCATCCGTTTTAGGGGAGATGAAAAAAATAGGGAAAAAATTCATCCAAAAAAGGGGAGATGAAGTAATTAGGGGAAAAATTCATCCGAATTAGGGGAAACAATTAATACTATACCTTAAAAAAGGGATTAAGCAAAAATTTTGAAAAAAGGACCGCAATTTTATTGACATTTTATCGAAAAAATTCTGGGATTTTCGCAGCCAAAAAAATGATTTCAAATTGTAAATAAATACGGATTTTTAAGTATACTTTATAGCAGTATATTGTATTTATAATCGTCAAAACTTACTTGAACTTTTCCGAAAAAAACCGAACCCTCATGAACGTCGTAAATAACAATCTTCCGAGGATCAAAATTATGTGAACGAAGTTCTGGTAAGAGATCAGATTCATCATGTTTTTTGCAATGAACAATAATTTTATCAAATAAATCTGTACAGCCCCATACTGAAACGTGATACATTAAATAACAAAAAAAACTTTTAAAAGTTTGAGAATGATATTAATATTACAAGATCAAAATAAGTGAAACTGTGTTTGATGATGACAGAGAAGGACAAAACAATATTTTAAAATGTTGTTCAAAACAGCCTAAAACAGATTTGGTGGCTACGGGTATATAATATATGATATTAGACATATCTTAATATTTTAAAAATAAGACAAAGATGTACGACTAAGACAAAAAAAGAACAAGCTTTTTATCCTATTGTTTTATGTTGATAAAAAATCTCCCATACAACAATAGGATAAAAACTTTGCTTACAAATTTTTTTCAAGATCACTGCATAACCGTTACCGTAACCTCAAACATTATCTATTTTTCAAAAAAAAATGTTTTGTCGCTAAAAGACAAAAAATTTTTCGGAACCAATTCCATAAAATAAATGATTTGGTGAAACATTGATCCTTTGTTTGTAATGGCAAAAATGAAAAAAACTGTTTGCGAAAGAAAATTCGCGTTGACTCAAAACAAAGAAAAAGGGGCAATAAAAATGTCACAAAAGTTACACATATCGGAAAAAAGAGAAAAAAAGAAAGAGTCGTGAAAGAGGTGCAAAAAGATTATGCAAAGCAGACATATTTTTTTGAAAAAGCAAAAAAAAAAAAATTTAAAATTTTTTTTTGAGAAGAGCTTTTTGGTTATAATCTTGCACTGTTGATTTGTTGCAAATTCAGATTTAAAAAATGCATTTCATTGGTTCCTGATTAAATGATTCAAAAAAAATTCAATTAAAAAACTACTAAGCTTCTACAATTAATTTTCCAATGCTTTCAAATTTTTCCAAGATCACCGAAAATGCTGCTGAAACCTTTGTTTGTAGTTTTTTCACGCTGTATAACCGATACCGTAACCCCGAAAATAATAAATTTGAAAAAATGTTTTGTCGCAAGAAAGAAGTAAAATTGACTTTGGAATCAAAAAAAACATTATTCTCTTACAATTGTAGAAAAAAACCGGCACTAACTAATCTGAATTCTGAGCATGTGAATCATAAACATGATTAGAAAATGATAAAAAAAGAAAATAAATGATTTGGTGAAAAATTGGTCTCTTTTAACAGTAGCAAAAATGCATTTGCAAAAAAGGGTTTTCACTTGCGAAAAAAGTTTGATATTACTCAAAACAAAGAAAAAAGGGGCAATAAAATGTCAAAAAAAATTACACAGATGGAAAAAAAGAAAAAGCTGATTCATTTGGAGAGCAAGTTGGTTTTTGCGCTGTTTCAAATAACAGAAAAATTTGCTTTTGTTACACAAAAAACTTATTTTTTCAAGTTCTGTTTATCATAAAATATATTTATTATATACCAGTATATTGGGATTGAACCCATTTTTTTTGAAGAAAAGGACCGAAAAGCAGCAAATTGGTTTTTGCGCGGTTACAAATAACAGAAAAATAAATTTTGATAATTAGAATTTGAAGTTTCACAAAGTTAATATGAGAATATTAAAAATTGACCCTGGGAAATACATTCGTTTTTTAAAAATTGGTTGTTAAAGATGGGAAGAATACAAAAACTACAGAATGCGTAAAGACATTCGTCAAAGACGAGTGAGAAGGTTAAAAAAACTGTTATTTAAGAACTGCCCCTTTGTCTTATTTTGAAGTAAAAATAAAATTTTCACTTTCAATTATTTTTTTTATTATTGTAAAATTTAAGAATAAAAAAGAACAGCCCCTGAATACCAATTTTTAGCAATTTAGCAATCATTTTTACGCAATCGAAAGAATGCATCAAATGAAGAATCTCATTTAAAGGAAAAAACATGTCCAAGAGTTGAATTAAAACGGTTTGAAAATGGAGTACAAGGTGACAGAAATGATTTTAAGATTCAATATATTGGTTATGAGGATGAGAAAAAAACTTTTGTTAAAAATAAATGTTTGGGTTTGTCCAGGTATGAAGTAATGCCAAAATCGGCATTTTTTGATCCAACCTCCCATTACTTCATCAAAAATCAAAAGTTTTTGCCGAAAACTTCAAAGCCGGGAGATAATTTGAGAAACAATATCCGACATCATTAGCATGACATCATAACGGGACAGCCCCTTGAACGAAAAAAAAATTTACCACGGCCAAGTTCTTCAGAGGAATTGCTTTCACAGGATGACTTTGAAGCAGGTGGAGTTGTATGGTTTTTACTTGGCTAAAAAACAGGACCTTTTTTAAATTTTAAAAATATAACTCTATTTTTTAAGACAGAAAATTGTATTGAAAAAGTCATTTTTCGAAGTAAATACAAAAATAGAAATGTCAAAAAGGTCATCTGATCAACCAGGACATTCTTATTCTGTCTTTATAATTTAAGTATAAAATGCTTTACCGTAGCTGGTTTTGCTTGCAAAATGCTTAATGCAGATTGCATTTGACTTGAAGAAGCACCTTGATTCGGCGAAAGCAGTTTTTGAGATGTTCGATGTTGTTGGATTTCGGGTGTTGTAGCTCTTTCTTTCTGTTGTCTTGGAATTTCTTTCAAATCCTGTAATACGTATGTATATTAATCCATATTCTTAAATTAACTGTGACTTTGCATAAGTGGGTAGCTCTCGATGTTTAACATTCTGATATGAATTTTACGGAGTAAAAAATTGTTTCTTTTGCTTAAAAGCAACAGACAGAAAACAAATCATTACCAACAAATCATTAAATGTACAAGAGGTAGTATTTTTGAATTGAGTCTATGCATTTTGGATTTATTCTTTGCTGCTGCAAATAAAACAAGGCTTGTTTGTTTTTCTACACCCCTTTAAAAATTCAATCATTGCCTTTAAAGATATGAAAAATATTTAAATTTAAGCATGCACTACTGTTAAAAAATAAGGAAAATCCTAATGCGTAAGTTATATAAAAATACTTCACAGAAGTGTTTTCTGTTTTTACGTGATTACTGTAATCGAATACATCTTTAGTCAATTCAGAATATTGGTCGCAAAAGGTCACTCCAGAGTCATCAAAAATTTAACCATAAAGCCCCATTACAAATTATTCAGTTTACAACTCATTATAACTTACTTGGGGTTCCAATGGAAGATTATCAGGTTTCACTTCGATGGCTTTCTTTGGTAAATCTTTACTTCCATTTGCATCATCATCAATAGAATTTTCATATGCCGCAATGTGAAGTGAAATCGTGCTTTTATTCAAATTTGATGAATTATTGCTATCATTCATCCATCGCTTTTCAGCTTTAACTTCAACATTTAAACTTGAATTCTTCAAAGCTTTGAAATTTAAACCCTTTGCTGATTTATTCCAAGATTGTCCTTTTTCTTGGTAATCATTTGTTACAGTATGACCTAACATTTTCAATGTTGCTGCAATTCTTTAATACTTTTTTTGCCTTTTACCTCTTCAAACAATGGAGAAACTTTTAATTATGGAAATCCTACAGTAGGCAACAGAAAGTCAGTTTTATCAGAATTGCAGTTGTTAATTTTACGAGAATTCTTGTCATCGTTTGACTTGCTGAAAGATTGAACAGATGATTCAGTATCTTTAAGACATTTTTGATTTAAATTGAGATTTGAAAATTGGTTGCTTTTTTCACCATTGCTCCGAGAATCCTGTTGCTTTTGCATAAACAACCCATCTTCTTTTGTTGTCATCTAAAAATAATAAAACATCAACAAACAGCTATGATCATTATGGAATAAAATACAGTCTTCCTTATTGTATCTCTAATATTTCGGGTAAAATGAAATATCTTTAAAAAAATTTTCGTTCATTTTTTCAAGCAGACATTTAATTCAGTTTTATTTCAAAATTAACAAAAAATGAAACGACCACAAATTCTAATTTTAAAACATAAAAGCCAAAATCAACACTGAAAGGATGTGGAAGCAACAAGAAGATGCTAGTCAATTGAAAAAGAAAAAGATCTAACTATTTTAGCTCAGATGGAAGGAATATTTATGCAGCTCACAATTGTCAGTCAACAAGACCGACGGGTGATCAGAGGCGAAGTATTAAGCATATAAGAATGACGCAATTCAAAAGAGTCTACGAAAACAACAAAAAAGCACAAACAAGAAGACTGGCAAATAGGAGCAAGCACAAACAGAATCCGCTTGATAAAGCTAACTCGCCCATTAAAAGAAAAATAAAGCAATATGGAATTTTAGAATAAAAAGTGGAATTTTGTTTAGAACAGGGCTTTTGTGGATCCAAATGATAAAGCAGATTCGCACATAAAAAAAAAATAAAAAGAATATGGACCATCAAAAAGTTTTTTTCTGTTTTTTAACCACCGTTGAAATGGTACGGTCAGTGTTTCACTTTCTCGGGCTATAAAAGTGAAATACAGTAATTTTTTGCAAAAATCTTTTAAGCGGCACCTCAGCAGGCTACCAGGTATCTATTCCAAGCATAAAAATTAAAAAGACGAAGAAAATCAAAAATTTAATTTTTGCTTTTTTGGTCAGAATGGATACTGGAGAGTGTGTTGAGGTGTCCTGTAAAAAAAATTTCAAATAAAAACGCAAATTTAGCCATTTAAAAGCATCTAAAATAAGTTAACCTATTGTACCATTTCATCGGTTTTCAAAAAAATAGAAAAAAATTTTTTATGGTCTCATTCCATACCAATGGATTTACAGACCTTTATTTATTATTTTTAATCATTTTTGACACAATCTTTAAAAAAAAATAATTAAAAAATGTGTATAAAACAGTAAAATTTGAGTATTACAGGAAACATTTGCATAAATCAAATCCGGAACATTAAACTTTGGCAAAATGTTTTCCGACAGGTTGCCAAAATCCCACCCTTCAATTCTGTGTATAAATTGTCATGTTTTGCATACTTTTTTGAAACATTTGTGTTCGAAATACCTGGAAATCCGAGGTAATCCCCGTAAATCCTCCCAAAAACCGCCAAAAATGAAAATGTCCAAAAACCCTTATCAGGCATCATTTCTAACATCCATAGGCACTATTTAAAAAAAATTATGATCCCCTTGCTCCATGGATTTCTAAGCAACCACCCACAAAAATCTGATTTATGCAAATTAAGTCTAGTTCTAACTTTCGTGATCTTGATTACTTATCTTAATTTCCAGCTTTTTATATAATTTGTATCTTACTTGTTTTTCGATCTTTTTGTCTCAACTTATGAGCTATACTTTGTAAACTTACTTTGTATAGTCTTTTTCTCTTAAAGACTGTTTTAATTTTTTGCCTCACGAAGTAAGAGCTATACTGCCTTCTTACTTTGGTTTGGAGAAAATTCCAGAATCATTTGATTTTACTTTATTTGTTGAATTTATGGATGTATGTTTACATTTATACATATTTTTGCAATGTATAATTAAGTTTTATTTTTAGAAATATCCTTCAATTGAACTTAATCTAACATTTGATGGCCCACCTATTTCTGATTCTTATTCTGACATGCTTCAAGTTTATGTTGATAAATTAATCACAACGGGTGAATACAAAAAACGGAAAATTTTGATTTATTTACCGCGTCTTTCCGAAGAGCAATCTGATATTATAGATCGTGAGTTTTGGAAGGATCTCATCTATGAAATATGATCTCTCTCTCTCTCTTTTTTTTCCTTGTGTGAAAATTTTCATGTCTTGAATGCTGTAGAATTCAATTACTAATTTTTGTAATCATTTTATATGTACTTTATCCTCTATGTGTAATTGTGAATGTGTCTGTCTGTTACATATGTGATTTTCTATGTCATGTTTGGTTTCAAAATGTTGAGGATAAGATGGGGATAATGATGAAATATGTCCGGTGCTCCGGAGGCGCCCGGAACATTGAGTTTAAGAGCAGTGAAGTTGAGATCCAAAAAAGAATGAAAGGAAAGATGCAAATTTTTGAGGGAATGGAAAAAGATGAGTGAGTGTGAATGGAGGAATGAAAGAAAAGGAATGAAAATGAAAAGTGAATGCAATGATTAGAATGAGAGTGCAGCATTTTTCATTTTGTTTCATTCGTTGCATTTTTTTGTGAGCAAAGGTTGTTGTTGATGAGAGAGTACAGTTTTTTGACGATGAATGTAGATTGGCTTCCGCAAGGAAGCCGATGCTGTATGAATGGAATATTATTTAATTATTAAAGATGCTTAAAAGGTTATGTGATAATGTTTTGTTTTGATGCAATATGAAATGCCCCGGCGACCGAAGGGAGCCAATGATGTGTTAATGCAATAATAATGAATAAGTAAAGATGTTAAAATTGTTTTTACTTCTTTGACTTAAGTTTTGTTTTTAGAATGCAAGTTCATGGCAAATAACAGTGTTAAAAAGGCACTAACAAATAAGCTGTTTCACTGTGAACGGTTTTTAATTTTGCCGTAATCGTAGAATCATGCAAATATTTTTAGAAAGAGTAATAAAAAGAGTGAGAAGTTGAAGGATATGTGGACAATAAATGGACAAAAAACTGTAACACTTTTGTTAATCGCGTTGATCATCGCTTTGTGAAAAAGCACCCGCTTTAGCGGGGGCGACCCTTGTCCCCAACGCTTAATTGAAAATGTGTGTGTCTGTGGAATGTTACGTCAACGAAAAATGTATCAGTGTTTGGTATTAAAATAAAGATAATATTGGGAGGATAATGAAATGGATAGGCACTAAGTCCGGAGGTAGCCATTTGGAAGAGTTAAGGAGCTTTGAAAGCGAGATCCAACGAAGAATGAAAGGAAATATGTAAATTCCTTGAAAACAAAGAAAAGTGAATGCGTGTGAATGAAAATGATGATAAATGATAGTTGAGAGAATGCAATGAAAGGGAAAACGAATGCGATTTCAAGGAGAATAAAAACCATTATCACAAAAGTAAGAAGGAGGCTAATAGCCACATGAAAGGTAGACTTAATCTGTTGGCTATTATTTGGATTTGACAAATGATGGTTGAACAGTGAATGTAAATAAAAATGATGAGATTATAATTAAATTAACGTTGATATAAAACAGTGGCGTGGGCAGGCCGTAGGCCTGCCCCACTCTTTCTGCTGGAAGAAAGAAGGGAATGGAAAATGACCGAACGGGAACGAGAACGAAGATGAAGTCCAGGTTGAGTGGCACACGAACATCGTGAAACAAGAATTTTGTCGGTAATAAAATACCAAAAGTTTTGAGAACTGAGTTGAGTAATTATTAATAGAACTGGCGGGTATTATAATTATCAAAAAAGTTTCAAAAACAAGAATGATGAAAATTAAGCAGTGACAGAAAACTATGAAAAAAGAGTAACCAAGTGTCTGCGGCTAGATTGAAACGAGATGTCTCTGCAAGCAAAAACGTAGATCCTCTGGAGCAAACCTTTTGTAAGAATGTAAATTAATATAAAGTTGTAGAAGAAAGGTTAGAGCAAAAAAATTGTTTGATAAAATAATGTAAACGTGATACGTTTACATTATGTTGTGCTTTACAATTGTTTCAAAAATAATTAGAAAAAAATTATAAACAGTGATTTTAATTTTTTTTAATTATCAGTCTGTTGGCTATTGTTTGTATTTGATTTTGATAAATGAATGTTGAAAAGTAAATGTAAATGATGAGATTATAATTTAATTAACGTTGATATAAAACATTGGCGTGGGCAGGCCTTAGTCCTGCTCCCAGCCTTTTGCCGGCAGATAGAATTGAATGGAAAAGGATGGCATGAGCGGGGACGAGAACAAGGATGAAATCGAGGGTGAGGGATATAAGGACATCGGGAAACAAGAATTTTGTAGGTAATATCCAAAAACTGTGAGAATTGAGTTGAGTAATTATTAATGGATGCAGGTTATTATTATCAAACAAACTACAAAAATGATGAAAATTAAGCAGTGACAAAAAACTATGAAAAAACGGTAACCAAATGTCTGCAGCTAGATTGAGTAAACGTGATACTTTTATAATATGTTCTCCTTTGAAATTGTTTCAAAAATTACAACAGTGCTTTTAATTTTTGAAAAATAGCAGTGAGTTTAATCACAATTAGGCACAATAAATCGACTTGAAGCGCACAAGCGATCCCTAAAAGAGGAGATGGCCGGTGGATAGGGCAGCATAAATGCGTTCGAATGGTATGGGGAACAGGAGTGAATGATGGGACAAGTTGTTTCGCTGATGAACAACTTTTGTATGACATGTGCAAGGTAATACCCAAAAAAGTTTTGACAATGTCAAAAAACATGAAATCCGGTAAATCTATGTTGAAAATTAAGCGAAGACGAGGAAAAAGCGGAATTAACATGTCAACTGGGATAAGAAGAGCGGGCATCTTTGCAAGCGATAGATGGGCATCTATAGTTGTGCAAGGCTTAATATCTATGGGAACGTGTAATGTGATACACCGTTGAGGATAAACGAGATTTGTTAGAAGACCCGGCGAAGCCGGGTCTTTGCTTGTATAATCGTATTCAAAGAAATGGAATATTGATAAGGATAAATGGGTTATCATATTAATATTCAATAAATCTATCAGAAAATATTAAACAAATGAAATATACAAGTGATAACATTAAATGTTGAAATTTTCAAAAAGAATTTGAATCATGTCTTGAATTATGCTTTTTCTTTCTTGCAGTTTACTAAAATAATTTTTAAAACAGAACTTGCGTCCACAATAATGCTTTTTTAATATTTCATAAATATGCCAAATTTTGTGTTATTTTTTTATACACACCAGACTGCAACATCATCGTCCATACATTGCATCATTCTGATTTTTTTGCAAAATATGGGACTGTTTATTTTGAAATGAAGTGAAATTTTGAGTTGATGATTGAAAGACCATATTTGAACAGAAACTGGAGATTTCGTAAAAACATTACAAAATTAATTTAATTTTTATTACGAAACAATTTTCGATGTTATTTTCAAACAAAGGTTTATAAATTTACTAGAAATACTTTTAAATCTTAAATATTGTTTCATTGAAACCTGTTTTCTTATTTTTGCGAGTTCATGGAACGTCACAAATTTGATTACAAAAATAAATTTAGATGGCATCAAAAGATTATTGCATCTTTCTTAAGAATAAATGTGATTTGGCTTCAATTGATTCAAGTGATATTTACAAAATTTTACTTTGAAGACACGTCATAAATGTACAAAAGCTTTTAATCAAAAATCCTCAAGCATTGTTGAAATCGACAACAGAAAAAAATTAAATTACGGTAAAAAAGAGCTGCAGTCTTTGAATATTAAAAACGTTAACTATTTTTTGCATATTTTAAAACGAATCTGTAATTTGTTTACGATGATATCAACGTTTATCGTTTTTCTTTCTTACTTGACTGTACACCACATGCGGAACACATTAGAAAAGACTACAGTCTTCCCAACGGCGTTAGATGATATTACGGAAAAAATAAATTTAGCTTCAATATGAGCACCCTTTCACTTCATATTGCAGCTTATGAAAATTTTATTGAAGTTCCAGCTACTGATTTCCTTGCTCTCAAAGAGTTAAAAAAGAAAGATATAACAATCACAGCTTTGAAAACTCCTAAACAACAATTGACTGGTTCATCATTCACCGTAAAATAATGTTTTACTATCTCAAATTATGATTTTACCCTTTTACAGGATCAATTAGAATTCCCTCAACACCAGAAATTCAACAATTCAGAAATCATTTATTTCTCCAGTTGCCCCACAACCTTCAGTGTCTGAAATTCCTGGAGTGGTTAGTTTTAATTTTTAGTTTAAAAAATATAAATTAGGATGTGGAAACCTTGGGTGGGTACTGTCACACATTTAAATTATTTTGAGATAACTCTCTTGAACAAAGAAATCCAGTGTTTTGTGCCAACCAGGTTTTCTGATCTCACGGTCCAAATATACTTTAGTTTTTAATTTTCATTGAGAAGTCTAATTCAAAGAGAAAAATGCAAACCCCTAAATGATAGTTTAAATTTTCAAAATTCGGTTGTTCTTTTTCAAAATGTGAACGAATGCAAAACGATTTTCAAAAATTTTGTTAGTGTGTTTGAGCAATAAACAAAAATTAATTATTTGGTTAACTTTTGAATCATAAAAGTTTAATTTTTTATTTAAAATTATTTATCTTCAACAAGTTTAAAAATGTCAGATAAGAAAATTGTAGAGAACAATGATAAAGATGTTCAACATAAGGTTTCAGCTTTTTGCTTATTTATCTTTTGTCTCTAACGTTTTTCATTTTAGATTCTTGAAATTACTGAAGAGCAATTCTTTGAACCAATTAAAGATGAATATGTAAGAAGTTTATCAAAGTTGGGCATGGCAGATTTGGATGATGGATATAATCCAGGTATAACACTTTTATAAAACTTGCATCTCCCATATATAAACTACATATTCTTCTGTTTTAGGACCAACAAATCCTGATGGATCTGTTAATTTTACATGTCACTGTGTTGGACATTTAGTTGCAAGTCCTTGTGGCCATGAATTTCGTACTGCTGCAACATGTCAAAGAGCTCATAAAGAAGAAGATTTTGAAGCGGGAGCTTGTGCTGATGAATTTATGTCTTTTATGAAATGTGTGGTGCAAAATGAATGTTTTAAATGTAAGAGAATTTGTAATTTCACTGCTGCTTTTTAATATTCGATCACCTTTTTTAGCTCGTGATAAAGATGAAGATGCTAAAACTGATCCGTAATTTTGTTATTCTTGCTTTTTTTTGATTTTCTTTAGTATTTGTATTAGTTTTTCTGATAGTTTTTAATAAAAGTTATTTGCTTCATTTTTGTTTTTGATGCTTTTTTAATCTCCGTTTCATCGGATTGTTATCTCACGTTTTGCATTCATTGATTAAAATTTGGTTTTGATAAGATTTTTAGAAAATGTCAGATGTTCCAGGCACAAGTGCTCCAACACCTCATAGGTCGACGTTTAAACGAAAAGGTTTGTTCTAATTTTATTGGTGAACAGTAATACTAATTACTACCCATTTTTAGGTGGAACCTTTTACAATAGCAATGCAAAGCGACTTCGGTGTGGTCCAAATTCTTATCTTATTGTTGGAAATAAGCATGATCCCCTGAATTTGGAATCAAATGAACCTGAACCACCTCCATTCAATGATGATTCTCCGCCTTCACCGATTGATGAAACTGATCCATTAAATTTAAAAACGCCTCCAAGAAGTGCTAAAAAGTAACGATATTTTTACTAATTTGATAACAGTGTTAATTTTATTTACAATTTGCAGGAAGAAAAAGAAGCATGAAAAGTCACAATTTGAAGATGGAATGAATCCTGTTTTTGTTTCTCAAAGAAGATTCTCTGTTGTTCAACAAAGAATGAAGCAATTACATTTTCATCAGCAAACCTCTCTTTCTAATGTCCTGGAAACTTCAGCTCCGAAAATTCAAGAACAAAAAACTGTTGCAAATAATTATAAATACCGATTTGGAAATTTTAATAAATATTACGGTAATCGACCACAACTTGCTATTGTTGATCAAAGATTGAATTTTCTCTGTAAGGATATGTTTCTGGATAAAAATATTTTGGATATTGGATGTAATTCTGGACTTTTAACAATTTCAATTGCAAAAGAATTTATGCCGAAACGAATTGTTGGAATGGATATTGATGGACATTTGATTCGTGCCGCACAACAGAATATTCGATATTTTTGTGATCGGGATATGAAGGTAAATTTTAATTTTGTTTTCGCGTATATTTTCGGGGATCGATAATTGAGGAAGATATTTTTTGGGGGGGGGGGGGCATAACATTAGAAACGGATTTTATGGTTACCGTAGGATAAGGTGAGTTCGTGTCTGTGAGTAAACTAAACTCCTTAATTTTAAACCATATAAAATGAGAGTAAAGTGCTATGTCCCTCAAAATAAATTCTAAAGATGACTATGCAATTTGTGTATGAATTATTATAAAATGACCCAAAGTTATTTTAGTTTATGCATAGATTTCCTATGTCTTTTCCACATTGTTATGGTCCTATTACTGCTGCTCCAACCGCTGATATAGAATCAACAGAATTTCCTCACAATATTAAATTTGTTTGTGATAATTATGTACTTGAAAATGATGAAATGCTTGAAAAGGTATGCTTTTTTTCTTTCTCTTATCTTATAATTTTAGCAATTTGAGTTGTTTCAGTTCCCTATTTTCGAGAATAGCTTAAGCGATTGGGCTTCACATTTCACGAAATTCTGGTTTTTTAAACGATAAATATTTTTACAAAACTCCTTTTTTTGGTGGAAAACAAAATATATCTAAATTACAGTAGAAGAAATTACACAGGCCTGAATAAGTTTTAGTATCCGAATGACAAAAATTAAAAAATCTCTATTATTTGAATTGCAGATAAGAGACACAGTCGAGAATCGGACACTCGTACCACATCGTATTTCTAACTGATTAAAATGTTAATACTTTTGGGTCTCATAATTATCGGGACTCGTCATCCATCTACATCCTACAATAAATTATACATTTCAGGTTGAAGAAGAATTTGATATAATTGTTTTGCTATCAACAACAAAATGGATTCATTTGAATTATGGTGATGATGGATTAAAGAGAGCTTTCAAACGGATTCATCGACAACTTAAACCAAATGGAAAACTTATTCTTGAAATTCTCAAATTTGATGGTTATCGAAGATCCGCCAATACTTGCAATATTTTAAAGAATAATTTTGAAAAGATTTCATTTAAACCTGATCAATTTGCTGATTATCTTTTATCTGAAGAAATTGGATTTCGACATTATGAAGATGTTGGACTTGCTTATGCTGGCTTCAAAGGACCTTTGCTCATTTTTTTCAAAGAAGATATTGTATATAATAATTATAAATACAATGAAATGGATAAAAAAATGTCGAAATGACTTGTTTGTAAATTAATAAAATTTATGTAATTGTTTATTTGAATTTATTTTTGATTGCAATAAAAGGTATCCAATTACAAACGCTTTATTTCAGTTTTGTCATGTTTGAAGGTTACTGTATATCCGAAGAAGGTTCTTTATTATTTCTTTGTGACTGCACAAAAAATGATCTACAAAGAAAAAGAAACAAAATGTTTTAAAAGTGAATTGAAAGATTTAATTTAAAGCTTTGGCAACAAAAAAAATATATTTAAAAAAACTGATATATTTTATATAGATTAAGTTAAAGGAGGATGATACTTTGTCCTTTTTCAATTTAATTCGTTTTTAAAAATCGCGCAAAATCACCCACTGTTTTACTTGCGTGGTAGGAGTTTTTTTTCTACGAAACTTTTCGAAAAAGCTTTTTTGCTTGTAGAAAATTGTTGACGAAGATCAACAACGAATTTTGCTAATATTATTTGCTTATTGCGGATTTATGCGTGTTTTTGTTTTGTTTTTTTTATTATGTTTTGTTTCTTTGTTATGTATTTGGATTAATAAAGTTGTTTTTTTATCATTTTGCTTAGAGGTTTACATTCCTCAGATATATCTTTATTAATATATGTAGTTGTCTTTGATTTTTTAGGCTTGGATGCTTTGGATGAAGTGTGATGAGGTAAGTTTAAATGGATAAGGTTAGTTTGTTTTTCTTTCTCTAGAATTATTTCTTTGGTAAATACTAATTTTCTGTTTTTAGGCGACATCTGTGTTCCAGGGTGATTATGGATGGATCACTGATATGTTGATGGATATATATGGTTATGGATCACCAGTTTGATTATGATTATACATTAGACTGGTGATTCATGATTAGATGCTGTCCGGAAATTACGTTTCCAGTTTTTTGCTGCCTTTCTTCCTTTTGATGATGTTGCTTTGATGTTTGGTTTACCATTCATCATTTGCAACATGATCCTTGAATTTATCCCTCCACTGTGGAAACGTAATTTTCGGATAGCTGCTGTGAAACTTTGATTTGATAGCTGCTGCAGATGCTGGTGATTCAACTTAATGGATAGTTGAACCTATGCGGCTTTACTTTTGTAATGCCGCATAGAGGTAAGTTTTGCCATGGGATTCGGCGTTTCCTGATGAGTCCAGTCGGCCCATATATGGCACTTTTTCCCCAATGGTATCGGAACTAATGGACGAAATACCATTGGGTCCTTATATTATTTGTATATGTATATAGCTTTGATTTTGTTTGTAATTTATTTTGTTTGAATAAATAAGATTTTTCTTTTATGTTTTGTGTTTATGCGGGCATGCCACGGGTGTTAGGTAGCTTATTAGTGAAAAGATTGTTTCTCATAGTTGAAGATTCTGTAGTGGACAATAATTTCGAAGAAAAAAACTAACGCGATCACACAAGAAAACTAATTATCAACATGCTTTTGTTCAGTCAAACGAATATTCCGTTGAAATATATAAAAAACGGCTTTATTTTTGTTCTTCACTTAGCATCCTTCATTGCTTTCGAATCGATAACTGAAGTGAATATCAAACTAAACCTGAAAGCAAAACAAAACTTGATGTTTGTAGATTAACTGTAAATAATGAAGTGGACCCCAAAGATTTTATTCGATATTTGGACAAATATATAAAACTTGATATAACACAAGGGATCCGAATTCAAAAACGTTTAATCTGTTTTTATCATTGTTTCCTATAATAAAATCCTTATTATCTAATGCCAACCAATTTCCGACCCTGATATTCCGCATCCTTGATAACGTAAGCTCTCACCAAATCTCAATACCTAACACCCGTGGCATGCCCGCATAAACACAAAACATAAAAGAAAAATCTTATTTATTCAAACAAAATAAATTACAAACAAAATCAAAGCTATATACATATACAAATAATATAAGGACCCAATGGTATTTCGTCCATTAGTTCCGATACCATTGGGGAAAAAGTGCCATATATGGGCCGACTGGACTCATCAGGAAACGCCGAATCCCATGGCAAAACTTACCTCTATGCGGCATTACAAAAGTAAAGCCGCATAGGTTCAACTATCCATTAAGTTGAATCACCAGCATCTGCAGCAGCTATCAAATCAAAGTTTCACAGCAGCTATCCGAAAATTACGTTTCCACAGTGGAGGGATAAATTCAAGGATCATGTTGCAAATGATGAATGGTAAACCAAACATCAAAGCAACATCATCAAAAGGAAGAAAGGCAGCAAAAAACTGGAAACGTAATTTCCGGACAGCATCTAATCATGAATCACCAGTCTAATGTATAATCATAATCAAACTGGTGATCCATAACCATCTATATCCATCAACATATCAGTGATCCATCCATAATCACCAATTCCCTGGAACACAGATGTCGCCTAAAAACAGAAAATTAGTATTTACCAAAGAAATAATTCTAGAGAAAGAAAAACAAACTAACCTTATCCATTAAAACTTACCTCATCACACTTCATCCAAAGCATCCAAGCCTAAAAAATCAAAGAAAACTACATATATTAATAAAGATATATCTGAGGAATGTAAACCTCTAAGCAAAATGGTAAAAAAACAACTTTATTAATCCAAATACATAACAAAGAAACAAAACAAAAACACGCATAAATCCGCAATAAGCAAATAATATTAGCAAAATTCGTTGTTGATCTTCGTCAACAATTTTCTACAAGCAAAAAAGCTTTTTCGAAAAGTTTCGTAGAAAAAAAACTCCTACCACGCAAGTAAAACAGTGGGTGATTTTGCGCGATTTTTAAAAACGAATTAAATTGAAAAAGGACAAAGTATCATCCTCCTTTAACGGCGTCGCCGCGAGACTCGGATTAACTTTTTTCTCAAAAAAAGGAATTTTTTCAAAGAAAAAAGCCAAAAACAAAAACTGCGCGAAAAAAGAAAGAAAAGAATTTTTATATATTTTTTTTTTAAAAAAAAATTGTTTAAAAAATACTTTTTTTAGGATCAAAAAAGCATATATTTTACAAGGAAGTTGAAGCATTTTTTAAAAACCAAATTATTATAATTTTTCAAAACCCAATCATTGAAAGAGACAAAAATAATGAGGGAAAGAGAAAAAAATGTTGGACAAAAAAGGGCTTCGCGAAACAAAAAAAAAACGAATTCCGCGCGCACGATTGGATCTCGTTTTCTTCTATTGAAGAAGGGCGGGGCTTTAAAAGGGATGGGATAAATGTTTTTTTTTAATTTTTGAAACAACACTAAAAAATTTAATTAAAATATGTAGTTTTAATAATAAAAAAAGTCAAAAGGAATGCGGTAAATTAAAGATGTTTCACAAAATTATACAAGATAAAAATGATTATAATCCGATTTCTTATTTTATTAGCCGTTTTTTCAGAATTATCGCTGATTAGCTTGTGATGATCCGATGGATGATCATGGGAGGGAGAGGAGGAGGAAAGGGACTGGAAGGAGGAGGGGAGGGGGAAAGCTTGTTAGGCCTTGGATCATCTCGACTTCCTGCCGACTGTATCTGATTAACTATGTAGAAGACGAAGGGCGGAGAAAAGTTGAAGAAGGAAAACTTCAAAGTTAATATTTTTTCTTCTTCTTCAAGTTTTAGAAACTTAAAAGGAACTCAAAAAAATCCAACTCTCTCATAAATAAAAAAGTTGATGAATTAAGTGGTCAACGATTTCCAAGGATTTACGGATATTCTTTCTTTTTTGATGCTGGAATTTAAAATATATCCGCCTTTTTGTAACTTTTTTAGAGCTGCATTTTTTTGATGACGCTTGTCAAATTTAATCCAAAATTAAATATTCTCTGAAGGCATCATTCTCAGGTCGATCAAAAAAATTTTTCTTTCTTTTTTTCTCAAATAGGAATCATCATTTGAGAAATGTTTCATTGTTCTTGAATAGGAAAAATTGGAAAGGTGTTAAACGGCAAAAAAAAGAAAGTAGCATTTGGCATGTCATGGATTCTATGGCACCTTTTCTTTTTTTCTTGAGCATAACTCTCATAATTCCTTAAGGCCTTTTAAACAATATGGGATTACATGCTGGGAATTATCGTTGGAGGGAATGTCGAAAATGCCAAAACATGATACTCTCAATATCTGGAAGGGATATATATTTTTGGGATGATGATATTTGTAATTTCATTTTGAAGTTACTGTTTACAGACAATTCTTGAACCATAGAAAGAAGTTTTTTGTTTTAGCAAATCAAAAAGACATTAGCAATCATCGAAAAAATTATGGAGAGATTACGGTATTAAGCTTTTTTTGGAAGTCCTGTTTTTGAAGAAGGAAAGGCGAAAAAGAAGAAGAATCACAGAAAAGAAAAATGGAAGGGCCATCTGTCGGCGCGAAATTTGAACCTAATCCGTAAATGCGCGACTCAAATACAGAAGCATCTCCCCCTGAAACAAAAATAATAATGCTGAACGTTGGGCATGTCTAAAATACAGACAAGCAAATCGAAATGAAAAAATTGTACAATTTTGGATTTTTTTCTGTAATTGCTTCTTTCTTTTTTAAAAAAATGATTGAATTTTATTTCCTTGGTTTTATACTGTAGAAAATGGTTGGTGAAAATGGAAGAGATGTTGGTTAATGAAGAAGAAAGAAAAAATACAAAATGTTATCATTATTGTATTCATTTTTGCCTGGAACAAACACATAAGCAAATAAATCTATGATCAGCTTACACCTCCAAGATATTCAAAATATCCATTTTTAGTGTTGCTTTTGTGTCTTTAAAATAGATATTTTGTAGTTTTTCTAAAATTTTTAATCACTACTTTCTGTTGTTGTCTTTAATTTTTTATTGTTTCAGTTCCCAATTGTTTTTTACTACTTACAAAACGATACAAAAATCTATTTTTTTAATAGATATCTGCCGCCTCCACAAACATGAAAAAAGAGAAGAGAGATTTAACAAAAAAACCGGCAAAAACAAAAAAAATTGAGTCCGTTTAGCGGATTAGTTTTTTTGTGTTGTTGAATTGAGAGGAGTTGCTTCTCTCCCTTGATGAAGGAAGATGGTGGATTTTAACCGCAGCAACAGCAATTGAAATATATAAAAAAATAAAAAGTCGTTGAAACACAGCTCCATTATTTTTTTTTCAATTAATCTCGTCCCTTTTTTGTCATAAAAAAGCAATTATTAAAAAAAGTAGCGAGAAAAAAAGGGTGCCGAAACATGAAAAGTTTACTTGAAAGGATTTATCTTTCTTCAAAAAAAATTTGTTTATCATCATCAAAAAAGAAAGGATCCATTTTGAAAGCAAAAGTTTGGGTGTGTCGAAAATTTGCATATTTTAGGACCGTCAAGATGATTGTTTTGAAAAGGAAATTTGTGTGGCAAATTTGCATAAGCTCTTTAATCGGACCTCAACAATGAAGTAGTATCAGTCGTCATAATGTATTTCGAAGAAGAAGTGAAAGGGATTTAAGGATACATTTTTATTTGAAGATTGAAAGTTTATAAGCTTTGAATTTATAATCTTGTATTAAACTTTGAAGAGAGGATAAAAAAATGTTTTTATGTTTTAATTTCCTGTGTTTTTTCTTCTGTTGGATGCGATTGGAATTACTGTAGGATAGTTAAAAATGTAATATTTACGTAAAAACAAAATTTTCTTTTTATTTGAAGTTGAATTTGTTCATTTAACTTTGAGCTTGGAAAAATGATGTATAATGATGTATAAAACTTGCATATGATTTTTTAATTAGAAAAACAAACCAGGCAGATTGTCAAAAATTTGATTTTAAATTTTTACATTTTTATTTATTTTTACCCTTCTACCGTATACTGCAGTTATGGCTACAGCATACCAATTTTTTAAAATCCATTTAATTTGCAATTTTTGATCGAAACAAATTGCATAAAAAACACACATAATAAATCACATACATAAATAACCTTTTTGAATCCATGGTCTCAATCAAAAGAAGAAAAACAGATGTTTCAAACAAATCCTAAAATTTGTCGCTTCTCTTTTTTTGATGTGATTTACTTTTTTTTCATTTTTGATTGAACAATAATCAAAAATAGCATGTAACGGTAAGGATTATAAAAAACTTAATCTCAGTTGGATTTAATGATGAACACAGGGAGAGAATGAATATAAGTGAGCCGGCATGAAATAAAAAAAAGCCGGCTCAATAAAAAAAAGAAAGGCGACACGCGTATTTTTTGTGTGTGTTGTTAATGCTCAATTGAATCATATCAAAGGTAAAAACGATTTGCGCCTTTTTTGATACTTTTCTTCTTTTTTTCTTGTTTCAATTGAAAGAAGAAAAGCATAAAGTGGACACCGTTAAAATAAAAAGTTGTTTGGCAACAGAGAAATTTTATATACAATACTTAACCCACCAGGAGGGCTTTTGATATTGGGGGTTCAACAAAGCGGGAAAAGAAAACGATCATGGACAAGGATAGAATGAAAGCAAAGGTGTGCATGAATGAATGAATGATTAAGTATGTGTGTGTTTGGGCAGCCTTTGATGAAAAAAAAACTTTTTGTTTCAAACATTGGCACAAAAAAAGGGATCTCAAAAAACACAAAAACTTTAACATTTTTGGCTCCAAATTTTTGAGTTAAAAGATAAAAAATGCCAACCCAGAATAAGTTTTTTAAACCTACCGTAATCTTAAATTTTTGTTTTTGATAATTCCAAAAACCCTAAGCACAAAAATAAATAAATTCAAAAACGGTTTATTCTCTTTGATCTTTTGAAATAAATGATTCCAAGTTGGAGTAGCAACTTCATTTCATAAACTCATAAAAAATAGTCCAATTATACCGAGAAATTTCAGCTCAAAAATTTGCAAAACTAAAATCCTTTCAAGCTTTTTAAGATTCTACCGTAATCCAACACACAAATATCGGTCAAATATCAAAAAGCAAAGCCACAAAAAATGTCATGGCTTTTTGAGTTTTTTTTCTTTATTTAAATCCTAATGTTTGCATTTCTCATCATACTTTTACTCTTCTCTATTATATTTTTTTGTTTGATGCTTTATCTTTTTTATTTCATTTTTGCCGAAAAAATCACTCATCCTTCCGTAACCAAGAAAAAAGGTGAAAAACGGGTTCTCTCTTTTTTTTTCTTCTTTTGTCTCATTTATTCAAATCTCAATTAGCGCCTTTTTTTAAGCCAACACACTTGTTGACAGAGACGGAAAAAAGAAGGAGAAGGGAGGGATAGAAAAAATCCAAGTAACAAATTCGGTCATTCGGGTCCAAAAAAGAAAAGCCTTCCTTCTAAAAATATTCGACTGGTGCTTCAAGTGTCCATCGCCTGTTTTTTTTTGTTTGAGTGGAAGGCGAAGCTTCGGCGTCTTTTCTTTTTTTATTTGATGAAATATACGGTTGATGGTGATTATGCAATAGATTGGATGGATGGAAAAGTAAGCAAAAGTTTAAGGGAAAGAAAGAAAAAATTCAATGACTTTTTGAGCTTTCTTTTCATGAATGCAATGGGAAGAAAGAAAGGTGTTAATACAACACAAAAAATAGAGGTTAAGAAAGGGAAACGAATAACAAAAAGGATGTATTAAATTTATAATACTTTCAACAAAACCTTGAAATTTAAAATATGTCAAACAGAAAGAAAATTTTTAAAACTACGGTATTATACACTGTTTTAACAAAAATCAAAAACAGTAATCAGGAGCATTGAAAGATTGTTTTCTAAGTTTCTACAACTTATGCAAATTTGTTCCATCTCTAAGGTTAACCTTAGAAAATTTGTTCAACAACAATATTTTTTCCGGTTCGATTACTTTTTTACCACTACTTGGCCATGTCAAATAAACACACTGAGATGATATCATTCAATTTTTGACCCTTTTTCGATTTTTCACCCCATTTTTTTGACACTTTCAATTTTTTCACACTTTGTTCTTCCTTCCTTCTTCCTTCGATTTGACATGCAAATTGTAGGTTTGTGTTTTCTTCAAACTTCCGATTATCTAATTTTCTTGTTGCTTCTTCCGTTGAGTTGAGTTCAAATCCACCTCCCTCCTCCCCATCAGGACATGCACATTCTTTTTTATTGTTTTTATTTCATTTTTTAATAATGAAGAAGAAAAACCTCATCAAAATTATTATTACTACTTTTTTTGATCGGATTATCCGATCATTTTCTTTTTTTTACATTTGTTTTTACAAGTCTCAATCAAAAAATGAAACATTTTTTTATAGAATTTGAAAGCAGCCTCCTGTTGCTTTTTCTTTCCTTTTGCTTTTGTTGGTTGCCAATTTTTTTCAAAACATTAAATTTAATTTCAAGAAACAAAAAATTACAAAAGCAGATGTCAAAAAAAAGTAGAGGCATTGATGGCTGTTGATTTTTTTTGGCATTTTTTGGGATACAAAAACATACACCTAGAAAAAAGTTGACCTTACGTAAGCTTTCGAAACAAAGTGGAAAAAGAAAACGGCGGAGGATCCTTGAAAAATATGCTTCTTTCTTCTTTTTCTTCCATCAAAAAAGGAGAAATGCCGCGTTGAAGAATTTTTTTAAAAAAAACATGAGAGCCCTCTTGAAAAAAAATCCTTTTTTCTTTTTTTGTATGTTTTTTTCAAGGAATATTTTGAGTGTTGAAAAGGGAGAAAAAGAGAGAAAAGGAAGGTGATGATGAGAGTGACGGGCAAAGGGGTCATCATGATCTTGAGTGGAGAAGAAAGGGGATTCAACGATAGGTGGAAAACGAAAAACGGTATTTAAAAGAAGAAGAAAATGAGAGGTTTTTGGAAAATGGAAAAGCAAAAGCATAGGTATCGGTCAAGGTTTTCTTTGCTTTTTCTGAATGTTGGATACTGTAGTTTTCGGATTTTAAAAAATGCAAATTTATCAAGATTGACTTAAAAAAATTCAAGAAGATAAAATTACAGTATTCTCTAATCGAATATTTGAAGTTCCGATTTTCATTAACTAAGTTTTTCATCATTTGGCATTAGTAAAAAATATGTTGTTTTTTGTTGACATATTTTTTCTTATAACTTGATTACCGTATCCTTTCCTTGAACAAAAAAGCATAAGTTTTTTTAGTTGCATAACAATAATATTACAGTAACTCTTTTCCTGTGTAACATTATTCCTTCCTCCAAAAAAACAGAAAAACCATAAGTTAGTTAACCTCACATTTATTTTTTCCCTTAATTCCATCAAACTCAAATAAACAAATTGCGCAATTATTAACCTCAAACTTCTCGACCTTGTCTGCCGAGATTTGCAACATTTACATTAAACTTCCTTCTTTCTCGTTTCCTTTTTCCTTTTTGGGTTTTCTCTAAAACAAACAAAAGTTTTACATAATCGTTTTTTGGGGGACAGAAAAACTCTGAAAAATAAAGCTTAAAAAAAGCCAACTTTTGTAAAAAAGGGGATACAATAATAATAACAATTTGTTGACGCATTAAATTGGGAATTTTTGTTGTTGTAGTTATAAGAATGTGTGGATGAATAGAAATACTATTTTTTTAAATTAAAGCCAATTTTTATGGAAACTTCATTGTATTGAAGGAATTACGTAGTAATATTAAAAGGGAGGATTGGAATGTTGTTTATTAACAAAAAAATCTCTCAGGGAAAAAGATTAATAAAGAAATTTTTATTCAAATTGAAACATGTGAAAAATAAATTTAGTATTTAATTAATTAAATAAAATCCAACAATGAAAATTAATTAAAATATTTTAGAAATTGAAAAAAGGCTTAAAATGTTTAAATTTGTTGAAAAATATTTAAAGATAAAAGGGGAAGAATGAACAACGGTATAAACACAAAAACATGAAAATCAGGCAAAAAGAAGAGAGAAAAGAATCTTGCATGGAAAAAATAGAATTTTCGAGACCAAACTTTGATATTTTTGGAATCGGATACTGTATTTTTTAAATATATCAAAATGGTGTTATTGCTTTTTCTTGTTTTTTTAAAGCTTTTTCTTTAAACATTTAACAATTTTAACATTGACCAGGGAAAAAGTATGGATGTGTATAGGCAGCTGCCGTGGCACCTGAGAGATATGATGTGGATGATGGGGTTGTGCCAGATGTTGAAGAAGTTGAATCAAGATTTCCTTGATTTGGTGTAACCCCGCCAACATTTGGATATCCGCCAAGTCCAGTTGAATCAACAATTTGATGATAATAATTTTGTGGAAAATATGAATAACTGAAGGCCGTTGGATTTGGATTTGTTGGATAACTGGTTGGATGTGGATTAAATGAAGCAAAGGGTAAAGCCTAAAAAAGCATGAAGACATAAGCAAATTGTTCAAAAATGGACACAAATCGACAAAGGGAAAAAATTTGCATAAGCATGATGCAACAAAGGGGGCATATTTACTTAATATTTGTGATTTTTTAAAAGTGTGTTTAATTTATTTGTGTAAAACTTCTATATCCCTACAGTAATCCCTTGCTTCCAACAATATTTTTTACCCCTGTCGAAATGTGTCAATATATTTTTAAGTTTTTAAAAAAACAAAACTTACCGAATATTGCATAAATGATCCCATGCTATCATTGGATGGCCAACTAATATCCCCTAATCCGCTTGTATTTGTTGAGGACGAAGCAGGACTTGGACCACCGTTTCCATTATTTCCACCAAGTTCAGTAATTCCATTATTAATTAAAATTCCATCACTATGTATCGTATTTTCAATTTTAATTGGTTGCAGATGACTTAATGAATTGATATTGCTGCTGTTAATGTTGTTATCACCATTGCTACCATTAATATCACCAATTAAATTATTTTGTTCAATTGGTTGCAACTGATTTTGCACAGATTTTAGTTCACATTCATCGGCTGATGAAATTATTGATTGCTGAGTTTGAAGTTCTGATCGTTGCTGTTGAATTTGTTGTTGTTGTTGAAGTTGCTGAAGTTGTTGAAGATTATCCAAATCATCCAAGCATTTCAAAGGCTCAGATTCTGAACCGATATTTGTTTCTCCCCCAGAATGTTCATCCATTTGTTGACTGTCATCTGGAGGGGAAAGGGAATCATTTTTATCAAGCGATTTACTGTTCATCATTGTTGGAGTATCACATTTTGGCTTTTGTTTTTGTTGTTGACGATACTTTGCTCGACGATTTTTAAACCATACCTAACAAAAATTTGTATAAGTACTTTTTTATTAACTTCACAAATTTTCCCTAGAACAAATCCACTTTCATCCAAGAAAAAATCAAAAATCGCAAATATGCAAAACAGAGGGGACCTCCTGGAGGGAATTTCAAAGAGGCAACGCCTGTTTGCCCTCTGGGGTTTAAAGGTTACGTTACTCAAGTATCATTCTTCCCTTTTTTCTTCTTTGTTGCTTTTGTATTGCCGTTCATCAAAAAAGAAAAAGAAAGGGCAGAGAAGGAGGGATAACATTTCAAATAAATCCCCCCGCTATTTTTTTTGCAAAAAGACAAACAGCAGGCGATCAAAAAATTTTGTTCTTTCAAAGTTCAAATATGTATGCCGAAAACCGAAAATGAGAACATTCTTTTGGGGCATATAAACATGTGTGTTATTTACAAAGATGGATTACGGTGGATTTAGAAAAAGTGTGTTTTGGGATATAAAGATTAAGAAAAAACTATTGTTTTATAAATAAAAGTTTATGGATCTTAAAAATTGGATTTTAATAAACGTAATATTGTAGCGTGAAAAGGAATAGTTACAGTAATTTTCCAAACAAATTTTTATTTTAATTTCATTTTAAATTCCCCTTAAAAATTTTATACAAACCTGTATTCTTGATTCCTGTAAATTTGTTTGTTCTGCAATTTTTTCTCTTGTAAATACATCGGGATATTTTGTGGTTTGAAATAAATTTTCAAGCAATTCCAACTGTGTTCGACTGAAGGTTGTTCGCTCCCGACGATTCTTTCGAGCTGGTAAACCTGAAATTTCATCAGTGATTTGATCACAAGATTGTTGATGTTGAAGTTGGTGTTGGTGAAGTTGAAGAGAATTAGAAGAAGAAAGTAGGTCATGAGAAGAGGCGGAAGAAGACAAAAGAAGATTTGATGAATCAGTTGTATAAAGACATGTTGGATCATAGCTATTTAGGGTTGTTGTAGTTGAAGAAGAATTAGAATAATGTATTGGCTCAAACATAACTTATTTATAATATAATCTCTTGAGCTTTTTAGCTTTAAGATAATAATAATAATGATATTATAGATAATAATATAAGTAAGTATATAATCACACACACAAAAATATTCGTCTTTTTTTGTAATAGCTTATGTAACTTCTTTAAGCCTCACTTTTAAGCTAACACAAAATAAAAGGAATTTAAAAGCCACAAAAAAGGACGATTGGCTTCTTTCTTCTTCTTCTTTTTAGCTTTTGATTTCAAAAACAAAAACGGATGCTATAAAAACTTCAAAAAAAAGATGTTGTTGATGTCGTTGTTGAGGATGGGATTTGATGAAAGTAGTCGAAATGCCTTTAATAAGGGCGTGTGCATTGCCTTACATTACTTCTATAGTCTTAGTCTTTCTGAATGTCAAGATGCCAATGTAATACTACTATTTCAATATTTATCTTTTTCAGGATGGATGGATAGAAAGATAGAAAATGAGATAAAAAAGAGCAAGAAGAGAGTCTCTTTTCAGGTGCGCAAAAACTGACATTTTACAAAACGGAAATTAATTATGAAAGAAAAAGAAGAAGCCTGCTGCGTCCGGAAAAGGCAAAAAAATATATAAAAATTTCCGGCGTCTGACAAAAAATTTTGTGGTTAATGAAAAAATAAAAGGGACAAAAAAGAAAGGAGACAAAAATGGTGATAAACAAAAATCAAACAGCACAAAAAAAGCGGGAAGATGTCTGACAAGGCATTGTGGTGAAAGGCTACTGTACTCTAAAGGCATATGACATTTAATTGAAATTCATATTTTTTGTAGACTGATTTCAAATGAAAAAAAGACAAAAAAAAACAGAAATATTTGGGAAGTTTTGTATGTTGATCAAACAAAAGAAGAAGGAAATAAAAAAAAATATGAATACAATTGTAGCAAAAATTTCAAAAATAATTTAGAAAAGTAATAACAGTAATAGTGTGGTTTTAGAAATACTTGTATCCAGCAGATCTAAATATTTCTAAAACCACACTATTCGCGATGAGCAAAAGGTAAATAGTATAGTTAGTAATATTTCAAGCACCATAAAAATAAATGTATTACAACAAAGAAATTGTAAAAAAGGAGCCAAAAAAAAGACAACCATCGAATAAAATAAGAATTATCTTAAAATGGCGACTTTTTTGTTGCGCTTATAATTTTTTTCCATTTTTGCTTGCTTTCTTTTTTACCGGCTTATTTTATTTATATTTCTGCAAATCCGACAATCCCTTCCCTTGCTCAAGCAATTTCAAATCGGATCAAAAGCCCCCGTTTAAGCACATCCTAAAGCTATTAAAAAAGAAAAAAAGTAAAAGAGAAGAGAGGAAGTCCCTTTTTAAGTAGAGAAGAAGAAGAGATAATATTAGCTTAACTTAAAAATAAAGACTATTTTAATCATTATTAAAGTTAAATCTTTTAATGATGGTGGGAAGAAAATAAAAGTACAAAGGGAAAAAACAAAACTTACCGGAACCTGTTGAACCACCATATGCCGATGGGAACATTGCAGTCATGGGAACAATGCCATTTCCCATTGGAGAATAGGCTGCTGCAGCCGCTTGAAATCCTGCGGCAGCGACAGCAGCTTGGGCGGCAACCGCGGCAGCATGTGGATGTCCACCAAGTGATGCTCCAGAAGTTGCAGGATTCAGATGATGATGGGCTGCTGCAGCATAGAATTGTGCCGCATTATAAACCATTGGATTCTGTGGGAAACTAAAAAATTTGCATATCGTTAACTGGATAATTTAATTTGGGTATGTATTGGAGGTTCACGGTTTAGAAGTTAAAGAGAAGATTAAAAGAAGATGGCCAAAAATTTAATCGACATTTGAACTTCAAAATGCCATCAAACAGATATAAAAAAAGTGTTAAGTAATTTTTTGATGTAAGCATTTAATGCTACCGTATAACTCTATTGAGAGCTCTGACACATGTGTACATTTTAATCCTCAAAAACAATGTTTCAGGATTTAACCTTTTCAAATTACATTTTTTTCATTCTGTCTTTTAATTTTGTGTGGATGCATGTTTCTACAGTATTTTTTGAAATAAAAAAAGAGAAAAAAAAAGATAAAGTCACATGTCTCAAATTATTTTCTGTGTCTTTTCTTTCAATTCATTTGAAGCTCAACCACGGCAAGGCAGAGGCAAATAAGACAAACAACACCGTCTCATTCATTCATTTAAAAACACACAGCTTATTTGTGACTTTTCTTTCAATTCTTTTTTGATGATGATTTTTGCCATGTTTTTGAAGCCCCAACAAAATTAAATTTATCCTTTTTCGAATCTCACTTTTTTTAATAAATGAAGGATTAAAAGAAAGCTTCCTGTCAAAAAAATTGAAAACGGGCATCGCTGTTTTTGAGATTGCGCAAAAGGATGAACACCTTTTTTCCTGAGATTGAAAAATTTTTAAGGCTTTTTGCTTTTACATTTCTTTTATGGCTTCAAAAGGAAATTAAAAAGGTACGACAAAAATGAATAACACAAATGACAGTTTAAAGTCAAGAAAGGGAAACATGCTATATAAATTTTTAATACTTCAATATCTGAAAGGCTTATTATCCCCTTTTAAAAATCCCAGATAAAAAAAAGATCATCAAGGATAATAAATAAGCATTAAAGCATTTGTTGATTTAAACCCATTTAAAATCCCTTCCAAAAAAGCAAAAGATTATTCAAAAACCACCACCACAATAAAAGAATTGAAAGGTGTTAATCCATTAAAACCAAAAAATAACATTTAACACCCTCTTAAAATATTAATTATCAGTAAAAAAATAATTTAACAACACCATCAACCGAAAAAAGGGAAAAGAGAGAGAAGGGCTAATCCAACAAAAGCGGAAAAAAGGTTCTTTGATACATTTTAAAATCCGTCATTAATTCCCTCACTTTTGAAAAAGTTTTACGACCGATAAATATATATAAACACTTTCTTTTTTTTGATGTTTTGTTGGAAAAAAGAAGGCATTCAATTCAATTGTACGATTGAAAAAGGGTTGTACAAAAAATATGAAGAGAAAATGATTACGGTAACACAAAATGAAAAAAGGTGATATGAGAGTGAAAAAGTTGTTATAACGGGTGATAGATGGACATGTATATAGAATTGAATAGAGGGGGGATAGGACATAGTATAATAATGGCAGAACAAAAATGATATACATATTTTTGATAACAACAGTAAAAGAGACTGAGAGAGACGGAGGGGGGATTAGGCTCATATATTCTTTCTTTCTGAAACTCTCTCTTCTTTGTCGATTCATTCTTCTTCTTTTTTTCTGATGTCGATGGTAATGATGATGTACATGTTTTAGAGGAAGAAGAGAGAAAACGTTTTCTTTTTTTTTGAATTTCGATAAGCGGCTTAGCGCCCTGTGTTTTAACTGACACTCTTCATGTTTTTTGTCCTTCATTCTTTACTACTACCAAAAACAGTTAAAAAATGATGAGTGAGAAAGAACGAAGAAGATCAACATGCAAATGAAGTTCTTTTTTTATCGAGTTTTGATCAAAAAAGGACGTAAATAAAATTCATAATTTTTTTTGAAAACAATGGTATTTCGGAAATATTCATTTTGGTGTTGATGTTGATGACTGATGATTGAAGTGATACTATTTTTTAGGGAATTTTGAAATATTTTTTTGTTCGTAAAAATGTATTCCACCATCGTTTATCACATTTTTTTGCATCTAAGATGATCCTACAAAATGTGATAAAACAAAGAAAATCTTTGATAATCTCAACAAATTTATTTTGTATTGACCTACACATCAGTCAGCAGTCATCAAAACTGAAAATATGGAATTCAAATTTTATAAAGTTAATCATGCAATGCCAAAACAAAAGAAGAATACTGTAGCTACAGTACTAATCCATACATGATTTTGATAAAAACAAAAAGCAACAACATCTATTTTTTAAAAAAGCCTTAATGAAATCATGTCACATTTATCACATCATAGTAAAAAATTAATTTTTAAAAAACATAAAATATTTTTAACAGCTAAAAAGTCGCCAAAAACATGACGCATTTCCTGGATTCATCAAAAAAACATGGGTGAAAAAAGGATAACCAAAAAATTAAATCTTTAAAAGAATTTTTGTTCTGTTTAAAAATTTAACCAAATTTATGTTTTATTACAAATCTTTGTTTTAAGCTTCTATTAAAAAGTAACAAACAATAATAATAGTTTTTTTCTGCAAACTTTTCTTCTTAATTTTGATAATTATTTCTTTTTTTGAATTATTAAAGTAAAATTATTTTTTCGTTTTTTCTGTTTTAAAATTGCTTTAAAAAAGTGTTTTTTCCGGTTGCAAATTTTTTAATTTTACTTATTTTTTGAATTTTCGAAAATAAAAAGTACTAGTAATTTTCACTTTTTAAAACTTTTGAAAACTTTTTGCCTGAGAAGAAAGAAAGATTTATATTTTTAACAAACTCATCTTTTATTTATTGTTGATGGCATAAACAAAAAAATTCTTAAAAAGCAATTCGCAAAAAATTGATACGTACTTTTTTCCTTTAAATAGCATAATACAAAATCTTTTTAATAACTGATCCGATGATAATCCGAAACAAAAGAGTCATTTATATTTTATTAATCGGCTTAAAATGAAAGTTAAACACGATATAATAGACGGGATTTTTGTAAGCCGAAAAATGAAAAAGAGAAAAAAGAGTTGAAACAAAAACATACTGAAACAAAGAGAAGTCGCCGCGGCAAAGAAAACAATTATTCGCGCATAGGTAAAAAAAACTCCGCCCCCCGAGGGAGGCTGTGAGGTTTTGGTTTGGTTTAAGTTTGGTTCATTTTATTCAATGACAGGAAATTATTTAGTTCACAGGGAATTTGTTATAATTATGGCAGAAAAGATTGGATATAGATAGATGGATAAATTAAAAAGATAATAATCATGTGATTAAAAATATTAATAATATTATATTTATGTTAAAAGAATTATTTTAAAACGTAATAATCATACATTCATATACATAATCCGTATATGTTTTGGGGATGATGGCTTCTTAACAACGACGACAACATTTTTTTTTTATTATTAATAAGAAGAAAAGAATGTGTGTGTTTTAAATAAATAATACGTATTTAGAAAATTAAAGGAGGATGATACTTTGTCCTTTTTCAATTTAATTCGTTTTTAAAAATCGCGCAAAATCACCCACTGTTTTACTTGCGTGGTAGGAGTTTTTTTTCTACGAAACTTTTCGAAAAAGCTTTTTTGCTTGTAGAAAATTGTTGACGAAGATCAACAACGAATTTTGCTAATATTATTTGCTTATTGCGGATTTATGCGTGTTTTTGTTTTGTTTTTTTTATTATGTTTTGTTTCTTTGTTATGTATTTGGATTAATAAAGTTGTTTTTTTATCATTTTGCTTAGAGGTTTACATTCCTCAGATATATCTTTATTAATATATGTAGTTGTCTTTGATTTTTTAGGCTTGGATGCTTTGGATGAAGTGTGATGAGGTAAGTTTAAATGGATAAGGTTAGTTTGTTTTTCTTTCTCTAGAATTATTTCTTTGGTAAATACTAATTTTCTGTTTTTAGGCGACATCTGTGTTCCAGGGTGATTATGGATGGATCACTGATATGTTGATGGATATATATGGTTATGGATCACCAGTTTGATTATGATTATACATTAGACTGGTGATTCATGATTAGATGCTGTCCGGAAATTACGTTTCCAGTTTTTTGCTGCCTTTCTTCCTTTTGATGATGTTGCTTTGATGTTTGGTTTACCATTCATCATTTGCAACATGATCCTTGAATTTATCCCTCCACTGTGGAAACGTAATTTTCGGATAGCTGCTGTGAAACTTTGATTTGATAGCTGCTGCAGATGCTGGTGATTCAACTTAATGGATAGTTGAACCTATGCGGCTTTACTTTTGTAATGCCGCATAGAGGTAAGTTTTGCCATGGGATTCGGCGTTTCCTGATGAGTCCAGTCGGCCCATATATGGCACTTTTTCCCCAATGGTATCGGAACTAATGGACGAAATACCATTGGGTCCTTATATTATTTGTATATGTATATAGCTTTGATTTTGTTTGTAATTTATTTTGTTTGAATAAATAAGATTTTTCTTTTATGTTTTGTGTTTATGCGGGCATGCCACGGGTGTTAGGTAGCTTATTAGTGAAAAGATTGTTTCTCATAGTTGAAGATTCTGTAGTGGACAATAATTTCGAAGAAAAAAACTAACGCGATCACACAAGAAAACTAATTATCAACATGCTTTTGTTCAGTCAAACGAATATTCCGTTGAAATATATAAAAAACGGCTTTATTTTTGTTCTTCACTTAGCATCCTTCATTGCTTTCGAATCGATAACTGAAGTGAATATCAAACTAAACCTGAAAGCAAAACAAAACTTGATGTTTGTAGATTAACTGTAAATAATGAAGTGGACCCCAAAGATTTTATTCGATATTTGGACAAATATATAAAACTTGATATAACACAAGGGATCCGAATTCAAAAACGTTTAATCTGTTTTTATCATTGTTTCCTATAATAAAATCCTTATTATCTAATGCCAACCAATTTCCGACCCTGATATTCCGCATCCTTGATAACGTAAGCTCTCACCAAATCTCAATACCTAACACCCGTGGCATGCCCGCATAAACACAAAACATAAAAGAAAAATCTTATTTATTCAAACAAAATAAATTACAAACAAAATCAAAGCTATATACATATACAAATAATATAAGGACCCAATGGTATTTCGTCCATTAGTTCCGATACCATTGGGGAAAAAGTGCCATATATGGGCCGACTGGACTCATCAGGAAACGCCGAATCCCATGGCAAAACTTACCTCTATGCGGCATTACAAAAGTAAAGCCGCATAGGTTCAACTATCCATTAAGTTGAATCACCAGCATCTGCAGCAGCTATCAAATCAAAGTTTCACAGCAGCTATCCGAAAATTACGTTTCCACAGTGGAGGGATAAATTCAAGGATCATGTTGCAAATGATGAATGGTAAACCAAACATCAAAGCAACATCATCAAAAGGAAGAAAGGCAGCAAAAAACTGGAAACGTAATTTCCGGACAGCATCTAATCATGAATCACCAGTCTAATGTATAATCATAATCAAACTGGTGATCCATAACCATCTATATCCATCAACATATCAGTGATCCATCCATAATCACCAATTCCCTGGAACACAGATGTCGCCTAAAAACAGAAAATTAGTATTTACCAAAGAAATAATTCTAGAGAAAGAAAAACAAACTAACCTTATCCATTAAAACTTACCTCATCACACTTCATCCAAAGCATCCAAGCCTAAAAAATCAAAGAAAACTACATATATTAATAAAGATATATCTGAGGAATGTAAACCTCTAAGCAAAATGGTAAAAAAACAACTTTATTAATCCAAATACATAACAAAGAAACAAAACAAAAACACGCATAAATCCGCAATAAGCAAATAATATTAGCAAAATTCGTTGTTGATCTTCGTCAACAATTTTCTACAAGCAAAAAAGCTTTTTCGAAAAGTTTCGTAGAAAAAAAACTCCTACCACGCAAGTAAAACAGTGGGTGATTTTGCGCGATTTTTAAAAACGAATTAAATTGAAAAAGGACAAAGTATCATCCTCCTTTAAGTGAATTTTGCATATGGTTGCTCAATTTCGTTAGGCTTAAAAATTGTTGTTGGTGAAATACTATTATTATTAATATTATTGATTGGGGATTCGGTGGAAGGTAGTTCAACCTTAGAATCCTTAAAATTTGGTATTGAAGCATATTGTGTTGCATAGAAGCCATTGTAAGCTGCTGCCGCAGGGGTTACGCCATTTGTGGTTGGATAATAACAGGCTGAAGCTTGTGGGAAACATGGAAATGAATACGGTGAATATGATTGGGTCATCCAATCTGAAATATTAAATTTAATTTTTGAAGCAATACAGTATACTCGAAATATTCAGGTTATAAGAAAATGAATATAATTGTTTTAAGATTACTGTAACTTACTTGTATTAGATGTTTGAAAGGTGGCAGTTGGATCTGGAAATCCAAAAGCTGCATAATTACCAGATTGATAAAAAGTTTTCATATCTTTTCGGTCATCCCATGTTAAAGAAGTATCGTATATTCCGTTACTGTAATCCACCACTCCTCCAACACCATCTGTAATTTCTTGTTTAATTTCACCGGAACCCAGGGAATCTTTGCTTTCATGGGAACTTTGAAGTTGTAATTGTTGTTGCTGCTGCTGTAATAGCTGTTGTTGTTGTTGTTGTTGTTGAAGCATTGGATCTGGGAGTGGACTTTCAGTTCGTCGCTTCTTTTTTATCGGAGGAGCTTCACCGGTTGATCTTCCCGCCATTGTTGCGGATGATGACTTGGAAGCAGCAAAATCTCCTCTGGATTTTGCCATTAATTCATCCAAATGTTTTTGATTTCGATCTTTTGCTTAAATATTTAATTCATTTATAAATCTTACAATGAATAAATAAAATACCTCTTCGATTTTTAAACCAAATTTGAACTTTTACATCTGTTAAATTTAAATTCTTTGCCATCTCTTCTCGATCATTTCCATCCGGGTATGGTTTAGTTTTAAAAAAGTGTTCCATTTGCTCCAATTGAAAGGCATCAAATTTTGTTCTCTCTCGTTTTGTTGATCGTGGAATTTCAGGTCGATAGGGATTTGGCGTCCTCATTGCTCTGTAATTTCAGTATTTTTCATATTGGGTTTAAAACAGTATTTTTTGATACTATACAGTATCTTAGCATGTTTTACAACTGTAATTACTTGTAAGGATACTGTAGTATCCTTCCAAGTAATTATAAATGAGTGTTAAAATTTAATTAGACAAAAGACATTTTTATAGGGTTTAAGGTTAATGGGTTACGGTAGGTTATTGAAATTTTAGCAGATATTACTATTAAGCAATAAATTTTTCAACGTAAATTTGAAAGACTTTTGTAGTGTAATTTTGGGATTACGGTAAGTAAGCATGTTAGTGATTATTGATAGATAACTTTGAAAAATCAAAAACATACCCATGCATGAGTGTATTGGCAGCCGCGGCTTCAAAAGATAAAGCAGCAAAAGAATTGTGTGTTGCGGCAGCCGCTGCAGCGGCGGATGCCATTGCAGCTGTAGAAGTTCCGGGTTGATGATGGGTGAATGCTGCGGCATACGGTGAAAAATTTGATGGATTCATTAAATCCGCTGCGGAATTAAACATTTTTTTTATTGATGATTGAAATCAATGGAAGAGAAAAAAAGAAGAGAAAAGAAGGCTATAAAAAATAGGCAATCAAAAAATAGGGGATATAAAAACGTATAAAATTCAGGTAAGTAAGTAATGAATACGGAGGATTAAAAACCTCACATATAAAAAATTTTTTTCAAACTAAAAACACATTGAAACAAAAATATTTATCGTAAAATTATTATTAAAGGAAGCGTGTCGGATAGAAGAAGATAATTTTTTTGTTAACCAGTACTCTTAACACGACATCTCTCTACTAATTGAAAAAAAATTTTTTTTGGTAGAGAGCTTTTATCAATGTCGTGTTAAGAGGACTGGTTAACAAAAAAAATTATCTTCTTCTATCCGACACGCTTCCTTTAAACGTAAAATGAAAAAAATAAATGAGCAACAAAAAACGGAAGTTGAAAAAAAAGATACCAGTTAAAAAATGTCTTTTTTGATTAATTAAAAATATTTTTAAAAAGGCACTGTAAAAAACAGAGGGTTATTACAGTAATCATGGGAGAGAGAGGTTTTAGAAATACAAATCTCAAGGTTACATTTTTATCTTTTACATTACAGGCGGTTATTCTTTAACTTTTGATAAAAGGCTTTCTTCTTCAGCACCTTCTTCAACATTATCCTTTTGAGGATATCCGGGATTTCCAACAGGATATGAAGGATAAAAGTTTTGATATGATTGTTGCATGGCTGCTGCAGAAGCTGCGGCTGCTTGCGGATATCCATAAAATGTTGCAGCTGCGGCGGCAGCACTTGTGGCAGAATTTGTTGTTGGCATGCTAGGATATGATGTTGGATATGGAACTGAATAATATGATGATGGATTTTGCCAATCTTAAATTTAGTAAAAAGAGATTAAAGGCTAAAAGTTAAAGATATCTAACTAGGTGTTTGCCAAAAATTTCCATTCATTGGAATTTGCATTGAATAAAAATCTTTTAAATTATCAAATCCGGTTTGATTAAAAGAAAACTGTTGTTGATGAGGTTGTTGATGATGATGATGGTGGTGGGGTTGATGTTGGTGTTGGTGAAGTTGTTTTAGATCATCATAAGTTTCAATCTTTGAAACCCCAATTGTTGTTGCAGATGGGGAATCTGAAGAACTGCTGTTACTGCTTGAAGCAGGTTGTGGAGATCGATGATGAATTTCTGGGAGTTCCGTTTTGGAGACTTTTAACTCTTCACCATCCAAGGATGAATTATTTGAAAGAAATGGATTTCGATTGGATTGACGGAAACGAGCTCGACGATTTTTGAACCAAACCTTTAAAAGAATTAATTAAAGTTTAGCTACAGTAATTTAGAGATTACGGTAATCAGTCATACCTGAATTCTTCCTTCTGGAATTCCCAAAAGCGCAGATAAATTTTCACGTTTAAAGACATCCGGATAATGAGTTTGCCGGAACATATCTTCAAGAATTTCAAGCTGTTTTCGAGTATATGTAATTCGTTCCCGTCGGCCACGATTAACTCCTCGACCGTAATCTGATGTGCTTGCAGCAATTAAATTCAAATTAAACATGTAATTATCAAAGCTTGGTGGAATTGTTGGTGGAATCATTGCTTCTCTAAAGTATTTGATTTTCAATGACTTTTTCAAAGAAAAAATATACGGTAACGAAAAGGATGATGGTCAAAACGCGAAAAAAAACAAAACAAAAGTGTTAAATTTTGAACAAAAAAATTTGTGTTTTTTTCAAACAAGTATTTTTAGAAAAAGTGTTGCTTTTGTATTTTTCATTTTTTTTAAAAAAGGGCAGTAAACAGAATAGGTTCCTTTTTTTTGATTTTCGATTTCATTGACAAAAAAAGAAGTCGAAGTTAACTTTAAGAAAAAAAGAAAGAAAAGAAGCGATCGACGCCTCTGGCTTGTTTAGGGCTCTCTTTTTTTGCTTTAAAGGGAGGGAGAATGGAAATACAAAAACAGCAAAAAGAGAGAGAGAGAGTAAAAGTTTTGTTGCGCAGTAACGACTATTATGTTTTTTTTCTGGGGCTGTCGTTAAACCGGAATGCAAATATTACGGTTGATTTTTTTGTCTTTTGATTTTTTGATGCTGCTGCTATTTTGTTTCGCACAAGCGATTATCCAAAAAGCGACAAATTTACAAATATATACATATTATTATATGGCTTTTTAGCTGCTTTTCTTCAAATGACGGCAAAAATGCCGAAACAAAACTTTTGTGTTTTTTTTTTGAAAGTTGATACCTTTTTTGGTAGATTTAGAAAAACAGAACATTCAACAACAAGAAAACATTGTTGATCCCTCTTATGAGGTAGTTTTTTAAGAAGAAGGAGAGATTACGGTATGATATAATTTGAAATGAGGTTAAATAGCATAAATAATAATAATAGTTAAAAAAACAAATGTTTTAAAATGTGGCGGTAAAAATTAATAAAAGTCAAAGTGCAAAAAAAGAAATTGAATGGGAGGGCATTCCCATGAGAGGAAGAGGGGATGCCATCCATCCTTCTAAAATGACCAAATAAAATGACACTTAACGGTGTCGTCGGGGAAGCAATGTTTTAAAAAAGGTGCAAAAAGTTATAAAAAGGTAAAAAATGTAATAAAAATAGAGCGAGAAACAAATAAAAACACATGATGACAGGGTTTTTAGGATTTTGAAGACTTTCAATTATTTTATTTTAAGGAAGTAATAATGGTATTAAAATTGGCAAATGTTGTTAAAGTTTTCAACAGATGATGAAAAATAGATACTGTATTACAAGCAGAATTTAAGAATCTGATTTACCAGAAATTTTAAAGCTTTATATGGACAAATATGAGTTTGAAATAATTTTTGGATTCTGTTTAGTTATGATACTACCGTATTACCACTAATTATTACAGATATCAATAAAAAATCATTATCACCCTTCACTAACACGCACGATTATGAAAACATTTTTGTATACTGTAACGGTCATTTTTTAAAATACAATGAAAAACTCTATTTCTAAACTCGAAAATTTTAGAATCAATCAAAAACAATACATTCACAATTTTTTAGTATTTTAGTTTTGTTCAATCAAATATATGAAAAATTTTTAAGGGTTAAAATCGAGGGTAAAATTATATTTTCAAAGAGTTAAAAAAAAGAAGATGCGTGAACTCGGCTTAAAGGAGGATGATACTTTGTCCTTTTTCAATTTAATTCGTTTTTAAAAATCGCGCAAAATCACCCACTGTTTTACTTGCGTGGTAGGAGTTTTTTTTCTACGAAACTTTTCGAAAAAGCTTTTTTGCTTGTAGAAAATTGTTGACGAAGATCAACAACGAATTTTGCTAATATTATTTGCTTATTGCGGATTTATGCGTGTTTTTGTTTTGTTTTTTTTATTATGTTTTGTTTCTTTGTTATGTATTTGGATTAATAAAGTTGTTTTTTTATCATTTTGCTTAGAGGTTTACATTCCTCAGATATATCTTTATTAATATATGTAGTTGTCTTTGATTTTTTAGGCTTGGATGCTTTGGATGAAGTGTGATGAGGTAAGTTTAAATGGATAAGGTTAGTTTGTTTTTCTTTCTCTAGAATTATTTCTTTGGTAAATACTAATTTTCTGTTTTTAGGCGACATCTGTGTTCCAGGGTGATTATGGATGGATCACTGATATGTTGATGGATATATATGGTTATGGATCACCAGTTTGATTATGATTATACATTAGACTGGTGATTCATGATTAGATGCTGTCCGGAAATTACGTTTCCAGTTTTTTGCTGCCTTTCTTCCTTTTGATGATGTTGCTTTGATGTTTGGTTTACCATTCATCATTTGCAACATGATCCTTGAATTTATCCCTCCACTGTGGAAACGTAATTTTCGGATAGCTGCTGTGAAACTTTGATTTGATAGCTGCTGCAGATGCTGGTGATTCAACTTAATGGATAGTTGAACCTATGCGGCTTTACTTTTGTAATGCCGCATAGAGGTAAGTTTTGCCATGGGATTCGGCGTTTCCTGATGAGTCCAGTCGGCCCATATATGGCACTTTTTCCCCAATGGTATCGGAACTAATGGACGAAATACCATTGGGTCCTTATATTATTTGTATATGTATATAGCTTTGATTTTGTTTGTAATTTATTTTGTTTGAATAAATAAGATTTTTCTTTTATGTTTTGTGTTTATGCGGGCATGCCACGGGTGTTAGGTAGCTTATTAGTGAAAAGATTGTTTCTCATAGTTGAAGATTCTGTAGTGGACAATAATTTCGAAGAAAAAAACTAACGCGATCACACAAGAAAACTAATTATCAACATGCTTTTGTTCAGTCAAACGAATATTCCGTTGAAATATATAAAAAACGGCTTTATTTTTGTTCTTCACTTAGCATCCTTCATTGCTTTCGAATCGATAACTGAAGTGAATATCAAACTAAACCTGAAAGCAAAACAAAACTTGATGTTTGTAGATTAACTGTAAATAATGAAGTGGACCCCAAAGATTTTATTCGATATTTGGACAAATATATAAAACTTGATATAACACAAGGGATCCGAATTCAAAAACGTTTAATCTGTTTTTATCATTGTTTCCTATAATAAAATCCTTATTATCTAATGCCAACCAATTTCCGACCCTGATATTCCGCATCCTTGATAACGTAAGCTCTCACCAAATCTCAATACCTAACACCCGTGGCATGCCCGCATAAACACAAAACATAAAAGAAAAATCTTATTTATTCAAACAAAATAAATTACAAACAAAATCAAAGCTATATACATATACAAATAATATAAGGACCCAATGGTATTTCGTCCATTAGTTCCGATACCATTGGGGAAAAAGTGCCATATATGGGCCGACTGGACTCATCAGGAAACGCCGAATCCCATGGCAAAACTTACCTCTATGCGGCATTACAAAAGTAAAGCCGCATAGGTTCAACTATCCATTAAGTTGAATCACCAGCATCTGCAGCAGCTATCAAATCAAAGTTTCACAGCAGCTATCCGAAAATTACGTTTCCACAGTGGAGGGATAAATTCAAGGATCATGTTGCAAATGATGAATGGTAAACCAAACATCAAAGCAACATCATCAAAAGGAAGAAAGGCAGCAAAAAACTGGAAACGTAATTTCCGGACAGCATCTAATCATGAATCACCAGTCTAATGTATAATCATAATCAAACTGGTGATCCATAACCATCTATATCCATCAACATATCAGTGATCCATCCATAATCACCAATTCCCTGGAACACAGATGTCGCCTAAAAACAGAAAATTAGTATTTACCAAAGAAATAATTCTAGAGAAAGAAAAACAAACTAACCTTATCCATTAAAACTTACCTCATCACACTTCATCCAAAGCATCCAAGCCTAAAAAATCAAAGAAAACTACATATATTAATAAAGATATATCTGAGGAATGTAAACCTCTAAGCAAAATGGTAAAAAAACAACTTTATTAATCCAAATACATAACAAAGAAACAAAACAAAAACACGCATAAATCCGCAATAAGCAAATAATATTAGCAAAATTCGTTGTTGATCTTCGTCAACAATTTTCTACAAGCAAAAAAGCTTTTTCGAAAAGTTTCGTAGAAAAAAAACTCCTACCACGCAAGTAAAACAGTGGGTGATTTTGCGCGATTTTTAAAAACGAATTAAATTGAAAAAGGACAAAGTATCATCCTCCTTTAAGATCAAAGTATATTTATTAAAATACATACTTAAAATTGGGAGAGAAAAAGCAGTTTAAAGGCATGCGAAAAAGATTATAAAGTGTGAGAGATCAAGGTCTAAAACTAGGTCATCAAAAAAAGAAACATTTATAGCGGAAATCAAAGTGAAAAGAGGGTTACGGTAATATATCACAAACGATAGGAAGCGTCTTGCTTTTCGGCTTAATTTTTTTAATTTAATAATAATGTGCTATCAAACTATGATATTGTGATGGATTACTTTGTAGGCAAGAAAATTTGCATATTAGAAGATTTTTTTAAAATTTAGTCTTCTTGAATTTATTTCGGCACAAGCACTAATTGCCATAACAATTTCAAGAGTCTATAAATTGAAAAAAACTCTTTATGAGTGATATGCAAATTTTGTTGCCTACAAATAGACCATCATATTATCAAAGTGTTTAATAGTTCCTTTAAAAATAGTTTAGCCAAAAGGCAACAAAATCTCTGATATGAAATGGCACAGTTTTCTCCCTTATTATTTTCGTACATTTTTTTTAAAAAAGTGTTGAAGACATTCAATCATTGTCTGTCTCTCCCAAACTTTAGCACCAAAGGTGATAGAAGTCTTCTTTTCTCCTCTATCATATCAATATCACTTCCTTTTTACCTAATCTCTTTCAAATTTCTTTCTATTTTAATACTCTACCATTTTTTGTATACAACATATATAAATGACCGTAACACCAAAGGTTTTAAAAGAAAGAAGAAGAAAGGGTCGTAAATTAACACATTATTGATGTAAAAAAGATTGATTTATGGGCTGCTAAAAAGAAGGGGATTGGAATTGTGTTTGTTGAAAAGAAAAAGAGAACGAAGGTGGCTTATCTCTCTTTTTTTTGAGTTTTTTTCCTGTTGAAAAAAAAACTATCGAAAGTCGAAAAAAGAAGAGTTGTGATAAGCCGAAAAAGGTGGAAAAAAGGAAGAAAGAATTTTCTTGAGTTAATTTCCGGTGTCGAAAATATATATGGGTTTGGGCCATAGAATATGTAGTTTTTGTAATGGGAAAAAAGAAAAGAGAAGGAAAAAGTACAAAAAAGCGTAAAACTTACTTGTTAAAAAAATTGCAGCTTTGCATTCTTCTTCAATAAGTCCAAAGTTGACAATCCTTGAAGTATAAAACACAAATGATTTTTGTTACGGTCATTTAAATCACCAACTATTTTTTAGAAAGATAGGTAGCAACAATCTATCTTTCTATCTCTCTCTCGACCTGTCAAAACGCCCTCCTTCTAATTTTCATTTTTCTGCCCAAAAGAATGGTGCTGAACATTCTCCAAGAGTTTAAACCATCGTTCTCAAGATTGCCAAGACAATGAAATATTTTCCTTCAAGATATCCCTAAAGGGGATAAAGGTCATGTTCAATGCCTGTGTTGATTTGACGACACAAGAATGTTCCCTTAAAACATTTATTGAAATGATAACGGGACAGGAAACACGGGGATTGGATAAATTTGCAATGTTTTAATTGCAGCAAAAATATGTAATTTTCTCTTAAAGTCATCAAGATAAAGACTATCATAATGTATTATTTTTTGCTCCATGACCGGAAGCCATTTTAAGATAAACAAATTATTATTTGTATTTTTAATTGTTTATAATTTTGGTGCTCCTACACAAATTTTAAAATTACTTAAGATATTTATAAATTTAACTGTATATTGAGATGCAAAAGCAATAAAATTTACAACAAATGTATCCCATTTTTAAGAAATTTTCAAAAATGGATTAAATGCCTTGAAGATAAATATGGCATGATGAACTTGGATTTCTTTGGAAAAGCTCCAATTCTGGATGCTACAGTAAGCTGAATTTCAAAAACAGAAGGATTGCTTCGATGATGAAAATCGTAATTGATCAATGTAAGAATTTATTTTTCACATTTAATTTTCAAGCTCAAAGTTGGAGCTATCAAAATATGGCGGTTTCGATCATCCTTCAATTAATTTTTTATAAGAAGATTTTTGAGAACTCTATTTTCATGACCATCCATATTTGTTAAGCCTTAAAATTACTGCATGAAAATTTGCATTAACAAAAACCGAAAAATTGAACACAATAAAACCATTAAAAACGAATATAAACATTTTTTACCCAAGCAAATTCCTTCATTTGTCCACATTTTTCTGACGACAAAAAACGAGAAAATGGTTTCAACGGATGCTTCAACAGAGAGCCGGGACATGGCCCCATCAAAATCAAAGATGAAGAAAGATTCAGGAGAAAGAAGGAAGCAGCCATCACAAGCTCAACAAAATCGTGCCCGTGCAAATGTTACCAAAGCAGATGTGAATCGACAACTTTCATGTGCTCCACAAAGTCGGGGTGGTGGTGGTCCTGATCCTCAATCTGGTGGGGATGTTGAAGAACAACAAAAAATGCTTAAACATTTAAAGGAAGTGGATACTTTTAATGGTCGTTGGAAGATCAAAGATGTCATCAATTCTGGATCATATGGTGTTGTTTTTGCTGTTCAAGATATTCAAACAAATCATGAAGGTGTGATCAAAATTGCAAGGGCTTCTGGCGCAGATTCAATTGTAAATATTCAAGCTGAATGGGAATCTTTTTTACTCATGAAAATTTATCAATCTGTAAGTTTTTGTTTAATGTTTATACTGTAATAATATTACAATGTTGAATTTTAGAATCCAGATGCAAGTATTGTTCGATTATTGGATAAAGGTGTCCTCCAAAATTATGATGGTTCTCCACTTGAATATATGTGCTTGGAATATGCTGCCATTCAACTTCGTCCACATTTACTTGAGGTATTATTTCACATGATGTAACTTTTTTATGTATACTGTATATTTTTTAGTATACTGGTGATGAACGAAAACTTCGATGTTGTCAAATTGCTTTAATGTCTTTGAAGGGAATCTATGATTTGCATAAAGAAGGACTTCTTCATCGTGATCTTAAACCTGAAAATATGGGTATTCTTTCTCGTAAGAATCCTGTTGTTGTTATTTATGATCTTGGAATGGCACGAATGTATACTGATGGCCAAGGAAAGGTAATACATATTATTAATGTGGTTACTGTATATGTACATAAATTGTGTTGAATTTTAGGTTCGTCCAATTCGAAGTACAGCAGGATTTCGTGGTACACCAGAATGGGCATCTGGAAATGCTGGAAAAGGTCGTGAACAAACTCGTTACGATGATTTAATTGCTTGGCTTTATTGCATGATTGATCTTTTTAGTGGCGATGATGCAAAAGATTCTCATCAAACATTTCCTTGGAGTTCCCGATCCAAAAATGGAAAAGTATGTTTAACATTTGTGATTATTATTACTTTACATATTTATTTACATTTAGGAAAATCAATATTTCAAAGGTTTATTTGCTCCTGCAAAATATTTATTTCGAAATTGCCCAAAGGCTTTTCTCGCAATGAATACATACATTCGAACACATCAAGCTGTTCGGCCATTCACTGTTCCCGATTACGGATATCTTGCTGATCGATGCAAAGATGCCATGGAAGAAGTTGTACCTGGAAGTTCTGCAGATTTATCTATCATGACTCGAGCTCTTCCTGAAAAACCTGCAGAAGCTTCTGTTATTTGTTCAAAAGAAAATGTTGGAACTCCTGCTTCTGCTGTTGCTGGAGGTGCTGGCTCAAAAGAAGCTTTAAAGAATTTTCCCTCTAAAGAAGCTGTCAAGAATGTATAATTTTAATTGTATTAAATCTCTTTTTGTTTTGTATCGTAATATTTTATAACGAATAAATACTTTCGGCTTGACGTGAATATTTTATAGGGCTATTACAGTCATTTTTATCGAATTTGAGATTATTTTTGAGAAGACTTTTGTAATTGTGTTAGCATTGGGAAGTTTTAAAAAATCTTTTTTGATTTGTGTTTTGATTCTTCTATGAATAACAATTTTTGAGTTTTAAAAAGTATCAAAGACTTATTTTAAAAGATTTTTCGATTGACTCAGACAGTTTTTGATTTTTTTGCAATAACAAAAATGAACTCTGCATTTATTTGTTTTTCTTTGAATAAATCTTGATCGATTCATAAAGGCTTTAATTTAGATTTTTGTGCTTTCTGATCTGATTCTTGTTTTATTTAAACTAAAATATGTAACTAAAATATGAGTTACAGTATCCATTAATTTTTCAATTTTGAACAAGAGCAAAATCAAATGATGACAAAGAAATTTTCCACTTCAAAGAAAGTCTATCAAAATATCCTCTTGAAAGTTTGTGAATATCATTTCATTCTTTGATTTAATTCATCACATCATTTTCCGGAAAACAATTGACAAAAAATTCCTCCATCAAATTAAATATTGTTGAACTTTTAATCTGCAAAGTGAACTTTATCCACGGGCTCTTTTTTACCCCTATTTTGATCGGTTAACTTGCACATTGTGTAGGTTAATCAGACAGAGGTGATTTTGGTACCAAAAGATAGCCTGATGCTTACTGATTAAAAGCAGTGGGGTGCCTGAAGTTCTCATGAAAAAAATAAGGATTCTGGAGCCGGATTCAGAATCCGAAAAAACTTTTTCTTTATTTTATGTTAAAAATCATTGTTATGCTTGAGCTTTTGCATTTCAATATTAAAATATGAAAATATAAGCACTTTTAGACAGTTTTGAACAATTTTAGATCAAAAATTGGCAAATAAAAAATTTTTGATTTTTTGAAATTTTCATGTGGTCCCCCCTGTGAACAAAAAACGAAAAAATATTTTTTTAAGTTTTGCCTAGAATTTGTTCAAAATGGATTGGAAATCATAAAATTCATGTTTTTAACCCATTTTAAGCAAAAAAGAAGCTTTGGAAACCTTTTAATGTAATGCCGCAATCATTAACATTTTAAACTTTACAGTACTCCTTTAAAAATATAGAAGTTGTTTTATATTGCTCGAATAAAGTTTCTGTGACTTGTTTTCAACTCCCAACAATATTTCTGAGAGAAACAAAGAGAATTTTGAGCAAGACTGCTCTGGTTGTGATTTGGCGACGGTTTTAGTTTTGTATATTCATCTACAGCACCAAAACGTGTTTTGGTTAAAAATATAGAACTATTTTTAAATGAAAGCTAATACCATAATTTAACCTTTTTTATATCAACCATATAATTACCGATAAAAACAAAGAGAATTTTTCAATTTGAGACCTTGGTTAATGAATGGCATCACCTGATATTGCAATCTTAGAAAAACACCCAAAAAATCGCTTATTTTCAGTTAGCACGTGTACTGATTTGGGATAAGCAGTCAGGATGCGGATGCGGATGGGTTTAACTTGTAGAGCAGATCATAAAGTACTAGATTAGAATAGGATTTGTCAAATAACGTTCTACAAAAGTCAGGGCAATAAAAATTGTCAAAAAAATGCATTTTTTTCATTATTTTCGACATATTCAGGTAGCATCCAAAAAAATGTGACTGCACTTATCTCCAACCTTATGTTACTAAAATATTGGGCATAGTTAGTACTTTAAATTAGCAATAGGATTTTTCGATATCTTATCTCCTTCCTTCAATTTTAGGTCAAAAACCCCCAAAATCAGCCATTTTTCCTGATTTTTAAAATTTCGCCGCACCTTCGTAAAATGACTTAAAATGAGCTGGGATATGATTTTTTATCATTTTTAAACTATTTTGGACTATTTTGGGCCAAGGGCGCGTTAACCGAACACAAAAAGAGCCCGTGTATCGAGCACTTGAAACAATCAATTTGATATTTGAATGAATGAATGATTCCACAAAATAATGAGGAAATCCCAAAGATACTTGTAAAAAAATTTTGATTGCATTATTAGAATTTTAAAACAATGAGAAAACGTGATTTCATTTCAAAAGCAGCAATACAAAAGTGTCTTTGTACCAATTTTAAAAAGCTCAAGCTTTTTTTGTCATTTTGAGGTACAAGTGTTACTTTAAAGTGGACAAATTTCAATCAAAGAGAAACTTCTCTTTTTTAACAAAATACAAAAAATAGCCTTCCTTCCCGAAAGTGTTGCAACAGTTCACACGTTTCCCTAAAATCACCTGCTTTTTTTTCTCCATTTTTTTCTTCACCAGCTTTTTTCATTTTTCAAGTACCTTAAATCTCAAAGAAAAAATCGTGAAAAAAAGGGGAAGGGAGATTTTTTTTCTCTCGATGGAGGGATTGTTGAAAGCCGCGGATATAAAATAGCAGCTTTCACGTTTTGCAACTTTCAAAAAAGAAGCGTTTCATTTCACACTTTTTTATTTTTCTTCAACAAAATTAAATTGAAAATGTTTGTTTTTTCTGTTTTAAGAAATCGTTTTTCTTCAAAGAAAAAGATAGAACTTCGAACCAGTCATCCCAAAAGTGCCAGCGGCAAATCTTCAAATGCCAACAAAAACAAAATTCCGAAGCCAACCCTTGGAGCTTTAATTGAAGCGTTTTTCGTTCATCGAAAACTCACAAATCAAGTCACAAAAAAGCAGATATTAGCAGCGGTAAGAGTTTTTTAAAGATTTTTGTGTAAATAAATAAATCAAATAATTATTATTTTTAGAAACAAAATTGCAACAAAAAATTAGCACAGTTATAATTTTTGAAGGCAGATTAAAAATATGTATTTGTTTACAGTATTGTTTGTACAAAATGGTTCAAAAATTTTATGTATTTGTTTTAAATTTTTCAATATTTTTTGAAAAATCCCTTGTAAATAATTTTTATAGACACGTTTATTTGGAAAATAATAAATTTAAAAATTTTAATTGTGACCAATTACAGTATAATTTAAAGCAAATAAAGCACCTAAACAAGTTTAAACAATGATAAATTGCAGTTTGCATTACCGTATCCTTTTAAAAAAATAGGATAAAAAAGCATGAAACAAAGCAATGTCAACGCTAAAATCGCATTGAAACTCGAAACTACCGTAACCTTTTAATAACTAATGGATTGTTTGTCTTCCTCAAAATCTTTCATATCCGAATTCTTTGATCTTAGTATATTTTGAAAGGCAAATAGTACCTAACTTAGTTGTTTCCGAAATCTTGTTAAAGTACATTCTAATTGTCAAATTACCGTAACTCATTAAAGTAAGCAAACAAAAGAAACGTGAAAGTTTTGAATTTTCGGCATAACATTTTTTTACGTAAAATTGTCGTCATTTTAACACGAAAAAATGAAGAGTTGTTACACTTCAAAATTCTTCATCTTTTTATGTTAACTAACTTTTTATAAAAGAATGTTTGCACTTAAAAAATGGCCAACACAAATATTCAGGAAAAAAGAAGATATTTATTTAATCACATATTTATTGTATTTGATGCAATGCATATTAAATGAAGCACACGGATAACATTAATTTGAAAATAAATACGTTGATATATATATTATATTAATTAGCGAATTGATCAGTTGAAGAAGAGTCGGATAAATCTCTGGAACATGCGGAAGTTGCACAAATAATTATCGGTGTTATAAATACTGCAAGTATCACTAATAAAGCAAATGAATATACCAATGCACTAAAAAATGATATAGATTAATTCATAACCAAATGTAACTACTGTATACAGTAAGAACACAATATTCTTTTTATTAAAAAGGATACTGTATCCACCGAGAAAATAATACTATTATTATTATTATATTTTACTCAAAAATACAAAAAGATAAACTTACAAAACAACAGTATTTCCAGAAACATTAAAAACAAGTGGAACTGTTGCTGATGGTAGAATTATTCCAGTTGAATTAGCAATTTCATCAGTAATAGAATAAGCACAGGTATCAGTGATAAAAGTCAAAAACAGAAGAACATAAATTAGAGCCGACATTCAGAAGCAGTTCACTTGAGAATAAAAAAACTACATCATAGAAACTAGGCAAATTTGATATAAAAAAATTTTGAATAAATTAAAAAAATTTTGAAAGTGAAGAAAGAAGAAATTCTTTAAAGATGAAAGTAGAGAAACCCACAAAAAGGAAAAAAAGAAGCAGATATGATACAATAAAAGTAAGCGATAGAAATTTAATTATTTAAGAAGGTCGGCGAATGGATCTTTTGAATTACTTGGCCTTGAATTATTGGTTTTTGGGGGAGAAGGAATTGCATTTGCCAAAGCTAAAAGTTCATCAATATTTGTAGATTGTTGTTGTTGCTTTGAATTTTGAGGAGTTTGTTTGAAAAGATCCAAAATGTCGTCATTTGTTGACTTTGAAGCTGTTGATGTTGAATTCATTGACGAAAATCCAAATGAGGATGTTGATGATCCCGGTGGTGGTGGTGGAATACCAAAACCACTAAAATTTGATCGTTGTACAGGATTTGGTGCAGATGGTGGAGGTGGAAGGGCAAATCCTCCTGTTGAAAATGAATTCATTGGTTTTGAGGATGCCGCTGCAACAGGCTGTGATGGAGTTGAAGTAACAAAATCATTGAAAGCAAAGGAATCATTTGAAGATTTTGTACCATTTTTTGGTGTAAATGAAGCTGTTGATGTAAAACTTGAATCAAAAAGATTATTCAAGCTACTATTATTTTTGACAGTTCCCGAGAAGCTGCTATTGTTGCTTTCATTCATGTATGAATTCATTGGTTTATTCTTTTGAATTGGTAATGGTGATTGCGAGCTATCTTTTGTTCGAATTGAATTTTCTTGTTCGGCAGCTAATCTCTTTTTTTCTTCTAGCGTTAATTGACCACCAGGCTAAAAAATAAATAAGCTTAATTTCAATGATTACGGTACAAATGAATTACCTTTGGAGTACTGTTAGCTGATCGATCAACACCAGTTGAACCAAACAACGCACTTAATGCATCCAAATCTGGAGCAGAATTTACTTTTGTTGATTCGGCATTTATCATTTCAGTAAAATCTTGGAAATTTCTTTGTTCTTCTTGTCCAGCTGAAAGTTGTTGAAGCCTTGTACGTTGTTCTTTTTCGACTCGATCAAACAGTAGCCGAATCATTGCAACATATTGTTCAAATTGTGATAGGTTCAAAGTATTTTCAACAGTTGTTGAAATTAAAAATGGCAGCACACTTTTTGCTCCTTGTTCTCGACCAATTCCAAATCGTTCATTTTCATTCGCTAATTTATAAATTCCAAGAATTGCCATCAAAATTCCAGGTTCTTTCGAATTAATTTTTGGTAAAGCTGGTAAAATTTGATCGGAGACCATCCAAGGTTCAAGGGTAGGCATAAGCTTTCCAATACATACCAAAGTTTGAATTCTAATCTAAAAAGGCATCGAAATAAATTACTGTAATTTTTCTCTCAAATGCTCATTAACTATTTTGTTGTTCCTATTCAAGTTTTTTTTGCAAGTTTAATTTTTAATTTTCTAAATAAAGACATTTTTTGCTCAAGCTTTTCCTTTTCCCGAATTTCGATTTTTAAGGTGTCATAAAAACATTGAATAAAACAGCTCCTCAGATGCTAATGATGACCAAAATAGTTGATTGAAATGGGAGAAAGAAATGTAAACAAAATCCATTCCTTCTTATTATGAAGTTCATAACCTTTTTATGAAAAGTCAATAATGATTTTTTCTTCGACAAGAAACAAACAATAAAAGCTTGTCGCCTTCTTTTTTTTCTTCTTCTCATAACCTTCAACATTATGCGTCCGCTTCTTGATGGATCACATAACAAAAGAAGTTTTTCCAGAAACAATGCATGTCTCTTTTGAATCCCCCAAGCTTTAAAATAATAATAAAAAAGGCTTTAAAAGTCTCTATAAAACATCTGGACTAAAACATAAAACCATTTATTCTTCCCGAAAACAACAATGATGTTGGTAGCGTGGATAATATTTTTGGTGACTTTATGGAATTCAAATATCTATGCTTCAACATATCAAAGTATCTCAGGATACGGTAGTGGATTACCACCAAAACCTGCAAATCATACTCCCTGTTGTATTGATACTTTATCACCGGGTGTTTGTCATTCCCTTTTATCTAATGATCATGAAACTTTTATAAATATGTGCCGAAAAAATGCTGATTTTAGTTTTATGCAATGCTGTTTTACTTGTCATTTTTCTGAAGAAGCCTATGAAGGATTAGGTAATTCATTATTACGTTTAAAGTTAAACAATCCTAAAATTTAGCTCCAAATGGCTATGACTTATATAGTATGGATGCTCAAGCGTTGTTGTTAAGTCCAATCAGTGAACATAATAAATGTTTTGATCGACACAGCCATGTATTCTGTGAACGATTTTTAACTCGTCGAGGTGGTTGGAATAAAAAGTTAACATGTGAAAAGTCATCACTAGCTTTTCGAATTTGTAGAAAGACATGCGGCTACTGTACAAATTTGTAAGTCAAATAACACAACTTATTTATCAAAAAATTAAAAAAATATGTTTCAGCTTATCTCGAGCTACAGTAAACTATAATGGAACAATTGCAAGAGATATGAAAAAGTGTAATAGTTTATATTAGTAGTCATAATTGTTTGACCTAAATTATTTTCTTTTAATTTTTTTCAATTTTCTTTCGTTTAATTTAAAAAATTTGTTTAAATGTTTATAAACATTTGCTCAACCTAAAAATAAAGAAATCACGTATTGAAAAAATTAAGCATGTTTTTTCACATTAAAGAAAAAGAACTGTCGCATTTCACACGCAGAACTTAACTTTAGCATTTTGAAAAAAAATAAAAGAAAAAATTGCTGTGAACCACTTGAATTTCACGGAGAGAGCAGCAGCAACAACAGCTCAGTTGAAGGTCGAGATGAAAAAAAAAACAAATTGGAAGCCACTGAATTTGGATCAATTACATCAAAAAATCTCTCCGCAAAAGTAATTTAATGATAGACATCCAAAATTATCTATATATTAATCCTGGGAATTTTCGTGGCTCTTATCTCACATTCAAGCAAAGAATGGAGTACGTAAAAAAGATTTCAAATATCCCAAAAATGGAGACGAATGTCTTCAGTTGCATTCCAAAACAGTGTGTTCTTGGCAAGCTCTTCTATTCTTTTCATTGAATTGCGCAATTCAATCAAATAAACAAAAACTCAAATTTCTTTTTGTAAATTTCCGCTATTGGTTTTTCTTTTGGTTTTTTCTTGTACAAATATGTCCGCAGTTATTATAAAAATGTTTAGAATTTCATTGTCGCTGCTTTTTGTTAATTTTACACAGGGTAAAATTTTAATTGTACGTTTCCCACATTTTTGATCTTTTTGGCTTTAGGTATTTTTCGAACATACAAAGGCTCAGGACCAATATCAGGTCAAACTCCATGTTGCATTGATCGAATGACGACAGTATCATGTAATCGGCTCCAACTTTTAAATCCAAATTTATTCCTTTATAACTGCGTTCACAGTGCTGATTTTGCTTTTGTAGGAGTTTATTAATAATAAATAATAACTGTAATAATTAGAGTTTGCAGGTCCAATGCTGTAAAAGTTGTTTTGACATAAAATCAAGTTTTAGTTTGAATCTTGATTATTCAAAAATTGCGGATGTGCTGCTTACAAATCCTCAAACATCAATTTGTAACGATCGAAGAGGAGAAGAATGGTGTGAAAGGCTTGTAAAAAGGTACTGCAAAAGTTAAAATACACAAAATAAAATGTTTAAATTTTAGACAAAACTTTTGGGGATTAAGCCGATTTAAACAACTTGATTGTTCCAGCATGCCTTTTGCATTTCGTGTTTGTAGGTATGTAAAATTTATCTTTGTGGATACGGTATCTTGATAAGTTGAAAAAAGGATTTATTGAGATTGAGTACTCCACAAAAACAATTTGTAGAAAATCATGTGGTTATTGTTCAAATGGAGCTGATAAGGCAGGAGCTGTCTATGATTATAATGTTGCTACAGACCCCAGTAGATGCAATAATCCGGCATATGGACTTGCAATTCCACGGAAAATTAGTGAAAGTAAGGATAACAAATTTTTTAAACTTTTAAACTAGAACATCTGTAATTTTTAAAGATGCTCGAAAACTTGAAAATAGGTATACAGTAACTTCAAGTATATCAGCAACGACGACTTCAATGTCAATTCCTGAGACAACAATTCGAACTGAACCCAAATCTGCCACTCCAATCACAACAACAACACAATTACCACCAACAACAATTCCAGACTTTTTTGTGGTGACTGATCAAAACTATATCGATATTGATGATACTCAAACCAATGACTTTGAAGAATGGTGGTCAAAGCGAAAAGGACCATATCATCTTCGACTTTTTAAAAATCAACCATAATTCTAATTTTTACAATTTTGTTTTTTTTTTACATTGTTAAGTTCAATTTTTTTATACATTTTTGATGATCTTGAAATTAAAAAATTTATACTTACCGAAACAACAGTTCCTTCAAGGGCAAGCTTTAATAATTTTGGAAGTAATTGAGTTTTCATTGCATCTCTTTCAACCAATTTGCCAATACTTGGAATAATTGAAAGACATAATTCTTGAATTTTAATATTATCATTCATTATTGCACCATATACAAGTGGAAGAACATATCGCTTAATATCAGCTTCTGGAGTCTTTTGTAAAAATAATGACATCTTTTGCAGCAAAATTAATACAATCTGCAAGAAAATATAGTTAGTTACAGTATCTCAAAAAAGAATGAAACAAACTTGATAAGGATTTGTCATTGAGAAAACCGGGATTAATGGTGGAAAAACAGTCTTTGAAAATTCTTCATTTGATGCATTTTCAGCAATAATAAAAATACTGGGAAGAATGAATGGAATTAATTGTGGAGTATTAAATTCTGCTGTCAAAAATGGTAACACTTTTTGAAGTAATGGACGCTAAAAATAATCGTTAAATTCTGTGATAAAATTTATGTAAAAATACCTTTGCAAATTTTGTCAGAACTTGTGGAAGCCCTTTAAAAAATTGCATCTTTTGGGTATTATCCATTTGCATCAAAGAATCCAAATAATTTAAGGTTTTAACTAAAGTATCATCAAAATACACAATCTAAAATAATACAGTAGTTACAAAATACAGTAATCAAAATGCGTACTTTTGTAAATTGGATAGCATCAGGTCTCAATTCAGGAGTGTAATTCAAACATGCTTTAATGTCATCTCTGAGCTCAGATGGAATTTTTGATAATTGATTCGGTGTTAATGTTTTCAACTGTAAATTTATTTTATTTCATCAAAAATCCAAGTAACAAAAAACCAACCTTATCCAAATTTGTTTTAAAAGCATCCAGCAAATCTTTGTTATCAAATAACGGCCGATAATCATTGAATAAAGAAAAGGCAAGCATTCCAACAGAAAATATATCCGCATAATTATCAGCTTTAACACCTTGTACTAATTCTGGAGCAGAATAATTCAATGATGGACTCATAATCGACATTGCTCTCCGATTTCTTTCTTCCACTTGAAAAGTTATCTGCAAACTAATGTTTATTTGAGTCACATAAAAGGTGAATACAAAACCTGTCCATTCGGATTTGGTGTTCCAAGAATACAAAAATCAAAACCAGCTAATTTCCATGCACCTTTTTCACTAATTATAATCGAACTTGGACAAATATTTCCATGTAAAAGCTTTGCATCATTGTGTAGAAAAGCAAGAGCTTCCCCAAGCTAAAATTGAAAAATTATTTCAAATAAACAAATAACAGTAACAAACTTGAAATAAACCATGACGAATTTCGATATCTTCGAGCTTTAAATCTTCGCTTTTGAAGCTTCCTTGAGAATTATTGTCATCACCAAAAATATTTGCTAAACTTGCAAATACTGGTTCGGTACAGAAAGCGAAAGTGTCTCTAAAATTCTATTTTTAGTTCAAGAACAAAAATCTGGACAACTAAACCTTGATTCTTCCAAAGAATGTTCCACAATTAATAATCTCGGATGCCTTAGTCTCGTTAATTGATTGATGCCGCGTTTTAAAAGTTCGGGAAAAGCTTCTTTATCTTGACGGGGCCATTTCTCACAATATTTTTTATCAAATAACCATATCGATACTGCCTAAAAGCTCATAGTAAATAATGTTTTCAAGCAATAAAAAGATTCTTACCTGTTTATTCGAGTTTTTCGTTCCTCTAAAAATCTTCCACGCATGTCCTGGTCCTGCTGATGCAACTCTAAAAACATGTACTAATTAATTGAATTCTTGTTTTATCTCCTTAATTTTATAAAACACAAATGACGTGTATTGGATTAAAAAAGAACACCATTCAAACTTGTTCAAACTTACAATTCATGACATTCATATTCTCGAAAAATTGGATTTCCTGGTAATGCTTGAACAACACTATCGGTAACTTGGGCAGCAACTGAATGAATACTCGATTTAAATCGATTTAGGTATTCCATCAAAGTAAAAGTTTGGTGTTGGATTATTTTTATCGATGTACAACTTGATGTTCAAAATTTATTCTGCAACAAAAAGGTGAAACTTTTGTTATTCATATTTTGCCAAAATCTTTCTTTGCAAAGAACATCAAATACAGTATGCTTGAGGACAACACTCTTTTAAAAAAAATATTAAATACCGTATTTAAAAATTACAAATTTAAAAGGATTGCAGATAAAAAAAAAAGCATGCACCAACAAAGTTTTAAAACAGTTTGCAGATTTAAAAACGCCGTACAAACTGAATATGTCAGGTTCACAATACCGTAACCCCTCTATTTTTTAAACGTTATTATTTATATGATTTGTTTAAGAGCTGTTTTCTGTAATACCACTGCCAACTAAAAATATCAAAAATACAAATAAATTTATTTCAATCATACAAAAAAGTGGTCAGAAAATAATCACAGAAAAATATAATTTTTTTTAGTTAAATTAATATAAAGTAGAATTTGTGTAAAAAAGATGACAAGAAGAAAAACAATAGAGTAATCTATTTCAAAAACAAAACAATTTTTTTCAAAAACTTCATTGATAAATATTTTCTTTACCAGCGTTTCTTGTAATCATCGACTGAAACTCCACCAGGTCCTAAAATAATAAAATGCAAATTAATAATAATCGTAAATTAAAGTAATGATATCGGAAACAAGAAGTGGGAAAAATAACGTTTTTGTACGACTTTTTTATTCGTAAACTCGGATACAAGAAAGAGCTCATCTAACTACAGTACACTTATCAAACTTCGAAAAATTGAAATAGAAAAAGGGAAACTCTTAATCTCACGAATCAAATTATGATAAAAAAAACTTACCATATGCAATAACAAGAAGAAGACCACCAATGACAGACATAGTTTGGAAGAAATCATATTTCATAAAATCACGATAGAAGCGATCAGTTGGTACAGTCCACCATGAATTTAGCCAAAGATTAAGTCCGAAAAGCCATACAACAAGAACCATTGCAGAGAGTTTAGTTTTGTATCCAATTGTAATCAAGGTCATAAGAACAACTCCAACAAGTAATTCAACCTAAATATTAAAATGAATATAATTTGAATAATAAAACCAAACAATAATAGCTTACCATTCGAATGAAAGATGCTTCAAAATGGATAAGAGATAAGAACATGAAGACGAGGCAAACACGACCAGCTAAAAGCATCCAAGATTTTGGTTTATTGTCATTATTCATTTGTGGAACTCCAGCAAAATTTGATCGTTGTTCTTCTTGAGTTTCAGCAAGCAAAAGCAACAGTGAACCTCCAACAGCAACATTCCGAGCCAAGAATTTTAAATCCCATAAAATATGATATGCAACAGTTTGAAGCACCACAACACCAGCTAATAAAGCACATGCAACTCCAACATACTTTCTTAACATTACCATTACAACAGGAATAAATTGTCCAAAGAAATTGAAAAGTACAAAGAGGGTTGCAATAAACCATCCACAATTCCATGATTCTTGCATAAATTGTCTTTGATCATCCCATTGTGACCACATTCGAAAGCCATCTTCTATAAATGTTGAAACTAAACAAAATCTTGCAACATGTGGTAAATAATGCTTTGTTCTCCTCAAAAACTAAAACAAGATATTATTAATGGAAAGATTGAAAAAAAATATAAAATTCTCTTACATCATCTGCATAATCTTCAAGAGATCCCAAAAACTGCTTTGAATTATGTCCCATCGACATCTAAAAATGCAACAAATATTTTAAGCTTTGAAAGAAGAAAATAAAAACCATAAAATGATGAAGTTCATCAGAATTCATTATAACACGTTCAATAAAGAAAGCAGCAACAAATCAAAAATGAAAGAAAAACAAAATTTACAAAAGAAAACACGCAAGAAAAAATGTGAATTTAAATTTTTAGTGAAAGAACTCTATGCAAATTTTTAAAACAGATTACAAAATTTATGATGAAAAAGTAAAGCGATAGTAAAAAACACAATTGAATAGAGGGGATGAGTTGGAGGTTTTTTTTCTGTGTCCAAAAATTTTTTTGAACCCTTCAATTGAAAATAAAAACACCTTTGAAAAAAGCTGCTGTGTGCAGTTTGCTTGCTTGAGTTCTTTTTTTTTTAAATGCAATTGTTCGAAATTTATAGCTGACTTTCTATATTTGAACGTACGTAGTGTTAATCTTAAAAATGGAGAGAGTCAAAAAGGGAATCGATTTGCATCTTTTTGTCTCGCGAAAAAAAGTGGACATTCTTCTATTGCTTAGACAATAAGGTTTTTGACCAAAAATAGAGCAGCAGAAGCAGCTATGTTTTTTTTCAAAGATTTTTGTAAGAAAAAAGTAAACATAAAAATTTTACGCAAAAAAAAATTAGGGGGAGAGACAAGAGATTGTCGCGAAACGTGTCAGAAAAGGGTATTTTCATTTTTTGTGTTGTTTTTCATTTTCTTTTTTGAAAGGGGACAGAAGAAGAAGAATAAAAAGGGCTGCAAACAGCAGCAGCAGTAGGCAAAATGGAAAAAAATGCATCATTCATTTGAAGTTGGCCACGACGACATTTTTTTATTTTGCCTGGGTTGGAGAAATGCCAGAAGCTTATCGTTGCAAGAGAGGTTGTTATTATTATTTTGTTAAGTGAATCTTTTAATAGTGACACTGATGAAAGCGAAAAAAAATCTATCATGATTGAAAACGTAATCCATCCATCTATCTAAAATTGAAAAACAAGCTTTTCTCTCTTTGTTTTTTGTTTGTGTAACCGCATCATCTCTCTCGTGTAAATTAAAACTTTCCCATTAAAAAAGTTGCTTTGTTTGTTATCATCATCTCTCATTCAGAAAGAAAGAGAAAGTCGAACTCCATTCTTTAGTGGGGATTAGAAAACGAAAAAAAAGTTACATGCTGGCAGTAAAAAGTAGAAGAAGAAAATCGACACTTCTGAAGAAAAGAAACACGTCCGAACACGTTTCCTGATTTCTGTTGGTGTTTTTTCTCTTTTTTTGCGGTTCAAAAACGGTCGTCAACTTTTTAATGAAAAAAATATATCAAGACAAATGTTGCGCACAAGAAAAAAATCAAGCACCTTTAAAAAAGTTGTCGTGTAAGAAAGAAAAAAATCAACAGAAACAGAAAGTTAACAACCATCTCAACCCTTTCAAAAGTGTATTTCTGTTTCATTTTTTTTTGTTTCCTTCATTTTTGGTCTTGATTTCACAGCTGTAACGACAAGAAAAAGAAAAGGAAGGAAAGGGGATTTCTAGTATTGATCTGACACGGCAAAAAAAGAATTGAAAAACGGGAAGTGAAAATTTACGCCTTTTAAAAAAATCTGAATCATTTTTCAAAAAATTTGTTTTTGACGGAAGCAGGAGATTCCATTTTACAAATTCTTTTAAAAATCATGTCGTCATTACCCATTGTTTCAATGGAAGATGCAGAGCTGTTTTCTAAAAATAAAGCCCTTGATATTTCGAAACCTCTTAAACCTTTAAGTATTGAAGAATTTGAAAAGGTAAGTGTGAAAATTTTTAAAAGATTTCTTTTAAGGGAGTTAATTTTTTTTGATATTTTGCCGCTGGTCTAAAAAGATATTTTTTCTAATTTCGAAAGGAGATGCTAATCAAACAATTAACCAATTTAAGCTTGCCAAAATTTCAAATGATATTTGGTGGTCCAGATTGGTTATTTCTGTTCGAGGTTTTACAGTTAATCATTTCAAAAATGAAGATGAACGCCTTTTCTCGACTGATGATGCCTTTATTATCATTCACAAAGTTTTTGTTGAAAAAAAGCATGAATACAGCCCAAAAGAATTTGTTGAATTTTTGAATGTAATTACTACTTTCCCAAATTTGGATACAATTTTAACCCGCCTCGAGGCAGGTTCAGCTGAATCCAATCCTTTTACATCTTCAAATACTTCGGTTGCTTTTACATCAGTTTTTGGACAACCAAACCCCGTTACTTATCATATTGCAAATCTCCAAAAACACGCGTATTACACTTTTACAAATATTTTGGGAATTCTTTTGGGGCGATGGAGTGCCGAAAATGCTGAAGCCTCAACAAAACGGAAGGGAATTCGATTTGATAAAGATCCTGAATGGCAACCTGATGATCGGGTTGTACTTTTTGAAGAATTCTATCAAGGTAGTTTTTAGTAAGGCGTTAAAAGTGGTGAACAGTTTAATACCTTCGTTTTCAAATGCGTGCTATTTTGTATTCTAATTTGCATAAATTTTATAAAAGAACAACAGAAAAATTTTGTTTCTTTTCGATAAAATTTTTCCATTGTTTTATTACAAAATTCAGGCAAACCATGATTACAAAATGGCACAAATTTCAAAAGTGAGATATTAATCTGTCGATCACCTTTAACAAAACAATACTAAATTTTGATGACCTAATTTAACCATAACTCAATTTCTAGGAAATCGAACATGGGTTTTAACAGATTTTGATCGGCATATCATATCATTTTGGCGGCCAAAAGGTACACATGTAATTTTTGGGGACAGACATATCGAAAAGAAGAAAAGAAGCGGATTTAATTTATGTGATTATTGTGGAATGTTGGAACAATTTCCGGAGCAATTTAAATTAATGGAACGTTATCGGTAAAAAAAAAGATAGAACACGTTCATTTTCAAAAACGCCTATTATTATCAATTTTAGATTATGTTCAAGCGAATGCCTTCAGGCACTTTTCTCATCCATCAATTCAAAGTAAAACTGCAAAATCACGTTTGAACACAAAAAAAACTTGAAAGAAAAGCGTAAAACTTTGATGATTATCGACCTTATATTTTTTAACAAAACAACCACGACTGCTACCTTTGAAATAAAAATAATTTTTAAATAAAGATATAAATCGAGATTAAAACAATTGGCAGACTTTTGGCAAAAACAAAAAATATGTGTAAACAAACAACAAAACAAAAAATTGAGAGGGAAATAAACAAGTTTTTAATCATCGATTTTTAAGCACATGTTGTTGTTTTAAAAATATTAAACAGGTGTTCAGAAATTGTTGCATAGGGCTTCATACGGATGCTTATTGTAATAATCAATTTTGAATATCTGTTACAGTATCACTACAATACAGTAATTTTGAGAGAGTGTTAAAAAGATGTAAAATTAAATTTTTACAAATGTCATCTTAAAACGAATATCCTTTTTGGAACATTTTGCCAGTGCCACTCTACTCAAAAACATTTGCGACAAAAAAATAAATCTCCGTTTTTTTGCTTGCTTTTTTTGCTAAAAACTTATTATATTTTTCGTACCAAATAAATTTACAAATTTTTCTTTTTGATTATTATTTAATTAATTTAATTGCTTTTTGGTGGTTTAGTTGACTACTTTACTTTCCCTCTGTCATATGGAAAAGAACAATGGCGGAGAAAAGGAAATTGCTGCAAGAAGTTGACAAAACTTATAAAAAGGTTTGTTGCTTTTTTTCGTCTTCGTTCAAAAGTGTGTGTGTGTTTTGTTGTGTTACATTTGGAAGCAATAAAATACATATCGAAGAAAAAATAGGAGATTATTGCTATTCATAATCAATATACAAATCATTCTTTAGGTTGATGAAGGCATTGAAATCTTTGAAGAAATTATGATTAAAATGTATGAAGCAAATAGCGAAAATCAACGTGACAAGTTTCAAGATGACTTGAAACGAGAAATTAAAAAATTACAAAGGCTACGTGATCTCATCAAAGGATGGCAATTTTCATCGGATATCAAGGTATTTATTTATTTGTCATCTTTTTTCAATGGATTCATATTATTTACATTTTGTTTAGGATAAAGATAAGCTTACAACGTATAGAAGGTTGATTGAAACTAAAATGGAACAATTTAAAGATATTGAAAGGGAGAACAAGACAAAACCTCATAGTAAACAAGGTCTGCAAGCTGAAGATAAATTAGATCCAAGGGAAAAGGAAAAAGCGGAAGCAATTGAATGGTTTAAGGTATGAAAATTGTTTTTGACACATATTCAATGAAAAATTGGTTTTTTAGACAAAAATTCGGCAAATTCAAGATGAAGTTGATAGAACTGAAGTGAAAGTGGAAGCGGCATCTTCGGCAGGATCGGGGAGAAAAAGAAAAGGCAAAGATGAATCTTCGAAAGAAAAAATTGAAGAATTGAAAAAGCATATTGAAGGTTTAACGTATCATATTACCAATTTGGAAGTATGTATGAGACTGGTGACAAATGATCAAAAAGATTCTAAAGAAGTTATGGATGTGCTACAAGATGCTTTGGATAATTATGTCGATGCATTGGATCCTGAAAGTGATATGGATCCAAAAGAATGTGATCCTTTTGGTATGAATTTTTGTGTATTTTAACATTGCGTCATTTGAAAAATTTTTTTTAAGGAGTCTATGAAGAACTTGAAATTGAAGAATATATTCCGCAATTAGCTGGTGTTATTACAACTTCAATTGATGACGAAAAAGATGAAAATAGTGGAACAAGATCGAATAATCATTCTCCATTCCCTGAAGAACGACCAAGAAATTTAAGCAATGAAAAGCCTCCTGCTCCTGTTACCACAAAACTTTCAAGGTTTGATTTTGTGATTAATATTTATGTGTAATTATTGTAAATTAATTTAAGTCACCAAGCTTCTGAAGAAAGACAATCAATATCGTCGCCCCCGCCAGCGGCGACTCCACCTCCATCCATTCCATACAATGCTGTTGCAGCTGGTTTTCATCTAAAATCTCCTGCTCCAACTGTATTATCTCCTGCACCTACAGTAGTTGCTGCCCCTGCCCAAACAAACTTTGTAAAGCCACCATCTCCTTCGCCTGTGGTGCCACCGCCTCCTGCTGCAACGGTTGTGTCGCCGCCAGCTCGTTCTGCAATTGTAACACCACCATCAACGCATGTTCCTGCAGTATCAACTCCATCTGTTGTAAAGCCACCATCACCGGCACCATTGTCGCAGCCTGTTACTGTTACTGCAACAATTGTAAAACCACCATCTCCAACACCACCTCCTCCTGCTGTCGCTCCTGTTTCTGTTGTTCCACCTCCGATCTCTCTACCATCTCAAGCGTCTCGTTCAGTTGGTACGTTTTTCCAAATACATTTTATTTTACCTGTACAATATACTTTTTTTTTAAAGAAAGTCAACTAACGCAAAGTTCAACGCATTCTTATACAAATGCTGCTCCACCATTGACGGATGATTTAATACTTCGTGAATTCAATCTTCATCAATTGGATGCAAATTCTGATAATCGTAGTAGTGATATTCCATCATGGTTAGGTGTATCACCACTTGGACCTCGTGAACTTTCTGTGGATGAAAAAATGCATATTAAAAGATTGGAAGATGCTCATCGAACATTGCCTCATCGATTTGATAGTGAACCGCAACGTCCTCAAATGCCGAGAATACCGTATCAAGGATTTCCATCGTATCCACAAATTCAACAACCATTATTTCAAACTCTTGATTATTATTTGCGATTATCACCTGAAACTTTGTTGTTTATCTTTTACTATATGGAGGTTAGAAACTATCTAAATGAAAAGAGAATATCATTTATAAATGATATTTATTTTCAGGGCTCTAAAGCTCAACTATTAGCAGCACAAGCTTTGAAAAAATTGTCATGGAGATTTCATACAAAATATCTTATGTGGTTTCAACGGCATGAAGAACCTAAAATTATTACAGATGATTATGAGCAAGGATCATACGTGTACTTTGATTTTGAAAGATGGGCACAACGAAAGAAAGATGCTTTCATGTTTGAGTATCGTTACCTCGAAGATCGCGACCTTTCAGCACTGTTATGATTTATAAATTGCTTTGCACTCTGTTTTGTTAATAAAATCTAAAAAGAATAGAAATTTAGTATTTTTTTGATTTTTACAGTTGCAAAAGATTGTAAAAATTATGAATTGTTATTTTTCTGTTTCTTTATAAACTTAGTGTATGTTATTTTAAAATTGTTTTTTTTAATATGTTTGCAATTTAATCTTGACCAGTCGTGAAATTCTCTTTTTATTGTTCTGTATGTATGCATTTTTTTCGAGTTAATTTTTTTTAAAGTAAAATTAATTCCTTTTCTTTTGGATTTTCGGACATTTCGTTTCTATGGAAACAAACAAGCACGAAAAACAACAAACCATGCAATATTGTAAAAAACGTTCTTGAATTTAATTTTTTTCAGAATTATGGAATCTGGAAGTGATGGAAGAGTTTTAAGACCGGGATTGAATGAAAAGTAATTACCATAATTTTTTCTAGATTACGGTAATAAATTTCAAATTTTTAGATTTCGACCTGCAATTGGAAAAAGAATTCTTGAACAATGTGCAAGTGAACTTTTAACTGGACAAAAATTTAGTGATGCGAATATCGCAGAATTGAGTAAAACCCTTGCAGAAAATGTTCGAAAGGAACTCGTTGGTGAGTATCATTATCATATGAATTGAATCAAAATTTTTAAAAACATTTCGAATCTTACATTTGTATTGAAAAAATGAGAAAAAGCTATAAATTATTGGTTTTTTGCATTTTTAAAACCCATTTAAAAGTGTATGGGAAAATTTAGAACAGAAGCAACAAAAAATACAATTAAAAATTTATTTTTTGTTATTCAAAAAATAAAGGAGCCCTGGGAAAGCGGAAATAATTTATTTAATCTTTTGCTTTTTTGCTTTCAAAAGGTCAAAAAACGAAACTAATTTCATTTTAGTTAAAGGTTTTAAAGAATAATTTTTAAGATTTGCAATTTCCAAAATACAAATATTTAATTGAAATTATTATTGGAGAACAGCGAGGACAGGTTTGAGATAATCTAAAAGAAAAACCATCAACGTTAAAATTTCAGGGTGCCCGAATTCATACTGCTTCATGTTGGGATGTTGACACGGATTCCCAAGTAACACATTTCTATCAAAATGTTAGTTTTCTAATAAACGAGTTTATTACCAAGAATGAGTGAAATTGAAATAAGTTTTCATTTGACCGTAATCGAAATTTCGATTTCTTAGTGTCTTGTTTGATCCATTTCGTAATCAGTTAAGTAATCATATAACCCTGATCAGGGACAAAAGTGTCATTGACCTTGCAAGGATTCTGTAGGGAACAATTGCTTGCATTTATGTTTTCAGTTTTCAAAATGACGCATTAAACCTGAGATATTCAGTCACCAGCGGCATTCTTTGATCTTCAACAGGCCCTTTTGAAATTTCGAAATGTTGCCGCTGGCGGTGTGATTCTATTTCCCTTAACCTATTTGTTAATTGATTACAAAATGTGTTGCCACTTCAAACCCCCGACAATCATAAATTGACTCTAAAATATTTTTTGTTTCAGGATTCATTGTTTTGTGAAATTGTTGTCTTTGCAGTTTTCACGTACTCATAAACTTTAAAGATTTTTATAACAAATAAAAAATATATTTCTCGTAAACGTTTTTCAATGATAAAATTTTTTCCTTTTAAATAAAAAATCACCCGACAAATATTACGATAAAACTGAACATTACAAAAAATCAAATATTACCATGTAAGAAAAAAGAGATAAGAAAATCGTTTGAAACAAAATAAAAACCCGTAAAATTATTGAATGATTTGTAACCGATTCAAAGCTTCTGAAGCTGTAATCCTTTCTTCGGGGGCATTCCTCCAACATTGGGATATCAAATTATTGATTGGTTCTGGGAAGGATGATGGGAGTTGAGGCTTCATTCCAGACATTACTGCTGTTAACACTTCATTATTTGATAAATCTCCAAATGGCACATCACCGTATGAAAAAAGTTCAAACAGGGTCATACCAAATGACCTAAAATATTATGTAAATGAGATACTGTAATCGGGCAATTAAACCGTATACTGTAGCCTATATACTCATATGCATATTATCTTCTTACAAATGGTATACTGTACAGTGTTGTAATTTTATAAAGTCTTTTGACTACAGTAACCACGGTAGTCTTATTCCTCTGCTAAATCTTTCCAAAACTTACCACATATCACTTTGAATTGTAAATTTTCCAGAACTTAAACATTCTGGTGGAAGCCATCGAACAGGGAGAACAGTTTTGCCATTCTGCATTTTATAATATTCTCCATCGGAATAAAGTCTAAAAATTGTGAAATATTGATTTTTTTGTGTAAAGCTAATGCTAAAAACTGTGTGTGTAGTTTTTTTCATGCATCAAATAATAAATTTTTGGTTGTCATAAAATGTGAAAAAAATATTATTAAAAATTCTACAAATAAAAACTAAGAAAGAAAAACAGAAGTTTTTAAACAACACAAAAAAGTTGAGTCATTCTTTATCTTTTTGCTTTTGGCTTTTTTTTTAAATGTTCTCATTTTACTACTACTATCCTTCTCATGTTCTCTGTTTACATACACTTATTTAGAAAAATCTAATCTGGCAAAAAATGGAAACATTAACAAACAAATAAAAGTTCTCACATGTTTTTATGTGGGGCTTAAAGGTTAAACTAAAATAAGTACAAAAAATTAAGATTCTAAATTTAAATCTTTTTTAAAAAAGGCCAAAAGTACAAACATTTTTTATAGTTTTTTCAAATTCAAAAATGACGTAATTTTTTTTGGTACAAAAAAGATTTGCTTTTGAATAACCTTTAATTTGTTTTTTTGTAGGGTGCAATCATGAGACTATAATGGAATTTTGTTTTCATCTTTTTTGATGCCTAAAGCTTAATTGGAGTAAATGAAAAAAAGTAAGAAAAAATAAAACTACAAAAATGCTTAAATTAGTTTTGCTAAAAAATGTTTGCAAAAATAATGAAACGAAAAAGTTATTTTATGTAAGCCATAATTACTGTAGCCTACAGTAATCACTTATATAATAATAAATAAAGGCATAATTTAAAAAGTTGACAAAATTGCACAAGTCACATGTGTCACCACGCTTGTTCAAAATACACAATATTTACATAATAAATAATGCTTACCGTCTGCTCATTCCAAAATCACTAATTTTGACAGCAATTGGTTTTCGGAAAGCTGCATTACAAACTTTCAGATCCGTTTCACCTTGGACCAGACAATTTCGGGCAGCTGAAAAATGTTAAAAATGTATTAATTTTATTTTACATAATTGTTTTAACTTTTAAAAAAATCGAGCAAAGATTAATAAAATCTGTCTTGGCAAAAACATTACTGTAAAACAGACTCCCCAAAAATATAACAGAAATTTTTACGATCTTGTTTTTTTCAGGTAATAAACTTTTTAATATTTTTATGATTTATTTAGAAATGGGATTCTTAATGGTACTTTTCTATTTGTAATAAATGTCTTTTTATGGATGCTACAGTATACAATTTTTTTAACAACTACAGTAATCTCTAAAAGCTTACCAAGATCTCGATGAACAATTTGTTGAGAATTGAGATAACAAAGTCCAGCGGCGATTTGTCCGGCAATATTTAATAACTCTGTTGTTAAAAGAGGTGCCGGAAATTGACTATAATTATCGCAACGTGGCATTCGCTGCCGAACATAATTTTTTAAATCTCCTAAATTCATCATTTCCATCACCAACGCAATTTGAGTATCCCATCTACAGATGCCATATAATCGAACGATATTTGGATGATCCATTTTTGCAAGGAGTGCGGCCTCTTTATCCAAATCAGAATCCAACTGAATTCCATGCAACATTTTTATTGCCACAATTGTTGTCAAATCTTTTTCAATCCATTCGGCACAATGAACTTCCCCAAATGCTCCCTTTAAAAAGAATTATAATTATTGTAATTAACGGGAGAAAGAATTCCATGATACTTTTTATTTAATGACCCTGATCAGGCAAAGAAAACCAGTATTTCGCACAGATTCTTTGCAAGACCATTTGCCTGATCATGGAATCAAAATAAAAAAGTATCAATAAAAGTTAAAAAACAAACTTTTCCAATTTTTTCTTTAATATTTATAAATTCTTTATCAATTAGTGGAACATGTTGAGCAATATAATTGAGGGAACTGGAAGCGGAATAATCATCTAACCGAATTGAAGTTTCTTCCGTTCGATCCGTATTTCTCGAAGTTCTTCGACGTTTTATTTCCCATCCCTTTTTTAAAAGTCGATGTTTCAAATGTGTTTTGGAAAGAGCAATTAAAAGTCCGATAATTAATAAAATCAAAAATATCGTAATTAAAAGTAAATGCCGACTTCTATTACTGCTGTTGCTATTGCTTTCGTCATTTTCACTCTTTTTTATACTCTAAAAATTATAGTATATTTTTTTATTCTGTCTTGTTGCAAATTAGAGGCCTCTCTTTTTTTTATTAATTGAATACTTTTAATAAAATTGACTTTTTTCTGCCTTTTTTCCTGTCTTTGGTTTCTTTTTTTTTTGCAGCAACAACAACAACATTGAAATTAAAGTTATGTAATTTGAATGTTGAATATTGAAAAGTCTCTCAAAAAAGACAAGACTTGTTTCTTTTTTTTCAAAAGCATGTCAAAAATGAAAGTGAAAGAAATGAGGACAAAAGATGGATTAGGCTAGCCAAATTTCAAAAAATAAAAGAAATTAGATTACGATAATCTTTGAACAAATTTTATTTTAGAGATCTTTTCTTTTTTGCATAACTTATTTAATTAATGCGTGGTGGATTAATAAGATGCAAAAAATGGAAAAGAGATTTGATATATCCAATTTTTGCAACTTTTAAAACTAAAAAGAAAGTGTTCTTTAAATTCTAATGCCATCTCGAAAATAGAAGCAAAGAAATGTTGCATCATAAAAATTAATTATTTAAACATTTTATTTCTTGTCTTAAAAATCTAAAGTAGCCAAATAGCAAGCGATAAAATAAAATAAAATTAGGAAGTCAAAACACTCATCTTTTTTGCCCCTCAAGCTAATAGGGAAAGGCTCTCTTGGATCTTTTAAATAAATTATTTATCTAATTTTTATGTATCCATTAAAACATCCTTGTCTCACTTTTTTCTTTAAATAGTTCTTAGAAAGATTAATGTATGTATTTTATATGGATGCAAACAAACCTCATAAATTGGATGATCGAGATATCCTTTTGCAATTGCACAATCACCACTTTTTATCCGGCAAATCTCAATTAAATAATCCCCATCAATGTGTGTTGAAAGCCTCGGGGGACAAAGGGTACATTCTTGAACAATTAAAGAATAATATCGAACAAAAAAATGTGAATGTTCTTGTTGAAATCGAATTAAAAGTGAATCATTAAAAAATGATGTTCTGAAATTTTAACTTTTTAAATATCTTTTTGAATTAGAAACAAACTTTTTTGATGATAACAAATTTGTTTCTGTTTCATTATCACTAATTCGAGTTATTGTGATATTCAAATCTTCAAGTGGATTTCCATGTACAATTAAATGTGAATCTCGTTCATCCTCTTCCAAGGATACGGTAATATTTGTATTAAACCGAAGCTAAAACTTTTTTTAAAATTTTAATCAACATTTAAAAAAGCTTTTTTTTAAAACCTCCAAAACATCAAAGGCAGGCCGAAAAAGGCACCGTTGACAAATACATGCAACATATCCCAATTCATTTGAAGTTAAAGGTGATATTTCCAGGCTCATCTGGGAATGATATGAATCCCAAGTTTCATTTAATATTGCAGAAGTTGTAAAATTTTCAATGATAAAATCATTTCTCAAAGGCCAAATAAATTGTTTAAAATTTGTTAAATTTGTTTCAACATTATTATAGCTTTCATTTAATCCATTCACATCACAATACAACCTTACAGTATCACCAATTTGAATTGATTTATCTACAGTATACGCTTGAACCTCTTCCCTCTGGCAATGACTAAAATTACAACGAAGAAATTCATCATCGGTTAAAATTTGTCTTGGAAGTCCAACAATAAAATGTAAATCCCAAATTGAATTTTTTGAATATCCACGTTGTAGATGTTCCCAAATCCAAAGATTTGTGCAATCTTCACAGGATAAAGGATTTTGTCTTAAATCAACGATATCACTTGCACTTGATTGAAAGTTTTGCCATTTTAAAGATGTTATTTCATTTTTTGAAAGATTCAAGCTACGAATTGTATGAGTGGGCATTTGAATTTGAGATGTTCCTTCTCCGCAGCCATGAATTGAAAGGGCATTCAAATTTGGGAATGGAATTGAAAAGGTTGTTGTGTTTTGATCGGCTGCAGATAAACATTCAACTTCCAAATTAGAAATTTCTTCAGCGCGCGAAAAAAGTTTTTCTGTGTCTGCAAAAGAGAAGCATCTCGCTGAATGACTGGTTTCATCAAAGGCACAAGTTGCATTTACTCTCAATATCCCAAAAAGTAAAAAACTGCCGTAATATCGTAATAATAAATACAAATATCTCATATCACACTTTACATATCCCGTAATGCATGTAATAATTATAATAACAAATAATAATAATAATAATAATAATAATAATAATAATTAAAACAATAACTTTTTTATAAATGTATCAACAAAAAATAAATGAACGACAAAAAAAGTAGACAAAGTTTTTGAGAAAGCTGCCGCCAAAGGCATGAAAAAACGTTAGTCGACTTCACGAAGCATGTTGTTGAAAAAGAAGAAGAAAAAAAGTGGCAACAACGCAGCTCGTAGTAGTGTTGAATAAAAAAAAGTGGTTGATTAAGCTTCAGTCTTAGAAAAGCCGCGGTATATTTGAGAAAGAACCCCGTGCTTCGTTGGCTTCAAAAGAGCGCAAGAAGTTCTTCTTCGTTCTTGTGCAGCGGCCTAAGAAAAAAGAGAAAGAAAAAAGTTAGAGAGTAAAAAAAAATAACACTCACTTTCCCATGGCCTATATGGCACTTTCCCTGCTTCCCATTTGTCTTGTTTTTTTTGTGCCATTGGTTGTTGCCATTGACAAGAAAGAAAAAAAAGAGACAACAACGAAACTGATGAAAATGTCGTTTTCACGCCTCCAGACAAACGTCAGACGTTTTTAACTTAAAAAAATATATGCGTTTATAAAAAAATAAAAACTTTTTTTATTTAAAAATTTTTGCAAACATATGACATGCAAAGAAAAAGTGCCATTGCCATGAAACAATAAAGTCAAACCTTTTGAAAATAAGAAGAAATTGCCATGGTATTGTAACCGGTTAACCGGAGTGTTCTAATGACTCGTCGAGAATCATATTGGTAGCAAGTTTTTGAGGAAAACAATCATTGGCTTGAGTTATTCAAACAAGTTGTTTAAAACGTATTTTTATGTAACATATATGTAACATACTGTATGTTCTTTCCACTTGAATTTAAAAATTTTTTAAATTGCAAGATTGGCAACTTCATAAAAATCCTAAAAGAGAATACCGTAATCCATGGAACAAGCAGCTCCCAAAAAATGATGTTGAGTAAATCAAACCAAGAGAAAAGAATTCCACGGTTTTTTCCGGTCCAAAATTTTGAAAAAATAAATTTATTACTGTAGTTACATTATATTGAAAATAAATCTCATTACAACTTCTGAAAACCTTTTGGCGAAAATATAATAAATAGGTTTTTTGACAGCTATGAATAATCTGAAAAAGTATTTTAGAAACATTAGAATTTCAGGAGCACTGTTTTTAAACTATCAATGTTTTTCTTTAAGTGATATTTTTTTATTGAGAAACTAATTCTTTTTTAATCGAAAAGTTGATAAAAAAAATCAACCTTTTTATGAGGAAAAAATCTATAAATTTTACGATCCAGAGACAATATATTTAATCAAAGAAATCTTATTGCGAAGCAGTTTCAAAAAGAATACCAAACTTTGTTTTGTTTCTTTAATGCCGTATTAAATCAAAATGAGACAATGGAATCATAACCAACAAGTATTTTATTTAAACCAAACAAAAAATTTCGCAAAAACAACATTCAAAAGTACATAATTTATTTAGCAGTTGGCTTCGCAGATTTAGGACGAAGAGAGCGCAAAAGTTGAGATGTACGAAGTTGAGCGGCCTAAAAAAGGTTGAAGATTAAAATAACTAGTTTTTTACGTTCATATCATTCATGGCTCTATCGTTCTACTTGTTCTTTCAAATAAAAAAGGGCAACGCAGATGTCATAAGAAAAACATACCTTTTGAAGATAAGAACGAACTGCTTTGGCACTATTACCGGTGGTTTTGATGGCTCGACGAGAAGCACGAATATTATGGGTGGTAGTAGATTTAGCAGGGAAACGAGCCTTGCCTAAAAAGGAGTTGTTATTAACCATTGTCAATCAAAAGCTAATAAAAGAGCATACCTTGATTCTTGGTAGTGACAACAAGTTGCTTATCAGCATTTACTGAAACATCAATGCCATTGCTGTTGACGAAACCATTGAAACGGGGAGAGTTAACACCACGAAGATTGAACTTTTCAGTAGAAAATTTCTTATTGATTCCGCGTTGTTTACGGATAAAGGCATGATTGTTACGAATAACTTGCCAGACAAGATCTTTTGAAGAATTTTTGTAAACCATCTTTACCTGAAATTGCAATAAATAATGTACAGATATATATGTTATCAGGTCTTTGCTGAAGCAATGTGTAAGGTGTCTTTTAGTTAACTTGATTAGGTAATTTTAATAAATTAAGAAACTACTACTTCAAAAATCCTTGTAAGTACTAGAATTCTTGTTTTAAACAAAAAATACCAAAATATGACGGGGATTATTTCGCTAATAAGTAAACCAAAAGGTTCCGAAAAGGCTAGTAGCTTTTTCTCACTACAAAGTTTCAGCAAAGGTAACACACAACAAAGAGTGATGGATCAATAACACGCAAAAATGTAAGAAAAAGGCGTATAAAATGATAAAATATATCCGATTAATAAACGAAAAACGGCAGATTTTTTAAGGATTCACAGATAAATCTAATACAGATTTTAGGATAATAAAATTACATTTAAAAATACAGATTAATAGTTAAAAAGCTGCTGAAAGCGGTGATCAAAACGTTCAGTTTTTCCAAATTTGTTTTACAACAGCAAAAAAATGGAACCCTGCACAAATACCGTTTCCTGCTTTTCGCTGTAAGACTTTCCAAAGCGGGAGAAATAAAGTCTTGAATTTTTTTTTCTTGAAAAAAATGCAAGCAAAAAAGAAGCAATGAAAAATCTTTTAACAGAAATTACTTATTAATTTATTACTTATGGATATATGTATAACCAAAAACTTTGTGAAGCTCGAAACAAAATCTGAATTTCCAAGACGTCGCGAAGGAAAAAGACCTGTTCCATTTGGATCTGAAAATCTTGTTCCACCAAAGAAATCTAAACATTCCGAAGAGAGATGTGTAAGCTATATTCATCAAAGTAAATACATTGCAGATAGATATGAAAATTTAAAGTTAATTGGAAAAGGTATAGTGTTTTACAGTTGTTGTTTTTGGGTTATAAAACAGTTTTTTAGGAAGCTTTGGTATGGTTTATCGAGCACAACCAAAAGATGCGATAAGGAAATACGTTGCAATCAAAGAAATTCTAAAACCAATTACCGGAAGAAAAGATGATCAACATCATGTTGTATGTGAAATAGAATTAGTTCAAAAACTTGGAGGAAAGAAGAATATTTTACCAACATACGAAGTGCATCGAGATATGGGAAATTATGTAAGCAATCAATCATGGTTTTAATCTTGCAATTACAAAAATCTTTTTAGGTTGTCATGGAATACTTTCCACATGATGATTTTAAGACCTATGTCAAAGATATGGACGCATTGGATATTATTTTATACATTAAAAATCTTGTTTCTTCGCTACATTATCTTCATCAAGCAAATATTATTCATCGTGATGTTAAACCTGACAATTTTTTGTACAATAAGAAACTACGGCGATATGCTCTGATTGATTTTGGATTATCTCAACATTACAATAATAATTTGGATAGAGCTGAAGCACTGAAAAGAAGATTTGGTGGATCTCTTGGTGGTGCGAATAGTCGACGATCAACAATTGAAATGCCTTGTTTATGCGAGGGAAAACTTATTCCACCATGTACATCTTGTCAAATTAAACCTGAATTTGTTGTTAATAAAGTATACCATTAAACGTTTAAATTGATAATTTAATAAACCTTTTTAGGCAGGAACTCCTCGCTTTTTAGCACCAGAAGTTTTAATTGGAGTAAATAAACAAACGACAAAACTTGATATGTGGGCCGCTGGAATGATTCTATTTTATATGATTACAAAAAAATATCCATTCTTCTTTGCAAAAGATAATCTTCCAATGGTTTCTGAACTTGCAGCTGTTTTTGGAACACAACCTTTTACTGATGTTGCAAAAGAACATGGAATGGATCTCTCGTTTGGATTCTCGTTTCGTCCCTTGAATATTATTCAATTTGCTTTTTCACATAGATACGGTAGGAATATTTATTAATAACACTAGTAGTTTTTTTTACATTTTTAGAATCTTCTGGTGAACAACTATCAATTCCAATTCATTGTGATTACTGTAATGAATATTTTCAAGGTAATATTCCTGCTGAAAATCGAACTGAAATTGGATGTTATTGTGCTCAAATGGAGAATGAAGAAGCTGCGCAAACGTTGCTGAGTGAATTGGATCGTGACATGGCTCGAATGCTTGTATGTTGTCTTCAAGTGGATCCTTCAAAAAGAATGTCTTCTGAAGATTTTGTAAATAAATTTCCACTATACTAAATTAACGCTTAATTAATTGTTTAGTCTTTCCCCCCAGTGATGAGTGTTTGTATGTGTATATTTTGTTTTTACTTTTTATTTGTTTCTCTTCGTCATTTCAAAAAAACATATCAAAAAATAAAACAATTTTTTACAATAATTTAACATTTGTCAATTCTTCAAGTTCTTGTAATGCAGTTTCACTATCGCCATTCACAAGTTGAACGGATTTAATTCCGAGTTTTTCTGCCGCTTCACAATTCATTTTTAGATCATCAAGAAAAATGCATTCTTCGGGTTTTAATCCAAGTTGATCAAGGGTATATTGATAAATATCCGGGAAAGGTTTTCGCATATTTACTTTACATGATTCAACAATAACATCAAAATATGTTGTATCCATTGGAACCATGGATTTCGTTTTTGAATCATCAATCCAACCATTATTTGTTAAAAGTGCAACTTTAAAACCAGATTCTTTAAGCTTTTTTAAAGCTGCAACAACCGTTTCATCCGTTGTTCCGACAGAAGATTGAAGGCCTTGAAAAAGTGTTAAAACTTCTTTTTGAACATCTTCCTGAAAAATTAGGGAATGGGTACTGTAATTTTATGCACAAATGATTATTTAGTTGAAATTAATTAAAATATAATAAGTATTATTTTTTTTGTTGCTGGTAAACTAGTTTCAAAATTATTAAGCAAATTACGGTAATTGGTGGATAAATTAAACATTTTTTATTTAAAAATTACTCTTATATTTTAAGTAATTCAGGTTTAATTAATAAAGATTACCATAACTGGGAATACGGTAGCATAGCAATTTTTTATGACTTTACAGTAATATTGTACAAGTAAAGTAAAAACTAACCTCAGAAAATTCAGAAATAAGTGGGGCAAGACTTTTCACACCGGTGTGACCCAATTCAAAATCTTCAAGTAATTTTTGCAATTTTTTATTTCCTTTTGCTAAAAATTATTATTTTGTAAACCGTTGTTATCCATGGCATGCATGTTCAAAACGAACCTTGAATCATCATTTTTTCAATCAACATTGGATCACTAAATTTAAGGATTACACCTCCCATATCTAAATAATATCTTTTATGTAATTTACAGTAATTTTTATATAAACAAAATTTTACCAGAAATAATAGCTTTGTATTTTTGAGCAACAACCATTTTTTTTAAAAAAGTTTTTTGATCAATGAAAAATAAAATGTATAAAATCTGAAATAAATGTTTGTTAAAAATTTTATTTAAATATCAAAAATTTTGTGTCAATTTCGTTTTCTGACCATTTTAATGATCAAAAAAGACAAGTATCACAAACTATTTGTGTTTGTGTTACACAAATTGTGTGTGAATCATAAATTTTGAAAGTGTCAAATTAGTGAGGAGCAGCAAAAATAACATCAACCTCATTGTTTATTCAACAACAACAAAAAATGAGGTGATAAAATCAAACAAAAATGATATTTTATTGGTCTTTTTAAAACATGAGAATTATCGCGCATTATTTATTTTTTGTTTTTCATTATAAAATACGTATGTTAGAGTTTGAAACTACAAAAAATATTTTTGGTTGCAAAAATGACTAAAATTAGAACATTCATTATACGTGCGATTTTCTAAAGTAACTTTGTTTAAAACCAAAATGAAGATACAGTACAAAATAAAAATATTACGGTAATATTCGTCTTAAATAAAGTTTTGTCACTTTTGAAACTGCATTGACAGTTATAGTTCATGATTACTGTAATACTTTTACAGAGTACTGTATTTTTAAAAAACTAAGATTAAATTACTGTACTTATGAGCTTTTGCAAACAAGGTATACGGTAACTAATGATCTTTAATAATTGAAGTAAAACTTTTGCGAATCAACTTTTCTTTTATACCCTTTTTTGAAGATCATTTTGTCCATTTTTCTTCAGACGGTTTGTTCGATTTTTCAAAACACAACCTATAAAATTTATTTTCAAAAAAATATTTTTAATATATTTGCGTCAATCAGGCACAAATCGCACACATTTACGACGCATCAAAAAAGGTTTTTGATTCTGAAACTTGCACAAACTTTTTATTTCCATTTTTGTTGCACATAAACTTTGTGGTCATTTTTTCTGTTTTGTAATCCATTTTATTATTAAAAATTTGTAAAAACAGAGAAAGAACACATTTTTTGTCACATTTTTATTATTATTATTAATAAAAATTTATATAAAACATTTTAAAAAGGAAAATTGCAAACATTTGTAGCTTTTTTAGATTAAAAAATGGATAAAATAAATTTAATCCGCGCTCAACTTTGATTACTGTACAATTTAAAAAATGCGGCAAAAATCTCTCAAAAATTAAATATAAAAATTGCACTCTTTTTTTAAAAAAAATTATTAATTAAAATTCATAAAATTTATGGCAGTTGATGAAGAAAGTATTATTTTTTTGTTTGTTAAAGAATGAATTTAACATGGCTGTGGTTGAGGTGGAGGTGGTGGGGTACAAGGAACAGTACCTTGGCATTGTTGTGATTCTTCTGCTGGACCACGGCATGAACAACCTGGTTCACCAACACATTGTCGGGAACGGGATGAAACACCTGTGTCACAAGCTGAATAAGCACTGCAAGGACTCCATGGACACCTATAAAATGATTCATACTGTAAATCTTATATTGTTGGTAAATAAAATTACCATTCTGTCCATTGACATTGTGGTGCACATGGATGTTCATTGCATCGACGAGTTTCTCGATCAGGTCCTGGACATTGGGCATTATCGCCATATGGTGAGCCAGGGGCTTCACAAACACGACTTCGAAGACTTATTCCACCTCCACAATCTCGATCACATGGACTCCAATCTGGAAATATATGTTATCATTTTACCCCCAATGGATATCTAAAATCCCTTACCACACCATTCTGACCATGAAGCACATTCGCGTTCATTACAAAGAATGGTTTCAATTTTATCCCCAAGGCATTCTTCAGTTGCTTGGCCATTTGGTGATTGGCATTGTCGACTACGAGTCTTTTGTCCCGGTCCACAAAGGGCTGAACATCCAGACCTGTAAAAATATTACTGTTTTTATTTGTTTTATAATATTAATTATTTAAGATACCATTCATTCCAAACACTCCAAGCTGCACATGGTGGACCTGAGCAGAAGATGTCTTCAACGGATTCTCCAATACAATCCGTTCCACCTTGACAAACTCGTTCACGTCTTTTTACGCCATCACCGCATGAAACAGAACATAATCCCCTGAACCAATAATTTAATTTTGAGTAATATTTTATTTTTGCAAAATTACCATTCTTGCCATTGACTCCATACTGAGCATGGTCCATGATCACATGGCCGTTGTTCAACCTTTTCACCTCCACATTGTTGATAACCATATGTTCCGCCTAAGCATGAACGTTGTCGAGATTGAACTCCATGTCCACATGAAGTTGAACATTGTCCCCAATCTTCCCATTGAGACCATTCTGGGCATGGTCCTGAATCACATGGTTCTGATTCAAAATCTTTTCCTTCACACATTTGTGTTCCCAAAAGGCAGTATCGGGTTCTTTGCTTTTCACCTCTTCCGCATGTTGATGAACAAGGTGACCATTCTTAAATGTGGTTATTAAATTAATAGGTCTATTAATATGGAATGAATTATTCTCTCTTACCACACCATTCTGACCAAGTTTCACATGGTCCCATATTGCATGGAGCATTTTCAACAGATTCTCCACCGCCACAATCTTCTGTTGTACAGTAACGGCGACGTTGCTTAATTCCATCCCCACAGGAACAACTGCAACTACTCCAATCTAAAACAACATGTTATGTATATTTTACAGTAATATTAATTAAGGATTTACCACTCCATTCTTGCCAAACACCAAGTGGTGGACGGGTTGGAATACATGCTGCTGAACGGCATGCTGGTGCAGGTGGTGGAGGAGGTCGTTGTTGTGGGGCAGGGGCACAATTAACACTTGGACATTGAACAACCTGGGATGCAAGAACAGCAGGATGAAGTTGTTCTTGGGCATTTGAAGATTGTTGTCCACTTGAAGGATAAACTTGTTGGGCTTGTTGTTGTCCGGATGAAGGGTATGCTTGTTGTGGGGGAGGATATTGTGGTGGAGAAGGAGGTGGAGGACGAACTTGTGGAGATTGTTGAGCTCTTTCAGATTCAAGACGGCGTCGTTCTTCAACAAGTCGATTGTATTCCTGTTGTCGACGCTCATATTCTTTCATATGTTCTTCACGTTTTCGTTCCATTTCTTCACGTTGCCGATCATAATCTTCTTTATATCCTTGTGGGGGATATTGTACCGGTTCAGAAGTTCGAATTGTTGGGGCTGCTTGTACTTGTAATTGATCCTGTGAATATTGTTGTTGCTGTTGTTGCTGTTGATACTGTTGTTGTTGGTATTGTTGTTGTTGTTGTTGCTGCTGTTGAGGTTCATATTGTTGTTGTTGACGTTGTTGATCAATAATTCGTTGACGCTCTTGAGCTTCTTGTTGATGTTGTTGTTGTTGAGAGAAGTATTGTTGTTGCTGTTGTTGATATTGTTGATCGGCTTGTTGCTGCTGTTGTTGGGCATAATAATTTCGAGCAGGACAACCACGGCGTTGAATTTTTCGACCGTATTCACATGCTTGTGATCGAGCTTGTACCCCTGATGGCAAGCATTGACCCCATGGTGACCAAGGACCCGTAGTTTCAATTTCAATGTATTTACTACTTTCTAAAAATTTTGAATTTTTCAATAAACTTGTTTTTTTTTAAAACATTACGTCTTTTGCTTCGTGGAACTTTATCCGTTGATGAAACAATTCCATCTTCGCCAAGTGGTGGAAAAGGATCAAATTGATGACAATCTAAGACAATTTCAAGGGCTCGAATAATATCTTCATCATGTTTCGGCTTCTCTTCAATTAGCTGAACATCTGGATCAATGCTATTGTGATCAAAAAGATAACAAATATGTTCATTTGTTTGATTATGAACAAAGAAGAACATAACAGCAACGCAGCGAGGGAATGTGGCAACACATGCCTTCTGGCATTCATAAGCATTTGGGGTTAATTCTGTTTCAAATGGTTCAATTCCGGCAAATGCCGTATTATTATGAATCCGAACACAAAGTTCTTCAATTCCACGAACAACAATTTCAGGTTTTTCAGTTAAATTTCCAAATTCATTTCCGTCTTCTTCAATCGAAGAATCATTCAGCAAAAATGCAGGTGTATCAAGGGTTGTACTTGGAAGGGCCGTTGTTTTTATGGAAGAAGTCTTCTTTGCTTTTTTAGTTTTATTTGATTTTGAAGATTTTGGTTTTAAAAGATGTTTCAATGAGGATTCTTTTTTACTTGTTGCTTTTGTGGCTTCTTCTTCCGTTGTAGCGGGTACGGTAGTTGAAGGTTCAACAACTTCAACAATCGTTGCATTGGTAGGTTTTGGCTTTGGTTTATCAATCCGAATTCGAGCTAAAAATGTATAAATTTTAGGCTTGAATTTTTTCGGGGATGCAGTGTTGCGTTTTTTTAGGCTAAAGATCAAAAGAAAAGTTTTCTATTTCATTTTCGATTGTTGGAGGGAAGTTGTTAGTTATGACGAAAGCAAGCAAGCATAAATAATAATTGTCAAAAGGAAATGAAGAAAACAATGAGTGCCGTGCAAAAATTGCAATGTCTTCTTCTTTTTTTTAAATAAAAAAAGTTGTGTTATCCAAAGATGAAACAAAGGTCGAAAAATGACAGTTTTTTAAAATTAAAATTATTAGGTAAGAAACATTTTTTAAAAATACTGTAAAAACGCAGAAATAATTAATTAATTAATTTCCAAAAAAATTTTTAAAGCAAAAAAATCTTTGTCTGCTCAAAATTAAAATTTTCAGATGACTATTTTAATTGGAAAAGTAATAGATTAGGAGGATACTGTATAAAACGAAAAAGGCATTAGGATAAATGCATTATAATTTGTTAAATCTGAAAACTTAAAATAAGAAGATCAAAATGATGAAAGTGCTAAATGTTAATGGTCAAAACCCAAAACACATTTATCCTCGTTTTACAAATTTGTAAGAAGATCTTTAGTCTATAGACAGTAAACAACTTTTCCCATTCTTAATGGATTACTGTAAAAAAATATTTTCCTTACCTGCATGAACTTCAGTGAAGAAAAGTGCAAGAGCCAAAAAGGTGCAAAGGGTCAGCAGAAGGCCTGCTGTTGCCCGCATTGTTGTTGTTGTTTAAATCCTAAAATTTTAAATCCAATTAAAAAACCAAAATCTTTTGTTTCTTTTGAATCTGAATCCAAATGAATCGATTACGCAAGAAACAAGAATTACCAATAATCACGAAAAAATGGACGCAATAATTATTTATTGTTTTTATTTTTTAATCGTCGTCCCTGAGAGGTAAAAAAAGTATACTTTTTTTGAAACAACTAAAAAAAGAAAGCATATTGCCGCAGGGGATAAAAAGGATATCAGCAACAAAAAAAGTGATTGCCGCATGTCAAATATCTCCCTCTTTGTCGACTTTTTTTCTTGATTTGTCAAAAAAAGAAAGTTGCAAAAAGAGAGAAGGAGAGATAATCCCCATCATGAAATGTGGGATAAGTAAAACAAAAAAAAAAGAATTTTTGAAATGATAAATGAATGTCCAGCAAAATTTTGGTGTTGTTTTTTTGGCGTGTCTTCAATCTTCCACCAGCTGATTGATGAATCTTTAAAAATGCCAAAGACTGATATAATCAAATGCCAAATTTTTTGCTTTATATATGGGAATTGCTGGAGGGCATGAATCATCGACAACGACGATGACAAATCAAATTTTTGAAAAAAATAAAAATTATCAGCACAGGTGACGGTCGATCATCGAGATTTGAAGATTAGACAAGACAGAATATAAGCAAATCTTGAAAAATGATACATCTCTTTTCCTTCCCTCTTTTCAATCATGGGCTCTCATTTCAATTGTCAAAACTCAGACAAATGCAAGCAAAAAATAAAAAAAAGTTAAAAAAGAAATCTTCTCAGAAAAGATATCACCATCAGCTATGTATATTACTGCAACAAATATCATCCCCTAAAAAATCAAATCATTTGACAATGACATGTCTGCACTTCAACATATTTCAGGATCTTTTGCTTTTTTTTGAAAAGAAAAAAGCTAACAACTAACAACAATTCATCATCAAGCATGTTTTTAAAAATTCAAATAAGAGTGGCATTTTTAAAAGCTTCACTGTTGTTGATAGACGATGATTCATTCTTCATTCGATTATCAAAGGTTACAAAAACATCCAAAAAACTTGTTTGTCAAATTCTAAGAAAGGCATTTGAAATGATTTTGAATTAAATCATTAAATTTTAATGCATCAAAATCAAATAAGTGAAACGAATTCCATAAGAATGCCAAAGTTATAGTATAATTTTGCCACCGTTTTACATGTCCCCAAAAACATAAAAATAAATCAAAATCAACGGACAAATTTATGTAGAAGCATTATAAAAAAAGAGAAACAACAAAAAAATATTTGAAAGTGAATTAGAAAGAAACTTGTGTGAAGTAATCATCAAAGGTTTTCTTGACCTAAAAATATATGTAATTAAATAAATACAGTAAAAAAATTAAACAAACCGCAAGAAGAGCTTCAGATCGTGGAAGAATTTTAGCTGTTTCGAATCGACCTGGGGGAGTTTGAGGAAGTTGGAATGAAACAGATTTTCGAGGAGGTGGAACAGGTTTCATTGGTGGAGAAGAAGATGGACGAGCAGGTTCTGGGGACTTTGGTGAAGTTGAATAAGAAGATACAGAACTTGCCAAAGGTTGTTCAATGGTACAATCAGATTCTGAAGGCCGATCAGATTTTGGAGGTTGAGTAGGTCGATCAGATTCTGACGATTGAATTGGTCGAAGAGATTCTTTAGCTCGAGTTGGTGGATCAGATTCTGAAGGTCGAGTTGGTCGAGCACTTTGACCAGATGTTGCAGTTCGAGCATTTCGACGAGATGTCTAAAATTATAAAAATTTCAATACAATTTGTGAAAATGATAAAATATAAAGAACACTTACAGTAAGCAAATTGCGCCAAAGTCGAATCGTTGATTCTTGAGGTGAAAAATCGAGTCGACGAGCAGACGGCATTGGGGGTTCTAAAGAATCTGGAGGTTGAGAAGAAGCTGGACGAGACAAAGTTTCTCGAGAAACAGATTCCAATCGTTGAGAAGAAGAAGGAGGGCCAAATCCGGGCCCAGTAGATTCTTTTGAAGTTGGACGAGCAGCTTCGGGAGCTTCAAGTGAAACAGATTCAAATGCTCGTGTTAAAGTTGAACAAGAAGATGCCAAAGGTTTAGGAACTGGATGAGCAGATTCCAAAACTTCAGAAGAAGCAAATAGAGGTGTGCGATTAAAAGATGGCGGAAATACACATTGAGACATCAAAGAAACAGGTTTAAAAGGTTTCGGTGTAATAATTGGAGGAAGAATTGGTTTAGAAGGAATTGAACGAGCAGCTTCCGAAGACATTGAATCAGGTGGAACAGATACGGGAGGTTGAGATGAAGCAGATGGTCCATAACCTTTAAGAGCAGATTTCAATGGTTGAGGTGGAGCTGGATGTGAGGGAATAGAAGGATAACCAGATGTAGATGACTGAGATGTACGAGTAAAACGGGGAGGTGCCCGACCAGATGTATATGGTTGACTTGTAATATCAGGAAGTTGAGTTGCAAAACTAAAAGGAGAAAGTTGATTCGCAAGAATAATTGCAGCAGAATTTGTGCGACCACGACCAGATGCAGAAGGTTGATTGATTCGACGAGAAGAAGCAGGTTGATTTGTGTGACGGGATGAAAAATTTTGAATTAAACGACCAGAAGATTGATGAGATAATCCACCAATACGCATTCCACCACGATATGAAAAACCACCTCGAAATGTTCCACCACCTCTGCCTCTACTAAAAGAATATATAATGTTATGTAAAAAATTTAAAAGCATATTAATAATATACATACCGCTTTTTACTGCTTTTTGTTTTTTGGATCATTGCTGTAATATGTGCTGAAGCTTCAACAACTGCAGCGGAAACAACAACACCTTCATGAGTATTCTTGAGTTGTACACATCCAACCATATCTCGAAGCATCGCTTCAACTGATGGATAATCATATTCTTGAGCAGCTCGATTAAGATTGTAAGCAAAGGTTTCACTAAAAATAATATATAAATATTAGAATTAAAATATATATAAACTTACAGAACATCACGAATTAAATGTGTAAGAGGAAGAGAATTGTTAGGTGTTGATCCAACAACAATATTAATCTGAGATTGAAGCTTTTCCCATTCTGGGATATCACCATCAGGAATCGGTTTGGGGACCGACTTTGCCTTTTTCTTTGCCATTGTAGACTAAAAGAAAACAGAAGCTAAAAAAAGTTGCATGAAAAAATATTTTGAACAATTAAGCACAAAAGTTAGTTGAAAGTATATAGCTCAAATAATTCTAATGTTATTACAGCAATAAAATAGGTTAATCACAGCCACAAAAGGGTAACAACACGTTTAAAAAGAAGAAAAAAGTTATTATAAATTTTAGGTTAAAAGTTTTAAAAATTAATTAAAGCAAACAAAAAAGAATTTGAAAAAATGGTGAAGAAAAAAGCGGATAACAAAGAGCAGCAAATTTGCAAAGAACTGTAAATATTTTCTTTGCGAAATCGAATTTCACAAAACACCAAAAAAGTTTTTGTAAAAAGTTGCAAAAAACACATTTGAAAAAAGTATGTCTTTTTTACTTTGGGAAATCTTTCCTATGACACAAATCATTGATAAAGCAATTACAATGTGATTCCCATTGTAATTGCTTTTGTGCACAAAAATTTGAGACATTGTGTATGACCTTGTCGAATTTTATTTGAGAGATTTAAAGCATGAAACAACAACACGAGCTTTTTTTAAATGTAAAGTGAAAGTTACAGTACTACTAAACAAACCTTCAGATCGTTATTTAAAAACTTACTTCAGAACTTGAAACAAGCCTTGAAAAAGAAGATTCGCATTGATTTGGTGCAAATAATTTTTGAGATGTTTTAAATTGTTGAATCTCTGCTTCAGCCTTTTGATTGCCCTCCATTTGTCGAGGAAATTCAAAAAGATCCTGTGCAACAAATAATGAGTTATGTTTAAAAGCAGGGTTGTTCATTTCAAGGGAAATCGAAAAAAGGCGGGAAATTCCCGCCATTTCCCGGAGTTACAGTATTCCAAGCTACAGTAATATTTTACCAAAAACAATCTTACGACCTGCAAAATGATTGTTAAGTATTGAATTTAGTTCTTTTTGACTATTTACAGTGTTTTTATAGTATTTCTATCTCATTTTTAAACGTTTAATGTAAAATCGTTAAATATTACTGTAACCTTTTCCTAGAAATCGGAATCATTTCGCGCAAAAAATCGGAATACCTCCCGAGAGAGGGAAATGAATAATCCTACTTTGAAGCAATTCTTCATTTTTGTGACTTCATAAAAACGATTTCGAAACTGCAATTAATTGATTATCAGTTAATTGAAGTGTCGAAATCGTTTTTTATGAAATCACAAAAATTGAAGAATCTATTTTAGCAAATAATTAAAGCTTACTGTAAATTGTGCTTTTAAAGAAAGATTAACAGGTTTCACTTCGGTGGCTTTCTTTGATAAATCTTCAATTCCATTTGCATCATCATCAATAGAATTTTCATATGCCGCAATGTGAAGTGAAAGGGTGCTTTTATTTAAATTTGATGAATTATTGCTATCATTCATCCATCGCTTTTGGCATTCTTTTTCTTCTCCGGCTTCAACATTTAAGCTTGAATTCTTCAAAGTTTTGAAATCGATATTTTTTGTTGATTTATTCCAAGATTTTCCTTTATCTTGGTAATCGTTGGATACGGTATGACCTAACATTTTCAATGTTGCTGCAATTCTGTAATACTTTTTTTTGTCTTTAACCTCTTCAAACAATGGGAAAACTTTTAATTATAGAAGTCCTACAGTAATCAACAGAAAGTCAGTTTTTATCAGAATTGCAGTTGTTATATTTACGAGAATTCTTGTCATTGTTTGACTTGCTGAAAGATTGAACAGATGATTCAGTATCTTTAAGACATTTTTGATTTAAATTGAGATTTGAAAATCGGTTGCTTATTTCAGAATTGATCCGAGAATCCTGTTGCTTTTGCACAAACATTTCCTCTTTTTTTGTTGTCATCTAAAAACATTTAAACAGTAGTAAATTAAAGATATTAAAAAATTATCATCAATCAAAGTAATTCTTTAATCTAACATGTTTTACTAAAAAATAAATATAAGAAATTACTAATTTTTTCCGGAACTAAAATTTCGAAAGTAGCAAAATGTTCAGTATGTTTAGAAAGCCCAAAAATGCAACAAAATTTTGATGTCTAAAAAGCTAAAAATGGTCATCTAAGAGAGAAGAAATGATACATTTATGTTTCACTGATTTTAGCACGTGAATAGCCAAAGGCGGAGCTTTTGCGCAGCACATTGAATCATTATAAAAGACTGAAAGTTTGGTGCCGCAAAAAAAGAAAGTCACCAAAAATGGAGACAATCTGTTCTACGACCCAAAACAAAAAGAATTACGAAATCAAAAAAAACATTAAAAAAAAAGATTTACAAAATCAAAAGAGAAAAGCAAAAGAAATTTGAAAGGTTTTGATTAATTTTGAATCAAAAATGAACCAGAATATCTCAAAGCGGATTTTTTCCGTTGTAAGGGATCATCCAATATGACTTCATACAAAAAGGGGCTGTCTCGATGTCACGTGACACAGGTGATGGTTGGGCCTAATGAGTTGTCACGCCGCTTTGATGTTTGTCGGCAAAAAGCTTCGATGTTTTGTCACCTAATGGGTGGAGGGTCAAAAAACTCCAATTTTTGTGTCACGTGACACGCGACATCAGGACAGTCCCAAATCTGAATTTTTAAATCCTTCTTTCCCTTCCCTTCACCTGCGGCGTCATCAAAGTTGCCGCCTATGAAGTAGCGAAAAAAATCAAAGAGCGTCCTAATTGGCTGACCCCATTCCTCCCTTTCTTTGCATGACGTCATATCTGGACAACCCCAAAATTGGAAATAAACGCATTTTTCAATCATCGCTTTCTCAGTCGCATTACTTCCAAACTAGGATTATAATTATGATGAATGGTGTTATCATTTTAGAAAAAGAAATAAGTAAAAATATAAATTTAAAAAAAAATGTTCTTAAAAAATTTCATGTTGTTCTTTTCAGTTTTCATTGCTGATGTCAGACATACATAAACATCCTATTCATTTCCTTTTCGATGATCAGTTTATATTTTTAAAAATAGCAAAACTTTTCTGTTTTTTTGCCACTTTCACAAGTTAAATTTCTAAAAAAATTAGTAATTGCTTATATATTTTATTCACAATTGACAAAATTTTAAATAGCATCCTTGACGGAATATTTTGATTGATGATAATTTTTTAATATCTTTAATTTACTACTGTTTAAATGTTTTTAGATGACAACAAAAAAAGAGGAAATGTTTGTGCAAAAGCAACAGATTTCTCGGATCAATTCTGAAAAAAGCAACCGATTTTCAAATCTCAATTTAAATCAAAAATGTCTTAAAGATACTGAATCATCTGTTCAATCTTTCAGCAAGTCAAACAATGACAAGAATTCTCGTAAATAAAACAACTGCAATTCTGATAAAAACTGACTTTCTGTTGTAGTGTAATATACGCTTCCACTACAGTAGGGAACATAATCATGTATTTTAAAGATAATTCAAAGGGGTAGAAATGACAAAAAACAGAATTGCAGCAACATTGGAAATGTTAGGTCATACCGTAGCCAATGATTACCAAGAAAAAGGAAAATCTTGGAATAAATCAACAAAAAATATCGATTTAAAAACTTTGAAGAATTCAAGCTTAAATGTTGAAGCCGGAGAAGAAAAAGAATGCCAAAAGCGATGGATGAATGATAGCAATAATTCATCAAATTTAAATAAAAGCACCCTTTCACTTCACATTGCGGCATATGAAAATTCTATTGATGATGATGCAAATGGAAGTAAAGATTTATCAAAGAAAGCCACCGAAGTGAAACTTGATAATCTTCCATTGGAACCCCAATTTACAGTAAGTTTTAATTAGTTGTTTAGCAAAACTCATCATATTTTGTACAGGATCTTTTTGAATTTCCTCGACAAATGAAGAGCAACAAAACGGCAAAATCCGAGGTTCAGCAATTTAAAACATCTCAAAGATTATTTACACCAAATCAAGGTGCTTCTTCTTCAAGGCAAACTCCTCGATCTCGAGTAAGTTTTTAAGGTAATAATTAAAAGGATAATATCTAGGCGTGTTTTTTGTTATGATATATTGTAAATTACAGATTAAAGGGAGTGTCTTATTTGATGAAACTATTTCATTTTAATATCTCTCGTCTAAGTGACAAAAAAGTAAATTTGATCTTTGATTACTGTTACCAAAAATAAGAAAAAGAAATTCCTATCCGCCTATTCCTTCAGGACAAGAGACTTTGTTTAACTGTAAATTACACTCAAGCTTTTAATAAAAAAGGAACAAATATTAAAAAAAAGGATGACTGTTTTTAGGTTACGATACTTTTTCGCACTTCTAAATTGCTCATTTTGTCTTGTGCGAAGAATAAAACATAAAAATATTTAACTTTGTTTTACTTAGAAAAATAAAGTTTACCATTAAATTCAAAAAATATTTAATTTCCGACTATTTTCTTTGATTACTCGGGTTTATAGGTTTCCAGGCACGTTGCAAGCACATCTCGAATTGCCTCTTCTGAAGTTTTGGAATCTTCCCGTCCTGTTTCAACTCGAACATTGATACCTGATGGTGCTGTTCGACGTGAACCTAAGGAATTTTTGGAAAACTTGAAAGAAAAACAAACCATTTTTGTGAAAGCAAAAGCTGATTTAAAATGGTATAGATCAAAGATTCAAAAGGTGGAAAATAAAGCAGATGGAAAGATTTTTTTGATACATTTTCATGTTTGTTTTTTCATATTATAATTTCAAATGAAATACTGATAATTTTGCAGAATTGGAGTAACAAATTCAATGAATGCTTTAATGAAAAAGAAGCCATTAAATATTTTCGAGAACATAGCATTGAAAATGCTTACAAGGTTCAAGTATGCTATTATTCGTCTCTTTTATCCTTTCCCATAAAATATTTGTTTTCACAGGCAGAAGCTGTGAAATCAATTTATTTGCCGCTTTCTACTTATACAATGAATAATTTGGGATTCCCGAATCAATCCGAAAGTGAAAAGTTTTCTGAATTTTTGAAGGAACATCCAGAAGCATTTAAATCAAAAGTGCTAAAGAAGCCAATTATTGTTGCTGATGATGATGTTGAGCCTGAACCATTTTCATCTTTGTCATTGGAAGAAGAAGAAAATGTTCCAATGGAATTGGATGTTCCAGCAATAATACCACTCCCAGCACCTTCACCACCTACAGTTGCAGAAGTAATCAGTGAAGCATTGGCTGATACCGAACAATTATCAACTTTTGTTGACAATGATCTTCAAAAATCTCAGGATCATTTTTTTGCAAGATTACCTGCTCGAGTTACGATTGCTGAAATATTTAATCAAGTAAGTTGTTTGCTCTTGCATTTTTTAAAATAATCTTTTATTTTACAGTATTTAAAGACGTTTTATGACGATAAAATTGCAAATCGACAAATTTTGGCTAAAAATGCTCTTCAAATGTTCAGCCGATTTGCACTTTCAAAACTTGTCAATTGTGAAGAAGCTCCATACATTTTGGCAGTGATAAATGTTGCGAGAGAAGGAAAAAATCGGCGAACATTTAATAATCTTTCTTCTGAAATTCCTCTTGAACTTGATATTTTTGGTTATATTCATCTTTGTCGTCTTGTCAAATTTGCTTTTATCTATTACAAGAATACCCCTGAATCTGAGAATGATGAAAGTTTTCGACAACTTATCAAATCCTGGGGATTATTTGCAAAATTTTTAAAGAAAAGTAAAAGAAGATCTTTTGATGAAAGTTTAGATTATGTTAAAATTAATTATTAATTGTATTATTTTTTAATGGAATTATTTTACAGTAATAATAATAAATATTTTTATGACCCAATTTTATTACGTAAAACTTTTAGAAGGTAATTAACCTTAATTAATATGTATGTTTTACTTCATATTTTTTGTCTTGAACGTTTCTCAAAAATTTGCATACAAAAATAATTAAAAAAGCAGTGTTTGATAACTCATTTTTTTAAAAATATACAAGAAACAGCAAAACAACAACAAATTTGATTTTATAAATGTAAAATGGAGCCTTATTTATTTTTGATTATGGTTGGACTTCATATATTTGCTTTATGGCCGGTAATTTTACTTTTTTCTTTATTAAAATATTTTTATCAAATTTGTTTCTTTCAGTTAACACTATTTTATTGCCGTTCAAAGAAAAAGAGAAAGCCACGAAAAGTAGGACAAAGTTGCGAATCATTATTAATTGACAAAGGCTCCCGTTCAACAATTAAAAGTTCACTTCCTGTTAAAAAACTTACAACTCCATCAAAGATTTTACGACCAAAACCTCCTGTTGAAAAGAAGGATGACAGTAATCCACAGAAAAAGAAGACTGAAAAATCTGAAGATAAGGTTTGTATTGTATTTTTATCATTAGTAATATAATATATTTCATTTCAGAAAGATGATTTAAAGAAAACTACTGTTACAACAGCAGATACCGAAAAAACGAAAGAGAAATCAAGTCCTAAAAATGCCAAAACTCCGGTTGATTCAAAACCAAGTCCAAAGAAAGAGAAATCACCAAAGAAAGCAGATCCAAAATTAAATAATTCAAAGAAAGAAAAAGCAACGGATAAAACTCAAGAGCCAACTGAAAATGAAACTCAACTAAGCAATGAACCGGGTGGAATGCTTAGTTGTGACAAAACTCAATCTCAAACAGAACAAGAAAATTTAGAACATGAAACTGATTAAAGTTGTTGTTGTAAAAGCTGTAATAAATAATCTTCATTTTTGTTTCAAAACTTTTTACAAGATATAAAAAACAACAGGAGTTCACATGGCAATGAGTTACATACATACATAAATGAATGAAATAATTAATGAGTAGTAGATTCAGGGAACTTTTTTGCATACCATTCTGGATAAGTTGAAGCAATTCGATTATAGATTGTATTAGATTCTTGACAAGCTCGAAGGAATTGTTGATCAATGCTTAAAACTTCTTCACTTTCAACCATTTTTATTTCTTCTTTTTTCGATGATGATGACTGAAAATGTTTAATATTAAGAACAGATATCTTATGTTATAAAGAAAAAGAATTCACGCTTAATTAATTTATTATTAAATAAAATTAAAGAAAGAAGCTGATGTGATTTTTTGGATTAAAATTATTCAGAAAAAATAAACGATAAATTTTTTTGGATATTGCAAAAAAAAGAAGTCGTTTTCCGCGTGGGACAACACTTTTTTGTTTTCATCTTATTTTTGAAGTTTGAAAAACAAAAAAAAATTTGTCTTCTTTGTGATTGTCCAGATTTTACGTAAGCAAAATATCCAAATTACACTACCGTTACTGTAAGATTTTGTCTTTTGATCTTTGCCGCATTGAAGGGAATCGTATGATTTGGCTCGCCCCCATCCACCCATAAAAATGCTTACGTTGGATCTGGACAATTCCTTTTTTAAAAATGGCATAAACAAACAAGTTGCCGAAGATATCAAACTAATGGAGATGGGTTACTGTAACTTAATAAGGGAACTAAAGATCAAACATAAAAATTTCTAAAATTAATAAAATGCCAACATCTGATTAAGTTTCAATAATTTAATAGGCGACAATTTTACAAAATTTTGCGGAATATTTACGTTTTAATTTTAAAACAAATAAAAGTTGTTTATTTTCTTCAATGATTGTTTCAAGAATTTTTTTATCAGTACTGTAATTTTTTGGAAAAGTAAATGTCAAAAGAGACACTTACAAATTAAATTTTGGTTTGAAAAAGTTTAACATAAACCTTGAAAATCATTGTTTTTAAACATGTTTTTTTATTTATTGTAAACGATTTTCCCTGTAACTTTTTATTAACACAAATACGATTTTTAATTTTTTCAAAGTTTTTATGATCTCCGCAATTTTGAATTAGAAAGTTTCAAAGTATTGTTTCGTATGTTTGTTTTTTGTATTTTTTTGATTGCAATCAGCATTACAGTAATTTTACACTATTTCATTTATTCAATATTTTTGTGAACACATGTAAAACTGTTTTTAATAATAAGAAATAGTTTAAAGGGAAAAGATTAATTTTATTTTATTTTAAAGGCCAAAGTTTATACTAAACATTAATGGATGCTAATGCTTCTTGAAAATTTTTGTTTCTCTACAACAGCTGCCGAACATCTTTGCTACTATAAGTTTTTGTGCCTAAAAAATATTTTTTTTTGTTTAAAAAAAGTTTGCTGTCGTCTCGATCTTGACCAGGCACCCCTCTTTTTTTCTGCCAGTGCCAAGTTGATTGTTACAAACTTTTTTCCTTCCATTCTTTTCTTTCTTTCCTTTTTGTTTCAATCTAATTTCTATCCTTGGCAGAGTTCTTCTTAAAAGATGAATGTGTGCGCGCAATCAAACATATAAAAAAAACTCGTAGGTCTGATATCCCCCCTCTTCTTTTAATTCAACAGCCCGCCAGCAATAATTGTAACAGGAACGGTTAAAATTGGTGTGACCCCGATATTCCTTCTTTTATTTTTGCCAGCCATTGCAAATTTTTCTTTTCTTACGGCGTTAAAAAATGAAAGACGATGGACTCTTCTTCTTTCTTCTGTTTAAAATGGATCAACTTAAAAATATATTTTTTCCTTTGCCTCCTCCCTTCTTTTGCGCAAAAAAAATTGAACAGAAACACTAACTTGTTTCAGTTTCTTCCCTACATTTTCTACAACCCCCTTTTCTCTTTTGATGGCCGGCAAAAAAATATATATGCTGACGTGGAATTAAATCGTGTTTTTTTCTATTTAAAAGGAATCTTAAAATGATGACCATTGGCCATAGAGTGATTTGATAAAAGGGATAATATTTAAAGAGGGATTCAAATTTTAGTCAATAACATCAAATGAAGTTTTTAATATTTTGTTCAGTTTTGGCTTTGACCGTTACGGTATTTGCCAAAAAAGATGAAGAGGAATCCAATACTTTTCAAGGGCAAAAACTTTCATGGAAAGAAGATGATGGCTTAGAAATTAAAATTACTCGTCCAATTTCTGAAGAAAAATGTACGATTAAGTCACAAGCTGGTGATACCGTTGATCAATTTTATCAACTTCATGATGCTGAAAATAACGTTATTGGATCAAATTTTGGAAAAAAACCGTAAGTATCTCTCATTAGAAATACTGTATTCGACATTATTTTTTCCTACCGTAACCCCCAAATGTGTGACCAAAAGAGAAAAAAGTTTTTTGAAGTCTAAAAATACTGTAATTATCGTGCCACAAAAAACGTTTCAATAATTTTTAGATACACTTTCAAACTTGGTGAAGGACAAGTCATTGCTGGAATGGATCGGGCCATGACTGGAATGTGCATTGGAGAAAAGCGAAAAGTTATTATTCCAGGAAAGCTTGGATTCGGAGATGCAGGAAGAGATCGTGACAATATTAAAACTGATCAAACCCTTTATTATACTGTTCAACTTGTTGATATTGTAAGTATTTGGCAGTACTGTAGATTACGGTATAATATTAAAAATTATAGTTCCGCCCCGTTCCTGGTCCATCATGGAAAGAAGATGATGGATTAGAAATTGAAGTCACACATAAAATTGAAGCAGATAAGTGTAAAAAATCAGCCCCTGGAGGTATACATATTTTTTTAAATTCAAGCCATTTTTTATTGTCTTTAATTTATAGATTTCATCCATCAACAATATACCCTTCATCTTGCTGATGGAACATTTGTTGATAGCAGCTTCTCCCGAAATGAACCATTCAAATTCAAGCTTGGTGCAAAACAAGTAATTGCTGGTATGGATCGTGCTATGGTAAACATTAAAAGCGACCAAATGCTTAACTTTAAAATTATTTGTTTTAGACTGGCATGTGTGAAGGTGAAAAGCGTAAAGTTGTAATCCCCGCAGAACTTGGATACGGTACTGATGGACGTCCACCACAAATCCCTGGGTTCGTTATAAACTATTCTGCTTTCAAAAATTCTATTAATAACAAAATTATAATTTTTCAGAAATTCCACACTTTACTTTGATATTGAACTTGAAAAGTTGATCAAAAAAGATGAACTCTAATTTATTCTATATAAATTATTGCGAAGCCGGGTTTTTTCATACTGTAAATAACATCTTGTTGAGTTGTTCATTTACTGCCTTCAAATTTGTTATGCATTTATAAATGTTCAACATTTGTTGTTATCACCTTGTTTTTTTAATATCAATAAATATATAACCAAAAAAAGAAGCACAGTAAATAAAGATAAAATCTTACAGTAATCATTCGATTAAAATTTCGATAAAATCATCCAAAGTTTGTTTATAATTTTCTTCAAGATCTTTCAAAACTTCAGCCAAAGCAACCCGTAATGATTCTTCCAAAGAAGGATTTTTGTTTATCAAACTTTGAGTCAAAAATCCATATGTGTTACAGTCATCTTGATAAGCCTAAATATTTTTTATACCTTTTTATCAACAGTATCCAAAAGAATATTTGTAAAACCTTTAACAAATCCTGCTTCTTTTCTTCCACTTTTAATCTTGCTTGTGGTGATAATCGTAAAAACTTTTCTTTTCTCATTTCATTTTTTGATGCTTCAACTGAAACAGCACCAAGTCGAAAACGACCTTGAATATCATTCTTCTTTTCTTGTGGTTGATATTTTAAAATTTGAACAGCATTGAGCTAAAAATATGAAAAAGCCTAAAATGATTTTTAATAGATTTAGAAAAATCAAACCCGAGCAGCGCTAAAAGTATCAGGATCAGGAGTTCGCCATGTTTCAGTTTTTGGTTCTGTTGAAGAAGGCCGGATATCAGGAAAATTTGTGGAGGAAAATTTTGAAAAGCGAGAATGTTCTTTTGCGATTGGAAGAACACTACTAAATCCAGGTGGAGGAATATTTGATAATCTATTGTTTGAATGTAAAGGACCAGCAATCGGATATGGAGCCTAAAAAGGGTAATCAGAATAAATAAACAAACCAGAACAGGGATAGGCAAAATCCACATCTATGGAATTGAATTTTGAAAAAATATGTGCAAGAAACAGAGACAAGATAAGGCTTTTAGTTTCCGTTAATTTCATTCGAATCATTGTTGCGGCTCCAGAAAAAACATCAAACAAGACCCAAAGTTAAATTCAAAATATTTCGGTAGTAAAAGAATGGATTTCACCCATCCCTGATCAAAAGTAAAGAATCTTTCTTGAAAGAAGAAAGCTGTACATACCGGAGCTATTGAACGATGTGAAGAAATACTAGTATTTGGAAAACCGTCCATTTGCATTCCTGTAAAGCTGCTTTCCATTGGAACTGCTGGTAAAGGTTTTGGTAAAAGAGGAGTTCGTCTATTTAACTCTATTGATTCACCAACAACTTCATTATCGTGACGTTTGCTTCTATCATAACGATATTCAGGTGGAGATGTTTCAGTATTAAAATCATCAGACCGAGAAGAAAAGTTAGGACGTGGTGGTGGAGATCTATTTCGAATTGGACTACGTTCACGAGAACGGCCACGAGAAGGACTAAAGTTACAACAAATATTTTAAAACCGATTTCCAGCAAACAAAATATACAAACCGATAATCATCAACAACAATTAGCTGCTTCCTTTCTAAACAATAAAAAATGACGACTCTAGAAAAAATTATAAACAGTCAAACCTATGTATTCATTATGTCGACCTAAATCTTGATAATAATCAATGAAAACAGTTGAACCAAGCATTAAAGTTTTATGAAGCGTGTTGCAGCAAATCTTTGCCTTTTCTTTATCATCAAATCGAATGGCGATAAAAACTTCGTCATGTTTGATGTCAGGTTTAAAGAAGACAGTTTTTAAAGGACCACCAACTTTTTTTTCAAGAAAATTCCTAAAAATATTAAAGCAAAAATTGTGAAAAGCTGTTGATTCATTGTTGAGAAATTTGAAGCATTTTATGAATGATAGATCTGCAGCTCATATGACATAAATTTAAGACATTATTTATAAACAGCAGCTACTGATTCATGTATCATATGTTTCATAAAATACGCTAAAACATCGAAAACAAAAACAGCAATAAAAATAACCTACTCAACTTCGTATGGCTTGACATGACCTGATAAACCTTTAATTTGAATTGAATGTCGACTCTTTGGAATTTCATGATCATTAGTATTATTGTAACGTCGAGGATTTTGAGAATAATCCCCACGAGATGTGGTGTTGTTGTCGCGAGATAAGTTGTTATCACGATAACTGTTATTGTACGAAGATGATTCTCTTTCTCTAGATCGTTCTCGTCTGCTGCTGTTGGTGCTGCTATATCGATAAGACATATTTTTCTACAACAAAAAACAAATGTATTAAGATTTTATCCTCGATAATGTTGTTGCTTCGAAAAGATGGCACGAGGATTTTATAAAATTGTTTCGGAAAAAAATGGTAAAAAAGGATTGAAGATAAACTGGTATTTGCGGATGTATTAATTAGTTTAAGGTTCTGAAAATATAGTTTTATCAATTGGTTTTTACTCCTGCATGAAGTAGAAAAAAGGAACCAAATCAATAAATTTAAGAAGAAAATTGTTCGGTGTTATCTTGATATCAAAGTTTTGAAAAGAATAATAAACAAAGTAAACACTGGTGTTTTTGGCTTCAAAAAAATAAATCATTCAGGAAAAAATGATGAAAATTATGTAGATTTAAATCTGAAATCTGGAGGCCAACAACATCAATATGAAAATCAAACCAAAAAACAACAAAAGCATAAGTCTTTTGCAGTTGTTGTTTTGCAGCCTGCAACGTTCTTCACAGCTCGAAAAACATTCCTCGTGATATTCCAAAAAGGCGCCTGTAAAAAAAAGTCTAGACACAAAAAAAGAAAAAAGGATTGTTTTCGCTCGTTCTTTTGCCAACTTTTTTATGAGCGCGTGTTTTTTTTCTTGTTCAAATGTTTTTTTTTGTTAAACAAACATAGTGCTAATATTATTACAGTAAATTTCCTCGTGTATTTATTTATTATTGCATTTACCGTACGATTAATAATATTAATTAATTTTTTAGGTTTTTATTTTTTTAAATTAAAGTTTTTGTAGTATCTTTTTATTAAAATATTAAATTTCTACGTTTTCTTAAATATTAAATGTTAAAAAGAATTCCAGCAATTACTATTAAAATTAGTTTTGGTAAGTTTTTTGTCTTATTTTATTGAACTTTGGAAATAGTAGAAACCCTGATATACAATCATTGGTGTTTCTTATCATTTTTAATGGTGCCAGTGATATTTCCCTATTTCTGTTATTTGTTTTTATCATTAATGTTGTTTTAATGATTTTTCAGATTAGTTGTTTTTATAGAATATGCAAGAAGAGCCATTAAGAACGTGGTTCCATGAGAATCGGCACATTGAAAAGATTTCTGGTGATCCCGCAGTTACAGCAGATCAAGATGAATGGTATTTTTTATTCTTAGCATCATTTACGGAAGTATTAAACAATAGTTTTATAGGCGTAAAATAAAAGAACGCATGAAGACGGTATCAGTAGCTTTGGTACTGTGTTTGAATGTTGGCGTTGATCCTCCTGATATAGTTAAGCCGCAGCCATGTGCAAGAAGAGAAGCATGGGTTGATCCATCGTTGATGAATATTACGAAAGTACCACAACAAGTTGCAACAAATTTACAAAAAAGTTATGAAAGGTTGCAGCCAAGAGCACGGTAATATTTTTTACCGTATTTGTTCTATTTGATGTTTATTTTTAACTTTTTAGGTATAAGGCTGCAATTGATCCTACTGTTGATTACATTAAAAGACTATGTATTAGTTTGAGAAAAAGTGCTGGCAAAGAACGCGTCCTATTTCATTTTAATGGCCATGGAGTGCCAAAGCCAACTGAAGCTGGTGAAATTTGGGTTTTCAACAAAAATATTACACAAGTTTGTTAGTATATTTTATATCAATTAATTTTGTTTACAGTATATACCAGTGTCAATCTATGATTTGCAAGCCTGGATGGGTACACCGTCTGTATACGTATGGGATTGTCATTCAGCTGGAACTATTGTTAAAAATTTTAAACGATTTGCACTTGATCACAATGTCGCATATTTACAAGCAATCAATGATCCAAAGAATGAATTTTACAATCGTGAACCTCCAAATTTTAATGAATGTATTCAACTTGCTGCTTGTGATGAAAATGAACTTTTACCAACAGATCCAGATTTACCAGCAGATTTATTTACTTCTTGTTTAACAACACCAATTCAAACTTCAATGTTATGGTATGTTCTCAAAACCAATACCAAAGATAGATATTCCTTGCAAATGATTGATTCAATTCCGGGTACTTTAACTGAAAGAAGATCTGTTTTGGGTGAATTAAATTGGATTTTTACTGCAATTACGGATACAATTGCTTGGAATCGTCTTCCGCGAGATACATTTCAAAGATTATTTCGACAAGATCTATTGGTTGCTTCTTTATTTCGAAGTTTTTTACTTGCAGAAAAAATTATGCGTGATCACGGTTGTCGTGTAGTTTCAAGTCCTGCACTTCCACCAGTTTACGGTATGCTTTTTATTGCTCTATTAAAATAATGAATTCAACTCATTTTTTGTAGATCATGATTTATGGGATTATTGGGAATACACGATTGAATTATGCTTGATAAATATGTATAATCAAAAACATAAACCTCCAACATCTCTGCATCTCAGTCATAACGATTGTTTTCGTGAAACTTTGTTACGCCATTCAAGTAAGTAGAAATATTAAATGTTTTAGAATTTACGATATTTGATCAAAAGCTTTTTTGTTACGATCTCCGACATACCGTATCTTTTTCAGTGTTAATTGAAAGTCATTCACATTCTCCTGCATATTTTGATGATTTTTCGTATAATTGGTTTTTCATTGAACAATTAACAGCATTTGAAGTATGGCTTAAATTTGATGCAACTCGTGCACATCCACCTGATCAATTACCTGTCGTTTTACAAGTTTTACTTAGTCAAGTACATCGTGTTCAAGCTCTTGAATTATTGGCAAGATTTGTTGATATAGGATCATGGGCAGTTTTGGAAGCTCTTTTTGTTGGAGTTTTTCCGTATGTTTTAAAATTGCTACAGTCTGGAACAAAAGAACTTCGAAATTCTCTCGCTTTTATTTGGGCAAAAATTCTTATTGTTGATCCAAAATGTTGCGAAGTAAGTTTAGTTTTTAATTTAGAAATGATGCGTTTTCATTTATTTTAACCTACAGTACTGTTAAATAGTAGTGATTTCAATAAATGTAAAAAATAGATAAAAAACCTAATAAGTATTTTAAGTTATGTTTTTGCTATTAAAATTACTTGATTATGTCGACAAGTATTCTAAGATCTTTTCAGCATGAATGTTTTTAGGATTTGTTAAATGATGAAGGATTCATGTATTTTATTGATATTGTTCGAGATCATCAAGTTCCACCTCGATTCAAGATTGTTCCAGCATTCGTTATTTGTACACTTATGAATCATCATGGAAGGTATGAAAAAAAGCTGATTACTGTAATTGTTTTATTTGGTACATTTTAGAGTAGCGCAAGAAAAATTCTTTTGGGCTGATTTACTTGAAATTACGATGAATTTATTGAATCAACCAGAAGTACAAAGCTGTAAAATGTTATGTGTTTGGCTTTTAATCGGTCTTGGAAAATTATGGAATAATTTTGATAAAGCTCGATGGCAAGCTGTTCGAATAACATCATACATTGAAGTTGCAAATTTTCTTATTGATGATGTTCCGGAAGTTCGTGCTTCAGCTGTTTATGCTCTTGGACAATTAATGCGAAATAAATCTGTTAATAATGAACATGCAACAAGTGTATGTCTTAAATAATACTTTTATTTAATGTTTTAGATTGTATTTTAGACGAATAATTACATATGTGATTCTTTGACAAATAGTTGTGGATGGGATGGATCTGTTTTGGTACGGCTTGAACTTGTTGTTGCAATTCAATGGTTTATTATTGATTATCACAATCGATTTGCTGAAACATGTTTAGAACTTGATAAAAGAGTATTTCAAGATGTATGTTCTTTTTGTTATATTGATTACTGTAACATTTATATAATTATTTTTAGTCACAAAGAATAAGTGAATCGTCAATTAATGGTAGTGGCTCAGTTGCAAATCTTTCAACAGATCGAAGAACAATTTCTGTTTGTAGTCAATCATCAGATGGAGGATCTCTTAGTACTTCAATGAACGCATCAGTTTTAAGTGTGGTAGTGCCATCCCTTACTGGCCGACTGTACATCCGGTCAAATATATATCAACAATGGCAATTGCTTGAAAAGAAAGCCCTTTTAAGTCCGTTTGAAAGAATTTGGGTTATTGCCCTTCGGCTCAGCTTTGATCCAATGTCACAAGTTCGAGATATTGCAAAAAGATTAGTATCCTATGTTACAAATGAAGCTGAAGAAATTCGAAAAAGAATTGATGAAGCAAATTCTGCAACACTTGACTCTCCGAAAGTTAAATTTACTGTTGGATCTCCAATGAATTCTGACGCTCTTAATGCATTGGCAAAAAGTAATAGTCTTAAACAAAGAATACGAAATTCATCTTCTGGTGGAGATAGCAGTCGAACAATTGACAAATTTTCTGCTGTTTCATCATCAGCTATATTTACACCAAAAAGAAAGGTATTTTTTAAATCAATATATTTTCAAAACAGTATTATTTTTTTAGTTGAATGAATTCAAAATTGATGATCCACAACAACCCTATGTTGCTGTGAAAGATACGGATGTCTTGGATCCAATTACGACAACACAATTTGTTGAATGGTGTGGAAAAATTTTCAATAAACGAATCTACCGTACTCTTTATGATGAAGATCAGAGTGGAGCTCGGGATTGGATGGTTGATGGTGTTACGAGATTTACCTGCTTAATTCCATCTGATTGGGCTCTTCATACTGCAGAAGGCGTGGAGCAACATTCTGAAAGAGATGTGGCAAAAATACAAAGATATGAACCAAATATGTTTCCATCAACGCTTACCCTCAATTTTAAAGGAAAAATTCATTGTATGGAATGGTCGTATCTTAGACCATTTCTTTATGTATGTGATGGAAGAAATGTTGAAGTATTTAATACATTGTTAAAATCTCGAACTCCAGCTTTTAAATTTATTGTAAATGGTATTGTTTGTATCTTTCCATAACAGATTTAATCCTTGAAATGTTTAGATGATCCATTGTTTGAAGATCCATTAAGTGATATTATTGTTGTAAATGAAAAGAATCATGAAATTTTATTGATGGGTACTCAAGATGGCTTGATTAGTGTATGGGATCCATATTTTGATGAACATTCTCATAAAACTGTGTCTACAGTATGTTTATTTATTATTCTTGTTTAAATGTAGTAATTAACGGGTTTTAGGCAAAAATGCTTACTTCAAATCATATCTTTAATGATCAAACAAGAATTTATAATAATCATCAAAATAATATTAATAATAAACGATTCTCTAAATTTATTCATAATAAAGTGAACCATACTTTATATCGGTAAGTTATTGTATTGATAAATTTTCATACGGTAATCAACTTTTTTAAGTTGGGATCAAAATAATGGCAGATTATTGTGTGGAGGAAATGTTCGAATTTCAAGAATTTGGGATGCATGGGCAGAAAAGAATAAAACTGATATAAATTTGGATCAACGAGATGGAATTACTTCATCGCTGTGTGCGGATTTTAATCAAGAATTAGTTTGTGTTGGTTTTAATTCTGGAATTTCATCAATTTATGATATAAGGATTGCTGGAAAATTTTCAAAAATTATGGGAATTCGAAGTGAAACTCGATCAAAGGTTGTTGGATGTTCATTCTTGGGTGAAAGTTCAACACTTGTTCTGGGACATGAAGATTCAATTATTAAAGTTTATGATCCTCGACAATTTGAAGAACCTTTGGAAATTTTTAAAGCTGACGAATTTCGAGTTGAACAGCCGAAACCTTTAACATCATCATTTATGTCGCCGTTTGGAGGTTCAAATAATAATATTACAAAAAGGCCAAATTATCCATTAACAATGAATAATATGATTGTGCAGGCATCAAATTCTGTAAGCTTGCAGAATAAGGTTGAATACTGTATATTTTTTTAATTAACAATTTTTAGATAGTTGCATGTGCAATGAATGACAGCACAATTCGGCTATTTGATCTTGGAGGAAAAAGACATAAATCTTTGGAATATGTTTTACATCCGCAAGCAACTCAACCAATAATACCATCAACAATTTCAACGATGCGTTTTCATTCAAGAAGGGTTCATCTTGCTGCAGCAACCGAAAATTCTGTTGTCGGAGTTTATAATGTTATGTAAATTCTTCTTTTTTTAAATGTTGAAAAGATTGTTCCACAATTGCCATTTTTTGTTTAACTTTGGGTATTTTATGACTGAAAAATTTTTTATCATTTTTAATTGTTTTTGTTTTGTTTTTTATGATCACTTTGTACATATTACTTTGATGTTGGATATCTTCAGAGAATTTGTTATAAATTTTCTGAAGCAATCTTATTTTTATATGCTTCCTTTGCCTTTTTTCACTGCCATTGTACATATATTTTTGCATAGTTATATTACAGTTTTTGTTATGTTTTATTCGTTGCTCAAGTTTTATGAGTACTGATTTTTGCTCAACAGATTTCTATTATTAATTACAGATTTTATTTATGCATTGTTTTTTTATTGAATTATGAAATACATCGGTTGTATAAATCCATTTTATTATATATTTTTTCAAAGATATCACTTAAAAACACATCTAATTTTTGTAAATTCAGCATGCTTAAGATGATACATTTTTTGAAATTTCGTGTTACCGTAATCCGAGGACTTCGAACTTCAATTACGATAACTCCAGAAACACCAAAAACTCGAAAAAAAGCTCTTCGAGTTGCTGTAATTGGACCACCGAATGTTGGAAAATCAGCAATTACAAATTCAATAATTAATGCTGATCTTTGTGCCGTTTCAAAAAGAATGGATACAACTAGATTCAATACTGTCGGGGCAATTACAGAGAATTCTTGTCAACTTGTGGTTGTTGATTCTCCAGGATTAGTTGGGCTTAAACATGCCCGGGATGTTGTTGGAGCACATTCTGAAGCAACAGTTTTAACAGATCCAGAAAAGGCAATTGCAAGGGCTGAACATTTGCTTGTTGTTCATGTAAGTGTATTTTATTTTGTTCTTTTTGAATACAATGTTACGGTATATTTTAGGATGCAACGTTACCAGGAAAATATTTATCTCATAGAATCTTGCATATTTTACATCGATATAGTCATATTCCTGCTACCTTGGTCATAAATAAAATTGATTTAATTCAACGAAAATCTGATTTACTAGAATTAGGAAAAATTTTAACAAATGGAATTGTTGGTGGTCAAAAAATTGCAACTCAACCAGTAAGAATGGGGAAGCTAGGAGAAGTGAATGTCAAAGATGAAATCAAATTGCATACACCATTTGAAGAAAAAGATGAAAAATGGAAGTTACTGTATAAGTATGTTTATTGTTTAAATTAATATATTTTTGACATGTTTTTTGTTGTAGTCGTTTAATGAATAAACCAACATATAAAATTGGTTGGGGTGAAACTCGAAAATTATTTGGAAATGATTGTGGATGGCCAAATTTTGATCAATTATTCTTTGTTTCGGCTGTTACAAGAAAAGGAATTGATGAACTTCGAAGCCATCTTCAATCTCTCTCTCATCCACTTGAAGGTGAATATCCAATGAGTGAAGAATCAATTACTCATAAAAAACCTCGTCTAATCTGCTCCGAACATATTCGATCAGAAATTCTCAATAATTTACCCGGTGATGTTGCTTACAATCTTCGAGTGAATGTTCTTGAATGGGATGTTTCAGAGGAAGATGAAAATGTACAAATTCGAGTTGTTGCTGATGTAATCTGTGATAAGCTACGTTGGGCTGAACTTTTGGCAAAAGTTATCCCAAAAATTGAAAAAGATGTTCGTCAACATCTTCAAAATTTGTTCGCTGGAAATATTGAAATTTGTATTCGACCCAAGCATGGAAGAGATGTAATTGCACTCAAGGAATAGGCTTATTTACTATTTTTGTTGATTTTCATAGTTTATTATATAAAATAAATTCTCTACACACTATATGTATACTGTACTAATTACAATTTTTTTCGATTGAAATTTGCTTTCAAAGCAGCTTCCTTCACATCAACATATTCCAATTCAGCTTGAAGCAAAGATGTATCTTTTCCATCCTTCTTTGCTTTTTCAATCTGCTCTCGAAGCATTTTTCGTTCTAGTCCAGATGTAATGAGATGAGGTGGAGTATTGATAATTGCATCCAAATCACTCTCTTCTCTGTAAAGCAATAGTTTTAAACAAAAACAAAATTACAAGTTATACTAACCGTATCCAACCAATCCAAACAATGACAGCTAATAAACTTAACATAGCTGATAAAAACTTTTTATTTCGATATGAATCAGTTTGGTAGTAATCTGGTTGCCATGCTGATTTCTTGAGATCAAATTGTCGACGGTCATAGCCTTCATAAGCTGCAGTTTCGCTGAATCGAAGCTCTTTTCTTCCAGTTTCTTTTAAACATCTTGGCGTTGTTGAAAAGAATGTCGCCGAAGTAGTTGCTTTCAAAGAGGGTAACCGAAGAAGACGTATTAACATCTATAAAGTTTTTCAGTTTCACCATCTTACACGACTCATTTTTTACAGTAATAAACGGAAAGAACCCTTTGCATGAAAAAAGTAAACAATTGAAACAAAATAAAATTTATTAAAAACTCAACAAAAAAATTCAAAACAAAGGTTATTACAATGCAGTGAGGCCTTTATCAGCAGACCAATGAGCAATAATATTAACTTGAAAATGAGATAACTTGTGATCAAGAAGTTTCAGAATCTTTGCTTGTTCAGGATTCAATTTATCACCAGCTTTACATACGGTAAAATCTTCAACAAGTTCAATTACGCCTTTTTCCAACTTTGTCGGAAGACCAAGTTTACGAAGCTGAGGTTCAACAGAAAATGCAAATTGTGGTAAGGGTCCTTTGTCCAATGAAATATCCTCTTCAACTTCTTGTCCAGCTCGAGCATGATCACTTTCTGAATAATCTTTAAAGAATCTATAAAAAGAAGATTATCATACGGTACCACACATTTATGTTAAACTCACTTTACAACCTTTTTTTCAGTTTCATTAGTAAACATTAAACCACATTGACCTTTAAGTAGTTGACTAACTTTATGTAATCCTTCAGCTTTTTCAGTAGCAGCATCTCGCCCAAGTGCCACAGCCATTACTGTATTTTTGCCATAGAAGAATCGGGAATTTGCTTTAAACTTTTGACGAATCTGAAAAATAAAAAAGTTAAATTTAATCGGAAGGTAAAAATAAAATTTACCTCAGTCATTTTTGTAGATCTCATTGCATCAATTGAAAATACAAAGATATGCTTGTATTCAGCAATGGCATCATTAATTTGACTAATTATTGCTTCCTTATTTTCTTTGGTCTTCTTTTTAACTTTGGTAAGAGAGACTGAAAGAATAAAAATTATTAGAATACGCTTAAATATAAAGAACCTACCTTCTTTATCACGTTTAGATTTTGGCATATTTTTGTTGAGTTATAATAATAGGAGTATTAAACTATGGCAACAATATTAAATGTTTGAGCCTTTTTAAAGAGAAAAGCGATTGTATTTTTTTTGCTGGGCTCGATTTTATTTTAAGCTGAACGGGCGTTTTGCCAAGTACAAAAGCCTTGCTTTCGTGGTGAAACAAAACTTACTCCACTAAAAAATTCTTGCGCAAAAAAATTTGTGTTTTTTTCCAAGTAAATCGACCCCGCCATTTTTTCTAACTTCGTGGAATTGTCTGATTTATCCGTGCTTTTTATGATTTTTTACTGCCTTTTTTATTAATACTGTTACAACCCTTTGTCCTTTTTAAAGATTTTCTCTGAATTTGCTTTTTAATCCATATTTTAAAGCTATGCTCTCTTATTTTACATTTGTATGTAATATTTTCGCACAAAGCATAATAATTATATGTCTTCTATTTTAGGTTCATTTGCGCTATGTTCGATAGCGCCGAAGATAATCGTCCACGTGACAAATTTACTCCTCGTGATAGGGATTTTAATAATCGTGGAAGAGGCCGAGATGATTTCAATGATAATCGGTTTGTAATGACAACAACTTTGTTCTTTTTATTAACCTTTGCTGACAATTTTAGCAATCGACGTGATTTTTCAAATGGGTTTGGAGGTGGCTTTAATAAACGTCCAATGGCACCACGGCGTGATGAAGAACCTAATCCTAAAAGAAATCGTTTCGAGTAATAATCTCATTTTACACTCTGTCATTATAGCCTTTCATTACCTTTTTTAGCTCCGCAAGTGATACCTATGAACCACAATTTAATTCTAAAGAAGATTCCAATGCCGTTGCACCTCTGATGACTTTTCGAAAATTTTTAATGACTCAAGAAGATGGCGTCACTGATAATGCTGAAGCTGTAAAAAAGTATAATGAATACAAAATTGATTATATGAAAGCTGCCGCTCAACGCTTTTTTGATGCTCATAAAGATGAGGAATGGTTAGTGTCATAAACTGTAGCATCTGTAATCAAGTTACAAGCATTTTTTCAGGTTTAATCGTAAATATTTTCCTGGTCAATATGAAAAAAGGTTAGAAGAAAGAAAAGCAGCTCTGGAAAAGAGATTAACAGTATTTGAAGATATTATTGCATCCGGTGATTTTAATTTTTCACTTGATTATTCCTCAACTGAAGAAATTATTCGACTATTAGATATTGGTAAATTTACTAATATTCTGTTATATTAAAAAGTGTTTAAACGTTTGTTTGTTTTTTAAGCTGTTATCAAGCTTGAAGACGGTACTGATGACGAGATTGAAGCCGCTCGTACCGAAGAAATCAATGATGAAGCTATTACAGAACTTAAAAAGTTAAATGGCACACAAAATGAAAATACACCACAAAATAACGGTGCAAATGCAAATGGCGCAAATAAAGCGGCCGATTTGCAAGATAAAAAAAAGCAAGAAGCACATAAAACATCGAGCATTTACTTTAAAACCATTCCTGCTAATGTTTCTGTTGATGAGCTTGAAAAAGTGAGAATAACATTTTCAAAGTTCAGAAATAACTATGACAAATTAATTCTTAGATTTGTAAAGACCATCCTGGATTTTTACGTCTTGGGCTTTCTGAACCAATTCATGATCAAAAGTTTATTCGACATGCATGGGCAAGTTATCGTCGTGATGTAAGTGTCAAAACTATTTTTTGGAGTTTGAAAAGTGTTAAACTTGGAAATACTGATTTGGGACCATCTGTAAATCGTGATATTCGTCGACGGATTCGATGGGTGAATGGAATTGCAAAGCATCGTACAATCGCACAAAATGATCTCAAATTGGCTGCTAAATTAGTTGTATTACTTGATTATAAGACTGGTCTTTTCAGTGAAGATGAAACAGGTATATTTTTTTTAATATTATGTTTTTAATTGTTATTGTTAATCTCTTTTTAGAAGCACCATCAGACCTTGAAGTTGCTATTGCACATAGCAAAAATCCTGTTCTTGATAACATTACTGAATATTTGATTGAAGAAGCAAATGCTGAAGAAGATGTTTTGTTAGGACTTAACGAATCAGAAAATTCTGATGCTAAGCAAGCTTTTGAAGTCGATGATGAAATGTTAAAAGTATTAGACAAGATTATCCTTTATCTCCGTATCGTTCATTCCTTTGATGTAAGTTTTTATTTGATATTGAAAAATGTGTTTGTCCCTTACAAAATGCTTTCTTTATTGTTATCGTTGATTTTCAGTTTTATGCTCATCTTCAATATCCTAATGAGGATCAAATGCCCAACAGGTAATTTTCTTTTACGTAAACTTATCGATCTTTAATGGTATGTGTTTTTAGATTGGGACTCTTTCATGTTCGCGGTGTTTCACCAGATGGTAGTCAACATGGCAAAAATGCTAGTGAACAACCATATATTACCCAAGCTGAAATTGAAGATTACATTAATAAATTTAATGAATTCTTTGCAACTCTCTTAAAATATGAAGTTCCATCTGAAGAAGAACTCCAAAAGTTGGGCAAAAAAGATCCTGAAAAGTTCGTTTGTTTTAAATTCTAAATAATTTATTTAATTGCCGTTTTTCAGAGCTGTTGAAAGTTTTATTGAAGCTAATACTGTTGAATTGGGAAAGGATAAATGGTTATGTCCACTATCAGGAAAGAAATTCAAAGGCCCTGAATTTATACAAAAGCATCTTGCATCAAAGCATCAAGAACAACTTGATCAGGAACGTAATAATGCAATATATTACAATAATTATGTCTCTGATCCTGATAGGCCTCAAGAAGCTGAACCTAAACCTCAAACTACTCAACAACAACAAACTCCAACCCAACCTCCACCAAATACTACTGTTGCTCCATCTTCTGAAGAAAGATCCTTTGAATATAAACCTCGTGAACGTTTCAATATTGGTTCAGAACGCTTTGGTCGATTTGGTGGTGGCGGAGGGGGCTTTAATAGTGGTGGCAGTGGAGGTTTTGGTCGTGGTGGCAGATACTTTGATCGTGGAAGCGGTGGCAATGATCGTCGGCATCAACCTTCTTATCGTGATCTCGATGCTCCGGATGAATAATCTATTTTCTTTTTATAACCTTTTTATATTACCCTTTTCGAATTCTATTTCACATTTGTTGTTTCTTTTCTAAAGATATGTATTTTTGTTATGTTAGCTTTTGAACTGAAAAGTTTATTTGCTTCTATTTTTCTGTTCATCATTTCTATATAAATAAGGTCAAATTGCCCATTTACTTCTTTTTTCTCATTATGTTTTTGGAATTTGTTTTTCTAATAATTTATTTAAGTTCAAACATGAAAATACTGTTGTATTCAGATGATTTAGAAGAGCAGGATGTTATTGATAAATTGTTTGTTTATCTTTATCGAATTTTTTTATCACAAGAAAAAACTGTACATTGGATAAGAAAAAGTCAGTTACAGATTGCCCCAAGTGAAAAAGCTTGTGAAAATCTAGATTCGAAACTGCTGCAAAATTTATCTTTTTTCTATTGTGGTACAAAATTTCGTTCAGAAATTGTTGATATTCTAAGTGATTTTTGGATGCCTGATCCACCACCAGATTCTAAAGCGTCTGACGTGAAACCTGATGATGATGATATTAAAGAAGAAATCGTTTTGGAAACTGGTGATGTTGTTAATGAAGATGCTGATGAGGTGAACAATGATGATAATGTTATGATACAAGATGATGAGATAGTTGATGAAAGTGAACAAGAAGAAGATGTGGAACTTGATGATGTTGGTTACCAAGAAAATGAGATAATTGAAGAAATTAATGACAATGATGATGATACTGTAATTCATAAAGTAGAAAAAGAAGAAGTTAAAATCAAAATTGTTGTTGAAGAAGATACGGTATCTGATGAAGAGGAAAATTCAATTGAGAAAAAAGAAATTCTTGATTGTCTATTTGTAAGTTTCTTTCAACTACTTTTTTTTGACCATTTAATTAATTAATTTTCTTGCTAATTTAAGTTTTTTTCTGATAAAAAAATATACTGTAGCTCTCTAATACATTTTATTTCATGTATTGAAAATTTTAGCCCAAGTCAAAAAGTGATAGGATAAAAATAATATGCCTCCAAGGAAGCTAAAAAATAATTTAAGTATTTTTCGGATTTTATGTATACGGTAGATTTTGGTTTCGTGCTGCATTAAAGAAAATTTGATCAAAATAAACAAAATTATAAACTATGATAATGCATTTATTTTGATGATTTTTTGAAAAACAAAAATAAGATGCTTTCTCTTTTTTTTGAAACTTTCCTTTAATTGCATTATATCTTTGATATCCATCTATGATATTTTCGATTGCATAATGACTAATCCCTTTCTGTGAGCGTTCATCTGAAATTAATTCAATCATGCTTGAAAAAAATTGTTTTTTTAAACATGTTTTTAATTTTTTTAGGTTGATTTGAGTGAAGTCAGTGAAGAATTTATTGAAGAAATGCTTCCAGTTCTACTTGAAATTGAACTTGAAATAAAAAAGGAGAATCCAGAATCAGAAATAATTACGGCATTCTCGGATACAATCTTGGATGGAGATATTGTGGAAGATTTTGAAATTATTTGGAATGTTGAATTAATTGAATTATTATGAAAGTGATGTTGTTTTTTATTTTTTTGAATTTGTTTTTTGAGGTTGTAAATAATAAAAGTAAAATGAAAGCGACATGTTTGATTTTGATTTTTTTCGCATCTAAAAAATAGAGGGAAAATATTTTTTGAGAAAGCAATCATCAATCATTTTCCTCAGACTCGGGAAAGATTATTTTTTGTTGTTTCTGAAAAATACCTTTTTTTGTTTTTTGTCTTGTTTTTGTGTTTCCATTTTGGAATTTCATATTTCATTAAGAGACTGAAACTTTGAGGGAAAAAACATGATCTTTGAGCTTATATTTGTATATTTATCTTTCCCTCAATTCTAGAAAATGGAACATTTTAAATTTGATCAAAAAAGATACTATTATTATTTATTTGTTGCCTAAGGGGGTATTCTACCACCACCACGAGGGGGGTACTTGTGATCTGATCTTTTCCCTATAAAAGAAATCTGAATCATTGCTTTTTTTTTATCCATGATTAGAAAATATATGAACACAAAAAATCTTCTAGAATTAAAGGAATCCTTTTTTCTTTTGATTTTTGAAGATGAATTACTTTAATCACTTTTTTTCTTAACAGTGTCTTTTTTCGGGTTCCTAAAAACCGGGCTAACAAAGATTTCTTTATATTTCTTTGAAAGAAAGATTTGTAAAAGAACAAAAAAGAGAAAGAGTAAAAAAGCACTTTTGTTTCCATTGAATCTTTTCAATCAGCTTCAAACAAGTAATAATCATCAAAGAAGAAAGGAAGAAATAAAAAAAGAACTCTGATTGATTGTAACGGATCTATTCTTTATCATTGCTCTGCTCCATTAAATATTAGCAGTTTGGACACGTAGATTTTAAAAGCGTGAAATCACGCGTGAGTAAGTAAATTAGCAGCTTGGAACTTGCTAAACAAAAAAAGCGTAGGAAACAAAGCCTTTTTTGTAAATGTTTAATTGCAATTAAAATTTTTCAGAAAAAAAAATTATAACTGAAACATAAAAGATACTGTAGATAGCGAATTTAAAAAAATGTGATGCAAGAAGTTAATAAAACTGAATCATTATCTTTTGAGAAGATTTGGAGAAGTTTTGTTTTGCACAAATTCAATTCAAATACTCTAATGTTGAACAAATTAGACACATTTTTACTTTAAAGAATTTGAAAGTATACTGTATCAAATGTAGTCCTTCTAATCTGTTTTGCAAAAAAAAATTAAGCACAAAAATCTAAAATTAGAAAATTGGAAATTAGTGTTTCAACTATTTAATACCCAACAATTCATTGCATTATTTGATGGAATTTTCTTTGCAAATTTTCTTTGTTAAAATTCCAATTTATTTTTGTAAATCCCAAAAATAGAAACATTTAAGTTCTTTTGATCATTATTGCTTGATTACTTCTTACTTTTGAAGGGTCCTGATGATTCTTCAGATATGTGTGTTTTGTTTCAAATTATTGTCAAACAAAAAAATGTAAACATCCGTTTTTTCTTCCTTATTTGCAACACGAAAAATGAACGTTCTTAAAACAGTATTTTTGCGTCAAAAGATTTCTTTCTTTATTTTTGAAAAAAAGTTTACGGATGATCATTTGTTCAAATATGCTTCGCCTTGTACTATTTTTAGGGACATCTTCGGTCCAAACTCTTTTTTTGTCCCTGCTCTTTCTTCTAAAAAGATATTTCTCATTGTCACTTTCAATCACATTTTTTATTCATTTCAAACACAACCTTCCTTCTTCTTCTTTTCATTATCAAAAATCACCGAGAAAAAAGACGAAATCAGCCCAACCCAAAAAAACCCACCGAGAAAGACAAAAATTTCTAAAAAAAGATTGAGCGTGATTTTCAAAAATTTGTAGAAAAATTTTTAAAAAAGACATTTTTTTGTTCTTTCAAAAGTGAAGAAATTAACACAAAAAAGAACACTTTGAGTTTGTGTCTTACAAAGAAAATTTTAACAAAGGAAAAAGTTTTATCCTAAAATTTCTTTTTCTAAAAAAGATGAAAATGAAAAATGCAATCTCATTATTATATTTTCTTTATCAAAATGATAAGAAAATATAATCTTTGATAACCCTGTTTTTTTATTTCGTTCCGGTCTTTACATTTTTTGTCAACGAAAAAAGACATTTCTTAAAAAAACGACTTCAAAAAAGAGAAGAAAAGAATTTTTTAAAAAACTTTTGTGTATTTTCTGCTCTATTTTTTTATCACTGAATACTTTTTTTTATATCAGAAGCAATTTTTATAATCACTTCTTTTTTCTTTAATAATGACTTTTCCGCATCAATGAATGACTGATTACAAAGTCCTTTTTTCTTTAAAAAATGGAAGTTCGTTTATTTCTGCGGCTGCAAAAATGAAAAATGGAAGAAAAAAGAAAACCGGGATAAAAAAGACAGGATTGCAAAAATATGATAAAAGACAATCGCACTTTTTGGTGCGGTTGTCTTTTATGTGCCCCTATAAAGATCACGTCATACTGTAAATATCATCATTGGGTGATGTGCTCAACATACACGTATGTGTATAGATGTGTGATAAGAATAATAATGATGATAAGAAAAGAAAGAAACAAATGAAGTAAACATTTTATTAAAAGGTTTAATAAACAAAAGTTTGTAGTTTAAGAAAAAAACACATACTTTTTTGTTTGAATAAAGTTTAAAGTTTGGAGGGAAAATTGTATTTGGAGGTCATTTCCAGTTGGAGCTTCAGAAGATGTTTTTGCATCATTGAATCCAATAAAAAAAAGGGCGAAAGCTATGTTGCATATCTTTTTTAATTCGCTAAAAAGAAAAAGAGAAAGTTGTAAAAAGCCCAAAAACCATTTTGAAATAAATATCTCAATTTTAACCTCTGTTTTTACTTTTCTTGTTTTTGATTTATCAAAAATTATCAAATTATTTAGGCAAATCTGATCGGAAAAATAACCTGATATTCCTTAATTCTTGGTCTGATTTGTCTTCATGTGATTAAAGGTTATTGGATTTTCGAATCCGTTAACTAGTTATGTGGCTTGCAGCAGTTGTATACGAATCATTACACTTTGAAATTACAGTACTCTTTTTTAATTTTTCTTTCTTCGGCTTTTTGAGGTTCATTTCTTTTTTCAAGTATTTTTCGACACATTATTATGTTTTTTGAATAAATACACGATCAAAAATCACACTTGACATTCATTTTTAAAAGATTGTTGTCTGTGTTCATTTTTAGAAAAAGTTATTTTAATCCTTTCTTTGGCATTTTTTTGCGCCAAAAGAGGAAAGTGACTGATATAATTTTTTGATAATTAAATGAAACTTTTTCCTTCTTCTTTCCAAATTTAGATGCTCAACGAGTCAAAAAACAAGTTTTTTTTGACATATACCTTGAGAGATGATTTTTGAAAAGCTCGCTCAAGTGTCAGGCATTCTTCTTTTTTTTTGATGTTGTGTTCACCTTCACGAGAATGATCATCAGAAGAAAGAGGGAGAAGAATTCCATCATCCCTTTATTTGACTTTCCAAAAATAATATTATAAATGATGATTGTAGATTTGAAAGATAAGATTTTGAAAAAGTTTGAGCGAATCTAATATTAGAATTTTTGTTTCCCGGGTTGGGTAATAAATATATGCTTGGGTTTGATTTTCATCTTCACCGTTTTTAAAAAGAAAGGTATCCCGCGCCTCATTTTTGTTGATGGATGACTTCTTCAAGAAGCAGAGAGAGGAATCTGTACTTTGACCGTTTTTCATTCTTTCAGCAGTATCAGCTTTTTCAGGTTTCTTTCATTTTCTTTTCTTTTCGCCCCTCTCTCTTGTAAAAGAAAAATTAGAGTAGCCTTGTCGGAAGGAAAGAAAGAAAGATTTCATCGGTCCCTCTCTCTTTTTCTCTCCCTTTTTTGATGGATTGGTCCGGGCTGAAAATGAATAGCAGCCTTGTCATTGATAAAAATCCATTCCTTTCTCTGATTTTTTATGGAAAATTTTATGAAATATCTGTGTACAAGTTTTAATAAAAAAGATTTCAAGAAGTGTCTTTTTTCAATGAAATTCGTAATCATGCTTTTTTATTCTTCATTGCTTTGTTTGATCATTTGGATTTGCTCTTTCGAAAGGGGAAGAAACAGAGAGAGAGATTTTTTTTATCAATGATATGGGATTGTCCCCCTTTTTTTTGAAGAAGAGATTTTTTCGTGCCATTAGCAAATATATATTTTTACCCAAGTTTACTTTTGATTTTACCTTTTGCTTTATCTTTTCTTCTTGTTGTTCTTTTGTGTCTTTTTTTGGAGGTTTTTTTTCAAATGGAAGAGAAAAAGAGTACGGAAGAACACAAAATATATATAAACAATTTAAACAGAAACCGATAGAAAAAAAGAGAAGCATGATAAATGGAGCACACTTTTTCTTCTTCTTTGAATGAAAGAACTTCTATCATAGAAGAGATAGAAGTGATGCAAGACAAAAAAAATGGCTTTCATTGAAATTTGTATGTTTAATAAATTCTTCTTTTTTTATCAAAAATATAAAACATTGATACCAAAAACGAACGCCAAAAGAGCAACCGCACTACCACGTGGAAGCATCTCTCTCCCCTCTGGGGGTGAAGAAAAAAGAAGGGATAGGATGGGGGTTCTTCTGTTTCTGTTTCTGCTTGAATATAAGTATTTATTTGTTGCTGCTGGGATCGGCGATCGATAAAGGCAAAGAAGAAGAACGAAAAAAGCACTGATTTGAAACTCAAAAACAACCATCATCAAAACAGAAAAAATCAAACATTTTGTATATTTCAAAAAAGAGAGTTACGTGCTCCGAAGAAAAAACAAAAACAACAAACACACAAACACACAAACATGATCCACCTTAAAGAACTTTTGATAAGATTTTTGTCGATAGTTTCAAATTAATGAGAGAAAGAGAAAAAATTTGTTTATTATTTTTTAGGATTTGAAAAAAATAAAAGATTGAAACCTTTGATACCGTATACCTTTTTTTGAAGAAAATGAAGTCAATCATTGACCGAGTTAATGAGTCTTTTTTTGTCGTCTTTTTTCTTCCCTTAAAGGAAAGGAACATTAGAAAAAAAACGATAAATTAGTTAACTTTCAAAAGTCATTAAAAGTTGTCGCATTTGATTTTTAGAAATCGTTTCGTTCTATCTTCTTTTTTTCTTTGCAAATTTGCAAAAATCGAAAGAAAGAAGAAAAAAAGTGAGGAGGAAGCACTTTGAAAGAATACAGGGTTTTTAACAACTTCCTAATTTAAAAAAAAAGATATCAGTGACATTTTTAAAGAAGGGATATTTCCTTTTTCGTTCGGTGATACTTCTCATTCGTTCATTCATTCTTGTATCTTTCGATATCAATTTTTTAATTAATTAATTACGAAAAAAGACACTTTTATTAATCACTTTTTTTCTTCTTTGTTTTATCTTTTAAAAAGAAGAAGTGATTTTTAATAAAAGATGGTAACTTTTTTTTCTGCAAAAAGTTGCTGTAAATCAAAAAAAAAAGACTTTTCTATCATTGATAAAATTAATGAATGTGCAATTTATAAAGTTTGAATTTTTAATGGACACAAAAAAAGACAGCACTTTTTGTCGAAAATCAAACAAATGCTTTGCGCTAATTTGAACTGATTAGATGAAAATTTCTGTGCTACAAACTTTTTTTTGAAAAAATAAATACATGGATGATGCAAACCGATCAAAAAAGCATTTTTTTGTTTTACCTTGAAGTTCTAAATTTAAATGTTACTAAAATAGAAAAAAGAAAGAATGAAAAAAGACCAAGTCACAAACTTGGAACAAAAACAACAGAATTCTTTTTATATTTCCAAACTATAAAATAAAGATTTTTTAAGGCACGTGGATTTTACTCAATTTATGACACATATATTTTTGATATCCAGAAAATCAGAGACATCATTCTTCTGATTTTTGCGTTTTTGCCAAACTTGGTTAAATTTGATAAACAATAAAAAAAAACAATTTTTAATAAACACAAAAAACGTCATGTTATTTTCTTGATGGTTACCGTAGCCTTCAAAAAAGACACGTCTCCAAAACTCCGAACTAAACTTGTATCTTTTTCTTTCTTTATTTAGCGAAGTTTTTTAAACAAAAAAGATAAAAAAATTCACAAAAATGAACATTTGGACTTTCAATCTCAAACAAAAAGTTTCTTTAATCAAAGAAGAAGCTTATGGGAAAATGGAATTGGACAATGAATAAAAGATTTTGGGGAATTCCGTAAAATTTGTTTGAACAGTTCTAAAAATTTTTTCGAGGATACAAAAGTACACATCTTTGTGGTGGATACGGTAGCTTTATCACTATCAAATAATTTAGGTAAGACGAAAAGAGATTTTACCTAAATTGTTTATATAGGAAGAAAAAACCGAAACAAAAGAAACCTAAAAATAACTTTTAACACAGTGAAAATTTTCAAAGCTTCTTCCTCTTCTCGCAAGATTTGATCTTCTTTTTTAAAAATAAATCTGTTGACTGATTACATCATCGATAACATAGCTTCCTTCCTTCCTTCTTTCCCAGCTTTCATAAAAGCAATCCCGAAAAGCTAACAAAAATATCTTTAGGGTTTCTGTTTTCAACTAAAAAAAGCTATATGTAAATTCCAATTTCAAAATTCAATAAAAAAGTTTCTGTAAATCAACAAAAAAAGTTCGAACAATACAAAAAAATTTCAACAAATAAAATTTGCGTGACTTTGATTACGAATTTTTGTCAGCTATTGTTATGACATTTATTTTTTTTGGAATTCAATAATAATAATAATAATCAAAAAATACTACTGATGATGATTGAGTTAAAATCAAGAATGAAAGAGGCAAAAAACACTATTTTTTACGTAAATATTTTTCAAAGATTTATCGCATATTTTTGAATATTTTTTTGCGAAATACAAGTAAGTAAAAGTGAGGTTATTATTATTTATTCAAAATGAAGAAGGAGACCCTCAATTTATTTCGTATTTATTTTTTATTATTATTTTACTCTTAAAAACAATGATGAACCAAATCAAAAGAATCGCATATTTTTTCAAGATTTTAGAAGGTGATAGAGCTTGCTTTTCTTCACCTTTTCCTTCTTCTTTTTTGGGTTTATTTACATTTTTTTAAAAATGTTTTTTCAAATGATTTCATTCAAAAACTTTTTTTCCGAGGAGGAAAAAAAATATGTTTGAAATGTTTTTTGTTTCTTTTGTTATATCAAAAAAATATATATGAAATAAATTATGTTTTTTTGAGAATTATCACGTAAAAAAGCATATTTATATTTTGTTGATAGCAAAAATAAGATAAGCAACAATTTGAAATTTTTGTTTAAAACTTTTTTGAATCACTGTTTTTTCAAAGTTTTGAAATGTCTTAACTGGAAATTCTTGAGGACATGGTAATCATAAAATTATTAAATGCATCTTTATAGTTTATTACTATTACACTGATAACAGCAAATGTATAAACTATTAATCATTTGATAAAAAAGACAGAGAGAGAGACAAATCAAGCACAAAAGTAGTATTTTGCGTTCATTACAATACTATCATTATTACAACGCACTCTGGCTGAAAAAAAGAGTGATCCAAGTAAACCTTGGCACAGTCAAAAAATGAATCTTTTTGAAACTTTACCCACGTTTTCGACTATGCTTAACAAGCCCAGATCCAAAGTCTTTTTGTCCAAAAGTGCCGTTTTGGCACTTTTTTGTGCCGTAGAAGTTCAAAACGGCATTTTCAGATCTCCGGTGCCATTGGAGATATTGTCTTAATTTTCTTTGGTATAGGGGTAATCGAGGTCGCTGAATCCGAATTTCGCATTTTCGTGACTCGATTTTCGCGTTGGGACCCAAAAAAATCGAAAATCCGGCATTGTGCCGTTCTCCTACTTCGGCATTTTGCCGCCGGGCTGTAAAAAAAATACCATCGAATTCTCCACGTTTTTTTGCCCTGGGGGACGGAAAATATCAAAAAAATATTGACCCCTCTATTCTTTTCCCCTGTGGAGATTAACGCCAATCGTGGTTTTTCGAGTATGAAAAAAATGAAAAAATGTTCTGAAATCATTTTAAATGTGCAAAAACATATAATTTTCACTAAAAATGCAATAAAACATTTTTACTAATGTATTGGAAGCTTCAGAATGCCAAAAATATGCAAAATGCCAAAATCGGCAAAAATTTGTGCCGAAAAAATTTTTTTCTTTTTTTGCTCTAATTTTGTGCCTACAGGGGTTTTCGATGATGGGGAATTCGATTCTGATATTTCTTTATGGTTTTTATGAAAAATTTTAGTCGAAAACGGCATTTTTATATTTTAAAAAGTACTGTATTTATCTGCATGGTAATGCCGTTTTTAGCTTTTCTGTCATGTAAAACGTATAAAAAAATATCAGAATCGAATTCCCCATCATCGAAAACCCCTGTAGGCACAAAATTAGAGCAAAAAAAGAAAAAAAATTTTTCGGCACAAATTTTTGCCGATTTTGGCATTTTGCATATTTTTGGCATTCTGAAGCTTCCAATACATTAGTAAAAATGTTTTATTGCATTTTTAGTGAAAATTATATGTTTTTGCACATTTAAAATGATTTCAGAACATTTTTTCATTTTTTTCATACTCGAAAAACCACGATTGGCGTTAATCTCCACAGGGGAAAAGAATAGAGGGGTCAATATTTTTTTGATATTTTCCGTCCCCCAGGGCAAAAAAACGTGGAGAATTCGATGGTATTTTTTTTACAGCCCGGCGGCAAAATGCCGAAGTAGGAGAACGGCACAATGCCGGATTTTCGATTTTTTTGGGTCCCAACGCGAAAATCGAGTCACGAAAATGCGAAATTCGGATTCAGCGACCTCGATTACCCCTATACCAAAGAAAATTAAGACAATATCTCCAATGGCACCGGAGATCTGAAAATGCCGTTTTGAACTTCTACGGCACAAAAAAGTGCCAAAACGGCACTTTTGGACAAAAAGACTTTGGATCTGGGCTTGTTAAGCATAGTCGAAAACGTGGGTAAAGTTTCAAAAAGATTCATTTTTTGCTGTGCCAAGCCTTTCAGATTTTCAGCCAGAACGTGTTTTACGACGACGGACATTGTTAAAAAAAGTATCATTTTTAGTTCCAAAAAAAGGTTTTGACTTTTGGTGCTTATGTTTCCAAAAATAATTTGTGTAATCTTCAAAGTTTAAAAGATACTGACAGATTGTTCTTAATATGATCCGAAAATAGGTTTGAAACTGGGATGGACGCACTCGGGAAATAAGAAAGATAAAAAAAGTGTGATCTGCAAAAGTTTTTGGTGTTACATTTTTTCTTCTCTTTCCGCCAACGATCTGTAGCCTAAAGTTTCAGCATCAAAAGTTCAAAAGTTTGCCTTGTCCTTCTTCTGATAGAAAATTAGAATGAATGCTGCTTTGGTGATTTTTTAAAAATATTTCTCATCAATCAAAAAAAAAGCAGAAGGCAAAAAAAGATGCTGTTCATTTAACTGCTTCAAGAGTCTCTCTCTTTCTCTGTCCTTTGAACCTCTTTCTTTCGATCTCTGTGTTTGCCGGAAATTCTAAAATAGAATATTTGAGTATCAAAGATTCTGATAATGATTTTTGAAGAAACATGCACGAGGGAAAGACGAATGATGGCCTCGACACTCAGATTTCTTCGGCATTCATTGTCGGCGATCATCCCCAATTCTTTTGATTGATGGGATGTCAAATACCCAAAAATAGCTTTCTTCAGTTTCTTCTTTTGATACTCAAAAAAAAGATTCTCTCGTTTTCTCTCTTCTGAAATCATTGATATTTCATGATTTCTGCCTTCTCTTGAGAGAGAAAAAAAGATAACGCCTTGTTTCTTTTCGTCTTTTTTGGGCTTGTCTCTTTTCTCTTCTTTTCTCTATGGTCTTTTGTTAGGTTCTTTAAAGAATCATCATCAAAAGAGAGAGAGGCACATGCGACGACATATAATATCAGACGACGACGACAATTACAAGCTCCACCCAAATTTTAGAGGTAAAAATGGGCGGAGATAATTTTCAAAAAATCAGCACTTTTGAGAAAGGGGGAAAAAGAAATGAATAAAAAGGCATCGGAAGGAGCTCAAAATTCAACAGTTTTTAATTACTGAAAAATCCTTTCTTGAAATACAAAGTTTCTACTTTTTTTTCAAAAGCTTTGTTTTCTTCTTCGTGCTACAGTATACTTACATACTTACTTACTTATAAACTTCCAAAAGCTTAAAATTATTTCAACAATGAATTTTGCCTTGTTTTCAAGCATTCTTGTTATTTTCTCCTTTGCTGCTTTGACAAATGGTTAGTTTCTTTTTCATTCTTTCTTTTTTGAAACATTTTTTATCTTTTTTTTCAATTATAGGAAAGCCAGCCAATCTTGTTGCAATTGCATGTGCCAGAAATCCTGATCTTGCAATGTGTGCCGGAAATTCTGATGATGCCACCTTCCGTGCCTTTGATTCTCCTGAAGATTCTGAAACTCGAGTTATGCGATCTTTTCCAAAACTTGATTTTGAAGAACTTGAAATTCAACGATATTGCAATCGTCATGAAGAGCATTATTTGCATTATTGTGCTGGAGAAGGTGGAATTGAATTGAATTTGAAATCAAAGATCCTCAAATTCTGTCCATCATTTGAAAAGTATTGCCCTGAAATTGCCACCAAACTCAATTCTGCCACAATTAAGCGATCATTGGATAGCTTCCGGGATTCTGGTGTTCCACTTGTTGAACCTCCACCACTTCCATCTTCATCACAAATGGGTGGCATGTCATTTGATTCTCCAATCTCAGATAACTCTGATCGACTTGATCAAATCCCTGAACGTCGACCTGAAACTGCTCTTTCACCTGATCTTATCAAAACTTGTACCCCTGATTGTACTGCTCCACATTGTACCCGAGAATGCAAATGTGCCAATACACATCCATCAGTACATGCCAAATGTAATCCACCAGAAAATGCTGCCCTTGCTGGTGTCTGCCAAGCATGGTACAATAAATGCCCAATGTTCAAACCTGTCAGCTATTAAATTCATTTTTTGATAAGCCTTTAAAGAAACCCGGTAAAAAAGCAGCATTTATGGGTGCGCATTTCTTTGTATAATTATTTATAATTAATCTTTCTTTTCATTTAACTTTTTTGTTGTAAATAGTCGCGCCCAAGTCTTTAACTTTAATAACTTTAAGAGGGTAAAAAAAAGAATTAGCCTCGTCTTATTCAATTTTTTTTCGGCCATATTTCAAAATTACTGTAATCTCTTTTAAAATCTTTCGAGTGCTAACACATATCCCCCCAGCTTAATATTTAGAAAGATCTCCAGATTTCTTTTTTGTTTTTTTGGAAATCTGCTTTTTTAGTGAACTCATATAACTCAAAAATCCCCCTTTATCTATCACATATCTTATTTTTTATAGCAGTAGTTTTAGTTTTTAGGGCGGAAAGTTTTAAAATTGACTTGTGTTTGATTGAAAAAATACTAATATTTAGTACAAAAATTCAAACACTTTTTAACTTTTTTTATTTTTACCAAAGATTTCTTTTGTTTTTTTTGACATGGATGCTTTCCGCTCCAAAACTAACCTGCAAATTACTATAACATTTACACTTTAAATGTTTATTATTACTGTATTTTTGTCTTTTATTTTTGCTAATAAATTTGTTTGATCTATTTTGATAAATAAAAAATTTTAAAAATAAAAATATTTTTAAAAATAACATTGTTCATTGAAACATTTGATTACAATAAAAGAGAATTTTTTTTTAAAAAGTGCTCAAAAATGCATTTACTTGTAAATTTGTGAAAAAGTTTAAAACATTAATACAAAAATTAATTGTTTAAATAATCCAGCATGAACGATAATGATTAGCATTCTATTGATCTTCAATGTTTATATCAGGCTTATTATGTTGCCTCTTTGGCGAAATAAAAGACATAATAAGCCGGTTAAAAGCATTGCGATTCAATGGAATACCAATCATTATCGTCTAAAATGGATTACTTGATGACAGTTGTTGCTAGCACATTATACCTGTTTATTCCAATTTTCTTCAGCGCTTGATATTGAAAAAATCGATAAAATAGGGTATGTCAAGGGTTGGAGTAGGAATTTACAATTAAAAACTATAAAGTTTTGGACGGTCTAAAATAAATAATCATATAAAATTATTTTTAAAAAATTTATTAATAAAAAAATTTGGTGCAAAGCAAAATAATAATAAATACATATCAAACAATCCTAACGTCCAGAAGATGATGGTGGAGGAGGTGGTGGATAATTGAAAAGACCATGTGGAAAATGATATGATGGATGAGGTTGAAAAGCAAATGGATTAATATTTAGATAATATTGATATAAATCCAATCCAATTGAACCATTTTGAAAACAATTATAATTGGTATATTGTGGATGTGGAGTAAAATCATTCATTCGTTGTTGCTTTGGTTGAGTTGGTGCCAATGAATTTGATTCGGTAAAACTCGTCGATTCACTTCCCCCTCGTCGTTTACGCTGTTCATAATCTTCCAGTTGTTTCTTCATATTTTTATAGTATTGCGCTTCTTCAACTTCTTCAAGAGAATCACCCAAGCCTTCATCACGACTTTGCAAATTGCTATTACTAAAAACAACCAGATACTCAAGTTAAATAAACAGCTAAAACAAACTTTTGAGAATCTTCCAAACACAGAATATTAGTTTTAGTTCTATCCGCAGCAGCATTCTGAAGAATTTCTACAATTTCAGTAAATCCTTTTGAAAGAGCAAGCTGAAGGGGAGTTTCACCACAATCATTTGAAGCATTGATATCATTTTTGCTTGATTGCATATGGCTTATCAAAAGTTTAACAGCTTCAATTTGATTTGATTGAACTGCCAAAAAGAGTGGAGTTTGTTCCTAAAAAATTTAAAATGATTACTGTAATTTACGTCATGGTAATAAACATACATGAACATCACGGGTCGTAAGAAATGCGCCTCTGTTAATCAATAATTTCAAGATTGGAATCGAATTACAGGCAGCTGCTTCATGAACTGCACTTTTGCCAGAATATTCGAGATCACATTTGACACCAGTTTTATCAATTTTGATATTAGGATGGGATAAAAGTGCTCTAGCAATTTGAAGCATATCAGCATTATCACTAATGCGACAGCATTTGATCAAAGGTGTATCATTCGTATATGCAAGAACATTCACATCAACATTATCAACTGTCAGAATCTTTTGAACCATTTCCAAGGATTTTGTTGAAACGGCATCAAACAATGCTGTTCTGCCATCATCATCTTGAATATTCACATCAATTTGCCTAAGAAGAAAAGTTGCAAGTTGTAATCGACCATTTCGAACAGCCAAATGTAATGCCGTGGCACCACTATCATCAACATCGTCAATTGGACAACCAGCAGCAACAAGCTTTTTAATATCTTCAATTACATGATAATCTGATTTATCAACAGCAGATTCAACAGCCCAATGAATACAATTTTGGCCATTTTTTGGATCTTTTACGGCAGCACAGATTGCAAGTTCACGAATTTGTTGTTCGGTTATTGGTTCAGCAGATGCGGCATGTTCATGAAGTTTAGTAAATACCCTTTGAGGGGTTACAATAACAGGTTCAACAGGTGGTTGATCTTCTCGGAATCGCTTAGCTGCAGGTTCACCAGGCAAGCCATGAGAAACTGGGATTAAAGCAGTACTTCCAGATAAATTATTTCCAGCCATTAAGGATTCTCGATCAAATTGATTACTACTATATGATTGAGGATAATGGTCACGATTCTTTGATTCATCCGAAGTTGGAGGGAAAAAGACATGTCGAACGGTAACAAATTTTCGTTTTACAGGCCGCAATGTATTTACCAATACACCAACCAAAATGATGGTTCCAATTACACCAAAAATAATATAAACGAGGAAATTCGAAGATGATGGAGAAGGTTTTGGCATAACTGTTGCGTCAGCAATTCCGATATTCAAATCTTCAAAGGCCTATAAATCATGGGTTACAGTAATCCTTGGATACATATGTCAAAAATTACCTTTGTAGTTGAATCCGCAGCAAGCATATCTGCAGCTGATTGGGTTGCAGTAAAACATTTTCGATTTCCTTCAGAAATTTCAACATTAACTTGAAGGACACCACCCAAAGAAGAAAGTTGTTGACAAACTGAGACATCCAATGTAAGATAAACTTTGACACCTTTCTTATATTCAACAGAACGTTTTTTGATTGAATGAGAATCAACATCACGTACATTCATTGGAATTAGAGATCCTTGTCCATCGAGAGAATTCCATTCATAAATCATTGGATTTCCACTTGAATCAAGTTGGTAATGAACAGAAGCATGCAAAAGTTGAGATAAAGTGATCAAAAGTTTTGAAGCAATATTTTCAACGAAATTCTTCGGATCGGTGATAAGGGTCAAGACCAAAGTATCAGGCAACTCTTCCTTCTTTGAAGTACAATCTCCACCATCCCATCCACATTCAGCAGAATTGCATTCAGGATTACAGAAGCCATTACCATATTCCTTTAAGCAGTAATCTTCAGATGGACATTTTGTAGGAGTTTTTTCTTGACAATCAAAACCATCAAAAAGGCATCCTTCATTATTGCAGATTTCATCACAATGATCATCTCGAAAAACATATTTGCAAAACGAAGCATAGGTACAATTTGCAAAGGGTTCCAAATTTGAGGCTGAACAATTATTTCCTAAGCACGGATCAGGATGAACCATTTCACAAAACTTTCCATAAAATTTCAAAGATTTAGGACATTCACAATATGGTTCTCCATAAGTAGTATGTTTACATTTACCACCATGCATACAAACAATCCGATCACATGGAATAGCAGCAGACTCGACTACATAGTTGTTACAATAACAAAATAACATTAAAAGAAGAATATAACAGCGAATCATAGTAAGGGAGAAAATAGAAAGATAAAGTAATAATCTAAAAAAAGTAAAAATAAACGAATGTTAACGAAAAATTAAACAAAAAGGAGATGCTTTCCCAGAAAAGTTCGGCGCGCATTTTCACGTCTATGAGAAACATGTGTGTTCATAAATATTTATATCTGAATTACCTTTTTTATGTTACCGAAAAATCTTTTAGAGGTTAAATAATATTTATGCAAAATGATGTTCTAAAAAAGTCGTAATTTTGCTAAAAGGTTGAAAAAAAGTCCGAACAACCCTTTTTTAAAAAGAGGCGTGTTTTTTTGTGTTCAAAAAATCTCGCCAAGAAAAATCCTGCAATTTTGGCGGCTTTTGTAATTGACCTGATTAAATTTTGCAATTTTTAACAATTAAATTTTATTGTGTAATTTATTAAAAAATTAATTTAATAAATTACACAATCATTTAATTTATCTTAAAAATTTTTAAAATTGAATGTGGATGCAAATACAACGTATCGTAACGTATTTTGTACTTTTTTAACGGTTTGGGTGTGCCTAATAAAGATTATTTAAGTTTTATATTCAAATTCTTGAGTCAAAGATTGATCAAAGAAAAAACGCGGCTACTTGACTCCGTTGTTAAGAGCTTAATTCTGGACAAAGCGATCTGAATTTGATGGCCCTGAGTCTTTCTGTCGGATGAGTGCATGCATTAATTCAAGCTTTAAACATTAAAAATTGCTTTTCTCTTTACCCATTATCAGATATACTGTAAATTCATGAATGAATCTAAACATTATTTAAATATCTGGGTTTTTTAAGAAATTACACAGAAAAAAATGCGCAATTTTAGGTATTCCAGTGATTACTGAATTTATATATTTGAATTATTGAATGTTTAAAGTAAAACTGTGGTTAAACAAGCAGATCAGTCACTTTAGAATTACTTTGTCTTATTACTGGTGATTTTTAGCACAAAACTATTACAACAAAATTACTGTAGAAAACATATCTGTTTCTGAAAACTGCAGTTTTCTTCATTTTTGGCAAGATGTTCTTTGATGTAAATGTGATCCTTGCCTCCTTTTTTCTTTGGGATTTTAAGATCTTCGTGTTTGATGTTGCATTTCTTAATTGTTTTGTATCCGTTAATTTCTATATTTATCTTTTAATAAATTATTGTAATAATTTAGGTAATAAAAATGACTGATACTGTGCTTTGTAAAGGATTTATGCTTCATCCAAAGTATGTTTAATTTCATCATATTCAATCATAATTTTTACATTTTAGTATCCGCAAACTCTTGAATGAATCAAAATTAGATTTTTCTGATGCAAATACTACTGCTAAACCGTTGTCGAATATCAAAGAATCTTTAGAAGGGTTAGCTGAAAAGCAGAGATTATTTTTATCTGGAATTTGCCTTGAAAGGGTTACTCTTAGCGTTTTTGCTGGTTGCGTAAAAGAATATGAACTTTGCTATAATCTTTCAAGCAAAATTGCTCAGAAGTATGCCATGAATGTTGATGATTTTCAACGTATTCAAGAAATTATAAATGAAATTGATAAATCTTTTGGAGAAGATCCGCTTTCATTCTTCATTTCTTTAAAATCGAGCACTATTGATATTCATCCTTTAACTTAGTATGTTTCTTCTGAAGTTATGAAATCTGTATCTTTTATAGTTAAATTTAGTTACGTTCAGTACTTCCTTATTGCTTATCTCGTGTTGTATGATTCTTGGGATTTGTCGAAGAACGTCGAAAATGGGCAGCTTAATTTTCTTCGAGCAAAGTTTTTGTATGTTTATGCTTCAATTTTAACCGATTCTTGCTCAAATGTAAAAAATCGCGTTGATGAATTGGTATGTTTGCCAACAACAGTTAAGCTATAATAAGACAAAATTTTAGTATGATTCTTCGAAAAATTTCGTTCATGCTCTTACTCTTGAAGAACAAGTTGAATATCATCTTATCATGGCCAATACCTATTTGATGTATTTTGAAGTTGCGAGAGCTATTGAAGCTTGTTCGGAAGCTCGAAAATTGTGTGGTGTTGAATTTGATTTCTTTGGAGAAATGGGTAAACGAACATATTTTCAAGTAATGGATTTGCCGCAGTTGTTTGCACAGGTTCTGGTTTAACTTTCCCTACAATATTACCGTTCATATTTTTAGGCTTCTCTTGATGGAAAAATTGAATTAACACAATTTACACCATTTTCTGGAAATGAAGATGTTCCACTTGCTTTGAAATTAGATGATGATACTGTAATGACGGAGATTAAAAAGACTTCACCTTCTGCAATATCTGAAAAGCCTGCATTGTATCCTGTTCATCTTGCATGTATGATTACATCTCTAATTATTATGCAGAAGAATGAAGCACCTGATGAAATTTTATTTGAAAAGGCAGAATCATTTGTTCATGAAATTGTTAGCTATCGAAAAGTTTACGGTGTTCAGCTCCGAGCATTACTTGCTCGATGCTTAAATGAATGTGAAAGAAAAAGAAAAATTGAAAGAGCAATTATGCAAGCTGAAATTCTTAAAAATGATTTACAAGGAATTCACTCTGTTGATGGAAGACAAGTTGTAAGTTTCTGAATTTCCATCCATGATTTTTATTTCTTTTTTAGGAATTTTCAATTGAACAATATCAAACTCGTTTACCTTGGTTATTGGCATCGAATGCAAAACCGTTTTGGAGTTATGCTCGTTCATATGCATCTTTGCTTCTTCGATTAGGTTCAAATGCTGAAGCTCTTCGAGTTTACAATGATATTTATGATTATGATTCTCTTGTCGAATGTTATATTTCAATTGGACAAAGTGATAAAGCTGAAACAATGGTCAAGAATTTACTTTCAGTGAAAGAAACTCCATATCGTCTTTGTTTAATGGGGGATATTACTCGTGAAATGTCATGGTATGAAAAAGCCATTGAATTAAGCAATGATACGTCTGCAAAAGCTCGAACTGCACTTGGCATGAATTTGATGAAGCGTGGAGATATTAAAGGAGCATTCAAGAATTTATCACGTGCTGTTAAAATTAAGCCATTACACGTGAGTTTTTACAGTATCAGTGCCGCAACTTGGGGAGGGGACGGTGGTGACTGGTCCCCCGACAGAATTTCGGAGTCACAAAAAATGCACAGTACGTGCTTTTTGTTGAATTAGGAAAACTTTTTTGTAATAGAATAGAAGGCATTTTGAGAAAAGATCTTTTTAGGCTGAAACTTTATTTGCTCTTGGTCATGTCGCTTATAAACTTAAACGATACGCGGATGCTGTTGCAGCATACCGTAATTGTGTACACGCTGAACCAACTGAATATGAAGCATGGAACAATATGTCTGCAGCGTTTTTGCATTTAAAAAGACCTGAACAAGCTCAGCGAACCATGAAGGTTGGTTAATGATTCAAAATCTAATCTAATAAAAATAATTACCTTGTTTTGTCACACTTTTTTCATCTTAATCATTAAAGGTCATCTTTGCTGTCTTTTAGGAAGCGCTGAAATTTAACCGCAATCATTCAGAAATGTGGAAGAATTATGCAATCATGTCAATAAATGTTGACGATTATATTCAAGCAATTTATGCAATTAAAGAATACATGAATATTTCAAAGAAGCCGGATATCGAAGAAATTGTTCAACAATTAATTCTATCAATTATTCAAGTTGAAAAACCCTCGAATTTTGAAATGTTACGAAAAGAAGCAATTTCAATGATGGGTCAATTGAGTTCAAAGATTATCCTTGAAGCAGATACTCTATTTTGTTACGCATTATTAAAGAAACCTGATGAAGGATGTAAAGATAAAGAAACTTATGAAAGTTATTTAACAACTGCTAGCAAAGCTGTACAAAAGTTGATGTCTGCAAATGTATGTTTATGTTTTCGTTAACTTAATTCAAATGTGTTTTTAGACATGGAAGTCAAACAAAGATGTCATGTACAAAACTCTCCAACTTGCAACCGATATTGTAATGTGTGAAAAGTTTTTGAATTCTTTGCTTCCTGAAGGACGAGTAAGTTTTTAACGTTTTTGTTATTTTTTCATGCATTGATATATCGGTTTTCCCATGATGATTACTTTTATTTTTAGAAAGTTGCTGAACATTCAAGTCGTGTTTCAAGTATATTGAAAGTTGCTCGTGAGAATTACGGTACCAATTTTGAAGATCTTCAAGGTTATGATGGTTTACGTTCTTTACTTGAAACCGCAGCAACTACGGTAGTTTCATGAATGACCGAAAATCTCATTCAGATCACTGGTGATGGATGATTGCCTTTTTTAAATGTTAATCATTTTTAATCACATTATTTTGTTGTTCCATTTTTTGTTGAATTTTATCTTAAAATAAATTTAAAGATATTTTTTGATACCTTTGAAATCAAAGGGGAAAATGGACAAATATTTTCCCATGAAAACCGGTTGTTTCATTCTTTTTTGGGTTTAAAAAAACAGTAGCATCGAAACAGAAAAGGAAAAAGGGAGGAGACATTAATCTTTTTTTCGGGGTAGAAGAAAGGCGAGCAACAGAAGAAAAGAGAAGAAAGAAGACAAGATGTTTTTTTTATAAGAGGAGGACACGCGCAAAAAAACTCATAAAAAAAGTTTTGGAAGCAAAAAATGCGATGGGTAAAAAATTAAATGAAAGAAAAAAGGCTGCTTTGATTTATGTCAAATTATTTCAATCTAAAGTTAACAGTTTTAAAAAAACGTCTCACATATTTTTATTTGTTGAATCTTTTTAGGGGTTTCATTGAAAACGTTTCTTTTTTTAAAGTTTGATAAGAAAAAGATATTTGTGATTTAATCTAATGTGTTAAAGCTCTGAATCTCATTGTCTCACATTTTCTCAAACATGTGTTTTTCCACATTGACACTTTATAAAAAAGTAAGTGATATTATTATTAGATTCTCCTTTTTTTGAAGAAGATCGGCGATTGTTGTTGATGGGATTAATTTCGGCTATAAAGAAAAAGAAAGCAGCGGTATTTTTCTTTCTTCTTTAATATTATTTTTGACTCTCCCACGATGGCATTAAAAAGAAAAAGAAAAGAGGAGGAAATAAACCATTTTCCTTCTAAATCGGATCCATTTTATTTGCGCAATTTCCGATCCCTGTTTTCTTTTTCTTGGCACAGAGGTGCCAAAAATGTATATCTTTTACAATGATTTTTATTATTTTACAATCCTTGAGAAAGTTATTCTTTAAAAAATACAAAATAAAAAACAAAACTGTTTCATTTTATTGAAAACCGTAAATTAAATACCGTAAATATACAATAATTTATGTTGAAACTACAGTATATTTTTGGGAGCTTTTTGCCTGAAAAAATTATTGAATTCAATTAAAGGTTCTTCTTTGGAATTTATGCAAAGTGAACATTTCTTAAAAGCAGATTTTTTTGTTTTTTTTGTAAAATTTGTCGCATCATTTTTTATAGAACAAGACGAAAAAATATTGATAACAATCAAAAAATTATGGATTCCTTTTTTGTGTACAAGACAAAAAAGGAGAAAAAGCAGAGGACAATTGAAAATCAAGCAAAATATTTTAGGAGGCAATTGTTCGCTTTATTTCTTTCAAATAAAATAAGCGTGAATCAGCGCAGTTTTTTTTCACTTTTGCTTGTCATCAAAACAAATTAATGTTTTATATTTTTGCTGCTGCAATGTTTATTTTGTAATTTCGCTTTTTAAATTTGCGTCAAGTAAAAAGCTTTATTTTTATTAATTTACTTTCGTTAATCAAATTTTATGAATTTTAACTTTTAAAACAGCTTCTAAACTTTTTTGTTACAGTATGGTCATATCAAAAAACATTATTGTTTTTTACAAACCATGGTCCCATTTTTTGTCAAACAATAAGTGCGGCAAACTTCTCGCAGTTTTTGTTAAACTTTTAAGGACAAAAACAGGACCAAAAATTGAGAAAAGAAAAAAAGAGCAGCTGCCACCTGCCCAAGAAAAGCGGTCATGGCACACGCAAAATCAACCTCTTTTTATCCATTCCTTTAAATATTTTGTTCCTTAAAAATTTTCCCATCTTTGTTTCCAAAAAATTCCTTCAATCACCGTTTTTCAAATATATTTTAGAACGATAAAATAAAATATGCCGCTTTAAAATTTTATAAAATGAGAACATCGAAAGAAAAACGCGACGATTATGTTCAAGTTTTGAGGTGGTCAGAAAACAGTTGCTTTTTTCTTTCAAAAAAATGAAGTTATCGTAGTTCTTGTTTTTTGTTGTGGTTTTCTGAAGACCGTTACTTCGGAAATAACGGGGGAAAAAGTGAGAAGATTGGCGCCGACCTCCTTCAGAGTTTTCCTGGGAATATTCTTTTTCATGCACTTCGAAAACATGGAAAAAAAGAAGTTAATTGAATGACGCAATTTTGTGTTTTTTTTATTAAGGATAATCAACCCTGGGAAGTCTTCCATGAATTAAATTTATGTTGTCCATCTTGAATATAATTTGTTGTATTTAAAAATATTTAAATTCAAATTATCCATGTTCTTTGGGAAAGAGAAGCAATTTTAGGTGCTTAAAACCCTGTTTAATACATTTTTCACACTTTCAAATATTTCAACTTTTCATTATTCTTCCATCAAATTCAGCTGGGTCAAACTTGACACTTTCAATTTATTATTTCAATCCCCACTTTTTTGCCTTCCAGAACTATTAATCCCTTAAATATGCAATTTTAAACGTTTTTAAGTGTTTATCACTTTTCATATCATTATTACTGTCGATTGTCACTCAACAATATTATTCTTATAAAAAACTCAAAAATTACTAAACATATTTTTTTCAATCAAGTCCCTCCCACTTTTCATCAATGTTTCTTTCCAAGTTTTTTCTGCCACAAAGATTTTTTCTTTCAGTTTTCCATTTGCATATTTTTTTCTTTCTCTCTCTTTCGTTCTTCTTCTTCGATCCGAAGAAAACGAAGAAGAACAACAAAAAAAAGTCTCTGACACTTGCGCAACAAGTCATTCCTTCAATGTTGCCCATCTTTTTTTTCTATTTTCTTTTAGGACCATGACCATTGTCCCCTCGGATTGAATCCATCCCACTTTTTCTCTTATCCCAATGCCATTCCTTTTTTTCTTACCTTAATTTAATTAAGGATCAATTTGGCGCTCATTTATTTCTTCTTCTTCTTTTTAGGTGTCTCTTGTTTTACCATTTTTTTCTTTCGTGTTTTTGTTTGTTTTATTTTTATACCCATTTTCCCATGAATTATCAACCCCTTATAATTTTCGATTTTCTCTTTTAAATGAAAGCTTATCTTAAACTCTTTTTGCCATTTGCTTGCTTTCGGTCGGAACACCCTAAAATATTTTTACTGATAATGACTCTTTTAGTGTTTTTTATACACAAAAAACTTTTCTTTTTTAAAATTTTTATGTTCAACATTCGTTCTTTCAAAAAATTGATCAGTAAATAAATATTGTAAAACAACAAAAACCGAAAAAAAGATATCCATCAATGATAAAAAAAACATACAAATTTGCCCAAAACATTTTGGTAATATTTTTTATATGTTCGAGCAAAACTTTTTTTATCCCCAACATCATCATTTTTTCACTAAACTTTTGCCTATTTTTTTGCTGTAATTTTTCTTTCTTTCGCGAAAAGATAGAGCTTTTTTTGTCCAACAAAAAAGTTAGAACCAAAAATAATCCAACACAAAAGCATTTTAGGTTTCGTTTCCAAGACACACATTTTTTAATGATTTAATTTATTACTGTAATTGTTACAAATTTTAATTACAAAATGTTCAGAAATTATTTATATTTTATATTTTTGTTATGTATAATATTCAACACTTTTTTGATAGTTTCTTCCACGACAGGTAAGCCTAAAATCTTAAAATATGACGTTTACCATCTTAAAAAAGAAATTTTATTTATTTTATATAACTCACATCGAAACGAAGGCAGAAAAATGTGAGATTTTTCGTTTTCTTTCGTTTTTAAAAAGAACAAAAGAAAAGTCTTTTCGTTTTTTTTCGAAAGCGTGTTTTACACATGGCGTTCATAAACATTTTGCCACACTTTGTCTCACGTTTTTCTGGTTTTTTCTGGAAAAAAATTCGATGTGAACTAAAAAGATTAGAAAAACATTTTACATCTTTAAAAAATCAATAAAATAAAGATAGGAAACATTTAAGCTTTTCTTCTTTTAAAAAATGTTGTGTTTTCTTTGTTACAAAAAATTGCGATAAATCAAAAAAAAAACATTTTCTTTTTGTTTTTCAGGAAACATTTGTAACAAAGATTCGGATTGTTTAAATTTTGGTCAATGCAAATTATTACCCGATTCTTCGACAGGAAAATTAAAAAAGCAGTGCAAGTAAGTTCTTTTAATTTTTTCCGCCAGATTTTTAACTTAATTTTTTTCGTACCTGTTATTTTTGGGGTTGTTATTCTTCGTCGCCATTTAAAGTCATTTTTTGAATGTTTCTTTTTTTCGAACAAAACAAAAAATATAAAATCAATGGGAAAGGTTTTTTTGCTTATTTTTAACAGTGAAAAAGAAAAAGTTCCCTTTTGTGACACTTTTGAGGAAGAAGAAGAATCAGGGAAGATTCCCGCTCTCTCTGGTTTTTGCCAGCAGGTGTCCTTCTTATTTCTTTTCTTTCTTTCAAAAAAAGATCCGTCACGCAAATTATGAATATTAAAAGTTCTTTTTGTGGGAAAGTATTTCTTTGAAGAAAAAATTGAAAAAGATTGGGTTAATCGGATGCGGGAATACTTGAAAATATACAAATTTATCCCTCTTTTAAAAAACTCTTTTTTGGCATTTTTCGGTTTCTTTTAAACTTTTTTTTGTTAATCCACTTAATCACTCAAATTTAATAAAGACTGAAAAAAGGCATGTATCTTTTTGATGACATCGAAAATAAATAGGCATAATTGAATTATAATCGGTGTTCGTTTTTGACACTTTTACAATTTTTGCGGCAAAAATTAAAAGAATTTTAAAAAAAATGTGAGAGTTTCATTTTTTTCACTTTTTCTGCAAGGCCATTTTCTGTTTTTTTGATGTTGCTCATTTTTTGAAATGTTCAAAAAAGGCAAATTTTCTGGTTTGATCAACTTTGAAAAAAATATTCTTTTCTTGTATCAAATGTTCCATGACTAAATGTTTTTCATTTGATCATCTTTCATTTCATTCCAATCAAAAAAATTCAATGAGTCTTCTTCTCCTTCTTTGGAAGGCATAAAATTTTTGTAGAAAACAGAAGAAAGATGTTTTTTAAGAGCATGAATGACATGGGAAAAGTAAACTTTCATTGAAATTCAATCACCCTTTTCCAAATAAAAAACTTTTTTAATATGTTTTTTTCTGCGAGAAAAAGAAAAAGTTTTCTCGACAAAACTTAAATTTTTTTGGGATTAATACAAAAAACAGAGAGAAGCAATATTTGCAAAAGATTAGTTGCTGCCATCGAAAGAAAAAGTAAACCAAAGATGATTTCCCATGACAAAAGTGGCAACAAAAATGACAATCACCAAAAAAACACGGATCATATTACATTAACAAAACGTATTTTCGGTTTTACAGTAATTTCCAAAATTACTACTTTTATATAAAATACAGTATACAATATTAATTTAAATTTTGTATTTTAAGATGTACATCAGATTTTGTTGGATCAAAATGTGAACTACAAAAATGCCCTGAAAATCCATGTGAAAATAATGGCATCTGTGAATTGACCAATTCTGCCAATAAGTTTAAATGCCATTGTCCACTTGGTAAGTTTTCTATTTTCTTTGGTATTTTTAATGAAGGCAAAAAAGAAGAAGTAAAAAAAGCAATGAATCATTTGTTTTGCTACTGCTGTTAGAATAGAAAGAAAAACAAGAGTTTTGAACTTTTCAAAAAAATAGAGAAGTTTATTCTCATTCAGTCATTGTTTTTTGGAGGCCAATCATTTCTTTTTCTAACTTTCTCTCGTTTTTTTGACATTTTCTCAGCTACCTTTTTTTATTGCTGCCACTGTTTTTGAAAAGAAGGAAAAGTTTATGTCATTTTTCTTTCTTTTTTCTGCGCAAAAAACTTTCGACATTTTTCAACAGGATCTTTAAAATGATGAAAAATTACATTCTTATTTTCTCTTCTAAAAGTAGCATTAATTAATGAAATAAAATATTTCTAAACTTCAAAAGCAATCAGTTAATTCAAAATTGATTACTGTAGCTCAAAAGATAAGGATTACAAATTTTAGGTTATTCTGGAAGTCTTTGTGAAACCAGAATTTCCAATGCCTGTGACACTAAAGTTTGTTTGAATGGACATTGTCGATTGGATGGATCAATTGATGAAGGGATTTGTGATTGCTTTTATGGATTTGAAGGGGATAGATGTGAATCAAAAACCTTTTGTGATGCCGCTTCATGCTCTGGACATGGCATTTGTACTTCCAACAACAGCAGCAGCATGAATGGAATCTCCTCTGTCAAATGTTCATGTGACTCAGGATGGAAGGGTGAAAGATGTGAAATTGATATAAATGAATGCCAAAATGATCCAAATCTTTGTGCCCATGGAACTTGCATAAATTCACCTGGAAGTTATTTTTGCCGTTGTTTGCCAGGATTTATTGGAGTTCATTGTGAAAAGGCAGATTCTGGTGAATGTTCAGCCCAACCATGCCAAAATGGTGGAAAATGCCTTTCAAAAGCCAATTCTCAAAATCGAAGAGATTTCACTTGCAGTTGTTTACCCGGATTCAGTGGAGATCTTTGTGAAGAGAATATCAATGAATGTTCCAGATATGATGATCCAAATCTTGGAGATTCTGGAAAGAATCTTTCTCGATGCACAAATGGTGGTTCCTGCATTGACGGGATCAATGAATTTCATTGTGTCTGCCCGAATGGCTTTACAGGAAAGGATTGCCGACAAAATATCGATGAATGCAGTATTTTTGGATCAGGGCTGTGCCAAAATGGTGGAACCTGTATTGACACATATGGCTCATTTCAATGTGCCTGTGTTTATGGATTTGAAGGGGATCGATGCGAGATAAATGTTGATGATTGTGAAAATAATCTCTGTTATGAAGGCTCAAAATGCATTGATAAAATTCGAAGTTATGAATGTGAATGCCAACCTGATCGAATTGGAATTTATTGTCAATTTGAAAATCCTTGCACAAAAAATAAATGCCAAAATGGACAATGCTTTGCTGATATCACAAATGGCAATTTTTCATGTTTTTGTGATAAAGGTTTTACTGTAAGCTTTAATTTCTTTATTATTAACAATTACAATAATACTGTAATAATTTTAGGGAGATTACTGTAACATTGATATTAATGAATGTGAAGAATTTAGTCAATCACCATGTTACAAAGGCAAATGCCATAATGAAATTGGCGGATATAAATGTGAATGTGAAAAAGGATATGATGGACCAAATTGTGATATTTTAATTGATGAATGTGAAGGTCGTCCATGCATGAATGGTGGAACTTGCATTGATTTGGCAGGGGATTTTAAATGCATTTGTATGCCATCTTGGAATGGCAAACATTGTGAAATTCCAAAACCATATTCTCCAGCTTGTGATAAACTTATGTGCATGCACGGGGGAGTTTGTCGGAAAACTCCCTTTGGAGAAGAATTCTGTCAATGTTCATCCAGATTTGGCGGGAAAAGCTGTGAATTGATAAAAACTGACCCATGTTTGGGAAATAAATGCAGCAAAAATTCAAGCAAATGCCTTCCCACAAATGATTACAAGTAAAATATTTAACCTGGAATAATTACAGTAATACAGTAATAATCCCATTTTAGTTCATACACTTGTGAATGTAAAGATGGTTACGGTGGTGAATTTTGTGAACAAAAAGTTCAAAACTGCCAAGATAATCCATGCCTTGTTGGAGAATGTCATGACACAGTTCATGGCTTCCAATGTCAATGCCCTCCAGGATATAAAGGCATCAATTGTGAAGTTAGTTCTTTGCGAGTACTGTAACTACAGTAATCCAAATATATTTTAGATAAATATTAATGAATGTAAACCAAATATTTGTGGAAGAGGAATTTGTGTTGATGAAGTAAATGGATATTCATGTAAATGCCCTGCAACCCATACCGGAAAGCATTGTGATATTGCCGTAACTGATCCGTGCCAAAATGAACCATGTTTGAATAATGGCACTTGCATGACCTATAATATTCATGGAAGTTTTGTATGCAAATGTCCAAATGGTTTTATTGGAAGTAATTGTGAAATTAGAACGGATATCTGTGATTCAACAAAATGCCAAAATGGTGGATACTGTAGCAGTAGTGATAAACAATGTCAATGCCCTGAAGGCTTTAATGGAATATTTTGTGAAAAGAATCAAAATAAATGTGCCAAAATTGTCTGTCAAAATGGTGGAACTTGTGAAAATTTGGACAATGATTTTGTTTGTAAATGTCCGTATATTTGGCCATTTGGATATGCTGGGAGATATTGTCAAGAGAAGGTCAACATTGAAAAGTACAAACCTGAAGAAGAGAAAGAGAAGGAAAAATGTGAAAAGAATGAATGCGAAAAGGTTGCCGGAAATGGAAAATGTGATGAAAAATGCAATTTTCCGGGATGTAATTATGATGGCGGAGATTGTTCAGCCTCAAATTTGGAACCCTTTGCAAATTGTACCTATGCTTCTTTTTGCAAATATGTTTTTCGAGATGATCATTGTGATGAAATCTGCAATAATGAAGGATGCCTTTTTGATGGTTTTGATTGTCAAGAAAAAACTCCTACAAAATGTCCTTCTGAAGAGTACTGCTTGAAGGAATACGGTAATGGCTTCTGTAATCCTGAATGTAATTCTGCTGCATGTGGATGGGATGGTGGAGATTGTACTTCAAAGAAGGAAGAACTGCCTGATACTTTGGTCTTGACCCTTATCACCGATCCGAAGAATTTCGTTGAAAATATTGCTTCAAAACTTTTGATCACTTTATCTCAACTTTTGCATGCTTCTGTTCATTACCAACTTGATTCAAGTGGAAATCCAATGATTTATGAATGGAATTCTCTCGATGGACAAGGATCTCTAATTCCAATGAATGTACGTGATGTTGATTCTCATACAATCAAAAAACGTTCTGTTGAATATAAGAAAGGTGTCAAAGTTTATCTTACATTGGATGTCTCAGTTTGTCAACAACTTTCTTCTTTGGGTGGTGTCCTTCAAGTTGATGTTGAAATTTCGGAAGGAAATCGAAAATGCTTTACTGCAACCCAATCAGCTGCAGATATGCTAGCTGCAGATTCACAAAAAAATGTATGTTAAAAGAATTTTAGTTCTTACATTTTTAAACAGAGTACTTTATAGGTTTTATCTGGTTTTAATATTACGGTAGCTGATGCCCGAGTTATGCAAAAATCTTCTGAAAGTTCTTCCATTTTTGGTTATGTTATTGCAAGTGTTGTTTTCTTTGCTGCGGTTGTCTTGGGTGTTTTAAATGTTGCAACAAGAACAAAACAGATCAAAAAAGTCATTGTTCGAAACATCTTTTTCCCGCCAACTTCTGAAGAATTGAATAAACGACAAAATATTCATCAACTTCAAAAACGACCATATGGAAATCAATTTGATCGACAATCTCTTATTGGTGATATTGGTGGTGGCAGTAATAATACCGTATACATGCCAACCATTCATGATTCAGTTTCTTCAATTGAACCAGCTCCAAAGAGATTCCGAGAAGATCAACAACCACAACCTGTTGAACCTGTTGTTGTAGCCCCACAAAGAGTTTTTACGAAACTTCATCAACATGCTGCATCTGCTGAACCGATTTCTGACGCACATGTAACCGATCCAGAATTAATTCCATGTGCACAGGTTGTTGATAATGATGGACGAACTTGTATTCATTGGGCAATTGAATGTGTTGCGGATAAACCTGATTATCATGTAATTGAAGATATCAAAAAACTTGTCACTCTTGGATGTCCAATTGATGCTCAAGATGATAGCGGTGCCACGGCATTACATTTGGCTGTTCGAAATGGCCGATTACAAGTTGCCACGTTTTTACTTGGACAAATTGATGTGAATATTCAAGATGATGATGGCAGAACGGCATTGTTTGATGCCGTTTCAACAAAATGTTTTGAAATGGTTAGAAAAATTTTACAAGTGGAAGATGTTGATGTGAATGCAGTTGCCCATACAAACGTTACAGCTTTAATAAAATGTTGCCGAATTGATAACAGTGGTGATATGTTGCCAATTGCTGAAGCTCTACTAAAGTACCCAAGTATCCAAATTGATAAAACTGGTGAAAAAGCTTCCATGGAATATAATGGTCGAATGGCAATTCATGAAGCAGCCTCATGTAATTCAATCCAAATTTTAAAACTTTTAATTGCCAAAGGTGCTGCAGTTTCGGCTCATGATATTCATGTAAGTTTTATAACGAAATCGAAATTACCGTAATCTAACAACAAATTTTTTCAGCAACAAACTCCACTCTTTTTGGCAGTTCAATCAAATCAAATTGAAGCTGTGAAAATTTTGATCAATCAAATGCGTGCAAATAAAGCTGAAATCAATGCTTCAAATGATTGTGATGAAACTCCACTTCAAATTGCAATTTCAAAAGGCTTCACTGAAATTGTTGAACTTCTTCGAAATGCCGGGGCCCAAATGCCAATGCAAATGCCATTTATTCCAATGGGCCCACCTCCAATTGAGCTTCCGAAATTTCCAAAAATGAAACCTATGGCTGCTGGTCCAGCTGTCAATCTCTCTCCTCAATTTCCAAACATTGAAAGGCTATCATCAAATAATAATAGTGTTCGAAGAGCGAAAAGAAAAAAGTCTGTACCACAACAACATCAACAACAACAACAATTCCCAATGCCTCTGCCTAATGCATATGCTGCTCAACAACAACAAATGATGGGAGGAGGTGTTTATCCTCCAAATGATCCTCTACTCCAAATGCCAGGATATCCTGGTATGCAAATGCAGCCACCAATGTTACCGTATCCACAAATGCCATACCCTCAAGTTTCTCAACCCCAGTTTCATCAACAATTACAATATCAACCAGTACAACATCAAACTGTTCAAAATCAGGTTGAACAAGTTCAACAACATCTTCCTTTACAACACCAAGTACAACATCAACAAGTACAACAGCATCAACAACCCCCATCAAATTATTCAAGTAATCCCCCGTCAGCACATCTTCCACAAAGTTCATCTGTAAGTCCACATGTCAGTGATAGTGCTTACGGGTCACCAAATTCATATCAAAATTCAACAACAAACACCTCCGGACAATCTGATACAAGCAGTTTTCCATCTCCCCCAAGTTCACATGATCATGGATTTTGGACTAATCCTTCTCCGGATACTGTAACTGGAAGTACTTCAACAATTGTTGCACCAACACAACCATCATATGGTCAACCTCAAATTAAACAAGATTACACGGGATATACTGACAACAATCAATATGCTACAAATTGTTTAAATCCACAATATCTCCAACAACAACAAAATCAACAACAGCAATGGGATTATCATGCCCAAATGGCAGCAGCTGCAGCTTATAACTCTTCCACAAACCTACAATACCATCCTAATTCTATTTATCCTCCTCAACAGCATAATTTTTATCATTCATATCGTCAAAGAGAGCCGCATATCCCATATCCAGAACCTTCAATGCATCGAAGTGCCTCTTTTGCAGCATTTCCATCCCAGTGAAACTTCCTCTTCTTTTTCTTAAAAATTTGTTTTTTTGTAAATAGGTTGTTTTCTTTTTGGTTTACGTGTATTTATTTTCTTTGTTTGCTCAAAAACTTTTTATTTTTCAAAAATAAATTTTATACGAGTTCAATGTTTAAGAGAACAATTTATTATTGCTCATGTTTTCCTCAAAAAGTGTCGTAACAATTTTATCATTCAATATAAAATAAAAGATTAATTTTTGGTGTCAACGAAAACATTGTTTCCGTCATTTTTAATGCTACCGTACAATGACAGAAGAAGCCAAAAAATTGTAACAACTTGACAAAGTTTGCTACCGTAAACTATTATTGCTATGGTATCTCAAAACCAAATAACATTTTTACAAAAACCTTTTAAAACAAAAATCAAGGTAATTTAAAATTCTTTTGGCATATAACTTGCGTCGCTAGTTATATGCCAAAACAAATCTTGCGATATGATTTTTCTACAGAAAAGCTTAGTTCACAAATTATCAAACTTTAATTATAGTACAAAAAAGAAGCTGAATCATTAAAAAATTTAAAGGTCGTTTTTGAAAACGAATTGGGAACTTCTTTTTCTTTTTCCCATTTGAATATACTTATTAGCAGAGGACAGTTGATGAAAAGATTGATAAATATTCATTGCCAAGAATGTCAAGGGCATTCGATGGCAAATCATAATGGCACTCGTTATTGAATCTTTAAGAAAACCGAAAAAAGGATCATTTTTTATATTTTTGTACAATTGATACATCGGTTGATATTGTCAAAAATGAAAGAAAATATTCTTAATTTTTGTACAATTACTTTTTTCGTCTTCTGTTTAAGTTTTTCAAATAGCATGAATTATGTTGATCCAGGATTTTCAAGATTCGAATACAGTTATGCACAATCGATTTTACAACCTTATAGCTCTAATAATAAAAATGTAAGTTTTTCAATACTAAAAACATGTTAAATAAAAATTATTAAATTAGGTATCATCATCATCAAAATGTTCAGTTCAAGAATATATGGAATGTTTTTATAAAAATTATCATCAAGTCGGTTGCAATGTCGATGTTTTTGACAATTTTGTTGGTAATGCTCATGCATTTATGAGAGACGTAAATAATTATCATAAAAAAATTACGCCAACTTTTTTCGGCTGCGTTAAACAATTATTTCATGAAAATTTTAATCAAATGAAAGAAAAAGAAAGAAGATATTTATGGATTTTGGAAGGGATTAAGGATTTAAGAGAAGGAGAAGATGAAGAAAAAGAAACGGATATCCTTTATCCAAGATGTAGAAAAATTGTAAAAGAATGTATTCAATGTCATCCATTTATTCCCTATTACATAATGGAAGAAATATTTGCAAATTGTTCAGAAGAAGCTTTTAAAAAATTTGAAGTTGAAACTTCAATCTTTAAAAAACCAACAAAAAATGAACTTGAAAAACTTTCAATGGAAAAAATTGGGATAATTGCAACTTCAAAGGCGGTACAAAATTTGACATTTAATGATTTGGAAAATATGAAATTTGTTGCAGCAAAAAATCCAGAACTTGAAAATTTTTTGTGTAATCGTGAAACAAAATTTCTGTCTTTGGATAATCCGAATCCATTTCATTGCTGGTTTACCCTCGAGGAATATGAAGGAATGAAAGCGTTTTTGGAGGAAAATAATTATTTTAAATGGTCATTTTGTAGCGGGGTTCTTGCAATTACATCTGCCAAAAATATTGTATGTTTTCCTTCAAAATACAGAAATTGTGGAGATGTTTTACGAAATCTTCCGGCAAAAGATAACTATGAAAGTTTGAAAGAATGCCGAAAAATTGCAAAAGCTGAAGATTTTCATCATGCTGTTATTTGTAATTAAAATAAATTCTTTCGACATGTTTTTGTTTATTTTAAAATAATAAAAAATTGTAAATTACACAAAATATTTAATTTTTAATAAAAATTAATGATAAAATCATAAATTAATAATACGGTAATGCATTAAATTTTGGTTAATTAAAAAGTGGCATAAACAGAATATTAATGTTTGACAATAACATGTTCTTCGACATTTTGAATAACAGAAATTAGATTTTGTCTAATAAAATTGTATTGTTTTTCAAAGGTTCTTTTCCGGGATATTCATTCGACATTAAAAACTCTGTCGTGAAAGAGAAAAAAGAACAGAGAAAAGAAGAGACGCAGCGCATGAGCAAAAATGTGGAAAACGCGTTGTAGTGCTTCTGTGGATCTTTTTTTTGTTCTAATGATGGATATGGAAAGTCTGCCCGACCCGATGCAGCAAGAAGTGAGCGATTGTGGTAAAAGCGGGGTAAAATAGCAGAAAGATGTTGATCAAACGGGGTAAGCGAAACGCTGAACGTTTTCGCCACTTCTTACCACCATCTTCGACTTTTCTTACCACGTTCGTTGACCTTTGAAAATTTTTTTTTCTTTTTTTATTTGTTTTTTTATTTAATTGTGATGATTTTAATTACTGGTTGTTAATCAGTAAATAGCCAAAATTTAAACATTCAAATTTTCAAAAGAAAATTTGAATGTTATGCAAATTAGCCCAAAAGCTAATTTGCATAAAAGCAAAGTTCTATCCAAAATTTAATCTTTTAAGGGTTATTTAATTTACACACAAGCCCAAAAAGGCTGATGGAAATTAAACCACGAAAAAAAGTTATAGGTTGTGAGCTTAAATCAAAAAAAGAAGGCATCCAAATGATGCGGTGCACTTTTAAGCAATTTGATGCCAGAGAAGCAAAGAAAACGTTTTAAAAAAATAACCAAAAAGGGTGGCAAAAACGGCGATCGAATTTACCACGTTCTTTTATTTTTCTTGCCACGTTCAAACGCTGAACGTTTTTGCCACTTTCTTCCATCCTTCATCGCTGTTACCACAATCGCTCACTTCTTGCTGCATCGGGTGGATCTTTTGTGATGATAAAAGGTTAGTTTATTGTATTGTTGCATTTATATTGAACTAATATTAAATTTTTTTAGGTTAAGAAGATGGCAGTAGTGCTCTTGCATTACTGTCAGCTTCTATGGATGTGGCCTGGTTGATTGTGCTCGTCCTCGATTTAGCTTCAAACTTCAAAGGCTGTCCTAATAGCAATGATAAGCTCTTGGCAACCTCTCTTCCTCTGTTTTATGTATATTTGAGTTTTGTGAAATAATAAAAAAAACAATTTTGTGTTTAAAACTTTTGAACTTAAAATTCGGGAGGGGTACGGTATCTTCGAGTTTAAAATGGTTCTTCATTTTTTGAAAAGGATTGAACTTTGTTTGTTTTTCAAAGTAATTTTGTTGCTTCTCGATATCCTCATTTCCTCCAATGAATTATGTTTTTCTTCGTTCATTTTAATCGTATCCTGAAATAAATGCTTATTGAGATGCTTATTGAATTACATTTTTTACGATCATAATATTCGGAATAAACTGCAGGTATACCTGTGCACTTTTTTCTTACAAAACATGACAAGATTCGGAAATACAGTAATCAACAGGAACAAATAGAGAAAAGATTTCTGTGCGCAAATAATATTTTTACAAAAACTTTCAAAACAAAAAATTTATTCAATATTTGCAACAGTAATAAAATTATAAACCCGCATAAACATTTTAAAATTCATTTGGAATAATTTCAAGAATTTGACGACGAAGTTCTTCAGGATCAGTGACATCTTTCAAGGATTTCAGCTTTGAAACAATATCTTCAACTTTTGCAATTTTTTCTTCAGAAAGATTATTTGGAAGTAATGGATCAAAGTCATCAACATTTTCCCATGAATTTGTTTCAAGGTAATTCAAAATTCTTTTGGCATCCTAAAAAATGGATTACTGTATAAAAATGAAGAACAATAACGATAAAACATACCTTAATGATGTGATCAGGGAAATTAACACATTGAGCAATATTAATACCAAATGAACGTTCAGCTAAGCCTTCAACAATTTTGTATAAAAGTGCAATGTCACCATTTTCATCAACATGTGTTTCAACTTTGAGATTTACAACATCATCTGGATATCGCTCTTTTAAAACAGAAATTTCATGATAATGTGTTGCAAATAAACAAAAGGCACCAATATTGTTCAAAATATGATTTGCAACACCCCAAGCCATTCCAAAGCCATCATAAGTCGAAGTCCCGCGTCCAAGTTCATCGACAAGAACCAAGCTTGTAAATTTTGCCGCATCCAAGATCGCAACACAATCAACCATTTCAGCCATAAATGTTGAAACACCATTACATTGATAATCACTAGCTCCAACTCGAGTATGAATTCCATCAAAAACAGAAAAGCGTGCAGAATCACATGGAACAAAGCAACCCATTTGTGCGAGGATTACGGTAAGACCAGCTGCGCGAAGATATGTGCTTTTTCCACCCATATTAGCTCCAGTAACAACAGCAAATCGAGGACCAGAAATTTTTCCATCAGTTTGTTCTAAAATTTAATCTGTCATTACAAATATGAAAATCTTTAAAGTCTTACTGTAATGAAGATTGACATCATTCGCAATGTATTGAATATCATTCTTTTCTTCGATAACAGGATGCCGACATTGAACAAGTTCAAAAATTCCCGTTCCTTTTTCTTCCAGTTGTGGCCGAACATAACCATTGCTTGAATTACCCGCAACAACACTAAATGAAACCAAAACATCAATGACACTTAAAACTTCATTTAATCTTTGAAGTTTTGTAATATTTTCTTGTGCAACTTCTAATACTTCAGAAATCATTTGTTCTTGAATTTGATTGTATGTTTGTGAGACTTCTGCATATTCTTCACTCATAGTTGAAAGAGCTTTGGAGACGAAGGTAACCCCAGCGCCTTTTGAAGTTGAAGAAATTGTAAATCCACCACAACCAGATACATTCTTTTCATCTTTCAATAAAGCACGAAAAATGAATCCACCATCAGAAGATTTTTCTAATTTAATTCCATCAATTCCAGTTTTATTAATAGCTTTTTGATGTAATTCTGCAGCTTGCTTTTCTAATCGATTCAATGCTTTCCAACATTCAGAAAGTTGATCATTCTTTTCAGGTTTAATTCGATAGGTATCATTTTGATCCGCATATTCAACATCAACATAATCATCAATTACTCGAGCAAATGCATTTAAATCTTGAATACATTGTTGAACCGGATCCCACATAAGTGCTTTTACAGCAGCAGCCTTTGCTTCAGAATGGTCATCATGAAGATCCATAATTGCTGAATCAAATTTTTTAAGTAAATCAACGAGTCGATAAAGCCGATAACAATCATGAAGATTTGCTTTCTTTTGTAAAAGCTTTTTTTCAATTGCAGAAATATCAGGAACTTGTCGGAGCAAAGAATCAGATAATGCAGCTCGAGGTGCATGACTTTCAATTAAAGCTTCAACAGCATCCAATCTTTCATTGATTCGACGTAAATCTGAGAGTGGCCGACGCATCCATTGTCGAAGTAATTTTTTTCCAGAATCTGATCGACATTTATTGATGTGATCGTAGAGAGTGCCAAAACCTCGAATGGGCTCATCATCATCGTCTTGAACAAGTGAAAATAATTCCAAAGCTCGAACAGCTGCTGAATCCAAATGCAAATGTCCAACTGATTTATATTCAACAAGAAAGAATTTTCCTTCATAATCTGGGAGAAGTCGCAAATGCCGAAAAAGTGGAGAAGCAGTTTCAAGAATATTCTTTGATAAAGATGGTTCTAAAACAGGAACAATCAGAAACATTTATTTAAAAAGTATACAGTACCTGTAAAACCTTTTGAAGGCTTAAACAAGAGCGAAACAAAATCAGCCTTCTTCTTTTCAGCTTCTTCGGATGAATATCGAGATTCAATATTTGGGACATTTGAACGATTTAAGCATGTAAGCAAATTTTTATAACCCTCTGGACGAACATCTGCATCAGATTTGAAGATAAGACATTCTCGGGGTACTGTATTTTGAATGCATTCCTAAAAAATGTCACCATCAATATAGAGACGAAAACGGACAAAATGCTTACAGAAAGATTATAAAAGTTAGGAGTATCGGTGAATTCAGCGACAGTAATTCTCATTTCCCGAAGGTTACACAAGACGACAGAAACATTATTCTAAAAAATCATTGAACTTTATAGCATTCATACGTGAAAATGAAACATACATCTTCAGAAGAATCTTTTCCATGAAGTCGAATTGCCATAACACTTGATAATTCTCCAAGTTCAACAGTTCCTCCAACAATTTCAGCAAAATCTTCATAATTTGTAAGATCCCCTTTAGAAATACATTCAAATGTTTTTCCATCATCTTGTTCCTCAAAAATTTCAACTCGACGTCGACTAATAAGCAGCAAATCTCGGATAACTCGATTCATCTGACCTTTATTCAATGAAAGAACAGTAATTTCTCCATCATCTAAAAAATCTTCAACAGTTAATTACAGGAAAGTACAGGTTAAGAAAAACGTTTGAGGAAGACATCGGTAACACGTTTTTCAACAAATATAAAAGTCTTACCCAATTGATGAGTTGTCACTGTAACATCACTCATTAAAAGTTCATCTGCAACAAGTCGAGCATCTTCATTAAATATATCTCGAGATTCCTGCAACAACATACATTAATTTATAAGCAATCGAAAAACTATTAAAAAGTATACCTTTCTCAAAAAAATATATGCACTTCCAGCTGCTTTATTTTTTAAATACGGTAATACTGGTTTGTATTCCATACTTGCAAATATGTAAGTACGTTATAAATACAATATATTAGCTTTACTAAGATCAAAAAGTTAAATTATCTTTTCTTCGAAGAATTTGAAGAACAAATTTTAACAAAAATTTCGCGCATTTTTTAAAAAATTTTTAACTTTTAAATTGTTTGGCGAAATGTGTTGTAAAGATTTGTGAAAAGCTGCAACTCTAAAAAAGTACTGTATCTTTGCAAAAACGATTTATTACATTTTTATGGTAGATAAAATCACGAAAAAATTATTAATAAGATTGTCCATATTTTATTTGTAAACATTTGGATTGGTAAGGTCAAACAACGGATAACAATGAAAAATTTTTTATTTTTTCACAATTCAATTATTTAAAATGGTTAAATGCTTCAAATGAAAAAACCATTTCGCTGGCAAATGTGATATAATTTCTTTCAACATCAAGATCAACAAAGTCATATAAAAATGTAAGAAAAAAAGTTTTGATATATCCATTTTTAAGGATCCATTCAACGATCAGAGGTTCTACAAAGTCGCCATCATAAAAGGTTTGAATAAAAATTCTAGAAAAATTTAATGGTTGATTAAATTACGGTATAAAAAGGCTCTGCGAAATCAAAGTGTTCAAATTTTGTCCTAAAATTTCGATATTTCTGTGAAATATGTTTAAAATGTAATTCATCAAAATTTTGGTTTCGCAGAGCCCTTTTAAATTTGCATAATTTACTTAATATTTGGAATTCTAGTAACACATTTTAGAAGACCTTCAATAAAATTCTCTTCATTTCCATCAGTATTTTTTAAACACAATCGAATAAAATCAAGTCGTTTTAGGTTTTGAATCAGCGAAAGATCCGTTAAATTTAAAGATGAATAAATAATTTCAAGCCTTGAAATATTTGATAAATTACAATCGGCAAATATGAATGACATTTGATTAAAAGTAAGAGAAGAAAAAAGTGCACAATTCAGCGGAAGAATTTTATTAAACCATGAAATTTCAGAAATTTTAACATTTTTTTTTTTCGAAAATGATCATTCTAAAATTTAGGTGATCCCATGTTTCATTGATTAATTGACAGGAATATGGTCTGCCAAATGTCCAATTTGGTTCAGGTTGTAACACTTTTGGATATACCACAATTGTGACCGGGCGATATAAATTGCTTTGATCGATTTCTAAGCAATTTACTGTTAAAATTTTTGCTGCATTTAAAAACTGTTTTGTTGGATTTGCTTTTACAAGATTAAATCGGATAAGAGGTGGCTGAAGTTGATAAAATCGGGATTGAAATGGAATTGGCAGGTCTTGAAAAGAAATCAAAATTTCAGGAGTTTTCCATCTGGCATAAACATTTTTGGCATCAATAATTAATTCATACAAAAATGCAAAAATTGAACCGAGAATGAATGTTAAATTAATTAATCCAAATCCAAAAAATGCTAACGGCTTTCTGTAATAGAATTTTCTACTGTAACTTTCTAGGGATAAATAATATTTTATAAACATATTATCTTTGTATACGGTAATAAGATCATAAAATTTGTAGAAATATAAAGGTGAACAAAGAGCAAAATGTCCAAATGGAAAAAACAGCGATGAAATGGCACATATATTAAATAGTTTTGTCATTGTCAGGGGATAATATAACTCAGTAAGACATCCTGCCATCATCATATGGTACATAAATATGAATGCCAACACCCGCAAAAAATAAAAACATAAAGTTATATTTCTTTTAAAATTTGTAAAAAACATTTTTTTGGAAAATGTCTAGATTGAACTATTTATTTTTGGTATAAAAGTGTCATGCATACATGTAAATGGGTAATCAATAAATTATGCCTGAAAGAAAATAACACTTCATACTCGAGTTACAAAAACATCCTTTCCTGTTGAGTTGTTGGCAAAAAAAATGTTTTCTGTTTTAACAGTGGTACAAAAGCCCTCAACATTAGAAAAACTATTATTATTATTATTTCAAAGTGAACCAACAAAGCAAAATTGCGACTGTTTTCGAATTCTTTTTTATTAAATTGGTTCATTGACAAAATGTCACATATAATATATTTGTTTAATTGTTAGTTTAAAACATGTTTCGAAAGAAATAGGGCTTATCATTTTTTGATTTTTGCACAAAAATTTTATTTTAATAAAATGGATACTGTAGTTATAAATTTAAAACTAAATTGTGTTACTTTAATTTTGTTAAAGACGTTAATTTTGCTGTTCACAATAAATTTCGTTCAAACAATAAATGTACACAAAAAAGTGTTAAATTACGCATGTTTATAATTAATATTATTGTAATAAAGAAAATCAACCAGTGTATCCATCGTTCCGTTCTGGAACACCTGTTCTTCCGTCCCGTTCCCCTTCTGGAACGGGAACGTATACCCTTTCTTCATTTCCAAGAACGGAACAGACGGAACGGGTATGGTTGTAAAAAGAATGGAACGAAACGAGTTCCTTTTATGTTTTTACAGGTTTCGTTTCTCTACCTATTTTTTTAATTTTTCTCCATTAATTTTGATTAAAGAGTGTTACTTGAGAAATGCAAATAATTTAATTTCACCTTATCATTTGAAATTTTTAGACCTCCAAAACTCATATCCCAATATTTTGAAAGAACGAAACGGACGAGAACGGGATGATCAAAAATTAATGAATGGAATGGATATTGCTTGAAAAAGAACGGAACGAAATACGTTCCAAAAAAAATGGACGAAAATAAAATATTTACTTTGAATATTTTTGTTTTTTATAATTTAAGTTATAGTTTTAATCCATTTCAAAAAATATATTATTACGAAAAATGACAAATTTTTGTCCTTTTTTCATCGTATTCTAAAACGGTAAAAATATGTAAAGAATCTCCTTTTTTTAATAATTATGTTTCAAGTCTGATATTGACCTAATTTGTCACGTCTAATTAGTTTTCGGTCTTTTTTAAATAATTTTCAACCACCTGAAGTTATAAATATTATTGTTAAAAATATTTAAGTGGTTTTGTTGCTGTGTTTTTAAAAACTTAATTAAAATATATTATTTTTGTTATAAAAAATGTATAATTCTATCGTATTACTAATATATTGTTTAATTCTAATTAATCTGGATGTCAAAGCAATTTTTTCAATTAATCCAGTAATATGTAAGGATAAAAATTATTAACATGTTTTTGCATTCTTTATTAACCAAAATAAAATGTCCTATCCGAAAGTTTTTGTTTCCCTGAAATTAACAATGATTTAAATTTTTTTACAGTCGAAAACATAGAATTTAACAATTCTGTTGCTGAAATTGAGTCAAACGTTAAAAAAGAAGAAATTTTGGCATCAAAAGAAAACGAAAAATATTTTTATGAAAAACATCTTTCAAAATTGGCTAATTCCGGCCTTACAAAACAAGAATATGAAGAAATGTACGGAAATAAATCTTCATATAAATTAGTTCAATTATTTGCACCGTTTTTGATATTTGAAGCCGCAAAACAAATTGGTGTTAATGAATTTCGTCGATATTTTCATTTAAAACCTCAAAGATTTGCTTTTAATGTTCTGATAGAAGAAAAACTCGAAGAAGAAGATGGTGCAGATTTAAATGAAGAAGATTTTTCCAAAAATTTAAATTATTTTAAAAAGAAACTAAAATGTTTTGGACGTCCTTTTCTTCCAAAACAATTTTGGCCCGAAGATCTTGATGCAGCAGAAACATTTTTGGATAAAAAATTTCCTGAAATTCGTGAAACGATAAAATTAAGTTTTGAAAAAATTGCAGGAAAAATTAATGGCAAAAGTACAGCAGTTTCGTTAAACCCGACAGTCATTGACAAAATGTTTGAGAAACTTAATTACACACTTAAAAAAATTATGCGAAATGCCTTTAAAATGAATGGAAGATTTTATGAAAAAATTTCCAAAGAGAAGAAAAAATTTTTGAAAAAAACTGTTAAATTATAATTTTGTCAAGTTAATACAGGCATAATTTTTGTTTGTATTATATTTTAATTTCTTTTCATCCTTTGACAATGCGATGTTGTCATAATAAATTTAATTAAATCTTTATTTTGTACCATTCGAAGAAGAAAACTTTTAACAACATCTTTTTTAAAAACTTTAACACACAGTATTTTGTTACAAGGATTTTCTGGCACAACATAAATTAAAAAGTGTAAATTTTTACAATCGGTTTGTTGTTTGAGAGAAATTATAAATGAATACTTTCATTATATTTTATTTCTTATTTGACAGTTTTACAATAATAATTTCTTAATGATGTTTTTAACAATTTAAATAGAGTTCTCTGAACAAGAATTATATAACGACGAAGTTGCTTCATATTCTTCATCCATCAATATCATACTTGATTAGGGGGGTGGATAATTTTGAAAATCCTTATCTTTTCCCCACATTTTTGGGGATTTTGCAGCGGTCCTGTTTTAAGGCCAGACCTTATCTGTAAAATTTTTCGGCGGCGCCAAGCGCCGCCGAAAATGTTGCGGTCCTGTTTCATGCTGGGAAGAGTACTATTCTTTGTATTTATGTTAGATATACCCTATTTTTTACTCAATTTCTTATCTTTTATAGGGTTATTACTAAGTTATTTTACTTCTGATTATGTTGTTGTTTTCATTTTAATTTATTAGTTCAATTTAGTGTATTACTTAATTGAAAGTAATCATTCTGATAAGCTTAAATTGATATCTATGCCACAACAACATAGTTTTTGTCATTAATTTATCAAATGTGCAATACAGCAAAATTATTTTTTTCTATGAAGGCTATTCTTTGTATATGTGATTGTGAAAAACTTGGTTTAATTTAATAGGCTTTTAAAATAACTCTATAGTATTTTCAGTTAATAAGTTAATTAGCATTTACTAGGTCGAGATTTTTTCATATTTTGGAAAGTTGTAACTAATAACACTACACTTATTAACTTATTAAATGAATATTAGACTAAACAGAAACATCTTCAAACGCTTTACTATTTGGTATTTATCGTTTTGACTTTGTATTTTATTCTATTTTTTCAGTCAAATATTCAGTAATAGTTCAAGGTTTTAAAAGAATACAGTCGAATCTCGTTATAACTTTTCTCAATGAACCATGAAAGGAGACATAATGTCGTCGATGTTTCACGAGGTCCGATTAATGCGAGCTGCTGATAAAAGGGGCCAAAGGCAAAGTACATAATAACGAAGTGAACGTTATGAAGAGGTTTGACTTGTAATATAATGTTGAAGCTTTTATTTTTAAACAAGGCGACAATACCACTTGAACTGCATTTTTTGAATTTTTATCAATATTTCGATTGATTCCAATATCATTTCTAAAGCGGCATTTTGAATTTTTTTTTCTGTTCTATAAAGTGCATCGAATATATTATCAATTGTCTCAACGTTAAAAAGTAATATGTTATTGGTAATTGCAGATTTTTTTACAGCTTCTTGAAGCATTAATTGATACATTTGACGAAGTTCAGGCAATTTTCGATCCAAAAAATTTATTGCTACTTCAATATCTTCTGGCCAAAACTTTTCATCAAGCCATGTAGTGAAATTAAATATATTTAATCTTTCCTGAAAATGTTCTAAATTTTCACAATAATTTTTAGGCAATTTTGCATCTTCTTCTTCTTCTTTTGACATTTTTTTAAACATCTTATTAATTAGCGATTGTGGTTTTAAATTAAACAAATAATGTTCAAGCTCATCTAATCCAATTTTTGTTGAAGCTTTATTAATCAAAGAGGTAGCAAAATAAGCCAAAACCAATCCATATGACGATTTATTTCCATACATTTCTTCATAATCCTGATATGTCAAGTTATGATTTGTAAAATTTGAAAGAAGCTTTTCAAATATTTCTGTTACATTTTCAGGAAAATTTTCATCTTGCTTGATTTCAAAAGCAGTACCATTTGATATACATTCCAAGGGAATAGTTTTTGCTATAAATATGGGAAATATTTAATTAAAGGAAAGATAATATCTCTTGGCGAAATTATTCATGGATATGATCCAGGCATCTAATTGTGCGTAGATAAATGAAGATGAGGCTGTGGATCCAAACGCTTTGATGTTTAAAAATTTGAGTATTTAAAAGTAACTAAATCTAACTCATCAGGAAGATGAACGATGAGAATTAAACACATGTTTTTATCTTTTCATCTATTATATGTTTATATTAAATAAATTATCTTACAAATATTGAAATTTTTATCATCATCCGAAACGGCATGAACATTCAAGAAGAAAATGAAAAACAATACAAATCCAAAACAGTTTTGGTTGTTGCACATTGTATTTAAATTTAAATACCTCATCAACAAATCATTAAAAATTAATTGCAATTTTGAAACAAATATGAAACAGACAAAATAAATTGAACACAGACAGGTAAATTCAATATTGACATATTGGCATTGTGATAAATTGGGTCAAGAATAAATAAAATTATTTTGAAGGCGTTACGAAAATGCAAATTTTGTACTGCGATGAAGGCCACTCTAAATTTTCGCATCGTTTTCGTTCTTCAATTTCGCTCAAAGTATTTTGAAATCTGACGAAAAATAGTATGGAAAATTCAATAAAAAGAAAAGTCTTTGGTTGATGTTTTTAAATTTTCATATTTTTATGTTAATTGTGTTAAACTCTATTGGTTGTTACTTGTAATTTCTGCTGTACTTAAAACTTATTGTAAAATAGCTGATAGCTGACTTTAACAAAACTTGGCAGTATTGAGCAGGATGAAGAAGAAAGAAATTCACTTTGCTAAAGCAGGCTCAGACTAGTCATTTTGCAAGCTATTACCCGCATGCTTATCATTTTTTGATTTTTGTACAAAAAATGATATTTTAATAAAATGAATACTGTAGTTCTTAATTTCAAAATCAATTATATTGCTTTAATTTTATTATACACTTTAATTTTCCTTTTCTCAAAAAACTATGTCCAAAGAATAAATGTACAGTTTTAACAAAAAAAATGATAGATGACACATGTTTAGGATTGATTTTATCGAAATGAAAAAGATCAACAACAAAACTTTTTTCGAGGAATGTTTTTTTGTTCTGAAAAAACTGCAAAAGTCACGTATTTTTTTGAGCGAAAATAAAATATTTATTTTGAATATTTTTGTTTTTTTTTATTAAAAGTTACAGTGAATTTTTAATATTTATTTTTAATCCCCTCCAAAAAATATGTAATAAAAATGTGTTGGTTTCGTTTTTTGTTGAACTTTACAAACAACTGAATTTTTGCGGAGGAAATGAATCTTGTGACACAAAAAGTTTAAACCCTTCTTTCTTTTTTTTCTCTTTTGTCAGTTTTCCCATAATTATTCATAAACGGAAATAATTAAATAAAATTAAAGAACCTTTTTATATAATATTTTTGTTGTAACCTTTTTAAAATAAAATATAAGTAATCTCTTTGAAACCTTTTTTTGTTAACTTTTGTTGATAAATTAGGTCCCGGTTGGGCTAATCATATTTTTCAAATTTTTATTTATGCATTTTTAGGAAGCAATTGACGTATCCTTTTTGTTGTCGTGGTTTCAGTTTTTTAACATAATCTTTTTGAACTTTATCATTCATTTTTTTGCAAACTTCGATACAAAAGGGGGTCCATTGTGATATCGAATGTAGCAAAATGAAAATTCACGTGACAGAAATGTTACCCAAAAAAATTTTCTTATTATGGGTAACATTTAAATCAAAAGTTTTTTTTATTAATTCTTTTGTTTAAAAGAAAAGTAATTAATTTTCTTATACAAACTGAACTTTTAGAAGCATTTTATGTTTATGCCTAAAATATCATAAATAGACTATTTACCGTAATTTTGTACTTCAACAAAAAAATTATTTATTATTTTTTGTAATTATCTTTTAGTTTTTAAGAGTTTTTTAAGATAAATTGTGTGTTAGAATTATTTCCTTGTATTACTGTAATGAAGCAGTAATAATACAAATTCTAATTAAAATTAACTCATGTGTACACATTTAATTTTCATAAAAAACAGCTATAATAATTGTGATTGAATTTATAGAGCGCAAAAAAGCAAATTCCCATTTAACTTCATTCCAGCATCACGATGTGTCATTGAAATTGTTAACATTAAAAAGTACAATTTTCATTGATTGTAGCATCCACAAATATTTTTAGGATTTTATGAGTTTTACGGGGTTACTGTAAGTTAAGCAAAAAAGCATTTAAATGCTTTAAGCAATTTGCAAATTAATTACGAAATTTGTTGGGAAACTTTTTTAAATTCTAAATGATTAAATGGAATAGCAATTTAAAAAAACAGCTGTCATTTTTATGAATTAATTTTTAGAGCAAAAAAGCATTTTTTTACTTCCATCCTACATCATGATGACTGCTTCCGATGTTTGATGCAGCTGACAAAAAAGACAAAAGTTATGATTCCATCAAATGCTCGTTCCATACACACAAAAATGTTCTATTTAAGGATTTTTTATCCCTGTTTTAATAAATTTACACATAAAACACAAAATTAAAAATCATATTTTTTTTGTTATTTTTTAATCTGTTTTATTATTTTTTTCTTTATGTTACATAAAAAATGGAATTAAATTTTAAAAAAAATTAACCCTTTTTTGTCCCCACTTTTTTGATTATTTAAATAGAAAATAATGAAATTGAGAATAATGAAACAAAAAAATGAGCGGGAAAAAAATTGTAAAGAAATGCACGCGCGCAAAAATACGCACAAAGAACCGCGCCACACTGGCAGCAAAATTTTGATAATCCGCTTTTATAAATTCATAAATTGGATATTTTTAAAATTTTATTTATATCTCTCTTTCTCTTGCTTCTGAAAAGAAGAAAAACCACGTGAAATTTAAAACAGAATTATATTATTTCAATTTGAATGTAATTGCTGCAGCAAGAAAAAAGATGGATAACTATTATTTTATTTATTTTGCGTAAAAAAGAGTCCAATCAAAATCCGCGAACTTTGAAGAAAAAATAGGAAATTAAATTTTTTGAGAGCAAGAAAGCAAAAACAAAATTTATGTATCTATTATTATTTTTATTATTTTGTTAAAAAGGATTATAGTTTTCAGTTTAAAAAGACAAAAAAATATTGACAGCAGGAAGGATGTCGTAGAAAAAGAGTGTTTATAATTTTTTTGAAACCTTTCATAAAATTGCAATATCTTTTTTTAAAAAGCAATTTAATTATAATTCTATTTTTTTAAGCATTTGTTAAAAAATGAAGCTAGCACTTTTAAGACCCTTAAAAATGCCAAATATTTATTTTTTTGATGAAGTCATGAAATGTCAAACTTTGGAGCCATTAATCGGATTACGGTAAGCGTGTGAGAAAACAACTTTCTTCGACATTCAATAATTACAGTATCCAAGCAAATTGCTAATTGAAAATGAAATTAATTAAAGAAAGAAAAAAAAACAGTTGTAGCAGGAAAAATTTGCCGGAGTTCTCTGAAATAATTTCATTTGTCTGAAAAAAGAAAAAAGTGTATTTTAAATAATAATTTTTCATGTGCTACAGCATACCGTAACCTTTATCTTATTTTTAAAATTAGACCACTCACGCGGTAATAAACGAATTAAAGCCTTTTTTTATTAAACAAGTTAGTTTTTTTTTTTCATTGCGAAAGAGACATTTTTTTATTTGAATATTTGGACTCAAAAAAATGTTGTACTTTTTCTGGAGTAAAGGAAAGATTACTGTAACGACACGACATGACTAATGGCACTTTTGATGGATTTATTCAACGTCGGAGAAGGTAAATTTTTAAAGTGGTAAAGTAATATTTTGTTCTTTAAACAATCATTCTTAAACCAGTAAGAAAACTGTTCTTTAAAATCATTATTTGAGTTTGATTTTGAGTGGCAATTTTAATATAAATGTCTTAGTCATTTTCGTGAAACAATCAAAGAAAAAAATCAATTTTTTGTGCTTTAAACTTCGACGTTGGAGCTATCTAAAATTAAAAAGTTCAAGATGATCTATTTTTGTGCCATACTTTTTTAAGTCTGCCCTGGCACACAAAATCTTTAAAACCTTTTTTCCAACAAAGGCATGAAAAGTAATTAATTGCACAGTAAATTTAAAAAAGAGATAATTGGTGCCCTTTTTTGGTAAATATTAATTCTTTCCTGTCTAGTGCTCTTTTAAAAATGGCTTAAAAGTTTAGTTTTGCTTTTTAATAATAATTATTGTATATTCTTTAAAGGGCCTCTATTTTGAAATAAAGCCTTCAATTAATGCAATGCCTGTTTTGTACTTTAAGTTTTCAGTTTTAACCCGCAACAATGACACAAAATTAAAAAGTTCTTAATTTTGTAAAGAAAGTTTTTGATATCGTTGAAAAAATTGTATTGTATGTGTCTGAATAGCTAGTTTTTTTGAGTTTCAAGCCCTTAAGGGCCTTGACAACAAGGATGATTAACAAAATACAACCTTTTTTAAAATTTTTGTACATTAACGTTAATACACTTTTTGTGACAGCTTTGAAAAAAAAGTATTTGTATTTTCTGTGTCTGAATAGGCATGTGCTTTTTGAAAAAAACCATTTTTGAAAAGAAATATTAACTAATTTTTTTTCAAAGAATTCAATTTTTTTTGTATGTGAAAAAAGTTTTTTTTAATTTTAAAGCTTTTTGGGACGAACGCCGGGCGTGTTCAAAGCCCTTTTTTCACATGGCAGACGACACTTTTTGTGCCCTTTTTTGGTTTGCCGTTGAATGGAAATGAAAAAAAAATGCCTCAAGGCATTGAACAGAAAAGGAATAGATTTTTTTCGTGGGTTGAAAAGAAGAAAAAAGAAAGAGAGAGACATTCGAACTTTTGAGGTCGAAGCCTGAAGCAGAAGAAGCAGTTGTGCCATTGGAGACGGCAATGCCCTCGGAATGGCTGCCTTCTATTTTCTTTTTTACTTTGTTGTTGTTGCTGCCGGCGGCGTTGGCAAAAAAACACATATTTCGACGTCTGTTTTTTGCATCTTATTATTTTTTTTGTCTCTCTTTTTTCTATTTTGTAACAACAAAAAAATAAAATAAAAAAGAAAACAAAAAGCACCGCCTTTTTTTGGATGTGTCTCTCTTTAAAGTTGAAGGGAAAAAAAGTTTGAAAAAAATGGAACGTCGCACGTTTTTTATGTGACAAGTTTTTTAAGGGCAAAAAAACAGAAAAAAAGAAAACAAAAACACAGACGACACACTTCTAAAAATGAGTACCCAAAAAAGTAAGTAAGTAATAAATATTACAGAAGACAGACGACAGAAATAACTGAATGTGTATTTTATTTCACTGAAAAAAAGACGGGAACAAAAAAGGAAGGAAGAAGAAAAAATTAAAAGAAAAGAAGTATCTTTGCCCTTTGGCATTTTTTCATTCTGCCGTTGAAAATGCGTGTGTTTATTTTTTTAATATTTTGTCTAAGCTGTGGCACAAGTACCGTATGACAAAGAAAATGGTTATTAAAAAGTGAGGTTTTTTTAAAAAAGTTTTTAATTTTTGAATGTCGTGTTAGGGGTTTAGAGGTTGTTGTAGCCATAAAGCGATAATATGAAAATTTGAAAAACCGTGAAACTGCTTAATATTATATTTTTCTGGAACAGCCGTAAGCTAAATTGTTAAAATTTTTCAGAAAAAGTTTTTGACCAAAATTCTTTCAGGAACATTTACTATCGAAGTTACTGAGATCTAAGGTTAGAAACATATAACTGTACCTTACTATAGGTAAACGAGGTACTATGTTTTTGATAAAATCAACTTTTGTACATTCTTTTTACATACCATTTTTAAAATAGTAATTTCCCCTTCTTTTTTAAAATTGTTGAAAAAAAGGTTTTTCACAACATAAAAAAATGGAACCATTTAAAAAATGAGTTTTGCTTTTTGCTTTTGTTATTATTTTTTGCGAACTGAGAAAAAAAAAAGGTGAACGGAGAAAAAAATAATGGAGAAAAAAATAAGCGGAGAAAAAAATAATTATTTTAAACAGCGGAGAAAAAAATAACGGAGATAAAAATAATGGAGAATAAAATAACCGGAGAATAAAATAAATAGCGAAAAAAATAATCGGAGAAAAAAATAACCAACAACCCACCATGTATTTGAGGATAAACGAAGAGTGTGATTATGCAAAATTTTTTATGCAAATAAGTTTAAAAGTGCAACCCTTCAAAAATGGATAAATACTCGATTTGTCCACCTCAAACATCGCATTTCGCCATTCATCAACTCATCGAATCTCTCCGTTTCTGTTTCTCTCTCTTCTCTTCTGTTCATCCTCGTGATATCAATCTGGTACCCCGTGGCGAATGCAGCTTTGGATGACCAGCACATCGAGGTAAGTTCGGCAGGGCTGGGAGGATGGCTCCCTTTAGGGAGCCATCCTCCCAGCCCTGCCGAGCCTCGCCCTTACTATATAATAATTTTATTAAAAAATAAAATTATTTTATTCTCCTTTATTTATTTCACCGATTATTTTTTCCTCCGGTTATTTTTTTATCCGTTATTTTTTATTTTTATATTTTTCTCCATTATTTTTTTCTCTTTTATTTTTTTCTCCTAGTGCCTTTTTGAATAATAATAAAAATAATAGTTTTTTTTGTTGCATTTTTTATAAAAAAAGAGAGAGGAGGAAAATTAAAACACTCTTCTTTTTCGGAGAGGGGTTTTAAAAAATTGCAACTTTAAAAAAATAAACGAGGCGAACTTTGACCGTACACGCAGCATAAAAATTTGGCGTGAACAAAAAAATGATGATGATGACGGGACTTCTGCAGCTTCCGGGAACAATTTTTTTGAAGAAAAAAACTTTTTTCATGCATTTTCTTTTTTCTTTCTTTTTTGCTGTTGTGTTTGAAATAATGGAAGGATGGAACACGGACGCTTTTAAAAAAACATTCAACTGCAACTTTCTTGCTCTTTTTTTGTTGTTCTTCCTCCTCATTCATCAAGTTCCCCCTTTTTTATTTTCAGCTGGTTCTTGTTCGACGTCTTCTAAAAAAGTTTTCCTCGACTTCGACTTCGAGAGAGAGTCATTTTTGGAGACGATTGACTAACTTTATTTTTGGGTTTGCTTCATCCATGCTTTTTTTGCAAATGTTTTTTTTTCTTTTTTTCCAACCCACTCAAAATTTCTGCCTTTCCTTTTTTTGAAGGAAAAAAATGGCAAAAAATTCAATTTGGCATTTTTCGTTCACTTTTTTTGACAAGTAGGAAAAAAAGTTTATGCTTTTTTTGCTGCCACTGCTGTTGTTAAAACTATGATGAATTTGTTTCACATTGAATTCATCATATTTGGTAGGGGGATACTGTAATAAGGAGTTTCACAGCTGCCATCATTTTTCTTCTAACCAATTTTCTAATGAGACAAATAAAAATTAAAACCTATTTTTTTGTATTTGAGGGAACGCAAAAATTAATGTGTATATTTATCAAAAAAAAATACAAAATGAATTAATAAATAGGAAAAACTATAATTGAAAAAATTTACTCAGACTTTTTTCGCTTGAGAAAAAAGACAGTTTAATTTGACACGAACAACAACAATTTTTCTTCAATGACACAACACATACAAAATAGAAAAAATACAGACTTTTTTTTCTTCTGTCTACTTTCATGTTTTTTTAATTTTCTTTTTTTCTTTCTTTGATTAATACTTAAATAAATGGGGGGGGGGGCACGTTTTGTGAGTGCCGTCTTTTTTGTTGTCAAAAATGGCAGCATCAAAAGTGTGAGACCAAAAGCCATGATAAAAATATATGTGTCTTCTCAAATGAAGCATAAAGAAAGAACACGTCAGATTTATGAAAAAAAGAACCCTTTGCTTCTTCTCCTCTCCCAAAAAAGAAGTATTCCATTTTCAGATGCCAGAGGGCCATTCTTTCCGGTTCAAAATATGCAAAGATTTGGGCCAGAAGCAATTGAAATATTTGTTTATAGAAACTTTTGTATTTTGTTTCTTTTTTTAAAAAATGTTTTACCGTTTTTTAAAGAAAAAACGTGTATTGTCGTGTTTTTTTTTCTAAACAAAACAATCAAACAAAAAAAAAGAAAACACAGATGCAATGTTTAAATGTTTAAATTTTGCTTCGTCCCTCTCTGTCTCTTTTCTATTTTTCGCCTACCAAAAAATCATTAAATTTTTAACAAAAAAAAACGTTTAAAATTTATGAAAACACAAAAACCACCAACGCTTTTTTCTTTTTTCCGTTGTTTGAGTTTGTTTTAAAAACTTCCAAATAAAAAAACACAAACTTTTGACATTTTAGAATTTTAAAAATAACATGACTTGTATGATGGTTGCAAATTTGTTTTTTGAAACTAATTTCGACTAATTTCGATTCGTAATATAAAAATTGTAACAACAAAAACGACATGAACGACAAAAAATATCTGTGTGTGAATTAAGTGAATTTGTGTTTATTCAAAGACTACAATTTCGTTCGTTTCTTTCCCGTTTTTTGTTGAATCCACAAAAAACAAGCCTCAAAAAACGCTAATTTTGATCACATTGATCACAGCGTTGACAACGACGAAGAAGGACATGTGAGTTTTTGTTGTACAAATTCAGAGTGCAAACGTGACATAAATTTTTGTAGAAAAAATACTTGAAATATTTTTTTTGCGAATTTTTTTTTCATTTTTTTTTCTTGAAAGTTCAATACACACATGTTTTTAAAATATAAATTGTGTAAGAATATTTAAGTAGTTTTATTTTTTTTTCTTGATAAATTGAATGAAACAGAAAGTTGGAGAGTTTTTTGCAGCCGGCGGCATTGCAGAAACATTTATTTCTTTTTTATTCAACAAATTTATTTTGAGGAGGAAGGAAATAAATGGCAAACGACAACATGTTCTTGTCACAAATGTAATTTGAGGGTCTTGGAACGAAAAGGAATGACAGTAATTTGCAAGGTTTTGTTTGTTAGTGTCAATAAATATTTTTAGTATTAAAGGTTTGCATGTAATATTGTTAGTTTGTTTAATTGCATGTTTTTACCTATGTTATTTTGTTATTCACGTAAAAATAATGGCCTTTTTTCCTTTCATGCCTTTAAGCTACAAAAAAAACCAAAATACTTTTATCTAAATTTTACGAAGCTGGACTATCCATTATTATTATTTAATTCTTTTGATTTTGTGCTTTTATTTTTTACACCTTCTTATTTTTTGATATTTTGTCCTTGCCTTGTTTGTATCCAGACAGAGGGCAAAAGACGACAAAAATCCATTGAGATTAATCGTATTTTTTGATATTTGTCTCTTAAAAATCCAAAATCTACTAAATCCATGAGAAAATCTGCTTCTTTTTGTTGTTTTTAAGAAGATGACACCAAAACCGGCTTAAACTTTTATTCGCTTTCTTTTTTGCTTTCATTTTACGTACGTCAAAAAACGTATAAATATACTTTTAGAAGGAGAGAAAAGGTTTTATGGATAAAAAAATAAATACAAAAACAAAAGTCAAAAGTCACAAAACGCTAAAATTGTTGCATAATTTATTATTATATGTTTTCTTTTTTTAATCCTAAAAACAAAAAAGCATAATCCTGCATTTTTGTACACCTGATTCAAAATATACTTTTTTCAAATCTGTAAAAAAATTCACGCCTTCGCAAAAATTTATTTTCCTTCCAAAAAAGTTTTTCCATTTTTCTGTTCTCTAAAAAAGCCGTTACCGTAATTTTATTTCTTTCTTTTTTCTTTTTTGTTTCTGTGTTTTTTGCAGAAATTAAATGTTTATTTTTGGTACACTTTTTTTTAATTTATGAAGAAAAAAGGCATAAAAAAGAAGTTTCAATAGCTTAACCTTTTTATTTATTTGCCCCATTTACATGTATATGTCTTTTTTCTTTTTACATTTAAGCATTAACAAAATATAATAAAAAAAGTGAAAAAAAAATGTGTTTTAAGGAGATCCTCTTTTTGGGAGAGAAGGGATTAACAGGGAGAAGAAAAGGTTTTTAGCTGCTGCTATTTTTGATCTTTGCAAATTTCCTTCTTTTGATTCCTTTTCTTTTTTTGAGTAAGTAATTACGTGGAAGTTATGCAAAAGATTAGAAATGCATTATGGTAGGATTTTGAGGATTGTCCAAAGCTTTGAAAAGTAGGTATATGGCAGGGTGTCCAGGAAGTAGTAGTATGCAAATTTGTAAAATTTACATTTTCAAATTTGCATATTGCTACTCGATATCGCGATGTCGAAGAAAATTTCAGTATTTCTAAAATTTGTATCTTGTTAAAATACATTTTTGGCTTACCCAAACCGTGCCATTTTTTCAGTTAACACCGTTTTGTTTCTTTTCAGATTTTTTTCTTATAACTTGTACTTTTAGATATTTCATAAAAATCAAACAACCGCCGAGCTTTCTTTTTTTTCTCCCAAGCAAATTTTTCTGTTTTAAACTATTACACCTTTGAACTTTTGCGATAAAAATCTTTGCATCAAAATATATGGAAAATGTTTCTTTTTACACATTGCATATATTTTTTGAATATGATTTTTGAGACTGCACCTTTTCGAACAAATATTTCTACGCACACTTATTATTATTCAAACATTGTTTAGATTTTTTGCATTCAAACTTTTGCACAAATAGGTATATTTTTAGAGGTTCTTTTCAAACTTCCAAAACACACTATTACAAACCTTTTTTAAAAATGTAATGATTAAACCCCCGCTTTTTTTGCTTTGCTTTTCCGCGTTGATTCAACATTTTTTGAAAAATAAAAAATAGCCTTTTTGAATTTTTTTTTTATTTTGAGAATTCTTTAAAAAAAATAAATAAAAAGCAGCTTTCAAAAGTTTTCTCTGTTTTTATCGCAGATTTTAAACATGTTTTTTTGTTTGTTTTTTTTACTGTATTAGGAAAGATTCTCTCGCCTTCTTTGCAATCCTTATTTTTTCATATTTTTTACGTTTCTTAAAGGGAGAGGACGGGAAGGAAGAAGTTTATTTTTTTTATTACTGTGGTCCCACCCCGAAAGCTCTCTACTAAAAAAATTTTTGATTCTCAAAAAAAAAATTTTACTCGATTAGTAGAGAGCTTTCGGGGTGGGATCACAGTAATAAAAAAAAATAAACTTCTTCCTTCCCGTCCTCTCCCTTTAAATGTTATTTTTATTTTTTATTATTTGTTTTTTTGTTGTGTCTGTCTCGGACTATTTTTCTGTTTGGAAAAAGCTGGCGAAAGCTTTTTTCACGTGTTTTTTTTCTGTTTTCGTCATTTTACCTTTTCTCTTTTAGCTACCGTATAATTGCTATTATCATTTTGTATCGTCTGTTTTGTCCTTTTTTTGGGCACGTGAGAGAAGAAAACGCATTTTGTACGTTTGTTTGTGAACTATGCTTACTACTTTTTTAATAATACCACAAATACTTTTTTTTGCAATCCTTGGAGAAATCAAACCCTTTTTTATAAAAAAACTAAAAAAGAATAATTTTATTTAAAAATACAAAATTTTTGCGCGGGCAATCATTTGAAATAATTTATTTCTATCTGTTTTTTTGGTCATTCAAAAACAATTGAAAACAACCAAAATAAAAAAAGAGTTCCAGATTCCGCGTGTTTTTTTCTTTTACACAAACAAAAGAATCCATCCGCAGATGTCTTTTTCTTTCTTTCTTTTTTGGCTCTCTCTGTTTTTGATCTTCAAAAAGACCTATATTTTTCTTTCATGAATTTATATATTTTTTGAATAGATTTCAAAATTTTATACAAAAAACCGAAAAAAGGAAAGATATTCTGGAGAGAAAAAAATCGTTCTATCAAATCCGGATTTATTCGTTTTTTTTTAAATTATTTGTTTGTATTATTTTTTTATACTGTTTTTCCCTTAAATCTAGCAACAGCCTTAAACCAAATTTTTGATGAATGAAAAAAGAAAGAAGTTTTTAGGATTTTTCGTTTTTTTGTTGTGGCTCTTCCTCTCTCAAGACGATTTCCTGTCACTTTTATTCCACACATTTTTATAATTGCGTTTTCACAGTTTTTTCATGTGTGTTTTTTGCAAAAAAATAAAATTCTAAAAAAGTCAAAAATGGAATATTTTTTGTTGAAGAAGAAGCCCTTTTTTATGAGCTTTTTTTGAAGATGCCATTTTCGACGTCGTTGTTCTCGTTCTTGAAGGCATCAAAAAAAGAGAAGAGTGGCTTCACAAAAAAATGCAGAAAAAAGAGAGATTTGTGAATGAATGAAACATGAAAAAAAATGTGGTACAGAGATTAGCAGTCGGAAAATAAAAAAAGTATTCCTTCTTTAAATTAAAAAAAAAATGGCAGGAAGGTTTCTTTTTTTTCTAAAATAGGCATTTTTTAATACCGGAACTTTAATTCTTTCTTGTTGAATAAAAAGAAATCTCATAAGATTAAGATTTATTTCTAAAAGAGCGACCGTAATCAAATATTTTTATTTTATATATTTATTTATAATTTTAGAAACATGCACTTACAGCAGCTATCATTGATGGTGGAGGCAGTTAAAGATAATAAAAGGTCACTTTTTTGAAGACAATTTTTTGGAAGTTTTCCTTTTTTCAAATCTTTCAAAAGAGTGGTTTAAATAAGCTTTATCTTTTGGCGCTTTTTTGCTGCACTGTAAAAAAAGATTTAAATTTTCTAAAATGCCATTTAAAATTGAACAAAAATGGCAAAAGCGTGTATTTTAAAAATTTCTGCGAATTTATTAAATGTTGTAGTTTCTTTTTTTTAAAAACGTCAAATACAGTATCCCCCTCTTATATGGATAAAAAATGTGATTAAGTAGCTGGTGTTAGTTTCCCATATACCCTAAGGGGGGGGATGTGCTTGATCTTTTGAATATTACTATAACTGTTGTTGTTGCTGAAAGAAAAAAGAATGAATGAATGTTCGAAATTTATTTTTGATAAATGACTTTTTTCGGGTATTTTTTTTTAAACTTTTGATTTTTCCACTGCGAAAAAAGAAAGAAGCATGAATATTCATATTTTTGTTCTTCGAGAATCCAAAAAAGACAGTATCAAGGGATTTGTTCTTTTTCTATTTTTGTGTTTTTAAAATATATCAATATTTTCAATGTTTAGATTTAAACGTTAATACTTCCAGAGTTTTTTTTCTGTGTATTTCCCTATTTTATTTTCCATTGATTATTATATTACTGATATTGATATTTACTAAATTCTGTTAACAACAGAATGATGACTTTTTTTCTCTTCGGTGTTTATAGTTTCAATCGAATGAAATTTTAAACACGTGCAAAAAGAAAAAAAACAATAATCAATTCCACCCATCTTTTTCTTTTCCATTTTACTCTGAAAATAGTTTATTTTTTATTATTTTTTTCTGCAAAGCAAAAAAAAACAATAATCAGTCTATTTCCTTTACTTTCTTTTTCGGGGTGTGTAATGTTGGAAAATGCAAACATTTATATTTTTTTGGACTCTATAAAGAAAGAAAAGAAGAAAAAGGCCACGACAAATTACATCATATTATTGTTATCAGTGTGTAGCACAACAAAAATTGGAAGAAGACAATTCGCTTAGGTAAAAAAAAGATATTACTGCTGCTTTTTTTGTTATCACACGCGTTTCTTTCTTTTTTCTTTGGAGAGAGAATGTATATTTTTTGTGACGGAACTTTTGATGGCGCCAGAAGAAGAAGAAAAATCAAACTTTTTTGTTGTTAAATGATGATGATAATTATGATAGCATTTGTTGTCAGTGTCAATACAACTGAAACTTTTCTTAACAATTAAAACAGCGAAAATAAACATTAATGAAGAAAGGTTTTTGAATCATCTGAACGCAGAAAAAAACAACAACAAAAAACATAGACATCTTTTAATTTCTGAAGAAGCTGACGTCAGCTATTTTTTGCAGATGCAGCAGAAAATCACTGACTCCCAACAGTTGAGGAAGAATCGGATAATGACGGCGATGCTGATGATGTCGTTCGAAAAAAATCATGAATGTTATAATTCATGATTTTTTGATCCCCTCTTTTCTTTTCTTTCTTTCTTCTTCGTCAAAGAAAAAACAAATCATTGGTTTTTATTTTGGTGGACGTTGTTTCAAGTTTTCTTTCTCACATTCTTTCGTTGTTTCGTTGCAACGGATAAAACAAAAAAAGCCTGCTTTTCTTTCTTTTTTTGTTGCATTCTGAAATTCTAAACGCATTTTCCGGACCAAAACCGACCAGTTTCATCCTTCTTCTTCAAAAAAGCAAGACAAAAAAGTTGCTCAAAACATTCACTTTGAATATTTGTTTTTTTTCTTGCATTCAATCACCTCCATCACCAGCATCATCATCATCATTCGCCATCTTCCACGAAATCATCATCATCATCACTTCTTCCTTCCCCCTTCCCTTCCTCTCCCTCTTCTATGATGGATGGATGGATGCTGTTGCGCAGCATATTTTTATTTAAAGTTTTCTTTTTTTTTCAAAATGTCTGCGTGTGTTTATTTTTTTATTTTATTTATTTTTTCTTTTTTCAAAAAAAACTGGACAGTGTCTAAAGCTCCTGCTGCAACAGAATCGCGCCATTCGAGCGCGTCACAGGCAACAAGCGCGCGCGAGCGTTCTTTTCCTCTTTTTCGCCTGCGCCAAATAACATACAAAAAAAAGTTTTTTTTGATGATTATTTATTTTTCTTTTATGCAGGCGGCTTTCCTTTCCCCTCCTCCTTTTTTTCTTTAATTTTATCATGTTTGTTCTTTCCATTTTATTCAAAATTTAATACCACAAAAAAAATGTTCATCCGAATAAAAAATGAGATCGGCATGTTTTTCTTCTTTTTTTCCATCATGTTTTTGCTTAACATTCATTCAACTTCAAATTCGGCTGCTACTTGAATTTTTATGGTTTTGGTTATTTTTTTGACGTTTCTTCTTTCATTAATTTTTTTTACAATTTAATACTTTTTATATATTTTTTTCTTTTCCTGCACTTTTTAGACGTTTTAAAATTTATTATTTTTCGTTTATTTTAGGTCAAATTTTTATTGGTTTTTTTTATCAAAAAAGAAGAAATATTAATTTAAAACTCAAATAACCTTTTTTTCTTGACGTCTTTACAGTATCCAATTTATTTTGTTTGATTAATTAAAGTTCTAAAATTACAGTTTTGTTCTTTGGCATTTAATGAGGCTTACTTTATAACATGTTTCGTCATTGATAATGGTGTAGAAGGATTACGGTACAAATATCAGTTTTTCATTTATTCCTTTTTTCAAAACTTTTTTGTAACAAAGTTTTTCGTTGACTTTGTCTCGTTTTTTGTTGTGTATTTATTTTTTTGATTTTCTTCACACATTTATTCGTCTTCTTCGTTGAAGATATTTAGCACTTTTTTTCGTCATATTTTCTTTTCTTTTGATTTTTTTTTGCAAAAACACAGTTATTCGAGATGATTGAAAAAAGAAGACGAAGAAAGAGTGATGATTCTTGCTTCCGGTTTCATGTCGTCGTCGTTGTTGAATCGCCATCGGGGGTAAGAATAATAATATCTGTGTATGTATTTATTTTAGTTGATTGTATATTTGACGATGATGATGATGACGAAAGCAATGTCCAGTTTCTGGTTTTTTTTGATGATGATGTTTTTCCTAAATCTCTTAAAATCTCGTCCGTCTTCTTCTTTTTTCTCATTGCTTCTCTTCTTTTTTTGTTATTTCCGCAATGGTACTAGGACAAAAAAATAAAGGTCAAAATAATAACGGACAAAAAAGTAAAAATAAAAAATAACGGATAATAAAATAAGCGGCTTGTTCGAAATCCATAACAATTCTCGATTGATTGAAACCAGGTTCAAGTTCAATTAAAATTCTCAAAGCATATTCATAATTTCTTATAGTTCGTTGAGTCATCAAAATTGTAACACAAGGTTTGTATGATTGCCCAATATTTTGTGTATAATTATGTATAAAGTTATTTTTTTGTCCGTTATTTTTTTATCCGTTATTTTTTTGTCCGGCCTTTTAAAAAATTATTTTTTTGTCCGGTTATTTTTTTGACCATTATTTTTTTGACCGTCCACCTCCGCAATCATCGTCTCGCGCGCGCAAGAAAAAAAAATAACTTCAAAAAATAAATATCACAAAAGAAAGCAAGCACCTTTCTTGGCTGCTGAGATTTTGTATTTCGAAAAAAAGCAATTTACTAGTCTTTTTGTGTGTTTATTATTTGTTGATTTTTTTGTCGAAAAAGAAGAAGGAATCTTTTCTCACCCTTCTTCCGGAAAAAAAATATTTGAAAGAGTTTATATTTGCTTCTTCTGCTGCGTTTTTTGTCATCTTTGAAATACTTCCCCTTAGGGGAAGGATTGAAAATGGTGGTGGTGGTGCTGCGTCTAACAACAGCATCATCGTCATATACTTGCTTTTCTTTGCTTTTCTTGCAACCAGCAGCAAAAAGTCTCGACAGTGCAACTGGACTTTCTTTGAACAAACAATATTTTTTTGATCTCCATTTTCTTCTTCTTTCTTTCTTCAATTCCAGAAAAGCAAACTGCGCAAGAAAAAAAATATAAAATAATTCAAAATCGCTTCCGGGGAAAGAAAAAAATGCGGAAGAGAGGGTGGTGTCCAAAAAGACAACAAACAAAATAATTCCAATTTTCCTTCAAATCTCTACTTTTATTCCATACCACCATTTTTTACAATTTCAAAAACGGTTGAAATTATTCTTCCTTCTTGAATTTTTAATTTTTTTAATAAATTTATGTATTTTTTCACCTGCCTTCTTCTGCAATATTTTTTTCATGCTTGATCTTTTCTCTTTAATTTATTTTTTTTCTTTTAAAAATTTCCCGCGTGTGCTTTTATTTTTTCGATTTGCGTGTATTTGTTTTTTTTCCCAAAAAAACTAACTATCATCACACAAGTGTTTCTTCTTCTTTTTTTGTCAAAAATGCTTTTTACATTCACTTGAACATGCATTTACTTGCAAGCGAGCAAGAACAGCAGCATTTTTTATATATATTTTGCCATTGCCACTTTTTTTTGTCAAAAAAAGCAGCTGTGTGTTTTTTTTTTTTGAACCACGCCTTCTTTTTTTTAGGCTGCTGGCGTGATAGCAGCAGCAATGTGAATGTATATCTTTCTTTTTTTGTGTATTTTGTGGTTGTTGTCTTTGTCGTTGTTGTTAACAAAAATAATAATAATAACACAGACACAAAAAGAAAAAAAGAACGAAAAAAACGTGCGTCGTTTTTAAACGCTCAAAAAAGAATATTAAGCCTTCCCAGTCGGCGTCCCAACAGCAGCAGCAATAAAGATGAACATCAGGCAGTAAAGCTTTGCTTTCCTTTTTGCCCCCCTTCTTTGCTTTTAACTTCGTCACCAATATCCTCCCCCTTTTTTTCTAATCAAAAAAAGAAGCATTTTTTTCGTTGTGTTTTGAACTTTTAACACACTTTTTTTTCTTTCCTTCTTCTTTAATTTTTTCAACCGTATTACATTTTTGCGGCTGCTTTTTTTAAAACACGAGAAAAAAGAAGGACAAACTGCCAAATGTGCAGCAGTCATTTTCAGTCGAGAGTCCAACCCCAAAAAGCAACAACACCAACAACAAATATCAACATTGAAAATAAAAATACTCGAACGACCGGTGGGTCTAGGTTTTTTCATAATAAATAAATATATATATGTTCGTAACACAACAAGAAAAAAAATAAAATAAACTTTTTTCAAAAAAAAGAGTTACGTTTATATTTTCTTTTTGACGGAGACGAAAAAAAAGGTGCAGGAAAAAAAGACACGCATTTTTTGTTGCATTTTTTTGTTTTGTCCGTGGTAGTGGAAAAAAAGAAATAGAAAAATGAGAAAAAGTTGATTTTTTTTAAATTTTTAAAATAACAGACGCTTGTTTCTCCTTGACTCTTTTAGTTTTTTCTTGAGAGAAGGGTTTTGATTAAATCCACCCCGAAAAGAAAATTAGACATGTTGTTAAAATTCATTCATTTCTGTCTGGTTTGTTTCAACATTTTTAACCCTTTTTCTGAAACCCAAAAAAGGGTTTATCTTTTTTTCACTTTTTATTTCTTAACACGAAAACATCTTACCGTAATCTTTCTCCAAAAATAACTAAAAAAAGGTCAAAGTTCTTTTATTGCAAAAAAATATAATTTAGAGGAGGATACTGTAACTTTGTAGTTATTATTATTATTACAATTTTTATATTTAATCATCTCATTTTTTTGTAATCTTTTTTCATTAAATCTTTTAATTTTCTCAAAAAATACCTGTAAGTACAAATACTGTTTTTTGGGATTTTTTTGAATGTCGTAAAAGACAAAATTCTTTTCGTCGGTTTTTTTGTGTTGTCGGGGTCTTTGCTTTTTTCTTTAACTTCGATATAAACATAAAAAACGAAAAAAGAAGGAAGCCCAAAGAGTGCGGACTTCATCATCATCCTCGAGAATGAGAAAAAAACTTTGTATACTTTTTTTTCAAAAAGTTTGGCCCTTTTCAAAAATTCAATTGTTGCATTTTTTGTCGTTCTCTTTTTTTCCATTTTCATTTTTTTGACGTTCGTTTATATTTTTTGTGTTAAACCTTTTGACCTCGCCTGCTTGAAAAAAAACAACTGTCTGACAATTTTTGCCTAATACTCTCTCATCCCTTGTGTCTAACACATTCCACTTGAGACTTAAAAATAAATAAATTTCGAAAACATAGCCTAAAAACTTACGTGTAATGTTTTTTTTTGATGATAAAAAACTACCGTATCCCTTCTTTTTTTAACTTGGGTGTACCCAAAAAAAGTGTGTGCATGTATTTTTTTTAGGGAAGAAGCTTAACATTCTTTTTACGATCACACGAAACATTCATTTTTTTGAAGACTTTTTAAATGAATTTTTTTCTCGGGATAACGTCTTTTTTTCATGATTCTTTTTTTCGGGGGTAAAAAGGGATGGATGGTGGATGCCCTCTTATGTGTATTTTTTTTCATTCATACGTGATTTTTTTATTGCTTTTTTTGAAATAGAAAAAAACGACGGATTTAAAAAAAATATAAATAAATCGCCCTCCCTCCAGACAAATATTTTTCTCTTTAAAAGGGCTTTGATATATCTCTTTTTCTTTTTTTTCAATCATCAGATTCTTCTCCTTCTTCTTCTTGATGGGTTTCTGCCTGCCTCCTTCCGAATTTTTATGGAATTCCCTACTTTTGTCGCTCTAATTTTTTTCTTCTCTTTCTCGTGATTTCTTAATTTCAAACACCGCCAAAAAAAGGAGCAAAAAAGAAGTCAGTCAGTGTCTCATTGTTGCAAAAATTCTCGCGCATCTTCTCCATCGCCGCCGTCATCGCGCGCCTTATTTATTTCGTCGGTGATGATATTATTGGTGCCGCGCTCCCTTCGGGCACGACATTTATAATATTTTCTTTCTTTTCTCAAAAACTCGGACAAACATGAAAATTAAATAATAGAATACAATTGTCAACAATCGGTGAATCCCTGCTCCTGCTCCTGCAAAAAAATATGTTGATCGACGGCAAAAAATAATAACAACATCGATGATATTTTTTGCAGGTGATAGAAAATATAGCCCCTCCTCCCTTAAGGAAAAAAAGGCCTTTTGAACTTATTTTTTCTCAAAATGGATTTCATTTTATTTTTATTGCTTCAAGGCAATTCGTCTTCGTTTTTTTCGCAGTTATATGTTTTTGTTTTGTTTTTTAAATTCTGCCCTTCCTTCATCTTCTTTATTTTCAAAAACAAAAAGAAAACAGAACTTGGACACAATATTTTTCTTTTTCATTCCATTTTTTTCGGGTTGGACTTTTTAAACTTTTTCAACTTCAAACAAAAAAAAACGAAGAAAGAAGAAGGAAAAATTATTGGGAAATTTGTTGATTATCGTTGTCGCGTTTGTTTTGTCTCTTGTTTCTCTTTTATTTTTTCTTCTTCGGCTTCAGTGTTGTCTTCTTCTTTTTTGAGGAGGAAAAATAAAATGGGGCTCCTTTGATTTCAAATGATTTTTATTTTTTTGCACAAATTAAAGGTGCTGTTTTTGTTTCTTCTTTTTTTTCTTTTTTTCGTGGAAAATAAAAAACAAAAACAGTTATTTCTAAAAGTAGGGCAATTGTTGTTATTTTTAGGAGACAAAAAATTGGAAAATAATTTTTTTTTCAAAAGTTACAAAACAGTTGTTTTTCCTATTTTTTTGTTTTTGTTGTTGGAACACGTTTTTCATGTCTGAATTACGGTAATCTCAGTTTGACTTTTTTGTTATTTTGTAAAATGTTTCTGTAATTCAACTTTGGTTACTGTAACAGATTTTATCCTAAAAGTTTGTTACAGTACTCCCCCTTCAGCTACCGTAACCGAACTTGTTTTTTGAGTGTTTTGTGTAGTCTAAAAACACTTTTCTTTCTCTCTTTTTTTTCACCTAAATTTTAAACAAAACCAAATGTTTATTTTTATATATCTCAAACCAATTTATTTTGTCTCATCTTCACATCTCTTTTTTCTTTTCTATCTCTTTCATTCTATTCTCGGCCATGAATCTTCCAGACATTTATGCCCTCAGGGAACGATCCCGTGTTGATCTCCTTTTTATTCTCTCACTTTGAATTCTTTTTTTGCTATCGTTTTTTTCGATTCCTTAATAAAAATAAATATATAAATTTTGTCAAACTTTTTTCATGTTGATCTCCTTCTTTTTTTCTTCTTTTGTGTATTTTTGTTTCCATTTTTGTTTTGTCGTGAATCAAAAAAGAAAGAAAGAGAGATTCAGGATGCGCTGCCCTGAGGGCCCTCATAAAAATAAAGATAGATATTTTGAATATATATTTCGAAATGGAAATGACCGCGCCTCTTCTTCTTCTCTTTTTGCTGCTTCAGATGCATATGCCCAAAATGTTGAAGAAGAAGAAGGAGAGAAATAATAATAACATGCACAAAAAAACTATCCGTCAACTATTTATTTTTTTATTATTCCATGTGTGTTATTTGGAACACAAACAATAGAGAAAAAAAGCCTCTCTCACTTTTTTGAATTTTTTTTAAAAAAAAGAAAAATCATTTTTTGTCCTTCTTCGTCGTAGTTGTTTTTCCCTTCCTTCCATCCCTATTTTTTCTTTCTTACGATAATAAAAAAAGTAGGATCCGTGTTTTTGTTAAACCCCTTTTTAAAAATCTATTTTTTGTGAAAAGTTTGTGCATAAACTTTTCTTTTTTCTGTTGACGGCTTTAATCAAAATATTCCCCCATGATTATTCTTCTTTTTTTGTTTCCTCATTTAAACATTATAAATAAATACATAAATTTATTTTATTAAATTTTTCCGACGTGACAAAAAATAAAAGTAAACTTTTGATCTTTGTTTTTGATTACTGATTTTATTTTTTGGACTAACTGATATTTATTTATTTTGATGATAATTGTATTTTGTATTTCACGCTTTTAATTCCGTGTTATTGTTTTCATCGTTTTTTTCAATCATTCGTTGTCACCCAATCAGTGACTGATTATCAGTCCTATAATATTTTCTAAATTTCATTCTTTGATTTTTTCAGAAACTTTTTCAACAACTTTTTTCATTCATCCTTCATACACATTTTTTGGCAATTTCCGGTGTCATCAACCCTTTTTCCCGGCCTTCATCCAAATTCTTCTGGTCCTTTCCAAATTCAGAAAAACCCTAAATTTACTGAAACGGACAAAAACATATTATACGGTCTTGAAAAGAATATTTTGATTAAGTGAATCAGTAATGGATTTTCTTTCAATGACCCCCTCAGAGCAGATTTCACTTTCGGCTCAACCTTCTCCATCTGCTTGCTCCTTAACTGCGGCCTCAGCATTGGATCATCCCTCCGCAATCTCGGCCCCTTCAACCCCAACCGGGGTAACAGATATCGGACTTTTGGCAGGACTTGTTGCAGGTTCCAGTAATGCCACGGCATCTGTTGGTGATGATAAAGAAGAGCGACCATCCTTAAGTTATAAAGATTTAATTATTGAAGCAATTGAAAGTGTACCCGATAAAAGACTAAAACTCTCTGAAATTTATCAAGTAAGTTTTTGCATTTCCATTTTTCATGGATGATTCAGCATTTTTTTTATTATATTTTTTTCTTGCAAAACTTTTTCTTTCATGTTTATTGTTTTTCGGTGCTTTTACCTCATCATCAAAAACATACATCAAAGCTTAGTCATACAAAAAAACAAAAAAATTGAGCAAAACTTGTTTAGTGACTCAAAATCGCAGCAACAGCAAACCCTGTTTAATTTTTTCGGATTAAGATAATTTGTATACTTTTTCGGCGGCTATGATGAAAGAGAAAAAGATTTCACAATATTATTATTGCAAAAAAAAGCAAACTTCCAAAAAATATGCAAAAAAACCCTAAAAACTGTATATGTGTTTTTATTTGGCATTGATCCCAAAATATAATTATATCAGCAGCGGCAACAACAACCGTATCAATTTTTTATATTTTTCCATCACGTGTTTTTTTCATTTTTTTATTATCCCCTTTTCTGAAAGTTCAAGAGCACACTTTTTTCTTCTGTTATCATTATTTTTTTTGCATCAGAGTGGTAGGTATTACCTTACCTATTGTTAGTTAGTTTAAAAAAGGTTTTTTTATTTCTCTCATGCGATTTATGCTTTGCATCTATCTCTTTCACTTTTTTGTTCCTACGTGCATTTTGGACTTTTTGGAATTCTTTTTCTTCTTCTTCGTAGCGTCATTCCAAAAAATATAAAATAAAACGAGAAGGCACACATAAAAATTTGAGAGAGAGATAAGCTTCAAAAGAGAAAAGCAGAAACACAAAATCAAAACAAAAGCAAGCACCCCATTCATTTTCAACTTTTGTGATTGTTTCAATTTTTTCCTTCTCTCTTTCATTTTTTTCGAAAGCAAATGGCAGAGATAGGAAAAAAGAAAGAGAGATCTTTGCTCTACGTCTGCGTAGTCACCACTCTTTTTCCGCTTTCAACTGGAGATAGAAGTACCGTAAAAAAAATATTTAAACATTTGTACTTTGAATTTCTATCAAAAAGAGGTGATACCTATTAGGGCATGCTACAGTAATCATACACAAACATTTTAATAAAGTTTTAAGAAAGAAGAAAGTCATTAATCACTGATGTAAAAAGAAGAAGTCATTCTTCCAAAAAGTAATAATTTTTCTTCTTCTTTTCTTTTTTACTTTGAGACGATTGTTTCTCGTCCGTTATTTTTTTTCGATTTTTTTCAAAGATCAACAAAAACACGTCTGTTTCAAATCAGGCAGGCAGGCATTCCTTTTCAGTCTTCCAAAATCAAACACATTTCTTGATGGTATTTTTTGTTGTTGATGTTGTGTTGCCCCCATATAAGGAAAGGGAGAGAAATATATAAATTTAAGTTTGCAAAAAGCAAAAAAGTTTTGTTTGAATGTTTCTCTCTTTTTCTTCAACCTCGTCAAAAGAAAACTTTATTTTTGTCAAAAGAAAAAACAAGCACACACAAATTTTTTTGAAACACAAAAAAGCGATAAAAAAAACTCGAAACGTTGTCATTTTTTGTTTCGTCGGTCTCGCATGTTTTTTGTTTTCTTTTTTTCTGACGTCGAGAAAGAAAGGGACTTTGCAAAAATAAGAAATAAATATTATTACAGTATCCGATTGTTGTTGTTGTTGTTTCTGTCTTGCAACGAACTTTCGAAAGCGCACTTTTAAAAACTGCCCAAAAACAAAAAACAAGTTTTAACTGAAGAAGAAGATTTATTAAAGCTATTTTAAAAGGATTAACTATCATTTTTGACTGATCGAATCGAAGGAATGCATGTCACATGTCTATCAATAGATTAATCTTTTCAATTAAACTATTAAATCAATAAAAAAAAAATCATGTTCCATTTTTGGGATAATTTTTATTTGAAAAAACACACGTGTGCCTTTTTGTTGCACGCAAAAATCCTTCTTCATTTTTTGTGATGAGAACATTCAAACTCAAATACAGCTTTTTCAATTCAATGCGTTTTTCTTCTTCAACCTTTGCCTTCCTTCCTTCACTTTTCTTGTCTAAACAAAACAGAAAAAAATTATTTGAAAAAATTCTTCTTTTTCGTGAAGGGTAAAAAATAAAAAGATATGTTGAAAGCAGCTGTTTTAATTTTAGAAAATGCACAAAATTTTTTTGCGAAACACTTGTTTCAAGTTTTTTTTTTCAAATATTTATTTTTACATTTGAAAAGAAGCATTTATTTTTGAGGGATTTGTTTGAAAACACACACAAAAGTTTTTGAAAAAGCAAGAAAAAATACATAAAAAACATAAATAAACTTTAAAAATAATTAAAAGCAAAAATAAATAAAATAAAATATTATTTTTAGGTAATCCGGCATTTACATCCATATTACCGTAAACGAGCAGATCAATGGGGATGGCAAAATTCGATCAGACATAATCTTTCTCTTCATGATTGCTTTGTCAAATTACCCCTGAAACAAACATCTGCAAGTGGTGTTGTTGGTAAGTACTGTATGCTTTTCTGAAATTTAATTACAAAAAATGATGCAATAATGTTCTTTGCTTTCGTTTTGCATGATCTTCGTGAACTTTTTGATGACTGAAGAAGGTCGACCTTAATTGATAATCGTTAAAAAATATGTTGTAATTTTCGAAACAGCAAAACTGAACAGAATTTTTGATGAATTTGTTTCAATCATTTTTCGAAAGTTTAAAAAAGACTACAAAAAAAGTCAAAGATTCGACACGCGTTTGTTTATATTCGAATCGGCAGCAACAGACAATTCTATTTTGTGGCGATCTTTTTTGCTTTTTCACAAAAACTTTGTGTCGTCATCAATTTTTTACAACAGCAGCAGCAACAACCAAAAAGCACACTTCAGAAAAAAGAAGCACAAAAAACTTTTTTTTCAACTTTTGAAGATTTGTTAATCTGCATTAAATAGTTTCTAAAAAACTTAACGTAAAAAACAAAAGCAAAGAACACTGAAAAGCTTTTTTTAAAAATTCACTGCAGAAAAACTCGGATTTAAATATTTTCCAATTTTTTAGGCCATTTTTGGACCGTTGTTCGTGAAATGGAAGAAAAGCAATCATCTTCCCGGCGAAGAAATCGAAATCCAAATAAACTTTCTCGGGCATCTTCAACCACAAAATTATCAAGCATGAATGGTGGAGCTTCAACCTCAGCCAGCATGAAAATGAAAGATCGACAAAGTGTTAGCAGTGATTCTGGAGTAATGTCAGATGAATCCCAGGCGTCATCACCCTCAACGCTGTTAATGGAAAGTCCAAGAAAGGAATCAAGTGTAGCATCAATTCTTGCCCAACAGGCTGCTGTTGCGGCTCTTGGTCGAACAAGCCTTGGAAGTCCAATTGACTCAAATTCAATGTTGCAGCAATTGACCTTAAATGCCCTACTGGAATCCACGAATCCTTCTTCAATTGGAGCTGCCACCCATCACAGCAGTTTACATACCCCTGTGGCATCTGTCAGTTTACCAGCTTCAGCAAATACGAATGTTTTTGAGAATCCATTAACCGCAGAGTTGCAACGTCTTCAAATTCTTAATATGTATTTGTGCCAACAAAATGCTTTCCAACAACTCATTGATCAACAACAACAACAACAAGTACAACAACAACAAAATTCACCTTCAACAATTTTGTCACAATTGTTAATGCTTGCTCGAGCTAAAGATCTTCAACAACAACAACAATCAGTGGCAGCTCAACCAAATCCAATGGATATCTTTCATTTGATTCAAGCTCAACAACATCAACAACAACAACAAGCAGTAGCAGCAGTTCAGCAGCCACCACAAATGGATATTGCTTCATTGCTTGCGGCAATGGCTGCAAATTCCCAACATCAACAGCAACAACAACAAAATTCAACTCCCCCTGCTCCAACCACAACAACTCTCATGAACCCCCCAACTTCACTTTCCCTGGAGCAACAATTGCTTTCCTTTTCAAATACAGCAGCAACCTCTTCACCCTCTGCTTCAAAAGATAATCTTTGTGTGATTTAAACTATAATTAATATAATTCTTTAATGATAAAAAGATTAATATTTTTTTAAAAAAATGGTTCAAATATATATTATTACTGTAGTCTATTAGCATTCTCTTCTTTTTCTTTTGTAATTCTTTCTTTTTTTAATATGCAGCAGGCCAGTAGCAATAATACGAGTGTTGTTTAATTTTTGTGTCGAGAGCTTTGGAAGCCCAAAAGGGGGGAAGAGAGATAAAAGAAAATAGAACGGGGGGAGGCGGTTCAGAAACCCGCATTCAACAAAAAAATTTATTCAAAAAAATTATATTTTTAAATGCATGTGATACTTTAAAAAAGGGGGTAAAAACGTTTTTAAATATTAGAGTCTAATTTTCTTAATTTTTATTTTATTTGTAATAGTTGTTGTTTTTACCATCCTTGAATTTTATATTCTAATTTTTTTGTCATTGTCTTTATTAAACAAAAAGTAAAAAAGTAGATCAATGCAGGCACTTTGATTCCTTACCCTTTTTAAACAAAAATTCAAGATTAAAACCTTTTTTTCAACAACTTTTTTAAAATCCGGGATCTCTTTAAATCCAACAAATTATATTAAATTTTTTATTTTTTCTATTAATTTTCTTTGACACTCCATCCATCGATTCGATTATATTCTATTATTTTTGTTAAACTTTTTTTTGTCTTTAATTACCGTACTCCTTTTTTTTAATTCTCTTTTGTTTTTGATACCCTTGTTTCCAAAGTTGTTTCACCTCTTTTTTTGTTTTTTATTTTTACCATCCGAAAAAAAAGTTGTTTGAAAAATTTCCACGAAAGAATTTTGGTAACCCTGCATCAGGATGATGAAATACCAAAAATTTCTCAAAAACACAACTTTTTTAAAAGTTTGGTAAAAAAATAAAAAATTACTATGTTTTCCCGGTTGGTTAAATCTCATTCTCTTCTTTTTATAAATATATAATTAATTTCACAAATTTTTTTGTTTTTGAAAATCCATTGTTTCTTTTTTCTCTGGACATGTCTTGTTTTTTTCATTTACAGTAATCTTTTGTGAATCATTACTTTTTTGTTTTTCCGGTTTCCTTTTTTCATAAATCCAGTTTTTGTTTTTACTTTTTTAAAAAAACTCATTTTCTTAAAATAAATTAGTGTTTTGTTTTAATAAAAAAGGTTTCTTCTAAAATTTAGAATCTAAATAATCAATTGTTTTTACATATTTTGTGCATCATAAAACATACAAAACTTATTTAAAATAATCACCCAAGAATTTGGAATTGCGGTTCCAAATTTAATCTCAACCGTCAAAAGTACTAATGCAGAACAAAAATATTACGGTAGATAACTTTAAAAATTTTTTTGCAGTAAATCTTAAACAATTGTTTTAAATTATAAGTCTATATTTACAGAACTAATTTTAGAAATATTACAATAACAATCAAAAAAATGTAAACAATAATGAAATAAAACAAATAAGAAAATTATATAACTTGTTTTATAAAATATATAAAAAAGAAAGATAATATAAATGAGACCTCAAAAACCCGTTGCAACAAATTTGCAGGGAATCAAAAAAAACAATTACAAAAACAAACATAATAATAATTTTAAAAGCAAATCAAAATTAGAACATATAATTTCTAGGATAAGGCGGTCGTCCACCAAATGGTGGTGGACCTCTTGTAGAATATCCTCCTCGACGAGGCGGAAAATTTGGACTATATTGTGATGGTGGAGGATATCCATGAGGTGGTCCATGTTGTTGCATAGGATTCATTCCATGAATTGGAGGAAGACCTCTCATCATTCGAGGTGGTGGTGGACCACGTGGTCTTGGAGCTGGAGGTCTTGAAGATCCACGAACAGACATAAACATCTCTTGCTGAGGGGGTAATGGCACTGATCCACGAATTGACATATACATTTCTTCTTGAGGTGGCAATGGCATCCGCCAATCTGGTCGAACAGGAGATGAATAATTTTGAGATTGTGGCGGTGTTGGAGGTATCACATTGTTTAAAGGCATTGATGGCCCGCCAAGATTGTTGAATCTTCCACCTAAAAAATTTAACGTTTTCATTATAGTTACAGTATGACTGTGAACGAACCTCCACGACCTCCTCGTCCACCACGTTTGTTCTTTTTGTTATTTTTTCCTCGACCATTACCTGATTGAAATTGTTGATGCATATGATTTGGTGGAGTTAGAGGATTGAGTTCACCTTCTTCCATATCAACATCTTCAGAATTTGAATAACCTTGCGAGAAATCTCTTGAAGAATCAGCATTTCCTGGAGAGAAGAAGCCTTGTTCTGGAGGAGGTGGTGGAGGCGGGGGAGGTGCTACGGCACTCATAAACATTGGTGGTATTTCTGGAGGTGGGGGTGGAGGAGGAAGAAGCACAGTATTTCTTGTATGCTAAAAATAATTAATATTAAAATAATTAAGATACAGTATCCCTCTAACCCTTGCGCCTTCATCATCACTAATTTCCATATCAATTTCACCACTTTCACTTCTCATTTCACCAGATTCTCGACCAGAATGATTTGAATTTGCATTATCTGGATTCTCGGGAATTGTTTTAGCCAATGATGTTTCTTCATCTTCATGAGATTCATCTATTTGAAGTTGTGATTCTTCATAATTTTCAAGCTTCGAAGTTTTAGGTGCTGTTGTTTTTGGCGGTGAAGAAGGTCGAAGATTTTCAATTGGTGATAATTCAAAATTTTTTGGTTCATTTTCATTTCTGATATTCGATTGTTGTTTTTCTTCTTGTTCAGGTTGAGTTCTTGGAGTTTGTTCAATTGAACGCGAAGGAGTTGCAGCAGGAGCATTTCGTTGCTTTTCAATTTTAGCTCGACATCTTTCTTGTAATGTTTGTTTATCTTCAATTGTAAGATTTCCACGTTGTATGAAACCAGAAACAAGTTTAATTAATTCACCTTAAAATAAGATATAAATTATTATTTAATACAATTACACGAAAAATAATTACCAGGATGATCAATTCTTTCAATCATATCCAACACTTCTTGCAGTGTTTGTGGAATTTGCTCTTCTTCTTCTTTTGCTGCTGCAGCAGCAGTTTTAGGTTGATCAATTTCAATTATGAATGGATCATCAATATATTTAATTATAACCATTGCAAGAATGCCTTTTTGTTGTTGCACTTCAGGTAATCCTGGACCATCAATTGGTAATAATACTGGTGGAAGAGGTTCAGATGGAGCTAATTGAAAGAGATATGCTTCTTTAATTCTCAATTCTTTTGGCATATCAAAAACTCCACATCGAACAGTCTTTTTTAAATCAAAGAAACATCGATAATATTTTTCACCTTCACCTCCAGATTCTTCTTTCAGGAAGATACCAACAATAATTTGAAATTTCGGATATGATTTAACTGTTTTCATAAAATCCCACATTGGTTCTGGCCTTACTCGAGCTTTGATTGGCAATATTTCAGGTAACTTTCCAGACAGTTTAAAACCAATTGGATTACTAATAAGTTGAAGGGAAGACTGGAAACTAAAACTTTCACCTTCAACTTTACCATTCCAAATAATTCTATCATTTCTAAAATATCAAAAATTGTTTGAAAAAAAACTTCAAAATAAAATAAAAGTAAATTATACCTAATCCATGGATTTGGAGGTGGTGACGGCGAACGTTGATGATATACAGGTGAATGAAATTGATGAGGCGGAGAGGGAGATGGATGTAAAACTGGTGAAGGTGGCATTTCATGCATATAACGTTCTCGTTCATCTCTTTGCGGCGGATAAAATTCATTTGGATGTGGTCTTTCTCGAGGACGCCATTGTTCTTCTCTTCTCCATGATTCCTCCAACACTGGATCAAAGCCTGGCCGAATACCTCTTAATGGAGGAAGCATTGGTCTTGGCATTCCAGGAGTCCATGAAATATCATAGAATGGCCGAGGAGCAGGTCTTGGAGGAGCTCCGCGTGAGCCAAATTCAGCAAATCGTGGAGGTAACGGTCGCATTGGACGTGAAAATTGTCCTGGTCCATATGGCATTGGCGGGCCTCCTCTTCTTGCATCTTGAAAATGAAATGGGGGAGAATGTGATGAGTGTTGTGGAGAGGCAGATCGACGAAAAGTACTTGATCGAGGTGATGGACTTCTTTTGAAAGGCGACGGTTGAGGTGAAATTGTACGAATTTGTAGACGATCAGGTGAAACACCAGGTGGTGGAGTTCGAATAAGACCACGAGGTGGAGAATCATGTCGAGGTGGAACATTGTTATTGAAAGATTGAGAACGATGAAAATCACGAGGCGGTGAATCTCGTCGGTTTCGACGTGGTGAACTTCGACGTGGTGAATCCCGTCGTGGTGAAGATCGACGTGGAGAATTTCGACGAGGTGAAGCTCTTGAAAATGGATCATCAAAGTCAAAATCATTATCATCATATCTTGGAGGGCTTTGACGTTCAAGTGATCGACGAGGATTTTTCTCCCATCGAGATGACCGAGGTGGTGGTGATTTATTTTCCCGTTTACGATTCTTTCCAAGTTCCTTCTAAAAAAACAAAACTTATTACAGTATCCAAAATACCCCGAAATTGACATACTCTTCTTTTTCGATCTTCCATTTCTTCTTCTCTATCTTTTTCAATCAATTCCATTTGAGCCTTTCTTTCAGCAACTTTTCGAAGACAAATTTGGCAATTTGAATCAAATTCATGACTATTATGTTTCAAAGTTGTATCTGCACCTTCTTCACCCAATATCATGTCGACGGCACTTACTGCAGCTTTTGGCGAAGCTTTTGGAGTTGGTTTTATTCTTGCCAAAAGTCTGTTTTGAGGTAGACCTTTTATTGGTGAATTAACTGGAACACCATTTGATTTTACAGGTTCTTCAGCTGCCAAAATCATTTGTTCTTTGGTTAATGTGACCAATTTTTTGGCAGTATAAACATTAGTAACGACATTTTTAAAGAACATCTAAAAAATGTTGTACATAAAAAACCACCGTAAAAGGCTACTGTAGAAACATACATTATCATCATTTGTAACTTGATAAAGAAAATCAGCACACCAAGATTTATATTTTGCAGTTTTTACACTTTTGTGAACACGATATAACTCAATTTCAATTTGATCCGAAAGTTCTTTGGTCGCTTTTCGAGAAACTCCAACTTTACTCTTCTTTGCTCTTTTCATTAATTGCTCATGAAAACTTTGTTTTACTGCTGCCCGAACCGCATCTTCTTTCTTCAACCCTTTTTCAACATCAAAGAATTTCGACTTTGGTTCATCTTCTTCTAAAAATTACAAAAAATAAAGGGATTAAAAAAAAGGAAAAAAATTTACCAAGTTTAACAAAATCCACAAATGGCTTGACATAAGGTTCTTTCATCAAAAATTCTTCTAAATTTACAGTAGTAATAATTTGAGCATTTGGTAATTGAATCAGCGTTCCAGCTTCATCCATAAATGTAATTTTGTCAGTTGGTTTACAGCACTTTCTACACCGAACAACCATATTCTTGAGGCAAGCAATTGAGCAATAGACAGTTCTTTCATGAATAAGATTCGGAGATTTAAAGATATCATTGTTGCAAGTTGCACAAGATCGAAGCCTTTGAAGTCGAATCTTTTTGAGCTTTAATTGTGGTTGAGATTCAGATGGCGAATCATCGTTGGATTGTTTTGAATTATCTGAAAAAAGGCAGATGCTATAAGCAAAGTCAAGATCAAAAACTTACCCAGATTTTGCCTTCTTTCTGCTTTGTTCTCTTCCCTTTTTTCACGTTTCTTTGCTTTCTTTTCTCTTTTTCTTTGAAGTTTTAGTTCATTTAAAATTGACTCAGGAAGTGGTGAAAATCTTATTCTGTAATCTGTTGGTGTTGTAGTAGCTAATATGGCAGCTTCTGTATTTTCTTCAGCTGGAACATCTTTAACCGGTTCAGCAAAATCAGCGTCAGAAGTTTGGTTTAAATTTTCAATACTATCATTAAAATTTGCGCTTTGAAAAGAAGTATCTGGAATATTTTGATCAGCAGAAGAAGAAAGTGCATCTCGCTCCATTTGTGCTTCAAATTCATCTTGCAGCTGTCGTTGAGTATAATCATCATGTAATCCATTGTTATTAAATTGTAGACTTTGCGACGTACTTGAATCATCAAAACTTGTTCCAACATGATTAAATGGATGATCATCAAGGCTCGGATCTTGAAGAATATTACCTTCCAAGAAATTAAAATCTGAATTATTCATGACAGAATCCACCAAAGAATTTGATAAATCTAAGTTGACTTCTTGTTGTGGACTTTCAGATATAAGTCTTGTATTATCAGGAATTCGAATACTCCGAGAAATATCATTCGAAATATTTGAATCACTCATTTCAAATCCATTCAATGACTTTTCATCATCTAATGTATCCCCAGCTTGTCGAGAAAGCATAAAATCTTCATCAATACATGACTGAAAAACAAAATGTGATTTACAAAGTCGTTAATTTTTTGGGTGTAATATTTTGCCACTTACATCTTTATTATAATGTAAAAAATTATCCATTAGATCCTTAAAAGAATCCGTTTAACATTAATAATTTTAACAATCATGAAATATATAAACAAAAAATACTATAAAATGGTCAAAAATCGAAGTAATTTTTTTGTGCTCCAAGAAGCTTCACGTTCCACTTTTTTTCTGTTTTTGAAAATTCATGAACAGATTCGTTGTAAGATTTTTTGTTAGAATTACAAAAATGGCCAATGCAAAGTTTTTAGCAAAAACACAATTTGTGTTACACAGTGATCATTGCAATGACCAAGATACCAAAATATTTATAATTTTTAGACTGAAAGGTAGGTTTAGAAATCAATTAACAAAAAATTGAATCTATTAATACGTATAAGCAAAATGAAAGTATAAAATCACTTAATAACAACATTGATTTTTTTATTTAGATGAAAAGCAAAAGAGCGAAGATATCAAAAATTGTTAGTAATTTTAAAATAAAGACATTTTGGCAATAATTTCCCCGAAGGCATTTACTAAAATAGTTCAAAAGTGTTTCACGTGAAAAGAAAGATCTCAAGATTCTTAAGATAAGAGAAACTACTACCAAAAACAACACTGTTTTAGAAAAGTTGAACTGCGAAAAAAAAAGAATTTTAGATAGCAATAAATCCAATTAATAATAATCAAAGGAAAAAGATCCATCGGTGCTTTTTACCCTTGAAAAGTGCCGATTTATTTCGACATATGAAAATCAAAAATAAAGTTCGGAAATTATTCCGACTGTTGACCATTTTAAATACATTACTTTTTGTTTATAATTTTTATGATTGACAAATTTAAAAAATGATAATTAGATTCTTTTAAAAAAAGAATGGATAAATCATCAAGATTTTATATTAGCGAATAAAAAAAATTACCTGATAGAATACATGAAATGGACAGCATGGTAAATGGCCTGACAGCTTTTTCTTTCAAACTTGAGGAAAGATTAAAATAAGGTAATCAAGATTTCGGTGAAAGCTGTTTGAAAATCAAACAATGCCATTTAATTTTTGTTGACATATTGGGGATCAAGAGCGTACGGTATATACAACTACAGTAAAACTGTTATGCAATGTATTTTTTGCAGTTGTGTTTATGTCTATACCGTACTGTTCATCGAAGTGTAAAAAAAACTCAATACCGTATACCCCTGCTAAGAATACATTAGATGATGAAAAGTTATTGAACGGATTTGAAATGAGTGATTCAAACATTTCGAATGATATTTCTCGGAGTATTCGAATTCCTGATAATACAAGACTTATATCTGAAAGTCCACAACAAGAAGTCAACTTAGATTTATCAAATTCTTTGGTGGATTCTGTCATGAATAATTCAGATTTTTATTGAAGCAAAACAAACTTTGATGTTTTTTGAAATTGTTGAAGCATTTGGGTTAGGACCGGAAATACTTCTTGCAGATTGTGGAGATCAGGGCTCTGCGAAATCGAAATAATTATCATTTTGTCCGAAATCAAAACCGAATTTTTTTTTCTTTAAAAACTTTTAAAGCTCTCAAATCTTCTGTTGAAGGATTTTTATGTCTATTTACATCCATAAATGACCTAATATGACCCTTTCAGTGGCTTTTTAGCTCTTTTTTTAGCTTATTTGTAAGATGAAAAATTTCGATTCCGATTATGAATTTTGGACAAAAATCGAAATATCGAAATCGATATTTTGATTTCGCAGAGCCCTGGTGGAGATCCTCTTCGTTCTCAATTTAGGGTAAAAGAATAAAATCATGTTGGCTAAAACAAGGTTTTTTTGAGACTTTATAAAGAATCCCTACCTCTTACTTTGGACCCAATTTACGATACAAAAATGCCAGAAATCTTTGCATTCTTGTTTTTAATCGAATCGAACAAAAGCAGTTGTCTTCGTCTTTCAAAACAGCTAATTGTTTGGATTTTTTTATCTCTTTTTGTATTCTTTGAATGTTTTTTCTTTTTTCGAATTACCTAACCCTTATAAAAATGTTTCATTCCATCATTCTTATATACGATTTATTAGTAGTTGCAAACTATAGTTGTGTGTGTATGTTTTAGTTTTGTTAAAGTATTTATAAATTTTTTTATTTATTTATTTGAAGCAATTTTGGAAATTATCAAATTGTCATTTTAATTGGACATAGAAAGTGGAGAATTTTTATGTAAAGCTTTTATGTTTTACAGTATTCCATTTAAAATATTTATATTGTAAATTGTACCATGGCAATGTTCTCAACACGATATAAATATCTATCAAGTTTTATTTCAGACACAAAAAATCTCCTCAATCCACAGTATATTTACCAATTATTTACAAATTTTTATTTCCCATTTTCAAGATTAATATTTAAGAAACCTCTGGGTTTTAGCGGCAAATAATTCGAACAGTGTTTATGCCATTTATTCACAAAGCATTTCAAGACTTTTTTCTTATGCTTTGTAATCTTAGGCTATTTTTCAATGTTTTTAAAAAGCATTGATTCACCGGGCATGACTCATTACTGTTATGCATTTTTGACTGGAATATTTCTTTCTTTTTCGTTCTTTTTTAAAATTTGAATCAGCAGAGTTCAATTTCTTTCTTCCTTATTCACTTTTAATGTGGTTGCATGTTCTTACCATTGGTAAGTTAACAACCAAAAAAAAATGAAATTGACTGACTTAATTCAAATGAAAAGAAGGATAGATACTCCGGACTCTTTAAAAAGAAATATAGTTTCGACATTGATGATTCAATGTTTTTCCGGTCGTTCATTTTCCTTTTTTCAAGATTATTTTTTGCGCGAGAGACATCGATTTTCCTCGGTTTTACTTTGAAAAAAATTGACAGAAAGAAAATCTTTGAGTTGAGCTGAATTGAATATTATTCGAAATGAGGGGACGGACATTCAATGTCCGACATTTTGTATATTTTATTCGGCTGGTTCTTCCTTTCATATTTTTGTGGTTGTTGTTGAACCTCATTTGAAGATGAAGAAGAAGAGGGAAAATTAGAGCAGCAGCTGCTGCTTTGAGATTTTGTTGTTTTTGTTTTTGATTCTTTCTGCCCTTTGCTTATGTGTTTAAAATTGCCGTTTTTCTTGTTCAAAAAAGCGTGGTAACGGTTTACTTTTTTTCTATCATCAAAAAAAAAAACAGCGGCTGCTGTTGTTCTTTTTTAACGCCCTTAGGACGCCTCCCCCAAATTTCTTCCTTTCAAGCTTGATTCATTCATATTCATTTTTGCATTCAACAACAACATGTTCCTGCTTTTAAAAGTTTTATCCCTTTTGCTCTTTTCTTTTACTAACAAAACTTTTTTTAAAGAAAGAAGATCAGCTAATATTCTTTGTTTGTTGGTTAAAAAACACACACATGTCTTTTATATCCTTCCATCTCATCGCCCACCTTTTCTTTCCGCGGTGTTGCAGCTTTGCAACATTTTTTTTACATCGTCTATATATATTATGTTTCATAATTGATTGTTTAAAAATGCCAATAAAAACTATAGTTTCATATTCAGCAATGAGTGTACAAAATCTTGAATCTATTGTTAAACGCCTTGAAACTGTTACTGCTCGGCTGGAAGCTGTTTCAACAACCAATAAACCAGCATTAGCTCCAAAACCTGGTTCAACTTCTAACGGTAAATTATTATAATTTTATTTCAATATTTTCTAACAATAATTAATATTTTTAGGTGCAGCTCCAGCAGCAGCTTCATCTGCTCCTCCACCTTCTGTTTTACAATATGATGATGCTGTTGAAGGATCATTGAAAAACTTCTTTTCACTTTCTGAAAAAATTGGTGGCGATATTGGTTCAATTGTATGAAATATTCTTATTTATTCTTTTACGTATATGATTACTTTTAAGGCACCAAAAGTTCGACAAGTATTTGATCATCTTCGAAATTATCTCTGGTTCGCTGCTGGGACTTCTGAACCTGCTGTTGAAGTTATTAAATCAAAGTTACAACCTATTCAACAATTAATCGAAGAAATTGGTGGTTTTAAAGATTCCAAACGTAATACTGATCATTTCAATCATTTGTCATCTGTATCTGAAGGTTTACCCGCTGTATTTTGGGTTTCTGTGGTATGTTTGTTATTCAATTTTTTATGAATGATATTTATAAAAAATGGTTTTACAGAAGCCAACTCCAGCTCCATTCGTTAAAGAAGCATTTGAAGCTTCCATGTTCTATGTCAACAGAGTAAGAAAGGATTACAAAGGAAAAGCTGATCATGAAGAATGGGTTAAAGCTTGGATTGAAATTTTTAATGAATTGCAAAAATATGTTCGACAAGTACATACAACTGGAGTTGTTTATAATTCTGCTCCTGGAAGTGCTCCACCTTCATCCTCTTCTGCGCCTACAGCATCTTCTTCGAAGCCCGCTGCTGGAGGTCCACCACCACCTCCTCCTCCACCACCAGCAGGTAAATATTTAATAACATTTTTATGTGTACTTCTTTCGTTACGTATGCCGAAAATCGAGAACTTCTTTTTTCCTTCTCTCTCGCTTTTCTTCTCTCCAAAAATGATGCCTATGATTAATTTTTGGAGAGCAAAAACAAAAATATTTTTTTTGAACACTGAAATAAAAATGGGCTGCATTTTAGATATTTTTGCTGATGTAAAGAAAAATACTGCTCCATCTGGCGAAAAAGACGATAGATCTGCATTATTTGCTGAAATCAATAAAGGATCTGATATTACTTCAAAACTCAAGAAAGTTACAGCCGATATGCAAACTCACAAAAATCCAAATCTTCGAGCAGCTGTAAGTTTTTATTTCATTTTTCGATGTACTTAATTAGCTCGACCATGAAGAGACATAAAATTTTAATTGTAAGATATTTGAGGGCATCAATTTGTTGACGCAAGAAGTCAGTAATTAATGTCACTTCCTTAGAAATAATCTGCCGTTGTAATTAAGTTAGTACTTCATTGATTATAATATTTTAGAATACCGTACCTGCAACTGCATCAAAAGCTGGTGGTACAGGAGCTGCAGCAGCAACTCCAGCCGTTCAAAAACCACCTCGAACTGAATTGGAGAATTACAAGAATTGGGCTGTTGAACATCATAAAGGAAATCGTGAAATTGTTATTGAAGTAACAGATATGAAACAAACTGTTTACATTTATAAATGTGAAAATAGCGTGGTTCAAATCAAGGGAAAAGTTAATTCAATTACTGTAGATGGATGTAAGAAAACCAGTGTTGCATTTGAAAATCTTCTTGGACAAATCGAAGTTATTAATTCTCAAAGTGTTGAAGTACAAACCCTTGGAAGTTTACCAACAATTTCAATTCAAAAGACTGATGGATGTCAAGTATATTTGAGCAAAGATTCATTGGATGCTGAAATTGTTACATCCAAATCTTCAGAAATGAATATCTTGGTTCCATGTGGTGAAGATGGAGATTTCTCTGAATTTCCAATCCCAGAACAATTCAAAACTACTTTCAACAAACAAAAGAAGAAGCTCCAAACTACCGTATCTGATATCGTTTAATTCAATTCATGGGTTTATTTATTTAAATGCAAGAATGAAACTTTTGCTGTGCCTAATGTTTTTTTAAAAATGTTTTTGCTTTAGTATGCTCTTACTATTTTCTGTATTTTGTTATATAAAGTCTTAATTTGTATAATTTGTTGTTATGTTTAATGCAACATTGTAAGTCTTTTTCATTCAATTTTGAAAAGGATACCGTAATCAATAAAAATTTTGAACTGTTTAGAACTGAAGTCAACCTCGAAGCATAATAATCGGGTAAAATTATTAAATAAATTTTTATTAATAAAACCCATAAAAAGTTTCAACGGTATCGCTTCTACAATAATAAGCAATATAAGAAAAATCTGAAAGAAAATAAAAATCAACAAAATAAGCATCTCGTACAAAAAAAGAAGATGAAAGAAAGGATTTAAGAAAAATCGAAAGAAGTTGGAACGACTGCAGCAGCATCAAATTCGCACCCGCCGCTCTTTTTCAGTGCTTGAGACTTCATAAGATTTTCTTGTTGAACGCACAATTCAAAGAGTTTTTTAAGGGATTCAGCTTCATCATCTTGCAAATGTGTCATTTGAGCAAATTGTGTAGGGCTATGTCCTTGCAATGCTGAAAAAATTAGAAACATGATGTAAAGTCATAAAACAAAAGATAGCCTTACTTTCAAGAGCTTTTTTGAATTCAATATAAATATTGAGGCCAAGTTCTTCATCATCAATTGGAGTAACATATGATTCAATATCAGTTTCTTCTTGAAAGATATGAAAACCTTCTGAATCTTCAGAATCTGAACGGAAACCATCAGCGGCCGCAGCTTCGGCATCTCCACCGGCATGACCATTCAAAGCTGGGCCATCACGTTTTCGACCTTCTTTCTTTTTCTCTTCTTTATTCAAATGTTCAAGATATTCCAAAGTTCCTTCATCGATGTCATCTAAAATAATGTGTTACTGTAAAACGTCATAAATTGTAGAAATGCCCAAATAATAATACAAAGAAAACAATTTGAACTAAATTTCCTTCGACAGAAGATTCCTTTTGATCTTGATCGCTTTTTGCACGAGGGTCAAATTTGAATAATCACAACAACTTACCGTCCGAATCTCTTAGCTCATCATCAATTGTACGATTTGGATGTTCATCATCGTCATCACTATCAGTGTCATCATCATCGGAAGATTCCAATTCTTCCTTCTTTCGTTCAGCAATTGCCTTCAAGCATTTATCAATTCCATCAAAGAGTTCAAGGCAGAAACTTGAAACCGCTTTTGGATCATTCCCAATTGCAGGTGGTTGATGTTCATGAGGAAGACGAAGCATCAAACAAATTGCATAAAGTACCATCTTACGATTATGAACTCCTTCAATATGTTCTTTATTGGCAAAAATTTCAGAGAATAACCATTGAACTGTTTCCATTCCATATGGATGAAGATTTGGGAGAGTTTGAACGAATAATTCAAAATTATAATGCATTGCTGCAATAAGATCAACAAGAAGCTGTGGAACCAATTCATTTTTAGTCTCTTCAAAATGTCCAGCTTGAAGTCGATTCATGACAACTTGAAGAATATTCGGAATGTAATTATCAATTCTTCCAGGGCATTGAAGAATAAAGCACTCAAGTAATTTTGCGGCATGAATATGGGCATCTGGTTCAAGTTCAAAATTCTTAAGTGTTGCCTCACACATCTCTAACATCCAAACAGATCGTTCAGGGACAGATAAAAATTTATCTGTATCTACAGTAAGATATGAATGTAAACAAGTCATGTAATCATTCAAGGTTGGATATTGTGACGGACCAGACATATCAAACTTTTGTCTGATGTGGGGATAGAATTCCCATGCCTTATCACTGATATGCTTAACAATCAAAGATTCGACAAGGCCAACAGCATCTTCAAAGAAATCTGAAAAATATTACTGTAAGAATACGTTATTCAATGAAATAAGCACATACCAAAAGCATCACCGCTATAAATTGTATGAACAATATTAAAGACAACAGGTTCAAGTTTTGATGAAATTTCTGGATTATCATCGACTAAATCAAGCAAAGTTTGAAGTGTTGAAAGCAGGCCAATCATTGTAATGGTTTTATCTTCTTCATCTTCTCCATTTTCACCTTCTTCAGCGGCACCAGATTCATCATGACTTTGACTAGCATATTTAACAAAAAGATTATGCTAAAAAATTGCGAATATAATTAAAGCCATTTGTGAACTAGAAAAACACTTACAATTTCAGTCGCCACTTCAACAGCCACAGGGATTACTTCATCGGGAAACTCTTCAATGATGGAATCGGTTATGGTAGTTAATTCATCCAAAGAAGTTTGGGTTAAAAGCCGAAAGAGTTCAGTTAACAAAGATCGAACATGTGGACGAATAAATTTTGCGGCTGCACCTTGTTCATCCAAAATTGAATTAATTGCAATTCCAGCTTCAACTTTAATAGCCAGAAGTTCTTCAGGATTGCTAATTCTGCCCATTAATGCTTCGATGGATTCTTTTAAAATATTTTCATGCTTGAAGGAAACTTGATCACACATTTTCATACAGTATGTTGCATGAAGGCGGATAAATTTATTTTCGTGATGCAACCTCGGAATAATATGCATTTGAACAAGCTTTTCAACATCTTTCTTAAATTTCCGAGAAGTTGAAAGTTTTGGCATTAAATTCGCCAAGACATGAAGGGCACCATCAAGTTGTCGAACTGGGCTGTTGGCATCATTAAGCACATTAATGAAATGTTGAAGCATTTCTTCCAAAACTCCTTTTCTTTTAAGACCTGCTTGTAGCACATTTGCGGCGGCAGCAGAAGGGGAATGCAATTCATCAAAATAATCATGCCGTTGTCGAATAAAATCGAGTTCTTCAGTTTCCCATAATTCTTCATCTTCTTCGGTGTAACAAAGTGACGGAAAGACAACGTGAAGGACCAATTCATTAAAATGAGGTTTAACAACTTTCCAAATTTCTGCATGTCCAAGGGCATCTGCCAAATGAGAGAGTGCAAAAAAGACATATCTTTCAGTAACAAATTTTTTGGAGGCATAATCTTGTAAAATATGTAAGACGCAATTTATGATTGGTAAAGCAAAATGTTCAAAGTAATAATCGGCATACGGTAAGTAAGCTTTTTCAACTTGTCCTTTTGCACCATATCTGAAACAAATAAGGATAATCAAAATACCGTAATCGCCTGTTACACATCACATATGAACTGAATAATAGTTTACTGCAGTTCGGAGGTTCGATGATGTAACAAAAGAATAACTAACCGATCAAAAATTTTTGTAATAATTTTAATAGCCCATTTTTTGCATTTCCATGAAAATGTTTCAGGTTGATCTTCTTCATCTCTTTCAGCTACCGATGCAGGGATTGGTCTTTCCAAAATTCGAACAAGTTGAGTAATCCAGCGTCCAAAAGTTTCAATATTAATCAACTCCGTATTCATTGAGAATTGAGTTAGACAATAAAAGATTTTGAGAATGTAATGTTCAAGTACAGCTGTTTCTTCAGTTCCAGTTGCAACAAGAGTTTCAAATCGAGCATAAATAAGAGGAAGTACGGTTGCCATAAAATCAAACATTGGCTGCTTTTCTTGTTGTCGACGATATTCATAAACTTTTGTGAGTCGATGAGTAACGTTAAAGGCGGGCAACCAATTATTTGCATCTTCAGCATGTAATAAAGCAGCAACAATATGTGGATAATCTGGCCATTTTTCAGGATAATCACATCGTAGAATATTTTGTAAAGCAGTGCATAAATGAACCCTTGAAAATATATTTATTTAATTACAAATTATTTAATACAGTTAATCGAAAATCAGCATGTCCAACCGGTATTCGCTCATAATAAACTTATAGTTATCTTCTGCGACTTTTCAAATGAATCTGGGTACAAGATGGATATGTTTTTTAAATACGAATTTCAGATGAAATGCAGAAACATAGGAGATATTACCTGTTTATTAAAATCTGTTTATAGAGATTTAAATCAACTTTTAAATGGTGATAAGCATTTCACGAAAGTTTCAATTAATTTATGTTACACCTTTTTTGTCCTTAAAACAATTTGTGTCAGCCAATTTTGAAAAATGTACTTGCAAATGTACATTTGGATAATTAAGGCATACGTTAAAAGTTTTGAACTAAAACCTACTGGACATGCTAATCCTTTAATAAACTAACCGAATTGGTGGTGGAGCAAAAACAATTTGTGGAACAATTTTTGCTCGAATAACAGATTTATCCTGGTCACTAACAGGTGTGGCATCCTTTTCATCTTCTTCATCAACAACCCAACCTCTTTGAATACCATTTTTAAAGAAGATAATTGCAGCTTGTCGAATTGGAATATCAACTTCTTGATTTCCCGCAATCTCAGATAAAATAGGAAGAAAACCAATCATTTTTGAAGCCTAAAAGTGATATACGTTATTGTTTGTTAAATATAACTTTTAATATGAACTTACTTCATCAAGATAGGTTAAAGCTTGCTTCTGACTACCCATTACGGTGGTAGCTTTTAAAGCTTCCACAATTGTTGCCACTTCCATTGTTATATGACCTGTAAAAAAAGGTTTAGTCAAAGCAAGGATACAAGCGTATAAATTGAAACATGTTCATTAAAACAAAAGTTTTTTAGGAAACACGGTTTAATTTTTAGCTGTTAAGCCTTTACAAACAACCTGTATGTTAGTTGAATGCAAACTTGTGAATTTAGGTAAAACATTAGGGAAACATTTAGTAAGCACGAAAGAGAGGAATGATGCATAAAGAGATGATAAAATGAAAAAATAAAAGATTTTTTAAAGTCTGGACCTCCTTTTCTCTTTGTATGAGGCCTCCCTCGCTTGAAACGCTTAACATAGTAGAAAATCGCGTCAAGACGTTTTTAAAATAGGACTAACCAAAAGTTTTTTGGTCTAAAAAAACCAAAAAATGTTAACGTTAAACTTTTGTATTTGTAATTTTGATCAATACAAACAAAAAGAAAATCACTCAAATAGAGAAATTTGAAAAAAAAGTTTCTAGTCCGTAACGTTGGCTATTATTATTAACTCATAGAATTGATAGACATGTATGTTCTTTACCATTTATTAAAGAAAAAATTTTTAAAAGCATATTTCAAAAAATACTGCAAAAGTTTTAATTTTACTTTCATAATGTATTTTGATACTACCATTTCCAAAATAGATACAAAATAAGATGCTTTTATTAGATAATGAGACAAATGCAAAAGTTTTATCTTCTAAAAAATAAAACAATTTTTGTGATGCTTTAAATTGTATCATTTCCAGAATCCCAAATCATTCTTTGCATTTTTCTGAAAACAATGTCGATACTGTAGGCATTTATTTGTAACAAATTATTTTTGCCTTCGTCATCTGAGAATTCAGATTCTTTCGATTTTTATTTATTTTGCTTTTATTTCTAACACATTTTGCCAGATTTAGAACTCTTAAAACGACAAAGTAAATCGACGTCCAATATTTCTGAAATAGAAAAAACGTGTGTTCTTTGAAGGTTCTTTTCTTTCATCATCTTCGACATTGACCATTTCATTGGGTAAAAAATCTACACATTTTTTTGTGATTCATCACCGTCGTTTTGTCTGCTGCAATGATATTTTTTAGCATGCTTTTTTGCTTTCAAAATTTAATTATTTTCTCATGCCCCGGAAATCGCTGTTTTTAAAATTTTTTTACATCATTTTGTATTATTTTTTACAACAACAACAGGAAAGAAGAAGACGATATAAACACCGGAAGATAAGCTGATGCTTTTTTCATTTTTTGTCTATACATTCTTTTTGTGCGGTTTGTAAACGTCTATTTTTTATCAGGCCTGCAGGGAAATCATTGATAAACAATACCTTTTTCGTAGTCATCGCGAAATAGATGTTGCAATAATTTCTTTTTTTCATTTTGTTGTTTAAGAGCATTTAAATATTTATATGTTTTTATAATACTGAATATTTTAACGTAATTTTTGTTATTTTTAACTATTACGCAAGCTTGCACCCTTTTACATTCTTATGACTCGTCATCCTTATTTTTAATTTTTATAAATCGCGAAAATTTCTTATTTATATGTGCATTACAGTTTTATTTTATTTCGGGTACTGTAGTCTATATATTTTTTAGATTCGGCCAAATTACATTTTAAAAATGGATGAAATAGAAGCGAAACACCCAACTGCTGAATTCAAAGAATTTTTTCAAAAAACTCTTTCAAATCATTCCATTCAAAATTCTGCTTTATTAAATGATTTAACAGAAGGCATCAAAACTTTACTTTCCGAAACGCATCCAAAATTTGAACTTGGAGGTAATATTACTGTTTCATACTTACAGTAATCAATATGTAAAGTGTATTTAGAAGAATGTGTACCATTTCCTAAAATTGAATTAGAAAGTCCTTCAGAAGTTGAAAGTCATCACGAACATGAAGAAACAGATCTCTTTGATGAAGATGAATCATTTTTACGACAATTAAAATATGGAAAAATAAAACATCGAGAACTTGAAAAGAAAGTCAATGCTGAAAGAGCAGTAATAATTCGGAAACGATATTTCGAAGAACTGCTTCAGCAGAAAGGACTTGATATTAATTTGCAAGACATTCCAGATAAAAATTACAATTATGAATTGGTTTGTTTTTGAAATAATTGTACCATCATCAAAGTTGTATTTGCAGATTAAAGGAGCATGTTGTGAAAATCCTATTGGATACATTCCTGTCCCGGTTGGTGTTGCTGGTCCTATTTGTATTGATGATGAAGAAATATACGTTCCACTTGCAACAACAGAAGGCGCTTTAATTGCAAGTATTAATCGGGGATGCAAAGTTGTGAGTGAAAATGGTGGAATAATGTCAAATGTTCGAGATGTTGGAATGACTCGTGCACCACATTTTTATTGTCAAAATGTTATAGAGGCTGGGTATGCTTAAATATGTTCCTAACATATTCTGTAATTGAATTTTTAGGAAATTTTGTACATGGCTTGAAGATCCAAAGACAAAACTTTCCATAAAATTACGGTTTGAAGAAACAAGTTCCTATGTCAAATTGAATGATATTAAAGTTCTTCAATCAGGAAGAAATGTTTATTTACGATTTAATGCTACAACTGGTGATGCAATGGGTATGAATATGATCTCAAAGGCATGTGAAAAAGCAGTACAGTATATCAAAAAGAACTATGAAAAAGCAGAATTTCGAAGTTTAAGTTCAAATTTATGCACGGATAAAAAGGCTGCTGGTATTAATTGGATAGATGGACGTGGAAAATTTGCAACTTGTGAAGCAACAATCAAAGCAGAAGCCGTTGAGAAACAACTTCATACAACTGTGGATCGAATGGTTGCAATTTGTAAAGAAAAGTGCTCAGATGGTTCTGCAATGGCGGTAACAATTGGTGGAGGGAATGCACAAGCGGCAAATGTTGTGGCTGCGATGTTTATTGCAACCGGACAGGATCCCGCACAAGTTGTAAGCAGTTCAATGTGTATGACATCAATGGAAAAATCTGAAAGTGGTGATCTAATTGTTATATGTACAATGCAATGTCTTGAAGTTGGTACTGTAGGTGGTGGAACAATTTTAGCACCTCAAAAAGCAGCTTTGAAAGTAAATTTTACGGATTTTTGTATACGGTAGTTAAACATGAATTTTTACAGATGTTAAATTGTTGTGGTCCACATCCATCTAATCCAGGAGAGAATTCATTGCGACTCGCAAAAATTATTTGTTCAACTGTTCTCGCCGGTGAAGTCTCTTTAATGGCAGCCCTTTGTACGGATGATCTCGTTAAAAGTCATTTAAGAATGAATCGGTATACTTTTTTTCTTTTGTTTCAATTTCAATTATGAAATTGTTTTATTTATTTTAGATCTGCTGTTAACGTGCATGCTGATACAGAACCAAATCTATTAAAAATGAAGTCACAAATTTCTTTTGGACAATTTACATCTGTATCTGAATTACCAGAACTTGAAACAACATCAAGAAGTGGAAGAGGTCTACTAAAAACTAGTGATCTGCTAAAAGGCGTCGATGATTCACCGTGTTTTCAAAAAATGAAAACAACAACTTGTAATAGCATACTTTAATATTGTTTTTGTTATTAAAAAAAGTAATGCATTTTTATTAAAACTTAGGAATTTTGAAGGGATTTTAGGGATAATTTTTAGAAGAGATGTTTATATATATATATATGTTATTCATATTGAATTTTTTAAAACTATTTTATTAGGAAAAAATAAAAATTTTTATAAAAAACAACTGTGTTTAATTATAATAATTTTTGTTAGTTTATTTTGCACCGACTTTGCACCATTTTTGTTGTTTTTGAACATTGGCATAGGCTAAAATGGGTTGTATTTGTAAGGATAAACGAATAGTATGGATTACCTTGTTGACCTTCACAACATACTGGTAAAGGCATTTTACATGAAACTGATGGCGAAGTACATGTTTCAGTATCTGCTTTAAGAGCACTTCCAACACATGAAGTTTGGGTGCATCCAGGATTATTGGTAGCTTGACAGGCCTTAAAAAGGAAACGGTATTCAACACAATTATGAAGGGGGTACGGTATTAGGAAAATCGTTTTGAACTTACACGTGTGCACCGTTTCGTTGAGCATCCGCCACAACATGTGCAACTCCATTCGGCCCATTCTCCACAGGATGGTGGAGTAGTTGTGGTTTCAGGGGCTTCAGTGGTTGTTGCACAGCCGGCATTGCCCGTACAGGCAAGGGTTTCAATTGGATCACCTCTGCAAAAATCGATATTTAATGAGTGGGAAAATGCATTAAAATTATTCACACACAAGTTTTATGCTTGTGAATGTTTTAATTTTTGCACAAGCAAAAGTTAAACACTATTTTTCCCATTACAGTATACCATCAGATGCTTACCCGCAAGAAAGTCCTTCAACAACACAACCAGCTAAAATTGGATTTGGGATACAAAGTCTGAGACGAGCTTGATTGCATGCCCCGGTGCAGGTGGTGCAATTTCCACTCCACATGCTCCATTCGGCCCAGGCCCCTGAGGCCGAAGTTGGGCAAACTGCTTCCGAAGTCGAAATTAAAAGTACCAAACAAAATCCAAACACCAACATGTTTTATTTTTCCCTATTTTAATTAGAGGTTATCTCGCCCCATTCAATTCATATTTAAGCAAATCAAAAAAGGGGTGGAGAAACAAGGAAATTAAAAATTACATTGTTTGAATAGCTTTCCCCTGGTACAGAATTTTTCAAATTCATTTTTTCAAAAGAAAAAATGAGATTTATGCATTGTTTTAAAAATTAAATCTGTTCTGCTTCAATCAGAACAAAGGTTAAATAAAATGAATACTTTTTTTAAATTGAGTAAACAATGTATAAAATAAGCATTTGTGTTTCAATACACAATTTATAATGTTTTAAATGCTTAAAATTTGCTGTTGCAATAAAACTCCGAACAAAATAAAATGAATTGAAAAGTTATTTTAGGGATATACGAATGTTAAAACATTCAACACTTTTTGAAAGCTTTCAAAAAATTGTTCTTTGGAAAACATAATTACTCAAAAAATGGCTGCTTGGACCGTAACAAAATAATTTAGTTCTTATTGAAAAACAGTAAGAACTTAAAAAAACAGTATGAAGTATGACAGAAGTACCGTATTCTTCTAGCTAAATAAAATGAAATTACTATAATGTGGTGACACATATGTATTTATACAGTATCCCAATAATTTGAATACAAATCAATCTATGTTTATTATCATTGACAATCAACAAAATCATATACATATAAATCAGTTGAGAAAAATCATACATATATAAATAAATTAAGAAAAAGAGAATTGAATTGAGCAAATAAAATTATGCTTCACTCCATTCAGAATTAGGAATTGGAATAGATGGAAAAATCCGACGAGCTTGAAATTTTTCAACAGCTTTCTTCCATCGAAAACCAGTATCACGCTTAATCAAACAATAATTTCGACGAATTAAATATTCTGCCCGCTGAAAGTATACTAAATCCAAATCAACTCAAAGCAAAACGTGAAACAAAAAGTTTGTAAAACTTACAGTACGATGTCGAGGAGTTTTTACAATTGGATCATGTTGAAGAAAAATATTTACAGCTTCCTGCCATTTTTTATCATCTTTTTCTTGACGATCAGAATCTTTTTTAGAGAGATTCAAACGGGGAAGAGGTGGATGATCAAGGGAGGTATTGGATGAAGAAGATGTTGCCGGAGATGATGCAATACTTGCAGATTTTCGAACCTTTAGCTGGCTTTGAGTTCCTTCTAGCTCATTCGAAGTTTTAAAAGAATTTGTGAGCTTTGATTCCTTCGTTGTGATACGTGATGAATATCCTGTCGGGTCACTGAATAATGATGAAGATCGTGTTGGAACTTCTGTTATCCATTGAGATGATGATGAAGTTTTATCCTGAAATACATTTATGATATAAATACAAGTATATAATATAAATTTAAAACATACATTTATATCAGCAGCAGCAATATCAGCCGAAGAAGAAGAAGCAAAACTATCTTTTGTTTCACTACGCATTTTTCGGACTGCTTGGCCCATCATTTCAATCTTTCTAAAATCATTCAATGCCTTTTTTCTTGTATGCGTAAAAATCATTTGATTGTTTTAGTTCTTCTAATTTGCATAAATATTATATTTCATTCCATAAAAATCATTTTTGAATATCAGAAAGAAAATTGGCCCATTCATGAACCCCCATTATCACGATTGGTTCAATAGTTTCTGAAAAAATTACATCATTCTTATTTTAGAGCCAATAAGAAACTTCTATAAAGAAGATGGATTGCTTCTAAATACAACTTTCTGTTATTGATCCTTCTCATAGTAATTAGGAACAGCTCAAAATCTCAAGTAAAATCCAAATCACATGTTTACAACGAAAAATTAAAATTTTGGTAAACTCTTAAAAGGTTTACAAACAAAATTATAAAATTAAAAATTTTTATTTTAGAATTTTTAACAAAACAAACTAATAGTGAACATTAATTGGCTAAATGTTTGTAAATGCCAAACAAAATTTTAAGAGTTAAACTTTTTTCCCCTACAAATTTTTAAATTTTCCTCAATTTTAATATTAATTTTAATATTAATTAATTAATATCAACAAGTATGGATTCTAATTTTACAGAAACAAATGTATTACTTAATGAAAATACCTCGTTGAATGATAGGCCAGAGATCTCAATAGCTTCATTAATTGCTGAAACTGATGCATGTTTTCCTCATGACGGCCAAAATTCAGTAGAAAATAAATCTGATGAAGATTTATATATCGTTGATACTGAAGGAAATGAATATATTTCAATGGCAGAAAAGGCTCTTCCACAGCCAACTTCCCCATGTGCTAGTCGATTGTTAAGAGGGGATTTAAAAGTTGCTGCAAAATATCAATGGCGTCAAGGAAATCAACTCTATGATAGAAATGATGCAGATTCAAGTTCAGAATCAGATGATGAAGATTTTAATAAGTTAGTTGCCACTTTTTCTGAAGCATATATTTTTATATGTTTTTTATTTTAGAATCTTACAAACTAAATACGTTGAAAGTGAAGAAGTTGAAATCAAAAAACCCAGAGAATTCAAGAAAACTTCGGCATTGGATAAAGAATATTATGAACTTCCAAATTTTGAAGCGCTTTCTCTTACTTGCTTAGAAAGTGTTCAAATTGAACCTTTTGGAAAAGTTTTTCAACATTATGATGCTCTTGGTAAGCGTTATCTCGACAAAGATTCATCAAATGTATTGCCCATTTTTAGTTATGATAAAAGCTTATCCAAATAAACCATATTTGGATATGGATACTATGCTATTCAATGCTGAAAAAGATCCAGTTGGAAGAATTTATGAGCTCATGGGAATGGTTGAAGATCCAATCTATAATCTTTTATTTGCATCTGTTGAAGAAGCTAAGAAACTTTTAGTTGGAATTGAATTATTTTATGCACCAACTGCGGATCAAAGTATTACTAATATTTTGTGTTTGGAAGATCTTCGAAAGTTTGTTTTATTAGCTGTTTATTTAAGGTAATTATAATTTATTGTTTAGTAATAGCAAATGGCAAACTCATGATGAAGGCTTGGGTGATTCTGATGAAGAAGATGAGGAAGCGCAATACTATAAAAATTTGAAGAAGCAACTGGAAGATTATGAACAACGTAAACGACGAGGAGGAAATGAAGCGACGCCTTCTACCGAATCAAATTCATTTGGCCCAACTCAACCGAAGCAACGACGAATGAATAATTTTACTCCACGTCCACAAAATAACAATGGTAATCGTTTTCAAAATGCTGCACGTGGAAGACATCAACACCATCATCATCAATATTATCCAAATACAAATCCATTTGCACTTCCACCTCAACCATCATTTCATGTTCCACATGGTCTTTTCAATTATCCACAAGCAAGATTTTCTACCGTATATCCACCACATCCTCCACCATCATCTTCTGGACGTTAGGATCGTTCAAATTGTTTGTTTTTGTTTTTGAATATTTTTGTTGAGTTTTTGAAATAAAAACTTGTTTTTACTTAATTATCTGTATGAGAGATACATTAATCTTTAAAAAGAATTTTATTTTTCTATTATTATCTTTTTTTAAAATCATATAATATTACATTATATCACATGTATGACTTATTTTTTTTCGGATAGGCAATAAAAAGTGAGAAACAAATTTGTAAAAAATTAAAATTACAAAATAATAAACAAGAACAAATTTTGTTGCTTGCACAAAAAACAAACATAAATTTTGAGGCACCAAAAAAGGCATCATTATTAACAATTTTTTTGTTTAAAAAACACTATATTTAAATGACTTTTGGTTTTTAATTAAATAATAAAAAATAATATTTGACTGAAGTTTTGGAGTTGAATTGTATTTTTTTGAGTAAATGCAAAATCAGAGAAGAGGAGGAGAAAAAAGTACGGTAATGTAAAAATGAGAAGAGAAAACGTAGACTGAGCAAAATTACACAAAATATTTTAATAAAAAAGAAAGAATCTCGATACAAAATAATATAAATGATTGAGAAAGGATTAATTAAAACGAGCAGCTTGAACATGTTGTTGAGGTTTTCGATCAATATAAAGATATTTATCAAATTCATGTGGATTTAAATCAGCTGGGTTAAGATCCTAAAAAATTCAATTACGGTATACTATGAAAGTTTCTATGCAAATTTGAATATACCTGAACGAAAGCAGGATCAATTGGATTATGGGTTTGATTGTTGATTTGAAAATCAACTTCCATTGCATCTGATTGTTGATGATGTTGTGGATATTGTCGATGACCTTGTTGTTGCTGTTGATGATGATGGAGTTGTTGTTGATGCATATCATATCCACTTTGATATGAATTTTGTTGTTGCATTTGTTGTTGATTACCGTACATTGCTTGTTGAGGTGGCAACAATCCCTTAAAAATTTTATTTGTTTTAAGGATTTTTTTTATTAAAAATTTACTTCTCGGCATAGTTGTTGTTGTCGTTCAAGCATATAATTTCTTTCCATTCGTAATCGATCCAATGATTCTGGTTGTTGGAAATTTTGTTGTTGTTGTTGTGGTAAGTAATATTGTTGCTCTTGTTGTTGTTGATATTGTGAATGTTGTGGAACATTATTTTGTGTCATCATTGCTCGATCTTTTAAATTTTCTTGCATTTCTTTTGCTTAAATTTCATTCTTTAGTTTTTTGGTATTTCAATTAATAGACCTACGTATTCTTGGGTCATTCCAAGTTGTAGTTTTTTGAATATGATTAATGAAATATGCTCGATTAATTTGTGTATCATAGGATTTTGACCATCCTTTTGGTAGAGGACCTAAGCCATCATCGGGATCATCATGGTTGCTACTGCATGCAACTGGGGATGTCATTCCCATTCCTCCCCCTTGAACGGGACTACTTCCAGCAACGGTTGGCATTTGGGCAATTGTCATTGGATCTAATGAATGACTTTTTGCATGCCAATAATTCCCACCTTGTTGTTGATGCATTTTTGTTGAACTAAAATTTATCATTTTAAATATTTGAATTATGATATCTCAAAAATCAACTAACTCATTTGGATAATACCCGTGTTGCATTTGATGATGAGAATATCCTCCACCCGGTGGCATCATATTATTTTCAAATGCTTCTTGTTTAATTGCAAGATTATTATGATTTACAGCTTCTAAATCCAAGGATTTTGAGGTGCCATGACAGGGTTGCATTGGAGCTGTAAGTTCTGGGGATTGCATAGCTGGGGCAATATTGTACGCGGAACCAGTATTACTAAGACTTCCATGCATTTCTGGGGATGTTGCCGCAACAGTATTCAATGATCGACTATAGCCATGTGCAACTGGAAGACCTGGAACCATTCGAGAACTTGAAGCTTGTTGATGCTCCATTGCACTGTAACTTGTTAAAGCTGGAGCACTTCCCTATAAAAAAATAATTAATTGTGCAAATTTCTTTGGATCCGGAAAGTTTTAGTAATTACCTGTCGAAAATGTGATACTGTAGAATTTGGGGTATTATATGGATGAAAGCCATTGACGGTATTTGCAGAATTTGAAGAAGGCGATAAAGTTGCCCTTCCAGAACTGCCAAATCCATCATCACTACTTCCCTGCGGGGAATGACCAACTGAAGAACCTCGAGATTTTGTTGGCCGCTTTGAAATACTTGCAGGAAGTTTTCCATTTCTTTGATAATGACCTTCTTTATTTTTTTGTTCCACGCCAGCTTTGATCATTAAATTAATCGTTTGAAAAGGATCTTCAACACAGGTATTAATTTGAATCTTTTTATTTTCTACACGTTTGGACGCCATTTTTGATATTTTTTGTCGTCCTGAAAAAATTGTAAATTTTTTAGTATTTTTGTATTTAAGAGATAAATAGAATGATTCTCGAAAGATGAAGAATAAAAAGAAACGATAATCCACGGGGAGATTCAAATATATTATGGCGGTTTTTGGGGAGAAGATTAACTAAAGTGCCTTTTTAGTTTTTAAAAGAAGTCGTTGGGTGAAGGAAGAAAAATATATGTATTTTAATAATGGCACAAAGAAAATAGGGTACTGTAGAAATACGAAAGCAAAAAAGATAGAAGTTGTAATTAAAAAATTCTAATAAATAATTCTTTTTTTGTTTTATTTGAAAGCAATTTGTTTTCAAAAATATATGTTTCTGAAACGACTACTTTCTCTTTTCTTTAAAATTTTAACACGTAAAGATATTTTTTTGGATAAAAGAAATGCCGGAAAATCTAATAAACTTTTTTTTAACTTTGAAAGTTTCAATTAAAAGATTTTCAGAAGGCAGAAATAAAAAATTGAAATGACGCGATCAGTTTTCAATTTTTTTCGGCAAAAGAAAACACAGAGAAATAGAAAAAACAAAACAACTTTTTTTTTGAATCGATGAATGAATTCTTTTATTTGCGATTCTGATTCTGCAAAAAAGAAAGGCAAAAAAAAGGGAACGAAAAGAGATGACTAATTCAATGTATTCTATTTGACCTCAGGCAACAACACGATCATCATCATCAATTGCAATATCAGCAGTTGCATAACGTTTTTGATATATAATTTTTTTGGGGGAAAGAAAAATATTTTAGAATTTTATTATTATTAAACGTTTAATAAGCTTTGATTCGGTTTGTTAAAATTATTATTATTTTAAAAAACCTCGTGATTGTTTTTTTGGAAGGAGTTTAAAAACAATGCCAAATTTTTAGGGCTTGAAGAAGTAAGAAAACATCTGTCAGATTATATGCAAATTTGCAAATCTCTGACAACCTCAAAAAGTTTTGAGTCAAACTGTAATAGCTTTTTGATGACATTTATAAAAGTTCAAAGCAGTAATCAAAAACCGAAATCAACGTTTTTTAATTTTTAGACTTTTTTAACAATTTCCAGAAGAGAAAAGAAGAATAAAAAAGAAGAAAGGCGAACATTTAACCTTTTGAAAAAAAGTTTTTACATCGCCTCCGGGCATTTTCACTTAAATATAAAAAAATATATTGAAAAAAACACGCTTTTAATAGTTCATTTTTGATTTTCTCCAAATGCAATCTCATCAAATTTGGACATAAAAAGAAAGAAGAAGAATATTGATAAGGTGAGAAAATTGGAAAAAAGGCTGATAACAAAAAAGAATTGAGGGAGGGATTGACGTAAATCATCCGCCTTAAAAAATAAAAAGAATATCGGAAACTTGGAAATCATAAGGGACACAAAATAAAGAAAGTCAAAAAAAGTTATCAATAAAAAACAACGACTTCAAAAAATTACTGTAAGTTGAATATCGGAAAAGAGATTTAAATTAAATTATAAAATAAAAGTTTTGGGTATACCCAAAGGTAATATTATTTAACAAGTTGAATTTTTACGTAGACTACCCAAGCTAACACTTTTTTTTCAATTTTGATTTTTTTGTTGATGGACGATTTTTTTTCTGTGGTCTCCCTGCCACCCCTCTTCTCAACAAAAAAAGACACGCATAAAAAACGTGAACGAAAAAACCGAGACCAGAAAAAAGGAAAGAAAGGAAACCAAGGAAAGGAAGGGAAAGATAGAAGGTGAAATGACTGTCAAATTTCCCTTCTCTTTCTTTTTCTTTCTTTCCTGCTTTAATGATTGAAACAAAATGGGAGGAAAGAAAGGAAGGTGAAGGAAAAGGAAAGATCTTGTATTTGTGAGATGATGACAGACGAGAAAAATAAAATTAAAATCAGAACAGTCGTTTGTCACAAAAGAAGAAGGAGAAGGAAAAAACATGGAAAAAAACACAGAAGAAAATGAACCGATTGATGGGCGTCAAAAAAGTGAAAATTGCATGTGTTCAAAAAAATCTCCCCCTTTTTGCTTTTTTTAAATTTTACCACCGCGTGTGTCACTTGAAAAAGTAAGCATCAAAAAAAGAAAGTTGAAGAAGAAGAAGCAGCAATCCCCTTTTTCCCCTCCATCAACAACAACGTCAACATCATCATCATCAAGGAACAAAAGGGTAGAATGGAGGGGAAGGAAACAAAGTGAATGAAAAAAGAGAGCATGATTTTTTTTCTTTGTTGTCAGCCTTAAAATAAAAAAAATACACAAATTTCTATATTTGAAAAAGGACTCAAAAAAAACAGAATGGGTTTGGTTCAAGTTTTTTTTGATTTAATTGTGTTTGAAGAAAAACGAACAAGGTTAAACAACAAAAACTTTTACAAACTTACTTACTTACCTTAAAAATTGTGGTCGAAGAAAGTCAAAAATCAGGCGACATCAAAAAAGTCAAAGAAAAACGAAGAAAAAAAGTTTTAATCAAAAATTGGAAAAAAAGAAGTGATTTTTCTTTTTTTCTTTAAACTTTTCTCTATTTTCTGTGTTGTTAATTGACAGCTGATAACCAAAAATGAAAAATGAAAAAAGTAGGAGAAAAAGAAAGTTAAAGAAGATCAAAGCACAAAAGATAGTGAAAAAGAGAGAGGAACTTTTTCTTAAAATTGTTACAAAGTTTGGAGTTAATGGAGAGGAAAAATATATGCGTGTATAACTTTGACATGGTTAAAATTGTCTATGAAAAATAATTTAAATTGATAAGGAGTCATTTATTTGTTTGTTGGCAAATGATTCATGCTTCAATGAAGAAACAAAAATAATTAGGCGTTGATAGTTTTGGTTGTAAATGAGCTTCAAAAAGCAGGCCAAAATAGATTTTTAAGGGGCTTGGTTGATGGAGGATATTGATAGATATAAAGATATAAATTTCAAATGAAATTAAAAATTATTTTAAAACTTATTTATTGTCAATTTTATTTGTTGCTGTCTATTGTACTTTTGATCAATTATTTTGTTTGATAAAAACTATTTCTATAGAGAATTTTTAAAGATTTAAACATTCAAAAATAATCTCAAAAACGGAACTACTGAAAAAAACTTTTTACAAAAATAGTAACAAATGGTTTTACAAAAACATGACACAAAAAAATCTGTCTTATCGTATCACTTTCTTTCTTTTTTCAATTCAACTTTTCCTAAGCTAAAAAAGTAACGGAAAGAGAAAAAAGAGAGATAACGCATCGTTCTTTTTTTGTTTTTAAGCTGCCAGCGGCAGTCATCATCCCCCTTTTCTCTTTCTGTTCATTTTTAAATTTTCATCCGAGCTTTTGTTTTCCTGAGATAAGTTTTTTCAAATCCTAAAAAAATTCCCTATCAATCGAGATTGATCAAAATGCAAAACTTTATAAAACACAGAGAACAAAAAAGAGCAGACAAAAATAAAGCAAAAAAAGTGATCAACGAAAATTGTAAGCTTAAAGAAAAATAATAATTTTTACAAATTTAAAGACTTTTATCTTGTTCAGCAAAAGAGGGAGGGTAGTTTTTAAAGCTAATCCAAAACTGTTTAAAAAGAAGCCAAAGAATAATATCAGTAGCAACAAGAATCTTTTTGACGTCCTTAAGCCTAACTTAAGCTTCAAAAGAAAGAACAATTTTGCTTCTTTTTTTTAAAAATGGGATTCATCTTTTTTACATTTCTATGGTATAAAAATACCGTAACTTTTTTTCTATCGGTCAAAGTTTTAAAACTAAAAGCTTAAGAAGAAGAAGAAAAGGAAGAAAGTGGTGGTTTTTAAAAAGGCTACAAATCGGTTATAAAAATTTCTACAAAGCTGCTTTTGGAAGGGATATTAGAGAGTAAAATAACTTACAAATATTTTTTTTATCTATTCTAAGGCTTACAGTCTAAGCTTTTTAAAAAGCACTTTACAAAAGAAAAACTCGGACGATTTTAAAATGGTAAAAAATGAAGCTTTATATAAACTGGAAATGACAAATTTTTATTAATATTTTTTATATTTGTAATAATTGTTTTCTCAAAGTTTTATGTGAATTTTAACAATAAATCTTTTTCTTTCACATAAATGATAATTATTAAGCATTTTTTAAATAATTATCATATTATGTTAAAGAAGGTTCATTGTTAAAATTCAAATGAAAGGTTCTTTTACATAAAAAAGGCTTTTATCATAAAAAATATCATTAATTTCTTCGATTTTTATGGTTTTTTTCTATTGTTAAAGAAACGATGAATAGAAAAATAGGAAAAGAAAAAGAATAATGGAAAACGAAGAAAAAAAGTGATGATTAAGCACATCATTATTATTATTGCTATTACTATTACGTAAAAGTATTTTTAGGCACGGTTTTATTACGAAGGTTTTTCGATCTCGAACACTAAAAATTCTTTTTGGATCAACAATTTTCGAAGAAAACAAAAAAGTGATGACCGGAAATTGGGTATATCTCTCTGACTAATAAATTATTATAATAAACTTTAAAAAAGATGAGAAAAAGCTAGAAAAAGAATTGTTTTATCTATTTTATCGAGGAAGTCTTTTTGAGTGAGATCGATTGATTGCCTAAGGGGATGTTGAAGGGACACAGGGGGAATAGAGATAGTAAAATGGGATGATGATGGTGAAACAAAAGCGTTGACAACGAGATAATAAATGAAAACGACAGGTGACGAGGATTTTTAACTAACGGGAAAAACAAATTTGTTGCTTGAAACAAAAAGAAGGTAAAATTGAGGAGAGAGATATTTTTAATGAAAGGAAGTAACAAATCTTCTTTTTTGAGAAAGATTTTTGTTGCTTGTTTTTGATTTCGAAAAATCGTAATAAAGCATTTTCCATGATTTATTTTACAGTGAACAAAGATATCTCGAAGCAACTAAAAAGCATATCTCAAAATACAATGAGACTGACAGGGCATATCAATATGCAAATTTGTAAACATCTGCCGTTTTGCTTATCCATGAAGTTTAGAGAGACAATCTTCAAAACTTTATAAATTTGCATATTATCATGCCATGGCATAGTTGACTCGATATACCGAATTACCGCACTGGTCATTCATAACATCACTTTACGAATTTCATTAGAATCTATTATTTAAATTTCATATTTCATGGATTCTATTATCCTAGTTTTTGATCCAAAAATCATTTCCTTTTAGGACTATACATACAAAAACTTACCACCATAACAAAAAATAACACTTTCAAAATTTAGAATTAAGCTTAGTTCAAAGCTTAAAAGCTAATAAACAAAATATAGTTCGTCAAAGATTACTGTAAAAAATAACCTACAGTTTTTAATCACTCCAACAATATTTTTTTTGTTGTTAATCCCAGCTTTACCTTTTTATAATCTTTTATCCCTTTTCTGCTGCTGCTCCCTGGGCCCTTGGCTTGGTAGCCTTTCACTTTTAAATATACCCGCCGCCCTCAAGCTTATTTATTTATATATCTTTTTTTCTCTTCCGTGAGTGAGTGATGATGTATATGATAATTACCTAACTCCAACCCCCAAAAATATATATTAAATCTTGATACAATAAAAAGTGACGAAGACAAAAAAATAAACTTGTTAACATCAAATATTATGATGTTTTAACGAAAGTTTATTTTAGTTAATTTAAAAGTGTGTACTTAAACCACATACCTCAACCTTCTTTTTTTTACCCTACATTCATTCCAAAAAATTTGCAACAAAATATAATAAGATAGATTTTTATATCCGATTATGATGTCATTTAAGAAGGGGCAAAAACTTAATTTTGATGATTTTGAAGAAGGTGGATGGAATAGAAAGAAAGTAAAACAAAAAAATTAAAAACTCTTGAATCTTCAAAGAAAAAAATGCTTAAACTTTTTTTTGCTTTCAAGTTTAAATAAATTTTACGGATTCTTTTGTGTGAGAAAAAATTCCATTCATTTCCGCGCGGTCATTCTTGAATCACAGGATCAAAAAAGAAAAGTGAAAGTTTTTGTTTAAAAAAGTAAATAAATAAACAACCACGCAAACTTCCTTAATTTGTAGTCTATCATCTGTTAACTAAAAGAAATTTATCAACTTCCTACTTTATTTATTTAAATAAAATTCAAACGTTGCTGCACCCAACTATTTTTTAAATTACAAGGATTTCAAGCAATTATAACATGAAAAATAGAATCTTTACTTTTTTGGCAACGGAAAAATTAGAAAAAAACCATAGAATAGATAATCCAAAGAAATTAAAAAAAATTGAAGAAGCTTCAAATTTGCTTTTTAGTCTGAAAGAAGCAAAATTAGAAGGGGGAAACACTACGACAAAATTGCATAATTATTTTTGTTCTTATTAAAAGTAGAAACTCAAAATAATTGATATTTAAAAAGACATTTAATAAAAATGTAAAAAAAGGGGAATACCTTTTACGGTAGTCCAAAAAGTGCAACAATTTTCAAAAATCGCTTTTATATTTATATCCTAAATTTCCTGCTATTTATATGCAATTTTAAAACGTCAAATATGCAAAAATAGATGAATTCAAATGTATGGAATTACGTAAGGTTTCAATGTCGTACACATTTTTGTTAAAGGTTTTTTTAAAGGATTAAATTTGTTGCTGCATATTAGACTTCAAAAAGAACCAATTCTTTGATTCTTGAAAGAAGAAGAAGTGAAACTTTCGATAGAAGGAACTAACTTTTGTAAGAAAAAACGGTTAAACTACAGTTTTAAAAAAAAGTTTACAAGAATGAAAAAAGAGAGTTTTGATTGTTTGAAGAAGGAAAAAAATGGATCAAAGTAGAAAAAAGAAAGAGGAAAGGACAAGCGTCATCACTCAAGTTTTTGTACATGTTTTAAAAACAGCTTTAAATAAAATATATAAAAAGAACCTAACCTATGTTCATCTCTTCATTCATTCATTTCATTGATGAATTTCTTCTACACTTACAATATTTGTTGTAAGAGAAAGAAACAGTCTCAAATCTCAAAAAAACAAAGTTGTTTAAAATTTAGTTTTAAATAGAACAAAAGAAAAAAAGTACGGCAAAATTATTAAAGCAAAGATTCTCTTAAATGAAAAAAGAAAAGAAGGAAAAGCAAAAACATTGTAATATTTTGTGATGTTGATGATAATAATAATCTGTTTTAAAGCCAAAAAAGATTAAGCGAGGGAGGATAATAAAATGGAATAAGATGGATGGAAGAAAGGGAAAGAGAGGATAATAGAAGGACCTTAAAAAGATTTTTAATTCCATTGTTGCTGCTGATGCCTTTATTATTACATCAACAAAATAAATTGGTGATGAGATTCTGTAGTTTAAAAAGGTTAAAGTAAAAGTTAAGGAAATGTTAAAAAAAATTATTGTATTGTCTTTTGACATAATAAATAATATTGTTTTACGTAAATTTTGAAGGGCTTATTTTACCTTAAAAGATAAAGGTAAAGAGGGTGAGTTCATTCATCCATCAAACATCTATTTTTAAGGAAACAATTTTAATGTTTGTTTAGCTATCACTGATTATGATGTAACCCTTATTAGGGTTGTAGGGTAAGAATAGTTGGGTGCTAATATGCAAATTTGAAAAGAACTGAAAGATGTTACTTTCAGTTGATTTGTACCGATTTCTTCAAATTGTTACAGATATTACTGTATCATTTATTATGTCAAATGATACAGTAATATATAAATCGAATAGGTATCCCAATAATTTTTATGGAAGTATGATTTTTACAACGTCAAAAATATCTAAAAGATCAAGAACATGTTGATTTTTTTAAATTTTCAACAACAAAAAAGAACATGAAAAATGTGGGTGGACAAGACAATAAAAAAAAGTATGAAAGAAAAAAAGCAATGATTTCTGCCTTGCTTGCTTTCTTAAATTTTGCGTCGGTGACAAAGGAAGGCAAAAACAAATAAAAAAACCAACTTTTTTAAATAAAAAAAGCTTGCATTGTATTTTTTTTTCTTTTCTTAAATCAAGTCACACTTTTGTGTAACCTTTTTTTTTCTCTTCTTCGACTTCTTGGAAAAATCACGTTGAAAATAAAGGTCAAAGATTTTTTTTTAAAGAGAAAGGGAGAAAATAAAATTTCCATTTTCAGATTTTAGATTTTAGATGAAGTTTTTTCTGGGGTAAAAAGTAAACTTAAAATCTGCAAAAAAATGTTGCAAAAAATCTAAAAATATTGTTTTGTTGACAAAAATCAGAATGATCAAAACAGAAAAAGAAAATGTCAACATAGTCTTAATATTTTTTTAGGTATCAAATACAGTAATCCTCAGTAACACATGGAACAAGAGATTACTTTCCAAATTTTCTTGCAAAAGATTAATTTTTTTGGATCTTAAACAAACAAACAAAAACAAAATAAAGAGATTTTTGTTTTTGAATATTGACCGTAATGCCCCTTCTTCTTATTAAACATGTATTTGACATTTTGCAAAAAAAAAAATAATTTAAAAGACCAAATACGGCTTTAATTTTTCAAAGATGAACTAAAAGCTTAAATAAAATATGGTTGAAAGAGAAAAACCAAAGTCTAACGGCACTTAAAGGAGACCCTAAGGGGGGACGACACCTTCACCCTCACATATAATAATGTGCTGGGAGAGATAAACTTTTAATCGCTCTTTTATATATCCGTCAAAAGAAATAAATATATAATGAACTAATTTCTTTTCTTTTGTTTGTTAATGTTAACTTTTTACGGTACATGTATTTCAGCAACAAACATGAGTGTCAATTTAAACATTGGATAGTAGGGTTTAAAGAGAGAGAGATGGGATTGCTTTCCTCAGTTCCGGTGAAGGGGATTACTGCCTCCGAAATAAACAAGATAAAAGGGCCATTACTACTGCTGTTGTTGTTGCTGATATTCATCTAAGGCAAGGGGGATACAATTTTGAACATAAAAGTAGCTCTTATTATTCAGCAAGGAGAAATAATACAAAAAAGAATTGTATTTTTAGGAAACAGATGGAATTAGAATTTGTTAACAGCAACACCATATTTTTCTCCCTTTTGAAAGCTGGTAGTAGAGAGCTCATGAAGCTGATGAAGAGAAAGAGAGAGATAATTCCAAGGGATAATTGAAGTGGATAAATCCTTTCCTCCTTTAAGCAAATATACTAATAATAATATCTTGCACAAAAAGTATTAGTTCCACCAAATAATAATAATAATAATAATGTTAACACCTTGGAACAAAGAAGATAAACCCTTCTTAATTCCATTTTTTGTGTTTTTTTCAATCTTACCTTTTCTGCTGGTGTCGAAAGACTTTGAAAATAAAAAAAAAGAAAGGGGGACCAAAAACAAAGCAAAATAATTTTAGACAAAATTTTAATTAAGAGGTCATTTTTTTCAATGAAAAAGAACAAAAAACTTTAAATTAAAATAATTATTAAAAGAATCCAAAGAAATTATATATCTCTTTAATAATTACAAGTGTTTTTATTTAATAATTCCTTCTCGTGTTTTTTTGTGTTAAAGACATTTAATATTTTTTAAATCTTTTAATTGAAATCCGGCTTAAAAATCTTTTTTTTTTTTCTTTTTTAGCAGCAAAAAAATTGAAAGAAGGAAACGAGGGAGGTTCTGGTCTGGGGCGTAGAAGTTGTCTGAAGGGGGGATAAAGGATAATAAAAGGTCATCAATGCTGTAAAATATGATCTCTCTCTTTCACTTTTTTGGATTCTTGTTTAATTTAAAAAATAATAATTTTAAAATATATTCAAAAAGCAGAAGTAATGAAAAGTATTTCACAATAATACATATACAAAAGGAATCAAATTTAAAAGGATAAAGTACAGTGAACTTCAAAGTTTGTTTTTGATGTTTCTAAACACTACAGTTCTTTTTGATATATGTATAATTTCTCTTTTTGGAGGTCTTAATAAACACTCTAAATTAATCAAAAAAAGGAAAGAGACATTGAGACTAATTTCTTGTACATATAAAAAGATTAAAAAAATTATTTTTATTAAAAAAAAGGAAAAAAAACTGTAATTAAACTTTTGGACTGAAAAAAGATTGTTGCAATTTTCGTTACAACTTATACAGTAACAAAAATATCAAAAAAAAAATAAACTTCCCATTATAATCTGGCTAGCATTTTTTTTTCTGTTTTATTCATACGTGAAGAAGAGGGTGGGAATGAGGCAAACCCTATACAACCCCCTCCGACAAAAAGGTCGCCAAATTCGAAAAAAATTTTTCGGCGGCGCTTCGCGCCGCCGATAATCTAAAGGGTTTTCCCTTATCTGTTTTTATCTTATATTTTTTACAGTATATTACAGTATCCTACAGTATTTTTCGTAGATTATTTTTCGAAATTTTTGTTATGGTGGTCCATGTTGTTTGTTTTTTCGAATTCGTTTTTTGAATAATGGGATTCTTTCACATTAGAGCCTTCACGTTATCTTTTTATAACGAAACATGTTATTTGTTTTTAGCATAGTATAATATTTAGATTAGAAAGTCCATTGCTTTTAGCTGATTATCTCTTTGTGATAATGACTTGGCTCATAAATTTATTGGCACTTATTGAGGATTCCCCCCCTATTTTGACGAATTTTTCTTTCTTTTGAAGGGGGGAAATGTCCACAAGTTCGCTTTAGCGCACTTGTTGACGATTTCCCCCCTGCTTTTAACGAATTCACTTTTATTCAAATTTTTGTCATTTCTATTCACATTGCATGAATTTGCATGAAAAACCTTCAAAAACGTATAAATAGATGACAAAAACACATTTTCGAGCTCTTTCTTGTCATTCGAATCGTTTGCTGATCGGTTGACTTTTGTCTTCTCTTCCTCGAAAATTTTTCAAAGTCTTTTACTGTTAAAGAATTAGAAAACTCTAAACTTTCTTATTCTTCAACAGTAAAAGACTTTGAAAAGTTTTTGAAGACGAGGGGGAAAATCTCAATAAGTACCAATTTATTATTAAATTCAAAAACTAGAATGTGGTAAACGCGTTAGCTGATGCACTTTAAGCATAAGTCGACAATATTGTCAATAGTACAGTTTCAAGTTCATTTTTATGATACTGTCATATTGCTGTTTCAAAGAGGTGTTTCAAATATAATAAGATTCATAAATTTTATTTTATAAAACTTTAGTTCGTCACTTTAGTTATTGTTAGTGGAAAACTTAAACATAAACTTCAAGATCTTGCTGGTGATGGACCAGTTTAAAATGCATTCTGAAGTTTCGAAAGGCTTTGCATTTTTCTGATTCGACCATTGTTTTCCACTCACAATGTTACTTTAAATGCAGCGTTCGGGCTAGAAGAAGTTTTTCTTACAAGGAACCATATCAGCTCATCTTTTCGGTTTTGTTCCAAAACATATTTCGTGTTAATCCTCACATGTTCAAACTTATTTGCCGTAATTATTAGCTGACCATGGCCCCTTTTGCTAATCTCACATTAACGCGATACTTAATGTTTGAATAACTTCAATACCCTATTTATCACTTGTACATAGTTTAAACGGTTAAAAATCGTAATAGGAATGATTATAAATGAAAGTTTTAAAGCTTTTTGCCGTCCCCAATCTGTATGACCGTTATTAAGAGAAGCTTCTTCTATCCTAAACTTTAAAAAAACAAATGCACAATCCATCGTAGCAAAATTTGTTGATATGCGGTTCCCAACTTAGATCATCGGAAACTAATAAACCCTGATCTCTTATTGAAGACTGATTATTTGGTATTTTATACCCGTTGAAAACATAAGAGATCTTTGGATTCTTTTTGGAAAGGCAATGTAAAACATTGAATTTGTTGCGAGCCACCTCAAGCTCATTTTCGTTTGTCTAGGTTTCAAGTTTGGCGAGAAGTTGATGAAGCAGTGAATCACCAGCTGTTAGTGAAGCAGAAAGTGCTTTCAGATCCTCTGCAAATAGTTCATTCTCAACTTCAGAAGTTTTACAAAATGAAACTAAGTCACCGATGAAAAACGAGATTAATAAAGGCTAATAAACAAAAAATAGAAAAGGATTTATAGTATGGAATTGTATCACACCGGCTTGATCATTGTTTATTGTAGTGAAATTTACTTTTTCCGAAAAATCACAAAGATTTAAAGGACGTTTTTTGTAACAATCGAGAATTTCTTGGCATTAGGAAAAATTTTTTTGTCTCAGAATCGGCTGAAAATGTGTTCCTAGGGTAATTTTGGTCCAGGAATCCGAATTTCGTCATAATATATGACATTTTTCAGGTGGATTCTGAGATTCAGAATCTGTTACCCAGAATCTGGATTCAGAAGCTACCTTTTCAGAAAATTCCAAAAATGATACTATTCGAAAGCCCTGGACGTATTTAGTCAGGAAAATGCAAATTTATTCATATTTGACCCTTTTTAATGGTTTTATGCCCCCGAGAAGTTCAAAAATGGCCTAAAATTACGGTAATTGGGTTCTAAAATCCACTTTTACAACTTACCCAAAGCCCATTCATATTTTTTTATAAACTTTAACTAGTTGGGCATCGAAAAATACCATAATCTTGAAAAACTAAAGGGATATGAAAAAATTTTTACTGTGCTACTTTTGTCGACTTCAACAAAATTCAATATCTCCAACATAAACAAAAAATCAGAACTTTGGAAAACGACTATCAATCACCTTCCGGTGACTTTTATGATGAAATATGATATATTTGTAGCATTTTTGGAAAGTTTCAGCTCACCAACATAAAGTATGTACATTTGGGACCACCTTAAAATATCTGGTTTTTACCTAAATTAACACCAAAATACAACAAATCGCAAAACTGATTTTTTGGTCTAAAATATTTTTTCTTGTGGTTTATATATTTAAAGTACATGTTTCTGCAATAGACAAACGCATAAACAACGATATTTGGACCAATTTGAATTTTGTTAGGAATTTTTTAAAATACCTCATTTTTGGTCATTTTTCATGATTTTCAGATTTCATGAAAAATGTGAGATATAAACTTTTTTGAGTGTTTACCATAAAATATATGCTAAATAAAAATTTTGGGCAAAGTTTGGGCCCTTAAAACCCAGAACGAACTACATAGCGATAATTACAAATTTGAGATAACATTGCTAAAGTAATATTTGATCTCAAAAATGCCGTATAGGTTTTAGTGGATTGAAACTTTGTCCAAAATTTTTATTTAGCATATATTTTATGGTAAACACTCAAAAAAGTTTATATCTCACATTTTTCATGAAATCTGAAAATCATGAAAAATGACCAAAAATGAGGTATTTTAAAAAATTCCTAACAAAATTCAAATTGGTCCAAATATCGTTGTTTATGCGTTTGTCTATTGCAGAAACATGTACTTTAAATATATAAACCACAAGAAAAAATATTTTAGACCAAAAAATCAGTTTTGCGATTTGTTGTATTTTGGTGTTAATTTAGGTAAAAACCAGATATTTTAAGGTGGTCCCAAATGTACATACTTTATGTTGGTGAGCTGAAACTTTCCAAAAATGCTACAAATATATCATATTTCATCATAAAAGTCACCGGAAGGTGATTGATAGTCGTTTTCCAAAGTTCTGATTTTTTGTTTATGTTGGAGATATTGAATTTTGTTGAAGTCGACAAAAGTAGCACAGTAAAAATTTTTTCATATCCCCCTAGTTTTTCAAGATTATGGTATTTTTCGATGCCCAACTAGTTAAAGTTTATAAAAAAATATGAATGGGCTTTGGGTAAGTTGTAAAAGTGGATTTTAGAACCCAATTACCGTAATTTTAGGCCATTTTTGAACTTCTCGGGGGCATAAAACCATTAAAAAGGGTCAAATATGAATAAATTTGCATTTTCCTGACTAAATACGTCCAGGGCTTTCGAATAGTATCATTTTTGGAATTTTCTGAAAAGGTAGCTTCTGAATCCAGATTCTGGGTAACAGATTCTGAATCTCAGAATCCACCTGAAAAATGTCATATATTATGACGAAATTCGGATTCCTGGACCAAAATTACCCTAGGAACACATTTTCAGCCGATTCTGAGACAAAAAAATTTTTCCTAATGCCAAATATCGCCAAAAATTCTCAAATGTTACAAAAAACGTCCTTTAAATCAATACGGTTATTCATCATTTTAACATGCTAAACTGTACTAATGTTAGAATTAACATAAAAGGAATCTGAGAAAATTTTGAGAATTTAAGAAAAATAGTGCATTTTCCTAATAAATTGAAAAAAAAGCGTAAAAATTTAAAGGGTTCATTTTAATTTTTTTCCGTTTTTCAACTACTCCCTCCTTACAACTTTTTTCCCAAAATCTTCATGCAAGGGGGGGGGGGGGGGGGGAGGGGGGGTAGGGTGGGAATTCCCACCCCTTCTTCACGTATGGTTTTATTTAAACAAAAATAAATGGTCTAGTTTTTCTCAAAATAAGATTGCCTTAGGCTTCGAATCAAAAAGTTTTTTACCTAAGAAAAATTTGCATGCTAAAATTAAAGTGAGACTGACTTTTCTTTGAACATCTTAGGCGTTTTCACGTAACAAATGTTTCAAAAAAGTGAACTTGTAAAAATTCGATAAAGCTGTAAAAAAGTCAAAAAAAGGTAGTAAAAGGAAATATAATATTGATGATCATGAAAACATACTATAAGAAAAAAGGGAAGGAGAGATACAAAAAATCAGCGCAAAAACGGCGATGTCGCAGACCGGCGCGAGTCAGAGCAAAAAGGAAAGAAGAAGAAAAGTGACCTTCGATTATTTTATTTCTTTCTTCCTTTTCAAAATGCGCGAAATTATTTCCTTTTTTAAACTTTATTTTTTTTCTCAAGAACACCGTTAGAAATTGAATAATAATGAAGGAAGGAAGAGTTGATTGTCGTTCTTCTTCGGTGTTGTCAAGAAAAAATAGGAAGATCACCTCAAATGATTAAATATGAATAAAAAAAGAGAAAACCCAAAAAAATATAATTATCAAATCAATTAATTAATTAATTTATCGCTTCATTGCAACATGAAAAAAACAGAAGAAAAATGGTTAAAGGCAACCTTCTAAAAGTGCAAAAAAGTTCTTTTTCAAAATTTTAAAGTTTAAGAAAGATCGCGAAAACTGAGGTGAACAGACTTTTAGATTCAATTAGAAGCTTCTGAATTAGGCAAGACGAGGTAATATGCAAATTTGCAAAACAGGGGTTCTTGTTTCCTATCAGGAATTACCTTTTGTTCTGATAATTTTTTACATTTAGTTCGGGCCAAAGTCTTTTTTGAGAAGATTTACAAATTTGCATATTATCACGCCGTACTGGATCAGCCCAAAAAACTATTGTTTCTTCCTAAATTTGATGCAACTCTATTTTTAGACAGCTAAAGCTCAAAAGATATTATCAAAAAAATGGTTTGTAAAAGATTCTGCTGAATCATATAACTTTTTCCATCTTTCTCTATTTTTATTTAGTCCTATTTTCGGTTGATTTTTTTTCAATCATATGTTTTTGCTGCCATTCTTTGCTGCAGCTTCTTTTTATATGTATTTCTTGGTTCTTTCTTTTTTTAAAAATAAAAAATATGTAAAGACAAGAAAAAAGAATAAGATGTCGACGACGTCGAGCAAGAAATCGATGTCCATGATTTTTATTTTAATAAAAATAAGGCTGGAACGATACAAAACTTTGTTTTTTATTATCGCTGATTCAGGGTTTAAAAATGGAAAAAGTAAAAATAAACGAACAGATATTTTTTTCGCAGTTTCGAAATTTCGAAAGACTTGCTGAAGGTTGATTACAAAACATGATGCAATAAATTATAAAAGTAATGGAATAGGGATTCCAAGTATTATATAGTATAATAATAATTACTATAAGTTAGAAAAACTACAAATTTCCAAAGTTCAATCTTGTGTTGGTTCAACTTTTGGAGCCAGAACCGGAGACAATAAAAATTAGAAGGAAAAACACTGATTTAATCAAATCAAAATTACAAAAACTCACGTTCTCCAAAAATCATTGAATTATCATTTTTGACCCTGGGCCTTTTTATACTTGTTTCTTTTTTAGAATTATCAAACAAACACAAATTTTGCACAATTGAAAAAAAGTTACCAAATTTAGAATACAAAAGAATGCAAAAATCGGGAGGGTTGAAAAAAAGATGGAAAATAGTTATGACTCATGGATATTCTTATCTTTTTCTTGAATGAAAGAGAGAAGGAACGGGAAATCGAAAAAGAAGAAGAAAACATGGTCGGCCGTAAATTGAAAAAGAAGAATGCTTGTTAATGTATGAATTTTTTTGATCAAATTTGATCTTTTTAAAAAATAACAACAACATAAAACATGAAAAAAGAGGTCCCAACAAAGTGCGTAAAAAAAGAAGAAGGAAAACGCCTATTTTGGAGTTTTGAAAAAAAGGATTGGCAAAAAGTACATCATCTATTTAAAAATTGGGACTGAAACACAAAATTTAAGGTACAATAAAAATATAGCATTGGTTGATCTTGGATTGACTTTTAAATGTTTGAAGAGACATTTCACGTCAGATATTATTTATATTATTTTTATGTTTTTAAAAGCAACAAAAAACACAATAGAAAGAATAGAAAATGAATGGAAATCCAAGAAGTTTAAAAGTACAAAAACACAAATTTTCACGACTTTTTGTTTCCGAAGTTTTATGAGGTCACAATGAACTCGAGATGTGCTTTTTTAAAATAAATTTGTAGTCAAATTTTCGAACTTGGTTAAAAATTATTAACATATTATTCGAAAAAATTGGGTTCAAAAACGATTTTTAAGGTCAATAAGAAAAAAAGGAGTTCAAAAGTGTCACTTTTTATGGTTAAAAATGTTAAATTAAAAAAAGAAGATGATTTTGTTGTTGTTTCTCTTTTCAACTCCATATTTTGGTGGAAGGGTTATTGTTGACGGGGGGACTGGTTCGTTGCTGCAACAAATAATAATATCGTATTTGTATTTACCCGTCTTTTTTCTATATTTTAAAGTTTTCTTTCTTCTTTTTTTTGTACTGCCAAAACAAATTTATTGCAATGACTTTTTTCTTCTTCTTTTTCTTCTTTTTAATGCCACCACCATCAGAAAAGGAAAGAAAAGAAAGTGAAGGTGATCAAGCCAAATAAAGCTCCCACTCAATATTCGTCTTTTTTTTTCGCCAATTTTGGGGTCAACTTTTTTTCCTTCTTCCTTCTGTTGAACATTTAAAGGCAGCAGCAACACCGATTTGTTATTTTTGAACGAAGAAAAAGTTGAAGGAAACGAAAAAAGAGAGACACACGTGTCCTTGCCGCGGCAAAAAAATAAAACATTGAAGAAGAAGAATACCGATAGAAAGAAAGAAAACCTTCTTTTTTTCTTCGACAGAAACAAACGATAAAGAAAGAAAGGCAAGCTGGCAGCAGCAGCAGCAGGTTTACAAAAAAATCGAAAAAAGATCGTCGTTTTTGTTTCAGAAAGAAAAAAAAGGCGAAGGTGCGGCATTAAAAAACTTTCACCTTAATTTTTATTTTGTTTTTCAAAGAGATCCCTTTTTTGGTAGTTCTCAAATGAAAAAAAAAACTTTAAAAAGACCAAAAAAGACCGAAATATACATAAATTAATAGGAAAGAAATCAGAAACAAGAGATTGTAAAAGTGTACGGACAAGAAAATTTGCATAAATTTAGTTAATGACAAACAAAGATAAAAAAGAGAAAACTTTCAGACAAATCGGTTTTATAATATTACAAGCTTTGATAATCAATGCACAACTACAGTAATCCAAGTTAGTTTTTCGGTAAAAAAGGATACCTAAAAAAGCAAACTTCAAAAATGACAACATTCTTGAAAATTTCACAACTTTCGGTAACAAAAACTTGAAAGAAAATGTTTAAATTTACAAATTTTTGGCCTTTTTTAAAGGCCAAATTTAATTTCGTTATTTCACTTAAAAAAAGAAAAAAGAAGAAGTTTGTTAAATTTGGGTGTGTCAATTCTTTCTTTTTCTTCTTCAACTTTGCCGATGATGACAATCAAAATCAATGATTCTTAAATTTAAGAGACAATTAAAACAAAATTACCGAAACCAAAAAAGTTGTTAAAAAAAGTGAAAGAAAAGAAGCGAACGGAAAAAGTTTTAAAAAGAAAGGGAAACGTTAAAAATTGTTTCAGTCTTTTTAAATTTTCGAAGTAATAGTTTTTTTATACAAATATTTGGAACTTTTTCTTTAGAAGAGGGATTCAAAAAGAAGGAAGAAGGAAGGAATGACTTGAAATAATAATAAACTTATTCATGTATTACATATATTTTTTCTTCTATTTTTGACCAATGATGACGTCAGAATGAGATAAAAAAGTTGAAGAAGGAGAGGAAAGGAAAGAGTCTGCCCAAAAACAGCGAAACCGGATCCCCCCCCCATCTCTCTTTTTTAGGAAGAAGGGTGGACACAAAGAATTGAGTCATCGCGAGCGCGCAACAATTTTCTGGGCATTTGTTTGATTCAAAAGGAAAAGAAAAAAGCCAGCATCGGGATATCTCTCATCATTCGGAAAGATGGGATCAAAAAACACCCTCTCTTTTTTATATTCCTTCTTCGTCATTTTATTCAAGTCTGTAATTATTTTTTCTTTCAAGACTGATTTTTGAAAGATAAAAAATAACGTTGAGTTTCGAGATTAAATCAAATATAAAAAAGTTTTTTGCAATTTTTTGTAGATTACAGTAACCCTAGCAAAAACTATAATAAGGGCGGTATCTCGTTTTAGTACCACTCATTTTAGTACCACATTGCCAAAAAGTGATTTTTTAATGGTAAAATTACTTATTACTGGTAAAATAGTTTTTATAAGATAAGCCAAGTACCCTCATCACAAAATTACTCACATCCGCTTAAAAAATAAGCTTTTTGGCGAAGTGGTACTAAAATGAGTTGGTACTATAATGAATGATTTTGATACTAAAATGAAACGGTATTAAAATAAACGGTACTAAAATAAACGGTACTAAAATGAATGGTACTGAAATGAATGGTACTGAAATGAGCGGTACTAAAACGAGATACCGCCATAATATGTAATATGTCTGATACAGTAATCGATATACGAAAAGCAGATTGTTTTATTTTACAAATATTTTTTGTTGTAAATTTCATTGCAATATTGTTTTCACTGAAGTATTAATCCATGGAATAAGGGCATGAACTTTTGAATAAACTCCCGGAAAGCCCGGTTTTGCACAACCGATTCCCCAACTGACAAGACCCTAAAAATTAGTATAATGTAAGGCTTAATTGTTTTAAGGGTTCCAATTTGCATAAATTCATATTATCGACTTTTTCAAATTGTCTTTCTTCAAAAACATACCTGAAGTTCCCAAATATCTTTAGGTTTATTGTAACAAACTAAAATAATTCAACAATTAAATTTGCATATCAACTCAAAAAATATACCTAAAGGGCCACCAGAATCACCTTGACATGAATCAACTTTTCCCATGGAATATCCGGCACAAAACATTGTTGGAAGATGAAGTTTACCATTGTAATGCCATGGATTATTACTGTAATTTTATGAATTTTATTTAAATTTTTTGAATTGAATATTTCAAACCAAGAAATTGATGGAACAATTGGAACATGAATTTCTCGTAAAACTCCAGTTCTTTTTCCAGTTTCAGATTCATATCCCCATCCAGTGACAACACACATTTGTCCAGTTGGAGGTGGAAAAGTTGGCATACAAACGGTTCCGGCATAATTCATTGGATCACTAATATTCACGGGTGGACTTATTCTAAATAAATTAAAATTTGTAAAAATCGAAAATTCGAATTTAGAGTTAGAAAACTGTTTTATAAAAATATGTCCTATTAAAATTTGCATAACATATATTATCCAGTTTTTAATAATTGCAATCTCATATGATAATGGCACATCTAAAATAATATAAACAAACCTGATTAAAGCAGCATCATAAGCACTACTAAAAAATTTATGATATGATGGATTCATTAAAATTTTTGTAACAATATGCTCAGTTCCAGAATACATTTTATGTCCACCAACAAATACAACATAACTTTGTGGAATTCGACTAAAATTACATATTTATCAATGTAAGTGACGTTATTCTCATTAATGATAATGATACAGTATCTGTTCTATTAAGTAAAAACGAACCTTCGAGAAAAGCAATGAGCTGCAGTTAAAACAATTTCAGGATGAATTAATGCACCCCCACAATGATGATGATCTTTAAATGCAATTTCAACGGTCCATGGCCAAGCATGTGGTACTGTAATGAAATTAGAACTTTAATAATGATTCCTACAGTATGCTTTCAAAAGATGATAAAATATTAAAATGACGGTACTTGATATCCGATATACCGTATCCTAAGTTATGAGAGGTAAAACATACCAGTTTCCATTCCACCAACAAGACGATGCCATTGTGGCTAAAATATTAAAAAAGCTTTCATAAATCAGATATTTAGCTAATACAAATTCTTACAGTAAAATCAACCCTTTCCATGACCATCATTGATTGACCACATGATGGATCAGGTGATAAATTTCCCAAAACAAATGTAAATATTTTTAATACAAAAATTAAAATTACGAAACTCCAACGCATAATTTTTCACAATAGAAAAAAGCCTTTTTGAACACCAAAAAAAATGATTGCTTCTTCAAAATTTTTAACACTTAATTTTTTGTTTGTCTTCAAAAAACTGAATCACAGAAATTTGGATGATTGCTTGCTTCTTTTTTTCACATTGAATCATTTCTTTTTTTTCCGGGGGTAATGATAAAATATAAATGTTATGGTTTTTATCGTTGATTCATTTTATTTAATGAAAAAGACAAAGTTGTTTTTACAAAATGCTTAAACTTTAAGCCTTAAAGTTTTTTTTGTTTTCAGATTTTTTTTACGTGCTTAAACCTTTAAAGTATAAAAAATAATTTAAAACAGAAGCAGTGACATTGAAAATCTCATTTCATTATTACCGAAAAAATGTAATTTAACGAAAGATTAAATTTTTGCAAATAAAAATAATTTATTTTTCATACTTTTGCTAAAAATATTTTTATTGCTTGCATAAATTCAATTATTGGCCAATTGCCTAATACAATTGTACAACAACTTCATCATATTAAATAATGCATGAGAAAATAAAATAAATAAATAAGAAAAACACCGCCATTTTTTTCAATAGACACATTACATTTTTCCTTTTTAATCTTTTAATCTTTAAAAAACCTCAAAACTTTTTAAAAACAATATATTTCTTTATTTTATTAAATGTTTTTTTAATGTGGTAAACAGAATATGGCAGCAACAGAGGAAAATAAAAATATTCCATATTTATCACAATTTGAAAATATTACGGCTGATAAAATTTTGTATCCAACTTTGATGGAATGGTGTCGACATTTTATGGATACTGTATTTTTTATATCTTGTTTTATGTATTCTTTTACCGGATTTGTAATAATCAAAAAATCTTCAAAAGCAATGGGAAAATATAAGTATATTTTGTTGACGCAATTAACATCTAATATGTTGGTTGAATTGTTTATTTTTGTTGCAAATCCTGTAATTCTGATGCCCCTTCCACTTGTAACATATTTTTCACATTTTTCTTTAAAACCTGAATGGATGGTTTATTTGGCGGGATTGAATTTCCTTCCATCTTCTTTCATTTTTACAACCTTTGCTTTAGCCTTAGGGTCTCGAGTTTTGGCAGTTTCGGATATGGCACCAGGGCTGTGCGAAATTTTCGTTTCGTTTCGCGTTTCGCGAAATTTCGCACTTTTTTCTGGTTTCGTTTCGTTTCGTGTTTCGCGAAAAATTTTAAGAAATTTCGCTCTTTTTAGTATGCTATTACGCCGCTTTTTTTCAAAATAAAAGTTTAGTAGTAAAGATGAGATCTTTAATTTCACGGGTCTTTTCAATTGTAAAAGCCTTTTTCGGAAGTTGAAAAAGCTCTTAAAGTTAAAAATGAAAACATTATTGATGGACTATTACCATTACTAAATGATCAAAATAAAAGTTCGTTTGCAAAAAAATTGTTAAGAGTTGTTGTAGTTGCTGATTGAATTTTTGAATTCGATTTCTTAAAAAAATTTGGAAAAAATTTCGTTTCGTTTCGCATTTCGCGAAATTTCGCATGATTTTTAAAATTTCGTTTCGTTTCGCGCCTACGAAATGAAATTCCTATTTCGTTTCGTTTCGTTTCGTTTCGCAGAACAAAATTCAATTTCGCACAGCCCTGTATGGCACCACAAATTTATTGTTACTTGGAAAAACATTTGATAAAGTTTATTTTAGCTGTAATAATCTTTACTCTTTTTGGAGCTTTTAATATTATGGGTAAAAATAAATTTCATTCAAATTTTATAGTTATACCGTAATCTCTCTTTTTTATAGCTGCTTTATCTTTTGTAATCGATGATCCCTATAAAATTCAACGTTTATTTGAAGAAGCTGCACCTGCCGCAAAAATTATATATGAATATTTACCAATTACATACGGTGTTTATGTTGATTCAAGAATAACAACTTTGTGTAAGTTTTATTTTTATGGTAGACATAAAATTTGTAAAATGTGCAAAGTCCAACAAAACATATCTTTGAGATTTTAGGCTATATAAATGCATCACTGTATTTTTTCTGGGTATTTATTACTGTAATGGCATGTGTTACATTTAATATTTTATTTCTTTACCGTATGCAACAAATTAAAAGAATTGTTTCCAAACAAACTCATAATCATCAAAAAATGCTTTACAAGTTCGTTTTTTTAAATCTCTCCTTGAGGCAGTGCCATGCACAATAAATTGAATGTACAAAAGCATAAATAATTAAACTTTTTTAGATGCATAATTGTTCAATTTTTTAATGTCTTTGTTTTGGGTTTAATTCCAATTGGATTATGCATAATAATATTTTTATTTGGAATTTCATCCGCAAATTGGATGGGATACATTCTTCTGCCAATTGTATCCCTTCATGTTATTGCTGATTGTTTTACGCTTTTGTATTTTGTAAAACCATATCGAATATTTATCACAGGAATTTTATCACCAAAGAAAAATTATGCAATTAAAAGCAATGTTTTTATTTTGCATTAAATAATTTTTTTACTGTATCGTAAATTAAGAAATAAAGTTTTTTTGTGATAAAGACGTATTTTTGATGACACATACTAAAGCTTTTTAGCTAAAGTGCATTACAGGTCTTTCAAGTTTGTGATTTACATAAATTCATAAAAAATCTAGATTCCCTTAAGCGTTATCATTATTAAACCCCTAATCACATGCCATTTTTAAGCAAAATTAGGGAAAATTCAAACACTAAAAAACATCAAATAAAAATTGTGGAAGTATTCAACTATAAATAAATTGTATTTTTGTAATAATATTATTTTTTAATGTTGCATTTTTATAAAACAAATTAATTTGTAGTCGGTAAAAAACAGCTGAATTGAAAAACACAAAGATTAAATGAAAATTAAATTTTTCAGAAATGCAACATTTTCATCAGCTGTTTTTTTTGAAATATGTTTCTGTATTTTTGCAAGTATGATAAAGATAAAATAGAAAGAACAAGTCGTTTATTTTGAAGATATCAAATTCAAAGCAAACAAAATTACTTAAACGTATTAAAAACTTTTAGCAAAACCTGGAGTAATAACAATTATATTGATTTCATCGCTTGTTTCTTTAAAAACTATAACACTTTCAGTTTTTTCAAAAAAATCCACCTCGGCAATTGCTTTTAGGGTTAAAGCATTTTGAAAGAGAGTTTTGGTTGATTGAGAAAAATATTGGTAAGACAAAACTACACATTGGTCTTCTTCTTCCCCAAGGGCATTTTTTGATTCCTCTTTGATAATATTTTTAAGAATATTTTCAATATTTACAGTTTTCAATTCAACATTTGGAATTTCTTGAAATAATCCATAAAAATTTCTACTATTACGATTACTGTAAAAAACACGTTCATGAATATTAATGGTTTTTAAATGAATAAAATTGAGGGATGTCTTTGATGAAAATATTAAGAGGAATCGCTCAAGGGGATTAAACATTTGACTAAATCGTTGAAACATATTTTGATTAATGTTTGGAAAAAATAAATTTGTTGGTACTAAAAATATCAAAATTAATTAATTAAATTTATAAACGGTTACATACCTAAATTCCGATATGGACAAGGAACTGAATGATGACATTTTGATAAACATATATAACATTTAGTACTTGGACGACAAAAATTGTTCAAAGTTTCTTCATTATTTTCATGAATATTAAAACAAAGTTTACAGTAACCTTTGTGTGCTAAAATCGCTAATCTTGTTTCATCATGAATATAAATGTTACAATTTTGTGATAAATGAAAAGGGGTACCACAAAATATACAAAGCATTATTGTCGAAGATGTATAGGAACGAATATATTTTTTGGCTGAAAGAAAATAAAAAAAGAGCGATATGCAAAAAGTTGTTTCGGGAAATCCAAATAACCCCCCTAAAAGAAATGGTTTAAGAGCTTTAATGTTTTATGCATAGTTTGTCGTCTATTATTGATTACCATAAAAACCAATTGAGTTAAAACCTTTTCTTTTTTCAGTGAAAAAAAGGGAAAGAACACAGTGCCATTTGTTTGTCTTTTTTTTTAGCGATTCACCTTTGTTTAAAAAGAACAGATAATTGTTTTTGAATATTCTGCTTACTATTTGAACTTGAAAAATAAAATTCATCAATTTCTAAATACTGTGTTTCTAAAATTATCAAAATTATAATGTTCAAATATTGCCTATGTTGATCCAGCGCCATCATTTTTGATGTTGCGGGATAAAAATATTTTTACTCATGAAATTCATAAATGTTTAAGGCTTTTTCAACATTATTTTTTTGTCAGTCTGGTGCTTTGGGGCTGTCCAAATATTACCTCATCATCAAATTCTGCTTTACCCCTATACATCAAAGGCACTTTTTGCGCACATCAAAGGCAGCACAGTCACTTACCCCTTCCTCCCTGATGACGTAATATCTGGTCAGCCCCTTTTGCACAAACACTGTTTATTGAACAGTGTTGTGCTTTTTACTTTTTGTTGACTCCGACTCCGGAGCAAGGCTGTCCGAAATTCCGGATCGGATTCCGTGATTCCGGACGATTTTTGGCGTTCCGGATTTCGGATAAAATTTTTTGTTTTTTCTATAAGTTATTCCGGATCGGATTCCGGAATTTCGGATTCCGGATCATATTTTTTTCCGGGCAGCCTTGCTCCGGAGTCGATTAATTGACTCCGGCGGCATTCTCACCGTTGATGTTTTGGAAACATCGACGGAGTCGACTCCTCGACTCCTGAGTAGTGAAAGGCAATCCGCTCCGCCGAGCCAAAACGCGGATTACGGATTGATCCGCCGATCCGTGGCGCGGATCGGCGGATTAGTGGCGGATCAGAAAAGTTGGCGGAGCGGATAGGCGGATCAATCCGCCGGAGCGGATTCACGGATTAATCCGCGGATCCGCATAAATAAAGAGAAAAAATGTCGGTTTAAGTGTTTTAAAAATTAAAAGAACGATGGTGTAAAATGTAAGTAGCTGGATAGAGTCGGAAATTATAGAATATTATCAAACATCAATGTGAAAAATATATAAGAACTGATTTTAAAAAGATCAATCTCAACAACAAAAAAAGCGCGGATTGTAAATTTTGGCGGAGCGGATTGGCGGATTTCCGCAGATTTGAAATTAACGCGGAGCGGATCGGCGGATCAATCCTCCGGAGCGGATTCGCGGATTATCCGCCAGAGCGGAGCGGATTGCCTTTCACTACTCCTGAGTTGGAGTCGCAACAACACTATTATTGAAATTCAAGTGCATTAAAAAAGAGTATAATTGAACACCGTTCATAAAAGAAGAAACATGCATTCTAGAAAAATCATACCCAATTAAAAACAATCATCAATAAAATGATATGATTGTACTTCCTTGTTTTTGTTCAAAAATTGAAAACACTGATAATCAACAACTTTTTTCGATGATTTAAATGATTATATTTGAGAAAGTGTATAATTTTCTTTTGCCTTTTTAGTTGCACAAAAACATTCTTTGCAAAAATATAGTATAGTTAAAAACTTCATTGATATACAACAACATAATAAAAAAAATAATATATACATTAAAATAATGAAAAAATGATAGATAAAAAGAAGGAATAAGCTCATGAAAAAGTATTGATAAAGTTTGGATTTGGATCTGGATTTTAGAGAATCATCCATTAAAAAAACAATCAAATACGGAATGCAAAAATGAAAAGAAATATGTTAAAATTTTAAAAAAACCCAAGAAAAAAAAATCAGAATCGAGAGATCAGTTTTAAAAAGCACCACAAAAAACCTAATAAAAGAAGAAAGTTACAGTAATTTTAAAGAATTAATCCATTTTTGTTGAAGAAGATTTTGGCGTTTCCAACAATTCTGGGATTAAAAAAGCTCGCATTTCATCATAAAAATATCCAGCAATTTTAGCCATTGGTGCTTCAATGGTTAAATAAAGAATGAAAGCTCCGATATAACTGATTACAGCAACCCCTGGGAGAACAAAGAGAACCTCCCAAGGACCCATGGCATCTTGTAAGAGTTGGCAATAATTGAAAAGATATACAACAGGCATGTGTAAGAGATATGCCTAAAAAGATAAAATTGATAAAAATTAATGTTAAAAAGATAAATAATAATCTTACTTGAAAAGTGATGGTTGCAAGAACATTAAAAAAGACGATTGAAGAAGCTTTGAACCAATAAATTCCATAAAAGAGCAACCAAGAAGTGCAGAGGGCAAAGATTGAACGGAATGTTGCAGTGTAGAATGTATTGTATACGGTATTTCCGGCATCAGGGTACCAATATTCTGGAAGAATTCCAAAGATACAAAAGATTCCACCAAAAATTGCAACAAAATTGAGGATTTTTAAAGCAGATTTTGTGATGGTTGGAGCAGTTTGAGCATACTGTAGTGAGAAGAAACCAGCCAAAAGTCCAATCAAAAATGGTCCACATTTTGTTTGGGGTCGAGAATAGATATCCCAAAGACCATAATAAATTTTTTGAAGATCAGCTTCTGTTTGTCCTGGGAAAGAGATGAATGGAATGTCAACATCGGATTTATTGCAGATATCATGGGTCCAACAGAAATATGCTCGATAAATTGATGATGCAGAAACAACGGCTCCAATCAAAGCAACCCCGAGGGCAGAATTGTAAAGAAGAACAGCCATAAAAAGTGGTGAAATGATATAAAGTTGAAAGTCGAGGCCAAGATACCAAAGATATCCCAAACAGGTTGGAGTTGATTGCCAATTTGAAGTGAAAGTTAAATGAGAGGCAAGACCCTTGACGCCACAGGTTGAAACCATTGAATTGTAGAATCTTGGCATATATTGTGCCGAAAGAGAAGATTGTGCCAACCAAACAAAAACTGCAACAGATGGAAATAGTCGAAGGGCTCTTTTGATAATAAATCCAATGTAATGTCCCCAGAATGAACTTGTTTTGCGTTGAGATGTACGGTACCATGATCGAGCAGCCAAGAATCCACTTAGGACAAGGAAGATTTCAACTCCTAATCCGGAGTTTCCAAATAATGGACCAAAAATTGGATGATTATGAACGGCATCTTTGAAGGCTTTGGCAGAGGGTTGTCTTTCAAGGATATCAATTCGGCCTTCACTTCCAGTATGATTTATCATAACCCATAAAATTGCAATAATTCGAAAATAATCAATACAAGTAAATTTTGAAAGTCGATGTTGTGTTAATTCTTTGTAATTTCTAAAAAAAATAATAGGTATAAGTTTTGGGATATGGTAACAGTGATAACAAATGCAAGAGATTTTATTATAAAATCCAAAAATAAAATCAAAAAGAAAAACTTACTGTTTAATAGAGAATGCAGTAGAATATTTTGTATCACAAAATGTTCCAGTAATAATTAAAGCAAGCCATGTTCCAATAATTGACCAAATTCCTGTTGTTGCAGTTGAAACTGATCCAACAGCTGCAGCTGCCGAATCATTTACAAATGCGGCAATTGATTTGATTGTTTGAGTTGGAGAAAAACAGAATGGCTTTGCTGAAGAGAAATTTTGTTGAAGATCAATTCGAGTTTTATTTGTTAGCATTGAAGGAAACAGAATGTCAGTGTCTGGTGTCATCGTTGTTTTAGTTGAAGTTGGAGTTGAATGTCTGCAAAAAAATTAAATTTAGTTTTTTTAATGGGTTTAAATAATCAAGAGCAAAAAAGTAAGAAAGGAACGAATAATTTGATCGAAAATAAAACATTTCTTTTTCTTTTGAAAAAAAAGTTAAAGAAATGCACGTGAAATTACACCTTTTTTATACACTTTTATATGTATAAAACTGTGTTGTGATGAATCTGATGATAATAAAAAAATATTAAGAAGGCGAAGACGGAACTAAAAATGGAGGAAAAATGATGGGAAGAAGAAAAGAAGAGAAACTTTAAAACCAAAACTGAAATTTGAACGAAGAAGTTGTTAAAATAAGAAGAAGATGATGATGGAGAAAAATGGACAAATGTTGACCGCTTTTTATATCAAAATTTGATGCGCAAAAGAAATACGTGATTTTTTCAAAGTTTTTTCTTTTTTCCCATTTCAGAAATGCTTTAATAACAAAATTTTACATAGGTAAGGGGAGGTACGTGACATTTTGAAAGAAATGCCTACGTGACATTTTAGAGGGTTGATAAAAAAGCGAACGAACGAGTGATGGGGAATACAAGATATACATATCTATTTGAACACTTTTTGGAGAGAAATGTAGGAGGGGAATACCGTCAACAATAATAATAAAACAAATTGTCTCCACCTATCTCTTAAACAAATAAATTCTGCCTTCAGAAACTAGAAAAAATACGATGAAATTTGAAAATCAAACATAAAATACAAAAAAAAGCATTACGGTATTCCCATAGTTCTTTGATTCTTCAATTCAAAATTGCATCAGATCTCTGTTTTTAAATGATCTGATGTAATTTTACTTCCAAAAATAAAAATTAGTAGTTATTTCGGAAAAATATTATTTTTATCAAAAAAGAAGTTATAACTAATAAATTACGTTTTTGCACTTTTTCCTTCCATTTTTGCTCAATTTTCTGATGAAGAAGACCGTTTCAAAACTACATCAAAGAAACCTTTTTATAATTTTTTCTTGTCTGTCTCCGACGATTTTTTCTTTCATTTTCAAAGAAATCAGTCATAATTTATTTTATTTAAAATATTGAAGAATCGAAGAAATAAATATTAATCATATCTTTTTTCGCTCATGAGACATTTTCCATTTTTTTGGTTATGGCGATTTTTGTCTGCATGCTTTTTTCTTCTTTTGTTTGCAATTGATAATGAAAATATATGCCACAGCTTTTATATGCAAAAATATGATATTATGGGGTCAAAATTTATAGTTCATTAAGGGCACCAATTTTATAAAAGTTTTCATAAAAGCGTAAGTACAGACTTTTGGTTGAAATTAGTTTTTCAATCCTAATGGGATTGCTGACATCGTACGTAGCAATACCATTAGGATGTCAGCGCAATTAATCGTGATCGATTACAGGGCTACAGTATACGAAATTCGTCATCATTCCATTTGACAAAGTATCAACAACTTTTTTAGGCACGTGAATTCTGACTTGGCCTCTCGATTAAAAAAGTCACGTATCAAATATTCTTTCAAAATAAAGAAAGGTAATTTCATACTGTAGCAGTGGTTGTGAAAACTTATCAACGTACCAATAATCAATGAAATGCAAAAAGCTAAATACAGTATGCTTCGAAAATATGTGTAATAATTTCAAACAATATCCTTTTCAAAAAAATATTATCAATTTTTTTTTCAAAATTATACGTTCATTTTCCCAAGAAAGTAAGCAAAAAGCCTTTCTTTAGTTTAAGCTGCTTTCCTTTTTTCCCTCCATCAACCAGAGCTCAAAGCAGCAACAGCTAATAAAATGACCCCATTCTTTTTTCTTTTCCATTGCAAAAATTTATTTTCACATTTCTCACATACGCAAGATCAAAAAAAATACACATATATTTTATTTTTTTGCTTTGTATTTTGTGCAAAAAGAAGTATGCGATAAAAAAAAATGTTTGTGACAAAAACGTCATCGACGATTCTGACATTAATTTGTTTGATACTAATTTTATTTTTGGGGGTTTTTATTTCCGTATTCAAAATAATAATAGTGTTCTCTGTTTTTAGAAATTTAACGAAAAATTTAATGAAGTCTTTTAGAAAAACAGCAAAAAAAACAGAATCATTTTTTTAATTTCTGAAAAATGATTTTGTTCTTGATCGATGTTTTTCTTTTGTTAAAACACATAGTTCAAAAGTCGTTGTTCGTTCGTTTTTGAAAAAGATGAGCCACGAAAAAAGTCATAAGTAAGCAAAACGAAGATGACGTAATATTTATGTTTGAAATTATTACACATAATTTTAAAATATTTTTTTTTAAAATTTGAAAGTCAAAGACATAAATTTTGTTTTAACGTACTTCGTTCTTTTTTAAAGAACGAAGGTTGTTAAAAAAAGTTGTTATTATTCGATCATGACCTGGAACGAACTGTACATGTTCAGGTCAACAATAATGAAAAAAACATGGTTTTTGAAAAAAAAACCGTACAAAAAACCTGAACGGCAAAAAACAAGTTATCGATAAAATATTGATCTTCGACTATTTTTTATCAGTGATGTGTTTTACAAATGAGTATTTCAGAAGGGACTATCAACAAATGCCAAAACCAAAAATTTCTATTATGCAAACCTTATCGTGCCAACTTTTGCTCCCGAAGCTAACATCTTGTTTCTTGAAATAAATTGTTTGCTACAATTTGATTTGATGACAAACATAAATAAAAATAATAACAACAACGAAGGTTTTATTTTTTATCCTTTCAAATCTTTTTAATCCCCCAAATGGATGCCCTAAAAACTTTTCAACACAAAAAAATGCATACATCATCTTTTTTTGCAAGAAAAACCTTTTTCGTTGTTCTAATTCTACAAAATTTTAGGCTTCTATTTTTTTGCTGATCTCTGTCTAGCAATTTACTTTTTTATTAATGACGGCGCCATTGAAATGATCGCTGTAGAAACATTTCATTTCTTTTCTTCTATGAACTTTTGCTCTTCCCTTCTTTTTATAATCAAATTTTTTGTTTACATTTATTCAGTTTTTGAAACACTTCAGGTAAAACAATAAATGACAACAATTAATAGCAATTTTCTTCTTTTTTCTATTGCATGATTTTCGGTCATTCATAAAATGAAAGAAAAGTAAACCATTTTTGTGTTTATGACGTAATGGGGTCCTTTTCCTTACAAAATAATATTACCCCATAATGTCATTCGTATAAAAGTATCGGGGCATCAAAAAAAAGGAAGTGTTTTGAAAAATCTATCATTCATCTACCCTCTCTTAGAAGAGAGGGTAGATGAATGATGATAGAGTATAAAAAATTGATATATGTCTGCAAAAAAATTAGGGGGAAAAGAAAATTGACTACAACGTTTTTTTTGATCCCGATCATGCAAAGAAATGAAGGGAGAGAAAGAAAGAAGAAAGATAGTTTCCCAATATTACTCTTAATGATCGAGAAAATAAAAGTAAACTTAATTCGTCGAATAAAATTGTACGTAGTTTTATTTTACAAAAAGGGATTCTTTCATTTCATTTTTGGTGGTGAAGTATACGGTAACTTTTTATGTTTTTGCACTTTTAACTTTTAAAAGAAGTTTTTCAAAAGGAGAAAAAATATAAATGTATACACATTTATGAACATACAAAAAAGATGCTAATGAATTCAAGGAATAATAAAGTTTTTTAAAAAAGCATGTCAAAATAAAAAGTGAATGTCAACAGCAGAAGCAGAAAGCTGTGACGCATTGCATTTTTTATCCCTTTTTTTCTTCATTTTGCAAGCAATTTATTTAACACTTGAAAAAAAAGAGTTTAATTATCTTTGAACTTTTGTCTTTTCTTGAAAAACTGCAATTTTGCACGTATTTGTATTTTTTATATTTCTATGTGCAAAAGAAAATGAATAATAATTTTTTTGTTGTTGTTTGATATTTTTTATAAAAGTGTGTGAAATAAAAAAATGGAGAAAGAGCAAAAATTGTTTTTTGTAGTTGAGGAGTTTAAGGATTATAGCACAGAAAAAGGGATACTGTAGCTACAGACAACATTTTGGGAAATGAAAAAGGTACCACTTTTTTTGAATTTTTTAAGCAATTTTTAACTAAAATGGCCACAACGGTGCTTGATCTGCAATTCCTTTTTTTGCTACAAAGTAAAAAGCGTGCATTTTTGATTAATAAAAAACTTGTCAGCAGAATATCAAAATTAAAGCTAAAAGAAATTTTGTTCAACAAGTTTTCAATTTTTTGCACACATGATTGAACATTGCTAATTTGCTCTGATTTTGTGTGATTTTAATTTCAATTAAAATTAAGAACAGCCAATCACGTCACCGTTTTTGTCAAAATAAAAATCGTGTAGGTTGTAACCTTTTTTTCTTTCATTTCAGTTCATTCAACTCTTTTTTTTGCTCTGCCTTCTTTCTTTTCTACAGTATCTATCCTTCACCATCAACTTTAAACTTTTCGTTGATAAAGAAATGAAAGACAGAAAACTTCCGCATTTTCTTTTCTTTCATTTATTTTGTTTTTCGATGCACCAATGATCCGTGTAAAAAACGGACGAAACCCGTGTTCTCATTTACTACAATTTTGACTATTTTTTTTGATCGCCCACATATTATACTACTACCATGATCAAAACAACTTCTCTTCTATTCCTATTGATAACCCGTCTCCATCACACATCTCTTTCTATATTATTCTGTTTCCACTCATTAAAAAAATTAATTTTTTTTGTTATTTGTCTGCAGGCAAAGACAAGAAAAAAAGAAATTAAACGGGTTGAACCATGTCTTTTCTTCTCTCAATCAAAATTTATCGTGTTCTGATCATTTTTTCTTTTATTCTAGAATTCCATCATAAAATGATCTTACTTTTATTTTTCGCCCACTTAAAAACAAAAGAAAAGATAAAAGAGATATTCTGAAGCATTTTAAAGGCAGGAATTTCTTATATTAAAATCCCCTGCATCAAAAAGAAGAAGACGGAGAGATTACTGTATTCCCAAAATTAATGTCGATCGGTGAACCGAAAAAATAAACTATTTGTTTAAATGAATGAACATGAAATGAATGATAATGATAGAATGGGTATAGAAACAAGAAAAGTCACGTACACATTTTCTGTGTTTGAATAAACAAAAAATGAATATATCATTTTTTATTATCACGAATAGAGGAAAAATTATAATTTATGAATCTATTAGCAGCACAAAGCAAACATTTTTGTAGTATTCGCATAGAATTTGCTACAAAAAGACAATAAAATTTAGGCTCATGATTTTGGGACATTTGATTGAAACTTGAGGCTGAAAAGAAAAGAAATTTGTTTGTTGCCTTTTTTTCCTTTTGACAAAAGCTTCGTGCAAAATTCAATGAAAACTTTGGTTTGCAAAAAAGAAGAAAAACGAGCAAAAAATAGAAACAAAGAATCGCGTGATTTTTTTAAATCTTTGATTTCTGTTTGAATTTTTGATTCACATGGGAAGCAGAAAATTAATCAAAGCGCGATCGGCTAATTCAAATTTACATTCATTGGTATCTCGGATCTCCATCTACTAATTAATAAATAAATGCATAAAATAAAACCTACCCCGAATCAGAAGAAATCAGGCGATATGCGATCAGTTGTTGAAGATGAACTTGATAAACCAGAACTCCGATGCAATTTGAACATTTTCTTTGAAGACACATTTTTTATTCGACAGTTTTACCCAAGGTTTTTTTCTAAAAAGTAGTTCAATTTATTTTTTCAAGCAAACTACAGTATAATTTAGCCAAGCCGACCACGAATGAAAACAAATTTCAAAACTAAAATGCTTTTGAAAAAGATATATCTTTCAGTTTTTATACTAAAACTTTAAATCCAAAAGGCCACGGACACTTTTTTCTTCATTTGCTAAAACTATAATTTATAAAAACAACGGATAAACGAAAGACAACCCCTAAAATAGCAAAATGAAACTACAGTAATATTTATTTCATTTTAAACTAGCAAAAAAACAAATGACTCAATCGAGAGAAAAGATGGGATGGCACTTTTTTTTCTATGCCAGCCGTGCCGTACTTGACTCATTCTTTATTTTTTTCTTTGCAAAATTAATATTACTTTTTTTCTTTCTCTCACATTTTTATAGCTTTCATTTCATGGAAAATGGAGTCATTCAAAAAAAGTACGAAAAAATAAAAAAAATAAATATTATTTTTGCACTTGAATTTATTAATCTTTGCACAAATATGTTTTTCTACATTGCAATTTTGGTAACAACCTTTTCAAATATAATAAATTTTCAAAGATTAAACATATACATTTTTTTTCGTGTTTTGTAGTTTTAAAGTTTTTTAATTCTGATATTTTTTGTTTGCAAAATTCTATTTTTTTTCACACGCAATTTTTGATGATGCTGAATTTTGTATTTTTTAAAGTTAAAAAAAAAATTTTTAAAAGAAGAACAAAATAAATATTTGATAATTTTCTATGCGTGAAAAAAGAACTTTTAAAGTTCATGCTAAAATAAGAAACGAAAATGTTGTCAAGATTACAGTATTTATCTCTCTTGAAATAAACAGAAAACAGAAGATACACTCATAGTATATGATGATGCCATTTTTAAGTATCACTAGAAATTTATCTAATATACATCAATTTAATGAAATAAAAGGAAAAATGTTTTGCGTAAAATCAAAACATTTTATTAACATAATTAAAAATTATCATAACTAAAAATCAAACTTAATTACTTCAAATGCAGCTGCCGGGCTTTGTCACTACCGGAATAAAAATGTAATTTCACAGCCTACATCGACTTCATCAAAATGCTTTGAACGTTTTGAAACATTGCCGCTACCACCGTCGAGTTTCAGCGAGTATTGTAAGGCAATCCGATCAGAAACTCAAAATATCGGATCATGGATCAATCCGACATTTCGAATTGACGGATTGAAAACGGATTTATCCGTCGGATTCATAATAAAAAGACGTAAAACTTTACCGTAGACGTTTTTACCGGAGTTAAACAATATTAAAAAATATTAATTGATATTTTTAAAGAAAGAAATTTTAATGTTAGAAAAAAAAATGAAAAAAAGAAACGAAAATCCCTCCAAGTTACCATATAAAACTACGACAAAACTATTGCAATGATCTGAAACAATGTAAAAAAAACACATAGTGATGCCATTTTTGAAACTACAATTGGAATCAAATCGTTATATTAAAGCCGACGATGAAAAATGAGATAGAACAAAAGAAGAATCGATTATCTTGATGAAAGTTTAAGGCATCAGAAGCTAATTTTTAAAAATTTGGTAAAAATTTAGTTTTTGTCAAATTTGCATAATTTCACGGATTTATGGGTTTTCGAGCATGGGGAATTTAATGGTCAACTTTATTTTATTTTTTAAGATTTTCGGTTTTTCACTTGATCCACGACCCCCGGGTCGTGGGTATATAGGGAGGAAAACTTCAGAAGCCTGGATTCTGGAGAAAACTCCAAAAGGGCAGCTATCCTTTGGGGTTTATTCATTACTCTAGGGGTACTATCGAATCCACACATCACCTAAGAAATCTGGGGGTAACACTTGAAAACGGTCCCTTGTCAGTGTTTTTGTAGAACTAAACCCAATGAAATATTGAATTGTTTTTGGTGTTATCAAAAGTTTTGATTTTGGAATTTTTATCTTTCTGTTTATTCAAATTTGTGCCGGTACTAACGATGTCAAAACAAAACTGCATTAAGATGTCACCAAAATGTAAGATGCTTTGTTCAAAAAGTGTTTTGTCCCAGTTTTTTTACACGTACTGTTTGTGGTGTTAAAACTGTTAAGAAATCAAGTGACACAAAGTTGGTGAAAATTAAAGGAATAAACCAAATTGACTTCGGACGTCATCATCGAAAAAAGATTTTTATCCTACTCGCAAACAATTTTAGAATAGTTTTCGTGTTTTCATTTGATGACGGCCACGTGATTTTCAGATTTATTTATTCTTTACCGTAATCATGTTAAATTTTTTGTGTGTTTTGTTTCATTTAATTTCAACCTGGAACAAATCACACTTTTGATACAACTTGAACTCATTTTTTGAGCAAAAAATGATTCCATCATTTCCGATTAAAATAAATCAAAAAATACTTTTTTGTTGTCTTTTTTTCAGTTAAAAAATTAAAGGTGGCAATTTGAAGGTATTTTGGCAAAAATCATGTATTCTTTCAATTTTCACGTTTGTAAACATATTTTTATGTTGAGAAAAAAAGGAGGGGGAAAATTCATTTATTTTTTTTCAAATAAAAGTTCCAAAAATTAAAGCAACGAAAAGGATATTAAAGAAAAAGAACCCGTAAAAATGATGACAAAAAGAAATTATTTTTTAAACTTCTTCATTTTCTAAATATTTTGAAACATTAATTTTTGAGTGATTTGTGGTTGAATAAGTTTTTGTTGGAGCTGTTGAAGTTTCGTAAATTGTCGTGCTGAGATAAAAAGCATTGCAAGTGAATTGCCCAAAATACAGTAATTGACTGATTGCTAAAATCAAGGGTCAATTATTTTAGGTAACTACAGTATTAAAAACAAACCTTCCAAAAAACTCATTAAAGTTTCATTCATTTGTGGCGCAGATTCTAGCGTCCAAACAGCCCTTAAAACATGGGACGGCAAATTGCAACAAAGATTTAAAGCTGAAATAATTAAGGATCGCATAATCATTGAATTCTTCTTTTTACAAAATTGTTCACGTTTGTAACTTATTGATTGCTAAAAAGTGAAAAAAAGATTACTGTAATTCATTGGAAAATATGCAAAAATGTTACCCTTGGCAGAGATAAGATAAGACTGATCGGATTCTTATTTTCATTGCTAATTAGCAAGGCTTGCCCTGAGGCAGAAGAAATACCATATCTTCGTTCAAAGACAGGAACTTCAATAATATTAGGGCGATAGCAATGACTTAAAACAATTCCATCCAAAAGAATTCGAATGAATGATGGAATTACATAAGCAAAAAGGATATCCATTAAATGTCCGGCTTGGGCCGTAACAATATTTATCCCAGGACTTTCAATGCAACTTCTTTCCTCTGGTAAATAGGAAACCAAAACCAAAATCCATAACTCCAGGGTACAAGAAGAAGCAGCAATAATAAAAAGGGCATTTCGAGGTTGCCTCCAAATTGTTCGATATTTAAATGGATGAAAAACTGCAGTATATCGAAGCACGGATAACATTAACCAACACCAAACTGAATAGGCTGAAGTTGCATGCATAATAAACATATCAATTTTACAAAAGAATGAAAGTTTATGAAGATCTTCAGAAGTATAATTATGAGAGGACGAGAATTTCCAATTTACAATCATATGAAAAATTGCCTGGGCGAATTGGCTCATCAAACAAAGGGAATCACAAATTGACATGGCACATAAGGGCAGGGCTGATGAAGTCTCGAAGCGATATACATTAATCCTAAAAAATATATTTTAACAAGGGAATACGGTAATTGAAGGTCACAAACGAAAAACCCAAACATTATTATGCAAATTTTTGTATACTTTTTCTGTATAACATAGCTGTTATACAGTAAACTATTTTGGCTAACCATTTTATTTTGGTAAACTGATGTGATGCAATTAAAGTAAGAAAAAAAGACAAACCTTGCAATTTTTCGAAGTTTTTTAAGCACATATAAATTCAGGGAAACTCCCGCAATCGGAACAATAAAATAAAGAGATCGAAAAAAGTATTGCCACATTTGGGTCACCCAAGTTTCGAATTGAAAATAATATGTTTCTGACATTGATCCTCCTCCAATATTGGTGATAACAGGCGTTTTTTCAATTACAATTAAAGCTGCTGAATCTGATGAAGCTGCTTCAAAGTTTAAGGCCATTTAAAGCATTGCTTTTGGAAGATAAATTTGTTTGCAAAAGTCTAAAAAAACAATTTATTTATTTTTTATTTTTAGATGTTTTTTGATTCATTTTTTATAAGGAATGATTAACTTTATTTGTCGCGTTTGAATTTTTTTATGAAAACAAGTGTAAAACAAAATTAAAGAAAAATGAACTCTTGGAAAAAGGATGAAAAGTTTACATTTTTATGGTGTTTACATCTTTAAAATATTTGAAGAACTTTGACACCAAAAACAAGTCAGAAGCAGCGAAAACTTTTTAATGCAAAAATGGCTGCAAAAAAGGAATTGGGGTGGTAAACTCAAGGATTATTTTTAAAACATGCAAAGAGACAAACTGTGTAAAATCTGATTTTACAAATTGTAAGCAACAGATGGTCCCAACTGAGTCAATCAGTAATTGTATCCAATATTTAGCTTTAAAACTTCTCAATTGTTATATCGTTAAAAATATGCAAGTTAACATCTGTTATGGTGCCCAAAAATTTTATTTATGTTTTTTCGATTACGGTAGTTCGATTTTATTTTCCTAAATTTTCGCAAAGAGGTTACAAATAAAAGGATGCATTCTAGAAAAGAAAAGGTCCGCTGTGAGGATGATATCTGTTCAAAGTATTTTGGGATAGACAATACAAAAATTACAGATATTTTGCAAAAAATGGCATGACCGTAACCAAGTTATAAGTAAAACGTGAGGACTTGACTCCTCTAACGTTTGCTGGAGTAGTGTAAAATGTAAAAAATGACCATTTTGTTGCCACTGAATGAATGGAAAAAATGAAAATCAAAGCAAACTAATAAAACTTGTTGCTTCTAAAGTTCCTACATGTAAAAAAAACTTCCTTGAAAAACAGATTTTAATAAGTTTAAATTAGGTTCAAAATAAAAGCTTAGCTTTTAAAAAAGTTCTCCTGAATAATGAATGAAAGAAGTTCGTTCAAAAACAAGCTACTTTCAAAAAAATGGGCTAATTCAAACTGAATTTCCAAGAATAAATTTAAGGATACGTAAAAGTTCGTTCCCCTTCAAACAAAAAAAACATCATCAACAGCATCGTTTTTTTTTTAAAAACAAAGAAAACACAATAGAAAAAAAGAAAGAAAAACGTAAATTAATGAAGAAAAAAAAGTGTTAGCCTAAAAAATGCATTTTAGGGAAGTGTATTATATTTATTATGTTGGATTGGAAGGAAAAGAAAGGAAAGGAAAGAAGAAGATGGCGGCATTTTTGTCGCCCCTTGAGAGATTGGAAGATAGTTATAACGTCGGTAAAAAAATGGAAAGGGGTTCTTTTAAAAAAGCATAGATTCCAAGAATAGGAATCTTTTTTGGACGTGGTTTCTTTTTTATTTTTGTATTAATTACGCTTGTGCTTTTATTGAGTTGAAAATCGGAAGTTCCAAAACTACAAGAGTGTCAAAAAATGGGTATTAACAAAAATAGAAATAAAACGAAATGAATCAGTTTTGGGAATTTTTCCTTAAAAAAGAGAATTAACAAAGGAATTGTTATTTGAAAAAAGGGGAAAAATAGATGTAACAAAAATGATCAAATTAATCATATAAATGCCAACTTATATTGCTAAAATAAAAGTACAAATTTAACATCAACAAGGAACCTACAGTAATGTGTTGTTTACAAATGCAAATTTCCAAGAAAAATGAAACAATGACAAAACTAATCAGACTGAAAATTCATGATTCTAAAAATTAAAGAAAATCTATTGTTTTCTGATGTTTTTGTAATTCCTATTGTCTTACAATTATTGTTTTACCTTTTGTAGTTTTTTAACTATAAAAGTGACAGAAAAGTTACCTATAAAATTTTAACTTTAATAATACAAATAACTCTATCCTCATTAATTCTTATTCTTCTCCTCATCGCTAGAAAGTTTAAAGGAAAAACATATGGTATTTGACAACAAAAATATTAATAGCTTGTTTATGGGACGGCACATAAAAATAAAAAACTCATAGGATTGAGTCAGATGTTAACATTGACACCCGCTGTTTTGTTTTATTATCAAAATAACATAAAAAATTAGAAACTCAAACGAACTTTTTTATTTTTCAAAAATATGCTTGTTAGATGAAACATAGAAAACATGTATATCGAAGAGAAAGGGCATCTATAAAAAACAATCTCAGAAAAAAATTTGAAGGAAGCAAAAAAAGATGATGAAGAAGAAGGGAGAAGGATTTCATCAAAGTGGCACTAATTAAATTCTTGCTTCTTCAAAAAAATTGAAATGAAAGTCAAAAAAAACTAAGGAAAAACTCCAAAACCGTGAAAAAATATACTTTTTTGTACCTCAACATAGAATGAACTTTTTAAAACAATAGAAAAAATTGGTTTTTGTGTTTTTAATTTTATTGGAAATCATTTAATAGAACAATAAGGTCAAACTTTTTTCATCTTTGAAGTTCGTAAAACACGGAAGAGGACTTTTATTCATTGTTTTTTAAGAAGCAAACATGGAAGAAGCTTTAAAGAATGACAAAATTTAGAAAAGTTCATTTAAAAAAGAACACAGAAAAACATCATTAGTTTAAAAAAATACGGAAACTGGGGTTACCAAAAATAATCATATTTTATTTTCAGTGTTGGTTATTTTTGTCACTTTAATCATCAAAGAATGATGACCTCAAAACCCAAAATTAGATAGAAACCATATGAGATGGTTTGTAGTCTCAGAGCAGCTTACTGTAATCACATGTTTCACATTTGACAAACTTGTGACGAACGACACCTCTCAAAAACAAAAAAAAAGAATATTTTTCAACTTCAAAAAAAGAAGCAATGGTTTTGGCAATCCTTCAAAGAAAAAGATTTAAACCGCAAAAAAAGAGTGTCAAACTTTTGTTTCAAAACAGAAAAAATAGAAACAAAAAGTTGAAAGTTATTCGCCTCTTTTTTTTTTAAAACTTTTTAAATTTTTTAAAGTTTTTTCAAGTTGAAGATTCACATGGATTTTAAACCACCCAAAAAGATAATTTTCAAAAAACGCAGATTTTGCCGTCCTAAATTTTTTTGAACATAATTAAAAAACTGAAAATGCAAAAAAGAGTGTTGTTCTCGAATTTTATGTTTGGAAAAAGTGTGAAAAAATGATCACAGAATGATCATCAACAACAAAAATAATAATAATCTGTTTTTTATGATGATGGAAAAAAGTTTTGCTCATTTGGGGATATATGTTTTTTGAAGGAAAAAAATAAAAGCAGCAGGAGATCGCTTCAAGAGGTTAAAGAGTAATAATAATAATAAAAAAACAAGTTTTAACTTTTTATGTTTTTTTTTGTTTTAAAACTGCAAAAAATTGAAGCAGCAGAAGCAAGAAAAAAAGTTTGTCATTTTTTTGCTGCTCTTGAAAAAAGGAATGCTTCTACTTTTTTAAGGATGGAAAAAAGTGGCATGCCAAAAAAAGTTTTTCTTCAAGTGACGGGATATTCTTGAAATGGGGGGATTGCTTTGGAGAGAAAAAAAATGATAAAAAAATTTGTTAAACAATATATTTTGTGGGTGTGAAAGTTTTGACATTAAAATAGTTACAAATTAAAATGTTAATGAAGGACATTTGTTTTAGATGGAATGAAAGGGCAAATTTTTGGTGTCTACACTTCCAATGCTATTCTGGATGACAAAAACTTAAAAAATTCCAAAGCGGCAAAATATTATCCTTGTTAATCATAATCGTAAACATCCAAAAATTTTTAAATCAGTTCTTTTTTTGTATGTCCTAGTTGAACAAATTGTTCAAAGTAAAAACAAAGTTCACTGAGTTACCGTAATCTTTCTAAAGATTTAAGTTTTATATTTTTGAATTTTAAAATTCTTTCATTTTTACATGATCAACAAAAATAACCAACTAAAATGAACACCTTTTAACCAAAAACTAAAACACGCACAACCAGAATTTGAGAAAGAATTTATTTTTAGAAGCAAAAACCCCGGTATTTTTTTAGAAAAAAAAGCTGAAAAAAGATGCCAAGAATTGACATGTCAAAATATAATTTCTCTTTCTTAAAAGATTCTCTCTCTTTTTCTCTCAATTTCCTTCTCTAAAAAGACAGAATATATTTAAATAAATAAATAAAAATAATAATTTTAAGAATCAGAAGCAGGAATTTTTGAATGAAAAACCTTCTCTCATCAGTCGTGTCCCTGTTAATCATGGTTGTGAAATAATGCTTTGCATTTTCTTTCTGTTGGATTCGCCTCTTTTTTTCTTAACAACAATTAATTACACCCAAAAACAATTTCTTTCTTTTTTCTGGTAAGCTCTGCGGTTTTTAAAGACGAGAGAAATGGAAAATTAACAAGTTAATTTTTTTCCTCTCTGGGAATTTCCAAAAACCCCTCAAAAATGCCCTTCAAAATAAAAAACGTCAAGACAAAAAAATAATTAATTAAAAATTTATATTAGAGGGGAACATTAGCAATGCTAATTCGGCATAAATCAAAACAGGAAGTGTAAAATATTAGATAATTCGTATAAAATGTAACATTATTGTCTGTCTTTAAAGTTTAAATATTTCAAAAAAAGTACTGTACTTTTGTTAAAGTGCACCTGTTTTTTCATTTGTTGAGCCTGAATCCTGAATCATGTCTTGAAACGAAAAATAATGAAAAAGAACGGTAATTTTGTCGTTTCAAGACAGCTTTCAGGGATCAGGCACAACAAACAGAGAAAATATGTCAAAAAACCTGCCTCCTTTATTGTTTATTCTAATTTTTGATTGCACCTTGAAAGATAAGGTATTGTTGTAGTAGTTATATTTATTTATGTATTAATAATAAAAAAGATTATGAAAAATAGTAAACTCAAAACATTTATCAAATTTTTTTCTGCCTTTGATTCAGTTGTACTAATTACGGGTGAAACTGCTGTATCCATGGTATCATTAAAATAATTACATTTTGGTTCTGTACAACAGCAACCCAATAATAACCGATCAACCAATGAACAAGAATTTTTCATTTGTAAAGTTGTACAAAGTTGAATGGGATCACAAAGGAATAAATGACCAAAAGCATTTAAAGAAATATTTGCACAATCACCTTGACATTGAGAATATTGTCCAATAATTTGATGAGTTGTTGCAGGGGAATATGTCGTTGTGGTGGTTGTGGTTGTTGTTGAAGGTGATGCTGATGCAAGGGGATTGATTAAATCAAATCCAACAAAACAACTTATTAATGGACTTGGTGCAGCTGTTGTGGTATCAGCAGTTGGAGAATTTGGTTTTAAAATTTGTTTTATATTACAGTATGTTTCATTTTCACAACAACACATTGATAATCCTTAAAAGTTCAATTATTGATTAAAACTATTTTTAATTATTACTTTAAACAGAAACTTCAATTTTATAATTGACAAACCTTTATTAATAAAACTGCAGGTATTTTGTGATTTAAAAACATCACATAAATTTTCAGAATCACAAAAAAAGATGCTCATTGCAGAACCAACATTTAACGTTAAATTTGCGCAACTTCCATCACAATCCAGCTCATCTCCAGTTACGAAGGGCGCATGATTACCTTTAAATTAATTTGCATAACTGATTCTTTTAAAACGATTACAGTAATTTAAAAAAAATACCTGCGGCAAAACCAACAAAACATTTTACATTTGAATCACCATAAATTATACAAAGAAAAGCAAAGAAAAACAGCAAAACAAATAAAAACTTTTTTAATTTCATAGGGAAAAAGAAGTAATCAATTAAGCAATAAAGACATCATTTTTTTATAAGCAAAAATGATATTCTTATCAGTAAATTGTCTTTTGCTAGAAAGAAAGAACTAATACGGAAGCGATTAGGTTTTTTTGGAATTTCAACAATGTTCCTCTAACTTTGAATTAAACAAGACTAATGCCTCATATTTTTAACATTTTAAATAACCCAATGTGTCGTCGTTTTATACAGTCTGATGGTGTACGGTATTGTCATAAACTTCTGTGAAATAGTATACTGTAACTAAAGACATTGAGACAATAAAAACCCCAGGTGAAATCAAACTGTATGCAAATTACTGCACAAGAAATGTTTTTACATATTTTTTTGAATATTTTTTCAGATGTTTCAATAATTTTACAAATGTTTGCTTCCAAGATAAAACCTCGAGGTGATAGAAAAAATTAAATTTTGTAAGACTGATTTAAAAAAATAGAATTTGGAAAAAAGGTTTTCGGACACAAAAATTTTTTTTTGTAACTACAATATCTCAAATAATATTTATTTGTGTATTTTTTGGATGAAATTTATTAAAAAACGAATTCAAAATAAAATAAAAGACAAAGTTTATTGACAAATTGTATGTTTGCCCTGCATTATGATTCAAAAAGTATTTTAAATAATGTGACAGACATTGTTACCTGATTTACACAAACTTCACACAACATATTGCCTTCAGTTGTGAAAGAATGAGTATGTGATTCATTTTCTTGAAAATAATCGAATCTAGCTTCAGCTTTTTCAAATTTGAAAGCGTCATCTTCAACGGCATATCGAATGCGTAATTGAGTTTCGGTTTTGTGTAAAGCAGTAATTTTCATTTCACATTTTTTGCTGGTTTTGAAAGTGGACAAATCAATAAAAATGTGATGTAGCCTTTTATTATTCAAAGGAATTTCTTTTTCAATCCGATTTTGAGTTTCTGTTAGTTTTATTGGTACTATTACAGTAATCGGGATATCAAAGATATGGTTAAAAACCGGGTTTGAATGATGTAAAACTCCAATTTCTGCAAAATTTAAACTTCCTTCTTCCAATTTTGCTGTATCAATTTTAATGGAAAAAGAATTATCGGAATTAATTTCAGAAACATTAATATATTTTTGAGCTTCTGATGTCAACTTTAAAATCCAGTTCGGACTCATTTCATCAGCTGAAGTTAAAGATAAATTTGGTAATTTAAATTCAAATTCTTTTGTATCTACATCTTTCTGAACAAAATAAATGTTTGCATTTTCTTTGTTTGTCCATAGTTCCATCGAAAGGGTATCAATTCCATTTTTACAGTAATCAAAAGCTGCATCAATTTGAATAATTCCATGCCCAAATTCAAGTTTATTTCCTTTTTGGGGTAATTTTGCAGTTTTGAATAAAACAAATTTAATCATCGAAAACGAAAATTGAATTTTATTGTGTTTTTTAAAACGCATTCCACCAAAACTTTTTAAACGACCTGCACCGGCAAATATTTTTATTTTACCTATGTTTTCGAACATGCTTAAGAAGCAGGAAAAAAATACTTTTAGGTCGAAATTCGGTAAAATGCCGTTTTTAGAGCATCGAGAATGCCAAAGTCGACATATTTTGTTTCCTACGGTATATATTCATCTTTGATCTGTTTTAGGTATAATTGCACCTATATAGGTTTTCGGGGTCGGGGAATCCGAATCTCGACTCCGCGGTTTGAAATTTTCGCGTTAAGACCCATTTTTCGCATGTTGACCTCACATTTTGCCTAAAAAGTAGGTCAGGACTTAATTTCCCAGACTAGTTCTTCTCACCATTGGATTCCCCGTAGTTTTTTACCCCTGGGTGGGAATTACCGTCAAATAACTCGTCCATACCGATGTTTTACAAAATAATGAATATCGTTGACTCTGAATTCCAAGAATTTCGATCACTTATTAAAAATCGAAATTTCATCCAATTATGCTAATTTTCCACCTGTATAGGTTTTCGGCCATGGGGAATTCAATGGTAAACTTTGTGTTGCTCTAAAATCATGTTTTACATGCGAAATCCCCTCAGGGCATGATATAATATATCCGCTTAAATAAAAAATTCCCCCTGACTTTTTCTTTGTGTTTCAGGTGTTAAAAATCGTTGATTATTGTTCACAAATAATGTTTTTATTAATACCAAACCATGCTTTGATCATTTGGATGCTGGAACACTTTTTTCAGAATACCTAAAATAACCCTTGATGTTGGGGTATATGTGCAAATCTTGAAAATGCTTTTACGTGCTTGTACAATCCTGTTTTGCAAAACTTTGATTTCAGAACAACATTAATATGATTTTTGATATTATTAATGCAATATTTGTGTCTTTAAATGCAAATTAATAGTAAAATTCTAAACAGTTTGATGTAAGTGAATTTTAGACACGGTAGATGGAAGGTAACCAATGATTAAATAATGTCATATGTTGAAAATGGTAAAAACAATATTGGGAAACAATTTTAAACAAGTTTCAATATCTCTTAGTCATTATTTACAAAGTTAACGCGATTTCAAGATTTGCACATATACCCCAACATCAAGGGTTATTTTAGGTATTCTGAAAAAAGTGTTCCAGCATCCAAATGATCAAAGCATGGTTTGGTATTAATAAAAACATTATTTGTGAACAATAATCAACGATTTTTAACACCTGAAACACAAAGAAAAAGTCAGGGGGAATTTTTTATTTAAGCGGATATATTATATCATGCCCTGAGGGGATTTCGCATGTAAAACATGATTTTAGAGCAACACAAAGTTTACCATTGAATTCCCCATGGCCGAAAACCTATACAGGTGGAAAATTAGCATAATTGGATGAAATTTCGATTTTTAATAAGTGATCGAAATTCTTGGAATTCAGAGTCAACGATATTCATTATTTTGTAAAACATCGGTATGGACGAGTTATTTGACGGTAATTCCCACCCAGGGGTAAAAAACTACGGGGAATCCAATGGTGAGAAGAACTAGTCTGGGAAATTAAGTCCTGACCTACTTTTTAGGCAAAATGTGAGGTCAACATGCGAAAAATGGGTCTTAACGCGAAAATTTCAAACCGCGGAGTCGAGATTCGGATTCCCCGACCCCGAAAACCTATATAGGTGCAATTATACCTAAAACAGATCAAAGATGAATATATACCGTAGGAAACAAAATATGTCGACTTTGGCATTCTCGATGCTCTAAAAACGGCATTTTACCGAATTTCGACCTAAAAGTATTTTTTTCCTGCTTCTTAAGCATGTTCGAAAACATAGGTAAAATAAAAAAATATGCGATTTTTTGGCGGTGCCATTTTTGTCAAAATTTTAGAATAAATTGGTGGAATGCGTTTTAAAGCTGAAAGCAAGCATGCAACTGAACCGGCGGCATTCGGGGATGAAAGACTTGTTCCATAGGATACTCTATTTTTTAAAATATTAAATCTTGGAATATCAACAATTGCATTGCCAGGGGCAACAAAACTGATCCCAATATTTCCATCAGCGTCAGGACCTTTAGATGAAAAATTAGAAACAACAGCAATATCATTTTTAATGATAGAGTGATATACATTTTTGTCCGCTTCTGGTGTATATAAAGCCCCAATTGTAAATATCGAATTACGAATATGTACGTCCGATTTGCATACTGTAGAATAAAATGGACCACTGTTGCCAGCACCTTTAAAAATCATAATGTTATGCTTTTGAACCATTTCGTTTATTAAAGCCCTTATTTCAGGATCCCTTAAATGTTTCAAATTATTTAATAAATAAATTTTCAAAAAATAATATTACCGTTGGAAACTCTGAATTGAATAATTAACAATATCCACTTTCATTTCAATGCATTTTTGAAGCTATAATACATAATAAAAATAAGCAATCCTAAATTATTGAAAATGTTTTTACTTACAGCTTTTTTGAGCGCTTTCTCATTCATCAAATTCTTATTTCTGATATCTGCAACATTCATCGAAATAATTTGTGCCCCTGGAGCCAGACCATCATTTTCAGGTTTATTCGGAAAATGTGCTGCAGCAATTTGAGCAACAGTACTTCCATGATCAATATGCGGTATAAAAATTTCAAGTAATTTTCCGTCATTGTGTACAGTAATACAGTAGCTCAAATTATTTTTAAGAATACCGTAATCATTTTCATCCCGAAAATTTGTTAAAATTTTTGCGTCTTCCAAATCTCCAAATGTATCAATGCAGGCCAACCATTTTTCCCCATCATTCCAAACAATGCAATCTTTTTCTGTGGGCATCTCTGTCAATAATGGTTTATACAATGATTTGATTCCAAGATGCCATTTTCCAGAAGCATTTTTCCATTTTAAAGGAATCTAAATTCAAATTTTATAAAAGCAAAAATTCTTTTTACATGTTAATTTACTTTTAATTTTCGACCACTTAATCCAATTAAAATATTTTCAGAATCCATTTCCATCACAGTCGAAGTATCAACATCCCCGGCTCCAGTAAAATCAAAACAATCAATAATTTTTGGAAGGCCTTCTGAAGTCTTTTGTAATCCTACAAGGCTGACATCAACTCCACTATCAATTATCGCAATTTTAATTCCTCTTCCATCAAAACTTGGATATTTTGATAAAAATAATTCCTAAACAAAAGTATTTAATATAAATTGGTGTTAAATAATTAAAAATTAATTACTTGTTGAGTTGCAGTTTTCTCAATATAATTTAACATTTTTTAATTTATTAATTGAATAAATGATAGTATCTTATATATAAAAAATAAACAATCGAGGTTTTAATTGTCTCTGGTTTTGATTGGTTGAAACTTTTAGTTGCTCATCTAATATGTATTTAAGTTCAATTCAATAATTTTTCATGGGAAAAAAATATTTTGCAAAAGGAAGGTTTTTTGTTTAGGCAGTTTTTGCATGGTTATCGGTTTACAAATAATTGCAATCTTTCATGGCAGAGGTTTGTGTTTTTCAATGGCAAACTTTTATTTCAACTGAAAACTTTTTATTCAAAGTGGAACGAAATGAAGCACTAGAAAAAAAAACAAAAAAAATGGCATATCATTGATGGCAATTTTAATATGGATGGTGGGGATCTACTGCTTCAGAAGCATAATGTTGTGGAGAAACATGTGCAGCTTCATAATGATGAGGTGAATGTCCTTAGCCATTAGAATTTAATTGAAAATTCATTTGCTTTAAATTTTTTATTACAAAAAATAAATATGAAAAGAAAAACAAATTTTAATAGCAAACTATTTCGACAAACGGTTTGAACACATTTACCTTCAATCTTTACAGTTATACATATATTTTATTTATTTATATCTGTGAAATTGCCAATATAATAATAAACAAAAGCACCGTAGATTAAATATTATTTATTTATGTTAAATTTATCAAATATTTTAAACAGGTGCAACATAACTTGCTGGAAAAAGTCCGGTTTCATTATTCTTTCTTCCCATACACCATCCAAGATGATCTGGACCGGATAAAACTTCAAGAAGTTCTCCTTAAAAATTAATGTTGGTATTTATTAATATTAAATTATTTTATTAAGTTACCTTTTTTCAATTCAATTTCATCCCCTTCAATTGGGATATAATCATAGAGGGCTTTTGCGGGACCTTTCAACTGCCCAAAATCTCCATATGTATTCGCATCATCAGATTCAATATTTCCATTTTGTTTATTGTTATGATCCAGGGCGGCATCATCAAAGCTTCCAGAATCACTTGAATGGGCACTTCCCGCAGGTGGTAATCTTTTTGGAGTGGCTTCAATATTCTTCAACTTGGATTCTTTTGGGGGCTGCTGAACTTCTGGAGTCCGCATCGGAAATGGATCTGCAAATGGACTGCCCACAAAATTTCGATTTTGTAGAACTTTTTGAATTTTTTCTGAAGATTTTGATGATTTTGAATCCAATGTACTTTGATTTTCCTTAAATTTAAGGTCATTAATAGTAGTTACAAATAATTTGAATAAAAATAATTACTTGTGAACTTCCACCCGAGCTTGATTCTCGTTTCAATTGTGTTCTTTCGATTGTGCTAATTGTAGAAAGTGGTCGAGAAATATCAGTTTTTTGAATTACAACTGGAGCATCCGTAAATTCATTTGAAATTGTTGCTGTTCGTTTTGTAAGAACAACTCCGCCGGTATTTTTTATTGGTCGACTTGAGATATGCTGCATCCCCGGAGTGTATTCCTGTAAATTGGTTATGTTTAGTTACAGTAATCTTTTGTAAATGTTTAAATGAAATCACCTCAAAAACTGGCCATGCAGATGGAGCTTCAGGACCATGTGTTTTGCTCCATTCTTTTAAATCTCCATTATACTGTAAATCTCCAATTGAAGTGAAACGACCCTTTAAGCTGTTATGCAAATCTTTCATTCTAAATTTTGATGATTACCGTAATCCTTTAAAAAAGCACAAACTTTTGAGATTCAACAAGTTCTCCCAAAATGCATTGAACTCCAGCCATCATTTCAATCGCAAATTTCATTCTCTTCAACTCCATTTGTTGACACTTTTCAAAAACAAATCCCATATTTTCGATATAAACATTACGGTATTTATCACATTCTTCAACTTGTTTTTCGTATGTTTCCCGGGTTTTTCGAACTTCATCCTTCAATTTTTCAACCCTTTCTCGAAGTTTATCCGTTGCATCTGGAGAGAGGGAAGAATCTGATTGAGCATTTAAAAGTTGCTGTTGGGCAGTTTTTTCACTTCGACATGCATTAAAATAATGCTTTTTATAAGATTCAAGTTTTTGAATTAATTTTTTCCATTGTTTTTGAGCTTTTTCAAATGCTTCAGAGATTTCATGAATTTCTTTTGATTCTCCACCAAAAGTTCGTGAATGATGATTCTCTTTTTTAAATAAACCTATCGTTCTTACAATCTACAAAAACAATATGTAAGTATTAATTATGACCCCTAAGGGCATTATGTTCAACTAACTTCATCTCCAAATCTTTCCTTCATTCCAATATGCAACTTTGAAACTTCGCTACCCTCTTGTAAAATATGATTCCATGAATCTTTGATAAGCCCAGAGGGAATTTTTGTATCAACAAATCCAGACCATTTTTCATGCCATGTTTGAATGCATTTTCCATATTTTGCTTCAATTTCTGCCCTTTCTTTAATCATTTTTGAAAATTCTTCCATTTCTTCAACGCCATCTTTTATTCGTCGAATATTTGTTTTATATGCTCCAATTTCATAAAAGCCTGTTGGAATTGATAAATTTTGGGTTGACATTTTCTTTTTTTAAAAATTTTGCAATGACTGCCAAAAGACAGGAAAAAATAATAAAATAAATAAAGGTGACAAAATAATAATATTACGGTAATAAAAAAGGGTATTTAATATCTGAAATTTGAACAAATTTTAAGTAAATTCCTTTTTTGTAGAATGAATTTAAAATGCATTTGTATAATTAAAATCGATAATAATGAAAAATGAGTAATCAAAAATTTGAAGACCAAAAAGATGTAAGTTTTTTTGGGCAGACTATTCTTTCTTTTCTTTTGATTCCTGATAAATAAGAAAAGTTGGCGACAATTTTTTGTCGTTGAAGAATTCTTTTTATTGGACATACAAAAAGGCGCCGAGATAAGAACGAAAAAAACCGAGGGCAACGGGATCGCAAAAACAAAGTGTCAAAAACAACCCAAAATATGAAGAATAAAATTTAGGTTTTTTGAAAGAATCCGAAACATCTTTTTTCCAATTTTAAATTGTGATTATTAAGAGGAAGGTGTATTTTTTAAGGAGTGTTAAAATATTATGAATCATGAATGATAAAACATTTTTAAGGTTTAACATTTTGCTTAACTTTAGTAATGTAAATTTCAATTACTGTGATTTCCAAATAGATTGTGGAAATCACAGTAATTGTTCAGAGTCGTTCGACCCAAAAGATCAAAGACACAATGCCGCAATCTAACATAAATAGTTACAAAAGAAGTGACTAAAATTTTGCAAGGTATTTAAAAACCAAAACTTTAAGCTTTTGTTTGTGAAAATCGTTTCAAATGAGAAAAACTAAAACAATGATTTGGTTTTGAAAAAAAAGTTTTTGTTGTTGACTTTCACACGGTCTTTCATAAAAATAAGATAAAATTAAATAAAAATCATCAAAAGCAAAAATCAAGAAAACAAAATAGAAGAATTTTCACGCGCTTAAATATCAAATAAAGACTTTTTTTAATGATTCCATTTTTTCCGGAACTTTAAAAAAGTTGAAGAAAAAGAAAAAAGCGCAAAAGAAACAAATTTCTTTTATTCAATGCTTTTTTTACAAAAACAAAAAAGTTTTTACAAAAATGGTACTTGAATTTTTGAAAGGTTTAAGGAAGCAAAATGACCAAAAAAGAAAATTTGTTTCGAAAAACACAAAAGTGAAGAAAACCACATCCAAAAAAGATAAAAGAGGCAACACACTTTTTTTCTTCTAATAACAACTAATGTTTTTGCCTTAGGGGGATATAAACACAGAGAGTGAGGAATTAAAGAAAGAGGGAAAAGAAAAGTCAAAAGCTGTTGATGAAGATGATGGAAAAAAGGGGAGAAAAGCGGATAATAAATTTTATATGTTGTACATTTATGTCCGCAACATCAGATTAACAAAAGATAAAGAAAAAAAGTAAAAAAAAGTGTTTAATATTAAGGAAGCAAAACAAGAAAGAATAAGAATAATAATTTCGTTAATGAAAAAACTTTACAAAATTAATTTGCAGCAAAAAGTTAGAAAAAATAGCAAGAAAAAAGCCCGCCAAAAATATATTTGAAATTTCAAAGAAAAAGAAAATTAATTCAAAAGTTTTACTCTCAGCGTGTGTTGATTTTTAGATGGTGTGAGAAAATGATTCACTCTTGTTTTTTGCTTGCTTCTATTTCTGACCAATGAAAAAAAGAAGTATTTTTCAAAAAAAAAAAGATTTGAACGGGTTTAAACAAAAGCTTTTTCTCGCAAACAAGCAAAAACCCACAGTTTTCGGGATTACTTTTTTGGGAATAGGTAAAAAATGAAAAGTGTTGAAAATCCTTTAAAAAAAGGTAACGAATTTTTATTTGTATCAGAGTTAAGCCTGTGCTTTCTTTTGTACAAAAGAAAAAAAAGCAAGCAAGCAAGCATCAAACAAGCAATCAAAAAAAAGCTAAGAGGGTCTCCAAAAAAGAAGAAGAAAAAATATGATTGAAAACAAGACTAAAAAAAGAAGAAGTTGCTTGCTTTTTTTATTGATTTGGAAAGAAGAATGGAAAAAGACAGAAAAAAAACACAGTCAAAATAAGCAAACTCAAAAAAGATAGATAGAAACAAATGTCGATGAGTTTTATTTTGCGCTGCCACCACCGCCGACGACGCCATCATCAACGCCGCTTTTACTCAAGTGACATAAGCACTTTTTTCTTTCATTTTTTGGTTATTTGTTGAAAGGAATTAATTTTTGTTTTTGATCAAAGAAGAGAAACAGAAGAAACTTTTTTTTGCGCGGGAATTGCCAAATTTGAAAGTATCGGAAACAAACATAAATAATGGTTTTTCAAAAACGACAAAAATGGATAACGATCGCAAAAAGAACATTTTTTGGTCATTTTTTTGAATCGAAAATAACAAAAAAAGATAATGGGAAGGATCGAGTGGAAATCGGTGAGGCTTTTGATCTGAAAATTTAATGAAAAGAAGGAATGGATGCTCATGTTTGACATAAGTGGATTCATTTAAAATTCAAATTCAATGAGATATTTTTTGGTTAAAAATAGAAAACAAATATATATTAATAAAAGCATCGGGTAATTTTACAAGTTCAATAAAACTGCTTCTAAAATAAAATTGGATTCGGAATCATTAGTCCTAGGGGAACTAGATTAGATATTTTGAAGTTTCTAAAAACAGAATCAAGAAAATTTTTGTAAACCTTTGAGAGATCAAGTAAAACTGTGGGGTAGGAAAATTGTGGAAATGGATTCCAATCCATGCCTATTCTGAGAAATTACCCTAAAACAAAAAACTTATTACATAAAACACAAAAAATATGCAATATTTTCCATGAACTTGAGCGATAAAGATGGAACTCTATTTTTATTTGCATTTTTTCTTTCTCATCTTTTCCCTTTATATTTTAGTGACCATTAAAGTAAAAACAAGAAAAACTATAAAAGAAATAGTTACGGACAAACGTGTCTTGCTATTTTTTCCCGTAAAAATAATAAAAAAAAAGTGTTCAAGGTGGGTGTTCCGGTCACTTGGTAATCGGCGTAGAAGAAGAAGGGAGAACCCAACAATTTACATAAAAGATTTGTTTTGTCAAGATAACGAGAAAAAGAAAAACTTTTACCATCAAAAAATGTTATTGTCAAAAGATTTTATTCAAATAAATAAAACAACGTAACAAAAAAGGCGTTACATTTTTACCTAAAATTTCACTCTTCAAAGATGTAGCTTCATTTCATAAAAACGAAACATAAACTTTTTATTAATAAAAATCAAAACAAAAACAACAGATACAAAAAATAAAAAAAATTATGAAGATGTTTGTTTTGGTGTTGCTTTTCTTCCACGAAAGAATGATTGAACATTGTTGATTCTCATATTAAGCTAAAAATTAATGTGAATTAAATATGACTAAAAATTATTTTATTCTTACATCTTTAATAAGTGAAACTTTTTGAAATGCAACAAGATCAGCAGCACTTAAATCATTAACATCTGGACCATGAACTTTGTGCCATAAAAATTGCAAAATATCTGCATCAATTACACCCAATTCTGGTTTAGTACTTGGAGTTGTTAAAGAAATATTTGTTCGTTTTGGAGTTAAATTCTGTTCAACAGTACCTTTTTCAGGAGATTGAAATCGAACACGCATTGCGCTTCCATCATCTATAAATTCATTAAGATTAATCAAATATACAGTAAAAAACAAACCATTGGATTTTCGTTGACCAGAATATAAAATGGATTTTGGAGTCAATAATGAAGGATTTCCCTCAGAGGTTGATGGAACCTGAATTTTAATTGGAGTTGTTTTATCACCAGACACAGAATCATTTGATTCTGAAGTCGTTGAGGGAGGATTTTCATGAACAATATTATTGCTTTTCAAACCAACATCTTCAACAACATTGGTGGATGTATCAATTGATTCAAGCAAATTTGATTCTTTTGAAATTTCTTTTGATGAATTAAAAATACTTTTAGGAGTTTCCATATACGGTATATTTTCTTTTCCAAGTATCTCTTTTACATCGACTGAATGATTTCCACTTGATTTAGAACTTTCATCATCCATTGGATCCCATCCACCAGAAATATTTGGTGTTGTTGCATCAGATACTGTTGAGATAATACTATCAATTTTTGGGTTGCAATCATTCATCTTGGAAGAAACATCATCAGTTGTTACAGTATCTTCCTGAATAATTTCTTTAACAGGTTCTTGCGCTTTAGATGCACTTGAAACATTATTATCAAATACGGTATTCGTCTTGAAAGGAACATCTTCAGCTTCTACAGTATCTTTTTGCATAATATTTGTGACTGGCTCATGTGCTTCAGATACTGTTGACATAATATTATCAATTGATGGAATAGAATCATCTGTTTTGGAAGAAATATCTTTGGCTGCAACAGTAGTTTCCAGTTTAACATCTTCTACAGTTTCTTGTTTAACCGAAACAAAAATTGATTTTGGAGTATCATTTGTATCTGATATCTAAAATATGAATTTTAAATAAACGACAAAAAATCTATAAAAACAATACAATTCGTTTCTTAACTGGTTCTTGAACTTCAGAAATGAGAGCACGACGCTTTTGAGATCTTTTTGGTGATTCTAAACAAAAATGATAATTAAGTTTGTTAAAAAAGGTATCTAAGATTACTCTTAATAGTTTCTTCAGCATTGTTATCATTGTCGAGGACTTTATTTGGTGTATTGGTGATGCTTGCGTTTGGGGAATTGATGAATAATGCAGGTGAAGTAATAGAACCATAGGAACGACGGGAAAGAAACTTTTCATTGTAATTTGGAATTTGACTATTGCATTTTCGTGATGGCCGAGATGAACGAGGAAGAACTGACTCTGTAAATTAATACATTAAATATGTAAGAAATAAATAGCAATATACCTTTGTCATCCATAGCTTCTTCTTTAACTTTAGATGTTGTTGGAGTATTTTGACTGCTCAAAATAGAAACATTTACATCTTTTTCTTTTTTTGGCACTACAACTTTTGGAATTTCTTCTTCAACAATATAACCAGAGATATCCCCATCTTCAACAGCTTTCTCTCCAATAAGCATTCTATCCAATAATCTGCAAAAAAGGATTAAAACTCAAAACAAAAAAGTACAAAAGTCATACTTTTGTTGAGAAGGATGAAGATTCCATTTACATTTCTTGATGATAAAATCAATTTCAGAAGGCTTTAAGTCACATGTAACTATTTCAGGCTTCATAACTTTTCGAAATCTGAAAAGCACAACATTTAAATATTGAATTTAACGGAAACCGTTCACACAAACCTTGTAGCATAACTATCTGCAGTTCGATCAGTAATACCATAATGTTCAATGTATTGATTCCAGATTTGTAATCCACAAGATAAATATGCATCTTTGTTTTCTTCTTTAAGGTTTCTAAAAATTATCAATGTAGAAGTTATGTAAAAGATATTTGGTAAAACAAACTTGTAAATCCATTCCCACATTTGTTTTTCTTCTTCTGGTAAGATTCTTTTACGAACTGGACCCATTTTTACGAAGCTGAAAATTATTGCAATAAGTTATAAAAGAAAGAATAACATGTTTTTAGCGCCAACAAAGTTTTCACTCGAAAAAACTTAAATATTTCTATTTCTTCGATGTCTTTTTTAAAAAAATCTAAACTCGTTAAAGACAGACATTCGAAATATTCGTTTGTATCAAAACGAGCCTTTTGGCAAAATGTGTCTTTTTCGCAAACACAAAGAACTTTCGGCGCTTTTTTCGAGTATGAAAAAAAGTTACGGTAATTACTGTTAAACATGTTTAAAACTGCATTATAATAATATTGCTTATGATCATATTAAAGTGAACTTCTTCTATCTTCATAGCATCCACAAATCCCTTCTATTTCCCCCTCCCAAAAATTATCAACAATGTAAAAACATATATAATTTATTTCAAATATTAATCAGAATTACTACAATTACTCAAATAAAAATCAACAACCAAAAATTATTATTATTCTTTTCCTTTTAAAACTTTCAACTTTGCATCACTACTTCCTGCCATCGCCGTTGGTTTAGATTCTTTTCCATCAGTGACATCCATTTTTTCTTTGGAATTCTTTTCTTCAACAACTTTTTTTGTAGTTCCATCTTTTGATTTTTTCTTTTTCTTCTTTTTATTCTTCTTTTCTTCACTTCCAGCAGCAGCTTCAAGATTTTCAGCAGATTTTACTGTAATGGAAAAAGCTGAAGTTGAAATATTCAAAAACTTTTACCTTCAGGAATTTTGTTACGACTTTTTCGTTTCTTTCTTTTTCCATCACCAGCTTCAGAAAGTTTTTTGTTGGAATTCTTTGATTTTGAAGCAGCTCGCTCTAAAATGTTTCTTTTACATTACACAAATATCACACTATTATATTACAAAAAATATCACTTACTTGGATTATCAACAGCTGGACGAATAACACAATTAACCTTTTCAAATACAGTCGGCTTATCAGCATCATCAACAAAATCTTCTGCACAAGTTTTCTCAGATAAAACTTCATCTTCAGTTTTTGTAATTGTTTTTGATTCTTCACAAGTTTTTAATTTTTCTTCTGTTGTTGTTCCACCTGAGGTTGGGGTTTTTACGGCAGGTGGAGAAGATGCATTCAATCGTTTCTGTGGTAAAGTATTTCCACCAAAGATAATTGATGTAAAGAGAAGACAATGTCCAAAGATATTGATAAAAATAAATAAAATATCCAACATTTTGATTGTGCCCCAAAGAAACCACTAATAAATATTATTGTTTCTTGCTTTTGCTGTCTTTTTTTTTAAATGATTCAACGTTGAAAGGAATTAATTTTTAAAAATTTGCATATCATATTTTGTAATCGAACAATGAAAGGGACCAGGCCACAGAATAAAGAAAAAAAATTCAGTGTCTTAACATACCTAAAAAAACTCTTATCCACAAGGTTTGTCATATTACATTCGACAGAATCACATATAATACGGTAGTTTATTATTACTTTAAATGTCTTATTTTGCATTTATTGCGCAAAAAAACAATTTTCAATGACGAAAATCTCTCTCTCTCTCTTTGTTATTTTGTTTTTTTCATAAGAAATTGGAAGGGAAGGTATTTTGTTTAAATTTTTAAAACTCGGAAAACATTTGCATAAAGAAAATAAAATCAACACAGGACACAATTTCAAACTTTTTTAGCAAAGCTTAAACGTTGCTCTTTTTTGAATTTTCTTCATTCATTGTTAAGTTTTATGGAAATTGTTATTCTCCAAGTTGGCCCTATTTACTTGTGACGGCCATTAAAATTTACCAATAAGATGCATTGCAGTAATGAAGATTCAAATTATTTAAATAATAATAATTATACAAATTTAGATTTATATCGAATGAAAACATAGAAAATATTTTTAAAAGATTTAGAAATGACTTTTTTTGCAAAATTGTTGCATCATTCTTATGCCAGATCAAATAGGACCCTAGACGACGTTTTTTCTTTTTAACAAACTTCTTTCCCCGAAAACAGTCAGCAAAAAGTGGCAGATGTTTTGTTTTATTTTTCCTAGAAAGCAGTTTGTTGTTGATCTAAAAATTTCAACATATGCCGGCATCGTCTACAGCCTATAATAATTTTATATTTACAAATTATTTTCTCAATTTAATGTCATTTTAAAGTTTTTTTTCAACAATTTTGTGTCATTTTAAAATATTAAACGTGGGCGTTAAACCAATTTCATTTATTTGCTTTCTCTCAACGATTCTGTTGCCAAATTGTTGAAGAAGGACAATAAAAATATTATTTTTAGATGGCAACAAAAGAACATTTTTTGTCTAAACGTGTTTTTGCTGTGGGTGATAGCTCACACAATCAATACGGTAATGTTAATCTCAATCAAAAGCATCCATGTTTATCTGTTAATGAATCTGTTCACTCAAATAATATTTCAAGCAAGAGCAAAAAAGTTCAGAATTACGGTAAACCCAAGCTTAAAGGCTGCAGTTTTTTGACAAATATGTTAGATTTTACAAAATATGTAAAATAAAATTAAGGGATCAAGAATTTTGATCTAGTTAGACAAAAACTGCAGCCTTATCAAAATTGTCAGATGTAACTCACGATACTCAAAAAAGCAAATCTTCACTGTCATGGAAGAAATCAGAAAATAAATTACCTTCCAAATATTTAAATTCTGTATCTGATAAAAATGAATCAAAAGAAGGAAAGGATTGTTTGAGCTTAAATAAAAGTAAAAATGCTAGCACCCTTTCCCTTCATATTGCCGCATATGAAAATTTTGTTGAAACTGCTGCATCAGATTCATTAGAAGGAATTAATTTTAGCAAAGATAAATCAAAGATTATTACAAGTTTGGAAAATGTTACGGATATGCCTTTATCATCAACAGATGTAAGATATGAATTAATCAAATTTTTCGATTGATTTACTTTTTTACAGAATCCATTTGAATTTCCAAGACAACAAACGGATGATGTCCCTGATCCGGCCATTATGCAATTTACAGCATCCCAACGATTACTCAGCCCTAATCAAACTGGGCCATCAAATACCCCTCAAAATGAACATCCAACTGAGGATACGGTTGTTGGCCCAGCAGTTGGACAAACCCAACCAAGTACTGTACAATCTCCTGCACCAAGAGATCAAAATCCTCAAGGGGGCCTTCAACAACCACCAACAGTTTGTTATTTTTTTTATAAATTGTCAAAGCTATTCATGACACAGAATTAATATTTTTAAAGAATCAGAAAAAATATTTAAAATAAAGTTCTTGTGAATAATCCTAGGTTTAAAACGATTGTGGCAAAATGCAGCCAACAAACATCAGCTGTTGTTGGGTTTATGTTTTTGGTTCTGCTTGAACGACTGAATCAATTTATTTTCTTTTGTTACAACGTCTTTTACATCACTTTTTACACTATTTTTTATGGAAATAACTGCTTTTTTAAGTAGTTCATATCCATTTTAAATGAGTAGTAAAAGCAAGCTTTATCAATCATAAAAAATTTATTTTATAAAAAAATCTCTTTACATTGATTTCTGTCTTGTGATTTATTTTTTCTTCCTTCCCTTTCTTTATCTTAACCTAACAACAACAACAACGAAACGTTCCTTTTGTTGATGGCAGTCGTAAATCGATTTGCATTTGCATTTATTAAATCATCATCATCAGTCACCCTTCCCCTTCTTATTTTGTTTAAAATAATTTTATTTGATTATACTTCATTTTGTCTAATAATAACTGATTATTTTAGCCAGCAATTATGGCTGAAGTAATCGTTCATCAAGTTCAACATAAAGATGTAAATATTGTTTGTAAAACTGTGAGTTTTTTTTAAAGCACATAACATTGGTTCAAGCACTTAAATTTGCTTAAAAATTTGCATAAACTTGCCAGGAGGATTGTGAGCTTTTCAGCAATTCAAAAAGGAAGAACCTATGCAAATTTCTGGAGCAAGTTTAAGGGAAGCTCAAAACCAAAGAAGTACACATTTTTTTGACCAAAGATAATAACTTTATCAAATGTTTAGGGAAGCATTACTCGAACTGTTGCAGATGTTGCACTTGTTTCTTCAACTCCCCAGTATACAATGGATGTCGGAGCTGCAAAAGCTATTGCTTCAGCTGCTGGTCAACAATTTGAAGTAAGATTTTGTTGCTTGATTGGAACATCAGTGTTTTTAACAAACTTTTGGAGATGCATTTTACATGAAAATGCGGATTTGTATTTTCCTTTCACTATGTTCATATCGCATCTCTGAGATTTAGTTCCTTTTAAAATCTTCAAAATGTTTCATTTTTATCAAATACATAAAACATGACCCTTGGGTTACTGTAGTTATAAGCACCAACATCTTCAAAACGACCATATCTTCCCACATTTTTTTTCATACATATATGATTTTAGGATAATCGTATTGCTGCAATAAATTATGCTCGTGCTAATGATGAAAGTTATATTATCGTTGAAACAGATGATATTCCAGCAATCCCTTTTCAAGCAGTTATTGTAATTCCTGTTCGTGGACGAAATCGTTCTTCAATGCGTGTAATATATCGACAAGCAATCAAAGCTGCCATTGATAGTGAATTTTCAAGTGTTGTCATGCCGCTTCTTGGATGTGGTTGTTTACTTTTAATTTTGTAATACTTATTTTAATAGTTACAGGGGGATTAAACATTCAAGTTAACCGAGCAGCCCAAGAACTTTTAGAAGCAATTTTAACTTTCTCATCATTTGGTAATTTAACAGCTATTAATTTTATTGATCTCAATCTACAATCAATGGAACGCCTTGGGGAATTACTTGATACAATTCCGGATACGATTCCAAATCCTGGACCATCATATGGTGTTCATCCTGCTCCTGCATATATCCCAGATCTTCCATCTCATAATGTTTCAGCTGGTTTATCAGATATTACTGTAATTGGTGAAAATATTCGAAGTGGTCCTGTTTTAATTCCTCGAGCAGAAGTTCAATTCATTGGCACAAGTGCCCCAGTTGTAAATGAAGAAGATAATAAAATTAGAGAAGATGAACCATTCAAAGAAATTCCTCGAAATGAAGTTGGAAATCAACATGATGATTTAAATAGTACTCAAAATTTTCCTTGCTCTATTTGCCTTAATGATTTGGTTGTATCTGCTGGAAATGGAGAAGAAGATTCCGTTTCCCTTAAGATTGATCCAGTTGTTCGAATGAGCCGTTGTACGCATGAATTTCATAAAACTTGTATTGAAACATGCTTTGAAACAAGGAAACGATGTCCCCTTTGTATGAGATGGTAATTCCCCTTCCTTTGCATTGTTTAAACAATAAACATATTTTCTTTTCAGGTATGCTCCATCAATTGGATATCAACCTGCTGGTTCTAATATGCGGGTTAAACGAATTCCTGGATCTCCACCTGGGCATCCATCAGCAGATGGATGGTTCAAAATTAAATATATTATTCCAGGCGGTATTCAAACTGTTAGTTTTTTTCTCTTTTTCTTAACATGGACAAGAGTTATATATAATGAACTATAATTATTAAAAAACAATAGCTATAGGCTTTTTGCTATTATTTTTTAATAGATTTATGTCAACTTTAATTTTTTTAAATGGCTCTTTGGAAATCTGAACCCCTCTCAAAAACCATTTATCTTGTCCATCATATTTCTCTTTGAACTCTTAAGCCATGATATATAAATTTTAGGCACATCATATTCGACCTGGTGTTCCATTTTCTGGTACAACTCGTACAGCTTTTGTTCCAAATGATGAAGGAGGACGTCATGTTTTGAATTTATTGCGAAAGGCTTTTGAAAATCGACATATTTTTACAGTTGGTGATTCAATTACAACTGGAGTTCAAAATGTTCCTGTATGGGTTATTCATCATAAAACAAGTCAGACTGGTGGTCCTGCAAATTATGGCTTCCCTGATCCAGGTTATTATGAAAGAGTTACCGATGAACTTGCTGAAGTTGGAATTACAAGAGAATCTCTTAATAATTAATTATTTATACTTTCATTTTTTTTGTTGAAGCTGTTTACAATTTTGTTTTTATTCTTTTAATGTTGCAAATAAATTTGTTTTTATCAAAAATAGGTTTATTGTTAATCTTTAGAAGAAGCACAAAAAATAAGAATTGTATAAAGAAGGAGAGATCAAATGAAAACCGGCGGAATTTTTGATTAAATTTTTTTAAAACACTTTTTGTTTAATTTATCCAAAGTTTTAAAAATATGTAACAAAATGTTTTTGGTTTAACCAAAGCGGAACATTGGTAATATTTCTCCAATATTTGAGATTTGATACATTTTTTCGCCAACTCCCCCTTCGGGCATATTTCTTGCAAGTCGAAGCATTGTTTCTTCACCAGAATTTTGTCGTTTTACAAGAAGCGGCGATCTTGCAGGTGGAATTCTTTCAATTCCAACTCCACCTGGTGCACCGGCACCGACTGCACCAGAATTTGAAGCTGCCGATAATGAAGCTGCAAATTCTTTCAAAGATATTGGACGTCCTGAACGAAGAAGTATTAAATCTTGAGATTCTTCCGATGATGACCCGCTGTTTGATAATGCTGCATCATTTAAAAATTGTGGAGATAATTCAGGTTGATCTGAAAAATAATGAAATTATTTAAATTTTATCAATAAATTTTAAAAACTGTTAATTTTTAAAGGTTGTTGTAGGAATAAAATGTTTAGCTTAACGCAACTGAAAAAGGTATGTGATACTGTAATCTAGTAATAAACAAAGTAATTTTGAGTAAATGCTCTTTAAAAAGGCAATTTATAAGTACTGTAATCATAAAAGTTTTTCATTTTTTACATATGGGATACTGTAGCTCTATTAACTACAGTAGCAAATGCAGGTCTATGATTATTTATTACTGTATTGACTCAGAGATTAAAAGTCACAGTAGTAATTTCGGTATTCAAAATTATTCAAAAAAAGATTACTTAGACTCTTTCTTTTTACAGATTACTGTAATCCACTATTATAGTATCACAAACTACTACAGTAATTATAAAATTATGTATAAAAAACATACTATCATTTAAGAATTTTAAATATGATGATGGCAGAGCTGTACTTGAATGTAACATTGCAAGAAGAAGAAAATACAGTACCGATGTAAAAGTTATTGTAACATAGCGCCGTCTGTCTGTGTACATTGTCCCTTCAAAAAATAAATAAAAGAATAAAAAGTTAAATTAAACAATTCATTTCTTTGGCACCAACCAAAAAAAGATAGATAGAAAAAAATGACATTTAAATAATTTTGCCGCCTCATAAAAAAACAGCCACGAAAGGAATTCCAGAGAGAAATTAAAACAAAAAAAGTATTTTTTCAGAAATTAAAAAAAAGAAGGAAAAGCAAATGGTCATTTTGAGATATATTTTTTGGAGGCTTTGGAAAAGCTGCTCCAAAAAAGTGAGCAAAAAAGGGCAAAAAAATAATTAAAATTTAAACAAATAAAAAAACGTTAAAATAAAACTCGAAAAAAATTGAATCAAAAATGGAAGACAAATTTTTGGAAAAAAAGGCAAAGCAAAAAAGTGGTAAATAATTTTCAGTAAAATTAAATTGTTAAATGTTTTTTGATTGAAAGGTTAAAAAGAGACAGGTGTTTTTTGTTTAAAAAATTGTTTAAAAACAACATCGTACTTTATTTTTAAGCGTCAAAGAATCACACGACAAAGCTCCGATGGCAGCAAAAAAACTGGTAGTACCAACAAGTAACTTTTCATTACTTGGAAAATTAATAAAACATTGAAAATATTGTTTTTGTAAAATTTAATAATCTTAAATGTTTCTAAATATCTTCTTATCTATCAAGTCAAGTCAAGCCATGAATATTCATTGTTTCTTTGAAAATTAAATAGAAAAAGAGAAGGCGAAGAACTTGACAGAAGAAAGAAGTTTTCTTGGAAATTTATAAAAACTTTTTCATTTCATTTTAAAAGAAGAAGACCCGACAAAAAACTTCTTTCTTTTTCCACCTTCGCCATTGACGCTTTCAGATGTCATCTATCAAAGCCAAAAAGATGAAAGTGAAGAATAGTTTTTTGTGCCCTTTATTTCCGTTAAAATAAGAAAAATTCCAATTACTAAAAAATTATTTGACAGTTTTCGATATATAAAAAATGGCAAAAAAAGGTTTTTTAGAAAAGGATAAAAATGTTTTGTGGTCTGTTGTTGTTGTTAAAAGGTTTAATAGATATACTGACAAGCTAGCTACGTCTTACAAAATTTGAATAAAAAAGATTTATCAAAGATGATACTGTAAATCTTAAGCATAATACTTTATACACTATACCTTAATCCCTCCCTAATTTAATACCGCAAACTTACTTATATAAAGCAGCCATAATAATCATGCCCATTTTCATAATTAAAATATAAAATAATTTTGACCTTCCCTGATATGATCCCAAAAATACTACATTCTTAATTTCAGAAGATATTCTTTCCTATTTATTCTTCGCCTTTTTCTAGTTCACCGATGATGATGACTCAAACAAAAAAGTTTTTAGTTATTTCCAAAGAGATTCGTTTTTGAGTCACCGCCACATTATTACAAAAGAGTGAAAAGTTTTGTGTATTATAATTTATATATAAAAAGCATAGAATAAGAAAAACGTAAAACACAATTTATTTCCGGATGAAAAACACAGGTGTGTGACGTGAAAATAAAAGTTGTTTTTCTCCGTTTTTTGCCTAAAAAAAGAATAATAATAAAAAAGCTTTGTTAGAGTCCATCGGTTGGGCATTTTTCTTGTGTCAAAAAGAAAAGAGCCAATGTCCATTTTGGGAAGACACTTTTTGTTGCCTCAAGCATGAATGAGAGATTCAAATGTTTAAGAATTTATGAAACTCGACTTTCCTTTCTTGATCTTCACTCATGCATAACATTGAGGGTTTGAAGATTCTAATATAAACCTCAAACATACCATCATTTTAACAACATCAACCGATACGTTTTACCATGTTTTAATACCAAAACTTAAAAAAAACAAATTTTGTTACAACTTTGAATCCCGTGTTGATGGAACAATTTCTTCTCTGACGTGGTTGAAGTAGGAATAATTCTATAACTTTTAGAATTTGAAATTGACCGACCCGATTTCCCTTCCGGAGTTTAAAACCAAAACGCAAAATACTCATGAAAAAATGACTATTTTGGCAGTAAAATGAAGTTACAAATATATTAATTTAATCACATTTCAAGAATATTTTATATTAGCATAAACAAGCGAATTAATTGTTTACACATTTAACAAGCATTTATAACAAATTTGATTGCACAAATGCAAAAAGAAACTCTTGCAGAAAAGAAAAATGGAGACGATGACTGACAAAACGTTTCTGCCCTGGCAAATCTTGCATTATTCAAATACATAAAAATCCACCCCCAATAATTACTTACGGTTGCAGAAGGCGGAAACTAAAAGCAAAAAAAGCAAAAAAGAAAACGATGAACTTTAAAAAAGAAAATAGCAAAACACGTTTTTTGTTGCAATTTTGTGAATTTTTAAGCGTAAAAAATTGTAGCATTGCGTCTGAGACTTGAAGGATTTGCAAAAAGAAATGAAAGTTCAATGGCATCAGAATTTGAGAGGTTCATGATTCTGATACTTTTAATTTTTAAGCGATGGGTTACGAGTTTTTTGCAAAATAAATTTAAACTAATTTGGAAATCGAATATAGTATAGTTATAACTTCTAAAATTGTAAATGGATAATAATTACAGTAATTTTAGGAGAAAAAAACAAATAACAATTTTTTTGCGGGTCAATTGAAACAAAAACAACATCAACCGTAAGAGGTTAAAAATTTGTGCCATCAAAAAATAAAAAGTTGGAAATAAACTTTTTATTTTTGCTTCCACTTCAATGCTATTGGCTACCTCTTCTCAACCCCAAAAAAACATCAAGGAAGAAGAAGCAAAAAAAGAACAATGAAAGAATTAAAATTTCATTGGCAGTAACAATTAGCACATATAACAAGAAAAATAAAATAAAATTCGAAATCGAAAAAAAAATGTTATAAATTTTCAAAAATTTTTTCCCTTTTCTTTTTTATTCATGCAATTACATTTTTGCCCCTAAAATTATTTTTGAGAGGGCAAAATGAAATTGACGTGGAATTTAAAGTTGAAGAAGGAATTTCAACTTCAAGAAGCATAAAAAAGAAAATGGATTCTAACGACATAAAATTTTATACATATTTTTCTCTTTGATGTTTGACGTTGAAAAATTAAAAAAAGAAAGAAGGTGAGTGTGAGGGCAAAATGAAGTCACTGACACTGACAGTTTAAAATTGAAATGGGATAAGAAAAACGTATGTATTTGTGTTTAATCTTTAAAAAATGAAAAATTTTGCAAGTCTGTTGACTTAATTTTTGTAGTTTGTTTGTTTCAAAGATAATTATAATTACGTTTATGACGGCAATGAATATGATACATGTATCTATTAAAGGGTTATTAATATGCTGTAATTAAGCTAAATTTAGACTCTTTAAATTTATAGAAGCGTAGAAGCGTAATGAACAAGTGTTGCAGAATGGAAGAAAAAAGTTATTAAAAGACAAAAGATCAAAATAGATATTATTAATAGATTCTTCCGTTTCTGGAAGTTTAAATAATTTTAAATGAATGAATCTAAAAATAGCAATCAGGATGACATGAACTTTTGGTCTATTCTAACTATTTCATCATAAAACCTTCTCATTTCCATAAGCTACAGTATTCCTATCATAGAAGTCACATGAAATTCGAAAAACGCCAATTACGAAATTTCGAACAAAAGTTTTGCCTTCGCTGAAACAAATTTTTTCATTAAAAAAGAAAAAGCATAAAATTAAAAGTTGCACCAAAAAACAATGTTTAATTTTTGTTTTTAACAAACATTTTTGGCACATAAACAAAGCGATTGCCTTTTTTATAAACGTTTTAAAAATGGCAATGAAAAACATGAACTGTGAACACCACCATTTTATTTATTTTTATTTAAAAAAAAGACTCGTTAAAATAATTCAAAACTAATAAAGTATGAAAATAAAAGTTTTATGTGAATATTTTTTGTTTTTATCCAAAAACAACAACCATTTTGCTTTCGAATTGGAATGAATGAGGTAAAAAAGGGGATGGTTGTGTACATCCTGAAATATCCCCAATTTATATTCAATGCCGTTTTGGGCCATTTTGGAAGTCATAAAAAAGAGAGAAAAAACAATGTACGTCAAAGTCTTTTTGCTGCAAACAATCTCAGAGAAATCCTCAAAAATTGCCATCCTTTTTTGGGAGTAGCTTTTCTAAATTTGGGAAATGCCATGGCATTTTTGTACACATTTTTGTTGAAACAGTTATGGCTTTGTTTTTATTCATTAAAAATTTTGACGCATTTTTTGGGAATGATTCAGACGACGCAATTGGTCACTCTTTTTTATTTTTAAAGAGAGACAAATAAATAAAAAAGGCAAATATCCTTAAATTTTACAACCGTTTTGTTTTTGTACAAAAACAGCGTCAAAGTGAAGAATAGATGGATGAGATTTTCAAAAAGAAAATGCTAAAACAATAAAATCTGCAACTTCCTGAATTTTGGAATACTCAAAAAGTATACGTTTTTTTATTGGCTTGCTTTATTTTGCCGTGGAGAAAAAGAGAGGAAAAATATATATAAATTAGTTAATTTACATTTTAGTTTTTTTACTTATTGGTTAAGCGGAAGTGAGGGTGGAGAGGAAATACAGAGAGGGGAGAAGCATGAATTTCAAACAGTGGAATTTTTAAACATTCAAATTTTATTTTGCAAATTTCACGGAAATGGTCAACATAAACGTTTTCAATCGAAGGCGAAAAAAACATGTTTGAAAACAGTTTTACCGAAAAAGCACCTATCAAAAGTAGGCGTTTTACACTTTTAATTGAATTTTAAATCAATCTATAAAGTTTGCAGGTGAAACATTTTCCATATTAATTTTTAATTTTTCATGGTAGCAAAGTTTTAGCAATTTAGTGATTAAATAACCCTGATCAGGAACAATGTAGAAAGCGATCAATCTCGTATGGAATTCATTATTTGCTACCGTATTCCTGATCAGGATTGTTAGATCAAGAAATTAGGCAATAATCATCCATATTATTTAAAGTTAAAACAACAACATCAAGTTTTATGTTTTTTTTTTCATTTTCCTTGAAACCAAAAAGTTTCATCAAAGTGCAAAAATAATTTGTTATCGCTGCTGCCTTTTAAAAAATTCCTCCCATAAAACATTTTTGTTACAAATTAAACATGCAAACTTTCAATTTGAAAATCATAAATAAAATTAGCGATAAAAACTAAATTTAGAAAAAGGCTCAAGTTTTATCTTTTTTAAGCATGTTTGTTGATTATTGTTGCTGCGCGTTTCAAATTAATGACTTTTTTAAATCTTAATTCAAGGAAGTCCTTTTTTTACCTTGAAGGTGTTGTTTTTGAAGTAAGCTTTGCGGGGGTTCATGAATAATTAAAGCTAAAAAAGTTGTTTAAAACTGTTACATCAAAGATTGAAAAAAAACAAAATTGCAGACAAACAAAATGAAAAACAAAATTTTTATGCAAAAACTCCAAACACGGAACTCCGTTCAACAAAAGCAGCATAACTTTTTCAACTTATTTAAATTTAGGCAATTACAAACGAAAAACAAAATCTCTACGCCATCTTTTTGACTTTCGGAAGCCTAAAAATCATCTCGCAAAGATTTCCCCCTCTTTTTTTTAAACATTTTTTTCAAAAAGATTGAGTGAAACTAAGCCGCTGAAACATGGTTTTGAAGAAAAAAAAATTTAATCTTATCACTTTTTTCCTTTTTTGCCATCCGCCCTTTTAACATTTTTGACAACCTTCGACAAAAAACAGAAGAAACAAAAAAATTAGATTATTAAAGAGTGCTGCTGTCCCCTATTCTTTTTCTCTTTTTTTGACGTTTTAAATTAGTTTTTTTTTTCTACAAACTTCGATAGTTAAAATTTTTCTTGAAAGTTAATGAATTTATAAATAATTAATTACAAATAATTAATAGTTTTTATTATTACTTACAACTAATTTATTCAAAAATATAATTGTTTCTGTTTATAAATTACTCTGTTTTCTGTAGTTGAGTCAATTTTCTGAACGTTAAATTTCTTAAATGTGTTTTAAAACATCATATTTAAAAGACTATTCATTCCCTAAACTTAAAAGCATTTTTTCGGATCAAAAATTGCTAAAAAAAATCAAAGATAGCAATGAAAATAGTTTTGTCATTACAGTTACAAAAACAGTGATCAAAAACCCAACTCTTATCAATTTTGATAGATAAAAAACGGATTCAGAAAAACCCTATGTTTCAGTTTCACTTTCTAGAAATCGGCATCAACAACTGAAGATTAAATTTGTATCAAAAACTAAAAAAAGGAAAATACTTTCAGTCATGTCATTCCGGAAATGGAATATTTTGTTACAAAACGACTAATCTTTTCTTTTCTCTGTTTTAGTCACGTAATATCAAATTAATCTGACCATGTCTTGGTCACTTTTTATCCTTTTTTCTGTCTACGAAATCTGATGCCATTTTTAGTTCCAAACCTTTTTTCTAAAAATAGCTGCTATTAAATTTTTGGATTCTAATGCAGCTGAATCAAAAATTTCATTTCCAATTTTTAACCTAAATTTAGCCAATTTTGAGGAACTTTTTGGAATTTGAAAGCAGTAAAAAACCTTTGATTTTGTAGTTAAAAAGTTGAACTTGTACGTGCATGTGGCTAAAGATTCTAATTTTAAATAAAGGCTAATAGCAAAAACCTGACTTTGAAGAAGCAGCTGAAAAATCATAAAAGAAAATTAAAATTGTCCCTTTTTTATTTTTGGAGGAGCAAAGAATACAAATGAAGTTTATGTTTTTCTTAAATAAAAAAGTAGGAGGAAAAGCAAAGAAAAAAAGTTTTGTTGTTTTTCTTCTTCTTTTTTTACATATTTAAAAAAAAATCTCTAAAAATAGCTAAAGTTTTGACTTTTTATAGAAATTTTATGCGTATTTTTGGCATCCAGAAAAAATAGCACATGGCGGAAATAGGACATGTTCCTTCTTTTTTATTTTTTGATAGCTAAAATTTGTAAACTTTCATTTATAAATTTTGCGGGGGAAGAAAAAAAAGTGTGGCAAAAATCGGTAAAGATTTTTTGTCTTTCATTTCAGAATTAACTTAAAGAAAAAATTAAATGAAAAAAGCAAAAAAATGTGAGAAGCTACGGAATCCTTGCTTGGAGGCATTTATCCCCATCATCATTCAAATATTTTTTTTCAAAGGAGGAGGCGTCAAAACTGAAAGTTAATCCAATTTGAGTACTGATAACCCATAAAGCTTTTATAGAAGCAAAAAGCTGAATAAAAAAATGCAGATGGAAAAAAGGGGAAAGGAATTTCAGGAGGGTAAATTTGGCAAAATTTGATTATGTCTTCTTTTTAATGTTTTTGGACTTTTAAAATATGCAAAATTTTGAGTGGTTTTAATTTTTTTGAGTTTTGCGAAGATTAACCAATTGCGTAAATATTTGGGGGCATTGCCCCCACAAAAATGAAAAAAGATCTTTTTTGCCGACAAAAACAGGGTCATAAGAATGCGATGCCAAGCACGCTCATTGATATGCCGAACATTGTTTATCGACGCAGATTTCCGAAAAGCGCATTTCTTTGTTTGATCTTTTGAAAAAGACACGTTGCATTTTTGGTAATTTACGTCAACGCGTGCTCTCCAATCGGATCCAGAATTAGATTCACTGTCCTTTAAAAATTAATCTTATTTATACCGATGCCTATGTTATTCTCATTTGTTAAAGCTTTAAACAAAATGAATCGTAAAGATTTTCAACTACAATAATAAAAACTTTCAACCTACTATAATTTACCACCATCCATCAGACTTGAACAAACAAGTGTTAAACAAAACTACAGTAATCACATATCTTCAAACTCCTTTTATCATCGGTCTTCCTGCCTTCCAAGAAGAAAAAGCGCCATCCTGTCTGCTGAGATTTCAGTGGACCAAAAACACAGAAAAAACAAAATCATGTTTTTCTTGGAAGAAGTTTTCTTTTAATAAAAATATCAAAAACAGAACACTCTTTTTATTTCCATTTCATTGAAGAAAGAAGAAGGGAGGGATTGCGTTTCCCTTGATACCTTTCAATTGTTAAAAATCTCTTTTTTAAAGACGGCATCCGCCCTTTGATTTCATGTATTCACGTCATATCTCCTTGGGAAATTATTTTCTTTTCTAAGCAACCAAAAAAAAGAATAATTTGTTTTTGGGGGTTGCTTGAACAATTGAACAATTGTTCCTAAAAATGTAATTTATTTGGTTACTGTAATTGTAAAAAGATGATTTCATTCATGACTTTTGCGTACATCATAAAACTTGGTAACCATGCACTTTTATGAAATCATCATTCATAAAAATTACTGTAGCACTATAATTCATATATAAACTTTTATCTCTTTTTTCGTTAAACATAACTTTGTACAAATTAATTTTAAAAATACAACAAATTAATTATTTAATAGCTGAGGAATGTTCTTGTTGGAAGGACACTGCTTCCAGTATCAGATGCGGCATATCCAAATGCATATCGAGGATCAATGGATGGGGTATAAGTGTTTGGGGCTTTATTAACCTCCTAAAATTGAAGATTACTGTAATTACAGTATCGTTTCAAGAATATAAATAATAATAAATTTAAAGCAAAAAAGTAACTAACATTAAAAATTATAAAAAATGATATTTTGTTAAAAGTAAAATTTTATTCAGATATGGCAAAAAATAATAATAGAAGAGAGAAGAAGCTTGAGATGGATATTTTTTGGAAATTAAGTAGTTAGACGGTTGTGACACTGCCCAAATTCTGAAAATAAGCATAAAAAGCGAGAGCTAACAAGAGATATAAAAAAGTAAAACAAATGTAAGCAAAATTAAATGAAAGTTGATTATTGATCCACTAACTGGTAATATCTTATCATTAATGGAGATATACTGTTAAATACACCGATTTAATTATTGATTGAATAACCCTGATTAGGAAAAAAGGATAAACTGATTGGTCTCGTACGGATTCCATTTAAGATCAATCAATTACTCTTGTGTCCCTGATCAGGGTTAATCAATCAAGAATTTAAGCAATGTTTAAAACTATCGATCTCGATTAATAAACTTCAATCAATAATCAAAACTCAGCAAAAAAAGATTGAACAAAAGGAAAGAGCAAAAACTCACATGCATAACCTGATAATCACGAACCGGATGACTTTGATCATATTTATATTGGGCAATTGGATCTTGGACAGGCTCATTCGAGAAGAAAATATACGATGTTACAAATAAAGCCGAAAATACTCCAAACATTAAAACCATTAAAGCCAAAGATGCAACATAAAATGAATAACCGTATGATTTCTAAAACAAAATTTGTTTAACTGCCTGAGGGTAAAAGTTTACTTCATATGTATTTTGAATGCCAATTAAATACCGGGATTCTAGCATTTCTGCGTTAATCATAAAAACAATTAATGCAATACAGAATATCAAAACTAAAAAGGGATTGGATTCGATATATCTCCTCAACAGGACCTCAGAGAAATCTTACATGCAAATCCTAAACAAATATCCGCAACAATTGTGGCAATTTTTCTTTTATGTGGTCGAAAATATGAGATTGCAATGGCAATTAAAGAAATGCTACAAAGTGCCAAAGTTATCAACATAATAATCAAAACGGCCCAATGCCATCCAAAGAAATATGGAGTTTTAAGAAGTTTTTTTCTGCAATCTCCAATTAGAAAGAATCGACAAACATCAACTTTCTCATAATAATTCATCATATTATCTGAGAATATATACCAACAGGCTTGTTCCCCGGGACAATAAATCCATAGTCCAGAATCAACCCGTTGATGGGCATCCGTATCATAAGCAGTTTGCCAGGCTGGAGTTAAAACAGCAAAAAATGCAATTATATCTGCAATTAAAACAAGCACAAATGTAACAGCTTGAGCTTTTGCCAATCGAGTGGCGAAATTTAAAAGACCCATCGAAACAGAGTGGTCTTTCGATGGCTGCTTTGCTACAGATTTATGAAGTTTCAAATCTAAATTTTGTATTTTTAAGCAAATGATAAAACTTTAAATTATAGAATAAATCGGGGGAGTTAAGTGTTTGTCGAACACTGAAAATGAAATGGGCGATTGTACAATTTTGCACGTCAAAAGTGAAACAAAAACAAAACCTTTAAAAACGACACAAAGTAGTTACAAAACCATTAAAAGTGCAAAAATTGCTAAAACTTCAAAAATCAAATTAATTAACATTACTGTAAATTACTGTAGCAGCTACAGTAATATAGAAATTTACGCTTTTAAGATTACCGTAATCAAATAAAGACATAATATCACGCAACAATTTTTTCAAAAGACCACCTTCGCATTTTTAGATTTAAAAAAATTAAAATCGCATTAAAAATTTATTTCTATTCCAAATTAATTACAAAACTTTTGGGTAATCAATTTTAAGGGTTTGCCAAAAATAAGAAAAAACACGATAATCTAATTAAAATTGTACTTTTTTTGAACTGTAAAAATATATGTGGAACAATTTAATTTTAAAAAACAAAGTAATCACAAGAAAATTAGGCAAAAAATTAGAGGGAGGTTTTTTGAAAGTAAGTTTTTGAATGGAAGTTAGTAAGTCAGAGTCGGGAATCACGAGTCATACACATCATTTTTTCATGATCATGGACAAAAAACAGATGTTTACTGCTGCTACTGACTTTTAATGTTTTATTCCAATCGAAAAATAACAATTACAAAAAAAGTTAAAAAAAGTGTTCCAAAAATATTTTTTTGATACAAAATCACATTTGTAATTTTTATTCAATCGGAAAAATTTTGGGAGAAATGGAATGAATTTATTGAATGATTCCTATCTTTTTCTTCAAAGGGATCCCTATCATGATCTATATTTTTCCACTTGAAAAAAGATAGAAAGAATCGGCAAAAAATTTGCAAATTTTTTTTCTGTTTTTGGTTTCTATCAAAAAATGGTTCAATTTCTTCTTTCTTTAAAATCGTAAAAGTCAGTTTTCAATCCCATTTCTCATCAAAAGGTTATCTGGCAACAACAACAACAACATGGAAATTGGTTTAGGCTTTTTCACCGAAACTTAATTCTTCGAGATTGATTTATTAAATTTTTTGAAATGGGGAAGAAAATGATAGGAGAAGAAGAGGACAAACGTCAAAAAATAACAACAACAACAACAAAAAATGGAGAGAGGTAAAAAATTCATCTTCTATTTTTGATGTTTTATTGTGCAACTTCTTCTTTTTTTTGACGACGCTCCAAGGTCGAAAATAACCTGCAGCACTGCTGGAAATAAATATACATATATATTGTACATATATGGATAGATGGAATTGACTGTTGAATGGAATGGAAGCAAGCATGCAGAAAAAGAAAACTGAAGAAGAGGAAGAAGAAGACGGTTGGCAGAACATCATCTTGAAGGCAAGAAAGAAAGAATGAAGAGATTCTTATTTTCAGAACCATGCAAGTATCAAAGAAAGAAAAAGGTGTTGAAAAGCGGCAGTTAAATACCTTTGTTTCTCTTTTCACCATCTCTCTTGACTTTTATTCTCTGCAAATATTTTGTTCTACTTCTTCAAAAAAGAAAGAATCTTAAAACCTTAGGCAAAAAAAATATTTTTACTACTTCTTTTTTACCCAAAACCCCACAAAAACTAAACCAAAAGAAGAAAAACAACAAAGAAACAATTTAAAAAAACTATTAAAAATTATTGGAGTTAATCTTCGCCTTTTTTTTTGGGTGGGAAAAAAAGAGAATCTTTGAAAAACTTGAAAGAAAAACTTTGTTTTTGAATCACGAATCACTTTTTTGACGGCGAAAAAAATGCAAAGAATCACGTGTAAAAGAAGGAAAAAATGGGTGGTTTTGTTTTTTTCGGAAGAGTTTCACTTTTCAAGTTGTTTTTAAGTAAAATTTTTTTCTTTTTAAAAAACCGCTCTTTTAAAAACTCTCAAAAACATAAATCATCTGGTTTTAAAAGGCTTTTAAAAAGCTTAAAGGATTCCATGTTTTTAAGATTTAAAAAGTTTGGCACAATTTTGTTTCCTTAAAAAACTTAAAAAAAGTTTATCCGGCTGTCAATAAAAAAAGAAGTGGACATTGTTTTGATGTTAGTTACTATGGATATAGGTCAGCCTCACCCAAGTCGCATCCGTCATATCCAAGTGGATAAACGCCACAGGGGGTAAATGAAAAAATAGAGCAAAAAAGAAAGAAATGTTTTGGTCATTCCTTCCTTCTACCTTCTTTTATTATGCAAATTTTTCTGTTTCGGAGAAAAAGAATTTTAAAACCCCTTTTCATAAACTCAAGTCTTGACAGTTTTATGGGTTTATTTTTGCTATTTTTGAAGGTAGGAAAAAGGCATGACAGGATAATTACAGGTGCACTTTGTTGGAAAAAAAGAAAGAAATGCAAGAATGGCACATGTGCCAAAATGAAGCAATGGCACTTTATTTTACTTCAAAAAATTTATAAACAAAAAAGTAAAAATACGATATGTACAAACAAAATAAATCAATAAAAGTCATAAATTTGCATAAAACAAATTAATATGCAAATTTATTTTGGTAGCGGTGGAAGTTCTCTCATTGCAAATTGGCTTTCATAAGGATATAGCTGGGATGAAGAAGATCCAGGTCGAGGGAAGTAACTTTCAACTTGCCGATATGGTCCAGCATTGACAAAACTATCGGCATATTTTATGGAACCAGCATCACTGCCTCGAAGTCTTGAAGTTGTAAAAATATGAATTACAGCAATGATTAAAGAGATAAGGAAAAAGACAGTTGCTGCAACTTGAATAAAAAATGAATATCCTCGATGCTTTTCATAAATTCCACTAACAGAAACATGATAAAATCGATATTCAACAAGTTGAGAGAAAAACATAAAAACTACTGTAGCACCCGCATGTAAAACAGCTAAAAAGCGCTAATTAGTTTGGGACGAAAATTTGCATAATACTTACTTGCAACTGCAATTGCCACCACAAACGTTAGGGAACTTAATCGGCGCCCATTTGGTTGAAGGGCAAAACAAAAAGAGATCAAAGCAACAAAAGCCGAAAGTTGTGCCCCAAGATAAACAGCTAAAAGGCGGCGTTGCCACGCTAAAATTATCTATGTGAGTTAAAATTTGCATAATCAAGACAAACCATAAAATGGTGGAGTCCTCCAATCAACGATTTCAGCAGATGTATAAAAATTAAAATCCGCTTCATTAAAGGTATATGTGCAGGTGTACATCCCAGAGGGGCGAGTTTGACAATTTAGCCAAAGTCCACTTTGAATCCATTGTTGTAATTCTCTGGCATAAACTGTTTGCCAAGCTGGTGTTAGCAGTGCCACAAAACTTGTAATCCAACCAATTATGGCAACCACAAATGCAGGAGTTTGAAGGGTCCATTCATATTCAATTGCCATTACTGCAATTTTGAATGGCACAAATCTGCATTAAAAAAGAGATGGATTTTGACGGACTACAAAAAAATATAAAAGTTTAGGTGTTGAAGAAGGGATGATTCAGAAAAAAGAAGAAAAGGGAAATATTGATTGATTTCAAAAAAGACACATTCACACGCTTAAGGCAGGGTACCAAAAACGATTCTATAAAAGGGAAACCTGTTTTTTTTCTTCTGTATCAGAAAAAAAGATTCCTTAAGGTTTTGGTTGTTGAATTTGAAAGTGTAATTAAAGTTTTAAAAAAGTAAACAAATAAATAATTTTTTGAAAAGTTAAAAAACAAAAGGAATTATTTGAAGAATCAGGGAAATAATATTTCTTCCATCAACAACAAAAAAGGCAATTATGATTCAACGAAAAAACATATATGTATTTTTATGGGGATTTTCTATGACAACCAAAAAAAGAAGTCGTAAAAAAACAGAATCTCTTTTTTGAAAGCCGAAAAAATTGAAGATAAGTGCCTTTCAAAAAACACGAACAATCTGTCTCTGCTGCTACTTGAAAAACAAAACCGTAAAAAAGCCGCTTTTTAATCCACGGAAATAAATAAACATTCCTCGAAAATATTTAAAAATCAATTTTTTAAGTTTTAAAAATTTTGATTCAATTTTTGATGAAGAAAAATGAAAAAATTGAATCGCCGGTTAAAAAATTTGCGCATTGCAAAAATGATTTTTCTTTTCTACAAAAAAATATGAGAGAGAAGGAAAGAAAATATTTTGAATGTAAATCGAGCAAGTGTCCTCTGCCTTCGATGGATGTTGTCGATATTTTTTTGGGGGAGAGAATAATGATGACCTTGACCATTTCAAATGGATTCTTTTCAGTATTCAAAAATTGAAGACCCGCTTTTTTGAATTTGAATACCTTCAATGGCATTCTTGATTTTTTAATGGGGAAGAAGAAAAAAGGTAAAATACGGCGAAATTTTAAGCAGTTTATAAAAGTTTTTGGAAGTTTTAGGGTCACATAATTATATGGGTTTAGATTGGAGTAGAAAAAGAGGTGATTTGATGTCCCCGAATTCTTAGTCTTAAATAGAAAAATTCATTTCTCGAGTTTTTATCAGACGCTATTGATTTTTAAAAACTTTAAAATACAAACTTTATTAAGCATTTATTTACAACAACCAAAACCCGTAATTACGGTATCAAGCAAAAGCAATAAAATTAAAAAACTTTTAAATCATGTATGCTTGCAGTGCTGGCATTTGTACCATAACTTGTAAAAGTGCCAGTTTTTCTTCGAATAACAGGTTCACTTTCTCGGCGAAGTTGCCGCCAACCATGTCGCCCAGATTCCCCCACTAATCCAGAAAAGACATTATTCATTAGCAGCCATTTAATTTCACCATACGGCTTGTCTAAAGTTTCAGGCAAAAATAAAATTAGAATAATTGCAATAAAAAAGGCAGGTAAAATTGCAAGAATAAATAAAGACCAAATTCCAATTTGTGTTGAAAGTGGAAGATAGACAAAAGTCATAAACCCTGAGGCTGTTAGCAGAGATCCAGTCGAAATTGTTTGGCAGAGATGGGTTATTCGGGGTGAAACAAGTTCAGACGTTAAAAACCAGGCTGGGGCTCCGGCACCAAATCCAATGGCAGCTTTTGTTAATCCAAATCCGATCACTTCAATAAATGTCCAATGAGTCATATCCCCAATCAGGGCAAGGATATTGAAAAAGGCAGTTCCAATTAAACCATAAATAATTAAACGTTTTCGACCAAATCTATCTGCCTAAAATTAAAGCATAAGATTGAAGTCAAGAATATGCAAACTTTACCAAAAATGCACCAATAATTGAAGTAATCAATAGAATTACACCATATATTACTGTAAACAGCTCAGAAAACTTTTCACCACTTGACTAAAATTAAGTTTTAATGTAACGCAATGAAAATTTAACAAAAAACTGGTTTCATGCAAATTTACAAAACTTTAGGCCTAAGACTTATCAACATTTTGGCTAAAAAAGTACTCTATCAAAAAGAGAGAGATTTTTGCAAATTTGCATATTACCAATGTCCAAGGCAGAAATCTTACATGCAAAATTTGATTTGAATATGAATCAATTAAATCATCAGCTGTACATGAATAACTTATCGCTGCCAATGTCCCAATCAGTAGTCCCTTTAAATTATTCGATTCCCTTAATTCACTCCAATTTGATTTTGTGCCAATATTCCATCGCCCGAAAGCTTCAGATTTCACACAATCAATGTAATCTTCAGAACCATAATAAAATTTAATACTTTTTGCTAAATTCTTTTCTGTTTGCCCTTGGGTCATTGTATCCACAACCCGAAATGGAGTGGGCGGAAGTTTCCATAAAACAAAAATAAAAATTATTGTTGGAATAATTCCAACAATTTGAAGGAATTCAAATCTGATAAATCCAAGCGGAATTAAAGCTTCTGAACCAAGAAGCAGGCCACAAAGGGTTGAGAAAGCTTGAAAGACTTGCTGAAAGAAAATTTGAATGGGATTATTCAATCGGACGGTAAATTGACCAAAATAAAGATAAGGATTTGCTGGCAAAATTTTTCAATTTTATTTTTAAAAAAAAAATACGTGTAATTTCTTGTTTAAACTTGTTAACTTTTTTGCAACTCAAAAATCAAATTTGCTTAAATTTTCTGTTTTGATTTTGTCCAGACAGTTATTGTCTTTTATTTGCATATCACATTTTTGAATCTCCCTCTTTTTTGTTACCTGAAGGCATGAAAGAAATGGACGCGATGAAGGCGGTGAAGTTTCAATGGTAAAAAGTGGAAGAAGACAAAGTGAAGATCCCGCATGAATTCCAATTAAAAATCTTCCAATAATTAAATCCAGAACAAATGGAATTTCTCCTAAAAAATTTATACATGCATTAATCGCTTATCTTTTTTTGGCATCTTTAATTAAAAAAAGAGAAAATCCAGAAAATCACGAAATTTCCCTTTTTTCTGATTTTAATTTTGAGTAAAATTTTAGACAACTTTCACTTTTGAAAAGAAAAGAGAAACTTCTGATTTTCTTTCTTTGAAATCAAAATTTCATGTTTTTTGATTCTTATCTCTTTTTGTCCATTTTTTAATATTTTTAAGAAATCCTAAAAAAATTATTTGATATCCTAGACATGACCGGATAAATGGGATGACTATGTCAAGTGACATGGATATCCTCATCATGTCTAGTAATGGTAGTAATACAAATATTTGACTATTTTCAAAATACGAACTTTTTGAAAAAAATATTTTTCTAAAATCGTGAAATTATTGTCTTTAAGATTTTAAGACTGTGACTCTTTTAAATTTAATTTAAATTAAGCTTAGTCATGAAATTTAGAAACACGCCATTTCAAAATGGCACATTTTCTTATTGTCAACTTTAGACTTTTAAAACTTAAAAATTCATACCAATTTGAGCAGCATTTTTTCCAAAAAGTTGTATAATTGATCCAACAATTGCGGGAAATGTTGAAATTAATAATGAAGTTTTAACTCCAACTTTTTTAACTAAAAATGGCACCTAAAATTTTTGGATTATAAGTAGCTTAAAATATGAAAATTAAAACTTACCAAAATAAACCCTAAAAAAGTGCCAGGATAAAAGCTTGAAACAATTGCACTCCATTCTGAGGACCAACTTTGCAAGATTGGTTTTGTGTTTGGGCATGAAGTTTGATTTGAGGGATTATTTAAGCAATCTTTAAATTTTGCATAAGTTGCAATACCATAAAATGTTGTTGAAGCAGTATTTATATAAGTTATCTAGAATAATATTTTAAGAAGTAGTTAGGCAATTTCATTAGTGTTCCCCTAACCTGATATCCAAATTGCCAATTTGATGCAAATGAAACAAATGCTGCAATTGTTAAAAGACGTTTATGGGGTAACATTTTTGACTCACGAGACAGAAGATAGAAAAACTGTTCTGTTTTTAATGATAAACACTTCCCTGTTGTTTTGTTTTCTGTGTTTTTCTTTGCTTCTTTTTGAGATCAATAAAGAAAGAAAGAAAGAAAGCAATTGCAATTGGCACAAACAAGAATGAAATCGTCGATCAAAAACCCTTTCTATTTTTTTCTTCATTTTGTCCTTATCAGTTGCTTATCTCTCTGAGGGGAAATTCAAAGTTTATGATCTGTTTGTGCTTTCTGTTTCTTTCTCTCTTTTCTCTCTTTTCTCTCTTCTCTTGATTTTCATTTTTATTATTAAAAATTTGAATATTAACCGATAATAAGAATCCCATGAGAAATCATAGCATTCCAAGAGAGAGAGAGCAAGAGAAAATGAAAAGTATCTTTGCAGAAGGAAAAGAACAACTTTAAAAAAGCAACATTTAATTTATGTACAATGAGGTCAAACTTTTTTGAAGATGCTTGAAATTGAGGAGTGGCGCACTGCCTGCTATAGGTTTCCTCTAAAAGGAAGGCAGTTCAAATCCGAAATCCAAATTGGATATCCACCCATCCCTCCTCAAAGCAAAGGAAAGCCTCCCGACGCTTATCAATTTTTAATAATCGCTAAAAAATCCTGAAAAAAGGGAAAAAATGAGGGCGGGAATTTTTAGATTTCTTATTTTCGGAGGTTCATTTTTTTTCACTGACATTTTTTTCTGGATTTTTTTCAAAAACTCAGAAAAACTCTGGTTTTCTCCTTTTTTCAAAAAATACTAAAATCAGATTTCTTTTTTTTCATTCTTTAAAATTTTCATTCATGACGCGTGATACTCGTTTTTTATTTTTCGATGTTGGCATTTTTCAAAATTAATTAAAACCTTTTACAGTAATAATTATTTTAGGCTCAAAAGTGTTTATTTCGCATTCTCTTTTTTTCAAATTAAATTAAAAAAAGTGTATGTGAGGTGAACCAATCAAAAAGAATTGGCGAGCCTTCTTCAAAATTGGGATTCCGTATGACGACAACCAGTTATCAACCTAAAAACGTTCTATATCTTAAGCCTTTCTTCTTTTTTGCAATCTATCTTTTTGCTCTTGTTATTTCTGTTCCAGCTTCTTTGACAGTTTGGTTTTTGCGTCGAAAGTTTTTTAACGAAAAATCTGTTGCTGGTGACAACAAGGTATGTATTTATACTATATTGGGTTACAGTATCCTTATCATTAGGTATTAACAATTTGACGAAGCTTACATGAGACGTAGTTGGACTTATTGTAGTTATTGATCCCTATTAGTGTTACTGTATAATATCATCATAATATTTTGTATTCTAGTCATGCTCGTTGTCATTGTCCATCCAGAGCAATGGAATGGAGGGTCCGACAGATGCACTATTGGGATGATTCGACATTTTGCAAGTAGCGGGCATCGGGTGGTATGGTATACAACAATGATAGATGAATATTGGGCAAAAGAAGATTTCTTTGGAATTGGTATTTAGTTTTATATTGAAATATCATAACCGTAACCTTTTACTTTTTAGAAATTCGAAAAGTAAATTTAAATTTGCATCCTGGAGATTGGTTCAGCCAGAATATTGCCCTTGGATACAGACTGGCATTCTCAGATTTAAAGCCAGATTTGATTGTTGTTGATCATAGTGCCAGTTGTGTTCCAATGCTAAAATGGCGATTCCCCCAATCCAAAGTTCTCTTCTATTGTCATTTCCCTCAACAACTTGTCACTCCTTCAAGATTTTTTCTTTATCGATGGTATTCAAATATGATTGGCCTAATTGAAGCAAAACTCTATGAATCTGCAGATGTTGTAATGGTGAACTCAAAATTTACGGCGACTTCCTTTGAACAAGTCATGCCATCCGTATGTAAAAATAAAATCCGGGTTGTTTATCCTCCCTGTGATGTGGATTCCCTGAGTATCCCAAATGGAAGGGCAATTTCCCGGAAGCAGAGATCCCCAAATCCACTTTACACATTTTTGTCAATGAATCGATTTTGGCCAGAAAAACGTCTTGATATCATTGTTGAAGCAGCAGGTAAAAATTTATATTAAAAGATCAAATTAAATTTGAATGCAAATTCTTAACCGAAATATTGAAATTAAAAAATAGGTCGACAAAAGATTTCGTCGTTAAGATAGATATAATTTCGGGTTGACGCTTATCTCTTTTCTCATTCTTTTTTCGTTTTGTTCGTTTCTTTCATCGACCTCAATTAACTCAAAATTCAAAATTCAAATTATAAATTCAAAACTCAAAATTCTAAATTAAACAAGTTATCTTTTTTAGCATTGTTAAAGAAAAAAGGATATCAAGCAAAAATTCAATTGGCAGGATCTGTGATGCCACATATCCCAGAATCTCGGATATATTATGATCTGCTAAAACAGATGGTTAAGGATCACAATGTTGAAAGTTACATTGAATTTGTGCCATCCCCGTCAGAAGAAGAGAAATTCAGATTATATCGAACTTGCGATAGTGCACTGTACACCCCACCAAATGAACATTTTGGGATTGTTCCAATTGAAGCCCTTGAGCAGCGTCGTCCTGTAATTGTTATTGATAGTGGTGGCCCGGCCGAGACTGTAATAGAAGATGTTACCGGAACAAAAGTAATTATTAAATACATTATCTGTGGTGTATGAGTAATATGCATATTTGTAATACTTTTGGGTCAAGGAATCGGCTTCTTAAAACAATTTTTCAAGATCAAAGTAAAAGTGCCGCAGCTTAACTTAAATTTTGTAATCGTAATCTGAGTCTTTAAAAATTTGCATATTACCTTGCCTTTCACCAACACAGAATATATCTAAAATACAACAATTTTAGATATCTGAACCAGATCCACATTTGCTATCAGATGCCATGATAAAGCATATCAAACGTGAATTTTGGGAAGATTTGGATATTGATGATAATTATATCTCTCAACGAAAACGTTTTGAAGAGCAATTTAGTTTGGATGGTTTTGGGAATAGAATAGATGATGCCCTAGTTTCAATGTTTCCAGATACATATATTCCAACAGCAAAGAAATATCAGCATTTACCATTCAATGCCCCCACCAATGTTGTCGTAACAACACCTGTAAAATCCAAATCTTTGCCAAAACTTGACAGTGGTGCATATGATAATCGTAAAAATGCATAAAAAATATCTTTGTTTCTTTCTTTCTGTCTATAAATATGTAAAACAACAATGTCTATCTATTTTTTTCTTCTTGTTTTTCTTAATTTTTCGTTCCGCCGACAAGCATCTCGATGGTGAACCACGGACGGGTGTTTTTGGCATGGGCGACCGCGTGATTATTCTTTTTTGTTTTCTTCGCGTTCGATTTCCCTGTTTTTAGTTTTTGTTTATTTTATTTTTCTAATTTTCTGTCTTTATTTTAATGTTTATCTCTTTTATATTTTTAGCTTATTATAAATTTATATAGTCTTTTATTTTTAAATTTAAAAAAGTCTTTCATCATCTTTTTTCGATTTTCGATGTTTTCGTTTCAAAACTCTCTAAAATTCTTATCCTAAAAATGGTTTTTCATAATTTGTAATTGTTGTTTATTTTTTTAAATTTTCGATAATTAAAAAAGTATTATTATCATTGTGAAACAAAAAAGATCATGTGTCTATTCAAAAATGCAGAAAAAAACAAGAAAAAGTTTTACAAATCCGGAATTGCATGTCTCGAAAAGCAATAATGCCTAAATTATCTTGACACAAAATCAAAAATTTCCCTCTCATTTCAGTCAAGTAAAATTCCATTGTTTTCGATGTTAGTGATTTTTTTAATGAATTCCATTCAAGAATTTCAAAAAGTCCAAATGAAAGAGAAAAAACAGGATATTATAAGAATGACGTGGCATTTCTCATGCACATGTCCTTCAATGATGGCGAAAGAATGAATGTTGAACACAAAAAATGAATTTAAAGCGAATCTTTTATTTCTTTCCAGAGTGAACGCATTTTTGAAGCTGAATACCGAGAATATTGATAATGAAAAACAGTAAAGCGATTTAAAAAATGATGATCAAAGCCTTCCCGATGGTGCAATCGTGTTCCAACACAATTCGCCACCAGTCCCATCATAATATCATCCAAATGCACAAAAGGAAAATCACAAACATGATGTAAAATTTCAGAAGCTGCTTTTCGGGATATTATAAAGCTTGAACCTTGCACAAATGGCGGATAACATTTATGATTGTACATTGTTGATGGAACATGCCATAACAGCCATGGCATAAATAGACGCGGATATCCTCGGGAAACTTTTCCAATCACATAATTTTCACCTTTTATCATTTCCTAGAAAATGAAATTTAAGTTGATTAATATGTTTAATAACAAAACTTAAAAATATTAAAGTCATCTCCGATACTGTAAGAATGATAAAACATTCAAGATATTTGGGGTATTACATTAGAAAAATAAAAAAGTGAAACACTGAAAATCAGAATTTCGAATTTTGTGGTATGAAACTTTTCAAACTGAAAGTTGTCAAGTTTCTTTTTAGCAGTACAAGAATCGGAAGTTCTGTTTTTTAAAATTTTGCAAATTGAAACTTTTTTTTATTTTTCTAATTTGAATATCGAAATAAATTAAAGTCTCGAAAACTTCGGAAATGAAACTACATTTTTCAGTTTTTAAATTTCGAAAATTAAAATTTCGATATTTTCAAAAGGTTAACTTTTTAACTTTTTACTTTCAAAAACTGGAATTATCTCGGTAACCATCACCCTCAAATTTATCATCTCAAAAGTAGAAAATGGTAAAGAAAAAAGCTATAAAGTTTTAGTCTACTATAGAAAACTATCTTACATTTGAATATTCCATTAGGGCAGTGGAATTAACAATTGTGTCATCATTAATGACCATAATTTGTTCAACATTTGAATTCTTTAAAAAATATCCATATGTGGCCATCATTTTTAAAGTTAAATTAAAATATGAATCAATGAAATCAAGTTGTAAAATATCTTCATGTCTTTCAGCCTCTGATAAAACATTGATATCAGATATACCTTTTCCAACAACAAAAATTACAGGAACTTTTGAAGGGAAAGTTTGTTTCCAAGTATCTCGAATATAATCTCGATAATTAATTGCATTTGGGGCACTTCGAATTACAACAATTTTTTCAAAAGATAGTGGAAGTATTGGAGTTATTACAGCTTCAATCGGTTGATTGAGGGAACATTTTTTAGATGGTATTGTATGAGGGAAGACATGTTTGATACAAGCTGATAAAGGTTTACGAATTGGTTGTTGAACATTTAAAAAGTCTGAATCCGTATAACAAATTAACCTAAATGGAAGAAGTGAACGTTCTAAATAATTTGCAAACTAAAAATAAATATATTTATTGATTTTGATGACCTTTTAAGCACCCAAAATTTATGGGCCAGAAAATATAAAAACTTACAATTAAATATGGCAAAATCCAAACAACTTGAACAATAAATAATTTAATGGGCAACGGAGTTGCACCAAGCAAACTCCGCGCAACATACATCGATTGCGGAGGCAAAAAGAAGCCGCCGTCGTTGGTGACAAAAAAAGAGGGAAAAAAGGGTAAGGAAGGATTTATGGATTATTGATGATAATTATGATATGGCGGGGGGATATAAATGGATATTCCGGTTGTTTATTGGTTCGGGAAATTTAATGACAGCAATAACGCCGACCAACAAGACGAAAAATATCGGAGGAGAGAGATCCGTTAACACTCACTCAAATTCCCTCTCTCTCTTTCTCTATTACAAAATCTAAAAATTGCTTATCCCGCGCCACCATCTTTCTCTCTCCATCTTTTTCCTTCTATTTCAATATTTCAATGATGCATAATTTTAACATTGAGGAAACGAGCGAGACAAGAATTAAAAAAAAGAAGAAACCAGGTTTCTTTTCATCTTTTTTACGAATAATATTCTAAAAGCTAATTTACCACCCATTAAATTGTTAACTTTAACATTGAATCATCAACTAAATTTATTAATTCTTTCTAGAATGAAAAAACTTGTTTTCCCTCTCTCAATGCTTTGGTATACTATACTAAATCTGGTTTATGATGGTTTATGCAAATTATCTTATTCAATAACAACTAAAAATGTCTCTATGGCCATATGGAAAACAAATAGTAATAAATTTAATCCCAACTTATTAGATCATAAAACATGCAAAAGTATCACTTTTATTGCAACTTGCAACATTTTATACACAAGATGAATCTCTATAAAAGCAATTCCATCAATACCTCCAACAAGTCACAACTTCTTCATCACCTCTTGAATACCTACCTCAGCCAAAAATGTCCTCAAAATTTGTTATCATTTTTGCCGTTTTGTTTATCACTTTAGCTATCACTGATGCTGCTCCAGCTGCTTTGGAAGAAGCTAACGATGGACCCCATGTTATTCCACCTGTTGTCGTTGGAAATCCACCCGAAGAACTTAATGTTACCCAACCATTGGAACCTGCTGAACCAATGGTCCCATTAATTAATGATGCAAAAGATGGCCCACATGTTATTCCCCCTGTTGAAGCCGGAAATCCACCCGAGAAACTCAATGATATGAAACGACGAGTTTTACGCCGCAGAAAACCTTCCTCAGAAAAATCTGATAAAGCTTCATCAAACAAAGTTCAAACAATGCAACAACGTGATCCTGCTAAACCCGGACAATCTGCTGATTATTACTACTATTATTATTACTATTAATAACCAAAGAAATAAAACTTTTTTAGATTTAAAAAAGTTTAATTTTGTACATATGTAATTTTATGTATGTAACTGTTAAGATTTTTGTATAAATAAGTATATAATAATTTATCAGTCTTTGTCCAGCAAAAGAAATTTTATAATTTTGGCAAAAATATAATAAGGAAAAACTGTGTTACTGTACATGCAAAATTTTTGGGAGCTAAACATTCACTTTCTGACACGAAATATGAAAAAATGCATTATTACAGTTTTAGAAAATTACATAACATATCATATGTTACATATGCTTTGCATAATTACATCAGCTTTTATGTAAAAAACTATAATCTGGAATTTTTAAAAAAAGCCCCTTTGTTGCAAAAAAGGCTTTGCATTTCAAACAGTTCGAATTTAGAATTTCCGTTGAAAAAAAATTTTTTTCCCAAAAGGTTTCAAAAGGGAAACACAATGTTCGACAAATGTGTTCCCTGTAATGATTCAACTTTTTTTCGAATTTCGCAAACTTTTTCCAAAAAAACTTTACTTTTTGAAACTTTACTGTTATTACTGTGCTAATAAATTAATACTTTTTTGTATTTCTGACTTTTTTAACTTGTAACCATGTGATTTTAAGGATTCATTTGACCGTTACTTTTATTTCCACTTAAAAATTTGCTTTAAAATGCTTTTATCCGATCCAGCTAAAAATTGTTTCATCGTTTTAAAACTGTATTATCTTCATCATCTAATATGCCTTTGATTAACAAAAATAACTTATTATTAACGATTAGCTGATAATGATAATCTATTATTGCAGTTTGAATAATAAGTACATAGTAGCTTCTTCATATCGAAGTTTCGGTGCACATGCTTTTAAGCTGACGTTGAATAAACTACTATATAAAATTTTTAACGCTGCGTTCACCTTTGTTTTATTTTTCATTGAAATAAGTATAAAAATACTCGTGTTGATTTAAAATATTTTAAAATACATAACAGCGGTTTCGCGCCTGTTATGGAGACACCATCTGTCGACAGATATATGTATGTGTCTCCAGAGTCACCATATTATTTCGCGAATTAACGACTTCAAACATGAAGTATGAATATAAAAAAATTTAAAAAACATATTTTTGCAGGACATTTCTCTCTTTCAAAAAACGATAAAATCTTACAATTTGAAAAATTTTCTATGAAACATCAAGTCACCTGAAGCAGAAGAAGAAGGATAACAAAAAAGTGAATTATGGTTTGTTTCTTTTGATTGATACGTATAATAAATTTAAAATATGGATTTTTAGAGTCTTGCAGCTATTTGGAATATTGCTCGTCGTGATGTCCCGATACCTGTGGATTCTCCAAAAGAATTGCTATCAGAGAAGCATGCAACATTTATACTCAAATATGGCAAAACTGATAATCTATTTGAATATGTTATGATGGAACATTTAAGAGTGAGTGGATTATATTGGTGCCTGACTGCTATGGATATTATGGGTAAAAAAGATGAATGTGACGTCGAACTTATTCTTCAAGTTGTTAATGAAGCAAAGAACAAAGATGGGGGATATGGTGCTGCTAAAGGCCATTCTTCACATATTCTTCATACATTATGCGCTGTTCAAATTCTTGTAACCGTTGATCGAATGGATTTGATTGATATTGAAAGTCTTGTTCAATTTGTTAAAAGCTTGCAACAAGAAGATGGAAGCTTTCATGGAACACCTGAAGGTTGGTTTAGTTTTTCTTAATTTTTGTGTAAAGGGGGGTAATCGTTATGTTAAGAAGCTTCTCATTGTCGTTGTCACAAAATTAAAACAATTTAACTATGTAGAGAATTATCTTCCTTCTTCAGAAAAACTTAGTTATCTGTTAGTTATCCTTCTTTTGTTTTCTGATTTTCAATATCAAACCCCATTAGTTGCAATGTTTTTTGTCGACCATTCAAATGTTATTGAAAAATGGTTTTCTTAAAATTTCTTTGAATCGAGTTGTTTGCTACGTTGGTGCAATTCATTACTGTAAAATTTTTATATTTTCTAGCACTCCAAAAAATACATGTATGCTTTTACATTGAACTGTCTGTTTTTACTTATTTTTCGTTGTCACAAAACTACATAACTAATGAACTAAACATAACCGAATTATCGCATATCTCATAAAATTACTTTAATTTTTTATAAAGTCATTTCTCGAAAAAATCTTACATCTTTTATTATCCATCTGTCTAACCGAAATGTAAGAAAACAACATATTACAGTAGCACTTTTCCCTTTGTCTTTAATATTTTAGTGAATTGAATGATTTTTACATTGAACCTATTTAGCCCCTTTTCTGCATCTCTTTTCTTTGTCGTTTGAAAAGCTAATTACAAGCTACCTGTGTCATATTTGCATATGCCAAATATTTGTAAGTCAATAATTTGACCTGTTGACCGCAGCGGAGATTGCACAATGAAAATAATGGAAACCATAATGGATAAAAGGTCCACACGCAATGCTTCTTTAAAAATTTGAAATTTTTTTGTTTTTTTGAAATTGAATAGAAGACAGCAAAAAAATATTACGATAACCGTATGCTTCCTGTCATCTTTTAAAAGATATTTCTTTTTTTTTGCGATTTATAATAGGTGTAGAATGTCAAAATAGCTGTTTTCATTTTTTTCTGTTTATAATCGGTTGACCTGACAATTGCGTATATTTTTTTCTGAAGACAATTTATGGAAGAAAACAATACAATGCAAAAAGGTGATGATCGGCCACCTTCCGAGATGTGATTAAACCTTTCAATGACTTCCCCTCTCTTCTCTTCCATAATAGTCAAAAAGAGAATAAGAGAGTGGCCTCTTATCCAAACACAAAATCAACTTGGCATTATTCAAAAAATCGGATTAGATCTCACTTATCTTCTTTAAAATAACACACGTGCTAAATATCTTTAAATCGGAGGAAAACAAAGAAATGAAAGCATTCATGTGTGCGAAGAAGCACTTGACAAAACGATTGACACTTATAAAATCAGTTGGAAGCCATTTTTTGTGTTATCTTTAAAGGATTACTTATAATAATTACAAATGTTTCTTTTACAGAAAAAGACAATGATACTAGATTTTCATTTTGTGCTGTTGCAACTCTTTACTTTCTTGATCGAATAAATGATATTGATATTTCTGGGGTTGTCAAATATGTTCTTTCATGTTATAATTTTGATGGTGGATTTGGTACTTATCCAAAATCTGAAAGTCATGCCGGTCAGGTTAGTTATGATTTTTATGGTTTGGGCATTTTTATGCCTTTTATGTAAGATTTAATTATTTTCGTACCATTCACCAAAAATAATTTATTTCTATGTTTTTTGCAATTTCTATTTTTATGACTTTGCTAAAGCTTCTTCTTTCAGATATATTGCTGTCTTGGTCTTCTTGCGGTAACGAATAATCTCGATCAAATTGATGAAAATAAAACTGCTCGATGGCTTGCTGAACGACAATGCCCCTCGGGAGGTTTATGTGGTATGTTTTAAAAGCTTTAATGTGAAAATTATTAAAGAAATAAAATTCACTGGCAAAAAAGAAGGGAAGAAGAGGTGTGAGTGTTATCTTCCCTCATATCTTTGATTTTCGACTTTTTTTCTGTTGCCACTTTTTTTAACGCACATTTAAAAGAGTCTAAGAAATAACGATAAGACAATGAAAAATGGGCGCAAAAATTCTTCTCAGAAGTAAATAAATCATAAAAAGAGTGTATATTTTTCATCGTTTTTTTTTCATTCGGGGTTACGGTAGTTGAAAATTTGAAAAAAAAATGTTTCAAAAAGTTTGAATTCAAAAATGTTTTTTAGGAAGACCAGAAAAACTGCCAGATGTTTGTTATTCACAATGGGTTTTGGCATCACTTGCAATTCTTCGTAGGCAACATTGGATTGATAAGGTTTGTGCCATTTTTTTCAAGCTTTCCAAATATAAATTTTGTTTATTATAGGATACATTAATTCGTTTCATTCTTGCAAGTCAAGACGATGAATTAGGTGGAATTGCAGACAGACCAGGAGATGAGGTAATTACATTATTATTGTTTTCTTGGCATGAAAAGGAGTGATTGACGACTGCTTGCTTTTTTTAGGCAGATCCATTTCACACTGTTTTTGGTCTTGCTGGTTTAAGTGTTCTTGGATATGAAGGTTTGGATACTGTAGATCCTGTTTTTTGTATGACAACTCGAGTACTTGGAAAACATTCATTTGGAACAAAGTTACCTTCTTCACCAAAAGCAACTACCGTAACCGAAGAACTTCCATTGAAATTTGATGTTGAAAAAGAAAAATGCAAAATATCGTTTTAAATTTTATTTTCGTAACTTTATTTAAAATAATTTATTTAAAACTTTGTTAATAATCTTGTATTATATTTTTGTTAATAAACGCAGATTTTTATGAATGTTTTTGAGTAGAAAGACAAAAGAGATTTGAGTCAATAAAAAAGTTTTCTCAGTTGCTTATTTATGCGAGGTCATTTTTTGATTTCTTTTCGGCAGATATGCCTTTTAAAAACCCATAAATCCTAAATTCAAGAAAAGAAAGTAATAATGCGGGAGTGGCATTATTCGATATCGGAGAAGAAGGAAAAGAAGACAGGCGATAGTTACAAGTTTTTGGTGATCCAACAACAACAAAATAAAATCGAGAAAAAAGGGATTAATTGCGCGTGGCGGAAAGTGTTGCCGCTTTTTTTCTTCAAAGAAAAATCTTCTTCAAAGTTGACCAAATAAAAAGTTTGTTTTTGATGAGGACTTTCATTTTTGTTTTCACACACAAAACTTTTTTTGCTTGAGTTAACCGTCCTTAAAAGAATGTCAAGGGGGATACGATATATCCAAGGATTAACAAAAATTATGCAATTTATTTTTTGATGAGCAAAGGTAAGAGAGTGTTGACATAAGAATTGAATGCCTTGAAAAAAGAAACTTGACTTCAAACAAAAAATGCCGAAAAAAAACTTTATATTAAAGTTTTCTTTTTGATACAGTTTCTTTTCAATAAATAAAAAGTAGAAAAAATAGACATAATTAAAGACTATCAAAATAACATACCTTTTGGCGGTCTCCCAAAAAAAACAACAAAACAAAAACTCCTGTGGCGTAAAATTGGCATTTTTTTAAAAAAAGGTAGAAAGAAACAGATGCCTTTCTTATTCATTTTTTAAAATATTTTAAAATGCCAAAAAAGTTGACAAAAAAAACAGAAGCAAATATACAGGGTGTAAATTTTAACATGTATGGGTTTTAAATCCGTGAAAAACATAAAAATTTTAGGTTCCAGAACCTCAAATTTTCACAGTAGGTTTGTATGAGGCTAAAGTTTATTTCCACAAATTTTCAGCCCAATCGAAGACCTAAACTTTTTTCGAGGATCTAGATCCTAGGTCTTGACAAAAAATAAAAATTTGTAGCTTTTTAGATTCCTTACTTTATGGACTATCAATTTGCTTTAAAGTTTTTTTTCTTAATTTCTAAATTTTTAATTTTTTTAAAATTTAAAAAAACAATAATTTTGAAAAAATTTTTAAGTCCTTGAATGCATTAACAAAATCTCGGACTTAGAAAATTTTTTCAGTTTTCAATAAATTTAAAAATGAAGAAAAAATTTAAAATTTAGAAATTAAGAAAAAAAACTTTAAAGCAAATTGATAGTCCATAAAGTAAGGAATCTAAAAAGCTACAAATTTTTATTTTTTGTCAAGACCTAGGATCTAGATCCTCGAAAAAAGTTTAGGTCTTCGATTGGGCTGAAAATTTGTGGAAATAAACTTTAGCCTCATACAAACCTACTGTGAAAATTTGAGGTTCTGGAACCTAAAATTTTTATGTTTTTCACGCGTTTAAAACCCATACATGTTAAAATTTACACCCTGTACTCTTTTTTATCCATCAAACAAACCACCATTAAAAAACATACTAAAAGTATAAAAAACTAGTTTAATATTTTTTCATTTTTCATTTTTTTTCTATGGCACACGATCCGAAAAAAGAAAAAAAAATCCAGCTCACTTTTTTTGGAAGGTGTTTATTTCTGTCATCTAAAGAAGCCCAGGTGCGCTGCTTTGGATTTGACAAAAATAGGAAAAAAATAAGCTTTAAAAAGTTTAATAAAGTTTTTTCACATTTTTTAAAAATATTGACCAAAAAATAGAATGTCTGAAAAATCACGGCAGATTCAAAACAGTTTTTGCGCGGAGTTAAAACATGTCGTAATGGTTAGAGATCACCGACGCAAGGAAAAGAAACAAAGAAAAAGAAAAGAAAAGAAAAAAGAGTTTTTTTACTTTTTTTTATCCAAAATTTTACTAATTTTTTTCGGTGTTGGGTTAATATTAAACTTTTTTCACATTTTTTCTATACTTTTTACATAAAAATATCATGGCTACAATAATATCTTTACAGAATTTTAATATCTTATCTGGAAGCCAAAATCCTGCCGTAAGAGTTTTTTCAATTTGAGCAAAAATCATGCGTTTTCGTCGCACTTTTTTGTTCAAAAAATCGGGAAAAATATATGAGCGCATATAAATTAAATTTTTTCTATACGTTTTACATAAAATTATCTTGGCTACAATAATATCTATTCAGATTTTTGATATCTTATCTGTGAGCCAAAATCCTGCCGTAAGAATTTTTTCAATTTGAACACTGATGAAAAAACAGTATATTTGGTGCTGTAAAGTAGTGCAATGGCTTAAAATGTTTAAAATTGTTATTTAAACAAGGTTAGAATAAAAAAAATTAATGTTAAAATGTAATTTAAAATATATAAGAAAACGTTTATCTTTTTCTTTGAAATTGAAGCTTTTTTAAATAGTAGAGGCAAAAGCGACTCCCAACACGAAAATGTTTACTTCTTTGCAAACGTTTCAACTCCGCTTTGAATCTGCCGTGAAATGCAATGAAACGGAAAAAAAAGTTTTGAAAAAAACGCTTTGTTTTTGATTAGCGTTTTTCTTGCAGCAAAAAATACGGTAGGTTTATTTAAAGGAGCAATAAATATATATTTTTTTCAAAAAATCTGAAAAAATGTTGGTGTTTTGGCCAGACAGATGGGAAAGAAATATTGCTTTAAACTTTTTATGACATTGCTTGAGTCATTTCAAGTTTTTATAAAAATTGGGATACTGTAATCTCAGTTTAAAAAACGGAGATAATGAATTGAAAAAGTCATAAATTTGTGTCAAATAGAGTAAATAATTTTTGGAAAAACAAACATTAGACTTGGGAAAATTCAACATTTTTTTGTAATCTTGGGCCTTACAGTTGAGTTTTAAAAAGTGGATTTAAGGATTTAACCAATGGATTTTTAAAGTCTAATTTCAAGTTTAAAAAGCCTAAATCAAAATTACTATTTCTCGATTTTTACAACATTTCATCAATTAATTTTACATGTACAGTTTTTCTTCTATTTCTAACTTATTATACTTTTTAGAAGTCCACAAACCCCTTAATTTCGTTACACTTGTTACAACTTTTTTTAAATCTATTCTATCACCTAATGAATCATCCAAAAAAAAGAAATCTACAAAAGAAAAAAAGCTGTTACAAAAAACGACCAAAAAATTTTGTTGCCTTTTTGACCCTTTAAAAAATATGAATAAATTAATCGCAATCAAAGAAATAAATGTTTTTTTGCGGCTTTGAATTTTTGATCAAAGCGAAACACAAAAAAGTCATATTCGGTCGTCGATCGAGAAGGGGTGCCCGTTATTGCGCAAAAACAAGATTTTTCCCGCACAAAAAAAGGGAAGAAAATTCTTACAGTAATAAAAAAGGAAGAAAACAGGAGGGGCAAAAGAAAAACGTCGAAGAATCAAGGAAAGAAGAAGAAAAGGCGGGGTTTAAGAAAAAGTGATCGCGCGTGCCAGCGAAAAAAAAAGGAATGACTTGATTCCTATCGTTTGCCACTTAAACACGAAGTCAATTGTTTCCTTCCTTTTCCTTCAACATCATTAAATTGTTGCTGCTGCTGTCTGTCGACAGATATTTTAAAAGCGATAACGGATTTTTTTGAAAAAAAGAGATTGAAAAAAGTTTTTTTATCTGTTAAAAAAAAGAAATTATGCCTGCTGTCGCTGCTGTTTCTTCTGGATGGATGTCACATTTTCATCATCCACAACTTCATCAACATCATAATAATGTTAATCAAATGGATAAATATCATTCTTCAAATTCAATAAATTTTAAATCTTCTTCTTCTTCGACTTCCACTTCTTCTTCTGGAATCCATATGTCATCTTCTGCTACGGCTGTTGCAGCAACTTCTTCTTCTTATCTGAATTCATCAACCCCCTTTCAACAACAAACAATGACAACAACAGGTGCAATTAATTCAAATGGATTTTGTTTTGGAAGTGAAGGACAACAATTGCCTCGAGCAGCTCTAAATTCTTTTTCTTATCCTTCGCCATCTTTTGAACCCTTTAATTCTTTATCTGGTGCAACAACATATGGATATGCAAGTTCTGCAAGTAGTTGCAGCAGTTCCACCACCACAACAGCCCCACTTCCAAGTCCAAATGATTATTATGGTATTCCATTTTATCCAACAAATTGGGATTTAAATTTTATTAAACAAGAACCTCTTCATCCAATTTCATCATCATCCTCTGCTGCTGCAGTTAAAACTGGTGGTCCAATTAAAACACCTCCAAGAAGACGTCCAAAAATTGCCAAAGTTGCTGCTTCATCGGATAGGTTTGTTTTTATATTTATTTACTAGTTATCATTACAGTACCCCTTTTAATATTAGTAAAATATATCAGTACCGTATTCCCTTTTAATCAGCATAGTAGTATCTTTTTATAAATTTTGTATTACCGTACCCTTTCTTTTATAGTAATAATGATTCTCCCCGATCTGAAAATGGTAGTCGTCGTCGAAATCGCCGCTACAAAACTCCTTCCCCTCAAATTCTTCGAGTTCGAAGAGAAATGGCAAATGCGCGAGAGCGAAGAAGAATGAATAATTTGAATACCGCATATGACATGGTAAGGATTCATCTTTCTATCCACTTTCATTACAGTATCCCTATTTTTTTAGCTCCGACAAGTTCTCCCTGATTTGGATGAAGGTCGAAGACTTTCAAAAATGGAAACATTACAAATGGCACAAATTTATATCGAAAATTTGGCAGATCTTATTTCTGCTTCTTCTTAAAACTCAAATTAATATAGCTTTAAACCTTTTCATATCTTTTTATTGTTAATCAACTTTTATCAATCGATTCGTGCTTGCCATTTTTAATATCATTTAAACTTGTGTAATTTTAATAGTTTATTTTTGCTTTTTTGTGTTTTCAAAAATTACAGTATTTTTTGTTTCATGATTCGTCATTTATATCTTTTTCTTTTTTTTGTAATAAACTTTGCTTCTGTTAGATTTTTTCTTTTTTAAATAACAGCAGATTGCTCAATTATCGTCTTCGTTTTTTGCCTATTTTTTGAAAATCACGCGACCATCTGTTGCAAGCAAGAGAGAGACCCAAAAAAAGTGTTCGAAACTAAGGCCAAAACCTAAGCTTTTCTTGCAACAGATCAGAGAGAAAAAAAGAAATGAGAAGCTTGAAAGGTCATCATCGAGAAAAACTTGTTAATAAATTAATTAATTTAACATTTTTGATGGTTGTGAATTTTTAATTCATTTTCTTAGAAAACAGTTTGTATGCTTTTAAATGCAATGCAAAAGGTGAATACCGAAATCAGGAGTTTAGCTGATTAATGAGTTCGTTAAGAAAAGGATTTTTTAAATTTTAAAATCTATTTAAAAAGTTTTTAAATATTTGTTTTTTCTAATTTATATAACACTGATAGGCTATTAGGCAAATAATTTAAGCTTTCTCTAGCTTCTGATAATTGAAATGTTTTTCTACAGTATTCCATACAAGAATGAAATGGAATTGGATACGGTATCTTTTTTTAGATGTGCATGATAAAATTAAGTGTTAAATGCCTCATGAATTTTTAATATCTGTTGAACTAACTTTTTAAAATACCTATTATTCGAACAAGTTTGAAAAAGAATTTAAACTTCTTCCAAAAATCTGTCTCTTTTTCTAATTAACAAAACAAAAAAAACAACTATCTCAACAACATCAGCAGAGGAGGTCTTCTTCGTTCAAATAAAACAAAAAACAACACCAAATAAAAATGAAAGAGAATCGTCGCATAAAAAATTAATTTTAAAATGCGTGTGTTCCCATTCATTTTTTTGCTGCTCTTTTTTCGTAACATTTTTTTTGTGAACCGGTGGCGGTGAAACAAAAGAGAATCGCAAATGTGATCCCTTTATAAAAAACTGCTGTTAATAGAGAAGAAAAAAACTTTTAAAACTATGCAAAAAAATCTTCACCGGTGACATTTTTTTAAAGCTCTTTTTTTAGGATTTTAGATTTTTATCATCAAACAAAAAACACATATTTGAAATTAGAGAAAAAACTCAAAGAATGGGTGATTAGTTTTTTTACTTTTTTTAGTTTTTTTAGAAAAAATTAACGAAAAAAACATAGACTTTCGAAAAAATAAGTAATTTTCAATTCAAAAAGCATGAATTCTTCTGCTTTTTCGGAGATGAAAGGGGGATCATAAAAGGGTAGAAATCGTCGCATCTAAAAAATTGACGCAATACGGCAGCAATCAAGAAACTAAAAGCCATTCACCCGGTAAAAATCATATTATTATTAGCTTCTGCGAAAATAACGTCACACTCTATCGGCGGTTATTGCCATGGTCGGGAAAAAAGTATGTTTCTTTTTTTGAAAGCCGCTGCTAATTGCCAACCATAAACATGCGTATTTTTCTCTCGAAGTGGTGGAGCGCAATCATCAAAAAAAACTAAAAAGGCAGAGGGCAGATGCTCGGCATTTTCCTTCGATGGATGCCAAAAATAATGAAAGAAGAAAAGACCCCTCTGATCGTTTGGAAGAAAAAAACATCAAAGTAAAACACATTTTTTAATGACGGAATTATTCATTTTTCTACATAAATTTTTAAAAAAAGTCAAAAAAAAATGAAAATGCCATTGCAAAAATTTCGCGCAAAACTTTTTTTGCTGTAATAAAAATGTTTCTTTTTAACTTTTTTGAAAGAAGAAAGAAAAAAGGGCACCGTTTTAACGACCGTAAAAGACCCTTTTTTGAATAAAAAGAAATTATGCAATAAGCGGGAAAGAAAAGGAAAGAGAGAAAGAGATAAAAGTAAGTAATAATTACACATGTTGCAAAAAGAAGAAAAGGTTCCTTTTGTGATGGCACGCTCACGACCGCACAAGATTAGCAACAATTCAAAAGGTCAATCACTTAATTATTCACCACCAAAGGTAGTACCTGCAATAATTTGATATACATAAAAGTCATTATTGTTTTATGAACAGGCACAATCTTGTTGATCATGATTTTTGTGAACCACCGCAACAAAATTCTACAGTAATCACATCTAGGGTTTTCTCTTCCCCGGGGAATCTCCGGGGAATTCCCCAATTTTTGCGGGGAATGAGTTCCATTTCCCTAAATTTCCCACATTGAAGAAAAAAAATTATTAAAAGTTAAATATTTTAGTAAAAATAAGGTCATTTTAACTTTAAAAACCATTTTAAAATAGATAATTGCTTTTATTTAGGTTAAAAAAATCTAGTTTTAACATTTTTGGGTACTGTAAGTTTTAAATTACAAAATTGCGCTTCTGGGGAATGCCGGGGAATTCCCCGGGGATTAATCCCCTCATTTTTTCGATTTCCCGATGAATAAACAACCCTAATCACAACACAATATATACGCAAATACGGTACCGTATTTTTTTCAAAATGCACTTAACCCGCGTGTCTTATACATTTATTTCGTCAAACGAGGGAAACAAGATCCGAAAATCATCTGGTTTTAAAACCAACTAATGCCTAAAATTACCATATCACAACAAACAAAACTTTGTAACAGATGAAATTGATAAACGGAATTTTTAGATGTTTTTTTTTATTAAATGCTCAAACACTTGACAAAACAGAAACAAATACAAAAACAAAAATTTTTTTTAACTCTAGACACATTTTTTAACCAAAATTTTAAACCATTGTACCAAACCATTGATTTCCATTTTGGCAATCTAATTCAATTTTTGCCCATGGTGCAATTCCTCTCTGCTTTTTTTCTGCTGCAAAATTTTCAAGGTAATTTTTTAAAGCCAAATAATGATCAAATTCTTTGAATGTTAACTGAAGTTCGCCATTTTCTTCAACAAAATTATTCACAAATTTTATCAAGTCACTCGGGCAAATATTTGTTACAGTACCAAATTTGCCGTCTTTAATTTTTGGAATATTTTTTGTTTGGACAATTTCTTTTAAATCTTTCTCAGTTAATAATTCTTTTTCCTCTTCAGGATACAGTATGCTAAAAATTGTTGTAATTTATTATTCTATTATTAACAGAAGATTGAATTAAATTTTCTTTTTGTTTTAATTCACTCTTCTCCCCGAGGGGACCTTCTACTAATACCGTATTATTATGCAAATTTAACTTACTCAATTTCTTTAAGATTTGGACACCTTTGATAAACAAATAAAAGAAAATTGTCAAAAAAATTTTGAGACGGAATCCAAAGGGTTAATTTCTCTAATTCGGGTTGCAAAAGGATTTCCATAAAAGTTGGTTGAATATTAAATGTAAAACCAATCATAATTTTCCGAGTTAAAGATAAATCAAGTTTCATCATTAACATACTAAATTTATCTTCATGAAAACCGGACAAATTTAGTTCATCTACAACTTTTAGAACTTTTACTTCAAAATTAATTGTCGGAACCAAAGAATTGATGCCATGCTCGGCCTCTAATTCCCAACTACCATATTTCACGCATGCCGATTCAATATCAAATTTATGACTTCGTTGTGAAATTGATAATTCTTTAAGCAGACTTTTACCGAAATTTAAATGTAAAATTTTGAAAATTTTACAACTTTTCATTAATTTTTGTGACGAAGTAATGCTTGAAGATTTAAAGATGTAAAAAATTAGAGGTTTTGGTAAAGTAAAACATTGAAGAAAAGAATTTTTTAAATTTATCAAATCAGTATTAGAAACCATTTTGGGTAGAGAAATGAGATTCGCTATTATTTGGGAAATTTGGATAGAAAGAAAATGATTTTTGTTGTCAAGATGGTTGCAAAAAATACCGTTCATATTTCATTTACCCGTAAAAACACTTATGTTTAACCCAGCAGGTCCAAAATATAGAAATTTTTTATCTTAAAGCAATGAGAACATCCTCAGGAAACTTCAAATGGTCATTTATAACTAGCAACTCTTGACCACCTTTTTTTGCTAGTTAGCTTAACTCCTAGTTAACATAACTAGCATTTTTTGCTAGTTAAGTTAACTTTTTTAGTCTTAACTAGCAACGGTTTTGTTACCCAAAAGCGACGTCATTAAAAAAAAAGAAAGAGAGAAGTTAACTAGCAGTTTCAAAAAAGAAAAAAGAATGCTAATTAGCTTAACTAGCAGCGTTGTGAACAAAACGCCAAAAACAAAAATTATAACTTTTATGACCATTTGAAGGTTCCTGAACATCCTATATTTTTTAGAATTTTAAAATATTTTATCCATAATTGTTTGTCAAAACGTGTGTTAACGCCAAACAAAGGTTTATGTAAAAAACTTTAAAAAAGGAAATCGTAGAATTTATCATCTGATAATTTTTTTCAGAATGGAAAATCGTGTATGTAATCATGATCCAAAATATTTGGTTAAACGTGTGAGAAAACGAATTTATGATAATGTTAGTCCTGGACCCGTTCCGGAAAAATTAAATATTCTTGCAATCGCTGGTTTGCTTCAAGTTTTTGATTTATTAATATTGTTAATTGTCTTCTTTTCAGCTGGTCTTATTGATGTTGATGATATTCCATCTTTGTCAACCTCTGATATAACAGATATGCAACAAAATACAAAGGCAGCTAATATCATTGATGAAAATATTGTTACTGCTTCTTCCCCTGCAACTTCAACTTATAAAGATGATGAAGTAATTGTTATTTCTGATGACGACAACAATGATCATGATTATGACGATGATGATGAGGTGATCTGTTTAACAGAAACTATTTCAAAGCCAAATGAAGAAGTTGAAAGTACTGTGCCTCAGGCATTGAATAATATTGATGATGTTATTCAGTTAGATTCTGATGATGCAGAAGAGGATAATGGTATGTGAAAGAATGTTTAAACTACTTACTTTTTGTAGTTTTGCATTTTAAACGATATTATATTTCAGCCAGGAATCTTGCGAAGCTATCAATTCATCAAAATGATTACCCTTGTTCTTTCTCAGATGTTTCACCTATTATTGAAAATGCTGATAAACCAACTTCATCAAATGATACAAGTGTTAGTGATGCTTCCTCAAAAGAGTCTTCTCCAATCTCTGCAAATGAAGAACCTGTTGCTGCAGCATCAACATCTGCAGATGCCATTGCTGCCGTTTCTCGAATTGACCCAGTTGATCAGAATACGGTATGATAGAAAATATAAAATTTTCTATAATGGATTATTATTTAGAACAATGAACGAAATGTAATCCATGATTCTCGATCAAAAAATGAATTATTGAAAATGCCATTGGAAGAACATAAAGATTATTTATCTTTTTATGTTGCTCAACGGAAAAATGAAATGTTACGTGGCTTTGAAATTTTGGTATGTTAATATTTCTAAAAATTGGTTAGCTTACTGTATTTTTATTTTAGGATAAGTTATCGCCAACGGATATTAATTCTACTAAATCTTTCACAATTTTATCTTATAATGTTTTATCTCAATCTAGAATTGTAAGAAATCGTCCTCTTTTTCCCTTAATTGATGTTATCCCTGATATTTTTGAATGGAAATATCGATCACAATTACTTGCAATGGATTTAAACAAATTTGGTGCTGATATTTGTTGCTTACAAGAAGTTGAACGAGGATTTGTAGAAATTTTTTATGAGCCTTTTATGGCTACAAAATTGGGATATGCAAGCTTTTATGCCTGGCGGAATGATGTTGATGGATGTGGAATTTTTTGGAAGCCTGATAAATTTGATGAAATTCAAAAAACTATTGTTCCTTTAAATTTCAATGTTGCGAATTTGAACAAATCGAATGTTGCTCAAATTCTTTCTTTGAAACATAAGAAAACCGAAAAAGAAATTATTATTGTAAATACTCAATTAACATCAGATCCAAATTCAAGTGTTGAAAAGCTGCATCAACTTACTGTAATTTTTGCTCATGTTCAAAAAGTATGTTTTATTGTTGATGATTTGCGGCAATTATATAAACTTTCTAGGCTAGAACCAAAGATCAACCGATTATTTTTTGTGGTGATTTTAATTTTGGGTCAAATTCTTTACTGTACAAATTTATTACGGATGGTGAACTAAATTGTCTTAAAGAAAAATGCTTCGCTTCATCAATGGATGGAAATAGAAAAACTAGGCAAGAAAACCGAATTGAAAGCTTTTCAATTCCTGAAGCATCTGGAATTTCAAATGAATGTACTTTTATTGAAAATGATGATGAAAAAGTTGCAAGCTGTACAAAGATTGGTCACTCCTTGAATTTTGAATCTGTGTATGGTAAAACTACTGCTAATGGAAGAAATGTTATCTCAACTTTTCATCATAAAATTAATCAGGATACATGGATTTATAATTGTGGAAATCCAGATTTTATTTTTTATTCTGTTAAACAAAAAATTGTTTCAAATGTAAGTTTTCTTTGTACTACTGTAGAAAAATTTTTTTCTTCTCGTAAGCTCCCTTTAAAACTGGTTTTTGTGGTTTTATTTTGAAGTGCGTTTTTACATTCATTTTGTTTTAGAATCATCAACAAATTGTAACAGAAAGAAATTTATTTTTACATAAACGGTTATCTTTACCTGATGAAGAAAGTCTTGAAGATTTAGTTGAATATACACCTCATAATTATACTGGATCTGATCATCTGCCATTATTTGCTCATTTTTTTCTTTCGTAATCTTGTCTCTGTGTTATATGTAAACTGTTGTTCGTTGTTTTATTAATCAATAGCAAGTTTTTAAATAAAATTTCTGTATTATTCATAGTGTCTCATGTTTAATTAAATAGGCATCTTGCGAAATTCAAATGTTTTACATTTTTCAACTTTTCACTAATGTTTGTTACAAATTAATATTTAAAGTATAGTAAGTTTTGGCAAGCGTAAAACACTGAAGAAAAATATTTTCGTAATTAATCAGGTCAGTAATAGAAAACAATACGGAGAGTGAATTTTATAAATATGTTTGGGATATGATAGTGCATTTTGTCTCAAGAATAGGATTTAAAGAAGGGTTGTAAAGTACAGTAGATTTGTTTTGGCATTTTACAACTGTTACTCATGCTTTTTAATTCAAAAATATTGATTTGCATATAATCAATCAATATTTTGAAATGAACTTTAAATTTAATTTGGTATATAATTGATTTTTTCATTTTCAATAAATTTTAAAATTCTGTGCCACTTTTTTCATATTGTTTTTTAAATTTTTTTATAAAACCTTTTCAACATCATTCTTGCCGCGAAAGGCGCCTTTCTCTCTCGGCAAGCTTCGCTCAAAACCTAAAGGAAAAACAAAAAAAGGTAAACATTTTTCATATTTTTTTGTGCCATTTTTTCGTTTCATCATCAATCAAAATCATTCTTTTTGATCTAAACCTTGGAGATGAAAATTCTGTTTAATTTTAATATTTTTTAGGACTGATGTCTTTACTTTCTGACCCTCAAGTTATGGACAAATTTGAAGAAAGATTAGAACGTGAAAGAAGAAAACTGAAAGAAAAACTTGGATTGGATGAAGATATGGAAGAATCTGATGATTGTCTAACAGATGATGATGAAGTTGAAATTGATAATGAAGAATTTTTTTCTGTTGAAGAAGTTCGTGACAAAAAAGTTGTCAAAACTGATGGAAAAGAACAAGAACAATATGAAGTTAAATGGCGAGGATATGAAGAGGTATAGATGTCTCTGTTTTTGTCATTATTGTATGCTAATTTTTGGTATATTATAGACAACTTGGGAACCTCTTGAAAGTTTCGTAACAAATGGGTCAAAGCTCGCAATCTTTCAATTCTATGAAAGAATGTGGAAGACAAAATTTGCTGCTTGTAGTCAAAAAGAAAAGAAGAAAATGAATGCTGAAAAGCTTTCATCACCTCCCCGCCTTCTTAAAGAAACTTCAAAGAAAGTTGATGTTTCATCAACTCAAAAATTTTCAAGTTCTGCTGGTGATAAAAGACGCAATCCAACCTATGGTGAACCAACTGTCGTCAAACAATTCAAATCTTCAAAGCCTCGTCCAACTTTCAATGAATCAATTTCGCGTGAAAAGAAAGCCACCGAAGAATCGGCATTAAAAAGAAGGAACAATGAAAATCAAAAACCACAAAAGTTCAAATCCTCTGCAAAAAGCTATCGATTCAGCCAAAGTGCATATAATCATCGTTCTGGTCAATATCAACAACAACAACAAAAAAAGCCTTCTGAAACTGAAAAAGAATGGGAAAAGAAACTTAAATTGCATCAAGAAAAGCAACAAATGGAACAAGAACGTATTCGAAAAGAGAAAGAATTGGCTCAACAATGCATTGAAGATTTGAAATATCGTGAAATGCTTCAAAAGTTCTTGGAAGATATAGGTGATTCTGAAAATGATGAGATTTATGCATAAGAATCAATGATCCAAGAACTTTCCATCACTTTTTTGAAGGAATACCTTTTATATGAGTACAAATTTAATTAATTATATCAAATTTTTTCGTTAGAGAACTTTATATGTTTTTTTTACAATTTTTATTGGAGAATTATCAATTTTTTGAACATTTTTATATTAAATAAATGAATTTTTCCAATATTTTTTCTCTTACTTTTGAATTTATAAAAAAGTTGTTCAATCGATTGTTAGTACTTTTTCTCTTTTGAAAACGACTGTCAGCAATGTCCATGATGGTGATGATCATGATGATGATGGCTAAAAATAAATTCATGTTTCGTTTTTTTCTTACTAAATATTTCTTACTCGTGATGGCCATGATGGTGATGATAATCGTCATGATGACTGCAAATCCTTGATTAGTTTAAATTTTTTTTGTTGGAAAGCTTACTGATGATGATCGTCGTGATGATGGTGGTGCCCGTGATGACCGCAGAATATTCTAAAAATAGATTTTACTTTGTCCTTGTTCCCTTTCTTTTACTTACCTCCAACACATTTTTTACTTAAAGTTTTTTTCTCAAGAGTTTTTGATAGTATTGATTCAACACCAAATTTAGATGAATGAAATGTTTGCTGAGCTGCTGCTGCTCAAGATGAGCATTTAAGTTGTTGCGGAAGAAAAAAGTGTTTTGAAAGTTAGGTGTGCCTGTAAAAAAAAGGGAGTTGAAGCGATAAGGTACTGCTATTGATTCAATGTTTGCATGTGATTCATCAGACGGGGATTTGCATGAATAGTTTCTACAGCATCTTTTTTTCTACGCATGACGTGAGTTACGTCTTTGTTTGTTGAAGCTGTGACCTTTTATGGTTTTTTGGCGCTGTTTCATTTTTTGCTACAGTAACCTAATTTTTGAATCCATCTTTATCAAACCAACATCTTTTGAATAGTTAATTTTAAGCTTCAAGTTGTGCAAAAATTTGATCACTTTTAATTGAAATGTTTCCTTATGATGGTCGTAAAAAATTGATAAACTTTTATTAGCTTAATTGAAAGCTACAAATAATGATAAAGTGCATCTATTCTAGTTTTAATGTATTTTAGTTGTGTTTTGACAAATGTAAACTGTTAATTTGTTTTGGAAAGATTTTAAAGAAAACTTTCGATTTCATTCAGTAAATAGCAGAGAATCTATTTACTTCATAATTAAAGGAGCATGTTAGTTTTTCAAGGTACTGTAGTTTTTAAACAAATAAGACTTAATTGGTGAAGATTATTGTGTCTTCCCTGAAGCAAAACCGTAACTTTGTGGAAATTTTTCTTTTCATTAAGATCAAAATTGAAATGAAAAAGTTGATTTATATTTAGTAAGATTAAAATTCTTTTAATTTTCTCGGCTTTTAAAATATCTTTCCTGTATTTAAGCTTTTTAATTTTCCCGAAGGATACTCGTTTCACTCTGTAAGGTATACTGTAGTGAAATGTTTCACTGCTTGTTGTTAGCCTTGTTGTATGGTTTGAGTTTTAGAAAATTTTATTTTACATTCTGTAATTTTTTATCAACATTTTTACAAAATTATTATTGACTTTTAATTAATGATGTCCGTGTCCGTGGCCATGTCCATGATGTTCATCATGGTGTTCATGATGATGAGGATCGTGATGGGGATCATGGTGTGGTTCATGGTGATGTGCATCATGGTGATGTTCGTCATGATGATGTCTAAAAATATGAAAGATATGAATGACTTAAGCCTATTTAAGAAAATAATACTTACTCGTCATGATGGTCGTGGTGTTGGTCGTGATGATGATGATCCATTTTTACTGATATGTGTTGTAGTTGTTGTTGAATCGAAGAGAAAAAGCCTTCAATGAAAAGTGAGAGTTTTGAAGTTTCTTTTATGTGAATTTTTGGTTCTTCATTTTTAAAAAAAAATTAAGATTAGCTCAAACAAAAGTAGGCGGTACGCAAATAAGCGAAAAGGCTCGACACCGTTTCAGCTCATGTGTCCCACATGATGTGTGTTAGAAACTTTTTTTGGAGTCAGGCGGTTTTTCAGCAACGTTGTAAAATAAAATAATTTGTTTTTGTGATAACACTCGCCTTTATTTCAACCCTCTTTTTTCCTTTTTTAAAATTTTAAAGCTTGAGTAAAGAATGCATGATCTTTGATAAGTAGAAACGTTGAAGCCAAACGTGAAGAATGATTTTTCCCCAAAGTTTTGAGTCATGCTGATTCAAATGATTCACAGCAATATTTGAAACAGGACGACAAAAATGGTTTTTTTTATTGCAAAACAAGGAAATGTATTGCAAATAAGCATGCCAAGCCAGGCCCAGAAAAACCCAAGACCGGACTGGGTTTGAACTTTTTTATTTAGAAATAATTGCTATGGAGGGGTATCACATAAAAAATTTACATAATTGAAAAAATCCGTAAAAAGAAGGCCGGTTGTCATGTGACATTCAGACTCACGTGTAATCGGAAATTTTTTTTTGAATTAATTGAAAACTATTTCTCCGTTGATGTATTAATTATTTACAGTAATTTTTAACACAAAATTACAGTTGAAAATCATTTTTAGCTTTTTGTTTAAGAAAATATGTGTTAATGTTACTGTAAATTTTACAAATATTACAGTAATATTTTTGTAAACTCTTACTTTAAGTGTTTCTGTTATCTTGATTACAGTAGAAAAATTTAATTTTTTATGGAGAGATTTGAAGAACAGTTTTAAAAAACTTTAAAAAATACAACATTAAAAAAAGATTTACAATAAAATGTTGCTGGCTTAACAATGACCATGGCCGTGATGATGATGATCATGGTGATGATGATCGTGGTGATGATCATGGTGATCGTGATGGTGGTCATGATGGTCATGATGATGACTAAAAATACTTGTTGATTAGCTTTTATTAATCTATTTCTAAAAAAATCTCTTACTCATGATGGTGATCATGATGACCGTGACATCCGTGTCCTTCACATCCGTGACCGTGGCAATGATCCATTTTGTTGGAGTTGTTGTTAAGCCTTTACAATGAAAAAAGTGAAAGTTTCAATTTTAGATTGGGTTGCTTTTATGGCAGTGAAGAATGCACCCTTTTTTCTGGAATTGATAAACTTTTTCGAAGGCGTTACATTCGATGCAAAGGTTTTTACGTTGAGGCACACAACTTTATTAGCACTGCTTTAACTGATAATAAAGGTTTATTTTTTTATTGTTGTCAAAAAGCTGCTTCAAGTTGAAGAAAAAAAAGTAAAACTTTTGAAACAATCAAAGGCCATGTGAGTAATAAATACATACATGACTTTCCCTTTTTTTATGTTTTTAAAGATAAAAATTCAAAGTTCCGCTTTCTCTCAACAAAGCTTTAAAGATGCATACAAAGCAAAAAAAGTCAAATTGGGCGTGGGTCCGTTTTTGAAAACTTTTTTCGGAAAACAACATTTGAGCAAATTTGTTTCAGAAAGCAACATTTCAGAAAACCGCGTTTAAGATTTTTTTTATCAGAAATGTTTTTTCAGAAAATTCGTTTCAGAAAATAACATTTCAGAAAACTTTTTTCAGAAAACTTTTTTAGGAAAGCGACATTTTGGAAAATTTTTATGTGAAAAAAACATTTCAGAAAAGTTTGTTAAGAAAACTTTTTTCAGAAAAGCTTCTTTCAGAAAACTTTTTTGAGAATACTTTTTTCAGAAAAGCGTTTTTCAGAAAACTTTTTTCAGAAAAGCGTTTTTCAGAAAACTTTTTTCAGAAAAGCGTTTTTCAGAAAAGTTTGGTGTCCCAATGCACCAAATTAAAACGTAAATTTTTTTTAAAAATTTAACAAAAAGAGAGAAAGCTGCAAACGCGCGGGTTATTTTGCGACAGAGAAAAAAAGAGAAGCGCGTTTTTTCTCTCTTTCTCTTTAAAGTTTTCTGAAAAAAGCTTTTCTGAAAAAAGTTTTCTGAAACAAGCTTTTCTGAAAAAAGTTTTCTGAAACAAGCTTTTCTGAAAAAATTTTTCTGAAACAAATTTTCTTAAAAAAGTTTTCTAAAATGTTGATTTCTGAAATGTTGTTTTCTGAAAAAACTTTTCTGAAAAAACTTTTCTGAAAAAAGCTTTTCTGATAAAAATTTTCTTAAAAATACTTTTCTGAACTGTTGAATTCCGAAAAAACTTTTCTGTATAAATTTTTCTGTAAGAAATTTTCTGAAACAAATTTGCTCAAATGTTGTTTTCCGAAAAAAGTTTTCAGAAACGGACCCACGCCGTCAAATTGACAATTGTATTTGAAACACACAAATTAAAAATACACATTTATCATTCATTATATTGATTACAACAGTACTACTACAGTATACTTTGATTAAATACAAAAGTACAGTATACTCAATCACAATTACAAAACTTTAGAAATACTTTAAAAAACATAATTAATATCAAAACTTTTTCGGCGAGCATCAGAATTCTTTGATAAAAGTCGAGCAGGATCAAATGCAACACAATTTTGTGGAACAAATGCATAATCAATTGCCATTCGATCACGAGCAGAATCAGCTGGATGAATTTCAGATTTTTCACGAATTGCCATTTTAATCTGAAATATATAAATCAATAGAAAACAATCGATATTTTAGAAAAAAACTTACATTTACAGTATTCCCAGCAGGTAAAAATCCGCATGTTGGAGTTGCAATTACTCGATCCATTGCATTTGTTTTAAGAGCCCACATGATCCGATTTATTGTAACATTTGTAATTGTGAGATTAACATTTTCATTGAAGGGTGATTTGAAATTAATCTAAAAAGTTTTAGAATTTATAATAATAATTCGTACAGTGCTATAAACCTACAGTATGAAAAGGATCAGAAGATAGATCATTTTCAAAGCATGGAAGAGTTTCAATTGATTTTGCTGATGAAAGTGTTGAAAGAGTTGAACGGCGTTGATTCATTTGGCGACCAGAAGGGGGTGTTAAAGTTCGGCTCCAATCAGTAATGGCAGGACTTGTACGGATATGACTTCGATGTGGATGCATTAATAATTGATGGGGAGCAGCAACAATAGCATTTCGACGACGAAGAACACCAGTATTTCCACCATTTGTTGAAGTCTGAAAGATACTTTTTAAAGTTTGCCAAGGTTCATAAATGTATAGAAACTAACCATTGATGCTTCATTAAAATTTGAAACAGATGTGTAAGAATGCAAAGGCATTTCACCAAAATTTGGTGAAGTTGCATTTGAGAATGTTGTAGTATAAGATGATTGGGCATCCCCACTTGGCAAGGTAACAAGTGGATTCTGGAGCTTCGGTTTTGGTTCATCAGAATCATGAACAGAGAATTCAGTGGGAGTTGGAGTCTTCAAATTTTCTGCAACAAGTGTTGAAGATGGAAGAGATGAAGTTGAAACAGATGAAGTTGAAATGGACTTAAAGACTTCAATCTTTGTAACAGTAACATTTTGGGTTGTTGCCATTGTTGAAGATTCTGCTCCTGTGAAACTTTTTGGTGAAATATCAGACATTGAAACATTTGTTGGTGAAGAAAGAAAGCCTTCAGAAGTATCAAGTGAATGAACGGTTGTTGTTGCTCCAGGGGAAACAACTTCAACTTCAGATGCCTAAAATCAATAATTATATGTATGCAAAATATGTAACACAAAATGTTTACCTTTTCGCTTTTTGTTGATCGATTTTTCAAATGTTTTTTGAGATGTCGAATAAGTTGTTTAGTCTTTGACCGAGATGAAGTCACTTCACGAAGCGATAACTTTGTTTTAGTTTTGAAAGATTGAGGTGGTAAATCTTGAATAATATGAAAGAATCGTTGAAATACCATTCCAAGCCCCATTCCAATTGCCAACATAATAAGATTTGATAAATTCATCGCTGCTTTCAAAGTTGTTGTGATGTGTTCACCAAAAAGATAAAAAAAGATTTGATAAAATCAGATATTTAGCAGCAGCAATAAAAATGAAATTGCCGTTTCACTGTTCAACAATCACACAAAAATGAATATATTTGTGCTTACTTGAGTGAAAAAAAAACACAATGAAAAAGTGTTTACATATATATGCAAATTTTTTTATATTGAAATTTTTAAACGAATTAGATATGACGTTTTTGGATATTCGGAGGTGAACTCATTAAATCCACAGGTTTCAGACATTTTTAATTGTAACATTTTTGCCCGTTTTGTTGTTTAGCGTAACTTTTGATCTTGAAGACAATAAAAAAGGACAAAAAATATCAGATTTGAACAAGAAATTGAGTCTGAAAATCTATGATTACTGTATTGGATTTGTGACAATTTTGAAGTAATTTATTCTTTTCGAGCTGTTGTTGGCAAAACAAGCGTTCCTCTTATTTATTTTTTTCTAAAAAATATTAAAGATCAACAAATTTGAAACAAGTGTTTCTTTTTCTTTTATTTTTGTGTTCATTTTTTTTAAAACTAACTTTCATTGTTTTTTTTTCCTCTAAAAAAGAGCCTTGAATCATCATAACTAAAGTTTTGTTATTGTTTTATTTCATTGTTTCTGAAACTGACAGCTTGCCTACTTCTTGTCTGCTTCAGTTTCTCTCTTTTTTTCTTTTCCCCACACACATTTACGCAAATTTTCAATATTTTCATTTTCATTTGTTTTTTTGGATTTGCCATTTTTCAATTTTTTTTCATTGCTTTCATTTATTCTTCAAACCCCTTACACGCTTGGTGGCGGTTTGAAAGACAAAAATGCGTTTACTTTTTCTTTTATCAACTTTAGCAATTCTTTCTTTTGCTTCTGGTGGTGGGCATCATCATCAATCTGATGGACATTCAAATGATCAAACAAGTTTACTTGTTGAACTTTCTGGTATGTTTTTTGCTTTAGTGGACAATTCTATTAATCGATGATACTGTTGATAATGTTTGATTAAACCTTTTTTAGGTTTTCAATATAATTTAACATGGTGTGCAGATTTTGAAAGTCAAGAAGTAACATATCAAATTGATTTTTTGACACCTAAACAACCGGAAGACAATCGCTGGATTATGATTGGTTTTAGTGATCATGGAAAACTTGTTGGCTCTGATTTTTGTTTATACAATAATCATGGAAATGAAAAATTAGAAGTAAGGTTTTTTATTACAATAATTTTATTAGTGCATTACACAATTTTTTTCAAGGATGGATATCTTAGTGAAACTTTGGGACATGGTGTTGATATCTCTCAAGATTGTCATTATGTTAGTGGTAGCTATGATGAAGGTCGCCTTGTTTTTCGTCGAAAATTTACAACTTGTGATGTTCGAGATTATGCTGTTGAGGTTTGTACATTTTTATTCACTCATTTTGATCAAAAAAACATCATGTTCCTTTGATCTTTTTAAAAGCCGCTTTTTCTTTGATCTTTGGAAAAAAATTCAATTTCCCAAGAACGACTAAATTATTTTATTATGCAAATTTTGTTATAGCCTGGTACAACACAATTCCTTCTTGCAACTGGTATTGGTAAATTTAGATCCCTTAATGACAAAGGTGTCTCACATCATTTCCGGTATAATATGCTTTTGCAATATCCTGTTGAATTTCCTTCTGATGATCCAGATGCTAAAACTTTAACCATTACTGCTAAAGATGCCAAGGTTCCAAATGAACGTACAACATATTGGTGTGCCATTGTTGAACTCAAGGAAGAACTTGTTCGTGAAAAACATCATGTCATTAAACTTGAACCAATTATTACTGAAGGCATGGAACAAATTGTTCATCATATGGAAGTTTTTCATTGTGTCACGGATGAAGATGCCAAAGAAGAATATAATGGAAATTGTCAATCTCAAGAACGTCCTAAAATGTCACATATGTGTTCAAAGGTTTTGGCAGCTTGGTCAATGGGTATGTTTGGAATTCTGGTTTTACCAGACTTAGATTTGTTTAACACAGGGTTACTGTAATAACTAAATTTTAGGTGCTTCAACTGTTTTTTATCCAAAAGAAGCAGGTTTACCATTTGGTGGTCCCGGTTTTCGTCCCCTTGTTATGGTTGAAATTCATTATAATAATCCTGAACTAAAGGCAGGCTTGACTGATAATTCTGGCTTCAGATTTACATACACCAAAAATCTTCGACCACATGATGCTGGAATTATTGAATTGGGACTCATTTATTCTGATGCAAATTCAATCCCTCCAGGACAAAAAAGTTTCCCTTTGACATCATACTGTATTGAAGATTGCACAAAGAAATTCCCAGAAGAAGGTATTACAATTTTTGGAACTCAACTTCATGCACATGAAACTGGTATGTTTATTACTGTATGGGTTGAAATAAATTTGCATAAATTTTTAGGTCGAAAACTCTGGACATCACATTTTCGAAAGGGTGTTAAAATTGGTGAAGTAAATCGTGACAATCATTACACTCATCATTGGCAACATATTATGGCTCTTCAAAAACCTGTTAAAGTTTTACCTGGTGATGTTTTAACCACTACATGCGTCTATGATACTGAAGATAAAAAAGAATTTGTTTTTGTAAGTTATATTGTAGAAATAATTGTGTTATCAGTAATTTTTATAGGGAGGTTATGAAATTAATAATGAAATGTGTGTCAATTATATTTATTATTATCCTGTCTCTGATGTTGAAGTTTGTAAAAGTGCTGTTGATAATTCAACTTTGCGATCATGGTTTGCTAAACAGTAAGTTTTTTGTTTACTGTAATCTGTTACCGTATCCTTACCCAGCAATATTTAAATTTGCATAGCGGTGGGCTTAGAAATAACGATAATGTCCAGGTTCTTTTAATTTTTTTGGATTTATGATTTTAAAAAACATAAATTTGCATATCCCTACCCCTTACCGTATCCATAATTAAAAAACATTTAATTATTATTTTTTAGTGGTGTTGATTCATCAAATAAAACACATTTTCATGAAAAATATCAGCAACTTGAAAAGAAATGGAATCAAACAATGTCAAATGATTTACTTGAACTCTATACATCTGGAAAAATAAATATGGCATGCCTTGATCACAGTGGACAACTTTTCAAAGGACATAAAACTGTTTGGGAAAAAGTTGAAAATCCTAAAACTTTTGCTGGAGTTTTTGAAAAGAAGCGTGCTTTTGATGAATGCCCTGCAATTAATGATTAATTCAAAGATATTTTTATTCAAGTTCAAAAATGAAAGAAATGTTATTCTTTAAAATAATATAGTTTTGTTCATTAATGTTGTATTTATAATTAAATATTTGCTGAATTAATCAATAAAAATAGTTTTTTTTAAATTTTGTTTAAAAATGTTTTTCTGATGGTGGCATTTAAGTAAGAGAAACAAAGTCTGGCAACACTAAACAAAACTATGAAAATATCTTTGACGTCAAAAATATATGCAAATTGATTATTTGAAGAATGTACAAAAAATTGAACCCTGGTAGAAAATTGAGATTTTTGATAGACAAAATAATTCCTTGCGAAATCCAAAATTTAATATTCGAATACCGTTTGAATTTCGCAACAACGAAATTTTTAGGCAAATACTTGAAACATAAATCAAAATTTCGATTTCGTAGAGCTTCGAAATTGAAGAATCGAATAATATTTGGAATAGAACATGTTATAAAAAAAATAAAAAATGATCCCTTCTTTTTTATCATCCCTTCTTTTTTATCATCCCTTCTTTTTTATCATCCCTTCTTTTTTATCATCCCTTCTTTTTTATCATCCCTTCTTTTTTATCATCCCTTCTTTTTTATCATCCCTTCTTTTTTATCATCCCTTCTTTTTTATCATCCCTTCTTTTTTATCACTGTGATCGGTCGTATTTCTTTTCGCTCTTGAATATTTTTGTTTTTTGCTGTAAAAAACAGAAATATGTCTTTGTCACCACATTCCAGTTCTTTTAAACGAAGAAATCGCCCTCGTAGTGTTACTGATAACTCCCCCCAAAACAAGAAAGGTTTATTTGATGATGATGAGGAACTTCACAACGCCCTCCAAGGTGTTGATGAATCGATGAATACTGCTGAAGAGTTTATGAATACTTTAACTGATGAAAATATCAAATCTCAATTTTCATCATTATTAGAAGCATGTAAAAAATCTCGCTACATTATTAACACATTGCATAATTTTACTACCAAACTTGTTACTCGTATTGAAGCTGTTGAAAGTCGTGATCGAAATCGCACAATTATGGTATCGGGTGTTAATCCTGTTGGTGATTCTCCTTTCGAAATTGCTCAAAGTGATAAAGAAACTTGCAAAAAAATTATTAATTTCCTTGGTATTCCTTACATTCCAACAATCTATCGATTGGGTGTTCTTAAATCAAAAAATGATAAAGCTAAAAAACCACACCATCATTCCCGTTCTGTTCCCGAAGATATTGTAAACAAAGAAAAAGCAAACACCACCAAGCCTGCTCTTATCAAGATGATCTTTCCGGATGCTTCTCTTTGCCGATTTGCTCTTTTCAAAGCAAAAAAGCTTCGTGATGATCAATCTTTTGATGGAATTTATCTTAACCCCAGCCGTACACGTGAAGAGCAACATGTTTACAATGAAAATCGAAAGTTGATCAAATCTCTCCGTGAAAAACATATTGCTGCTGTCTATTACCGTAATGATGTTTACATTTCCAATAATGGCAAATTAACTAAATATGAAAAAGGAACTGATGAAGATGAAAGTGAGTTTTGAAATTTTAGTAATGAGCCCAAATTAACCCCTGAACTAACCACTTTTGAATTATATTCTTGTAATGTCCGTTCTATATTTAACAAACGTAACTATCTTCATTATTTTTTAGAAAAAAATAACAACATAATATTTTGCATAACTGAATCTTTTCTTAAACCAAAAATTCCCTCAACCCTAATAACCGGTAAAACCCCTTTTAATTGTTTTCGATCTGATAGACCTTCACCTCAAAATGGTGGAGGAGTAGCAATTTTAATCCCTAATTTTATCTCTGCTTTGAATATTCCTTTCAAAAAAATTCCCCATATTGATATGCTAATTGTTGATGTCTTCTTTGTTCCTGAACCTTATCGCTTTTTTGTTGTTTATGCCCCTCCTAGAAAAACAAATCTTTCTATCTTAATTAAACTTTGTGAAACTATTCAAAGCAATCTCTCGTCTAAATTCACCAATATTATTACTGGTGATTTTAATTTGACTCTATCTCATACTGATAAGATGGGCAAATTTTTCCTCAATTTTTTATCTTCTTGTAATCTTGTAAATTTAATTCATGTACCTACCCGTCTTAATAATATTCTTGATTTATTAATTACTTCTAATGTTGATGCTTTAAAAAATCCTGAAGTTCTCCCACCCTTTGCTAACTCTGACCACAATTCTATCTCTGCAACTATTAATTGTCATGTAAATCCTCCAATTGTTAAACAGCATCGTGATTTCATAAATGCTGATTATAAATTAATTAATTCTTTTATTGCTAACTTTGATTGGACTAGTTGCCTCTCTAATTATCGAAATATCGATGAAATGTATAAATTTTTCTATTCATTTGTTAACTTAATTATTGAAAATTTTGTTCCTTTTTATGTTCCAAAACCCTCTCCAAATCCTACTTATATTGATAAAACCATTGAATACCGTAATTCATTGTTACTTAAACCTTTTTCTCGTGAGCGATATCTCCAAATCTCTCGTGTTTCACGTAAAATTCTTTATTTATCCAAAAAATGGAATACAGCCCGAGAAAAGCGTTTAAGAAAAACACGGTTTATGAAAGGAATGTACAACAGAATTTCTTACCTAACTAAAGGTTCTCCTCCAATTCCGTCTTTAAAATTTAATTCTGAAATTATAAATCATCCTCGTGAAAAAGCTGAAGTCTTTGCTAAATATTATGAAAATTGTGATGTTAATAATTATGAAGTTCATTCATCTACAGACCTTAAAAATCTTGATATTGATAATGTTGCACCATATAATATTGCTAATATCTTAAACCATTTACCATCCAAAACTAACACTTCCCCTGATGGAATAAGTTATATCTTTCTCAAAAAATGTTCTGATTCTTTAGCTTTACCTATTTCAATAATATTCAAACAAAGCTTTAATTCTGGTGAAATTCCCTCTTTTTGGCGAAATGCAATTGTTAAACCTTTTTATAAAAAGGGTGATCCTAGTTTAGTTGATAATTATCGGCAAATATCTTTAACTTGCTCTCTCTCAAAAATTGCTGAAAAAATTGTTGCTAAAAGTCTCTTAAACTATTTAATCACCAACAAAATTATTCCTTCCACACAACATGGATTTCTTCCATGTAAATCTGTTATCACTCAATTGTTGTCTTCTTACGACTCCGTAACTTCATATTGTGAAAAAGCTCAACCTGTCGACATCATATATTTTGATTTTGCTAAAGCTTTTGATTCTGTTGATCATGAACTTCTTTTAAAAAAATTGTATGATAAAGGATTTAATGGTATTGAACTTAAATGGATAGCTAATTTTCTTAAAAACAGAACTTTTTCTGTCACTGTTGATAATTGTCATTCTTCTTCTTATAAATGTAACAAAGGTGTGCCTCAAGGATCCGTTTTGGGTCCACTTTTATTTTTATTCTTTGTCTCTGATCTTCCAAGTTTCTGTAAATCTGATGGTGTTGAAGTCGGTATGTACGCCGACGATTTAAAAATATTTGGAAATCCAAAAAGCGCTTTACTTCAAACATTTATCAGTAAACTAGAAATTTGGTGTTTATTAAATAAGCTTGATCTTTCCATTGCTAAATGTCTAGTCATCCATTTATTCAATCGTAAATCTAAAACTTATTTCTATAATGGTGAAGAAATTAAATCTATTGTTGAACCTGTCCGAGATTTAGGTCTTTATGTTTCACCTAATCTAAAATTCACAAATCACATTGAAAATATGATTAAAAAATCTCGAGCATGTCTCTTTGTTTTGTTTAAAAGTATCTCTTCAAATGATAGTAAATTTTTACTGCATATGTATAAAACTTATGTTCTTCCTATTCTTGATTTTGCTTCACCTCTTTACAATCCCACTAAAATTAATGAAGTTAAAAGTATTGAAAGAGTACAAAAACTTGCAACTCGAATGATATTTCAAAGAGATTTTTCTTTGAGGTCAAAGTTTAAATGCCAAATTCCCAGTTATCTTTCTCGTTTAAAAGAATTAAATTTATTCTCTCTTGAACACCGTCGTCTTTTTAATGATCTGTTACTTTTTGATAAAATTAAGCGTGAACTGTTCTTTTGTAACTTCAACATCAAAACATCTACTAATCATATAACAAGAGGACCTAAAGAAAAGATTATAATTCCTCACTGTAAAACCTCAATAAGAAGAGAATTCTTCACTGTCAGAGTAGCAACCTTTTATTCTAAACTTCCTAACTTTCTTCAAGATTCAACATCTCATAAAGAATTTAAAATTACACTTCTTAACTTTTTTAACAACCGGTTTGATACTAACTTTTTATTTCCACTAACTAAATATTACTAACATAATGGGCTCAATTACTTTAATTTAAACTCGTATTACTTTAAATCAATAAATTTTTCTTGTTTATTCTTTAAATTTATTTTATTTTTTATTTCTTTATTTTTAAATAATAACTGTAACTGTAATTTGAAATTACTTATATCTTTATTTTGTTTTAATTAAATATGTCTGTTTTCTTGTAAAACGTTCAATAAATATAATAATAATAATAATAATAAAATGTTTTAAAATTATTTATAACATTGTTTTTATCCCAAATTTTAGTCAATTTTCATTTTTTTTAAATGTAAAAAATAAGTAATATTTAATTTTTTAAAGCTCTCTTTTTTCTTTTTACTTTAAAAGATATAATTTTCACACATTTGAAGTAATTTCTTTACTTTACTTTACCCTGTCTTTTTAGAACATTAAAGAACACATTTATGCTTTATTTTCAAAGAAAGGAAGGTGTGTAAAAATAATAAAGTTTTTATAAATACATAAAAAAGCTCGTAATAAAAATAAATGCTATTTTATAAAATTTTTCAAAGCGCAATTTTTTAGCCTTTTTAAAAAACTGGCAATGAACTTATATTTAAACATTGCAAAAGACATTTGATAAATTTTTAACAAAATTAAGCATGCCTCCAGTGTTTGTAAATTTCAAATACTGTATGCATGTTTAATTAAGCTTCGTAAGAAACTGATATTAATCATGTTTTATCTTGACCTGTGTTTTCCATAATCCCAGACGTATAAATTTGTATTTTTGTTGTTGAACACTTGCTCTCTTTATATCTTGTATCTTTGTATCATTTTTGTATTAAAACACATAGAAAACGACAAAAGAGATTTGGTCCAAAATTGTGATAACAAAATCCGTTTGACGTTTTATTTTTTGAAAAATGAGACAAAGATTTCATGATTTTTTGGTTTTCTTTGACGCAAAAAAAAAATTGCAGGGGTTTCATGTAATAAATGATGTCTGTTTTGCAAACAGTGTACTGTACCATTGTTTGGGGGATCATGTTTAATTGCTCTTCAAATAAAAATACAGTTAGAAAAAAAATTTTGAAAATTAAATTGTTTGGACTTTTACATTTTTTTGTTTCCAGTGATCTTTAATTTTCTACCACGAGTTGTTCTAGGATTATTGATGAAACTCTACAAAACAATAAATAATCAAAGCAATCTAAATACACATAAATTTAAAAGCTTTTGTCTGTGATACAGTGAAAAAAGAAAATGAAAGAAAATTGCTGTCTTTTCATTTTATAATCTTCCAAGTTTAACATATTTTTTTGGGTGTTACCAAACATGAAAGCGGCTTAAAATGAAGAAAAGGGGTCACAGAAATCACATTCTTAGAAAAACTTTAAAGTTAAAACTAACCTTAAAATTTTTTATCATTATTTTGTTGAATAAGAAACTTTATTTGCAATTAAAGTTACAGTAAGCATCAATAAACAGAAAATTAGCACGACACCTAATATTGTGACCCCCATTTTGTTTCCTAAGGAAATTATTTAAAAAAAATAAAAAAGTTATACACTTTTTCATAAATCAGAATTGTTTCCAGAGATCCATTAAATTTCAATTAAAGTTTTTAGGGGAGATCAACATCAAGAGAATTTCTGCTGTAATTGAAATATTTTTTGTGAAAAAAGATTAAGTTGTTTTTAAAGTTGATTAAATGATTAATCAAAGTAAATTCATGTAAAATAGGCAAAAGTGATAACAAAATGATAGAAAGAAGTTTTCAATGAAAAAAGTGTTTTTTAAAACGATCACTTTCCTGTGTGACGCAATTAAAGAAGTTGAGCCATCTGCTTTGCTTCTTTTGGTATAAAAAAAGTTGGTCCTAGTCTTAGTCCTAGCATTGCAATTTCTTTTTTGGATGGCTGCTGCAAAAAACTGTTATCTTTATTTTTTCTATAAATTTTTTGTTAAAAAAATTCCTTTTCCTATTTTTGTGTTTTCGTTATACAGTATTTTTCCTGCTTCCATTCCTTCTTTCTTTCGTGAATTTGCGAAAATAAAATTGACAAAATTTGAAAAATACAAAAATAAATAAATATTTTTTGGAGGGACTTTTTTGAGACAACTCATACATGGTACTTATACAAAATATCGTAGTCTTTAAAAAAAGCTTTTGATTCTTTTCTTCGTAATAATTAATATTTTATAATAGCTTTATACAAAAATAAATAAAATGTCGAGGGTTGTATGGATTAAAATTCACCCATTTTTTGATCACAAAGGTTCATATTTAATCTTTGTTTCTTGTTTTCTCCGCCTTTTTAAACCTGTGTTATAAAAGTATAATTTTATATAAGATCCACAAAAAACCGCTCTTTTTAATAAACATAAAAGCGTTTTTTTAAAAGTACATACCTTCATAATTTTTATGTAAACACTAAAAGTTTTTTTTCATTTTTTAGATCTTCAAATGCTTTTTTTCATATTATCTTTACTGTTATGGAATACTGTAGAAAGTTCATTAACAACATCAGATTACTGTAGCTTTGATGAAGCATTAATAAAATCATTGAATAAAATTTCATGTGATTCTGATTGGAATAATTGTGCAACACAAATTCGTAAAACTGTTCAATCTTCAAAAGTTGGTGCCTGGGGGGTTGTAACTGTTGGGGATAAAAATGATATATTAAATGGAAAAATTGATTGGCATATTCATTCAAGATATTCACAAAAATGCAGATTATTATTAAACAACAATACTGTATTTGTTGATATTTTTCAAACTGGACTTCAATTTCGAAGAATTGAAACCGATCAAGTAAGTTATTTTTTATTCAAATTTTTAATGGTTGTAAAAATACTGTAAATACCGTAACAGCTTTGAACTTGGAAAAGTTTTCAGGAAAATTGGAAATTAAAAAATAGTTCTTCTTTTATTGAAAGTTGCCCACATTCATGTCTTCGACAAATTTTATCCCGTTTTTGGGTTGAAAAACAGCCCAACGTTTTAAGATATCGAAGAAAGTAAGTTTTATTTCTAAAACTACAGTATCCTAATTTTTGCATTACAGTAATAACCCAAAATCCACGGGTATCATCCTTCACAAAGCCGCAAAAGGATTATCAAAACTTTTTTATGATGAAACTTCACACAAATGGAATATATTTATTGCCAAACATGACACAGAAAATATTGCTCCATTAAACATTGGATTTAATTTACCATATTATCATTTTGAAGCTCGTCCTGGATACTGTATTGGAACATCCCGGGATGGATATACCGTAATCGCCGCCCTCATTGAATACAGCGATGAAGATGACGATTTTAGTAATAAGCTTTTATTTTAATTATGAAAATTTCACATTTCCAAAAAAAGACTGAAAGTAATCTCTCAACATAATACTTAATTTAATACACATGGCCATGTGTATTAAAAAAATTGTATTAAAAAAAATAAGCTTTTGTTGTTGTTTCAAAATTTTTTTCTGATCTTTGAATAATGATCTCATTTTATAAAATTATTTAATTTCATTTTAAATAAAGTTTACTGTATTGTTAATAACTATGTATATTATTAATAGCAGCAAGTAATTTTTAATTTACAGCAATTATTTATTTTTTATAAAAAAACTCTTTACACGAAACAAGTGTTTACTTTTTTTCACACTGCTTTGATTTAAATTTTTAAAAACACAAATTTTATACTTTAAAACTTTGAAGAAAATGTCGGATTTCTTTGGTATTGAATATAATGAAGCTCCAAAAACTTCTTCAAATGATACAACATCCAAGTCATCGCAATCCCACCATTCAAAATCATCTGAATCTTCTTCAACAAATTCATCAAAATCAAAGGAGCTTTCTGGAACTGAATTTTTAGATGCTTCTTTCTTTCCAGAATTAACAAATTCAAAGAAATATCAAAGAAATGAAGAAGGTGATTATGAAAAGATAAACAATGATGAAAATGAAGGTCACTTTTTTCCCGATAAAAATTTTGTTAGGTTTGTTAATTACTGTCAAAGGCTTTATTTAATCCAGCTTTTAGGCAAGGAAAACGTGCACAAGCTCCTTGGAATACTGCTCACTCATCAAAGGAGTTAGAATCTTCAGCAAATTCAAAGAATCTTTCTGGAACAGAATTTCTTGATGAAGCTTTCTTTCCAGATATAACAAATTCAAAGAGGTATCAAAGAGATGAAGAAGGTGATTATGAAAAAACAAGCATTGAAGACAAGAATGATCCATTTTTAAATAATTTTGTTGCTGAAAGGTTTGTATTTTACTATATATAAATTTAATCATGAACAATTTTTAGTCGTGGGAAACGTAAGAAAGCTTCTTCAGATTCTTTAATGAAACTTCAAGTCATTAGTGAAGCTGAATATTATCCGGATAAAGAAAAAGGGTTTGAACAAATTCTAAATAGTTTTGAACCTGTATGGAAGTATTCTCATAAGGAACTTGTTGATTCACTGTCTCAAAAGATTATTTATAATTCAGGTATTTTCCTGTTGAACATTTTGTTCTCTTTGTAACTTATATTTTTCAGAAGATTTGATTGCTTTTGATAAACCCTATCAATTAGCATTTGCTGGATCAAAGAAAGCTGAAATGGATAAAGTTTTACAAGTTTGTTTAAATTTAATTCCAATTGTATCTTTTTTTAAAGTCTTCATTTTTAGGATGTCAAACAAGTTGTTGCAAAAGATGCTGAGAGACTTCAACTTTTAAAACCTTTGGATAAAGCATGCACGGGTGTAGTTTTATTTGCAAAGTTTGTATTCTCTTTTTTATAAAAATTTAATTGAAATGCTTTTTTTCAGAAATGCTGGAGCTCATAAAAAGTATGCAGAAATACTTAAAACGAATCGAGTAAATTTTGAATATCGAACAATTGTAAAAAATGTTCCCAAAGTTCGAGAAGCTGAAATTAAAGTTCCTGTTCGAAGATTCCTCAAAGGACAAGATTTTGAACTTCGACCATTGATTGCAACAACGAAAGAAAGGGTTTTTTATCCGCTAACAACTTATCGAATTCTGGAAGAAGCTAAAAAGCTCCATTGCTCATATTTAAATGTTGATGTTCAAAATGGTATTCATTTTTTATATTTTTTTCCAATTTAACTTTTTTTAATTTAAATTTTGCAGAAATTCCACATCAAATTCGTTGTCATCTTGGTTACGGTATTGGATGTCCAATTCTTGGTGATATTAAATATTCAAAGATTGGGGATAATTTTACTCAAAATTTATCAACCGGTATTCTTGCTCGTCTCGAGTTGAATCGAAATCAAGCTCGTAAACTTCCAATGTATCTTCATCTTCGAGAAGTTCGAATTCCTGAAAATTCTTCCGGTTCAAAATATATCAGCATTCGAGCCGCAATTCCTGATTTTTTCAAATTTACATTGAAGCGTCTTTCGTTACTTAAAAAATAGTTCATTGTTGATTTTTCATAGTTTTTGTTAGGTAGTAGAAGTTGTTGATTTTATTTTGCTTTGTTACAAAAAATAAATATATTAATATTACGTTACAGTAATCTTGTAGAATACTAAGCCATTACAGTTCAATCTGGTTGTTAAATTAAGTACAATTTATTTTTTAAAAAATACGTTGTAGATTTTTATTATGATTTATGGGTAATATTTAAAAGATACTGTATTCATTTTTGCAAAATTAAAAACAATCTTTATGTTCTGCGACTGTTTCAACATCTCGTACATCAACAGTTACATCATTAAATTATTAAATATATTTTAAAAAATAAAATAACTTATTAATACATATGTGTTTTTATTATTTTCGCATTTTTCTACGAATGACGTTTGTGTGCGCCCGCAATTGAAGAAAATGAATGCGTCAGTTTAATAGTTGTTTCTGTGTTTAACTGGAGGTTGTCAACATAGCGTCAGTGGTGTAATGGTCAGCATTGTTGCCTTCCAAGCAATAGACGGGGGTTCGATTCCCCCCTGACGCAGGAAACATTTTTTTAGTATCAGCGATTGGACAAGTTTTAGAAAAAATTTTGAAATTTTTTGGAAAAAAGTCATATCATTTTTATTAAATCGGACTTTTTAGTCTTTTTACTTAAAAAAATTTTCCGTTTTTCACTATAATTCTTACACAATGCATAAACTAAAAACTTCAGAATTATAGCAAATAAACTAAAAAATGATCGAGAAATGTTAAGTGTAAACTAAATTGTAATACAAAGTTAACCTTTATTTGACTCTGAATAAAATTACTGTAATATTTATGAAAAATAAATTAATTTCTGTTAAAAAAATAAGCTATATAAATACATAATTAATGATTTGCATGTTCTGATACAATAAAAAGAGATATTAAAGACGATAAAAAAAGACAAGAGAGAGAGAGAGATCATAAAATATTCAAGCAATTGAAGCAAAAGGTGGAACAGCTTGAGAATCCGGAGTTAATTGAATAAGTTGTTCAATAAACGATTTTGTATTGTGAACAGATGTGGATGCAAGCACAACTCTTGGAAGTCCAGGATTTGTTAATCGCTTTTCATTGTATGAATGAATAAATGTTGATTCTTCAAATGTTGCACCACCAATTATAAATATTATTACATTATCGTAATGAGTGCTAAAATAATTTTTTTTTTCAAAAAAGCTTGCGAAAATAATAAACTGACTTTAGACTATTCAATTCAGATGCACCAAAAATTATTTCAGAAAGTTTTCCTTTATGAAGTTGTTCAAGGATTTGCATAATATATGGTTCATGCTGGGTATAAACATTTTCAACACCTTTCAGGCCTTTAATAAATCGTTTCGTCATTTCAACAGCCGATTTATTTCCAAATAAATCATTTTGACGTTTTCTTGCTCCTGCATATCTTAGCAATGTATTAACAGATTCAATTTGTCGAGTTGACATTTTTCTTTGCCGTAAAATTTCCAAAAGTGCTGGAAGGGTATTTGATGAACTTCCTTCAAATCGAAGCGCATAAAGCATTGTAAGTCGAAGAGCATTTAAATCGGTTGTCTTTTCATGCTTTAAAAGTCTTTTCAATCGATCAATACATTGTGAATGATCTCCAGTTGCAACAATTGTTTGCTCCAATTCAGATATTTCAAGAAGATTTTGAACTCCTACTAGCCGACTTAATTCTCCAACAAGTTGAACATGCTTTGCTACCGTACCTAAATATTATAAATAATAAAATTTAAATTGAAGAAAAACAAAATCAAACCAGCAATCTTTTTGAATTGTGGATATTGATCAACAAATTTCTTCATATCTGCTATTGATTCTAGTTGTTGATGAGTTTGTGCTTTCTTTTGATAATCATTCATTAAACTTTTAATATTTTGACCAATTTCACCAAAGTTAAGATAACGATTCTGAAAAATATATTTGTAAACAATACTTTTACAGTAATCTAACTTTTGAATAAAAGTCATCATGCTGAGCAGAAAGTACAATATTCTTTATTCCTTCATCCGGAACATTGGTCATATTCACACGATTATTATTCATTCCAATTAATTCATGTACCATTGCTTCATAGGTCCATTGATTGAGCAATGGTGACACAGGATCTTCACTTCTATCCATAATTACAAAAACCGTATCACTTCGACATGTTTCAAAAAGTTTATCTTCTCGTACAGTCATCTTTACAAATTCATCAGCAAGACGTTGAGCATCTCGTGAAGATTTTTGAAATCTAATTGCAGGTTTCTTTTTAAATTGTAAAGCAAGAGCAAGAAGCGCTTGTGCACATCGACGAAAATTTCCAACTGAAAGATTGAAAGGTGTTTCATAGCATAGCGGCATTGCAAGGACTGTTAAATATGGTGATAACGGAATTGAATCAATATAAAATTCATGAACTTCTCGAACTGCTTCATATTCATCTGCTTCAGCAAGGACTTTTAGATCAGCTTTTGAAACGATATTTGAAAAATCTGAAACAAACAAAAGTATGGTAAATTTTAAACATAAAAAAAATGCTTACAAAGATAATACTGAGCATACTTTGGTGCTCGAAGTTCTTCAGTCAAAATTTGAATATTCTCCAATGTTGGTCGAACAAATACAAGACACTTTAAGAATTTTAAAGGTTCACGTTCACCTCCGCTATCCAATCTTTCAAATAAATAAACTTCTCGAGCCATCATTTCACTTTGTGCAAATGCACATGAAACCATACTTGTCTGAAAAATTACTTATATAAAATTCGTATATTGTTTAAAAATATTTTTACCGTTTCTTTATCCATCAACAAAACCTTCATTCCTGGACCAGATAATCTTGTCATCTCATGGACATATTGTTGTGTAGCAATTAGTGTATTCATTGCTAATGTAATATAAAGATATTAAATCGAAGAAGATAAAAGCATAAAAGTGAATTAAAATAAATAATTAATGTTGAGTAAAAAACACGTCGTCAAAATTACTCAATGAAACATGCATGTCACTCAAAGAAATTTCTTTTTGTTGCTCCACATCGAATTTTTTTCCAGAAAAAACCAGAAAAACGTGAGACAAAGTGTGGCAAAATGTTTATGAACGCCATGTGTAAAACAGGCTTTCGAAAAAAAACGAAAAGACTTTTCTTTTGTTCTTTTTAAAAACGAAAGAAAACGAAAAATCTCACATTTTTCTGCCGTCGTTTCGATGTGGCTCCAAGCAAAATTCAATTTCATTCAAAGTTTTGGCAAAATGAACAAAATGCCAAAATACATTAATGTCGAATAAAAATAAATTTAACGTTTTCAAAAAAATTTTCAATGTTTTTTAATTAATTTCAATCAGTAAAAAGTTATTTGTATTGGATATTTTATGTTTGTAATTGTACAGTTGCCTCTCATTCAAAAACGTTGAAAGAAGATTTATTTGTAAGCTAATAGCTAATCAAATTTTTGATTTAGAAAAGCTTCTTCTACAAATTCGTGTTTATCTGCTTTTAGTTTTTTGTTTTCATTGAATTATGATCTCTGGGATTTCTGATATCTTTTGAAAAAGAAAATTTTATTAATCAAGAAAAATTAAATAATTTGAACATAAAAGGACCCCTTCAATTGCAATAAATATAAATAACCCCCGTATTAATTAGAAACCCATATAAATTTTGTGTTAGTAGAAATACATATATTAGTTAGTACCAGTAAAAGCCCATTCCATTGATAAATACGTTTTTGTTATTATAAAATATTATATTATTATTATTCATAATGTGATGCAGCAAGCATGTAAAGACTTAATTGATGAAATAGAATTATTCTTGAATTTGTTGGATTAATAGTAACTTTATCAAAGATTTTTTGTTGAATTTCTGGGGTATATCTTGAGATAAGCCGGTATAGAATAGTTTCAAGAAGTTGTGGAAGATCACCAGATTTAATACCTTGAATATCCAACATTGCGGACCAAACTCGGATATGTTTTGGGGTTGAATTTGAAGGGGGCTTATAAATGAATGATCGGGAAGCCAGTTCTAGAAGGGTGATGCTTCCCTTGAGGAGATAATTGATAGCTTCAGATGGATGATCTTTACAGGTTTTTAAAACATTATCCAAAATTGTTGCATATAAATGGGTATCTGAAGTTCCATGACTGACAAGGCGACCAAGATTTCGAATTTGTGTTGCATTCATACAGTAATCAAAACATTTTTGTAGTCGACAGGATTTGCATTTTGTTATTGATTTTGCTAAAATAATTGAATACTGTAGAGTAATATAAACAACTGTATTACAAGGGGTTATGGTAATATTTGTAAAAATGGTTACGGTAACATTATTATTATACGTGAGGACGCAAAATGTTAAAAAAAAGATTAATGTAATATTATTACCTGTTCTTGGACAATTACATTCATAAATAAAAACATTAACAACGGATCTTCGAAAAAATATGGCACAAGCAGCACACGCCAAAACATTATAACATTTCCACGGGCAAGATCTTCCACAAATTACACATGACATTTTTGTTTTTGTTTGTTTCGACACCGATACCGATTCATGAACTACCGTATCCTTCACCAACATTTTACCAGTAATAAATATTCAATGAGGAAGTACAATCAAATAAAATCAACTGATTAAAATTCCAACCACTGATTTCAAAAAAATAAATCTGCAAAAAAAGTTTTTAGTCAAAAAAACAGAAGCTTAAAGGGAGCGGACCAGATAGAATAAGTTTAATTTTTTTTAAAAATTAATTCTTGAATAAATTAATAAAAAAAATGGTGTCAAAAAACTCCAAAAAATAGCGTCATTCTCGAAATTCAGTTTTGCCCTACCTTTTTTTTTCTTTGACCGTTTTGTTGAAGGCGGAAGACGGTGTTCCCGAAGATCACTTTTTTTTTGCCACCGTAATGAAGGAGGATGATTCGTTTCCGCCTTCTTTTTCAACTAAAAAAGCCTAAAAATTCTTTCCGTTGCACGCCTTTTCCTAGATTTAATCAGGTTTTTACTGCAAAAATACATCACATCAGACTCAAATTCGGAAGGAAAAAAATTTGTCCGAATTTGAGTCTGATGTAGGGATTTTGAGAAAAAAAAAGAAATTCATCCACTGTTACTTTTACGTAATTTTACAGTAGCTATCATTGATAATGGTTATCATTTGTTCATGGTCAGTTATTTTTCGTTTTTTTTCAAGATCACCTTTTTTATTTTACAGTTTTACGGTCATTTGATTGTTTTTCAGATTCAAAGAATTAAAAACAGTAAAATGACGCCATTTATTGTTTGAAATACAAAATGCTCGAGTTTCTTTGGCCTTAAACTTTTTTTTGGCAATAAAAATGTCATCACCTCAAAATTGTTTGATCTAAGGTTTTGATAATACTTTTTCGGACTCATTTTTCCAACTTCTTCTTTTTTCTTTTTTTTCTTTTTTTTCTTTTTGAATGATATCATTTCAAAGAGGTACTTTCACGGCCAGTCAAATATGCCACATGGTCGTTTTTAAACTCTTAAACTTAAATAAAATTTTTAAACAATTTAAACTCGATTGAGAAAAAATTGAAGCAAAAAAGACAAAAAACTTCCTGGTTTGAATGTTTAAAATTTGTTTCAACACTTTTACAATGTTTCAAATTTTTTATGGAAGCCCATTTTTATTTCCTTATCATCAAACTATAAATCAAAATGTAAAAAAAAAGAAACTCATTTACAATTTTAATCCGTTAAAACTGTAAAATGCACGTTTACTTTGTTTCATGCACGTGCTTTTAAAACCTTTCTTTTTTATTACCATTTTCATAACCAAAATGGCTTAAAATTGTTAAGGCTTTATTTTGTTTTTTTTTATTCGAAAACAACTGGTTTACGATTTTAAAATTGCCGCAAAAATTTTTCACTTTTTAAATTGTTTTAAAAAATTACCGTATTTTTTAAATATATTACACGAGTTGCTAAAAAGGGCTATATTAAATTATTACCCTTCCAATAACAAAGATCAGGAACAAAATATGTATTTTTTTGAAAGTTGTTTATGTTCCATTTTTTAAATAACAAGGTCATTTTTGCTCTTACCAAAACGAAAGAAGTAGAAGATGATAATCATTGTTTTATTTGCCACGAGGGAAGTTATACTACCTCGCCTCATTTTTTATCCTTTCTTTTCTTTCTTCCCTCCTTCAATTCTTAAAACATCAATCAAATGAATTTTTCGCAAAAAAATTGAAATATGTGTCTTGCACTTTTGTGTTCTTCAAATATTTCATTTTTGGGATAAAATAATATTTTTGAAATTAAAAGTACAATAATTTTTTGGATTTATAAATAGAAATTATAGCAGTGCCATTGGCAACTAACTATAAAAACAACTTTGTCACCAAAATTATTTATTGAAAGTAAAATTAAATTATTAAGAAGTGTTATCCCAAAACTTTTTTAAATTTACAAAATATTCTTCTGTATTACATTCAGCAGGAATCTTTTTCCCAAGGGCATTTCTTACTGTAGTACAATGAAATGAGATTGAACTAATTTGTAATTTTCGAGTTCGGAAATTCCATGAAAGTTTCCAACTTTGATATAAAAATAAACAAGAACAAATTAAATATGCCAAATTATAAAACTAAAAAAGTTTTAAATATTTAAAAAAACACCAAAAAATTAATTAAACAATTACCGAATAAAAAACAGGAATTGGAGAGAAATGTCCTGTTGAAATGTACAATATGGCTACTGTAAGAGGCCCTAATGGTGCTATTATTGAACTTATGACCAAATATGGTCGAACATATTTCAATGTTTTTATATTTTCAACAACCTAAAAAAGAAAGAATTAAAATGTTAAAAATGTACGTTAACTGTGGCATACTTGAAAGCGTTGTTTAAGGTCAACTTTGTAAGCAAGAAAAACGTGAAGACGTTTGTTGTAATGATATAGGACAATGATCAAAAATAATACAATTAAATGTAACACAATCGACACAAATGCATTGTAAAAGAATATTTGATCAGCTAAAAAGTATTAAATGGCATACGGTATTGTAGAAAAAAGGTTTTGTTGAACAAGGATTTTAAAGGCATGTTCAAATTTTTGTAACTGGGAATTTTAAATTTTAATGTTTGAGGGGATATTGAAATGAGTAATTATTGCTAGAAACAAAATTCCGCCTCTGCCAGTGATCAATAAATGATGTTATCACTGTTTCAGGGACAAATATCGTTATCGATTTTCCGTTAATGCTTTAACAGAATTCGTAACATTCGAAAGTTAGTTAAGGTTTAGTACATGTTTTAAAGTCTATGAGAAACATAGAACGTTCCCTCAGGGCAAAAAATCGAAAAGCAACAATATTTTTTAAAATTAAAACTTACAAATTACCCATGGCAACGTCCAAATGATAGTTACCACTACCGTACCCAGCACCATTAAATAACCAAATTGTTCACTTTGAAATCTTGAATCTCTTTTTAGAATAATTGTTGCATGAAGACGTTCCGCACAAACCATTAATTGTGAAAGTCGAAAAAAATATCCAAAAAATGCAATTACATTTCTTTCAATCCGAACAACAATTGGATTTTCATCATCATATTGAAAGTGATAAAATGATGAAAAAATTGAGATTAATGGAATTCCAAATGAAAAAACAAAAGTAAATTTAAAAAATATTCTTAAAAAAGTTTGGATTACTGTAATGCATAGAAATTCGGTTGTGTAAAAACATACGAAATAGTTTTTGATAAACCTTTGAAATTTCGATGCCGAGCAATTTTTATCGATAAAAGCAATGCCAAAATTGCTAAAACTGCCAAAAATAAATTTATCCCAAACATTGCATTTATAAAAGTTGACGAAAATGTTGCCATTTTCTGGAACTGTTTTAACCAAAAATAAATGAATTTGAACAAGTTAAACAAATTTTTTCTTAAACAAGGAATTAAATAATAATAATAATTTCTGTTTGATTAAATTTATTTCACATTTTTATTATTTCAAAATTCAAAAAAAGTTGAGTAATAAGGAAATATTATTTTTATTATTACTGTTGTAAATAAAATTTTAAACGAAAATAATTATTTATTTTTCTGGAATTGAAAGAAGGATTTTTAATGCCACAACCACCTCTTACTTTTCCAGAACCTTTATTTAATATAGCTTAATTTGGAAAATTTTTAAAAAATTGTTCTTTTTGTTTGAGAATTTCAAAAAAAATACAAAAAATATTAGTGCACAAAAAGCTGCGTGTTCATGTGAAATAAAGAAAGAAAAAGTTCATTAGGCTACAATTGAAATTAAACAAAATATAAAAAGTTTTAATTTAAAAATAAAATCTAATTTATTGCCATGTGACGCGTTTTATGCTTGAGATTTTTACCTTCAAATTTTATTAAGAAAAAGGTTTTATTTGTATATTTAAAATAACGATAAAACTATTAAAAAGAAATAATTGCAATCGTTATTTTATTTATCAAATTATCAGATAATCAGGTTGTTGCGAATACTGTAATCGATGAACCATTTGATCTGGTGGAACTTTTATTGCATAATGCCAATAAAATAATGTCACTTTCTTTTATAATATAATTTATTCAAACTCTGAGGTGAGAAGCAAAATTTGCCAGAGAACAGAAAGGACCTTATGCAAGAATGAAACAACCCAATTCAGTAATATCAAAATGCATAATTATGCAAATTAAAAAGCAAATTTAACTCTAAAAATATACGTTATCCCGCGTATATTTGATGTATTAAATATCAGTATCCACTTTTTATTACATCATTTTAAAACGTATTTTCCTTCAAATAATCCGTTTCCATTTTTAAACTTTTAATAATTTATTTATTTAATCTGTTTTTTCTTAAAAACGAACGATTATTATTTTTTGCAGATTTGTTGTTAAAGATATTATTTCAAAAAAATAACAAATAATTAATAATAAACCTTACCATAATAAAATACAGTATCTGAACTCCATCAAATTTTTCAAAAAAAATGGGAAAAAAGAAAAGGGGAAATGAATCATAGGCATTTTCTTAAATTTGGTTAAAAATGCACTTTAAAAAAGGAAGAAGATTTATTTGAACAACAAGGAAGAATAGTTTTTGATTTAAAAATTATTAGTAAAAAATTTCTGTATGTAGTTTAGTAATGCCTTAAAACAGATAATTTTCTTGGAAGCGATTATATTCTAATTCACACATTTGTAAACGTGTATAATCAGCATTAATCAGAAGAGATACTGTCAGCATAATAAATAATGAGTGGTATACCGTATTGGACAGAATTATGGAAAAGATGAAGATAATCTTTAAACTAATTTAATCCAATACTCAAATATTTTTAGTCAAAACTACTTTTACGCTATACAAATTAGTCTAAGGCTTTCTCCTGATTGTGAAGTCGTAGTTTGAGTTGGTCATATCCAAACATCAAAGGAAATCATGCCACTTTTTCGAATCGTTGTCAAAAAACTGATCTGACACAATACTATTAGCAAATATCGTGGGTTGTTTTGTGAAAAAAATGCAACATAATAACTTAACACTTTTTCGCAAAACATTTTCCCGGAAATAAATGCAAATTAACCGATTCTTATCCTTTCTAGTTCCATTGTATCAGATCAAAATCTGGAAACTATTGATCTTAGACAAATTAAATTGGCATATTTAAAAAATTCGTAATAAATTGTATTATAAAAATAAAATTGCTGAACAGATCTCTATTAATTTTTAAATATTAAAAAAGGTCTATTTTTATCCGTTGAACGACTAACTGTTAAACAGTACACAATTAAGTATTGTGAGCATTCGGGATAGACCATGGAATGTGCTAATACGTTTTGGCTGAACCGTTTGATCTTGTTATTCTTGCGCAATAACCATTCGACCATCTGAGCCACCCAATAAAGGCATAATTTTTCCACCCAAATTAGTGCTCTCAACAACTGGAATTTTCAGTCCAGTTAACTGGACTGCCATACAAACTTTTTTTATAAAGTTGTCGTTCGAAGCTTAATTTTTGAAAAAATAGTAAAACGAATATTTTTTATAAGTAAAAAATTAATTTTCAGCACCGAAAAAGCAGTTTATTACACAATTTCTTATGGTAGTCCAGTTAACTGGACTGAAAATTCCAGTTGTTGAGAGCACTAACCCAAATGCGAATACCAAAAAATGTGAAAAAAAGGCATTGAGAAAAAAGGGAGAAGACAGCGGAGACTGGCCTCATAAAAACTGCAACGGGCTGATCTGATATTAACAACACTAGTAGAAAATATCGGGGATTTTTTAGGTGGGTTTTTGGGTACTGTGGCTCTTAGTAGTTCTGAAAAAATACTGTATTAAAAAACTCATGATTTTTTAATCCAGTACTTTTTTTGCACTTTTAAGGCAGATAGATTTTAGATGAGTAATGTCAAAACTATTTTATTTACTTCAAAAAAGAAAAACAAACTCTTTTTTTAAAATCTTCTTTAAAAATAACCCTTCCATTCCGTGAAATCCGTCACCCCCTCAAACTAATCCCCTTCAACCCAAAAAAAAAACAAAAAACCAAAACAATCCCATTCATTCATTCAGAACAAACATGTTTGTGTGATAAACACGGTATTTGTATTTACATGGCATGCCATGTTATTTTTTTTGTTTTGTTCACACTTATACTTAAATCCTACGTCTTCCCGTTACGTCGAGAAAATTCTCGTGTCTTTATTAAAAAATATTAGGATGACGGATAAAAAAAAGAAAGCTGACTTGAAGAAGCAATAATCTCTCTCCTCTCCGGATGGATTAAGACAAAATCTACGCTTTTTTAGATTAAATTTACATACGTAAAATTTATAAAAAAATATGTTGTTTACATCCATATATTTTTTGTTGATTAATTAATAGTATTATATTGGTCTTAAACGATCATCCTCGAAAGAGAAATACAGAAAATAAGAAAATTTTTTACTTTTAAATGTACCATATTAATTTTAGGCTAATCATACAAATTTTTGAATAAAAAATTATCTCCAAAAATGAATACTTTTTAATTAATTTTTTTAAATCTGGGAATTATCTTTTTTAGAGTTTATCACAAAAAAAGTGGTAAGGATTTGGAACTTTTACAAATCTTTTTCAAATCCTTTCCCCTTTTATTTTAGCATAAAACCATAACAATGAAAAAAAGTATTAGCAATTCAAAGTAGTATATTATCTGTTGTTACACATGACTCTCTATTTTCTTATTAAAGATGCACTTTTACAAAAATATTTAGAAAATGCAAGTGTTCAAGAAATGAGGTCCAAAAATTTAATTAATTTTCATTTACACAACAAAATGCACTTTTATGAGAGTGTTCGAGATGTAACAGTTTTTAATTTACCTTTGTATGAAATGTCTGGAACTTTTCGAAATCTTTTCTCGGCATCAAATGTATTTTTCATCGTTGTTAAAATACATTAATGCTAAAATAAACAATTCAAAATAATGCATACTGTAAAATGACACAAAAATGCAACCAATAAAATTTTTGTGCCACATCGAAACGAAGTGGAATTTTTCTGAGACATTTTGGCATTCGTTTTTTAAAATTCTCTCGACAAAAAATGTTGTTTTCTCTAGGTGAAACACTTTGCCAAGCGTCTCACAATAGTTCCATTTTAATTTGAAAACGATTCGATGTGGTGCCTGAAATTTATGTTTTGATGATTTCAAATACAAACAATACAATTAAAAAGCACAAAAATTTATAAAGTTTTTTTTTGTAATTTACTCTAAATAATTATTTCAATAAAAAGGCAATCAAATTTGCGTTAATTATTTTTTATTGTTCAATAATTACAACTCATGCATTTTATAGATTATCAAATGTCGTCATAAAATGGCTGTCAGTTTTTAATAATAATAATGACAAAACTATGCCAGTGAATAATTAAAAAACAAAGTCTTCCAACATCTGTGGGATTCTTTTATGTATTATATTAGTTTGGTTAGGTATAAAATGTCGCTGACATCAATGATCATCTTCGAGAACAAATGTAATAAAAGCATAAAAAGTTTAATAAATGATTAAATGATAAAAATATTGATTAAAGTTACATCATAGATTAAATGTTATTTTATGTTAGATTTTATGTAGTGACAAAACAGTCTAATAATAAACTCAGCATAATTGTCCTAAAAAAATTTAAATAAAAGCTACAGTAATCCTATTCAAAAGGTTACGTAGCGAAGATTATCCAAGGCTCAACTAAAAAGTATTAGATGTTTCAGTTTCAATGTTATTTTTCTCTCTTTTTTGGATTATCCTTGTTTTTTGTGGTGGCAGATGACTAACTATAAAATGCCATGTTTTTTATCATCCTTCTTCTTAAAAAAAACAAAATAAACCCCTCACAAATGTACTCATTCTTCCAGCAAAAAGATAAGCAAATACAATTCGAAAAAAATGGCATTTTTTATATTCCACAAAACAAACATTTTGGATGCGATTTTTGATTCCTTCGAAAAAATGTTTCATTTTTGCTAACCTTTTTTGGGATTGAGACAAAGAGTCAATTCAATCTCCTTTGAGGATTTGAATCCACGCTTTTTTTCTCCGAAAGAAAACCATCAAAAAAGTAATAATTAAATGGCATTTTGTTAATCCTTCTTTTTTTCTTGAAGGCCATCAAAAGATTGTCTGGTCAAAAATTCGAGAAGACTAAATCTTAATTCCAAATTCAGGGGGGAGAAAAGGAGACTAATTTTCTCATTAACCTTTCAGCTTTCATAAATTGCTCATTCTTTCTCTCTCTTTTTCCTTCCCCTGAGGCTATGTTCAAAGCTTTACATTATCCAAAAAGATAATCCTTTTTTTATCTCTCTCAAATAAAAAATGTTTCATTGAAGACTTACTTTCTTGAAGAAGATGAAGGGATTTTACGTCCCCTCCTTTGAATGGGATAGGAAAAGTCAATTTTTGGTCTTTTCCTTGAACGGATAACTTTGTTGTTCAAGCTCCGCCCTAAAGGGATTTAATTTGAAAGAATATAAAAGACGGATAAATTTTTGGAGATAAGATTAATTTTGAAAGACTTTCTTTCTGGAACACTCATAAAAAAGTGTTCAAACTATTGTTTGGAACGTTTTTTACCATATGAAAATTCTAAAATCTTGAAAATCTTTGTCTACGTATTTCGAAATTATAAGTTACAATATGCAGTCTACAGTAATTATAGAAATTCTGACATACGTTCTAAATGGATTGTTTTAAAAAACTATTTCCTTATCATTGGCCCAATTATCAGTTTTACGAAAAAGGATTTCATCAAATTCTTCCAAGTTTTTGTATTTTTTAAACGAAATCAATTCGTCAAATTCTTTAAAACTACTGTAACCATTTCTAGACTTTTGATTTCGTAGAATTATGACTATTTACAGTATCAAAAACCCAACCTTTAATGTTTTATTAATTACTTATAGCTTTTTAATTAAGTTTCAAAGAACATCTTCTCCAACCAACCGTCAATTTACAAAAAATATTAAAATTGTTTTGCAAAAAGTAAATTCTTGAAAGAAAAAAATATTAAAGACGTAAATGCGCAAAAAAGAAACACGTAATTGAGATAAAGAAGAAGACCGACGTAAATCCTTTCTTCCTTTTTTTCCGTGGTTGCGTTTATTAATTTTGTTTTAATCTTCGTTTTTTATGCTACACTTTTTTTCTTCGAATATAAAAGCAGCCAAATAATTTCTATGATAATTTTTTAGAAAAGTCTTATATTTTTTTTGCTTATTCGAAAAGTAAGAAAACGAAAATGGCGCGAGTTTACGGCACCAAATCTGTTGAAGAAGCTTTAAAACATTTGCTACGAGTTGCCGAATGTAATCCAAATGATCCATTTATTTATATGGCAATCGGGCAACAATTTTATTCCATCAAATGTTTCAATGATGCATTAAAATATTTTTTGAGATCCGAACATATCAAAGCTGGAATTTCTGCATCAAATTTATTTCACATTGGTGATTGCTTGAAAAGAAATGGCCAGATTGAAGAATCTCTTGAATACTTTAAAAAAGCTATTACCGTACCCGTAAGAAATAGAATAGATTATAAGGTTTGTAATACTGTAATTTAGAAAACAAAGGTTTAAACAATTTCTTTATTTAAGGGTTATTGTGAATCTCGAAAAATGCTTGCCGCTGCCGGTTACACAGAGGAAGAACTAAATCGAATTTCACCCAAGAAAGTATAAAACACCCCGCGCAAAACCGGAACTTGTAAATATTTTAAATCCTACTGTACAAATTTTATGTGTATTTATTTTGTTTTTTTTTGAAATTCTTAGACTGAATGGCTTCACTCCCTTAGTCATATTCCTTCTTTTTAATCTTTTGAGCTGCTTCGTTTGTACTTTTTGTTTTTTGACTATAAAAAATTAAAAAAAAAGCATAGTAAATTTCAAATTTTTATAAAATAACACAAGACCAAACAAAACGCAAACAACAAATTTTGAAAATTTTAATAACAAAGAAATATAGCTATTTTTGAGTATCAAAAAACGAAAAAAATCAAACCATAAAAACCAAATATTTCTTTTGATGAATTTTAAATAAAATCAACTTCCTTTGGTAAGCAAAGCTTGAACTCCTTGCATTGCAGTATCGACAGCTTCCCGGGAAGTTCCAAGACGTTTTGTTGCATCTTCAAGAGACTTTTCACATCGAGTACTGTAACAATGAACTTTATAAAAGTCGCGAAAATATAATCACTTACATTTCATCTTTAATATATTCAAGTCGCTTATTGACAGTATTTTTCGATTCATCAAGATCTTGTTTAATAAGAGTTGGCCCAACAAGCTTAAAAACATTTGTTCCAGGTTCAAGAAGATCCAATTCAGTTTTGACCAAATTATTTTCAGTTAATTGTGCTTCAAGTTGTTGCCGATTCACAATAATCTTTTCACGTTCTTTTTCAATACTTTGATATTTTTGAAGTTGCTCTTCATAGCTTTTCTTAATTATATCAAGATTTGGAACATTCATTGTTGGATTCTGTAATATCAAAAGATTAAAGTAAAAAATTAAAACATTAATGAAAGATAAAACTGCGTTACAAACGCTTCAAAAGATCAACAACAAGATAAAAATGAGATCAAGTAGACTTTATTTCAAACATAAATACAAAAAAGATATAGTGTACATCAGTAATACAAAAAAATCGAAATGCATCATTTCTTCTTTTTCTTATTCTTGATAAGTGGGGAATCTGTTTCAATGACATAACCAAGTCGAACTTGTTCTTGTGCATCTGGTATATCCAAATCCCAATATCGGGGTGGCGTTGGAGGAGCTTCTTCCCATCCTCGATGCTTGCTAACTTTATTCACATATTCTTGACGTGCTTCAGCATTTTCGAAATCCATTGCATCATAATAATCTTTACAGCAGGCACATTCATAGCCATTCATTAATTTTCGAGAGAATTTACATTTTGGATGAAGCTTTGCATTTTCTTTTGCTCTTTCTAATACAGTTTTTAATGCATTATCCTTTCTTGCAAGAAATCCAGGAGATTCCAAAGAAGCTTTCAGTTGAGCGGCAATTGCAGGTGGAAGAGGAGAATATTCTGGAGATGGTGAACGGCCAAGTCGTCGTCGAGGTGATGGAGTTCGATAATTATGTGATACGGTTGTTGGTGCCAATGGTGGAGTCTTAGGCTGAGCAATTTCTACCTTAAATGACTTCATATACATTAATACCATTTTAACAACAAAACTTACAACATCCGGTGCCTTCCCGTCCTTCCATTTTAAATGCATATCAATTTTAGTTTGTCCAGGTTTAATTTTAGCTTTAGAAGTTGTATCAGATCCGGTCAAAGCTTTTGTCAAATTTTTCGTGGCAGTTTTCTTTTCCTCATCTTTAGTATTCTTCTTTTGAATCGGCGTTAATCGTAATTTTGTCTGCTTCGGTAAAGGTTTTCGAATAAATCCAGATAAATCAGGTTTAGGCTTATTGGGATCACGAGGAATAAAAAATGGTTTAGGCTCTTTCTTCACTGGACTAATTATGATAATGTCGTCTTCCATTAGTTCTGTAAAGAAAAGGTTTAAAATGAGAATAAAATACAAAGCGTAAAGTATTCAACGGTTAAAAAACCATATAATTAAATATCTTCAAACATAGATATAAGTGAATTATTATTAAAACGACAACTCAAAATTGAGTAAAAACAAATTCAAACAAACAATGAAAAACAATATAGAACGAGTTACAAAGAAGTAGAAACAACACGTTCAATGGCAATGAGGTATTGAGTTGAATCAGGATCTTTCAAGCCTATGGGGCCCATATCACAATCCGAACATATAAGATATACACGGCCTTCATGACTTCTTGTGACACCAACATTATCGAAATCAAAAACTTTTTCAACAATACAGAATTTTGCAATATCTTCTTTCTCTGTTTCAGAATAATCTTTCTTCTGCATCATCAAAGGAATATCAATCGTACGATCATATACCATTTTGCCGACATTTGCTGATAATATCAAAGAATTGCAAAATCTGCACTTTAGCTTTTCATTATTGGTTGTTGGAAGATTTGTTGTTGTTGCAAGATCCTAAATAAAACCGTTATAATGTATTCAAAATGTATTAGCAAACCTGAGTATTGTTATTAGCAGGTTCCGTCATGATTGGTTTGGTTGTTTACGGTAGCTTTATTCGTATAAGAATCCACAAATTTTTTGCACTCTGCAGTTGCTTGTTCAATACCTTCTTCCTTTTGGTGAATCTTTCTATTCAAATATCCAAGATATTTATCTTGATCTCGGGTAGTCTTTTTAATATCAGGTAAACGTTGCACTTCAGACTTGAACTGTCCAGCAGCAATTTGAAGTTGAGAAATACGAAGGCGAACGTCAGCAAACTGTCCTGAATTGATTCTAAAAATCCCATTAATTAGTATTTATTAAAATAGTTCATTAATTACTTACGTAGCAACAAGCTCTTTAATACCTAATTCAATTGTATTTAATCGATCAATGCACTCTTCTGGAGTACTATAGGTTTGCTCCTCATTCATCAACAGTCAATTACCCAAAACCTAAAGATTTTAACCTTAAAGAAGCAATACATATTTTTAAACTGAAACAAACACAAAATAAATTAATTAAAAGTTTCAGGAAGAAGAAAAAAATCGGAAAAAAGATGAAAAAAGTTTTCAAATTTATTTTGAAAAAAATTTCGTTTCAAGACGTTTTGCCAATATTGGCATAAAAGTTTTTAAAATTTTTGTGCCGGATTTTTTTCTAGTTTTTTTTGTGCTTTTGCAACAATTGTTGCATTTTTCAGCTTTGTTTAATTCTTTTTTTTTTATCAAATCTTGCGAAATTGATGATTGGGTATTATGATAATTGTAGTTGGTAGTAATACCAGTTTTTAGTTTTTTGTCATCTTAAAATTCAATTTGTGCCTTGGGTTGCAGCTTTAACTTAAATAAAACAAAAAAAATAAGGCATTGGGTTGGATCTTAGTAATTGTAATGCAAAAACAGAAATCTTTTACCTAAAAGATAATGCATTTTAACATGCTTTTTTAAAGCTTGTAAAATACTGAAAGTTGTTTATACTGTAAAAAATATCAGATTTTTTTCTCGACAACAGTAAAAAATCTGATATTTTTCATCAATAGTGTATCATTATTTAACTCAGAATGTGTCACCTTTTTATTGTTATTGTCGATGCATTTTTAGACTTGATATTTTCATTAAGAAGACCTCACATTAACGTTTTATTTCTGTCTTCTTTACAGTTGTTTTTTTTTGTTGTTCATTTTTATCGAAGCATTAAAAAGATAATTAATGGCGACACTTTACTACAGTATTTCTGCTTTTATATTTCTTTTATTACGGAAGTGATGGATTTAATTGTTTTTCTTTACATAAAAATTTGGCATTTGCTTATAACAAATTTATCTGTTTTTTCTATGTATCTGAATAGGGTTGTACATTCCCCGGGGAATCGAAAAAATGAGGGGATTCCCCGGGGAATCCCCGGAGATTTCCCGGGGAATTCCCCGCCATTCCCCGGAAGTGTCATTTTGTAATTTTAAAATTACAGCACCCAAAAATGTTAAAACTTGAATTTTAAACATAAATTAAAACATTTATATATTTTTAAATGGTTTTTAAAGCAAAGATGACCTTCTTTTTACTAAAATATTTAATTTTTAACAATATTTTTTTTTCTATAAGGAGAAAAATTACGGGGAATGGAAAGCATTCCCCGCAAAAATCGGGGAATTCCCTAGAGATTCCCCAGGGGAATTCCCCGGGGAATCCCCGGGGAAGGGGAATTGACAACCCTATATCTGAAACAAAAGGCTATAGTTCTATGATTTGTAAGAAAAAAACAAAGATTTATTGCCAATAGTTTTTTATGCGACGAATCTTTTATTTTTGGAAATACATTCAGAAATGCCAATTTCGGATTTAAAAAAATTTTTTTAATCATTCAATTTTGCAGAAAAAATAAATATTAAAAGTTTATTGGTGTTGTTTGATTGTTTGATTAAAAGTGATTCATTAAAAAACTTTTTTTTATTGAAAGATTAAACAAAAAATGGGTAATTTGGAACGACCGAAAAAAATAGAGAAAAGGCGGAGTCCAAAAACTTTTTTAAAGTGATGATTATTTTCCTGTTTCAGTCATTTCCATTGACTCGTGAAAAAAAAGTTTTTATTTGTGCATTAAATTTTTTTGGAGAAAAAAAAGCAAGCAAAACGTTAATGTTGTTGAAATAAACAGAAAAAAGATCAGAAGACGATGACTGAATAATTGAAAGATGAAAAAAAAACATTTCATTTTGCAGTTTGAAGAGTTGTAAAAAATCTATAATGGAAACTTGAGAACCATTAAAAAATATTTCAAAAACATTTTTCAAAACGTGGAATATATTTTTTTAAAAATCCATTTGACAAAAATAATTTTTTTTTTTCAATTAAAAAACGTTGTGTAACAATATTAAACAAAGATTCCAGCTATAATAAATTAATACATATTTGTTTTTGAAAACTAAGCAATGAAAAATTTGATCTCAATTTTGTCAAAAAATGCTGGTGCAAAAAAAGTTGAAATTCGAGTTTCTATTACAAAAAAATTGTTTTTAAAGCATCTGCTGATGCAGAATTTTTGTTATCTAATTGTGCAATCAAAAATATTGATCTTCCAAAAATAATAAACAGACGTTTTTCCGGTTTCAAATGACTTTCAGGGGTGCCAAAAGAGCTTTTTTTTTGATGCTTTTGGTGTTCACTCAAACATGTGTTTATGCAAATTTCGTACAGCATGTTGTATCCCGAAATTAACAACAGTTTTTTTAACTGCAACTATGTTTCAAAATTTGATGAAATAATGTTCTATCAAAACATTTTTTTTAGAATAAGGTGAAATATGTATTTAAAAAAATGTATTTTTACCATTTTCACAACATTTCTTCGAAATTGTTTTAATTGAACAAATTTTTGTAAAGATACTTTTTCTATTCTCAGAATTTTATTTCCCATAAGAATTTTTGTAACTATATTTTTCTTTGTTGCTTTAAAAAAACACAAAATTTTGAAGTTCAAAAACGGTCACACAATTGTATTTCTTTTTTCGCTTGGTTTGAAAAACTCTTTTTTTATATTTCAAAAATGCCAAAAAAGCTGACATTTTGTGTTTGTTGGTTTTTAAAAAAAAAATATATTGAGCCGACCCCCATTTTTTTCCCCCCTTTTTTTCATATTTTTTTCTTCATCGTCACACAACATTTTAGTCCCGTTTCTTTCTTTCATTTTTTTTATTTGGCTGCTGCTGCTATTGGAAATATGGGGAATGGAGAAGAGATGGTGACTGACTGAACTGAATTGAGAGAGTCTACAACAACGATGCCGAAGCTTTGAAAAACATTTCTCTCTTCTTTTTCTTTTTTTTTGGGCGGAGAAAGACAACGACGACGACAAACTTTGGTCGTCGTCAATGATGCGGTCTAAAAAAATAAAATAAAAATTCAAGAAAAACGCAGCAAAAAATGTACAAGGATATTGAAATTACCGTACCCTAAAAATTTGAAAACAAAATTCTACAAAATTTAACACACATAAAATTCAAACATGAAAATAACAGATTCCAAAATGGCAGAATTTTCAGACTTCTGGGGTACGAGTTACACTCCATCAAAGATGACACATTTTTGCAGAACGAACCCGGAAGAGCCAACTTTAGACACTTTAAATTTGCATAAAACAAAGTCCTAAAATTTTAATAATTGATTATTTCGATTCTAGAAAGTTTTTCAAGTTGGTTAATTATTTTTCTGCTTGACTCCGACTTCTGGTGCACGAGTTACGGTACTTTTAAAAATTATGTCTAAAAATGACGTTTTTTGTTTGTAACTTTTGAACCTATAGTTTTAGGCTGTGATTTTTTATATCACCAGATCGAGAATTTAATTTTACATTGAATGCCATAATTTGCATATTTCTAACTTCTCTGGATCACGTGTTATGAATTTTTAAAGTTCTATCAAAAATGGATAGAATTCTTTCAATTTTTAACCCCCTTTATTTTTGCTGCTTTTCTTTCTCCCTTTTTTCGAAGCCATCAATTTTTTACTTCTTTCTTTTCGTTTCAATGTTCTTTCGAAATTTTTCTCTCACAGTCTCTCTTCTCAGAGGGAAAGTTCTCTTCTTTTGATGTCTGTAAACTCTCTCAATTTAATATATGTGTGTTTGTCTGTTTTCTCATTTCTCGTTTTTCTTCTTCTGTCGTCTTTGAAAGGAGAGAAAATGCGGAAGGTCGTTTATATATTTTTTTTTCAACTGCTGCTGCTACTCCATCTCTTTGCGTGCAACAACTCTCTTTTCAATTCTATTATATTTTCTCTATGACTACTACGACTAACAACTCCGAATTTTTTTTGACGGAGAAGAGAGATAGTGTCAGATAGCTTAGATGACAACAGAGAAAAACACAAAAATACCACCAAACGTATAATATTGTTGTTGTTGATGATGATTGGTTTGAGAATAGAAAAAAAATCAGTCGACACAAAAAAATAAACTCAAACTCATTGAAAAAAAATGACAAAAAAGTGTTTTTGTTTTTAACGAAGAAAACAAGAAAGATTGATTAAAACCCGATAGAAAATATAATAATGGTTTTTTGCGCACCATACTTTTTACATTTTTTTGTTCGTTCAAATTAATACTGTGTTAATCAAGTTGGGTTAGGTCAAATGAAAGATTTGGGTCGTTTTTCTTCTTCTTTTTTTCTGATCACTATCGAATCATTTTCTTATTTTTGCAAGGTAGAGTAAAACGGTTTTTCCACACGAGACTTTTTGAGTTTTTTGCTGCTAACTTTTTTTAATGAGCTTATCAACATTAGTTACATAACAAACATATATTTAATTGTCCTTAATTTAAATTTTATTTTTTGTATAACATTCAGCATCAGATGCTGATTCTTTTAAGATAAAACTTCACAAATTTTTAAAAATTTTCAGATTTTTAAAAAAATCACGCATTTTTCTCATTTTGGTATCAAAAGAATCAGCATCTGATGCTGAATCTTAAATAAAATATAGAATTTTAATTGAGGACAGTAAAATATATGTTAATGGTGTAACAAAACTTTTTAAGCTTATTAAAAAAAATTAGCAGCAAAAAACTCAAAAAGTCTCGTGTGGAAAAACCGTTTTACTCTGCCTTGCTGAAATAAAAAAATTTGTTGGAAGCGATTCGATAGTGTGATACTTTCAATGAACAAATGTTTAATGTCGATTTTGTTATGGTTTGTTTGTGTGCAAATGCTTTTTCAATTTTCAATTTTCAAATCATTGAAATTCAATGATTTTTGTTTAAAAATTCTGGTGTATCAATTTTGTGTACATTTTTTTGTTCTTTCATTGACGCATAAATTCAATGCATTATTTTCAATTTTTGACCAAAATCTCTTCACTGTTGTTGATATTAAAAAATGTAAACAAATATACAAATACATATATGTATCAGTTTTTTAGAATCAATAAAAATAAATAAATCTGTTTCCTTTTTTGAAAAGAATGGTCCTTGTTTGTTTTGCGTTTAAAAATTTTTTTGAGTCAATTCAATGAATTTTGAGTGCTCTTAAACTTTTAAGAAAAAAACTCTTTTTCTTCATCATTTTTATTATCTTTCGTTACACACTTTTTTCAAAAACTAAAAAACATTTTCCTTGTTACAACACGATTGTATAGTTTTTTTTGTTATCTTTGTAGAAAACTACAGAAATAATTTTATTTTTCTGTAAAATCATGGTTGGTCTATCCATTTTAATAAATCTCTTTTTTGAGACAAAAACGGATTAAAGCAGCCATAAAAAAAGCTTAGCTGCTTTTTTGGTCTTGCAATTTACAAATTGTTAGCAGAAAATTTTTTTAATAAAGCTTTAAATTAAAATTCTTTTTCTGTGTTTTTCTTTCTTGGAAAGCTGCTGAAAAATAAAGAGGAAATGTGACAATTTTAGCAGAAGAAAAATGAAATAGAGAAAGAAAGAGATATAGTATAGCTTAGAGCCTATATCCTATAGCCAAGAAGAATAAGCAGAAAATGATGATGAAAGAAAAAAAGAAGATGAGATTAATTGAAGCAAGAAGTAAAAACTCCATTCTATCTTTTTTTTTGCACAGGAAGGAAGGAAGTTGAATCAAGCAAGAAAAATTGTTTAAATGCATAATTGTAAAATTGTGTAAAAATTTAAAAAAACACTTTTTCCTTTCCTTGGCAACAAACATCTGCCTTTTTTAATTATTACCGTAATCTTTTTTTTTAAAAGAAAAAGAAATGAAAGAGTGTAAACATCAGCAAAAACATGGAAAGTTACAGTAGTCTCTCATGCATCAAATTCAATGTGACAATTTTAAAGTGAAAAAGAAACAGAGCAGTGGAAAAGAAAAGAACGAAAATAGACGAAACAGAACAGCCATCATTAATTTTTTACACATTTTTAAAAAAAGAATGTAATTTACATTTGTATAATTTTAATGTTTAGAAAATCGTAATTTTTGTGTTTCAAAAGTAATATTTTAAACAGAAAAATTACAAAAATCAATGAAAACTAAAAATTATTACTTTAAAAAGAAAAGAAAAAGAGAGAAAAAATTGAAGGACACCATCACCGCCAACCATCATCTAAAAAAATTGAATCGTATATTTTTTTGCTGCTGCTGCTGCCTGCAATCCTATGATGCGAAAAAAGAAGAAGAAAAATAGGCATTGCTCTCATTTCTTTTTTATTTTTCTGAATTCTCAACCGATTTTAAAGCATTATTCGTGTATAAAATGAATGCAAAAAGAGAAAAGACAGAAGACATTTTTACAACTGCAACCATCATCTCCATCGCCAAACAAAACAGCCGTCGTCGTCGTCGACAACAGCGACAGCAGCAGCAGTAAGCACTCAACATTGAACAAAAAAAAATCCGCCCTAACGACCATTATTTTTTTTTCATCAATAAAAGTGTATGTGTTGTGAAGGATAGAAAAAGAAATATCCTTTCTTTCTTTTTTTCTTCCCATTCTTCAATCTTCTTCTTCTGAAGCAGCAGGCCCTTTTTCTCTCTTTCTATGTTTTTCTCTCCGGCGCTCTTTCGCTTCGTTTAAAATTGTGTATATATAAATACATATATATATATATATAAATGAGGGGCCCCCTTCAAGGACCTTTTTTTCTCCCCATAGTTTTTTTCCTACTGTTGTTCTTGGTTGAATGCTGTCAGATCGGTCGGGGCCATTTTTCTTCGCTTTCTTTTTTTCCTCTTCGACGGACAAACTGCGCGCGCGCATTTGAAAAAAAAAGAGTCGAATGCGCTTTGGCTTTTTTTCTTTCAATTTTTTTGAGGGACCGAAAAATATATTTGCGCCGTTTTGCTCGGTCGAAATATACTTTTTTTTCTTCTCTGTTTTCATTTAACCCCCCAAACAACAACCCAAAAAAAACTTTTTTTAAGAGGGGTTTGGCTTCGTCACTTTTTTCTCAATTTTTTTTATCGTTTTTAATTTTGCATTTTTTTAAAGAAGATGAAAAACCAGGAAGATTTTTGCAGTTTTACAGTACCCCTTTTTGAGGCCTTTTAATTTCGATGAATCTCGAAGCGATTTTTGTTCCCTAAAATAATCTGTTACAGACTTTTTTCGTATTCCGTGAAGAATATTTTTAAACTAAAGTTTAACCTTGAAATTTGTCTTTAAAACTTCGTTTTTTGATGATGAAAATGTGTTAAAGAAAAAAAAACGTTTTTTACCGTTCCATATTTTTTTCTATTTTTTATACGTTTCAGAAACTTTTTTTACTCTTCTTCTTCGTCTTTGATAATCAATCATTTTGTATCGTTTTTTAACACACTCAAAAAATAGAATAGAAGGGCCGAGATAAATCTGTTTTTGCCCTTTAGCATTTCTTTTTTATATTTTTATGGTGTTTCAATCCCCCTTCTAGAAATAAGAATAATAATAATTTTTACGTGGGTTTTTCTGCATTTTCAATCATTTTTCGTGTTCCACGGTGTGCCGAATTCTTTAAAAACTGTCGGTGAGACCTTTCGCCAAAACGACTTTTTCCATATTAAATTTTAAAACCTAGATTCTGAAGGACTGAAACAATTTAAACAAATTCTGTAAAACCAGAAAAAAAGAGCATCATCTCTTTAGTATGAATGAGCACGAAATTGTAAAATTCGGATTCTGAATCCTGCAGGATTCAGAATCCAAGAATATTTTTTCCTCCAGAATCCATAAAAGTGGTATCACTAGATTCGTCTCGACGAGTAGATTACGACAAGAGAAAAAAATTTTAGTTTTTGAAGATTCTGAAGCTTGGTTCAGTGTTTTAAAAATTTCTACTGTATTTTTTTCTTTTGAAGTTTACGGCTTCAGAATCTTCAAAAACTAAAATTTTTTTCTCTTGTCGTAATCTACTCGTCGAGACGAATCTAGTGATACCACTTTTATGGATTCTGGAGGAAAAAATATTCTTGGATTCTGAATCCTGCAGGATTCAGAATCCGAATTTTACAATTTCCTGCTCATTCATACTAAAGAGATGATGCTCTTTTTTTCTGGTTTTACAGAATTCGTTTAAATTGTTTCAGTCCTTCAGAATCTAGGTTTTAAAATTTAATATGGAAAAAGTCATTTTGGCAAAAAGTCTCACCGACGCGTTCGACACACCGTGTGTTCTTCTTCGTCTTCTTAAAAATATTCTTCTTATATTTTTGTTATCTTCTGCCTTCTTTCGTTTCTATGCTGCTTGTATATAGTTCTAATTCTAGTTCTTCTCTGCCCTTCATTAAATATACATTTTCCCTAAAATTAAGAAGAATTAATTGTATAAAAATATTGTTCAAAGAAGGAAGTAAAAGTCCACGCGGTCCGATGATTCTTATTCTTCATTTTGCCTGATATTAGCGCGTCGTAATTGTTGTTGTAAAATTCTGTCTGTATTTTAACACAATTTTAAATGTAATATTTTTGTCTATTCTTTTACGTAACATCATCATCATCACCAATGCTTCTGTTGTTGTCTTGCCATCACGAGAATGAGGCCAACACCACAAAAAAAATATAAATCGTAGTGAAAGAAAATAGAAGAAAAAAAAGAACTAGAAATCTTACAGAAAAATTTTGTTCTTTAGTTTTTTTCAAAACATTCAAATATTTCTTTTTGTACAAAAAAGCAAAAACAATGTTGAAAATCAAAAATACCCCTTTTTTCATTGATTTTATTTTTTGCAACTTTAAATACATTTTTTGGCATTTTGCCGAGATGGAGAAAAAGAGATCGGTTTTGAAAGAATTTTTTTGTGATGAGTTGGAGTTTTTTTTTTCTTGCGTCTTTTTTTCAATCCCCGAGAGCATTTTTTTATTACAAAGGAAAATATATATTTTATATAAATGTATTTATATAAAAATATATTCATGTCCAAAAGAAAAAAAATATAAACACACACTTTGCGCAAACATGTTTAGTCAAAATTGAAAAAAAAAACTTTAATTAACAAAAATGCTGCTTCATTGAATAAAATTTAACTGAAGCTTTTCTCAAAAAATAGGTATTGACTCATATTACTGAAGGGAAAAAAACTTGTAAATAAGTTGTAGCCGGCATGGCTGAGAGATGGCTTTCTTTTAAATTACAACTTTGTACTTTTCCCTTTCCCTCTAAATTGCAGCAGCAGCCACATTTTTTTAACAGCAGCAACATAAACAGCACCTTTAATGTTCCCCTTCAATTTTTTGCCTGTCCTTTTCATTATTATTAGTTTTACTTTTGTCAGTAATTCTTAAATTCAATATTTTTGTTAAAACATACGTAATTATATTGTATTTTGTAATAATACCGTAACAAAAAAAGAGCTTTCATGTGACTTAAAAATTACTTTCATTTTCTCTTTTTCTGCTTTCCTTTAATTAGCTTTTCATTCCGTATTTTTATACCCCTTTTAAAAAAGAAAGAAAAATATAAATAAAATAAATGAGAGAATCATGATGTAGACTTTCTTTTTTTGAAGGGGGGATAAAATATCGCTGTTTGTTGTCAAGCCTTTTATCTCTCTCTTCTCTCTGCTGGAGGAAGAGGCTTTCTCTCTTTGGAATGCTTCTTCTTTCTTGCAAGAATTTAAATATATCGATAAAAGCAAATGAAGCTTGTTAAGCATTTTTCTTCTTCTTTTTTTGCGAGTTTATTCCAATTTTTATCCTTGTTAGAATTTTTTATGGCTCATTTTTCATTTCCTTTTTTAACAACAAGACTACCGTATTTTAAGATTTTGAAATTTTAAAAAATATTCTTAACTATTTTTTTGTCATTAAGTTGATCTTTTATTAAAACTATTCTTTTTGTGCCCTTTTAATAAATCGAAATCGAATATTTTAGAGTTTTTTAAGATTTTAAAGTTTGAAAAGATCGTAAAAGGCAATTGAACTTTTGCTTCTTTTTTGTTTTTAAAGTTCTTTGTTTTATTCTAAATTTTGAATAAAATAGAGTCAAAATGATAAAAGCGCAAAAAACTGCAAAAAAAAGCGAATCAGACAGACATAAATTATTTGAATTTGCCGTAGCTGTAAGAAAAATGCCAGCAGCAATTTTTCATTATTCATGTTTTTTGCATGTCTGACACACTAAAATTAAACTAAAAGCAGCAGCAGTTTTTCTTTGGTCAAAAACGTATTAATTAAGTTTATTTCTTTCAAAACGAATAATACATGTAATATATTAATGCTGACGATGCATAAAATGAGGTACCCCTTTTTAAAATTATTATTCAAACATAAAAACTCTGCACCAGAAATAATAGAAAAAAAAGTGATGACGCTTTTTTAAACGATGCAGAAAAAAATTGAATATTTCTTTTTTTCTTTTAAATTTTTCTCTGTCACCCTTGAATCTTTGAATCCATCGAATTTTGAATCAAAGCAAATTTCGGGTGCTGCTTCTTCTTTGAAAAAGACTGCTGCAAATTTTTTTATGTATTCAAACTGCAAAAAAAACGAAAGACAAATTTTTTTCGTTTGAAAGAAAACAACAAAAATATATTTTAGGGGGGTTGACAAATTGGGCGGAGCTTAAGGAGAAAGAATGGGGAATGTGTATATTTTTGGTGGTTTTTTTTTGTTGATGGAAAATATTATAAAAAAAGGTGAAGAAAAAAAGAAAAAAAGGAGGGGACGAAAATTGCGTGTTCTTTGATTTTTGTAGTGATTTGTCATATTATTTTTGAAAAAATGAAGAGAAAAAAACGAGTGTTTGTTATTATTCCCATTTTTTTATGGTTAACAAAAATTAATGAACTTATTTTTGGAAGGCAAAAAAGGTAGTTCATTAAAATTGTATAAAGAAATACCAAAAACACGGAAGGGCATTTGTAAAATAAAAAAAGGGATACTGTAATAAAACGCAAAACTATAATATTAAAAATCAAAGAAAACAGGCAAAAAATATCTCTAAAAATAGGCATTTTTAAAATTTTAACTTTATTAAACACAATTTTTATTTTTATTGCAACCGAAATTCCCTCAATTTTTTCTTCCAAGAACACTTTTTTTAATCCAAGCTTTTTTCAAAAACCGAACGAAATGCTTTTAACGTTTTGGGGACCATTAAATTCATTTCTTTTTTCCTTCAAAAAATATGTAATTTTTTTCTTCCAAAAATGCAATTTTTTCGTTTCCTTTTTTTCAGTTCAATGCCGAAATTCCCGTCCTTTTTCATTTTTGATCATCCCGAGAAAGAAAAAAGGATTTGATTTGGAAAAAAAGGATCTCCTGCTCTGCTCAGTTATTATACTACTACCATATTTTTATTACTATCCCCATCCATCATAAAAAATATATTAGTGTTATAGTATTTCCCCCAAAAACTTTCCTAAAAACTGTTTACTGCTTTTTTTCTAAAATTTTCTCATAAAAACCTTTTTGTACCTTTAAAGAAATTTGTATCCTTTTTCACAATTTCAAGCAAAAAAAATCTAAGAAAAATCCTAAGCCTTTCCCTAAAGGTAATACTTAAAGTTGACCTTAAAGAAAAATTGTATTATGACATGTTTTTCGTGATTTACCTTTTTTTCAAAAAAAATTGTTTTTGTCTGGTTGGTTTTTTCTTTTATATAATAATTATCTATCTTTCATTTGGACTACATTTTTACTCACTAATATTAATAATAATACCAATAATTGGTCTCTGAGAAAATAAGTATATTTTTTACAACAATACTTACTTACTTACTTCTTACTTTCAATGCTGAAAAAAAGTTTGTCAAAAAAAATTTATATGCGCGAAATATTTTTTGAAAACTTTTTTAACGTTTGTCAAAGCTTTTTCACTAAAATAAAAATAAATAAATAAATAAATTGACATAACGTTTTTGAAAAATATACGTATATTTACCATTTTTTTGACTTCTTCGTTTCTTTGAGTGAGAAAGGGAATATGAGAATGTAAAGAAACTATTATTAGTTTTGGTTTTTTTTCAATGAGGCTAATTAGCTTAAAACTCGTCTCCATTATTTTCTTTTTTTCTTTTTCTGACTGCTTCTTCTTCTTCGTTTTCTTCGTGGATTGATGCGCGCCCGGGTTTATTATTTTTTTATTTATTGAAGTGTATTTTTTGAAAAATAATCAATAATTTTTTCTTTGCATAAAAATAGAAAAAAGGGGATGTGTTTTTTTAAATAATAATAATAATTTTCTTTTTTCAGCCTTCTTTTTTAACCATCACCAAAGCCGTTCCCCCCAATTTAATATATTTTTTTCAAAGTGTTTTCCGTGAAACGGCAAGGCTTCAAATTTCAACCTATATCTTTTTTTTATATGTTTCAACGCAAAAAAGTGTGATATTTAAAAACATTTTTTTATCGGGTTCATCAATTAATTTTTTACAAATTCTTACTACATTCAACTCAAGCAAAACTCTATAAACGGTCATCGATCTCGATTCATATTTTTAAATATTTATATTTTTTTACTCAATTTTATTATTTTATATTCATTGAAAATCAAATAGTGAAGAAGATTTGGAAAATCTGAAGGAGTTCTTCTTAACTTTTTTCCTTCGAAAATCAAATTTAATTCAAAATTGTTAAAAAACATCCTAAAACGGACTCGTCAACTTCGATATCGGGTTGTTCGGCTGCAGCCCTGCCGACGACCTCAACAATTATCGGAGTGGCGGCAGAAACAGATAAGCGCAGCATTAATGCTGCAGGCAATGGTGGAATTGGAATTGGTGCTTCCTCCTCCTCTTCTTCAACGCTACCCCCTCCAATGGCTGTCGCGGATCAACTTCAACAACAACAACCTGGTCCATCTGGAACTTCGATATCAAATATATCGGCGATAACGAAGGAATCATCTCCGTTAAATCAAAATCAACAACAACCAATTACAAATGGAAATGTTGAAGAGAGGATTTCAGAATTTCAGAAGACTATCTCATCCACAATTGCCCCAGGCGTGAAAAGGAAGGCGGTGGTACTGGAAAGACCAAATATTGGAGCATTGTTTAGTAGTGATGAAATTAATTTTCTAGTGTACAGATATTTGGTAGAAAATGGTTTGTTACTTTTTATATCATTTTTTGATACCCTAAAGGGACTGTCCTAAAATTAAATGAAAAGTTATCAGAAAAAACATTTGATGTTTGATCAGGGGATGGAAAGGGGTCATTTGATTTTTGGACACTTTCAAAATATTTTGTTCCATCACAGCCTCATTTGCATAATCCTTTCATAGAACCATCATTTTTGATCAAAAATTTACCGTTCCATGTTTTTTAAGGTTATCAACATACAGCTTGGACATTTGGATCAGAGTCAAATGTGCACAATGCTCAAATTGATAATAATCAAGTTCCAAAAGGAGCTCTGATAAAAATTTTACAAAAAGGCGTATTTTTTGCTGAAGCGGAATTGTATTCTTTGATGGACGGGGAAGCCGTAGAAAAATATGAAAAAACAACTGGTACCGTATCCTTAATTGAATCCGGTATGTTTTGATTAAATATCTTTCCAAAAATTAATTTTGAATTATTCAAATTTTTTTAGCGAATCCACCAGCAAAGAAAAAAGTTTGTCCGGTGATTGATCAAAGGGTGGTGGAGAAATCTGTGAATAGGCTAAGGCAGCATAGAAAAGATCTTTATACTCGTGAGCTAGAGGCAATCAGGCAGAAGCAACAAGAAGAAGTTGCAAAATATCCAACAGATAAGCCAATGCCAAGAAATGAAAAAGATACCCAAAATCAAATGGCAAATAAGACAACACTTAAAAATATGAGGGAGAAAGAACATGATCGAGAGAAAGAAACAAAAGAACAAGATAAACGAGAGAAGGCAATTGCGGCAGTTTCGACGGGGCATCTTTCCAATGGCATAAATGCCCCGGCACATCATAGAACAAAACTTGAAAATAAGGTATGAAAATACTGGGTTATAACTCAATTTCTATAAAAATCGAGCAAAATTGAGTAAGGGCGGAATTCCAAAAAATTCAAAATTGTTTTTTCTTTCCATATGGCATTATTAGGGTTCAAGGAGTTGTGCAAAAAAATTTTTTTTCGGATTCGCCTTCTGAATCCTGAGTTATGGAGATCGCTTGCCCTGGGGTCACTTCTTATCCGATCACTACAAATTTGATATCGACAGATAGCCCTCGATCAGGGCTACATTTTATGTCTCGGAATTATTTTTCTTTCGTGTCGGGACCCGAGATTCAGAAGGCGGAAAATTTCAAGCCTTCAGAAGTCACCCATGGAGTCGAGGGCCAGAAAATTTTTTTCTCTCAAAAAGTGCCTCATTATATGGGCTAACTATTGGCATGATAAAATTTTTTGGCCCGGATATACATGACCCTCAAAAAAATCAAAAACCAAATTTTCGAAAAAATCCACAGGGGGGACCAAGGCAAATCGAAAATTTTGAAAAAAATTTTTTTTTCTGCAAATGGTCTAAAACCCTTAGAAATCATCTGTAAACATTATTTAAGTAGTTTTTAGTTGATAAAAAATACATTTTCCTGCGTTTTTGTTGCTTGCAACAATACATTTTAAACGATACTAAAACACGAAGTATGTGTCATTTTAACGACATTTTATCAACTAAAAACTACTTAAATAATGTTTACAGATGATTTCTAAGGGTTTTAGACCATTTGCAGAAAAAAAAATTTTTTTCAAAATTTTCGATTTGCCTTGGTCCCCCCTGTGGATTTTTTCGAAAATTTGGTTTTTGATTTTTTTGAGGGTCATGTATATCCGGGCCAAAAAATTTTATCATGCCAATAGTTAGCCCATATAATGAGGCACTTTTTGAGAGAAAAAAATTTTCTGGCCCTCGACTCCATGGGTGACTTCTGAAGGCTTGAAATTTTCCGCCTTCTGAATCTCGGGTCCCGACACGAAAGAAAAATAATTCCGAGACATAAAATGTAGCCCTGATCGAGGGCTATCTGTCGATATCAAATTTGTAGTGATCGGATAAGAAGTGACCCCAGGGCAAGCGATCTCCATAACTCAGGATTCAGAAGGCGAATCCGAAAAAAAATTTTTTTGCACAACTCCTTGAACCCTAATAATGCCATATGGAAAGTTTCAGCTCAAAAAAACAATTTTGAATTTTTTGGAATTCCGCCCTTGCTCGATTTTTATAGAAACTGAGTTTTATATAAATATGTAAAGTTAATAATGAATTACCTTTAGCGAATGCATTCCGCAACCCCTCCATCAACATCTGCGGCAATTCCATCATCAAGTTCACAGACTCCACAAATTATGCCTTCTTCATCCCAGCAACAACAGCAACAACAGCAGCAACAACAACAACATCAAATTATGAATCATATTCTGCAATTACAACAGCAACATGCATTACAGCTGCAACAACAACAACAGCAACAGTCACAGCAACAACAACAACCTCAAACACTAAATCCTCAAATGTCTCAACCTCCTCAGCAGCAACAATCTATTCCACAACAACAACAACAAAATCAACAACAACAACCTCAACAATCAAATCATCAACCAACGCATTCATCTTCAACGCCATCAATTTCATCAATGAATAATCAAAAAGATCCCCCTCCAACCACAATACAGCAACAATATCAACAACAACAACAACAACAACAACAACAACAACAACAAGCTCGAGGAACTCCACAACCCCAACCACCCCAAACCCTTGGAGGTGGTGGTGGCGGAGGAGGAGGTCAAAGTTCAAGTGCTGCTGCAATTGGTCTAGCCCAACAACAACAGCTAAGTCAACTAGCGGCACAAGCTCCAAATCATTGGCAAATGTATAATCTTTTCCCAACATTGTTGAATAATCCAGCAGCATTTGGAGCCCTTGGAGCTGTTCCAAATGGCTTTGATCAAATGGCGTTTATTAAATCGTTGCAAGCGGGTTCACAACAACCAAGTGGTGTTCCACCTCAAACCGGGTCTGTATACAATAATAATACCAAACAATATTAAAAAAAACAAAACTATAATCTTTTTTTTACATGATGAGAAGCGTGGTGTTTTTTGTTGTTTTTTAAAAATCTATTCTTTTTGTTCGTTGTTTTTGTTCTTCTTTTTTAAAAAACTTTTTTCCACTTTTTTGTAATTGTAATTACTTTTTTTATTTTTCAAACAAAAAACAACTTTTTGCTATTTAAAAAAATTTGTAAAAGCCTTTTTTTCTCTCTATCCCTTTTTCTATCTCTATTTTTTATTAATGTCAATTGTTTTTTTGTAATATTTAATTTTTTTTTGCTGCAAAAAAGGTTTATGTTTTTCTCATTTTTTTGTGTTGTTAATTTTATGTGTTACAACTTTTTTTTTCATAAATTACACACTTGATTCAGATGTGTCTCAACAAACAAATAAGCACCATTAATGCAATTTAAAAAAGATTTTTAAATGTTCGTAAAACTTTTTATTACTGTACTTTCGCAAATTTTCTTGCACAAAAAAAGCTTTTACAGTAATTTGATAATGAAATGCATGTATTATAAAAAATTAAAACAAAATTTTTACAAAATCCTCAAAGATAAGATCAAAAAATTAGTGCTCATAAATTTAAATTATTTAAATTTTAAGATCTCAAATAAAAGCCTATTTTTGCAGTTTTTCGTTGTTTTTTCTTCCCATTTTTTGTAGCTACAGTATTTTTTTTAAGTGACTAATCTTTCATTTTATTTTGTTGTTGCAAATCTTAAATTTATTAAATATTAGCACATTTACGTATGTGTGTAAATTTATATGTGTGGTGTTCTATATTCAAATTTGAGTTGTGTGTTTACAATTAAATAATTTTAAAAATTAATTTTATGATATTTCTTTTAACCCAAAACCAAACCTCCCAATGTATTGGCTTTTTTGAATTGGTACTTTTGTAATTTTAAAATTGTGATAAAAATAGATTTCGTAAAAAAGGAAAATAAAGAAAATTAACTTCTTTCGATCGTGTGTTTGTTGATGGCCTAAAAATACATAGACCTAAGATAGACAAAAAAGGTTAGGAAAGATTTAAAAAAATTACTTGCTCAAGTTGAGTAAAAAAACTCAATTACTCAACATTCAAAAATATTTGTGATGGGGCTGTTATTTTATTTGCTATTGTTCGTTCGTGCCAAAATAAATGAGAGAGATATGGTTCTATCATCGGAATATGCAGATTTTTTACTTTCTGGTATGTAAAGATTTGTGATGGCACACATTTTTTGTATTTAAAACTAACTTATAACAGCTGCTTTCTATCTCTCTTGCTCTATTGCTAAACTTGTTTTTCTATCAAATAGTATAGTGTTTATGGTAGAAGAAGAAAACACAATTGCACTCTTCTTTCATCTTTCAAATATAGATGTAGTAAAAACTTCTTCTAGGATATTTCTTATACATACTTATTTTTGCAAATTTGCAATTTTCAGTTAAAGAATTCAATTTTTCCACATTTTTTCAGAAATAGCAGCAGCAACACCAACAATGGAAACAGCAGCAGTAATAGCAATAACATTAATGGAATACATCAACCGCATCAACAACAACAGCAACCACAACTACCCCCACCACTACCATTACAACAAGCACAGCCACAACCAATTCCTTCTCATCAATTATTAAAACTTCCGGCTCCACAAACATCTTCATTTTTAATGGATTTAGAGACATCTGAAAATTTTAGTATTTGTTGGAATCCTCGGGCACCATATTTAATTGGAATTGGATTCTCACATGGAAATGCCAGATATTGGTATTTGCCATTGGAAACTCCAATTGGAAAATGGGATGCCGCAGATATGAAAAGTCGATGGCGGCATTTAGTTTATCCAAATAATACCGTATCACAAGAGCCCGAGAAAAAAGCAGCTATTCCATCAACGGATTGGAATCATGATGGAAATTTTTTGGCATGCGCATCTCGATCTGGAGTTGTTAAAATTTGGACTAGTGAAGGTTTGTTCTTGCAAGGTTACTGTAGCAATAATAAGATTTGAATATAAATTTTAGGAGTATTTTTTCGAAATTTAGAAGGTCATACAGGACATATCGTTGGATTAAGTTTTTCACCAAATGGCAGTAAAATTTTTACAATTGGAATTGATAGGGTAAGTTTGCATTTTTGAGGATTACGGTATATTACAGTAATCTCCTTTACAGAAGGTAATTGTCTGGGAAACAAGTACCGGAAAGCAACTTCAAGTTTATTACATTCGAAAAGTAATTGATTATCATTGGTTAAATGATGAAATTTTTGCTGTTACAGCGGAAGTCGGAATTTTAATCCTAAAAGTTGGGGAACAAAAACCAATGCGAGAAATTAAAGCAAGTTTTTTTTCTTAATTTTAAATTCAGATTCTGAAACTACCCAATTTTTAGACAACAGATGTAAATACGATAAGATTTGATCGAGCTGAAACAGCTTGTCTCGCCGCAGGGTATGATAATTCAAAAGTTATTATTTGGCAAATGAATAAAGCGGACCCAGTAACAATTTTTAACGGCCATCAACGAGAAGTTCATACCCTTCGATGGTCCCCTAAGGGGCAGTTAATTGCTTCAATTGATTACGATAATCATATAATTGTTTGGAAAGCATTTACCGCAGAAATCATCTTAAATTTTGTGCATTCTGAAACCCTTAATTCTATTTCCTTCTCTCCAAATGGACAATGCATTGCCGCAACTGCATATGATGGAAGAATATTTGTTTGGAATATTGAAACTAAAACACAAATTTTTAATACATCTTATAAAGCTCAATTCTATGAAATTGGATGGAATTGTAATGGTGAATGGATTGCCGTTTCTGCCCCCGGTTGCATTGCTGTTATTGATGTAAGGCAAGCTATCAAAGAACAAGGAAAACTTACAAAATAAATCATCTACCGTAATCCCATTACCGTAATATAAATACCTCTTTGTCTTTCTTCTAATTTATTTATTGTTAAATTTGTTTAAAACAAATTTTAAATTTTAAAGTAATAAAACAACATTGACGAAATTTTTAAAGACTGATGTAACAAATTGAAGTATAAATAATAGTAATCAAAAATAGTGTAAGTTTCCAAAATCCCAAAATACCGTAATCCAAGATTAAAAATGACCCAATTTATTTACTATTTAATACAAAAATAAATTACAAATAAATTGAATTAATCACTTTCAATTTCAATAATGAGTTCACCGCCTTCAACCTTGTCTTTCTTGGCAGCATAAATTTTACGAATTGTTCCAGCAACTTTTGATTCAACAACCATTTCCATTTTCATTGCAGAGAGACTAAAAAAGTTAACAAGGTTTTATCAAAGTTGGATTCTGAAAATTCACTTACACAAAAAGTGTTTGTTTTGCAGCAACTTTTTCACCTTCTTTAACACTAATTTCAAGAATTTCTCCAGGCATTGGAGACCCAACATGAGATTTATCAGAGAGATTTGCACGTGGACGAATTGCAAGATCCTAAAAAATATACAAATTTATAAAGTTTCATAAAATCATCATACCTTTGCAGCTTCTTTATCTTGAACAAAAATAGATCGAACTTGTCCATTAAGTTCAAAGAACATTTCACGTTCACCTTTTTCATTGAGTTTTCCAGTTGCAAGATACCGAATTGCAAGAGTTTTTCCTTTTTCAATTTCAACATGTGTTTCATCTGCAACATCCAATCCAACAAGGAAAGCTCGAGTTGAAAGATGTGAAACAGGACCAAACTTTTGACGAAATTCTTCAAAATTATTAAATTCAGTTGGAAAGATTGCGGCAGACATTACATCAACATCTCTGAAATATGTTGGTTACAGTAATCAATTATTAATATATGTAGTTACCGTAATTCATGACCATGTTTTTCTTCAAGTTTCTTTTGGAGACCATCAAAATCAAGTGGAGGAAGACCTTCACCAGGTCGGGTTGAGATACCAGTTCTACCCCGAAGAACTTTGGTTCGAAGAGGTTCAGGAAATCCGTATGGAGGTTGTCCAAGTCGACCTTCAAATAATTCAACAACAGATTTTGGGAATGAAAGTTCATCAGCCCGTTCAAGGATTGAATGTTTATCAAGTTTATTCTGGACCATAAAGAGAGCAAGATCACCAACAGTTTTGCTGGAAGGTGTAACCTGTAAAAGAAATATCTGTAATAAAATTTCGAATCAAAACACAAACCTTAACGATATCACCAAGTACTTCATTTGCTTCTGCATAGGCTTGTTTGATTTCTTCAAATCTATTTCCAAGACCAAGTGAAAGAGCCTAAAATGTACTAATTTGAATAAGCTGAAAAGAATTTGAAAAAAAACAAACTTGAAATTGTAAATTTGTAATACATCCACCAGGAATTTGATGCTTGAAAACATCGGCATTTCCACTCTTCATTGTTGTGGTGCATTCAAATGGAGCATAAAGTGATCGAGCAGTTTCCCAATAATTATTGTATTTTGAAATTGCATCAAGATTCAATTCTGAAATATGGATGTGCAAAGTTACCGTAATCAATGATATTTATAAGTTACAGCAAACGTATCAATGACAAACTGATATGTTGTAATATCCCCAAGAAAAATAAGTTACAGTAACCAAATGATGAAAATCTTACCAGTTTCATTACTGGTTCCTTTCAAAGATGCAACCAAAGCTCCCATGGATGGTTGAGATGTAATTCCACTCATTGAATCAACAGCAGCATCGACAATATCTGCCCCAGCATTAACACATTCCAACATACTTGCAACTCCGGTTCCAGCAGTATCATGAGTATGAACATGAATTGGAATATGTGGATAACGTTGTCGAATTGCATCAATTAAAATTCGAGCTGCAGTTGGTCGAAGCAATCCGGTCATATCTTTGATACACAAAACATGAGCACCATTCTTAATTAATTCTCCAGCAATTTTGAGATAATAATTAAGATCATATTTTGTTCGAGTTGAATCTGAGACATCTCCGGTATAAGATATTGCAGCTTCAATAACTCCACCAGCTTTTCCAACAGCATCCATTCCAACAATTAAATTTGGAACATAATTCAATGAATCAAAAACACGGAAAATATCCATTCCACTTTTAACAGCAAGATCACAGAATCTAAAATGTTAATATGATTACGGTAATAGTAATGTAATAACAAACTTGTAGACAACATTATCGGGATAACGAGTATATCCAAGAACATTTGCACCTCGAAGAAGCATTTGAAATGGAATATTTGGAATTGCTTGTCGTAAAGCTTCCAAACGTTCCCATGGACATTCATGCAAGAATTGAAGAGCGACGTCAAAAGTTGCACCTAAAAAAAATTCTACAGTAATCCTTTTGGAAGTATGAGACATACCTCCCCAATTTTCGATGGAATAAAGATTTGCAAAATTATGACTCAAAAATGGTGCAATCTTTTCCATATCATAAGTTCGAACTCGAGTTGCAAGAAGTGATTGATGAGCATCTCGGAATGTCGTATCTGTAATAAGGCAGGCCTTTCGATCTCGAACAACTTTTACAAAAGCTTCTGGGCCATACTTCTTCAAAATATCTCGAAATCCAGTTGGTGGTGGACCTGAAAAACATTTGACAAATATTATTTGACGGTACTGTAACAATCATACTTGTAGGAATTTCTGGAACAACTGGTTCAACATTCGGTGGTTTCAAAGATGTAATTAACGGAGTTTGTGGACCATTAACATTGACTTCAGCCAGATAACGAAGAAGTTTTTGGCCACGATTTTGAGATGGAACAAATTTGAATAAATGTGGATTTTCATCAATGAAATATGTATCAACTGAGGCATCCAAAAAAGAAGGATGTTGAAGGACATTAAGCAAAAATGGAATATTTGTTTCAACACCGCGAATTCGAGTTTCTCTCAAAGCACGTGCCATTTTAAGTGCAGCTTTTCGATGATTTCTTGCCCGAGAAATATACTTGAGAAGGAGTGAATCATAATGTGGTGTAACAACGGCACCAGAATGAGCAGAAGCGGCATCAACTCGAATTCCACAACCTTCACCAGAACGAAAGACTTCAATCCGACCAGAATCTGGAGAAAAATCGTGAGATGGATCTTCAGTTGTGATTCGGCATTGAATTGCATGGGCATTGAGCTTGATATCAGATTGATTGAGCTTAAGTTCAGGAAGAGTCTTGCCTTCAGCAATATTAATTTGAGATTGAACAAGATCAATTCCAGTCACTTCTTCGCTTACGGTATGTTCAACTTGAAGACGGGCATTAACTTCAATAAAATAATATTTTCCATCTTGATCAAGTAAAAATTCAACGGTACCTATAATATATATTTTTAGAACAGAAACTTGTACCTATTTTAGGCAACATACCAGCATTTTGATATCCAACATGTTTTGCCAATTTTAAAGCATCGGAAAGCATTGAATTTCGAACTTCTTCTGAAAGCATTGGAGCAGGAGCAATTTCAACAACTTTTTGATGACGTCTTTGAACAGAGCAATCTCGTTCATACAAATGTACAACATTTCCATAATGATCACCCAATAATTGAACTTCAATATGCCGAGGGCGTTGAATATATCGTTCAACAAACATTGAACCATCTCCAAATGCGGTTAGAGCTTCCGAAGAGGCACGCTTAAAAGAATCTTCAACTTGATCGATTGAATCAACTTTTCTCATTCCACGTCCACCACCCCCATAAGCAGCTTTCAAAATAATCGGAGTTCCAAAAGCTTTTGCAAATTCAACAGCTTCTTCTGGAGTTGTGATGGGATGATCTGTTCCTGGTACAACACGAACTCCAGCTTCAATAGCAGCTTTTCGAGCTGCAACTTTATCTCCCATTCGTGCCATCACTTCCGGCGTTGGTCCAATGAATACAATTCCATTTTCAACACAAGCTCGAGCAAAATCTGATCTTTCTGACAAAAATCCATATCCTAAAGAAAGATTTATATAAACATTGACAAATGTAACAGCAGGATAAAAACATACCAGGATGAATAGCTTGACAATTTTGTTGTTTTGCAATTCGAATAATATCCGCAATATCGAGATATGCAGCAACTGGAGCTAATCCTTTTCCAACGATATAAGCTTCATCAGCCTTTTACATAAAACAGTAAAAATTACTCGAGTTCTAATTTATTAACATCCAAAAAAGAAAGAAGGATCCTTTTTGAATTCAAAAAACTGTGCGTGTTTAAAATGTTAAAAAAAATTAAAACGTTTTTTACGTTACGGTTTTCGTGGTAAGAATTTTTAAAAATACAGTAACTCAATTCAACAAAGAAAAAAGATGAATCTTTTTAGATTTTTAAAAGCCCCAAAATAAAAGTCTTTACCTTCTGACGATGAGTTGAATGTACATCTTGTTCAGCATAAATGGCAACAGATCGACGAGACATTTCATTGATGGCACGGAAAACACGAATTGCAATTTCACCACGATTGGCGACAAGAATCTAAAAAAAATCAATGATGCAATATCTCTGAATTTTTGGATTAGGAAACCCCAAAATTTAGGGATACCGAACCCTAATTGTAATCCAAAAACAATAATTCAAACTTACTTTATCAAAGCGTTTCTTTTGTGCAGCATTTGAAGAAGAGTAACGGCGACAAAGTCGAATCAAAGCTTTTTGAGTTAAACGACGCATTTTTGAAGAAGAAGAAAGAAGAGATATCACAGATAACGACGACAATTCTCTTTCAATGCATTCAAATAATAATGAAGGATTTTAAGATAAAAATTTTGGTTATATCTTGGATTTCGTGCATTTTTTAATGAATGATTTAAAAATTTGAATAACACAAATTTTTCTTACACGGATCTTTGTTTTACAAAAAAGGTGCATGTAATATTTCTTTTTTATTTTCTTTTGTAATTTCGATATGAATAGCATATTTTAGTTTTGGAATCTGGAGTTTAAAAAAATTCCAATGATAATGAACTCACAACACCATTGTACGATATGTAAAACTGTAACCCTTATTTAACGAAAATAAAACAAAGCTAATTATTTTATTTTTTTATTATCTCAAAACATTTTTAACAAACAGTAACAATAAAATAAATTTTCATAATTTACAATTCTGGGAAATCTAAAATGGGTTTTGGTTCGGGCCATTGTTCAACTTCTGTTTTAACTGTGTTTATAAATTCTGTGTTTTGATCTCTTGAAAGCTCCGAAGCAAAACAGATTTTAAAGATTGAATCACAATGTCGACCATATTTCTAAAGGTAGAAAAATTGGATTATAACCAATACAAAAAAAAATTTGGCCAAAAAAATACCTGTAAAAATTCCAAATAATCTTTGGTATCTTTGGTATTTAACGTGCCAAAAACTCGCCTCAAGGAAAAAAGGTTAATTTTTGTTGATTTGAGTATTTCAGAGATTTTTTTGAAGGCATTTTCAGTTACATATGTCGGGTTAGAACTGAAATATATTTTTATTATTCAAAATCTATGTAAAATAACAAAAAGTTTTAGCATTTGCTGCGTCATTCATTTACCTAAAATAAGTTAATTTTGGAAGATTTGTGCAAATTTCTTCAATCACAGCCATTCTGAAATCAAGAAAAAAGACTTTTTCAATAGCTAAGTATTCAATTGTTCCATGTTTTGTTAATTTGTCAAATGCCGACCATGACAAAAGTAAATCACCATGAAATTTAAAGGTCATGATTTTTACTGTACATTGTTTAATTGATGATATCCAATTACCCAGATATTCGTAACTTGAGATTATGTTATATCCAATCCAAATTTCGTCTATTATTGAATAGTACTTTTTTGGTTCATATGAAGTGTAAAAATTATAAGGGGAAATTTTCTTTTTATCATTTTTAAAAGTTATTGTATCTCGGCCAAAACTATCAATAAGGTATAATCGAAAACTGACAGGAAAATATTTGCAAGTAAAATATAGTTTTTAACAACGTTGTAATTTGCCTTCGCCAAAATATGTTTATTCATATCACACGGAAAATCAAATGTTTGATAAAACATATTTTTAAATGAAATATGTACTTTTCTTTCCACTTTTTTGTTCATTTCATCAAAAGAAAAAATCGCATTTGACATTTTGTATAACTTGAAAATATTTTATCACTTTGATTTACAATTTAATATTAAACAATAAAAGTTTAAATACAACTAAAGAATAATTTTTGTTAAAACTTTCTGGAAATCTTACCAAACCTATTTAAAAATTGTTTTGTGGCATTTTTTGGCATTCGTGGAATTTTTATTAAAAAGTGCGCCAAATTCAAAATTCAAACTTTTCTTTACCAACATGCTATTAACATTGTTTTAAATGCTTTTTACAAACGCTTTTCAATAACATTTATAACTTTTCATAAACATTATGTTGTAATTCGAGTAGGCAACAAAATACAAATGTGAAGTGTGTCAAAAATGTTTTTTGTGTATAAAAGATTGGATAATCCAAGATTAGCTTAAACTTCCTGACCAAAAAATGTTTCTGTCGTTTCTTTAAATAAAATGCCGCCGCTTTTTTTTAAAAAAAGAAAGGAAGCTGCAACAATATTTTTTAGCCAATATTCATATATTTGCATAAATCTTGAACGCAATTTGTTTACTCAATCAAAAAAATCTTGGCAAAATACCTGGGTATGATTATTTAAAGATGAAGAGAGGATTGCCTTCTTAATATTCTTCTCTTTTTTGTCAATGGTCGGCACTCCCCTTCTCTTCTTTTTTGGCACTTTTATTCTTTCAAGTATCGGCCTTAAATTAAACAAATGTGAAGTGGGCTAAATCTGAAGAAAAAATTTGACTGTGTTTTTTTGCAGAAAAATTATTTAGCAATTTTGGAAATATTTCTGAAAGTCGAACACTTTTAATGAATGAAAGATTCCGATATTTTGTCAACAGATGTTTTTATATTTGATGAAAACTGAAACACGACACCTTCCAAAAAACCACCATCTTTTTAATAAATTCAATGGCTTGAACAATGTCAAAGAGTGTGTAAACACACAAACCCATCAAAAGCAAAAACTGTTTATTTTATGTTATTAAATAAAAAAGATGGATTTTTTAATGTAAAAAAGGGATTGGTTGACTTATGCAATTGTCAAACCTTTTTTAATTTTTTTGTCAAAAAAAGTTACACGTTTTGATTTAATTTTTGCCTTTTTTCATTTTTTAAAACTATTTTTTTATTTCCCGGAAACAATTGTTAAATTTTATCAGGTGATTGGAAGGTTGGGTGTTTTGATGTCACTGTTTCATGATAAATTTTTTGGTTTAAAATAAATATTTAAAAACTTGAAACAAAAGAGAATTG